>OY986996.1:13005210-15653210 GCA_963920545.1 Lepidium didymum
ACGCTGTCCATTAAATACAAATTCGACTCTGGTAGCATCCATCAACACTATAGCTCTATATGGTCGCACTTCCTTGATGGTAAATGGTCCAGACCACCTTGACCTAAGCTTTCCTGGAAAAAATTTTAAACGAGAGTTAAATAAAAGCACTTGATCCTTATTAGCAAAATTCCTATTCAGGATACGTTTTTCATGATAAGTTTTGTTTTCTCCTTGTATATCCAATAATTCTTGTAGGCCATGTGGTGAATCACTTGTAGGTCATGTAGTTGCATAGTTCGTCGCTCAGAAGCAAGCTTAGTTTGCCTTGTACTCGAGCTCCACTAGAAGATTACACGACTTGCCATAGATGAGGTTGAATGGTGTTGTACCAAGAAGAGTCTTATATACGGTTCTGTATGCCCAAATACCTTCATCGAGTTTAATAGACCAGTCTTTCCTTGTTGTGCCAATCGTTTTCTGAAGGATGCTCTTGATTTCCCGATTAGAAACCTCAACCTGATCACTAGTATGTGGATGATAAGGTGTAACAACCTTTTGCTTGACTCCAAATTTCTTCAAAAGGGTCTCGAAAAGCTTATTGATGAAATGAGAACCACCGTCACTGATGACAATGCGTGGGACATCGAACCTCGGGAAAATGATGTGTTTGAACATCTTAAGTACTACTTTGGCATTATTTGTTGGGCTGGCCAGCGCCTTTACCCACTTCGACATATAATCCACAACTACCAATATGTACTGATTCCCAAAAGAAGAAGGAAATGGCCCCATAGAGTCAATACCCCACACATCAAAAACTTTGACTTCGAGAAAAAAGTTCTGAGGCATCTCGTTTCTCTTGCTTATATTTTCTTGCCTCTAACATGAATCACACTTCGAGACGAACGCGTATGCATCGCGAAACATAGTAGGGCACCAGAAACCTGCTTGAAGAACCTTGGATACAGTCTTGAATGTAGCAAAGTGACTTGCATAAGAAGAACCATGACAATGAAACAAAATTCCAGGGATTTCTTCTTCGGTAACACTTCCTGAAAATTCCATCAGAACACTGCTTGTACAAGTACGGCTCGTCCTAAAAATAGTGTCGGCTATCGCGAAGGAACTTCTTCTTTTTGAGAAGTCCTTGATGAATCTTCTATAGAAGCCGGTATGTCCTAGGAAGCTCCTAACCCCTTTCACTGAGTTTGGCGGCTGTAAACCTGTCATCACCCGATCTTTGCTCGATCAACTTCAATCCCATGCTCTAAAATCTTGTGACCCAAACTATCTCGTCTCTCACCAGGAAGTGGCATTTCTCCCAATTCAGCATGAGATGTTCCTCCTTACAACGCTTAAGTACCATGCACAATTAAAAAGACATCCAACAAAAGAATAACCACAGACAGAAAAATCATCCATGAAAACTTCCATTATTTCTTCAATTATATTTGTGAAAATGGATATCATGCAATGCTGGAAAGTGGCTGGAGCATTACATAATCCAAAAGGCATTCTGCAATAAGCAAAAGTGCCATAAGAACATGGAAAGGTGGTCTTCTCCTAATCGTCTAGGTAGATCAGAATCTTAAAAAACCCTGAATAGCCATCTAAGAAACAGTAGTAAGGGTGATTAGCTAATCTCTCAAGTATTTGATCGATGAACGACATAGGAAAGTGATCATTTCTAGTGGAAGAGTTCAAGTGCCTATAATCAATACACATCCTATGTCATGTAACAGTCCTAGTATGTATCAACTAATTGTTCTCATTCTTGACTACAGTCACACCTCACTTCTTAGGAACTACATTGGACAAACCCATTACTATCAGAAATAAGGAATATGATACCATCCTCTAGTAGTTTCAGTATCTCTTTCTTAACATCCTTTAGATTTAGGCGAGATTTTAGTAATATAATATAGTGAATAACCTATGGCTCTACGATACTTGCGAAGCAAAGTACTCTCAATATTATTCAAACTAGCATTGATTATTACAGGATAAGTGGAGTTCGGCCCAAGAAACGCGTACCTTAGCCATGCTGGTAGCGTTTTCAGTTTGATTTTTGGAGCCTTCGACTCACTCCATGGGTTGTCTGTTGGCGAAGGAGGTGACTGTTTAGGTACATCTAAGGAGATTTAGGCGACCATCTTCTCTACTCTCTAACATGAATCCAACATCTTGGCATAACCTTTAGCTTCGTATGTAAGAAAACCGTACTCAGTTTCAGTTTTAGTCAAAACAATGTCCACTGGATCGTTTGAAAAGATCTCTTCTATGAATTCATCTGTGACTTCATCTGATTCATCTACCATGAATGTCATCCCATTTAACATATGTCTCTTAAAAATCTTGTCCATCTCAAACTGCATTACCATATTGTCTAAATGAAGGTCAATTATCCCACTTTCGACATCGATGATTGCTCCGACAGTCTTTAGGAATAGTCTTCTTAGCATCAGCGGATCTTTTGGCTATTCATTGAGCTCCAATGCCACAAATTCAGCTGGTACAAATGCTTTTCCTATCTTCACGTGTAGGTCTTCTAGACACCTACAGGGAACTTCATTGAACGATCTGCAAAAATCAATGAAATCCTTGTATACTTGAATTTTGTGTAACCCAACCGTTTTGTGACAGAATGTTACATCATGTTTACACTAGAGCCTAAATCACAAAGAGAACAAGCAAACGTTAGCGGTCCAATCTAGACTGAAAGTACAAATCGCCCAGGATACTCTTCCTTCTTAGGCATCTTGTTCTGAAGCACAACATTGCATTCTTGAGTAACCATCATGACCTTTTCCTCTCCAGTGAGCTTGTTTGTGACTAAACCCTTGACATAGCTATTCAACGAGGGAATCATCTACAGTGCATCGACAAAGGTTAATTTCACAGACAAATCAACTAGCATCTCTTGGCACTTGGCAACTTCTAAATCCTTTCGAGATTTCTAAGGTGGAATCGGATAAGGAGCCTTAGGTACATATACACTCTCCACTACTGTTGGTGCTTTGTGATTCGTTTCTGGTGCAATCTTCTGAACTGCATCTTGTGTAACATCATCATTACCCTTCCTAACCACGTCATCATCATTAGTAAGATATATCAAGACATCGCTGATAGCAGGCTTCTTCGCAACAAGTTCTAGTTCTCTACCGCTCCTAAGTGTAATAGCATTACATTCCCTGTGGTCCATCAATCTCATTCCTGATATCGAACTCTGAGGCATCTGAGTAGTCTGAGCAACCTGTAGATCTAATCTCTTCACATGTGCAATGACTGCTTCATACTTACTGTTGAGATCGTAATACATACCATCCGCTTTTGCATTGATCTCACTTGTAGCAATCTACTGAACCTAAAGGAGCTGCTGCATCATCACCTTAAGCTCGTCTTGAGAGCTGTCAGGCGAATTCGTTGGTGGCTGAGGATGAAGGCGAGATACCTGCTGAAATGGTCTAAAGTTTGGTGGGAAATCGTTGTTACCTAATCGATCTTGCAAGACTTGTTTTCCTCGGTACTGTGAATCCCTCTTGGCTGCCTGATCGCACAAGTAACTTCCACTGCTTACGTAGTTGACTTCCATCTTCTCGTCGGACCCTTCCAGAGCTTCATGTGCTAAAACAACTTCCTCTGAATGATCACATTGATGAACGCCCCTCTTGTTTGTTCGACTGGCCTTGATGAACATATCCAATTTATCAGTAACTGCATCAATCTTCTAAGACTCAATGTTGGGGCTGCGAATGGACCGGTCATACTCTGGGAATTGATGGCTTGAATTTACAGACAAATTTTCTATGAGAGTAAGCACATCTTCCTCGATGTTGGTCATAAAGTCGCCATTGCTGGCAGCATTTAGGGACCTCTTATATTCCCAATCTACTCCTCCATAAAAGATGTTCAATATATGTTCATCTGAATACCCATGATGCGGACAGTCTCTCATGTACTTCTTGTTCCTTAGTACATCAGTCCTTGCTTTGGTATAGAAATGGTCTAGGAAGGTGGCTCTGACTACATCCCATGTAATCAACGAACCTACTGTGAGTGACTTAAGCCATCGCAACGCCTTATTCTTAAGAGAGAAATGGAATAATTTGCATTTAACATAGTCCTCTAGGATTCCATGTGAACCTGTGGTGCTACAAATCTCTTCATAGTTCTCGATATGATCCATAGGGTTTTCAGCTTGAAGGGCATGGAAAGCATATTGCCTGATTAACACAATCATTTGAGGCTTAAACTCATACTCTTGTCCCTATAATGGAGGTGGGAAAATCCCTGATCGATTTTGGTAGAATTGATGAGGTGTATCGATATCTCTGATAGCTTGGCGTGATGCTTGAGCATTTCGCTACCATCTCAATTGCTTTAATTCTAGCCTCAGTTGCTCCATCGTGGCAGCTTTGCCTTGACCATGATGGTCACTGTTATTACCCAAATGATTAGTAAGAGTTGGATCGCTCATTGAAACCTGAAACTCAAAAAGAGAAACAAAAATAAATTGTAAGTAAAAGAAGACTTAGACTAAAATTTGATTTTAGATTGAAAGGCAACACACTTGATCAAGCCTAGGGCAATCATCTGGAAATCAGAAATCTAATCAGGACACCATTCATGGTACAGTTGAAGAATCATTCTCGAACTCTGAACACTAATTTATAGTCAATCTACTGTCGTGGCGTCGACTACTATGCCTAGCAACTTAGAATTCTAAACTGTCGTTTGAACCTAAAATTCTAAACACGCTTTATAAATGAGGTTTGATATGTTAACAAGATTGCCTGAACATAAGCTTTCGTTGGTTAAGGATAATTTGTTCATCTATGTTCTTTCAGACATTTAATCAAACACTTTTGGTGCATTAAACTTCCTAAGATAACAAACTAGATGGCCAATCTAATCTTAGCATTAAGCCTAACTATAGATGAAGAATTCCAATAGAAAACACCCTATTTAACCCTAATTCATTGATTCCATAATCCTTTAGAAACCCTAAACTTGACTTGAAATTACTCAAACATAGAAGAAGGAACAAGCAAAGCAAATATGAAAAGTGTAATCAAATACTGAATTAAAGATAAAAGGGAGTTTAGAAATCTTCTCCAAAGTGTAGAATTAAATTCAATCTCCTTGCTAAAAGTCTAGAGAAAACTAAGAGTTGTTGCTGGAAAAGAGAAATAATCCATCATCTCTCAAAATATCAAAAACCTAATTAAATAGACTAAACAAGCGTCTGGTACAAAGTAAGGGAAAATCTGGTTTTCTCGCATAGGCCCATGGATCGGTCGATCCAGGTATTGACCGATCGATCAACTATAGAATGATCGATCTTGGATCTAACTTGTCGTTCTTCAAATCGGGCGCATCTTCTGGTGGTATTGGGATTGATTGATCCTAGAGGAGACCGATCGATCTTCGTAACTGAAAATACCAGAAATATTCTTTTTTGCTCCAATCGATGTTTTGAGTGCTTAGTTTTATCCTAATCCGTTTTGTACTTGGAAGACTCAAAAAGACTAACAAAGACTCAAAAAACCAATGTAAGTATGAGTTAAAAACTGATAAAAATGGGATACATAAGGTTCTAAATTCTTTCAATTTAGCTTAAGATTTCACGGTCTGATGTTGTTGAAATTCACGCGTTTCACGCCATCGTTTGTCCCTCGCGATACTTTCATCGAGGCTAGAAATCATCAGTTGCACAAGTTGACGTTTCTCTTGGATATTCTGAGAAGTAAAAGTTATTTTCGTTACCCCACGGTCGAGAGAAGCTTAGAGCTCTGATACCACTGTTAAACCATGAGGTAGAATAGAAGAAGAAATAGAGATAGAAGAGATAGAAGAGGTAGCAGAAGTTAGAAATCGGAGGAAGAAGAAAAGGAGACGAGAGAAGATGAAGATATTTGATTTTTGATATTATAATTGGTTAATGTTTCTTAGCTAGGTTTGTTACCTTAAATACACACATACTAAACGACATAGCTATTTAACTAAACGACATCTCTTTATTTACTTAAGCATAGAGAAGCCTCTTATGGACAGAGTCTTTCCTTCCCTTGGGCCCCATTATTAGCCACTTCTTATCACATACCTCTTTCTCTTTGCCATCATACATGAATACCAGACTTGTCATCACCACGTTGATATCTGATGACGACAATGTCGTATACGATCAGTAGCAGAGGAAAGAGCGGTAGGATCATTACTCTGTGATTCAATCCATCCATTCTGTACCACTGTTACGAAACTCATCAACCTCACACCAACGCCGATCAAAATAAAATTGTTCCTTCCATAATCATGAGAATAACGGATTTTAACGAGAGAAGGTCTATGATCAGATTCAATCAACGGGAGATACTCAACCTCAGAAGCAAGAATTTTGCCAACCATTCATCATTAGCTAACACTCTATCAAGCCAACATTGAACTGTATGTGAATACCGTTTACCAACCCACGTCATATTACTGCCTTGGAATGGTAGATCCTTAACTCGAAACACTGTCACCATCCTTCTAAAATCAGAGAGATGCCTAGCATATGTAACTCGTCCACCTTTTTTATCTTGTGGATTCAAAATTGCATTAAAGTCACCACACATTAGCCAGGGCCCATGTCTAGTGGGCGTCAAATGTTGAAGTCTTTCCCAAAAATGATGTCTTAGTGAACGTATTGGATGGCCATACACACACGAAAAGTAGAAACTAATTTTATTCTTATTCATCATACAATCAATCAGTCTTTCATCAACAGAAATAAACGATACAGAAACACAATTTTTCCACATTAACAGGAGATCACCACCAATGCCCATCGCAGTCACACACTTGACGCCATCATAGCCAAGTTGAGCCGCTAAATCATGAACCGTTGCATCAGTATTCTTAGTCTCAATTAGAAAGAGTAAGTCTGGGTCTGCAGTTTTTTTAGACCCTTTAGACGTCGAACTGTCATATACCCTTTCAAGCCCCAACAGTTCCAAAACGATTTATTCATGGATAACCCGGTGACTTATGGCACACCGTACCCTCACGGATTGCAGATGAACGTCTGCTGCATGTCGCTGGGATGTCATACACTTGTGAAACTTGAACCGTAGACGGACATGCAAACCATGTCTGAAGACGCACTGTTTCTCTGCTGCGATTGGTGTGCTTCGTGAAGGACTCACTTTCATTATCAGTTGCAGATGTCTGAACAAAATCAGCACAGAAATGAACCGGCATCATTCGTTTCGCGGAATGGTACTCTGCATCAGAAGCTTTACGTTTCTTGGAGGATTGCGGATCAGGAGTATCATTACGTGATGTGGTATCAGTAACCAACGATTCAGGGCCATCATTGGTATTAGTACGGTCAACACCTGGAGAAGAAGGGGTTGAATCATCATTGTCTACATCTGGATCATCATTATTATCATCAGTTGGTGGATTGGTGGCACACAAGGAGTGTCAAAATATTTTCTCAAAAAATTAAATTCATATTTAGAAAATCAAATTATAAATAACTATAGCAAAGGTATATTACGAAGTTTATTCATATTCTTAAAACTTTTTATTACTATTTAATTTGTTACAGTCCTCTCCACTTATTTTCTCACTATTTTATTTGTTAGAGTGTTCTATATTTATTTGTTCATCTAGGAAAAAATTTCCCTCATATATGTTTAATTCTTTTGGTAAATATAAAAAAAACGTTTTTAATTAGATTTGCTATGTCTATTGAGAAAAAAAATACAAAAATATGATGAAAAGAGAAAACAGAACAAGATAAATTTAATAAATTAGGTTTATTTTATTAAAAATGTAATTTAATAAGTATGAATCTATTTGTTTTTATAGTGGACTAACATGTTTAATCATTAATGTCAAATCTATTTTATTGGATTAAAGTTAGATATATATTAGGAAATGTGACAAGTTTTAAAAAGATACAAAATGCATATAAATTTTCAAAAATCATGGGTGTCAACTGACCAGTGTTCGAGAATCAGCTTAGGCGCTATAGTCCGTTCTGATTAGGGAAAATCAGATGAATTAGGTAGACGGGGGTAATTTAGACGATTTTGACAGTAATTAGACGGTTCAGGCGGTGACTAGTCGGCCATAGTACCTCCGCCACTGGAAGACGGTTCAGGCGGTGACTAGTCGGCCATAGTACCTCCGCCACTGGTTGCATCATGGGAAAGTAACCCACAAATCGTGCAGAAATTCTTAAGTTTCTCATAAAGAAGCTTAAGAATCTTTGAATCTTCACTAAATCGGTATAAGCGCTGGAAGCGTAAAGGTTGAAAGACTTTCCTGAGAATTTTGACTGGAACATAGTCAACAAACACTGCTCTATCAGTATTGAAGTCAGTTTCAAGGAATCGTTCCATGCTATGGCTAATATGCGTTACCATACGCAACGTCAAACAGGTGTAGTGGGATTCCACAAACCTGAACACAAAAAGGGATCCACAAGTCATCAAAGTCAGGTTGTTGCAGTGTCCACTTCGTCATGGAACACATCCAGTCGTTAAAGGACCAAGGTGCACAACGCGACACAGAGTTTAACGCCTCATTAGTCTGGAAGACAAATTGCAGTTTAATTCTGATGTTCACGGATACGACCAACAACTTCTTCCCCTACTCCCCATAGCCTCGGGAGAGTTCCAAGCATCGCACCCAAATTTTGTTTGCGTGGATTCACAGGGGAAACAAGCAAACAGAAACGAGTTTGCGCCGCCACTTCATCACACAAATCACTCGACATGTCAAAGGCATCTTCTTCAATTCCTATCGTAAAATCCTGAATTTGTTTGCGTATGTTATCTGCCATTGTTAACCAGAAGACGTGGAAAATGTATGGAAGAAGGATGATAACAACGCAGGTAATATACAGGATAACTTGGAAGGTAGTTATCTTTATTATTTCTGATGCAAACGCCGAAAACTTTCGGCGACAATCCCAACCGTCAAAGAAAGATCGACGGTTGACAACACATATTGAGATACGACGCTTTTTCGCCACTTCTTTGGCACGCATTCTCTCTTTAAGACAAGGTATAGTAGGGTGGGATGTTGTATGGATCGCCTAGAAATAAAAGTCTTGTGTTGTTTTTGCCGTATAAAAGTTTGAGATTTGCTACTCTAAATTTTCTCTCTTTTTAAATAATAACATAACAATCTACACCATGGTTACTGAATATATAAAATTCACTAACAAGGGGACAGAGTTGTATAAGGTCAAAAGACTCAAAAAAATTGGTTACTAATTAAATTTTTAGTGCTAAGCTAACTAAAACTAATTATGTAAAAGTGAAATTTTAAAATTATAAATATGAAAATCATTAGAGAGCTTTGTAGGAATCAATCATTTATTAATCATGTACCTCAACATTGGTTATCTTTTGTGCGAAGTAAAATCGAAAAAAAAAATTAAATATTTGTCTAATATGTAAATTGAATTTAGATAATATGATTCATGATTTAATAGAGTGTGTAATTCATTTTATTGTGAAAAGATATATTTTTCTATTGAACTTAAAATATATTTTTCATACTGGTTTACAAGATTTTAAAACGGCCGTAGCAAATTATCAAAGATTGAACATAATAACCTTTATAAGCATCACTTCTAGCTATTTAGTTTTTGTTTCAGAATAAATGGGCCAGGTGTAGCACCGACCTGGCCTGAGACCCTCATTAGCGGCATAATTATTATAGTTTTATTATTTGGGTTTGTAAGGCTTTCGTATAAAGGCCCATTTATTTCTAGTGAACCTTTCTTCAAATAAGCTCAATCTTAGGTAGAATTGGTGAGACTTGAGAAAAGAACATCATTTACTTGGTGAAAGTAAGAGTGAATCTTTTTAACAGTGGTGCAATCTACAAGTAATAATAAACTTTTAATTAGAATTAGGGCTGGGAATTAGATTCGTAGCTCGTGGGTTTAGCAGGTTTTGAGCCGCGCAGAGTGGATATGGGCTTTGGATTTGAAGCCTCTTTTTTGCAGGTTTCGCGGGGTAATTTTTTTTTTTTTTTTGCGAGTTTGGCCTGTAGGATCCGCGGATACCTGCGAAAAAAAAATCATGTTGTTTTTGTGAAACAAAGTGATGTTTGTATTACAAGTTAGTGAACATTGCAATATTTTTTATTAAAAAAAAGCACGATGTTTAAAATTAGGGCTAATTATGGGTTTGGTCCGCGGGTCCGTGATGAAATTTTTTTTTTTATAATTTTTGCGGATCAACCGCGGATCCCATAGGTTTAGGCAGGACGGATTCGAGTTTAGGGTTAAAAACCCGCATTTTTGCAGAATAGGTGCGATCCGCAAACTTTTTGTGGGACGGGACCCATGAACCCGTAACCCAATACTACTCCCAACACTCTAAATTTTTTTACCACCGCTATCAATTTTATAGTGATATTAATGAGTTTTATATGTCCTTTATAAGTTTATATGTGAACAAATTGTTAAAACTACAAATACCAATTCTAGAAAAAGACTACAAGTATATGAAATATTGAAATTATACTTCAAATAAATAAACAGCTTTTGCTCAGTAATAACTAATCAGTTCGATTAATTGTTTTCCATATCTCGAATACACTTCAAAATCCTCTTGAGAGGAAACAAGAAGAAAATACATAAACTTGTTTTCTCTAAAGTGTAGAAGAGATAAACAAAATATTTTATAAAAAAAGTTAAGAAGAGATGAGAAAAGGGAAGAGAAAGATATTGTTATATGGATGATTTGCTAAAATATTTCATTGTGTAATCTCTTAAATATTTTATATTAATTTATAATTACACAAATACTCTTATAAAATTATATAATATTATTTTATCTTTTTTAGATGTGTAAGCAAAAACGATTTAACGAAAATGCCACTAATAAAATGTGCCACGTCAGTCGCGCTCTGCGCGGTTAAGTCTACCAAATTTGTGTCACGTCAGCGTAAGCTCTACCACACTCTACCAAACTCTACCATGTTATTATTTACCTCCACCAAGCATTGTCAAAGAACATATGTACTAACCTCTGGGTTATTAGGAAGTTGTATTGCTCGGGACAAAGTGTATGAGGTGTGTTGAAAAAAGTTTTCAGTTGGGTAGAGTTTTTAGTAGACGTTGGACCCTTTGTATTAGATTTTGGCGGAGTTTGAATCGCCAATGTAGCAGATTTTAACAGAGTTATCTGTCACAGCTTGGTAGAGTTAGTAACGACAGTGTGATAGAGTTTGATAAAGTTCGTACACTGTGTAGAAGATTTTGGCAGAGTTATATTTGTTAGTGTGGCAGATGTTGGCAGAATTATTTTGAGAGTTTGGTAGAGTTAGGCAGAGTTAGTTCATTTAACCTAGTTTGTAGAATGATGATTTTAGCCCTAAATTATTACATCACCTACTTTCTTTCTCGCTAACACTGCCGGTCAAACATCATTGAAGCACACAAATCACCATTGTTGTTTGAGCTCATTTTTTATCTTTTGACCTCGTTTTCTTGTTTTTGGATCTATGGATCAAATCATCTTAGTTTTTGAAAATTGGAGATTCGACCAAATCATTGGTTCTTTTTAGTGGATACTTCTCTTGGTTGTAAGATTATGCAAGTGAGTGAAAATGTACGCTATGATGAGTTTGTGAGGATGGTGCATGAAGATTTCAATCTAAATCAATAGATCTATATGCTTCCTTCCTCGATTGATGAGGCCGTCGGGGTGCCTTTTGTGCTTTGCTTGCCTGTTAGTTTTGCGTATCAGTTACTAGCTTTCCTTCCCCAGGTAAAACCAAGTTACATATCAAATGAACTCATGCATGGACTACCACAAGATACACCTCCTATCTTCGTGACCAACGAGAGACAATTGTGTGGGTAAGTGCAACCATTTTGAAAATAGGCAATTCGTCTTTGTGTGAAGATTTCAAGGAGATCTCATGTAGCTGTGGAAGAAGGTAATAAATCTGAGCCTAAATGCGAGCCTTCCTTTGATAAATTTGATACTACGTTTGGTTGACAATCTTCAACGTGTGGTAGAGTTAGGCAGACTGTCAAAAAAGAAGAGAAACACGTTGACTACGCTGAAGAAGATGCGGAAGCGGAAATGAGATTCGACTACTGCGAGGATGTAGATGGTGCAAGCTCTAGTGATGAAGACTTCATAGGTGTTCAGATGAAATGTAAAGAAGAAGATAGAAAAAATCTACCTCCTAAGAAGAAAGATTTGACATTTGATGATGAGTATTCAGACATCAAAATGAGGTCACTTTAATTAGATGTTGGACAAATTTATCACACAAAAGCCGAGCTTGAGTCAAGGTTGAAGACATATATTGTTTTACATAGGTTTGAATTTGATGTCGTCTCTTCATCGAAGATGTTATTGGTTGTGAAATGTTGGGTTCAAAACTGCGCTTGGAGAGTCCACGCTTCAAGCCACGATGCTGAGAATCCATGTTTCTGTATCTGGATCTACTGTGGAGAACACACTTGCTCTGTTACAGAGAGCTCATCTCGGGCACGTCAAGCAACTGTAGATATTCTTGGTCGTTTATACTTGGATTTTGTTGGTGGTGGTGGTCCATCTGTTCTTCTTTGTCATGTTACCGAATTACTGAACAAACGTTTCGGTTTGAAGGTATAATTCCTTCATGGTAGAGTTTGGGTGGATCTATGAATCCTTTGTGGTAGATTTTAGTAGAATTTGGTTGAGGTTGTTTGACTTTAGTAGAGTTTAGTAGAGGCAGTTATAACTCTGACGCTCTGTTTGCATTCTGTACAGATGAAGTACTAGAAGACACATCATACTTTAAAGGAAGCTCGGGCTATAGTAATAGGAATTGGATAGAAGAGTTTTGAAGATCTTTCCTAGTATTTGTATATGATTAGACGAACAAATCTAGGAACACTTATTAAGCTGGAAGTAGACAGAGAATATCCTTGCATTCGATGCAAGCATTAGAGGATTTCTATATCTTTTAGGAAGTCATAATGTTGAGGATAAAGTCTATGTAGTTTGCTGCTCCTCAGAGATCCTTCCCTTCTATAAAAAAAGAATATGTATTAGTATTAGCAAACACAACTCCACCAAAATCCATCACACTCTATCACGAACAATAAAACTAACCTATGAGTTTTCGGATAGTAGTAATGCTGGGGACAAAGGTTGTGAGGTTGGCTACTCTTCAGAGATCCATTTCTTCTAGAAAGTAAAAGGTAAAAATGTTAGTCTACCAAACTCCACCAACCTCTACCATGGCGTTCCCTAACTCTACCAAGATCTACCAAAGAACTACCATACTAACCTCTAGGTTTTCGAAAAGTGGTAATGCTGGGGATAAAGGCTTTGGGATTGTCTGCTCCTCAGAGATCCGTTGCTTCTAGAAAGAACAACGTAAAAGAGTTAGTATAGCTAATTCCACCAACCTCTACCAATTCATTCCCTAACTCTACAAAACTCTACCGAAGAACTACCATACTAATCTTTGGGTTTCCGGAAAGTGGTAATGCTGGGGACAAATACTGTTAGGTTAGCTGCTCCTCAGAGATCCTTTCCTTCTGGAAAGAAAAACGTAAAAGAGTTAGTATACCTAACTCCACCAATCTCTACCATATTTTACGCAGAGTTAGTCAAAGAACTACCATAGGCAAAAACAAACCATCAAAGCAATACAACAAAGAAAGATCCACTAAACATTATTCATGTCTATAACACATTATCAATAAAGTCCACTAAACTCTACCACAAAGTTTACAAAGACCACCAAACTCTGCCACAGAGTGTACAAAGTCCACCAAACTCTAAAGTAGAGTTTACAAAGACCACCAAACTATGTCAGAGAGTGTACAATGTCCACCAAACTCTGTCATAGAGTGTACAAAACTCTACCATAGAGTTTACAAAGACTCTCCTTTCTTTTTTTCTTCTCCGCCGTGACTGGTTCGGCTCTTCCTATCTTCATTCGTGGCTTGGTTTTTACTAGAACATTGTAACCGGAGATCTCACTCCTCGACTGTTTGGCTTAGTCTCTATCGTTACCTCAACGTCGTACAAGGAGTACGAGTTCGATGTCTCCTTGAAGATGTAATCACTCTGTGACTCCCATATTCCCCTTCCGGTGGCCACCTCCTCTCACCGCCACTTGTAAGGAGACCCCTCGGTGTCTTCTTCTTCCCTCTATGCTTTTCTCTCTCTGCAACCGGCGGACGCGCTCCAGATCTTGTTGTCTCCTCTTCTCCACGTTTGCCGGCGTATGAATCGCCCTTTTGCGTCTCGCCTGAAGACGACAACGGTGACAAGGGTGGTCTGCTTCGCTCCGTCACGTCCTCGCCGGTGATGTTTTCCTGCGTTGGGAATTTGGTGAACCGTTACCCCATCGTAGATGGGCTTCGGCGTTACAATGGTGAGGTGATTCTTTGGCTATCTCTCTTCTCCTGTGTGTTGTCGATGAGTCAGTTCGCATCGGAGCTCTGGGTAGTGTAACTCTCTCTTCCTCTGGTCTAGCTTGTGTCTGTTGATTCTACTAAGCTGAAAACGAGGACAATTAGCTTAGGGATTTTCTCTTACTTGCTTGTTTGGATCTAGATTAGAGTCAGCTTAGTTTAGGCTTGGGTTGGAAACTTCAGAATTGGTTTGTGAAGGTTTGATCTCTTGTAATTTTTCTCGTGGTGTCTGTTTTTCGGTGCTTCTGTCGGTACTTCTCCCAGTGTTCTTGTCAGCACTTCTTCCGGCGTACTCGTCGGCACTTCTTCCGGTGTATTTATCGGTACTTCTCCCAGACTAACCGGTTCCTCCTTTATCTCTTCGGATCCCTAAGTCCCAAGGTTCCCTGTTCTTCCTCTGTTGTTGTGTCTTTGGTCTTTTCTTTCTTAGGTTTCATATAATAAGTTTTGGTAGTAACCATCCAGATTTAGTTGTCGTCTTCTCATCTTTTTCCATGTCTTAGATCTGATCTATTGATCAGTTTTGTCAATTTCCATCAAGGTTGTTGGTGATTATGTGTTGATGTGCTCTTTGCTAACTTTTGGAGGAGTAAATCTCTACTTTACTAGAGTTGCCTGAGTTGGTATTCACAGATGATTCACAATGCCGGAGTATATTTAGATTCAACCATTATGAAGAAAGTTGTAGTGGAACTCGTCTGATTTACTGTTATCTAGATAACCTTAAAGAGTGTTTACCGGCCATTGTTACGATGAAGCGACAATGATGGTATAACGACATTCTGTTTGACGGAACTTATTCTGAGCGACACGTAGGCGTCATTACGCATATTCGGGCATGTTTACCACATCTTATTGCCTTGTTAATGGGTCTCGTTTGTTTACTTTAAATGTTCCACTCTTTCTACTGTAAACCATAGGGGTGGGAATTAGGGTCATTCGCGTCTGGTCGATCGGTAATCAGGTTATTCGGGTCGTAGAAAACTAGTCCAAAATAACCGAACCAAAAAATAAGGTAGGGTCATGTCAGGTTGGAATTTTAAAAAAAATCCAAAAAACCCGACCTGAATTGACCCGAACCGTCTGAAACCCGACCCAAATTCCAAAAAAAAGATTTTTTTTTTTTTTGGAAAAATTCTAAAAAAAACCGACCCGACCCGAAAAACCCGACTCGACCCGACCTGAACAACCCGACCCGAATTCTTCAATAATCTATTTACCGAAGCGATCCGAATTTCAAATCCGATCCGAATTTTGGTTTGGGTCGGGTCAGTCAAATTCCCACCCCTAGTAACCCACTACTTTGGCCTTGAGCCGCTTTATTTAATATTAAAGCATAAAGGCGAGAAAAAAAACACTGCCATAGAGTGTACAAAGTCCACCAAACTCTATCGCAGAGTTTACAAAGACCACCAAACTCCGCCAGAAAGTGTACAATGTGCACCAAACTCTGTCACAGAGTGTACAATGTGCACCAAACTCTGCCACAAAGTTTACAATGGCCACCACACAAATCCAATTGAATACAACATAATTGGGTCTTCGATACGTCTTAGTCATAATCAAGTAGACTCTTGCATACCAATTTTTCTCCAGCTAAGGCTTCAAAACCATCACATCCTCCATCATTCCCATCTCGGTCTCACTTCCACGAGAGTCACTTTTATCTGCAACAGACTTCTTAGTCTCTTCTAAGGCTAGCACCACCTTCGATGGTTTTGTTTCTAACACCTCAAGGAGACATTGATTGATCAAGTTCTGTTGTGCCATGCCTTCCTCAATCCTTCGAAGCCGTTCATTCGTCACTGCATCGTCTACTTTCTTTCTCTACGCGCGTAAGCCATTCAGCGGTGTTTATTTGATCAAATCTCATCACATCCAACGCGTGCTTCTTGGACTGCAGCTTGTCAAACATTATTTTCTTCTCCTTCTCCTCCCCTTGAATTTTTGCCTCATACTCCTTTCTCCATTTTTTCTCCCACCTTTCCTTCTCTTTTTCTTTGGTAGCCTTCTGAAAGTCGGCGAAAGTCATATCGAGTGCCAAATACAGAAGTTCCTTCTTCTCTGGCTCCTTCACCTTTGATTTCTTGGAGCTTCACAGCTCACGATGTTGCTCATCGGTCTTCCTCTTTGTAGAAGTCGGGATAGCCTAAAATGTCTCATCTAATGTTGCATCAAGTATGTCTCGGATCATTCTATCAACTTTAAGATCCTTGACATCTCCAGGCTAAGCAGGGTAGGTTTCTTCGTAAGACTTTCGAAGAAGGTGCACCACGTAAACCTACAAATGAACAAAACAAAGTCAGATACTATATCTACTAAACTCTGTCAAGTTTCAAATCAACAAAACTCTACCAACATCTACTACTCTATATCCTAGCTCTGTCAACCAAAAAACCAAACTCTACCAAAATCTGATATGCTACATCTTAGCTCTGGCAACTAAAAACCAAACTTTACCAACATCTGCTACTCTACATCCTTGCTCTGCCAACCAAAAAACCAAACTCTACCAAAATCTGATACGTTACATCGTAGCTCTGCCAACAAAAAATGAAACTCTACCAACATCTACTATGCTACATCCTAGCTTTGCCATCCAAAAACCAAATGCTACCAAAATCTGCTACCCTACATCCTAGCTCTGCCACATATTCATAGGATCCACTAAACTCTACCAAGTGGGAAAGTTTACCTTGTTGTCGGCAGATGTTGTCTTATCAACTTCAAAGACATCCTCAATATCTAAACCGCGGGTAGTGCGTGACGCCCACTGCAGAAGAGAAATCTCACATTCTCTTCCTCCACACATTACTCCTAGTTGTGGGATATACTCGAATGCCCATATTAGAAGCACATGCACAAAGCCGTGCAGAGTGTACGTTAAAGCTTGCAGTGATAATGAAAGGAGCAATCCAACCAGGGCATCAAATGCTATTCTTCCCCAAGGATGCCTCTCAAATATTTTCAGATCCATGACCAATTTCGCATGGTGGACTAGGATCCGACTATTCATGTGCGAAACAAAAATACATACGTACAACACCACCAACAACCCCATCATCTTTCTCTTGGCAAGCGACCAATCCTTGCATCCCCTTAATATTGCGTCAAGCTCAGCCCAGTTTGGGTCATCACCGTGTAGTAAACCCATCTCTGCCCATAAATTTCCTGCAGCTAAGTTTGCATCATTGGGATTATACAATCCACAGTTGAGCTGCGTGATATGTTGAAACTCATGTAAAGAAAATTTAATTGGATGACCATCGGCCAACAATCACAGCTCACGTGTCTTAGCTGTCTGAAGCATATTATCCAAAAGGTGTTGCACATATTTGCGTGCCCATGTGAACCCTACGGCAGCAAACTTCAGCATAATACGAAGTTGAGAATTCCTTTTTATGTCATCGTATGCATCAGCACCAATAAGACTTCTCCTTGTTGTAATTTTTTTCAATGTGTAATATTAGTTAATGCTTTTGTTTATCATCAAAAACTTTCTTCTTGATACTATCCTCTGAAGAAAAAATTACATGATAATTATAGACTATTTGAAAACGTGATATATAATACGAAAAACCTTTCGATACAAGAAAGAGCCGTTCTCACATTAAATAAGAGAATAAATCCTTTCTTCTCAATTAGTTCTTGTTATATTAGTGGAATTTATTTATTCCTTTTAGTTAATGAATCAACTCTAAAACTGCGTAGTAGGCGACGAGCACTGGTAGAGAGACCAAACCGAATATCACCCTGCATTTATCACAAGTTCTTAATTTCATTATATACATATTAAATTATTAATTAGTAATTTATTCGAAAAAGTACTGTCATTTAATATTCTAATAAATTTTAGTGTGGACTTACGCTGTGCTCACATCTGCATGTAATCCATGTTCCTTAGCAAAAATGAAAGAAGTGATTGATTGTGGCAAAGCAGCCTATAAATCAAACTGAAACATGATCAGACACATTCTCTATTGAACAATATGTAAGAAACTATAAATAATGACCTGAATTATGGCTACTCTTGAGGACATCGCCGCGGAGACCAACAACGATACAAGCGATGGCCATAGCCGCAGGTCCGGCAATGAATTTTAGGACCATCCCAATAACTGTTAAAATTGGTCCACAAGCAATCAACCTGTCTTGTAGGGCCATGAATATTCCTGCGTTTGTATATGTCTATCTCAATATAGATACGTTATATAAAACATGGCAGTTCCTGTTCCTGCTTTTGACATTATTTGAATCGATCCCTCCAATATGCCCGGCATCTCAAAATGCCATCTATTTTCATCAAAAATTACGTTTAATTAAGTTTTTATGTTGATCATATAACTTATACTAGTATGATTATATTCGCTTGATATGCTTTAATTTACCTAATATTCGTAGACTCTAATATTTTTTTTTAAAGATTCACTTTAATTTACCTGTTGGACACAAACGCCTACGTAACCCCGACGACGCACGCATAGCAATTGGGGTTGGTTAATAGTTTCCACCACACGAGGCATAATAGCTAAGGTAGTGACTTTTCCTCTCCCAAAACTACACTTTCTCTTTGTCTTCTGAACTCCAATACGAAGAGCAGAAGAGGAAGCCAGACGACGGCTTGAAATACTGAGGATTGAACCACAAGATCAACCGCTTGTTGTCCGTACATGGCCCTTGCCAAGGGCACACCGACGACAAGAGAGTTGGTGAGAGTGCAAAGAAAGAAGCTTGTAATGGACCAAGAATAGCTTCCGCAATACTTGGTCCACAGCACTAATACCGTCACTATGATGGCCTTAGAGATTACATCTCCGGCAATGAAGCGGAAGTTCATGTCGAACGGGTCGACATGAGTGGTAAACTGG
This sequence comes from Lepidium didymum, assembly GCA_963920545.1. Classification (NCBI taxonomy): domain Eukaryota; kingdom Viridiplantae; phylum Streptophyta; class Magnoliopsida; order Brassicales; family Brassicaceae; genus Lepidium; species Lepidium didymum. The sequence continues at coordinate 13,024,501 of OY986996.1, forward strand.
AGCGTTAGGAAAGGCATGGTAAAAAAATACACAAATCTGTTTATTGCCTCGTAATTTTCTTGGGTGAAAATACGCCACCACTTCACTGAACCATAGCCTAAAATTAAGGCTATATACAAGGGAACAGTTGCTTCGATCACTTCATATACTTCCATTGACCTTATCATGGTTGGTTTTTTAGAAGTCGATGGATTTCACTATAGATGTATTTGTGTGGATTATACCAACAGAAATGTATTTGTGTAATTAAATCGAGAAGGAGAAGGATTATATATATTGTTGGGTTGGAAGTTGCAGAGAATGATAAATAGAAAGAGATGTTTGCTTTTACCCAACATAACTAAACTTTATTAATCTTGAATATCGCTCTCTCTTGTACGATGAAGAAACTTCAGTCCCTGAAAACATGGTCGCCACTGCAAAATTGAGTTGATGTAATGATGCGTCTTAAGATGTATCGTGTCCGTAGTTAACAGGCGATGTATTAGTAGATTATCTCCTTCAATTTCAACATTCGTACGATAACGAAGCGCCCACAAAAACTGGAGAGTCCGTAAAAGTGTTGCTGCTTCTGCTTCTTCACTGGTGTGTCTGCCTTGAAATTTTGCCATACCAAGATGTAAAACATGTGCTGTATGATCACGTAATATCCACCCCATACCAGAATGCCAGGCATTAGGCAGATTGGAAGCATCGAAATTACACTTTAACCAACCCAATGGTGGTTTTAGCCATCCACGATCTCGTAATCTTGAAACAAAGTTAGTATTCCTCTGTTATGTAGGTTGTGTTGTTTCTTTCATCGCCTGTATCCAGTCTTACGTATAATTATCATCAGTTAAAAAATAATAATAATTATCAAGTGGGTTTTAATATAATCTGACGAAGATTTAGGAGGTTTGGTAGAATTCTTCGAATTTTAGAAAATATATATATATTTTTTTTAGCAAAAAAACACACTATAGTTGTGGGATTCTCCGAGGTTCTGTAGGGAATGTTTTCTCTGTGGTTTTCACCACATTATGACACGTGTCAATTATTAGATTTTTCAATCTTTTTTTCCGACTCTTAGATTTTTCTATCAATCACATGAATGGATCATATTTTAAATGCAGTTGGTTTTTACATAATCTGTTGTTATATAATTTTCTAAATTAAATTCATTTTTTATTTCATAGATAAATAAATTAAATAATTTAATTTGAGTCAAAATTAAGATACACATAGATCAAATCAAAATCAATATTTAATTGTATATATGTATAAGTATTCACATTTTTCATGACATTACTCTTTTAAAAAATACAATCATTACATTATAGTACATAGGATAGATTTTAGATTATGAATCGGATTTTGTTGATCCAATTGTTGACAACAAAAAAAATACAATCAAATCATATATATACGCCAGAAACCAAATTCATATATCATGATTAATATAAAACATTCAAATAATGTACAACCACTCTATGTATATTCCAAATACGATTACATATCATATATTAAATTCCCCATATGTATCAAAATATGTCTAAATTCATAAAGAAAGCATAAAAATAAGATTAAATTGAGAGGTAGAGTGAATTTATAAAGAAGGATGAAAATGAGGATTAAAATCATGTTTTGAAGGAGCAGCTTGAAGCAACTCAGGCGGTACAAGGTGTTCCCATCCTTTACCAGAATTACCTGCATCTTCACTTAATCCATTTTCCCAACCAATGTGGGATACATGTTTTACATTTGTCGGAACTCCTATCTCCATTCCTGATGTCTCCGCTTCTTCATCCTCTTCTTCTTCCTTGTAAACTACAATATTTTATATATTCATTTGTCATTTCTAATAGATTTACAAGATTTTGGTGAGAAATATACCAACTTATCATCTCGGAAATAATAGCACAACTAGATAAATCACCTCACTTATACATATTACATAGATAGAAAACTGGTTTTTTGTAAAAACTTCGGTTAGATTAGATTATGATATCATATCAGGGATTATGAGTTTTCAACCCGAAAGCAATTAACAATTTGACAATTAGTAGGATGACCTACTAAATTTTATATTACTCAAAGAAATAAATTTCTAGTGTGATATATTCCAATAATATTATTTTAAAATATTGTAGAAAAAAATATTACCAAAGAGTTGAGAAATGGTCTTGAAGCTCTTGAAAAGCCGGTTAATACCCCTAGATATCTCCGGTTTAGAAACCGCAAGGAACTTGAAAACATTCTTCATGTTTTCGTCTTCTTCTCGATCACGACCTCGAGGAGAGTGATGATGATGAGTTTTAGAGAGAGGAGATAAAACGGCAACACTTGAGTCGGAGATACATCCAATGGAGAAAGGAAGCACAACAAGTCTCTCCATTCTATCTCTCATTCTCTACTAAGTCTTTCCTTCTAAAATACTTATATTTATATTTAAGAATATATGTGTATATCTATATATATACAATGAAAATGACAATCCACCAACTGTTTTAATGTAAATATTTTTATTTTAGTCTGTAATCTTAGGTTAGAATTGAATTTGGTGGTGGTCGTGTTATGTGTTTTGCTAACTTTGTTGTGAAGTTACAATGATGTTTACGTGTTATGAAGTTGCGGTTCGCTAGAAAAGAAAGTGATTGCTTTCAGTTTTTTTTTTTTTTTTCTTCTTGACCTCAACGACTGTTTGGTAGACTGTTTACTTTGGTCACGTATATATAATTTGCACTATATATATTAGGATATTACGAATTCTAAATGAGAAAAATATCAAAAATACTTTCAATTTACAAAAATGATTGAAATATATTTAGACGCATTATAAACCTTTAACTTTTGTGTTGAATTCTAAATTTAGTCTCTAACTCTTGTTATAAGACCCAAATTAATTTCATTGTCAAGTTTATTACCACGATATATTTATGAAATTGTGACTGATGCAAAAAGTAAAGTTGGTATTTGGGATCAAAAATATTTAAAACACGTTGTGCTAATACACTTGACAATTAAATTAATTTGGGTCATTTGACTGGTTTCTAATTATTTCCAAGTATAAATAAGAACTGAGTTGTGACGGTGAGAATGGCTTAAGTCATTTGTTGATAAACTTTTGTACATATGTATCATTTCTTATACTTAAAGTGGGAAGTTCACACATTGTAAAGGACAAACACAAATTTATCGGAAGTCAATTAGGACAGTTGTTATACATGCCTCACACAGTTTGGTCCGCTAGGGCCCATTAAACTCGCGAAGCCCATAAACGGTAACGGGCTGAACAAAGGCAGGCCAGTTAAGCCCAATTCATAACGAATAAGGCAATGGAAAAGGAAAATGACGTGAAGAGGATAAGATCCAGTGGCCATGTCGCGAAGAAGAATAGAGAAGAAGGTGGTTATAAGAAGCGAATTAATTAGGCCAAGAAGAAAAGAGAGCAGTCAATCTGAATATAAATAGGAGAAATGAAAGAAGGAAAAAAACCCTAGAAGACTAGAATAGGCTAAAATACTCTCGTCTTTGTAATCAGCTTTTGTAATCAACTGTCTTTACAATTATGCTAAAAAGTGTAAGAAATGTCAGTGTCATGCTTCAGGAATTCACATGCCAAGTGAAGAGCTCGGGACTACTAGAGCCATCAGGAAAGAAAAGACTCTGCTTCGTATTGGTAGTTACGACTACTTTACAAAGTGGGTCAAGGTCGAATCTTACCAGTAATTAATGGGAAATCAAGTAAATGATTTCTTGTGGAAAAATGTGATATGTAGGTACGGGTTACCCGCATAAATCATAACCGATAACGGGACCAACTTAACCGTCAGAGCCCTTTGTGATACTTGGCAGATACGACTACGGACGTCAACGCCGAGGTATCCACAAGGCAACGGTTTAGCCGAGGCAACAAAAAAAACAATACTGAGCAATCTCAAAAAACGCTTGACAGCAAAAAAATCCCAATTGTCAAGCGAGTTAAACGGCGTGCTCTAGGCTTATCGAACAACCCTAAAAAGAGAAACACAAGAAACATATTTCTCCCTAGAATATGGGATCGAGGCAATGATACTAGCCGAAGTGTTGGTACCTAGCCTAAGAAGGGAAACATCCCTAGAAAATTCCTATCTAAATGATCAGCTCATAGCTGATAATTTGGATATAATTGATGAAAGAAGATATCAAGCAATGATCCGAACACGCGAACACGCGAGACCTTAATGCTGGAAAACTAGGAGCAACCTGGGAAGGACTGTACCTAATCGACGAGGTCATATCAAAAGGCGTCTATAAATTAAAAGAGGCCGAAATAGGGAAAGTTGAACCTAGACCATGGAACATAATGAACCTCAAGAAATTCTACGCCTAAGGCCCGTTTCTCAAGTACCAATGAACTACGAAATGCTTGATCCCTAAATGGGTACGTAGGCAGTTCGATCTAATCGAACTCAGCCAAATAAAAAAAGAAAAAAAGTCATGACCATATTGAAAATTAAACACCATCACAATATCCAGATTTAAGAAAGTAATTAAAAACGAAGAGTTTTTGTTTTTTACCCAAAGATTGTCTAAGGTAGCCGGTGACTAAAGAACCCAGAGAGCTGCCCACCAAAATGAAAAACATAACCAACAAAATAAAATAACGAGTAAAAAGGGTTCATAAAACTTTAATTATAAAGAGGACTAAGCCTGTGTTTCTTTCTACTTCGGGTCATGCTGGTCCGACGGTACTAGATCACGAATCTCCTGATGAGGATCGCCAACTCCCTCCGTAGTCATGTTAGTTGGACCCGCAACGTTGCTCAAATTGTCTATTGGCAGAGGATCACCATCCATAGGAGCAAGAGAAGTAATCGGAGGACCGAAAATTGCCATTGCATCAATCCCATGCGAGCCAAGCAAGACTGCAGTTGGTGAAAGGTCAAGCACCTCGGTGCGCGAAACATCGCCAAGCAAGTGAGGGAGCTGGGGAAACGCGAGATTGGCCAAGACAAGATCATGTTCCTTCATATAGCGCGCTTTGACGACATTCATTTTGCTCGTCACAGAGGCCAACTCACCACTTAGAGTTTGTTGGTTATAGTACTTGCCACCCAAAATCAGTCGGCCAAACTCCCGATTGGCATGAAGCTTACGGTATTCGACACGACCTTCCACTCCTGATGTTTCCTATCCCAACTAGCCTTAATGTCATCAACCAACTTGCGATATTTGGTGTCAAGCTGGCGAGTTATAACCTGGGCTTCTTGATCCTTCTGGCGCTTTAGCTCGCATAACTCAGCCTCAAGTTCAGCATAACGATGCTAAACTTTGAATTTCTCCATGTCCACTATTCTTTTCTCGCTCTCGAGGTGAGAATTCCTAGACCACACCTCCTATTTCTCGCAACAGAGCTTATCACATTCGTCTTGAAGGCTATATGACTAAGAGTTGAAGGACTCAAGAGAATCCTTGAAAGCAGTATCGCGATAGCGATTCTCCCAGAACTTGCAAGCCTTGACAGCGTCATAAAGGCACTAACAAAAATAAAAAAAGAGAAATATGATTAAGCTTAAATAGGATGAACATTTTTTTTATAAAAAGAAGCGGGATGTTAACTAACCCGAGAGTAAGAGTGCATAAGGTTCATGAAGAACTCTCTCCCTTGCATCTCGTGAATTGGGACCCAAGGCGCTTGAGGATCCCTATGGCAACTGAAGAACTTTGTAGCTTTTTACGGAATGTTGTCGAGTGCACCGTAGTCAACGCCGTCCCAAAGGAGAGACTGAGGAGGAAGCGCCACCACCTCCTGAGGAAGCGAAGGGAGCAAAGCCTGACAAGGCAGGAGTATCCTTAGGTATATCACCAAAAAGAGGAGTTGAGTCCGCTAAGGCAAGAATGGACTTTGTTGAAGAGACGCCGGGCGAGTCGTGCGTATCCGAGCCCGCGAGAACCAAAGTTCTACGAGCATGCTTCGCCAAGGGAGCATTATCAGAATCCATGTTGACGGCGAATCAAGAACAATGGGTGCGGGAGTCATAGAGGTATCAAAAAGACCTTCTACCGGACCACTATTTGTAAGGTCAATCGGAGGTGAATTCCCCAAAGTCCCTGCGGATTGAGTATCCTCAGCTCGAGGAGGGTCTGTGATCATTTCTAAGGCCCTAAATGATCTCCCAAGAGGCATATCTCTAGACTGAGAGGTGCAGAATTTTAAAATCCTTTTGCATTTTCTTTTGGCTCTCGACAAGCTAGCAGACCCAGCAATAGCGGGCTCAGGTGGAATAAAGCGGATGGCTATAAAAATAATAATAATAAATACGACAAGTCACAAAAAAAAATCGTAAACAAAAAAAGAAGGAAGAAATGGAATTAAAACTCACGCGAGACGACCAAAGGAATATAATTGTTGTGGATTAACCCAATAACTCGAGTAATGCGAGATGGATTAAAAATCTTCCACGAAAGTTTCTAACCAAAGTCCCCAACTCCGGAGAATAAGGGATCGATAATTTGTCTACAAAACAAAACTTTGTGATTAGCATCAAAAGTCATAACTGTAATCCCAATCAAATTAAAAGCAAAAGGAAAATAAAATATAACGAAACCAAGCACATGCGAAAGCCAAACCGGAGGAAACTTCCCAAGGGCTATTAAATATAACGGGATCAGTATCCCTGATTGAGTTAGGAAAATTCCTAAAGAAGAAATACTTGTCCACCCAATCAGTGTCGTTTTTCAGATCTTCTATGATCTTCTGATACGTCTGAGGAGATAAATACCTCGTGCCAACACACTTGCCGTTGGAGTTAGGGTTAGCTTTCTCAGAGTAAAACTTGAGAATGTCGGAACTCTTCAAGTACATCTCGGTCTCGAAGCTGCGAACTAGCATCCCTAGAATGATGTGAAGCATAAAGGGACACATATGGGAAAAAGCTACCCTAAGGCCAACTAAAATCCGAGTAAGCAAACTCGGAATCGGAAAGCTAAGTGCGCACTCCATAAAATAAATGGAGTACGCGCAACTCAACCCGCCGGAGGAGATTCTGGTGTATGAGGAAGACCAAAAACTTTAACCTTAACACTAGGAGGAAAACGACAAGAACCTTGAACTTCAGCGAGATCCGCTTCGCTGAGACAAAAGGAGCAGTGAGAAAAAGAATAGAAAATCTTAAGAGAGGCAAAAGGCTTTTCATAAATTTTTTGGTTCTTTTCTACGAATTGCCTTGAACTTCTCTTGAATTCTCAAAACTTTATTTCACTCCCCGATGGAGTTCTTTTCACCCTTAGTTCAATCCAAAACTTGCGATAATGGGTGTAATCCGATAAAAATTCGAAATTGGAATGCTTGTTTTGAAAAATCAACAGCTCAGATCAACGGCTGGTAATAAAAGAAAAATATCTAACGGCCCAGATTCAAATAGGCTGTCTAATCAGAGATTTCAACAGCCTTTTTAATCAATACAAATCCAGCAAAGGATACTATAAAAACGAATAAAAAAATTAAAAATTAAAAAACCCAAAAGGAACCGCGAGGCAAGTGGCGATTGTAGCCTTCGCCCAACGTTCTAATGAAGTTAATTTGGAAATCATCCCATAGGGGTCAATGCGCTGAAGAAATAAATCAGTACCCAAAATCATGTCAAAAAATTATAGGAATTACTATAAGCTCAAACAAACACTTATCACCAGTAGACGAAATAAATCAGAACGCAAAAACAATCAGGGCTTCGGGCTAATAGACCACGCAAGCTACAAAAATTTTGAGATAAAAAAAAACTCTGAAAAAATAAAAGAATTAGCCTAACGTCAGAAGATGAAGGATGCAACCCGGGACTAGCGTCCGGAAGTTCAAACTTTCCTTCTATAGCATCGAGCTCAAGCTCTTCGTTCTTGTACTTAGCCTCAAGCTGACTAATCGAGAGAGTACCATGATTAATCATGTTGATAAGTGAAAGTCTTGCCTTAGTACGAGCTTGACGAATCTGAAAAGCCTCACGCTTCATCCGGCGATCAGATTTTTCCTTCAAAAGAACACGACGAGCTGTGTCTTTGGCAGAGAATTCGTCTTTAATGGCCCGAATAGCATCTGCAACGGTTTTATTGCGGAACTCGCACATTTTCCTTTTCCATTGCCTTATGCATTATGAATTGGGCCTAACCGGCCTGCCTTTGTTCAGCCCGTTACTGCTTATGAGCTTCTTGAGCTTAATGGGCGCTAGCGGCCCGAAATGTGTGAGGCTGGTATCAACATTTGCCTCCAGCTTTCCTAGCGAGTTTGCTAGGGAAGCTGTTTCGATCCTTATTCCTCCTCCTCGCATTGTGGCTTTATTTATGGCTTTCAAATTTCGAAAACTTGTTGGGTTTGAGCTTATCTGCTCGAGTTTGAAGATTGGCCTTAGCACCTTCCACCTATAAATAACGGTGTTTTGGCTAGAGTCCTCCACGCTCTTCCTTCTTCGCCTGGGAGCAATCATTCTTTTAGTTTCCACTGTGGTTTCCAAGGTAACTCGGTCTTTCTTACGTTATTCGTAATTACCATTGTACCGGTAACGGTCACTTGTTATTCAAATCCCTCTTTTTCAATTCTTATTTAAAACTCCTTTGCTTCGTTTTTTGGTTGTTTCATCATGTTTTCTTGAAACTTCTTCTTCTTTGCTATTCTATTTGTTTTTTTTGCCCTTTCTTCTCTTCGATCATGTCATCATCTGGCGAGACGGATAGTCCTTGTGTCCTAATTGGGTTGAAATCTCGTCTCCTTGGTCTCTTCGATTATGTCATCATCATCTGTCCTCTAAGGCTCTCGAAGAGTTTCGTTAACACCATTATAATCCTTGGTTTATTGACCTTCGCCTTCCGACGTCACCCGAAGATGTTCCCTCTCATTATATGCTCACATCCACCTTGTATTTCGATGTTTGCAATTTTATCTTTCCAATTCCTCTTCTGTTACTTGAGTTGATCCATTCGATTGGTCTGTCTCTTTTCCAACTTACGCCATCCTTTGTTCGCCTTTCTACTGCGTCGTCCAGCAGAGATTCAAAAGGTTCTAAACCGCCAAACCCTTCAGCTCGCTGTAGCAAAGATAAGTTTGGCTGTTCACGCACTTTTGCTTGTTACCTTTTGTGTCTATTCGCGCTTTATAATCGCTCTTTTTTTTTTGTTTTGCAGGGTCAAAAGTTCTTCTTCATCCTCGAAGACGAACGTTTGGACTCGGTCTCCCGACCTTTATACGGAGAGAAACGTCGGCCCAACTAGTGAGTCTGAAGCTGCTAGTATTGCGGACTCTGAACCCCTAACTCCTGGGTTTCTTGTTCAGGATACTGATGCGCCTCCTACCAATGCGGATGGGGCTCGTGAGTCATCTCCCAAGCACGCTCGAGCTGACTCTCCGAATGGTGATCGTGTCGAGAATAAATCTCTAGACACTTCTGGTTCAGGTAGTCTTTTCTTTTGATCCAAAAATGGTGATGTGTTTTGCTGTTTCTTGCCTCTGTAACATTATTAGTAAAAGAGTCTTATTTTCGTGTACTTTAACTGAGTGAGTATCGGTTTTGGTCTTAATACTCTCTTTATTAGTCTCTTACAATGGGCCTATCAAGCCCATTCTTCTCAGCCCTTTTTGACTCCAACTCTGTTCTGAAACCATCAAAAGGTTTCTGAATTGTAATATCATTCTTAAACACAGCTCTTGCACATTGAAATCACTATCACAATCAAATTGGATTCGTATAGATATGATGAAGAGAGCTTAAAACAATGTGGTGCTCGTAATGTTTTTTTAATCTTGGAATTATAAATGCAAAGGGAAAAAGACAAGAGAGTTTAGAATTTACTTTTAGTGCTTTGTGATTCTTTCAAAAGTCTCACGCTCCTTCTGGCGATCAAATTTTTCCTTTAAAAGAGCACGATGAACTCTGTCTTTGGCAGAAAATTCGTCTTTAATGGCCCAAACAGCATCGGTAACAAATTTATCGTGAGCCTCACACATTTTCCTTTTCTCCTCGCCAAGCGCGCTAGAAAAGTTGGTAACAACGGTCTCAACTTCTGCGAGCTGTTTCCTAAGATCAGATTTCTCAACTTTAAGCTGATCAGCTTCGGCAACACGATCTAAAATCATGGTACTCAAATCGCGGACTGTGTCAACAAGGCCCAAAATAGATCGCTCAGACTCCTCAGATTTCTTAGGAGGAGGATGATTAACATCGTAATCATAATTGGCCACGAGCTTGTTGACTGCTTCCATCATCTAAAAAAAAAAAGAAGGCAAAGCATGCTAAATTTTAGCAAAGGCCATTAGGAAATCAATAAAAGAGTGTGTCTTAAAACAAAAACAAAAAACTTGCAAAACCAATAGCTTGAGCAACGTCGGTATAATCCTCCTTGCGTTTCAAATTATTGAATGAGGGGACTGAACAACCTCTCAGTTTACAGTGACGAAGAAGAATCCCCATTCTACGGCAATCTTCAATGACAGGCCACTTACGGTCATGTTTGAACTCTTATGCAAAACAAGATGCACCACCCAAACCAGATGCGTCCTGATATTTCTTCTCAGCACGATTGCCATTTGGAGAGTCAGCTCGAGTGTGCTTGGGAGATGGCTCATGAGCCCCATCTGCATTGTTAGGAGGCGCATTAGAGTCCTGAACAGGAGACCAGGAGTCAGGGGTTCAGAGTCCACAGCACTAGCAGCTTCAGACTCAACAATTGGCCCGACGTTTCTTTCCGCAGGAAAGTCAGGAGACCGAGTCCAGATGTTCGTCTTCCGGGACGAATAATAACTTTTTGACCCTGCAAAACAAAAAAAAAGTATGCGAATATAAAGCGTGAATAAACACAAAAGATAACAAGCAAAAGTGCGCGAACATCCAAACTTACCTTTGCTACGGCGAGCTGAAAGGTTTGGCGGTTTAGAACCTTTCGAATCTCTACTAGACAATGCATAAGGATTTCCCATCGGGTATTGAAGAAGGAGAGGTGCCAGAAAAAAGGCCTGACGAATAAGCGACACAGTAAACTACTCAGATCGGTACAACAACAGTTCAAATGATGAACGAAAGCTCTCAACGACTCGGGCGAAAGAACAGGATCAGAACGAACTGCTCAGAAAAAAAAAAAAAAGGAGGTTAGCTCAATATTCAAGTGTGAAACGAAAAGAAAATATACGATAAATAAAGGCAAAACCAACAAGCGCGCCAGCAGTTCTGACCAATATCATTGTATTTGGTTCTAAGAATTTTGTCTGCCGGAAAAAACCCAATAGAAAATCCGTTCGAACTAAACGCGAAGAACCTCTCTCTCCATCCATCCTCGCGATAAGGAAGCCCGGTCACAACTTTCATCCCTTTCTTGGGAACAAAGTAGAAATACGGGCGACCACCAGAGCATTTAATATGGAACAACTGCTGAAAAATCGTCAGAGATTTCGTTTTGTTGCACTTTGAGGCGAGAGTGAAAATAGCAATAGAAAGGCAAACATAGGAACGTAAGTTGGAAAAAAGATAGACCAAGCAAATGGATCAACTCAAGTAACGCAAGAGGAATCAGAAAGATAAGATGGCAAACATAGAAATACAAGGTGGATGAGAACATATAATGAGAGGAGCATCTTCGGGTGAAGTCGGAAGGCGAAGGTCAATAGACCCAGGAATATGATGGCATAAGCAGAACTCTTCGAGAGCCTCAGCGGACAGCGATCCGCCATGTGATCGCGAAGGGCGATTCAAACTTTCAGCGCAACAGAAACGAGAATCCGACCCAATTTGGGCACAAGGACTATTTGTCTCGCCATATGACGACATGATCGAAAAGAAGAAAGGGCAAAGAAAACAAATAGAATAGCAAAGATGAAGAAGTTTCAAGAAAACGTGATGAAATCCACCATGCTCCAGTGAATCGGGATTTGTCGATCTAATAATTTTTTATTGACAAAAAACAAAAAATAAAAAATACATGCCAGTAAGGAAAATAGCACAAAACAATAATCATCAAAGAAACTTAAAATAGTTCTGGAATCCTAACCTAACATACAACTTTGGATGTGTTGTGTTGTGAGAGGACATACAACATATTTAGGCATCGTAATCGTGTAGAAAATGAAGTGGCCGATATAATAACACGGGAATATCTCTTCTCTAATGTATAGGGCCAATTGGGCCAAGCCCAATTGCTAAGCCTAAGTCGACAACGGCCCAACAACGTGGCCCAATAAGAGAAGAAGCCCATTTAAACGTGGTCCAATAAGAGAAAAAGCCCATTTAGACGTGGTCCAATAAGAGAAGAAGCCCGTGTTCGGTGCCACCTGTAATCTACTGACGAGCAGACGCACTCGACAGAGCTGACGCGTGTCTCCTTAAGCTCGCACATGCAGAATGACACCTGTCCTCCACTGAAGAGCACATGCTCATCTTGAACCTACTATAAAAGGGGGACTTAGAGGAAAGGGGGAGGGGACGCCTGGATATTGAAGAATATTCAACTAAAGTCCAGAAAAACTTAGAACATTTGAAGATCGACGAGCCCAAATCTTCGTATTGACAATAGACGAAACCAGGAGTGAAGCTACTGATCAACGAACGCAACATACGAAATAAATTTCGACGAGCACAAAACATTAGTGTGGCATCGTATCGACGAGCCCAAACACCCTAGTGGTGAGGCGTTCGACGAGCACAAAACACTAGTGAAGTCATCAATCGACGAGCCCAAACACCCTAGTGGTGAGGCGCTCGACGAGCCCAGATCCAAATAAAGGAGACATCATCGAACGCACGTGATCGATGAACGCACTCAGTTAACAAGAAGGAACTAATAACGACGAACACCCGCTGTTAGAATCAAGCAAATTATATAATCATCCAAGCAGTGAAGGAGAACAGACGCTCGCAGCTGTCAAAGACTTCACATATGAAGATCTCAACCTGCGAAATATATCAACAAAGCAAATGACAACCTAAGCAATAGAACTACGAATGACTTGATTCCTTCAAAGGATACGTAGGCAACCGAATCATAAAGAACGTTCGTACGACTAAGCGTGCTAAGACCGGTACGAACATCTAAGAAATATGAACCGAGACTTTTTTCGATGATTCCTAGTTGGTTAAAAGCTTTTGTAATAAGAGATAAACATTGTATCGAACCCTTTGGCTAATATACCCAAGAATGAAAAAAGAAAATAAAGGATTAGATAATAAATAATTAAATATATTGAGAAGATTTTCGTCCTAGTATAAAAACGTAGTACTGAAAATATAAACAATAATTTCGATTTTAATTTTCATATATCTCAAAAGAAATGCAGATATATGTATATTAGATTTAAATTGAGTTGTCTCGAAACGAAAAGTTGAAACATTTTTTCGTGTGTTCAAAAGCTGAATTTCTTGATCATCAACCTCTGAGAAAAAACTCATGAAAAAGATTTAGTTATGGTCAGAGTAAGTGTATTCTTCTTCCTCAGATTCGATTCGAGGCAAAGGCGACTCACCACTTTCCTCTCCAGCATCATTATCTGAATGAACACTTTGGTCTTCATATTTTGCGCTATGAACGTGGTCAAGCCGAATTTCAAGTGTGTCCTCCTCGTCGTCCTCATCATCATCATCATCATCATCATGAGCAAGACTATTCATTCTCATGCTTGTGTTCTTCGGTGAATCATCATGATATTTATTGCTTTCATACCGCAAAGAAGTGCTTTCTTCGTTTGATTTCCTGCTGCTTTTACTGCTTAGCCTCTCGTTTTCTTCTTCCTCATAGCTATAACTGTACTCTATCTTCAAGCTCTGTGCAGTGGCGTTTGTTTCGTTAATAGACCTTCTTCTCTCGCTTCCAGAATCAGAGGAGCTGCTAGAGCTTACGGGTTTCTCAAAACGAGTATGCTCCTCTTCTTGACCTTTTTCTGAGTTTGAATCGGATCCATCATCTGAATATGTTGCAGGTTTTACGTCCTCTTGCTTTATCTGACTTCTTGATTCTTCCTTTTCTGAATTTGAATCGGGCTCATCATCTGAATCTGTTGCAGTTACTACCTCCTCTTGCTTTTTCTGACTTCTCGATTTTTTCTTTTCTTCTTCTTTTCTTTTTTCTTCTTCTTCTTCATCTTCTGAGTCTGATGAGGAACTAGATTTTCCGTCTTCCTCTTTTCGAGGCATAGAAAAAGGAGCTGCAGAATAAGAACTGTGTCTGCTTAAAGCAATTGACATACTCTTGTCCCTGAAGGATAAAATTGGAACCGCGGTTGGAATACCATCAGCTGTTGACATAGAAAGGAAGCTAAGAGCAACCATTACATCGCTTATCAAAGGACGGGCAGTTGGTTCCTCTTGTAGACACATTGATGTTATTGCCACTGCTTGATTCAAGCCTCTCTCTGAGAAATTATTCTTCAAGAGAGGATCTGCCATATCTGGGTATCTTTTGGGGTCTCTAAATATCGGTTGTGCCTGCACAAAACCCAAAACATGATCATCAGAAAGATCACGACATGATGATTCAAATAGAAGGAAGAAACTTGGGATTTAATGAGTCATACCCAAGTAACTAGGTTTTGTTCATCATTAGGCTTAGTGGTGTCAACCGCTCTTCTACCGGTGATGAGTTCAAGCAACACAACTCCAAAGCTATAAACATCGGATTTGACAGTAAGATCGTCCCCTCGAGTGTACTCAGGCGCGGAATAGCCATAAGTGTCCATAACCCGGGACGAAAGAAACAAGCTATCACCTGTCCCAGGCTCAAGATTTTGCAGACCAAAATCACAAAGCTTAGGGTAAAACTCATCATCTAACAAGATGTTAGAAGCTTTCAAATCTCGGTATATCACTGGTGGATCAACTTTATCGTGCAAGTACTCCAATCCTTGTGCTGCACCAAACGCAATCTTCATTCTTGTTATCCAATCCATGGGCTTCTGGTTTGGCTTTGGTTCTGCATGTAAAGTTCATTATCAGCCTCCAAACAAAGCCTTAAAAGTTATCTGCTTTAAACACTCGAAGAAAGTGAAACATCTTGTAAAGCTCAATATACCGTAAAGATGGTCTTGAAGGGAACCTCCAGAGACATATTCAAAGACTAAAAGTCGTTGATCTCCATCAGCACAGTATCCCATAAGCTTAACAAGATTCGGGTGTTCAAGTTTAGACAATGACAAGACTTCAGCTTGAAACTCTTTGCTATCATGTATTCCATGCTTGTCTAGCTGCTTTACAGCTACCAACTACACTCACAAAGCAATATAATCACTAGAAAGAAAATTGCCTAAAAAAGAAAATTCTACTATGATTCATTGCAAAGGTAGCCAAAGTTGTGAGCTTTGGAGAGGTTTCTGATTATGGTAGCAAACCTGGCCAGTAGATTGAAGGGTTCCTCTGTAAACCCTACCGAATCCACCTTCTCCTAAGAGACATTCTTGTCGGAAATTCTTTGTTGCTATCGCTAATTCCCGGAAATTGAATGTTTTCACCGGCAATTGCTCTGTTTCTTTTTCTTCTACACGTTTCGTCGCTGCCACTAAAACCAAACATATAAGAAAAATGAGTTTTCAAATTGGAGAAAGCTTGAATCTTTTTTTATCTGTAAGAGATTAAAATATTCATTACCAGGTGGTCTGGATTCCTGTTGTTCATCGTGTTGGTGAATCTCGGTCTTTCTGCTCTTTTGTGAAGAGAAACACGGAAAACAATTCATTATCATTCAATGCAATTTTGCATTCATAATCTAAAAAGCCTAAAACCAAAAAAAGATCAAATACAAAAAGAGAGAAAGAGAGTGAGAGATTAACAATGGCGGGGTCCTTCAAAAGATTGAAAAGAAGAGGAAGGACCCACGTTAAAGAGAAAAATATTTTGGGAGATTGAAAAGAAAAGAAACAGAGAAGAATGCGAAAGGAGAGTAAGAGAGAGAGAGAGAGAGATAATTAGATAGAGAGAGGTCAAATTGAAGCCAATCAGAATACATGAAGAACAATGAACCATGCGAGACGAAAGGGAGAGAGAGTTTTGGTTGTTTTTATTTTATGTTTCTTTGCGTATTCTATTTCCTGTTTTTGCTACTTTGTTTATTTCCCTAAAGCATGGAGAGCCATTCTTATTACTGTTTTCTCTAATCTCTAATTTTAAATTAGTTTTTGTTGTATAATTCAAATCTTCCAGGTGTATTTACTTTAATTCTTTTTAAAATTTTATATTTTGACTATTAACTTATAAATACAATGCACTATTTGTTCGTGCTCTCCTGAGAGAGATTTTGTCACCTCATCAATGAAGCTGTTAGCGTCGGTGATTGGAAGCCTATCTGTCTAGCCCGTGTTGGACCAAGCTTATTTCATGTTTGCTTTGCCGATGATCTCATTCTACTTGCGGAAGCCTCTGTTCAACAGGTTCAAGTAATTCGTAAGATTCTGGATAAGTTTTGTGCTGCATCATGTCAAAGGATTGGTTTAGAAAAATCTAAAATATTTTTCTCAGCCAATGTGTCGCCAGAACTGAAAGCCAATATCAGCGTTTTAAGTGGAATCTCCGCTACCAAAGATCTTGGGAAGTACCTTGGTATGCATCTTCTTCAGAAACGGATTAATAGAACCACTTTTGGATAAGTTTTGGAACGTGTTTCATCCAAACTTGGTGGTTGGAAATGACGAACTCTTAGTTTAGCTGGCCAAGTGACTTTGAAAAAGTCTGTGTTATCTTCTGTACCATTTCATACGATGAGTACAACTTTATTGCCAAAATCGACTTTACAAAGCCTGGATCGTATTTGTGAACCTTTCTTTGGGGAGGTGACTCTGAGAGGAAGAAATGCATTTACTTAGCTGGAAGAAGATATGCAAGAAGAAGCGCGGCAGTGGACTCGGCATTCGGCTCTCGGAGGACATGAATCATGCGCTTTTATTTAAGCTTGGTTGGCGTCTTTTGCCCGACAAAACAGTTTATGGGCGATGGTCTTACGATCTAAATACAAAGTGTCTGATTCTTTAGATACAAATTGCCTACAGCGAAAGGGTGTTGTTTCTTCTACCTGGAATAGCATAAGGATTGGACTGATGGAGGTTATCATCCCTGGTTTAAGTTGGGTCTGGGGTGATGGTAGAAATATCAGATTCTGGACTGACAAATGGCTCTTTGATAGAGCTTTATCGGAGTTGCGGGTATCGGATTTGCCGTTAAATTTTGAACACATTCGGGCTTGTGAGCTTTGGCGCTCCGGTTCACGGTGGATTCGTGATAACATTGATCCATATCTTCCTCTTGAAGTTCTTCTAATGTTGGGTGTAGTAGATGAAGTTACAGGAATCAAAGATAGATTATCTTGGCATAGAACTCCGATGGTACTTTCTCGGTCTCTTCGGCATATGATTTCTTGACTCATGATGACACTGCTAGACTTGACAAAGCGTGTTTATTTGAATGTGTTTGGTGTCTCAAAGTACCTGAACGAGTCCGTGTCTTTTTATGGATGGGAATTCATCAAGTTATTCTCACAAATAAAGAGAGATATAGGCGACATTTATCAGATTCGAGCACTTGTCAATTGTATCGAGGAGCAGAAGAATATATTCTCTATGTCCTGAGGGATTATCCAGCCATGTCTGGTCTATGGGATCGCATCATACCACCTCGAAGGAGAACTAACTTCTTCTTTCAATCACTTTTGGAATGGATCTTCGATAACCTTGGTGATGGGCGTATTCATGATGAATGTCTGTGGTCGACATCCTTTGCTATGGCCGTATGGTGGGGATGAAAATGGAGATGTGGATACATTTTTGGTGAAAGTGGTAAGTGTCGTGACAGGGTTAATTTCATTAAAGATCTCGCAAAGGAAGTCAATCAAGCTAACCTTCGCTCTCGGGATTCGGCTTCTCTCACACCGAGGGTGGAGAAGATGATTGCCTGGTTGCTTCCGATAGGGGAGTGGTATCGTTTGAATATGGATGGGGCTTCTCGTGGAAACCCAAAACTCATACGTATAGGGAGGCGAATCATCTTGTAAATAATTTTGCTAACTATGCGTTTTCTTTGTCTTTAGGCTATCATTCGTTTATTGTTGCTCCAGTTTTTGTGCTTGATTTGGTTAGAGAAGATAGAGAAGGTTTAGGATCTTCTCGTTAGGTTTATTGTAATTCTTGACTTCATTATTTTTTGAATAAATTTGGGAGCTTGGCTCCCGTTTCTTGACCCAAAAATAAATAAATAAATACAATGCACTAAAAAACAAATTAAGAAGATTTAGTAATTTTATTTTAAATTAATGTTTATTATGTTTTTATTTTGATTTTTTCAACAATTATAAATCAACAAAACTTCATGTATAAGTAATTTTTAATCCAAACTTTAAATGATATCACAATGGATTATTCCCATTTATTATACTGTATCAATTAAAAAGATGTTTTGTGATTTTTCATGTAAAATTTGGTGTGTTTTTACTTTGGAACTATTAATTTTTTAGTGGTATTTTATATGATTGGTTAAATTATATTAAATTATAATATTAAATAATTTTTTGAAAATTTATAACAGTGTATTCAACTAAAAATTTTAATTAAATGGAATATAACTCACTCATCTTTTGGGATTGGTCTTTCTTTAGTGTATAAGTGGACTAAGGTTTTTTTGGAGTATAAAATAGACATTTAACCATTTCCCAAAATTTAATCACCTTATTTGAAAATTTTGATAAAACAATAGGTTCGATTAAGTAAAATCATATTGTAATCAATGTTATAACACAATATAGGATTTTTGTTTTATTTAATGTTCTTGAGAAAATATGATTTGGTAAGAATTAGGATACGATACCAAACAAGAGGGATAAATTCTTTTTTACACTAAGTCGTATATATACATTATTACCGTTTTTTTTTTACTTGACATTTTTTTTTTAACGTCTGAATGAATTAAATAATGAGGAAATGTTCTCCAAGGAGAATATAATTAATGAAACAAAGAAAACAGTACAAGTCTTGAGCCAACTTAAGACAGAGCAAAAGTAGGAACTACTTTTTGCAGTCTTCCTCCATAATTGTCGCCAGCCAGGCCGGACCACCAGCAGCTACATACGATGTCAGCCAAAATTGCCTAGTCACACTTTGCGTTATCTTGTGAGCCACCAAATTAGCACGGAGAATCGAGAAGGAAAAGGTGCAACATACAAAACTTTGTCTCAAAAGACTAATTCGCTCAAGCAGAGTACAATAGCGGGGCCATTCATACGGGTTCTCAATTGCTCTAAGAATATCTGCAGCTTCAAGACTAAACTCCACCTTGGTATATCTCATATGTATGGCGTTTTCCATGACCCAGATCAACCCTCGAAAAGATGCACTAAGTTTGGATGGTGATGGTGTTAAAGCATCCCTAGAGTGATGTATAGCAACACCCTCATTATCACGGGAGATCCAAGCAACACCAACCAGCGCCTCCGCCTTAGTCCAAGAAACACCCACATTACATTTGAGCACATTTTAGGATGGTTTTCTCCATTTGCAGTCCTCATTTTTCACACGATGTTGAGATTCCGCCTCCACATGCTCTTGATAGTTCACTGTGAACCAGATTTCAGCATCTTCTAATGCTTTTGCCATCAGAAAGTCTCTATTCATTACCGTGCCAGCAAAGACCTTACTATTCCAGCCCTTCCATATATGCCATAAGATCCAGGGAATAGCTCTCTTATAGTGTGTCAATACCTGATTCTATTCCATAAAGTTGAGAAGAACTTCCATATGATCAACAACTGAGCCATGGGTTCTAAGTTGATTTCCATATGATCAACAACTGAGCCATGGGTTCCAAGTTGATTTCGATGTACTAGTATTGTTCTCCAAATATCACTGGCAAAACTACACTCAAACAAAACGTGAGCTATCATTTCTCTAGCTTGGTTGCAGACCTGACACACTGCATTTACATTCATTCCATGAGAGCATAGTGCATCACCAACCGCTAGAGCATTGGATAGAACTCTCCACATGAAAAACTTAATCTTCGGCATCATTTTTAAGCGCCATATTCTTGTCTTACAAGAGGTGATTCTTGTTGTTTTCGAGAGTATCAGTACTAACCTGAGCATTCACTTGAGAAGCAAGCCAGCTTCCACTTCTAACAGTGTATGTTCCATGCTTAGTATGCGGCCAAATCCACTCGTCATGCTTATTTAGGTCTGGCGGGAAACAAAGAATTCGTTTTACATCATCTGATTGAAACAGGCTATGCAACTTCTCGGTATTCCAATCACATGTTTCTCTTATCAGCTCTGAAACCTGCATACTTGTTCCAGGGTTCATATCTTTTTCCTTTGGTGATCGAGGCCAGACATCAAACACCCAATGATCTTTCCATACACGAGTGTTATGGCCATTACCAATGGATTTCATAAGACCTTTCTCCAGCAGCTCTCGGCCATATAAAATGCTCTGCCACGCATATGAA
The DNA here is from genome assembly GCA_963920545.1 of Lepidium didymum. Taxonomy (NCBI): domain Eukaryota; kingdom Viridiplantae; phylum Streptophyta; class Magnoliopsida; order Brassicales; family Brassicaceae; genus Lepidium; species Lepidium didymum. The sequence goes on from OY986996.1 coordinate 13,044,903, forward strand.
GGCCTTGTTCCTTGAACTGCTTCCATGAAGTCTTTCTTAGGGTAATACTTAGCTTTGTATAATCTGCTAAGTAGAGAATTAGGTGTTGCCAATAGCCTCCAAGCTTGCTTAGCAAGTAGAGCTTGGTTAAACTCTTCTATATCCCAAAAACCAAGCCCACCTTCTTTCTTAAACTTACATAATTTATGCGATGATTTTCTTATCCTCACAATTGCCCCACCAAAACTTTGTGACAGCCGCTGTGATTTTCTGACATTGAAATTTTGTCAGCTTGAAACATGACATCGCATAAACTGGCAATGCAAGAGCAACCGACTTAACAAAGATCTCTTTTCCCCCGAGGGACAAAGTCTTCTCATACCATCCGTTGAGGCAAGATTTAATTCAATCCATTATAAAGCTAAGTAGCTCTCTTTTTGATCTGCTAAGGCATTCTGGAAGGCCTAAATTCTTCCCATCACCACCGTCCTTTGTGATACCATATAAATTCCAAGAATTCTCTTCAGTACCGGATCAATTTTGCTTTCAAATGTAATAGCCGACTTCTGAAAATTAATCTCTTGGCCTTAAACTTCCCCATAGATATGCAGTACCAGAGTACCTCTATTGCTTCATTGAAAGTAGCTTTGCACATGAAGATACTATCATCGGCAAACAACAATTGTTGCACTAAGGGGCAGTCTTTTGTTAGACGAATTTCTGTTATCTTACCTTCAAGCTCTGATTTCTTCATTGTATGAATCAGTGCTTCCATTCAATAGAACTGAATAGGTAACAGACCAGACACATTCCATTACCCATTGCATCCATGTGGTAGTAAAGCCCAATTTTAGAAACAAATCTTCAAGAAAGCTCCACTCCACTATGTCGTATGCCTTAGCCATATTTGTTTTGATGACCATAAAGTCTTTATGGCACCTAGGGTTCACCTTTAATGCGTGTACCATCTCGTGTGCGACAAGTATGTTGTCCGATATGAGCTTCCCAACCACAAAAGCCTCTTGTGTGTCAGACACAATACTTGGTAACCAACGCTTGAGTCTAGCACTAAGTACTCTCGAGATGATTTTGTACATGATAAAACATAGACTGATAGGGCGTAGATCAGACATTCTTTTCGGATTCTGGACTTTTGGAATCAAGCAAATTTGAGTGAAATTCCACTCATGCGGTAGAGAACCTGATTCAAAGAATGATTTCACCTCCTTAATCACATCTTCGCCAATGATCTCCCAATAGGTGTGGAAGAACAAACCAGTCATACCATCTGCACCCGGTGCTTTGTTACTCTGAATAACAAAAGCTGCCATAATTTCTCCTTGTTACTCACTTGTTTTGTTAATTCTCTGTTCATTGCTTCAGTGACTTGCGGTTGCATACCAGATAGGAGGGTATTCGCGAAAGAAGGTGATGTCGACATGAACAGTTTCCTGAAGTAATCTACTGCCACATTGCCCTTTAAGCCCTCTGTGATTTGTTCCACTCCATCATTATCAATTAAAACCCAAATAGAGTTATGAGCCCTTTGCCTTTTAACACTCCCATGAAAGAATTTGGTGTTGCGATCACCATCTTTCAACCACCGCTCTTTACTCTTTTGTTTCCAGTACAATTCCTCATCATTGTATGCTTGGATAATCTGAATTTTTGTTTCCTTAAGCATCCGTTGATCAGGATTAATCTTATTTTTTTCCTCTTCAAATCTCTGTTTTAACCTCTCCAGCCTTCGTTTAGAATTACCATCAATGGTACTCTTCCAACGGGACAGAGCAGAGTGGCATGTAGAGATCCGTTTGACAATTAAGTTCGAAGAACATGTAGGTAGACTTTGCCAAGACTCCCGTATAACATCTCTGATCCCAGGCTTATTAATCCACCGTTTTCAAACATGAATCTTCCTTTTGCTCTCATACAATCGTGTGTAACCCGAATAAACATCGGCCTATGATCGGAGCCCAATCTTTCTATGAAATTTCCTAGAGCCAAAGGGAATAACCGGAACCAATATGCATTACCAAGTGCACGATCTAGACTACATTGTATATACATCCCGTGTCTTACACCAGCCCAGGAGAAGTGATTACATGAGCATGTAAATTCTCTTAGATCATAGTTGTGTATCATATTTCGTGATGGATAAAAGGAGGATTCATATCTGCGTAGTCCACCAAGCTTCTCTCAATTATTTATCAAGTCATTCAGATCACCCAACACAATCCAAGCACCATTCTTGGTACTACCTATATCCACCAATTGGTCTCATACTTCCTGTCTGAATTGTCTTACCAGATCACCATACACAAATGAAACAAAGAAGCCGATAGCTCCTCAGCTCACTTCAACGTCAATGACACGCTTATTAGAAGATAAAACTTGTACATTGTATGATGATCTCCAGAACAAAGCAAGGCCACCACTCATCCCATATGGTTCCACAAAGTGACCTTTATCATAACCCAAAGAATTTTGAATACTAACTACAAAACTAGAGGAGTTTTTAGTCTCCATAAGGAACATAAGATCGGGAAAATGCACTCTACACATCTCCCGTAAACGTTGAATTGTCAGGGTGTTCCCCAGCCCCTGACAATTCCAACTCCCTATGCTCATCTCTATTCCGGTAGCTCCTCACTCAGAGCCACCTCTGAATTGCAGCGTTTTGCAGCTTGTACCGTCTCTGTTTGTTCCTCTATCTCACACTTCTTTCGCTTTGGTGTATTTTCAGCTTCTTCCATAGTAGGTTTATTTTCTCTATACACCACCATTGTTGTTCTCTTGTGTTGATGTCTCTTCCATCTGTTTGGCCGGTGTCGATTACGAGAATAAGTATACTTAACCCCGGACGAGCTGGCTTGGGAAATACCAGCCCAAAAAACCTTTGGCTTAATAGTTTCATCCTTCCTTTTAAGTGATACAGCCACCGCCTTCTCCACACCTTTCTCACTGTTTCCTTCAAAACCATATCTCACCAGTCTTTCCTTCGTTATCGGAGAGTCTCTCTTTAGCCGATACTCATTTTGGTGTTGAAATAGCAGCATTATCTCCATCTTGGGCTCCACTAAAATCAAAGACCAACCTTTTACCCTTATCCAGCTTCGACGTAATTAAAGCCGATTTTTCAAGCCTTAAAAACTTCCTCTGACCTTGCTCATCTCCATCTAACCTCCATACTAATCTTCGAATTCTTATAGTCCGATTTAGTCTTTCTGCAGCATCAAAGACTGACAAGTAGCATCGAAATTGGTCTAGAAGTTCTTCTGCTATCTTCGGCTTTCCGGTACGTTCGTCAATACCCACATCATCTTCCGTGAGTACACCAAAGAGAGGATCTCCTTGAACTAATTTCTTTTTAGCAACCTCTTCTATCACCTTAGACCCCACCGTAGCAGTTTCCTGCCAGTTAAGAGAGTTCAAGGGACAGCGAGTTCTATCATTAGTAAGACTTTGACATTGATAGCAACGCTTACGGATCCGCTCATATTCAAACTTGATGCTGAATGTTTCCCCATTGGGTGATTATCAGATTTACAGCTCAATTTCGGTTTACTTATTCATGTAATTAAACCGGTTTATATCGGTTATGTGATTGCTTAATATATAAAAGCAATCTGTTGTACTTAATAGAAAAGAGACACCATTATTTTCACACATAATGAATGAAGAAGATTGATTACGCTCCTCACTTCATCTTCTTCCTTTCGTCACTCATATGAATCATTCTTCTAATATGGTATCAGAGCAGATTAAGCTGAAAACTCAACTCAATTACACACACACCACATCGGCTACGCAATAATTGCTCAATCGATTCTCTTTCTTTTCGATTATCTTTCTCCTTCACCTATTCTTTGGTTGTTCCGCCAAGAATCTTTCTTTCTCACATTTTGTTCGATCAAATCGGTTATTCCTCCGATTTTTGATCTCAATTTGTTGGTTATTCCGCTAATTTTAAATCTACATTCATGGTATCGGTTCGAAGATTCCCGAAGAAGGCCACTCATAGAGTTTCTTCGATGAAATCCAGAAAACCAATTAAAACAGATAAATCAAGCTCTCCGGGAGATAGCCCACCTTCTCTTGAGGATATACAGAACTCGACAATTGCAAGAAGAACTTCACTGAAGAAGAAATCAGTTTTTCAAGACAACGGGAAAGACGAGCTTGAGTTTGATGGGATTTTGTATTCTCCTTATCATCTGTCAAGTGGTGATAACCCAGGTGTTTCTCTCATCTCAGAGGTTCTCAATGGAACTAATTACAACACATGGAATCTTGCCATTACCATAGCTCTGGATGCGAAAAACAAATTGTCTTTCGTTGATGGGTCTCTTCCAAGGCCATACGACACGCATCCACATTACAAAATATGGTCAAGATGTAACAGCATGGTGAAGTCCTGGACTTTGAATTCGGTAACAAAGGAAATCTATGGTAGCATCTTGAGATTCAATGATGCATCGGAGATATGGAGAGATTTGATGACTCGATTTCATGTCACTAGTTTGCCACGTTCCTATCAGATTACACAACAAATATGGTCACTTCAACAAGGATCCCTCACTCTCTCTGCTTATTACACCAAACTGAAGACATTGTGGGACAATCTTGAAGGATCAGAGTGTGGAAGATCTTGTGGTTATTGTCAATGCTGCAAGGACATGTCGAGTAAAACAGAGAATAACAAAATAATAAAGTTTCTTGTTGGTTTGAATGAGTCTTATGCAAATGCACGAGGTCAGATCATTATGAAGAAGAGTATACCTATACTTGCTGAAGTGTACAATATATTAGATCAAGATTACACTCAGAGGAGCATTCAAAATACTCAACCAGCTTCTGCCTTTCAGGTAACTGCTACAAATGTAGAAAACAAAGCATCTGTGAATGCAAATTTGGCAGGTTCAAAGACTTAGAGACATGTTTGCACACACTGCATATATATTGGCCATACCATAGATAAGTGCTACAAAATCCACAGATATCCTCCGGGTTTTAAACATAAACAAAAGACTGGAACAGTGAAACCAACGGTGGGCCAGCTGGCTCTTACAAAAAATGCAGAAAGTTCGATGGCAGGTCTTCTTAAAACCTTATCCAAGGATCAAATTGAAGGAGTCATGGCTTATTGCAATTCCCAGCGTTCTCTTCCTTCAACTCAAAATGAAACATCAACCTTAGGTGGAAGAATTACCGCTCTGCCAGGTATGTCATTCTCTACTAAAATTCTGTCTGTCGTGGGGATGTTGAAGTCCACTGGCAGTGTATTAAAAACAGATTCCTGGATTGTGGACAGTGGGGCTACACACCATGTCTGTCACAACAAAGGTTGTTTTGAAAACTTGAGTACTGCTTTAGATAAAACAGTGACATTACCTACAGGAATGAACGTCACTATAGCTGGAATTGGCCAAGTCAGAATGAGTGAATACTTAGTCTTGGATAATGTGTTGTTCATTCCAGAATTCAGGCTGAGCCTTCTTAGTGTCAGTCAGTTAACCAAAGATGTGAAGTGCAGGCTGATTTTTGATGAGAAATTGTGTGTTATTCAGGAACCTATGAAGGGGATGATGATTGGGCAAGCTGAGGAAATCGGAAATCTATACATATTGGATAGAAGTGCGATACAAAACAGTGGAATCACTTCTTTGCCCGTGTCTGTAAATGCTTTGATAGATAGAAGTCTTTGGCATCATAGATTAGGTCATCCTTCTTTCACAAGAGTCGACATGTTGTCTAATGTACTTGGTTTACAAAAGTTCAATAAAACTCCTTTCCATTGTTCAATATGTCCACTTGCAAAACAAAAGAAGCTTCCTTATGTTTCTCATAACAACATTTGCTCCACTCCTTTTGAGCTGATTCATATAGATATATGGGGTCCATTTTCAGTCTCAACAAATGAAGGATATCGTTACTTCTTGACTATTGTAGATAACCACACAAGGATGACGTGGGTATATCTTTTAAAAGCCAAATCAGATGTTTTAACAATATTTCCAGATTTCTTAAAAATGGTTGAAACTCAATACAAGGCAAAGGTTAAGGGTGTGAGAGCAAATAATGCTCCAGAGTTGAATTTCGATAAGTTGTATAAGTCTAAAGGGATACTATCTTATCATTCTTGTCCGGAAACGCCGGAACAAAACTCAGTGGTGGAAAGGAAGCACCAACACATTTTAAATGTGTCAAGATCACTCATGTTTCAAAGTCAAGTACCATTAGAATTCTGGGGAGAATGTGTTTTAACAGCGGTATTTGTCATTAATAGACTTCCGACCCCTGTTCTACAAGAGAAATCTCCATATCAGGTACTCACTTCAAAGCTACCAAGTTATGGAGAAATGAGGGTGTTTGGATGCCTGTGTTATCGGTCCACTTCAAGCAAAGGGAGAAACAAGTTTCAGCCGAGATCCAAGGCAAGTGTGTTTCTCGGTTACCCACTTGGTTACAGAGGATACAAGACAATGGATCTGGAAACAAACGAGATTTCTATATCTTGCAATGTGGTGTTTTATGAGGACATTTACCCTTTCAAAGACAGTCGAGGAGCTGATGAAGATTTTTATGATCTTCTAAGTGAAAATGCAGGTCAACATTTCACAAGGAAAGAAAATGCAAAAATCTCGGATGAAGATAACATCTTAGAAGACACGAGAAGTGAAGTAGAGACAACCTCTACCTCAACGAAAAGTTCAGTTACAGAGACTGAAAGTGAAGACCAAACTAAAAGTTGTAAAAGGACGGACACTGGCTCTGAACAACAGAACAAAGAAACAAAGAGTGATAACACAAACATAACTCCACCTCGACGAGACAACATCTCAAATCCTGAGAAGAGAGTAAGAAGACAACCTGCATATTTGGAAGATTATTACTGTAATAACAGTAATACCACTATTCCATATCCTTTGATCAATTACATGTCCTATACTCACCGCTCGGAAGATTATAAGGCGTACATCAGTGCAGTTACCTTACTAGGAGAACCTGTGACTTTCAATCAAGCTAAGACTTTTCAGGAATGGCTTCACGCGATGAATGAAGAGCTGCGGGCCTTGGAAGCTTCCGACACTTGGAAAATATGCTCATTGCCTAGTGACAAGCGTGGAACATTGGAAAGGTACAAAGCTCGATTAGTGGCTAAAGGATATACCCAGCAAGAAGGAATAGACTTTGTGGATACTTTCTCACCTGTAGCCAAAATGACGATAGTAAAGACCTTGTTGTCAGTTGCTGCCGCAAAGAAATGGAGTTTAAGCCAAACCGATGTGTCAAATGCCTTCTTGAATGGGGATTTGGATGAAGAGATCTACATGCGATTACCACCTGGTTACACACCTAGAGAAGGAACGAGTTTACCTCCCAATCCAGTTTGCAAATTGCAGAGATCTATCTACGGGTTAAAGCAGGCCTCAAGACAATGGTTTCTTAAGTTTAGTGAGACTCTTGAGGCTATGAATTTTCGAAAATCTAACACTGACCATACTCTGTTTATAAGGAACATTGCAGGAAAGTATGTGGCTGTTCTAGTGTATGTAGATGACATGATTATCGCATCAAACAATGATGAGGATGTCGTTCAGCTAACGAAGGATCTTGAATCAGTGTTTAAGCTTCAAAATTTGGGGGCTTTAAAATACTTTCTTGGACTCGATATAGCAAGATCAAAATCAGGTATTTCTCTTTGTCAAAGGAAATACACATTGGAATTGTTAAATGAATCAGGGATGTTGGGTTGTAAGCCTTCCACGATACCCATGGATCCAAGTACGAAGCTCTGTTTCGACGACAAAGAAGAACCTCTGAGTGACCCGCAGATGTATCGACGGCTTGTTGGACGAATGATGTACTTAACGATTACTAGACTAGACATAACCTACGCAGTCAATAAATTGTGTCAATTCACCTCAAACCCAAAGCCTACTCATCTGAAAGCTGCTCACGGAGTCTTGCAGTATTTAAAGGGAACGATAGGACTCGGGTTATTCTACTCTTCCGAAAGTGATCTTACGCTTAAAGCCTTCGCTGACGCGGATTGGGCATCGTGTGCAGACACAAGGAGGTCGACTTCAGGTTTCTGTATGTTTCTTGGTAATGCCCTTATATCATGGAAGTCAAAGAAACAACAAACTGTTTCCCTGTCTTCAGCTGAATCGGAGTATAGGGCAATGGGATTCGCAGTCAAGGAGGTACAGTGGTTAGTTAATCTGTTAGCAGAGTTTCAGGTTCATCAAACCAAGCCTGTTGCCTTCTATTGTGACTCAATTTCAGCAATACACATAGCAAATAACCCAGTTTTTCATGAGAGGACAAAGCATTTGGAATTGGATTGTCATATAGTAAGAGAAAAGATACAGAGTGGTTTGATAAAGACTCTTCATGTTAAAACAGGTAATCAGCTTGCAGATGTGTTTACAAAGGCTGTTTACCCAGCTCAATTTCGTTCACTTGTAAGCAAGATGTCTCTCCATTCCATATACTTGCCATCTTGAGAGGGGGTATCAGATTTACAGCTCAATTTCGGTTTACTTATTCATGTAATTAAACCGGTTTATATCGGTTATGTGATTGCTTAATATATAAAAGCAATCTGTTGTACTTAACAGAAAAGAGACACCATTATTTTCACACATAATGAATGAAGAAGATTGATTACGCTCCTCACTTCATCTTCTTCCTTTCGTCACTCATATGAATCATTCTTCTAATAGCGATTCAAACTCTCGTGAGTTTCTGAGAGATTTCTTAACATCAAAGTTTATCTTTGCCGGGATAAATCCTTTACTCTGCGATTTAAGGGGTTCAAACGCAAGTTCTATCACTTCTCCAACAGAACCCGCTACCTCCATAAAAATCCCTTCGTCATAACAGTCCATCGGAATGTCATACATCCGTATCCACAGCGGCAAAAATTTCAGCTAAGTTTCAGGTGGAATCACGGTCCATTTTTCGATCACAAAACTCCAATCTTCATACGTCCAGGCACCTGCATCAAGCACCGACTATAGATCTGATTCATGTTTAAAGATAAATTGGAATTTATCATCAGTCAAAGCACCGACTTGACATTATTTATTACAATTTTTGTCAACAAACATAATTGTCTTTGACTATACAAAAAAAATAATCAAATGCTACATTTGCACCACTTAAAACATAACATGTGGTAGAATCCTTAGCTGCCATCGACTTTCCAATCTTTCCCTTTTTTCATTTCTTGCGATTTCTTCTCGACGCTGAAGAAACCTACCAGCTTTTAATTATTGTCACTTCATGCCAAGTTTTGTATTGTAATTTGGCCACCAACTTTGAAACGAACGTGATTCGTTCGCAATTCGCTGTCGCCATTGACAACCAAGCAAAGATCCCATAATTTTCCATTTCCTTAAAAGGTGATTTTAGCTTTGCTGTTTGTGTTCATTTCCATTTGATTCTTTTTCCTAAAATACTTGGAATCTCACTAATTTGATAATGGGTCTCTTTCAATGTTCTAAAGGATGATCTTTTTTGTTAATTGAGCTTATGATCCAAACATGGAATTAGGATTTTGTGTGTTCTTATTATGAGATAGTTTGCCTTTTTATGCCTCTATTAGTTGGTGCCAGCTGAATCCTTGTGGGATGATGTTAAGTCTATCGCATTGAAATCAAGTTGTTGAAGAAACCACCTTCAAATGCAAGGCCTAATGGCTGATGGAGCTTTAATTACTCTAGATTCCGACGATATTTTTTCAACAAAACATGCTTTAGTAATCAGAAAAGAGTTTCCATGTAACAGCCCGGTTTCAGGAAATATTATATGTGGTAGTGCATACGGAGAGGTTTAAGATAATTGATTTGGTCACCTATGTCACCAAAGTGCACTTATCTTTTCGGTCACATGTCCAGAGAGAACTCTAGAGTTAAGTGGGCTTGTGCTGGAGTAGTTGAAGGATGGGTGATCTTCTGGGAAGTGATTTTCGAAACCGTGTGAATGAGGACAAAACACGGGGAAAGATCTCATGGTGATATGTAGGGTCGGTAAATAAGTCTTTAAAGCCCCTCGGACATAGGGTACCGACCGTCGGACCGGTAAGTTGGGATCACGGGTCTAGAAAGGATGTGGGGTTCATTAAGGTGGCGGTCAGGACGTTACAGATGGTATCAAAGCCGAACCCAGACGTGTGTGAAGACAAAAGGGCTCACACCATTGGAGGTGACGATCTTGGTATGTAACGAGAACGTTGCGGTCTGTTAGTGAGGGTGAATTGTAACATCCCGGTTTCAAGAAATATGATATGTGGTGGTGCATGCAGAGAGGTTTAAGAGAATTGATTTGGCCACCTATGTCACCAAAGTGCACTTATCTTTTCGGTCACATATCCAGAGAGAACTCTAGGGTTAAGCGTGCTTGTGCTGGAGTAGTTGAAGGATGGGTAACCTTCCGGGAAGTGATTTTCGGAACCGTGTGAGTGAGGACAAAACAGCGGAAAAGATCATGTGGTGATTTTTAGGGTCGGTAAACAAGTCTTTAAAATTTTCCGGACGTAGTGTACCGACAGTTTAACTGGTAAGGTGGGCTCACGGGCCCGAAGAGAATGTGGAGACCATTAAGGTGACAGTCAGGGTGTTACATTCCCGATGTTGAAACTTGCATAAGAACTTTGAAAGATTTGGCTATAGCTTTGCATTTTGATCTCCGTATTGAGAAATCTTAGTCGATTTATAGCCAAATGCTCTAATGAAAGTTGTATGTGGCATATCCATGCCGCTAAATGTCCACGAGTTCAGACATTCACAGTTAGGACGCTTAACGGTGATCATACTTATGAAAGTGCATGTGATCTCCATCATTAGCAAGCATCGGTTGGTTGGGTTGCTAGATCAGTAGAAGCTGGGATTAGGGATAATCTGCAATATAAACCGAAGGAGATATTGTTGGATATACGAGACGGACATGGGGTTGCGGTTTCTTATATGCAGGCTTGGCGTGGGAAAGAGCAAAGAAGTCCGTTAAAAAAGTAATTTTTACTTGTTTGGAGCCTAATTGCTAAACCAACACAAAGTTTGGTATTTCTTTTGTGCCTATAGAAGTTGAGGAATAAAATTGCCAATTTGAAAAAGTAGAGGATTTAAATGGTCATTTTCCCGACAAAACTTATGTCTAATCTTATTCAAGCTGTCGTGCATATTTCTCTAAACAATTTTTATTTGTAAAATTTACACAAATGGTCCTTACTTTATTTATCAAGTTTGTGCGTCCCATTATTTTTCATTTTTGTTTCATTTTAAATCTAATAAGTTCACAGCAAATAATCTGATAAAAAAACGTTTATAGAGATAAAGTGGGCTACTATCCCCACTTTTCACGCACGATCACAATCCCACTACCATATTATTTTCGGTAACTTCTACTTCGCTATATCTATTACGCATATCGATGTTTATGTCATTGGCCTACATTCATTCATTTGTCTTCAGTTCTATAATCTTTCTTTTCTGGAGAAAATTAAGACACATAGATCATTTCAAAATGGCAACAAAGAGAGTTTGTTGTCCAGGTAAATCCGATGTTTTAGCTTTGGCTGTTCCCTCGGAGTTCACTATGCTAAAATTCCTAAAGCCATACAAAACAATTTGGACAATCAGAGTTAAGATACTGAATTCGTGGAGATTGTACTTGCCAACAACCGGAGAATCCATAGAGCTGATTTTTGGAGATGAATCTATAAGTCAATAAACAATAACAATAATTGTGTTATACGTTTTAGTCTATTTCATGTTTCGTTTTCTAACTGTATGATTTTAAATTTTATTGTCAGGGATCTAAAATAGGTCATGTGGTTATGAAAGAGCATGTGAAAAAGTTTGAGAATATCCTGACGGTTGGGAGATGGAAGATAATTAAAACATTCTATCTGAACAAAGACTATGGTCTATACAAATCATCTCTTCATCTGTACAAGATTGAATTCATCTACATGACAACGGTTACAGATTATGATCCTGTAACCGATAACTCATTCATCACTCTAGCTAAGTTTGTTGATGTTCTTAGCTACAGGCTTACTACCAAAGTCTTAAGTGGTACGTTTTTTTTTGTTGTCAACATTGGACCACAACAGGTTGGCCCATTAGCCAAGTTCCTACATAATGTAGGCGGTGGGCTCGATCTCTGGTATGTTTTTTTCAAATGTTTTTTATCCATCATGCGTTATAATATATATAAACTCTAACTTCCGACTATATTAAATGTAGACATACTTGGACAACTTGTGACTATTTGGGAGATGCAAACTTTTGAAGTCCCATCAAAGAAGATCGATTTTGAGATAAGAGACAATGAGTAAGTTAGCTATATTAAAATAATGCATTACACTAATTCGATTTTTGAACTATATGTTGGTTGTGCATTCTTAAAGGGAACATCACCTTAATTTCACTCTCTGGGGGAAGTATGCAGATATAATCTATAAAGCATACATCAACTCCAGAAACGAAGGTGTCTACTGTATGATTAGATTTACGAAGATCAATATCTGGAAAGGTATTTTTCTACTATCTTCGTTTCTTAATAACTCTAACTACTTAGATCTGTTTTACTATGTTCTAACCTAACGTTCGGTTTTTATTTGACAGACAAATTAAGCATTTGTAATGTGTTTGATGCGTCATTGTAACTACTGATCACAACGCCCCTGAATTCAATGCTTTTAAGCAACTGTTAAGAATTTGTCTTTCATTTAAATAACAATTCAGCCATTGATATGAATTTTCACTAATTTAATTTTTACGTTCAGGTTTACTGAAGAAACCTTTGCATTACTCCAATCTTTTCGAAGACAAGTAGTAGGAAACTAACTTCCGGAATTGTCTCCAATAAACTAGGAAAACTATTTCTGAATTTCTGGAAATGGCAGAGGTATGGTGTATTATTGTTTAAATGATCAGTCATTCGTATGATACATTGTTTTCCTTATTTTGTTCGACAGCTACACGATATGATATATGATATGCTTATTATTTACAGGTTGGGAAATGTTGGGTTATGTGTACAATCTACGCCAACGACACTGATCCGGGATGGTTCTATTTCGGGTGTCAGAAAGGCAACAAGAAGGTTTTCAAAGAGACAATTCTTGACTACAATCAGGCCAATACTAATCAGAACTGTAAGTTTTTTTTTGTGAGAATTGTAATGCATAGTCCAAAGCGGTTACTGCAAGGTTATGACATTGTAAAACGTTTTTTCAAAAAAAAAATATTTGCTTTTGATTTAAATATATTAATGATTTAATCCACCTCTATTCAGGTACAAGATGCATGTCAACATAAAGGATGACACGGGTGAACCAAAATGCATCTTTTTGATGCATTTGGCATTGACGTTGTAGACCAGAACACACAATCACTTCTTGGTGGACGGTTTGATGAGGTATAGTTATAAATTTTATTACACACCAAACAATTACAAACTGATATTAACGATCCCAAAAAATTTCCTCAGGCAATCAATAATATTGAAGGCAAAACATATCAGTTTCTTCTTGAGGTGGAGCCAAAAAACATTTCAAAAAACAGAATACACATTTAAGGTTGCAAAGGTTTTGAACTCATGGAAGAAGAAGAAGTGTCAGGTATTCCATCGACTAATGCTGATTAGGTAATTTTTCCGTCCATATCTTACTTTTGAATTGTTTACTTAATTGGTTGCAATAGTTTTAAGTTTCTTATTGACAAATATTTAAATTCCCTTGCAGCATGTCCTAAAGCTGACCAATAATGGTGAATTTTCTGATTGCACAAACTCGAATTTTACTACCCCTATCTCCAACCTCCAACACTCTTATGTCACTGCTATATCTGATGAGTCATCAAACAACCAAAAACTTGGCAATCAAACACTTGGTGTACACGTCCAAATAGATGATGGAGAATTAACTAACATTTCTGTAAAGGTTGATGTTGATTGTGGTGATGATTTGGATGTGAACAGAAGGACAGAACTCAAAGAAAATACACAAAGCCAAATTTGATCCTAAAAAGGTCAAACAAGAGAAGTGTCAAAAAATGAAGAAAGAGCACTAATTAACTTTGTTTTATGATGTTTTCCGTTTTAGGTTTGCTACTTTGTTTCCTTTTTATGTACTACTCTAAGTTTGTTTCTGTTTACAAATTAGACTTGGTTACAGTTTCATGTTGTTATGAGGTTTAGTTATGCTCATTTCTTTTACTTTTAGGCACTACTGTAGGTTTGTTAATCTGTTTAAATATTAGACCTTGATGTTGTTTTATGCTTATTTCTACTATGTTTCATTTGCTACTCTAATACACTAAGTTTGACTTTCTTATTTGCTATTTGATTGTTATATATTGTGAAGTTATTTGTATATAGAATTTAAATCTTTAAATCCTTCATGACATTCATATATAAAAGCAAAACAGAGAAAGCATGCTTAATAAATCTGTCATATTCAAAAAAATACAGAACACGGAATGCTAAATTACTAATTTATTTGATTACTCTTATTCTCATGTCCATAACTGTAAAACGTTTGTAAACTAAAATTAAATAGAGTATAACTGTACTTACATTTGACTCTGTGATCTTTCCAAACAGTATTCGTATTCAATGTCGGATTATTCTTTTCCGATTTACCCTCTATACCTGCATGAAAGGATGTGTTCAATTCAAGAACCACAAGTAATTATGTGTGTGAGTTTTCTGCTGAGAAGATCAATGAGCTGTTTGGATTACCAAATTTTAGTGAAAGAGAAGTAAAGTATGATTGGCCGAATATGGATGATAAGGTTTTGGCTTTGTCATTCTCTGACGAAAAGAGAACAAAATTGAAAGATATTAAGATATCAAAAGATTTCTAAGATGAACACAGAGATTTGTACATGTCCTACTGTAAGAACTTGTATCCAATGCTGAATGAGGCTTATATCCAACACAAGCATCTCATTCTTTTGTATCAGGTCATCCACAAGCTGAAATTTAATCTGGGGGCGAATCATATTTGCTCACATATGGATCTTTCAAAGAAATTGAACTCTAAATTCTTCCTTCCGCACTCAGCAATGATCTTCAGTCTTCTTAGTGCACAACATACTGTTGATGTTTATTCTCCTGTTGTGAAAACTACAAAGATGTCATTTCCGAGGGGTCCTACCAAGACAGCAACTTCATCTGCTCCACACTCGAAGTACAAGGAGATTGTTGACGAGATTTTCAAACTCTGCCAGAGTGTTATGGCCCCAGGTAATTAACCTTATATACCTTAAAGTATATGTTTGTTTCTGTTGTTTGACTATAACAATGTTCTCGAGCAGGTAAAGATGACACAACTGATGATGAACATGTTGATTAATGTGTTGACGAGTTTGCAAAATAGTGGACAAAAAAGTTTATGTGCTTTTGTTTGATATTTGCTGTCGGATTGCTATTGTTTTAGAAACTGTTTTGGTTTGGCTAAATGTTGCATTCTTATCGAAACAAACATTTTCTTTTATTGGATACTTTTTTTGTTTTAAGTAATTAACTTTAATCTTCTAATTTAGCGTTTTTGTTTTAATATATGTGTGTTTGTTCTTATGAATAAATGTACTATATATTATTGTAGTAATTCAATTATGTATATAGAAACAAAAACATACAACAAGATAAAGAGATACAAAGAAGTCCATCTGCATTACATTCAGAAGCTTAATCATTACTTTGGGTGATGGAGTCACTTTTGACCATCCAAATTATAAAAATTGAGATAGCGACGGACTGCGAAGATGTTCTAAAGATAATGTTGTAGTATGAAGAATGGTCGGTTTTCCAATCATACCTAGAGAATTTCTTGAGGTTAAGCTCTTTTTTACGTTCTCTCAATCTTCATATAATACCGCGATCTTTAAATCATAAAGTTGATACTCTTGTCCGCAATATAAAAAAATCAGCTAATAGTTTAATTTTGTAATCTTGCTTTGCCTCCTTGAAATACTTTATTACATTATTTGAGTTGACAAAAAAAAAAAAAGACTAATTAATATATTGCATAAGAAAATTTACTAATTGACTAGTGGTTAGGATGATCCAGCTAACGACTCTGGCATCTAGGGTCCGATTCTTCCCATTTACACAATTGGTAGATTAAATATGAATTTTAGGGAGTGGACTTTAGATTATGATCGAGGCTTGTCGTTTCAGTGTTGACAAAAATAAAAGTTGACTAATCATACTTATTTAACAATTTGTGTACATTATATGTTATATTTACTAAATCACTACTTATACATATCATTACGAGTGTTCTTGCATTTTTCGTTTTAAAAACCGGATATTCAATTCCTGGCACTATTCAATCGGGCAAAATTAAAACTATAACGCCAGACGTCAAACCCATATTCGTCCTACTCTAATACTAAAGATACAATCAATTCGTAAACTATCCAATTGTGATCATTTTAAAACGATCTTACAATAAATCATAAAAATATGCTTTTCACTGAATATATTAATAGAATCCTAGTTCATAACTTAAATCTTCGAATAGGATTATACGGCCACCTCTTTCAGTATCTTTTCTGATTTTTGGATCGAATTAGACCAAATGGTTTGTGTTGAACCAAAGTGTAGAGGAGATTGGGCTAAGGCCCAATTACCAAAGCCAAACCCAATTGAAGCCAAACAATTCAACAGGAGTCTATTAGAACAGGCCCAACAGTGAAGATGCTTAGACATAGCCACACCTGTATTCCACTGACGAGCAGAAGAATCCCATGAAGCCAACACGTGTACTCTAAAACTCATACCTGGAACTTGCATGCAGGATGACACGTGTACGGAAGATAACACCTAGACTCCACTGAAAAGTTCATGCTCATCTTGAGCACCCTATAAAAAGAGGCTAGATGGAGAAAATATAGAGGACGAAAAACCTTGGGAGAAGAGTTGTACAACTTCATAGACAACGAAGAACATTTAAAGGAGAAACCCAGAAGGAAGAACACTCAAACAGTAACGAACAGAAGACATACGAACATCCTAGTGGTGAAGGAAGAACACTCAAGCAGTGACGAACAAAAGACATATGAACACCCTAGTGGTGAAGGAAGAACACTCAAGCAGTGACGAACAGAAGACATACAAACACCCTAGTGGTGAAGGAAGATCACTCAAGCAGTGACGAACAGAAGACATACGAACACCCTAGTGGTGAAGGAAGAAATCCTAAACAAGGACGAACAGAAGACAAGTGAAGAAGACGAGTGACAAACAGAAGATATACGAAGAGAAACACCGTCAACGAGCTGGAGAATAGACATTCGTAACTGACATAAAGACTTCATTAACAAAAATCTCGACCCCCCGAAAAAATACTAAAATAAACGTAAAAATGACAAACAAAAAAACAGAACTACGACCGGCTTGATCCCTTTAGATGGTACGTAGGCAACCGAATACGGTGTAGCCATTTCTATAAAAACACATAAAATGTTTCTGCTTAGTCCGGTACAAAAAGTTGGCGCCGTCTGTGGGGACAGAGGTTCTTCTAGACGCGAGAAGTCATAATGACGGTTGACGAGTCAGTGGACGGAGCTCAAAATAGTGACGAACAGTCGCTATGAGTGGAAGGCATCAACGGACGATCGCCAAGACAAGAGGAAGTCACTCCATCATCCAAGGCGCTAAGGAGACTCTGCGATCATACCTCGAGCACTTCAAGGGAATCATATCACAAATGACCGTTTCAGACGACGTTGCAATCCTGGCTCTCCAAAACGGACTATGCGAAGATTCGAACCTAAAGGATGACTTGCATATCAACGGTCCACGAACATTGGAAGACGTTTTGCATTGTGCCACTAAGTTTTCCGAAGTTGAAGATCGGAGATCCCGATTCACCAAGCAACCGATGACCAAAGATTTGCACAAGGGGAATGAGAAACACGAAGGCAAAGAATCCCAACAGCAATATATAAGAAATTACACAAAAAACGAAAGCAAAGCAAATACGTTCTACGTCAACTCACCACCTCGCGGCTCTGCGTAAAGGAATCTGAACCCCTACTGGAACAAAGGCGCCCCCACCGACGTTCCGGATAAGCAAGCATATTGCAGAATTTCACAAACGTACCGGACATCCAACTTCACAATGCAAACAATTGCAACGGATTCTCCTCGAAAATACCAAAGAAAGCACCCGAATAATGGTGGCATAAGTACGTACCACCACAAAAGAGAGAAAAATGACGGTAACACATCGAAAGAAGGCAACAATGGCACGCAAGAAGAACGCGACGCTCCTCCAAACGCAAGGACGAGAACTCCGATAAACTCATCCAAGCAACCGTACGACGACGATGAAGATAAATTGCCACCACCAAGAAAACGAGTAAACATGATAATGGGAGGACTCGTCGCATGCAACGATTCAGTCCGAGCCATTAAAATCTACGAACGAGAAGCGGGAGCAGCACGAAATCATCGGAGTCAACCATACGAAAATAGACAAACTAAATGGGTGCCCGCACAGGACATATGTTTTACAAAAGAAGATATGATAGGCCTCACCATGCCACATAATGATCCGCTCATTATAGAATTATGGATCTCTGATTGTGATGTATCGCGGGTGTTAGTAGACACTGGAAGTTCCATCGACCTAATTATTCAAGAAACGCTACACCGAATATGCACTGCTCGAGGAGATCAATAAATGGCGAGAACTTGCTACGTTGCATAACACTAACTTAGAAATAAAGGGTGAACCTGCATGCTTACAAACTCAACACGCACTCAAGAAAGTCGCAAACTCGAACAAATCAACATCGACCCCATCAACATCGACCCCTCCGATGAAAAGAAGTCTGTTGGAATTGGCTCAGAAATTCCAACAGACATAAAGTCCAAACTTATCAAGTTCCTGCAGCAGAACATCTCAACATTCGCTTGGTTCCCTGAAGACATGCCAGGGATAAGTATAGACGTAGCATCGCACGAGTTAAACATAGACCCCCACGTTTAACCCAGTCAAACAAAAAAGAAGAAAGTTAGGCCTCAAACGAACACGCGCCGTAAACGAAAAAGTTGACCGACTAATCAAAGCATGATCAATGATTGAAGTACATACCCCGAGTGGCTCTCGAACCCGGTGCTCTTAAAAAAGAAGAACGGGAAATGGCAGATATGCGTAGATTTCAAGGATCTAAACAAGGCTTGCCCCAAGGATATTTTTGCATTACCACGTATCGACCTACTAGTGGAAGCAACGTCAGACAACGAGCTTTTGTCTGTCATGGATGCTTTTTCCGGATACAATCAAATTCGAATGCATCCCAGCGATCGCGAGAAGACATTGTTCATCACGGATCGTGGGATATATTGTTACAAAGTAATGCCATTTGGCTTAAGAACGCCGGTGCAACGTATCAAAGAATGGTCAACAAAATGTTCAAGGATCTAATAAGCAAAACCATCAAGGTCTACATCGAAGACATGCTCATCATATCGGCGAAAGCAAAAGACCATTTGAACGACATGCAAACGTGCTTGGAGACCCTCAATCAATACAAAATGAAGCTGAATCCGACGAAATGCACATTTGCCGTAAAGTCCGGCGAGTTTTTGGGATACGTAGTAACCAAATGCGGAATTAAACCCAATCCGAAGCACATCAAAGCAATAACCGGCTTACCCTCACCTAGAAACAAGCGAGAAGTACAGCGACTCACCGGGAGGATCGCAGCACTTAACCGTTTCATCTCACGATCTACGGACAAGTGTCTCCCTTTTTATAAACTGCTGCGCAACAACAAAAAATTCGAGTGCGACGAAGGATACAAGTCGGCCTTCACAGAGCTAAAGAATTACCTTATATCTCTACATATCGGTAACGCGCACGGCAGTGAGCGGAGTGCTAGTTCGAGTAGATCGTGGAGAACAAAAACTCATATTTTACATCAGCAAGTCATTAAACGACGCCGAAACAAGATATACAACCATAGAAAAACTGGCCCTAGCAGTCGTAACGTCCGCAAGAAAGTTGCGCCCTCACTTCCAATCTCATGCCATAACAGTTTTAACCAACGATCCTTTATGGACGATTCTACACAACCCGAATCAATCCAGAATCCCCAAAAAGGACCAAATCATCAAAGATCATGTAGATTGGCGAGAAGATATCACGTTATACATAGCAGACAGAACCCTTCTGGAAGACAGATGGGCGGCGCGACGGCTGAAAGTCCGAAGTGCCCACTACACGCTACACAAAGAACATTTGCTAAGAAGAAGCATCGATGGAACTCAGCTAACATGCATTTACGGAAAAGAAACCATACGAGTTATGCAGGAGGTTCACCTAGGAGCAGGAGGTAACCATTCTGGCGGACGATATCTCGCTCTCAAAGTTCGACGACTCAGATACTTTTGACCTACCATGAATTCCGACTACAAAAAGTTTTCTGTAAAATGCGAAGCATGCCAACGTCACACACCTATCATCCAACATAATTTCTCGCAACAGCCGCCACACCTTATCCCTTCATGAGATGGATGATGGACATCATCGAACCACTACCTCTTTCTCAGTAAAAACGCTTCTTGCTAGTGCTCACTAACTATTTTACCAAATGGATCGAAGCAGATTCTTATGCGAAAATTCAATACTCAGACGTTTCAAAAATTCATGTGGAAAAATATCATATACCGTCACGGGCTCCCATACGAGATTGTGACGGACAACGGCTCATAATTCATCTTCAACAAATTCGAAGATTTTTCTGCAAACTGGCGAATTCGTCTCAGCAAGGCAACACCACGAAACCCGCAAGGGAACGGACTAGCCGAAGCATCAAATAAGATCATCATAAACAGGCTCAAGAAACGCCTAAACAACAAAAAAGGGAAATGGGCAGATGAACTAGATGGAGTATTATGGTCGTATAGGACAACCTCTCGAAGTATGACAAGAAAAACCCATTTCTCACAATCACACGGAACAGAAGCCTTGGCGCCAGCCGAAGCAAGCATCCCGAACTTACGGCGGACAAAGCTTCCAAGACAACACAAGTTGAATAACGCAATGATCAAAGACTCCCTAGATCATGTCGAGGAACTACGAGACCAAATCCTGCTAAAACTCCAAATTATCAATAAAAAGCAGCGAAATACTACAAAATCAAAGTCTGAGGACGTCATTTCGAAGAAGGAGACTTGGTACTATACAGAGTATACGAAAACACGATGGAACCAAATACAGGAAAACTTGGGTAAATTGGGAGGGTCCTTACATAGTCTCAAAGATCGTCAAACCTGGCATATACAAACTCTTAAGGATGGATGGAACGGCAATACCGCGAAGCTGGAATGAGGTAAACATGTGTCGTTACTACTACTAAAGTAATCCCAAATACGTATGATTCCACATCTATATAACTAACTAAATACTCAGCTATCTATAAATGTTGGTAACGAGAACTACGTTTGGCTTGATCCCATTCAAAGAGGGTACGTAGGTAACCGAACACTGTGCAGCCACTTGTATAAAGATATATATATATATATATGGACAGGTTGCAGGTTCACCGAAATAGAAGAAAATCCAGCGAACGACAATCGACAATATGAACACAAGGACAACCTTTTACAACGCGTATACGAGTTTAGTCCTCAAAATGCAGCGACGAGTAAAAAAATCTCTCGCAACGCGCATACAAGCTTAGTCCTCAAAACGCAGCGACGAATAAAAAACCTCTCGCAACGCGTATACGAGCTTAGTCCTCAAAGCGAAGCGACGAGTAAAAGACCTCTCGCAACGCGTAAACGAGCTTAGTCCTCAAAACGCAGCGATGAGTAAAAGACCTCTCGCAATGCATATACGAACATAGTTCTCAAAACGCAGCGATAAGTAAAGAACCTCTCGCAACGCATACACGAGCTTAGTTTTCAAAACGCACCCATGAGTTCAAAACCTATCACAATGCGTACACGAGATTAGTCCTCAAAACGTAGTGACAAATTCAAAACCTATCACAACACATATACGAGCCTAGTCTCAAACACTAATACGAGCGCGATCTTGTCAAAGTAACAAGTCTAGTCTCTCACCACGCAAAGACGAGCCTAGTCTCGCAACGCAAATACGAGCTTGATCTCGTTAAGGTAACGATCCTAATCTATCTGTATGCTAATAATCTTGATCTTAATGACGAATAGCAAAAATGACAAAACACGAAGACACGCATGCAAGAATTGCATCAAAGTATGAGATCAAGAATCGCATAAGTTCCAAAACAAGTTCATTCCAAAAAAAAAAAAAAAGGTTCCAAGACAACAAAGGATTGAACGAACAGAAACAAGAAACTACAAAATGCCAAACAAAATAAAACATCAAAATATAAATACGACGCATAAAGCCTTCTGGTATTAGTGTTTGTCCTTTGATTTCATTACGGAAAACAAGACGACGACGCAGCTTTTCTAAACGAGCAGAAAGAGGATCTATAGACAGGCATAATTGGTCATTCTCAGACTTGACATAATCATGAAGCTTCCTATAACGCTTGCTCGTCGACTGTAGCTTACGATAGCTTCCCTTCAGAGTGTCGAACCCAAACTCTTTATTGGTGAGGTCGTCCTTCAAATCAGCAACGACGGACACGTTCTCCCTCTTGAGCTCGCCAACTTGCTTATGGAGATCTTCCAGTTGAGCCTTAAGGAGAACATTTTTGTCCTTCTCTTTCTTCAGCTCCCGAACAGCGTTCTTCAATTCTTCGGATCCACCATCGGTGTTTGCCAAATCTTTACGAGCAGCGGTAAGTTTGGACTGATATTGAGCTATCAACTGGTTCATGTCCGCATCGCTCTGCGAATCAAAATATCGAGAATAAGTACAAAACACTGTGGCATAAAATTAAATAAAAATTTTAACGACGAACAATTACCCGCATTTTACCACGAGCATAGGACAAGAAGGCCTCTTTTTGTTCTAGCTCATCGAGCGGAGGAAAGTGTGAGGTGGAATTTCTCACCGAATAGAGGTACTCGCCACATGCTCGTCTATTATCAACAAACTTGGTCGGCTCGTCATAATGGAAGTCCAGAAAATCTGGACAAACAGATGAGCTCACAGCCCTTGATCTCTTGGACGAATGGGCAACATCTTCACGTCTCTTATCTTTAGATTTCCCAGCTACCAGAGACAGAACCACTTCGCGAGAATCCTTATAGCCAAATCGATGAACAAAATCATCTTCTTCAGGAATAGAGGAGCCTGATGGTTGACGAGCATCAGACTTCAGCGTCGCCATCGGACGATCAAAGATCTTATCCATACTTGGCAGTCTAAGTGAAACGAGGATAAGTCTTCTTTGAAGAATCCCCGCGTTCTCTGTCGGTCGAAGGCTTCTTGGGGGGGATTCTGCGAACAGATGAATCAGCCTTCCTCTTCTAGGCCAGATCCCGAAGACGAGCAAACTAATCCATTGGACAAAAATCTGTCAAAGTTGTTCGTTAAAATGAAGAATAAAAGGAAAATCAAGGCCGAACAAACTTAAACTTACCTTAGTCCAGATGCGCCTGTTTCCGCCGAATTCGAGCTTCCAGGATCACTGGAAATTGCTGGTGAGATTAGTCAGGAATCCTATCAACCTCTGTTCGAAACTGTGGGCGCAACGGACGACCAACTGGATGACGATCTGCACAATAAAAAGGTTATTAGAAACAATTATAACTATTAAAGATAACAAAAAAGGAGTTAAAACCAGACCAACAAGGGCACTCCAAGATCCTCGAACTTCTCGACGAACATCAATAACAGCAGCTTCGCTAATCTTAACGTAGAAGAATCGATGCTTCCAGTTATACAGCTTGTTTGGAGAACCACATATGATCTCATATTTCGGCTTCATGCTTACATAGTAAGCACCTGGATAATCGTTGCAGCGAGAGATGCTCGACACCTCCTTAAGAAAGCTATAGTCAACTTCCACCCCACACTTGCTCGCCATCCAAGATAACATCAAAATGTTATGAACAGAAGTGGGAGCTTATTGAGTGAATGCCATTTTACGCTTGTCACAATGGTCGACGAACAACCGCAGGAGAAGGAATCAAAGACTGCACGTGAAAAAACCTTCATACACGCAGAAATAACCTTCAGAGGAACGCCATGGACGATCATGAGGTCGGGGAACGAGAAACTCAATAACTCCCAATTCACGATTTTTTAACAGTTGACGAACAGATGCGTCGTCACAAAGAGAGGAAAGACCCTTCAGTGAATCAAGCCAATCATTCAGATTCCTGATCTCGTGCTGCACAATGCAAGTTAACCGGACGTATGCTCGTCGTTGAGAGAAACATCGGAAACACTCCCTCGAGAACCACCAGAAAAGGGAGTCGAATTACTCAAATCGACGAACCGCGGACCAAATGGTGATAGGATAGGTTCGTCGCCAAGAGGAGCACTCCCCATCTCAAAAAGCATATCAACTTTAAATTCGTCATTGAAATCTAACCCATGTTTGTCACATCGCTTACTTGTATCACCAACTTCAACCTGACAATCTTCATAATAAATGACAAGAGCGTGACGAACAGACGACCCGTATTCGTCAACTTCACCTATTGAGACTTCCTGTTCGATGTGGCTAGGAGAAACAATGTCCCTTCCTATTTGACAAATAGACGCTTCACATTTGTCAGGTCCGTGATTGAGGACATTTTGCTCGGCGAGGCCAATATATAAACCTTCCTCTTCCGATTGACGAACAAGCTTCTCAAGCTCGTCAACATTTTGGCTAAGGAACCTCTGTTTGTCATGATCAACGGACGAAGCTCCACCACCTTCTGTTTGACGAACACACGTCTCACACTCGTCAATATCTTGATCGAAGACCATATGTTCGTTGTCACCTGCAGACGAAGTTTCCCCACCTTCCAATCAACGAACACGCGTCTCACGCTCGTCGAGATCTCGACCGAAGACCTTCTATTCGTCAAAGCTAGCAGACGAAATATTCCTTCCCAATTGACGAACACGGGTATCACACTCCCCAAAATCATGACCAAAAATTCTTCGTTCGGCGATCCCCGAAGTCGAACCCCCATCTCTATCTGAACGACGAACACGCAACTCTCGTTCAGCGACCCTGAAGGAAGAAATTTTGTCCTCTCTAAATGACGAACATTCGATAAAAAATCCAAGGAGCCGACGACATCAGATATACCCGCGAACAAGCGCTCGGTGGAAGTAGAATCCTCACGAGATATGAAGCAAAATCCGAACAAGGATCAAGATTCTAACGTCGAGCACAACAAATTCGGACCTCGGAGAATCGTAAACCCGTGACAAAAAACAAAAAGGGAAAAAGAGGAGACAAAAAAACTTAGAGAGAGAAGTACTTTAAGAAGACAAGAGAAGAATGAGACAAAATGGAAAGAAGGCATTTATTTATAAGGGAACAAAGTAACTTCTCAGCCCAAAGAGATTGTTCGCTTCCACAAAAATGAGCAGACCAATAAAGATGTGACGCGCGGTGAATACTGTCAGTTCGTCGAAATTCAGATACTCCTTTTTCGAACGATCTTGGGGGGACTCATTGTAGAGGAGAATCGGGCTAAGACCCAATTACCAAAGCCAAACCCAATTGAAGCCCAACAATTCAACAGGAGCCCATTAGAATAGGCCCAACAGTGGAGATGCTTGGACATAGTGACACATGTATTCCACTGACGAGTAGAAGAATCTCGCGGACCCAACACGAGTACTCTAAAGCTCACACCTGGAACATACATGCAGGATGACACATGTATGGAAGACAACACCTAGACTCCACTGAAGAGCCCATGCTCATCTTGAGCATCCTATAAAAGGAGGCTAGATGGAGAAGATAAAGGGGACAAAAAACCCTGGGAGAAGAGTTGTACAACTTCATAGACAACGAAAAGCATTCGAAGGATAAACCCAAAAGGAAGAATACTCAAGCAGTGACGAAAATAAGACATATGAACACCCTAGTGGTAAAGGAAGAACACTCAAGCAGTGACGAACAGAAGACATACGAACATCCTAGTGGTGAAGGAAGAACACTCAAGTAGTGACGAACAAAATACATACAAACACCGTAGTGGTGAAGGAAGAACACTCAAGCAGTGACAAACAAAAGACATACGAACATCCTAGTGGTGAAGGAAGAACACTCAAGCAGTGACGAACAGAAGACATACGAACACCCTAGTAGTGAAGGTAGAAATCTTGAACAAAGACGAACATAAGACAAGTGAAGAGGACGAGTGACGAACATAAGAGATATGAAGAGAAACACAAGCAACGAGCCGGAGGACAGACGTTTGTAACTGACATAAAGACTTCATTAACGAAAATCTCGACCCCCGAAAAAATACTAAAATAAACGTAAAAATGATGAGCAGAAAAACAGAAACGACCGGCTTGATTCTTTTAGAGGGTACGTAGGCAACCGAACACGGTGCAACCATTTCCATAAAAACAAATCAAAAGTTTGTACTAAATCCGGTACGAACACGAAGTATAGCAATCCCGGTTAAGTTCTCAGTGTTTTTAACCTAATTTTCGGTCAGTTTTGGTTTGGTTTGGGTTGAATTAAAATTGAAGTCGATGGACTCTTTAATGCACGATAGAAGAGGAAATTGCGGGATGAAGCAGCAAATGCGCGAGACGTTTTTGGACCAATTCCACAGATATGAATGTATAACCACGATTTGTGTTTACCTCTCTGAAAACGAAGAAGAAAACATTTCGGATCTGCTGTATTCATTTCTCTCCAAAGCTTAAGTCAGGTCAATCCTTCGCAAATGAAAACCTTTTTTCGTCTCATTGATTTTTATTAGAACCTGTGGGTATTGCTTTATTTGATCGGCCAAATCGTTTCTTCGTTCTGGGTATCGTTTGGTTCCTTCTTTCTCTCGAGTATTTATTTTTAACAAAATGTGATTCTTCGTAGATTTGATGTGTGATTCCGCTTGTTGAGTTGACTAAGAAGTAGATCTTAATTACGTTTGAGGCTATGTGGATTTTGTGTTTGGATCGAATTTTGTTTCATTAATAATCACTGATGAGTGGTGTGATATATAAGTTTCTGATGGTTTTGCCCTTAATTTCGTTTCAGTATTTGATCCTTTTAGATATTGCTTCACATTGATCTTTGTACTACTGTTTATTAGTCCGCTTCAAGTTTAAACCATAGAAAGATTTTGACTTTTCAATGCTGTTTGTGGAGGGTTTCTGACAAAGTTCAACCTTTGATATATGTGCAGAAGAAAGGTTTTGAAGATTTCGTTGGAAGTTTGGTGCTTGAAGACTAAAGTTATCACATATTGCTTAGAAGATTGTTGAAAATCAAAGATGTCTTTGGCCGAGATAAACAAGAATGAAGTCGACATTGTCATTGGGGCTCTTAATGCTGACCTAACACAATTCTTGAGCAGCTGGAAACCTTTCTTCACCGGATTCCATCTGATTGTTGTCAAAGATCCTGAGCTCAAGGAAGACCTCAAGATACCAGAAGGCTTTGATGTAGATGTCTACTCAAAGACTGAAATGGAAAAAGTTGTGGGCACATCCAATTCCACGATGTTCTCGGGCTATTCTTGCAGATACTTCGGTTATCTCATATCTAAAAAGAAGTACATCGTCTCTATTGACGATGATTGTGTCCCGGCTAAAGATCCCAAGGGGTTCCTAGTGGATGCTGTTTCTCAGCATGTGAACAACCTTGAAAACCCAGCCACGCCTTTCTTCTTCAATACCCTGTACGATCCTTACTGCGAAGGAACAGATTTTGTCCGTGGATACCCTTTCAGCCTTAGAAGTGGTGTCCCTTGTGCTGCATCTTGTGGACTCTGGCTTAATCTAGCTGATCTTGATGCGCCAACACAAGCTCTCAAAACAGAGAAAAGAAATACATCATATGTTGATGCGGTTATGACTGCCCCGGCCAAGGCTATGCTACCAATAAGCGGAATCAACATCGCTTTTAACCGCGAGTTGGTGGGTCCAGCTTTGGTGCCTGCACTTAGAATTGCGGGAGAAGGGAAAGTGAGATGGGAAACACTCGAAGATGTTTGGTGTGGGATGTGCCTGAAACATATCTCTGATCATTTGGGTTATGGTGTGAAAACTGGGCTGCCTTATGTGTGGAGAAACGAGAGAGGAGATGCAGTAGAGAGCTTGAGGAAGAAATGGGAAGGAATGAAGCTGATGGAGAAAAGTGTTCCCTTTTTTGAGTCATTGAAATTGCCCGAGACTGCGCTTAAAGTTGAAGATTGTGTGATTGAGCTTGCCAAAGCGGTTAAAGAGCAGTTGGGTTCAGATGACCCTGCCTTCACACAAGCTGCTGATGCTATGGTGAAGTGGGTCGAGGTTTGGAATTCTGTTAATTCTAGCGGTTGAAGTTGAACCAATGAATCTATCTCTCGAGGTTAGGTCCCTTTATCACTTCTAAGCATATTATCATGGTCTCAGGGATTGACCAAAGTCGTTTGCTTTTTCTAGTATCATCATGTTTATTTTATCTGTTTATCTAATTATGAGCATGCGTTTTTGAGGCATAATAATGTAAACCTTGACTGATGAAACCCATCTGGTTCATCTCAACGATGATATCTATTGCTTACCTTTTTCTTCTGGTTCTTGCTTGGTTTCAATCTTGTTGAATTATAAGCATAAATTTGCTACTACTAGCAATTTAGTATATATTCACAAAGATACAACATGCTTTAGTCCTTCCTTTTGTTCTATAAATGTGGACGTTAGAAAAGAATACAAACAATACATGTCATGCAACCTCAATGGTTCTAGGCTTTGTGTTCCATGGTTGAGGATGATGATGCTTTGGATTATAAAGCAGTGAGCAAAGACTGAGTGTCTATAAGTTTTTCCCTAAGCAATACATTGTAGTCATAGAGAAGTTGAAATTTCTTCCTGATATCAATTACATCCACTTCTAAAGCAGAAGGCCCTTCAATGAACTCTGGAATAGTAGCTGTATCAGTCCGAGGTTTCAGGATTGAAAGCATCTTACAATAATTAAACGAAGGAATTTAATCTAGATCCTTGTTGCAATTGATGTTTCTCTTACAAAACACTCAATTCAGACACATCTAATTCCCACTTCTACTTTTAAAACCTTAACCATACGACAAGTTACTGCTACTGAATCAAGATCACTAGAAACAATTGTGGATGTTGTTAAGTTATAAACATGGTATAACTGTAAGAAGAAGCTCAATAAGGGAAAATTTTCAAATACTAGAGTAGACACTTGCTAATTTCATGCTTAATGATCCTTCGTATATTAATAGGTCGCGAACACAAAGTATATTGAAAAGGCCTCCTTCCAGAATGAAAGGTAAACACGAAGTAAAGCTGAAGGAAAGGTTTCAAACCTGCACTAGCAGGTAGAAAAATATGCCAATACTGATGCAATACAAACCACCACGATCAGCAAGGAAGCTAACTGTAAAACAGAAAGAAAAGAAACTTCAGTGTTATAGCTGAAGCTTCTCTAGTATTCTCTGATTGCATACTAGATAAAGAAAGAGGGGCACCGAGTATGCCTCATTTTGCAGCGCATAAAACTCCTCTCTTCTTGTTACGAGACATCAACAAGGGTCCACCTATTTTCACAGATTCGAATAGAACAAGGTGAGCTCTCCAGTTTCTATTGTTGATCTCTCTACTAGAAAACTGGATCTACCTATTTTGAGAATAATCAAGGGGCTAAGAGAGATAAGCTGAGTGTAGCATACTACTCGTGTATGACCGGGAATGCGGTACGCCCGGTACCCTGGCTGAAAATGACACAAGACCGAGAGAATTTGAGCTGCTGGCTAGTGTTTAAGGACTATTTCCTGGCCATATCTAATAGATTTTCTCGAGCTAATCATGTGTGGAAACCTGGTGGTGGAGATGAAATTGATGGTTTCTCTGGTGCTAACAGTATCTAATAAAGAACAGCCCACGAAGGGGACCCTATACTCGTTGACAGAGAGCAGATTTCTGAAGAGATCATTATTGTTGTGGAGATTAAACTTAAGGAAGAGAACATTGTTGTGGAGATTAAACTTAAGGAAGAGATAATTGTTGTGGAGATTAAACTTAAGGAGATAGAACAAATGGAAGCAGATGTTAGAGATACAACAAATAAGAAAGAAGAACTTGCAGTGGAGGTGATTGTCACCAACTACAAAGGTGAAGAAAATGCATTAGGTTTCAAGAAATTATCTTCCTTGATTCGCTGTAAGATGCGTAAATTTCCTATAGCCTATGTGGTCTCTTATCTTCCTACCAAGGTGGTGATTTTGTTTTCTGCTTGTGAGTTTCATTCATGGGATCCTGGTGGCCAGTCTCTTGGCTTGCATTTTGCTGAAACCGAATTCGCTGGTAGGAAGATTGATGTGAAAAGAACTATTCACTTTGGTTCCTTTAATAACGTAATGATGCTTGTTTTTGGTGGAAGCTTTGATTGTGAGGATTCTCATGGAGACGAGATTCAATTGTTTCCACACTTTCACCTTGAGGACAAGGTGAGTTTTGATAAGACTGCATATCCTTTCCTTTGGCTGTGATGGAGGAGGAGCTGATGCAGGAAATAATATGAAGACTAAAGTATGGGAGAGCCTCTAAGCGCACCAGAGTTTTTCATTACATTTCAATAATGCCTTATGGCAATACTGTGTCGTTTCGTTTAGTATTTTTGTTGTTTAACTAAACCCTAAGATGAAAACATTAACCAATTAATCAAACGAAAAAAAAAAATCAATTATCTCTATCTTCTTCCTCTCTCGCTTCTTCCTGTCTGAATCTTCTTCTTCTCCTTCTTTTCAATCTTCTTCTTCATCCCTATTTCTTCTTCTATTCTCTTGGATAAACCTCTGGGTTTATCACAATTCCACAGAAACTAATGCATAACCACCATTTGTGTTTACCTCTCTGAAAGAGAAGAAAATATTTCGGATCTGCTGCTTTCATTTCTCTCCAAAGCTTGAGTCAGGTCAATCCTTCGCAGATGAAAACCTTTTCTCGTCTCGTTGATTTTTATTAGAACCTGCCTGTGGGTATTGCTTTACTTGATCTGCCAATTCGTTTCTTCGTTCTGGGTATCGCTTGGTTCCTTCTTTCTCTCGAGTATTTGTTATTAACAAAATGTGATTCTTATTGATAGCAAGATCTTTGTAGATTTGATGTGTGATTCGGCTTGTTGATTGTAATTGTTTGACTGTACTATTCATGCGGTCTTGAGTTGAGTGAGAAGTAGATCTTAATTACGTTTGAGGCTATGTCGATTTTGTGTTTGGATCGAATTTTGTTTCATTAATAATCATTGATGAGTGGTGTGATATATAATTTTCTGATGGTTTTGCCCTTAATTTCGTTTCAGTATTTGATCCTTTTAGATATTGCTTCACATTGATCTTTATACTAGTGTTTTTCAATGTTCTAAAGGACGAACTTTTTGGTTAGAATCCAAGCATGGAATTAGGGTTTTGTGTGTTCCGATTCTGAGATCTTTTGCCTCTTTATGCCTCTATTAATAGGTACCAGATGAATCCTTGTGGGATGATGTTAAGTGTATCGCATTGAATCAAGTAGTTGAAGAAATCCTCTTCAAATGCAATGCCTAATGGCTGATGGAGCTTTAATTACTCTAGATTCCGGTGATATTTTGTCAACGGAACATGCTTTAGCAGTCGGTAAAGAGTTTCCCGATGTGGAAACTTGCAGAAGAACTTTGAAAGATTTGGCTATAGCTTTGCATTTTGATCTCCGTATTGTGAAATCAGACCGTAGTCGATTCATAGCCAAATGCTCTAAAGAAGGTTGTCCGTGGCGTATTCATGCCGCTAAATGTCCAGGCGTTCAGACATTTTCGGTTAGGACGCTTAACGGTGAGCATACTTGTGAAGGTGTTCGTGATCTCCATCATCAGCAAGCATCGGTTGGTTGGGTTGCTAGATCAGTAGAAGCACGGATTAGGGATAATCCGCAATATAAACCGAAGGAGATATTGCAGGACATACGCGACGAACATGGGGTTGCGGTTTCTTATATGCAGGCTTGGCGTGGGAAAGAGCGAAGTATGGCTGCGCTTCACGGGACTTATGAGGAAGGGTATCGGTTTCTTCCTGCGTATTGTGAGCAGATAAGACTGGTCAATCCGGGGAGTTTCGCTTCAGTGTCTGCTTCGGGACCGGATAACTGTTTCCAGAGGTTGTTTATTGCGTATCGAGCATGTATTTCAGGGTTTTTCAGTGCTTGTAGGCCTCTTCTTGAATTGGATAGAGCACAGCTTAAAGGGAAGTACTTGGGTGCCATCCTCTGCGCTGCAGCTGTTGATGCAGATGACGGTTTGTTTCCATTAGCTATTGCCGTTGTGGATAATGGAAGTGATGAAAACTGGTCGTGGTTTCTCTCAGAGCTGAGGAAGCTTCTCGGGATGAATACTGATAGCATGCCAAGGCTCACAATACTCTCAGAAAGACAGGGTGGAATCGTGGAAGCAGTAGAAACTCATTTCCCGACTGCTTTCCACGGGTTTTGTCTTCGTTACGTAAGTGAAAACTTCCGGGATACGTTCAAGAATACAAAGCTAGTTAATATCTTCTGGAACGCAGTTTACGCACTCACAGCAGCAGAATTCGAATCAAAAATAACAGAAATGATCGAGATATCACAGGATGTGGTTCCGTGGTTCGAAGTTTTCCCGCCGCATCTCTGGGCTGTAGCATATTTCCAAGGTGTGAGGTATGGACATTTCGGTTTAGGGATCACAGAGGTGTTATACAAATGGGCTCTGGAATGTCATGAACTCCCAATCATACAGATGATGGAACATATTCGGCATCAGATATCATCTTGGTTTGATAACCGCCGTGAGTTAAGCTTGAGATGGAACTCAATACTCGTGCCATCTGCAGAGAGACGGATAACTGAAGCAGTTTCGGACGCGCGGTGTTACCAAGTATTGCGAGCAAACGAGGTCGAGTTCGAGATTGTATCAACAGAGAGAACGAACATTGTGGATATACGATCACGGGTTTGCTCATGCCGTCGCTGGCAGCTTTACGGATTGCCATGCGCTCACGCAGCTGCAGCACTGATCTCGTGTGGTCGGAATGTTCATTTGTTTGCTGAACCGTGCTTCACAGTGTCTAGTTATCAGCAGACGTATTCACAGATAATTGGGGAGATTCCGGACAGAAGCTTGTGGAAGGAAGAAGGAGAAGAGTTCGGAGGAGGGAGCGTGAAGATACGACCACCAAAAACGAGGAGACCACCTGGTAGACCGAAGAAGAAAGTGGTGAGAGTTGAGAACCTGAAGAGACCGAAGAGGATTGTGCAATGTGGAAGGTGTCATTTGCTTGGACATTCTCAGAAGAAATGCACACAGCCCATTTGATAAATATATTACTACTGTTTTTTTTTCTCTGTTCTTACATATCTTCTTTTATTTTGCTTTGATGTAACTTGTAATGTTTAATGTTGTCTGTTTTTTTTTTGTAGACACTTGTCGTCAATGGAAACAATAGGTGATGGATGGCTTAACTTAACCAGGTTTTGAATAAATTGATCGTTTTTCCAAACAATTGGATTTATAACTTAAACCTTCCAATTGCGAAAACTTCTTTCAGTATCTTTTCTTACTTTTTGTTTCAGTTTATACTTCACTTCGACTTCGGTTTAGTTCTTGGTGTCCTTTAGCCTAATTTTCGGTCAGCTTCGGTTTGGGTTGGTTCTGGTTGAATTATAATTGAACTCGATGATCTTTGTACTACTGTTTTTTCAGTTTGCTTCAAGTTTAAACCATAGAAAGATTTTGACTTTTCGATGATGTTTGGAGGGTCTCTGACAAAGTTCAAGTTTGATATATGTGCAGAAGAAAGGTTTTGAAGATTTTGTTGGGAGTTTGCTGCTTGAAGACAAGTTATCACATACTGCTTAAACGATTGTTGAAAATCAAAGATGTCTTTGGCCGAGATAAACAAGAATGAAATCGCCATTGTCGTTGGGGCTCTTAATGCTGACCTAACAGAATTCTTGACCAGCTGGAAATCTTTCTTCACCGGATTCCATCTGATTGTTGTCAAAGATCCTGAGCTCAAGGAGGACCTCAAGATACCAGAAGGCTTTGATGTAGATGTCTACTCAAAGACTGAAATGGAAAAAGTTGTGGGCGCATCCAATTCCACGATGTTCTCGGGTTATTCTTGCTGATCCTGATGCTCCAACACAAGCTGATGGAGAAAAGTTCTCCTTTTTTGAGTCATTGAAACTGCCCGAGACTGCGCTTAAAGTTGAAGATTGTTTGATTGAGCTTGCTAAAGCGGTTAAAGAGCAGTTGGGTTCAGATGACCCTGCCTTCACACAAGCTGCGGATGCTATGATTAAGTGGGTCGAGGTCTGGAATTCTGTTAATTCTAGCGGTTGAAGTTGAACAAATGAATCTATCTCTCGAGGTTGTCCCTTTATCACTTCTAAGCATATTATAATGGTCTCAGGGATTGGCCAAAGTCGTTTGCTTTTTCTAGTACATCATGTTTATCCCTTTTATCTGTTTATCTAATTATAAGCATGCGTTTTTGAGACTTATAATAATATATACGTTGACTTATGAACCTTATAAGTTCATCTCAACGATGATATCTATTGCATACCATACCTTTTTCTTCTGGTTCTTGCTTGGTTTCAATCTTGTTGAATTATAAGCATAAATTTGCTACTACTAGCAACTTAGTATATATTCACAAAGATACAACATGCTTTAGTCCTTCCTTGTTCTATAAATGTGGACGTTAGAAAAGAATACAAACAATACATGTCATGCAACCTCAATGGTTCTAGGCTTTGTGTTCCGTGGTTGAAGATGATGATGCTTTGGATTCTAAAGCATTGAGCAAAGACTGAGTGTCTATAAGTTTTTCCCTAAGCAATACATTGTATTCATAGAGAAGTTGGAATTTCTTCCTGATATCAATTGCGTCCACTTCTGAAGAAGACCCTTCAATGAACTCTGCAATAGTAGCTGTATCAGTCCGAGGTATCAGGATTGTAAACATCTTACAATAATTAAACCAAAGAATTTAATCTAGATCCTTGTTGCAATTGATGTTTCTCTTACAAAACACTCAATTCAGACGCAACTAATTCCTACTTCTACTTTTAAAACCTTTAACCATACGACATTGCTACTGCTACTGAATCAAGATCACTAGAAACAATGTGGATGTTGTCAAGTTATCAAACATATAACTGTAAGCCATACCCATCGGAGGAGGTGGTGGGATTATATCGTCTTTACTATGAGAAAGGGAATGGCTTTGAGAAGAGCAGCTTAGACTCTTTTTATTTGAGGTTTTTTCTCCATGAGCCAAAGAAGAAGCCGAATCAAAAGATCTCATTTCTAGGCTTGCAGGTTGTGGAAGTACATTCTGCACAAAATTAAACTATTAAAAACTCAAATGGTCAAAAAGAAAAAGGCAACCCAAAAATAAATAGTTACCTTGTCAATACTTAAGCTTCGTTTTTTGTTAGACATAATAGAATGCTTTGTTTTTGTTCTTGTTGATCCACGTTCCGAATCAGAGCACTTAGGGGATTTTGAAGGTCTCATTAAACCACAGATTTTCGATACTTTTGATGTCTTGATAGCATCATCGAGCAGTATGCTGCAATCCCATGTGTATGCAACATATCTTCTCAGCTAAGTGAGGAGTAATCTATGAGCAACTTATCATAACAAAAGAAAATACTGCACAAAGAAAAACAAATTCGGCAAATTAATTACCTTATCCCAGTGGTCTAGAGCTTTACGACGATTCCGTATCTTCCTGAAGACGATATCTTCATTTCGCAGCTTCTTCACCCTGTACTCACACTGTTTAAAGAGCCACGTTACCACCATCCAGGATATGCTCAATAAAGGACTAGAAAATTTTCAAATACTAGAGTAGACACTTGCTAATTTCATGCTTAATGATCTTTCTTATATTGATAGGTCGCGAACACAAAGTATATTGAAAAGGCTCCTTCCAGAATGAAAGTTAAACATTAAGTAAAGATGAAGGAAAGGTTTCATACCTGCACTAGCAGGTAGAAAAATATGCCAATACTGATGCAATACAAACCACCAAGATCAGCAAGGAAGCTAACTGTAAAACAGAAAACAGAAAGAAAAGAAAGATACTTCAGTTATAGCTGAAGCTTCTCTAGTATTCTCGAATTGCATAGTAGATAAAGAAAGTGGGGCAACGAGCAGGCCTGCATATCGCAGCGCATAAACACAAGTTTCCATCTCAAAATTGATAATTAATAACTACTAAAAATTGAGGGACTCACAAGAGGTGATTGATAAAGCATAAATGGAGTAAATTTACTAACCAGGACCGAGTATATTTTCATGGTCGATCTCAACAATATAATCAGACAGATAGTTGATGAACAAAGTGGTGTTGAGTATGCCATCCGTTGACCTCCCCATAGATGCCTGAAGCTGAGTAGTGTCTCGGTAAACAGAGCCAGGAATGAACTCGTGAAAAAGAGGTTGGATTAGCTTTAGATCATGCAAATGATGGTAAATTCGAGGGAACAGATTAAACTTCAATATGTTCCCTTTGGTTCCACGGAAAGTAACCGGACTTTCATCAAGGATACTTCCGTTTCTCAGAATGCCACTAACAAAACTTATATGCTTCTTACTAGCTACATTCTTGGATGTGAAGTTAAATTGGAATCCAACAGCAGCGGCAGGGGAACCAGGAAGATCAACGAAATGCCATGACATATAAATGTAATTGCTGGTGAGACGACATTTATTACAATTGAAATTCACAGTTGGTCCTGAAGTTGTATTTCTACAAGTATAGTTTCCTAAACTGGAAAGAGAAGCAACTTTGAAACCACTGAATCCAGGATTACCAGTGAGCACATTTCCAATACCGCGTAAATTGGAGCAACTCATATCAGAAAGAGCAGTGATGTTGAACTCCAAATCGTTTTCGAATGAAATTAAATCTGGAGAACCAGTAGCTCTCACGTTGTGAACTTCAATGGTTCTCTTTGTTATGATTTGGTAAAGTAACCTGTGAAGATACTGAAAAGCAAGTCAGTTTCTTGTTTAGCATTGATTTGGTAAAACATTGATTTCTGAATTTCTCATACTCACGCAGCGAATAACCCTATGAAGACTATCCAGCTCGCAACAGATAATGTTCCACCAAGTTCCGTTTTGCGTTTTCTGACAATTTGCTGATCATCCTGCAAAATTCAAAGTGATGCAAAACCCTGATTGGTACTCAATAAGAAGCAATAAATCAGGGTAAACGAAAAAGAAGCAGCTTCTTACGAGCCAATGCCTAGTGGAGAAGAAGACATCGAGTCTAGTAATCCACCAACGGAGATTAAACCAGACATTACGACCGTCGCCGAGTTTGGTAAATCTCAGAACAAGGCAAAAAAGTAACCAGGAGATAAGCATCACAAGCGTAGCTTCAAGGAAAACAGCCTGAGACTGCGTGAACTTCCGGATCCTATCGAAGGCGAATAACGACTCGGCGAACGATAGACCGCTGTAGCTGATGTCTTTGTCCGTCGAGATCTTCGAAGGCAAACCATAGATCTCGCAACTCCAGGAGCTCCGATTTAGGAGCTGACCAACTCCGCAGGCGCAGCGCGTGGCGTTGTATGTGATGGAGTCCCTAGGGCATGCCATCATCAGAGAGCTTCGAAACGAAGACGGAAGACGAAAACGGAAAAAAATTGAAAGAGAGGAGAAGTACAAAAGGGGCAAGAAAGGAATTTCACTTTTTAGAAATAATTATTTTTTGGCCAGCATTAAAGAACCAGACCACAAAGAAAACCAGCCTGTTAAGTAAATGTCTTTGACGACGACCACAAAAAAGACGACCAAATAAAAGTAATGTCTTTGACTTAATCAAAAGTCAACAAAATTAAAAACTGACTGATTTGTGTTATCCACTCCGGTATAACAACCATTAAAATTTCCCGCCAGATCAAATAAACCCCACCAATACCAATCTCAAACTCAGATTTTTCTGATTCATGTAATTTCTTTGCCTTTCGTTTTTTCTCTAGATAAATGATAGGGATGGCCAAAATATTCAAACCCGAATATGAAAAAATAAAAACTGGTTTCGATCGAATTTAATTTTTAGAAAAACCAGAATAAATTTTAATATTAATTATCTTGAGTTGGGTATTATCTAAATCACCAACTAGATTCTAACACATGCAAACTATGTGTTGTATGTAAATGTAAAATTATTTTAGGAGTTAATTACATAAAGACCACAAGAATTAGTGTGAATTGTCGAGTGTAGCCTTAGGTTACTACGTTGCTCTTTTCCGCTCTGTCTTGTCATTTTGTCTCGTACGTGTTTGTAATTGTTCCTCTTCTCTTTAGGTTTTCCTCTATTCATTGTTTTTCTTTTCTCTTGAACTTTAATTATGCTTGCTTGAGGTATGGTTGAGACTCGGAGTTCTCGAAAGCTTCGGACATCTGGTCATGCGGCGGGTAGGGGATCTGGAATGGAACACATTTCGCGGAGGCAAAGTGGAAGACATTGTACAGTGATCGATGTTGATAGAGATGATTCGCCTGTTTAGTTTCCTTTTGGTGAAACCCGCAGTCGGAGAAACTCGTCGCTGGTGGTGCAGGATTTACCAGTGCATGTGGAAAAGTGAAGAATCGGAACGACGGAGGGCGGGTTTCTAGTAAACGAATTTTTGGGAAATCTGGTCCTGATGTGCGGGATTGATTGGAAGGTAATTTCCTGGATTATTGCTATTAATCTTGAGATATCAATTTGTATAGAGTTTTCTCGAAGTCTATTGAGCTCTACGCATTGTTTGTTCAGTTGATTATGTTATTTTTCAATTTTATTTCAGTTTTGTTTTATTATTGCATAATTTTGAAGTTGTTCATCTGTTTTTCCTTACTTGCTTTATAAATTGCTTTTTTCTCTTAAGATTCTATAAGTACATATAGTTCATTGTGTTGGATATTGTGTACCATGTCCACAATTTCATAATGTCGTCATTCTTTTCGTTCTCATCTCTAATGTTAATTGCGACTATTATTTAATTCATGTGAATGTTGCTATTTATATGTTTGTTTGCATAGAGTTATGATGGTCATATTGGGAATACAGAGTATGATGTTTACGCAGTTTGTTTTCACCTTTTTTGCTCAATTGCTTTATCATGTGCTTTATTCTTCCTTTGTTTAACTTCTATGCCTACATGTAATTCATTTTGTTTCATATTGTTTGCCGTCTCGAATATATAAATATGTTTTGGTTATTTCGGCTCACATATGTATTGTTTCTTATGTTTATTATCGACGGTATGTTTACATTCTTGTACATGTGCGTTTGCAGAGAGTGTTGATGGTGAGTTTGGGAGTGTACACCGTGGCTCACCTGAAGGTTCTTCTTCTGGTATTTCTTTATGCTGACAGTTTGTTATTTATTTGTATTGTTTGTTCTGTTTTAACTTTGTTGTTGTTATACGGTCGGAAGCAGTTTTGCCTAAACTCCTTCTCAGTCCTAGTCGGATATCCCATTGTATGAAGGATTAACTCTTACTCTACAATTGAGTACCTGATTGATATTCTTTATATTTTGGATGAGACACCTGAGTTAGATATGTTGTTATCATCTCCTTTTGGTGGATTGTTCTTGCTGAATGTTAGGCAGTGGTCAATCTCTGGAAGAATTGTGCATAATTTCTTGCTTTGCCAGTTGGTGACAGAGGATTCTCATGAGCTGTGGTTTCTATTTGGAGGCCAGCCTTTGAGATTTTCATTGATGGAGTTTGCTAGAATAACTAGGCTTTGTTGTTCTTCGTTCCTAGATTCTCGTATTATGAAGGAATCACAAGAGTCGTTGCCTGGTGTGGCTCCTTATTTTTATACGCTTGTTGGGCATAACAAAAAAGTGATTATTGAGGACATCTTGCAGATGTTGAAGTCTGACTGGGGTATGCCTGGTTGGCGGAAGTTGCGTTTAGTTTTGATTGTCATTGTTGAGGGGATATTGATATGTGGTACACATCATGTGAACCAGACATTTGAAATTGTGGAGGAGGTCAAGGATGTAGATTTTTTCCTCCCTTACCCTTAAGGAAGGATGTCATTTGAGAGGACACTTTGAATGTTAAAAAGTGGCAGTGCTAAAGTTGATGTTTGTGAGATGAAAAAAAAGCTACGACAGCATTCATTGACGGTTCATGGGTTTCCTATTGCTATCCAAATCTTCTTGTTTTGTTGCATTCCACGTTTGTTGGAGTCTCTTAGTCGAGCTGATTTTACAGAGACATTCTTAGATTGCTGGTGTTGTCGTCTTCACTGTTAAAGTTATTTCATAATGATGTCATTCTTAAGATTGAGAATGACCCTAATGTATGTGTTGTGATCTCAGCAATGATTGTGTTTCTATTCTATTGTTTATGTACTTGTTATAATATTGTTTCTAAGTAGTTTGTCTCATTTTGCAGCTTCAGGTATTACGTCTTGATTGTTCGACACTGCCTCTTAAATAGAGGCTTTCTACGGAGCCAAGTGTTGTCTTCTTAGAGAGTTTAATTCAGGTTGGGCACAAGTTCACATATGGTGACTGGTTTCCAGAGTATAGATCTAGACCGACGTGTCACACCTATAAAGAATGGAATGGTGTTAATTTTCATTGTTTAGACCGAGGTAATTATTCTAGTTCAGACGGTGTGTAAGGGAATAAATAAGGCATGAGTGATGATTTGCGTAAAGAGATTTCACAGTTGTGTGGGGAGCTTCTTACTTTCAAGGCAACGAGTTCTTCTGAGTTGCAAAAGCTAAGAGCAAATATCCGAGAGGAACTTAAGTCTTGCTTTGCCAATTTTCAAAAATCCGGTAATGAAGGTCCTTTCTTATTCCTCTCTAGTTGCGTCTCAGTTCTACCCGTCAGTTGATAAAGTCTCATGTGATGTGGCAGAGGATGTACAGAGGGAGTGTGATCTCAATGGTGGGGCACGTGGTTCGCTTTATGCGGGTGTGAATGTAGCGTTGTGTTATTTTCTTTCATCCTTTATACACTTGCTCTTACTTGTGGTTATGCTGCATATTTTCTATTTGTGTTCTGCAAATTACAAGCTTATTGTGGCCTTTTGCTAATGTGTTACTTTTTTTATGTGTGTAGTCTTCTCGTTTTGCTTATATTCCTTAATCTGCACTTGTTCCTGTGACACCTCATTCTACTGATAATGTTGGGGGCTGGTTTGATCTTGAGGGGAATGTTTTTCAGGTTTTGTCGTCATTGCTTATTTTGATGTGGTCTCTCTCTATTCTTTGGTTTATTTTTTGTGATTCTGTTTTCCAGGTGTGATAATTGTGTTTATGTAGTATATTTCAAATGTAGGCTAGTGTTGTTCATGGTTTTGCTGGGGATGTTCTTGATGGGAAATTGTCATATGTCTTTCCTGATGTCCTTGCGGTGGGAAATTGAGGTGATGTTTCGGCGTTTCCCTGTACATCAAAGCGTTTGAAAGTGAATGGGAAAGACCACAAAAGAAGATTGAGTCGTCACCAGCTCTCACATTCTGCTAAACATGGTGCTTCTTCTAAGCGATGTAAACATCTGGGTTAGAGTTTGGTGGATTACATTCCATTTCCAGATGTGCATGCCGCCTCAGTTGATAGATTAATTGAAGCGGCTCAAGCGTGTGGTGATGAGTATGTTTTTCTCAGTTTATGTCAAAGCTTTTGGTTTTTCCTTGATGTATTAGTTCTAACTCATTCTTATTATTTTGTAGTAAGTTAGGTGTTGATTCTAATGAGGTGTCTCCATCTTTCTTTACTGCTCTTTCCATGCCTTTGCCCTTATGTTTCTTTTATTTTATGTTTTGCTTCTTCTTGTTTCTTGTTTTCTTTTCATTGTTTTGTTATATCTTGTGCATTTTGGTGGTTGTTATAATTTGTTTGACATTTGTAATATTTGGTAATTAGCAGCACATGGATGCGATTCAGAGTATGTTATGGGAAAAATGAGGTACCTACCTGGCTGAAAGGAAAATGGTCTATATCTTCAGTCTTCTTACTCAACTTCTATCATCAAACTACTCGATTTGGGTCAAGTCTGGGAGACTGGCTACTTTCTGTTCTCATCAGGTAATTAGAATATATGTTGCTGGTAATATACCAGGTGCTGCTTCACCCTTGATCTGGTTTAGGGATGTTAAGACAGTATACTCACCTATGAATTAGGGTAACCGCCATTGGGTTGTGTTGGTTATATACCTTGATAAGTGGCACATCGACAATCTTGATCCGCTTTCGTTTCTTAATGCTCAGAGAAAGGTTGATGGGTTTATGGCACCTATTTGTAATATGCTCCCAAATGTGATTTAATCATATTGTGATGCCTCAGAT
This sequence comes from Lepidium didymum, assembly GCA_963920545.1. NCBI lineage: Eukaryota > Viridiplantae > Streptophyta > Magnoliopsida > Brassicales > Brassicaceae > Lepidium > Lepidium didymum. The sequence continues at coordinate 13,087,337 of OY986996.1, forward strand.
GTTGGTACTGTTGAATTCAAGCCCTTTGGTTATGGATGTGTTCCCTGGGTTCCTCAAAACAATCGATCTGGAGATTGTGGGCCTTTTTGTATGAAGTTAATTAAGTTGCACTCATGTGGGATGTTGGTTGAAGGCATGCCTAAGATTACGAATGATATGGTCGATACATTTAGGAGTCAGTATGTTATGGAGGTGTATGAGGAGTTTGTGGGAAAGCTTTAATGTTTAGTTATTTGTAATGAGTACGTTCGAGAGATGATTTGTTCTTGTTTTCTTCTTTTCTTGTGTTTGGGGTTTGTTCATGTAGCTTGCAAGTTTTAAACTGAGTTCTTATTATTGTTACTGAAGTTTGGTTAACCGATTTGTTAACTTTGATAGTGAAGTTTGCTTAAGCAAATTTTTGGCTTTTTCATATGGTCAATTCAGTTTCTTTGCATTTTATTAACATCTTCGCTTAAATCAAACCAATTTTTAACATGAGTAGATTTGATTTCTTATACCGAGTTCAATTAAGTCAATAACATTCGAATTGCATTTTGTTTGCCACATGACATTCGCGTTTACTTTTCAACATAAGAAATCAACATGGGTGAAAGATACATACAAAGGTGTATGTACATGCACGTCAATGAGCAGGAAAACGTGAATAGAGTGTTATGTAAATTAGCCAATCAGAGAAGAACAAACCATAAGAAGTACTCTATTAGGGTCTCGATTAGGGTTATGACTGATAGTAAACGAGAAAGTTAGAAATTGAGTGTAAATTGAAATCAAGGATGAATTGCTTATTACTATTATCGGATCTAGAGAAAAATTAATCTACAAGGAGTTTGGAGCTACTTTCTGAATAGGTAGAAAGGTAAGACGTGCATTTATGTGTGTTTGTCTACATTTACAGTGGTTAGAGTTCTAAAGTAGATCTCATAAATGTTTACTCTGTTGTAGTTGCTGTTATTATTCATCAAGGAGAATCTTTTTTTCCACAGCGTGGGACCAAATATTTTTGCTTCTTTTCTGTCATTTTCTCAACAATATTTTGGATGTGTAATCGAATAACTATATTCTTGCGTTACACTAAGGTTTTTTTACTTAACATTCAAGTGGTTTTGTTTGTTTAAAAGGTAATGTTTTATGTAAAACAGGGAATGGAACGAGCTGTGTTTTTCTTACCTGGAGAATGGGAATGCTCTCCTAGTGGTCGTTGGGATTTCATAGTTTCAAGGTACTATATGGGGCAGTGCAACCTTATTGAAGAGGACATAACATTTAAATAACTAGAAAACCATATAAGGACTGTGTTTGACATTAACAGAGAAAGTGTTGTGCCAATGATTGCATACTAGATGCCAAGCAAGTTGTCTTTGTTCTCACAAACAAACACACCGCCTGCAGGAATACAAAGTGACATGGGGCAAACCTTTTTACATCTAAGGGAAGAAGCTAAAGGTCTGAATCTTTTTGTATCTTTTGAAGTAAGGTCTAAAGCAGAATGCATCAAAGATCGTGTTACTAAACAGGCGAAGAATGTTAAGAAAGCAGTTATCCGGTTAGGTTATGCTACCCCATCTTTAACATCTGCTGCAGGGGAAGATAATGAAATGAACATTAGAAGTGAAAATGACGGTGAGCAAGCTTGTTGTGATATAGAACCTGGAATGGAGATAGGAGATCAAACTGGAAATTTACCAGATTTGACAACGCAAGATATGCTCTATGGACTTCTTGTGGTTGAATAAATGATCGCAGGTGGAGAGTTGGAAAAACTTAGAAAAGGGATACAAAAGGTTGCAGATACTGCAGTGGAACAACTTGTTGATTGTGGGTACGAAACAGAGGAGGAAGACCATCAATACAATGCATGAAGCAAAGTAATTAGCCAAGAGTATGCGTTGATCAATAACAATGGGCAGTTAGATGAAGGATAGTCATCATGATGTGGTGCAGGGCGCCTTCATAGCAACATCACTTCCATAGCTTCATACTAAGAATGAAAACATTGATGGGAATGGACAGAGAGAGAGACCGCATGAACAAGATGGGAATAGACATAGAGAGAGGCTGCAAGAATCAGAGATAGATGATGACAATGTCGACCTTGACATACAAGCAACACTTGACTATCCTACTTGTGTTGGAAATCCAATACTCACATCTAAAAACTTTGAGAAAATAGTGTATAATCCTTCAAATGACGCAATCTATATTGGAAAGATTTGGAAGAATAAAGCAAAGATGCAGACGACACTTGCTATATATGCAATTAAAAGGATTTTTGCATTCAAACAAACAAGGACAGATAAACACCGTCTAATTGTCGATGTGTTGACGAGAACTGTACATGGAGAGTCTATGGGCATATAGTTGGACCAACTTTTGAAAATATGGAAGTAAGAAATGCAAAACTAACACACACTTGTGATATTTGCACAAGGAAAAACTATGGGAAGAAAGCAACATGCAAGGTGATAGTTGATATGCTAACAACGAAGTATGCAAATGGGAGAAGAGGTCCACATGCTATTGAGATTCATGGCTTTTTTTTGGAAGAGTTACATGTCCCAATATGATACATGAAGGGCTGGAGATGCAAAGGAAAAAATAATAACAGATAGCCGCAGGACTGTAGAAGCAAGCTACTCACTGATAAGCTCTTACTTGCTGCAGCTGAAACATTACAACCCTAGAACAATAATAACCATTGCGAGCCGAAATACTGCAACAGCAAGACGTAAGTTTAAGTACATGTTCTTCTCACTAGGTGCTTGTATATGGGCAGCGAAGTTCATGTGCAATGTTGTTGTTGTTGATGCAACCACAATTAAAGGAAAATACAACGGATGCTTATTGACTGCAAGTTTTCAAGATGGAAACTTTTAGATTTTTCCACTTGCATTTTGTGTCGTAGACAGTGAGAATGATGCATCATGGGCGTGGTTCTTCCAAGAATTGAGAACAACATTACATGACTCGTATGACTTGGTCTTTGTGTCTGACCGTCACAACTCCATATATGCAGGCGTAAGGACAGACTACCCAGAAGTCAAGCATGGAGCATGTGCAGTTCATTTGACAAGGAATGTGAAAGCAAGGTTCAATAAACAAAAAGGGTTGGCTTATTTGGTTTCTAAGGCAGCACATACGTATACAGTGGCTGAATTTAGGCAGAGATTTTGATATTGAGAGCCTCAATGTCAAATGTGCAAACTATCTAAAAGAAATTGGGATTTCACATTGGAGCAATGTTTACTTCCAAGGCAAAAGATTCAACATAACGAGTAGCAATGTAGCTGAAAGTCTAAATGCTGCAGTTGCAAAATCTTTGGAATTCACAATTGTTTCAATAGTGGAATATATTCGCATGATGTTAATGAGGTGGTTCTATACTCATAGAGCTAAAGAAATGAGCCATGACAGTACATTTACGCCTGAGATTGACAAAATATTGATGCAAAACTTAACTGAGTCAGGAGTTTAAAGTGTTTCTCCAGCAAGTAGTGAAATATATCAAGTGAACAATGCTAATGGAGATGCATTTACAGTTGATATCCCAAGAAGATGCTTCACTTGCAGAGTATTTGAGGCGATAGGAATACCTCGTTCACACAAATATGCAGCTGCTAGAGTGAAAGGTGAACCAATAACAAACCTTGTTAATCCATTGTACACAACTAAGATATGGAGAGATGCATATAATGAAGTTGTGATGCCAGTTCCAACTGCAGATGAGGAGACAATCGCCAATGATATGCCCAATTCTTCTCTACTTCCTCTAGAGGCAAGGTAGGGTGCAGGACGTCCGCGAAAATGAAGACTTCCATCACAGGGGGAACATGTATGTCAAACTTACATAATACTTTAACATATGCTATTAAAAACCGTTGACATTTACACTTCATTACAATCAGGGAAGAGGAAATCCAACAAGTCAGACACGCAGGTGCTCAAGGTGTCATGAGAATGGGCATAACAAACCTACATGTAGAAATCCAATTCCATAATGGTAAGTAGCACAAGCGTGTATGTGTGATCAATTTAACAGATTCAACTCTTATAAATAATTATTACAGAGCTCTCTTTTTGGTTAAGGAAGATGATGTTAAAAGGAAGCCACTGGAAATATTTTGTGTACATATAACTCGGTCTGGTAAGAGAGCATCATATATAAAGAGCATGCTCAGAGTAATCGGATATGCAAAGGCTTTTGTTTTTTGGATGCTTGCAAACACCTGTCGAAGTGTCTTGCCATCACTAGATGTTCACATGTCAAGTTACTTTTGTAATTATTTTTATCTTGTGCTACATGCTTGAAACATTATGATGCGTAATGTCATATATATTATAACGGTGATGCAACTATTGAAACAAGAAAAACTATGTGCAAGTGAATTGGAGTCAATAGTGAAGAAAGTTACTAGGTCTGTAGAAGCAATTAATAGATGTCAAATTTCAAGTAATGAAAGATTAATAGTATGAAATTAAATCAATAAAGGCTTGTATTGAATTCTTGAAGACAAGTAAGGTTAACTGTGCAGAGATAAGACTAATCAAGATGAGTTAATAAGAATTCAAATGTAGAAGAGCGTTAGGTTTGCATTTAAAATCCATTATAACTTCTCACCAATTTAGTCACTACAAAAACACACAATATGGACAGAGTTTGAGCTCAACAAACATAGAGGAATAGAAAAGAAATGGGTTCCCTTCCAAAAGAGATACTCACAGACATTGTTCGACGCATAGCCTATGAAGGTTTTAGAGAGCTCGGGCCTTTCTTTGCGTATGGTCGTGAGGGTGGAGATGCAGCACTTGATACTAAGACTCTGAGACAGGTTGACATTGATGAGTTCATATTTGTAAGTTCTTTGGCGAATGAAGAGTCGATATATCGACATTTTTTCTAAAATGCTTTGCGGCAAGGAACACTACAACATATTATGTTGAAGGATTACACCTTCTGGTGAAACTTGGTCCATCAAAAGACAGCTTAAATCTCATTAAACGTGTCGCAGATGATATCCCATATGCAGAGTTTTCTTATGGCATTTTCTGTATTTTCTTAGGCTTTTATGAAGCTGGCACTTCAGCTTTACAGAACATGTACAACACAGCATCGTGGTGGTTTGAAGCCCTTGTTGAGATAAGTGAAACAGTCATGGCGCAGATTACAGACATTGAACCCTCAATGGTTGGCAACTTTGTATTTACTTACTCATATCCACATAGTGCCATTCCTGAGTGTATTCAATACTCATGTTACCGTGACGACGCCTGTTTCCAGTGTTTAGCCTACTGGTACTCTCTAAGGATCAGAGAGGTGTGCTAAATCTGAAAATGAGACTACGTGATTGGGCTTGTAATAAATTACTTTATGTAAGGCTTCGTGTTAAACTGTCATAAGCTCATGTTCTAATGTCTCTTTCTCCCTTGTAAAATATGTTTCCGCTCTTTATGTCCAATGTACGATATTTCCTTGTAATATGTTTCCACTTTGTACAAAAACCTAGCTATCTGATTATTGCTTTGTAAAATATTAATGAAAGTTAATCTAATGTCAACTATTGATGCAATGCCAGTTTTAGTAGAGAGAAATTGCACTTTTATAAAGGGAAAACATCTTAAATTGAGACAGAGACAGTAGTAAGAATTTGTCATTCCACAAACAACAGAACATGTAATACACATAGGCCAAAAGACAACCCCACACCTCTATTGTCACACAAAACATAGCAAGCACAATTAAAACATACATTTTCAGCAGCATCCAAGAATAGTAAAGCCAATTACAGCATAGCCTCGTCTACCCACTTGAAAATATAAGGATCATTCATGAGCTATAATAATCAATGAAACAATCAAGGAATCACACAATTTACATTCTTTTTTTTTCTTTTTTTTTTTGGCTGATACAATTTACATTCTTATAAGCAGCAAAACAAAGATAAGCACAATCAAATTCTATTAATCAACAAAGGAAATCAATAATCAAACAATTTTATATTCTTAGAAGCAGCATAACCACAACGATAGTATCTCCAATCAGGATTGTTATCACTTTTCAATAGTTTTGTGACTATATTATCACCACACCAACATTTCCTAGGTACACCAAAAATTTGACATATGTCCCGAGCACTTGATGTTCTGCTCAAAGTGCCTGATTCGGTACTCATGCTCACAGTCAAAGTTTGAACCTACAAGCAGAAATAAACCAGACTTTACCGAATTTTAATATCGGTCCTCATTCTTACATAAGAAAATATAACTTTACCTTCCTGCATAACTTGCTCGATTGATCTCAACACTAGAAGTTTTGAGACGTAACCCTATTCTAAACCCGAGGACAAATTGATCTCTGATTTTTGATAACATGCAGAATTCTCTCTCGCTCGTGTGTTTCTATTTATCACATTTGCACACCGATGTCACATGCTTATTAAGTGAAGGGCAAAATTGTCCAGATTTTGGTGCTTTCCGATCAGAAAGTTTTGAGTATCCGTTTTGAAAAGAATAGGTAGATATAGTACACCTGTTTTCATAAAAAGATCTTCTTTCAGTTCGGCTTAACTATTTTTAATTCGAATTTAAAAAATATTGTAGTTATTATTTTAGATCCAAAAATACTCAAATGTCCAATTAGAAATTAGGATAATCGGATAAAGATCATAACCTATATATTACTAGAACCGAATTGCATCCGATTTACCACGAACCCGAATGAGATCTCTGTTTTTGGTACCAAAAATCCGAGTATGTGGCAATTCCTATACTAATTATACCTATCAATAGTTTAATAGTTTATGATTATCTAAACCGAAATTCAGAATTGTACTTTGATATTGCTGTTGGACGAATGGCCTTTCCCTCGACTGTGTGATCAGTTTTTATGTTTTTCCTTTGCATTATAATTAGTAGATATCTACATGATTAGTTTTCATTTCATGTCTTATGTTCCCATAATCCCGAAAAAATTGACAAAAAAAACATATTATAGTAAAACCAAACAAAGATTTTAGTCTTGATCTCTTGTGTGATTATATCAATCTTGATATAGAACTTTTTATATGTAACTTAAGAATTCACATGAAAGATCGTTAATGTGGCCTCATTATGCTGAATGTAACTTATTTTTCATTCTCCGTACTTAAGCTTTGTTTGTTTGGTGGTTGTTGGCGATCGCAACCAAAACATATTTGTTTTGTGGTCGTTGGTTCAGCAATTGGTCGCAGTGACCAGAAAATCAAATCTTTAGTCACTATTTTATCTAGCGATTCGCAGCGGCACGAAGAAAAAAATTAAAAATATTATATAATATACAATAATTTTAAATAAATAAATAAAAATAAAAGTAAAAATAAAAATAAAGCAAAATAAAATAAAATAAAATAAAAATAAAATAAATAGAAATAAAAATAATAAAAGTTAAAATTTAAAAATATAATTAATAAATAAATAAAAAACTAAAATAAGTAAATTAAAATAAAATATTATAAAACTAAATAAAAGTAAAATTATAAAAAACAAGATTATATAAAATAAAATTATATAAATTATAAAAATGATATTATAAAAATTAAATTAAATTATAAAAAGTATAACAAACTAAAATATATTTTTCATTCATATAAATATATGTAACTTTTTATAAGTTTTAAAGTTTAAAATAAAATAAATAAATAAAAAAATTGTTAGTCGTTGGCGACTACAAAACAAACAAAAAATTAATTTTTTTATCGTAGTTACTGGTCGCGATCACCAACAACCACAAATCGAATAGTACCTTAACCTTTCTTCTTTCATCTTCTCTTTTCTGAAATAATGAATGTTCCTAGAATAAAAACATGATGTGAAGCAAAAGGAATACAAAGTTTGTGCTGTGGCATATATTGGAAATGACGAAGCATGAACTTGAAAGATCATTGTGAGCCACAAAGAGGAAGAAATTTTCTTTCTTTTTCTTTTTTTTTAAATTTTTTAATAAGAAATAAAAATAAAAAGAAGTGAAGTCGTTTCATACAGAGGATTTATTCCACCTGCACTTGGAATTTCTTCTTTACCTAAGTTGAAAGAACAAATGTCTTTTAAGAAAATTGTTCTGTGTTTCTTTGGTTAAATTGATGGAAAGATTAGTGTGTGGATATTAATAATTATAATTGACAAAACTTTGTGTAATATTGATATGATTGTATTATGGTATCCTTTCGATCAACTACTAAGCTTCAATGATTGATAATGAACATCTTTTCAACCCAAATCATAACATTCTCTTCTTTAATTTTGTTTTCTGCTGATTTGATTTGTAACTTTTAACTATTTGATTTCTTTTCTTGTTAATCTAAATTCATAATAGTTTAATATAGATTCAAGTTGTTTGGATGTGATTTTTTTGTTTGAAACGGATAATAATAGTAATATTCTCGAATAGTCGAATTCAAACTCTAGTCCAGGAACATGATCAATAACAAACATATATGTGGTTCTGGTCTGAAAATATTATACATATATGTATTATAGTTTTTATTTTCGAAAATGTGTTTTAAACAGAATAAATTTATCTGCAATCTGTTGAGATAGATCAATTTAGATAGTTTCTAACATTGTTTTTTTGTTGTGACGTACTGCTGGAGGTGGGTCTCGCCTTTCTCAAGGCCCAACAGAAGCTGGATTCGACTCGGACTCACTCACACCAAAGACAGAGGTAATTTGGAGTCCAATCATTATCTATCACGCAACCTCATGCGCTGTCATAAATGTTGAACCGGCTCTTCAGCCGAAGTCATTACTCTGGCTATAGCCGAACACTGTTTCACCTGCCATCTGACTCACAGACAACCCCTATGGTTATAAACGACGACATCATACCACCAAATTGGACATAGGAGTTGGTGGATCGACAGAGGAGTCTTCTTATAAATAGAAGAATGTATATATTGTAAAAGGATCCGATCTCTTGCGCATTTAATACTTACAACTATAATTGTATTAGCTTTGGTGATCTACCGCACCTTTCGAGAATTCTCATTCCTTGTTCTCATTTGTATCTCGGGGACAGTCTCTTCAATACGAGATTTTCAACCCTTTTTCTCAATCTAATCATCAATAAATTTACTAATTATTTAAACATGCAGTAGTGATCCTAAACTAAAACACATAAACAAGGATTTTAGACGCTAAAATATATAAATACTTTTAGGGACATCAAGTTTAAGATTTTGTTGTAGGGTAGTGGTAACATACTGATGCTTTGGCTTGAGAGAATTGGTTCGAATCTTTCAAAATCTTGTTCTATTTTATATAAAAAAGAAATATGTTTTAGGTGTAAAAAAAATTTGGACCGGTTTTGAAAGACTCAAAAAACATTAAAAATTGTTGGAGGAAAAAAAAACACATCATGGCGTAAAAAGTTTAAATGCTTAAGATGGATTTGGAATAAATTTTGAAATCACGCTAGCTATAATTTGAAATAATTGAAAAAGAATATAGAAAATATTGACGATGAATGAACGAGTGAAAACAAAACCAAGTGTATAATCAAACACATCAAAAGAAATATTGAAAGCATATTTTTATAGATTCAGATTGTATAGTCATGAATTGTGATAAATAGAACTTATTCTAAGAGCATTATTATTATATTAATAAATGTGATCCATAAATTTTCAGCAGTGGAGAAGCATCCTCCACGTTCTCAACATATTTCCAGTCCACCAATTTTAATTCTTGTTCCATCACTCAGTTTGTTTTAGTCCGACATTATGTATATATCTTACAAATAATGTTTGTTTATTTATTTATTTGTTTGTTCCAAATCTTTGGTAAAGATGGGTATTTTTTGTTCTCATTCCAAAACCATGAAATCTTTTTATCACATCAAAATATAAATATATACTTTCCAGATCATTTTATGCTTATGCATGATTCTCTAATAATTAGGTCAAATCAATTTACTCATCATAAATATTATTATGTACTATAATATACTCTGAAAGATTAATACAGTTATTACAAAACAAAATTATGTCATGGTTTGATTGGTTGATTTTGATAAAAACAAAATCGAAGGCATGGTTTGGCCAAATATGATTTGTTTTCGGGACAATTCAATCAACGTAAAGTGTGGTTTAAATTTTTTTTTTTTGTAAACCAATATATTAATAATAGCAAAAGGGGAGAAATGAGTTTACAACACTAAGCCATTAACTGACTCTCTAACAGAACGAGTGAGAGCATCAGCTTTATGGTTTAAAGATCTTGGAATTACATGGAGTGAGAAGGAATGGAAAAGAGACTGTAACCTGTGAAACTCCTCCTGGTAGGGCTGAAAGGTCGGCCATTCTTCTGGATGTGTTAAGAGCTTCACTACATCCGTACAATCCGTCACCATTTCCACTTCACAACTCTGGAGCAAAAACATGGATTCCATAGCCCAGAGCACCGCTTCTACCTCCGAGTGAAGAGCATAAAGACTACTACGAGTTTGTCTTGCTCCCATCCCTCCCCCTGAAATAGCGTCAGAAAAACAAATCCAGCCAATCCCGGAATGTATATCAGAACTTTTCCATGACGCATCAACAAAACACCAAAAACCCGTAAAAGCCGGATTAGCTATCAAAGGTTTGGACACCCCTGGCCAAATTGTTTCTGAACGAATTGTTCCTAAGTGGCTAGCATGATCAGGTTGACGTCTTGCACCTGCCTAATCCACCCTATCTTGCTCAGCTTGGGCTAATACTGTACGGGGGTATTTGTTTTGTCCAGAAAAACAACATTCATTTCCTGCTTTCCAAATATGCCACATTAACCAGGGGAAAATTTTTCCATTTGCATCGTCCGGATTTCTCCATAAAAGGTAGTCTAGATTATACCATATAGAGTTTCCTGGGAAAACGTCTATTGGCGATGGTATCGCGGACAATGCCCAACATTGTACTGCCGGGGGCATTCAAAAAGGACATGATTAACAGTTTCTTTCTCTGCCCCACATCGACTACATTGTACATCACAACTTATGCCTCGACTATTCAGGTTCGATTTAACTGCAACACAGCCCGTTATAGTTTGTCATAAGAAATATCAAATTTTATTTGGACAATCCAACTTCCCATATCTTTGATTGTATTGCCCAGAAATTTGGCCCATGAGAACCAACCTCCAACAGAGAATTACTTTCCTCTGTGTGGTATCCAGATTAAACAGTGTAACGACCTGTTTTTGTGTACTGCCATCCCCAATAGTCAGGTCTTACCCGTCGAGAGAGTGGTATACCCAAAATTAATTGGACATCTGTATCAATAAAATATTGTTTCAAAAGAGTCTATTTCCATGTTCTAGATCGAGAGTCAATAAATTGATACACGGTAAGGTCCGGGAAAATGTCCGGATCTATACCCATTGCTGCTCTCGGATGAGTATCAGGAACCCATGGATCTCTCCAGACTGCAGTGGATCTTCCATCTCCAATTTTTCTAATCAGACCTTTGGTAACAAGCGCTCTAGCCGAGCTAATACTTCTCCAACCATAAGAAGGATTAGAGTTTGTTTTTGCTAATAGTGGACAATGATGTTTATAATATCGTCCACGCATTATTCTGGCGAATAAGGAATCAGGGTAATCCAACAATCTCCAAACTTGTTTGGCGAGAAGTGTGGAATTAAAATCCTCCAAAACTCGGAAACCTAATCCCCCTTCCTGTTTTGGACGACATAATTTTTTCCATTTTAACCAGTGTATTCCCCTAGATGTTTCCGGGTTCGACCACCAAAAATTTGCGATGGCGGAATTCAACTGTTTCACAAATGTCTTGGGTAATCTGTAACATGACATGACATATGTTGGCAAAGCCGTTAAAACTGATTTAATCAAAACTTCTTTATCCCCTTTGGATAAGAACTTCGAAGACCAGCTATTAATTCTTTCATGAAGTTTCCCACAGACATAAGTGTGGTTTAAAATTAAAGTGAGTTATTTGTAGAAAACCAAAAAGAGATCAACGTAGTAATTTTATTCTTATTCATCCATCTGTTTTTTTTTGTCAGCATAGATACAAAAGACTCTTTAAAAGAAAGAAGAGTTAACATGTAATGGAAGAGAACCTCATTGTCTATAATACTACAAACTAAATGATCAACTTTGTGATTCAAAAATATTAGGATTACGTGCAAAAAAAAAAATACCTAAAACCACTTTTCAGTTTTGGGAAGCTTTTTAGATCAAGGACAAATGTCGGCCAATTTCGGGATATGCCACCATCTTCATAACATCAACACAATCAGATATTAACTAACTTCCAAGACACCATGAAAGAGAAGCACTCTATTGCCCATAACACTACCTCAACCTCAGGAAAGAAATGCAGAGCGACTCTTTTGAATACTACAAGCTACCATACATGCCCCTTCTACTGAGTCAAGGAAACAAATTCAACCTAGACTGGAATGAAGATCCAATGATTTTCAAGATCCGTCAACAAAGTATCGAAATCCTGTTAAACCTGGAATTCATCTATCTATTTATTTTTATTTTGATAAAAATATGAATTTCATTAGATGAAGAGTAGCTGTATAGCAAAAGATTTAACGCCTAAGCCAAAAAAAAAAAAAACTTGGAGTTGAATAAAGAAAGCTAAGTAGATTACGATCTAGCTAGCCAAATATGCATTACATTCCCGAAGTACTACATTGATTGTTTAGATACGATAGTATCTCTGATGAGTATATCCATCCTACAAAAGATGATATCTATCGGCATGGACTGATGAGAGAAGAGTCTTGCATTACACTCACGCCACAGCAAGTCGATTGTAGCTTGTGAGATTAAGCGCTTTAAAATGACATGAGTTGTATTTGAGGAGTAAGAAGTCCATTGTAAGAGTGCATTCCATGTGTGAAAAGGTACTTGTGGAAGACTGAGTCTAGCAAGGATCATCCGCAATATAATGGAGCTAAAATCACACCGCAAAAAGAGATGGTCTCGTACTTCATCATAAGTATTACAAAAGCAACAAGAGGTTGGGACATTAAGTCCCCAATATGCTAGTCTCGTACGTAGAGGCAGTCGATCAAGGTTAGCAATCCACATTATGAAAGCTTGCCTCGGCGTGTGGCCCTTAAACCAGATTGAGGGAACCCAAGATTAGAGTGGCTCCTTCCTACGATGAGTATTCCACATTAAAGAGGTTGAAAATTTATCAAACGTCTTTCCTTCAGTCATGATAATATATTTGTCTCTCTGAGGCAGAAGAGATGGTGAGATGTTGATAAGGTGAGTGTGAATTAACTCAGCTTCATCTAAAGCTGAAAGCGGCACTCCTAGTTGTTGCGGACCTGTAGGGCCAAGGGGTTCAATGAGGGAACCTAAAGAAGTCCATTTGTCATACCAGAAACTTGTTGTTGTACCATTTCCAGCACACACTCAACTTGGTCATAGAAGAGATAACACATGCCAAGAAGTTTCTTCCAAAGCCATGAATCACGAGAACATGATTTAACTCCCCAAAAGCTTATGTTTCTTAAACGGTGATGCCTATTCCAGGCCACCCATAAGGACCCTCCATTTGTGATTATTAACCATATTAAACGCAGGCCTAGGATCTGATTCCACATTGAGAAATCCCTCAACCCCAAACCACCTTCTGTTTCTGGAAGACAAACTATCTGCCAAGATACTTTTGTATATTGCCTTTTATCAATGCATCCAGACCATAAAAATTTATTGCACAAGCTCTCAATCTGCCTTAAAGTACCTTTTGGAATTAAAAATGCTGAAAATCAAAAGTTAACAGTTCCATAAATAACCAATGATATTAATTGAAGTCTTCCAGCAAATGAGAGAGCTCTATTAGTCCAACCATTGAATCTATGCAATATTTTATCTAGGAGTGGTGCATATTCAGCATTTCTAAGCTTCCTACTAATAAGGGGAAGACCCAAGTACCTCATCGGAAAAGAACATGGCTGGAACCCAAATGTAGACAACGCAGTAGCTTTCATCTGGTTTTGCCCCGCTGAGAACATGTGGCTTTTAGCTGGGTTTACTTGAAGTCCAGACCATTCAGAAAATTTGTGTAGAGTCTCTACGATTTGGCCAAGTGACTGAGAGGTTCCATCGAAGAAGATAACGATATCATCCGCAAATGCTAAGTGAGTTATGGCTAGATTTGTGGCATTTGGGTGATACCCGATGGCCCCTGCAACATAATTCTCCCGCAACATTCTCAATAAGACCTCCATAATAATGATGAACAAATATGGAGAAAGTGAATCGCCTTATCGCAGTCCCCTATTGCCAGCAAAATACCCACATAGCTGACCATTAAATAGTAGTATAACATTGCCATAACCAATCAATGAAAATAGTTGGAAGGTTTATTGCTTTCAATACAGTTAAGAGAAAGTCTTATCTAATGGAGTCAAATGCTTTACGAAGATCGACTGGAGCATTGCGCGCGGAGTGATTCGTTGAGCATTGTAACCTTGTGTTAATTATGTCGCCAATAAGACATTCTCAACCAAAAGGCGACCCGGAATGAAAGACGACTATGATTGGGAGATGAAATAAGGGAGAATCCTCTTAAGTCTCGCAGCCAGCAATTTGGATGTTATTTTATAGAGAGTGTTATAGTATGATATCGGTCTGAAATCAGTGATCTTCGATGCATTGACTGTTTTTGGAATGAGAGAGATTATAGTTGCATTCCATTGCTTTAGAATCTGACCTAAGGTGAAGAATTCCTTAACTAAAAAAAGTACATCATTCCCAATGGATTCCCATGAAGCCACAAAGAAATCTGCAGGGTATCCATCAAGGCCGGGAGCCTTGTTTCTTGGGAGAGAAAATAATGCAGCCTTTATATCAAGACTAGTTACAAGTATCACCAGCTCTTGCGTCATGGCCTGAGAGTAAGAAAATTGGAGTAGCTGTTGAAGATCACGTTGAGAATATTGCAGAGGAGTAGTTTGAGAAGCACCAATTGAGTTCTTGAAAAATGTGGTGACATGCTCCTAAATTTGAGAAGACGATTCAAGCAGGGAATTCTCATCATCATAGAGGAAGTGAATGTCGTATATTGATCTTCTCAGTGCACCAACCCTGTGGAAATAGGCCGAGTTACGGTCACCTTCCTTCAACCAAATGTCACAAGATTTTCGTTATGCAGTGATTGAATTAGGAGTGGCTAAAACTTATTGTTGGCAGTGATTGATATGTTTGTATTTTAGCATGTTTTAGGAGTCGTATTTACCATGTTTAGTGTTTATATTCATCACATTTTGTGTTGCATTAGAGTTTTTAATGTTAGTTTTCATGCATAGCATCCATACATGCATTGGAGCAGATTTCAGGTACAATTGGAGACTTTTGGATGCACCAAGAAGGAATCAGAAATCAACTCGACCGCGTGGATCACCAACGCACCCGAGCTGATTCAAGCGCGGACCACTATTGCACACAACTCGACCGCATGGATCACCAACGCACCCAAGCTGTTTCAAACTCAACCTAGAGCTTGAACGACCAACCCGACGGAGAGCTCGAGCCACCAACTCGACCGCGCGAACCACTTTTGCGAACAGCTCGACCCATCAACTCGACCGACATGGTCGAGTTGACCAATTCCCACTTTGTATTTTTTTTTGTTGACTTTTATTTTAGGGTTTTCTAAGATAGGGTATAAAAACCCTCTTAGCCCGTTTTTATAAGTACGCTTTTATTTTGATGAACTTTTGGGAGAGAACGGAAAAACTACTCATGCTTCTATAATTTCAAGATCAACTTCATTCGATTATGAGTTTCTATTTGCAATTTCGTCTCGTGGTTTAATCTTACTTGTTCTTCTTCTCTGCCTTATGCTTCTGCAATTTAGTTTATATTTTGAATTTTCGTTTATGATTATGAAGTTTGAGTAGTTTTATTAGGGTTTCTGACGATGGGATAGATTAGTGAAAATCCTTGATCTCCTAAGTGCCTAAGTTAAATTTCGCATAGATTTCTTCTGTTTTAGGGTTCTTAATGTTATTCTCTCTCTGATAACTTGAGATTAGATCCTAGGAATTTCCATACTCACGAAGTGTTTGATGAAATATCTGATCCTGCTAATTTCAGAGATTTTCGTACCTAGCCTAAGGGATTAGTTGTCTAGGTCGATTATTGGCTTTAGTAAACTGAATCTTAATGCCTTATGTGTTATGTTTCGCATATGATGATAGGGTCTGGATATAGCTTGGTTGAGATCATCTGTCATGAAAGTGAATTGGATTACGTTTGAGTTTGCTGTCTAGAAATCACCTCCTATTGAGTTTGTTAGGTACTTAGGTTTTGATTAAGGAGATTCATTAGTCGTTGATTCCCATCCTTAGAAGCTTCTATTTCGTCTGATTGAATTTCTCTGTTTTTCTGCAATTTTTCTTCATTATTGGTTCCTTAACTCGCTTATTTAATTTCGTTCTTTTTAATTTAAGTTGTTAGAAACATCATCTGATTTATTTGGCTTGAATTAGTTGATTCAATTACAATACTGATTGTTTGCATAATTCCCAATTGGATTGACACATCAAGTATTACAATGACCATGATAGTGCTTAGGGTTAATTGACAAGTAGAGTAAAAACCTTATATCAATTTGGCGCCGTTGTGGGGGAGATAATTCTGCTTTATTTAGGATTTTAGAACAATTGAGATCAAGTTCGTTTTTGGTTATAGGTTACAAACTCACTACAATTGTGTGTTTGTCTCTGCTTCTCAAGTGATTTTATAAATCTGCCAATCAGCTCGACCAACCCGCTCGAGCACTAGGTAGAGTTCAAACTGAAACTTGTATGCACACACGTTCAAAAGGCAGTCAGAACCTTCTCGGTACTTTCGACAACGTTCGACAACTTCGACGCGAGTTGATAAAGCAGAGAACCCGACTAAACAGTGAACAGCTGAATTCAGTGGAAATGAACAACGGGGATGATACACACCTAGAACATCCCCCAGTGCATAGACCTCAACAGAGGAGGCCAAGGATAATTGGAGCTGGGGATGCTCCAACCACGCACAACCAGAGACATGGGATTGTTCCTCCTGCCATCCAGAATAACAACTTTGAGATAAAAGGCAGTCTCATCACCATGGTTCAGAACAACAAGTTTCATGGAGTATCAAATGAAGATCCTCTGGATCATCTGGATGAACTTGAAAGGCTCTGCAGCCTAACTAAGATAACCAGGGTGAGTGAAGATGCCTTCAAACTAAGGTTGTTCCCGTTTTCTCTTGGTGATAAGGCACATATCTGGGAGAAACACTTACCTCAGGGTTGGATAACTTCATGGGATGAGTGCAAAAAGGCATTCCTAGCTAAATTCTTCTCAAATTCCAAGATTGCAAAACTCCGCAATGCGATATATCTGGCTTCACACAGAGGAATTCTGAGACCTTCTCTGAAGCATGGGAACGCTTCAAAACCTATCAATCTTAGTGCCCTCATCATGGTTTCACTACCGAATCTCTTCTCAGCACTTTATACAGAGGTGTTCTACCTAAGATTCACATGTTATTGGACACATCCAACAATGGGAATTTTTTGAACAAAGATGTGGATGACGGTTGGGACCTGGTAGAGAATCTAGCTCAGGCTGACGGGCAATATTGTGAGGATTATGACAGGAGCATAAGAGGTCATACTGAGTCTGATTCAGTGAGCAGAAAGGAGATCAAAGCGCTGCACGAGAAAATAGACAAGCTACTCTTGTATCAAAAGAAACATGTTCACTTTGTAAGTGAGGATGATCAGGTTGAGGAAGGGGAGGACGTTCAGGAAGAGGAGGTCAGCTATCTGCAGAATCAAGGTGGTTACAGAGGATACAACAACTACAGGTCAAACCCAAATTTATCCTACAGAAGTACCAATGTAGCCAATCCAGAGGATCAGGTATACCCTCAACAAGTTCAGCAAACTCAGCCTAAACCTTTCATCCCCAAGAAACCGTACAACAACAATTTCAAACCAAATCCAGCAATACCATCAGGGTATCAGCCTCAATACCATCAGCCACCTTCTGCACAGAGCCCAGATATGATGAACATGCTTCAGCAACTACTTCAAGGACAAGCTGCTACCAGCAAGGAATTGAACAAAATGCAGGCTGATATATATTCAAAGATAGATGCTTCACATAATGATCTTCAATGCAAATTTGAGACTTTGAACTCGAGATTAAAGTATTTAGAGGGTCTACAAGCATCTCCTTCTGTGAAAACTACTGGACAGCTACCAGGCAATTCGATTCATAATCCAAAAGAGTATAATGCCAGTGCAATTACTCTTTGCTGTGGAAAAGAATTACCTACTCCTGCTTAATATGCTCGTGTTGCGGAGGACATCAACGTTCAGGAAGGAGAGGATGATGAAAACGCTGAAACACCAAAAACAACAACTTCTGATGGTCAACTCGACCTCCATATTGATCCGCAAGGTCGAGTTGAGCCCAATCATGTGCCTAATCCAGAATTTTCTGAGAAGAAAAACAAGCCTTTTGTTCCCTCACCTTACAAACCTCAGCTACCTTTTCCTGGAAGGTTTAATAAAGAGTTAGTTAAGAAATATAAGGCTTTGTTTGACAAGCAGATGAAAGAAATTGAGCTTAAGATCCCACTTCTGGATGTGTTCATGTTGGTTCCACCTTACCAAAAATTCCTGAAAGATGCAGTCAAGGAAAGAACTAAAGAGGTAGAGGGAATGGTAGTTCTGACTCATGAGTGCAGTACGATAATCCAGAGGAAACTAGTTCCAAAGAAACTTGAAGACCCTGGAACTTTTACAATCCCATGATCCTTAGGCCCTCTTGCCTTCAGCAACTGTCTCTGCGATCTTAGAGCATCCATTAGTCTCATGCCCCTCTCTGTAGCACAAAGGCTGGGTTTTGACAAGTATAAGCCTTGCAAGATTTCTTTGGTTTTGGCTGACAGGTCTGTTAAAATTCCACATGGTATCTTAGAAGATCTACCTGTCAGAGTTGGAAATGTGGAAATCCCTACTAATTTTGTGGTTCTGGAGATGGATGAGGAACCTAAAGACCCACTGCTTTTTGGTACACCTTTCTTAGTCACTGTAGGAGCTATAATCGATGTCAAGAAAGGGACCATTAAACTGAATCTGGGTAAGGATTTCAAAATGAAATTCAACATCAGGGATATAATGAGAAAGCCAACTATTGAGGGACAATTGTTTTGGGTACAAGAGATGGACACTCTTGCTGATGAGCTATAGGAAGAATTAACAGAAGAGGATCACCTTCAGGTTGCTTTGACTAAGAGTGTTGATGCTGGGTATCTTCATAAGGAAACTGAGTGTTATGGGAAGTTGTTGGACTCCCATAAAGCTGTGAAAGGAGCAGTTGAATTTGAGGGTTTGGGTATAACTAAGGTTTCAGCAGCAATTGAGGATGAAACAGACTCAACGAGCCGAGAATCAGCAGTTTTCCAACCCAGCTCGACCACTATCTCTAGCACCAAGGTCGAGTTGCCCAATGATAAAGTGTCAGATGACTGGTCTGAACTCAAGGCACCAAAAACGGAGCTAAAACCACTTCCTAAAGGGCTAAGGTACGCTTTCTTAGGTTCTAATTCTACTTACTCTGTAATAGTGAATGATACGCTGAGTGATGATGAATTGCATTCTCTGTTAACTGAACTGAGGAAGTATAGAAAAGCCATATGATACTCTTTAGATGACATCAAAGGAATATCACCTAGTCTCTGTACACATAGAATCCACTTAGAGGATGAATCTTATTCTAGGATTGAACCCCAAAGAAGATTAA
Organism: Lepidium didymum; assembly: GCA_963920545.1. NCBI lineage: Eukaryota > Viridiplantae > Streptophyta > Magnoliopsida > Brassicales > Brassicaceae > Lepidium > Lepidium didymum. The sequence continues at coordinate 13,107,134 of OY986996.1, forward strand.
ATCCTAACCTGAAAAAGGTAGTCAAAAAGGAAATACTTAACTTGCTAGATGCTGATGTAATTTACCCTATCTCAGATAGTAAATGGGTATCTCCTGTGCATGTTGTTCCTAAGAAAGAGGGTATAATTATTGTTAAAAATGATAAGAATGAATTGATTCCTACTAGAACTATCACTGGGCACATAATGTGTATTGATCTTAGGAAGTTAAACGCTGCATCTAGAAAGGATCACTACATGTTGCCATTTATTGATCAGATGCTTGAACGGTTAGCTAATCATTCATTCTATTATTTTTTAGATGGTTATAGTGGATTTTTCCAAATCCCTATTCACCCTAATGATCAGGAAAAAACCACTTTTACCTGTCCATATGGAACTTTTGCTTTTAGAAGAATGTCTTTTGGACTGTGTAATGCACCTGCTACATTCCAACGTTGTATGACCTATATATTTTCAGATTTGATTGAGGAGATGGTTGAAGTCTTTATGGACGATTTCTCTGTCTATGGCTCTTCTTTCTCCTCCTGTTTGTTAAATCTATGCAGGAAATTGAGCAGGTGTGTTGAGACGAACCTAGTGCTGAACTGGGAAAAATATCATTTCATGGTTCAGGAAGGGATTGTTCTGGGACATAAGATTTTGGCCAAGGGTATTGAGGTCGATCAGGCCAAGATAGAGGCTATGCTCCAGTTGCAGCCTCCAAAAAACGTCAAGGACATTAGGAGTTTTCTGGGTCATGCAGGATTTTACAGAAGGTTCGTCAAAGACTTCTCAAAAATTGTCAGGCCTCTCACTAGGCTGCTGTGTAAGGACGCATATTTCGAATTTGATGCCGACTGCTTAAAGGCTTTCCACTTGATTAAGGAAGCTCTAACTTCAACACTGGTAGTCCAACCTCCAAACTGGGACCACCCATTCGAAATCATGTGTGATGCTTCAGATTATGCAGTTGGAGCAGTACTTAGGCAGAGAATTGACAAAAAGCTCCACGTGATTTACTATGCCAGCAGAACCCTTGATGAAACTCAGTGTAGATATGCAACTACAAAGAAAGAATTGTTGGCAGTAGTATTTGCATTTGACAAGTTCAGAAGCTACTTAGTTGGCTCGAAAGTTATAGTCTACACTGATCACGCAGCGTTGAGGCATATTTATACCAAGAAGAACACTAAGCCGAGATTGTTGAGGTGGATCCTCCTACTTCATGAATTCGACATGGAAATTGTAGACAAGAAAGGCATTGAGAATGGAGTAGCAGACCATTTGTCCAGATTGAGAATAGACGATTTAGCTCCTGTTGATGACTCTATGCAAGATGAACAACTCTTAGCTTCAGTCACAGTTGCAGCTGGGTATGAAATCAAGGAGAGTCTTGAAGGGGTCATGGCTTTAAAGGAGGAGAATTTGCCTTGGTATGCTGACTTTGTGAACTATCTGGTGGTAGGAGAAGTGCCAAAGAGTTTGGATTCCTATCAGAGCAAAAAGTTTTTCAGAGACATCAATCATTACTTCTGGGATGAATCATACTTATATAACAAAGGATTAGATGGTTTGTTCAGAAGATGTATAGCTGAGGAAGAAGTGTCATGAGTTTTGGAGCATTGTCATGGATCTTCCTATGGCGGCCATTTTGCTACATTTAAAACAGTTCAGAAGGTGTTGCAAGCAAGTTTGTGGTGGCCAACCGTCTTCAAAGATACTCATACATTTATTTCTAAGTGTGATGCTTGCCAGAGGATGGGGAACATCAGTAAGAAGAATGAGATGCCATAGAACCCAATTCTGGAAGTTGAGATTTTTGACTATTGAGGAATCGATTTTATGGGACCATTCAACCCTCCTTCTCATGGGAACATCTACATTTTGGTGGTAGTCGATTATGTCTCCAAGTGGGTTGAGGCTATAGCATGTTCCACGAATGATGCAAAACATGTGCTGAAACTGTTTAAAACCATCATTTTCCCCAGATTTGGAGTGCCCAGAGTTGTGATCAGTGATGGAGGCTCTCACTTCATCAATAAGCTATTTGAAAACCTACTAAGGAAACATAGAGTAAAGCATAAGGTAGCTACGCCTTATCACCCACAGACAAGTGGTCAAGTAGAGGTTTCAAACAAGCAGATCAAGTCCATTCTAGCCAGAGTAGTAGGAACTTCAAAGAGAGATTAGGCCACAAACCTGGATGATACTTTATGGGCTTACAGGACTGCTTTCAAGACCCCAATTGGGAGAACGTCGTTTCAGCTTCTTTATGGCAAATCATGTCATTTACTAGTTGAGATTGAGTATAAGGCGATATGGGCAACAAAACTGCTGAACTTCGACCTGAAATCCACTCAAGAGAGGAGAGCATTGGGTCTGCATGAATTAGAGGAGGCGAGATTAGAGGCTTATAAGAGTTCAAAAATATACAAGGAGAGAACCAAAGCCTTTTGATGATAAGAGAATTGCTCCTAAAAAGATCACAACTGGTGATCAAGTCCTCCTGTTCAACTCTAGACTTAAGCTTTTTCCTGGGAAGCTCAAAAGCAGATAGTCTGGACCATTCAGGGTCAAAGAAGTTTTACCTTATGGAGCTTTAACTTTGGTGAACAAAGAGAGATCAGACTTTACTGTCAATGGTCAAAGGGTGAAACTTTACTTGGCAGATGAAACTTTACTTCTTTAGTTTCTCTTTTTGTTTTTGATTTTTAGTAGGTAAGGAATTTGGCCGATTTCAGTGGTTTTGGCAGAGTTTAACATCAAGCTGGACGGAAAAAAAAGAGTTTACTTGAAGATCTGGTGGACAAAAATCTGACTCGACCAAGAGAATGATACGTGGGGTCGAGTTGATGAAAAAAAAATGAGCATTCACACAGATATCCGACAGATGTTCTCCTGAACCCTCGTATCCTTAACATTACAGTCTTTAGTCCGTTGGAAATTGCATTTGTTTAGAATCAATCATCACATTACTGCTAAAAAAGAATAGTGGGGTCTTCATGTCCCCTCATTTGACTCAATGATGACTCATTCTCACAAAAGCTTTCACATGCTTTTGTTTCCATCCACATAAATTTTGCCAGGAGTTTAACTTGTCTTTATTCACCTATATGCTCCATTCTTAAATGCACTCAACACTCACTCTCTTCCTCGCCAACTCTCATTTCATTCTCTTTCATATTATTTTTTATTTTTATTTTTTTTGCAGATCACAAGCTCGAGCTCGAGCCAAATCGCCGTAGCTCGACCAGCAACTTCGCGCCTTCACTGCAGCTCGACCACCGAATCAAGCTCGAGCTCGACCACCAAAATCGCTGCTGAGTCATGCGGTCGAGCTAAGCCATGAGCTTGATCACGAAATCAACTCGACCAGCGGTCCGAAGCACGCGATCGAGCTGAACCGTGATTCCACCTAGCTCGATCCTGACGGTGATACACTCGGCCGAGTTGAGTCAATTTCCACCCAACTCGACCTTGAGGGTGATACGTCTAGCCGAGTCACCTCTAGTTCCACCACCAGCTGCATGTTCTTAACCAACTCGACCAGCCCCGTGAACCACGCGCTCGAGCTGCCACCAAATACCCACCAACTAACCAACTCCGTGAACCACGCGTTCGAGCTACCACCGAATACCCACCAACTCGACCGAGAGATTAAGAATTGAGGTCAATTTAATTTTATTTGACTGTTTTAGTTGATAGCTAGACCGGTTAAGTAGAAATTCGAATAGAGTTGGTTTAGAGAATTGATTTCTAGGTTGTTGGTTAGGTAGAAATTGGAATTAAGTGGTTTTGAGGGATGAATTAGGTGGTTAGACTGATTTGATTTTGCAAAATATAGTTCATTGCAGATAGGTTTTTGTGGATATATCGTTCTATTTTGCAGAAAAAAATTTTAGGAGTGATCTGTGAAGTCAACTCGACCAGTTCAGTGGTGTAGTGGGTCGAGCTGAATTTTAAAGACAGAGAAAATGATGAGACATGGAGGTGGTTCTAATAGACGATCAACAAGGAATTCTATATGAGAGGATATTCCAGTGATTTATTTTGGGGATGAGTGTGCTGCGGAATATATGGACAGGTGAGATGAGGTCCGAAGAGGAAAATTTATTGAAGAGAATCATGCCTATGATATTGTATTAGGAGCTGCTGATATAGAGAGTGATGAGGATAATGACTATTTTGAGGATTCAGGGGCGAAGATGAAACTTCTCTCAGCTATAAACAAGCAATCAAGGTTTTTCGTAAGATGAGAGTATGGGGAACTAGATATGTTCATCATGAGACAATGGAGAAGTTGGGAATATCTGAGGACGTCGACTATATGCTTGACACGTGTGGACTAACGACTTGTGTGTCCAACAGCCAGCCTTCATACAAGGAGGAGACATGTCAGTTTCTAGCATCAGTAGCGATGAATTTATATGATGATGACATGGTGCAATTGAGTCAAGAAGCGGCTTTGGCTATCTCACTTTCTTAGCCACGGGACAGAGTGGGAAACTGGAGAAATATGGGTTCACTGTCAAGCAATTCAAAGACTTATTCGAACTTCCAGTTGGGAAGGTATGTAATTATAACTACGAGAATGACGAGCTCCAGGTTCTGTGGCAGATCATAGCTGGACCAAATGAGTATCTTCCATCCAGAAGCAAGAGCAATCAAATCCGAAACCCAGTCGTCCACTACTTTCACAGAGCAGTAGCTAATGCATGTTTCCCAAGGATGCTAACAGGAAATGTGCAATAATCTGAGCTGGAGATGATTGATGAGGGACTAAAAGAGCTTCTAAACAGAGATAATGCCAGGTATGGAAGAAAGTTCAAAGGAGATGTTCCAGGAGCTAAGTTTTCGTCCTAATTACTTGACCAACTGCTGAGTTATAGGAGATGGGCTGCTAAGTTAAAGGATAAGTCAAGTAGAGTGATTTGTGTCGGTGGAATTGTAACAGCCATTTTGAAGGCATGTGATGTGAACCTTATGTCCAAACCAATTCCTCCTACATTCATTGACATTCCATACCTAAAGAGGATAGGTTTTTTGGAGAAAATGCCTAGAACTGGTCACAATCTCTACATATTTCCTAATCTCGAAACTGATGATGAGGAGAAACTGCTACTTCCCAACCCTGAGTTTACCACTTTACGAATTGGGAGAAACATTGACTTCAGGCTTCCCATCGGCGTTCTTTGGACTGTACAGGTACAACAGAGTGCTTCGGTTCCGCCAAGGAGCACAAATGAAATCAGTGAGCAAGAGCCTGATTGCTACTATTTTGAGGACGACGTCAATGTAATGTGGTCTGCAGGGGTAAAATCAGCTCATAAAAAGACTGGTCTACTTCATAAATGGAACAAGTTCCAGGATGGGGTGATAGACAAACTGATGAAGTCTAAACGTGAGATGTCGGGTCAGATTAAAGAGCTCCAGAGAGCCTTGAGGGTAAGTTCACGTTCAAAGCAACCTTCTACGCCTAGTGTCCAGCCACAACCACAACCGTCAAGTCTGAGAATGACCAGATCAGTTTCTCAGGCACCTAGTAGGCGATCAACTTCTACTTCAGTTCCAGCTCGGACGTCATCACACATGCCCAGGACATCAGCACAACGAGATTCAGAGGATATACCTCAGTTTTCGGTCAACTTCAATCCCAACTCGACCACAAACCATGAACATCAGGTCGAGCTGGGCAGAAGATCTTTCCATTACAGCACTGAACAAGGCAATATCCCACAGATCATCCCTTTCCACGAGCTACACCTAGGAGAAGGCGAAGTCGAATCTGCTAGAGCTTCATCGCAATCAGTAGCATCAAACACCACGGTTCTGATAGGCTACGATTAACCATCATATGACGCACCGAGACAAGCTATTCTTGACTTCGATCCTCATAACCCAGCGTACCAAATCAACCAACCTTATACAGACACTGCAAGTCCAACTCCCTGGAACTTGTACTTCTAAAAAGGTACACACTCCGCACATTCATTGTTAATATCATTACATTTTATTGTTTCTGTTGATTGGTCTAGGCTCTTTTTCAAGCTTCTATTACACAAGGGACTGTGTGATTTCAGTTTGGGGAAGGGGTTTAGAGGATATTAACCATGTTTGCTCTGTTCTTAGTTTTGATTTTCATTCATTGCATACATAGCATAAAAATCCATTCAGATTTTTCATTTTAAGCATTAGATATCATATAAGGCATAAAAAAAAAGGTGTCATGTAACTGCATTCATGTAGGATCGAGTCTAGTTTTGCATAGGGGATTATGATGATTACGCCTATTTAAGCTTGTTGATTCGATATGCTAAATTCACCGTCCTAGATATAAGTTGTCTGCTGCATGCCTTCCTGTCTAAAATGTAAAACCTCACCATGTTACAAAGGTTTAGTCTATGCATTCATGCCTAATTTAATCATGTTGCAATCTGATGCTAATCCTTGCTTAAGTAAAAACCATAATCTGACTGATTAATTATCAAGTATATGCATTGATTTTAAGCTTGTGGATTACACAAAATATTTGGATTTTCTTTATCATGATGCATCTATCTTGCTAATCCAAATAGACTCCCACCATGCACCATACCTTCTTTCAAACCATTCACTGCTTGTTGTGTGTTTCGTGAGGTTTCTTTTCGGTTTGACTTGGCATAAAGTGTTAGGTGAGAGCCGACAAAAGCATGGCTTCATGTAGATGTTGGTCCATGATTTTTGGACCAGCTAGGATTAGGTGGTTTCGATCCTGGGTATGGGAATGTCTAAGTCTGTGCGGAAAGGAATGTAAAAGAAAGAAAAGAGCTGAGTAAAGAGTTTACATCTAAAGGAAAAAGGGGTTGGAAAGTGTTTGATGTGTTCTAGTAAAGGTTTTGGGTAGCAAAAAGAAAAAAAAGAAGGAAACGAAATAAGAAGAACCGTGTGCTGTAAATGTTTTAAGTCCCAAACCGCTAGAAACTGCAATGTTTGTGAATCCCCCTCCTTAGAATTGTGAACGGAAAAGCTTGTAAGTATGATCTTGGTGGCTAAAAAGAAAGAATTAGATGAAAAGGGTAGTCTAGGATCAGACTCTGAGTTTAGACTGCTAGGATGAAGCCGATATGGGTATACAGGTAGAAGAAGTCATGTTCTTGTATGCGCCTATTGGTTCTCACCTTTAGCATTATGCTGAAGTTTAATCCATTTCATTGAGTGATCCTTGTGCATTGATTAACTAGTTACTATAAAGAGATCATTCTAATCTTTGGACCCTACCCTTAGCCAAACAAGCTTTTAAATTGATGCATATACTAGGTTCACGGTTCTGTGCTAAATGAATGTTAAAAGGATTAGTTGAAGTGAATGCATGAGTAGGTTAAAGCTGAATTTATGCTAGATAGTTATTGATATGGCTAAAGGTTTTGGAGTATGACTTGTTTAGTTGTGCATCTTAGAAACTGTATCTTGGACTGTGAGTTTAGCATTCGTATCAGCTCGTCTTTGGCTCTGAATTCCCTCTTCACCCTCTTCTCCATCTTGGTTCAGTTTGTTTGCTTGAGGGCAAGCAAAGACTAAGTTTGGGGGAGTTGATATGTTTGTATTTTAGCATGTTTTAGGAGTCGTATTTAGCATGTTTAGTGTTTATATTCATCACATTTTTTGTTGCATTAGAGTTTTTTATGTTAGTTTTCATGCATAGCATCCATACATGCATTGGAGCGGATTTCAGATACAATTGGAGACTTTTGGATGCACCAGGAAGGAATCAGGAATCAACTCGACCGCGTGGATCACCAACGCACCCGAGCTGATTCAAGTGCAGACCACTTCTGCACACAACTCGACCGCATGGATCACCAACGCACCCGAGCTGTTTCAAACTCAACCTAGAGCTCGAACGGCCAACCCGACGGAGAGCTCGAGCCACTAACTCGACCGCGCAAACCACTTTTACGAACAACTCGACCCATCAACTCGACCGACATGGTCGAGTTGACCAATTCCCACTTTGTCTTTTTTTTATTTTCGTTGACTTTTATTTTAGGGTTTTCTAAGATAGGGTATAAAAACCCTCTTAGCCCGTTTTTATAAGTACGCTTTTATTTTGATGAACTTTTGGGAGATAACGCAAAAACTACTCCTGCTTATGTAATTTCAAGATCAACTTCATTCAATTATGAGTTTCTATTTGCAATTTCGTCTCCTGGTTTAATCTTACTTATTCTTCTTCTCTGCCTTATGCTTATGCAATTTAGTTTATATTTTGAATTTTTGTTTATGATTATGAAGTCTGAGTAGTTTTATTAGGGTTTCTGAGGATGGGATAGATTAGTGAAAATCCTTGATCTCCTAAGTGCCTAAGTTAAATTTCGCATTGATATCTTCTGTTTTATGATTTTTAATGCTATTCTCTCTCTGATAACTTGAGATTAGATCCTAGGAATTTCCATACTCACAAAGTGTTTGATGAAATATCTGATCTTGCTAATTTCAGAGATTTTTGTACCTAGCCTAAGGGATTAGTTGTCTAGGTTGATTATTGGCTTTAGTAAACTGAATCTTAATGCCTTATGTGTTATGTTTCGCCTATGATGATAGGGTCTGGATATAGCTTGGTTGAGATCATCTGTCATGAAAATGAATTTGATTACCTTTGAGTTTGCTGTCTAGAAATCACCTCATACTGAGTTTGTTAGGTACTTAGGTTTTGATTAAGGAGATTCATTAGTCGTTGATTCCCATCCTTAGAAGCTTCTATTTCGTCTGATTGAATTTCTCTTTTTTTTGCAATTTCTTCATTATTGGTTCCTTAACTCACTTATTTAATTTTGTTCTTTTTAATTTAGGTTGTTAGAAACATCATCTAATTTATTTGGCTTGAATTAGTTGATTCAATTGTAATTATGATTGTTTGCATAATTCCCAATTGGATTGACACCTCAAGTATTACAATGACCATGATAGGGTTTAGGGTTAATTGACAAGTAGAGTAAAAACCTTATATCAACATGGTGAGCCTCCCTTGTGCGAAGCTCAATACCCAAGTAGTACGGTTTTGTCAAACTCACAGATCATGGACTTAGCTAGCTTAAACTTTTTAGAGATCACAAACATCGCAGTACCTGAGATATGGCAAGAAGTCCAAAACTCCTGCAGCAAATGAAGAAATTCCCGATTTTTCAAGAACATAGTAAAGAACTTGAAAGGTTTTTGGGTTCTGTCCCTCAATGAATTGAATATAAGAGTGGCATGAGTATGATCTGAAAATGAAGGATCCCCAAATGAGAGAATGAGTGCGGATAAGTAGTTAACCAGTCGTTATTGACTAATAGTCTGCCTAATTTCTTAGATATTGGTAGGATATCACTTTTGTTCCACCACGTGAAGTGATTTCCATGGTAAGAGAGATCCGAGAGGCCATCTGAGTTTAAACAGTCTCTGAAATCCTGCATTGCAGCTGACACTGGATGATAAGCACCGGTAGAATGGTCTGATGGGTTTAGAGCCCGATTAAAATCACCCATCACTACCCAAGCTTTACCAACAATCAAAAGATTCGTGGACAACGATCTCAACTCTGCCCATATCCTTATCTTTTCCCCAGATACCATTTAAAATGGCATGGATAGCACCAAGTCTAGACGGGTCTGAGTAGAACTGGCCTATGATGAAGCATTTCCAGTCATATTTATTTGCTTTGATGACTGAGTATGGGATTGTCACACAAAGCTCATCAGAGTCGAGAAGGAAAGGCTCGCCTTTCTTTGTCATTTTCTTAGCAGAATTTGCAACCACAGCTTTTCAAAATGGGGCAACTGAAAAGTTTTAGGTAATAGCCGTATTTGGGTCCTCCACCGTAACAGAGGATGCAACATCATTGACTAGAGAGGCAGCTTTCACCGTAGAAACAGGGGATTTAGGGTTTTCAAGAACAGTGCCAGAGGAGATTGGAACTGTAACATTTGAAGATGCACAATCTGCAGGAGAAGAGGGTAGTAGTTCAAGAAGTTCCTGGTAGTAGCTATCTATTTATTTGTATACATATATTTAAAAACATATGGAATTTTATTGTCAAACAGAAAATAAAAACGAGTAGTAAGTGAAATACATCTTGAACAAATCTCATTTTGTCGGTTATGAAAATGGTCGCTGCTACGAGGAGCGTACGTAGGACACATATACTCAATTCGACAATTGCATAATAAACCATTCAATGCACTTCTACTTATATTACATGTGCACAGAAGCATATTCTGCTTCCATATTATTATCAAGATTAATCAAATCCAAATGACTTATTGAATAAATATTAATTATTTGGGTTAATCTAATATATATACATATATTTTGTAAAATGCATAGCATACGCAGCCTATGCTCGTATGTTTTGTTACGAAGCCGAAAACATATTTCGATAGAGAGGATTTTATAATTATGCGGCTTTCGTATTCTTTATTCTACGGCATATATCGCCATTAATTATTTCTATACATTTTCAAATACAATCAAATATTGAAAGAATGTTTACGTCATACACAAATATTACACTTAGAGGAAACAATTGGAATAGAATCATATGCCACGCCACGGTCTGGTCAATTATCTTCATTAAGAAAATTGCCCAATCAATCTAATGCCCAATTGCTATAAAGATGAGGTTAATTTTTAACAAAAAAATTAAAATAATAATAATAATATTGTCTACCAAAACTTTGCTTTTGTGTTAATATTACTCATGGATCTCTCTCTATATATATGTATATTTCTCTTTTTTTCTCTCAAATAAAATAATATAAAATGTTTCTATAAATATGAACATGTTAGTTTCTATCTTAACACATCTACTATCTACAAAGGAGCTTACTAAGCTTTGTTTCTTTTCCTTTCGTTTGCTACTATTGCAAACTCCTTCTAAGTCCAAAAAATAACTCTATAGGAAACTATTAACAATTTTTGTTTCTTCCAAAAAATCATGATAAGTTTTGGAGACATTTACAAAGTGATTGAAGCAATGGTTCCATTGTATGTAGCCTTAATCTTAGGTTATGGTTCTGTAAAATGGTGGAACATTTTTACTCGTGATCAATGCGATGCAATAAACCGACTCGTTTATTATTTCACCATGCCACTCTTCACCATCGAGTTCACGACTCATGTCGATCCATTCAATATGAACTACCGATTTATTGCAGCTGATGTCCTTTCTAAAGTCATCATAGTAACGGTCTTAGTGTTTTGGGCCAAATATACCAACAAAGGAAGCTATTGTTGGTCCATTACTAGCTTCTCTCTTTGCACTCTTACTAACTCTCTTGTCGTTGGTGTGCCATTGGCTAGGGTCATGTATGGACAACAAGCGGTTGATCTTGTGGTTCAGTCCTCTGTGTTTCAAGCTATCGTGTGGCTTACTCTCTTGTTGTTTGTCTTAGAGTTTAGAAGAGCCGGGTTTAGTAGTATTACGAATAGTGATGTGAAAGTAGAGAACATCAATATTGAAAGTGGAAAAGGAGAAAGTGCGGTTGTGGGAGAGAAGTCGTTCTTTGAGGTCATGTCTTTGGTGTGGTTGAAGCTTGTAACGAATCCAAATTGCTACTCTTGCATCCTTGGGATTGCATGGGCTTTTGTTTCTAACAGGTAAAAACTGAATCTTTAAATGGATAAATTAGGTTTTATGAATTGTTTAACAAAGCATATCAAGTGAGTGTTATCATGAGGCACTAAATTTGACATTTAACATCTAAGATACCATTTAAAATTCCTAAAAGACATTTATAATTTCTAATATAGAAGACCATGCCTATATGTTACTTTTTTTTTTATATATATATGATATATGTTACTTTTCTTTCTAGCTCGTAACGGCTTACAGTAAAATTGTGATAGAAACATAGGTCACATGCATGCATTTACGTTTACATTTGTTAGGGTAACATAAAAACAAGCGTGACCATATATAATATAAAGTCTTTAACAAAAAAATATATATATATTCTACTTGCTCAAGTGGTTAAATGTTTATATCTACCATTTTTCTAAGTCTAGTTCAACAATTTTTTGGCCCTGTTCAATTTACATAAATTGGTCTTGTTACTAGGTAAAACCTTTTGCAAAAAAAAACAATTTGAGTCGTGAAAAACACTAAAAAAAAATTCAAAAAGCTTTGGGTCTTGTGTAAATGCACATATTGCACAGTCCAAGAACCGGGCATGCGTTTTCCCCACGTTATAGGATTTAGAGTTTGAAAAGTAATTGTCTTAAGTCAATTCTTTAAACAATGGGTTTGGGGTTTTTATATAGTTTCTCGTTCTAGCATGTATAAGCTGTATGATCAACATAAATACTTAATTAAACCTAATTATTGATGAAAATAGATGGCATTTTGAGATGCCGGGCATAATGGAGGGATCGATTCTTATAATGTCAAAAGCAGGAACAGGAACTGCCATGTTTAATATGGGTACGTTCCTTTATCTATCTCCATGAATACATTTTTATATATGTCAATATATATTAGGTGTCCGCATTGAGATAGACATATAAAAACGCAGGAATCTTCATGGCACTTCAAGAGAAATTGATTGTATGTGGACCAAGCTTGACTCTCATTGGGATGCTCTTAAAATTCATTGCCGGACCGGCCGCTATGGCCATAGGCTCTATCGCCGTTGGTCTCCGCGGCGATGTCCTTAGCGTCGCCATCATTCAGGTCATTATTTATATAAAAAAATTATAAATATAACACTACAAAAAAAAACATGATGAATTTTATCTAAACTTTTTTTACTAATATTTTAATCAAAAATGTGTCAATATATATATTCATTTACTATGTTTATCTATTATGATACAAATTTTCATTTTATGAATGTATAGGCTGCTCTGCCACAATCAATCACTTCATTCATTTTTGCTAAAGAATATGGATTACATGCTGATGTTCTAAGCACAGCGTAAGTCTAAAATAAAGATTAATATAAAATAGCAATCATTTTCTTGAAAAAAATAATAGTATGAAATTAATTTAATTTTAAAATTTGGATGAATGCAGGGTGATATTCGGGATGTTGGTCTCTCTACCAGTGCTCGTTGCCTACTATGCAGCTCTAGAGTTGATTCATTAATTCAAGAGAATAAATAAATTCCACTAATATAACAATCTCTGTTTCTTACCTTTTCTCATCTCTTCATAATTTTTTCTTTTTCATATTTGTTTATCTCTTTTACACTTAAGAGAGAAAAAATTATGTCTTTTCTTCTTGTTTCCTCTCAAGAGGATTTTGAAGTGTATTCGAGATATGCAAAACAATTAATCGAACTGATTAATTATTACTGAGAAAATCTGTTTATTTATTTCAAGTATAGTTTGAATACTTTATATAGTTTTTCGTGAGTATTTGTAATTTTAATAATTTGACCACACAAACTTATAAAAGATAGATAAAACTCATAATATAATCATCAAATAGTTGAATATCTATTTTCACGATTTTAAAAGAAAATTTTTGAAAATCGTTTAAAGTTAAGTAAAAATTCGGAGAGTGAGAGTTTATTTTTGGAAAAAAATGTCAAAAAAAAATTTTAACTTTCAAAAATAATTGAAAAAAAAAACATTAAACTTTGAGTGGTTGAATTTAACCTCCAAATTTTATTGACTTGGCAATTCAATCGTAAATTTTGTTATTCCACCTTATCTTTAACTTTTTAACTAATATCATTTAGATCTCTAAATTAAATTTTATTTTTAATTAGATTTAATTTAACTATATATAAAAAAAATTAACGGAACTACAATGGACTATTAACAAAGTTAATGACTAAGGTGAAAATAGTCGATAAAAAAAAATTTGATTTAATTGGAAAGTCAACAAAAAAATTATAATTTAATTGGCAAATAAACAAAAGTTCGTGATCAAATTAAACCATTCCAAAATTTAAGGTTTCTTCGACTATTTTTGAAAGTTCAGAGTTTTTAACACTTTTCTCGATTATTTTTACTCAAGATTCCACAACTGGTTTTTCGCTCTTACTTTTGCCAATGTAAATGATATTCTTCTCTCACAAATTCTACATAAGATTGGGCTTTATCTTTAATAAAGTTTACTAGAAATAAATATGCCTTTATAAGGAAGCATGCATTCTCTAAAGAATCATCCTTGTACACTTAAAACTCTCCCTCGCATCCTTTACGTGAACCTTAATTCAATTTCTTTTTATTTAGCTTAGCTATAAATCCTTCTCCTTGTCAATTCGATTGCACTGCAATACATCCACTAATCCTTCTCCTTCTAAAAAACCAGTTCTACTCTTGCACGTGGTGTTGAGAGGAAACGTTGTTCCTTGAGGTCATGTCTTTGGTATGGTTGAAACTTGCGACCAGTCCAAATTGTTATCCTTTCATTCTTGAGATACATGAGCTTTTATTTATTTTCTGATCGTGAAAAAGGAAGAAACAAAAGCCCACGTGATCCCAAGGATGCAAGCATAGCAGTTCGGATTTGTTGTTAGTTTCAACCACACCAAAGACAATATCTCAAGGATCGACTTCTCCTCTCCCATAAACACAGTTTCTTTAAACAATATATTAGGCTCGATGAAATGTTTAACAAAGCATATTAAGTGAGTGTTGTCGTGAGACACTAAGTTCGACGTTTAACATCTAAGAAACCATTTAAATTTCCTAAAAGACATTTATAATAAAGAAGATTATGCATATATGTTACTTTTCTCTCTAGCTCCCTAACGGTATATGGTAAACTTTTGATGGAAACATAGGTCACAATTGTTTATTTGAATGCATACGTTTGTGTTTCCATGTTAATTACATTAATGAATAGATCAATTTATTAGATTGTAACATAAACCCAATCATGGCCATTATTTAGAGTCTTAAACCAAGGAAAGCTCAATTAGTTAAATGTTGATTTATGCCATTTTCCAACTTTCCTCATTAGAATTTGATTTACAAGTTTGATTTATGGTTAACAAACAAACAAATGGAGTCTTAAAACAATGAGTTCGGGGTTTTCTTTTTATAGTTGTCTCGAACTCTACGGGAGTTCAATGAGATGGTTCTAGAGATAACAGTTTAGCTCATTACTTTACATTGCGTTGGATAAATATGAGATTGGAAGACCTCAACGGGACTGCCATGTTAATACACTGTAAACTGCTTTCCACTTTATTTACTTGACTATCTTTGTTTTAAGAACTACCAACCAGGCGCAGCCGTTACTTCGGGTTAAGAGGATTCTCATAGATCTTCTACCGCTCTGCAGTCCTCAATTCCGTCCGTTGTTGCTGTTAAAGTGTCAAAAATCTCACATTAGAAAGATTAAAGATTCTTAGACAATATATAAATATGTAGCAATCCTTTTCTCTTGAGTTAACTTTTGGGAGTAAATTAGGCCTATATAATCGCTGTCGCAATCAACAAGAAAGATGTAGAGATTGCGGACATGAAGGAAACCATTGCTTTCACTTAAGGAAGAGCAACAGTGGATGAAAGACATTATACAGACAAACTTCCCAAGCCTCTTTTCTGGAACAGCAATATTTATATATAGTTAATTTGAGAATAATTAGAACCTGAAGTTGAAGATTGGATCGTTGATGATGTGAGAGATCATTGATGTTGATGAAGTTCTGATCATTGTATGTATTTATTTTGATTGACTGATTATCACCTAATGCCCACGTCTCGCTATCACATGATTTAAAAAACCAAAATAAAACAAAATTATTATTTAATATTGATGGCTGACAAAATCATCAGTAACAGTTGATATTACTTTTAACTTTTCTGAATCCAAAAAATATTTTACAAAAAATAAAAACAGGAAAATCAATAGACTAACTCTGTGTACTAGAAAACAAAGGCTAGTCACAAATTGCGAATTGTGAATTTCAGTATTTTATATATTTCGTCTTTCTAGAGTGGGTATTTGTAATTTTAATAATTTGTTCACACAAACTTACAAAAGACAAAAAAAACTTATAATATTATAGTCAAATAATTGAATATCTATTCCACGGTCTTTACACGAAAATTTTGAAAATCGTGTAACGTTAGGTAAAATGATTTGGCGAGTGGAAATTTATTTTTTGGAAAAAAAAACTCAACATTCAAAAAATGATTGAAAAAAATGTAAATTTTTGAGTTGTTGAATTTAATCCTGAACTTTTATTGATTTGTCAATTGAGACTTTGTTTGTTTGTCTATCCAGCTACTTCATCTAGATGGTTCATCTCAATGCATCATCTAGATAGAACAGTTGGATGTTGTTTGTTTCCATGGTGAATACTACATCTAGATGTTGCATCTACATGTGTGTTTGTTTGTTTTGTAAATTGATATTTACATCTAAATAGACCTACCTATAAAATGACCAAAAAACATGATTAATTTTTAGTATTATTTTAATTAATAAAATTAAACTAATATTCAACGAAATAGAGTAAAATAGAGGACAAATCATAAAAAAGATAGAAAGTAAAAAAGAAGAAAGATAATAAAATAGATGAGAGAGAGTAAAAAAGTAGAGAGTAAAAAATATGAGAAAAAATAAAAAATAGGATAAAGAGAGTAAAAAAGAAGAAAGAGAGAAGAAAATGGTATTTTAGTATTTTTAATTTTTATGAACTCCATCCAATTGCTTCTTATAAACACATCTAGAATTTCTAAAAATTTAAATTAAGTTGAGATGCTCCATCTAGCATGTCCATCCGGATGATGCACAATTATGCATTTAAACAAACAACAATTGACATCTCCATCCGGATGGAGCAGTTGGATGGAGATGTTAGGGATTTGCTTGATTAAATTGCCTCCCACATTAATCGGAATCTATATAACTAAATGAGGTCCTCTTAATCACGTGATGTTGAACACGAGCTTCTTAAGTCGGCAGACAGAGATGATGTATATATACATATATGTCATCAACGAGAAGGGGGTGACAGAGAGAAGAAACAAAAAAATCAACAAAAAAAGAAACTAAAAACAGAGAAAGTTTTCTTCTCTCGATCATCTTCTTGGATCTCGTCGGTGAGCTTTGACCACTCGATCTTTGGATACACGGAGGTCGAGTCACAGAGTTAAGGCTAAGTGCTTATCATCTGCGTCAAGCCTGTATTGGTGCGGAGATAAAGCTCTCAAGTCCAGAAGAATCTTCTTCGGCTCTGTTTTCTTCTTCTAACTCTCGCTCCTCACATTCTCTGGTTGTTTGATTTTTCGATCATTGTTCTTCATCTTGACTTGAGTTCTAACAATCTTGAGAGCTTTAAATGTTGGAACTTCAAGATTATTGAAGCAAATAAGACGAGGATTGATGTGTCTGAGGTCAACAAGAAAGAATATTGTTGGCAAATAGGAAAATCCTAAGGCTCAAAAGAACGAAGAAGATTCAGAAGATGGGTCTTTGGATTCGGGCTCGTCGGTGATTCAAAATCAATTGGGTTTCATTGACGTTGATCCCGATGGCGGAAAGAATGAATTAATTCTCAGCCAAGACTTCTTCTACCATGGAAGAATGAAAGGCACAGGAAAGTTGTAACAAAAAGAAACTAGAAGAAGCAGGATACAACACGAGCTTCCACGCCAACGATCGTACTCATCCAAGAAGAGAAAAGGAGATGCTTCTTGGACACAGTGAGAAACTAGGATTGAATTTTGTGTTGGTTCCTACAAGTAAAGATCATCGGAGGTATTAGTTTTCTTTTCAAAAGAAATGAAAGATGCCAAGAGATCTTAATTGGGTAATATCTCTGCCTCTCGATTTTATATATATAAAACTAATCTTGTAGAAAGTTTGGTACCTGCTCTGAAGACATATCAAACACCAATAAGAAATTTGATAAATTGGGCTTTGATAATGTATTTTGGGAGATACAACAAGTGTTTTTACAGCTGCAGGAATAGTTGGTAATTTCACGAATTCAATGAGCAGAGGAGGTTCTTCGAAAGTGTGGAGTAAATCCGGTGAATGTTGGAGTTCTGTGATGGGGTGGTTATGAAGTATAATGAATGTTCTTCAAAGTGTAGTAAGGATTGATCCGATTCACTGAGTTTAAAACAGATTGATACTTGTTGTTTGGAAAAGATAAATTGCAGGTTTTTGAGAATAAAACTGCAGGTTTTAAAGATGTGTCAAATGTCATCTAAGAAAGGAAGAACAAAATCCTAAAAGAACATGACGAACACCATGCTTCTCTGTTTAGGATTAGTCGATGAGGTGTGGGGGGGGGGGGGGGGTATGCAATACTTTCAGCTTGCTATTCCTGGATTAAGGTACTACATAAAGGTATGACTGAGACACCTTATGAACTATGGCATAGTTATTAGTCAAATTTGTATGTTATATAGGTTTGGGCTGTCTTGTAAAAGCCGGTTTACCTAGTTGTAAGGAACAAATATTGGAGCTAAGGCTATAGATGTTATCTTTTCATTGATTATGCTAGTAAGAGTGCAGCCTATAGATGATTTATATCTGATTGTAGTAGAAAATATGACTCATATGTGTTTAAATCATTGTGTGGAAGTGAAGGTTTTATTCATGGAAATATTTTAGCTCCTCTTAGCCACATAATAATAGTATTGTGGAAAGGAATAGTAGAACACTTAAAGATCTATTGAACTATATGTTGCTAAGTTCTGGTTATTATAATGAACTCTGGGGGTATGTCAAGTTAAACATACTTGATAAGCCACTAAATATTGTTTAAGTGTAAGAGAGTCAAAAGGTGACTTCTTGGAAACACTTGTTTAAGTGTAAGATAGTCAAAAGGTGACTTCTTGGAAACACTTGTTTAAGTGAAAGAGAGTCAAAATGTGACCTCTTGGAAACACTTGTATAAAACGTAAGAGAGTCGAGAACACAGCCTTGGTCTGAAAAGACATTAGATCAAACTTCTTCGAAGGTTACCACTGTATGATTCTATCTTTAGATCATCAGTTCAAGGTTCAAAACAAAACAATAGAAGAAGTATTGTTCTTGAAAGTGTCGAGATGTACAAATTGAAAATGGAAAATCTATGACTGAGTATTTAAGCTCAAGTTGTAAGTGATAACATAGGTTCACTTGACAAGATTTGTTTTCACTTTAGTACATGTAATCTCGTAATAAACGTTTTACAGATTTGTATGAACCTTTGTGTGAACATAAAGTCCTGAACACTGTTAAAGGTATGGGTTTGAAGTGACAAAGAACAACTCCTTGAAAGGCTTCCACTGTAAGACTCTATCTTCAGTTCAAGGTTCAAAGCTGTAAAAGTGAGTTGTTCTAAGCATTGTCATGATGTATTGAATGCGGGAAATCTTCAACTGAGTCATTAAACTCAAGCTGTAAGTGATTTGTTCAAATCACTTGTATAAGATGGTTCCCTATTCAGATGCATGTAAGACTACAATATAAACACATTGTGAAGCGTATGTATGATGTATTAAGGTTAATAAATTGGAATGTTTTGTACATTCTGTGCTTAAGCTCACCAAATTATTGATTCAAGTCTTAAGGACATCAATATGACAATGTCTGCAATTTAAGAAAGCAAAGTGGGGGATTGTTAGGGATTTGCTTGATTAAATTGGATTCCACATTAATCGGAATCTATATAACTAAATGGGGTCCTCTTAATCACGTGATGTTGAACACGAGCTTCTTAAGTCGACAGACAGAGATGATGTATATATACATATATGTCATCAACGAGAAAGGGGTGACAGAGAGAAGAAACAAAAAATTCAACAACAAAAAAAACTAAAAACAGAGAAAGCTTTCTTCTCTCGATCATCTTCTCGGATCTCGTCGGTGAGCTTTGACCACTCGATCTTTGGGTACACGGAGGTCGAGTCACAGAGTTAAGACTAAGTGCTTATCATCCGCGTCAAGCCTGTATCGGTGCGGAGATAAAGCTCTCAAGTCCAGAAGAATCTTCTTCGGCTCTGTTTTCTTCTTCTAACTCTCGCTCTTCACATTCTCTGATTGTTTGATTTCTCGATCATTGTTCTTCATCTTGACTTGAGTTCTAACAGGAGAAACAAACATGTCATGAATCGCGAATTTTTGTTATTCAAACCATTATCACCCCATCATTAGCTTTTAAACCAATATCATTTAACTATTTTAACTAACTTCTAATAATTAAATTTTACTTAACTATATTAAAAGAAATTAATTTAGCGAGACTACAATGGACTATTGAATAAACTAACGATTGGAGTGAAATTTGTTCGATCAACAAACTTTGCAATTTAGTTGGAAAATCAACAAAAATTCATGATTTAATTGGCAAAAATAAAATTTTAAGATCAAATTCAATCATTCTAAAATTCAAAATATTTTCAACTATTTTGTGAAAAATGAAAATTGAGAGTTTTTCAATCACATTTTTCGCTCTTATTTTCGCCAAGTAAATGATATTCTTCTCTCACCAATTTTACACAAGATTGGGCTTATTTTAAAAAAGGTTTACTAGAAATAAATAGGCCTTTATAAGGAAGTTTTACAAGCCCAAATAACAAAACCATAATGATCACGTAAGTGCTACACTCTAAAAGCGTGTGCTTCCTAACAGATAGAAGCATGCATTCTCTAAAGAATCATACCTTGATTCAATTTCTCTTCAACTATAAATCCTTCTCCTTGTAAATTCAATTACTCCAAATACATTTCATATGTATGGATGAAACTTTCTACCATTCCAATTGTTACTCTTCATTTTTGGGTAAATAATACAAGTGATATTCTGATTTGATCTTTTTAGAAGTGCTCGTCTCTTACTATCCTGCTCTAAAAAAAATTCGCAAAAAAAACTCTCTAAAGTTGTTTAGTAGGCGATAAGCACCTGTTAATCTATTTATTGTTTTATAATTTCAGCAATTGAAATTATATATGTTAAAGGCAAATGTACAATAATTAAGAAAAATGTGTGACATTATTTTAAAATATTGTTATATTATAATTAACAGTATAAATAAATAATAAGATAAAATATGAAAAATAAATAAAAATAAGATTTATGGTGGTATGACCAAGTTTTAGGGCAGAGTTATATCAGAGGAGGCGGAAGGATCGGCTCTACTTTGGGCACTCCAATACGTCTAGAGGTTAGGCTATAAACAGGTCAAGTTTGAAACAATAGTTATTTTTTGTCAACGAATAATTATATTAATAAAATCTAAAAAGGTAAAAAAAGTTATATCACTCTATATAATGAGCGAGAATACGTTTGAAGTTGATAGTCTCGTTATTACAGAATGTGATAATGCGAGAAAGTACTAATACAGTAACTTCTAAATGTAATTAGGTTTAATTCCCCGTGTCCTTTATTTTTGCAACAAGCTATAAGGTCCAGTCTTTTTTTTGGTTAATAATAATAATAATAATAATAATAATAATAATAATAATTGTGTTATAAAATAATTATGTGTGTATATTATATTATTATAATATTATTGTAATAGCAAATTTAAAGAGAGACGAGTGATGAGAGAGAGAGTTATGTTTTTGTATTATTGCAAAAGTGTATTTTACAAAAAAGGGTGAATACATATATATAGGAAATGAAGGCGGTGAGAAGATAAATATCTTCTACATAGGTAATTATTATACCTATAGCCTACGTTTCTTTAACACTCCCTCTTAATTACCTATTATTATACTATGTACTGCCTCATTAAAAATCTTGGCATGGAAAAATCTTGTGGGATAAAAACCATGACGAGGGAAAAAGAGTGCAGTGATATAATCTCCCCCTGGAATGATGGGTATCATAAGTTTCGTAATTGACGCATCCCGATACTGTGAACATTTTTGCTGAACATTGTAGTGGAGAGCGCTTTAGTGAACAGATCCGCTGCATTGTCTGTTGAACGGATATACTGAATATTCACTTCTTGATTCTTCTCAAGTTCTCGTGTGTAAGAGAAAAATCTTGGGGGATGTGCTTTGTTCGGTCGCTTTTAATGTAACCTTCTTTAAATTGAGCGACACAAGCAGGATTGTCTTCAAACACTTTCGTTGGCTCTTTATTTATGGTTATTCCACTTGCTTCTTGTATATGTTGAGTCATAGATCTGAGCCACACACATTCTCTACATGCTTCATGAAGTGCAATTGTTTCTGCATGATTTGAGGAGGTAGCAACTAGAGTCTGCTTTTGAGAACGCCAAGAAATTGTAGTGCCTCCAATTGTAAAAACATATCCGGTTTGCGATCGGGCTTTATGTGGGTCTGCTAAATAGCCTGCATCTGCAAAACCAACTAGATCGAGACTAGAATTTCTATTATAAAATAATCCCAAATCAATTGTTCCTTGGAGATAACGAAATATATGCTTTATTCCATTCCAGTGTCTGCGCGTAGGTGATGAACTATATCTTGCAAGCAGATTTGTAGCGAATGCTATATCTGGTGTAGCGCAATTTGCAAGATACATGAGTCCACCAATAGCGCTCATATAAGGTACTTCTGGACCTAATATCTCTTCGTTATCTTCACAAGGTCGGAATGGATCTTTATCAATATTGAGTGATTTATTAACCATTGGAGTACTTAAAGGAGTTGCTTTGTCCATATAAAATCGTTTTAAGATCTTTTTCGTATAATTTGATTGATGTACAAAAACTCCATTCCGAAGATGCTCGATCTGGAGTCCTAGAAAAAACTTTGTCTGTCCAAGATCTTTCATTTCGAACTCTTCTATCATATGAGTTCTAGCAACATTAATCTCCTTTTGAGTTCCAATTATGTTCAGGTCATCAACATATACAGCTATGATCACAAATCCAGATACAAATTTCTTAATAAATACGCAAGGACATATTGCATTGTTGGTATATCCTTTACTCAATAAATATTCACTTAGACGATTATACCATATGCGTCCGGATTATTTTAATCCGTAAAGTGATCGCTGTAATTTGACTGAACATACTTCTTTAGATTTTGCGTTTAATGCTTCAGGCATCTTTAATCCTTCTGGGATTTTCATATATATTTCACTATCAAGTGATCCATATAGATATGCTGTCACAACATCCATTAGATGCATTTCTAGATTTTTAGATGTTGTTAAGCTCATCAAAAATCTAAAGGTAATTGCATCCATTACTGGGGAATATGTTTCTTCATAATCAATCCCAGGTCTTTGAGAAAATCTTTGGGCAACAAGTCGGGCTTTATACCTTGTTACCTCATTTTTCTCATTTCTTTTTCGAACAAAAACTCATTTATATCCAACATGCTTTATATGTTCAGGAGTTATGACAATAGATCCAAAGACCTTTTTTTTATTTAGGGAGTTCAATTCAGTTATCATGGTCATTTTCCATTTCTCCCAATCAGATCTTTTCTCGCATTCTAATATAGACTTTGGTTCTGGATCATCATTTTCATTGTCAATTTCTTTTGATACAGAGAATGAGAAAATTCCATCATCATCTTCTATCTCACTTCTAACCCAAATATTTCTGTTTTGGGCATAGTTGATGGAAATCTCATGTTTTTCTCTATTTTTGTCTTCAAGACTTTTCTCTGTATAATTTGGTTCTTCTGGACCATTTATATTTATTTTTTTCAAAATCTTTTTCTTTCGGGGATTTTTATCTTTTGATCCCATAGGTCTCCCCCTTTTTAACTGAACATTGGGTTTATTTGTTACGTTTCCATCATTTTGTTCTTCTGGAACAATAATTCTTGATGGAACATTCACAGCGGGAATATATGATTTTGTCACCCTTTTTGTATCAGTGAATGCATCTAGTATCTGATTTGCCATATTCTGTAAATGCACAATTTTCTGAACTTCCAGTTCACGTTGTTTCGTAGGGGGATCAAGGTGCCATAACGACGGTGTGTACCATGTTATGTCTTTTGGAGCTTCTTTAGTTCCTCCCCCTAACGCGGGAAATTCATCTTCATTAAAATGGCAATCGGCAAAACGTGCCATAAACATATCACCAGTTTTTGGTTCTAGATACCGAATTATACTTAGTGATGTATACTCAATATATATTCCCAATCTCCTTTGTGGTCCCATTTTTGTTCTTTGTGGTGGCGCAATGGGGACATATACCGCACACCCAAAAATACAGAGATGAGATATATCTGGCTTCTGGCCAGATGTTAATTCTAATGGGGAGTATTTATTATATGCACTTGGCCTTATTTGGATTAGTGCCGCAGCATGTAGAATTGCATGACCCCATATTGAAATTGGGAGTTTTGTTCTCATTATTAACGGTCTAGCAATAATTTGTAACCGTTTGATTAAAGACTCAGCCATGCCATTTTGTGTGTGAACATGTGGGACGGAATGTTCCACATCTATTCCCAATGACATACAATAGTCATTGAAGGCTTGTGACGTGAATTCACCAGTGTTGTCAAGTCTTACCTTTTTTATTGTATAATCAGGAAATTGTGCCCTTAACCTGATTATTTGGGCAATAAATTTTGCGAAAGCCATATTTCGTCTGCTCAATAAACACACATGTGACCATCTACTAGATGCATCAATCAATACCATAAAATATCTAAATAGCCCGCATTGTGGATGGATCGGTCCATATATATCACCATGTATTCTTTCCAAGAATACTGGAGATTCATTCTTAACTTTGGCTGGTGATGGCCGAGTTATTAGTTTTCCAAGAGAACATGCATTACATGGAAATTCTTTCGTTTGAAAAATCTTCTGGTTTTTCAACGAATGGCCATTTGTATTTTCCACAATCTTTCGCATCATGACTGAACCAGGGTGCCCTAGGCGTTCAAGCCAGATTTTGAATGTTCATGTAAACTTCGGGTTTACTGTAACATATGATTCAGTCATATTTATTTTTGTGAAATATATTCTGGAGGATAAAGCTGGCAGCTTTTCTAATATACATTTCTTTTCCGAGTTAACTGATGTGATGCAGAGATATTCAACACCATTTTTATTCATTGTTTCTACGTGATATCCATTTCTTCGAATATCTTTGAAACTCAACAAGTTTCTACAGGATTTTGGGGAATATAATGCATTATCTATTTCAAATTTTGTCCCCTTTGGCATTGAAAAACAAGCTCTTTCGGAGCCTATAATAATTTTTGCATCACCAGATATAGTATTCACGCTTCCGGCGGAATGTTCATCTGAAGGGAAGAGAAATAATTTCTATCTTTAAGTATTGTGTGCGTTGTAGCACTATCTGCCAGACACATATCTCCATCCTTGTTTCCGTGTTTCAACATTTTCTGATTTGAAAATATTCATAAAAGATGCATTAATATTAAAACAAATTGTATATTACAAGATAAACTATTTTACAAACAAGGCAGAAAACAACATTATGCAACCATAACTAATTATACATTATATTATACTTTCTTCTTCAAGAAGATTTTAATCTTTTTGGCTTGTGTTGATTTCTATGAAATCAACAGCGAAATCAGCCACATCGGGATATGTATCATTGTTTATATCATCGATATGCGGATCGACTTCATGGTCAAAAGAAGGACCAGCTTCATTATCAAAAGAATGCCCGATATTGCCATAAACAAAGTTGGTTTCTCTTTGTTTTCCCTTTTTCTTTTGGAACTCTTGGTGTAGTTCGACGAAATACTTTGGCGTACGGCAGGTACGCGACCAATGTCCTTTCATGCCACACCTATAGCAACTTTTCTCATGTTGCCTTTTTCCAACTTCTTTTTCTTTTGGTCTTTTGTGATTTCTTTCATCGTTGAAATCAGTAGGACAAAATCTTTTTCTTTGCCCACGTCCATATCCACGTTTGTATCCTCCTCGTCCACGACCACGGTAATTACCTCGACCGCGTCCACATCCATAATTATTATAATTCGATGACATAACATTCGCTTCGGGGAAGGCTGCTGATCCAGTAGGACGAGACTGATTGTTTAGAATGACAAGTTCATTATTCTGCTCTGCTACAAGAGGCACTTGCATTAATTCTGAATACTTCTTATATCCATTAGCCCTATATTGTTGTTGTAGGACTACATTTCCAGGATGAAATGTTTGGAGAGTTTTTTTGATCATATCATAATCAGTGATCTTTTCTCCGCACAACATTATCCTGGAGGTAATTCCAGCACAGAATTATATCCGCTTACGCTTTTATAATCCTGGAAACGGAGGTTCAGCCACTCATGTTTCGCCTTTGGTAAGATCATGTATTTCTGGTGATCAAACCTATCTTTTAGTGACTGCCAAAGATCTGCATGATCTTCTTTTGTGATATATTCATTTTTTAAGCCATCGTGGATATGATGGACCAAAAATTTCATGGTATTAGTCTTTTGCTCTTCTGAAGTCGTTTTTGATTTATCAATTGTGTCAAGGAGTTTTCTCCCCCTTAAGTGCATTTTTGTTTCAACAGCCCATCTCATATAATTATTTCCTGATATGTCTAGGACAACGATCTCGAGTTTAGCCAAATTTGACATAATTACTGCATAATAATTATAATTTTATTA
Organism: Lepidium didymum; assembly: GCA_963920545.1. Classification (NCBI taxonomy): domain Eukaryota; kingdom Viridiplantae; phylum Streptophyta; class Magnoliopsida; order Brassicales; family Brassicaceae; genus Lepidium; species Lepidium didymum. Next base: position 13,133,580 of record OY986996.1, read on the forward strand.
TTAAATTTTAAAATAAAATATAACACAATAACATGTCAATGATTAAACACATAAAAATGAAATAAGCAGGCAATTACAAAAAAGCATAAAGTACAAATAAGTAACCAAAAATTCATCCAAAATTCCGTGTGAGTGAAATTGCCGATGAAAAATCTGAGAATAGTGGAAAGAATAATACCGAAGCAAAAGATTAAAACCCAATATATTTTACAAAAATGAATCGATTTCGAGAGAGAAAATTTTGAGAGAAGGTAGAAAATTTTGAATGATAAAAATGAGTGAAAGATGAGTGTATTTATAGATTAAAAATTTGTATGTAGCAGTTAAAAATAGTGTTTATACCCGTTGGAGAATTATGTATTATTATTATTATTTTTTTTATAACCGTTAGAAATTTATATCCAAAAATAAAATTATCAAAATTAATAATAACATAATCATGAAATATTCAGAGTGTAAATTACGTAATTTTATAAATTAAATATGATGCAATAACAGTAAATTTAAATATATTATTTGTCTTCAGGACAAAATTATTTTTATTTATTTGTCTTCTAGACAAATTTATTTGTTTCGTCTGAAACATATTTATATGTATATCCATTTTATTTTACCGTTCTTCATGAACGTTTTAGTAAATATCTTCAGGATATTTTTGATTTTTATTTTCTTCTGGAACATTTTGTATATGTTTTCTGGACATATAAAAATATTGATATGAGGAGACATAGTCTACCATATGATCATGATCGTGAAGGCAAAACCTATCTAATGATCGATTCGGGGAAGGCAGTGTCTATCTTCATTTTTCTAGCGCGGGAGCAGTTCGTGCTGATAACATATTATAAAATAACTATGCGTATATATTATTATAATATTATTGTAATAGCAAATTTAAAGAGAGGAACGAGAGATGAGAGAAAGAGTTATGTTTTTGTATTATTGCAAAAATGTATTTTACAAAAAAAGGGTGAATACATAGGAAATGAAGGCCATGAGAAAATATTCTACATAGATAATTATTATACCTATATACGTTTCTTTAACAAATTGTCATGTATTTTAAGAAGAAGAAAAAACGAGTATAGTGGGCTTATTTTTAAGAAAAATGAATAGGCCTTTATAAGGAAGCCTGAAAAGCCCAAATAATAAAACCATAATGATTATGACGCATATGATATTTACTCCCGATTTCTCCTGAAACCAAAACTAAACAGCTGTTCCATGTTTCTCCGCCATTACCTCTTAAAATCTCATGTTTTTCCTCTGTTACTCTTTCTTCCTAAAATCCGATCCAAACAACTGGTACTTCTGATTTCCCACAGTGGTGCAAGATCAGGACGACGTGGATAACAAAACATACGCCGGCGATGATGTTGGAGATATAGTCAACGGAGGAACAAAGAATACAGAGGAGGATATTGAGGAATCGGAGAGTCTCTATTTCGATTCTGTTTCCAGATTCGAGGACCGGCGATACATCATCGTCTTCGTTACTTGAACGCATAAGAATCTCCGTCGCTGAAAATGACCCGAAAATTCGAGAAGCTTCTGAAAGAACAGGACGCGAGATTCTTCTCTGGACTCGTAAAGGAAGCTCGCTTCGTGCACTTCGTGTTACCACTGTAAGTTGAATTTTTAATTTCAATGATTGGGTTTTGGAAATTTAATTAGAGACAATATTCTATTTCACTTTAACCCTCAATTAATAGCTTCGATTTGATTCCCTGAAGTAAAGTTAGCATTCTGTGCCCTAAATTGGTTTTATTGGTTCTGTTCCTCTTGAGACTATTGAGGAAAAAGTTTGAGACTTTATTGAACCCCAGTTGAGTCAAAACCAATTGATTAGTTATTATCTTGTTTGTTTGTTGCAGATTGGAACAATAGCTCTTCTTACAACGATGGCTTTACTGTCAATGCAATCATAATATCTCTTCTGATTTCACTTGCTTTTGCTGGTGGCTTCTTGGCTCTCTTCTTTTTCTGCTTGACTGCTATTTACATCGGAGCCTTATCCATTGCTGCATTCGTCATCTCTACCGCTACAGTTTTAGCTGTCGTTTCAGTCTTAATTGCTTCAGGTTATATACATACTCTGCTCTAAATCTGTTTGAAATGTTTGTTTCCTGTTTTTGAGCTCTTATTTATAGAAGGAATTGGCATTGGATCAGGTTGGATTGGGTTTTTCTATGCTGTGTGGTTGTGAACAAGAGGAAGCCTACGTTTGGCAAAGCAATCGGTTTCAGTGATGGGTTCAGCCATTTCAGGTAACACTTTCAGTCGTAGTCAGCACCAAAACCGGGAGGTAAACACCGAATCATCCAGCTGAGAATCAGTCCTACTGGGTTTTGATCAAGCTTGTTATTAAAGGAATGTTATCTACTTAGTTACTTGTGAAGAAGCAGAGAACTAGAAGACTCTTTGGAAACCCATCTTGAACATTTTATGGTCAATATGTGTGTTTTGTTTCAGAGATTGGACCTGTGTGTATGCATACATTTATGTTTTATATGTACTTAATAAATGATCAGGGTGTACATATGAAATCTCTCTCTCGATCCCTCTTCATTTTCAGCTTGAGAACCTTCCAATTAACACAATGGGGATTTCAGAAAAAACTTTCACCAAATTTTGATGATCTTCCAATTATATTAATTTATGATCAGAATAGATCAACCTCAGAAAAATGGAAGAAAAAAAGAAAGCCCCAATAAAACAAAACAAAAACGGAATACATTGATCATTCCACTTTATAATCATCAATGGTACTTGGAAGAGAAGAACCTCCTGATATTTTCACTTCTCTTTGCAAAAATCGAATTCACTTCTCTACGTTTTCTTCTTCGTTTATGCTGAGAAATTCATCGTCATGATGATGTAACTGCATACACTTTTCTGACTAAATATTATATATAGAGATTGAGAAATCGACATATATATATATATATAATGAAATGAATATGGATTGAAGAAAGTCATTTGTCGTGCCAATCTGGTCTGCCTAAAGTGAACTCCAAACTTGGATTGTTACAACTAAGATCTCCACACCTCTTTGCTTGCTCCTGCAAGTTAAACTTTAATTTAGAATTTTTTATAAAAATAAGATAAGCAATATCTATATATATAGTTAATATGAGAATTATTAGAACCTGATGTTGAAGGTTGGATCTCTGATGGTGAGAGATCATTGATGTTGATGAAGTTCTGATCATCGTATTTATGTCGCTTGACTGATTATCACCTAATGCCCACGTCTCTCTATATCACATGATTTAAGAAATCAAAATAAAACAAGTTAAATTATTATTATTATTTTATATTGCTGGCTGACAAAAATCATCAGTAATAAATTATAAAAGTTTAAACTTTTCCGAATCCAAAAAAATTACAAAAAGTAAAAAAGGAAAATCACTAGACTAACTCAATTAACTTTTGGAAAATGTTACAAATTTCGAATTGTAAATATTACTATCTGATCTCACAATCTGCATATGTTTTATAATAAGCTAGTTGAAGCTTAAAAACCCAAAATAATACATATAATAATCAAAGGAAGAATCATCAGCTATAAACCCTAAATCCAAAACAATTTCATCTCATTGTAACCAAACCACTTGGTTCCCTTATATTCAACAAATAAAAACATAAAATACCATCTAAAAAACTACTTTTGTAAGCTGAAAAAGATAGATATATGTGATAAACCAAAAACTTGGTAGGAAGTAGGAACAATTAGGTAAGAGAACCCAAACCCTATATATTCAATTTTCATCAATTTCACATAAACATTGGCAAATAGAGATCAAAATCTAGTTTATAAATATACATATCGTGTGTGTGATATAATGAATTTAAATATAATAAAAGATAAACGTACCGTGAAGAGTTACTCCAACGAGGTTGTGTAGAAGGAAAATCAATATCGTGAGGAAGAGAAGTTGTATCATCAGATTGTGCCCTTTGATCTGTTGATGATTGATTTTGAACTTCATTTCCATTTATTCCCATTTCTTCTTCTCCTGACCCATCTGCAAATATATAATTTGGTTATTAATTAAGCTTCATTTCAATTATTTTTACCCTTTAAGGGTTCTTGTTTAATCTTACTCCCTCTGTCCCAAAATAATTGATGTTTTAAGAAAAAATATTTGTATCAAATTATATGATGTTTTCAATTTTCAATGCAAAATTAATTGTATTTTAATTTGATTGGTTGAATACTCACTAATTAAATTTAAAATATTATTTTAAATCAAAAAAAGAATTAAATAATTTCTTAATCAATGTGCAACACCCTTAAACATCAATTATTTTGGGACAGAGGAAGTAAACAATTATTGTAAGCTTTTGGTAAAAGACAATTCAGTGAAGAAATCTTTTTTTCTTTAAAGGAAGGATCATCAGTAAAATTTCAAACCATATCAATAATATTATTGTAAGACAAATGAATGTTTTTTGTATGCATAATTTTCAGATAGCTTATATAAATAAATTTGATTTGGATATGATTTACAAGTTTATAATCTGATCTTATAATATATTTGTTTTAAAAATATTAATATTTTGGGATGAATGTTTGTTTGGATTATTGTGAACATTGACCACTCAACTTTAGGGTTTCAATCAAAGGAAAGATAAAAGCCTTGAGTTTGACCAATATCTATAGGATTTGTTTCATATTATTTTGGAAAAGATGAATAGTGAAATAGTGAAACTAAATAGTAGAATCAAATGGTAAAAATAATAGTTATAGTTTGACATTAACATATACAGATGTAAATTTCGAATCACTAATTAAAAGCTTGAGTCAAATATAATATATCATAAACAATAAATTAATTATAGTGCTTATATATATTGGATCTTTGATCTAAATGTTGCTGGCGAATCGTAAACTTTATTGTGTATTTTCTTATAATAAACTATATATTGTCAACTTTTTAGCATATATATAAAGCTGAAAAAAAGCTATACTACAAATGTGAATAATATGTACCTGATGAAGCTGCAGGCTTGTTAGTGGTCTTAACAGTTCGATACATCTGCAACAAAAATCAAAAACATGAGAGCTCTAAACATAAATCAAATCAACATTGCAAGAAAATCAAATAAAGCGGACAAAAAATTGTGAAAAACTAAATTGATTATTTTGTATATATGATACAGACCGATGACAAAACTGGAGACATATATGCAGACACACATAAACTTTATAAAATAAAATAAATAAATGTATGTGTGGTTTTCTGGGTTTGTCTTGGAACTAGTGTTGTAGTATTTAATAATTAATTTTTTTATAAATTTAAGACCACGAGGTTGATGTCTGAAAGAAGGTTGAGTAATAGAAAGATTGTATTATTATCATTGAGTAATGATGACTACTTTTGTCCCCTCTTCCTAATTTATTAATCGAAATGAAATTCTATCATCTAAATTCTCATGAATTGTTTAATAATTCTCTGTATAAAGAAAGGTTTCAGTCTCTTAAAGCTAATAACTACTCTCTCTCTTCTCTCTTTAAATTCATTCAACTGCTTCAATTTTCTTGGCAATTGTGCATCTCTTCCAGAAAAATGACTAAACTTCAAGCAAATACAAAGACAAAACATGAAAAATTCAAAAGTAAAACATTAGAATTGGATCACTATTCATTTCTCTGACCATGGTTATAAGTACACCAAATTTGTTTTTGGATTCAATTAGAAGAAGAAATGTGATGGTGATGAAAACTATGAAAATCCCTAATTAGAGAACTTGATTGGTATTGACTAATTTGACTTAACTCCTCAATGAACCAATTAGAAGATGAGAAACACTTTATAAAGTTTAATTCTTTCATGTTTATATAAACACTTTATGCTGTTTAATTTAACTTAAAGTATATAGTGTAGATTTTACCTGCAAATGGCTCTTCACATGAGCTAAGGTTAAGTCTTTTACATCCATAAGCTCAAGTACCGACTTTGGAGTTGCTCCTAATTAACAACAACAACAAAAAACAGGAAAAACAATTCACACTTTGAAGAAGAAAAAGGAAAGATCTTTAGAATGTGATGATGATGTAAAATGTGTTTACTTTCATGGCCTCCTAGAAGCTCAACAGCGTGAACAAACCGAGCGTGGAGGCTACTAGTCCAACGCATCCTCGGTGCTCTCATGCTTCGTTTTGTCGGCATCTTAGGTAAGAATCTTGATCTAATCATCCCATGATGATGATGGTTATGAAGATGAGGTGAAGATGAATCTGAAGATCCAACAATTCCATAGTGGTTATGATTATGATGATGTAAAGGAACACCTTTAAGCCTTGGAGAAGATTGTAGTGATCGGTATGCGTTGTTGTAGCCAGAAGATGAGTTTAAAATTGAGATTTGATCTAAGTCTGATCCTCCAAAAGAAGGTAAAGAAGAAGAAGGAGAGGTTTGCTGATGAAAAGGGAATGAACGGTTGTGATAGACTGGGATGCCTCTAATCGGACGGTGGATATTACTAATCTCGGATTCATGATGAAGATTTCCACCATTGATGATAGGGTTGTTGTAATGCTGATGATGATGAGGAGGAGGAAGATTGAGGTTTCTTCTATCAAGACAATGGAAGATTCTTGTGGTTGGATGATTATGATGAGATAATGAGAGTTCGAAGTTTGATGATCTGTTGTTTTCAGGCTGTGATGATGATCTTCTAGAAGGGTCTTTAGAAGATTCATTGTGATGATGAATATCAGGGAGACTGATGTGGAGAGAGAGATCAGGCAAAGTAGAATTTGTGTTGGATTTGGGTTTCTCTAGAAAAACACCTTCCATGGATATAATTATAAGAAACCTCTCTACTGCAATTTGCTGCTATACACTGAGGATGACTTATGTTTTGTTTTTCTTCTCTTCTTGAGGGTTTTGGTTATGAATTTTAAATGATTTTTTGTGTAAGGAAGAAAAAAAGATGGATTCTTTGGGTAAAGAAGTCAAAAGGGTGTCTGAAAGATTTGATTTTTATTTCTCTCAATTTCTCTCTCTCTCTATCTGGATATCTCGAAAAGAAAAGAGAAAGTGATGAAGTTGAAGAAGAAGGAGGTTTGAAAAGTTAGAAGAAGAAGGAAGAGAAGAGAGAGAAGTTGATAAATGATGTTATTGAAGAAACAAACATGCTCAAAGTAAGACGCAGAGAGAAAGAAAAGGAGGAGAGAGAGAGGGAGGTATGTGTGTTGTGAAGCAAAGGTAGAAGAGAAAAATGGAATAAAACTAAATCCAGGAAAATTAAATTAAAACATGTAAGAGAGAGAGAGAGAGAGAGAGAGGAGTGTAAGTATGTGTAGATGTATGCATGTGTGTATGTATGAGATGTTGTTCCTCGAGAGTATCTTGGAAAACGATTGTTGAGAGAGGCTATTTACGTAATTTCCCTATATTCCAAATATTGTTAAGCTCTTTCCATTTAACTTTTTGGATTATTTTTCAATTTGTCTTTTTTCACTTATAGCCAATATACCAATATAACTATAAGTCTTATTAGTAACACCGTTTGAAAAAAAATAAGCGGTTCCAATGAAAATAATCATATACTCTTTTCTTAAATCATAGTTATATGTAAAATGTTTAAAAAAATAATCGTTTATATATACAAACGATGGTTGTTTCTTTATAAATAACTCTGTTTGCAAATGACATTTTCAAATAAAATGTCAATTAATAGCAAAATAAGTATATATATTGTTTGCAAACTTCTTTTGTTTGCTACCAATCAAACCCTATATTTTATGGCTAAAATTTGTTAATTATTTCTTTTCATTTAAACTATGAAAAAATAATGTTTACATATATAAAAGAAAAATTCAAGAATAAAAAGACAATGAATTTGATTAGTGTTGATTCAGTAACCTGAAATTCAAATGTAAATTAAAATCAATAGTCGACCATTTTGATAGATGAATAGTTGACAATATGAGTAGTAAACCAAAAACTAAAGTCTGTAACATAAATAAAATGAAAATGAAGGTCACAGATTATGATGAAGAATAAAAATTTAAAAATGGAGGAGAATTACAAAGAGGAAAAGAGGAGAGAGAGAATAAAGGGTCGCTCTCTTCTGTCCTATCTAATCTATAGTCAAAGCAAAGCCAAACTTAAATTAAAATTAAATAAATAAATAAGAAAAAGAAAAAAACATAAACATAAAATATAAAATAAATAAATAAAAAGAATGGCTTTGATTTGGGTACCCCGGAGACGACGGGATACATATGTAGAGAGAGAGATAGAGACTGTCTTCTTCTCTCTGACTCCTTTTTTTCTTTTCTCCCCCACTCTCTTCGCTTCTCACTTCACTCTTTTCACATCTTTCTTTCTTTCTCTTTTTTTTTTAAATAAATTAATTTATTATACGTTTTTGGAATCAAACAAATTCAAGTTTCTGACCATAGATGGTTAAAGTATACCTAAATTTATAAATAATACATTTAATTTCTGTACTATGTTCTTCATTCATTTTATAAATAACTTCTCTCGCTACAAGAAAATACTGTGAATTCTAATAAAAAATTTCGATTCGAAAAAGTGGTAGAAAATTTTTGACCAAATAACCGACATATATTGACCGAATGAACATTTTTGTCGGAAACTATCAAAAATTTCATATCGTCGAATTTTTGTCAGAAATGGTTGGAAAATTCCTAAGTTTTCAACAGAAATTTATTTTTTAAATTTTTTTTATATAATTGAAAATAATTATGTTTTCGTCGGAAACCATCGAAAAATTCCTACAGTTTCTAACAGAAAATAATTTATTAATTTAAATTTGAAATAATTACATAATAAATCATTTTCCTTATTGTTTCAACGAAAAATAATTTATTATTTAATTATTTCAAATTTATTAATTTTAATTTAAAATAATTACATAATAAATCATTCCCGGATTTTCTGACAGTTTCTGACGATTTTTCGAAAAAATTGAAATCTTCTTAAACAGGAGAAATAGACAAAAATTATTTTGACTTTTCGATAGAAACCGACGAATTTTTTTAAATTTATCTCATTTTTTCCACCAAATTTTTCTTTTCTCTTCTAGAATTCGTAAAATTGTAGACTATAAAATCATTCTTTCACCAATTTGTCAACATTTATAAATATTGAACATTTTATCATTTTATAATCTATGAATTTTTGTTACTTTTAATTTGGAATATATACTGTGTTTTTGTCTTAAAAAGTACATTTTCTCTTCAAATGCATTAATATAATTATAATACACAGAGGTTACATTATACATACGCATTCATATGTATGTATATAAATTAAACCAAGTGTGATATAAAGAAAGAAATAAATATATATTAATGTAACGTAGAAACTGTTTTAGCAAAATAATAATAAGGCAGAAAAGTGGATATTGTTTGTTTCCTTGAGTAAACAAAAACAAGTAAACCCTAAGGAACCTTAAGATTTGCTTCTAATTCCCTTTTCATTCTCCCAAATATTCCTTTCTCTTTATTTTAAGTTTTTTCTTGGAATTGTCTTCTACGAAACAATCAACTATTATCTCCTCACATGACGATCACTGTATGACATTTTGATTGATCATAAATGCTTCAATAATAATATAATAGTATAAATATATACATACCACCAGGAGTAGAATAAATTAGATTTCCTGCTTTAATTTTACTATTATTCTTATTAAGATTATAAATACAAGTAATGTAAAATAAAGCCTGTACAGCATGCTTGCATTTTTTATACGTTTTGCTCCATGAGAGTTAAATAATATATTAAGAACCAGTTTTAAAATTACTTTTGATTAAACACAATATTACAACCCTAATTTTATATATATATATATATATATATATTGAATAGTGTTTTTAAAAGTCCTAGGCCATAATAAAATACTTTTAGCTTTTGCTAGTAAAAAATGGATTTCATCAAAAATTTTATAGTTATATTTTATTGTCCATAAAAATTGGTTTCTAGCTTTTTCTATATTTTATTGATTAAGATTAAATTTTATTGATTGAGATTAATAATCATACATTTTATGGAATATTAAAAATATGAGACAACTATACATTATAAGAAAATAATGTAAGTTAAGACGGAAAGTCACACTCTAAATATCATCAACACGTTTTTTTTATGGGTGATTTTTGGCGAGACATAACCATACGATGTCGGTGAGGCCGATCCAGACAAAGGGGGAAGAGATTCATGAGGAGATCTGGACAGACTCAAAGGAGGCATCGGATGGTATCAAGTGCTCTCGGAGAAGTCCAAGGAGATTTCGGAGGCAAACTAGGTCGAGATTCAAGCATACGAAGGCAGCGATCCCGTTTTCTTTCGATGCGAAAGCGATTTATGAGGGGACTTTGTCCGACTCCAAGGAGGTCTGTGATGTCCCAATTTTCAAGATAAAAAACCCCAAATCAAGTTATTTCGGCGATATATCTGTTTCTCATTTGAGAGCTTGTGCGACTTACAATTACCAATCGGAGAAAAGGGCCAGGAAGAGGCCAACGTTGATGAAGATAACACAATTTCAGTATAGCTCAATGTCAGGGAAGGCGAAACAGTGGAGTTTATGGTCAAAGATCAAGGTGTATCCAGACGCTTATCTTGGCAAGGGTTACGATTTCTGTTGTACCTATTACAGGAAGGAGGTCCAATATCAAGTATACTCTATATCAAGGATTCAATTCGTCAATGAGAAGAATGTTACGAGGTTCACGAAAGCGGAGCAAGGCAAATCTTTCAGGAATGGTATGACAAAGAATCATCACAGTGTTCAAAATTTGAGACTTATTTATTTCTATTTCGAAGAAGAATGGAGAGGTTGTTACCACGATTTTCATTTGACGAGAAGGTTTAAGGGATTCGATCCCATACCAAGGAAGCGAAGGCGTTTGTTATCAAGTTATTTCATGATTCCTACCAGACTTGGAGGTTTCGGAGTCCGAATCCTCAAACAAAGTCTACGAATCGTTTGTTATCAGGGAATACCTATCAGGTATTGTCCAAAATCATATGAGAGTGAAGTTTTTCTCTATCAGATTTTTGAAATGGAGGACTCTGCAGATTATCAAGTTCCGTTATACTAGCGGTAAAGGAAGAGTGGTGTGTGTCCTCATCTTTTCAAGACAGAAATATCCAGTGTATGCCCCTGTCTCAATCAAACTAATTGGAAGTTACCATATTTACACAACTCGAGAGGTAACCAAATACGGAATATCACACTATTATGTGAATCCAAAAGGGGTTATTCCCACATCTACACTGATTGATATCAAGATTATTTTCAATGCTATCTTAGAGCAAGGTGTGTATCGAGAATTTTGGGGAATAAAAGAAAGGATACAACCAGGTTTCCTTTTATTCAAGATTTTTATTCTGAAATCTTTAATCGTGATTGATGCCATATTATTGACAGTAAAAGTTAAGGAAACAGTTACTATCTCAAGCAATTATTAATAGAGACGCTGCTGTGTTTGAAATCTGCATACTCTCTTTTAACTTTCCCATCGATCTTGGTTTTTGATTCCAGAGAGAAGATGGCGCAAATCAATCTGAAGAAAAGTCATTATCCGGTTCTTCTTCCGCAGTGATACCTCAGATTAAGATACCTAAGTTCGACAACAGTGCCTTAGTAGCACGTAGTTCTAAGGTACTATTGGGCCGGTGTTTAAATCCATCTAAGCAAGAAGTGGGTGCATTAATCCAACGGTTTCGACGGATCTGGAGGATGGAGGATCGTGTCTATGGGACAGATTTGGGATTCGGTCGATTTCAATTTACTTTCAAAGACGTTAAAAACATGGAGGAGATTCTAAGACTCAGTTCAACGTACTTTTATGGCTGGATGGTGACGCTTGATAAGTGGATCCGTAAGGTGCTGGAAGATTACCCATCCATGTTGAAACTTTGGGTGACCATCTCTAACGTACCGGTGGAGATTGTAGCATATATTGTTTACCAAGCTATAAGGGACCATTTGGGGAAGGTGTTACACATTGATATTGAAGGCTCCAAAAATCAGGTTGAAGTGAATGTAATGAAAGCCCTGATCCTAAATACTATAGTGGAGTTTAAGGATGGTGAGGAGACTCTGGTCTAAATTAAGTATGAACGGCTACAGGGGATTTGCAGTTACTGCAAGTACATCAACCATGATGTAGGATGATGCAAAAGATTAGTAAAACATGAAAACCGCGACGTCGAATCTGATAGGATGGAGCGACAAGAGAGAGCATCCGATAGAAACCAAAGCTTCAAGGGAGCTTTAGTGAATAACATAAGACACGATCATGGAGGAAGAAGGGACAGAGATTCTCGACTGAGACAATTTGACCAATACGGGTCAAACCTCACCAATCAAAGATTAGAGGTGAAGTATGTGCCCAAGCTATATGGTGGTAATGAAAAGAAAGAAGACTCTGATGTTGAACAAAGCTCTCGGGTTGTTTCAAAGAAGACAAAGAGAGATGAGACTGAAGATGTGGGAGAGGCCATACCATATGCTCAACAGCCACTAAGCAATTCGGAGGAGATGTCTGCTGCCCAATCCTCATCCAAAAAAACCAAGTGCTGCCAAATTGCAGAGGAAGAGATAGAGGTAATCTCTTCCAAGTTGGTGGGCCTAAATTCTAATACTCTTTTGAGTGGTTCGCAGCAGGGAGTGCTGAAGGAAGGGTTGCAGGGCGGAGAAGCTGAACCAATGATTTGGGACTCGATGATTGAAAACTTAGGTGATGTGGGTAACAAGGTTTCAAACAAACTGAGTGCTGATGATCTGGAGAAGTTGCACGAGTATGTGACGATAGCCGTGGAGGAAAAACAAGAGTTGCTGAAGACCTTGGAGAGGCTTAACAAGTCTAGCAAACCACCTCTTCCATCTCAGAAGAAAGACAACGTTGCTGGTCAAGATGCATCATCCACGGACACGACCAAGAAGAGAAATAAGAGTGCAGGGGGTCTTAGAGGAGTCAATACCAAGAAACAAAATGTGTTCAAGGCGTTGGAAAATTCTATGAAGAAAAATGATAAAGGGAAGAAGACGGGGAAGAGCTCAAGGAATGTGGAAGACGGAGCCACATCCCACATCATGGCATTGTCCATATAAGTTTTATTTATGACTTTATATGATTAAAATATTATCTTGGAATTATCAGGATATTGGAAACCCTATGACTTAGAGTTATTTAAAAGATATTTACAAGCAAATGAAATTTGATTTTCTATTTTTGATGGAAACGAAAAAAAATGATGCCTATTTAGAACAATTAATAAGCGTTTTTAACATGGACAATCTTATTACGATGACACCCACATGAACAAGCGGGGGCTTAGCCTTATTTTATCAAAATCATTTTGACGTAACCGTTAATTACAAGAATAAGAATATTATTGATATTGCCTTAAAACTAAAAGGGAAAAATCTGTTATCTCCTTCATATATGGAAAACATGTATATCATTTAAGAGAGAAAGTATGAGAACGTTTTACTCAGTATGGGACCCAACGCCCAGAGTCGTGGTTTATTGTAGGCGACTTTAACGAAATCTCAGGTCATCACAAAAAAAATGTGGTCGACTACGAAGTATAAGCTCTTTCGTGCCTTTTAATACAATGCTGCAAAAATTGTGGCTTCATAGAATTTCCCTGTACTGGTAATATATGGTCTTGGCGAGGTGTAAGACATAACGAAACTATAAGATGTAAATTGGACAAAGCATTCGGAAATGAGGTGTGGCACTCTTTATTTCCGAACTCTAGAACGGACTACTTAAGGATGATTGGATCCGATCACATACCATTATTGAATGAAATGAAGGAGAGCGAATACACAAAAGGAACAAGTTTCAATTTTGATAAGAGATGGGTTGGGAAACCGGGCTTGGAGGAAGCTATAAAATCAGGTTGGACAAGATATGCGAATCTGAGGCGGAACAAAATTTCATACAAAATATCCAATTGTCGACGAGAGCTATCTAAGTGGAGGAAGAGACAAGTGCTACCCAGGAAAGAGAATATAGAGACCCTAAAAACAAAACTTGAAGAGATGAAAAACACAGATTCATGTCCTATAGCAGATATCCAAGAAACATCATATAAGCTCTGTTTGGCCTATAAAGAAGAAGAATCTTATTGGAAGCAGAAAAGTCGTAATAAATGGCTATAGGAAGGGGATAGGAATACAAAGTTTTTTCACGCACAAACGAAACAACGACGGACGAATAACAAGATAATTGGTCTCTTTGATACACATAATAACTGGATTGACTAGGAGAAGGATATAGAAGCAGCGGCTGTTCATTATTTTGATTCTCTTTTCATGTCAAATGGTTCCTCCGTTCAAGATTATTCATTGGAAGAAGTAGAACTTATTGTTTTAGAGGACAAGAATATAATACTTCTGGCTAAGGCCACTGTAAAGGAGGTGCGGAAAGTGGTGTTTATGATGGACCCAACAATCGTGGTCTCTTATAAAAGAAGATGTGGTGCGTCTAGTGAATAATTTTTTTGAGACTGGTTTATTTGAAAAAGATTTAAATCATACAAAGATATGTCTTATTCCAAAGATAACGAGACCAACAAAGATGATGGAATTCCGACCTATTAATCTGTGCAATGTAGTATACAAGATAATTTTCAAAGTGATATGCTTACGGCTGAAAAAGATCTTACCAAATTTAATCTCGGATACACAATCGGCTTTTGTTTCGGGATGCTTGATCTCGGACAATATATTGATAGCCCAAGAAATGTTTCATGCCTTACGCACTAATAAGAAAGTCAGAGGGGCCTATATGGCCATAAAAACTGATATGAGCAAGGCATACGATAGAATTGAATTGGGTTTTTTGAGCAAGTTACTGTTAAAATTATGATTTCATGAATGATGGGTTAAAGAAGTGATGCATTGTGTCGCTTTGGTCCAATATTCGATACTAATTAAGAGGACCCCAAAAGGATGTACCTCGTAGAGGACTAAGACAGGGCAACCCATTGTCGCCTTTTTTGTTCATCCTTTGTACAAAAGTATTGATCACGAAGTTAAAATCAGCGGAGACACAAAATCAAATGACTGGTATCTCCGTGGCACGCATGAGCCCAGCAGTATCACATCTATTATTTGCAGAAGACAACCTCTTTTTTTGTAAA
This sequence comes from Lepidium didymum, assembly GCA_963920545.1. Lineage (NCBI taxonomy): Eukaryota > Viridiplantae > Streptophyta > Magnoliopsida > Brassicales > Brassicaceae > Lepidium > Lepidium didymum. Next base: position 13,148,729 of record OY986996.1, read on the forward strand.
GCCAACTTAGAAGAAGCATCAACTATTTTACAAGTCTTGAAAGACTATGAAATGCAATCAGGCCAATAGATTAATTTTTTAAAATCTTCAATACAATTTGGAAAAGAAGTAGATCAATTTCGAAGGCAGGAGATACAAGGGCTCCTAGGTATACATACCATCGATGGCATGGGTTCATATTTTGGTCTCCCAAAAGGATTAGAAGGCGCAAAAACCAAGGTTTTTGATTTTGTTAAGGAAAATATAGAGACAAGAATTAACTCTTGGACGGCAAAATTCCTATCAAAGGAGGTAAAGAGGTTTTGATTAAATCAGTGCTTACAGCTATCCCATTATATGTCATGGTGTGCTACCGTTTACCTAAAACAGTTACATCCAAGATTTCAACACCTATAGCAAATTTCTGGTGGCATAATTCAGGAACATCAAGAGGTATCCACTGGGTAAAGTGGGAATATCTATGCAAAGATAAGACAAATGGAAGCCTCGGTTTCAGGGCAATAAAGGATTTTAACTCCTCATTACTTGCTAAACAACTCTGGAGGCTACTTAACCACCCAAATTCTCTTTTGGCCAGAATACTTAGGGGCTGATACTTTGTAGGATCTCACCTCTTAGAGACGAGGCACTTGTATTTGCCATCTTATGGATGGCAGAGTATCATTTTGGCCTGAGGCCTGATAATGAAAGGACTAATTAAACGGGTGAGCAAAGATGATACTATTAGAGTTTAGTCTGACCCATAGTACACCCAGATCCCTAATCAGGATCGGTTCAATGATATATCCGGACTTAAGAGTTTCATATCTGATAGATCCCTATACGTGATTATGGAAAGAAACCTTGATTAGGCAATTTTTGAGCCTGGAGATGCTAATTTGATCCTTGGCCTCCAGATACCACGACTCCTGACCTCGGACCGACTAGGATGGCATTTTAATAAGTCCAGACTCTACACGGTTAAATCAAGATATTGGACGGAGAGAAATTTCGGATTATTATGGTCCCACATTCAAGAGCTGAAGTCTCAAGTCTAGAAAGTAAAAATACTAGTAGGGTCATCTTTTCGGGTTCATCAATTTACGCTAATATTGATCCATGGTTTCTATGGTTCCTATGGAAGGAAAGAAATGAAAAGGCCTTTACCAATAAGAACACCGATCCTAGAGATTTGGTTTTGGCAGTAGAATCTGAAGCGGATGCTTGGGTATTATTTCAGCAGACAATTTGCATAAAATCAGATATTAATACGGAGATACGACATATTCAAGAGGAAATGATTTATAGACTACTGACGACGGAACCAACTTTTACTGGGTATAGATGCATGGTAGATGCCTCATGGAAGGAGTCAGATCTTTTTTACTGGATTAGGTTGGTATTGTTTCCCTTTCGAGTCAGGAGGAAGCAATTTGGGAGCGCAGTGCATTAGACGAAGCATTTCTCCTCTTCATGTAGAGTTCGAAGCACTCCTTTGGGCTATGACCTGCCTCAGTTCCCTTCAGCTGACAAAAGTTGAGTTCCTAGTGGATTGTTCCGAGCTTGTGACAATAATTGAAGATCCTTCTGCGTGGCATACCTCCCTTCCTTATCTAGTTGATCTTTCCGGACTACAGAGTTATTTTACCAGCTTTTCCCTCGTCTGGATCATGCATACTCTCAATCACAAGGCCGATTTCCTAGCGCATAGTGTCAGAGGGTCTTTTAGGAACCAAGTTTTTGTGAACGATGTACCAGTTATGTGGTCCCATTATTGTTTTGTGAATGAGTAAAGTTGACAACAAAAAAAAAAAATAATGTAAGTTTAATTAGAGATTTATTGTTCTTAATATATGTAAGAAATTTAAACAATCAGACCTATCAACATTAATTTCGTTGTATGAACGAGCTAATTTTGTTGTCCCTCAACGAACTACATTAATTTTATTTTATTTTGTTAATTAAATATTTATACTTGTAAAAACTGTTTTTTTAACCCCTAGCTAAACTCAGCCAAAGGATCTGAAGTTGGCAAACAAAAAATTAGCTCAGCCAAAGGATTATAATTAATTAGGAGTATATATTAACGGAACCATTAGTTAATTTCTAGATTGGGAACTAAACCCTTTTTATGTTTAGTTAATTAAAGAAACATTGAAACTAGAGAGCAACGAAGCTTGATTTATTCGCTTCGTTATTAACGTTTGATCGAATTCTGTGCTCCATTAATTTCTCGAACGACATAAGCTTTCCTTTTCTTTATTTTGCTCTTTTTTATCTCTCTTCCTAATGATTTTGTAAAGTTTTACATATATTAAAAATATTTACTGAAAAAAAAGTAGGTGATTTAATTAATTTGTATATAGTTTAACTTAGCATCTAGTGGTAAATTTGAATCTCACCCAATTTTTGTGGGAGAACTTTTTTCGGATCCAAATATAATTATTGTTGACAATAAAGAACTACAAAGTTTATTTAAATACTTAACCAATTTCAATAATTATTTAATAACGCATTTCAATTTTTTTGGTTTATCAGTATTATTTAATAAAATTAATATTAAATGATAAAATTAAAAAACTTTGTGAAAAAAGTAGAAATCCAATTGTCTCGGAAAAGAGTGAATATGTTCCATGTTTTATTCTTTCCTTTATCAAGATTTCAATGTCTAGAAAAATCCAAAAACGATTCACTTTACATAACGGATAAATAAACATTTGATTACGAAAGCTAATAATTTGAATAGCTTATGACAGTTGAAATTATGCGGTCACAATAACAAATATATGGTTGGTGCAGTAATGGTCATTATTTTAGGAAGTCATGTCTCAATTTTTTTTACTTTCATCATATTATTATATATTTAGTGTAATATCCATTATATAAACAAAAATCAATTAGAGAGGTGGTCCAATTGATTTGCCATGATTTAACTAGATACCAAGTAGTGAATTCAAATATCACTCATTTCTATTTGGAGAACTTAGATTATAAATCGATTTATTGTCGATTCAATGATTATATTTGTTGGAAAAAAAAACTAATTACACAAATAATAAATAATTAAATTTTCATCTATGACACTTTTAGATTGATTTTAGGAAGTCACATAACTCCGTGCAATTTTAAAGTTTGAGAAACTTTAAACTACAGATAGATGTAATCAATCTAATAGTAAAAACGATTCAAGAAAAAACAATATAGTTTAAAACATGTTAGTCTCTAGAACTACGAGGAAGAAAACAACGAAACATAGAGTAGTAGAGACCACATGTGAAGAAGAAGTTAAAACAAAACTCATTGCATAAAAAGTCATATATATTCCAAATATTTGTATCAATAGGCCTCAGTGAATAGTCATATACTGAAAATTGATGAAAATGGCTTAATTAGTTTAATTTATAGCATGATCCTCTATTACATGTTTCTACCAAATTCTAGTAGCCACGTGTCTTCCATTCATTAGTTTCTAGTTTTAGAGATCTATTTAATGTAGATCCATTATTTTGCATGTATGTCTTTATAAGTTTATATATTTTTTGCTCTGAGCTTTTTGCTACGTGCATTTTCGCATTAATTATGGTTTTGACTATTGTCAGTGGATTTAATTTTAACGAAAAAAGTATATTAGGTTGCATTTTTGTTTTGTGGAATTGGTAAATTAGATTTCAATTTTACAATCAAACAAAAAGACATTAAGACAACTCAATCACATAATCAATATGTCGTTGTATGGATTGATAGCCAGAGATAAGAATTAAAAAGCTATTATTTTTTTAAAGTAGAATTGTTTTTTATTTATTTTTTAAAAGAGAGAATAGTTACAAAATATGAATAAAATTGCAAAATAGATGGATCTCTAAACGTGTGATAAATATAATGCATGGACACGAACGTACGTCGGTGAGTGAGATCCAAAATGACAAGTAATTAAAGAATTAATTAATTAATGCTGTTTTTGTTTTTTTAAATTGTTTTTGAAGAAATAGAAAATAAAAGAAATGATCACTGCATCGCATTAAATGGATCCAACAGAAGGTGAGGTTCCATATTGTCTAAATAAATAAGTTACACCTTTTTGGAATATATCGGAGAATGAAAGTCTCCGTTGATTCTACCAATCCGTTGACGTTCATATCTCTTTGTCACACATTCTATTTTTTTATAAAAAATTAATTTTGTTTTATTTCTTACTTTTTAGTTAACGGGATTATTTTTGTTACGTTGAAGATATCTTCCCTTAAATCATCGTTGTAGATTCTATTTCCAAACTTTAAGTAGTTTACTAAGTATCAATTAGATATGAAAGATTTATCAAAAATGGGGGAGTTTTTTTTTTCTTTCCATTTTTTCTTCTAAAATCGGGCCATGACTTCGATTTTGACAAAAAAAATCATCACGAAATCATTACAGCACCAAATATAAGCAGTGCCCTAGATTAATTTTTTATATATATGTGATTAAATTAAATTTGATTCTTAGCAAGCTGAATTTAAACAAACTGAAAATCCAACCAGAAGAAATTGAATTGAATTTCAAAGCCATCTCAGTGACATTGTAGATATATAATATAATAAACGTGATTAAGTGATAAAAATAAGTCAATAAATAGATGGTTCAATTGGTTTGTCCTGATTTATTTATTTATTAGGTGATGAGTTCGAATCTCACCCAGTTCTACTTAGAAAACTTAGATTATGGATTGGGTCGTTGTCGATTTAATGGTTACTTGCTAAAAAGAAATGATAAAAGTGGAAGCTACGTATTCTTAAAAAAACATTTCAAATCAATCAATCAATAAGCCCCACTTAATTAGGCATATATTTTATAGCAAGTATGGTTATGTTATACCGGTAAACTACTTTGTTATAATTTGGTAGTTGAAGAATTGAAATTGATTTTGGTTATGAAAATCGAAGAAAATAGATAAATAAAGAGAGTGTTAAGTAGAAATGATTCAAGTAGGGCAAAAGGCAGGAGTTGTCTAGGTGGCTAATATAACCAGCTGTCGACTCCTGTCTATATGTATATTGAATTTTAATTTAACTTTTTCTAATGGTCCTACATGTTTCTTGTATTTTGTTACCATTATCACTATTGAAATATTGTCCTACACATTAATATTATATAAAATAATAAAACTTTGGACTAAACGAAAACATATGATCATTTTTCTTATTGAGCGATGGGCAAAGAGATAATGATTAAGGAATATTATATATATGAGGTATAAATCGACCCCATTGGAGGAGCGTCTTTCAAAACTGTTTTCTTGTGAATATAACATTATCATGAAAAAAGAAGAATGTTGAGAACCTACTTTAAATAAATTAATCACGTTTGCTTTTTAAAATTGTATATAGTAGAATTATTTTTCAAAAAATTAAAAATGTGATTTCGAAATAAGAAAAAAATAGAATAATAAGTATATATGGATGGAGTTAATTTTGCAGCAAAAAAAGATTGACTGGCTTTCTCAACATACTTGAACAATGGAATCTAACCCTCTCATGTTTAGATTATAAAATTGATAACCTATCTCGTTGTCCGTGGGATATCATTTATGTAAATGTTGGTTATTATTTTCTAAGTCTTTCAATTAATATATAAATTCCATTGACAATATATATATATATATATATATGAAAAGATAAAGAAAATGTATATTATTAATGGTGATAAAGATTATTGTCTTATGTGTCAAATATTTTTCTTACAATTTGGGCATTAATTGGTTTTTGGTATTTACATGGGAATAGGCCAACATGACTTATTGATCATTGTCTCATTAACATTAATATAATATTCTAATTTACATTTTATTTTCATCTGATTTTTTCTTTCCTTTCACTTTCACCATGCACAAATATCCCTCTCGACTCTCAAGTGGCCATTCTAATTGGAGAATAAAGCGAATACTAAAATCTTCTTCATCTTTTTTTGTTTAAAGAAGCACCCAAACATTACTTTTATGTTCAACGTATATTGAAAATCTTAGGCTTATTTTGGACCCACAACTTTATGATATGCAAATCGCAAAATTTCTACAGTTGTGAATTAAATTATTTCATTCCCTTCCAATCTCAAAAAGATGAAAAAGGTTGACATTATTACTCCCTTTTAGATTTTGTAAAGTTATAGCTAAGAAGAAGCTACATATATATTTCCTATGAATTACATAATGCAGTTTCATTATTGCACGGCTAAGCTACATATTATTTGACAATACACTCATATTTTGAAGCTTTATTTCTAGCGATACTATTTCGGAACTTCGTACGATACATATACTTCCAAAAGCATTTACCTGAAAAGTTATCAATTTTTTTTAAATGAAAATTAAAGAGTTTTGTTTAAAGAACTGAAATTTATGTAAATTTTTCTGCAAAAACTACCAAAGTGACTCAATTTTCAGAAAAAAAAAAAACTCCCATCCAAGTAAACATGTACAAAAAAATTCTCAAAATGACCAGGATCTATAAAAAAAACCTTCAAATAAAATATGTGCGAGAAAACCCTAAAAATGATTTTCAAAAAATCACTTAAAATATTTTAAAATTAATACTATAAAGTCTGAAATATTTGGAAATTAATACTATGAAATGTTAAAAAATGCAATATAAATTTTGTTTATACCGAACATTACATTACTAACCGTTAATGAAAATTTTTAATGTTTAAATCTTAACTTCATAGTTTTTGTCGAACTGCGTGCATGTAATAAGACTAAAAACATATTAAAAAATAAATAGCAATAAAAACATGATATTATGTTATTATTGTTTTAAAAATTGTAATGTGTTTTTAGTCTAATCAATATGCAATTAATTTTGGCAAAAAAACATGTAATAGTAAGAAATAATCAACACGAAATTAGGATTTAAACAGAAAAAAATTTCATTAATGGTTAGTAATATATGTAGGTATGGATATAATTTAAGATCTGAACCAAAACTGACCCAAAATTAGTAGGTGATATGATATTAAGTATCTTCAAGCAAGGAATTCAAGAAGGGCATTGGTGATTGGTACAAAAACACTCAAGAAGTTAATAAGAAGAAGCATAATCGAATCATTAAGTCGGTAAGTGAGTCATGTTGTGCTCTTTTTCCCTTTTCCAAGTTTTGTCTCAATGAGTTTTCTTGGAGAGGTTTTTAAGAAGGCAAATGACCCACTTCTCAAACGATCCATTAGTGATTTTGAATGAAGTCCAAAAAATAAATGGAAAGCCCAATAACTCTTGGATTGGCGTGGGAAGTGGTCTAAGAGACCTTCCAATTGCTCATTTATGTTGTTTCATTTTCTAGAATAAGTTGCATTTATGCTTGATTTCATTTTCGAGAATAGTCTTGTTGACTACATCTCTTTGCTTTCTATTTAAACTCTTTAGTATTTCTAAAGGATCTTTTTTTTATATCTTTGGTAATCTATACCTTTTCTTTCTGACTTTGTTACAATAATCTTTATAATAATGTTAAACCAATTTAACCCTTATACAAGACAATCGGAACACGACAATGTCTGCCGCATTATTTAGAAACGTTGCCTCCGACGGTGCTCGGATCTTACGGTTACAGAGAACAACGACGACGAATTCTTTTTGAAAGCTTGATCCTTTAGGAGGAGATATTTGGCGATTGCAGTCAAGGCCTTATTATTTTCGTTCGTCTCAGTTTCAAGGGAAAGCATAGGAAACTAGAGTCTCTTCTTCTTTAATCTCTGGTTTTTGTTCTACTTCCTCGTTCTCTTCGACGGTTTCTGCAGCATGATTCATTGGATGGTATTTAGGTATGGTTAAATCACGACCGGTTTTCACGAAATCTGTCACATCTACGCATATTTACATAGCCGCTGATTTATCTTCTTAGGTAATTTATAAATCCAAATCAGTAGCTGTTAAAGTTTCTTTCCTTTTGTTTTCTTATCTGTCATAAATTTTATTTCTTTGTGTTTGTTTGATGTTCTGTGTTGATTTAGTTCCAAATATGTCATTGTGTTTTCCAATAGAACAGTAGACATAGAAGTGAGTATGTATCTCCATGGTGCTTAGAGATTATCAGTAATTTGTGTTTGCAACACAAAGAATTTGAAGTGTTATCTTTAAGGGGATGTTGGAGTTAAGCGGTTTTATGTGAGATTGAGTTGTTGTATGCCTTAGAGATTCTCAGTAATGTGACTTAAGAACTAGTGTTTGGATCTTACAACAGACAATTCTGCAAGCTTCGATGGACTCTTATGATTTTGTAAGAACAGCAAGGATGGCAGGATATAGGTTACTAATCTTAGGTCCTACACTTCATTATTGGTTCAATCTCATGCCCAGACTCTTCCCAAAACGAGATTTGATTACCACGTTTAAGAAAATGGCTATGGGACAGACGGTCTATGGCCTTGCCATGAACGTTGTCTTCTTCTCGTCGAATGCAGCCCTACAAGGTAAGCTTTGAACTGCGCGTGGGAGGAGAAAAAATATGATGTTTGTTCAATTCTAGATCTTACTGTTGACATTGCAGCCTTACTGATTATTATTTGTTGTTAAAGTGATCTAAGGCTTGACATTGACTAATGTTTATTTCAGGTGAAAATGGTTCAGAGATAGTTCTCATGCAACGGTCGATTTGCTCTACAAGTAGAATTCGATTATGCCACTGAGAAATGAAGTAAAGAAGTCCAGAAGCTTTGACAAGCAGATTATTCTTCAACATTCTTTGTTTTCTTTCTGTAGATTTCAGAGACTAAAATGTAAAGACTTTTGGAAAAAGTATGCATTTGGACGCCTTACCTAACGTTCCATGTAATATTCAATGAAATGTAAGTTCTTAGCTTCTTAGCATCTTTTACTAGACAAATGAAAAGTTCACCCAAATAATTTCAATATGTGAAACTAGTTTATTCATTTCTTTGCTTTCATTATTGATTTTGTTACATTAGAGAGCAAACAAGGAAAAATGCATAAGTAAAGAGAGACAAATTAGGTACATTACCTGTTTCGTAAGCAATAATCTTCCAATCACAGAACATGATCCCTATTCATTAATCAACAAATTAAGCAAAGGTTTTGTGTTAAATAAACTCTTCAAGTCGTCATTTTTCTTTTTTATTCTCTGCTTTTTCAGAAATGTATGCAAGTTAATCTGAAAATGATATAATATAACTCATTGTTACCACCAATGGTTCTATTGAGGCATTAAATCATCGATATCGTTTTCAAGTTACAACTTGCGGAAGAATTGTTATATTGGCTTGTCACATGTCGATCGGTTGTGCCCTTCAATACCACAACGGCTGCACTTGTGTAGCTTCTTTGACCCTTGTGATCCTTGCGAATATCTTATCTTGTCTTCAACGGATTCGTGTCTTCGTTTTCTTGTTTCAGGTGGAAAATGTTGGCATCTGCGACTTCCAGAGGTACACACCATGCTTCTTCAGGAACGTCAATTGGATTAATTGATTCCGCATACGCCGTTCTCCATGAAACTGTGCTATACACTTCATCGGCAAGTGTATGTAGTTCTATGCTTATATTGAAAGCTGCTTTTATGGCGTGTCTACAAGGAATCTTAACTAAATCAAACTTTCCACATGAACATATTTTTTCACCCAAGTCAACCACACAATCAAATCTGTCACCTTTGACCTCAAATATGTTAGATGATATCAGCGAAACGATCAAACTTTTTGCCTTCTCAATCCTTCTAGCACTCTTTTTCTCTATCTCACAAGTTAAAGGGCCTTTATGCTTTGAACTCAAGGATCGAAGTTCATGAAACCACCGTGTCAACATTTCTCTAATGCTTTCTACCAAAGGAATTACCGGATATTCTCTCTCTAATTTCAACACCGAATTGATAGATTCAACAGAGTTGGTTGTTCTGATGTCAAACATGTATCCAGGAAAGTGACATCAAGCCTATTTTTTGACACCAGCCTCCTTAAGATAATTTCCTACCAGTGGACTACTTTTGCTGATTTGGTTGAATAATTCCTCGAATTCAACAATTCTGTAAGCCTTTGAAGATTTAGCAACCAAGGCGACTAAACCTTTTGCCTTGTAATATGTTACCACGTTATTCAACAAATGGTGTATGCAAATTCCATGGCTAGCTAATGGATAAATTCTCTCAATACACTTTCCAATAGAGAAATGTCTATCAGACACAAAAGCTAAACTTTTGTCGTCCGCTATAACAACATTTAGTTGCTCAAAAAACCATTTCCATGAACTGTCATTCTCAGAATCAACGATGCCAAAAGCAATCGGATACAAATTCGAGTTGCCATCTACTGCTGTAGCAACTAGTAGAACACCTTTATATTTGCTCTTCAGAATAGTTCTGTCAACTACAACCACCCTTCGAATGGCTTTGTAGAACCCCTTTATGGATTGACCAAACAAAATAAAAAGGTATTTGAATCTACCATCAAAATCAGTTTCATAATTAGTATGCGTACCATGATTAACTTGTTGTAGCATATACAAGTATTTTGATATTTTACCAAAACTTTTATCAGGTATTCCTCGAACTTCATTGACTGCATACTCACGAGATTCCCATGCTTGTGAATAAGAGAGCTCACAACCATGCTCTGTACGCATAAAATTACGGATATCGTTCGGCTTAGGTCCTTCTTTTACCCCCTCGTATTTATGCATAATAAGATTACCAATTGTTTTTGCTGAAGGTGTCCTACCGAATTTGCTTTTACTTGAAGGAGCACAAGTATGGTGAGTCACAATTTTGTTGATTTTAAAATAAGTAGACCCCTCCAAACATTTTGCACGAAGGCTCCAACTGCAAGTATTATCCATGCACGTATACACCACAATTTTGTATCAGACTTTGTAACCTTGTAGTTGAAGTTATACTTCATTGCACAAATTTCCATCCTTGCCTTTAAAGCATCTTTGTTTCTAAAAAGTTATTCCTTGTTGAAAGAATCAACTACCCAATGATTCATACCTTCTTCCTTAGTGTTCTCAGGCATCAACGAATCAGCACTATCAACATCAACATCATCATACAATTTACCTTTTCCGTTATTCTTTAAATCTTTCAGATTTTCTCTAAAAGTACCCCCATCTTTATCTCCATTGGTTGATTCATATTGAGACTCATCTATAATGTTTATACTTTGCAGCTCATCATCGCTAGGTTGTAGACGTAGATACAATTTCAACATTGACGTTCTCATCGAACAAGCAATAAAATTTCTCAATTGCCGATCGGTATTCACAAGAACTGGAGGAGATTCATAATTAATCATCAAATTAGAAGGCAAATAAATAAATTCCATTTCAAACTTACTGTGATCAATATTGTAGTCTCTGAAACCATAACCTTTAGCTCTTCAATAGTAGTAGTAGATTCCAAACTGAGTACTCTAGAAAATTTGCCTCCATCAACAATAAATTTCCACTCCTTTCCAATTAACCTCCATGAACCACAAGTAAGATATATTTGAATTGCCATCAATCTTTGAGAGAAAAATATTTATAAAAACTTTTAAGTTGAAGAAAAGAAGATAAAAGTGGAGATCATGTGATTCCTATTTAATAGTTAAAAACAAAGTAGTTAATAGTTAATAGTTGCATGAGACGTAGACGCAACACATGTAGATATATTTTAAAATTTTAAAACAAATATAATTCTGATTTAATAGTTAAAAACAAAGTAGTTAAGGCTCTATAGACTTTGAATCTATGTTTAAAAAAAATTAATTTAGCTTAGATAATTGAAAATTGAAAAGTAGTTCCTAGTTTACAGAAAGTCTCTTAACAATTTTGAATCGCATTGATTCGGCTGAGAAAGTCAATGCCAATCATATCTCCCTTGTTCTCTCTATATATAACATCTCTCTCGTGTTTCATTATTTCGTTTCGTTTCTCTCTGCTAGTAACCACTATAGACCGAAATCTGACCGTGCTTGTGCAGAAGATCATGTGATCCATTTGCAGCCACACAGAGAGTCAAGCAGCGAGATTCATAGAAAGGGTCTAAAGTAACACCCGGATTTTCTGTTTGTGCGTGACAAATCGTGGAAACTTTGAGGTAAATCTTTCTTCTTCTCTGTGTTCTCATGGTTTTATGGGAATTAGTAATGCAAGAAATCCAGAGTTTATGCTTTGTTTTATTATTCAGGTTTGTGTCATGGTTCAATAAACTTGAATGGTTTGTTCCAGCCAAATATTAGTGATTGTATTGGTTCTCTTTCTTGTCTAAGATTAGTCAGGTTTGTTCTTATGGTTCCAATGAACAATCACTAATATTTTTAATTTTAATTTTTAATTTAATGTTCTATAGTTTTGAAGATTAACTAGGTACAACGTTGCAGACCTTGCAGCGAAGCTTTGGTAAGGGATTTAACTATTTGCTTTTTGAGTTTGTTATCAAGAGCACATCTTGGGTGAAGTTTTTGGTATACATGGAGGAGAGATGATAAGGTTTTTGTATATAATCCAGGTACGAAGACAACCTTTGACGAAAAGGATTTGGTTTGCCACCGTTCAAATCAGAGCTGAGGAAACAACCGGTAATCTACTAAGGTAAGAATATAATATAATCTCAAGTCACCAATTATAATATTTTAAGAAACAAACTCACAATGTCAATTGCTTGTACACGTGTTAAGAGTACAGTCAAATCTCTAGACAAATTGGAGATTAACATATGCTTCTAAGGTTTTCTCTAAATCATTCTAACTCATTCGTAACGAATTGGAGATAAAGCTCAATTACGGTTTGTTGCTTTCTGGTTTCGTTAACATAGGGTTTTGTTCTACCAGTGTTCAATCTTAGTGGGTCTTCCTTCTATCATTTTTTGTGGTTTGGGATTCGAAATCGTTTGATGTCAGTACTGTTTCATGTTTTTGCTATGAGACATGCTAAAGTATTTTGCTTTATGTCTACTCGTTTCCTTTGTTTTTGCTAATGTTTATCATAATTTTGAAACTCTTAACTATGTACCTGTTGTTGTTGCTACTGTTAAAAGATTTACAGTTTCGGGAGGGTAAAGTTGATATTTTTATCGAATCTTCCGAGGATTGTAATTCATGATGTACAATAATTTTGAAATAAGCTAAATCCTTTGTGATTATATGGCAACTTTCTTTGCGAACTGGCTATATATATCTTCTGAATAAGTAATCTCTTTACTAAGTTTTCAACTGGTTTATTGTGAGTTTTATGTTTAGTATTCTCATATAAAAAAGTTTTAAAAACTGACTTTGAGTAATTGGTGACATTGTGTTTCAGCTTACTACTTTTTCAGTATACTACTTTAACATACAGACTTTAGAATCAATTGTTGGTTCCTATATTGTCTTGATCATCAAGATCGTAGTCATGTTGTTTCCTCTTCTTTAACCATACAGTCAAATCTCTGGGCAAATTGGAGTTTAACGTATGCTTCTAAGCTTTTCTCTAAATCATCCATGACCCATGATGCTATGTCAACCTACATTAAAAACTATTATTTGATGCTGATACATTTGAAATTATTAATTTATCGAATTTGTATAGAATATTAAAAGAATGAATAGTATCCATTGATTTACAACAAAAGCTCATATTTTTAATATTATGTCGTTTAACTTACTCGTTTTATTCACTTTATTGTCGTATATTAGCTCTTGTGATTCCTTTGGACTTAATTTTATATCTCGTTGAACTTATGTAGGTATGGAAAAGAAGTTACCGAAACGTCTGTTTAAAGCAGAAAATGAGCCACAAGTATCCCAGATAAACAATAGCTGTAGAATGTCGCTCATCAGCAAAGTAAAAGATGTCCTACCATCAGAATACAATGAAGTGAAGAGAAATCCAACTTTCAAGTTTGGGAATGTATGAAAACTCTCTTGGATATTCAGCTCGATTAATACATAGCATCATGCGCAGGCAATTGATTACAGAAAAAAAAATATGAGCTTTGGTTTGTGTTTGGAGGGAGGCCACTGCGATTCTCTTTACAAGAATTTCACACAGTTACAGGACTTAAGTCCATAGATGATGGAAACTGTGATATAGAAAAATGGAAAGATGATTTTGGGTTTTGGAGTAAACTACTAAAGAGAAAAGGCAAGATAAACATCAAGAAGTTGATGGATGAATCGATGGTGGTGTTAACAAATGGAGTCATGTGGACAGAATAAGGTTGGTGTATATTTGTTTGATAGCAGGGTTCGTAATGGCGAAGGATGAGAAAACAAATATTCCTCACACATATATCAAGTTAGTGATGGATTTAGACAAGCTTCAAACTTATCCATGGGGTGTTGAATCCTTCAATCTTCTTGTAAAGTCCATCATCAAAACGAGAGATCATTTAAAAAAAACCCAAAGAGTTATGTTTTGGATGGATTCTCTTTTGCATTTCAGATATGGATTATGGAAGCTATTCCGGACATAGGGAAATTGTTGGGGAAAAAAAATCAATGAGGAGCTTACAGAAGGTCCTCGATGTTCTAATTGGAAAGGTGCTGCAAAAGTATCATATGACGACATCATCTTAGTAGAAAACTCATTCAGATTAAGTGTGAGTTCTAATTTATTAATATGTGATTTTTTTAAAAATCTTGTTATAAATAATGCTAACAATTTACCTACACTTTTATTGTAGGATGTTATTTATCCATACCTATGTTATAACAATATGATTTTGATGACCATACTTGGGGTTTTGTGGAACTGGATGAGAGTATCCTAAATTCAATTGAGGATGAAATCAAAGAAGTAGAAAATCAAAATAATGAAGATGAAGATGCTGATCCAAATCACAATGATGAACAAACCCCAATTTCTGGTGTAAGAAGGTGTAAAAAGAAACTTCCCGATCACGCTGCAGAGAAACGCAAAAAATTTTTGCTATGTAAGCGAGCTGGTTCAAATCAAAGAATTATCGAAAAGACATTAAAGTTTTTATTCAAAAACTTTTTGAAGATTCTTTTTCTCGTTTTGAGAGTAAGATTGATGAACGATTAGGAAGATTGGAGAACAAAGTCTCAAAACTAAAGGGCTATCTAGCTGGAACGACAAAGAATGAAGGACCATCCAATGATTCACAACCATCAAATACCAGTGCTCAGAGTAAATCTAAGGTTACTACGTACAAAATTTCTTATGTTTAATCAAGTTTCTATGTTATTTTGATGAATGTATGTATGTTGTTATATAATATATGTCTATGATTATTTATCGTGCTTATAACAATATTATAAGAGTAAGATTGGTGAGAGAATGGCAAAATTGGAGATCGATTCATCAGGACTAAAAGACCCTATAGATGGAACGACAAATTCGCAACCATCTAATATCAATGATCATAAAAAATCAATGGTAAGATTTTAAATTATTTTTGTTGTAACATCTTATATAGCCGTTGAGTTGATATTTGCACATGGGTAAGTTATAGTAAAAGCATCTTTCGGATCTTATATTAATAGGTTGAACAAACAGACGGAGTAACTTCTAATGCCTATGTAGATGATGTCGTTTTGTCACTGTCTTCCGATTCATACCTTTTCACTTGTGGGACATAAGTGTTCAAAAAAACAATTTGTGATGGTATTCCTACACACTCTTTAACGATACAGTAAAAACTGACAAGGAAAGGAAAAAAGATGGAGATTATCCATTGGTGTTCGTTAGTGAAGATGCTTGGGAAAATCTAAGGCAGTGGGGTCTGAGGAACGAGTAAGTTATGATATATCTTTTTCTTTCTTTTTTTTTAGTTTTCAACTCATGTCTAATATTATTTTAATATTTCAGGGAGCTTAAAAGTGACCCAAAGGTTCTGGACAACAAATTACTTGATAGAGTTATTACACCGACAAGATGGCTTTAAAACAAGGTGAGTTTTGAATTTAAGATTTTCGGGTGTCCATTGTGGTCTATAAAACCTTGTGCGAATCTGATCGATTATCACCCGATTATAATGACCAATTAAAATCACACAGAGCACAATGTTGATATCATGTTCAGATGTTTTTTAACAAACTTTTTATGATTTGTTTCATAACTTTCAGGAGATTGATGCAATGATGTACTTATTCCGAGAAAATACAATGTTACACCGATGGAAAGCTGAACGTGTTGGTTTCATGAACTGTATATTTGGAATACAAATAAAGAATGAATTCATCAAGTTTCAGAAGAATGGTCGTAGCCACAAATGGGAAGATTTTATTCTTGCTTATGGTAACGGTGAACTACCTTCACATGGGAAGACAAACAAACAATGGGCTACAGATTTGGACCGAATTTATGTTCCGCTCAATGTCAACCAAAACCATTGGATATCCATGTGCATCAATTTTTTGCAAAGAACAATTGAAGTCTTCGATTGTTCAGGTAATAACAATAGGAAGAGCATCGAACCATTCATGATTGTCATCCCTCAAATTGTGAAGGCAATTCACCCACTGACTGCTGCAAAACATCTGCATGTGTCTCCATATTCTATCAAAAATGTGCAGGTGAAGCATGGACTAAATAAATCTTGTTGTTGTTGTGGAGTGTATGCGATCAAGTATATCGAGTGTCACTTGTTAGGATTGGACTTTTCATTGTTGGACGATGAGAACATTCAAGAAGCTCGGCTGAAGATTGCAGTTGATCTATGGAATGCAGCAAATGATACTGTTCTAATTGACCGCATGTCAAAGTATGAACGTACATAGTTTGATTCTGATGTTGTAGATTTAGACTGAGAATTGACTTTTTGTAATTTTGGTACTATTTTTGGCTCTTTAATATGCACACAGCTTTTTTATACCATGACATTTCAGACAATTACATCTAATCATTGAACAAGTAAGTCAATGGTTCATCTTTCTCATATTGTACATCAACTATTACACATTAAAGAAACATTCTTGTAGTTATATACCAATAAAGTCTTCATGTTTAACTAATTTTTGCTATGCGGAACATACTTCATGAGATAGAAAGTCTTCAAATATTGAAGTTTTAAAGCTAACATTATGTTTACTATGGAAATAGATATCGTTTGCTTTGTTTGAGGAAAATAGTTTTACATAAGGTTATATACTTGAAACTTGTGAGAAATCTACCGAATTTAGAATTTAAGTTCTGCGGTCCGTAGAACATAGAGAGATCTGTAGAATATAAATTCTGAATTTCGTAAATTATACAAGAAACCGTAGAATTTATATTCTAGAATTTGTGAGAAGTTTACCTAATTTAGATTTTATATTCTACGGTTGGTAGGACATAGGGAAATCGGTAGAATGTAAGTTCTGAAATTCGTAGATTATAGTAGAAACCGCAGAATACAAATTCTAAAATCTATGAGAAATCTACCTAATTTAGAATTTACATTCTGCGGTAGGTAGAACATAGAGAATTTAGTAGAATGTAATTTCTGATTTTCGTAAATTATATAACAAAACGTAGAATGTATATTCTAAAATTTGCAGAACATGTAGAAAAAAAACGTGAATAGTGATTTCAGAAAGAGTATTTTTGTCATAAATTTACAAAGGTATAAATAGACAAATCCATAAAAAAACTATCTTTTTTTTTCTAATTTCCCCAATATATAAAAAAAAGGCAAAAAAAAAAGAGATCGGGCCAAAAGAATTGGCAAATTGTACCAAGGGGTTGGTTAATCAAATGCAATGGACAAGACCGAAGATTGGGGAAGAATGGGATGTGGCATGAAGGTGTTGTAGTTGTCTCATTAACCAACAACAGTCTTTGAGAGAGAGATGTGATGTACATTGTTCATGAGGGCTCCATACCTTTTATTTTCTTTCATTTATATTATTATGTCATAATCTCTATATATAACTATATTAATTTTATATCATGATTTAATAAATAAAGATAGAATATTATGAGGGTGAAAGAGCACACAACACTAAAGAATGTACTGTGACACCCACCAAACATCTCGTAACTATTATACATATATTGTACTTACCGACTATATTCCAAACCATACCCTGGTTTTTTTTTCTCAACTTTTGGTTCTTTATATATTAATTTTGAAGTCATGTTTTCAAATATATATATGGTTGTTATTGTCATGGACCGATAGATATTCACAATTTAATGAATGATTGATATATTTATATGATTGTTCTTTTGTCAAGACAAAGCCTGATTCATAACTCATATTCTCCCAAACATGAACATTACATTATATAGCACATGGGTTTTACAGTTTCCTAAAGTTGAACTCCGGCAAAAATATATACAATGATGAATATTTAACCACTTGACGAATTTTTTTTCCCATTTATTATATATAAATGATTGTTATGAATTTAATGATAAATTATGGAAAATCTTGTACATATTTATGTTGCATATATGTATAAAGTTAAAACCTGATTAGATCAACTTTTTTATTAAAAAAATCACAAGATCAGTAACAACATATAATTTTCAGAATCCATGATATTCAGGTTATTATTTAGAAATATTTTTTTTTGGTAAATTGCATAAAATTTGTTTTTTATAGTAGCTAAGAAACTGAGAATCCAATTTGAAGCCCATAGTAACCGAAACGATTGAGAATCATGTTAGTCGAAGAAAAACCACGAAGATGCTAACTAAACTTCATAGCTATCATAAGGTCGATCCAGTAAACCAAAGATGCATTAAGAAGGTCACTATAAGCGACATTAGACTCTGTTCCGGATTTATATGATCTATGCATCCAATGGTTAGGTTATGGAATCATGGCATTTGCATCATTGTGATATTGGTTTTGCTTCATGGACTAACTGAATAAGTAGTCAAAGAACACCGTAGGACCTTAATTCATCCACCAATTAAGTACTTAACCCAACATAAAACGCAATCCCTTTGTCGAATTACGATAAAGGAGTAAACATATATATATATATATGCTGATCTTCAAAAGTTGTTTCTATTTAGATTCTTGATTTTGTGCAATATTAACAATTTGGTAAGATATAATTCTCATATTTATTAATGAATGTATGGATTAATACATGTGCTGCAAAAGAATGATTATGAAAGGCGATAACATATATCAACAAACACAATCTAAAAGCACATCACATTTATGATTTATGAGAGTTCTTATAACAAACTCTATCTATAAACCCATCACATTTATGGATTACGTTGATATGAATTTTCTAAGTAGGTGTGAAACCAGTATGATCGTCTCGCAAGATGTCAAAAAGTAGGCAAAGTCAGCATAAATGGATCAAATATGTTAATTAATTGATGTAAGTTTAAGGTTGAGATAAAGAGAGAAAGAGAGAAGAAGAAAAAGAAGGAATTAAATGTAATAAAAAGAGTGATAAATGTGAAGAGACAGAAGGGCACAGGACTTTTCTGCACATTGCAGAAAAGATAGCTTGATGTGAGAGGTGATGAAATCATTTTGTAATCGATTGCTTTATGATTGCTCCTTTATTTATTTATTTATTTATTTATTAGTAGTAATTAATAACAAGTGAAAAAGTTACTGCTGAATTGGAATTTGTTTATTTCTTTCTTTAAAGCTGTTTAAAAGTAAAACATTCAATAAACAAAGTGCTTTTCCCAAAGCTTTAGTTCTTCCCCCTCTGTGTTTACACCTGAATAATGTATTATTTTTTTCTGACAAATAGAAAGATAAAATAAAAATAAAAGATAAAGTCAAGGGAAGAGAAAAAGCAAAAGTAAAAAAAAAAAAAAGCTGCAAGAAGATGAAGGGTATAATGATAAATAGAATATAGAATGCATGCATGCATAGCATTGTCCTATATACGGATAACACATTACATTACATTACATTACATTACTTTCTTCTTCTTCTTCTTCTTCTTCTTCTTCTTCTTCTTCTTCTTCTTCTTCTTCTTCTTCTTCTTCTTCTTCTTCTTCTTCTTCTTCTTCTTCTTCTTCTTCTTCTTCTTCTTCTTCTTCTTCTTCTTCTTCTTCTTCTTCTTCTTCTTCTTCTTCTTCTTCTTCTTCTTCTTCTTCTTCTTCTTCTTCTTCTTCTTCTTCTTCTTCTTCTTCTTCTTCTTCTTCTTCTTCTTCTTCTTCTTCTTCTTCTTCTTCTTCTTCTTCTTCTTCTTCTTCTTCTTCTTCTTCTTCTTCTTCTTCTTCTTCTTCTTCTTCTTCTTCTTCTTCTTCTTCTTCTTCTTCTTCTTCTTCTTCTTCTTCTTCTTCTTATATTAATTTGTTTTTGTACCAAGAAAGTTAATACTAATAGACTTGGATTAATGGGTAAGGCTTTTAAATATATTAAGGTTATAAACTTGAGTCCATAAAACTGAAATATGGATCCGATGAAATGAATGTGTTAAAGAGTTAAATCAGTTATCCAAAAACTTTTCTCTATCAATCTTTTCCATTCCTGATCAGTTCGGGCTTGAGAATTTGGGCCAGCTAGTAACAGAGAGTTCTGAAATATTGAGTTCCACACTTGGACAGTTGGACTGTACTTGGAGAATTATAAATACAATAATGTAAAATCTGGAGAAGTATCATATGATACTTAGAGCAGATTTTAAGACTTAATATATATATCAAACCAAGAACACATAAGAGTTGTTTCGTAATGAGAAATAGAACATAACAAGTGAAATTAGAGATTTTTGTTCTTCAATCATGGAAGTGACAGTCTAAGGATCCATGTTAGAAGCTGGCCTACGATCTTCAAAGTATCCTTTTCCAGCTTTCTCTGTCTCGCGTCCAACCCTAATCGATGCTCCACGATTCGCAACCCCCTGAATTAATAATCACTTTCAAGGTTTAGGGTTCATGTGATCTTCAATAATCAAAAAAATTTTGTGCAATGTCCAATTCGAAACAAAATGCTTAGTAAGAATCATTTATTTATACCCATAAGAAAGTATTGATATCTGCGGTCTCATGTTTTCCGGTGAGACGACGTTCATTGCCTTCACCATAAGCAGTGTTCCTTGTGACGCAATCCAAGCTTCTCTATTGCTTTCTTGATCTTCTCGTACCCTCCAACTTCTCTCATCGACTTCGTACTAAAGAAAACAAAATACCAATTCAGAGAATTTGATTATGTAAACACAAATCAGAGAAGAAACTTGATCATACAATTCAAAAACCTGTAATTTGTGTGTGCTCCTGCACCATTCCAATCTCCCTGAGGCAGAAGATAAAATAAGAGAAACTAAGTATCTGAGAACCGAAGATTTTTGTTAATTGTGTTTATCATCATGGTGAAATTAACAAACCGGAATTGGTTTAGGGTCTAGAGACAGAACAACTCCAGCTACTTCTGTGATACTCTGTTAAAACAAGAGTACACATGTGAAGAAACAGATAAACCAAAATCTACAAATCGCCATGAGAGTGTATGTATAATTATGCATACCTCGAGGATGTAACGTGCGACCCAAACCTGATCTGCGGCAGCCATTCCAACGGTCGGACCGACTTGGAATTCCCACTGGCCAGGCATGACTTCACCGTTAGTGCCACTGATATTAATTCCGGCGTAAAGACAAGCTTTGTATGCTCCAACTCCACAGTAGTATGGTCCCTAGTTTTTATCGACACACATTTGATTATTTATCATTCTGAACAAAGTCTAGATTTTGGATTCATCGCCGGAAAAAATCTTTACCTGAGGACCTGGGAAACCGCCGACCGGCCAACCTACCGGCCACTTGATATCCTATTGTAGCAATGTGTACTCTTGCTCTATTCCGTACCTTAAAATCAACATTATTTTTTTAATAGTGATTAACCAATATGTTATAAGTTTTTAGGATAAATATCAAATCGAACACTAAACTATCGTAATTTCAAATTAAACAATATATTTTAATTTACTTCTATTAAAATCCCGAGTTTTGTGTTGAATGAGTCGATTATGATAGTTCGGTGTTTGATTTCGTAAGTTTGGGGTTTGATTGACATTTTTTCCAATATTTTTTATATAATTAATTTTAAATTTTTTTAAAGATATGTACCATGTTTCTTCGGCGACAACGGTGGGGTCACTAAAGACCTTGGCCGAGCCATGTCTTTTGTTCGTCGGAATCGGTTCTCCGGCCGGTGTATATGCGTCACACATCACCTAATATACCAAACCAATCCGAAATACATAAGAATGTTTATAAATATGTATATATGTATGTTTAAATAGAGTTTCCATGTACAAGGATATTGTTGCCTCTTCTGAAGGGGTCTTTGAAGATTGCTTGAGGGCTAAAAAAATACATACAAATACCTGATATTATTAATCCACGATTAAAAAACCTTTAATTTGATATTAATTGTTTTAATTAGATTTTTGAAACATACTAGAGGATGACTTCACTGTCATCGCCGGGAGCTTGACCCGTGCTTGAACCGTCGTAGTTCCATTTTGGTAACTCCTATGGATCTTTCACTGGTCCTGGCAAAGTCTGCAATAACAGTAAAATTATTCATTTTCTAATGTTTTTACTCATCATTTTATATAATCTCCAAATATATATATATACATATATATATATATATATATATATAAAATATTTACCCTTGCTTTGCTTCGCATATCTACGCCTGATCCACCAATCCTATTCATACAAAACACAACATTAAAAACAAAAAACTTTTGATATATTATTAAAAATAAAATTTGTAAGAAATATATGATTTCAGCTTAGGAACCATATGTATTCGGCGATGATCTGGTCAGTGGAATAGGAGAGATCGAGATTGATCAAATCTGAAAGTGCCGACATGTTTATAAGAATCTGAAAGAATAAATATTTTTTTTGTCTAACTATTAAAGAGATTCATGCAAGTGTTTATAAAGGGAGAGAGATAAGAGGGTAGGTGTGTGTGCTTGACTTTGTTATGGAATTTTTATTTTATTTTTTGGTACAACAAAGCGGAGAATGCGAGAATTTCGGACTATTATTGGAAGGGTGATTTACTGAACTAGTCTTTTATAATTGTACCTCTTACTGGAATAGTCCAAAAAGATTAAAATTACTAGACTAGTTTTTTCGTCTTTTTATTACTGTTTTACCCCTGAATCTTTTGAGAAGAAAGAAATAATTACGAAAGTGCCATTAATGAATAAATCCATGTCAGCATACGTTACGTAGGATTCAGCTACGTAGGGCTAGGTATCACGTAACGTAGGATTCATTTTCAAGTTACGTAGGATTGATTTCCATGTTTTGTAGGATTAGTTTCGTAGGATTGATTTCCATATTTCGTAGGCTTAGTTTCGTAGGATTGATTTCCATGTTTCGTAGGATTGATTTTCATGTTTCGTAGGATTAGTTTACGTCGGATTGATTTCCATGTCTCGCAGGATTAATTTTCGATACCCTAGAACATGAAAAGACCTTTTTACCCCAACATTTAATGCACCTAGCTTCTTCTTCAACGAACTAACGGCGACATATCCATTCACGCTTATTCAAGCTCAATCACGCGTTTACACTTTGATCTTGTGTTGCATATACTGAGAATATATCAAGTTCAATTAATTTCTGGGGAATGGAGGGGTGAGAATGGGCGATGGCTTTTTTATTTGTGTACATCTCATGGGAGCAAGATCATCACGTTGGATGAACGAACAAATCTGGAAGATTTAGAAGCAAAGGTGTACGAAGCCTTTGGTTTGTCTCGACGTCGTTATGATGTTGTATTAAGTTATAGGTATCCTGATGCTATCATAAGAAATTTACCACACGATACTCAACCAGTTTTCATGCGAGATGGAAATTTCAACATATTCCCAAATAGCTTTTGGAGTTGTTGATACAGAGAATGATGAGTCTTGGGAATGGTTTTTTAGACAACTCAACCGAATAATCCTTGATGATAAGGAACTAGCTATTATTTCCGACATGCATATATCAATAGGCAAAGCAATAAAGAAAGTATTCCCCCTTTCAGCCCGGGAAATATGCATATACCATTTGCGTAAAAACATACTGTTGAAGTTCATGGGAGGAGAGTCTTTCAAACTGTTCAAGCGGGCTGCTACGGCGTATAGGACCCAAGATTTCAATGAGATTTTAGGGCAAATACAAGAATTAAATCTGCGACTTCATTCTTATTTACTACAGGTAAATACGTATGGTGGATTCTGGTTGACATTATGTAGGTTTCAGGTTGACGTTACGTATGACTCTCTATCTGTATCGTAGGATTCAGGTTGATGTCTTGTAGGCTTCTCTTGTCTATATCGTAGGTTTCAAGTTGACGTTACGTAGGATTCTATGGTATGTGTCGTAGGTTTTAGGTTAATGTTACGTAGGATTCTATGGTATGTTTCGTAGGTTTCAGGTTGACGTTACGTAGGATTCTATGGTATGTATCGTAGGTTTCAGGTTGACGTTACGTAGGATTCTCTATCTGTACCGTAGGTTTCATGTTGACGTCACGTAGGATTCTGTGGTCTGTATAGTAGGTTTCTGTTTGACGTTACGTAGGATTCTCTATCTGTATCGTAGATTTCCCTTCCACGTTACGTAGGATTCTCTGTCAAGAAAATAATCCTACATTCCTTTCCTTCCTATTTTTATAGGCTGTTGTTAGCATGTGGAGTCGTGTTCATTTTCCTGAAAACAGATACAACATAAACACGACGAACATAGCTGAATCTATAAATCATGCTTTGGGTGAAGCTAGAGCTTATCCCATTGTGTAACTTATTGATTCAATAAGGTCTATGTTGACACGGTGGTTCGCAACCAGGAGGAAGAATGCCAGTCTGATGACAACAACTCTTACATCCGGGGTTGAGAAAGTGCTAAAGGTAATTTTCTTGTGGGTTGGAGGTTTATAACCAACTGATGTAGGTTTTGGTACGTGTTGTAGGTATTTAATTCATGTTATGTAGATTTATAGTGCATGTTTTGATTAATCAGGGACGAATCGAAGAAGGCAGAAACTACGATGTTTAGCCTATAGATGAACATCAAATTCAAGTGAGCAACATCGCATAAACCAATGTTGTCAATTTGACAGAGAAAACATGTTCGTGCAAGAGGTTTGACTTTGACAAAATCCCATGTGTCCACGCGCTAGCGGCGGCTGAACATGCATGTGTGCCAGTAGTCTCTCTTATAAATACGTTCTACCATACAAACTGTTTGTACAACGCGTACACAAAAAGCGTCAAACCAAGGGATTCTGCAACACCTGTTCCTGAAGAAGTGCGCACAAAGGTATGCAAGCCTCCTCCTATACGTAAACAACCAGGTAGGCCAAAGAACTCACGAATCAAGGGTGTGTTAGAGACTGCATCACCTACAAAACGCCCTAAGAAAACGTACACTTGTACAAAGTGTACGAAAACAGGTCACAACAGCAGAACATACCCTAAATGAACTTGTTACATAACAATTTCTACCGTTGGTGTTTTATTATGTACCATATATGTTTCATAACAATAGTGTTTGATTACGAATGCTACAGAACATAATAGGAAACCCTACATAACGTAAACGAGAATCCTACAACACGTGACAAGAAACCTACGACACTACTCAGAGAATCCTACGAAACATGAGAAGAATCCTACATAAGGTTAACCAGAATCCTACGACAGTGATCATAGAATCCTACGCAACGTCAACCTGAAACCTATGGTACAGATCAAAGAATCCTACGTCGTCAACCTGAAACCTACGACACAGATCAGAGAATCCTACATAACGTGATTCGAGAATCCTACGTAACAAGCCCTTGATCCTACATTACGTGAACGAGAATCCTACATAACGTTGATCAAACCCGATAAGAAACCAACGTAAAGTTCATTTTCCGTTTAAGATTATCGTTTTATGTTTACGAGAAGAACATAAGTTGTCATTTGTAATTTAATTTGCATTGTTAGATTAGATAATAGCCAATAATTACATAGTCTGCGTAATAACCTTTACACTATGTACAACATGTACTACTACGTAGCCTAACCATTTGCATCATCGAAGAGTTAAGGCAAGAGTGCTTTCATTGCCAACCTCATCCAAGGCCTCGGCCGCATACTTTAAGCGAATAAATGGCATGTGCTTATCTTCCACGCCATCGAATTTGCAGCCAAGGGCCAAACACTCTATGAACTTCAACACATAGATGCCACAATCTCCACCGCATGATTGCTGGGGTACACCTTTCGCCCTGTAAAAGCTGTAAGCTTTCACTGTCTTTTTACGCGAATATACCTTACCTTCCCCTTGCGCGACCATTCTATCCACAAGCAATGGTATAAACCTCACGTACACCTTCAAAAAAACATTTGTAAGCCAAGAAACTAGAAACCTACGAAATCTAACAGGTAACCTGCGTAATGTAAACAAAAACCTATGAAAGGTAATCGGAAACCTACGCCAAGAAACCAGAAACCTACGAAAGGCAATCAGAAACCTACGAAGGTAACCGGAAACCAACGAAAGGCAACCAGAAACCTACGAAGGCAACCGGAAACCTACAAAAGGTAACCAGAAACCTACGCATGGCAACCATAAACCTATGCAAGTAACTGGAAACCTACGAAAGGTAACCAGAATCCTACGAAAGTAAACCAGAATCCTACGAAAGTAAACTAGAATCCCACAAAAGTAAACCAGAATCCTACAAATAGAAAACAGAAACCTACAACACATACCTTGCAGGACTCCTCAATGACTTTGTCGGGGTTACAACTGATGTACGAGTCATAGACCTTTAATCTTTTGTTAGTCAGTTGTACTTCCACGGTGACCCAATGGTTATTCCTAACGTTATGTGCTATGTACAACGTATCGACATCTCTCACCCACTGCCTATGGGTTGCGTAAGGCCAAGTTTCACCATTGTACATTTCAATATAACCTGGAGGGAATTCCCATGAACTTTCCTTTCCCAGGAAGCTTTTTGCATATTCTTTACACCAGTAAGAGGATATCATCGGGTCAATGAAGGTAATTCGAGTAGTCCGGTAAGGAGTAACTGGCTGCATGGATCTCTTGATAAACATATTCATAATAGTTGACATATGTTGTGTAGAAGAAGCAAAACAGAGTTACAAAAAATCCTATAAATCACTAATATTAACCTACAAAAATATTCACAAAATACTCACATGAGCACTCAGCCAACCAAATTGTTGATCCTTTTTAAGCCACATCGCCTTTGGCGTCATAATCTGCTGGTAGAAGAGAGCACTTCCACCATCAGTGCTACCAATTCTATAGAAGTAGGACACATAAACAGATCAATCAACAACCCCATAAAGTAACAAACCTACAAAACTTGCTAGAGAGCTTA
Source organism: Lepidium didymum (assembly GCA_963920545.1). Classification (NCBI taxonomy): domain Eukaryota; kingdom Viridiplantae; phylum Streptophyta; class Magnoliopsida; order Brassicales; family Brassicaceae; genus Lepidium; species Lepidium didymum. The sequence continues at coordinate 13,175,931 of OY986996.1, forward strand.
CGTTCTCTTATCACATAACTCTAGGAGCCTCACGAGTTTTCTCCTTTCAAACGACCCCAACGGATCGTAAATCTCTGTCCTTTTTGGGACATCAGAATGCAGACGTTGAATTATAGAATATCCTTTGAATGGGGAAATCTGGAAGACATGAAAACATATTACATAAAGTCAAAGGGAAACCTACATAACGTGAACGGAATCCTACGAAACAGATCTCTAAAACCTACCACAAGTCCCGAGAATCCTACTGACCTCAGTACAGAATCCTACATAACATGACCAGAAACCTACGTCACATGAACGAGAAACCTACATATCGTGACCAGAATCCTACGTCAGGCAGTACAGAAACCTACATTACGTGAGCAGAAACCTACGAAACGTGAACGAGAAACCTACGAAACGTAAACGAGAAACCTACAAAACATGAACGAGAAATCTACGAAACGTGAACGAGAAACCTACGAAATATGATTGAGAAACCTACGTAAATTGACCAGAAACCTACGGAATGATGACAAAAAAGCATTTACAACAGCGATAACCTGAGATGCATGTAGTTGTAATTTGTGATGAGGTCGTTGAATTGGTTTTGGCGTACACTCAACGGTTGGTGGCTGCACCAACCACGACTCATCTTCATCCTTACCCTCCGTATCCTCGTCATACTCAGCGTCCGGATCCAGAAGAGGAATGAGTAGTACTTCATCTTCTTTCTCCGGAGGGATGTTAAGAACCTCTACTGGCTCTCTTCGATCTGGTTGTCTAACAATACATGACATAGGACACTCTGGGTCCGATTTAGCTTGAGTACTCATCTTCCAAGACTGAAGGGAAAAACAAGAGTTAACAATATTATTCAACTTTTTCGTAGGTTTCTTTATAAACCTACATTGTAACAATTAGTTTTACAATGTCATATCAATCTATTGTGTAGCTGTTATTTGTAAAACTATAATAATTCAATCAACAATAATACTACAACACATAGACATAGAATTCTGTGAGAAGGCTCCTTAAAAAAGCTCAATACGTGTACGTACCGGAGATGTGCTATCCTCATCCCCATCGGCCTCACTTTCCTTCTTTTCTGCTTTCACCCTCCTTTCAGATTCCTTGTTTTGTACCCCCTCTACCCAACAAATCTTGGATTCCATCCAATCCATCTTTGTTTCAAAGCCACCGACATGAGTTTCAATAGCAACGATTTTTGTCTCCAGGCCTTCGAATTGTGTTTGAAACCCACCGATATGGGTTTCAACATCTCCAATTTTTGTCTCCAGGCCTTCGAATTTTGTTTGAAACCCACCAATATGGGTTTCAACATCTCTAATTTTTGTCTCCATGGCAGAAAACCGGTGAAACACTTCGTTCCTAAAACCCAGCATCTCACCCACTATATCAGTTTTTAATGAGTGGTAACGTTCAACGTTCTTCTTCTCAGCCGTATCTATCTTTGAAGACAATTTCTCCAACACCCGCAATATAATGGTGGTGTTCTTGGTGGTAAGTATGGCGCTGCCAGCAGCGGTGGTTTCTGTTGTAGATTTTTTGATCCGTTTATTATTACCAGAAGCTGGTACGTCGATATTCATGTCAACTTCCTCTGGATCATCTGCATGGGAATGAAGTTATTAAAACCTACATGACTTAGAGGAAAACTACGTAACGTGACAAGAAACCTACGAAAGGTAACAAGAATCCTACGTAACGTGACAAGAAACCTAGGAAAGTTAACACGAATCCTACGTAACGTGACAAGAAACCTACGAAACGTGACCGAGAAACCTACGTGAAGGAACCAGAAACCTACGATAGGAAAACAGAAACCTACGAGAGGAAAACAGAAACCTACAGAACATGGATAAAAACCTACAAAATATGACGAGAAACCTACAAAGTTGACCAGAAGCCTACATAACGTGAATGGACCCCTACGTAAGGTGACAAGAAACCTACGCACCTTCTTGTCATGTTTTGTAGGTTTCTTGTCAGGTTTCGTAGGTTTCTTGTCATGTTCCATAGGTTTCTTGTCATGTTTCGTAGGATTCAGTCATACAAAACAACCGAAAAGCGTAGGTTGGAAGACAAACCTGCATTTCGATAAGGCAGTTTTTAACTCGGCAAAATCAGGGCCTGTACCCTGATGTGTGCCAATATCCTGCCATAATTCTTCGTGTGGGATTTCTTCTGGTAAACCTTCTCCAAGTACTCCACAATTCATGTGAGTAATCTCTTCAAACTCATTAAGAGAGAACATGATTGGCCTACAACCAACCAAGACCCAAATTTCATCGAGGCAACTAACATCTAGTTGATTCATCAGCAACCAATCAACAACCTTAGACTGCCAATGATACTTCATGGTCGCAAGTTTGAGGAGCACTCCGACAGATGAATTGTCTCTAATGTCCTCGAAGACTTCTGCCCCAATTGCAAGCCTCAACATCGCAAACTCTTAAAGCTTACAATTATAATTCATGCTTTTTCGTTTTACTGGACAATCTCCTAGACCATATAATCTCCTCGGATATTCCTTCTTCTCTCCCATTGATATGTAAGACACAATAGAACTCGTTATAACATAAACCAACAAACCTACGGAACATGACAAGAAACCTACAAAACATGACATGACATGAAACCTACAAAACATGACATGAAACCTACGAAACATCACATGAAACCTACGAAACATGACATGAAACCTACAGAACATGATATGAAACCTACGAAACATGACATGAAACCTATGGAACATGACATGAAACCTACGGGCCAATACCACGTCAACCTGAAACCTACGACATAGCACCGAGAATCCTACGAAACGTTCGTCAACCAGAAACCTACGACACAGATCCGAGAAACCTTAACATATACCAACAAACCTACGGAACATGACACGAATCCTACGAAACATGACATGAAACCTACGGGCCAATACTAAGAAACCTACATCACGTCAACCTGAAACCTACGACACAGATCAGAGAATCCTACGAAAGGTAACCGGAAACCTACATAACGACAACCTACAAAAATGAAAACACCCAACACTAGAAAATTTACCCTACAGAACGTGAAAACATTGAAGGAAAGCCTACAAGGACTTCCTTAAACATACAAAACAGTTAGAAGAATTCCGAAGAAATGTACCCTAGTGTGAAGATTAAGAATAACGGCGGATATCGGTGGTGTAGGCAAAGTTTGGCGGAGATGAACGTCACTTCCTAACCAGAGACGGCGGAGAAACAGAGGGAAAACTATAAGAAGAAGCCCCAACGACGGAGAAGAAGAAGACGAAGCAAGGAAAGAAAAGAAAAGCTACGACGGCGAGAGAAGAAGAAGGAAAGCTACAACGGCGAGAGGAAGAAGAAGGACGACGAAGCAACGACGGTTTGAGAGGATTGTTCGAAAAAATTTTAGGTTTCTAAAAATAAATTTTCCGACGGTTATAATTATTTTCATAAATTAAGATTACAAAAAAAAAATTATTCGCAATGGCATTTTTGTAATTAACGGATCAATGTGGAAAATAATGGACATTTCCTTACATTGGCAGTTTTGAATGATCAAAAGAAACTATTCTAGTAATTAAAGGATCATATTGAACTATTTCAGTAATTATCTCTTATTGGAAATGTGAATTATCAGGTGCTTCTGAAAGATTCTCGCTTCATAAGATTCCACTTCAGTATCTTTTTTATTTATTGTGAATTAATTGTTGCAGTTCTTTTTATGAAAACAACTTTGTATTTTCACATATTTGGAGTTTCTATATACATAAAACATAGATAAATAAATAAATGTGACCTGATAACCAAGGAATTAGGATGTTATAAAACATTTCGAAAGCCTGCTTCTTATATTTGGAGGTGTATTATATCAGAAAGATGATTCATGTGAGGTTTTGGAGGAAAAAGACGAAATGAAGACTGTAATTATCTTTCATTAATCCAAACAGAATATTAAGTTTCTGTTAATTACAGAGCATTGCTTTTATATCATAAGCAAATGCGGTTAAGCTATCGAACCGGTTGGTTCTTATACAATGTTACTAAACCGAGAAAACAAATTAGTCTAATACCCCCTCCTCAAGATGGCAAATATATGGAGTTAAAAGACATCCTGCTTACAAGTTGCTGAAATCGAGCTGGAAACAGAGCGTTTATGAAAACATCTGCAAGTTGATTTTCTGTTCTAACATGTAGAGTTTTTATCAAACCATTTTGAATCTTTTCTTTAACAATGTGACAGTTCAGTTCCAAATGCTTTGTTCTTTCATGAAAAACAGGGTTATTGGCAATGTGGATTGCTGAGATCGAATCGCAGTAGAAGGCAACTGGTTTTGACTGATGAACCTGTAACTCGTTCAACAAATTCACTAGCCATTGAACTTCTTTAACAGCAAAACTCATAGCTCTGTACTCAGATTCAGCTGAGGAAAGTGAAACAGTTTGTTGTTTATTTGATTTCCATGAAATAAGTGCATCTCCGAGAAACATACAGATTCCAGAGGTCGACTTTCTCGTGTATGCACATGATGCCCAGTCCGCATCTGCAAAGGCTTTAAGAGTTAAGTCATTTTTCGAAGAATAAAACAGACCCAACCTTATCGTTCCCTTTAAGTAATGCAGAACTTTGTGAGCAGCTTTTAAATGAGAAGGTTTGGGGTTTGAAGTAAACTAACACAGCTTGTTTACCGCATAGGTTATGTCAGGTCTAGTGATAGTAAGATACATCATTTTACCAACAAGACGTCTATAGCTTTGCAGGTCACATAAGGGGTCTTCTTTATTGTCAAGACTGAGCTTTATACTCGGATCCATAGGGATTGTTGAGGGTTTGCAAGCAAGCATTCATGTTTCATTAAGTAGTTCTAGTGTGTATTTTCTCTGGCACAGAGAAATGCCTGACTTGGACCTTACTGTTTCGAGTCCAAGAAAGTACTTCAGAGATCCCAAATTGCAAAGCTTGAACACAGATTCCAGGTTCTTTGTTAACTGTTCAACATCCTCGTCATTGTTGGATGCTATTATCACATCGTCGACGTACACAAGAACAACCATGTACCTCCCTGAAATATTTCTTATAAACAGAGTGTAATCAGTGTGAGACTTTTGAAAATTTAAAGCTTCTAATGTTTCACTGAATTTCAAAAACCATTTTCTTGAGGCTTGCTTCAAGCCATAAATGGATTTCTGCAATTTACAAACTGGATTGGAAGGCAAAGTAATTCCTTCTTTAGGCGTGTAACTAGGAGGGAGATGCATATAAATCTCCTCATCCAAATCCCCATTTAAGAAAGCATTTGAGATGTCTATTTGACTCAAACTCCATTTCTTCGCAGCTGCAACCGATAATAAGGTCTTGACTGTAGTCATTTTGGCAACAAGAGAAAAGGTATCAACAAAATCAATCCCTTCTTGTTGGGTGTACTCTTTGGCTACCAATCGAGCTTTGTACCTTTCTAGAGTTCCATCTGCATGAAGTTTCGTTTTATATACCCACTTTTAGCCTATGGCACGTTTGTGAGCAGGTAGAGAACATATGCTCCAAGTATTAGATTCTTCCAAAGCTTTCAACTCTTCATTCATTTCCTGCAACCACTCACCAAATGTTTTAGCTTGTTTAAAAGAAATTGGTTCTCCAAGCAAAGTTACAGCACCAATATATGATTTATATTCCTCTGAAAGATGAACATATGACATGTAATTAATCAGCGGATATGGTATAGTGGTGCTGCTGTTGTAACAGTAATAATCCTGTAAGTAAGCTGGTTGTTTTGTAGTTATTTTCTCATGTCTCGTGTCTTCTTTTGGCTGGGACTCAGTGGCACCTTCATTTTCATTTTCTACTTCAGTATTTAAGTGATCAGAATTAGTGTTGATCATTGGGGAGTTGTCAACTTGGTTCGAGCTTTCATCATCTGTTATTGAATTCTCTATAGGAGTCAAGATGAATTCAGATTCATCTTTTGTATTCTTCAAGGTGTTATTCTCATCTGAGTGATTTGTATTGTCACTCCTTGAAAAATGATGTCCTGCGTTTTGATCAAGGAGATTGAAAAAATCTGTACCACCCTCTTTATTATCTTTAAAGGGGTAGATATCTTCATAGAAAACAACATTTCAAGAGATGGAGATCTCATTTATTTCCAGATCTAATATATTGTAACCTCTGTATCCAAGAGGATAACCGAGAAACACACTTGCTCTTGATCTTGGCTGGAATTTGTGTCTATTTCTAGTTAAAGTGGAACGATAACAGAGACATCTAAAAACTCTCATCTCTGTGTAGTTTGGCAGCTTGGAGGTGAGTACTTGGTATGGAGATTTCTCTTTCAATACTGGTGTAGGCAATCTATTAATTAAGAAGACTACTTTCAACACACATTCCCCCCCCCCCCCCAAAAAAAATTCCAAAGGGACATGACTTTGAAACATAAGAGATCTCGACACATTGAGAATGTGTTGGTATTTTCTTTCCAATACTGAGTTCTGCTCTGGAGTTTTGGGACAGGAGTGGTATGCCACTATGCCTTTGGATTTGTACAACCTGTCAAAACGTAACTCAGGTGCATTGTCTGCACGAACTCCCTTAACCTTTGTCTTATACTGTGTTTCAATCATCTTTAAGAAGTATGGAAAGATTGTTAAAACATCAGATTTTGTTTTCAAAAGATAAACCCATGTCATTCTTGTATGATTATCTACTATTATGAGAAAGTATCAATATCCCTCATTTGTTGGCACAGAAAAGGGTCCTCATACATCTATATGTAGCAATTCAAAGGCTGTGGAGCAAATGTTGTTTTGTGATATGAAAGGTAACTTCTTTTGCTTTTCAAGTGGACAGATAGTGTAGTGAAAAGAAGTTTTATTGATTTTCTGTAAACCAAGAACATTAGACAACATGTCGACTCTTGTGACTAAAGGATGACCCAACCTATGATGACAAAGACTTCTATCTATTAAAACATTCACATACACAGACATAGAGATGACTCTGTTACTTTGTATTGAATTCCTATCCAATATGTAGAGGTTGCCAATTTCTTCAGTTTGTCCAATCATCATTCCCTTCATAGGATCCTGTATGACACATGATTTCTCATCAAAAACCAGCCTGCACTTGATATCCTTTGTGAGTTGACTAACACTGAGAAGGCTCAATCTAAAATTTGGAATAAACAACACATTATTCAAAACCAAATCCTCATTCATTCTGATCCAACCCATTCCTGCTATTGTCACACTCCCTCCTGTAGGCAAAGTCACTATTTTGTCTAAAGAAGTACATAGATTCTCAAACAAGTCTTTATTGTGACAAACATGATGTGTAGCACCACTGTCAACAATCCATGAATCTGATCCTAGTATATTTCCAGTAGACCTTAACATGCCAGCAAAAGCTAATGTTCTAGAGGAGAATGACATACCTGGAAGGGCAGTAATTTTTCCACTAGATGTTGAGGCAACTTGATTTTGGTCAGAAGGTTGAGATTGGAAGTATGCCATTACCCCTTCTATTTGATCCTTTGATAGAGTTTTAAACAACCATGTCACTCTGTTCTCAATTGTATCTGTAAGAGTGAGTTTTACTGTTGGTTTCACTGCAGTAATTTTCTGTTTATGTTGAAAACCTGGAAGATATCTATGTATCTTGTAGCACTTGTCGATGGTGTGACCAGTATAGCCACAGTGAGAGCAGGTGGGTCTCTGAGATTTGTTCTCTGCGTAATTGGCATTTACAGAGGCTTTTATCTCTGTATTTGTAGCTGTTACTTGAAAGGCAGAAGCAGGCTGTGTAGTTTGGATACTTCTCTGTGTATAATCATGATCCAATATGTTGTAGACCTCTGCAAGAGTATGAGTGCTTTTCTTCATGATAATCTGACCTCGAGCATTAGCATAAGACTCGTTTAACTCCGCAAGAAACTTTATAATTTTGTTGCTTTCTATTCTGCTCGACATATCTTTGCAACACTCACAATAACCACAAGATTTTACACACTCAGATCCTTCAAGATTGTCCCACAAGGTCTTTAATTTTGTATAATACGCTGAAAGAGTGAGAGAGCCTTGTTGAAGAGACCAAATTTGTTGTGTGATTTGGTAGGAATGAGGTAAGCTTGTGACATGAAACCGAGTTAATAAGTCTCTCCATATCTCTGAAGCGTCATTAAATCTCAGAATGCTAACATATATTTCCTTTGTTACTGAATTCAAGATCCATGACTTAACCATACTGTTACAGCTGGACCATATTTTGTAATGCGGATGAGTGTTATATGGTCTTGGCAGAGATCTATCAACAAAAGCTATTTTGTTTTTAACATCCAAAGCAATAGTGATTGCAAGATTCCAGGTATTATAATTCGTTCCATTAAGAACCTCTGAGATGAGAGACACACCTGGGTTATCACCGTTTGAAAGATGATAAGGAGAATACAAAACTCCATCGAACTCTAGCTCATCTTTCCTATCGCTTTGGAAGATTGATTTTTGCTTCAAAGCGGATCTTTCTTGAACCGTTGAATTCTGAACATCTTCAAGAGAAGGTGGACTGTTATCTGGAGAACTTGATCTCATTGTCTTCCTCGTTTTTCTGGATTTTATGGAAGAAACTGCCTGAGTAGCCTTTTTTAGGAATTTCGAATTGAAACCATGATCGGCGGAACAACCGATTATATTGGCGGAACAACCAATTGATAGTTATCGACAATCGGAGGAATAACCGATTAATCGAACAAAAGAGAAGAAAAGAAAGAAAAATTCTTGGAGGAACGACCAAAGAATCCGATAAAAAAAGCAAGAAAAATCAGCTTAATCAATTGAATTGAGTCAAATGAACACAAAATAGATGTAGAATGTGAAAGAGTAAGGTGAAGTTTCAGCTTCACGAGCTCTGATACCATATCAAAAAGATGATTCATGTGAGGTATCGGAGGAAGAAGACGAAGTGAAAACTGTAATCATCTTTCATTAATCCAAAATGGAATATTAAATTTCTGTTAATTACAGAGCATTGGTTTAATATCATAAACAATGCGGTTAAGCTATCGAACTGATTGGTTTTTATACAATGTTACTAAATCGAGAAAATAAATTGGTCTAATATATTATGTAAATCCGAAAACAAAATACAATAATTGTGTTCTAGAACCACTCACTGGTTGTTTATGATTTAACTATGGACCAAAACTCTGAAATTGAAAAATCACTAAGAAAAAGATGATATCTTTATTTGTTATCACTAAATTATATATGTGAATATACACTAAAAATGCGTGACCAATATTTTCCCCAGTTCGTGGGGCTATAACATTTGAGTGGTGAGTCATAAGCTTCCACTAATTACAAAGGTCCAAACTTTATCATCAAAAGATTCTTGTTTTAAGGAATCTTTTACAGTCACTCATCCTCTCTTTGTCTCACTTTAGACTTCTTATTCAAAACTGTGTAAATTTCTACAAATACATAAGAATTTTCAATAGAAAAGGTATTGATAGATAACAACGAAAGAGCAAAATAAATTGATTATAATACTTATTTCTTTCAACATGCTTTATTTTTGATAAAAACTCAAATTTGATTTTTTAAAAACAATTGGATGTACAAGAATTCATTGATAAATCAAATTTCCAAACTCCAAATTTGATCATGCAAGGCTACGCGGTTGTTTCGAATCAAATTCGATAGAAAAAATGCAAATATGAATTTTTAGGCTGTTGACCAAAAACTATTTTTCTTAAATAAAAACTTTATAAAACGATCACATAATCAAACACAATTATTTATTCCTATATTAGAAAAACTAGTAATTTGAACAGAAACCAAAAATCATAACTAAACCAGTATATTGACATCAGAAAATTGGAATTGGTGGGTACAATATTAGGTTTGTGATAAGAACAACTTATTGGGATTGGTTGGTGGGTCAGAATGTTCCCGTGACTTTGGGGCTATATTGTATTAATTATGTCAACATCTTATTATTGTACAATTAAGTTAGATAGTGTATAAATAACAATTCGAAAGCTCTTTAGGCTTTATCTTCATTGGTTGGGAGAGTCATATTCTCAACTTGTATTTTGATAGTGAATTTAATTAGGACCGATGAGTTGTATTAATCGAAATGACATTTATGCTTTCTTTATTTTTGGTCGAAATACATATATACTTTTGTTCCCATTTTCCAACTATTAATCTTATTAATTACCCTAAATTATATAATATATATACACATCTATACATAGTTGATAACCTAATAGTCTGCATTTTAGAGTTTTTATACCATGACACGAAGCTTTGTTTTGAATTACATGTCGCGCATACTAAAAATTAAAGTTTTTGTTTTCTTTTATATAAACACAACACTTTGTCTAGTAGAACAAGTTTTTTTTGTTTTTTTTACTAAACAACTAGCAGAGAAATTTTTTATTTTATTTTTAATTTGTTAAAAAAATAAGTTATAGGTCTTGTGGCATATCCAAATTTTTTTTTTCAAGATAACCAAAGTAATTCTATACAAATTTTGTCATACCTTACATATTAATGCGGGAGACACTTTCATTTCGGACACGTTATAAACTATAGAATAAAATTAACTTATAATTTATAACTACCTTTAAAAATACGCTTAAGTGGTTTCGTTATAAATTTTTATATAAAAATTTAAAATTAATAAAGATTTAATAGAAAAAATTAGAAAAGCTAAAAATTTTATATAAAAATATATCGGATACAAATTTGGTTCCGTTTTGGGTTTGGATGGATCCACTCTGGTATTTTATCGGGTTTAGTTCCGCTAACTTGGTATTTTAATTTTTTTGATTTAAGACTTATTCGGATATTTTTATGTTCTGAATCGGGTTAAGTTCAGTATAGATCGAGTTCGAGTTCGTGTATTTTTATATAAAAATTTAAAATTAGTAAAGATTGAATATTTAAACTCTAAAAAGCTAAAATTTTAATAAAAATATATCAGGTACCCATTTGGTTTTTGATTTGGTTCGGGTTTGAGTTTGGTTTTTTGGAGACATAGATTTAGGACACATTTGAGTATTTTTTCGGGTTCAATTTGGATTTGATTCCTCTAATTCGTATCGATTTTGTTATGGTTTTGAGTTTTATTTCCAGGGATAAACTCGTTTTTTACATTCACAATAAATATTCTCTCTGAATATTTATTGAATGAAAGTAGTTTTTAAACTAGTTTTTGGTTTTTTTTTGGAAAAAGTATGTTTTAGCAAATCATGATTTTGCAAAACAGTTTTTCAAAATCTAAAAACAGTTTTTACATTGTATCCTATTATTCAAGTTTTTGGTTTTTTCTTAAAAATTAGGAAAAACTGGTATTTTAGAAATCAATGTTGATTTCTCCAAAAACCAAAAATCAATTTTTTTTGTTTTAATCTCAAACTAAAACTGAAATCTAAAATCCAAAAACTAAAATCTAGAATTCAAAAACTAAAAATAAAAACCAAAAACAAGTACATCCATTCATAACCATAATTTTCAAAAAATCATAAGCTAAAATTATCTTATGGTTTGGATCCGAAATATAAGTTTTAAATCCTGATTATTGAATTAATATCAACAGTTTTCTATCGTCAAGAAAGGAATATATTCATATATACATAAAAGAACAAAATCACCAACTTCATTTCCTCACCATACTACATAAACAAGTTCAAAAAATTATTGATTAAAAAGTTTAAATATTTTTATTTTTATTTTCAAACAAAAATTCATATCCCGCGCTATATACTAGATGCATATTATAATTGGTGGTGATTTATGCAAACACCAAGTGACAAAGAAAAAGGTTAATTAACGCAATATCGATAAATACTTCAATTATAAAGAAAACAACAATGATAAGTTAGTAATTGGCATACTAACATATGTAGAGAAAAAGTCTCTATATAATATTTGAATAAGATCATGGAAAAGAATAAAAAAAAAGTTAGGAGACATGAAATGATACGGACACAACGTATATCATAGTGTAAGAGTTGACGCTTCTGATGGGTGTGATGTGGTCATAAAATTTTGGCGAAGTGAGATTTAGCAAGGTAGATATGGAGGTAAAGACAACGATGGCATTAATAATGATAAAATATAATATAGGTTATACATTAGTATACTAGCATCCGTGGTCGAACCAAAAAGGGGAAATAATAATTGACATTAACATTTAAAGCTACAAGTGGAAATTTATGGAGTGAAGAAGGGAAGAACATCCGAAGAATAATTGAAGAAAGGTATGTAATTAATTGAAGATAATTGTTTGTGCATATTACAATGCAGTAACTACAAAAAAGATTGTTCTGAATGAAATCATTCTAAAAGAAATTGAAGTTCGTTATTTTGTTGACTGAATGCAAAAAAAAAGTTAGCATCGAAGAGGTAAAGTGAAATGTTTAAAATTTGTTTTAATAATAACATTACTTACAAATTAAATAACAAGATAACGTTTGTTGCCAGTGAAAGTAACTTAGTACACATGGTAGGTTTGGGACAGAGTACAATAATAAGTGAGGGAGGTGAACAAGGAGATCAAGTTATGGAAGAACTTCGGTATGCAGTTACTGGACTGCTTGAGTTGGATAAGGGTACGAACTGTTATATCACATGGACATAATAATTATTATTTTAAACAACATGTCGAGGAGACTGAAAGTAATTTTGCTAAGAAGAAAGGCAATTTGTTATGTTAGGCACTTAGAATATGACGAGATTAAATGGAGCTGGGGCAAGCATTCATCGGGATAATGACATTTCACTCGTACCCTTTTTCAAAAATTGTTATAATTATTATATTGGGTTTAGATATCCAATGCTTATGTTTACAGTATTTAGTTTGATTTACCAAATTTGATCATTCTCTTGAATTTATGCATTCAATATGGATTTACTATTTTCATTCAAGAGTTGTTATAATTATTATTTTGAGTTTAGACATTCAATGAATTTCTTTAGGATATAATATTTAGTTTTTTTTTACTAAGTTTAATCATTCTTTTGAGGTTTAAGTATCCAATTGGAGTTTTTTTTTAAATTAAAAATAGCTTATTTATAATGTTTCATAATATAACTTATAAATTAATTTTTATAAGGTTTTATAAGATAACTTATAAATATATTATTTATAAGGTTTAATAAGATATCTTGTTAAACCTTATAAATGCTAAAACAAAATTACGAAATGAGAAAAATGGCGGAAAAAAAATATTTAAAAAAAATGTTCGAAAAATTAAAATTTTAAACAAAATTTCAAAAATAAAAATTATTTGAGAGCATTTTCATCTTTTTCATTAATGATGAGGTATTTTTGAAAATGTCCAAAAGGACATGGGTAGTTTTGAAAATGTTAAGCATAAAGGGGTATTTTTAAAATGTCCCTTACAAAATTGTCATTTTCTTCAATTCTCCCACCCACCATTGACAACAAATAATGAAGCTCTAAATGCACATTCACCTACAATTTTTGTGCTCATTATACTTCTTCAACATCTTTAATCTAACAATCTCTCATTCTCTCTTTAATTCTATCTAAAAACTCACTAATTTATATTTTATATTTCTTAAAATTCTTAAATCTTTCATTCTCGGTGCTATTTGAAATTAAGAGTAACGACTTAAGGTTTAGTTCGACATTGTGGGCTTTCAAATATGGTAAAATTTTTGCTATAGACGTCTGATACATAAGTATCTATATGAAGTTTGCTTTACCGTGTCGCACAACCAATCTTGGTGTATTCGCATGATATAGTACCCATCCAGTACAGTCTTGGAGTGTTCGTAAAATTTTTTTCGTTTTTTTAATATAGGTAAACCAACAAAAGCTAACTACAACCTCATTAGTAATTTCAAGTTTCATGTGAGTGGGAAATGTGTTAACTTAGGTTGACATTTCAACCAATCAATTAACTTGATAAGTTTTTTTAGAGAATGTGTTCAAAGGGATCATATCCACCACATGTCATATTTGGGATGATTTATTTCACTATGTTATTTTTTTGGAATGGACTCAGCTGTGTAGCAGAAATATTTCTCACTCTTTCAGTATTCTCCTTTAAAACCAAGTGAAAATCAATATCACATTGTTTATTGTCCATCATGACAACACTTAGGGTTTTTTTATTGGATTTAGTATTTTAAAAGATTTTGATGGATTTGAAAACAGTGTATTCTTATGGATGATATAAGACTAGGAGAGAGATCAAGCGGTTGTTACTTCAGGAGGTTAGATTCAAGACTCTTCAGCTTCAATCTGTCAAATGGAGACTTGAAGAGTCACACTTGACTCTGGTGGATCGAGTGTGGGACTCGAGTGGACGCCAATGGATCGCGGAAGGACTGAACTCAACTGGATCTAGTCGAGGAATCAACCCGGGTCGACCAAAATGTAGCAGCGGTTGAAGAATGGTCGAACATAAGTTGAAAAGGCTCGATGCGGGTTGAAGAATGGCTCAAATTGGTCGATATTGGTCGAGGTGGGATCGATGTGAACTATCAAAAGTGATGGAAAGCTTTTGATCTTCAACTTACACTCACTCAGGATATGACACACAAGAATGAAGAGTAAGAGAATGGTTTATACACCATTTTGATCAAACAAAAAGAGTTTTTAGAAAAAAAAGTGTTTAATGAAATGGAAGGGGAAGAGTTTTCGTGTACATATAGGGGATCCCACTAGGGTTTTGTCTTAATGGGCTACTAACAAAGAAACTAAGCCCATAAACTCAAAAGATAAGTCTTAGCCCAAACATAAAGAGAGTCTAAATGGGCTGAAAATAGTATGGTCCAAAACATAACACAAAAACAAACCAACATAAAAGACTTAGTCAAATTTTAGCCCCCCTTCTTCCTAGCTTTTCATCAATGGGGTTGGTGTAAAGTGTGTGTTAAGTTGTCTCGTTAAAAACATTGGTCTACAAAACTCAATGGGACAAAACTAGACGCAAAGAAAACAGTGCAAGAATACACACCTCCCATTGACAACCCTTAGTCGGCTTGAATCAAAATCAATGTGGTTTGATTAGCCATAAGACTAAGGTTGCTTTCAGCCTGTATCAGCAATGTGCTAACGGCTTGTTCAAGTCGTCTAGCCTTAGCTCGAGTTATAGGACCACTTGGCACGTCCATAACTTGTTGTAGCTTCTCTGGTTCAAGTTCCTTTGACTCTTCTTGCTCCGGTTCAAGCTGCTGGTCCATTCTTATATCATCCCCTCCATCTTGAGAAGGATTTGACCTCAAATCCGCATCTTCTGCAACATAAGGAGACAAGTTAGCGACATTGAAGCTATTACTAACAGAGTACTTACCTTGCAAGTCCAATTGATAAGCGTTGTCGTTTATCTTTTTGATAATCTGAAACGTTCCATCCATCTTTGGCATTAGTTTAGACTTCCTTTCATTAGGGAACCGTTCTTTCCTTAGGCGTATCCAAACCAGATCGCCTTCTTTATATATCATCTCCTTACGCCCTTTGTTGACTTGACGTGCATATTTCTCCGTTTTGGACTGAATGTTTTGCCTTGTTTGTTCATGAATTTGCTTGACAACTTCAGCTTTCTTCTTACCATCCATGCTAACTCTTTCACTCAATGGTAAAGACATTAAATCCAATGGAGAAGAAGGATTGAAACCATAAACGATTTGGAATGGTGAGTATTTAGTAGCAGAATGCACGGTATGATTTTATGCAAATTCAACATGAGGCAAACATTCTTCCCAAGCCTTAAGATTTCGTTTAATCACATCCCTAAGGAGTGTGGATAATGTTGTATTCACTACTTCGGTTTGTGCATCACTTTGGGGATGGCAGGTAGTAGAGAACAAAAGTTTAGTTCCTAGTTTAGACCACATTTTTTTCCAGAAATAGCTAGGGAACTTAACATCTCTATCAGACACTATCGTCTTAGGCATACCATGTAACCTAACAATCTCTCTAAAGAACAAATTGACAACATTAACAACATCATCGGTTTTATGACATGAAATGAAATGTGCCATCTTAGAAAACCTATCTACCACCACGAATATAGAATCTCTACCAGTTCTAGTCCTAGGCAAGCCCATAACAAAGTCCATAGAAATGTCATGCCATGGATGCAAAGGAAGAGGGAGAGGTGTATACAGACCGTGGGGTTGTGTTTTGGCCTTAGCCAACTTACAAGTGGTGCATTTAACATAATGCCGCTCAATGTCACGCTTCAGGTTAGGCCAATGGAAGTGATCTTGCATTACTTGTAGCGTCTTATCTACTCCAAAATGGCCCATGAAGCCTCCACCATGAGCTTCCCTAATAAACAAGTCTCTCAAATAAGAGTTAGGAATACATAGGCGATTGTTATAAAAGAGGAATCCTTCATGCCTATAGTATTTTCCATGAGCAAACTTCTCACAAGCTGCAAAGATCTTCTCAAAATCGGGGTCAGTAGTATATTGAGATTTAATATGTTCAAAACTGAGTAATCTAGCTTCAAGAGTGTTTAGAAGCGTATACCTTCTTGATAATGCATCAGCGACTACATTATCCTTACCTTTCTTATACCTGATTACATAAGTGAATGTCTCAATAAACTCAACCCATCATGCATGCCTTCTGTTGAGCTTATGTTGGCTCTTGAGATGCTTAAGAGACTCGTGATCTGTATGAATGACAAATTCTTTGGGCCACAAGGAGTGCTGCCACGTTTGTAAGGCTCTTACCAATGCATATAGCTCCTTATCATATGTGGGATAGTTCAAGGTAGCTCCACCAAGCTTCTCACTGAAGAAGGCTATATGCTTCTTGTCCTGCATAAGTACAACACCAATACCAACACCCGATGCATCACATCCGATTTCAAAAGTTTTAGAAAAATTTAGTAAGGATAGAATTGGGGCATTAGTAAGCTTCTCTTTAAGACTCTGGAAAGCATCCTCTTGAGCTTGTTCCCATTTAAATCCAACGTCCTTTTTGATTACTTCCGTGAGTGGTGCAGCCAAGGAGCTAAAGTCTTTAACAAACCGTCTATAGAAACCATCAAGGCCGTGAAAACTCCTCACATCACTCACGCCTTCGGGACTAGGCCATTCTCGGATTGCCTTCACCTTCTCCTCATCTACTTTCACACCATCTGCACTCACAACAAAACCTAAAAAGACAAGGTTATATGTTCCAAAAGTACACTTCTTCAAATTAGAATACATCTTTTCTTTTCTAAGTGTTTCCAACACAAGTCTTAGATGTCCTACATGTTCAGCTAGGTTCTTACTAAACACTAGAATATCATCAAAATAGACAACTACAAACACGCCTATGTAAGCTCTAAGCACATGGTTCATTAATCTCATGAAGGTACTATGTGCATTTGTTAAACCGAATAGCATTACTAACCACTCATATAACTATTGTTTAGTTTTAAATACGGTTTTCCATACATCACCCTCTTTCATCCTAATTTGATGATATCCACTTTTAAGATCAACCTTAGAGAATATACAAGACCCATATAATACATCAAGCATATCGTTGAGCTTAGGTATAGGGTGGCGATTTAACCGTTATGTTGTTGATGGCTCAGCAATCAACACACATCCTCCAGCTGCCATCTTTCTTTGGTACCAATAGAACATGTACTGCACATTGACTCATGCTCTCTCGGATGTGGCCTTTCTCCAAGAGTTCGTTCACCTGTTTTTCAAGTTCCTTAGTCTCCGTATGATTGGTTTGATAAGCTGGTTTGTTCGGCAAAACTGCTCCGGGAACGAAATCTATTTAGTTTTCAATGCCTCTTATAGGTGGCAATCTTGGTGGATTTTCTTCTGGAAACACGTCCTTATATGCCTGCAAAAGAGAAAAAATGCTACTCAGCACAACCGGTTCTACTTCAATTAGTTTGGATGAGTTTTTTTTAGACATCATCATTATGTTAGAAGAAATATTGTCTTCAGCTAACTCGGTATGATTCTCAGACGGTTTAGCTTGTTCTTGCTTCTTTTGCTTCATACTAAGCTGATCAAAATAGACCTCACGTGGTGCCATAGGAGCCAAGATAATTTTTTTGCCCTTGTGCACAAAACTGTGGCGATTAGTGTAGCTATCATGCGTCACTCTTCGATCGGATTGCCAAGGTCTACCCAACAAGATGTGGCTTGCTTCCATGGGAAGAATGTCACAGAGAACCTCATCCTCATACTTACCAATAGCTAACAGCACCATTACTTGTCTATCCACAGCAAGTTCACTGTCTTCACTTAACCATTGGAGCTTGTAAGGTCGTGGATGAGGAAACTCTTTTAACTCAAGTTTCTGTACCATGTCTTCACTGGCCACGTTAGTACAAATGCCTCCGTCTATGATCAAGCTACATAGTTTATCATTGATCACGCATCTTTAGTGAAACAGATTTGTGCGTTGCTCTTGTTCATCCGTTTTTGGCATAAGGGTTACAATACTTCAGAAACACTGCTTTATCACTCCGTGAAGGAATCTACTTATTTGAAACATAACTAGAACGAGTTCTTTTTCGTTTAAGTTGTTTCTCAATTAGGATGGCTTTGTGTAATAGGTCTTGAATCTCAACATAATGTTGCAGCTCCAATTGATCAGCTATGTCTCTGTGTAATCCACCCAGAAACCTTGACATAGTAGCTTCTTTATCTTCTTGGATATTAACTCGCAACATTAGAGTTTCCAACTCTTGGTAGTAATCTTCAACAGATTTAGACCCTTGACTCAAATTCAGCAACCTAGAATGTAGCTCTCTGTGATGATAAGTTGGTACAAATCTCTTCCACAACAACTTCATTCTTCTCCAAAATGCGGATTGATAACTCGCCGTTTCTTCTATACGTAGTTACTACTTGATCCCACCAGCTGAGGGCATAGTCATAGAATTCAGTAGCTACATATTTAACATTGCTTTCCTCGGTATAGAACTGATTGTCAAACACCAACTCAATCTTTTTTTCCCATTCTAAGTACGCATCAGGGTCATTCTTTCCATAGAATGGTGGAATCTTTAGTTTCAAACCAGAAGGTGGATTGTTCAGCTAAGTTTCATCACGTCTACCACGCCTACGACTTATGTGACTGTGTTGTGATTCACCACTATCGTCTTCATAGTATGCATCAGCCTCAACGTTATGCATGGTTGGTTCTGTCTCTCGCATAGGTTGGGTACGAGTTGTTCTGTGGTTGGGCTGGCTTGTTGCTCACAATCAGTACCAGACTGAGTAGGTTGGGCCTCTCTTCTAAAAGCTTTGAATCTCTCATCCATCAGCTTGGTCATTTTGGCTGTGATAGCTTCTAGGAACAGTCTGTCATGCCGAGAGTTGCTAGTTTCTGGTTCACCCCTCCCATTGTCAACCATTGTACCTGCGAATTAAATACAAACACAAGCAAGTGAACTATTCCAAAAGGTTTAAACACAATGACAAAACACAATGAGATACCTAACAACATGCTCTAACACAAAACAGAGCAAAACATAGTGTCTATTCAGATTCAAATCCTTAATTGAATTACAGAATCGACTAACACCTTAGATATGATTTATGAATCGATTAGTGATATACACCTAGGACTTAAACAACCGAAATGGATCAATTTTCAACAGATCTAACACCCTATTAATCACCAAATACGTTCAAATACAAACCAACAGTTACTTGATTTGGCTCTGATATCACATGATATAAGACTAGGAGCGAGATCAAGCAGTTGTTACTTCAGGAGGTTAGATTCAAGACTCTTCAGCTTCAATCTGTCAAATGGAGACTTGAAGAGTCACACTTGACTCTAGTGGATCGAGTGTGGGACGCGAGTGGGCGCCAATGGATCGCGGAAGGACTGAACTCAACTGGATCTAGTCGAGAAATCAACCCGGGTCGACCAAAATGTAGCAGCGGTTGAAGAATGGTTGAACATAAGTTGAAAAGGCTCGATGCGGGTTGAAGAATGGCTCGAATTAGTTGATATTGGTCGAGGTGGGACCGATGTGAACTATCAAAAGTGATGGAAAGCTTTTGATCTTCAACTTACACTCACTCAGGATATGACACACGAGAATGAAGAGTAAGGGAATGGTTTGTACACCATTCTAATCAAATAAAAAGAGTTCTTAGAAAAAAAGTGTTTGATGAAATGGAAGGGGAAGAGTTTTTGAGTACATATAGGGGATCCCACTAGGGTTTTGTCTTAATGGGCTACTAACAAAGAAACTAAGCCCATAAACTCAAAAGATAAGTCTTAGCCCAAACATAAAGAGAGTCTAAATGGGCTGAAAATAGTATGGTCCAAAATATAACATAAAAACAAACCAACATAAAAGACTTAGTCAAATTTTGGCCCCCTTCTTCCTAACTTGTCATCAATGGGGTTGATGTAAAATGTGTGTTAAGTTGCCTCGTTAAAAACATTGGTTTAGAAAACTCAATGGGACAAAACTAGACGCAAGGAAAATAGTGCAAGAATACACACCTCCCATTGACAACCCTTAGTCAGCTTGAATCAAAACCAATGTGGTTTGATTAGCCATAAGACTAAGGTTGCTTTCAGCCTGTATCAGCAATGTGCTAACGGCTTGTTCAAATTGTCTAGCCTTAGCTCGAATTATAGGACCATTTGGCACGTTCATAGCTTGTTGTAGCTCTTCTAGCTCAAGTTCCTTTAACTCTTCTTGCTTCGGTTCAAGCTGCTGGTCCATTCTTATATCAATGGCTTTTGATGAATTATGTAGGATTTTAAAATACATACGTAAGGATTTAGAATGAGATTTCAACGTATTCTAAAATCATCCAAAAACCAATAACTGACAAAATAAGAAATGATTTGATGGATTCTTTAAGTTATCGTCTTCTATACTTCTGTTTATTTGCCCACCTCCAATTTACTTTTCTTCTTCGCTAATGATTCAAAATAAATCAAAAGACTCTATTCAAGCCTCTGAGATTGATCGAAACAGCCATAGCTAAATATATACATGTTGATACCTTAGTCTTACAACCTATTAGTACCAAAACTTTTGACATTGCAAACATTTAGAACAGAGATAACTCTAAACATCGAAAGAAAGCCATTATAAACAACATCTAGAAAATCTTGATCGAAGTTTTCAGTCACTATATAAGAGTATTCAGACACGAAACCTGCTAAATCCCATATTGTAGTAATAAAATCTAGCTTAAACGGATCTGCTTCGATTTAGCTTCTGGTTTCTTCAACATAATAACCACAAAGGTATCTGCTTTCCCCATAAAATCTACAACTGATAAATCTTCAGCAGCAACCACAGTTACAGACAACACTCCTCTCACAATCACATTGCTTTTCTTCGACGATAATAAGACATCTACACATCTGAATCCTCGCTTTCTGGCTTAAGTACCTTCTCTAAAATGTTCAATGAGTAATTATGGTTAAGAGGGTTCTTAAATCCGCAGAGTCTTCTCCAAATGGACAATCTAGAAGCTCCAATTGCACATGTATGTATCACCACATATATGTTGGTGTTTATTCACCAAAACACACCTCTTTGTGTTTGTATCGGTGTCATGTGTTTATGATTAACACATCTCTTCCTCTCTTCTAATTGATAAACCGGAAATGTGTTTGTGAAACAAGGATCCTTTCATTGAAATAAGACACATCCATTAACAAGCATCGATTGGAAAATATTAAAAACAAAGGAAGAGACGAAAAATAGAGGATAATAGTGAGAAGAAGGAAAACACAAAACCGAGAGAGAAAACACAAAGCCGAGAGAAGAGAAGAAGCTAGAATCTAATTCTAACTTTCTTCTCATCGCAAAACCAATTCTAAGAGATCAAAGTAGAGTTTGCAAGGGTCTTTGGAAGGTGTTAATTCAAAGATTGATAGTTGTATCTTCAAGATAGACGTCCATTAAACTACAAACACCACCGTAGGGACGAAATTCTGTCTTAGGAGATTGCATTGGCAAGCCTCTATCAACCGATTCAAGAGGAAGAAGAAGTAAAAAAAAGACTTTAAAGGTGATTCTATTTGTGACTTATTTACAAGTTTGTGATATCTTATTACTTAAATCGCAAGTAAAAAGGACAACGATTGATTGTATAAACATCAGATTCATTTTGGAATAACAATCTAAGACAGAATTTTGGTCTGCGATTTGAATCTGATTTGTTGCTTTTACTTTAAAGATGGATCAATCGATTGGCAATGTGAAAAATCACATTGAGAAGCCATTTGTTTTCGGAGGAGTGGATTTCAAAAGATGGCAGCAAAAGATGTTGTTCTATCTTACAACATTGAATTTGGCACAATGCTTAACTTCGGATGGACCTGATCTGCCTGTTGAAGGAGATATTCCCGACGAAACCATAAAAGCTTCGGAGGTATGGACACAAAACGAGTTTTTGTGCAAAAACTATATTCTCAATGCTTTGGATGATTCTCTCTATGATGTTTATCCAACATTCAAATCTCCGAGAGAATTGTGGGAATCGTTGGAGAAGAAATAAAAATCTGAAGTTGCAAGCGCTAAGAAATTCATTGTTGGAAAGTTTCTGAACTTCAAAATGGTTGACACCATCTCGGTGGTGAAACAAGTGGAGGAAATTCAAGTAACTGCTCATGAATTAAGCGATGAAGGTATGGGTTTGAATGAAACTCTTCTGGTTGCATCTATTATCGAAAAGTTGCCTCCAACTTGGAAAGATTTCAAGACTCATCTCGAACATATTCACGAGTATATGAGTTTGGAGTAGTTGATTCTCAAGCTTCGTGTGGAAGAAGAAAATCGAAAGAATGAGAAATCTGAATTCTCTTCCATAGAAGCAAAGGCGAACGTGATCGAAGGGAAAAGCTTCAAGTCCAAGAACCTTAAGACTAACAAAAGTAATAACAAATCCTTCACTACTGTAAAAGACTTACTTCAACCAAATATCTTTAACTTTCCCCAAGCTAAAATTAAGGGGTACTTGAGCAGCCCCAATAAGCTGAATCTGTAAACAAATTCTCTTTCTCCAAATCAAATTCTGAAACAAAGACTAGTGAATCATTAGCTTTATCGAACGAGTAAACAACAAGCAACCACAGAACCAGTTCTCGAACTGAGGTTTGTTTCATGTCACATATACAAAAATCAGAAAATCTATTAAAATCCTTATCCAATAACACCAAGTTCATCCCCACCATTCACAGTCTCACTTGGAATATGATGATTGTTCTGCAAATATTATTTCAATGATATGACATAATATAATTCAAGCAGTTGATAACAAAACCAATACATGTAATAGTCAACCAATAGTCAACCAATGACAAACCAAGTCAAAAATCAACACAAAAATATGAAAAATTCTGAAAAATCCAAACAAAATTCCAAAAAATTCTAAAAATATGAAAAATTATAAAATCTAATTGTGTCAAAAACTTTGTAACATGCATTTAGTTTAAAATATATAGTTTTCTCTTTATATTCATATCTCGTCTACTCATAATTAAATACATAAAAAAATATATATCTTAAACAAAATGCACATAACAAAATTTTGTAATAATTAAATTTTAATTATTTTTAGAATAATTTTTGAAATAATTTGAGGTTTTTAGGAATAGTTGCAAAAATGACCATCCATTAGGGTCAAATGCAAATCCAACCCCTTTATTATTTCAACAAAAATTTATCCATTCCACCCTCGTGTCTTCTATTATTCACATTTATGTCATTAATATTTTTTTTAAATCATAAAAACATTAAATAAACTAAAATATTAATAAAATCTCAACTATTTATAATATTGTCATCTTATTCAATTCTCCCATCCATCATTGACAACAAAAAATGAAGCTCTAAATACACCTTCACCTATAATTTTTGAGCTCATTATGCACATTTCTAACTTAACAATCTCTCATTCTCTTCAATTTTATCCAAAAAACTGACTAATTTTCATTTTATAGTTTTTGAAATTCTTAAATCTTTCATTCTCGGTGCTATTTGAAGCTAATAGTAACGATTTAAGGTTTAGTTCGATATTCTGGGCTTTCAAATAAGATAAACATTTTGCTACAAACGTCTGCTACATAACTATATATATGAAGTCTGCTTTACTGTGCTGCACAACCAGCCTTTGTGTGTTCGCTGGATATAATACCAATCCAGTGCAGTCTTGGGGTGTTTGCAATATTTCTTCATTTTTTTAATATCTGTAAGCCAATAAAACTTGCTGCAACCTGATTAGTAGTTTCAAACTTCATGTTACTAGAAAATGTGGTAACTTACAGTTGAAAATTCAGCCAATCAGTTAACTTGATAAGTTTTTTAGAGTCAGTATGTTCAAAGGGATCATATCCACCATCTGTTTTGTTTGAGATGATTTGTTTCATTGTACTATTTCCTTGGAATGGACTTAAATGTGTAGCAGCAAGGTTTCTCACCCTTTCAGTCTTCTCGCATGTTGTTTAATGTACCATAGTTTTTTTTTTCATGTTTCTCCTTTTGAACCAAGTAAAAACCAATATCACATTGTTTTTTGTCCACCATGATGATACTTAGTTCATCCCCACCACCATTCACACTCACATTTGGAACACGAAGTTCATAACCATTTTATTTCAATGAAGATAATACAAGTAGTTCATAACAAAACTAATGCATGTAATAAGAAACTCGTAGCAAACCAAACAAAAAAACAACCCAATAATATGAAAAATTCGAAAAATCCAAAACAAAATTCCAAAAAATTCTAAATATATGAAAAAATTAAAATTTAATTATTAAAAAAATTTTGCAACATGAATTTAATTCAAAATATATCAATTTCTATTTATATATCATCTACTCATAATCAAATACATTAAACAAAAGAATAGATTTTAAACAAAATTTAGGTAGCAAATTTTTGAAATAATTAATTTTTTAATTTAAATGCTTTTAGATAAAAATAAAGGGGTTAAATTTTCATCTGATTTAAATAGATGGCCATGTTTGCAACTATCTCTTGAAATTATTTGAGGTTTTTAAGGGATAGTTGCAAACATGATCATCTATTTAAGTCAGATGAAAATTTAACTTCCTTATTTTTCCAACTAAAATTTTTCTATTCTACCTTTGTGTTTTCTATTGTTTACATTTATGCCATTAATTTTTTTTTAAAAAGCATAAAAATAAAAATCTAAAATATTAATAAAATCTCAGCTATTTACAAAATTGTCATCTTTTTCAATTCTCACACCCACTATTAACAGCAAAAAATGAAACTCTAAATCCACCTTCATCTACAATTTTCTAGCTCATTATGCTTCTTCAACATCCCTAACCTATCAATCTCTCATTCTCTCTTCAATGCCATCCAAAAAACTCACTAATTTTCATTTTATTCTCGGTGTTATTTCCAGCTAAGAGTAACAAATTATGGTTTAATTCGACATTCTAGGCTTTCAAATAAGGTAAACATTATACTACAAACGTCTACTACATAAGTATCTCTACAAAGTCTGTTTTACCGTGTCGCACAGCCAACTTTAGGGTGTTCGCATGATATAATACCAATTCAGTGCAGTCTTAGGGTGTTTGCGGCATTTCTTTTGTTTTTTTTATCTCTTTAACCAAATAAATGTTTATTACAACCTGATTAGTAATTCCAAGCTTCATGTGACTAAAAAATATGTTAACTTACGTTTGAAGTTCAACCAATCAGTTAACTTGATGAATTTTTCAGAATCAACGTGTTCAAAGAGATTATATCCACCCCATGTCCTGTTTGGGATGATTTGATTCACTGTGCTATTTCCTTGGAATGAACTCAGTTGTGTAGCAACAAGCTTTCTCACAATTTTCATCTTCTTACGTGCTATTTGATGTACCATAGCTTTCTTTTTTTCATATTTCTCTTTTTGAACCAACTGAAAACCAATATGAAATTGTTTATTATTCACCATGACAACAACTTAATTCATCTCTACCATTTACACTCTCACTTGGAGCATGATAATTGTTCTACAGATTTGATATTCAAACATGAAATTTATAACCTGTTTATTTGAATAATATGACATAATGTAATACAAACAGTTCATAACAAAATCAATACATGTCATAAGCAACACATAACAAACCAAACCAAAGTTCAACACAAAAATATAAAAATTCGAAAAAATCCTAAACAAAATTCCATATGATTCTAAAAATATGAAAAATTTTAAATTTAATCTTTACAAATATTTTGCAACTTGCATTTAGTTTAAGATATATCAGTTTCTCTTCATATATCGTCTACTCATAATCAAATACATGAAACATTACATCTTAAACAAAATGTAGGTACCAAAATTTTTGAAATAATCAAATTTTTAATTTCAATACTTTTAGAATTTTTTTTTGATTTTTTCGAATTTTTGAAATTATTTGAGGTTTTTTTTAGGGATAGTTGCAAAAATGACTTTTAATTTGGGTCAAATGCAAATCTAACTCTCTTATTTTTTCTCAACTAAAAATTTTCCATTCTACCCTCGTGTATTATATTATTTACATTTATGGCATTAATTTTTTTTAAAAGCCTAAAAACATAAAAAGACTAAAATATTAATAAAATCTCAACTATTTACATTCTCGGCTTTAACATAAGGTAAACATTCTTCTACAGACATCTGCTACATAAGTATCTATACGAAGTATGCTTTATCGTGTCACACAACCAGTCTTGGGGGTGTTGGCAGGATATAGTACCAATCTAGTGCAGTCTTGAGGGTGTTCATAGCTTTGCTTGAATTTATTTTATCTCTGTCAGGATATAGTACCAATCTAGTGCAGTCTTGTAAACCAATAAAGTCTGATTACAACCTGATTAGTAATTTCAAGCTTCATGTGACTAGACAGTGTGTTAACTTTCTGTCTTGTTTGGGATGATTTGTTTATTTGTGTTATTTCCTTGGAATGAACTCTGCTGTGTAGCAGCAATCTTTCTCACCCTTTCAGTTTTCTCACGTGCTGTTTGTTGTGTCATAGCTCTTTTTTCTTGTTTCTCCTTTTGAACCTAGTGAAAATAAATATCACATTGTTTATTGTCCACCATGCCAACACTTAGTTCATCCCATCCCCACCATTCACACTCTCACTTGGAACAAGATAATTGTTTTGCAACTTTGATATTCAAACATGAAGTTCGTAACCATTTTATTTTAATAATACTATGATATAATATAATAAAAGCAGTTCAACTCATAACTACCAAGGAAAATGTCTAACACAATAATATAAAAAATTTGAAAAAAGCCAAAAAGATATTTCAAAATATGCTAAAACTATGAAAAAAATTAGAATTTAATTGTTCCAAAAAATTTTGTAACATGCATTTAGTTTAAGATATATCGGTTTCTCTTTATATATCGTATACTCATAATCAAATATATGAAGGAAAACAATATAGCTTAAACAACACGAAGGTAGCAAAATTTTAGTAATAATTAAATTTTTAATTTAAAATATTTTTTGATTTTTCCAAATTTTAGAAATTATTCGAGGTTTTTTTAGGGTATAGTTGCAAAAATGACTACTGATTTGGGTCGAATGCAAATCTAGTTCCCTTATTTTTCCCAACTAAAATTTCTCTTTTCTACCTTCGTGTCTTCTATTATTTAAATTTATGGTGTTAATTTCTTTAAAAAAGCATAAAAACCTAAAAGATTAAAATATTAATAAAATCTCAACTATATACAAAATTATCATCTTCTTCGAATCTCTCATCCACCATTAACAAAAAAAAAAAAACTGAAGCTCTAAATCCACATTCACCTACAATTTTCAAGCTTATTATGCTTCTTTAACATCTCTAACCTAACAATCTCTCATTCTCTTTTCAATTCTATCAAAAAAGTCCTTCAAATTTATTTTATATTTCTTGACATTTTTAAATCTTTCATTCTTAGTGCTATTTGAAACTACGAGTAACGATTTAGGGTTTAGTTCAATATTCTGTTCTTTCAAATAAGGTAAACATTCTGCTACAGACGTCTGCTACATAAGTATCTATATGAAGTCTGCTTTACCATGTCGCACAGCCAACCTTGGGGTGTTCGTAGGATATAGTACCAATTTAGTGCAGTCTTGGAGTATTCGTAGCCTTTCTTCTTTTTTTATCTCTTTAAACCAATAAATTTTTATTACAACCTGATTAGTAATTTCAAACTTAATGTGACTAGAAAATGTGTTAACTTACGGTTGAAGATTTAACCAATCAATTACTTGATGAGTTTTTCAGAGTCAACATGTTCAAAGGGACCCTAACCATTACCTCTTGTTTGGGATGATTTGTTTATTTGTGTTATTTCCTTAGAATAGACTCAGATGGGTAGCAACAACCTTTCTCACCCTTTCGGTCTTCTCATGTGCTGTTTGTTGTAACATAGCTTTCTTTTTTTATCTTTCTCCTTTTGAACCCAGCAAAAATCAATATCATATTGTTTATTTTCCACCAAGATAACACTTAGTTTATCCCCACCATTCACACTCTCATTTGGAACAAAATGTTTGTTCTGAAAATTTGATATTCAAATATGAAGTTTATAACCAATTTATTTCAATGATATAATCTAATACAATCATTTCATAACAAAACTATTACATGTAATAATCAACTCATAACAAACTAAGCCAAATGTCAACACAAAAATATGAAAAGTTCAAAAAATCAATAAAAAATTCAAATGATTCTAAAAATATGAAAAAATTAAAATTTTATTATTACAAAAATTTTGCAAACATACATTTAGTTTAAAATATATTGGTTTCTCTTTTCATATATCGTCTACTCATAATCAAATACATAAAGCAAAAAACAATATCTTAAATAAAATATTGGTAGCAAAATTTTTATAATAGTAAAATTTTTAGTAGCAACTTGAACTATATCATAGTCTTTCATGTTAGAAGTTAATGTTATCAAATTACTATTTTTCATCGAAATTTTTTGTCAGACTGGTACCATGTGGAATTGTGGAATCCTCAAGTCTACTGATTCATCAACCAATTTGCTACTGGATGCATTATATGGGATTGAGTAATTTTTTATCTTTTCTTTTTATTTTTGTCTTTTTCCTAATTTCTTAATTGATTTCTTAATTGATTTTCCTAATTTCTACTCCCTAAAATTAATATAGACAGATTCAGATGAAAAAAAAGAAAGAAACTAAAATTGCATAGCATAAGAAAGTGTAGTTATTGCAACGTCAAAGTATGCGTGTTGGGTAGGCTGGTCCCAGGTTTCAAATCATTTATTTGTTTAAGAGCCCATTCTCTTTTGGTTTGGTTGTAAGCAAAATTATGGGCCTTAATCTTATACAATGTAATGGCCATTCTCTTTATTTAATTATCAATTAGTATTTGGGCCAAAATCAAAATTTTAACCCATCAATTCTATTTTCTCGGTCGAACCAAAATATTAAGAATATCTTCTATATACTATTTGAGAAATTAACTTAATATTGTTTTTGTTAAAAAAGATTAACTTAATATATTATCATCATATCTGAACATCTTGCTGAAACATTCTCAATATATATTAAACTTTGGATTCTTTTATAAAATTTAGTTATAAAGTATTCCACTAAATAGAGAGAATATTTTCACATTTCGAAGAAGAAAATTTTCATTTACTCAGACAAAAAAAAAGTAAAAAGGTAAATGAAGTAAAATTCAGACTAGGAATTTTTTATTAAATGTACGCTATATATGTAAACATTTCACAAATTTTTTTACAATGATATAAACTATTAATCAAAAAGGTCCAAATTATATCATCTTAATAATGTATATTGCTCATCAGTTACGAATAATTTTGTATACATTAAACATAGATCTAAGTTAACTTTTTTAATCTACTACGTAACAATAATTTTTATTTTGCTTACATGGTTTATTCTTTTATCTAACAGCCTTCTTTTGTTTGCGTCTGAAATCCTTTAACAATAATCATTCTATTTATCATCTCTTTTCATTTTTTCTTTATCAAACTCTTTTTTTTCTAACAGTTACCACAATACGAAATCATTTTTAATCTATTTTCTATAATAGGTAAGAATTGAATCTCTAATATCAAAATTATTAGTTGGATCATCTACCATATTAATGAGAAGAATTCAACAAAACCTTTTTATTTATTTAAGTTTATACTTTGTGCGTGTACAATTATTTATCAACATTTCATGTGCAAGTGAAAATTTTAGGTTGCCTATAAAGTTTTCAATTAATTATAAGTAGTTATAGCTAGGAGTATGATATTGTTACGAGAATTCATTTATTTTTGATATCGGAAAAAGAATTTAAATTAACCTTATTCAGTAGTGTCATTATTCTCTAAGTCAACTTGTTTCTACCATCAAACCAAATATTAGTCAACGTTAAAATAATTTATTGATTTAATAAATAAAAAAACTTTCAAGAAAAATGTGGTCTAGTTAGCTTACCCTGAATTAGTTAGACACAGGTAGTGAATTCAATCTCACCCAGTTTCTATTGAAAAATTTTAGATATAGATCAAATCTTATTGATTCAATGAATACTTGTTTACCGAAAAAAGCTAGAAATAGAAAAAGTTTAATTTTGCATTAAACTATATTTAAATATTTATTTTTGTCAACAGTTAAATAAAAATTTAATTGATAGTCAATTTTAAAATCTCTAAATTGCTAATAATATTAAGTGAAAAAAATATGACTCTTTAAAATCAAATTTGTTTCTTATCGATTCCCTTAGATATTAGGTTTAAACTACATAAAATAACTATTTTAATATATATAGACTCAAAAATTTATTATCATTTGATTCGGAGGTCAAGACGATTTATTACCTAAAATGCTAAATTACGTAGTAATTAGTATTACAACATACTTCATATATAAGACATACTTGGGGAAAAATCAAATTTTATGTCTTGAGTAGAAAGATTCTACTCAAAAAAATAATGTATATTGATAATTTACATACTTTAAATAATGAATAGTATTAAAATAGAAAGATTCTCTAGGTTTTGTTAAAAAAGGAAAAGAAAAGGAAGTAAAATTCAATAATTAACTTTTTCTTTTTTTCATACACTACAGTATGCAATTATAGTCTCTCTCTCCTCCTCCGTCATCTTCTCATATCCGGCGAGAGAGAAAGACAGAGCTAAATTTCATTGAGAGGATTTTCTTCCGACATTTTCTCTTTCCAAACACTATTCCACACAGTTAAAAATTACAAAGATTTTCCCCAAAAAATCTCGGAAAGAAACCCATTTCCGAATCGATCTCAGAGAGAGAGAGAAGCATCACTGTTCTAAAGGATTAAACTTTGGAAAGAAGAAGATGAAGAGCAAGACCAGCTTAGGTCTCTCAGCTTTCTTCTTCTTCTTCTGTCTCGTTTCCGTCACATCAGATCTAGAAGCTGATCGACGAGCATTAATTGCTCTCCGTGAAGGCGTCCATGGCCGTCCATTGCTCTGGAATCTAACAGCACCACCGTGTACTTGGGGCGGAGTCCAATGCAGTTCGGGTCGGGTCACAGCTCTTCGATTACCCGGTGTGGGTTTATCGGGTCCTTTACCATTAGCTATCGGAAACCTAACGAAGCTTGAAACTTTATCTTTCCGATTCAACGCTCTTTCTGGTCCTATTCCGACGGATTTCGCTAACCTAACTCTCCTCCAATACTTGTATCTTCAAGGAAACGCTTTTTCCGGCGAGATTCCTTCGTTTCTCTTCACTTTACCAAACATTATCCGGATCGTCCTTGCCCAGAACAATTTCACGGGTCGGATCCCGGATAATGTCAATTCAGCTACCCATTTAGGTACTCTCTCCTTGGAGGATAATCAATTGTCTGGTCCGATCCCGGAGATTAAGATTCCACTTCAGCAATTCAATGTATCCTCCAATCAATTAAACGGGTCGATTCCAGATCCATTGTCGGGTATGCCCAAAAGTGCTTTTGAAGGCAATTTGCTCTGTGGGAAGCCGTTAAAAGCTTGCCCCGACAATGTCACTGAGACGTCCGGGAAAGGCAAAAAAGACAAGTTATCCGTCGGAGCCATTGTTGGAATAGTGATCGCTTGTGTCTTCTTGCTTCTCTTGTTTTGCTTGATCTTGTTCTGTCTCTGCAGAAAGAAGAAGAAAGAGGAAAACCAATCGAGAAACATCGAAGCAGCTCCTGTTCCTACTTCATCAGCCGCAGTACCCAAGGAATCGGCGGCGGCTATTGTCCCTCCTCCGGTGGCTAACGGTGCACCACATTCATCTGAAAATGGTGCATCGAAGAACCCTGCAGTGAGTAAAGATCTGACATTTTTCGTGAAATCATTCGGCGAGTTCGATCTCGATGGATTACTAAAAGCTTCTGCGGAAGTTCTCGGTAAAGGAACATTGGGATCATCATACAAGGCTAGTTTCGATCACGGACTAGTGGTGGCTGTGAAACGATTGAGAGATGTGATGGTGCCTGAGAAAGAGTTTAGAGAGAAAATGCAAGTTCTTGGATCAATAAGCCATGCCAATCTTGTGACATTGATCGCTTATTACTTCAGCCGAGACGAAAAGCTTGTTGTTTTCGAGTATATGTCTAGAGGGAGCTTGTCTGCACTACTACATGGTAAAAAGACTCCCTTTTATTGTCTCCAATTCCACAATTTCGATTATTTAGTGACCATAGATTGTAAAACTCAATTCTTTGGAATTCACAGGGAACAAAGGAAGTGGTAGAAGTCCATTGAATTGGGAGACAAGAGCCGGTATAGCATTAGGTGCCGCAAGAGCTATTAGCTACCTCCATTCGCGTGATTCGACAACATCTCATGGCAACATTAAATCTTGTAACATTCTCTTGGCTGAATCCTTTGAAGCCAAGGTCTCTGATTACTGTCTTGCGCCAATGATCAGTCCAGCTTCTGCACCTAACCGCATTGATGGTTATCGTGCTCCAGAAGTGACCGATGCTCGTAAAATCTCCCAAAAAGCCGATGTTTACAGCTTCGGTGTTCTCATTCTTGAATTACTCACAGGTACTACACAAACCCAAGAGAGATAGATTTTGGAAAATGTAAAAATGTGATTCTAAATTTGGTTTCTGTATCAATTTTCAGGGAAATCTCCAACGCATCAGCAGTTACACGAAGAAGGAGTAGATTTACCAAGATGGGTTTCATCGATCACTGAACAACAATCACCATCCGATGTGTTTGATCCAGAGCTCACAAGGTATCAATCTGAAGGCAATGAGAACATGAAAAGGCTTTTGAAGATCGGTATAAGTTGTACTTCTCAGTATCCAGATAGTCGTCCTACAATGACTGAAGTCACAAGACTCATTGAAGAGGTTTCTCGTTCACCTGGTTCACCAGGTCCTTTGTCTGATTGATTTTTTTTCTTATGGGGTTTAAATTGATCGATTTCAAAATTGTTTGGTCTAAATTGTAATTTCTTTAAATAGTTTGTTCGGTAATTCTTGGAGTCAGTTGAGAGATACGTTGAATATTTTTTATTTTTTGTTTTTATAGTGTTCCAAATTTTATAAAATTTCTAAATATAAAATTGTTTCAGTGTGGAATCCAAAGATATATTTCTCCTTATTTTATTGGCTGCCTCCATTAATTTGAATTTAGAAACAATTCACTTTATTCCATCAACTTATCCACTATTGACTCTTTCTTCCTAACCAACTATGCAATATAACGGCAGAAACATATAAAATGTTTCTAAAATTGCTAAATTGTAAAGTGGACCGACAAATTTACTTAAATATGGAGTAACTATACTTGCGAGATTTCTGATAAATTGTTTGGTTTTTTTTCTCCCAACTTCAACTAAAAAGTCAATGACAACAAATTTCTGTCTTTCCTCAAATTCAAGTTTCAATTTAGCGACTAAGACTAAGTATCTAAATACATATATCAAGTTCCATGGAACAATTATAATTTTAGGTAACGGGTCTATTAAAGTCCCCACCTTTCAACTTCAAATTCGGATAATTTGGTGAAACATTAAAATAGAAGTTTCTTCATTTTTTCTTTTAAAGTAAATTTCAAGTGACTCTTTAACAATTGAAAAACAAAACAAAATAAAGGATAGTTTTACTTAGGTTCGAACTGGACCCGACATAAATATTCTAATGGATCCTAGGTCCTTAAACCTAAAAACCTGGATCCGAATCCAAACCGAACCGAGAACCGAATGATTACCCAAATACCTAAAAATAATTATACTTTTAAAAATTATTATTAATATTTACAGTTTTAATAATTTAAATAGTAATTTAATATCAAATTAACCAAAAAATAAAAAATATTCATAAATTTTTGTTAAATTTTAGTTTTAAGCCCTTTTTTTAATAAATATTTATTAGTTTAAATTTTTTTAAAATTAAATTATATAGAAATATCCGGATATGAACTGGACATGAACCAAATCCGAAAGTTTTCGGGTCTTTATATATGCACCCAAACCGATCTGAGTCCAGAGATATCCGAACCGAACCAAACATGAAAATAAAAAATACCTGAATGGGTGCTAAGTCTCTGACCCGAAAATTTGAACCCGAGAAAACCCGAACCGAATCCAACCTGAAACTCAAAATACCCAGGCCTAGTTTTACTACACGCTACATGAATCTTTATAAGTTGTGTTATTTTTTTTATCAATAATTAGATCGATAAATCGATATATAGCTAAAGTACACCCCTAAAATCTATTTTTAATCTACTATTATATGTTGCCAAAAAATAGATGGACAATTGGTTTGCTCCTGATCTAGTTTATCACCATAAGGTGAATTCAAATTCCACTAGTTCCAATGGAAACAATTTAGTTATAGATTGAATATTTTTGATCCAATTATTGTATGTAAAAAACTATTATTACATGCAGTGCTATTGTTCAAGACATGTAAAGTTTCAGAACACATTTAAGGACATTATGTGAACCAATTAGTTGAGTTCATTTAAAACCTAGAATATATAGTGTATGGTTGAGACGATGCCAATAAAATAACGTTTGTTAAATATTAATTGTTGATATTGGTTTAATTTGGAAGTCTAAGCGAGATTGAAGGGAATTGGTGACCCACATCTATACTTCAAATGTTTAGTTGGTCTTGTTAAATTTGTAATTGAAGTTAGATCAAAATTATCATAATCAACTAACGTAACTAAATCTATTCAATGATTACTCTTACCTTGTTAGCTACAATACAAATATGTGTGCTTTGTGACTTACACGAAGGAAGAAGAATATGTAAAAACAAATCTATATCAGAAATGTCTCATACGCTAATATAATTGTGTTAAAATTCTACATTAAAATGTATTTA
Source organism: Lepidium didymum (assembly GCA_963920545.1). Taxonomy (NCBI): domain Eukaryota; kingdom Viridiplantae; phylum Streptophyta; class Magnoliopsida; order Brassicales; family Brassicaceae; genus Lepidium; species Lepidium didymum. Next base: position 13,211,254 of record OY986996.1, read on the forward strand.
AACTGGTAAGTCTTGTGGAACTTTGTATTGTAGATATGTACGAGGATGTATGAGATACATTCAAAGAACTACAAATACAATAGACCTAGAGATGACAGAAAATCAGTCAAATAAATATTATATGTATAAAAATTGAATTAAATGGGATCCATAACAATTTACAACTCTACGTGTCTCGTTGTCGTAGCATTTATTTTGGAATTTATTATGTTGTAGTAGATATTAGAATGGTACTAGCATTTAATATTTTGTCTTAGCAAAACACTTGTATATCATATTTTAAAAAATAATTATTTAATATTAATCTACTATGTGTTGATTAGAAGATTATCAGTGGCATAAATCAATTTACACCAAGTCATGACATGACACATCAAATTATTCTATAGTTGTAACTCATATCCATGTGGGTTCACATGCTCATGTATATCAGCACTTTATAATTATATTTATATTTAATTGTTACAAATGGATTTGCCCAAGAAAATGCCACATATCTTATGTACCACTGTCAAATCCATATATAAATATATTCTAAAACCTTTTACAACTTGTTTTTCATTTTTCTAGAATCATAAAAAATATCACTTTTGCCAGCTCATAATTGATTCTCTATATTTGTTAGTGCAAATTTTGTTTGAACATGGTTGCTGAATATGATAATAATATAAGGTAATTATTAAACCCATAAATGTAACAATTTAAAAAGTATAATACATGAGCTGGAAAATGAACTAAATGAGGTGTTAACAAAAGTTCGCTCATGATAAAAACAAAAAAAAAAGGATAAATAAATAACCCCAAATAGAAAATTATTTTAAAAGAATAAGGTATAACAAATCTAAGTTTATTGTATTAACATATAAATAAGATGGACATATGTGTAGAAAATTAATAAATAATAAAAACTGGTTCTTTGAAAAAATATTTATCTCGTGAGATTTATAAATTAGTCTGTGAAAGAAATAATTGTGAGTTTGTTTGAGACCGACAGGGAATAGAACATGGCCACCTCATCGAGACAGCATTGGACGCGGTTTTTCTCCAATGCCAATAATCATAACAAAATAACTTTACATTTGGAAACAGAAGCACCACTTTTTGTTTTATGTGACAATAATAGTTCGAATACATCAAAGTAAAACAGAAACAAAAGTCCGAGGAAAAGCATATCTCCAGAAACATTGTCCGAATAAAAGAAGCACAACCCTAGTGAAAGGAAAAGTAATACAGAAAAAAATTGAAGGATAAAACACAAATGATTACATATACAAACTCCTAATAATAATTTAAATTAAACTGCATAACCAACACAAACTTGCAGCCAATCTATGAAAATTACTAGGCATCATAAATTGTAACTTAACGAAGAGGATGCCTATGATAACGAAAGGTATAAAGAGAACATCAAATCGAAGCCAAAACCAACAAAAAAAAAACATATAATATAGCAAGGACTAAAAACTCATAAAACCAACTCCATCGCATCTACAACCAAACAAGAAAATACCACAATGATAGAAAAATCTAAAAGAAGAACCAAGAAAAAATCTTCAGCTAAAACACCTTCACACCAGAGAAAAAAAAACACGAACCCGAAAACAAAAACTAAATCTATAGAGTAATCAAAATATGAAAAAAAGGAGGCATAGAAACATTTGAAACAACTCTCCTAATACACTCAAACCAAATTATACCCAACAATTTTAACCCTCCTAACTCTTGCAAGCGATAATCGAAACTTAACGAAAGAAAGCAAAGACATTAACGAGATTCAACCACAAAAACACCACTTTTATTTTTATATTTTAAAATAATTCGAATGTTTTAGAAATCAAAATAGAATTGTCGATTTTTTTTCATTTTAGTGATTTAAAAAAAATTATGTTGGTTGAAACCTATAGATCAAGCTTTGACCCGATTCTTTCAAGTTTGACTCTGGATTTGGTCTACAAACTCCACACTACACATTTATATTTAAGGATCTCAACTAATTGATTTTCTTAATCTTAACTTAATAATTCCATGTTACACCAATTGATTTGCATGATATAAGTTGTATATATCTTGTCGAGTTACGGACATTCTTGAGGATTTGTTCTCGTCAGATCTATCTGTCTTTCTCTTTCTATATTGTTTTTTGTCGTACCATGAGTTGGAATTTTTTGAAGTAATATATTTCCGAATACCGAATACCGATCCATTAATTCCTTGGAATTTGATGGAAGCTAAATATCGGGCCGATCCAACTATATTAACATTTATCATAGACCATTTTGTATATCTTGGCCCCTTTTACTGAACTGGGCCTTTTGTTGGCCCACATTTCTGCAGTGGTCCCAACTTTAAACCATTTTAAGGCATTTCTTTATTTCGACTAATCAATATTTTACTGTCCATATATAAACCTAATATTGTTTTAAGTGACTAAAAGGGTTTTCATAATTATCAAAAATAATAATCTAGAAAAATGTATTTTGAATTTTAACAATAATAAAAATAAGAATGTTATAACATATTTAAATATAACTACAAACTTTGAAATTAGGACAAGAAACTTGATATCAAGTAGTATCGGGGAGCCTCATGCTTTAAAGAGTTTTTATGTTCAATTTCTCTATTATACGAAACTAAATTACATATTTTTCTAATCATTCCTACGTATATATAGTTTAATGCTTTCGACCAATTTAAATACTCTTAAATAATAGTCTATCTATGAATTATACTATTTCGAAAAAATAGTCCAAACCTCTCTTGTAAGATTTCAGAAATCATGAGATATCTAAAAAAACTTTGAACTTAAGATTTAATTGGGCTTATCATTTTTCATTCCAATGTACATTCTTTTACAATCATCCTCAAACTATACCAGTCCAATAATGACGAAAATGGGATTATGGAAACGTAAGACAATGATGACGTCATTGATATCGTAAGTTTGTGTTGGCATTACCAACAATCTAAAAAGAAAAAAAGAAAAGAATGCAAAATCCACCACTTAGTGGTTAGTGCTAACAAAGGCTCGCTAATTACAATTTATTAAGTTTGATTAACTCCAATAATAAAATATTATGATTCGAAATCAAATATAAACCGTGAAATTCAATAATGAGATTGTGAGACAAAAGCCGAGAAGACAAGTATGTTAAGAACTCCGCGCGTGTGTATCACACTCGCTTACACGTGTGTATCACACTCGCTTACACGTGTCCTTCCATCAATTGTATCAAGTATCAACTTTCATTTTCCTTTTACCACGAAACATCCCATTTTATTTGGTTTCCACTCCACATCTGTACTACTCACTTTGTAATGCTGCAACAAAAATCTTAACTTTTTAAGGGTGATTTACTCGACTAGTCTATTATGATTCTATTTCTTACTGAAATAGTCTAAAAAGATTGAAATTACTAAACTAGTTTTTTAGTGTTTTAATACCGTTTTATCCCTATTTCCTTTAAAAAAAAAATTACGAAACTATCATTAATGAATAATTCCACATCAGCATATGTTATGTAGGTTTTTGTTTCATAGGTTTTTTGTTTCGTAGGTTTATTTTCCATGTTATGTAGGTTTATTTTCCATGTTATGTAGGTTTTTTGTTCCATGTTATGTAGGTTTTTTGTTCCATGTTATGTAGGTTTATTTTCTATGTTATGTAGGTTTATTTTCCATGTTGTGTAGGTTTAATTTTCATGTTATGTAGGTTTATTTTTCATGTTATGTAGGTTTATTTTCCATGTTATGTAGGTTTATTTTCCATGTTATATAGGTTTATTTTCCATGTTATGTAGGTTTTTAGTTTATGTTATGTAGGTGTTTAGTTGATGTTATGTAGGTTTTTAGTTTATGTTTCAGCTTCTTACATTAAACTGCTCATAACTTTCTCAATACAACTCCGATCAACGAACAGTTTGAAGCTACGGATTCTTGAGATCAATATGATCTCAAGTATTAGAATAGTTTCTCTGAAATTCTCTGCATTATGTTCTTTGTCCAATATTATCTTCTTGTTCTAGGAACCGTAGTTAACTATAATAGTTAGATTTGTAAGTTCATGATTCTCTAGTTTAGTACAAAGGTTTATATACAAAATCAAGTCCTGTTCTTTGTTACTAGCTAAACTAGCACATTGAACTACTATTATAGAACATTATATAAAAGTCGAATAGGTTATGTTTCAAGTGTTGTTATAAGTGATTGCTAAACTTTCCAAAAAAGGAATATATATTGTTATTTGTTTGCTTGAAATAAAAATCTGAATTTCGATGTTAGTTTTGTCTCTGGTGATAGTAGTTCTTGCATTTTGATTGGTTGTTTGATAGTCATTTCATGATTCTTTGGATGGTCGATACCATTGTGACTTTTGCTTCTTGTGTTGTAGATATGTATTTTGAACGTTGGTGAGACTTATGTAGATTCTCATTGGATCCTTTTTCTGTGTAAGATTATACAATGATACTTGTTAGCTAGACTTTCTTAAGAAAAATAATTGAAAGTATCTTTGTTATGGTATTAGTGTCTATCCCTTGGTCTCTTGATTTTACTGAGATGAAGCTTGAAATCTTTTGTTTTGCTGAAATGTTTCTATGATTGATGTAATAATCAAGTGTATGTAGAATAGCTTTTCTCTGATTTTCTCTGCACTGTGTTTTTTGTCCAATATTACGTTCCGGTTCTAGGAACCATACATTGCTATAATAGTTAGATTTATAAGTTCTTGATTCTCTACTTTAGTACAAAGGTTTATGGTTTATGTACAAAATCAAGTTTTGTGTGTTACCAGCTAAACAAGCCCATTGAGTTAGTATTATAGAACACTATAGACAAGTCTTGTATGTTATGTTACAAGTGATTGCTAAACTCTAGCCTCAAGGATCCTTGTTTATAAGACTACAAATTTTCAAGAAAAGAATATATATTGTTGTTTGCTTGCCTGAAATAGAAAATCTGAATTTGGATGTTAGTTTTGTTGAAAATCAATATTTCGATAGTTTTTTTAGAATAGCTTTGTATTTGGTGATCATAGCTCTTGCATTTTGATTGGTTCTCTAATAGTCTTTTGACTTAATTATTTGGATGACACCATCGTGACTTTTGCTCTGTGAATATTTTAGTACTTTCTTTGTATCTGCATCATAAATTATATCCTATTAAAAGTTCATACGTGTCTATGATTATTACATGATCATTCAAAATATGTGAAATTACATTCTACAATTCTGCATAATGCACTGGTTGAAGTTGTTTTATGTGCTGGAATATTATATTGTGTTTTTGAAATATTTGTATCTCTGTTTTGGTGCTTTATATCTATCACAAGGTTTCTTGTTGGAGTCTCATGAATGTATGTAGTTTGTCTGAATCTGAATACTCTCAATCTACTAAAACTGTAAATCAAATCGTTACTTACTCTGTAATGAATTTGGTTTGTGTGATGCTCAAAAACCCTTGGTGAATGGTAAAAGCATGTGAATGATATTGTCTAATTCTGCATTTTGCATTGATGATCACATCACTAAGTTAGAAATACATCCTCGTTAGCTTATTTTATTTTTAACAATACTTAATATTATTCATTTCCTTGATCGTTTTAACAAAACATTGATTAAAAAAAAATCCTCATTGATGCATTACGAAATAAAATCTCACATCGGAAGTTTGAAATGATTCTAACTAGTATATATAAGATATGAGCTTCTCCACTCATTGTCAATTGATTTTGAGTTGGAAGCCCATATTTTAATATGGTATCAGAACCCATGATCCACGCTGTCCAACCTGATCTGATCCAAAGTAGTCCAATTATCGACAATCCAGGCTCAAAATTAGTGTCGGCGATCTATCCCCGAACATATCGAGATCAGTGGCCAAAGAACCATCGTCTCGAGGGAGCGTATTAGGGAATAACATTCCACATCGAAAATTGGAAGAGATCCTAACTAGTATATATAAGATATGTACCTCTCTACTTATTGCCAATTAGTTTTGAGTTGGAATCTCATATTAGAATACGATGGAACTTCGAACTTTACTAAATTATTGTTTGTAATTTATGGGTATATATAATTCCGATAGTACATAGACCGAAATTATTATTGAAGTGTGGAGAAAATAAGGAAAACCACCGTATGGAAAATATGGATAAAAAACATTATAAGGTTGAGTTTAATTAATATAAAATAAAAATAAAAGAAGATACGAGAAGAAATGTAGGTCCACAAACCAAAAACATGGTATTGAAGTTAGAACTCTCTCTATATATAGGTTGTTGTGATAGCTTCATTAAGTCTTAAAAGTAAAACATTATAAGTTACATATTAATTTCATCATATATCTCTCTTTGAAGATGGGGAGGCAACCATGTTGTGAGAAAGTAGGGTTGAAGAAAGGACCATGGACTGTTGAAGAAGACAAGAAGCTCATTAACTTCATCCTCACCAATGGCCATTGTTGTTGGCGAGCTCTTCCCAAGCTTTCTGGTTCTTCTTCTTCCTTTCTCTTTAACCGTCACCGTTTTGGGTTGCTCATATTTTTACAAGTTCCTTTTTTTTCCATTAGTTATCATGATATATTTAGGTATTACTACTATAGTTTTTTTTTTTTAATGATTAAGAGGATCTGGCTAAGATATACATTTTTTTTAGGCGAGGCTCAAAACTCATCTCAAATAAACTTGAATTCATGACTTTTTTATTAAAAAAACCACTAGATTAATAACACTAGGTTCCTACTACTATAGTCTTTTCATACGCTATTATTTGGTTCATTTCCAATCACTTTTTGTTTTTGCATTTTAACTTTCAATTATATTTTAAACCAAAAAAAATAAAACTATTGATAATTAATTTAGTTACTTTGTTGATTGATTAAATGCAGGATTACTGAGGTGTGGAAAAAGCTGCAGATTAAGGTGGATTAATTATTTAAGACCTGATTTAAAGAGAGGTCTTTTATCAGAATACGAAGAACAAATGGTCATTGATCTTCATGCCCAACTTGGCAATAGGTTTATTCTCTTTCTCTTCAAAATAATTATATATATTATATATTAAATTACTTACCTTAACTTTTAACATTGTAACCAACTCATAAAAAATATTATGAATATTAAAGAGTTCAATGTTTTTTAAGTTATCGGAAATACATAAATACTTCAACTTTAATTATATCCTCTTTTACACGAAACACAATTAAGCTTTATACACTTATAAGATTTGTTTTCACAAACTATGCAGATGGTCAAAGATTGCATCTCATCTACCAGGAAGAACTGATAATGAAATAAAAAACCATTGGAATACACACATAAAGAAAAAACTAAAGAAGATGGGTATTGATCCTTTGACCCATAAGCCTCTCTCTGAACCAGAAGTTTCACATCAAGCTCAAGAGAGTAAGAAAAGCTTAGTGTATAATGATGATAAGAACCAAATTCAATCAGAGCAAGATTTGACCAAGACCAATACATCAATCTCTAGTGATGGTTTTTGCATTGATGAAGTACCATTACTCAATCCAAATGAGATCGTGATGGAAATATCTTCTCCTGCTAATCATCATATTAATGATGATAATGTCAACAATATCAACATAAGTAACTTTACTTCGCCTTCTTCATCTTCCTCTTCGACATCATCTTGTACAACATCAGTAAAACCAGGTGATGAGTTCTCAAAGTTTCTAGATGAAATGGAGACTCTTGACCTTAAGTGGCTCTCATCTGAAGATTCATCAGGGGACACACTATGCAAAGAAGACAAGTTCAACAACGATGTTGATACGATGAACTTGTGGGACATTAATGATTTGAGCAGTTTGGATTTGTTTATGAATGATCATCATGATAATTTTGTTGGAACTGGTCATGGATGTTCAAGAACAGTTTTAGATGAAGATTCATGGACATTTGATCTCCTCTAACCTTTAGTGTGTTTTGTTTTTCCTTGAGGTTGGCCTTTGTGTTGCTATTTAGTGGATAATTAGGTGTAAAATATATGTAATAAAGATTGTTGCAATTATGAACTCTCTGTTTTTACCTTGATTTTTAACATATGTTTCTTAAACAAAATAAATAAATTTAGAGTTTAACCTCGTATATAGATTCAACCTAATTTATTAATCTATAATGTTTGACGAAAATAACTGGTATATATTTTTTTGTCAATAATTAGATCGATATAGTCTAATGTATAGTTTAGAATATTTTTTTTTAATCTACCAACTGTAGTGGGGAAAAGTTGGACCTCTAATATTAGAATCATTAACTCGATTATGCTAACCATTAGACCGAGAAAAACTCAAAATTTTAGTTAAATAGCTAAAATTTCCAACATCTACATTTTTCCTCCCAAAATTTAATTTCAAATAAAATTATGTACCGGCATGTAACAAAATTTAGAGTTTCTAGGATTTGAATTATGGATAAGATCTATTTCTTTCACTTTGTACGTTGATGATCTTTATTCTAATGCATCTTGTTTTGTTAGTAAAGCAATGTGTCCTATTTTTTTCTTTCCGTAATTGGAATTTTCCTAAAATTACGCATAGTTATTTAATTCGAATAAATGTGGAAATACTAAATGCTGATGCAATAATGGCGTCATGGTGATGAATTCCATTGCTAAATATGATATGATAATACTTCAACAAAACGACGTCACAATCATGATTGAGCCTCTTATGATTAATAAAATCCACGTACCAATATATTCTCAATCTCTAACGTTCAAACATCAAACCATTTGTGGTGGACCATCGACCTCTAAAGTTACTTCATTATTCATTTTTATACACATTCATTCATATATGAATTTGTCTATTAATGTACCAGTAACAAGGTAAATGTAATATAATAACATTTAAAATATATATATACATATGTTGATCCAATGGCAGGCCAATATTATAAAACTACAAACAGATTAAAAAGTGAGAAATAATTTCACGTAGGATCAGATTTTCATATAATGATTGACCCAAGAGCGATGAAATTAATTACTACTAAAACTCAAAATCTGAAAACATAGTAGCTAGATTAGGTAGAATTTAGATAAGTAATAATATCTCTGGTCCGATTAATCATATACGTTTTCAAAAAGTAGGAAAAAAGAAAGAAAAATACAACAACTCACGCATGTTTGATGTTTCAATTCGCACTATAACTATATTCATATACATACATATCATTACATACAATGCTGAGGACACATGTCTATGTGTGTGTCTCTTTGTTTTTCTTTTTCTATATATCGATGCTGACATATGCAGCTAAACAAAACAAAAATGGATTATATATGAGTGTTTCTTTTAACAATTACAAAAGTAACAAATTTATTATTATTATTATTATTATTTGGATCGACGATCTATACTCCCCGAAAGTATGTTATACAGCCAATTCAGTACAGAGCCCTCTTTAAATTTCTTCTTGCACAGAATTTCGAAAATATATTTTTTCTTTCATAGAAGTTGAAAACTTATTTCTACACGGAATTATGCCTTCTTCAAATTTCTATTTCTACAAAAATTTAAGAACATATTTACCCTCCACACCACTTGAAAACATATTTCCCCAAAATATTGTACCGCAGTTCAAATTGATTAAATCGAAACCAAATGTAAAGTTATCTTATCTTTTTGGCCGTAAATTTCAAAGTCTTTTAAAAATGTTGTTTTATGAAGTAGTGTTTGTTGTTCTTAACTAGTATGCATATGTTAAATTTATACATTAGTTTACTTTAAATGATGAGTTTGTAAGTGGACTTACCCTTCAATTTTAAAAAAAACGCCTCTGAAAGCTTAATTTTATTAGGATTGGACTGCAGATTTAAAAAGAGAATGGGGAGCCCTCATCAATGAATTAATGAGATTAAAGAAATATAAAATAATTAAGTGGTATATATATTTATATAAATATGGGACCTCAGAAATTTGGAGGTGCGGTGACTTCATAAGGCTGTGGCCACAGGACTGGTCATGTTCTGTGTCTTATGTAGTTGTATGTGTATACAGTTTCAGACAATGGACCGTAAGTGAATGTGATTGATAGCTAAGTGTTAACTACCTTCACCAAACCATTTTGTCAAAAATCCACATACTTCTTTCTTTTTATTACTTTTTTTATTCTTTTTTGATAAATTTTTGCATCAAACAAATTCACCCTCAACTAAACTATCAAGATATATATATATATATATATATATATTTTTTTTTTCACATTGATCGATTATATTTATTATGTCTTTGTAAAAAACTGTTATGATGATCTTATTGTTACATTATATCTTTTATATTCACTGTATTATTATTTTTTTGTCAACAATTAAATTGATATGTTTAATACATACAAAACTTGTCACCCATGATTTATTCACTTAGAAAAATAAAAAAGACATTACATTATTCTAGGTTTACTAGTCATGCATATGAATTATGGCTTTCAATTCTATGTTGAAAAGAAAAATCGAAGAAAAGTGATTCTTGAGATGTGTTTTTATATATAAAAATTTTGATTGAATTAAAAACTATGAAAATCTTTTATACCATAAAGAGTATAATATTTTCTTAAGAAAGAAGAATAATGGTCCGAAGTCTTATGGGGACGGGTTCGAGTCTTAACTAGGTCGCGTGTTTAATTTCCCAACATCGTGAAACTAACTCATAATTCTTTTGGACATTCTTTACACAGATATGTGCCTATCTAACTGTTCTTTTGAATACCCATAAGAATAATCCAAACTCCTTCCATAAGATTTTGGAAGTCCTGAAATATCGAAAAAAGTAAAAAAAAAAAAGGAAAGAAGAATAATAAAATACAAAGAAAGTGGAGAAAAAGAATGCATGTTTGTGAATTTTCTTCATAACAAATATGATCATTGCTTATACATGACTTGTCACAAAGAAGAGCTAAAGGAATGATAGTGGAACTGTGAATGATGGATTAAAGTCGAGAGAAAGGAAGAAGATAAGGGAATTATTTAATTTTCATAGAATTTTATATAATAATTTGTTAGGTTGGTGGATATTATCTTTTATTTTATTTATAAAAATGATAGAAAAATAAAAATTGGTAATGACAACAATGATTATAATACATTTGAGGTTGGTGAATGAGTATATAGTTTCGTTCTCTTACTTAGTGTGCGGCATTGGCTAAACTTCACACTTTTCGAAAACAAAAGTACAGTTCCTTTTGCAAAGTCACCCAAAAATATTTTATATGAATTATTTGGTCTTTATGATGACCAAACAAAAAATAAGAAGAATTATTCCGTCTTTTAATTCGCAATTGAGTACATAAATTTTTTTCTAATCAAATGGATTATTGTGTTTATAATGATTAATTTTTATAGGTAATGTCAATATACTCTATGCTTTATTTGTTATTTTTAGTTAACCGGAATATCTCAACTAAAGCTTAACTATATTTTAGTGGAGATAGCACCGACAACTAATATACCTCCAAATTTTCTAATAAAACTTAAGACAAAACTCTATTTTTGTGTTTCCAAATAACATCAATCCCATTTTCGGATGATAACCAAACTCACGATTGATGGGAATTAAATTCAGCATGGACGGATTTACACTTTACTCTAAATCACCCACCACCAGACTGTTTGGTTTATGTTTTTTTTTAATTGATACGAATGAGAAACACTTTTATGGTACATTGTCTTTGTTTTTTTTCCATGTCTTTTGTTATGGTTGAAGTATGTATTTTATTTTATTAGGTAAAATATTACAAAAAATCGTTTGCATTCGGTTTTTTTAGTTCAGTTCGATTTGATTTTCCGGTTTTCGGTTTCCGGTTCCGATTATTATGCTCAAAAGCTAATAATAGCCATATAAAACAATGTCGCATTGATCTTTATTTCGTATGTAAAAAATATAAATGGCCAAAATTCTGAATTATGTGATATAAAGTGTTCATTAATTTTTGGGCAACACAAAATCTATCTCGATGTGAAACCTTTATATTCTTGTCTCATCGCCAAAGTAAAATCCTCAATGACCGGAGCTGAGTGCGTCTAAAGATCACCTGATTGTTTTGGCTATATCAATAGGCCCACGACTATACACACCTTGACATAATCGACAAACAACTATTCTGACAAACAAACCCATCAAACTATGGAGTTTTGTGGTTATAAAAGAAAGCAAGTGATCTTTATAGCGAAGTGATTTGGTATACCACGTTTTTTTGATAATAATAAAGAAATCTGATCTTATAGAAGTTAATGATTCGACCAAATTTAGTTGAGCAAGTAAATAAACAATCAAAGGTTTCATATCAACAGTTAAAGACTCTAACAGTTTGATTTCAATAAGGCTCAAGCTTAACACCTACGATGTCAATTCTGGCATCATTATCATCATCATCAACATCATCATTATGATGAGGAATGAAAGTTGAGACAATGGTTCCGCTGTTATAGCCATCGACAAGAAGATTTGAAATCTTAGCCCTCCGTTCTGATGTCTGGTTTTGAGTCTTCCTGTCGTGGTAGACTCTGTCGCAGCAGTTTAGCAATGTCCCTAGTCCTGTGTTCGCAACCCAACCGTACTTCATCAGCACTTTTGCTTCGCATTCTGTATATCTTCTCCTACCTTTTTATACATATTCCCACCAGGGTTACAGAAATAAGAACACCTAGTTTATAAATACCAGATCATATTAACCGATGAAGACAGAAGATGTTTATTACCAGTAACGGCTTGTTTTCGATCAGTTGATAACTCACACAGCTTGCTAGTTTGGCCAAGATTAGCCGTTTGATCTGCCATCTGATTGATGCAGTGTTGGTGAGCTCAAAGAAGTATGTTGCGTAGCCATATTCAGGGCGTTCCATTACTATACTGTATCAACCAAAAGAATCAATGAAACTTTGAATTTTCAGTTTGGTTGCAATGCACGGGGAGAGAGACTTACTTTACCGGTTATGTCTCTCAAAAACGAATATAAAAAAGACTGGAGATCTCGGCACCAGCCCCACTCAACTGGCCATTTGCGGAACTGCAAATACTGGGCTTTGAATAACAAAAGGAAACAAGTTAGGAAGAAAGTGAAATATATAAAAACCTGAGAAGACATAAGTTAGGATGCGGATTTTTACCTGTTCGATGAGGGAGAATAGACAGTTTAAGCAATAACTGGTTACTGAAGCTTTTGAGAATTTTAAATTAAGATGTTTTGTGCCAGTCTCGCGTTTGAAGAAAAGCTGATAATTGCCAAGACGATTTTAATCTTTTGACAGAGCGGAAGAAAGCTATCTTTGTGAAAAAGTGATGTTTATTTACCTGCGAGATCACATCTTCAAGCTCCGAGAAGCTCTCGTTGAGAAGTGAATCATCTGAGGAAACACTGCCACCTTCATTTTCCCCATAAAGCCTTAGTTCATCTACTGATACCCCCTGTTGAATCAGTACCTGTAAACAGCATAGTCAAACACACAAGCTTTAAGGAGTCCAGTTTGCAGAACTTCAGTCATATTCAATGTTAATAAGGAAACCATAATACCTGCAAAAGACCAGGTGCATCTTCCTCTAGAGCTGTCTCAATTGAGTCCCTGTAATGGTTATATCATATTTTAACATCACAAAAGAAACAGAGATAATCAAAAGATACAGACACATGAAATGATGTATACGTTAGAGAGACTCACGTGGCGGTTTTCTTCCGCTCAACGCAATACGCTCAACGGTTTAACGTATTCATCAGATGTACAGAAGCTTAACCCTGAGGACGGAGCATTAATATCTTCATGATGACTTAAACCATGTAAAGATCGAAGCTTTAGTCGATCACATAATTTCATGTGGTCTATCTCATCTTCATCCAATTCATTAGCGGTCTCTGCTTCGTTTTTCACAAATCTAGAAGGACTTGGAGCAGATGTACAAAAATTAAGCTGATAACTCAACTTGGCGCAATCTAGCTCATTTTCATCATCAGCTTTACCATGGGTTTCCACCTCTCTTTTGACGAATACTTGCTCTGAGGTAACGAGATTTCTTTTCTCACTGTTCTCCATGACGCAATCAACCAAAGACTCAACCTTTACTTGAATCGACTGTATTTCATTTACAGTCAAAGGCAAAGGATTACTTTTATGTCTTTTCACATTTTTTCTCAGACTCTTTACTGCAGCTGCTGCATAACCATCCTTAGCTAATGAAGAGTGTTCATCATCTCTACTAGATAATTCAGGTAGATCAACTTCAGGTGATACCTCAAAAGACCTTTCATGAGAAATTGGACTTTCTTGATTTCCACTATGCTGACTTCTAGATTCTAAACCTATACTTAAATTTTTACGGAGGACAGAATCAATTTTCTCTAGAAAGCCACTGAATTAAACACCACAACATGAAGCAATTCCATTTTCGGATGAAATCTCGGCTTTTATTTTATAAAGATCGGTGTCATTGCATTCTTTAGTGTTATCCTGCACTTGTAACGCAAAATAACTAGTTAGCCTAACAGATCCTAGACAAAAAGTTTCAAAAATCGAGAAAACTTTTCACTTTGTTACCTCTAAGTTGGATTCTGGCAACCTTGAAGATACCCGCAACGAGTATGGTAGTAGATAAAAGCCGTTACACATTAAATGAAAGTGGAAAAGTGAAAAGAAGCAGAAGACATCGCCATACTCGTGACATAATACGTTAAAACTAAAGCACCTTTCTAGAAGCATTTTGTGCCGGTCTTTCAGTGTGAGATGTTCAAAAGCATTATTCCCAGTGGTTTCTTCAATTTGTTCAACTCTTTTGGTATTCTCGTCGGCATTACTACAACAAACTAGAATGCTGTTCTCCGGTCTTAAGTTTCCAGAATCATTTAGACCGTTACTGCAACCAATCGTTGAAGATTCCAAAATTTCGGTGTCTACAGATTCTGCAGCACCACAATGTGATACTATACCCTGAAAGCTATACTATCAGCTCTCTAACCTTAAGAGCAACAATGGTGAAATTTGAAAGTAACAAAACAAAGTATTCTTTACCAGCTCATGGAAGCAATCTTCTTCTTCTCTTTTCACAATAAGATCAACATTCAATCTATAAACAGAAGAAACCAAAGAAAACATATGTGAAAAAAATAAAATAGTTTTCTTTCTTCGAGAAAAACATAAACCATTGAGAGTACTCACGCAGGCACAGAAGCACTGAGAGGCTCTTACACTGGATAGCAACAAACTCCGGCGTGTCGTCAAGGGAAGGTGGTCTAACTCAGGGAATGTAAAATCAGACTCCAACAGAGAGATGTTGGTTGGTTCATGACACATATTATACATTCGGATCAGAAAAATTCAGAGGAAAAGTACATAAAGATTATAGATTTTGATATGGTCGAGTTTTCTTCAAATTTGCTACTTGGATATAGAACTCAAGAAAACAATAGCTTTGAATAGTAAAAGAGAAGGGTTTATTGAGAACGTGAGGAGAATGAAGAAAGAACTCTCCTTGAGACATTAATTCACAAGGAGAATCTCAGATTGTCGAAACCCTGAAAACATAAAAAGATAAATTTTTTAACACATGTATGAACACAATAAAGAGAACATGGTTTTCAGCGAAACTGAAACATAATTAGGGGAAACAGATTAAACGTACTCCTTACCATTCTGCAAATTCGATGAAACATTGAAGAGATAAACGCCTCACTGATCGGCAAACAGAGAGAAGAAGCTAAGAGGGAGAGAATAGTAAAAAAGGTAACTTGGGCCAATGGGCCTATATAGATAGAAGCTAAAGGCCCATTTAAAACGGATTAAACCCTAGTCTATAAATAAAGACTTCGTCTATGATGATTTCGCCGCATGTATCTTCATGAAGATCCTGAAGATGCGATTTTTGTGTGTTTCCGTTAAAATCCGAAAATTTTGCCTTGAAATCTTAGGTTAAGAAACAGCATTTAAGGGAGTGTTAAGAGTCCTTAAGCTTATCATTCATGTAGCTTATAAGAATCGTACGTTCCAATGCGAAATTTAACACCTCATTGTTGGTTTGGAATCTCTGGACATGTAGAATTCTGGGAATTTTTTCCCGTGGATTCTATCATTTTCTCGAGATTCGACAATCTCTATGCTTGTTTAATTTGATTTATTGTTGTTGTTTGGTTTTCTTCTAGATGTTCGAATTTCTATGATAAAGTGTTAATCTGTCCTCAGATTTGAATTCTGGTTTCTCACGGTTTTAGGTTTTGTGAAATTTGTTTGTTTCTTTTGGCTTCTCTATGATGATTTATCTTGCTTTAACCACACTTAAAAGATGGGCTTGAGAACGTGGTTCTTCTTGAGTCAAGCCAGACAAAGAGTCTAAGATCTCGAGGTTCCTTGATGACACTTTGATCTAAGTTGCTAGAAGGCATCTCTCCTTCATGGTTTAGATTAAGGTAGAGAGTGATTTCGAGCTCTTATTGCACACTTTTCCTTGTTTGAATCTTGAAGAACGTAATCGTTTTCGAGCTTACTTATGTGGACAACCTTGGCCCTTGTCTGAGAGCAGAAGTCCCTATGGATGTGTTGCTTATTGAATTTTTTTAGTTTCTATAATTTGGTTTTGGCTTTATTTTTGGCTGCTCTATGATGATTTTCTTGCTTTAACCACACTGAAATGATGGGCTGAGAATTTGATGTTGTTTTTGTTGATTTAAGCCAAAAAAAAGTCTACTTGAGCTCTGTGTTGCTTGATGAGACTTTGATCTAGAGTGCTTGAAGGGAAATTTTCTTTCCTTTGTGCTTTAGATCAAGGAAGAGAGCGGTGTGGAGCTTGTGTTGGATAGTTTCTTTGTTTAAATCTTGAAGAATTTGCTCTGTTCTCAAGCACTCACATGTGGAAGCTTTTGGCCCATTTTCTGAGAAAGCAGCTTTGAAATCTGTGTTTTACTTGTCTGTTGTTGTCGTTGTAGCTCCTTTCAGTCTGACATACATACGTGTTTATTACTTTGTGATCCTTTTGACTTCATGATATGTTTCTAGTATCCCGAACTGGTTTTCAAAAGTGCTTTGGAGTTACCAATCGTAATGTCTGAGATTCAAGTAAATGCCGGAGCACTAAATATTTATATATGACTAATATGACTAATACAAGATGAATCAAAATTAGTTAGTTTAGAGGAAGTCGAGAGAAATTATTCAATCTTTAAGCAATGATGGTGAAAATAAGAAAGAAAAAACGATTTAAAGACGAGGATGAATACTTCTTTGGGGGTATGGCCCTGGGTATAAAATCTTGACCAAGGACTTGAATTTGGACCTGACTTAAAAGAGAGGATCTGAACCCGATCACTTCAATACTAAGAAATAAGCTTAATATAATCCCAATCAAACAGTAAATTACATTACATTCTTTTTCTTTTTCATCTGAATCTGAATTTTATTAGGAATGAAAAAATACAAAGATACAAGATCGACAATAAGCGACGTACAAACCTATGAGGATGATTAGACACAATCCAATTGCTAAAACCAACACTAAAGGATCAAAACCTGAATATCAATTTAGGAGTTCCCGAACGACATTACGACAACGAGATTCCTACTTGAAGGTGATGACTTGAGTCACAAAGACTGGTTCCTCTAGAGAAGATGAGATTCTCGATTAAATTTGTCAAGGTCAGTAGAAACTTCCTGAGCTAGGTACCAAAACCAAACTCCAAATGAAAAGACTACAGACTTCAACACTCAAACCCAAACATTCAGAAACATATATAATCGTAGAGAGAAGAGGTTGGTATCTCCCAAACCTAAGCTCCATCATACTATAGCCAAAATTACTAAAAGTAGAGGAGAGACCAACTAAAAACCAGAAAACAAAAATTATAACCTAGAATTAAAGCTAAAGTACGACTCTAGGACCATACGTTCGAGGAGATAGGCTCGACCGGAGTACTAATCCAGAGGAGACGAGCTCACTGGCAAATAGCTTGGACAGTCACCAAAAAGCTTCCCAGAAAGTCAACAAAATGGCCGGAGCGATCAACGAGATCCGAAGACTCCAAACCGATGGAGAAAACCAGATCTACACTACTAAGGGAGGGCCACGACGACCACCACAAGCTCCAACAATGAGACATCGCCGGCGGAGCTCGATCTCGATCCATCCTATCACTTCGCGTAGATCCAATGGCAAAAACGAAGAGTACAAGACCTACGCGCCAGATTGGCAAGATCAAGGTGGGCCTCCGGTGCTATAAAAGTCACCGGCGGCCAAGTTCTGACCGATTAAAAGGAAAACAACGGAATTTGAGCAAAAGAGAATCGCCGATCGATAGTTTTAGGAGAAGGAAAACCCTTCCATTATTGTATTGGAGATTATTTGTTAATGTTTATAATTAAAGTTTTGTAAATTACATTACATTCACATTCAGATTCAAACACATTAGTTTCAAAACAAAATGAAAATATAGAAGCTTGGGCATATTATAACAAAGACAAATCAAACTGCAGAGTCAAGTTTGTGAATATGATTTGAATTGAAATTCATATAGAAGAAGAAAAAGAATCAGTCTAACGATTTAATATTAATTCCTCTGTAAGTAAAGTGCTGAATTAGAGTCAGAGAGGAAGAAAAGCATTGTTTTGATGAAAAAAAAGTCACCAGTAATGAAAACAGTTAAGCAAATACAAAGCTTCTCTCTTGGGATATGTCTTCGAGGATTAAACGAGTTTAGGCCAATCCACAAATCCACGTTTGTGACGGCGGCGATTCTTCCGACCACTGGACCATTGTATGTGACGAGGAAGTTAAAAACAAAATATGATTTTTTTTTAAATCACACCTTGATAGGTGAGTGTTTTGAAGTGTATTTTTTTAACTAAAAATCTATTCAAAATCTTCCAAAATCTTGTGAAGCATTTGTCTTGAAAAAAAATCCTTATATTTTCAATAACTGATATTATTTTGATAAATCATTAATTGAATAACGGAAGATTGTGAATTATTTTAAGTGATATATAAATTATAAGTTAAATAACATGTGATTTGATAAGTGATTAAAATTTTTATTTTTGGTCATGAAAATGTTGTATTCATTAGATGTTGAAGATTACAAGAATTAAAAATTACATACAACATAACACTCCAATAAAAGTCTTCAAAACATTAATAGCAGAAAGTTTAAAAAGATAATGGGTCCAAAATAGCCCATCACAAATAGATAATGTGTTAAGCCAAAACCCATTTTTTTGCAAAAGCAAACTCGGGTTTTTGCAGAAGAGGAGGCCGTTGCCGTCAGGAAAAGCTTCGCCGGTAAACGAACCATCGTCCTTAAAACGTCGATCTTGTGCTTGAATCTCACTTTCACAGCTCGAGAGGAAGGTACACACTAGCGTTTAAGCATCTAACAGAGGATGCTTTGCAAAGTGTTAAGACCCGCTTGGTCTCGGTGGTTTCCGGTCGACGAATCGGCCGATAGGAACTAAAGATGGGGGATAAGCGCAACATATCAAGTTGTTGTCAATGGATCTGGACAACGGGAAGTCGCCAGAGAGGTGTATAAGAGGCGAGGTGTCTCTGTGAAAAGCCAACTTTGATCTTCGTCGGTACACCGTCAGCGAAGATAGATCTGGTCCTGTTGAGATAAACCAGTGAATCGCCATAGGGTGGAGGAGCACAAATGCCAGCAAGGCTTGAGGTTGGAAGTGAAGAGGGGCCCAGATCTCACACGGCAAAAGGAGGCAGATGAGAGAGGGCTCAGGCGCAGATCTCATCGCTAGAAGAAGAGGGAGGTGATGACACTGTCGAAGATGGCCTTGTCCTCGAAAGGCAGAGCTTCGGAAGATGTCGTTGCCGGTCCAAGACTCTACCGGAAAGGAAGAACCACCCAGAGATACAAAGACACACAGAAAAGAAGAAGACAACAAAGAGAGAGAGAGAGAACCAAAGGAGAAAGCGAGAGTGAGAGCTGATACCGAATACCTCCTGACGCCGGCGAAGACCTCCTTTTCTGGCGTAGTTGGCGTCGGTGAGTAAAGATGCAGAGAGCTTCGTCAAAACCTAGAGAGAGTCTCCTAACCACCAAATAATTTAGAAATTATTATTTGAATAACAAATGATTTTAAGAATGAACTAAAATCACCTAAAATTTTACTTTCAATATACTCTCCTTATTTCTTCTTATTTCTTTTTAACACCTTTGGAAAAAAGCCAGAAAGTCAATTGTATAACAAAAATGATATCACCTACGGATTCCTAATCGGTGTCTGATGTACATAAACCCTTAAAGAATGTGTTTATCCATGTTTCTTCAAATTCGATAATGATGATGTAAGAAAGATAAACAAACTCAAAGACTTCACCAAAGAAGCAATCATTGAAAGGTTGTACATACCAGAGATCCATGTTTATTGGCCTCGTACACTTACTACTCCAAGTAAGCTCCAAAGCTATTATTTGTTTCACATAGAAGAGAGTTGGACATAATTATTTTTGTTATAATAGTAAAGAGATAATAACTTTAAATGGTATAAAACCCGATTTGATTGGCAAGACTCTTAAAAATTTTAGAGAGAAGTTAGAGAGATATAAGAGAGAAATTTTCTTATTTCGTATTTGGAACGAAGTTATGAAAATTTCTATTACAAAATGATTCTAATGGTTGATGTTGGGTTCATTAGTAGTATAAAATTGGCAAAGCATTCAATCAAGTTATCAAACTTGATTTTGTTTTCTCGTTGTCTATTTTTGATACCCCCTTGGACACCAGCTCTACTATTGTTTCTTGTGTCGATATCGTTTTTTGTATTGTCTTATGTTGTTTCGTTAAAAAATTTTCTTGGAAAACCCACTGGAAAAACCCATAGAAAGGTTGGAAAATCCACTGGAAAAACCCATAGAAAGAGAACAAGAGTACAACGACGTAAACTTCCCCTCGAATGATGAATATCATATCCTTAGACATCTAGTAGATATCGTATTTCAATGTTATGGATATGCTTTTTGAATATCGAGGTAGGTAATGATTTTATGAAGAGGTCAACAACATTGTCATACGAACGAACATATTTTATTTCAACCTATTTGTTGTTTTCAAGTTCTTGAGTATATGAAAATAACTTTGGAGGGATATGTTTCTTCCTGTCGCTTTTGATATATCCTTCTTTTCTCTGGGCAACGCATGCATCATTATCTTCATATATAATAGTTGGTTCTATTTTGAAGTTGATTCCGCAACTTGATTGGATGTGTTTACTTATGGATCTAAGCCATACACATTTTTTACTTGCCTCATGCAACGCAATGAGTTCAACATGGTTCGAAGAAATAGCCACAAGTGTTTTTTATGAGAATGCCAAGATATAGCCGTGTCACCGATTGTAAAAACGTATCGTGTTTATGATATAGCCTTTATGACAAATATTCTGCATCTGTAAAACTAATCATTTGATCATTTGCTTGACGCATTAACCAACACCATAAAATAATAGAATGATCGACATGGTGGATGTATAGGTAATGCATATGAATATATCTTAAAATATTTTTTTTGTCAACACTGGGCCACAATTGCCGGCCCATTAGCCAAGTTTCTACATAATGTAGGCAATGAGACTCGATCCCTGGTTGTGCAAGTGTGCATATCATAGTGAACTTACCGACTGCCACTAGACTAAAGGCCACTTGCGAATATATCTTTTGCGTAGGTTAATGTATCTATTTTAGTAAGCCATTTACTTAAAGGTGGAGGGAGGATGATTTGGAAGGAGAAAAAGAACATGAAGACACTTCCGTAATTTATTACACATTTATGCTTCTATATAAAGCAAAACATATAAACTCATATTTTTATCAGCTTCTTCAACCTTTCGTCAGATTTCTCAAAAATGGCAACCCAAACTTTCTGTGTTTTTCACCTTATTGTAGAAAGAATTAGATATGCTTCCCACAAGTCTGTGGGTATTGCTCTCCTGTCAATGCATCTACTGTGAGCCTCAACATCAAACCACCACGTAAGATTGCTGTTGCTTGTTCAACATTCTCAGAGTGATGAAACCTTCAGTCGGCTTGATGAAAGTTTGGTCAATATATATTTTCTTTTGTATGAAAATTTTCTTTTAAATGGAAGAAAAAAACAAAAAAAAGAGTAGCCAATTGGGTTGAGCTCAATACACATATTATGAAACCCAAGGTAATTAATTAAAACAAAACTATGTTTATTATTAAAAAATATATTAAGAGGAGCTTATTCCAAATAAATGTGTCTTTGTCTGTTTAGATATATACCAAGGCATCCATGACTAAAAGTGAATAACTTGACCCGAAGCTAGGTCGGTTGAGTTTGTTAAGATTACCAGAACAGTCATTAACAAATACATAAAATTCACAAGTTATCAGCACAAAATTGGCACATAAACTATATATCCAAAGATTCTTAGATGGGAAACATTTATCTCACGACCAAATACTAACTGTAATGGAAAATATTTGTGATGTGCTCTGGGTCTTATCTGAATGAGTGTTTCTGCCTGCAAAATTGCATGTCCCCATGTAGAAGTTGAGAGTTTTGATCTCATTATCAATGGTCTTGCAATTTATTGTAGACATTTAATTAATAATTAATCCAAACCATTTTGTGCATGTGATACATAGTTTTCTACATTAATTATCATTATCATACAATAATCATTAAATGCTTGGGGATGTGAATACAATAATTATCCAAACTCTTTAAAGTTGGTCAAAAATGCATTTATATTAGATATTTGTTTTCATTATTTAAATATAGAAAAAGACAATAAATATTAGCAAGGAGAAAAGACAAAAAGTAAGAATAATAGAGAACATAAAATATTGTGAAAAATACACACAACATTAAAAATTGATATCATACGACACGTGAATTAACACCTATTGTTCTCCTTGAGGATTCAAAAAAGTTTGGCATATTATTAATTGGCATATTTATGAAAACATCCATTTCGACCATCTTTTGCAACATAGAAATCTCGATATTAAAATGATATTTCTTTGATTTGTTAAATTTCTCTTCCACCTAAGTGTTTGTCTTCGTCCATCTCAGTAGCCTAACTCGTAGTTTCTCCACACCACTTCCACGGTAAGTGCTTTTGTTCTATTACCACGTTTGAGTAATTAGACCTATTTTAAACCTCTTTTGCAACATAGAAATCTAGATATTCAAATAATTTTTCTTTGATTTGTTAGATTTCTCTTCCACCTTAGTTTTTGTCTTTTTCGCTCTCACTAACCTAACTCGCAGACGAGTTTGTGATTTTTCCACGCCACTTTCATGGTTATAGCTTTTATTCTATTATCAAGTTTCAATAATTAAACTCATTTCAACCCACTCTTGCAACACAAAAATTTAGAAATTTAATTGATTTTTCTCATATAAAAACATTAATGCTTTTCTCATATAAAAAAATTTCATTTACACTAAAATAATAATAATTTCAATAATATTTATTAGGAAATTGTTGGACGATTGTACTCTTTAGGATAATTTTTCCCACCTCTAAATCTAAGAAAGATGTAGAACTCTTATAAATTGGTCAAAAAAGTATTTATATTAGAGATTTTTTTTTGTTTTTTACATATAGAAAAAGATAAAAAAAATTAGGGGACATTAGCGAGAAGAAAAGATAAAAATAAGAATAATAGAAAACATAAAATATTGTGAAAAATACACAAAAGTTTTAAAATTGATATTATACGACACGTTGAGTTAACACCCATTGTTGTCTTTGAGGATTCAAAAAAGAGTTTAGCATATTATTAGTTAGCATATTTATGAAAAGAGGAAATTAAAAAATTAGGTAGTTTTCTATAGATTAATTTGAAGAATAGGTGATTTCTTATAATTTTGCGTTTTAGGTAGTTTTACAAATGTTAAATACCAAAATTACCATTATTATAAAGACTCATTAACGTAATCTCATATTAGAATTAGAGAAAATATAATATTCTAACTGATAAATAACTGAGAACTAATAAATAAAAAATTTAAATTATTAAAAAACAGAACAACACACGGTAGTTTTTTCTCTCTATTTGTCGTTACCACTCCTCTTATATCATCTTCTTCGTCATATCACCATATTTAATTATTTCCTTTAACAAATTTTTATTTAAACTGTTTTATATGTTACAATTCTAGTGATTCACTTACGTATTTGTTCATAGGAAAAGACGAAAATATATTTCCAGAAAAATGAATATGTATTAGTGAGCTAGTTGTTCTCATTGTAAATAACAATAAATTTAGAATAAAATTGAGTTGAATAGCAACACGTTCAGAATATAAACTTACAAAGATTGTAGATTATATAGGACCCTTGCAAGTAACATTGTTGCTTTGAATATGAATTCTAGTATTTAATTTTATAAAATACCAATTTCCATTTGTTTTAGGAATCTACCAAAAATATAATTACGATTTTTGTAAATATTTAAATATTATAATTAACGGTAAAAATGTTCAACTCATAATTTGTTAAATAAGCAAAGTGTTTAAACACCAAAAGAAAAACTAAAACTACCCTATTACCAATTAGCTTTCTAAATTTACATACTTTACTAAAATTCTCGTATGAAAAACATCTATTTCAACCCTCTTTTGCAAAATAGAAATCTAGATATTAAAATGATTTTTCTTTAATTGGTTAGATTTCTCTCCCACCTCATTGGTCAGAAACCTAATTTGTCAGCGAGTTCATGGTTTCTCAACGCAAATTTCACGGAAAGAGCTTTTGGTTTATAATCAAGTTTGAGTAATTAAACTCCATTCGACCCTCTTTTGCAACATAGAATTTTTTATCATATAAAAACATTAATGCTTTTCTCATATAAAAACATTTCATTTACATCGAAATAATAACAATTTAAAATTTTTTATTAGGAAATTGTTGGACGATTGTACTCTTTATAATAAATTTTCTCTCCTCTACATTCAAGAAAGATGTAAAACTCTTCTAAACTACTAAAAAAAGCATTTACATTAGAATATTTTTTTCGTTTTTATATAGAAACATGTAGTAGGTAGCAAATGGGTTGTACTCTTTAGGATGAATTTTCTCATCTCTACATCCAAGAAAGATGTAAAACTCTTCTAAATTGGTCAAAAAAATTTAAGTTAAATTTTTTTCGTTTTTTATATATAGAAACATGCAGTAGATTGCAAATTCGTAAATTGTCAACTATAAAGACATGTTGATCATGAAGCGCTCTAATCTCAAACCCCATTGCGTTTTTCTATATGTCTAACTCAATGGTTTGTTGAAATTTTTGGGTATTATAGGAGAAGAAATCGAAAAATAAATGATTGATATGGAGGAGAAAGTTTTTCATAGTCAAGATAAGAAGAAATAAGATAAAGAACAGAAAATGATTTGAGATGAGGTACCTTTTGAGTGAGATAACATTGATACTCGGATATGTAAGAGGGGAGTCTTCACTGTTTGAGTCTATTACCATTTGCAGGTTGTAAACTTGTTGAAACATCAACAGAGGATGGAACATCTATGGTGTTAGAGTTTGAAGATGTAATAGGCACAATATCAATATGAGGATGAGATGATGATGCGTGATCTATAGTTGTATCCACATGCTCATTAGATGTACTAACAAGATGATCAATATTATAACAAGATGCTGAAGTATTATAAGTATGAGTTATATGATCCGAATGATGCATCAAAAGTTCATTATGCTCATAATTGTTAGGAATAGACATAGGCAAAATAGTTACAGGAAACAAATCAGTAACATAAACGTAATGCATCATATCCTTAAAAGGAAACATATCTTCATGAAAAACAACATTGCGAGAGATAGAAATAGAATGATTCTCAATGTCTAAGATTTTTTATCCTTTATAACCATTGGGGTAACCTAAGGAAACAAAGGGCCTAGCATGAGGAGAAAACTTATTCCTAGAACTAGGTAATGTCGAGACATAACAAAGACAACCAAAAACTTTTAAGAGAATTATAATCAGGAAGCTTATGCATCAACACTTCATAAGGAGACTTATCACCAAACAAAGGAGAATGTAATCTATTGATAAGGAAAGCAGCAGTTTGAACACAATCTTTCCACTAACCAATTGGAATATTATACTAGAAATATAAAGCTCTAGCTACATTAAGAAAATGCTGATGTTTACGCTTAACAACAAAATTCTGTTGTGGAGTTTTAACACAAGAAAAGTAATGTATCATACCTCTACTTTCAATGAGATCAGAAAAATTCAATTCAGGAGCATTGCCAGTCCTAATGGCCTTTATATTAACAGAATATAAAGTTTCCATGAGTTGCAAAAAGGAAGAAAATATTGTTTGAACAACACTTTTATTTCTCATCAAATAGATCCAGGTTACACGAGTTGCATCATCAACAACAGTAAGGAAATACCTATAATCCTCAACAGTTTCATGTGAAAAAGGACCCCAAACATCAAGGTGAACCAAATCAAAAGCATTTTCAGATAAGTTGTTATGAGAAACAAATGGTAAACGCTTTTACTTAGCTAATAGAAAAAAATGAGCGAAGACTAGAACTAGACAGACTCTTAGACAAAGACAAATGAGAGAACATATAATAAAGTTTTGCTGATGAAGGATGACTAAGACGTTGGTGCCAATGGTCCTCATTCATAACAACAGAAGCATTTTCAGATAAGTTGTTATGAGAAACAAATGGTAAACGCTTTTACTTAGCTAATAGAAAAAAATGAGCGAAGACTAGAACTAGACAAACTCTTAGACAAAGACAAATGAGAGAACATATAATAAAGTTTTGCTGATGAAGGATGACCAAGACGTTGATGCCAAAGGTTCTCATTCACAACAACAGAAGCACACAAATTCAGGGAACCAGTAGGAGCAGACATATCAGTTTGATTGAAAGCATATAGATTGTGAAAAACTCTACACTTCCCAATCGTCAAGCTCTGAGAAAGTTCCTGAATCACACAAGAAGCAAGATAAAAATGAGCAGAACATTTACTAGTTTGAACAAAAGAACTCACACTTATCAAGTTGAAGTGAAAAGAAGGAATATGCAACGCATTATGCAAAATGAAAGCATCAGATAATTGAACTGTGCCAATATTAGTACTGGGAACTCTAACACCATTAGGTACTGAGACTGTCAATGAATGAACGTGTTTATAATATGCAAAAACGCTAAGATCTGAACATATATTGCTAGTGGCTCTACTGTCAACTATCCAAGCATCATGCGGAATTTGAGTGGTTAAAGAGGAGAGAACGTAGTGATTAAGGGTCAATTCGTCATTTTCAAAGTGAAGTTTTGTGGATATGAATGATGTAATACATACAGAAGACTTACAAGTCATTGAGCCATGAGCAGTTATTAATGCCGCTGAAGTTTGAGATGGATTTGTTGTTGAACTTGTTCTTTTGAAATATAGTAAGATCCAAATAACCATTCCGAGTAGTATAAGAAGCACTATTTTGTGGAACAATCTCAGAAACAACATTAGTAACAATATTCTCCTTGTTGTAAGACTGGTTCCAATACGATGAAACATTGTTGTTTTGTTTTTTTGTTGTAGATGTAGAAGCTTGATTCTTGGCTCCTGGATGTCTTGGTGGATAACCATGTAATTTATAACACTTGGTAACCACATGATCAATCATCCCACAATGAGTACATATTAGCCTTGGTCGAGACTTAGATGCATTGCTATAAGCACCAAAATGTTACGGATCATCATCTTGATTAACTTGTGAAGCTTGAAAAGCGACATTTTCCATACCAACAACATGTTTAATGATCCTTTGGCACTCTTTTTGATTGAACATATTGAATATTTCTTCAATATCCTACAGAGGTTGAGCATAAGACTCATTAAGTCCCATCCAGAATTTCATAACTCGACTTTTGTCTAACATTTTTTTCCAATTTGAAGCTGTTGCACATTCACACTTCCCACAAGTGCATATTGCAAGTTCCAAAAAGTTCTTATAGGTCTCCCATAATGTCACTATTTCACCATAGTAAGTACTAACATCTCGAGAGCCTTGAGCAACCATACAAAGTTTCTGTTCAATATCAAAAATTATAGCAAGATCATCTTGTTTAAACCTATTCATCAAACTATTCCATATTGCTTATGCTGTTGACATGTACAAAAGACCGACACTAATATTCTTGGAAACGGAATTCAACAACCAAGTTGCGACCATGTCGTTACATCGTGACTGAGAACCATCATTATTATCATCATCGGGAGGTTCCATTATAGTTCAATTAACAAATCAAGTTTGTTTCGCACATTTAAGGCAAAACGAACTGACCTTCTCCAAGAATGGAAATTAGCTCCTCCAGTCAAGCGATCAGAGACAAGGATAAGACCAGTATGATCGTTGATGTGGAGGTAATAGGGATTTTCATACAAATCTGTAGATTGACGGTGAACGGGTTGAGTAGAAGGAGCTCCATCGATCCAGTGGATGTAATTGAATCAACAACCATTATCGTGACGTCTTGAGCACATAAGAACAAGACGAACATTAAAGATGAACACAATCGCGATTGGGTGAGTAAAATCAAATAGAAATTCAGAGAAAGAAATTCAAAGATTTCGAAGCAAATCAGAACAAGATTCACTCATGAAGAAATGATTTGAGTGAAGAAGAAGAAATCGAAAGCTATTTCTTCAGCTCTAATACCATATTAAATGAATCAAACTAAATCTCCATTGAAGAGAAGAAAGAGAGCTCAAGAAGAGTACAAGAGATTGAAAATGATTTATCTTCGTTAAACAGAAAAGGAACTGTACAAGCATTTATATACTAGAGACTAATTAAATCTTTAATCAACAATTATAACTAACTAATTAACAATCTGTTTAATGAAATAACAGATCATTAACTAACTAGCTATTCTAGTACCGATTTACATCGGAAGAAGCTGAATGTATATCATTAGTCTGGGCTATGCAATCCTCATGGGCACTTGGATACCATCAGATTATCTTTGAGGGTGGCAGCTCAATTCTCAATACCTTACTTCAGGGTCACAACCACAACTTACAGCTCTCTCCATACATGCAAAACAATTTATGCTTGGCGACAAATATTTGACGATATCGTCATCACCTTCGGTCCTCGTGTCACAAATTCATGTGTTGATGCCCTGGCTAAGTTTATTATCACACAACCATATAATTGGTCTTTATTTAATGTATGTCCTGTATTTTTACAGACTCATGTAAACAATAATTGTTATTAATAAAGTTATTTTGAAGGAAAAAAGTAGAGTTTAAATTTATATTTTCTTTATATTTAAGAAACTAAAATTTTATATATAAAAAAAAAAAATATATATATATATATATATATATAATATTTAAAAATATTAGACATGCATGCCTTTCTTTATATTGTGCTTTTTTCATATAAAAATATATTATATTGAGTGAATAAGATTTCAAAGATCCGACAACAATAGATCATAAAGAATATAAAGAGAATAATGTACGCAGACGATCATACATAACAACGAGAATGAGATTATGCTAATCCAAAGATAAAACGAAGACCAACAATGAATCAAGTTTAACAAATATCATTTAAGAAGTTTTCCGCACAACATATTTGAAGACGGACTTCAAATCAAAATTAAAAGACAATAACTTGAAACCATAAACCATAGACCAGCTTATTTGAAAATGATCAAATAATGATGAGTTGCAATCTTGTGTTTGCTATTATAAAAAAATCTCATTAGAAAATATCATTATGCTGGAAATTTTAATTAAAATTATATTAAAAAGGTGCCGATTATACAATAACCATCAAAACAGTTTTATGTCAACTTGGGAAGAGTTTCATACTCTCCTTCCCTAGATAAAAGTTTTCAGCATCAAAACTTATTGTATTTGAGATATTATAATCTTGAATTTATCGATTGCTCTTGAAGATTTTGGTTGGTTTTATCATTTGCTTTTGCAATCAAAGAGATGATCGCGGAGGAGATTCTAAGATCTTTGGATTATCATTCATATTTATTAATATCGACGGCTTAACTCTTGCCATGTGTTAATCCCAGAAAGGTTCCAGTACACCTAATTACAGTGGATTGAAGACCAAATTGTAACTCAAACCTCGTGCTTCAAGGATACAGTGGCTTTTAGACCGAAGAGTCTCTCTTAGCTTCCTTCTTCCTCATCATATCTTCCTTCTACTACTTCAACTAGAATTGGCTGTTGCAGGAAGCTCTTCTTCTATTTCTTTTATTCCAAAGAAACAACTACAAATGGAGAATCTTACCCTAGTTTCTTGTTCACCTTCTTCTCCGAAGCTTTTAATCGGATACAATTTCACTTCCTCGCTTAAAAACCCAGTAGGGTTTTCTCGTCGGACTCCCAAAATTGTCCTCCGGTGCTCCAAAATCTCTGCCTCCTTGCAATCTCAATCTCCCTCATCGTGTCCGGAGAACGCTGGAGATATCGGTTAGTTTGCTACTTCCACTCGATTACCTGCCATGGAAAATGCGAAAAAATTCGGCAAATTTTTCCTAACTTACTTGTGAATTCCATATAATTAACATTCAAATTGTAAGCCCTTTTTGACGGGTTAAAACAAAAGCTTATGATATGTCTTATCTCCTAAAAAAGTTCCACTTTTTATGAATTTGCAATTCGAAGTCTTTAGAAAGCCGTTGATTGTTAGTATTGTTCACTTTGATTTTATGTTCATCTTGCAGTGGTTGTGAAACATAGAAGCAAAGCTTTCGCAAGTATTTTTTCCTCGAGTCGTAATCAACAGACAACTTCTTCTGTTGCGCCCCCAAGTTCAGCTGTGCCACCACCATCTTCTTCAACCATGTAATTTTCAACTATTTTCATTCTTTTGGAAAATGTGCTAAGTTTTTACATTGTTTGATTTTGGTAGTTAAATAATGTTTTTCTTGTAGAGGATCACCACTTTTCTGGATTGGTGTTGGAGTTGGGCTATCAGCTTTATTCTCAATGGTGAGTTGAGGATTCCTTTCTTTATGTTTTTTTCCTCTAGACATATTGTTACTTGGTTCAATATTCCTAACGGATTCGTTTTCCCTGATGGCATTGCAGGTAGCTTCAAGTTTAAAGGTACCAGTAACTATTACGGGATTTGTGCTCTCTTAGTATTTTGCAGAACAACAACTTTATCCATCATGCTATCTCTACTGTAGTGCTCCTGTTTTTGAAATAGTTCTTTTTTTCCCACTGAATTGGTTATCTGAACAAGGTGAACTGTTTGCTCACACTTTCTGAATCTTAAGTTCAAAAGCATGAAACATTTGCCTATCTTTTTTGGTTAGTCACGTAATTCATATGGAAGGTTTGAGATAACCTACTTATCATATGGTTTCAGTAATGCATCAGGTATTCACACCTATTATTATATCATTACGCGGAATGTAATATATTTCGCAAGCTCTCAATGCTTTCCATCATTATTCGTCTAACTGGCTTTTACTCTCTCTGGACCTTTTTCGGCTTTGGTTTCAGAAATATGCAATGCAGACAGCTATGAAGACGATGATGAACCAGATGAATACGAAAAGTGGCCAGTTTAATAATCCTGGATACCCATCAGGATCACCTTTTCCGTTTCCATTTCCTCCTCAAACAAGTCCTGCTTCCTCACCATTCCAATCTCAATCCCAGTCTTCAGGTGCTACTGTTGACGTAACAGCAACAAAAGTAAATACACCTCCTGCAACTAAACCGCAACCTATGCCTGCAAAGGATATAGAAGTGGATAAGCCGAGTGTTGTTTTAGAGGAAAGCAAAGTGGAGAAAGAAGAAAAGAACTATGGTAGATTCTTTTTTGTTTCAAAAATCAACCTCTTCTCATTTGTATCTTCAATTTTGATGGTCTTCCTTTCTCCATTTCTAAGTTTGGAATTTGATTTAACTTCGGATGCAGCCTTTGAAGATGTTTCACCGGAGGAGACCACAAAAGAAAGCCCATTTAGCAACTATGCTGAAGTCTCTGAAACTAGTGCCCCGAAAGAAAATCGCTTATTTGAGGATGTAAGGTTCAATTTTTTTGTATCTACCCAGCACACCAAGTGGCAAATTTAAAACGTGTCCTAATTTTGCTAACCTTGGCGTTTTTGTGCTCTCTTATCTAATCTTTGGGTGAAGGTTTTGCAAAATGGAGCTGGTCCAGCAAATGGTGCAACTGCTTCAGAGGTTTTTCAATCTTTGGGTAAGTTATGAATTGTAGGTTTCATCACTTCCAAAGAACTGTGCTTGATTCATGATTAAGGTTATCGTTTCTCACTATATTTTGTACCCTATGCCAACAAATAAGACATTATTTATGTTGGTGAATAAGAGAAACAAGTTGGCTTCGAAATATTCTATTCCATTACTTGTGTGTCCCTCTACTAATCGTTGCTCTGTATTGGTATAACCGTATAAGACTTGCAGCTCTAAGGAATGCTTAGTACTCTCAGGCAATAAACAGTGCATAAGGATTGTTTCTTCTGATCTGTTATTTTGGTTTACCAGCATATCAGCCTACTTAAATGTTTCATATCTCAATGAATATGATTATTTTTTCTTGTCTCATCTCCTTAATCCTTAGTCCGTCCATTGTTTACTCAGGCGGTGGAAAAGGAGGGCCAGGTTTGTCTGTAGAAGCTTTAGAGAAAATGATGGAAGATCCAACAGTTCAGAAGATGGTTTACCCGTAACTCATCGTCCCTGTCACATTATACTTAAATGCATTCCCTTAAGTTTATCTTTGAAAGTAGTTGCTTAGTGGATGTTTGGTAACATTGCATGTATAATGCAGGTACTTGCCTGAGGAGATGAGGAATCCAGAAACTTTCAAATGTAAGTCTGTAAACATTTGAACCTTTTATATTATAACCTTTGTTCTCATATTTGCGTATTTCTCGATTTTGGATAAAAGGTTATGTAACTATCTTTGAATGAAAACCTTGAACTAGTTATATAAGGGAATTTCGGAAAAATACGACATCTACCCAAGTATTGAAAGAATAATCTCATTGACATTGGGTTTGATATCTATTGTTTCCACTTGGAATTTCGCAGGGATGCTTAAGAATCCCCAGTACCGTCAACAGTTACAGGACATGCTGTAAGCTCCATGTTACGAACAAATTTATTTGTTTTCATTGCTTTTAAGAATCTCTAAATTATGTTATCAGTAAACACTCTTGTTTAATTCTTTCTGTGGATTTAGGAATAATATGAGTGGAAGTGGTGAATGGGACAAGCGAATGACAGATACCTTGAAGAATTTTGACCTGAATAGTCCTGAAGTGAAGCAACAATTCAGTAAGACATATTTTTCAATTTCTACCAAGTTGATGCCAAATAGGTCTGATACTCATTGATTAAAACCGTATATTCAGATCAAATTGGACTTACCCCAGAAGAAGTAATTTCTAAGATCATGGAGAATCCTGATGTTGCCATGGCATTCCAGAATCCTAGAGTCCAAGCAGCGTTAATGGAAGTACGTTTTTGTTAACTTGAATCAAAGAATTCGATTTAATATTTTTCTACTCCTTTCTTTATACAAAACTAAAACCAATGTTCATTGTTGTTGCAGTGCTCAGAGAACCCAATGAACATCATGAAGTATCAAAACGACAAAGAGGTAATAATACTTAATCTTCAGCTACTTCTTCTCCATACTTCTGTAAGATGTATAAGGTATTATTTTGTTGCAGGTAATGGATGTGTTCAACAAGATTTCGCAGCTCTTCCCAGGAATGACGGGTTGAAGAAGCTCACGTCTTTTGGTTTTTATCTTACTGGATCACAATGTCACCATGTCTTTAGTTATTTTTGTAG
This sequence comes from Lepidium didymum, assembly GCA_963920545.1. Lineage (NCBI taxonomy): Eukaryota > Viridiplantae > Streptophyta > Magnoliopsida > Brassicales > Brassicaceae > Lepidium > Lepidium didymum. The sequence continues at coordinate 13,245,071 of OY986996.1, forward strand.
GATAAAACATGTTTTTTTAGATTCCAACCAAAGATTCTTCAGTTTTGCTCATCAGATCAGAGGACTGTAACATATTCATTTCTTCGTCTCTATATATTGAAAATTAAGGTTGTAACTTTTAAAACGCGGTCGCGAATTGAAATTGTGTAAAACGTCTTCTGTGGCGTTTGGTTTGATACATTACATTTGTGATTTGTTGTTTGATAATAAAAGGGCAAAAAAAGTTTCAGACCAAAAATAAAATAAAATAAAATAGCAAATTTTCTTGTTTTTGTTTTCTCACTTTGACAGAATACATACATATTTCTGGATACTGAGTTTAAACGAGGGAAATTATATTTCTAGAAACTAGCCACGTAAGACTTATCTAAGATCCTATGAACAAAATTTGGAAAACTATTGACCTGAACCCAAAAATCCATGTCATTGCTAGATATCGGTGATCCAAAGCAAATGATGTAACCTCTTATAACAAGTGAGAGTACCTCCAATATAAAACCAGATTTCTATTCTATCCAACAAAAATGATATCAAATACAATAATCCCACACATCTTCGAAGATTGGCAAGTCAAAGCAAAGTGACCGATTAATACCTTAATAAAACCAAATGAAAAAAATAGACCACGATCAAATATTCATTGTAAAAGGAGTGAAATTACTCGTGGCCACATCAAGGCAGTTAATGAAGTGGTGGGGTTTTACCGATACGGTCAAATTATCGTTGTTCCCATTTCGTCGACGTCGTGATATGTATGCGTAGGGTTTTACCGATACGACGGTTGCTGTTTACCGCGCGGGAGTGAATTGGCTCGTAAATTCTTTCGCTCAGTCGAATATTTTCTGTCCCCGACGAACTGGCGGATTCGTGTCGTGTCATTACTTCGTGGGTGAGTATCTTGTGACTTCGGATTTGTGTGTTCCCTTCTTTGTTTCCTGACTCTTGAGCAACTCGATGAGAAGGAAACTCATTCCTCGTATCTGCAGTTGGTAATAGATTTATTTGCTATGTTAATCGCGACATGTGATTCCGGTGACCAGCTTTTTTCTTTTACTTTTTCTTTCAATTTGTCTCTGTGTTAGGTAATGTACTCTCAGGAATAGAAATTATTAGCGAAATTGGATGTAATAATGTTGAGGTTCATCAATCATGAATGTTGAAAGTTGCAAAATTGTAGAGAATTACTATGCCATTGTCTTTTACTTTCCTGAAAATTTGGATATAATGCTTAGGGTTCTCTTGAGAAGGACTAAGATGAAGTCTAGAAGCGAAAGTAAGAATGTTAGACTTGCAGCAGACACGAGAGAAGCAGTGAACAAAGTTCTAGACAAAAGCAGTGCTTGTGGCTCTCGAGGCAAGAAGAAGCTAGTTGATACTGCACAGAGATTTGATTCCGCAAAGGTTTGTTTCCTATTCATGCGAAGAACATCGTTGTTTTGCTAATTTTACTTAATTAACTAGGGTATCATAAGATGTTTATGGAGTTCTATTGATTGTTTGCAAGGTTTCCTTAAGGATTGATAATTCCGTGGTACTAATTAAGAAATAATCAAAGGCGTTAAAAAGCTATTTTGCTTGTCTTATGCGTAAATATTTGATGGGGAGAGTTGTCTTCTAGAGTTTCTGTTCTCTGGGAATGTAAATTATTTTAAATATCATTGCAGCGAGATAAAGGCAAAAATGAAGAAAACTTAGCGGACAATGTTCTAGAAGACAGGGAATGTGGTAACGTTCCATTCTGTGATGATGATGAAATGAATGATTCAGACTGGGAAGACTGTCCAATTCCTAGTCTTGATAATATGGTTGATGCTAATGTTGATGACACCAGAGAGCTAACCATAGAATTTGATGATGTTCGTGATGCAAAGACGCAGAAGAATGTTTACCGTGCAACAGCAGTAGACAAAGTATACCGTTCTTAAGAAAACTTCAGGAAATGCAATATGTTTTCTTCTATTGATTCTTCAAAAATGAATGGTAGCTTAAAGAGTTGTGCTTTGTCTTAAAGGAACGGGCGGAACTTGTCCATAAGGTTCACTTGCTCTGTCTGCTTGCGAGAGGAAGGATAGTTGACAATGCTTGTAATGATCCCTTGATTCAGGTGAATAACTTGTCTCTATTTACTACAGTTGTGTTAGCTGTTGCTTTGAAGTTATTATTGTTTGCTTAGGTTGCAGCTTATGTATAATTTTTGTCTTAATTTTTAATTTGATGCGCAGGCTTCCTTGCTCTCACTTCTACCATCATACTTGTCAAAAGCAGCAAATCTCGAGAAAGTTACTGTCAAGAATATTGCTCCTCTTCTTCATTGGGTATGGATTTACTGGCCCGTAGCTTTTGTTTTCTTGTGATGGAAAATTAAACAGCACTTTTTAAAAATAATTTAATTGAAGTTAAACAACTTTTCCTTGGCTTAAATTGTAGGTTCGTGGAAATTTTTCTATTAGGTGTACTCCCAGTTCTGAGAAATCCTTTTGTACTTCCCTAGCATTTGCTCTTGAATCCCGTAAAGGCACAGCTGAAGAGGTCAGAAGTGATCAGATTTTAGTTGGTTGTATTGTTGAAACCTCAATTTTCAAACTTTTAGTTTCAATCGTCACTGGGGGAAAAATTATTTTTTGTATGAAGACTACTCTGTTTGACTTTGAATGTCAGTCTGTATTCTAGAAAGGAGTTGTCCAATATTGATCAAAGCTACTCAATGGGAAACTTATTTGATCATTTTTGCAGCTTGCAGCACTGACTGTTGCTTTGCTTAGAGCATTAAACCTCAGAACTAGGTATGTGAGATTTGTTTTGTTGCCACTATATAGTACTTATACTTGGTTTCTGAGGTTGATTGTAACATCTTTTTTGCTCTGTAATATCAATGGCAGCTTGTCTAAAGTGGCATATAAACACTTTATTAATGAGGATTATTGAGTTTGCTGAACAGTGGGGATTTTGTCCTATTTGGCTTGATTTTCAGCTCTATAACGTTAATTGACATTTGATGTTATTTTTTTCAAGATTATTCTTTGTCAGAGAGTTAGGTACATTACCATTCTGAAGTGCTGTATATTTATAGTGTCTTGCAGCTTAGTATGCCAAGCGTGTTTACTAATTTGAGTTTGGCAGGTTTGTGTCTATTCTTGATGTTGCATCCCTAAAACCAGGGGCCGATAAGGATGAATCATCAGGTCAAAACAGAGCTAAAATGAAGCATGGGGTATTCAGGACCTCAACTCTTATGGTACCAAAACAACAAGCCAACTCGTCATACCCGAATAAATCTTCTTCCCGTGTTGAGGATAAAAATCTGTGTAAAACATCTGAGCCTCAGCATGAGAATCCCCAGGGCTCCGATCAGTTACAAGAGAATACAGAAAATTCATATTGTGAAGTAGGATTGTCCAGCAGATCTGACAGAGCAAGGAGGAAAGGAGATGTTGAGTTCGAGATGCAATTAGCCATGGCTTTGACTGCAACTGCAAACAATCAACAGAGCTCTAAAGTGATGGAGAAAAAGAAAAGTCCGGTAATAAAAAAATCAAGTGATGGCTCGTCAGTTTCTGACCAAGTAATATCCACAGCTATTGGTTCAAAGAAAGTGGAATCTCCTCTTTGTTGGGCTGAGGTGTATTGCAGCGGGGAAAACATGGATGGGAAATGGGTCCATCTGGATGCTGTCAATGGAATGATAGATGCAGAGCAAAATGTAGAAGCTGCAGCTGCCGCATGCAAAATGTTTCTTAGATATGTTATTGCCTTTGCTGGTGGTGGAGCCAAAGATGTCACTCGCAGGTTTTCAATTTCCTGTATTATTATAATTGCTATATCAGACAATCCACATCATTATATTAGAATTATGACGCCTGCAAATAGTTTCCGTTTCTAGATACTTGTCTTTACATCTAGTTTCCTTTGGAAACTTTTCTTATTCAGGTACTGTACAAAGTGGCATACTATTTCTTCCAAACGGGTGAATTCAGTGTGGTGGGATATGGTTTTAGCACCGTTAAGAGACCTAGAGTCAGCGGTAACTCACGAAGTAGACATTGCTTTGAGAAATTCTGCTAGCCTAAATCCTGTTGCTAACATAACTTCCTCAAGTAGCTCGTCATTTAGTTTAAGGAGTGCTCTTGAAGATATGGAATTAGCTACGCGTGCATTGACTGAACCTCTTCCCACTAACCAGCAGGTAAATTGGATGTAATTGTCACCTAACAAACAAATTTAAAGCACACAATTCACTTAAACCTTCAGTGACAAAACTTCGTCTACTTAATCTTGCAGGCCTATAAAAGCCACGAACTCTATGCTATTGAGAAATGGCTTAACAAGAATCAGATACTTCACCCAAAAGGTCCAGTTCTGGGATTTTGCTCTGGTCATCCTGTCTATCCTCGAACCTGTGTGCAGACTCTTCGAACAAAAGAAAGATGGCTTCGAGATGGGCTACAACTTAAGGCCAATGAAGTTCCATTAAAGGTTATTCACCCTTGATGATTATCTCTTTAGTCATTCCTCCTTTCTTTTTTCCGGTTTGATGATCAACTTGAGAAGTCCATTATTACCTTAGATACTTTCGCGTAACCAGAAGTTCAAAAAGTTAAAAGATTTTGGAGATGGTGTCAAGGCCAGCGAGGGTGGTTCTAATTGCATGGAACTTTACGGGAAGTGGCAAATGGAACCATTGTGTCTCCCGCACGCTGTTAATGGAATTGTGCCCAAGGTTGAAACAAAGCACTTGTATATCTGTCGTAGCATAACAAACGTTGTAGACAGGAGTAGCATAAAATTCTTTTTTCTGTTTGTATTTGGGGTTTTCAGAACGAGCGTGGTCAAGTTGATGTCTGGTCCGAGAAATGTCTCCCACCAGGAACAGTCCACTTAAGGCTTCCTCGAATATTTTCGGTGGCTAAGAGATTCGGGATAGATTATGCACCAGCCATGGTTGGTTTCGAGTACAGAAGTGGACGTGCTACTCCTCTTTTTGAAGGTATTGTGGTGTGTACCGAGTTCAAAGACACAATCCTAGAGGTACAAATATGTCATAATTCATAATCTGAAACACAGAATTCCATTTGAATATGGATGGATTGGTTTTATATCTGGGTTTTCTGGTTTCGGTTAGGCATATGCAGAAGAACAAGAAAAAAGGGAAGAAGAGGAGAGAAGAAGAAATGAAGCACAAGCAGCTTCAAGATGGTATCAGCTTCTTTCATCTATCTTAACTCGTGAAAGATTGAAAAATCGTTACGCCAGTGACTCTAACGATGTCAAAACAAAGAGTTTGGAAGTGAATCCAAAGACTGAAGTCGGTGAGGCAGAGAATATGAAATCACCGGAAAAGCAGAGAGTAGCTAAGAGAGGAGGAATGTCACGAGTAAGAAAGTCTCGTAGTGAAACTGAAAACCATGAACATGTATTTGTTGATGACCAAGAAACCTTCGATGAGGAAACCTCTATAAAAACAAAACGGTGCAAATGTGGTTTTTCTGTCCAAGTTGAACAAATGTAAACACTTGCTTATTATGACCTGATGGCAATTGTGTATTTTTTACCTGATGACTTTTTTATGTTTTCTAATATCTAACTCATTCTCTGCTTCTTCACAATCATCTCCATCAACAAAGTCTCCTAAACTATTATCAGATTCATATTCATTTAAAGCTTCTTCATCTATAACATTTTCTCTTTCACTACAATAATTCTTTTTAAAAAAGGACAAGAGACCAAGTAGAAAAAAGAGTTTTTAATAATCTTTCACTACCTCTATCTCTTGTAAATCGAAATATATATATTGTTTTTAATAACTCAGGAGTTCACAGATCTTATGGGAGGAGTCTGGACTATTCTCTTGGGGAGGTGCAGCCAAGAGATAGATCCTCTCTCCGGATATTCAAATGGGCCGAAAGCATGAGTCTATATCCGTGTAGAGGTGACTAGGAAAATATGTTTTAGTTTCGCATAGCATAGGAATCGAACATACGAACTCTTTAAAATCCTAGGCCCGCCCCTGCCACTTGATCACAAGCTCCTTGTCGAAATCAAAATATTTTACTGTCTTTACGAGGTAAATCATATCTTATTCCCTTTTATACGAGGTAACAAAACTTGGGTATTCTTTTCTCGACAGTCATCATTTCCCTTCAAGAACTCAGTCAACTTTGAATGATTTTCTTGTAAATTACAGAACTCTATTAATGGCAAAACCAACCACACACAGAAGTTGAGCGCCACTTGTACATGAAGTGAATAACTAAAACGGCACCTACCACCTCAGCGTTTGGTTTTATATAAAGATGGATTTTGTTTTCTTAATTTGGCTATCAAAAATTCACCATTAGAATTTACAAAAAAAAAAATGACTAATCATGAGTGTGATAATGGTTCCTCGAAACTACTCAAGTTGATGATGCTGCTTCTTCTTTTACTTATCATGAGTCCACATGAAGCTGAGTCTGGCTCCATTGTTAAGTATCTTCCTGGTTTTGAAGGACCTCTACCATTCGAGCTTGAAACTGGGTTTGTTAGTGTGTTTGTGTTGTTTTATAATTTTCATGTTGCATATGTGTTTGTGTTGTGAAGAATGAGATCAAAAGTATGTATGCATGACTCGTGAGTGAAGGTATATTGGTGTTGGTGAAGAAGAAGAAGTACAATTGTTTTATTACTTCATTAAATCAGAGCAAAATCCAAAAGAAGACCCTCTTTTACTGTGGTTAACCGGAGGGCCTGGTTGCTCTTCTATCTCTGGTCTCTTTTTGGAGAATGGTAAATTCTTTATAAACTTCCTATCTGGTTTTTGTCCACTTTTTCTTTCAAAATACTTGATGACGTGAATACTGAATAAATACCAAGCTTTTAAGTTTGTTTTTTTATCTTCCAAAGTTTATATTTTTCAACAAAAACTAGGTCCTGTGACATTCAAGGTTGAGGGTTACAATGGAGGAATCCCAAATTTGCTATCTACTACGTACTCATGGACAAAGGTATATATTTTTGTTTTTGTATAATTTTGATATATTCTCATGTTATTGTTAACATGAATATATTGTTATACATAATTTTGGGTGAATTAAATCAATATCACCTAGCTAGTTTTGTCAAAATTGGATAGATGACAGTAGTTTCGTGAAAATTAAATCTTTCTCTTCTGACTCGTAAGCAGATTAATTACGCTGTTATCCCTCTGTAGAGAAAATGTAAAATAAAAAAGGTTAAATGTATAAATTGGTGACTAAATCATATGCTAAATATTTTAGTTATATCATAAAACATACAACTGTATGGTTAAGTTAATTAATTGTATGGTTGACTGTAAATATAAATTTTAGTTATATATATAAACAAATAATTGTATGGTAAACTGCAAGTTAAATAGGTATTTAGAACATCATATATCTAACATGCTAGTTATACATATAAACAAAAAACTATATGGTTGAGTGATATCAAGTTGTTTCCCAAAAAGACCGATTTCATAGAGGTATATGTTGAGATTACATGTTGATTCAAGATGTATAGGGGTATTTCCTATGAGAAACTGATTTAATTTTCAGAAAATTTGTAATCACTAGCTTGAATTTTATATTTTTTAGGTTGCAAGCATAATATTCTTGGACCAACCTGTTGGGACTGGCTTTTCTTATGCCACAACTCAACTTCTTAATACACCAAGTGACACAGGAGAAGCTAAGCTGATTAATCAGTTTCTTCGTAAGGTGAAGAGAGACTAACTTAAGTAAATGTCTTTTTTGTTTGGGTCAAACTTATTGATTCTACAGTGTTATTAATGTTGGTGTATTAGTGGCTAAGCAATCACAGAGAGTTTATCTCAAATCCGTTTTATGCCGGTGGTGATTCGTATTCCGGTAAGATTATTCCAGCCGCCGTTCAAGAAATATCCAAAGGAAATGATGTTGGACTTGAGCCTCACATAAATCTTCAGGTCCCATTTTGTACTTGCTTGCTTCGTACGTTATACTTATTAGATAACTTTGAAACAAAACATTCAAATTTAAAAGTTTTTAATAATTGCTTTTGAATAACAGGGTTATGTGTTAGGAAATCCGTCAACCGATGCAGAATTAGAATTTAGCCATCGAATTCCATTCGCTCATGGAATGGCACTAATATCTGATGAACTCTACGAGGTACCAAACCTACCACAATGAAGTATAGATAAAATAATGGTTTTGTGTGAAAATATTCTCTAAGTTGTTGTTTTTTTACAATTTTACTTTTCATCTCAAAAAGATAAATGCAAGTTAATCTTATGAAATTAAAATGATACGCAATTTTATTTTTATACAGATATTCAAAAAGTTTTTACGGACATATACATTGTATTTTCAAAATTAAAAGAGTAGATTTAGTTTTTTTTTAATCATAAAATTTTTGATTTGATTTATTATTTATCGTAAATTTAAAATTTTGATAATGGTGACAGATCTAGGTTATAATATTACTTAAAAGTTTATGTACAGAAAATCCATAAAAACAAAAGTCTTGTTAATGCAGTCGTTGAAAAGAAGGTGTGAAGGAAAATATGAAAATATTGATCCACTTAATAGAGAATGCTTGAAACTAGTTGAAGAGTTTGAAAAGGTAATTAAACACACTCATAATAGTTATACTTGCATCATTTAATCAAAACCAAAGTGTGTTAATTAATATTTATGCAGTGTATTTCTGGAATAAATTATCCTCTTATTATAAGACCAGTGTGCAAGATCGCACAGATCCCACGAAGAAACATTGAAGAACTTCTCCTTTTGGATGTTCCGTCTACTCATGATTGCTATGTAAGCAAATCCATCTTCACAATATATGGATTCTGATCATAAATACTATTTGTTTTTGATTTTGCACCCATTTGTAGTCTTTTACAGATTTGATAACTTCTCAGTGGGCTAATGACGAGAGAGTCCGCAAAGCACTTCATGTCGTAGAGGTATATTGTTCCACTTATGACAAGTTTACTTTTTATATAAATATAATGTCCAAGATACAATTTCGTAACTTAGTGATTTAAATCTGTTGAGTTTTAACTAGTTTTAAAATGATTTTGACGGGTTTAGATGAGTTTGAAAGAACATGAGAAACTATTAAAATTGGCTACTAAAATCTTTGAAATCGTGAAATTTTGATATTTATATTGTAACAAACAATCATTTAAACATATATAGTTGCTTTAAATATTGTTAATAGTAATTGATTTGCGGGTATTTTTTTCCAAATCTATATATTAAAGAATGACATTCATAAGTGTAGTAACCAAAATTGTCCAACAGCCGAGTGGTAGGGGACGGATAAGGGGCATCATTATGCTCACATGTTTGAACATTCCTTTTTGCTATGCGAACTAAGTCACATGTTTTTGGTTGATATCCCTACATAGATATATACATGTCTAAATTGAATGCCCCGAAAAAAGGTTTATATGTGGACTGCATCCCCTCAAAAAAATAGTTATAGACCTTTCTTATAAGACCTATAAACCCACGAAATTCTATCCTCCATGATTTCATTAGGAATTCTTCACAAAAACATTTTTCGATGTTATGTTGAGTGATATGCTAAACTAGATTAGTTTTTTACCGCCTATACCCATTTTCAACGGAATATCTATGTTAATTTCGTTGAAACTTTTGTGCGTTTTACCGTCAAAATGTTTGAGTAAATACTTTCTGGTATTAGAGAATATTATTTCACATCGAAAATTGAAAGAGATCCTAACTAATATATATAAGATATGAGCCGTTGGAAACCCTAATCTAATATCTGGATGTAATTTCAGGGAAGTATAGGAAGATGGACCCGATGTAGTATGGATCTGCGTTATAGTCGTGACATTAGAAGCAGTGTACCATATCATATGAATAACAGCATCAAAGGCTACCGATCTCTCATTTACAGGTAAGATCAATGGATCTTCAACTTATATAATTTCTGGTCTTTTTTCAAAAAAATTTTTTAAAATTAATTCTGAATAATAGCGGCGATCACGACATGACCATCTCTTTCGTCTCGACAAAAGCATGGATTCGATCTCTTAACTATTCCATTATTGATTATTGGAGGCCATGGATGATACACGATCAAGTTGCTGGATACACTCAGACTTATGCCAACAATATGACATTTGCTACTGTCAAAGCAAGTTTTTGTTATTTTCTCCACTGCATGCATTTATACAACTATTTTCCTAATTTTGCATAAGCAAAATTTTCTTATGTTTGTTTCAAAGATTTGAGATTTTATTTATTTTTTAGGGAGGTGGACATACAGCAGAATATAAGCCAATGGAAAGCTTTATATTATTTCAGAGGTGGAAAAGTGGTCAGCTTTAGTTAAATTTCTCTTTACTATTTACTTATAATATATATGTTTGTTATTAAATCTTTTTAATGTAAACAAACTTGATCGATTTAATGATAAATAAAACACAGCGTTAGGAGAGTTGGATCATGGGTCTAATGCAATTAACTTCCACTTTTGTTAAATGTAATATACACGAATTTTTAATATTTTTTAATTTAATTTAATTTAAATTCTATTTATTGAGATTCTTTTACAATTTAATTTAATTTTTATAATATGAGAAAACAAAAGAAGAGAAAATAGACCAGATGATATATCATTGTTACAGAAAACAAAGAAGAAGAGTTAGATTTGCAGAGACGAAACTTTTAGTAAAAAGAGAGATTTTGGCTCTAATATCATGTTAATTGGTATGAATCTCAATCAATGCGTTGAGCTGTGTAGTGAGTACTCAATATAAAGACGTACAACGTGATAAAAATATATGCAAGCGAGTGTCTTTCATGCTCATGATTTCTCTCTCTCTGGTGGCGATTACTATTTCATTTCTTCGATTCAATCATCTTTCTCGTCGATGTTGTGTCTCTTTATCAGCTTCCTTTCGTTCTTCTTTGATGATTCTTTAATTCTTGTCTGTTGCTTTTATGATGATTGAATTTAGTTGAATCTTGATGTTGGTTTTCTCTCTGCTGAAGTTTTCTGGTTTTTCCGGCCTCCATGGCCAGCGATTCTCCGCCGATATGTGTTTTGCCTCCGTTTAATGGCTCTTCTTCCATCGAGCTGCCTCTCTCCTCTGATTTAGATTTCCCCAAAATGCCACAATCGAAGGGTTCTTCTCCCCTCATTTCTTGATCTCTAGTTGTTCATGTGTCTTCAGTTCCGTTTGTGAACATCATGCCAGCTCCTCCTTTAGCTCCGTCTGTTGTTTTTGGCTCCTCTCCGGCTGAGGTTTCTAAATAAAAGGGGTTGGTTATATGCTGCTAGTAAGTCCTCTGGTTCTGTTACAGCTTTTGATATAGCTCTTGAAATTTCCAATGTTGTTGTCTCTGCTGTGATTCCTGATGATGTTCTTGCTCACTCCACATCTCTTTAGAATAATTTTGTGGTTGAACAAATTATTGGTGAGGCTCCGGCCTGTAGCGGATACGGATATCCGGTCTTTTTAAGTATATCCGTATCCGTATCCATCATATCTGTTATTTAAGTGTCCGCATCCGAAAATACAAATATCCAGAATACGAATATCCGTGAAAAACAGGATATTCGCGGATACCCGCATCCATATCCGTATTCAAATTTTGTAAAAAAAAAAAACCTTTTTTCTTAAAACGTAAAAAAACTATATTTTTTCTTTCAAAAAAATAAAATAAATAATATCGGAAAAGAATAAACAAAAAACAATTAAAATAATCGAAAAAAACAAATATAACATTTTTGGTATTAAAAATATAAAAAGTAAAAAAAATACAAAAAAAAGAAATTATACAAATATCTGGATCCGAAATCCATATTATCGTATCCGTATCCGCCGGATATCAAAATTTACTATCCGTTTTTTGGATAAAATTTTAGATACGGATACGGATATCCGGTAGATACGGACATTTAATCTCAGCCCTACTGCATATTGGTATTGTCCATGCTACTTTCAATCGTATCTGGCAGAACTCTAAAAAAAATCTGAAGATTGATGCTATTTTGATTCGTCCCACGTTAGTTATCTTTCGTATTGATGATGACTCTACTAGAACTCGTGTTCTTCGCTAGCGGTTTTGGCATATTTGTGGCAAACCTTTGCTGGCCAAGACTGGTCTCTGGAATCTGCAAATCACAGTCATGAGGTTCTCGTTATTCCTATTTGGCTTGATCTTGTTCATGTTCATGGTCATTTCTTCTCTTATAGAGATATCAATTATCTAGCAAGTCATATTGGAAAGCCGATTAGAATTCATCCTTCTACAGAGAAGTGTGTGTGGTTGGATATTGCTCGTGTTTTGGTAGAGGTGAATCTAGAAAAGCTGTTCCCTCTTCATTATTTGTGGCTGAGAGAAAATATCATACTTCTCAAATTATGATATCTTACCCTTGGTTACCACCTAGTTGTGATTCTTGCAATAAATGGGGACAACTCTCCAAGGACTGCTCTTCTTTCTCTCAGTTGAATCTGGTTTCTATTGTTCCAGCTCCCTCGTTGGAGGCTGCTATGCTTGTCCATGCTGAACGTATTCCTTCTTTGGAATCTGTTCTTCATGTTCCTACTATGACGACTTCATCTTTGGATCCTATTGTTCCTGCTCCTGAGGTTTTATCTCCAGTGATATCAACTTCTAATATTATAGGTGGAGATCAATTGATCCAGCGTTCTCCTCGGGAATCTGATGATGGTCTTAAGTTTGTAGACTAGACCACCATCAGAAAACAAGGTCGTACCTCTCATACTCTTACTAATCCTAATCGTCTAGTCTCCATTTCACTTCCTAATATCTCTTCTCGTTCAGGATCTCCTTGTTGCTTTCAGGTGTTGGAAGACTTTCATGAAGAGGGTGAAATTCGTGAGCTAGAATGTAATGGGAAGCTTGCTCCTATAAATGTTGCTCGTCCAAAATCTAAAAAATCTCCTCCAGTGGAGAATGTCCTAGTTTATGTTCCTTGAAAAAGGGAGATTCTGGAGTCAGCTCAGAGTAAAGGTACTCGTTCTAAGACTAAAGTAAGTAGGAATCGTCTCGTACTCCTATTGTCAGATCCAAGGATCTATCTCTTGCTTCTTGCCAGAATGTTTCTAAAAAAGCTTCATGTAGATTGCAATGATCTTGGTTTTGGATGGAATATGTGTGGTTTTAATAAGCCACGCAAACATGCTACGTTCCGTAAATGGATTGGTGAAGTTTCTCCTGCTTTTGGCTGCTTAATTGGACTAGGGTCCTTGAAGCCAATTGTCTTTCTATTCTCAACACTTGTCTTTCTTGTTGGAAAGTTATTACAAATTATGATCTCCATCAGCTTTGTAGAATTTGGTTCTGTTTCTCCAATGCAGTTCAGGTTCACCTTTTTGGTAAAAACTCTCAGCATTTTACTTGTGGTATTACTGTAGTTGCCTCTAGTTGTTCTTTCATTTGCACAGCAGTCTAAGCTTCTAATTTTGAAAAGGATCGTCGGGAGTTATGACAAAATTTGTTGGTTTCTGAAGCTAATTTTTGCTCATCTCTCTTTACCTAGGTCAAGTTGATGTCTGGTCTGAGAAATGTCTCCCACTAGGAACAGTCCACTTAAGGCTTCCTCGAATTATTTCGGTGGCTAAGAGATTTGGCATAGATTATGCGCCAGCCATGGTTGGTTTCTAGTACAGAAGTGGACGTGCTACTCCTCTGTTTGAAGGTATTGTGGTATGTACCGCGTTCAAAAACACAATCCCAAAAGTACAAATCTCCATATTTTACGAGTTGAAACACAAAATTCTATATCTGAATCTGGATCCATTAGTTTCACCTCGGTTTTCTGGTTTATGCTAGACATATGGAGAAAAACAGGAAAAAAAAAGAAGAGGGGAGAAGAAGAAATGAAGCACAAGCAGCTTCAAGATGGTATCAGCTTCTTTCTTCTATCGTAACTCGTGAAAGATAGAAAAATCGTTACGCTAGTAACCCTAACGATGTTACAACAACGAGTTTGGAAGTGAATCCAAAGACTGATGTCTGTAATGCAGATTACGTGAAATCACCTGAAAAGCAGAGAATGGCTAATAGAGGAGCATTGTGATAAGTCTTGGAGAGCCTTCTACCATAGAAATAAGAAAACAAAGAACAATTACAGACCAATTTCACATCTGCTCTTAAACTGATAAAAGGTAAAATCATATTTTCATTTACTCATTAATAATTTTTTGCAGGTCACGTGATATTCATAAGTACACTCAATAGCCATGGGCGTAATAATCGAAAAAATACCGAACCGAACCGAATTAAAATAAGAAGAACCAAATCAAACCGGAACCAGCTAAATAAGAGGAACCGAATAAAAAAATATTCGAATGGTTCCTAAATTAGAGAATCAAAAACCGAAAAAATCGAACCAAATTGAACCGAATAACCGAACGCCCAAAACTAATAGTGAGTTATAGTTTAGTTTAGTATAAAAGTCTCAATCTTTAGAATAGAATATTTGGTAAGGAATTAGATATCAGATGTATGTTTGTTTATTTTGCAAATTGATATTTCTATCTAGATGGACCTAACAATAAAATGATTAAGGAAAACATGATTTTATTTTGAGTATTATTTTTAATAAATATATATATATATATATATATATATATTTTTAACAATTATAAAAATTAGTTAATATATTTTTAACTATTTTAGTGTTTATTTAATTATTGTAAATAAATTTAGAAGTTAATTATTTTAAATTGACAAAAGTAGAAAAGAGATATAGAAGAAAGAGAAAAAAGGGATCAGAGAGTGGAGAGAGAAAAGAGAAGAGAGAAAACGAGGTGAGAGAAGAAAAGGATGAGAGAAAGTAAAAAATGAAAAGAGAGAATAAATGAGGAGAGAGAGAAAATGAGATAAGAAAAGAAAATGAGGAGATGGAGAAAAACAGAAGAGAGAATAAAAATATGAGAGGAGAGAAAAGAAAAAAATAGAAAGAAGAAAGAAGTGAGAATACATAGGTATTTTAGTTTTTTAAATTTTTTGAAACTTCCTTTAAAAACATTTCAATTTTTTAAAAAAATTTAAACTAAATTGAGCTGTTTCATCCTGTTACTCTATCCAAATAATGTCAAATTATGTATTTAAATGAATAACAGTTGATATCTACATCTGGATGGAGTAACGAATATGTCCTAAATGTTTGAGACGTAAATATGAATAAAGAGTCAAAAAAGTAGAAGTTACAGAAAATAAAAGAGAAGTAGTATCGTGATCATGGGAGAGAATGTGGGGATAAGTACATACTTTTCTCATCTAATCGGTTTCTCTTAGACAAAAACCATTGAAAATAAAGCATGGACCATTTACGAAAATATTTACAAATAAAAGTTGGTTAAAGAAATATGATCTAAACTCTAAATAAATAGAGATTTTTCCATATCATGGGTTTGACCCAAGTTCTGATTAGGCCTGAGGTCGAATATTCGGCAACGACTCTTAACTTTTTTGGTTTTATCTATGGTTAAAAGAACTTTTTTGTTTAAATCGAAGTCTCTTTTTTTTTTTTATCGTAGACTTAGAAAGTGAATAAATATTACCGTCAAACAATCTCTAGAAAAGCGCTCTTCTGCTTGATTTCGACGATTCGAAAATCAAATCCGCAAATGTTTGGTTCTGCTTGGATCTTCTTGATCCTCTTCTGCAGATCTTCTTAATTTCCGGTTTTGAATTTGATTCCTTTGATGATTCTTAGTTCTTTTTCTATGGCATTGACAAGCTGTTTCATCCAGTTAGAGATGCCAATTGTTGTTTTCTTAAATGCATAATTGTGCATCAGTTGAATTGAGTTGTGTGATGGAACATCTTAACTTAATTCAAAATTTTAAAGTTCATTGGATGTAGATGAAGTTCAGAAAAATAAGAAATACCAAAATAACTTTGGGATTATATTGAGCAATGCCATGTTTGAGTTTTAAAATGCCATAAAACATAAACTTTTTCCACAATGTCACTTTGACCAAGTCAACATTCGATTAAAAGACTAAAATGTTCATCTTCATTCTTCTTCCTTCTTCCTTCTATCTTCTTCTTTCTCTATTCATTCTTTCATCTTCATTCTCTCTTCTTCTTCCACAATTCTCTCGATTTCTCTTTCTTTGTTTTAGTTTTCATTCTCTCGATTTCTCTTTCACTTCTCTCGATCTCTCGACAAAAAACGATATCATATCAATGTCCATTGATTATATGTTTATGTCCATCACTTACGTCTATGGCCATTTTAGGCATGTTCATGTCCATCACTTATGTCTATGTCCATTTGTGACATGTTTATGTCCATTCGTGTCATGTTTTTGTCTATTCGTGACATGTTTATGCCATCACTTATGTCTGTGTCCGTTTTAGACATGTTTATGTTTATTTTTGACATGTCCATGTCCATCTGTTATGTCTATGTCCGTTTTAGACGTTTATCGTTTATGTCCATCACTTTCTTCTTTCTCCTCTTTTTATATATCTCTCTCCTTTTTTTCTCTCTATCCTCTTTTTTCTCTTCTTTTTCTCTAAATCTCTTCTATTTTTCTCATTCTTTTTTTTCTCTCTCCTTGTATCTAGATGCACCATTTGGATGAAACAATTAGATGATGAAACAAACAGCACCAATATCCATTTTTTCTTTATTCTCCAAATTTTTAGTTCCTATTTGAGAAACTATAATATTTTTTTAGGAAAAATAACAAAAACAACTCAAAATTTCATTTTAAATGCAAAAATATACCCCAATTGAATTCATCTCCAAAAGTAACCCACGAGAGTAGTGAATTTATAGTTTTGCCCTTAATGACCAAACAAAAAACCTGAAAACGCAGTTACATTTATACCCTTCGCCATAATTGCAGACTTCACATGAAGTCTGCTTTAAGAAAACTTCACGTGAAGTTTACTGCTTATACAAGAAGACTTCACGTGAAATCTGCTCTTTAATATATATATATATATAATTTAAAATTAAAACAATAATTATTATTATATGCTTATAATTTTGATTACCAAATCTGATAAAATAAAATTATGAAGTATTGAAAATAAAATTATGAAGTATTAAAAATAAAATTTCGCTAAAAAGGTCAAATAAAATCAACAAAGATCAAGCCACAAAGTTCATAAACCAACTATGTAGTGGTTTAAGGTTTAGGGTAATAAGAGATGGTAATCATGTGAGATTTGTAAATTTTGTATTTGAAATGTAGAAATAAAATAAAAGAGTTACATTGTGCATATATTTAGAAAGTATAAATATTTGGTCTAACATTTGCATATTATAGAGAAAATATTTGGTTTGCGGTCTAGAATTTACGGTTTAGAATTTAGAGATTAGAGTAGACTTCATGTGAAGTTTACTAGTTCTGGGAGAAAGTTCATATGAAGTATGCTCCATAATTATATATTTAATTTAAAATTAAAATAGTAATTATTATTATATACTTATAATTTTGATTACAAAATCTAATAATAAACAATTATGAAATATTAAAAACAAAATTTTACTAAAACATGGTCAAATAAAATCAATAAAGCTCAAACTACAAAGTTCATAAACAAACTACGAAATGGTTTAGGGTTTAGCAATATAAGATGGTAATCATGTAGGATTTGTAAATTTTGTATTTGAAATGTAGAAATAGAATAAAAGAGTTAAATTGTGCATATATTTAGAAAGTATAAGTATTTGGTCTAACATTTGCGTATTATAAAGAAAATATTCAATTTGTGGTTTAGAATTTATGGTTTAGAATTTAGGGTATAGGGTTTAGGGGTTAGAGTAGACTTCATGTGAAGTTTACTAGTTCGAGGAGAAGACTTCATGTGAAGTCAACTTTCAAAGCTACTTTAGGGGTTAGAGTAGACTTTACGTGAAGTTTACTTTCGATGCTACGATATTTAAGGGTTAGTGTAGACTTCAAGTGAAGTCTACACGATATAGATTTCACGTGAAGTCTACACGATGCAGACTTCACGTGAAATATGTACGATGTTTGTAAGCTTCACATGAAGTCTACTCCTCCAAAATTAAAATTGAAATCAAATTGAGTTGTGTTAAACCAAAATTAACCAATAGTTGAACCAGAAAGTTACCCTACATATAAATATAATTTTTAGAAGAAGCAAAAAAACCTAGTCACTTTTTATCTTTTCTTCTTCTTCTTCTCTTTGTCTCTTTTCTAGCCAACATACTATGTCTTATTCCGGCCAAAGCGTAAGAACTCTGAACTCTTCTCTTCTCCTTCACGATCTAAGATTTTTTCATTATTTTTCTCATGATTTTCGCCTTTTTTTTTGCATGTTCCACCGAAAGCCTCCAGCCACCGAAGCCTCTTGTCTCTGGCCAACATCCATCATTTTTTCTCTGGTTCACAACTGAAAAAGGTAAAAAAAAATTTGGAAAATGTTGAGTTTTTTTTTCTTGGTAAAGTATTGATTTTTTTTGTGTTTTAGTTAAAAATCTGATTTTTAAAGAAGATCTTGTAAAAAATTAGATTTTTTTATTATTTATAGGTAAAGATGACATTTTTAATGAATATTATGTGAAAGATCTACTTTTTTTTAATTTTTCTAGTAAAAGATTTTATTTTTAAAGGTTTGTGAAAGTTCGATTTTTTTGTGTGTTTTCTAATTAAATATTTTCTTTTTAAAGAGATCTTGTGAAAAAATCTAATTTTTTAATATTTTCTTATTAAAGATTACATATTTAATGAATATTATGTCAAAGATCTATTTTTGAACTTTTCTTGTGAAAGATCTCATTTTTAATGAAATGTGATTTCTAGTTAAAGATTTGTTTTTGAAATGAAATTTTGTGAAAAATCATATTTTTTTAATCTTTTCAAGATAAATATTATATTTTTAATGAATATGATGTGAAAGATCTAGTTTTTTTGAATTTTTTAGTGAAAGATTTCATTTGTAATTATAGTTGTGTGTAAATTTGATTTTTTTTTTGTGTTTTCTAGTTAAAGATTTTTTTTTTCAAATTAGATCTTATAAAAATTTATAGTTTTTTTAGTCTTTTCTAGTTAAAAATGTAATTTTTTAAATATAATTTGTTAAATCATACTTGGTTGAGATTGTTTTAAGGAAAACTTAATATTTTGGCTTTTTTCTAAAAAAAGATTGTATTTTTTCTCAAATTTTGATTTTTTCTATTTAATGATTATAATTTTAATGACTTTCACAAGAAAAAAGAATTTTTTCTTGTATAAATTTTACATTTCTAATTTTTGATTTTTGACATTTTCTAATTAAAGTTTACATACTTATTAAAAAATATTGTGAAAAAATTGATTTTTTAATCTTTTGTCGTTAAAGATTACATTTTTAATGAGTATTTTTGTTTTTTTTTTTAACCAGACTTCTTTAGAAGACTTCTTAAATAGACTTTTTAAGAAGACTTCTTAAGTAGACTTCTTGAGTAGACTTCCTAAGAAAACTTCTTAAGAAGACTTATTTTTATATTTATTTTTCAGACTTCTGTAATATTATTGATTTCATTATTGTACTTAATAAACTTAGTTTTCTTTCAATTATGTTTGCAGAATCTCATACTTAGATGGACGAGCCAGAATTTTCGTGAAAGCTTTCTACAAAAGGTGTTGAACCTCAACCAAAAAGAGTATATGCTATTATAGTGGAGATACTTACTTCAAGCAAAGATAGTTTCTTGTCTTAATCGAACCAAAGCAAGTGTTAATATATCGTAGTTTCTTGATGAGTGATTGGCTCCTAAATGACAAGAGACGAAGACGACAATGATGGCCCATACTTGATTTTTTTGTTTGCTTAACGATTATCATGTGATTTTCTAATTACGTATAGTTTTTGTTATTATATTTGAGTGTTAATTAAGCACATAGTCCGTTGTACATTTCATTTGTTGATTTATGTTGTAGACAAAGGAATTTTGGAAGTAAATGACATAATTCTATTCGAGTTTTAAATTCTTTATGTTGAATAGTCTTGTCTAAATTTAATTTTGAACTAAAGACAAAATAGACTAATTTATTGAAGTGTTTCTTTTCACAATTTATGATAAGAACATGTAAAATTGCATGATTTATACTTCATATGCCAAAAGATAAAGTTGTAAGGAAATGTAAAACTTTAGAATTAACAAAAATTTGTATTAAATAAAGACTTCATAAATACTTTAAAAAAAACTTGTAAATTACTAAGTTATTCACATGAGGTCTAACACCGACGCAGACTTCACCTAAAGTCTACTTTCAATGAGCTAACTACAAAGATTATTTCTAAAATTTATACAAACATAACTATAATATATAAACATGTTAAACTTGGACATAAATAAATACAATATGAAACACACATAGGAAAACTATATAAAAAATATAAGAAAAAATTTGAATATGCTTTAAATGCATTTATACATAAATTTACATAGCAGACTTCACTTGAAGTCTACTTCAGGCGAAGTTTACATTGAATTTTTTAACTACCTATATCACTTCTAAAAACACAAAATTAATTATAACATAGAAGCATGTTAAACTTGTACAGAAGCAAACAAAGTATCAAACACATATAGGAAAAAAAACAAAAAAAAAACATGCTTTAAATGCATTTTTACAAAATTTATGTTGGAGACTTCACCTGAAATCTACTATTCATAAGCGCAGACTTCAAACGAAGTCTACTTTATATATGAGAAGACTTCAGATGAAGTCTGTATAGATAAGTAGATTTCAAGTGAAATCTATGTTTACCTTATTTTTGTATTTGACCAAATGTTGACTTTTATGATGCAGACTTCACGTGAATTCTATTTTTAAAGGTGTTAGATTTGCAATTACCCAGAATATTAAATTTTTTTAGTAGACTTCACATGAAGTCTACAAGGATTCTGAAAAAATTAGTGGACTTCACATGATGTCGCAGACTTCACGTGAAGTCTGCTCTTGAAAATACGGGTTACTTTTGCTATTGACTAAGTTTGACTTTTAATACAAAAGTCTGCACGTGAAGTCTACATGGAAAATAGACTTCCTGTGAAGTCTACTCTCTGCAAATTTCTAAAATATGCAAAAATTAGCTAGATTTGAGTTAGAGATTCTATTTACCTTATTTAAATGCCGAGAATGTCTAACTAAACCGTAAATACTTACTCCTAGCTTCTAAAAGTACTGAAAAATCTAACCTTTAAAAATTTGGAAAAGTTAAAATGAAAATTAGATAGTTTTATGGATAGAAATTAAGAGAAAATGAAAGATAATGTGGTTGGAGATGAGGAATGAGCATTAAGATGTTGAAAGTGGATAAATAAATGTGCATTTAGAGCTTTTTTGGTTGTTCATGGTGAATAGGAGAATTGCAGAAGATGGTATGTTGGTAAATAAGTGAGATTATGAATATTTTGGTCATGTCTTTGTTTAATTTTTTTCTTAAAAAGAAGAAAAATAATACCATAATTGAAATTAGTTTAAAAAAAATAAGGGTACAATAGACAAAATTTTGAAAAGAGAAAAAAGGGGTCATTTGACATATTGACTAAAGTCAATGAGTCATCAACATATTTTATTTTGAACAAATTGTAGCTACTAAAAAACCACACAAAATTTCTTATAACCATGAAAATCTAAATTATAACGACAAACATATAATAACAAAATTTCTCTACAACCACGATTGCGGATCCACTTAAGCCCAACATGAGGCACATGCCCCATACTGTTTTTAACAATTTGTTGGTCATCTATTACAACATTAATCTTTGTTGGTTTAATTACTTGTTACCCTACTCTTACGTAAGGAGTTCAATGCCCACTTCTTATTTTACCAACCTTTTTTTACTAATTTTTGTTTATTTCCAAAATAAATGTAGTTTTGAAAAAAAAAACATCTAATATCCCTTAATTTCTTTTCTTTCATCTTTCCAAACTTTTAATTTTTTCTTTGGTTGGTTTACAATTATATATATATTTTAATTATGATGTTTAAAATATTTTTATAAAACTAAAAAGTTGAAAATTTAGTTGTTAAATATGATATATGTTGGTTTGCCCCTAATCTAATTTGGTACTATGTAGTGAGTTCAAATCCTACCTAGTTCTAGTTGAAAATTTTTGACTGTGGATCGAGTCTTATCGATCCAATTATTGTTGACAAAAAATAAATAATAAAACTGGTATTATGGTACACTATTGAATAGTATCATACATGTTATAAATAAAATAAAAGATTTTTATTTGATTATTGTTACTATTAGGTGCTCCATACAAATATTTGTTCTACATTCGTCACTGTCCACGAACATATATATAGACGGGTCTTTAAAGTTTAAGCTAATTTGAGATTTTTCTTGGCTCTAGATAGATTTTGCATGACTGTGTCGTAATTACGGCTTAGCCAGAGTTTAACCACGATTATTTTGGTATAAATCAAGTTGATAATCTTGTTGTATTTGGATAATAAAGCGATGTGGTAAAGTCAAGACATTAGCTGGTTCTCATATGTCAACATGGTACATGCAACTGCCACTGAGGGAAATATTGTAATTTTATAAATTATGAGTTCTGTTTTGCTGTCCTGTTTATCTTGGCCAAATATCATTTCTCATTAAATTTAGGGTGAATTAGCTAAATGGCCCAAGATAATTGTGAAATTAGCAAAATGCCAATAATAATATGTTAAATGGCAATCTAACTTTCGTTTCCCAATTTAGCTCTACGAGAGAAATGACATATTTAAGATGAATACTAATATAGTTTACAATATAATACAAATTATACGGGATAACAAGTTATATAGATTGATAATATTTTGTTTGTACGCATAACAAGTTGGATATATAGAAGTAACTGAGAGAATTAAAATGAATAAAAGGAAGTTTAGATGAAGAATATGAAAGAATTGTTGAATATATAGAAATAATGGAAAATTTACGGTGATAACTATAAATATATTGTAAATAAATTTGAAAATAAACATACAATACAAATAAAACTATGATAATAATATTGTTAGCGATGAAAATATATATGTATTCTGACACATACATGATATGGAGTAGAGCTATTATGGCCATTATTTGTAAACTGTATCCTACAGTTTTCCTGCGTGCCATATTCCCAATTTCCAAGTTATCTAGTGCTATATGACCAAATTTCCCTTAAATTTAAACAATAGGAAAAATAGAATGGTATGATTTGGTGTGATTTTTCTTATATATTTGTATGGTCCATGGATCTGTTGTTAAAGGGGAATATTAGTATCCCCCATTATTTATAATTTTATATCACGAGTTACTTTCGATCTCATAACATTGAGTTGCATTTCTTCCTTTATAGTTTTTTTTTTTTTGTCATATTAACCATTTGGAAGTTTGAATGGCCAAAAGTGGAAATTTTATAAGGTCTTTTTTTGCAAACTCAATTTTACAAAAATGATACATTACCAAAAAAAATTGTATCGCGATCTAATATTTCGTCACAATAACATATATTTTATCATAATATAAAGATATTTTTACGTTATTATTGGTAAATAGTTACCAAACAAATGCCAAAAAATGTATATCAGTAATAAAAATGTCACAATATACTTGTAACGAATAAATCTAATGATAATTTCATCACAAATCGTTACGTTATGAAACCGAATCACAATAATTTATTTAAATTTGTAACAAATAAAATTTATAACATTACAAATTATTACTAATATACAGAAGTCACATTTTTTGTATATCTGAAATGAAAGAGGGCATGTTGGTCCGGTTCTTTCGTGTCGTACATGGCACGCGATTCACGTTTCTAAGAGAGTAATAAATTTTGAAATGTATTAATGTCAAAGCCAACCTCACAAAGTTGAGGCCCACTCTTCATAGCGAATGGCTAAACTTTGGCCATGCATGAAGCTATCCAAAATCTCATAAATAGCAAGAATGTCAAAACCAGCTTCATAAAGTATTTGAACCAATCTCGTAGAGGAAGTGAATAACTAAAACGCTACCTAACCCTTTATCATTTGTTTTATAGTATATAAAGATGTGTTTTCTTTCATGAATTCACCATTAGAATCTAAAAAATAAAATAAAAAGAATGAGTAATCATGAGTGTGATGGTTCCTCGAAATTAGTAAGGTTGATGCTGCTGCTGCTGCTGCTTGTTTACTAATTGTGAGTCCACATGAAGTTGAGTCTGGCTCCATTGTTAAGTATCTTCCTGGTTTCGAAGGTCCTCTTCCATTCGAGCTTGAAACTGGGTACATTGGTGTTGGTGAAAAAGAAGAAATACAATTGTTTTATTACTTTATTAAATCCCAGAAAATTCCAATAGAGAAGATCCTCTTCTACTTTGGTTATCTGGTGGACCTGGTTGCTCTTCTGTTTGTGGTCACGTTTTTGAGAATGGTAAATTCTTTTATTTATTCATAAAAGGTTAATAACAACTGAACTCATGATTTTTGTTTATCTATATAAGAATCTGTTTTCATATTCTTCTAAACAAAAAACATGCTTTTAAGTTTTTTTCTTCTCTTAATTACGTCCACTAATTATGATTCTTTATGATAATAACTTACTTTTTTAATAGATCAATAAGAGACTAGTCTACACTTTTTTCCTTCAGTATAAACATAATGAGCTACAAAAAAAATTAATAATACAAATTTCGAAATTTGATTAACAATTAATTAAAAGAAATTAATTATATTCTCACGTTTATTTGTTTTAAAAACCCATGTTTTATTCGATTCTTCTTTTCAAAATTTTATATAGTTTTACAACTATTATACTTTTCTAAATAAAATATAATTAGCCAAGAAATTAGTGGCTCAGTTGGCTTGTCTCTGATTTAGTTACGCACGAGGTGATGAGTTCAAATCTCACCCTCACCTTACTCTATTTGAAGAATTTAGATTATAGATCGGACCTTATTGTCGATCTAATGATTACTTGTTGACAAAAAAAAAATTATTTTGATATGGTAAAAATAATATATGTGTGTGTGTTTTTTATACTATATTTATTGTGAGTTTAGATATATTTACATATATTGACCCACTTGGTTTGATTTGCAACTGGATTGGTTGGATAAAAAAGCTGCCATCGAAAATAACAAATGTGGTTTGCTTCCGGTTTAGATTTTAAAACACAACTTGTTTTGAATTGAACAAAAACTAGGTCCTGTGTCTTTCAAGCTTGAAGGTTACAATGGAGGACTCCCGACTTTGCTCTCTACTATATACTCATGGACAAAGGTTAATATTCTCGTTTTTATATTCCTGCATCTAGTCTCATGTACATACTTTATTAATATCAAATTTTGATGAATTTTACATTCACCCAACTTAGAATTGGATTTTTTTAAATTAATTTATAGGATAGCTAATTTCTTATTATATTCATGGATATATTCTGTTATTTTTATTGTAAATTTTAGATGATTTATATTTGTCAGGTGGCCAACATAATATTCTTGGACCAGCCTGTTTTGGTTGGATTCTCCTATGCCACAACTCAACTTTTTGATTCACCAAGTAATTCAGGATCAACCAAGCTTGTCAATGAGTTTATTCGTAAGGTGAAAAGACAAATTTAATTAATTATGTTTTTTTTGTTAACAATTAGATTGACAAGTTCTCAATAGCTTAAATTTTCTTAAACAATAGGGTTACACGATTTCTAGATGAAAAATCTACTAAATATTTAGTTATTTTGACCAAAAATTGTAATTATTTGTTTCTTATAAGAGGAAAAAAAGGAAATAATTAAGAGTGTTATATTGTTGGTGTATTAATTAGTGGCTTAGAGAGAGCATAGAGAGTTTATCTCAAATCCTTTTTAGCCCAGTGGAGATTCATATGCTGGTAAGGTTATTCCAGCAACCGTTCAAAAAATCTCCCAAGGTATGTATGTGGCTATTTTTCTCTCAAGTTATTTCTTTATTTAATTATTTAATTTCCATTATAGAAATGTTAACATGATTATCACAAACGAAGCAGGAAATGATCTTGGATCTGAGCCTCACATAAATCTTCAGGTTCTATTTCTAGTTGGCTGCGTTATATGTTATATAGATAAACGATACATTAAGATATGAAATTTCAATTTGCTATCAACAATTTGCTAGGAAATCCAGTAACAGACGAAGAATTTGACACTAACTATCGAATTCTATTTGCTCATGGAATGGCACTGATTTCTGATGAACTCTACGAGGTACAAACTGAAATCTACCACATAGTCAGAGTTTACACAAAAATCAAAACTCTTACCTGTTTAATGTATATAGTCGTTAATACAGAATGCTTGAAACTAGTTGAAGAATACAGTAAGGTAAACAAACACTCGTAATAGTTGCATCATGTAATAATATGATATTTGCTACTGTCAAAGCAAGTTCTTTTTTTCTCCATTGCATTCACTTATACAAATATTTTGCTAACTTTGCATCAATTAAGGAATAAATCATATGTTTTTTGAAAAATATATTTGATTTTTAAAAAAAATTGACATGAGGTGGGCATACAACAGAATATAAGCCAAATGAAAGTTTTGTCTTGTTCGAGAGGTGGATAAGTGGCCAGCTTTAACTAATTATAAATCTCTCTTTGTTTTTACTTATAATATAAATATATAATTATGCGTTTGTTGTTAAAACTCAGGCATTCAGAGAGTGGGATTAAGGATGTTTAATTCAATATTGTCCCCTTTCATGAACAGTTTACAATTTTATTAAAATACATTGTTTAAGGTGTTGACCGGTGAATGTTTTTTAGGAGAGTTTTTAGATTTTGTTTTTCAGAAAGTCTGTTTTTAACCATTTAAGCTTTCAAAAAATATGCAGATATTTCAAAAATATTTTCGGCTAGAATTCAGTGTTCAAGTTTTTAGTAATCTAACGTTTCTTTTTTAAAAAACTAAACACCAGTTTTTTGGAGGTTTTTGGAAATCAAAATCAGTGATAAAATCAAAAACTAAAAACTAAAAATTAAAATTAAAAACCAAAAACCAAAATCTATTACTCCATGTACAGATGTTTTTGGGTGTACTTGACATTTTTTTTAATAAAAAAAGATAGGTATTCTTTATTTTTAATGGTATATTCGATTTAATTTTTTTTTGTTTCGTCCTTATTTATTTACTTCTTCTCTCTTCTTAATAATTTTTTTCTTACTTCTAAAATAATAAATTAAATTAAATTATCATTTTATAATTTTTCTTACTTTGTGTCAAAATCTTAAAACATTTATCTTACTTTACATTAGTCTAAATACCACGAATCAATCGTGAAAGTTCAATGAAGAATATAAATCAAAACTTTTTCTTGGAAATACATAATATAATTTATTTTAAAATAATAGAAAATTTTATTAGTACATCGCTAATTCGGATACACCGAATAAATATTAAATCTAAAAATGGATTGATATATATTAGATGAATACCCACGCTGAAATACGAATTAAAATTTATAGAAAAAAATAAAAAAATATATTTTATTGAAATAATAAGTAATAATCATTTGTGTGTTTAATATAAAATAAAATAAGTACAATCAAACATAAAATAAGATATATAATATCATTATATTGTTTATGTTTATTATATTATTAGACTATAATGTCATTAGTTTACACAGCTTAAATTTTAAATAACTAATAATTAAAAAATTGCTAGAAATACCCTTTCATTTTATTTTTTGCAAAACTGCCCCCCACCAAAACTATTTTGGAAAAATACCTTTCAACATTTTCTATATTACAAAAATAGTTAATAAATGGCTCTAGATCTTCCCATTCACCTCCCTTATCAGTTAATAGTAGAATTTAGAAAGTATAAGCAACACAATCCCTAACAGCAGGTGAAAAATTCTGGATTTTAGAAAGAGAATCTAGTCTTAGAAATTGTAAGAAATCGTAAAAAATTGAAAAAAAAACTTATAAACAAACCTTAGAAATTGGATCGACTAAACGATTCTTATTAAAGAAAAGAAATTTTTTTAAGAAATCGTAAAAGATCGGATGAAATTGTATATAAGAAAACAAAGAACTAAGTGTGGTTAAGTTTGTTTAATAACATGGGCAATTTGGTCTTTTTCTAGAAGTATTTTTCTGAAAACGTCTAAAAAGATAGGGTCATTTATTAAAATTTCTAGGTTGCAGAGGCATTTTTGCATTTATTTCTAAGTTTCAAGAAAATTAGAGAAAAGTGATAAAACAAAATCTTTTTTTTCAACTTAACGCATTTCATTTCTAAAAAATAAGAAATAGAATGTTGTGGTACATAATTTACAAATATTGATTTATGGAGAGCTCTCTAACTCTGCGAGACAGAAAATCAGTTTTGTGAATTAAAGCATTGGGAATCAGGGTGAGAGAGACGTAGCAAAAGAGACTCTGAAGTCGAGCAAATTCCTATGTATATGGCGAAAATGCCGGCGAGCTACCTGGATCTTCGATCATATTCATCACTTCCACACATTCCACTACAAACGCCACCTCTGAGACTTGGATAGAGATAAGATTGGACATCGCCCACAACATGGCTTCAATTTCTGAGTATAAAGGGGATAGACTCCGCCGAGTGCGTCTTCTACATAATCTAGAATATGTCTTCTACATAATCTATAACACGTCTTCTACATAATCTAGAATACGTCTTCTAGATAATCTAGAATAAGTCTTCTCCATAATCTAGAATGTGTCTTCTATATAATCTACAATACATCTTCTACGTAATCTAGAATATGTCCTCTACCTAATCTAGAATACATCTTTTACCTAATTTAGAGTATGTTGTCTAGCTAATCTAGAGTAAGTCTTCTACCTAATCTAGAATATGTTTTCTTATGTTGTTAGATTCTATATGTAATCTAGAATTTTTCGTATAATATTACTGAACTTTGGTAAGTTGGCATGATTCATTTGAGGATTGGAGGATGTCGTAGCTACATCATGAACAATAGTAGAAAAAGTGTTGTGAAAATGATCCATGCAAACCTAATTTGGAAAGGCTTTATCCGGATTGTCATTGATTGTAGGAGGGTGCACTGGACTGTTTTCTTGGAGGTGGAGTGAATTACATATATACATTTAGTAAATTAGTAGAATCTAAAGGATTTTGCATAAATTAGTAAACTCATATAGCATAAATTTAGATAATTAATAAACTCACATAGTAGAATCTAAAGCCCAAATGAATTGCTTTCCAATGTTTTTTTGTAGGTGAAGTGGAATCACCAAGGAAGGTGAACCATGTCCAATGCTCGCCAAAGTACTGGTGATGATGGTGCGATCTAGATGAAGGACAACCATAACTGCATGATGGAGCTTGCCAAGTCTGGATTTTGTGATCAAGGCCGAAATTATGTTCTTGATAGTTTTCCGGATGAGTTTTGCAAGGGTGTCGATGGATCAATGAGTTTGGCGATGAAGCCTATTATTTCATTCAGGCAACTCATAAATGGTGGAAGTCTACCATGTAAGGAGGAGAAGGTATTTTATCTCTCTTATCTCCTCTACATGTTGATGTAAATCCTCTTAAGATCGACGCTCTAGAGTTGAGAAGATTGGATAGGACTTGCTGCAAAGAAATGAATGGCTCGATGACAAGATTGGTGGAACAAATGGTCACACAAGGGTTGTGGAAATTCTCTCGATTCACTGGCTCAATTTCTAAGGATATTATGCACCCAAGAAATCGAGAGTTAATGAATTAAATGGTTGAATAAGAGATGCGGAAGGATCATGATTTACCAGGTGATCCTTTGGATATGACACACCAAGACAGATCAGTTTTGTTGGATATTACACACTAATAGCGCAATGGATATTACCCACATGGTTCCAAAAATGAGAATCGCTCCCACAAAGAAAATTTTGATTCAAACTTATTTTTCCTAAAAGACCATACACGTTTTTACAAGTACAAGACAAATTAAGAAACAGATGGTCTAGTTGATTTGTTCTTGATCTAGCTAGACACCAAGTGGTAAGTTCGAATCTCACCCACTCCTGTTGAAGCATTTAGGCTATGAATCATGTTTTATTGATCCAATAAGTAATGTTGACAAAAACAAAAAAACAAAAAAAAGTACAAGACAAGTTTTTTTTTTCAATTTATAGATGATATCATATTAATCTTGAAAGCCAAGTAAAAGGCAAAAAGTTAACAAAAAAGTACAAGTTAAAAGCAGCCTTGGAAACAAACAAGACATTTAGTAATAGGGAATTAGCAAAAATGACATACATTTTTTAATAATTAACTAAACTCTAAAATTAACATTATTTAATATATTTTCTATAATATTTCCCAAACTACCATTTCAATTTTATTATTTTTACTTTTACTTTTTTCTTTTTAATATCTTTTTTCCTTCTTTATTTTATTTACATTGTATATTTCCATAAAAAACTAATTCAATTTTATATTTCTTTTTTAAAAAACATAGATATTTTTCTATACATATTCAAACTTAAATTTTTTAAAAACAAATATATTATTAACTAATTTTATGTAAACCACTCGTATATAGAATGTCTATTTGATATAAAATATTTATTTTCTTATTAAATAATCAATTTGTACATAATATTTGAAAAAATCTCACAACTTTAATTTATTTGTTTTTCTTCATATCTTCCTCCTACTCATCCCCTATTATTTCTCCTCTCCATCCTTATCATTTTTTCCTCCTCTTTCTCTTTTTTTCTTCATCATCATCCTTATACTCTTTCTCCTCCCCTCTTTTTTCTCCTACCCTCCTCTTCCTCTTCCCCTCCTCCTCCACACTTCTTCCTTCTCCCCTTCTAATCCTCTCACCTCCCTCTTACTCATCTTCCTCTTTTGTATAGTTCTATTATATAAAATAAAATATAAAATAAAATATAAAATTTTTAACAGTTATTAACTAGTTTTATATAGAACACCAGTATATAGAATATCTATTTGATATAGAAGTCATGTGTAATATAACTAAATAATTATGTGTAATTTGAATTTAATAATCTTATGGTTATGTTATTGATTCAAAGTTATGTGTAATATAATAGCTTAGTTTTTAGTGTAGAATGAAGACTTTTTGGCCCATTTCGTAAGCAAAATCTTTCTTTCTTTATATTATTTTGGATAATAAGAAATTTTTTTAAGGAGTAAAATAGTAAATAGTTAGGACTTTTATCTATTTACTTAATTATTAGACTAGCCATATTCTTAATTATATTATCAAAATGTGCTATTTCACCAATTCTCCTTTAATAATCTTGAAATTAGTAGACATTTAATTGCGTTGTAACTAGTCTAAGACTATAAAAGTATAAAATACTTTGACTATAATATTTATAAAATTAAATCATAATTTTTTGGCTAATATATATATATATAGCTGATATATATATATATATATATATATTTGGCAGATCATTTACATATACATTTCATTTATTTTCTTTTGAAAATATTAAAATGATAGCACAATTAACTTTAGTCCATATGTCCAGCTTTCTTTCAAAATTCTTGGATTTAGAGATGCATTATGGTTTTGACAGCTAAACCCACCAAATAAGCCTTGAAGATATTTCACGAAACCTAAATCTGAACATGAATTTTATCTAAATCAGAAGAAATCAAACTAAACCGAAACTGATTAAATACCCGAAGAGATATAGATCTTCGTATCCAAAAAATTATAACCAAACATGTACCGAATCAAAAATCTATTTTATATCTGAAATATCTAGTAACTAAGAAATGGAAAAAGTTATAGAATTGAGAAATTTTCCAATTTCTCCAGTTAGCATTAGTTCCAATATTTGTTTAACTTATTAAGATTATTTTGTTTTGTGTAATATCATATATTTTTGTCATATCCATATGTTTCTATATTTATGCAATGCATCGTAACTAAAAATATCAAACAAAAAATAAAATAAAAATATATAAATTACAATAGTAAAAGTAACGATGTGTGCAAATTTTTTGAATATGCATGAAAGAAAAAGTAAAAGAAAATAATTAAAAATTTGGAAAGAAAGAGAAAGTAATAAGATTACTCAACATTCCTCAAATCAATTACATGTGTAGAGGGGTAATTGGGCCTTGGCCCTATTACATAAAAAACCCAACTTAGCTATGGCCCAATAATGAAGTCCAATAACAAAAGATGCCCATTAGACCAAAGCCCAACAAAGGAGAGACCTGCGTTTGGTGCCACCTGTACCCCACTGACGAGCAGACACACCCCGCAAAGCTAACACTTGTCTCCTGAAGCTCACATCTGAAGTAGCATGCAAGAAGACACATGTATTTCATTAAAGAGCATGTGCTCATCTTGAACCCCCTATAAAAGGGGACCTGGATGAAGAAAAGGGAGGAAAGAGAGCATAAGAACTTCAAATACAACAAAGAACATCAAAGGAAAAACCCAGGAGAACGAAGAACATTCAAGCCTCGATGAACAGAAGATACACTAAGACAAGCAGAAGCTGTGAAGAACTGTTAAGCAGATTGACGAGCAGAGGCTACACTAAGACGAGCAGAAGCTGTGAAGAACTGTTAAGCAGATTGACAAGCAGAGGCTACACTAAGACGAGCAAAAGCTGTGAAGAACTGCTAAGCAGATTGACGAGCAGAGGCTACACTAAGACGAGCAGAAGCTGTGAAGAACTGCTAAGCAGATTGACGAGCAGAGGCTACACTAAGACGAGCAGAAGCTGTGAAGAACTGCTAAGCAGATTGACGAGCAAAGGCTACACTAAGACAAGCAAAGGCTACACTAAGACGAGCAGAAGCTGTGAAGAACTGCTAAGCAGATTGACGAGCAAAGGCTACACTAAGACAAGCAAAGGCTACACTAAGACGAGCAGAAGTTGTGAAGAACTGCTAAGCAGAGGCTACACTAAGACGATCAGAAGCTGTGAAGAACTGCTAAGCATATTGAAGCAGAGGCTACACTAAGACGAGCAGAAACTATTCAAACACCCTAGTGGTGAAGGAGAACAGACGCTCGTAGCTGACATAAAGACTTCATATACGAAAATCTTGACCCATGAAAAATACTTCAACAAAACACATGACAAATTAAAAATTAGAACTACAACCGGCTTGATCCCTTTAGAGGGTACGTAGGCAACCGATCACGGTGCAGCCACTCTCATAAAAACGTTCGTATAAAAAATGTGCTAAAACTGGTACGAACAGTTGGCGCCGTCTGTGGGGACAAAGATTCTTCTAGACGCAAGAAGTCATAATGGCGGTCGACGAGCCGGTGGAAGGAGCTCGAAGCAGTGACGAACAGTTGCTATGAGTGGAAGACATCAACATCAGACAATCTCCAAGACAGAAAGCTGCTTCCCACGACGAACTGGACAACCACCAGGTTTGTCAAGTGACATTGCTAGCGTCACCCGACGAACAGATGGACATCCCAGAACTTCTCCAAACTCTCCTAAGGAGGTCGGAAGAAACAACTCGAAATATGAACAAAAAGTTTGAAGAATTCCAAAACAAGATTGTAGCACTCGAAGAAGCGCGAGCGAGGGCTACCCCAACAAGCACCGACCAATCCTCTCATCAGAGAGTCCGGTTCGAAGAGTCACCAAACTCAGGCGTTCAGCAAAACCAACAGCCGGTCGGATTACAGGAAAAGCGGATAACGAACCGACGTATTGAAAGCTCTCAATACCAAGAATTACGCATCAGCCCAATAGAGCCAGCATCTCCAGCACGTGACCGACTAGAGGACCAAGTAGTAACCATTAGAGCAATGAAAGAAGATATCCAGAGGATGGCTTCGCGACTCCATAGCGCGACCAGTTCAACCCCAGAGATCGACCAAATGCTAACTAAGTCGCAGAATACACCATTTAGCAGGAAACTACTAGCAGTTAGAGTTCAACACAATGTCAAAATAAAATGCCCAACATACAATGGAAAGACAGATCCGAATAGGTTCTTAACAGCCTTCGGAATCGTGATGGGCAGAGCTCAGTATACGCCACAAGAATACGACGCTGGGTACTGCCAGATGTTCGTAGAAAGCCTGACCGGAGACGCGCTGGATTGGTTCTCAAAGTTGGAACCATATTCAATCAACAGCTACAAACAGCTTTCGAAAGTGTTTCTCAAACACTACTCAATGTACATTCAGCCGACAACGACGAGCGCAGATCTATACTCTATCTTCCAAAGGACGAAAGAAATCTTGCGATCATACCTCGAACGATTCAAAGCTATCATGTCAAAAGTAACTGTTTCAGACGACGTTGCAATTCTAGCTCTCTGAAACGGGTTGTGTGAAAATTCAAACCTAAAAAACGATTTGCACATCAACACACTGCGAACACTGGAAGACGCTTTACACCAAGCTAATAGGTTTGCCGAAGTAGAGGATCGAAGATCCCGATTCACCAATCAATCAACGACCAAGGATTCCTTTAAGGAAAGTGAAGAACACAAAGGCAAAGAGTCTCAACAGCAGTATAAGAGAAACTATGTCAAAAACGATGGTAAGATGAACACATTTTATGTTGATTCACCACCTCGTGGTTCAACACAGAAGAATCCAAACCCCCGTTGGAACAAAAGCACCCCTACCGACATCTCAGATACACAAGCATATTGCGAATTCCACAAGCGAAATGAGCATTCGACTTCACAGTGTAAACGGTTGCAACAGATTCTCCTCGAAAGATACCAAAGAGAGCATCCAGATAAAGGTAGCCTAAGTACGAACCACTACGAAAGAGAAAACAATGAAGGTGAGACATTAAAAGGAGATAACAGTAACATGCAAGAAGAACGCAACGCTTCAACAAGCGCAAAAACCCCATTGAATTCATCCAAGCGACCGCATGACGACGATAAAGACAAACTACCACCACCAAGAAAACGAATAAATATGATAATGGGAGGACTTGTACCATGCAATGATTCGGTCCGAGCTATTAAAGTCTACGAACGACAAGCAGGAGCGGCGCAATACCACCAAAGCCGAACCAATGAAAACAGGCAGACAAAATGGGTTCCCGCACAAGACATATGCTTTACAAAAGAAGACACGATAGGTCTCACTATGCCGCACAATGATCCACTTGTTATAGAGTTAAGGATCTCCGACTGCGATGTATCTCGAGTGTTAGTCGACACAGTAAGCTCCGTCGATCTAATTTTCCAAGAAACATTACAACGCATGGATTTGAAAGACATAAAGATGAAACACTTAGTGCGTCCATTGACGGGATTAGATGGAGACACAACAATGACGCTAGGAACAATAAAGCTCCCCGTCTTCCTCGGAGGAACAACTACCTGGGTAAAATTTCTCATTGTCGATAAGCCGGCGATCTACAATGCTATCTTAGGAACCCTGTGGATATACACAATGAAAGCAGTAATCTCGACTTACCACCAATGCCTCAAATTCCCGACTAACGGTGGAGTGTGTACTAATCGAGGAATACAACAAATGGCAAGAACCTACTTTATTACGGAACACAAACTCCGGAATAAAGGAAGAACTTATATGATCACAAATTCGACATGCGCTCAAGAAAGTCACAAACTCGAGGACGATATTTTGGACAAGATCAAGCAAGTAAATATAGACCCCTCCGATGATAAGAAATGTGTTGGAATCGGTTCAGAAATCCCGACTGACATAAAGACCGAACTCATCAAATTCCTTCAGCAAAACGTTTCAACATTCGCTTGGTCAACTGAATACATGCCGGGAATAAGTACGGATGTAACATCACATGAACTAAACATAGACCTAACATTCAAGCCCGTCAAGCAAAAAAGAAGGAAGTTAGGCCCTGAACGAACGCGTACCGTAAACAAAAAAATGATCGACTAATCAAAGGTGGATCAATAATCAAAGTACGTTATCCCGAGTGGCTCTCGAACCTGGTGGTTGTAAAAAAAGAAGAACGAAAAATGACGAATATGCGTGGATTTCACGGACCTGAACAAAGCTTGCCCGAAAGATAGTTTCCCATTACCTCGATCGATCAGTTAGTGGAAGCAACGTCAGGCAACGAATTATTGTCTTTCATGGACGCATTCTCCGGATACAATCAAATTCGAATGCATCCCAACGATCACGAGAAAACATCATTCATCACGGATCGAAGAATATACTGTTACAAAGTGATGCCATTTGGACTTAAGAATGCTGGTGCAACGTATCAAAGATTGGTTAACAAAATGTTCAAGGATCAAATAAGCAAGACTATGGAGGTTTACATCAACGACATGCTCGTCAAATAAGCAAAAGCCAAAGACTATTTGGACGACTTGTGAACATGCTTCGAAACCCTCAATCAATATGGAATGAAGTTAAACCCGACAAAATGCACATTCACCGTAAAATCTGGCGAGTTCTTAGGATATGTAGTAACCAAGCGTGGAATCAAAGCTACTCCAAAGAAGATAAAAGCAATAACCGACTTGCCATCACCTAGAAACAAGCGAGAGGTTCAACGGCTCACCGGGAGGATCGCAACACTTAATCATTTCATCTCACGATCTACAGACAAATGTCTCCCTTTCTACAAATTGCTCCGCAACAACAAAAAATTTGAATGTGAGTTCGCCTTGAAAGATGGAGAAACATTATATCTCCGATGTTGATGAAACTCGAAGATGGAGAAACATTATATCTCTACATTTCAGTAACACATGCGGCAATAAGCGGAGTGCTGGTCCGAGAAGATCGCGGAGAACAAAAGCCTATATTTTATATCAGCAAGTCATTGAACGACGTCAAAACAAGATATACGACGATGGAAAAGCTGGCCCTAGCAGTCGTAACATCCGCAAGGAAGTAACGCCCTTACTTCCGATCTCACGCTATAACAGTCTTAACCAACCATCCTTTACGCTCAATTCTGCATAGTCCAAATCAGTCCGGAAGATTAACCAAGTGGGCGATCGAGTTGAGTGAATATGATATCGACTTCAAAGGAAGAACTAGTGCAAAATCCCAAGTCTTGGCTGATTTCTTAATTGAATTAGAGCCAGAGCTGCGAGAAGACGAACATATTGAAGAAAAGTGGATGCTATACGTAGACGGATCATCATCCGCGCACGGGGCAGGAGTTGGGATACAACTAGTATCACCCGAAGGAAGCATCATTGAACAATTGTTCCAATTGATGTTCGCAGCATCCAACAACGAAGCAGAATACGAAGCCCTGATAGCGGGATTGCGACTAGCCCAATCACTAGGAGTCCAAAAGGTGGAAGCACATTGCGACTCTCAACTCGTGACAAGTCAATTCAAAGGAGAATTCGACGCAAAGAACGAACGAATGGACGCTTATCTGAAAGTGGTGCAAGAACTAGCAAAGGAATTCTTGGAATTTCATCGGATGAAAATCTCACGCGGAGAAAATACTTATGCCGACGCATTAGCATCAACCTCAGACCCGGATCGACACAGGATAATTTCCGTCGAAAGCATCCAAGTCCCAAGCATAATTTTACCAAAGGGATCTTGCTTGATCATAACAGAAGAAGGCCAACCCGCAGAAGAAGATCTCGATGAAGACCAAATCATCAAAGATCACGTAGATTGGCGAAAGGACATCAAATTATACATAGTAGATGGAACCCTTCCAGAAGATAGATGGGCGACACGACGATTAAAAGTACGAAGTGCTCACTATACGTTGCATAAGGAACATTTACTAAGGAGAAGTATAGACAGAACTCTGTTAACATGTATTCACGGAAAGGAAACCTTACAAGTTATGCAAGAAGTTCACCTAGAAGCAAGAGGTAACCATTCTAGCAGACGATCACTCGCTCTCAAAGTTCGGCGACTCGGATACTTTTGGCCTACCATGAACTCCGACTGCGAAAAGTTTCCCGCAAAGTGTGAAGCATGCCAACATCACGCGCCTATTATCCATTCACCGGCATAATTTCTCGAAACAGCCGCCGCACCTTATCCTTTCATGAGATGGGCGATGCACATTATCACACCACTACCTCTTTCCCGATAAAAATGCTTCGTACTAGTACTCACTGACTACTTTACCAAATGGGTCGAAGCAGATTCTTACACAAAGATTCAAGACTCGGACGTTCAAAAATTTGTATAGAGGAACATCATATGCCGCCACGGACTCCCATACGAAATAGTGACGGACAACGGCTCGCAGTTCATCTCCAATAAGTTTGAAGACTTTTGCGCAAGTTGGCGGATCCGTCTCAGCAAAGCAACACCACGAAACCCACAAGGGAACGGACTAGCCGAAGCATCAAACAAAATCATTATAAATGGACTCAAGAAGTGCCTCGATGACAAAAAAGGGAAATGGGCGGATGAATTAGACGGTGTATTGTGGTCATACAGAACAACTCCACGAAGCATGACAGGAAAAACCCCTTTCTCATTATCACATATAACGGAAGCCTTGGCGCCAACCGAAGCAAGCATCCCAAACCTACGAAGGACTGAACTTCCAAAACAACACAACTTGAACAACACAATGATCAAAGATTCACTAGATCAAGTTGAGGAACTACAAGACCAAGCCCTTCTGAAACTCCAAAATTATCAACAAAAAGCAGGACAATACTATAACGCCAAAGTCCGAGGATGTCATTTTGAAGAAGGAGATTTGGTATTACGCCGGGTATACGAAAATACGATGGAACCAAATGCAGGAAAACTTGGCATAAATTGGGAAGGTCCTTACATAATTTCGAAGATTGTCAAACCTGGTGTATATGAACTCTTGAGGATGGATGGAACGGCGATACCACGTAGCTGGAATGCGGTAAACCTGCGTCGTTACTACTACTGAAATAATCCGGAGAACATTTGGTTCCCCATATATAACTAACTAAGTACTTTTATCTATAAATGTTTGTAATAAGAACTATGTTTGGCTTGATCCCATTCTAAGAGGGTACGTAGGCAACCGAACACGGTGCATCCACTTGTATAAAAAATATATATATATATATCTATGCGAACAGGTTGTAGGTTTACCAAACGAGAAGAAAATCAGGTCAATGATAAGCGACGACCTGAAGACATCAAAAACCTCACACAACGCATATACGAGCTTAGTCTTTAAAATGCAGTGCTGAGTTTCTCGCAACGTGTATACGCGGTTAGTCCTCAAAACACAGCGACGAGCACAAGAACCTCACACAAAGCGTATACGAGCTTAGTCCTCAAAACGCAGTGCTGAGTCTCTCGCAAATGTGTATATAAGCTTAGTCCTCAAAACACAGCGATGAGCACAAAAACCTCACGCGACGCTTACACGAGCTTAGTCCTCAAAACGCAGTGCTGAGTCTCTCGAAAACGTGTATATGAGCTTAGTCCTCAAAACACAACGACGAGCACAAAAACCTTACGCGATGCATATACGAGCCTAGTCCTCAAAACGAAGCAACAAGTCTAAAGCTTCACAATATTAAAAACACAAAGCCAGTCTCATAAAAAAAGACGAGCCTAGCCTCAACACAAATACGAATCTACTTTCATCACAAAGACAAGCTTAACTTTACTAAGGTAACAAGCTTGTCTCTACGCTAATCTTTGATTTCAGAATAAATGACAGGAATCACAATATGGAGTTGCTTTAAAGAACATGTCAAAGTATTGGATTGCAAATCGCATTAGTTCCAAAGAGTTCATTCGTAAAAGCAAAAGACAAAGTTCCAAGAAGACAAAAAATTGAACGAGCATAAGTAAGGAACTACAAAATGCTAAACAAAAGAAAACATCAAAGTACAACTAAGGTGCATAAAAGCTACAAGCGCTTAGGCTTCTGGGTCCCTAGTTTGGCCTTGAGGTACTCCCCATCTGCTGGTACAATGCCGCTCGCAGGCACATCTTCACTCGCAGCAACATGATCACATGCTGCACCGTCCTCACGCTGGTTTTCTAGAATAACGAGCCCAGCCTCATAATTACGCTGCTCTCCAGAAAGACCAGCCTGAGCAGGAGTAGGAACAAACGTTGGAAGAAGGTATTCGTCTTCAATGTCGAACGACTCCACGGCTTTAACTTGAAGCTCGTACGTCTTAAAATCCTCTTCCATCAAGTCTAGAGTGTCTTGTGGAATTTCAACTCCCTCATCCTTAAGGAACTTAAGGCAATTAAGGGTACTTGCACATTAATCAAGTAGAGCCAACGGTGATTTGATTTCGCTAAGGAAAACAAGACGACGACGTAACCTTTCAAGATGAGCAGAAAGAGAATCAAAAGATAGATGAAGTTTATCGTTCTCAGACTTGACAGAATCATAGAGCTTCCTATAGCGCTTGCTCGTCGACTGAAGCTTCCGATAGCTTCCTTTCAAAGTGTCGAGCTCACTATCCTTGTTAGTGAGCTCGTCTTTCAGATCAGCCACTACAGATGCATTCTGTTTCTTGAGTTCGTCCATCTTCTCCTTGAGATCCCCAATTTGAGCTTTGAGAAGAGCGTTTTCGTCTTTCTCCTTCTTCAGCTCATTCTTTAACTCCTCAGATCCAGCATTCTCTGAAGCCTGACGAGCAGCTGTAAGCTTAGACTGATATTAGCTATCAGTTGATTCAAGGCTGTGTCACTCTACAAATCAAAAGCGACGAGTATAAGTACGAGACACATTAACATAAAAACGAATTGATACATTACTGATGAGAAAGTTACCCGCATTCTACTACGAGCATAATCCATATAGGCATCCTTTTCTTCCAGCTCGTCAAGCAGAAGAAATGGTGAGTCAGAATTCCTCACTAAGTATAAGTACTCACCGCATGCTCGTCTATGATTGATAAACGCGATTGGCTCATCATAGTGGAAATCAAGATAGTCTCGACGAGCAGAGGACCTCCCTGCACCTGATTGCTTCGACGAGCGGATGACGGCCTCACGTTTCTTCTCTTTGGACTTCTCAGCTGCCAAAGAGAGAACTACTCTGCGAGAACCAGACCGACGAGCAGAGCTATCCTCTTGTGGAACAGAAGACCCTGATGCTCGAAAAACACCTGACTGATGTGTGACCTTTTGACGATCAGAAGTCTTGCCCGCGCCTGGTGTAGTCAAAGCCCGAGGAGATCCTTTCTTAGAAGAATCCTCACATCCCTTGTCAATTGAAGGCCTCTTGGAAGAACTTTGACGAGCAGATGCTTCGGCTTTTCTCTTTTTGGTCATATCGCGAAGACGAGCAAAATAATCCATTTGGCTTGGATATGTTAAAACTGTTATTTAAATTAAGTAAAGAAGAAATCAAAATTGAACAAGTAAAAGAGCTTACCTCGATCAAGATGAGCATGTCTTCGTCGAATTTGTGCCTCCACAATCGTTGGGAAGTGTTGATGCGAAAATTCGCGAATCTTATTAACCTCTGCTCGGAATTCCACGTGCAATAGACGACCAACTAGATGACAATCTGTATAATAAAAAATTATTAAACAGTTAGAACTACTAAGGATAACAAAATCAAAGAGGCTAAAACCAGACCAACGAGGGCACTCCATAATCTTCGAACTTTTCGACGAACGTTAGAAATAGAAGCTTCATTAATCTTGATATAGAAGAACCGACGCTAATAGTTATATAATTTGTTTGGAGATCCACAAATGATCTCGTACTTTGGCTTCATGCTCACATAATAAGCACCTTCATAGTCAAGACAACGAGATATGTTCGACACTTCCTCAAAAAAGCGACAATCAATTTCTATCCCGCACTTGCTCGCCATCCAAGATAACATCAACAGATCGTGAATAGAAGTGGGAGCCAGTTGAGTAAAGGCTAGCTTGCGCTCGTGACAATAATCGACGAACAGCTGCGGGAGAGGGAAACTTAGACCGCACGAGAAAAAACCCTCATACACGCAGAAATAACCTTCAGGGGAACGCCATGGATGATCATGAGGTTGTGGAACAAGAAATTCAATACCTCATAGCCCACGATTCTCTATTAATTGGCGAACAGACGCTTCATCACAAGTGGAAGGCATACCTTTTAGAGAATCGAGCCACTCTTTCAAACTTTTGATCTCATGACGAATACTAGTAGATGGGCCGACCGCGTGCTCGTCTTGGTGAGAGTCATTAGAAGCACTTCCTCGAGAACTAGAAAAATTCACAAATTGATGACCAAGTGGTGACAGCATAGGCTCGCCGCCAAGAGGAGCACTCCCCATCTCAAGAAGCATATCTTCAGCTTTATATTCTTCATAACATATGCTCGTCATGTTGTCTACTTGTGCCACCAACTTCAATCCGATGATCTCCAGAAAAGGGAATAATAGCAAGTCGAATATATTCCCCTTGCTTGTCAACCACACGCTCGTCGTGACCACTGGGCGAAGCTCTCGCTCCTTCAGATTGACGAACACTCATCTCGCGCTCGTCGTGTCGGTGATGTGAGACCATATGCTCGTCATGGTCAACGAACGAAGTTTTTTTTCCTTCTAATTCATGAATTGACTGCACGCACTCGCCAATATTTGGATCGACGAGCATCCGTGCGTCGTGTCCCACAATCATGGTCGCTTCTTCGTCTAGTTGACGAGCACACGGTTCTCGTTCGTCTAAAGCACTATTAACCTCTTCTTCAATCGAAGCTTCTCCTTCTAATTGACGAGCACGTGCTTCTCCTTCCACTAATTCGGAACCAAAATTCCTCCGTTTGGCAATTCCCGAAGACGAGCCCGTACCTCTCTCCAAACGACGAGCACACACTCCACGCTCGACTAACCTGTAAGAAGAAATCTCCTATTCCCTGAACGACGAGCGCTCGGTCGTAGAATCAACTGAACCAACATGACGATCCCGCGAGCACGCGATCGGCAGAGGCAGAACTCTTATGAGACATGATGTAGAAACCAAGCAAAGATTGAGACGATGAAGTCGAGCACGAGTTTGGACCTCGGAACCCAAAACCCGCAACAAAAAAAGAGGAAAAGATGACAAAAAACAAAAAGGGAAAACTTAGAGAGAGAAAGTACATTGAAGAAGAGAAGATGCAAAATGAGACAAAGTAAGGAAAGAGAGACTTATTTATAGTGAAACAAAGTGACCTCTCAACACTAGAAGCCTGTTCCTTTTCCTACAAATGAACGCCCCAATAGAAACATGACATATGGCACATGCATCAGTTCGTCGAAGTTCAGATGCTCTTTTTTTAACGAACTTGGGGGGACTGATTGTAGAGGGGTAATTGGGCCTTGGCCCAATTACATAAAAAGCCCAACTTAGCTACGGCCCAATATTGAAGTTCAATAACAAAAGAGGCCCATTAGACCAAAGCCCAACAAAGGAGAGACCTGCGTTTGGCGCCACCTGTACCCCACTGACGAGCAGACACACCCCGCAAAGCTAACACGTGTCTCCTGAAGCTCACATCTAAAGTAGCATGCAAGAAGACACATGTACTTCACTAAAGAGCATGTGCTCATCTTGAACCCCTTATAAAAGGGGACCTGGATGAAGAAAAGGAAGGAAGGAGAGCATAAGAACTTCAAATACAACAAAGAACATCAAAGGAAAAACCCAGGAGAACGAAGAACATTCAAGCCTCGATGAACAGAAGATACACTAAGACGAGCAGAAGCTGTGAAGAACTGCTAAGCAGATTGACGAGCAGAGGCTACACTAAGACGAGCAGAAGCTGTGAAGAACTGTTAAGCAGATTGACAAGCAGAGGCTACACTAAGACGAGCAGAAGCTGTGAAGAACTGCTAAGCAGATTAACTAGCAAAAGCTACACTAAGACGAGCAGAAGCTCTGAAGAGCTGTTAAGCAGATTGATGAGCATAGGCTACACTAAGACGAGCAGAAGCTGTGAAGAACTGCTAAGCAGATTGACGAGCAAAGGCTACACTAAGACGAACAGAAGCTGTGAAGAACTGTTAAGCAGATTGACAAGCATAGGCTACACTAAGACGAGCAGAAGCTGTGAAGAATTGCTAAGCAGATTGACGAGCAGAGGCTACACTAAGACGAGCAGAAGCTGTGAAAAACTGCTAAGCATATTGACAAGCAGAGGCTACACTAAGACGAGCAGAAACTATTCAAACACCCTAATAGTGAAGGAGAACAGACGCTCGTTGCTGATATAAAGACTTCATATACGAAAATCTCGACCCACGAAAAATACTTCAGCAAAACACATGACAAACTAAAAAATAGAACTACGACCGGCTTGATCCCTTTAGAGGGTATGTAGGCAACCAATCACAGTGTAGCCACTCTCCTAAAAATGTTCGTATAGAAAATGTGCTAAGACTGGTACGAACAACATGTATGTGACTGGTAACAAAGGAAAAAATGGAATGGAAAAAATGTTGAGGAATGTATTACCAGTTAGAGCCTTAGTTTCCGTAATTCTTGCTGGACTACCCATTAAAAGATGTTTTTAATTAGACCCTTCTTAAAATTTGTAATTGGTTAAAAATGGGCATGAATCCTTAACCAACGAATGAGTGATTTGGATGTGATCTAATTTTTCCATTAAAAAATTTATTTTGGAAAACACATTCAGACAAAACCAAATATAAGAAAAAACAATATAAATGAACCACATG
Organism: Lepidium didymum; assembly: GCA_963920545.1. Taxonomy (NCBI): domain Eukaryota; kingdom Viridiplantae; phylum Streptophyta; class Magnoliopsida; order Brassicales; family Brassicaceae; genus Lepidium; species Lepidium didymum. The sequence continues at coordinate 13,289,587 of OY986996.1, forward strand.
CACACTAATTGAACATTTGAAGACTACGTTTTGGACCAAATTAATTGAAAAATACTTCTTCGACTCAGAGTCAGTCCGACGTTATAGAATACCTTATTTGAAATTAATATTTTTTTTTCTTTCAGTATATCCTTTAATAATATAAATTATTTTTAATTATTAGTTATACGAAAACAATTCTTCAAAGTAAGAGGATGAGATTATATAATCAAATATTATAACTAAAAGCAAATTTTTCAAAGTCAGAAAGACAACCATAAATATTTTTGGCCATACTTACTAAAAAAATAATAAACTCTAAAAATTTTGGGTCATAATTACTAAAAAAACTAACAATATTAAAAATTTGGCCTAATTACTACAAAATTTTGGATCCTAATAACTATAAAATTCTGTAAACTATAAAAAAATTTAAACCCTAATATATATGAGCGCTAAGCCATAACTTATGTAACTTATGCCACGGTCCGGTTCTGCCTCGTCTACAAGCTCGTCCTCACCTACATGTTTTATGTTTTTGGAATTCTCCATGATCAGTGATGTACATAACTTCCAGCCTTAAATCTTCTCCATCTGACTCTTCCTTCGGTTAACATGTAGAATCATTTCGTCCCAACTGCAACAAAATAATTAGTGCCTTTATTTTGTTTCTTCATGATAAGAAACTCGCGTTCTTCGACTGAATGAATAACCGATTGTGTTCGATCCGATTTGGTTTAACACCATTAATAAACCGAAAATCCAATTAAAAGTTCAGGTGAATTCTAAACCGGTTAGGAGTCGGGGTTTGCCACTTCTCCTTCAAGCTCTCACGACAATCGCTTCAATCCTGAGACAGAAAGATTGGGAACGAACCCCTCAAGCTTGAAGCATGAGGAGATCGATTTCTTCGAAAGCCAAGTCCTTTCTTCATCGGAATCTTCTGGAAAAAGGTATTTTTGGAACTTCTCTGTCGTCGTTTAGCATTTGCTATTTCTGTTTCTCGAAACGAGCTTATTCTGGTGGCAGTGATTATCGAGAAATTTTGAGAAATGGGATTCAGTATATGAAGTTAAATGATTCGCTTGATCTCTTCTTTCACATGGTTCAGTGTCGCCCTCTTCCTTCAATTGCTGAGTTTAGTAGATTGTTAGGTGCTATCTCCAAAATGAAGAAGTATGATGTTGTGATCTATCTCTGTGAACAGATGCAAATGTTGGGAATTCCACATAATTTCTGTACTTGCAATATCTTGTTGAATTGTTTCTGTAGATGCTCTCAACTTTCTCTTGCCTTGTCGTTTCTTGGGAAAATGATTAAACTTGGTCATGAGCCCAGCATTGTCACGCTTGGCTCGCTGCTCAACGGATACTGTCGCGGGGATAGGATTTACGATGCTCTATCTATGTTTGATCAAATTGTGGAAATGGGATATGAACCTAATGTTGTCATTTACAACACAATCATTGATGGTCTATGCAAAAGCAAAAAGGTGAATAAGGCTTTGGATCTTTTCAACCAAATGGAAAAAGATGGGCTTAGACCGGGCGCTGTGACATACAACTCTCTAATATGTGGACTTTGTAATTCGGGTAGATGGAGCGATGCTACTCGAATGGTAAGCTATATGACCAAGAGGGAAATCTACCCTGATGTATTTACTTTCAATGCGTTGATTGATGCTTGTGTGAAAGAAGGAAACCTTTTAGAGGCTGAAGAATTGTATGAGGAGATGATTCAAAGATCTCTAAATCCTGACATAGTCACTTACAGTGTACTAATTTATGGGCTTTGCATGTGCGGTCGCTTAGGTGAAGCAGAGCAAATGTTTAGTTTCATGGTTAGCAAGGGTTGCTTCCCAGATGTAGTAACTTATAGTATTCTCATTAATGGATTTTGCAAGTCTAAGAAGGTAGAGCATGGGCTGAAACTCTTCTGGGAGATGTCTCAGAGAGGAGTGGTTAAAAATACAGTCACTTACACAATTCTTATCGAGGGGTATTGTCGAGTTGGTAAACTTAATGTTGCCGAAGAAATCTTCAAATGGATGTTTTTTTGTGGTGTGCCTCCTAATCTTATCACTTACAATGTTTTGTTACATGGTCTATGCGATAATGGAAAGATAGAGAAAGCATTGGCGATATTGGCGGATATGCAAAATAGTGGAATGGATGCAGATATTGTTACATACAATATCATCATTCGTGGGATGTGTAATGTTGGTGAAGGGGCAGATGCTTGGGATTTATATTGTAGCCTCAGCCTTAAGGGACTTGTACGTGATGTTTGGACATACACTACAATGATGTTAGGATTGTACAAGAAAGGCCTACGGCGTGAAGCGGATGCTCTGTTTAGAAAAATGAAAGATGATGGGATTTTGCCAAAAGAATGTTACATATAGTGAGGCTAATTAGATTAGGAGTAATTTCATCAGCTTAAGTATCTCAAGGTAGCTTTCAAGATATTTTTATCTTGGTCAGGCTATGAGATCTTTGCCCCTGGAAAGATCAACTCAGATTTTTGCAAGCCACCTTTAGGATACTATAAATGTTCATACTTATTAGGAGAGATTATAGAGATAATTAATATTGGCGTGTAGCCTGAATGGCATCACAGTGGATTTACTGACAGACATTAGAGTTTTGAAGCTCACATTGTATCTGTATCTGGATTCTCTTCAAGAGGATGTCTTCCCTTGAAATGAAAAACTCAGGTGTCTTAAAACCAAGTTGGGATTCCTTAGGAAGAGCTGAATCTTATCATATGAAGCCATGTTCTCAGGTCACTGACTTACCTCAGTTTAGAATTGTACATTCTTTCATATACTGTATACCAATGTGTTTCTATCTATTCTTTAACAAAAAATTTGTATCAGTTTTTTTGTATGTATTCTCTTACGAAGTTGATGTACTATTGTGTTTCTCAGGTTCCTTTTATGTATTTATTTGAACAAGCAATCAGAATGTATTCTAATTTGTAAAAGAACAACTTTACTTGTCGAAAAGAAAACATTCTTACTCAACTTTTGTAGGATTCTAATGACTGATGCTCTACCTAACTCGTATCCTATCCTGGATTGTGAATGAAGATTGTTACTTCCCAAACAAATAAAAAAAAATCAAAAATTGAGACATTTTATCAGATTCCCCTCCGTTGACACTCCATTTAATTGCTATCTACTGAGTTTGCATCGGATATACATATTATAAGCTTCAGTAGCTCTTAAGAGCTACAGAGCCTGTACACATATCTCCAAGATTGAGGCTTCATTTCATAAATTGGTGTAATTCACTCTTATCTTTCAAGTCCAAAAAGACCAAGACGAATGATGAGTAGTAGTAGAAGATCTGAACTATCACCAATGTGTGAATAGAAGCCAGAGACCATATAAATAATAAACTTCTCAAATTCTACATCGATTCAGAAACAATACAACAGATCTAATTGAGACATTTCAATATATCATCAATGCGCCACAAGATGCGCTACAGCTCCAGTTTTGTACAGTTTTACAGCTCTCCTCTAAAATCTGCTCAATTTATACAGTATCCTGTGAAGATAATGAGTACAAAAATTGATTCCAGTGGTTAGGTTTCAAATGGGGTTTGAAGAAATAATTCACAATGCCAAGAAGAGATGGACAAAGAAAACCCCACCTTGTTCATCTGTGGTTTTTCTGGGGGTCTCAGCCAATTGGTGTGTCCTGCATGCAAAGTTTTACTGATGAAGACAAACTACAATACATACAGTTTCCTGATATGATATTGAAGATTTTGACATTGTGCACGAAAAAAAAAACGAATAATCTGAAGAGTTGTTACCATGGTGATGATGATTGGCTGATACCAAGTCCATTGCAAGTGAGTATCAATCCCTTAAATCTGGCGAGATATTCCTGCATGAAAGAATGAGTTCGGATATCTCAAATCTAGAGAACATGGTTTTTCCAAAATGTAAAACAACTGGTTTCTTAAAAACCAAAAGTGTAACATACCCGTAAAGTATACTTGTGGATCTCATAAATACCAGTGAAATCATACTCAAAACGTTTTGCTGGGTCCATCAGCACTGCCAAAAAGAAGTAGAAGCTAATTCACATTACGAAAAACAATTCATTGGAGACATTTCTAAAAAACATATTCAGACCTATCTCAACTGTTCTCAACAGTTCTCATATTCTTAACTGTCTGATAGAAAACATAAGAGACACTCATATTCAAACAAAACTTCATAAATGAAGATGGTCTAAGCTATAGTTAAGGAGATAACAAGTAACAGAGAGAGGCAGAGGATGGAAAGTATATAGAGTTGTGTCAATATTCGAACAGAGCTAAAATCTATAATGTTAAGGAATTGAATGGACAAAGCTGAAGGCTCAAAGTAATATGTTCTCTCACCGATTGCTATAACTTTATTTCTTCCTAATCTTTCTCAAAAGTATTTGCTTTTTCGATTTTCTATTACTTTTACTAATTTTCTACTCTTTTTCTTCTCCGTCATCATTCTTCGTAGACCAATGAAGTTTACTGAAACTTGCCACAATCTAGGGTACTGAAATGAGCTCTTTCTTTTTAGACACCGACTATACAAAAGAAAGATTTACCGTTATAAGCTTCATTGATCTCTTGAAATTTTTCTGTAGCTGTACTATCACCCTTGTGCTTATCAGGATGCCACTTCTGTAGATGGAAGCACATAATTTCATTTGTCAAACTCTAAAATGCAATTTCAAAGCAATAACCACATGGTAGCAGATATTCAAGAAAGGTTTTTGAGTTGACAAACCAATGCAAGCTTCCGATAATTTAGTCTGATCAATTCCTCTGTTGCGTCGTAATCAACTTCTAGAGTCTTATAGTAATCCTTCGAACAAACAAAAGTCACAAACTTTAAAGTCAAATTGGCATTCGTGAAAATGAAAAGAGAACATGCAACCATAATCAATTTTCACAACAAAGAGGAAAGCTTCTATTGAAGAACACCGACAAAAATCAGACTTTTACAGATAAGGTCACACCTGTAAATCCATAAATAACGACGATAATCGTTGAACCTAAGAACACTACTCCACGAAATTGAATTAGATCTTCATATTCCAATCTAAATAAAACCAGACATTATCTAAACCAAAATTTCTATGGACCTTATGAATTTCTCCAAGAAAACATTCAAAAAATTAAAAATCACGAATTGGGAACAAAAAGGAGTGATTTTACCTTAGGGGGAAACTTATCATTGTCTTCCATCTGACAAATTAAGAATCTCTTCGCACATCATCTGATAGAGAAAATAGAAACCCAAAACCCTAAAGTGAATGGGCAATTTGCAGGTTTATTTGTTTTCGTTCAACAGAATCAAAACCGAAAATGTTTGAAGAAATATGAATTGAATCTTGTGGATAGCTTTCTCAGTATTTTTGTGTTTTGGAATCTAAAGAAGCAAAAAGGCTTTGGCTTTATGAAGTTTTGATTTCGGGTCCTTTTTGGATATTTTGGATTTGTGACGAGGCCACCGGCCAATGTTTATCTCTCTTGTGTTTTTTTCTTTTCTCGTCCTTTACTGATTATTTCAAACATTATCCACTTTGTGTAAATATAAAATCTTTTCTTTTTGTCATATCAGTTTTTTTTGACATTGAGAAGTTAAGTAAATCCTAGTATATGAGGAGGTATAATAAATTCTACTAGAGTTTTACTTAACTTCCAATAAACCTCCTAAGACAATTTTTTAAATATCAATCCCCTTATCGAGCCAGGTCATAGACCGAAGAAGAGTTAAACTAAGATTGTTCTATTGGTTGGATTTGTCCTAGGTCTAGTGCTGTTATTATTTGGTTTTCATTATTGTTTTTCCTATCAAGACGGTTTATTTTATTGTTTTGAAATTGGTGTAGGATTTTATCAGAATCTAATTCGTGATATAGAGTATTTATTTGAATATTTCAGCTTTGTGTTTCAGGATTAGTAGGTGTTTGGATGAGTTTAAAATTGTTTTTTCAATCCTATCAAGTTGTTTGCTTATCGTACCAAGGTTGGTGTTTGAAAACTTGTTTTGAAGAATGATGTTTTTGACATTTGTCTTATCATCTTCTTGAACGAGTTTAAAAGGGATTGCTTCAATTGGTTTACCCAATAATTTAAACTTTATTCCTTGTTGAGGGGAGTTATTTGAACGAAGTATTTTTCCATTAGCAAGTGTTTCCCACTCAGGAATCTTATTTCAATTTGTGATGGGATTTGCTGTTTTGAATAAGGAAAATAAATCTTATTTTCTTTTGTATAATCTTCAAGCGAGTTGAAAAATAAAACTTGGAACTTTGTGTTTTTTAAGATATTCATAATATTCTTCTTATATGTTTGAGAATTTTTTGAAAAACCAAATTCTTTTTTGTAAATTCTTTTTTGAATAGAATTCTTCTCATAAGAATTTTTTTTATTTCAAAATTTTTTTCTACGATATTTAGTTCATTAGCCATATTATTAGTTATAGCCGAACGGGCTAGTTGGCTCCAATTTTGTAACAAATTCATTTTGTTCAAAACTAGATCTTGATGTATAAACAGGTTTTGGAATTTGTATTTGAAAATCAACATTTCTTAAGATCGAATTGGGAATATCAGAAGTTGAGAATCGTGGTTGATATCTAGATTCTTGGATTGGAATACCACTACCTATTTGGGAGACTCTTCCTAAGTCTATAGTTATTGTGGCTGAAGAAGATTCATAAGATAAATCATCTTCGATATTTTTATCATTAGGTCTGATGAAGGAAAGTTTTACTTTTCCATCGTTAGATTGTTCAATATTTTTTAGACGCGTGTTTGGCTCTATTGGTTCTACGAGTTTTTGAGCTTTTGGTTAGGTGACTCCTTCAAGGATCCATTCTTCTGGAAGATTTACATCTTTCCGTTGAATTGATCTTGGAATAACGGAGTTTGATTTTGAAAGATCAGTTTGGAGTAAGAGGGTTTCATCTTTTTTACTCGATAGTTTTACTTTTGAAGAAAAGGCACTTGTCATGGCTTTATAGTGTAATCTAAAAACCAAGCCAATCGGAATTGATCCTTCAATCATTTCATAATTATGTGTTTTAACTTGTAAAACTAAAGATTTTAAAATATTTTTATCGTTTAGAGAAACAGTGAAATTTGGATAACAATCAAATGATATTGGACCAGCACATAAACTCGATTCTATAGAGCTAAGTAAAGAATCTTCAAATAATTTAAATCTAGTATCTCTTAAGATAGCTAGAATTGAGGTGTTAAGACCTTCTTTTGAAAGTGGTTTAATACCGATTTAGACTAATCCAATATGTATATATTTAAAATTCTTTTCCCTATGCATTCGCAAAGCATTTTTTGAAAACAAGTAAATTATTTCAAAAGGTTTGGTTAATTGCATATCATGTTCTTCTGTTTTAATTAAAAAATTTGTTTTTAAGAAATTTATTCTTGAGATTTGATATATTTGGTCTCTATGGACTCTTGAGATTTTTCAATTGTCAATTGATCCTTGAAAATCATCTATAGTAGTTTCATGACTATTTATAATCTTTTTAGATTCCTTTGTAGATCTAATTCTTGAAGATGAAGTTGATTCAGACCTACCTAGCGTATTCTTAAAATACGAACTCATCTTGAAATCCTATTGATTTAAAAGTTTTAGTTTTCCTTACAATCGAGACTTAATTTTAGATTTTATTGCCCTACTCTTACGAGACGTATTTTCTGATACGAGACTGGCTAAACACTCATGAGTACTAAATTCTTATAACTTCAAAAGGAAATCTAACAAGTTTGTCTTTTTTAAATACGCTAGAAAAGACCTGTACCAATTATGAATATGGAGGTATTTATAAGTTATAAAATACATTCTATCACGAAAGACAAAATTTTATATTAGGAGGCTTATTGGAAGGTCAATAGTTAAATGTATTATATGGTATACTTTGCTTATTTCTGATTTAGTTAGATACGAGGTGCCTAACTCGAATCTCACTCTCCTCTATTTGGAGAATTTAAGCTAACCCTGGGCAATCAGGTATTCGGGTCCAAGTTTATTGGGTCTATGATTTTGATACCCATATAGGAGACGATGGTAAACTAGTGTGGTACCGGTTCGGGTCTCACCAGTTCCAAGTCAGTTCGGGTCTACATTTTGGATACCTATTAAAGAACTGAAATCATTTGGGTCTGGTACCGGTTCGGGTCCAGAACGGGTTTGAAATCTGTAAAATAGCGATGGGTAAACACTATTTTCGGGTATTTATACATGAATTACAATAACATTAAATTAACTAAATTGTACCTCAAAACCAATAAAATAATGTCTTAGGGACCGATTGGTAAGAGTTGTAGTTTTGAGTTTTTTGTTGTAGGATTTAGGCTGTATGTTTTTTGGTTGTAGAATATTTTTGGTGTAGGTTTTTTGGTTGTAAACTTTTTGACTGTATGAATTTATTTTGGTTATACATTTTTGGCTTTCCACAGCCAAAAAAATTCCATAAATAAAAAATTAGTTTTCTAGAGGAACGAAAGCAAAATATAAACCTAGAGCACGATTTGTTTAATTTTAGTGCTCTAGAAAGATTTTTGATTTCTAAAGCAACAAAAGCAGTTGCCAATCAGGCCCTTGATGTCTGATATAATCGTACTGAAACATAATCCAAAGAGTTTCACACAAAACAAAGTGATAAACAAAAGAAGTTGAAAGAGATTCCAAAGAGATTCAGAAACAACAAAGTGAGAAACAAAGGAACTTCATACCAGTTCTTCATTCATTCCCCTGAAACATATCGAACCATTTGATCAAACTGCAACAAAAAAATCAAAGAAGGAGACAAGTAGTTAAAAAACAGAACCAACTCTTCAAACAGAATCAAAGAAGAATCTCCCTGAATTATTCTTTTACTTCATGCTTCACTCTTCAAATTCTGCAAATTCTTCAAACTCTACACAATTCAAAAAAACAGAACCAAGTTAATAAACCATAAATAATATATGGAAACATGAAAATTCAAAGTATCTATTAACTCTCATGAGTTCATCTTGCATCTTAATATCTGAAAGCATTTCTTGTATTGTTATAATTCAGGGTGTCAATATGAGTTATTAGCTCACGAGTCGGTGCAACTCAGCTCAAATTTAGGCGAATGTGAGCTATGTTTTTAGGCTCATTTAATAAATGAGCTAAATGAGTTGAGCCTAATTTAGCTTACGAGTTATGTGAGCGAGCTTTAATGAGTATTATTAGCTAGCTCATGAACTCTACTCTTTTCTAAACTTAAATGGAAAATATTTTTTTATTTTGTCTCTAGAAGTTTTCCTTTTACAAAATAGAAACTATCTTTTTAGAAAATAGAAACTATCCTATGAAAAACAGAAATTATATTATTTGGTATACATCTGGTTAGTGGGTGTAGAGAAAAAACGGAATTGACAATGATTTAAGGTCTTAGTATAAATTTGGATTTTGTGTTAGTTTTTTTATTTTATTTTATTTTAATTTTGAGTTGTATTAGTCAAAAGATTAGTTTTATTTGGATATATTTTGAATTTTTATTATACAATTATGTTATTGACTTATTCGATTATTTAAATTAATTTTACATTTTATTATTATTATTATTATTATTATTATTATTATTATTATTATTATTATTATTATTATTATTATTATTATTATGTTGGGTAGTTTCGCAAGCTGGATCATTTAGCTCACGATCTAAATGATTTGAGCGTGAGCTTATATAATAAAACTCATTTAATAAATGGGCTGAGCTGAGCTAGCTCACTAAATAGTCTAGTTCATGGTGAGCTGAGCTGAGTTGACGAGCTGGCTCATATTGACACGCCTAGTTATAATGCCTTTGTAACTAACGTGAACTTCACATTTTAACCATTGCTCAACACACATCAACTCTTCAATCGAACAGTGTGTTAAACAACTTCTAGATGGCTCTAAAACCCTTCCACTAGTACAAAAGGTTGATTCAAATGCAACTAAGGAGATTTGCATTCCAAATACATCCTTTGCAATCTCAGACAAAATTGGGAACTTTAAAGAATTTCATTTCCACCAAGATAGTAGATCATAACGTGATCCGACCTTAAGTTTAGGATTCTCTACATTCCATTTCAAATAGATTTCTAATTTTGTACTATCATTTTGAAATCTTATCTTAGTCACAAGATCTTTGTAGAGAGAATCCCAAGATCATTTTCCACTGAAAGTGGTTCCATTCTCTCATGTGAGTAAGAAGAATTCACATGTGACTGAGCTGAATTTGTAACACTCACTACATCATCTTTCTTATATCTATTGTTGTATTCCTCGAAAAATCTCTCCAAGATGTCCACAACTACACTGTTTAGCTGAGCAAGTTCCATGTTGTCTTTACCATAGAGCTTCTCGAAACACAATTGTGCAAACTTCATCTTCTTAGACATATCAAATACACTCGTCACTATGATTATCTTGTTAATTTCAGTTGGAATCAAATACTTATCTAGCTTCTTAGTCATAGCAACTACTTTCCTCTTCAAAGCTACATTGGTACTCTGACTATAAAACTGTAGATTCAATGCAATTGTTACAATCTCATTGTAATACTTATACGAACACACTTTCGTAGACACTGACAGCACTAAGGTATTGATGTAAAACAAAACTGATACTTTCATCAGAGTATCTACTACTTCCGAATAAGCAAAAACCAGAGGTCACACTCTCTTTTTTCCATCTAATGTTTCTAAGAAATATGATCTGTAAGGCACATCTTCCTCCTCCATCTTATCAAAAGCTACTCTGAACTTCAATGCTTGAGTAAGCATTAAGTAGGTTGAATTCCATATAGTTCCTACATCTAGAGGAAAACCTCCCCTATGAATTTTTTCAGTATCAACCCGCAACTCAATTGGTTTCTGTCTATTTCCTAAAGACCTCACATACTGAATTACATTCCTAATTCCAGAAACGTTGTCATCTATCTCAGTCAATCCATCTTTAACAACCAAGTTTAGGATATGCGTGGCACACCTCACATGTAAGTAATCATCATCCAATACCAAAACATCATCTCCTACATGCCTGAACTGTTCTTTGAATTTCTCCATAACATTACTATTGGTTGTTGCATTGTCTAGTGTAATGTTAACAACCTTCTTTATACTCGATTCAACCAAATAGTCGATCAAGCATTTAGAAATGGTGATCCTTTTGTGATCAAGAACATTTTTAAACCCTAGGATCAGCGTATGCAATTTCCAATTTTCATCGACATAATGAGATGTTATAACCATATAACTAGCTCTTGTATTATGAGCTACCCATATCTCAGTTATCAATGACAACCTTTGCTTGTTAGCACCTAGAAGCTTTCTAATTTATGTTTTCTTCTTAGAATGCAACTCATATATGTCTCTAGTTGTAGCTCTGCGTGAGTGTGGTTTAGGTAACATAACATTGCCGCAAAAGTTCTTCCAAGTCTGACACTCTACAAATGATAATGGCAGCTCAGCACATATAAGAAATTCATTCGTTGCATCCCTAACCTCCTTATCGGAAATGTTTCCTAAACGCAAGCCAACATCCTCAGTAAATACCATTTGCCTCTGTTCAGTAAGCCATACTTTTTATTGTTTGCATGAGTATAGATTTTTCCTCATATTTGATGTACCAAATGAGGTTGGACAAGCGAGCTCCTTACCATAGTAATTGCATTTAAATATGTTGTAGTTATCCTTCAATCTAGTGAAATGATCTCATACCCTAACTCTTCTGTTTTTTCTTTTCTTTAGACCCATCACCTTCAACTTTAGTATATTTCTGTTTACTCCCAGAATTAGGAGTATTGACACCATCTTCAGTTGTAGTAAGTGGTGGATGATCCAAAGATGCCATATGTACAACATGAAAATAGACGAGATGAAACTGATTAGCAAAAATTGATCAGCTCAAAACGTAATCAAGGTAGTAGAATATCACAGAAGCACATCGCAAAAGCACAATCCAAATCATAATCCAAGTGGTAGAATAATAATCAATTGAACATTTAAAATCAAAACAATCATATGAACCAATTTAAATCATACCACAGAAACACAATCATATGAATTCAAAAATCATATCACAGAAACACAATCATATGAATTCAAACATCATATCACATAAACACAATCATATGAATCGACATCTACATTTACAATACTATTTATAAAACTCGAAAATCATAATCTTTTTTGAAATCTGACAAAAATTATATTGAAAACTCGAATCAAATAGAAATTGGATCAATTTCTATTTTGTAAACATATCAGCAAACGATTTATACAAATAGAATAAAAAAAACTCTAAATTTTTTGAGAATTCAAAATCAAAACCCTAATCTATTTCGAAATCTACCGAAAATTCTAAAGAAACTCAAATCAAAGAAAAATTGGATCAATTTCTATCTTATAAACACACAAGGAAATGGTTTATACAAATAGAATAAAAAGCCATGATTTTTTAAGAAAATTACAAATCGAAACCCTAATTTATTTCAAAATCTATCAAGAATTCGAAAGAAAACTCGAAATCAAAATAAAATTGGATCAAATACTATCATATAACCCAACTAGCAAACAATTTCTACATATTTAATCAAAAGACCTAAATTCATGACTTATCCGACCAAATCACGAAGAAAAGAGGAAAAAAATAAGAAAAACTTACATGAAATCGAGCTCGCGAAAGAGCCGACTGAGGAGACAACACCGGCGGAGGTGATGAATGAAAACGTGGAGAACTGAATGATTCCAATTTGTAAAATGGGTCTTGAGACTTGAATTATGTTTTCCTTTATGTTAAAGCCAACAACCATGCATGTAAATGTTTAGTCGGCGGAGACGAAACAGTGTTGAAGCATAAGCACGCGTGAAACAATATTAATTAGGTGTAGTTATTAGGTCCTAAACAATACTTAATAATTTTTGGTTACCCAATCAGGTATCAGGTATAAACCGACTCGAACTGATACTCGCATGTACATCAATATAGGAACCGATGGTTACTTTGCTATATACCCGAGTCATAAGCCCAAAGCTAACTTAGGCTATGGATCATGTCTTGTTGTCGATATAATGGTTACTTATTGACAAAAAAAAACTATATATAACTATATTTATTCAAATATTGATTTTAAAATTCCACTCAAAATCATGAGTTTGGTTGCATTATTTGTAAATCTTACTTTAAATCACATCTTATTAATTATATCATTTGTAAATCTTAATTAAAATCACCCCTTAAATTTAAATATGAATTTACGATTTTAATAGATTTATGTGGATTGGAAAATGAATGTTCTTTTAAAATACAAAGATTTCAAATCCTAACCAAATCCTTTTTATTTTGCTTTGGATTTGAATGTACTAATTGACCATTTTTTATTAGGTGAAAAATATTGACTCAAAGGAGAATTGACAGCTTTACCCTCGTCAATGTTGGTTAGAATAAAGAGAAATGTGTGTGTATTAAATGTGGTGGAACAACCCATTAATGCGTGGTCTCCTCACTAATTACCCATTAACAAACATATTATCATATAACATAACTATTACCTGCTAAATCGTATATTATCAGATAAAACATATATGATTATGTATATGTTATGCATTAACATACATGTTAACATGTTTATTACCTGGTACCCTAGAATTTATATGGGTAACACACTTAGTATCTTGTAACATAATTATTATCTCGTAAATATATATTTGACTAACACATATAATGTGTGATAACATATATATATATATATATATTATCGGAGTAACACATATATTACATGTTAATATATTTGTTATTTATTACTTGGGTAACATTTTATTATCTGCTAAATCAAATATATTATCTGGATAACATATTTATTATCCACTAACTTAAATATATTACCTCGATAACATATTTATTATCCGCTAATTTTAATATATTACCTGTTAATATATTTACGATTTGGGTAAAATATTTATTAGCTACTAACTTAAATTTTTTATTTGTTAATAAATTTATTATCGGCTAACTTATATATATAATACTCATTAATATATTTATTATCCTCTAACTTATATATTACCACAAATTCATATTTTAGTTGGGTACATTTAATACCTGCTAAATTATATAAAGTATTTGTTAATACATTTGTTATCTACTACTACCATATGTTACCTCGTTAATATAATTATTATATGTTACTTATATATATATATATATATGACATGGATCATATTTAATGAGAGATTTAGTTCAGAAGTTCGGGAAGTTTCATTGTGATCTTATTCTGTCACTGTCATTGTCACCATTTATGTTGAATTTCTCACAGTTACAAAGACATTAGCTGGGTAGTCAACAATTCCGACACTCACGAGTACAACAAAGAACCCTAGGACATATCTCGATTTAAGATTCTTACCTGTTAAATGAGAAAAAAAAATTGATAGAAAATGGAAGCAACAAGAGCTAAGCCGACGAAGAAGGACATAATCCATAAGAACAAGTCCCGAGACCAACTACGATTAATCTTTCGAAAGTTATAAATTTTATAATTTATGATTAATGACTTTAATTATTTTATTTCAACAGCCTATAATACTATTACAATGAAATAATACCTATAAAAATTTAAAAAATTAAAAACATTTTGGTTATTTTTTATGACATGTTATACTACAACATCATAGTTTGAAAATAGAACACAACAACTGCTTTATAAAGTTGAACTCTAGAAAAAAATTTATTTTTAAAACAATCATATTTTAATATATCAAGTTATTTATATATATATATATATATGTAAATTTAGATGATTATTAATTTATGATATTATTGAGAATATATTTTAACATATGAGTTTCAAAATAATTATTATTTTATTAGTTTATTAAATTTGAACAAATTTTACACTGATCCAATTTGGGACCATATAATTTTATTATTTTATAGAGGTTATTAATTTATCGAATATTAGTTTATGGAGATTCTACTGTAATTTGTAGCCCTGAGATTTCGGTTCGGACCGAAAGAACCGAATTGGTCCGAACCGAAATTTGACAAAACCGAACTGATATTAATTAAGATAATAAACCGATCGGAATAAATTAAAATTGAAATCGGTTTTCGGAAAATTTCGGTTCGGTAATCAGAACCGAAATCAATCCGATTAAACCGATTAAAACACATACATATATAAACCTAAAATTAGGGTTTCTGTGCATTTTTCTGATTTCCCTTTCTCTCTCAACCCATCCACGGCTCCTCCTTCTCTCTAAAACACGATCGGAGTTCCGATCGTGATTCCGACCTTCGCTTCGTTTTCTTCTTTCATTTTCTTCTGTTTTCTTCGATATTTCATCAACTTCTCTGTCTGGAATCGTGTCCAACCGATAAAATCCGCAGGTAAAATTTTTATGTTTTTCGGAGATTTTTAAAATTGTTTTCTGTGTTTGATTTCGTGTTTTTGACTTTGTTTTCGGCATATTTAAAGTAATCTTAGTATCGTTAAGGGATTTTAGGGAAAGATTTAGGTCGGATTAGGTTTTCGAAAATTAGGGTTTTTTCAAAATTTAGGGATTTTCTTTGGAAGTTGAATCGAAGCTTGCTGATGGGGTTTTGATACTTAATAGCGTAGTAGGTGGTCCGTTTGATGATTCTTTTGGTCCGAATTGATGATTTAGAAATTAGGGTTTTTTAAAAAAATTTGGGGGTTTTCTGTGAGAGTTGAATCATAAATTACTAATGGTGTTTTGATACTTAATAGCATATTAGGTGATCCGTTTGATGATTTTGAAAGTAGGATTTGTTCATTTGTTCTGTTAATTGTTTAATTGTTCAATTGGTTTGTGACTGTGAGTGTTAGCTTTTAAGATCTATATTGGTTAAGTGTTTAAGTATTAGTTTAGGTATTAGTATTAAGTATTAAGTGTCTGTGATTATTGTTAAGTGTCGGTTTGATTGTTGTTTGATATATGTTTAAGTGTTTAAGTATTAGTATTTAGTGTCTCTGTTTATTGTTAAGTGTGAATGGTTTAGTGTTTGGGGAATAGTATCTGTTTTAGTATCTGTTTAGTGTCTATGTCTTAGACTTTTAGTAGCTGTTTAGTGTCTGTGTTTTAGTCTCTGTTTAGTGTATGTGTTTAAGTGTTTAATTGTGATTGTTTGTTTATATTAATATTCTGTTTTTGAATTTTTTTACTGACCATTTCTTTGTTTGTTTGTATGCCTTTAAGATGGAGTCAAACACAATTGAGGTTGATGGGCCAGATGGGACAAATCCATCTGGTTCAAAGAGAACAGAAACGCAGAGGTCAAGTACGTCTGCGTTACCACCTAAACCAAAGAAAAAGTATCAGAAAAGGGCAACAGTATGGCAACACTACCTTCAAATAGACCCTAACTCTTCCAAATGCAATTGCAAATACTGTGGGGTAGAAATAGGATGTGATAGCAAAACAGTAGGAACTAGTCCACTGAAAGCTCATATTGGAAGGTGTAAAATGTTTAAGGATTTTGAGGATAGAGAAAAACAGAAAATGATTGGTAGTGATAACTCAGGAAATATGAAGGTGATTAAATATGATCCTTATAGTTTTAGGCAGTCTGTTAATGAAATGATTGTAGTCAATGAGTTGCCTTTCTCGTTTGTAGAATCAGAAGGGTTTAGACGCTTTTGTTTGAATGTTGTTCCAATTTACCAACCTTTTTCTAGAAGAACCTGTGCTAAAGATATTAAATTAATGTTTGAAAAAGAAAAGGAAACTTTAATTCAAATGTTTAAGGTTGAAAAGCAAAGGGTTAATTTAACCACTGATATATGGGTGTCTCCAATAACCAGTTACAACTACATGGTTGTAACTGGTCATTGGATAGATAGGCAATGGAAAATGCAAAAGAGAATCCTTAGCTTTAAAGTTATTACGGATCATAGGGGTGAAACAATTGCGGGTCAATTAGCAGATGTGATTGGGGAATGGGGGATTGAAAAGGTATTCACTGTGACAGTAGATAATGCAAGTGCAAATACTAAAGGGCTGAGACATTTTAGGGATCATATGAAGCTATTAGGTAGTGATTCTTTAGTGTTAGGTGGGGAGTTCTTGCATATTAGATGTTGTGCACATATCCTTAATCTAATAGTTGGGGATGGGTTAAAGAAAAGCTCATCTAGTATAGCAGCAGTTAGGAATGGGATTAAATACGTGAGATCTTCCTTTGCTAGGCTTAGATCCTTCCAATTGAGGTGTGAGACAGGGAAGGTCTCAAGAGGCAGCCTTCCCTTAGATGTAATAACCAGATGGAACTCAACATATCTAATGTTGAGTTCTGCCCTTAAGGTCGGGCCTGCATTTGAGAGAATGTTGAGAGAGGATATGCCATACAACTCGTACTTCTCAGAAGACGATGAGAAGACAAACCGAAAACGAGTAGGTCCGCCTACTTCTGAGGATTGGGAAGAAATTAGGCGTTTGGTTAAGTTCCTCAAGATATTCTATAATAGCACACTTGCCTTCTCTGCCTCAACCAGTGTCACCTCAACCCTCTGTTACAATGAGATTGTGAATATTGAGAGGAACCTGATGACAAAGTGCACTAATAGTGATGAGGGAATTAGGAATCAAGCCTATGCAATGAGGGATAAGTTTGAGAAATATTGGGATGGGTTGTTGAATATGAATCCACTAGTTATACTAGCTAGTGTTTTCGATCCTAGAAATAAGATGCAATTTGCATCTTTGTGTTTTGATCAGTTGTATGGGAAGGATACAATAGAGTCTAGGCAGCTTTACAATCTGATTTTAGGTGTTGCAAAGAAACTATATGAAGAGTATAGTATTCGGTTAAGCACACCTCTGGCTCTACAATCAGCTGGAGACCAACCTGCAACAGAAGAAATAAATCAGACCGCTGACTCAACAAAACCTCTCAATGACTTGTCCGATGATGATGATGACTACGAAAGGATGTATGCCATTTACAGTAAAATGGTGAACATGCGAAGATCCGAGGATGGCTGCAGCGAGTTAGATATATATCTAACTGAGAAAACTGAGCTGAGAGTGGTGAATATCTTAGGTATGCCATACGATGTGCTAGATTGGTGGAAGTGTAATTCAGCCAAATTTCCTGTGTTGTCTGAGCTGGCCAGAGACGTTTTGGCTATACAAATGTCTTTAGTTGCTTCAGAATCTTGTTTTAGTACAAGTGGCCGAGTGCTGGATCCATATAGGAGTAGTTTGACACCTTATATGGTAGAGGTTCTGGTTTGTACTCAGCAATGGTTGAGATGTGGGTACAAAGATGCAGACTCTGTTGCTAATCTGTCCCAAATGCTTGAGGAAGCAGAGTTTTTTGAGTCTCTTGGAATGTATTAATGGTTTGATTGAACTTGATAACTTGTCTGTTTTTAAACGATTTTAACTTTCTGTTTTGTTGTTTGTGGTCTGCAGATGCAAGGAACAACCTGGCCAGCACAGATGGAAGCCCTTCAACGCAGACATCAACTTGAAGAATCAACATGTAAGTGAGTTTTGAAATATGTGATGTGCTGTGCATTTTGGTGTTTGGTTTCTTTACTAATTTATATGTCATCTTGCAGGTTATTGTGTTTGATCATGTAAGCGGTTATGATATGTCTGTGATTTCATTTGTTTTAGTTGTTGGCTTGTTGGCTTGTTGCGATTGTAATTATGTTTGTTTTTACTTGTCAATTTGACAGGTGATCGATGGAGGAGGGAGCACAATACATTTTGCTTAATGAATCTTCACAATTCTCTTCTGTTTAACACAACTTGTTTAATGAATCTTCACTTTTCTATTCTGTTCAACTTTTAATGTTTGTACTTGTTAACAAAGAACAAAACTTATCATGTAGTGTATTTAATTTTCGGTTAACTCGGTTCAATCGGGTTAATCGGTTTTCAGATTTAAAATTATTCGGTTTTTTATTGGTATTCGGTTTTTTTAAACCGAAAAACTTATATTCGGACCAATTCGGTCGTTATTATTTTTTTGATAACCGAACCGTTTAAACCGATAACCGAACCGAAAATAACCGAATTTAGTTTCGGTTCAATTCGGTAAAATATAAAAATTCCGAACAAACCGAAAACTCGAACAAACCGAACCGAACAACCCGAATGAACCGAAAACCCAGAGCTAGTAATTTGTAGGTCTGGTATTGAAATATGAAGTGTAATTACTCTTAATAAAAAAAAGAAAAATAACTGTAGAATACATAAGTCAATGACATTTTCAGAAACTAAACCTGAAAAGAGGATGCCGAAAGACTAAAACATTAAACAAAACTAAGACAGATCAACTAAAAAAAAAAATACTCAACACAGATCAATCTCAGAACCGATGAACAAAACCTCCACAAGCACTGTGATTTAGTATAGGATTCAGTTAAATGAAATGCTGATTTGAATTGAACACATCGAATTAAGAATTCAACTTCACTAAGAATAAAAGTCGTATATTCACTTTGCAAGAGTTCTTTCTTGTACAAAGGACTTAGAAAAAAGAAGCAACAACCGAAAAAAAAAGAAAAAAACTGAAGCACCAAATCAAACATTGAGGAATGCTTTTCATTACTGGTTAGAAATGAAACACAAAGAAGGAGAAAACTACTTTTGTTTGTTCAAGTCGTGGCTTCAACTTCTGGATCAGTTTCAACCGGTACATTTGGCGAAGAACTGTTCTTTTCTCGACCTCTTAAACGTGAAGAAACATTGTCAATAGCTGAATTTAGTTGTCCGATTTTCTCATTCAAAGTCTCTCTTGTTTTCTCTAAACCTTCATCATAGTACGTTGGCTCTTGGGGGTTCTTAAAACCATACTCATCTTCATTTAGAACCGATCTTCGAATCTGAATCAACAAGAAAAAGATCATCCATAGCTCCAAGAACCAATGAAACAGTCATTATCTACTGTCTGTTATTGCCACTGGAATGTGCATAAGCAAGAACAAAAGCTCAATCAAATCATTCTTTATTTCAATAGAGTTTCATAAACAAATCACTGAACATGAGCTATATTATTGTCTATTTTATATTTCAGTTTCCAAAGAGTTAACGTGTTACCTGTGGAGCAAAGATATAAGCTACAGCGCCAAACACAGCACCTCCTAAAAGAAAACCAGCTATGAAGTCACCACTGCCTCCGCTCCTACTCCCGCCTCTGAAATCATTTGGAAGAATTCGGTTTTCATGAATTTAAAGTCAATTCAACACTACAGTGCCTCACATACATACATAGATACACATACCGGTACTCTGCAGAAACAGAAAACTTGCGAGTCCGGTCTGATTTCTTCTGAATTATCAATGCAGGGGTTTTACAAAAAGAATTGAGCTTTGTTGTAGACAATCCATTTGCTTTGACATGATGAGATTGAGACCCACCTGCGAAACCAGATTCAACAAACCTAATCAAGAAGCTTTTGCTGCTATGTTTCTTTTTCATATGAATCTCACTCATTAAAACTTCTTACAAATTTTATAGCTCCTAACAGCTATTTATTTGTTAAATTCCTTACTTTAACTGTCTAATTTACAAAAGAATTGATTCTGATCTCAATTTTAGTTATCCGAACTGAAAAATCAGGCTAACTTATTAAGGAACGATGTACGATCAACTCAACAAGTGTCTTCATTCAGCAAATAACCAATCAGACAAAATCTTCTCTTCCTAATTCAATCGGAGTTCTAGAAGATGAAATAATACTAAAGAAAGATGAACTGGATGTATAATCAGATAGACATACGTCGGTCAAAATTTGATTCTGATTCTTTTTTATCCGTAAAGAAAGAATATGAATTTCAGCTGAAAGCAAATGGAGCTTAATAGATAAAGAAACTAAGGAGCGATAATATGAAGCGAAAGGAAATCAATTACCAGAGAGAGAAAGAGGAGCAACAACGCAGGACGCCATTAAAACGAAGAGATCTGAGCAAATGATACTGGGTAGGAAGGATATGCCCAGAAGCTTTTTGGTTATCTTTTCGTGGAAATAAAAATCTATAAGAAACTACTAAACTACCCTTCATTATTATTTGCTCGTAGATTTTGAATGGTTGCATTTAGTTAACCGGACTAAACTGTTTGCAGATGAATTGCATACCGTACTGAGATATTCGATTCCCGGTCCAATCGGGTTTAGTTTTGAGATATCTCTCTGTCTTCACTCTTCAGCACACGTATTTTCCCGCCAAAAAGAGAGCGGCTCAAGACGCAGGCAGACGCGTTAGTTAAAAACCCTAAAAATGATTCGT
Source organism: Lepidium didymum (assembly GCA_963920545.1). Taxonomy (NCBI): domain Eukaryota; kingdom Viridiplantae; phylum Streptophyta; class Magnoliopsida; order Brassicales; family Brassicaceae; genus Lepidium; species Lepidium didymum. The sequence goes on from OY986996.1 coordinate 13,310,882, forward strand.
CGTTCTCGATTGCTACCCTTCCCAACGACAATCTCTCATGGCGCCCTCTGCCACCGTCGCCGGTTCTCCGCCACCTTCAACCACTGATTCTTTCAATTCTGGCGACACAGCAGAGAATGATATTCGGGTCTTCTCTCTCTTTATACTCTGTCAAAATTTTGTCATTGAATAACCGTTCAGAATTTCAAAGTTTGAATTGAACATCGTTATCTTGGCCCTGAGCTGGTTGTGATGTTTTTCCGTTTTCATGGCAGCCATTTTTTGTCCTTCACAAAGCTTCGTCTGGGAAATCAACTGGGACATTGAAAAGCAAGCGTAGGATCGAGTCACCTACACCTAAAATTGCTAAGAAATCTGAGGTCAAAATCGTTGATGAGGAAGATGGTCATTTTTTCTCAAGTCTACGCTTGAAAGTTTTCGAGACTGTTTGGTCGAAAATCGAGAAGACAATCGAAGTCCGTCTCATTCTTTTCTCCTAAATGTTTTCAGTGTATATGAATCTTCAATGTTAGGGTCTTTTACACCTTGATTTCTCCCGCAAATAAAAGTAGCATTGGGACTTTTTCAATTACAGGATGTTCTGAGAGACTCGAACTCCAAAGTATTCCGTGGAATATATGATTGGATAAGGGAGTCATTTGATTCGATCATATCATCAGAAGCAGTGAAGTTTCCGGAAGCAGTTCGGTCTTATCCTGTTTTAACTCAGACTTCTTCCAAGCAATTGTTTACTGCTTTGGTTCTCACCAGTAAGGATTAGTGTTTCATTTGGAATTTATTTCTAGGAATATTGTGTTGTGTTCAAAGTTTTAGTTTTAACATGCACCAACTTATGACTACAGTCGATATTGGTCCTTAGCTACCATGTAACATTTGGATGATGTTTTAATGGGTTACAAACTTCCAGAAACTTTACAAGCAACCAGTTACTATAACTTCGCTTCTTCAATATAGTAACCGTACATTATTGTCAGGAAATCTGGAAATGGTTGATGATTTATTGACATTTGAAGAACTGGAGATGCACTTGAAGTCTCAAGGATGCCATGTGGCTAAACTTTCATCTATGGACTTCTCAGCCAAGAATGGTGTAGGAGGTTGCCTTAGAGGTTTGCTACGCCAGTTTGTGATCCCAACCATAGATGTTAGTAATCTGTGTAGCCTTTCATATCCTTTAGTTTTGTAGCCTAGTTGCACAATAAGTGCATCCACTTAGTGCTTTTCTTGAATTTTGAACAGGTGGCTGATGTTACCATTCTCGCATCATGGTACAGAGAAAACAAAAACCATGATAATCCTGTGGTTATAATTGTGGATGATACAGAGAGATGCTGTGGACCTGTCCTATCAGAATTAATTCTTGTATTGAGGTAGGAGTACATCTTTATGTTTGCAAGACTTACATTGTATCATGTTGAAGTTTTTCTGCTCACTGGACAAATAATTTTTTGCATTCTTTTTTTTTTGCATTTAAGAAACGTAGTTTTAATCTATTTCAGTTAAGTTATTACCAATCAAATGTGATGACCTGCTCTTTCATTTTTTTCTATTCAGTGAATGGGCAGTCAAAGTTCCAACTTTTTTACTAATGGGTGTGTCCACAGCACATGATGCTCCAAGAAAGATACTATCAGTGAACGCACTGCAGAGACTTTGTGCTAGTAGGTTCACTCTCAGTTCTCCGGCCGAACGGATGGATGCAGTTCTCGAGGCTGTTTTTTTGAAGCAGTGTTCTGGTTTCACTGTTAGCCATAAAGTGGCGCTTTTTATGAGAAGTTACTTCTTGTGCCAAGATGGAACACTGACATCTTTTGTTAGAACTCTCAAGGTTTCTAGCTCTATTTTTTCTGCTGTTTTAGGTTTTAACTTCTTTTGGATTTCATACTAGGTGTTTATCTGGCTATACATTTGTTTCTCAGATAGCCTGTCTACAGCATTTCTCATTAGAGCCTTTAAGCATCATGCTCGAGCACTTTTGTCAAGATGGTATTAATCAGGTATGCTTGATGCACCTATCTATAAGTTCCACTTTACATGTATAATAAAGCGCAATTCGTTTTATTCTAAGGTAAATTATTTCCTATAAAGCTGTCAGGTGAAGGTATTGAACTGTTGACAGAAGCAAAAATGAAACATGCCTTTAACTTGCCATCTGTGACAAGGTATTCCGGAGTATCATCTTTTATTTGTATATTGGTATATTGGAAGAACAATGGGCAGGTTAGAGGTTTTGGACTTCATGACAAGGTTTGATCCTTGTTGGAGCTCGTGCACTATTAGAAAATCAGATGCACTAATTTCTGCTTATAAAAAATTTGACTAGGAATAAAATTACTCGGAGTACTTTTGAAATGCTACCTCAGTTTTTATCAGACTTGCAAAGGATGCCAAATCCCTGGAGCATAGTAGTTTTGGTGAGTTCTCACTTTTTTACGGTTTATCATTACAGAAAGAGCCTTTTCCTCATCTTGCATGACTAGGATGCCATTTGCCTGTGAAAATAATGTCTCATATTATAAATAGTTTAGATAGAAGTAGTAGGAAAACTATTTCAATGATCAAAAACATATTTACGGGGATAGAAATATCTTGGAGCTTGCACTTTCTATCTTCAGGTTGATGAATTTTGAGTTCTATTTTTAAACTGTTTCTTTTCCATCTCTCACTTGAAGGCAGTTTTGTAATTGTTTCTCATGACATGGCTTTTCTGTCGGCTTAGTTGGACTTGTGGTGCATATTATGCTTCGAGTATTATACGTCAGAGGGTGATTTATGAAGCAGTTATGTCCGATAAGAGCGTTTTCTGCTTCCTGGATATATTTGAGCAAAGTCTTTGTATACTGTATTGCAGTGCATATATGAAGCTGGAAAGTTTGATAAACTTCGATTGCTGGACATATTCTGTGAGACACTTGACCCAGAAGCATGTTACTTGAAATACTTCTCACCTTCGGCATTTGTCAACTGTCAAGGTCACGATTCAGGACGTACTAGTGTAATCAGACGTGTTCTGCACAAGCTCAGGTGAGTAGTGTTTGTATGGAAGAAACGTGAGATTTTTCTCCCACATAATAGCAGTCAAGGAGTCTCGTAAACTTATAGTTGCTTAATTTGTGAAACAAGATTCTGATGATTAGTATTGTTAATCAAGTTAGATTGAATAATATATTTCTCTGTTCTTGAGTTATTCGGCCTAAAATTATGAGGTCATTGAGAACTTGTGTTAAAATCTTTACAAGGAGCTTGGCTCAAAATTTCTGAAGCTCTTGCATTCAAACATTTCCAGGGCTCTTTCACCGTCACAACTGTCTAGCTTGTTGAAACGTTGGGAAAATCTCACCGTGGGGTTCAGTGAGGTAATAATATAATAAAAACACTCAAGATTTTTATTGTTGCTCTTGACTTGCATATCTTGTATGTGATTTAAAATTCATTTGTCCTTAAAAGATATTTTTAATGTTTTTTGGCTAGTGTTTTTCATTTCTTTGAGCTATAGAGCATCAAAACTGTTTCCATGCTCTTAATAACCCCTAGTTTGGAGGAAATTGCTTTGTACTTGTCTGAAAATATTGCTTGAATTGGAGATACCACGTAAATAATGATCGTGAAAAAGTGATTCATTCAGCATGATAGCGTTGGAGCATTTTTGTGGTACACTATGTTTATCCATCCTTGTAAATTCATGGTAGTTTTAGATGAGATTGTAACTTGTTTGTTCTCTGCTGTTAGATCAATGAAAAAGTAATGGAATTGCATCCATTCATGAGATCCTTGGAAGCAGCTGGTCAGAGACAAGGACTTCCCAGCAGCCCAAAGTAAATCTATAGATATTGTTATCATTTCAAATCGAGCATCATGTATGAGCTCAGATAGTTTCATATCAATTTCCGGTTTTTTTCCAGCAATTTTTCTTGAAAAGTTTGTCTCTTGAGATATATTTTCCTTCGTCTCCCCATCGTTCTTGCGTATGGGAAATAATTGATGAGGAAACTTGGTCTCTTATATAGCCAGTGTTTTATCATTTCCATATAAAAAAGTTCCTCTACTTTCATTAGTTTCTGTTGCTTATTTCAGTAACCCTGTACCATGAAAATAAAAGTTTCACTTTGATGTGACAGAAAGCATGCATCCCGAAGCAATTCAAAGCTTGAAAAGGAGCATAAAGCCATGACTGATAAGGTTGCTGCAATCATAGAATTCATGCTAAGGTGAACTCTCCTTTGTCACAGAGTCTTATTATCTCCCAGGAAAAATCTTGTCTTTGGATGCGACATTGCTTGTTCAGTGTGGCTTTTGATTTGACTTCTGTAATTTAGTATGTTTTCATGTAAGATGTTTTATTAGTCTTTTTGTCTGGAACAGGGAATATATGAAGCCTGTTGAGAGTGTGCCTTTTCATGAAATTTTATGTTTCAAGAATGTCGATAAACTTCAATCTGTAAGTCTTGTACCATCCCTATTCCTTTCGTATTCACTTATACTTCCATTACTTGAACGTTTTATAATAGATAATCAATTATTATGTGTTTCCTCTGTGGAGTCATTCTCATCAATAAAATAAAACCAGTTAGAGATCAGTTCTGAGAGAGTCTAAGCATCATTCTTTTTCTAATTGATTCTTAAAGCGATTACATTGTCATATCGTTTCTCTTGGTGCTCAAGATTCTACCTGTAGCTTTCTCTCTTTTTTTCCCATGTATCTGATGATTATATCTGTTTTAGGCTTTATTTGGAGACCCAAGAGGCAGGATCCAATCAGATCTACTGGAATCTCACAATATACTCCACTGTATGTGCTGCAGCCAGAGCGGCAAAACTCTATTGCCTGCCATGCACGATACATCGATTTTGTGAGTCTTCCTTTACTTGCATTCTCATGTTGTCTTTCTTGAGACAAAGTTTTTGGTAGTACTTTTTCTTGTCCAGAATAAGATTTGAGAGATGCCTGTTGGTCACAAATTATCTTCAAATTACTTATAGACATGAACACAAGCCGGGTTCTTTCTCCTTTTTTTTATCCGTTTCAATATGTGATGCAATGAATAGGTTTTTTTATAATTGATTGAATAGGTATACGCTGGCGCAAGAGCACGCTGATGTTATTAACCTCCATGACTGGTATCAATCATTTAAGACGATACATGTTCCCCGTAGTAGTAAACCTAACCAAAAATCAAAGACAGCTTCAAAATCTAAGAAACGGAAGGAGATGTGCGAAGAACCTGAAGCAGCACCTGCTGATGCTTTAATTCAGTATCCTTTTTTGGTATTCAGATTCTGACCTCCGATAAGATAAAAGAGCGTATGAGTTGATTCTTTAATCCTAAGTGGCTCTGATAAGTACTAGAAACACGATTAGAAATCGGTGATTTACCTAATGTTCATCGTTGTTTATCTTGATAATTTTGCGTGATATCTACATAAATGCACGACCAAAGATTTGACATAGAACTTTTTATTCCTTAACATTTGTTTCCAACAGAGCCCGATTTTGCAGAGCTGTCATGGAACTTCAGATTGCAGGACTTATTCGCATGCCCTCAAAAAGACGTCCAGATTTTGTGCAAAGAGTGGCCTTTGGTTCCTAAGAATAGTTCCAATATTTCCATTGCAACTGTACTTTAATCTCAAAGTGTTCATATCCCGAAAGCATGAATCTGTTCGGACAAACTAGTTTATAGAAATTAGAACTGACAGAAACTTGGTCGTCTGAATGATATTAATGAAAGCAGAATTATAAAACTCAGTGGCCATGAATCTAATCAAAGCTGTTCACTAGGTACCAATTTCATTCGACATCCTAATGGAGATTCTTCAACACACATGAATTCCTTTTTTTTGCTATGTTTCAACAATTGAATATTTAAAACCATGGGACATTCTGAAGTTCCAAATTTCTATTACGGGACAAGAGACGACCCATAATTGTTCTCTTTGTTATACTCCTACTAAAGAAGTCTCTAATCAGTTTTTTTTTTTTTCTTTTTTTACAATAATGTAATAAACTTCTATAAAAATAAATATTACTTTTGACTTTTGTACAGTATTTGGGGGGGGGGGGGGGATAGACATCAGAATTTGGTAACTACACGTGCTATGTGGATTGTTGTTTTCTTACCGTTAATATTATTGTTTTTTTCTTCAATTATTTTTATTTTGTTGGAAAAAAACATGTAACCATAAACACGTAAAATCTGCCAAAAACCAAAAACTAAACCAACTTATTTGCAATATAAATAAGAAACAAATTCAATTACAAAATAATCAAAACCAAAAAAAAAATCAAGAAATACAAAGATGGCGAGATCCATCTATTTCTGTGTTTTCTTCTTATTCATTTCTTCGATATCAAAGCAAACCACAAGCTATCCTCTCTCCACAAAGTCTCGATGGATCGTGGACGAAAAAGGCCAAAGGGTGAAGTTAGCTTGCGTGAACTGGCCGGCTCATCTCCAGCCAGCAGTTGCTGAAGGGCTAAGCAAACAACCATTACACTCCATCTCCAAAAACATTGTCTCATTAGGTTTCAACTGCGTTAGGCTCACTTGGCCTCTTGATTTGATGACTAATGACACTTTGGGTCTTAATGTTACTGTTAAACATTCTTTCGGAAGATTTAAGTTGTTTGAAGATGTTCTTGGTATTCAAACTCACAATCCCAGTTTACTTCATCTTCCTCTTCTCAATGCATTCCAGGTAAATTTATATTTAGAGCTTTAAGTTGTTTGAAGATGAACTATATCTAAATGTCAACTAATTCGAAAGGATAAGAAATGAACCAAAATCTAAACCTATATTCCAAATAATATGTTTAATCTTATAATGACATAATTAATCAGGAAGTGGTATCGAACCTAGGACAAAACAAAGTGATGGTGATACTAGATAACCACTTGACAACGCCAGGCTGGTGCTGTGGCGATAATGATCTCGACGCCTTCTTCGGTTACGCTAACTTTGATCCTCTCGTATGGACTAAGGGCTTAAAGAAGATGGCTACTCTTTTCCGCAATGTCACTAATGTCGTTGCCATGAGTCTTAGAAACGAGCCACGTGGTACTGGAGATTACCCCGACCTCTGGTTCAGGTACATTCCTCATACAACCTTTAACTGGTTTTCATTTATGTATAAATAAAATTTTGGTGTATATATGTGGAAGAAGCAATTTAATACATGAAATATTATAGAACAGATGAGTTAGTTTTTTCACCATTTGCTAATGTCTTGTTGTTGATGTAAATTGCACGCAAGCATGCGTTTAATAATGCTAACGTGAAGGTTCATGCCACAAGGAGCAGAAGTGGTGCACGCCGCAAACCCTAATTTACTAGTCTTCGTCTCCGGCATCGACTTCGACACAAATCTTTCCTTCCTTCGTGACCGATCCATCAACGTCAGCTTCACCGACAAACTCGTCTTTGAGCTCCATTGGTACAGCTTCACCGATGGGAGAGGCTCGTGGGAAAAGCACAACCCTAATGATTTCTGCGCCAAAATCATCGAAAAAGTGACACACAACGGAGGATTCTTGCTCGAGAGAGGCTTTCCTTTGATCTTGAGTGAGTTTGGGACTGATGAGAGAGGCGGTGACGTCAGCGGAAACCGGTATATGAATTGTTTAGTGGCTTGGGCGGCTGAGAATGATTTGGATTGGGCGGTTTGGGCGTTAACCGGAGATTATTATTTGAGAACCGGTAAAACCGATATGGTTGAGTATTATGGCATTTTGGATGCTAAGTGGAAAGACGTGAGAAACTCTACTTTCTTGCAGAAACTCTCCGGAATCCAAAATCCCTTTAAAGGTCAAATTTCTTCTTATATACATTTCTATAGCTTAATAGAAGAAACCCCAATAATTTGATTTTGGATTACAAATTAGTATGTATATTCTATATTGTCCGGTTCCAAATTGTTACACTAACCAATCATTATTGGAATATTTTCTTGATAGAACCAAATGATTACGGTATTGATGATGATCATTTATATTTGCAGGACCAGGATTGCGACCGGACAAAAACTTTCTCTTCCATCCATTAATTGGACACTGCGTCATCGATAATCCCTCAAATAATTTAGACATACTTCGATTAGGACCATGCCGTTAATCCGACTCTTGGAAATTTAGTCCCAACCAAGGAATTCTTTGGATCAATAATATGTGTGTTGAAGCTACAAATGTTTTTGGACAGAAGGTGAAGCTTAATGTTGGCACTAAGTGTTCTAAGTTGGGGCAAATTACAGCTACTAAAATGCATTTTTCGTTCGAGACAATTAGTGGATTGTTGCTTTGTCTTGATGTGGATGAACGTGAGAATAGCGTTGTCGCTAATCCTTGCAAGTGTTTGACCAAAGATGCTTCGTGTGATCCAGCAAGCCAGTGGTTTAAACTTATTTGAATTTTTTTTCTTTGTTTTAGTCTTGAGAGAACATCTTACATTGAGGGAGGATTGGCCAAATGACACAATTCACTAATTTAATTAAAGATATGACCTATGTATTCTCATAATTAAGAGAATAGCACTTTGACCTAAATATTTACAATATTGCCCCCTTAAAACCCATTAGCCAAATATTTAAAAAAATCAAAGAAATGCATTAGTTTCTTACGTGAATGAGAGGAATACCAAAGTCATCCTTCTACAGTAAAAGCTATATATTACACATGATTTCTAATCAATAGCATAATCACAAGATTATTAAATTCAAATTACGCATGATTATTCATTTATATTACACATGAATTCTACATCAAGTAGACATTCTATATACTGATAATCTATATAAAATTAGTTAATAATTGTTAAAAATTGTCTATTTTATTTTATACAGTACAACTATACGAAAGAGGAATATGAGTAAAAGGGAAGAGAGAGGAAGATGAGGGGAGGAGGGAGAGGCGGGTTAGAGGAAAAGGAGTCAAATGAGGAGGGGAAGAGGAAGAGGAAGAGGAAGAGGAAGGGAGGAGGAAGAGGAGGAAAGAAGGAGAAACAATATGAGGAGGATGATGAAGAGGAATGGGAGAAAGATGAGGAAAAATGATGAGTAGGGGACGAGTAAGAGGAAGATATGAGGAAAAAAAAGAATAGAAGAAAAAATAAATCAAAGTACATGAGATTTTTTCAAACATTATGTACTAATTGATTGTTTAATAAGAAATAAATATTCCATAACAAATAGACATTCTATATACTGGTGTTCTATATAATACAACTATACGAAGGAGAAAAATGAGTAAGAGGGAGAGGAGAAGAAGAGGACGAAGATGGAAGGTGGAAGAGGTGGGGAGAAGAAAGAGGAGGCGGAGGAGGAGGGGAAGCGGAAGAAGAAGAGAAAAAGTATGAGGAGGATGATGAAGAAAAAAAGAGAAAGAGGACGAAAAAATGATAAGGACGGAGAGGCGAAATAATAGGGGATGAGTAGGAGGAAGATATAAGGAAAAAGAAAGAAGAAAAAATAAAATAAATTAAAGTTCATGAGATTTTTTCAAATATTATGTATAAGTTGATTATTTAATAAAAAAATTATTTTATATCAAATGGACATTCTATATACGAGTGTTCTATATAAAATTAGTTAATAATATATTCATTTTTTATAAAATTATTCATTTAAAAAAAATTTAAGTTTCAATATGTGAAAAAAAAATCTATGTTTTTTTAAAGAAATATTAAAATGGAATTAATTTTAAACTAATGACTAGAATACTCCACAATATATAGGTAATGGCTAGAATAGTTCATAAAATTTCTAAAAAAAGGATGGGTGGGAAATATCCTTAATAATATGAATTGTCTTTTATATTATAGTTTTACCATTCAAAAAAAAATTAATCTTCTTTTACATTCTTCTTCTTCTTCCTTTTTTCTTCTTCTTTCACGAAAATTTCTTCTCTCTCATTTCATGAATGAAATCTTATTCTTCTCTCAATCTCGTTGTCTTCTTTGTTTGAAGGTAAGAATTTTCTTCATTTTTTCTTCTATGTTCCGAAATCAAAACCTAATGTAAAAGAAGTCAGTTTCAAATTCGAAAATTTATGATTTTCACGAATTAATCAAATTCGAAAATTTAAGGATTTCAAGAAATCAAATTCGAACTTGAAAACTTAAGGTTTTCACAAAATTAAACTCGAAAACTTAAGATTTCATGAAATCAAACTTGGTTTCTAACATATTGACTTTTTTAATGTTTTCTTAGGGTTTTGGATAACATTTAAAGATTTCGAACCATAACCTAACAAATCTACACATTCAAGGAAAAATTTGTCGTGATTTCTTAAAGGGTAAATGTTGTATGTGAAGTTTTAGGGTTTAGAAATAAATTTCATGGGTCTGTCTCGAATCATTAGATTGTTTCATTATAGTTTGTCTCGAATCTTGAGGTTTGTTCGGTGGAGTTAGCTGATAGCTTGGTAGAGTTAGGTATGATATGTTTATAGCTTGATAGAGTTTGCTTATAATGTTTAGTTTAGCTTTGTAAAGTTAGGTAGAGTTTGCCTTGAATGTTTTGTATGGTTTGGAAGAGTTTTCCTATAGTGGAGTGTAGATTATGCATGACAGATTTTGGTGGAGTGTAGATGATGCATGAGATAGTTTGGTGGAGTGTATATGATGCATTGCAGAGTTTAGCACTACTATGGTAGAGTTTGATATAGTTTATATAACGCATGACAGAGTTTGGTAGAGTATAATGAGAGAGAAGAAATGAGTTTGGTAGAGTGTAATGATGCATGACAGAGCTTAGCATCTCATCATCTCTCACACACTCTCTCTCTCTCTATCTTTCTCTCTCTCCCGCCAAACTATCGTTGCTAACTTTGCCAAACTATCAAAGATAACTCTACCAAAATCTGCTACACATGGTACAAAATCTATTAAAATTTGTGGTAGAGTTTGGTGGATATTGTACACTCTATGACAGAGTTTGGTGGACATTGTACACTCACTGGCAGAGTTTGGTGGTCTTTGTAAACTTTGTGGTAGAGTTTGGTGGACATTGTTGAGAATGAGTTATAGACATGAATAATGTTTTGTTTAGTTAATTTTTCTTTATTGTATAAATTTGATGGTTTGTTTTTGCCTATGGTAGTTCTTTTGACTAACTATGCGTAGAATATGGTAGAAGTTAGTATGGTCGTTATTTGGTAGAGTTTGGTAGAGTTAGAGAATGACTTTGGTAGTTCTTTAGTAGACTAATGCTTTTACTTTTCTTTCCAAAACCAACAGATCTCTGTGGAGCAGGCAATCCCAAAGCCTTTGTCCCCAACAATACCACTTCCCAAAAACCTAGGGGTTAGTATGGTAGTTCTTTGTAGAGTTTGGTAGAGTTAGGGAAATCTTTTGGTAGTTCTTTGGTAGAGTTTACAAAGCCTTTGGTAGTTTGGTAGAGTTAGGGAAAGCTTTTGTCTCCAACAATACCACTTTCCAAAAACCTAGAGGTTAGTATGGTAGTTCTTTGGTAGAGCTTGGTAGTGTTAGGGAATGACTTTGGTAGTTCTTTAGTAGACTATCGCTTTTACCTTTCTTTTGAGAAACCACAAATCTATGAGGAGCAGGCAATCCCAAAGCCTTTGTCCCCAACAATACCATGTTCCAAAACCCTAGATGTTAGTATAGTAGTTCTTTGGTAGAGTTTGGTAGAGTTAGAGAAATCCTTTGGTAGTTCTTTGGTAGAGTTTTGTAAACTAACTCTTTTACATTTTACTTTGTAGAAGAAATAGATATGTGAAGAGCAACCAACCCCAAAGCCTTTGTCCCAAACAATATCACTTTCCAAAAACCTAGAGGTTGGTGTGGTAGTTCTTTGATAGAGTTTGGTAAAGTTAGAGAAAACATTTGGTAGTTCTTTGGTAGAGTTTACAAAGCCTTTGGTAGTTTGGTAAAGTTAAGGAAAGCTTTTGTCCCCAACAATACAACTTTCCAAAAACCTAGAAGTTAGTATGGTAGTTCTTTGGTAGAGTTTGGTAGAGTTAGGGAATGACTTTGGTAGTTCTTTAGTAGACTAACACTTTTACCTTTCTTTCCAGAATCAACGGATCTCTGAGGAGCAAGCAATCCTAAAGCCTTTGTCCCCAACAATACCATGTTCCCAAAATCTAGGGGTTAGTATGGTAATTGTTTGGTAGAGTTTGCTAGAGTTAGGGAAAACCATTGGTTATTTTTTGGTAGAGTTTACAAAGCCTTTTGGTAGTTTGGTAGAGTTACGGAAAGCCTTTGTCCCCAATAATATCACTTTCTAAAAACTTAGAGGTTAGTATGGTAGTTCTTTAGTAGAGTTTGGTAGAGTGAGGGAATGACTTCGGTAGTTCTTTAGTAGACTAACGTTTTTACCTTTCTTTCCAGAAGCAACTGATGTCTGAGGAGCAAACAATCCTAAAGTCTTTGTCCATAACAATACCATGTTTCAAAAACCTAGGGGTTAGTATGGTAGTTCTTTGGTAGAGTTTGGTAGAGTTAGAGAAGGCATTTGGTAGTTCTTTGGTAGAGTTTGGTAGAGTTAGAGAAGGCCTTTGGTAGTTCTTTGGTAGAGTTTGGTAGAGTAACGTTTTTACCTTTACTTTCCAGAAGAAACAGATCTCTGAGGAGTAGCCAACCCCAAAGCCTCTGTCCACAACAATACCAGTTTCTAAAAACCTAGATGTTAGTATGGTAGTTTTTCGATAGAGTTTGGTAGAGTTAGAGAAAACATTAGGTAGAGTTTACAAAGCCTTTGGTAGTTTAGTTGAGTCAGACAAAGCCTTTGTCCCTAACAGTACCACTTTCCAGAAACCTAGAGGTTAGTATTGTAGTTATTTGGTAAAGTTAGGAAATGACTTTGGTAATTCTTTAGTATACTATCGCTTTTACCTTTCTTTCGAGAAACAACGGATCTTTGAAGAGCACGCAATCCCAACGTCTGTCACCAACAATAACACGTGCCAAAAACCTAGAGGTTAGTATGGTAGTTTTTTGGTAGAGTTAGAGAAAGCCTTTGGTAGTTTTTTGGTAGAGGTTGGTAGACTAACGCTTTTACCTTTTACTTTCTTGAAAAAACGGATCTCTGAGGAGCAGCCAACCCCAAAGCCTTTGTCCCCAATAATACCATTTTCCAAGAACCTAGAGGTTAGTATGGTAGTTCTTTGGTAGAGTTTGGTAGAGTTAGGGAATGACTTTAGTAGGTCTTTAGTAGACTAACATTTTTACCTTTCTTTCCAGAAGCAATGGATCTTTGAGGAGCATGCAATCCCAAAGCAATTGTCCCCAACAATACCATTTTCCAAAATCCTGGAGGTCAGTATGGTAGTTCTTTGGTAGAGTTTAGTAGAGTTAGGGAATGACTTTGGTAGTTCTTTAGTAGACTAACGCTTTCACTTTTCTTTCTAGAAGCAACGAACTCTAAGGATCAGGCAATCCTAAAGCCTTTGTCCCAACAATACCACGTTCCAAAAACCTTGAGGTTAATATGATAGTTCTTTGGTAGAATTTGGTAGAGTTAGGGAATAGCTTTGATAGTTCTTTAGTAGACTAACACTTTTACTTTTCTTTCCATAAACAACGGATCTCTGAGGAGCAGGCAATCTCAAAGCCTTTGTCCCCAACAATACCACTTTCCAAAAACCTAGGGGTTAGTATGGTAGTTCTTTGGTAGAGTTTAGTAGAATTAGGGAAAACTTTTGGTAGTTCTTTGGTAGAGTTTAGTAGAATTAGGGAAAACTTTTGGTAGTTCTTTGGTAGAGTTTAGTAGAATTAGGGAAAACTTTTGGTGGTTCTTTGGTAGAGTTTAGTAGAATTAAGGAAAACTTTTGGTAGTTCTTTGGTAGAGTTTACAAAGCCTTTAGTAGTTTGATATAGTTAGGAAAAACATTTGTCCCCAACAATACCTATTTCTAAAAGCCTAGATTTATTGTTAATTTTACTTTCATGAACTAATGTTTTTATCTTCTTTGTTATCATTTCATAATTTTTTGGCTGTATTGTTATTTGATTATATTTTTGAGTTTCTTATGAAACTAATCATCTGATTTTGTTCTTTTACGATATGTGGGGAAAGCTTGGCAATCACAAGAAACATATACTAATCATGAACAATGAAGGTTGTTCGAATTTGTGATAAAAAGGTATATTCCTCCTTTATTCAACTCTATTAATATTTTAAAATAACTAATATAATAAAATAATTGTATTTAAAAAAAATTAAGAGATTTGTATCTTATTAATCAGCATTAAATTTTTTTTATGGATAATCTGTCATATCTAATTTTTGAATTTTCCATAAATATTATATTCAAAATTTGATAAGTAATATCATTCCGAAATATATGCCAAAAAAAGTTCCTAAATGTTTCTATGAATGTAGACTAAATATTAGTTTCGATTCATAAAAAATAAATTTTAAAATATCTTATCTACATATATCATAAATTTTCATTATATTTTATTGACGGTTTAAGTTTTTCTAAACACTAATAGTTGACTATATTCCCATCTATAAATACACTATTTATTAGTGCATTCTCAAAGCAATTCTCTCATTCAGTATCCTCATCGATTTATTTTTTTTTTGTCTCATGAGTTCTTTTGATAATATTTCCGATCTTAAACTATTCAAATATAAGTGGAGAATCCACGTTAGAATTGCTCATATATTGAATCCGTTTGGTAATTTTGTAAATGATACCACGGATATGATTTTAATCGATGAGATGGTTTGTTTAGTTATCTATATTCTTATTATAATTTTATTGTCAATTGCTTGTATGTTAATCAAATTTTATCTTTGTTTTTTCTTTTGGTATTTCAGGGATCTTTTATTCAAGTTTTTATAAGAACACATCATGTGCCTAAATTTCAAAAATATATAAAGCATGGTCAATGGTTAATCATTCAAAATTTTATTGTTATGAAATTGCAAGGTTATTTCATAATATTTGATCATCCTTACAAAATCATGATTATGTACTCAACATATTTTGTTAAGTTGTCTTCTGTTACTCATACAATATATTAAAATATTGATAAAAATTGTTCTCCATAATATGTAAGTATTTTAGAATTTATTAATATGATTTAAACAAATATCGTTTTAAAATTGGTATCTGTTTAAATTTAATAAATTATTAAATTTTGTTTTTTTCTTAGAAGAAACCAATTATGATATGTAAGCCTTCATGTAAGTTTTTCCAATTTCTTGATTTTTTTGTATTAATATTGTTTATTATTTTGGTTTATGTTTTAATTTAATAAAATTATAATTATTCTCCCATATATGTAAGAAGTTTTAATTTTTAATATTTTTTCAGCAGTACTAATTTTTTTAGGATATGTTTTAGTTTAATAAAATTTTATTTTTTTGTAGGAAAAATTTATTATAGCAAATAATTCTTCTTTGATTCATCCAAAAATGTATGATTTTCAATTTTTTATTTTTATTATTATTAATATTGTTTCTTATTTTCTTTTATGTTTCAATTTAATGAAATTATAATAGTTCTCCTGTATATGTAAGTATTTTTAACTTAATTTATATATATATATATATATATTTTAATAAAATAAATTTTGCATGAAAAATCTATTATAATAGATAATTTTTCTTTAGATTCATTCAAAAATGTAAGTCTTTTTAATATTATAAATCTGTTTTATGTAATTATAGTTTTCTTAGCATACATTTTAATTTAATATAATTTTAGTTTTCCTTTTCTAGGATAAATCTATAATGATTTAAGCAATTACTGTTTTTTATTTAGTATATTTTTAATTTAATATATTTTAATTTTTTTTTAGGATAAACTTATTATGATTTAAGAAATTTCATTTTTTTATTTAGCATATATTTTAGTTTAATATAATATAATTTTTATTTTGTAGGATAAACCTTTTATAATAGATTTTTTTCTTTGGATTCATCTGAACATGTAAATATATTTTCTTTTAATTTTTGAAAAGAATATATAGACATTCTTATTTGACGTATTTTTAATATAATAAACTTTAAATTTTCGTTTTCCAAACTGAAAAACGCAATATTAAACCTAATTCTTATTTAGATTCATCCGAGCAATCTTTAAGAAACAAAAAAAGAATCCAAGGGAATACATTTTGAAGAATCTACGAAGAACTTATTTATTAACTCAAAATGATCATTCTTTATGTTCATTAGTAGTTTATGGGTTTATAACTTCTTCTTTCTTATATTGTGGTACTAACTTAAGTGAACTATAGGATTCATCTAGGGAGTTTATTAAGTGGAAATAAAATTGCTATTAGGCTTTTAGAACTGAGTTTTAGCAAATGGTTTTGGAATCCTATAATGACTTTAAGGTTCTTTTTTGTTAAATTCAAATTCTTTATTGGAAAACTGTATCAGAGTTAGTCTCTTTATCTTTACGCCATTTTCTTTGATTCAAGTCAGAGAGGACGTGACTTTGAAGTATTTGTTGCTCATGCCAGAGCAAAAGGAAAGAGTGTTGACGACGAACTAATAACAGAGTAGTGCCATGAAAGGCAAAAATAAATCGAAGAAGGCGATTTCATTGAATTGCTCTTGGTTTCTTGATGTATTATGATTTGATTTTATGGGTTTATGTTATGATTTCAGAGACGGAAAAACATTGCAAGCGAAGAGTGCTCAAGTTGCATCTACAAAGAATTGATGATCCCTTGGTTTGTCTATTGAAGAATTTGGACACAGAGGCAAAGGCGATTGGAGAAGGAGAATAATGAAAAGATAGAAATCCCAATCCCCACGAGAATAGAAAATGGTTGCTTCTCATGGTAGTAAGTATGACTATTGTTTCTTCGTTCTCGAGTAAGGGTTCAAGAGGGTTTGAGACACCGTTGAGGAAATACATTCTTTTGGATTGTATTAACAGTTATTTAATTATTCTTAGATATACGAAGATATACGAAGATAATACAATATCAAGATTTAAAATGTACTAACCATGTCCTAAATGGAGTTTAACTTATTTACGTACAAAGGTAACAACAATATAATGAGGAACTTTAACTTATCATTGGAGAAGAAAAAGAAAGACAAAAGACAATCACGAACTATATTATAAGAAGCTAATTAGAACATATCGGAGCATATCTTCTAATATCTCAATATTTAAAATTAATTAATAGAATTATGTTGTAATAAAAATATGTTGTTTTGGAAACTCACTGAAACATAATAGAAATTGGGATCAATTTCCAATGCTACAAGTTAAAATGAAACCATTGTATTTGTATAACTTTTTTTTGTCCAAAACTAATCTTTATGTATCCAAAATTATCATTTTTTATATTATTTCTAAATTGCAAAAATTAAAATTTTAAATTTATATAATATTTAGAAGTTACTCAAACTTTTAAATATATAAAACACTTAAAAAACAAAAAATATTACATATATATTATGAATAAATATAAACTACTCTTTTATTTTAATACCACAAAAGAAAAAAAAGACATGAAATATAACATCACTAACACTAAATCGTAACAAAGAATTCTATAGTTATCTATTAAGAAAATAAATGAACACATGTAAAATAAGAATATATTTCATGTACATCACAAGTAAAAAATATATTTCATGCATAGCACAAATCATCATTTTATAAATTAACTTTTAGTATATTAACTATGAGTTAATACATAAAATTAATAGATAAATTAATATTCCCTAAATGTACCAACTTATTTTGTATATGTTAAAGACTAATAACTTCTTTTTTCCAAAACTAATCTTTATATATCCAAAGTTATCATTTTTATTTTATTTTTCAATTTTGTAATTAAAATCTTAAAATTTTATATATTTAGAAGTAATTAAATTTTTTAAATTTATAAAATATTTAAAACATAAAAATTACATATATATTATGAATAAATATAAACTAATTATTTACTTTAAAACCATGAAAGAAAAAAATAACACAGAAAATATAATGCCACTAGCACTAAATTTTAATAATACACTCTATATTTATCTCTTAATAATATAAATGAAAACATGTTAAAAAGAATATCTTCTATGGCATCAACTATGGCTGTTGTTTCTTCGTTATCTAGTAAAGGTTCGAGAGGTTTGAGACATCGTTGAGGAAATAATCATTTATTACAATATTTTGTATTTTTGTATTAGATTTTGGATTATTTGGGGATATTTTTTTGTCTTAGTATGATTTTTACATTTTGGATTGTATTTACAATTATTTAATTATTCTTAGAATACACAAAGATAATAATAGTATCAAGATTTAAAATGTATTTACCATGTCCTAAGTGAAGTTTAACTTATTTACATACAAAAGTAACAACAACATTATAAGGAATTTTAACTTATGATTGAAGAAGAAGAATAAAACAAAAGACAATCACGAACTATATTACTAAGAAGCTAATTAAAACATATTAGAGCATATCTTATAATATCTCGATATTTAAAACTAATTAATTAATAGAATTATATTGTAATAAAAATATGTTTTTTTGGAAACTCACTAGAACATGAATAAAAATTGAGATCGAATTCTAATGCTACAAGCTAAAATGAAATCATGGTATTTAAATGCTAATGAATCTATCGTAAAGAATTAGTCTCCTAACCATGGTATTTGAATAAATTTTTTTTCAAAACTAATCTCTATATATCCAAAGTTATCTTTAACTAAAAAATTAAAAACTTAAATTTATATAATATTTAGAAGTAACTCAAAACTCTTAAATATAAAAAAAATATTTAAAAGACAAAAAATATTACATATATATTATGAATAAATATAAACTACTATTTTATTTTAATACCATAAAAGAAAAAAAAGAGAGATATGAAATGAATCTTAACAAAAAATTCTATATTTGTCTGTCTAAAACTATAAATGAAAACATGTAAGAGAAGAATATATTTCATGCACATCACGGGTAAAAAAGATATTTCATGCATAATACAAATCATCATTTTAAATTAACTTTTAGTATATTAACTTTATGTTGATACACAAAATAAATAGATAAATTAATATTTCCTAAATGTACTAACTTATTTTGTATATGTTAAAGATTAATAACTTCTCTTTTCCAAAACTAATCTTTATATATCCAAAATTATCATTTTTATTTTTTTTCATTTATAGAATTAAAATTTTAAAATTAATATATTTAGAAGTAATTATATTTTAAATATTTAAAACATAAAAATTACATATATATTAGGAATAAATATAAACTAATTATTTATTTTAAAACCATGAAAGAAAAAAAAAACAGAAAATTTAACATCACTAACACTAAATTTTAACAAAACATTCTATATTTATCTATTAATGATATAAATGAAAATATGTTAAAAAAGAATATATTCCATGACATCAACTATGACTATTATTTCTTCGTGTTCTCGAGTAAATGTTTGAGAAGTTTGATACATTGTTGAGGAAATAGTCATTTATTACAATATTTTGTATTTTTGTATTTAGATTTTAGATTATTTTAGAATATTTTTTTTATCTTAGTATGACTTTTACATTTTGGATTGTATTAAAAATTATTTATTTATTCATAGTTATACAAAAATAATAACAGTATAATGATTTACAATCAGTTTCCTGGCCAAGATTGTAGCGGCTGCTTAATAAACATATTTAAATAAGTTAGGAGATTGTACAAAAGGAGAGAAAAAAAAAGTAAAAGGTGACGAAGATGAATAAGTAGGACAACGAAGAACACAAAAGAAGAAGGAGAATAATATTCCAAAAATATCTATTAGGATATAATATTTCCCAAATTTACTAAATTATTTTAAATATGTTTAAAATTAATAACTTATTTTTGCAAAACTAATATTTACATATCCAAAGTTATCATTTTTATTTTACTTTTCAATTATAAATTAAAATTTTAAATTTATATAATATTTAGAAGCAATTCAAACTCTTGAATTTATAAAATATTTAAAAGAAAAAAATAGCACATATATATATTAAGAATAAATATAAAATAATCTTATATTTTAATACCATGAAAGAAAAAAAAATAGACAGAAATATTATATATTTAAAAAATAGTACATATATATTAAGAATAAATATAAAATAATCTTATGTTTATGGAATTGCTTATTGAAAGATACTTTAAATGGAGAGTGCTCGAAAGATAAGTTGCATTAAATTGGTATTTCATATTTGTTGCTATATTTGTAACTAGATTTTTATTTATGAGTCTATTATGATATTTTAGTTTTATGAAGTTAGTTACATTTTAATTATTATCTAGTTTTGTTATGTATCACCTTTGTTTTATAATTATCAATGTTGTGGCTTACATATTCAATTCGTATATTTATTTCACACATTGTTTAAAAAAATATAACCCTTAACTTTGAAATTTCAACTTTTTTGTTTAATTAATTCAAGAAATTTTATATATATAAAAAGAAAATGAGTATATTATTACTGTCTAACTAAATGAGTATTTAATTTATTACAACTCTATTATACAAAAAAAAATCATTAAAATAGTTTGTAGTCAACCATCAAAATACATATGTCCTTTCCATATCCTTAAAAAACATAATTAGGTCATAGGAAATATGTAATTCACAAATTTATTTCATTAATCATAATGAATCATAAACTTATTTTTTAAACTTAATTTGCCATTACTTCAAGGAATATCTCATCATAATATAAGCATTTTATCTGCAATCGGATTATTGTTTTTAAGTTCAAAAACGTTGGCATTAAAAAAGTCTTAGTAGGCCGAGGACATGTGGCTCAGTGGTGTTGTCACTTTATAAATCCTCAAGGTACCAAGGTTCGAACCCCCTACCTGCAGTATAAAAGAGAGGATTAAAGGTCACTAGGCCAGTTGACAAAAAAAAAAGTCTTAGTAGAATAGCTTATCTTTGTTAATTGTTTTAATGATGTTAATGTTCGACGTACCTAAGATAAATTAGATAACATACTTGATTACTTAAACAATTTGAATTCAGAATAAAACATCAACGTAGTCTATCTTTCAACCCAATAATCCCATCATAACAACACATATGTATATCACATAAGTAGATCGACATGATGGAATTACTAGGGTTGAGAGATTTGATCAATAAATCATAGGAGGTTTCATTTTCTTTACTTTAACAATTTTTCTTTCAAAAATCTACCTAGACAATGGAACTTATCTCAACATACTTGAATAATTAAACAGTTTGAAGAAAGAATAAAAAAATCAATGTATGATTTGTTAATCTATCCTATATTCTTTAGAACAAATATGAATAACTTTAATCTTATATATGTACTATACTTATCTCTGATATTTGCACTTGATTAATGTAAGAAGAGAGATAATTTTCCCTGCGTCAAATATACAAAAGTTTTCAGAATATTAAAGATACAAACATATATTAATAAAAAAGACATAAACATCAGGAATGACATCTAACTTGCTCGATAATTAAATAAGATAATTTTATAGCTCTAACAAAAATTATTTAACTTTTGGTTCCTTGAAACAAATCATAACAATGCAAATGGTTTCAAAGTAGTCTTTATATTTTGAAATGCCATGTTTTGTTCCAAATAACCAAAATGTAATATATCTTCATTTATCTAACTTATCAATGCATCAGAATAACAATATTCAATCACATCCTAAAGCAAAGAAGTTTATATTTTAAAATTTTAACTATATATTTGAAACTACTTATCTTTCATGTTGTTTTCGATATTACTTTTTTGATTGACATTCTACAACAACAAAAAAATTTGATTGATATTCTTCAAAAAAAAAAAACAATTGGTTATCAAAATCTAAATATAAACGATACATCAAAGTAACAATATATTTTGGCAATAACAAAAACTTTTTTTTAACTACAGCACACTTATCTTTTTTACATTTAGTACATATCATATCTGCATGGGAATATTTTTTTGTCATTTTCTTCCTTCTTTTCTTCAAATTTTTTATAATTGCAAACAAAAAGATTGTGTTGTTGTTTTGATCAAAAAGTTCTTCTAACTATTTAAAAAAGAATAATATAATAAAGATAGAAGAAAGAGAGAATTTATATTTATAAATATAGTGAAATTTTCAAAAAATCTAAGAGAAATAGAATAAAATTGTTTTTGCAAGTATCTTTGTCAGTTTTGTTTGTAGAAAGTTTACTAGACTTTCAAAATAGCTATTATTACAAATATTCTCCAATAATTTGTAATCATTTACAAGAAAAAACAATACTAGCCATTAAATTCTATAAATTAATTCTTAACTTTTTCAAATATATATTTATACATATTATGTTATTAATTTTAAACACCCATATTTAATAGTATATTTTATCTTAAAATGTATATCAAACATATGTATTTTCTAATTATAAGTTTGAAACCCTATATACCATCATATATTAAAGTTTCTAAGTCAATATCATATCATAAAAAAAATAAAAACCATATGGTTTAATACTATCAATTATACGCACATGCATATAAAAATTGTTACAAATTTATATTTCAAAAGCAATCGTAAACTATAAAATTAATAAATAATTATATAATAAAAAGGGAGAATTTCAAAAATTCCCCTTAAACCAAATTTCTTTTTAAAAGGGCATTTTTGCTTTGATTCATTTTTAAACGGAAATAGCATTTTTGAAGAGGGGCATTTGATGAAATTACTCTAATAAAAAAGAAGAAAGATAAAACTTATATTGACAGATATAGTGAAAGTTTCAAAAAGTTTAAGAGAAAGAGAATAATTACCAAGATTTTGTAATCATTTATGAAAAACAATAGAGTCCATTAAATTTTATAAATTAATTATATCATTTTTTAATATAAATGTATACATATTAAATGATTAATTTCAAACACCCATAATATCTTTTATCTTAACGTAAATTACATGTATATTTTTTTATTTATAAGTGTATAATCCTATATACAATAAAATTAAAAGTAATTTAAAGAATCTAGCATAAATAAATTTTTATCTGAAGAAATGCTCATGCATTTGTGAATGCGTTATATATCTTCTTTTTTGAAACTGTTTATATATATCTTTTTCATGCTTCACTTAACTGCATATCATCAAAATACAACAAGAAATAAATATGAATAAATGTGTTCAAATATTTTTACATATTAAAACAAAACGATCATATCATATGATAACAACATTAAAAAAATGATTCTATAATATCAATTTATCTGATATGCATGATTATATTTTAGGAGATTTAGTTTTTAAATCAATTTGAATCTGTATGCTTATTAGTTTTTTTTTTAAAAACTCTAAATTGACAGATATTTAAAGTAATATAAAAGATTTTTTAACTCTAAATCATCTGTCTCTGAAATTCAATAACAAACATATGCATGATGAAAACTATAACATATCAGTGAAATTTAACCAAATCTACTTCTAATTCTTACAAGTTATTATAGAAAAAGACCTATTAAAAAAATTATCATAGAAAATCCTAAATTTTGTACACGTTTTTATACTTTGTATTTATTTCGAAATCTTAAGAAATGTAAAACTATAAAAATGGGAAAATATCAATATTATATTTTGGTTTAGATTATTATGCAGATATGCCATTATAATACCAAACTAATTGATTTTTGTTATTTTCTTACTTGTGTTGAATCTGAGTATTGAACATAAAAGCTTAGTGAACAAAATATTTTAAAAAGAAATCATTATTTTACTAAATAACAAAAACCCTAACTATGGTTATTTTAAATTACTTATAAATTAGTCTTAGTTGTTTAGATATTTTCAAATTTTAAGAGTAACACACGAAAACTTATAGTTTCGTTGTTCATTCCTCAATGGTTTCTCTGACCTTCGAGAGAAGAAGAACAATTTTTTTTCTGAAAATTAAAAAAATGAGAAAGTTTAGAAGTCATTTATGTATGTATTTATCTTATTCAAAAAAACATAAATTTATTGATTAATTTATATTTACATTGTTGTTTCGTATATTAAAAGGCTTAGCTCATTAACTAATTTTATCTATCAGTTGGGCTTTTGATAAGTAGCCTCATAGTTTCACATGTAAAATTTATATACGTAGTATTAATTAGTTTCATTTGCAAACTACATTTTTTGTCCTTAATCATGTTATTGTTTAATAGTTAAACATTACAATACTTTTCTTCACTTACCTTTTGTTCATCTAAAGAGAAATTTCATCAAACATAAAAAGATGTTTTTCTTCAAAAATGCTCATTCCCTTTGAAAATGAATCAAAGTAAAAATGCCCTTTTAAAAAGGAATTTGGTTTGAGGGGCATTTTTGAAATTCTTCTAAAAGTAAAATTATTTTATTTATTTTGAAACGACAAATTATTTATATTAGAAAGAACATAAACCTAACAAAACCAAATGGCTTACCCTTTTTGTTGGGACATATGAGATAAAAGATCAGTTAAAAACGAAATTCTTACTCATTATCTTCTTACATATCAATCAATTCTGTGTGTTCGAACATCAATTTATCGTACAAATTTAACAAATTTGAAACTTACTAATTAAAATTCTCAATTTTAATATCTTATTATTATAAACTATTTTTTTATCAAAAATAATAAAAAATGAAAAATGATCCCGCGCGTTGTAGCGCAGGTTGAATCCTAGTCTATTTTTATTAAAGCGGCCGCCTTATTTTCTTAAACACCTGTACTTTTAAATTTTTTTAAAAAAACCCCTATAACTTTATCTTTTTTAAAAACCGTCGCGGGTTTTAATGGTAATCGAGTAAGTCTTACTGGATTGGTATATCTTAATTTTGTTTGAGACAAAATTAAGATTTAAGACAAGAGGTTTAAGACTCTTCCTCCTGCTGAGGCTTTGCCTAGAAACAAAACCATTGGTGGTTACATCTTCGTCTGCAACAATGATACCATGGAAGAGAATGTCAAACGCCAGCTTTTTGGTATTTGATCTTATTCTGTCCTCTGTTTCTCTCTGTTTCAATTGAATTATCTTGATTTTGGGATGAATTTGTTTAGGATTGCCCCCGCGAATTTAGGATTGGTGTGGATAATCACACCACTTACCCTCTCCGTCGCTCCTCTGTTTACGTCTCCTCCACCAAAACCTCCGTGGATGACGACGATGACCACCGTCCTGATTCTCTTCAACCTTCACCGGTTTGAATCAAATCCCGATTAAAATAATGATTATACAAATTTTGTAAGTGATTAGAAGAATGCCAAAATGTATATTTTAATTTTGCTCATTCAAGAGATCACAGTGTATTCCATTACTTTATATATATTGGTTACACAGATTCATCACATTATGTTCTCTTGCTCCAGCCAGATGTGTTATTATTATTTTAAAATACAGCATTCACTGCTCGGAGTTGCACGCTTTAAACAACTATTTTCTTTCAAAGATGCTATCGGTTTTGTCACCAAGATTAAGGTATGTACTTGGTGTGGTAAATGACATATGTAGTTAATGTTAATTTTCCATCGCTTTTGGTTCACTGGAGTTTCTACTTTTGCAGGCAAGATTTGGAAGTGATGAGTATGCATATAAAAGGTTTCTAGACATCTTGAACATGTACAAAAAAGAAAAGAAAATCCATATCTGATGTCTATGAAGAGTTATGTTTTTTTTGTTATGTTCTCTCTTTTTAATAAGTGAAGCCTATAGTGATAATAATCTTCTCTTTTTAATAAGTGAATATCTACTTAATACTCTCTTTTTTCTGCTTTTAGTCTATTTGATAATAATCTTCTCTTTTTCAGCAATTGTTCTTTTTTTTGTTTCTCTTCTCTCTCATTGTTTTGTTATTCAGTACCATTCAGAATTTGAGTCAAACTCTACTCTTTTGCCTTTCAGAAACACTTGAGAGAGAAAGTGTGTGGCCTGCTTGAAGACATGTGCTTGCTTCTGCTTCTATCTGCAGGTCATGGAGAGATATGTGCAAAGAGATTGTTAAAATTCCCGAGATTTTGGGTAAAATCACACTCCATGTTTCACCGAAACAGGTTAGATTTTGATTCTTATTATGTCAATATCACATATGTTTGATTAGCGTTGGGATGGTCCGAAGATGGTGAAGCCAAACCTCCAAGAAAACCCAAGATCAAGCTGGGAGACGCCATGGGGGTAAGTGAACTTCTTTGTTATCAGTATCCTAGTTTATGAGTGTTTAATAATTATTCAATAAGAAAAAGAAAAATAGTAAGTGTCTTTGTACGCAAATTGCTTTAGTGATCAATAATTATCATACATGCATTGTGGAGATTTAGTGTCATTATATGTTGACTGTGTAGATACTGAACCAGAAAGCAATCGAGGTATCAGAGAAAGTGAGACCTGTTCCAGAAAGCAGGACAAGAGATATTGTAGAAATCAAGTTGTAAGTTGTTGGTATTTATTCGAAGCCTTTATGTTATGCAGTGAATCGAAGTTTATGATATAGGGATATGGTGTGTCTGGCTTGCAGGAAGTTTCCGAGAACAGGCGTAGGCTATCTATCTACAAAGGTACAGTGATGTCGAGACAAAACGCAGGCATACACATTACCATACGCATCGAAGAATCATTGCGGGTATCGGTGTTGAAGTCGTGTTTCCCATGTGAGTTTCTTCCCTCTGTGATTATCCATTTGGTATATAGATTACTCTGATAGGGAGGTTCTCACTTGTTCTGATATATTCATAAGCCTTTTTTATTCAAGGGACAATCGGCAGCTAATACTTCCGTTGGCTCATGGCTTCTCAATGAACCCGAGTATATATAGTCTATAGATACTAAGTTATACTTAAAAATTTTTACACTGAAGTCCCTAAAATGGTAAATAGATTATGTGCGTAGGTTTTAAATTCAATACGTCCTTAGTTGTTGTTTTACCTTCCCAGTTCTGGCAGCGTAAATCATTATAGCTAATATCATGTCTGCGCACGTTTCCTATCATCCATTCTGCGGTATGCAGTCTATTTCTTTTAAATAGTGTTACTAATTAAGAAAAGTATTTTTATGTGTTGATTCTCCTAATCCTTTTGTTTGACAGATACTCTCCCAACATCAAAGAGATAAAAGTGGTTCGTCACAGGAAAGTGAGAAGAGCAAGGCTTTACTATCTACGGGACAAGCTTCCCCGTCTGTCTTTTACCTTTTTTTATCATTGTTTATTAACTTGGTGTTATATATGACTTCCAATATATCCTCTCTTTTGTCATAACATAGCTGAGTTATTAAACAAATTTATTGTAATAATAAAACATCATTTTAAATGGGAAATTGCTTATAAGAAAGAATTTTTTTTTAACATTTCTTAATCATGAAAAATAATAAAGTATAAATTACAAATCATCGTCGACCAAGGAATAGAATTCACTCCTTTATAAATATTTAATTTTATTCACAATATACTATTCTATGCCAAATAATACATATTGCTACTAAAGACAGCAAAGTAATTGCTATATTATATACAAGAGATGAGACTAATCAAGATTTCAAGCATGAACTATCGAGTTGTTACATTTTAACAAAACCACCAGTTATAAGATGTTACAAAAATCTATAACTCTATAAAACCTCTCAATCAAATAGTAAGACTAATTTTATCCCAAGTCATATATTTTGACATCTTTAATGTGTTCTCCCATGACATTGATTTTAATAATTGTTGTGCATTTGTTACAGCTATGTACACTGTGGAGTTCCAAAAAAAGAGGTCTCCACATGTGCATATTCTATTATTCATGACTCCTGGTCATAAAATTTTAAATTTGGATCACGTGGATAAGATAATATGTGCAGAGATACTAGATAAAGATTTGGAACTTGATCTTTATGATGTTGTGAAAGAATGTATGATTCATGGTCTGTGTAGTGTAGCAAACCCAACTAATTCGTGTATGGTTAAAGGAAACTGCACAAAGTTTTTCCCTAAGGTTTTCGCGGAACATACTATGCTTGACACTGACGAGTATCTAGTTTATAGGAGAAGGGACACAAGCAGATTTGGGGAGAAGAATGGAATCAAATGTGATAATAGGTATGTTGTGCCTTACAACAAGAAGTTATCGTTGAGGTATAAAGCACACATTAATGTGGAATTGTGTAATCAATATGCTGCTTGCAAATATCTCTTCAAGTATGTCACAAAAGGCCCATATCATGTTACAGTTACTGTTGAGTCTTCTCAACTTAATACAGAAACCAACCAATCAGATGCGTACAGTAATAAAAATAAAGTTAAGGATTGGTTTGATTGCAGGTGTATTCTTCACTCAGTGGTTACAATGTTTATTTATGAGTCTATTGTGATCATAATTTAAAGTAACAACTTTATTTAAATAGTTTTTTTTTTTTATCAGATATGTTTCTCCTTGTGAGGCTACTTGGAGAATTTATAGCTATGACATCCACCATAGATCTACGCCTGTTGTGAAGTTGTATTTCCATGAAGAAGGGAAGCAACCAGTATACTACAAGGAAGATGACACTATGGATGTCGTTATTGGGAAGTTCAAGTCTGGTTTAACTCAATTTCTTGCTTGGTTTGAGTTAAATAAGACTGATGAGAAGGCGAGGCTTATGTTATACGAGGAGATTTTAAACAAGTATATATGAGACCAAAAACGTAAGATATTTAAAAGGAGAAGGGATAATAGTTTTGCTATAGGGAGGATTAATTACGTTCCTAAGAAAATAGAGGAAGCCTATTATCTTAGAATGTTATTGGGTCATAAAAGAGGGCCAACGAGTTTTACTGACTTGAAAATAGTCAATGAAGTTGTGTTTGAAACATATAGAGATGCACGTTTCGCATTGGGTCTACTAGAAGACGACAGATAGTACATTGCAGCCATAAAAGAAGAAAATTTTATGTGTTCATGCCGATATACAAGGAGATTGTTTGTTAACTTGCTTTTATTTGATTCAATGAATTTTTCTGAGGAGGTTTAGGAGAGTACTTGGAGGTTCTTATGTGAAGATATCATCTACAAGCTTAAAAAAGATTTGAATAAACCAGGTAACCTATTTTGTTTAGTGTTTCATTGCAAAAGTAGGTTTTAATAGTATCAGTTGAAAATGTGTTATTAATATGGGTCCTCATTGTTCAGTTATTGTCTTAAGTGATGAACAAAAGAAGATGTATGCTCTGCAAGAGATTGAAAAGCTATTGTCCAGCCATGGTACGTCACTTACGCGATATGAAAGAATACCACAACTAGAAGGTGATGTTAGTCTTCCTACTAATCAGTTGATTTATGATGACCGCAATTACAACCGAGAACAAATGAAAGATTACCTTGAAGAATGGTTACCTAAAGCAACATAAGAAGAAGAAAAAGGTATACAATGACATACTAGATGCAGTTGTACATGATAGAGGCGGTCTTGTTTTTATGTCTGGTTTTGGAGGTATTAGGAAAACTTTTCTATGGAGTTTGCTCTTAGCTTCATTGAGATCAAGAGGTGATATAGTGCTTAAAGTTGCATCTAGTGCAATTGCTGCACTTTTGTTAGAAGGAGGTAGAACTGCTCATTCCCGATTTAAGATACCTATTAATGTTGATGAGTCCAACATATATTCTATGACACGAGGATCAGAAGTTGGAGACTTGCTAATTGAAAGTAAGCTAATAATATGGGATGAAGCTCCTATGACCAGCAAGTACTGTTTTGAGGCTCTAGACAGGACTCTACAAGACATTATTCGGTATACTGAGAATAAACATTTTAATGAGTAAAGTTGTTGTGTTAGGAGGGGATTTCAGACAGATTTTTCCAGTTATCAACGGTGGAGGAAGGCAGCAAACCGTGTTATCAGCAATAAATGCATCCTATTTGTGGGATGATGTTACAATGTTGAAACTAACAATAACATGAGACTACTTTCTGATATCAGTGGAAGTGAAAAACAAGAAATCGAAGAATTTTCAAATTGTCTTCTAGATGTTGGCGATGGAAATTTGTCATTGCCAAATGACCGAATTGCGGAAATAGACATACCTGATGAGCTACTGATTACTGATTCTGGAAATCCTGTTGAATCTATAGTTGAAGTTGTGTATGGTAATGGTGTTCTAGATAACATAGTGCCTAAATGGTTTGAAGAGATTGCAATCTTGTGTCCTAAAAATGATGATGTCAACACAATTAACAATCTTTTGCTCGAAAGATTTGATGGTGAGTATTTGTTTTTACTTTGACAATAAGTTTTTCTGTTTCTATATATGCATTATTGTTATTTTAAGAAGTGGTAATTTACTCATTTCAAATGCAGGGGAGGAACAAACTTATTTGAGTTATGATAGTATTGACCCATCAGATCAGAAATCATTCAATAATTCGGTTTATACTCCAGATTTCCTAAATAGTGTGCATCAGGCCTACCTAATCATTTTTTACGACTAAAAGTAGGGTCACCTGTTATGCTACTCAGAAACATTGATCCAGATGATGTTTTATGCAATGGAACTAGACTGCAGATTACTCGGTTGGGCACTCATGTGATTGAAGCTAAAATTCTCACAAGTACTAAGATTGGGAAAATTGTTCTCATTCCTAGGATGGTGGTATGTCCATCAGATGCAAAAATTCACTTTAAAATGAGGAGGAGACAGTTCCCACTCATGGTTTCATTTGCCATCACAATCAACAAAAGTCAGGGACAAACTCTAAGACATGTTGGGCTCTATTTGCCTAAACCTATTTTTTCACATGGTCAGCTTAATGTTGCATTGTTTAGGGTGAACAGAAAATCAAGCATCAATATTCTGATAACAGATAAGAAAAGGGAAACCTCAGAGGAAAACTACAAATGTTGTGTTCAAAGAGGTGCTCCAAAATGTAGTTTAGTTATTTCTACGTTATTTGTTGTAGTGCTTCTCCTCGGTTATGTTTATTTTTACATAAAGCTATCACTCTTGCTTTGTTAAAACTATATCTATAACTACTCCTCTTTGTTTATATGTTCTTTTAATAAGGTTTACTATCATAATTTTATAATTGTAAACCCAAATGATAACAACAAACCTATTTGATATTACTGATTACTATCATCTAAAACCAGGGAAGGAAAAAATAACTCTTATGAAAACACAACAGTATTGGGAATTCAATATATTGCATCTATAGACTATAACTTATTCTGTAATGGTTATTATGCCTAACCTTTTGTTCATCAATCTTGTTGGCCTAAAGTCTGCAACTTTATGCACGTACAATATATAAGTTGCCCTCAGTAATTTGTTACCTATGATCAATGATAATGCAAATTAGATACAGAGATAGAACATTAGTCTTTGTTTACTTTATTATCACTTTATTTCTGTAAAGTATAAATTTTTCAGATAATACTTGACCAGAAATTAAATGCATTGTACCTATTTATCCTGTGGTACCAATTCAAAATTTACTATAAAAACTTAGCTTTTTGTTTTGGATCCAGATTTTGTTGCCTCTATAAGATCTTACTGAACGTATTTTCTTCATTACTTTTAATTAAATTGCTACTTTATTAGCCTGTTAATTATCTTCAATATTGTAATCTATCAAAGACCTTCCATACTTTGATTATTCAACCTGAACCTGTGTAGGAGAAGATATCACAATGAGATCTCATCACTAGACAGGTTATTACATATGTTAACTCATTTTTGCCATTGTGTTTACTATATTTATGCGTGAATAATGAAACATTTAGGGAATCATCGTATTTTACTGAATGTAATCTAAGCTGAGTAGTTGGTATCCTAATCAACCAAAAAATTCAAAATTACTTACCTATGAATCCCGATTTCAATAATCATTCACGGGGAGAATGATGTCGCCGTTTAGCTAACAGATTTAGTGTGCTTATCATGTGTTGTTTCGAGATTCAAACTCCTTCCGAATCGTGTAGTGTTCTTCTTGTTTTTTAGGTTTTAGTTATTATCGCCACAAATTTTTCCCCTTTCCACCGTTTGTCTTTATTCTTTTAGCTAAGCCTACAATATAGTAATAGATCACTTACCGGCTTCATACCATCAAAGGAAATGTTTTGGGCTTATTTATTATAATTTTAAATTAGTTATCTTCTCCTTATTGAAACAATAAGGCCAACACATGTATTAAAAACATTTATTAATTTCTATTCACATCCCTATTTTTCCACATTTCACCGCCGTAAACTTAAATTACATGAAATATACTTATGGCTTTACTAGTTTTACATTTTATTAATGAAGTTCCAATAGCAAATTAAATTCATTAGCGTATGTGAAGGAAATTTACATCTCAAAATTGGTGTACTACAAACAAATAAAGCTTCCAAAAACAAAAAAAATCAAATACGAAACACTTGCTCAGACTAAACAATTTAATAAATTTTTCAGACAAATATATCTATTTGGTTTCGCCAAGTATAAACAACATTTTCACATCCCAATCCAATACTTTTGTAGTTTGTCTACATATATATTTATAGTTCCAAACCTAACTGTTAAACCCACACCCAATACACACTCAAATCGTACGATAAGACTTTTTGTAAATGTAAAACCGATATATCGAAAAAACATTACATGTTCAATAAATAATTATTTACAAATACAAAAGGCCCAATGGTACCATATAAAAAACTCCTTTTATCTCACGCTACCAGCACGGTTACCATCCTAGTATATAGATATAGTATGTATACGACCTATATCAAGGTAATTACAGACATATGTCTGATAATTGAATGAATGTATGTAGAAATACTAGATGGATAACATTACCATCTTTCTTTTTCACCGCTCTATAAAGACTTTATTTACATGTGTCTCTTAATACAAGAGGAACATCTTTCCAAAACAAGGTTAGGTCAGAGCTTTGGTCATTCATGAATTCATTAAGCGAGATAAAAGACCTTTTAGAGAAAATTATATTGTTGCAAGTCCTATAGTTTTATAACTTTTCACTTTTCGTTGATTCATCATCGTTACATGATTCCGAAAAATCCAAACGTTTACGGGAAATTTCACATAATCTGAACCACGAGACATGGTGTATCCTAAGTCTTGTCTCACTTGAATTCATTTCCCTTTATTTGCAGCTGCCTGTTGGGGAACAATGCTCTTTACCACATGTAAAACACTTGTATTTGGAATAGGAATTCAATTCTGTGTAGTACTTCCACATTGTCTTCTTTTTTTTGACATTTATAGTAATTTTACCTTTCTATTTGCAGTATTGAGATTATGTCCTAATATGATACTCCATCAAAGATAGATTTCAATTTTGAATTAAATAAACATGTGGTTATGCTTTTGATTATAAGTGATGATACTATATTTGAAAAGACTATTTCCATATGTTAGCTTTTGTATTATTGTAGAAGGAAGACTTTGGTACCAAGTATCTCATCCACGTAAGCATCTCTTCCTTCCTTTTATTTTTTTACTGACAAAAATAATAAATTAAAATTAATATTAGACAAGGGTAATTTCGTAAAAAATTAGAATTTTGGGTTAAATAATAAATTTCATCAATACATGTGTTACTTTCTATATTTTGGGTTCGAATTGTGTCATTTGACCAATGCTTCTTTATTTTATTTATATTTTATTGATTCGTAAAAAATTTCTAGTTTTTTTTATCATCTATTTTTATTATTAAAAGCCAAAAAACTTGAGTGTTTATGGATTACATATAAAATCAAATATGATGGCTACAATACTAAGAGCCTAATAGATCCAATTACAGAAGCATCTGAAACGATACATGTTCCTTTCATCATCTGTCATTTGCATCATGTGTTCGCTAATCATTGAGTCTGATCCTCCACGTTGTCGCCATTTCGATTTCGCCGGCATGCAACTTCTAGTTAAGATATTATAATAGGAAAACAAAATGCTTTTAGGGTAGTGGCTGCTGTGATTAAAATAAAAATGGGCTTTGATATCTTACATTTAGCAACGTGTGAGTCAGCCCAACCGTATAAATTGCAAAATATGTTTCAAAAGTGAATATAAATAGGTTCCAATATGCGATTGAAAATATATAATGTAAAGTCACAACCGTATATTGCATATGTGTAATGAAAAGACACAATAAAAAGTTACAATAAATAGTTACAACTGTATAAACTAAAATCTTACATGAAAAGACACGACTAAAAAGACACAACAATACATAGCATTTATTGAGATTGTTATTATTATGTAGATTTTAAATAGTTAATATTAAATTAATTTTTTACAATTAATGAAACGACCCACGTACCAACCATTGTACTATCAAAATTAAATTGAGCCAACCAATTCAATCTTTAATCGGTCCGTAATATATTTTGATCAATTTATGTTTCATTATTTGATGTTGGTGAAACAGAATCCTGTTGAAATCGTGCATGATGATTCGAAAATTCCGGCAACATTATCCATTCTGGCAAGGTCATACTCATGTACTTGCTTTTCAGCTCTAATGTTAATTCATCTCTTGAGTTTGAAGGTTATTGTCTACCAAAACTTGAAAAGCAAGTCCAAGAGGGTGTTATGTTGAGCAAGACATTGAGGTGGGAATGATGTTATTTATAATTGTTTATTTTGTATTATATTGTTTGAACCAGATTGATTGGTGTAATTTGCATTTTGGTTGAATGCCTAGAATAATGTATACCTAGTTGAACTTATTTTTATTATTGCACATACAATGATAACAATCGTTGTTCATTTTTCTACGGAGAGTGTTATGTTGAAACCGAAGAAAGGTATCACTTGAATTTGAAGGATACTATTAACTAAAGAATAGTGTGTAATATATCATGTATTGAGGATAAAAATTACGCGGTCTTAGAAGAAAAGATAAGAATGAAGCTTGGTATGGACATGGCACAAATATGAAACTGAGTTATATCTCGTTGGCAGTGGAAGCAAATAAGCGATCTTATATTTTTTATGATAATGATGTCGAAAGTTATCTATAGAGCTGGAATGTGGGTCATTTAAGAATTTTTTTCATGAGGAAGTAGATAAGTACGGTGAGGACGAAGATTTAAGATCGGGGCCGAGAAGTTTGTTTGGAATGAATTATGATGGTGAGATGGTTTCAAATGCTACAACGAACAATGCGATTACTATACACACGAGGAAGGAAAGGAACATGATGATCCCTTGGAGGTTGTTGGTGTTGGAGATTGTGTGAATATTGGTAGTGAGGAATTGGCATTACATGTGTACATGGAAAATGATGATTATGGTCTTAATGAAAGTATTGTAATGTCTTGTGATCATAGCGATAGACAAAATGAAGAAACTCAGTTTGTAAAAGAATAAGAAGATGGTCAGAATCTGAAATTAGGCCAAGAATTTGTGTGTAAACAACAAGTGCAAGATTTAGTGTTTAAAGTGTTACATAAATGATTTTATGACTACGATGTGTTAAACTCGGATACTTGTAGATATGTGGTAAGATGTCATCAACGAGGTTGTAAGTGGTATTTACAAGTGTCACTACCATAAGAAAGCAAAGGTAAAGTGTACCAAAACATGCATTCTTGCTCTTAGATAACAGCGACTACATCAAACGTTAAAAGGAGAAGATCTTCGGATGAGGACCCAAACATAAAAGATGAAAGGGAGAACAAGGCTTACACACAAGAACAATCATTCAAACATTTTCTTCAATCATTCACCTAATGTAAGTTGGATTTAGAAAAAAAAATTCATCTTTGATTTAGATTTCGATTTATTTTCCTTTCATTTTAGATTGACATTTCTATTTAAAATGCTTTCATTTTAGATTTATGTTTTATGATTTTGTTGTTCTCTTAGGTAAGCATGAGTGATGACTCATTTGACCTGAATAAAGACCCAAATTAACATAAAAACTTAAAGGGAGCCCAAGGCTTACATGGACCGTCTTGATTGGATTGTAGATAGTGACCATGGCATACCAACTATATATTCATGTAGTTTTAAGATTGTAAGAGAAACCATAAAAAAACCGTCGGAGACATACTCCACTTGTCAGGACTTTGGGGTAAGAATACATATCTTATTATATGTTTGTCTACTAACTATGAATGTCATTTTCTCACCGCTTATATTCATAGAACGATGACATGCACCGGCGCACAAGATGAGAAGATTGAGATGCTAAGCGTGGAGATTGCATTGCTGAAATTGGAGATTACAAAGTTGAACGAGAAGTTTATAAATATGAACGTGAAGTTTCCAAATATGCATTATGTTAATTTAGACTTGTTTTAAGTTTTAGTTTGTGTTATGGTAAATTCTGTTATTGTTAATTCAAGACATTAGTTATAAGAAATCCTATTTATAAAGTCTAATCCACCAAATGTTGATCAGTTTCTATCAGTTTGTGTTTTAAAGTCTAATAATAAGACTTGATTCATTATTAAACCAAGTGTTATGTTAATTTCTATTTCTAAATCTTCGAATCTAATAATAAGTCTAAACGAAATCAATAAGCGAGTAAATTAATTTATTGTGTTAACCAAATAGACTAACAAATAAACCACTTATGAATGCATTCAAGGCTGGATTCCTACATTTTTTAACAAATAATTCTACCTCTATTAATCTCCTATCAATGCATTCAAGCTTGTTAGTCATTTGTTTGAATCTGTTTTCAATTATTGCTTTTATCTCTTTGAATTTAGATGATGAAGACTTCTTCAATTTCTCTGCAACCACTACACTCTTTTTTCTGGTCTCGATGTCTTCATTGTACATCTGTTGAAAGCGCATCCACTTATTTTCAACCAAAAGACGCTTCTTCCAACCATCAACCACTGCGTCAACTACATCATTCTCTTTCGGAAACTCACTGTTAGAGTGGAAGCCGGTTATTCGGCCGCAACAACCATCTGGTCTATCTCAATAAAGCTGAAGATGATGCAAAATAAAAAAAGAAGGAAGCCAATGTTATTTTCAGCCCAGGGAAATCCCAAAAAGGAAGGAAAATGATTCAATTTGGATCTCCTAGCTGTTGCAGGTGAAGTTAGGATAAGATTGTTGAGTCAAAAGTAGCAAAAACTAATTTTGACCATTACTTATGCTTTTATGAATCCAACTTATTTTAGCATTAGATTCATACTCTCTTCTCTTCTACATAATCCTTGTATGTAGAATCAATAAAGAATTAACCATTTTGGGATCTTTCTCCGAAATTATCTTATTCTTACATACAAAATTTTCTCTTATCTATCTCTTATTCTTCTTATTCTTCATTATTTCCATACTCTTATTCTCTTATTTCCGCAATTGCAATACTCACCAATTAGGCTACGCTTATTCAATTGTATGTTCTAATATACTATCAATCTTCTGTTAATACAACACAACAAAAATCAGTATTTAAAAAATGAATATAAACCAAGTTTAAGAATTTAAAACCATCCACCTTTGTAAAAACAAATGTCTTGTTTATTTCTCGAGTATGAAATCTTTTCATCGCACTAGTTTTGAACTTGCTCTTACATATCCTAGGACATCCACTGCCCGTGTCTTCAACTGCCTCTCGGAATACCTTTATCAACCTCAAGATTGCTTAGAATGGTAGAATCTACAAACAATTACATAAGAAAATAATGAAATAACTCACATTAGCAACATATAATTATTTCAAATAATATATACTAATAAAAATGATAGTTTTGTGGCCTCTTAGGCAAGCCACCTAAGAAATTTCAAATACTCTCTCAAATAGCCATGTCATCTAATCTCTAAAAAATACTTTCTCTTACTAATTTTCTCGAAACTGTTCGATTTCCGCCTCAGATTTTAGAACTAAACATGAACTTTAGGGTTTTACATTTGTGTTGATGGGGATACGAACAGACTGTGAAAATTTTGCTGGTAAAAAATCTTTGATTATGTTTCTGCGTATTCATTCCATTTTTTCCAGGTTATAGAGTTAATAGGAACTTTTTCTAATCCTTACCATTCCACTAAGTTCATGAAGATTTGTGCTTCACTTATTCACATTGTGATGTGAGACGTTTTTATTGTTCATTCTCTCCATTGCTTTTTGTTTTTGTTGTGTTGCTAATGTGGAGACTATGCTTGCCTGATTCATGAAAGACCAAAAGCACTTGTGAGAGTCTATTTGTTTTTTTTCTGTCAGATTTTTGTTTGATAAGAATGAAAAATAATTGCAGATTTTTTAAAGTCTTTTATAATTATTTGAAAAAGATGTCTTCTGCTGAGTATTTTTAAGGCGTGTTTTTCTTTTAGCATATCTTTTCCTCACAAATTTTTCACTAGTAAAGTGCTACATAGTTGAACACATGAAGAAGCCTGAGAATTTGGTACTGAGTAAAAAACTCATCTTCTTACTTTATCATAATTTCATATCTAAGATTGGATATATTCTTATGTTGGAACTATATGAGATTTTGTGAAACTAAATTTCTGCCAGTTGATAAGGCCAAGTTCTACTGTATTTCTGGATTCTTCTTCATGGTATCACCAGAATCCATCAAGTTCTACTATTTTGGTTGTTTCATAAATTTAGGGTGTCACACTAACCTAATATTTCAAAGAGAAATGTTAGGCATCTGCAACTATATGCTCACATGAAACTTCAAATCTAGTCGGCATATTGTATGCTCCTTTGTAAAATAAACTAAATTCTGTTAATAAAAGGATTGACTTTTGTCCACTCTTAATTGCACTTTTCTTTTCCTTAGTGTACTATACAATATTCCAAGTAACTGCAGCTTTGTTTTTCAGCTAGGGGCAAGAAATATAAAAAATCAAAGTAATTGGTTGGTCCTTCTACTAGAAGAATGTATGGCGTATTCTGATTGCTAATTCTGTCAATAACAGTCGGAAATAAGCTTCTTTTGACCATTTTTGATAAAATTATAATTTTTGGTTTGAGATGATCAGAAACCAGAACCCTGTCAATAACGGTCAGAAATTTTCTACAGTCAACAAAATCGTAAATAATGGTCAAGAAATTCCAACTATAAAAAACAATTAGAACAAAACCGGTCAGTAACAATAGGAAAATATAGTTAGTAACGGTCGGAAAATCCGGTCATAAACCATAACCGACTTTTAATTTTATTTTTTTAATAATTTTATTTATTTTAATTTCATAAATATTTGAACGAAAATAAATTTAAAATATTATAAATTATAATTTTTTAATATATTATTATTAGAAAAAGATTTAATACAAAAGTAATGGTAATAGAAAGTAATCTAAATTTTCTGGAGGTATATCCGATATTGAGTTCCCAAGAGTTGGAGAAATTCTAAAAGAGATCTCGGAATTTCGCAAGTTCCTCCATATGCGCTCTCCTTGCCTCAAATTCCTGGAATTTGTCGTTGCTCCCTTGCATTTGACACTTCATCTCATGTTACTTAACATGCAGCTGAGCAAGCGCCTCTTGTTCTAGCTCCAATAATGGGCTCCGTGTAAGACGAGTTGACACACCTAATTTGCATATTAATGTATTTACGAAAACAATTTTTAATTTATATACAAAATAAAATAAAATTTTCTAATACAAAAAAAAAAACATTCGCATATATATACAAAATATAAAATAAAATTTCTAATTTAAAATCTAATCCTAAAACCTACACGAACATTTTACATATAATGTTTAGCAATTTTAAGAACTTTATAAATTAATCTTTTAACCTTAAAAAAAATTGAAAAATGTTTATTAAACACAATTACTAGTTTAACTAATTGAAAACGTTTAAAAGCTTTTTACAATTGAAAACCTTTACAAAATTTTACTAAGTTAGAAATCATGAATCTAAGATCTATCTTACTGACTCAAAAAATAAAAAAATCAAAACACTAATCTGTGATTAAAAAATCTATCTAAACCTTGATTCAAAGATCTATTTCTTAATTCAAAAACCTAATAAGCAAAACAAAAATCTAATAATCTAACCGCCGGAAATGTAATAATCTAACAATGTTCACAACCTAAATTTTGAGATCTAAGAATATAAAAACCCTAAACTTTTGTGGTATTGACAAAGAAATATAAAAACTTACATGGTTTTGTGTCTTTCGGATAGGTGGGGAGAAGATCGACCGGTTCTAATTCGAAATCGACGGAGAAATTGATAAACAACTACAAAATTACCGTGAAATCGCGAGAGATTTAGTCTTTTGACGTAGAAGACAAAGTGATGGTTTTATATGATTTAAAATTTCTGGTCGGAATCGGTATGTATCGGCCAGAACCAAATTAATGACATGTGGCCTTCATATTGCGCGGAAATTTCAACAGGTGTCAAATTGACCAAAATTATTTTTTAACCAAACGTTTAAAAAAATAAACTATAAAATAAATTAACTAAAAAATTTAATTGAAGAAAATCAAACCCCGCCAAAAACGATCATAAATTTTGACATTTTCTGACGAGGATTCGAATATTTATATATTTTTATTTTGTTCCATCATTTTAACTTTAATTAGGATATATATATATATATATATATATATATATATATATATCAAATATTCTACAAAGATACTAATATATTATAGACTAAAACCTGATCCAAAAAATTGTCTATCTTAGGTTACGACTACTAAAGAAGAATTGACTTTATAAGCCCTACGTATTAATTAATCAAAAAATAGAGAGTTAACATAGATCCACATTTCTGTTTAGGTAACAGTGGCTTAAGGATATGATAAAATTATGAATAAAAGTATATATAGTTTAATAACAATTAGAAACCACTTTCCCTTAACTAACATGTACCATTTCTGTGATCGTAACCTACATTTGACATGACTTATATAACATTTCTATGAAAATTAACAATTGTGTAAATAATGTAATTATTAATTTCGAAACAATTCAATAAAATGGTAAACCTTAAACCCTACCCTTAAACCATATACCCTAAACTCTAAACTCATAAACGGTCAATAATGGTAAAAAATGGTTGGAAATTTCTGACCCTCTTGTTCCCGACAAAACCGGTCATAAATTTCTAACCATTTCTGACCATTGCTTTGATATTTTTTCCTCCATTAATTACGGTCGGATTACGGATTCCATCATGTATTCTTGTATTGTTCATTTTTCATATATATTTTGTTAACATTTTACTATATTTTGTTGTTTAGGATCTGGAGAAAGATTAGAAAAATGTATAAGACTATAATACCATAATACTATAATTACAACATATAGAAAATAAAACTCAAAATTTCCAACTACACAAAACAAAAACAGTCAGTAATAATAATAGAACAATTTTTTTTTGAAAAGGCAATGTGTATATCGATATCTATTGAATAACATCGGATCTACCCTGGTATAACCCTTAGTTCAATCAAATAATTCAATTATACCTCCAACATAATGATGAAACTCGGAAGATTAGCACCCGATTTGACAGCATTGTCAAAGAGCTACATCATTTGATGAATTTCTGATAAGTTATCAAAGAAA
This sequence comes from Lepidium didymum, assembly GCA_963920545.1. NCBI lineage: Eukaryota > Viridiplantae > Streptophyta > Magnoliopsida > Brassicales > Brassicaceae > Lepidium > Lepidium didymum. Next base: position 13,352,274 of record OY986996.1, read on the forward strand.
GTCAGTTTACCCCACGGGAAAGTCCAACATTGGTTGACCAAGTTAGTTACAACATTCGTTAGAAGCGACCAGTAGGGTTGCATATTTCCCACGCTTACTGCTTCCCTTAATTAAAGATGTGAGGAAATGCAATACAACTATTTTCAGCCTGTCGCTTTTAGACTTCTTCATTGAAAAAAATTTCTTCTCAACAGCTTCTTGTGTCATCTTTGTTCCCTTGAAATGCTTCTCCAATCCGGTGTTTACAACCATCCAAGAATTCATGCAATGTAGTCCCGAAATAAGAGCTTGCTCTCTCAGTGAATACCAGATTGGTACTCCATTCACAACAAACCACACTTCTTTCCTCTTCTCTATCTGGGCCATCCAAACAAAAAGCATTTGCATCCTCATTGACTTGTGGTTTGCATCCCTCGACATATGAAAGAAATGGGAGAATTTAAGGTTATCTAATCATAGAACCACTGCTTCTCAAAGACGTTTGAGCATTGTCTATATTGTCTCCACCACCTTAGCAACATAACACATTGTTGCAATTTTAGTTGCCTTCGAATACTCCTTCGATGACAAAAATATGCTCAACGGTGACTTTACTCCCATTTTTCGTGCGGGCCATAGAAATCGTTGGCAAAATTGTTAGGAGCGGAAAAGAGAGAATGTGAAAAGAAGATAGTAAAATTAGCGATTAAGGTAAGCTGTAAAATTGTGATTGGTTTAATTTTATGTTTTGGTTTGGCTTTGGTTTTTGAAAACAAAACCAAATTGGATCCGGGTTGACTTATGTATCATTCTTGAAAGATAAAAACAGAATCGAATTTTCAAAATTGATTTGACTTTCGATTTCAGAGACAATTTTGATTTAGACTAAGGACATATTCAATTTGCCGAGTCAATACAAAATAGACGTTTTTTTAAAGTCAACAATAAATTGAATATTTAATCAAGCACATTCAAAATTCGATGTTAAATCAACGATTTTTGGTAAGTATAATATTAAATTAATATTTTCCCCATTTTTATTATAGAGAGATTTAATTTTTTCGACCAGAAAAACAGATTTAATTTCGTACTTTTATTATCTTTCTACATAAAAATATTTGAGCTCTTTTCTTTTGAGAGAAAAGTGTTCGAGCCATTGATCCAAACAGGATGCTATTTTTTTCCCCCCAAAAGAAAAGTTTATTAAAAGTGGTTTTTGGTTTGCTATTAGCAAGAGTCAGTAATCGACTTCGGTGCTAACAGGATGCTACTTTTAAAAAAATTTCAATCATCTAATAAAGAAAATTCAGTGTATATAGATTCAACTTACTCTTAAAAAAATTGATATAAGTATATTTTGTTTAAGACAATTAATTACAATATTAAATAACAATATAAATTAAATCTGAATGATTGGATTTAAATAAAATAACTGATTACACTAAACAACATAAACGTAACAAAAATATTGAGTACTTTACTTGTGTTTCGTTGATCAGAAACGTAACTGGTTACGTTTCGTTTCTGTTCGTCAATGAATATCAAAATAATATAAAACTAACAATGTAAATACAACAATATTTTTAGTGACAAAAAAAAATACAACAATATTTTATTTCTACAGTTTGCAATACCAAATATAGTGTAATATTGTAATAAGAAGCGGAATTATACTGTGAAGTTGGATGCATATGACATTTAGTTTAGTGGTAAGTACATTAAAAACATATACACTTGCACATTTAAAAATTAAATTCTACTATCTATATCATATAGAAATTTGATTATGAGTTGAACCAATATTGAAAAAAAAAAAAAAATTACTGGGAAGTTGGGGTAGAGATGACTAAGCCGACGAAGGTAAGTGGACTTTCAATTCAAGTCATCAGCAAATCATTAGCAAGAGCAAAATATTTACTGTAAGTGAGCAATTAGACCTTTAGAAGACCAATAATTACAAAATTGGCCTTCCGTCATCCATTCCTTCCCTCCTCGCTTTCACTCCTGCTTCACTGACCCCTTAAAATCCGTTTTTCCTCTGCAGTTTATCTTTTCCTGGGAATTTTTTTAAAAATTTCTGGCCCCATATTTCTCGGGAAGTTGTGGGGGCGTTTCTTCAAAATTTGCCATGATTCTCCAAACGGCTTTCTCTCTATCTACCACAGCTACTACTCTTACTCTTTTGTCTCCCAGCTGTCCTCACCAGCTCAACACTCTGTTCTTCACTCACCGACGCCGTCGATTAATATCTCCATCCGGCTTGGATTCAAGTTTTTCACAACGCAAATTCTCTTTCTCTGGTATGTTCATCGCCTCGAGAAATAGTAATCGGATTATATACTTTTGTTGCTTATGTTTGTTTTAAGAACTAGACTGTCTTCTATAAGTACGTTATTCAGGTAGGGCATCTTAGAATCGAAATTCTTATGTATAAATGTGAACAGTTATCATGATGATAAGCAATTGTATATCCGTAATGTCCTCTACATGAGCTTCCCCTCTACTTTCAGTAACAGTTTTCGAATTCCTCTTTTCTATTCAGTTGCTGCGTCTAAAAATAATGTCTTTACTTCTCCTGAGACATCCAAGACCTTTGATTTTTCCTCAGAGGAGAAAATATACAAATGGTAAACTTCCCGCTGGTTTATTGGGGTTATTATGAGTTTGATATCACAATGTTGATAATAATTCTGATGATATATGGGACTTTGGGCATTTTAGGTGGGAGTCGCAAGGGTACTTCAAGCCAAGTTTTGACCAAGGAGGCAGCCCTTTTGTGATACCAATGCCACCTCCTAATGTTACTGGTTCTCTGCACATGGGGCATGCAATGTTTGTCACTCTTGAGGTTGTGGAATCGATATTGAGATAATTGACAGTCATTTGGGTATTCAATTACTATTTTTCGTTTAAGCTTCTTAGTTTCTTTGTGTAGCTTTTAGCTCACATCTGTGTATATATGTGCAGTTTCTTAGGCACTTTCAGTTGATCCGCAATTTTTTAATCTGGCTTAAAAGATTATCCAGTAATTTCTGTGCATTAGCTGTGTTAGGCTATGGTTCTGCTTTCTCATCACTTTTTGTTTTTGTTTCTTACAGGATATTATGGTTCGATACAATAGGATGAAAGGGAGGCCAACACTTTGGCTTCCCGGGACTGATCATGCTGGTATTGCCACTCAGGTTCATTTCCCCATTCAAAGCTCAAGTTTTGCATGGCCTTTCCATCAAATGCGTGCATGTTTGTTTTGTGCTAACTGTGATTTTTTACATCAGGCTTCTTCCCCACTCCATTGCTCTTGTTCCGATACCAATCTCTCACATTTTTTTAATTAAGAAGCCCTTCCCTTGTAGACTAATTTTTTTGTCTTGATAATAATCGCAACTTTTGGTGGATGTTTTTTCAATCTTTTACTAAATCTACTATATTTCTTTACAGTTGGTCGTGGAAAAGATGCTAGCATCAGAAGGCATTAAGAGAGTGGAATTAGGTAGAGATGAGTTTACTAAAAGAGTCTGGGAATGGAAGGAAAAGTATGCTATCTAATCACTGTAATGACTTACTTCAAAATATCTATTTCAAAACTTCTGATGTTCTTGTACCATGTCAAAGGGAAACGCTTTTCATTATAAGATAAAATTCACCATATGTATCTTATAATATTAGGGTTAGGCTGGAATTATAGTTTGTGTGGTTTTCTCAGGTATGGCGGAACCATCACAAATCAGATCAAGAGACTGGGTGCTTCTTGTGATTGGAGTAGAGAGCGCTTCACTCTTGATGAGCAAATGAGTCGTAAGGCGTCTTTCCATAGTTCCCATATCTTCTAGATGGTGATTCTTAAAGCAACCTTTGGGTGGTGCTCACAGTTGACTTTATATTATTATGAGTGGTAGTTTAGAACCCAAACATTACGGCAAATAAAATATCATGCTGTAGTTCGGTGGTTCTTAATGTTTTTCGCTGGTCTTGCTTTCAAATTTTATCTACTTACATCTTGAATTCATTCTGTATATTCCTTGAGTTTCTTTTACCTGAATTTGTAGAAGCTGTTATCGAGGCTTTCGTGAAGCTTCATGACAAGGGATTAATCTATCAAGGTGTGCTATTATATATTTTGGTTTTTGTTGTATCTGTGAGTAGTGATGTGTTGTACTCATACGAAGCTCAGTGATTGTGGCATAATTTTGTTGCAGGATCTTACATGGTCAACTGGTCCCCTAATTTACAGACTGCTGTTTCAGACTTGGTGTGTGATGTGTCTTACTTCACTCTCTATTGTTTTGATTACTTTTTTCTTTCTAGAACTGTCTTGTTGTTCTTCCCAGGAAGTAGAATATTCGGAGGAACCTGGATTTCTATACCATATTAAATACCGTGTAGCTGGAAGGTACTATCTAGCTACCAGTGCTGCCTTTGCTTTTCCTTTTCTACTCTGACTTTTATGGACCCTTATATATAACTAAGTTATGTAAGAATACGACTTCTTATGTCTATCTATTATTCTTTGCTCTTTAAAGCGTACTTGCAAGTATGATAAGGATTGAACAATATATATATCGAGGCTTTGGATCCTGTGGTACTATCATTCAAATTTCTGGAACACAACTTTGGGTCTCTAAGAGTTGCGTTGGCACTAGTTAACCTTAACTCGTGCTAGTAAAAATTTCTGATTATCTCTTTGTTCTACTTATGCAAATAGCTAATCTAATCTTTCTTTGTATAGTCCTGATTTTCTTACTATAGCAACGACACGTCCAGAGACATTGTTTGGTGATGTCGCCATTGCTGTGCATCCTGAGGTAGGGGTTGATATTTCTTTTCTTTTCTTTGATTATAGGCTATCAGGAATGACAGATGTCTCTATCAAATAGTCTGTTTCACGTGTTTTCAAGTTTTGGTACCTTTTTGAATGCACTGATTTCAGTTTTCGAATTTAGAAGCCATTTTTATATCGTGGAGGAAAAGTAAATAACTTGTAACACATTTTGCTTTTCGTTTTCTTTTTTAGTTTTTTTTTTTTTCATGTATATTTCTTCTACTTAAAAGTAAATTGAAAATAAATCCAGTCCAGGTAATTTGCCAGGTAGCTGGTCTAATTTAATGTGCAGATGTAATCTACCAAATGGATGCTAATTCTCACAGGATCTCATGTGACTGTAGATCTTTTTCTAATAATCTTTTATGATAGGCAATTTTTTGGGCATTATTTGACAGTTAATGTTGAGAAATGTATTTGGTGTTTGGCAGGATGAACGTTATTCTAAGTATGTTGGTCAGACAGCAATTGTACCTATGACATATGGGCGTCATGTCCCAATTATTTCCGATAAGGTGAACTAAGATCTACTGGCTAGGCACTCTTTATGAAGTCTTTAAAAATCAAATATCATTTTGTATAAAGTCAACAAGGTAAAAGATGCACTGTTTTCTTCTTTGATATTCCCCATGCCTTGCTCATTAGTATTTTTTGCTGGGGGACTCTTAAGCTCTAGTTACTCAGAAACAAGAAACTGAAGTTACGTCGTAGTAATCTCTTTGCTGTTCTTCATGCATCTCTCATCAGTTTCTTCTGTATTCCATGGCAGTATGTTGATAAGGATTTTGGGACGGGTGTTCTGAAGATAAGTCCTGGGCATGATCACAACGACTATCTTCTTGCAAGAAAGCTAGGTCTTCCTATTCTGAATGTGATGAATAAGGATGCAACACTAAATGATGTTGCTGGCTTGTTTTGGTAACAATTTGTATTTAACTTATATGTTAGCTATATTAGTTTCAACATTATGAAATGGAATACCCTTAGAATACATCTAAAAATACATGACGCCAACATACATGATATTTCCAGTGGCCTTGACCGGTTTGAGGTGAGGGAGAAGCTATGGGCAGATCTTGAGGAGATCGGTTTAGCTGTTAAAAAGGAATCTCATACTTTACGAGTTCCAAGATCCCAGCGTGGTGGAGAAGTACTTGTCTACTGACCAAGTATCGCTTTTCCAGTTCTTTGAAGTTCTTATATATTCTCAATTTTTCATGCATGGTTTAACTGGTATTAGGTTATTGAGCCACTTGTAAGCAAACAATGGTTTGTCCACATGGAACCTTTAGCTGAGAAGGCTCTTCTTGCTGTTGAAAACAAAGAACTTACCATCATACCTGAGAGATTTGAAAAGGTATCCAAGCAATTGGTTGTGTTATTAGTTACTGATCTGGTCTTTGTTTTTTTCTCCTCTCAGTTTGGCTAATTCTGTGCAAGGTTTCGATATTTGATGGTTCAGACTTAATACCCATGTTGCTTATATTTTTTTGGCATCACTTGCAGATATACAATCACTGGCTGACAAATATTAAGGATTGGTGCATAAGCCGGCAGCTATGGTGGGGACATCGCATACCAGTTTGGTATGTGGCTGGAAAGGATTGCGAGGAGAACTACATAGTTGCCAGAAATGATGAAGAAGCCCTTAAGAAAGCCCATGAGAAGTATGGAAACGATGTTGAAATATATCAGGATCCAGATGTTCTTGATACCTGGTTTTCCAGGTTAGTTTCTCAGTTGGATTTATTTGGAGATGATATTTCTTGTATGCATTTTTGCTACAGAATATAGTCTCTAGTTTAATTATGTGAAATTTTCAGTTCCTTTGGAATAGACACCATGAATTAGGGCTTTTCCTTTAACGAACCTACGCTGCTGAACATATCTTCGTCATATTGCAAGACCATCCTATATAATTTACCTGAGATGTTTTTTTTTTCTTTTGCAGCTCATTGTGGCCATTCAGCACTCTTGGCTGGCCTGATGTATCTGCAAAGGATTTCAACAACTTCTATCCTACAAATATGTTAGAAACAGGGTAAATCTCTTTCTTCTGGTCAACGTGGAAACAAGTGGCTGCTACTATCAGAGCTAATGTTAATGCTAAACCTTTCATTCATAAGAAATTGTTTTAGGACCAATAACAATTTTTCTGTTATTAAGAACTGATATCTTCAATTAAGTAAAACTCGCAAAGAAAATGCGCTTTTGTTACATGTTGCTTCTTTGAATTTTTCATTACGTCTATTATGTAATCATTTTCCTTTTCTTTGGACAGGCATGACATATTATTTTTCTGGGTAGCAAGAATGGTTATGATGGGAATAGAATTTACAGGGACCGTTCCATTTTCTCACGTCTACCTCCACGGACTTATACGTGACTCTCAAGTAAGTTTAGGCATTTTGCTTGCTCTAACAAATGTTTTGTTTTCTTTTTCGGTGTAAAATACATATATATAACCTTGATAGTTGAGTCTTTTCATATCATTATCTCTCAGTTCACCCTTTATGAAATGTTAAGTAACCTTTAGGATTTCTATTTAAAAGTAGCATTCTCGTTCTGTATATGTCCATGAAGTTAACCAGATTATTTGGAAATTTCAGGGGAGAAAAATGTCAAAAAGTCTTGGGAATGTGATTGATCCACTTGACACAATCAAAGATTTTGGCACTGATGCTCTGAGATTTACGATTGCACTAGGAACTGCTGGTCAGGTTTGATCTCTAATGGTTTTAGGCAGCTGAACTATGCTTTAGATTAAGATGTCATATTTAAATCTTTTTTTTTCTATAAACTCTTTACCATTTTCTTAGGATCTGAACTTATCTACTGAGAGGTTAACTGCAAATAAAGCATTCACCAACAAACTATGGAATGCTGGAAAGTTTGTGTTGCACAGTCTGCCTAGTCTGAGCGAGACAACTGCTTGGGAGAATTTGCTGGCCCTCAAGGTTTGCTTGCTTTTCCATCTTCACTAGAAGTATAAGGCAAATGTGGATTCCTTTTTTCTTTTAGTGACAGACTAAGTAGGATGTAAAGTCTAAACTCGTTTAAAAAGTTTAAGACTATCTGTGTCAAGATGGGTTCATGGACCATAAAAGTCTAAAAAAAGAAAACGAGGTAGCATTACATATAAGGGATTGGTCAGGCCATTTTCATGGAGTTGCTTACCTTTTTCCATAACCCAGAACAGTTGAGAAGTGATAAGCTAGGCTGATTAACTTGCATAAATCATCGCTGCTCTCTAAATATCAATCTGTTGTGAAATTTCACAACGTATTAATAAATTTTGTTTTAACATTTTTCTTTTCTTTTCAGTTGGACAAAGAGGAAACTATGCTCAGTTTACCATTACCTGAATGTTGGGTGGTATAATCTCTTAAGCCTGGAGTTATCAAATCGTATCAATCCTCCTACCATCTGATTTTCCTTTGTTAATATTTCAGGTGTCAAAACTCCATATTCTCATTGATTCCGTCACAGCAAGCTATGAGAGGTTGAACTTTGGGGATGTAGGAAGAGAGACATATGATTTCTTTTGGAGTGACTTTGCTGATTGGTATATCCACCTGAACTCTTAACAACCAATTAATGCTTTTTTGACTTAACTGACTGACTAGTCTCACTATCTACTATTAAGGTATATTGAAGCTAGCAAATCTCGACTGTATGGATCTGGAGGAAATACAGTTTCTCTGATTTCCCAGGCAGTTCTGTTATATGTCTTTGAGAACATACTTAAGCTGTTGCATCCATTTATGCCGTTTGTAACTGAGGATCTATGGCAGGTAACATGCTCTCAGTTTTGCTATTTGGATTTTCAATTTCTACAGTTAATGTATCTTATTACTGCACTGGGTCATGATTTTTATAAACCTTAGTTTAGTGTGCCCATCAAGGTTAACTATCAATGCGAGCTTAAGCTGTTATCTCTGACTGTTTTTTTGGTTATGGAGCTTTGTTTTGAATATTATGTAAAAATACCGAAAACTTAGTCATATGTTGTTGATATTTGGTTTAGCAACCAAAAAAAGATTTCACCCTCACAGAACTATCTTCTGAAAGCATATGTATTTGCAGGCACTTCCCTACAGGAAAGAAGCGCTCATTGTGTCTCCATGGCCCCAAACTTCCCTTCCAAGGAATGTTGAATCAATAAAAAGATTTGAGAATTTACAAGCTCTGGTCAGTATGCATTCTGTCATTATTCTGCAATCCTTCAACAGAACCATACGTAAAGGATTTAATATTTATAAGAACATGTTGACACCTTGCCTGTTAAATCACAGACTAGAGCAATTCGAAATGCACGAGCAGAGTATTCAGTGGAACCGGTAAAGCGTATATCTGCCTCAGTTGTTGGAAGTCCAGAGGTTGTTGAATATATTTCGGTCAGTAACTTGTGCCTATGGTAGCCTGAAACTTTTATTTGGAATTTTTGTGTTATCCATATTCATAAGACACTCTGTGATTTCTTGTATGAGTACAATACAATGTTTTAGTGAGGAATCCCAAGTTGAAAGTGAAAATGCACTTAATATGGACAATTAGTTTTGAATTAGAAGCCTATGATTCATCACTTTCTCACTTTTGGTGTGAGCTTCGTAACAGTTGATTGTCTTATGATTAAGGTTTACTAATTGGCCTTGTATTTCCTTATTAAAAGCTGTGTTGTTTTTTTTGTGTCGGTGCAGAAAGAGAAGGAGGTCTTAGCTCTTCTATCAAGGCTCGACTTAAACAACGTCCATTTTACCAATGCCCCTCCTGGTATAAAAATAATAATCTTAAATCCAATTTTCCCTCTTCTTTTCTCTATTGGCATCTTATCTCAGTTATTTACATTTTGGCGGATTCCTCTTCAACTCTGATCTTATAAAACTGGTGGCAGCAGCTTATAAAACTACACATGGGTCTTTCAGGTGATGCAAATCTCTCAGTCCATCTTGTAGCCAGTGAAGGACTAGAGGCATATCTACCTCTTGCAGCGATGGTTGATATATCTTCTGAAGTCCAACGCATTTCCAAACGTCTCTCCAAAATGCAAACTGAATATGACACTCTCCTAACTCGTCTCAAATCACCAAAGGTGTACCAATACCATCAAAAGAATTTAATTAAACACTTGTTAGATTCTGTTTTTCAATAAGTTTATTAAACCACAGTGCATTGGTTTTTAACTGGTTGTTTTAAACGTGAAAATGTGTATAGTTTGTGGAGAAAGCTCCAGAAGAAGTGGTGAGAGGTGTAAAGGAACAAGCTGAAGAATTAGAAGAGAAGATAAAACTGACCAAAGCTAGGCTTGATTTTCTCAAATCTACTTCTTTAGTGTCTCAGTAAATTCATTAAGGTAATTATTATGCTCTCATGTCCCATATAGGCCCATGGACCATCAAATATCGGGTTATTTGTGATCTGTTGACCCCATCAATTACTTTCTCCCTTTTTTTTTGGGGAACCCACAATTTAGTTTGAAAATCAATTTTGTTATCATTCAATATTTGTTGTCACCAACTAGGCAAAATATGTTTATATTCATAGCTTTTTGAAGGAAAGGTTTGGTCTAAAATCTATTAACAATGTATTGTTGAGTATTCAGTTTGGTTTAGGTCAAAAAGTTTGGTTCTCTTAATGTAAGTACTCGTGCATAGCAGAAGAAATGGTTGATACGAAGTTTCATTTGGCAAAAGAGTATTATAAAAAAAAGGCTAATGACAGAAGAAAAAGATGGTATTTAACCCACACCTTAAAGCAAAAGAAGCTATAAGAAATCTCATGCATTAGTCATCTTTTTCTTTTCCTTTTTCCTTTTTTATATTTCTTTTGACAGCCAAATATTCATCATCATGCTCTCTTTTTGCTTTTATACAGTTTCTCTCTCCAATTTTCCTATTTAATTTTCTGAAAATATAAATCGTTAATCACTTGCCATGATAGCAAACTGTGAACCAACTCACTACCATAATGTTGAAAATAAAATTAAAAAATCTGTTAATGAATTTTCAAAAATACAAAACACAATTTGGTGTTCCGAAAATTACTCCACTTATCATTATCATCTGAATTCTAAAAGGTCCCACTAGCCACAACAAATGAAAGTTTAAATTTGATAACTTGTTGCGGTTTAATTCCGGTTCAATACTAAACCAATTTAAATTAGACAAAGACAGCGTAGTTAGCGCATGTTACCCGACAACATCATTTACTCTGGCTCCTCCTACCTCTTCTCTCTCTCTCACAGTCTCGCAGAAGGAAGCAGAGGAGCTAAAATTCAATGGCGGCCAACAATTTCGCGACGAAACTAAGCAGAAACACCAATAGAATTACAGTAATCTTGGTCTACGCATTCCTGGAATGGCTTCTCATGTTCTTCATCTTCTTCAATTCCCTTTTCACTTACTTTATCGTCAAATTCGCCTCTTTCTTCGGCCTTAAGCAAGTCTGCTTTCTCTGTCCGAAGATTGATCGAATCTTTGAGCGAAACCCAGACAATAGTTTCACTTACAGAGAGCTTTTGTGTCAGAATCACGTCGCGGAGCTCGCTAGTCTTAGATTATGCAAAACTCATGGGAAAGTATCCGAGTCGGTGAATTTGTGCTCAGATTGCTCAGATCGCGAAGAAGAACGGAGCAACATTGGTTTAGGGTTTTGCACATGTTGTCAGAAGAGCTTGGCAGAAAGACCCTACCCTAATTACTTGCTTATCAAGTCATCAATATGGGGGAAAACCATCGGTGAAAGAGAGAACAAAGGATTGATCTTAGAGATGATCGACGATGACAAAATTGGTGATGTCTTCGAGACAGAGAGAGAATCATATCCCTTAAAGTTCTTCTGCGAGAAATCAGAAGAAGAAGGAAAGAGACAAGAGCATCAGCAAAATGGTGAAGTGATCTCAGATGTCGAGAGCAATGGTTTGAGCCTGAGAGAAGTATCTGAGGAGGATTGTTTAAGATCTATTGTCAGCAATAATTTTCTCGGAAACGAAGACGAAATAGCAGAAGCTAAATCAAGAATTTCAGAGGATGAACTAAGGAATGATGACACAAGTAATGCTGCCACATATGGAGAAAATAAAATTTCAGGTAGAGTAAGCACATAAACCCAAAGTCTGAAACTTTATTTCTGTTTAATTGTCTGGGTTTTATAGACTCCTCATTGTGATTAAAAAACAGAGCGTGTGGAAGGAGAAGAAGATAAAGAAGGAGCAGCTTTGTTTGATAGCCTATTTCAGAGCAAGAATTTCACATGTAAGCTAAAGAATGAAGCTTTTGCTATTGAAAATCTCTTTGTCAGATTTGATCCTCTTCTATCTGGTCTTGCGCACATTGTGAAGCACTTTAATCCTCAATAGATTTTTTTCCTTTCATAGGTAACCAAAATGAAAAAGGAGAAGAAGATCATGAAGATAAGAGTAATGAGCTTTTGGAAACTCCAACTTCAGTTAGTACTTTACTACACAAGAAACTTCTTTTTCTTGCAAGAAATGAGTATGCAACTTCCGAAGATGCAGGAGATGGGAATGAGATGGACGGTGGAGATCCTTTAAGAACTATTGAAAGGCTGAGAGAGACTGTGAGAGCAGAACAAGAAGCATTGAAAGGTTTATATGTAGAGCTGGAAGAAGAAAGAAGTGCATCTGCAATATCAGCTAACCAGACGATGGCGATGATCACGAGGCTTCAAGAAGAGAAAGCGAAAGTTCAGATGGAAGCGTTGCAGTATCAGAGAATGATGGAGGAACAAGCCGAATATGATCAAGAAGCCTTGCAACTGTTGAATCATTTGATTGTGAAACGAGAGAAAGAGAAGAAACAACTCCAGAGAGAACTTGAGGTTTGTCGAGAGAAGATTTTGGAGTATGAGTCAAAAGCCAAGGCTACAATCACAAATCTGAAAAGTGATTGCAAGACTGATGATGATGATGATGATGATGATGATGATGATGATGATGATGATGAAGATAATGATGATGATGATAAAAAGGAGGAGAATAGAGAAGAGGATAATTCTTCTGAGAAGGATGTGGATTTGGAGAAGATAACATTGGATTGTGTAGAACATATGAGCATGCTAGGTGAATCTTTATCAGAGTTTGAGGAAGAAAGGTTAGTGATTTTGGATCAGCTTAAGGTGTTAGAGGACAGGCTATTAACAATTCAAGAGAATCAATCTGCTGAGGATCAGACATTTCCTGGAGAATTCAGCAATGATTACGAAGAAGAAAATTATGAACATAAAGGACTAACAATGGCATCAATGGCAAAGAGTTTGCTTCCTCTTCTAGACGCAGCAGAGAACGAATCAGAAGACGAGTATCAAGAACAACCAGAATCCATTGAAAAGAACTTTCATTCGGAAAGTGAGAAGCTAGAGATCATCAAACAAGTTGATAGTGTCTATGAGAGGTTACAGGTGCTAGAAACAGATAGAGAGTTTCTGGAAAACTGTATGAGTTCGGCAAAGAAAGGAGACAAAGGAACGGATCTTCTTCAAGATATATTGCAACATCTCCGCGATCTCAGAACCATTGAGCTCACTGACACAATCGAAAACCAGACAACACAAGAAGAGTAATGTTTTGTTTACAAGAATTATGAACTCTCTCACCATTTTTCAAACAGGTTTCAACAGAACCGGAATCAATGTCTTTGCACTGCTCAATGGAGGATCAGAGAATTACAGAAATTCTTAGATGTCTCTTATTTGTGTTTCTTCTTTAGTTTGGCGTAACAAAAGGTTTCACATTAGTCATGTAAATTATCTGTGTTTCTTGGAGTTTATGAGAGTTCTCAGTTGGAAAAAGAGAAGAAATAATTACTTCAAAAGTAAACAAAACTGTACAACGTTCTGAACTTAAGAGATTGCAGCAAGTTTGCTAGAAAACAGAATGTATAATGACTTCTAATTTAGGTCTTTAGTCCCCCAAAAGCTTTCCTTATTTCACAAATGCACTGAAAGTAAAAACATCATTTGATATTGTCAAACTATTGGACCAACCTTATTCTTCCATGATGTCCAAATCAGACTTAAAACATGGAAGTTGTTATGCTAAATGTTATTATGACTTGTATATGTTCTATGTCACCTTAAAGAGTTTAAATCGTAATATGTAAGCAAATTACGTCAAGAACCTAAATCTAAATTATGTCATCATGACTTAACTTCCAAGCCTGACACTCTACAAATGATAATGGCAGCGCATCACATACAAGCAACTCATGTTTTGCATCCCTAACCTCCTTAGATGTTTGAACAAGGACATTATCATCAAATACAACAATGGCTGAATTTGGAGAGCTTGGATAATCATCAGTATTTGTGTATAAAAGAAGAGGAGATACCATGGTAATACACAATTCAGGTTTGGACAGTATAGCAAGGGAATATTGTTAAACATATATCCATTAACGGGTCGTTGTCGTCAGAGAGACTGTCCTTAGAAAGATCTATCATGTCCTGAGATGAATCTGGAAAATGGGGCTCGGAACATCTGACATCTAAAGGCGGGGATAGAGAAATGTTACAGTCAATTGCTGTCTAATTGGGAAAATGGGCAGTAGGAGCAGGGCTAGTTGGAGCAAGGCTAGCAAGAGCAGGGGTTGAGAGCATGGGGCTGCCTCTAGCAAAAGCTTTCCATAGCTAGCAAAGGTGAGTAAGCCATGCTGAGTCATAAGGTGCACGAGCTTTAGATGATTGAGAAGGAACATGTTCCTGAGCAAAACGAATTCTTTTGCCTTTGTCTACAAAAAGTAAGAAAAGTGAGAACATGATATAACACTCAACAAATGATGCCAATAGAAGTATGCATCAACAATACGAGACAACCCATCATTAGCATATAATTCCCAAATGCCTGAGAGTTGAGAGAGAGAGGATGCTTGGAATGAAGGGTTGGTTGGAACATGGGACACGGGGAACACTTATCAGGGACTGTGTGGTGACTGGGTAAAACTGCAAGAAAGTAAAGAGTAACCATGCTAAGTGATTTGCTTTTCTAACCATAAAATATGTTTTACAAAACCAGATTTAGTAAAAGGGAAGACTTACCAGCAGAAGGGGCGCCTGAAAAAATAAAAACACAAGAATGTTATATATTTACTATAATTACCGGAGGGGAAGAGAAATCAATATGATTAACCAGGAATAGGTTTAAGTGAGGGTATCCCCATAGAGACAAATGTGGCCTTGGAAGGGGAGACAATATGGTCTGAAAATAGACAATAAGTTTGAAAACTTAAACTGGGAAGTAACAAGGCAATAAAACGTAAACATGGAAAGTAATGGGCTGAGAAAGAAACCTATAGCGCAAGAGTCATTGGAAACACAGTCAACTCGTTGATCCCGAGAAAGGGAAGCATCTAAGAAAATAAAAAACAGGAGACATATGTGGTAACAGAGATATAGGAATAAATCATACCAAGGTACGAACTTTACCAAGGTGTGACGAGGAATTTGTAACTGTGGTAAAGGCATCCGACAAATTATGTACAGACTTGGGCCCATCTGTGTTAGGTAAAATACCAGGGTTTAGAACAATTATGATGTTTCTGAGGTACGTACTAATGTAATACTCTATTTTATCATGAATTCACCAATGGTTGAAGAAGGCTTGGAATGTTTTGCACTAGAGTCGCACGCCTCATCACCATCTGAGGGGATCAAACACATGACACATATATTTGAGTCGCGTTAACAGGGTTATGGACATATACATAATAATGGTACAATATTTACCAAGGACTGAAGTGGCATTTCTAATGGAATCTAAGGCATCCAACATATTAGGTACATAATTGGTGAAATCTGTTTAAGGAGTAAGGACATATTTTAAAACGGTAACAAAGTGGCTGATGTGCGAACGTAAGTAATTTTTAGTTTTATCCAGAATTTACCAAGGGTTGACGAAGCCTTGGACTTTTCAGCGTTCGGTTCGGACATCCCTTCAATATCTGAGGACAAATATAGTGTTCAATCATTTATAGCATTGTAATCAGGTTGAAATTTATACCCGTAACGAGTTTCGCACTTAAGTAATAGTATAAAATCTACCTGAATCGGGAGCAATATTGGTTGAGTCAACAGACGTGACAGTCACAATCAGGTTAGGGTCGCCCAAATGACGCCTGAGGACCCAATAAATTCTCATAGTTGACTCATTGTAAACATGAGATGGCCAAGTCTTCTTTCCAAGACCGAAAACAGCAAACAAGTCATAAGAAATATCTAGTTTCAGTTCGACTAAACCTTCTCTCGCTTGAGTTTCGCTGTACTAACAACCCAACTTTTCCATAATTAGCTCATTCACTTTCTCAAACCTTTCATCTCACATAATAGTGATTTTGAATGGACTTTCCACTTCTGATATTTTTAACTCCCATTCACCATACTTGTCAGACGACCAAGTACCATGAACGATGGTGATATCGACACTTATAATCTACACAAAAAAGGACGAAAGGAATTGCTGTTACTGATACATAAAAAAGGTGAATCAAAGCTAGAGTAGGCTGAGAAGGTGAAAAACATATTAAATCTGTAGTATCAAATCACAATAGATTGAAGAGGGAAAGAAGTAAATGCAATCATTAGGAAAGTAAATGTGAGAAAAATTCTTACTCAGACTTAGCGGATCAAGATATGTACCGATTGCATAAACAATAACACAAACTAAGCAACATACAAATAAGGTAGAGGAAAACTTACTCAGACAAGCTATGGAGGAAGGTAATATATAGAGGAATTGGCATCCTTTCTCCCATGTTAATTAAATCTAAAATTTTAAAAATCTATGCCGGCAAAAAAAAAAATCTATATATATATATATGTGAAACTAAATTATGTGTTATAAATATATAGATATATAGACACAATATTATTAGTGATATTTAAAAACTTCAAAAAGTTAATAATTAAATAAACTTTTAAAAAAATTAAAGGGTTTCCAAAACTTATCAACTTAATTAGACTTTTTTTCTTACCTTGAAGCTATGTTTTATTAAAAAAGGTTTTACAAACTTATCCACAATATACAAAACAAGTCAAGGATATTATACTAAAGAAAAATAAAATTTTTAAATACGTGTTTGACGATAAGTATGAGTAAAAAGACATATGTTTGATCCATCAACCTCCACCGTACAGCAGGCCCAATCCGATGACTTATCCACCGGTTATTTATGACAATAAGTTTCATATTATTACCTTAAGATGCACTTCTCATTTTCTGTCACCAATGTATTTAAATCCGAACTAAAACACCATAAAATGAATTTCGATGGATAAAATTACTTTTATATGATTCACAGCTGAAATTGACAAAAACTCAAACTTATACATGGAAGTTGCCGTATATTTTCATTGCAAAAAAAAAGAAAAAAACAAATTGCAGTATGAATTATATTTAAAAGAAAAAAAAAGTTGCTGTGTAGACAAAAATTATATTTATGTTTGAGTTTGTCCTCAGGTTCTACTTTGGGCAGAGAATAGGCAACATAGTCTCATCTCCATGTGTTCTTTGTCACATGCCCATTTTACTTTTTGAGTCCCTAACAATAATATAATGTAAACACAAAACAGCTAGACTATATGATTTTTTTTCTTAAAGAAGAAAGATGATGGCAATCATATTTTCTGGCTTTCTGCCATGAGATTTGATAAAAATAATGATAATTTAACCAATTTTTAATATATTATTACCAACTCCGAGTACAAAAAAATTGTATTAGAGAAAATATTCATTTTCTTTAAGATTTTATCATTTTTTTTAATACTAGATTACAAGTGACCGGTCTATTAATTAAATTCTTATATAATGTAGTTTTTTCAAGGAACTTGAGTTCGATTCGTCGCTGAAGACGCTTCTCCAGACTATAATTCGAATACCGAACAGTCAGCTCAGAACTGGTACGGATAAGAGAAATTCAACTGTTTAATTTGATCTCTATATATACAAATGTGTTTCTCTTTATTGAATTTACAATCTACCATTAGAGTAGAAGCGTAGAAGCGAGCTAAATCCTTATTTCCTTGAGTGACGCAATTGTATATATACCAACCGTATATTTGATAACGAATAACATATTAGAAATATCGAACGTTGACATAAAATATTTCTGAATAATAACAGCCGTTGGATCATTGCAGCCGCAATGATATGACAAGAGTAATGGTTGTTTGGCTGTCATTTTGATTGGACCAAAGAAAAACAGTAAGGGTCACTTTCGTCATTTTACCAACCTTCACGTTCTCTGTTTGATCTATTAAATGAAGTAAAAAGTCTTTAGTGGTTTCTGTAGTTTGATTTTGATACATCGGATCGGTAGGAGAGAATCCGACTGTTCATTATTTTCTTACTACAATTAATTTATATATATTAATCCGCTTTTTAGAGAGTGGCCACTCTGGAGACAGCCACACCTGCTTCGAATCATTCTCGGCTAGTTCCACTCCTCTTTCCTTATTCTTCCGATTCGAATCATTCTCCTCTCTCTCTCTCTCGATCTGGCTTCCAATATCCAGACCCAATTTCAGCATTAGAATCGATTCAATTTCGGAAATTTCCAACATTTTCTTCTTCGAATTGGGCGCGGCGGTGACGGCGATCGGCTGCTATGGCTTCGAAGACTAAGTAAGACTCAATTCCAACTCTGTTTTAAGTTTTTCTATCCTATTTCTCTGTGGAAGTTTATTCCTTGATTCAGATCTGTGGTTTGTGTTTTTTCAGAAGTTGGAAGTTACTATTTTGAGAAATTGTCAATGATGGAATTTAGATCTAAATTTAGTTTTCCTTCTTTTGCGGCAAAATTTGAAACCTTTGTATCAATTTTGCTTTATTGCTGAGATGGAATTTGTGTTTTGTGTGAACAGAACGAGTTTATCTGAAACTACTTCGGGGAAATCATCTCCTGCTACTCCAAGAGTAGCAAAAGTGAGTAGAGGAGTTAATAAATCCGAGCCTAATTCTCCATCACCAATTCCACATTCACGTCTTTCACTTGATCGTTCTTCCCCAAATTCAAAGTCTTCTACTGAGAGACGATCACCAAAGGTTCCAACTCCACCCGAGGTTAGTGTTGACTGTTGACTGGTACTAAATGTAATCACCATTCATTGTCTCTGTCCTGTCACAAAGTTTTCTTGTGGTTTTATGTTGGAGCGGCAATGTTTCAACACTTGACATGTTTTTGTTTACTAATGACTCGCAGAAAACCCAAACGCGGGTGGTAGCTAAAGGATCAGAACCGCAGACCCGGTTGAGTGTAATCAAGGAGGATTTGAAGAAAGCGAATGAGCGGATATCTTTATTGGAGAAAGAAAAAGCTAAAGCACTTGATGAACTCAAAGAAGTTAAAAAGAAGGCTGAAGAAGCAACTGGGAAGCTTGATGATGCTTTAAAAGCTCAGACAAATGTGGTGGATAATTCTGAGACTGAGAAAATTCAGGCTGTTGAGGCAGAGATCCAGGCAGTTAAGAACAGAGAAGAAGAATTGAAGAAAGAACTCGAGAATGTTAAGAACCAACATGCTTCAGATTCTGCTGCTTTTCTTTTGGTCAAACAGGAGCTTGAGAATATTAATGAAGAATTGGCTGCGGCTAATGATGCTAAGAGCAAGGCCGTAAGTCAAGCAGATGATGCTAGTAAGACGGCTGAAGTTCATGCAGAAAAAGTTGACATTTTGTCTTCGGAATTGACGCGGTTAAAAGCTTTGCTTGATTCGACCCGGGAAAAGAAGGCCATATCGGGTAACGAGATGGTTACTAAACTTGAAGACGAAATTGTGGTTTTGAAAAGAGATCTTGAAAAAGCGAGAAGTTTTGAGGCAGAGGTCAAAGAAAAAGAGATGATCATTGAGAAGCTTAATGTTGATCTAGATGCTGCAAAGATGGCTGAATCATATGCACACAGCTTGTCCGACGAGTGGCAAAGCAAAGCCAAAGAATTGGAAGAACAGCTAGAAGAAGCTAACAAATTAGAGAAATCTACTTCTGTATCTTTGGAATCTGTGATGAAACAACTCGAAGGAAGCAATGATAAATTGCGTGACATGGAATCTGAAACCACTGGTCTTAAGGAGAAAATTGTGACGTTGGAGTCAACAATTGCTACACAGAAAGAGGATCTTGAGGAATCTGAACAACGGTTGGGCAGTGCAGAAGAAGAATTATCTAAGATTGAAAAAGAACTAGAGAACTTGAAGAGTGAGCTTGAAACTGTGGAGGGGGAGAAGAATCGGGCTTTAAAGAAGGAGCAAGAAGCAACTGTAGTTGTTCAAAGGCTCTCGCAAGAGAAAAGCAAGCTCTTATCAGATCTAGAGAGCTCAAAAGAGGAAGAGGAGAAGAGTAAGAAAGCAATGGAGAGTTTAGCTTCAGCTTTGCACGAAGTGTCAAGTGAAGGAAGGGAATTGAAAGAGAAGTTGTTAAGTCAAGGTGATCATGAGTATGAAACACAAATAGAAGACTTGAAGTTAGTGATTAAAGCTACGAACGAAAAGTACGAGAATATGCTAGATGAGGCGAGACATGAGATTGATGTTCTTGTTAGTGCGGTCGAACAAACCAAGAAACATTTTGAGAGCTCAAAGACGGACTGGGAGATGAAAGAAGCCAATTTGGTGAATTACGTGAAGAAAATGGAAGAAGAAGTTGCGTCGATGGGGAAAGAAATGAACAGGTTAGATAATTTGCTTAAGAGAACTGAAGAGGAAGCTGATGCAGCCTGGAAGAAAGAAGCCCAGACAAAAGAAAATTTAAAAGAAGTCGAAGATGAGGTGATTTATCTTCAGGAAACTCTTGGGGAAGCAAAAGCGGAAAGCATGAAACTAAAAGAGAACCTGTTGGATAAAGAAACTGAGTTTCAAAGTGTCATTGAGGATCTGAGGGTGAAGGAGGATGTTTCTCTGAAGAAGATCGAGGAATTATCGAAGTTACTTGAGGAAGCATTATTGGCCAAGAAGCAAACGGAAGAGGAGAACGGTGAGCTAAGTGAGAGCGAAAAAGACTATGATTTGCTACCAAAAGTGGTTGAATTTTCTTCTCAGAACGGCCATAGTAGCGTAGAACAGAAATCTTCTAAAGTCGAAACCCTTGATCATGAAGCTCAACAAGAACAGGCCAACAGTGGACATGGCAATGGCAATAGCAATAGCAATAGCAATGGCAATGACAATGGTATGGAGGAGAAAGACGTAAATGGAAAGCCTGAGGTGAAAACGGAGAAAACTGAGAAGAAAGAAGAATCTCCAGATGATGTCAAAGATGATTCGGTTGAAGTTATATTCAAAATGTGGGAAAGTTGCCAAATCGAGAAGAAAGAAGCTTTTCCCGAGAAAAAAACAGAACTAGAGTCTCAAGAAGAAGAAGATTCAAGCAAAATTGATGAAAGCGACAAAGCCTCAACAGAGAACATTGATGACACTGGAAACGTTTTAATATCAGAAGATCAGCTTATGATGGAGAAGAAGAACAAGAAGAAGAAAACTTTACTTGGTAAAGTTGGGAATCTTCTCAAGAAGAAAGCACCCGTAAACCAGAAATAACAAACTCTTGGAGGTAAGCAAAGAAAGCTTTATATATAAAATATATATTTATCTATATACCCTTTTAATATCATCAGTGTTCATTATATGTATATCTTTGTTGGTTCTTGATTCTTTTTTTCTTTCTCGACTGTTACAACAATGTTTTGCGATCTTCTGATGTAAAGGCTTGTGTTTTTCTCTATTTCTGCTTATATATCTAACCGCAAGAACGAAGGATCCGCACTTTTATAACCAATCAACTTCCACGAGCGCGAATGACGTGTCATTGATCCTATAAAGTAATTGATCCCAAAACTCCGCAAGAACATACCCTAAAACAACAAACCCGTCCCACCAAATCATCAAGTAAAAGAAAGTGGACGGTAATATCACAGTAAATGTGACCATATCCAACGAGTCCATGAGGTTCAAGACATAAACCAAGTACTATAGGATGACTAGACAGACACAGAGACAAGCCCATAAGACCACGAGCTTCGTACAACCAGAAGGAAGCCTACGTTCGAGTTAGATGGTTAAAGGAATGAACTCTAAGGCGTATTTACAGTGCCCAGAGAGTGATCTTGGTTACTAATAAATGTTATCAATGACTGAGGTTACTTTAGGGATTCATACTTGGTCTGAACATCTTCGTTCCTCTGATAATTTGTGCTGTATATAGAAAGCCGTCCCCGTAGCAAAGCTTTTGACTTTAGAATAATTCAATTACATTCAAGTTATAACTCTTTTAAATCAATTGCTTGTAAGTTCAAAAACAAAATTTTAGAACAGCAATTACAATAAACAATTACAAAAAGAAAACGATAAAACCAAAAATTGGGACTTCACTCTACTCCATGCCATTGATTGATGCAGCGTTTCAAGACTTAAACTGCGATGACGCTTCCCTGAGCTTCAGCTATGAGTCTCTTCTTATTCGATCTACCTTTTGATTTCTGAGACTTACGTTTCTTTGAATGGGTTTCCTGGTTTAGCTCGTTTGTGTCTTGTTCCATTGTAAGGACAGAAGCAATGACCTTTTCTTCTAACTTCTTCTTGTCTTTAGGATACTCTGTCTCAGTCTCTGGATCGATCACAGACATCTCACCAAGTGTGTAGTCTAACAAGAAACTGCTTCTTACAAATCTATCGATCCTATTGAAATGTCTCTGAGAATATGGAATCAATCCTTCCAGGAGCTCGCCAATTCCTTTTACCTGTTGAATATTATTTTATCATAAAGCCAAAAGAAACCCATAATATTTACGGCTGTTGGTCTTTGGTTTTTATGTTAAACCGAACCTGAACAATTTCTGTGGGTGGAAGTATGTTGAAGGTTTGGTAAAGAACAAACTGAGCAATGTGGCATAGCTTTGGTTTTGTGTTCCATTCTCGGACATATTCAAAAAGTAAACGAAACTCTTCTTTTTCAAGTCCTTGGAGAGCTTTCACAATCTGTTCGTCTGATTCTCTTTTCCTGTTAGACCAATTTTAGGTAAGAAAAGGATGAGACATATTATCAAGAAAAGGAAATGTCATATGTTCTTGGATGGCTTTTACCTGCAGAGACCAGCAAAGAGTTCGAAAACTTTGTGCGGCCTACGAAGCTCAAATGCTAATCTTATAGCTTTAGTGTATTCAGCATCTAACACAGCGTTTTCTAGCTCTTGACCTCTCAAGATTGCTTCTTCCTGTACAACAAAAGTGTTTCACCATGATGGTTGGACTAGACGATCAATATGAAACCAGACTAATAAACTTAGTTAATTAGTGACATTGACAGACCTCTTTCCGGAATTCGTCTTCTTTATCGGAAGCGGTTGAATCATGCCATAAGTTAATAACTGCATCGCCTCCACCAGTGGCAATCATTTCTGTCTTCTTTCCGACAGCTAAAGCCCATACCTATAAAATTAGTGCGATTTTTCTGAACAAATTAGCACGAGGTCTCTAGGACTAATGGCAATGAACATGTTCCATCAAAACGCTAGAAATAGTCACTTCCAATATAGGTAAAGCAGAAGTTCATAAGACTATAAGTAAAAGCATCAAAAGCAGACCAAGATATAGATTCATTAAGAAACGAAGTAAAGATTAGGTCACCTTGTCCTCGTGCTGGTCATATGTGGCAATACATTCGCTCGTGTTCACATTCCATAGTTTCAATAAACCATCAGCACCTATAAGTGCACAGTTAGAATGTTTAGACTAAGAAAGAAGTATAAAATATGACACCAGGATAGTGAACCTTACCACAGGAAACAAATTGGGTTCCATCAGTTATGAATGAGGCCCTAAGTACACTTGAGGTATGACCTTCAAATGTTTTGAGGCATGAACCATCAGATATAGCCCATATTTTTACTGTCTTATCACCTGAGGCTGTCACTACGCACTGATCAACAGGTGAGAACTCAACAGAAAAAACCCGCCTCTTATGGCCTTTAAGTGTAACAACATGCACCAAGTCTGGTAGTCTCCATATACTAGCTGTACGATCCTGCGAGGCAGAAACCAACAGTCAGATTAGAACTTCAGAGAGCCCACTGCATGTTCATTCGATAATAGAGAACGAAAGAAAGATCTCACAGTTCACCTGTATTTGACAAAAGTTCAAAAGAATGAGATATCAACAAAATTAAATAGAAACACCATATTTTATTACCTCAGAACCAGTGCAAACTAAGCTATCATTACGAGCAACAGCCACAGAATTGATGTCTTTATCATGGGCGGCAACAACACTTCTAGTTTTCAGATTAATGGGCTCCTCTGAGTCCTCTGAGATGCCATCAAGGCTCCAGACTTTAAGTGTACGATCACTGATCCAAAGGAACATAAATTAAGAGTTTCAAAAGATATCCTAAGAGAACGATGACAATGACTTTAGGGAGACAAACTTAGAAGAAGATATAACAAGAGATACATGTCTCTAATGAGACTATTCAGACAGGTTCTACATCTTCTATCATGACACGGACGCCTTTGCATTTACGAACAGATATTGGATTCATCCAGAATATTTCACTGAAAAATGAAAATGACAGCCGAAAGAGGATTGCTGTCACTTTCATTTGATAGTATGTTTACTTCTCCAGACTGTAAACAGCCAAGCATATAACAACCAAAACATTAATCATTTTTTTTATTTCCCCAGTTGGGTGGCTGGTTAAAGAAATCAGCAAGTCCTAATTACAATTTTCTTCATTGTCAGAAAGAATGTATGCATATGCTAAAAGCAACATTTCAGGGAACCGCCTATAGCATTCTCATGCCGACACCATGCTTCACTGATATCTAAATAAAAGGCATATGAAATCATTTCTGTAGTACATACCCACTTCCACTGACAAAGAAACTGAAGGACTTCTTTGCAAAAGCAACCGCTAAGATATCACCATTGTGACCTGTACCAACTCCAATGCAAGATTTGCGTGTTCCATTCCACAGCCTTACCTGGAATATGATCAAATATAAGTTAACCGATTCCACAGCACTGTACAGAAAAGATAATTTGTAGGTTGTGTTTGTGGAAAATCACATGCATGTAAAACAGCAATGACATAAGCAATAAACAACCCTGAAAAAACTGAGACAAAAAAATTTCATCCCAAGCTATGTAGTTTTTGTCTGTGGTTTGCAGCTAAAAGTCTCAACTAGACCATAGTTTATGAAAAACTACAAGGAGAGTAAATAGACTTACAGTTTTGTCTTTACTTCCAGTTACGATTACAACATTCCCAGAACTAGATACACAAGTATCAAGGGAGAGAACAACTTCCTTATGGCCAGCTAAAACGTAGGAACATGACATTGTTGTAACATCATAAACACGAACCTGCAGATATATAAATATATGCAAATCTTAGTACATAAAGATACCAAACCTTGGACTTGATCATACTCACAGGACAATGATCAAGCCTGCATGATACAGACTGAAAAATTGCTCATTACCTCCTCGAGATTTGTAGCTACTGCAAGAAATTGTTCTTCATCACCTAGGAATTTCATATCAGCTATTTCTTCATTATATCCAACAAGCCTCTTACTTAGCACCAACTCTGATTCTTCTATATTTTCCAATACAGAGTAGAAAAAAAACTGCTGATCAGCAGTCACACAAAGTAGTCCGCAATCAGAAGGCAACATAGCAGCTGCAGTGAATCCTCTTTTAGATTCCTCGTTGTCTGAGTTGACAGTAATATCTGACGACTTTTGCTCGTAGAGGCAAACTGAACTGTTAAAGTAGATAGCCAACGATTTCAATACATTTTTCTTATGCAAAAAAAGTTTATATGACTTTACAACAAACATTAATCATAACAACAATAACTATTAAGGATATAAAGGCTCACTCACCCTTCAGACTTCCAGATTCGCACAACACCACGTTCACCAACAGTAACAAAATATGTTACTTGAGAAGCAGATTTCTTCTTATTCTTCTTATCTAATGAAGCAACAAATGAAGCGAAAGCTGTCCCAGAAGAAACTGTTGTCACAGCTTCTAGTACCTCATAGGTTACAACTGTAGTCTTACAGCTATAATCACGAAGGTCCCACAAGTTCACAACCTGTGATTAACCAGGAAGTTGGTACCAGTGATCAATTGAACTTTAGAGTTTAGAATAAAGGCAGTACTTAAAATGCCTCATATCGTTCAACAGAACACCAGCAGAAAACAATCCTACTCCTAAAGCATGTAACTCAATCAAACTAGAGTGCTAAGAACTCACTTTATCTCTTCCAGCACTGAGTAAAGTCCTTCCATCCTCTGATATAGTGATTGAAGTCACAGCTGAAAAATGCTTCTCCAAAATGGCAAGACATTTCTTCTCAGTATTCTTTGCCATAAGATCCCAGACACGAACGGTTGAATCATCACTTCCCGAGAAAAGCTACACCACACCATAAAAACGTAAGTCTTGCAATCAAAAAGAGAAGGATGACATATGTCTTCATACTAAAAAAAAAAAAGTTCTCCAGATATAAGAAAAATTTAACTCCCAGACTATTTGACCCTTAGAAAGAATGGGTACATACGATATTTTTGTTTGCATCAGGATGGAACAAGATACTTGACACGACCCCTTTATGGCCTTTGAAATAGTGAGTGCAGAAACCACCATCAATATCCCAAACAAGGACTTTTCTATCAGCTCCGGCAGTAGCTAGCAATCCTCCAGATGCGTGGCACGCCATGCCCATCACGGGTCCGTCGTGTCCCTGCTTATCATTAAGCATAGATTACAGAAAAACATCAAAAAGACAACATATTTAGAAATTGAATAATATTAAAGTACAAGCTCATTTCTGGATAATTTTGGATCGTATGAATGAATATTCAGTCATCCGGATGAGCCAGAGATTGACGAGCATTTTTGAAGAACTCAGAGATACAATTAAAAAGCACCGGAAACCTAATTCAGTACCAAATGAGTACGATACTTACTTTCCAAGAGCGAATGCATTTCAAGGTTTCCAAATCCCAAACTCTAATTTGTCTACTATGTCCAGCGGAGAAAAGGAGCTTATCGTCAGGACTCAGAGCCAAAGCAGAGAGAGTATCCGACTCGCCTTCGATTATGGATTTCACTGACGAGTCCAAAGAATCAACAATGTTAATGTCGTCACCACAGGCGCAGACGATAAAAGAACCATCAGATGAAACGATGAAGGGACCACCGCCGTAGAACTGCTTTAGAGATCGAGAGCACCTGTAGTTCTTCTTTAACGAATGAGGAGGCATCACCACGACGAACTCTTTTTCCCGTCCGGTGAAGAGAAACGTCGGAAGAAGACGTTTATAGCTTTGCGCGAAGAAATAGGTAGCCGGAGAAAGAATTAGGGTTTAAGACGCTCGGTTTTATACCTTGTCCTTTTTTTTTTTGTTAACTCAGATTGGTACCAAAATTTTAAGAGGTACGTACCAAATTAAGCGATACCGTCTGCGTTCGCATTTTGGTCGCAAACATGAGCAGCTACGTCTTCCACGTGTATATTTATTATTTAGGCTCCAAAGATCCAAGCCCATAAACAACATAGTGGCCCATACCAAAAGAAAGCATAACAGCCGTCCATCTAATCGACAAGGCTTGTACTCGCCTACTCTCACACGCTTACACGTGTACAACATTCGCCACTTGCATCGTCACACGTACCTATATTCCATTCCACACGTGTTTAACATTCCCTTCTCCGTTATTTCATCTCTTGAAAAGGCGACAAAAACCATCCTTTTTCGATTTCTCCTCTCCGGAATTTCGATTCGCGATTGATTCTGTATAATCTCTTCGATCTGATCGAGATTTTTCACGTTCCGTGTAGAATTTCACATTTAGGGCTCGTTAAATTCTGAACTTTTCTTTCCTTTTTCCTTTCTCTTGAAGAGGTTTTGATTCCTTGGCATGAATTTTCCCCTAATCTTGTTAACTTCGAAGCAAAACAGCAAAAGATGTCGGATTCAATCCAGGAGAGATATCTAGTCGGATACGCTCTCGCAGCCAAGAAACAACATAGTTTCATTCAGCCTTCATTGATCGAACACTCAAGGCAACGAGGCATTGATTTGGTGAAGCTCGATCCGACGAAATCGTTGTTGGAGCAAGGGAAGCTCGATTGCATAATCCACAAGCTTTATGATGTGGAATGGAAGGAGATTCTCCAGAAATTTCGCGAGAAATGCCCTGCTGTCCCTGTTATCGATTTACCTGAGGCTATCGAGCGTTTGCACAATAGGGTTTCGATGCTTGAGGTAATAACTCAATTGAGGTTTCCTGTGTCAGATAGCGAGAGATTCGGCGTTCCGGAACAAGTTGTTGTTATGGATTCGAGCGTTTTGAGTGGCGGAGAAGCTTTAGGGGAGCTTAAATTTCCGGTGATCGCTAAACCGTTGGATGCAGATGGGAGTGCGAAATCTCACAAGATGTTTCTGATATATGATCAAGAAGGGATGAAGATTCTGAAAGCTCCGATTGTGTTGCAGGAGTTTGTGAATCATGGTGGTGTGATCTTCAAGGTTTATGTGGTTGGAGATCATGTGAAATGCGTAAAGAGAAGA
This sequence comes from Lepidium didymum, assembly GCA_963920545.1. Classification (NCBI taxonomy): domain Eukaryota; kingdom Viridiplantae; phylum Streptophyta; class Magnoliopsida; order Brassicales; family Brassicaceae; genus Lepidium; species Lepidium didymum. Next base: position 13,380,658 of record OY986996.1, read on the forward strand.
TCTTTACCTGACATCTCTGAGGAGAAGATTGGGACATCGAAAGGTTCTCTTCCATTTTCACAGATATCGAATCTGACTGCTCAGGAAGACAAGAACAAAGAGTATGGAGAAGATAGGAGCTTAGAGAAAGTGGAGATGCCACCACTGAGTTTCTTGACAGACCTAGCAAAAGCAATGAGGGAATCAATGGGTCTCAATCTCTTTAACTTCGACGTGATTAGGGATGCGAGAGATGCTAATAGGTACCTTATCATTGATATTAACTACTTTCCTGGATATGCTAAGATGCCTTCTTACGAGTCTGTGTTGACGGAGTTCTTCTGGGACATGGTCACAAAGAAGAATCATGTCTGAGAAAGAATCTGCAAAAGTTGAATCTTTGTTAGGAGGGGAGGTTTTGTAACCATTGCAATGTGTTCTGCAATTGCCATTGCAAGCATCTCAATTGTTTCTGGCCTATGGTGACTAGCTGCTCTACTAATTTTCATTTTGGATTCTTGAACTTGTGCTTTTTTTTAGTATATTTATTAGTTGTTCATCTCTCGTTTACTTCAAGTTTGACAAAGCCTTGTTCAATTGCACAACAGTTGCTACTCTTTAAAAGCATTGGATCTCCAATATCTTTGCCATTTCGTCAGTTCTTATGTGTTGGTAATATTGTAGATCATGATTGATGAAATTCCTTGCATTTTATCGCTAATGCGAGATGTATCCATGTTAGGAGCTATATGAAACTATTGCTAAACTCTTTGTGTCTGTCTTCTCATAAGCAAGAGATACAGAGATGGTTAGCAAAATATCTTCAGTTGTTTGTATTTCTGTCCTGTGCTTTCTTGGTGCAGAAACCATACCAAATATATCATCTTGAGTAAGGTACGTAATTTTCTGAACTTCCAACTTTCCGCAATCTCACTTTTGGGTATTAAGATAATGAGAAGAAGTTTTCAGGTGGCTCATATAAATCTCATTGGATAAGATGCAGCTAGGAATCTTTTTCACATCTTTCTCTTTCTCAGTTTTAAGAGTTCTTTGTGGATGAATAACTACTGGGAATATAGATCATTGTTTTGGAACAAGTATCAATGGTTGATAATTGATAATGCAAAAGTAGAAACCGCTGCTTTAGCTTCTACAGCATCTTATACTGTGATTTGATGTATGCATCATATGCATATTCTCACACCTATTTATGTATGGTATGCATATATTAAAATTTGAGTTGGCATTTATTCTCTGGCAACTTGTATGAAAGTTAAAGGTGAATCTGGACATATCTGATTGATATTCCTATATCATCTCTATGTTAGAATAAAGTTGTGGTTACTTACTCTCTATTTTAGAACAAAGTTGTAGCCCTGCCATTTCGGGTATTATTGGTTGGGTCCGGTCGGTTATTTCGGGTATCGGATATTTATAATCGAAACTAACCGAAGTAGAAGATAATTCAGGTCGGTTCGGATATCGGGTAATTTGGACCAAAAATGTTGATTCCAAACCAACCCGATATTTTCGGTTATGAAATACAAAACTGAAAGAACCGATTTGCCCAAATCTTGGTTCGGGTAGGGTTGGACAAATCGAACTAATCCCAGGCCTATAAAGTTGTGGTTACTTGCATGTATAGAGAGGAGTGAAAGCCTGAGATCTATTTATCTAAGGGCCATTTATCTATCTATCCACCTTTGTAAAAGCCCATTAGCCTTTGGAACCAATTTGGCGACTCATGGTTAAACAATTAAAGGAGCTTTTTCACTTTCTCAATGAGAAAAGTCAAGAGAGTCGTTCTCATAATATTTGACCTATACCGTAATTAAACTTTGACAAGGTTAAATGGAAGACTTAAACTGAGTTTCTTTTGTGACAAGGAAGTCTTCGTTTTAACCAACTCTTTTCATCTTTTACATTTATTCCTAACCTAAAAGTACTTTGCGTAAGGTAAAATTCGAACTGACCCGTTTAATTAATCTTATCTTTGATAATGCACTCATTAATGCGGTAGTTTTTCTCATGAAGCCTTTATAGAGTTTTTCTCTATGTAAATCTCGTGGGATTGAATATTATGTTGTAAGAAGTTGACGACGGACCATCTTACTAACCAATTGAATTACTCTACTTTTGTTTTCTAATTAATAATTTTTTTTTGGGTTTTATTGTTGAATTCTAACTAATATTTAGCGTAGATGCATCACAATGTAACGTGTAAATCGTTGCAGTTGGTCGTAATCCAAGATGTTAGGTTTGACTCTGTGAGAAGAAGATAATACATATACATATAGGAGTGAGATGTATAGATACAAATTCGGAGAAACTTAGGTACTTAAAGCTAAGTTTGTCCTTTGATGATTTAGAGTGATGAATGCCATTTGTTGTTTGCGTTTGCATTACAATAATCAGCATGATATGGAAACGCAACACACCAATGTTAATCCGAAGCATAATTTATGAATGATAGGGTGTTTACTGTCTGTACTTGGGAGTAGTTTTTCGAATAAATTGTTGCAGTAATTGATATTTATACTAGATGAATACATTGAAGAAAAGAGTATGAAGTAAAGGATAAAAAGAAGGAAGATCAACTATAGGATTTAGTGATGAAAGACTTTGTGGACCAATTAACAACGTCAACGTAGAAGCATCTAAAAACTTAATAAAAATGAGTTTAGTCGTTAGAAGAGGGTCCAAGTGAGGAGTTAGCGTGCCTTGATGTGCTTAGAACTAAATTGACACCAATAATCAACCACCTTCTCTTTCATTTCGTTTTCCTATACATTTATGTACATATGTTACACACATTGATTATTCATGCAAACAATAGCTCTGCGTTGATGCGTTTCAAATTATGAAATCGCAGTTTTTGAATGCTTCATATGTACTATTCATTTATTTTATTTTAACAACTTACTGTTTTATATATCAGAACACGATATATTCAATGATGGATAAATTGACTAATTATGAGGTCCATTTTGTTTATACGTATTATGCTTGAGATGTGGCATGGTGTGGATCATATGTTGACCAATGGGGACGAATCATTTATATATATATATGTGCATAAAATAGTAAAAAGGGCTTGCCTTTTGTCAACATATGGATTAGTTGCAGCAACTTTTGTGTAGCTATACATTGCTTCACAAACTTGATACTCTTTCTTCTCTTCCTTTCTATTTCTTCTTACAAACAATATGATAAGGTTCCACAAGGGCTTTTTCGTCATTCTTATGTCATCAAAAGTCAAAAGCTAAACTAAGAGCTTCTCTCTGTCGGACTATGATAACACACGAAACACAATATTAGCCCTATTTAAAGCAAACATCACAAACACACACATTATAAACTAAGATCCTCATTTACTTCATTTTGATTGTTCATCCAAAATCTTTCTCCCTTGAGAGTTCTAAGTGATATCTTCAACAGGTTCGACAATACATTCATAAATATATCTTAATTCTTAAACATGAATCCAATTACATATGGATCAAAAGTGTGTCTGCATTATTGCTATCTTGATGCATTTATATATATATTAATTAGTTTATAGATTGCTATTTGTATTATAGTGAAAATGGGGAGATCACCATGTTGCGATGAGAATGGGCTGAAGAAAGGGCCATGGACACAAGAAGAGGATAAGAAATTGATAGATCACATTCAAAAACATGGCCATGGAAGCTGGAGAGCTCTTCCCAAGCAAGCTGGTTTAAAACGTTGTGGAAAGAGTTGTAGATTGAGATGGACTAACTACTTGAGACCTGACATTAAGAGAGGCAATTTCACTGAAGAGGAAGAACAAACTATCATCAACCTCCATTCTCTTCTTGGAAACAAGTAATTCCTTACTTTACACTTTATATATATTTATTGCTAGCTTAATTGGTTTTGATTCAAACCCATTTGTTACTTAATTATCTCTCCAAGTCAAATCTTTAATTATATATTTCTTAGAAATTTCTATATACAAATGATTCTTTTATGTGAAATGATCTAGAATGATATATATATATATATATATCACTAGTTATAATATCAATACTTCGATCGACAAATTCTGATATATAATTTAAATCCTTAAATCTCAAACACGTGGATTTAATAACTTTTTGGAGTCGAACTTCCATGGAAAATCAGCAAAGACAAATCTCTTTAATCATTTGACGAAAAACAATTCCCTGAATAGAGTATTACATATAATATAATAAATAGTAGTACTATATGGTTTATGGATGAAATAATATATCGAAATACCTACTACACTAGATTTTGTGTAGGTGAATACGTCTGTAGCCGTTTTTCAATCTTGAAAACTAATTATCTTGTTATGACTTAAGTAAATCAATACCTAATTGTGTATATTATGTTGTTTGGAAGGTGGTCATCAATAGCAGGTAATCTTCCTGGAAGAACAGACAATGAAATAAAAAACTATTGGAACACACATTTGAGAAAGAAACTTCTTCAAATGGGAATTGATCCGGTCACTCATAGGCCAAGAACCGACCATCTTAACGTTTTAGCCGCTCTTCCTCAGCTTATCGCCGCCGCAAATTTCAACAGTCTCTTCAATTTCAATCAAAATGTGCAGTTCGATGCAACATCTCTTGCCAAAGCTCAATTACTACACAATATGATTCAACTCCTTAGCAACAACAACAACTCTTCTTCTTCTTCATCAACCATGCAGACTAAGTATAACAATCTATTTGGCCAATCTTTTTACTCAGATCAGAGCCAAACTCTTTTTGGTCAGTCTGATCAAACTTTATCTCGAATTCTTGAGAACACTAATCAAGATGAGCATTTGATTCATCCTTTGGATTCATTTTCTTCACCGATACAAATCGACCTTCAAGATGATCATAATTCACTTCCTCTATTGATTCCGGCTTCTCCTGAAGAATCTAAACAATCTGAAATGATGATCAGGAACAAAGAGGTTGCAAAATATCATAATCATCATCATGGTATTTCAAACCATTCATCATCAAACTCGACGTTCACACAAGATCATCATCAGCCATGGTGTGACGCTATTGATGATGAAGCAAGCGACTCTTATTGGAAAGAGATCATAGAGTAAGAGCCTTAACAAGTCTCACACACACATTTTTGTTTTCTATAAATTAGTGTTCGTAGTTATAACATGTTGTTTGCATTCAGTGATAGCTAGTCTTATAATTTTTTCGTTTTGCAGGCAAACGGAACCATGGCCATTTCCTGAATAGACAATATTGGGAAAAAAAAAATATTAAAGAGAATAATTTTATAATTGGTTTGTTGTCGATAGAGTTGAAGGAATATTTTATTGTTCACTTATCCTTAGAGTTTGTTATTGGTTAGGACTTAGGACCATGTGTGGAAAATATTGAGCTTGTACAAATGAATTATCTTACTGTATTAAATACAAATATTCGTGTTTGTAATTACTTTTTATTTATTGTATGATATACTTTATTTCTCAAATCTTAAATTCTATTAGGATTATAACAACTATTAAATTTTGGTAGAATACAGTAGAAGTGAATATTTATCCGACCATACACATTTCCCAAAATACGTCTACTTCGTTAAAATGGAAAATTGATTTCTTAAATATCATTTATAAATAGAAAAAGGCAAAAATTGGAGCTACAACAATCAAGCTTGCGATGTCTATTAATAATTAGTCAACATGTAAAAACAAAAGAAAATGTTGAATATCAAATAAATATGATTACTTTTGGATGAGAAATATATTTAATTTTTGTTTGTGTTACCAAACATAATTGAAGATTAAAGATTTAGTTGGCGATGGGTAAGAAGAAGTGAACTACAATATATACTTACGATAGTGACACAATTTTGTTGTGCATTTTGACTTTAATTACTAAGAGACAAAAGATTACTTGAATAAATATATAAACAGTAGTTACTTAACTTACGCTATTTGTCTCTCTCGCACGACACAACATATTAGTTGCCACTATTTCTTATCTTGCCGCCGAAACTAAACAACGACCCGTCAACATTTATGATCTTATTTATTTGTTATATGCTTCGTGATCTTATACTAAAATCTCATACTAGTTGTATACTTCTTGTCAAAGGAAACTGACTTTTTCTCTAAAAAAGTTTCAATTCAACTTAAACACTCAAGCTAGCTCATTTCAATATTGGATCCTGACATAGGAATTCAAAAGGAGAAACGGGTGCTTTAACAATACCGTGGCTTCTCTGGCTGATATGGAAATCAAGGAATGTGCTGCTCTTTGAAAAATGCAAATGGGAATCAAGCACAATTGTCTCCCGAGCATTCGAGGAGGCAGAGGAATGGCTTCACATTAACAATCCCATCGATCATCCCCCCCATGTACAACGCACCCAACATCCCAACAATGTCAAAATGGGAATCGCCTCCTTCTCGGTGGCTCAAGTGTAATGTTGGTGATGATTGGGAACAGATGTCTTCTCATAATGGAGCTGCATGGTTGCTAAGAAATCAAATAGGCAAAGTCTTACTTCATGGAAGGAGAGCCTATAACAAGGTGCATACTCATGGCGACGCCGGGCTACTGGGGCTGCTCTGGGCCACTGAAAGCATGGCTCTCACACACCAACGCAGAGTTGTGTTTGAGATCAATAACGTTAACATATGCGCTCGGCTCAATGGCCATTACAATCAAATACAGCCGAATCACATCGTCTCCAAGATCATATCTCATCTGGCCACAATCCCTGACTGGAAACTCATCAGTGCTTCTCGAAATAGCAATACCCCAGCTAATGAAATAGCACGCACAGTCACCCGGGATAACAGACATCAATCCTATATTGCCACAGATGGACCAGCATGACTGCAGAGCCTGATTGAATGTGATAATAGGCGCACACCATGATACAAAAGGCAAACCATAGAGTTTTGTGGACTCTGTTCATAGTATTTCATACACCTTCGTTTTTCCTTGTGCCTACTACCATAATTTCCTTTCATTCTGTATGTATACTCCGTCTTGAATTCTCGTTCTATGGAACAAAATTACTCTTTGCGGAAAAAAAAAAACAATTTAATCAGTTTCTCGAAACCTAACTCAAATATCCTTTGAATTATTTTCCATAGACGATAAAATTTGATAACAAAACCAAAATCAAACCTACGTTGGCTTTTGACTTCATCAAAATAGTCACATCTCTTCATTAGTCTCACTGAGTTACAAGTCTTCTTCTAGAGATGATTGTAAGAAAAGAGGAGAAATGTAATCAATGTGAAGCAAAGACGCAAGCAAAAGTTTTAATGCTTTGGTCTCTTTGGTGGTGTATTCGAGTTTCCAGGCTCCGTTTTCCGCTTTATTCCTAAGAAATGCTCCACCTGAAACGTTTCAATGAAAAGATCAGTACTAATCTTGGATTAAGTATCTTAATCGTAACTTGTTTAACGAAATCTATATATATACTGATTCTGTAACCTTTTTGTCACCAAGCATTGGTGTTAAGCTTCCTGGAACATCCTTCTCAACAGTCGCAAACCCACTCTGAGGATCACTAGTTTGTCTGAAAAATGCAACAAACATCTATGTCATGCCTACTCGAAAATAAAAATAAAAAATTGTGTAATGAAACACATCTATACCCTGGTTTGACATGGCCACTTAGGACAAGGTAAGGAGTTTTCAATTGAGCTTGAGCTTCTCTCATTCTTTGAACAGATTGCGATGGTGTGTCTGAGTTCTTCATTTGCTTTAACTTGAGCTCTTCCTGGTACTGTTTCATCCGTTTCTCTTCCTTCATTTTTCCAGGCCCCTTCCCATGGAATTTGTGAGAGAGTAACCGAAAAGCTTCTTTTGGGGTTAACTGTTAACAACGTGAGAGTTGAAGATCCATCACTATACATATACACATAAAGACTAGTCTATTAAGATCGAGAAGCAATAGTTTAGAAAACTTACAGTTCTACCAAACTCGTCAGTCCTCTCAATCCGGATGTCCTTAAATCTATCTTTAGACTCTTTACCTCCTTCATCATCCACAATGCCCACAAGCTTGCTCTTCTTTTTGTCCATATTTCTACCACCCCATTCAACCTTCTCCTTTAGGGTTCCTCGGTCTTTGAGGAGCTTCAGTGCACCAGATAGTCCTTTTCCAACCGCAACCTCATGTATAATCTCATCAGGAGTTATCTCTTTGCTATCTGATGCATCGTCTGCTGCATCCATATCAGTGTCTTTTACTTCTGTCCAACCATCGGGATGCTCTTCTTCTACTTCAACAGGAGATTTAGGTATTTCATCTTCTTCCATGAAAACATCTTCACTTTCAGGCTTCCGCACGTCTGAAATACCACACCAATAGAGCAAAAATTAGATACCATTTCTAACAAAAAAGCATTAGCTTCTTTACGGAAGAAGGTACTCAGCAGAGAAAAGGTACAAAAAGAATTAATCAAACTAGCAAGACCTATTCAGACAAGTAAAATATCAGGCATTGAATTAGCACATGCATGGGTGTGAGAGAATATATCTGTATATGACCCTAGATAAATGTTCCAAAATGACGTAGAAAGAGCTATAGCAGATTAATATAATATAGGCAAAACTATAGATAACAATGAAAATGTGTCGAAGGTGGGTTAAAATAAACCTTTATCGCGCTCGAGACCCCATACAAATCCTCCCATCTCTGTAAAAACCACAGTATTCTCTTGTGTCTCATCACCAGTGGTGCTATTATCACCTGTTGTTTGGTTGGTGCTGGAAGCCACAAGGTGCGCAACTGCCTGAGGACCAGATCCAGCTTCCTCTTTCTTAGTGAAAGCTAACTTCCTAGCTTTCTCTAACGATTTATAAAGATCTTCGGCATCATCGGCCAACACCATACTATCATCTTCTTCTCTTTTAGTAGGCTGAACTTGTTCCATTCTGAGTAGTCTGGATGCCTCATCAGCTTTAGTAAGGGCTGCCTGATAGGCATTACTTCGTTTTTCGTTCTCGGACCTTTCTTTCTCTTCTTTCATGGCTTGCCTTTTGCTGTCTTTGCGAGAACCAAGATCCTCAGCTCCCAATCCCGAAGCAACAGCTTCTGCTTCAAGGACGCTCAAGTCCAATTTATCCTTTCTCCGCAATTGTTTCTTTTTCTTGGGTTTTTTGAACCGTAGCATTTCCTCATGTGAGAAGTAATCTGATGAGACCTTTGCTGATGAGTTAAGGTCTTCAAAAGTATTTGTCGTTTGACCCTGAATTCTCTTACGCAGCTGATAGGTAGAACAAGAAAGACGACAAACTCCATTAGTGTATACTTACTAAAATCCATTACCATCAAATATTTTTAATAAGAAAAGTACCTCCTCCAGCTTCTTTTCAGCTTCACCGGTAAAACGACCCTTCGCATCCAAAAAGATTCCCTAAAGACAAAAGCAGTAACATCGTATCATCCGAAGGAGTGCATAACATTCTGGTATTTGAAAATTCTGCTAGACGGAGTAACTTACCTCATCAGTAGCGGGTTCATCATACTGCGGAAGCATCTTCTTTTCTGCCCCGGGGTCATCATTAAACCTACAAAATAATTCATTCCCATGTTTCAATCTTAAGCAACAAATATGTGCTAAATGCCATTGAGATTTCCTTAACGTACTTATCATCATATATTCCCTTTTTCTTCTTTGCTGCTTCATAAGCTTCATTCCGACGCTTCTGTTCACCAATTTCCACATTTTCGAGCATGTCAATCTCTGCCAAAACAGTTATTGGTCTCATTTATGACAGACCCTTACATCAACCATAGTGATGACATAAATAAAGGAGCACATAAGAAGAAGATACTAACCATTGTTAATGTCTCCATCTGCAAGGACACTTTGGTCTTTTAGTGTCAAGATAACGGCTCCACCTTCCACCACTTTCTCTAAACCATGTAGAACTTTGACACCAGAGAGATGCCCTGTTAACCAGAATATGTGAAAATAATTACCAACCAATATGCATCACATAAAGAAACTTGAATTAGAAAGGACCGCAGAAAACAGAATTCAATGGGATAGTAGAATACTTGAATCGCTATACCTATTCATCCTAATTTACGTGAGTAGTTCCTTTAAAATTTTATAATTAGGTGTGGAAACTTACCCCCATCCTCGCCATCTTCGTTTACACCTTGATTAAGATTGTCCTGAACATATATCACATAGGATAGATTATTAGAAGTTCAAATAAAAGGAACTTATGGAGAAAGAAAGGGATACAATATGTCCAACAAATGAAGGAAAGACCTGCTCCTCAAATTTTTTTGAGAGCTGTTGTGCTCTTTGCTTCTCAGCATTTCTTTTTTCCTCAATCTTGCGGCTCCTTGCAACCCAAGATAGAGCATCAGAAGCTTCTTCAGCTTTCTTCTTTCTTTCCTCCCTCATCCTAAGGAATAAAACACAAATGTTGTTGATTGCTATACTACGAAGACATCTAATTGGCATGTAATATACAGCAAATAAGCAAAGCCTAAGATCTTATCAGTAATAACACAAACTATAAAACGAGACAAAAGTTTCACATAAGATATACAAAGAGCAATATTCCTAAGAAATCAGATTGATTAACTACCAGAATACCAAACAGCAACACTGCTAGGCTAAATTAAAAATCTGCAAATTGATGCTATTTATCATTTGCATTAGATGGTAAAGTAGTTACTTATAAAATACGTTCACATCGAACAAACAAAAAGAACACAAGATACAGAGGATGCTTAGAAAATCACTCTACCCAAAATTCATGTTCGAAGGGCAGAATATTCTCAACCATGATATATGAAAATACTTGAAATAAAAAAAGTTTGAACGCTGAATAGTTAACAACAAACTAAGAAATACTTACTTCAAAATGCGATCCTCAAGTTCCAACACAGATGCTTCTTTTCCACTTGATGCACCAGCAGCACCTGCATTATCATTCGGACCTCTGTCATCAATTTGGTCATATCTTTCTGCAGCTTTTTCTGTCTCATCATCATCTTCATGACTTTTCCTATTCCCTCTCTCCTTCACTCTTGACCTATCCTTGTCTTTGTATGCTTCCTTCTCTTTTTCTTTTTCCTTCTCATTATCCCTATCCTTTTCTCTATCTCTGTGTTTATCTCTTTCTTTCTCCTTCTCTTTTTCTTTTACTCGATCTCTGTCCCTATCCCTTTCCCTGTCTCTATCCCGATCTCTGCTCTTTTCTTTCTCTCTGTCTTTATCTCTACCTCTAACGATCTCCTTCTCAGTGTCTCCTTCTTTATCTCTTTTTCGGTCCCTCTCTTTCTCCTTATCTCTGCGGTGGTCTTTTTCCCGTTCACGCTCCTTATCCCTGTTTTTTTCTTTATCCTTGCTCCTATGATCCTTCTCTTTCCTCCTTCCATCTCTGTATTCTCTAGCAGGCGACCCCTCATTCTCAGCCCTCTCTTCCCTGCTGTCATGCCTTGACTTAGACTTCTCCACCTCCATTTTCAATCGCCTAAACGAATACCAAGAACTTCAATCAAAACCTAATAAAAAAAGGAAAAAATCAGAAACAATAATTAGAGTGGCTTCAGACTACAACCAGCTATTATACTGGCAAAAACATAAACAGATAGAACGAGCTACATACGAATTACTCCGAAGAAGCACTTGCAAACTAATGGACAACATTCGGTTTCCCTACTTTCAAAGCACATTAAACAACCCAGAGGCGGTTCTGAGGCAATTGCACAGGTCCCTTAAAATTAGGGTTTCTGGACAAAATCACTGCAAAAAGTTACTTAAACAACCCAGTAAATTTCAAAACCCAATATAGACCTATGAATCCCGACTAGTAGAGGAGAAGTACTGTATCTACGAAAGAAAAAGCGAAGCAATTAGGCATATAAAAATCTTTAAAATTGATTCCTCCAAAGAATTTCTACTGAAATCGGAGATACAAACCTAAGGGATGCGAGAGCCCGACTGATCAGAACGGAAAATCGAAGAAGCTTGCTCCCCAAATTATAAGATGCTGAGGTGGGAACTATAAGAGAACGAGAGAGCTATTATTATTAAGAACAAACACACAAGTCATAAAAGAGCCAAATGGGTTGGGCTTCGTAAATCATTTTTTCAACTGTATTATATTGGGCTTTTACTTTTAACATCTCAAATTAAAATTGATTTTGTTTTTTGTTTTCTCCTCAAATTGTTTTCCGTTGACTAAAGTTAAGAATGACAAAAACATGTCTGAATAAAGGACCGTTAATGAACTGATTTAGTACAGTTAATATCTGGGTCCTTTATATTTCGAATCGAGTTATAGTCAATACTATATTTTCGATTAGAGCCTACGGATTGTGTTTATTATCAGATTTGAAGAAAGATACAGTATACTACAGTTGTTCATTTTACCGAGATCGCTAGCCCAGAGAACAAGAAGCTTTGATTATTTCCCGCCATTGTTATTTGTTTCGTCAAGCTTAACTAATTTAAGAAATAAAATGGATTGAAATCCTCTGTTCAACGACGAAGTTCTCTGTTAACTATCACAATATTTACAATTTTTATTACATAATTACTACACAGAACACACAATAGGAACATAACCAGAGCTTTATGAGACATGGAAATGAATGATGTTACCAAGTCTATGAATCCGAGACGGACACTAAACATAATCGTACCCGGATGACAATCTTTCAGGTGCGAGGTTTCGTTTGGTCTGAGTAGGCAAGAGGCACAGCGAGTTGTCTTTGCATTTATGCCATTTCATGCCCTTCTCTTCGTGGTTCATAGTCAGCTTTGATGCAACTGATTTGATTCCGCTCCTCATATAATTAAGAACCAACACAGCAAGATCTCTGCAATGCAGGCATGATTCAACGAGAACCCCATATATGAAGAAATCGCAAAGAAACATCACAGCAAAAAGAATATAAACTGCAAAAAATACTTGTGTTTTGTACATACAAAGGTGAGCAAGGAGAGCGAGAACCGTTGATAAAGTAGACGAACAAGTACGAATCGAAATGCTGGCCATTGATTAAGTAGAATCCATGCAACCTCCTTATACATCTGAAAGACATTCTTTTATACAATCGGATTGCAGGATTGTTGTGTGCAATCACATGAAGGTAAACACCGCGACACACAGGAATACTAGATGCGTATTTGATGACTTCATTAATAAGAGACTTAGCTGAACAAAGAAAAGTATGCAGAACTTAATATTAACAAAACCAAGCAAGATCAGAGAAGAATCAACAAAATCCATATCATTGTATTTACTACATGGGGTCATATTCAATACCTATTCCTCGTTTTCTGTATGCTTCTACAACTCCAAGTGTTAGGATGTACACTAAGGTCTCTTCTCCCTTCGATGAGTCATATCTTATTATATCTGATATCTGTGCAAGACATAGAAATCAATCAAAATATAGACCAAGAAAAAGACTTTGACTCGTGACATTAAGCGAAGAAGTACAAAACAATTGCATATTATGATCAAAATGTTAAGAGAACGCCTAGGTTGAGATCAAGAACTTTGGTCAGAAACCCATATAATGAACATGGCTTAAAGTTCACGCTTAAACCAGGACATAATGAAATTGTTCGACAACATTCAAAATCAACGATTTACAATAACTTGTTACTTGCTGTATAAATTTTACTTGGAAATGCAAAATATATAAGGCGAATAACAAAGAGAAGACAGTGCTTAAGACCCATGTGGTAAACATACTACAAAACAAACAAGCTTCAATCAAAACTTTAAAACGTTACAAAACGGTGTTGAAATCATAGAAAGTTACGATCTTTAAGAAATTTGTGAGAAATCTCATGTAACTGTCTCAAACATTCAAAATCTACACTTTACAAGACATGCAACTTCTTTATCAAACCCAAAAACCATTCAAAATAAGCTTTAACCTTAATTAGAAGGTTATGACTTGAAAGATAAAAAGAAACTCACTTCGCTTTCTTTGGCAAGCACGATTTTGGCAGTAACAAATCCAATAAGTTCTTCAGAATGACCATCAGGGCGGCTCCGATCAACAGCAGCCCATGAGATGATATCACCTCCGTTGACAACATTCTGAAAAAACTCAGACTCATACCTGAACAAATGAATTTTTTTTGATAAAACTTCCTAAAAGGGAAAGTCAAATTCAAAAACCAGATATATCTAAAAATCTTGCGAGCAGAGGTTTTTATTCACCTGATTGGGAATAAGTCGCGATGGATTTGCTCTAAACGTTCTAAATCAGAAGGGTTAATTGGCCTGAAGCAAATAGTTGGACGAAAAGCAAATTTAGGTTCCTCCATTGATGAATCCTCCACGAATCCACGCGGCAAACGCGACATTATCGAGACGGTGAAGACTCAAACAACCTGAAATTCTAGAATTTTGACAGTTTTCATTTGAATCAAATCGAGTTCGAGATCAAATCGGTCTCATCCAACTCATTTATGGAAAGCGGAATCGGAATCGGATCCGGGTTGGTTAGGGTTTCGGAATCCGAAGATAGGTTTGTTGATCTGCAAAGTTTCGCGGAGTGAAGTGAATCGAAAGAAATATAAAGAAACCAACGACTTTTTGGAGAAAGAAAGAAAGAAGCGGAAGGAAAAGTACTTGATTGCTTTCCCGTCTTCCCCACATCGTTAAGGCTTGAAGCGAAGCATCTTTAATTCCTGGGATCATCTCACGTGCCATGCGACAAATAAGCACGTGCATTTTGTTTGATTCATCTTCATTATTCTTTTGTTTAATTAATTCGTTTACTTCTATGTTCCCATAGTAACCGTACCAATATCTACAAGTACCATTGAGGCATCAACCAAATTTCATACGTCGGAAAATGGATCAATGAAGTGTAGTTACGCTAAATACATAGTTGATCACTCGTCTCAGTTAAACAACGCTGTTCAAAAATCGATGACTAAGAACAGTATTCGCCATTGGCCGCTTCCTATGGTCAGCGTTCAGCATTGCCTACAAAACACGACACAGAGTTATGTTTCATTAATGAAAAATGTTACTTCCGAAAAGTTAAATGTTTTACCTTATAAAATATTTCTGCAAAGTAATGATCGATTCTCAAATATATGCACTATACAATATCCGAGTTTAGAGCATGATGTTACTGTTGAGTCTTGAGAGGTCACTTCACCTAATACTAGTGGAACAACAAATGTTGGTGGATTTAAGATTTAATGGCTGATGTGGATCTAAAGGGACAGTTGGTTAAAGATCCAAACCTTTCCAAATGTAAAGAATAATAATATTTGGTCTAGCAATTAAGGTTATAAACAGTTGACTTACATTATAGGCTTTCTCAACATTTCTCCATGTTTCTCTATATTTGCTATTCATTACCATTTCCGTATTTATTTGACATTATTACCACCTACTGTTAAAAGCGCAACTATTGGGGAGTTCAGTTTTAAAGCTTGTTTACTTTGAACCGAGATAGATGCAAAGAAAATTGGAGGGACTAACTACCTGTAGCAATTCCCAACCAGCTCTATCACCAAGATCCAGAAACTTAACAGCTTCTTCAAGGCGTTCATCGGCTAAGCAGTACCTGTAGACAAAATTAGTGAGGTTTTCAGACACAAAGACTTGGAGGAACAATCGATTAGTTGATACAACCGCTCTTTTGTGCTTCATTCAAGAACTATATAAAAATAGAAAAAGTTATTAATCTGGAGATAGCAAGAGGCTTACTCTCTTACAGCCTCAATATCCAGCCGGAAAGTGTTTTCAAGTAGCCTCTGCAGCTCAGCAAATTAGAATTACAGTTAAAACAAAAAAAATTTGTGCAGATCACAAAAGATCAGAGATGATGTATTTGTGGGGTCAATAAGGAGATGATATTGTGTTACATGAGCAAAACAGATTTGTTTAATTAGTAGTATGGAATAAAATGGTAATCTTACCTGAAGAGAAATGGAATCCATTACGCCTGCTTCACAGAATGGAACAAAGGCTAAGTACGCAAAAAGAAGGCCAGCTTCATAACTATAAACCACACGAATGTGTTAAAATTTATTAAAGAACATTCTCAACACAACACATTAGAGACTTAGGAAGCAAAAACATTACATGTCATCTGCTATCCCAAAAGCTCTTTTCTCAAAAACTGTGAAGGCACCAGAAGCAGTTGCCCTTCGCCATAGTTGCTCTGATAGTGCACTCGAAGTGTCTCCTCCTCCCAAGCGTGAAGGGCTGTCAGGTATGCTCAGTCCATTATCAAAGAGTTGATAAAAAAAACTATCTTAATAATGCTCGTTCCAGTTAGAAACAGCAACAAGACCAAGGCGTAGAATATCAGAAAACTACAACAGCTGCGGAAAAAATCAATCAGGGAGAAGAGAGGAGAGCGAGGGAACCTTATGTCAACAGAAAAGGCTAAATCTCGCAGCCGCGGTATTAAATATATGGCTTCTCGTTCAGCTGGTGTACTAATGATGATTTCACATGTAAGAAAAAGGATTAATTTCAAAAATAGATGATACATTTATATTGACAGAGACAGGTGTGTGTGCTATCACTCTCAGGTGCTCTTAGGGGGACATACTTGAGAACAATTGAAGATGGCCCGAGGCTTTGGTGCAACCTGTCATTATCATGCATAAAGGCTAGACCCTTCATTGCACCCTGTAGGATCTTAATGACAAAATTTCTTCTTCGTTTCATCATCTGCTCTTTTTCATAAGGATTCCATACTCCTTGGGAACGAGCTCTGGATGTTTTTTCACTTGCAATTCGTGCATAGTCAGCTGCACTATCTTTCCCACCATTACGAAAGGCTAGCCACTGTATGAATGAATCAATTCAACCTATATGTTCCATGAAGTATGCCAATATATCCACATAGTTGTGCAGCTTAGACTAACAAATACTTAAGTGACTGAAACTTTAAGCCTGACCTGTTCCCCAAATTTTGTCTCAAATCCACCAACAAGTAAAAGTAGATTATCAGGCAAGTTTTTGCTCTGCACAGACAAGCAGAATAACAGGAAGACTGCACTATTAACTACTGATGAAATGAAATTGCTAAGAATTCATTTAGCAATTGTGCATGACTAATTAACCTACCTGGAGAAAAGAGTGTGCATTAAGCTCATTTGCTGCCATCATGTCAGCCTCAACTCCACCAGCACGTTGTCCAGGATAGACCTTCAGAGAGACGTGAGACAAAGAACGAATGGAAAGCAAATAAATATCCAAAATGAAGTTTTGATGATTCTAATACTCTAAGGTAGACTTGCACAGCTGAAGAAAATACGCCCTGTAGGTAGTTTCATGAAAAACATTGGAAATCCTTTCGAAAAACAACAATTTGTATTTCTGGGAAAAAGAAACAAGATTAAGACAACATGCAGAATCACCTTAAAGATAATAGGCGTTCCTCGAAATGGACCCTGAGATATTCTTCCTTCATATAGTCTGCATACAAACTGCAGTGGCTAATACGTTTTTAACTTGACTAAATATATCACCGTCTAATACATTGTCGACATAATAGCAAAAGTGTACCTGATTTTAACGCCGCCTTCTCCAATGTCTTGAGCTTTTAATCGCCCAATATCATCGGATGTATATTCAAAGTCAGCACCTGACTGCAATCCTGAATAACTAGGGGTATAAAAGAAGTGAAAGAAAAAGGTAAAATATTTGGTCAAGTTAAAATGCAGCAGAATCTAGTGAAAGTAATGTAAACCATAGTCATAAGTAATAAATCAATGTGACCCATTTCATACTCGTGAAGGCATATAGACAAAAGATTTGATGTAATTTTCAGACCTTACATATAATTGTAGAGCAAGCTGTACACTGCATAACCCTGCGGCAACTACAGGCTGAGTTACAGATACATCTTTCTAAACTGTGATCACATCACATGTCCGTATTTATACAATTTATCACCGAATATCTTTCATGTATACAGACAATTCTTATATTAAGTTTTCCGTACACGAAAACGCAAAAGCAACACAGAAACTCCAGCTAAAGAGAGAAAACATAATCCAGTGAGTACCTGGTTACATTCATGAATCCATAGCTTCCGATAAGCTTCCCAACCTCGAACGAGTCAGCGCTGGTGATCAAACTCGCCGTAACCGCATGCAGCCGCCGAGTTGGCCTATTCCTTCCACGCAAATTCACAATCTGACGAGCGGAAAATCCCTTGCCTGATTCTCGATGGATCAAAGAGAAGCACGAAAGACATTCCAAAGAAACGCGATGAACAGCGACCGGATTCATCGTTCTGTTTGCGTTTCGCTGCTTCACTTCAAATTCCTTCCAATGATTTCAGCGATTTTAACGCTTTCAACGAGTGTCAGTCAGTATAAGAGAGAGATAAGAACATGGAGTTTTCTCTTCATCCTACGTGGCTTTTAATGTAAATAATTACATGATATAATGGAACGCCGTACGGATAATCTTATTATTTAACGGTGTATAACGTGCCACGTACAAAATATACCGGGAAATTAAGAGAAAAAGCGATGCAGAAAAAGCTGCTACATGTACTACGTGTACTCTTAAGCCAAATTAAAATACAGGAAATGAAATTCGGTTTAGCTTAGGTGCCAGTCAAAATGTATTCCAAACCAAAATATTCGTAACTCCATCGAACGTGTAATTCGGATCGAATTTATCAAATTTATCTCTAACCGAACCGAACGAAATCGAAACGAAAGGCCCATGCGTGTTCTCGAGAAGTCCTTCCTTCTCTTCGCCTTTAAGGGAAAACAACAAGATTGAGTCTTAACACGTGAGAGAGTCTACGTATGGTGTTTGAGCTGGCGACGAACGGGAGAAATCTTCAATAAGTCAATCGATTGTCTGCTTTAGTTAGAGTAGCTTTTTGATTTTTCTTTTAGAGTTATGGAATCGGTTCGTGAATCTGTACCGTCTGCGAACTCGAATTCGAATTCATCGTCTATACCACCGCCGGTGAACTCTGTACCGCCTTTCCTGAGCAAAACGTATGAAATGGTTGATGATCCGTCGACCAATGAGGTCGTTTCTTGGAGCAGCGGGAATAACAGCTTTGTCGTCTGGAACGTGCCAGAAATCTCGAAGGTGCTTTTGCCCAAGTATTTCAAGCACAATAACTTCTCCAGCTTCGTCAGGCAGCTAAATACTTATGTAAGACTAGATCTCTTTTCAATTTCGTTAGATTTATCAATTTTATTTGGGTGAAATCGTGAAGTTACAAGGGGTTTTAAGGTGTTCATGTTGAATAAAAATGAACTAATGAGGCATCAATGTAGATAACTCATACATACTTTGTTGCCTTGAATCAATAATTGCAGTATTGGTGAGTAGAACTTTATAACTATGTTTTCTCTGGCTAAACTGTATGGCTTAGCATGGTGGTTTAATGACTAGATCTTTATTCTTTTCGAAACCTTGTCAATCTTTCTACTCATCAAAAGATTCCACAGAACTTTGCAGGCTCACTTTCACATATGTCCGAAGATTGCTTACCTCAATTCATTTCTGCCTCGTAGCTCTAAATCACAATACAGAATGTCTATCTGTTGTCTGAACATTAGCTTTGCTTTCGTATGTATATGTCCGTCCAGGTACATTTTAATAAACTAACAACTATTACTTTCCTTGTACCATGGTGATATGGCGTTGCGGCCAAACATAGTGTGGAGAATTTGTTACCTTCCTAAACTTATGTGTTAAGTAGTATATTTTTCTTTTATTGATAAAAAGTAGAATATATATTAATAATCTGGACTCAAGAGAGATTGTTATTCTCGATCTGTGTGTTTGGTCTACCTGTTTCTATGTTTTTGTACAATTACTCTATGTTGCATTTTTTCAATGCTTTAGTTTGAAGTTCGTCGATCTCTACAGTCTCTCTGTTTTCTTACGTCCAGGGTTTCAGAAAAGTTGATCCAGATCGATGGGAATTTGCAAATGAAGGATTTTTAAGAGGCCAAAAGCAACTACTGAAGAGTATTGTTAGGAGAAAACCTTCACATGTGCAGCAAAATCACAAACAAACTCAGGTTCAGAACTCATCTGTTGGTGCATGTGTTGAGGTGGGAAAGTTTGGAATAGAAGAAGAAGTAGAAAGACTTAAGCGGGATAAGAATGTTCTTATGCAAGAACTCGTCAGGTTAAGGCAGCAACAACAAGCTACTGAAAACCAACTGCAGAATGTGGGACAGAAAGTTCAAGTGATGGAGCAGAGGCAACAACAAATGATGTCGTTTTTAGCAAAGGCTGTTCAAAGTCCAGGTTTCTTAAACCAGTTAGTGCAACAGAATAACGATGGCAACAGACATATTCCGGGAAGTAACAAAAAGAGGAGACTTCCTGGAGATGACCAGGAGAATTGTGGGGGACATGGGGCTAATGGTCTTAATCATCAGATTGTTAGATATCAGCCATCGATAAATGAAGCAGCACAAAGCATGCTTCGTCAGTTCTTAAATGCGAGTACCTCATCTCGGTATGAATCAGTTTCAAACAATTCTGACAGTTTCCTCTTGGGTGATGTTCCTAGTTCTAACTCCACAGGCAATGGGAACTCCTCAAATAGAGTTAGTGGAGTAACATTGGCTGAGGTTTCACCCAACGCAGCTCACTCAGCAATGAATCAAGTACCCGAGGTAAGTTTGGCTCATCATCCTCAAGCCGATCTGGTGCAGCCAGACTTAGGTTCAAGTCTAGCTCAAGGAGTAACACCTGCAGCTTCTTGGAGCCCTGAATCCGATCTGGTTGGAAGCGAGACTGGTAATGGAGAGAGTTTTGATCCAATAATGGCTATTTTAGATGGTCTAGAAGGTGATGCAATTTCACCTGAAGGCGAGGACAAGATGGATGAGCTACTAGATGAAGTCCCTAAGCTGCCAGGAGTCCAAGATCCATTCTGGGAACAGTTCTTTTCCGATCACAGCCTAGAGGTTGGAGATACAGATGAGATTCTATCCCGGTCAGTGGAGAATAGTGACCTGGTAATGGAACAAAAGCCAAACGAATGGACTGGGAATCAACAACAAATGAATTATCTTACTGAACAAATGGGACTTCTTTCCTCAGAAACACAGAGAAAATGAAGGTAAGACATAGGTGAAAGTTAGAAACCTGTTACTTTGCATCATGGTTATCATTTGTGTCTTACAGATGTAGATTTACAGGGAAGGTTGGGAAGGGTCTTTGAACGAAGGAGGAGGAATATATCAGACAGTGTTCATAATATTAGCCTTTTGCATTTTGGTTTCGAGATGCACAAAACTTTATAAAAGAAAATAGTGAAGAACATCGAATATTTACTACCATGCTTGTGAATAATCTTTTCATTAGTAAAGATGGCTCTTTGTTTTGTTTTTGTTATATATTAAAACGTCCATCGTGTTCTATACAGTACCTGGTACCTCCTGTAACTGTGGTATCTATCTGCAGATTCATGCTTAAGAAATATAGGAAACGGTTTTTCCATATGTTTATTGAAAATACGTTTTCATAATTTTCTGCTCACAAAGATAATACATAGAAGATTCACACGATGAAAAGTTGAATGGAGTATAAAGAATCTGTACAATAGGATATATTTCTATAGCTTGAATGGGTCTTTGTATAGTTTCATAGATATGTCTTCGTTTGATGCTTTTGAGATTGAAGATTCGTGTCATATGGCTGATGCTCAGACCAAGACAACAATGATGACGATTAGTAGAACAATCCCGAAAATGAGAATAAGAAGGCACGTCTGTAACAATTGAAAACATATCAAACTTAGTCTTAACAGCTTAAAAAAAATCAGATCATAGAATCTAACGATTGAGAAGAGTCTAAAGTGTGTACCAAAGATGAATTTGATCTTTGAGTTTTAGCTGCTTTTCTGAGCTGAGCAGTGGCTTGTGCAGTTGCCGCATGTGAGTTATCAATATTAGAGCTGATGTCATCTGCCAATACACATTATAGATTTTCTGAGTTTAAAATGAAAACAGGGAGATTAACAATTTCTACTTGTTGGGGGTCACTTACCGATCATAACTCCTTGATCGTTCACTAACACAGCTAGATCTTTGAAGATTTCATTTACTTCACCAATCTGTTCTTGAATTTCTCGAATTCCTTGATCTCTTTCCTCGATAATTGCTTCATTGAATGTTATCTCGTTATCTAATAACACCACTTCTTGCCTTGAATGAGAATATAAGAAATCAGTTAAACTCATCTCGCTGCAAAATATGAGAAACACAAAATGCCCAAACAGAGAAGATGAATCTAATGGGATTCATGGCCATAACCAACTTGAATATTCTATTAACCTTTTTCTCCGCCTATATCAACATTTAAGGCTACAGCTACTGCCAAGTGTAAACTAATACTTTTTGAACACTTAAGTAGTATTTCAACAAGGAACTGAAGATAAGTGAGACATGGTTTAAATTCTTGAGAAAATTGCAGGAACAACTCACATGTGGATTATGTTTAATAATGCTAAGAAATGATCATCGAATTAACAAGCTAACATGCTATTAGATAATCAAAATACACTCGACACCTTCTTGATTGTAGAAGAAGATTTTGCTGTTGAGAGGCCCTTAAAGATTCACTATCCAGCTCCTGTGCATTATAGCTGCATAGATTGGCATAACAATGAAGCATGTGTAAGTGAGACTCACATTCCACAAACTATCAGTTGCAATCTTAAGCTCAAACTTTTCTTAATATTTGAAGCATTTATTCTACATTAATCAAGCTATCATGATCTTCATTTAGGAAACTTGGGAGTTTATAATCTAAGGGAAACAACGAGATTCATTTACGTTTCTATTCCTTAACAGGTATGAGACATAACTGGTCAAAGTGCAATCAACTCCGTTACCTGGTAGGTATTTCTTTTGTAGCCAGAGGAGTATACATTATTTCTCTTTCAGCTGCAAGTCTCTGAGCTTTCTGAAACTCTTTGAGAACTGATTGGAAATCTTTTGCCAGCTTAGCATCCGCAATCTTCTTAATTGGCTACAAGTTAAAAGAGATAATATAAACATAACCCACAATAAAGAATAAGGTTTATAGATAAACAGGTTTATGCATACATCATCTATTAGGCAACCAATTATCTTAATGCAAAACGGACAAAATTATACAAACCAATGTGCAAAGGTATCATCACCAAAAATGGGTTGAATAGTAAATCCCATATCTAACATTTCATTAGCACCGAATCAGATAGAAACAAAAACGTAAGCATTTTCGTACACTAGCTGCTCCATCGAGGTCGGCTTCGCTAGCTTCCTTAAGTTTAGCTGAAGTATTTTTCACCAAATCTGTTATCTGTAACCTTGTCTTTTTCCTGCCAACAAAAAATAAAACCTTCATTATAACGATTCTTAAGGCTCTGCTATCCATCATAATAGAAATAGAAGAACCATAATTCTCACATCGGTCAGCCATCACAAATATTTTCTCCAGTAAGAAATATGCAGGATCAGCTTCAAAGCAATTAGACTACTCTATTTCTTAATTTATGCAAAGAAAAATCTAAAACAACTTAGAAAATTGATGATTGAGAAAAAAACCCTAATCAACTCCGCGATTTAGCAAAATAGAAGAAGAGTGTGTAAATGAAATTGCAACTGACAGCTTATCTCGCAATTCAAAAGTATCCTTAGGCGTTCCGATCGAATTAACGAGGCGGAAAAAGGAATTGACGGCCGTGCTGATCCTGAAAATCCCGGCGGCGACTTCCTGCGACGGATCCCCACGAGATGACGGTATTTGCTTCCTCCCGCCGGTAAAACGATTAGGTGTCTGAAATCGAGAACCAGCTTCGAGATCTTGGAAACTCATCTTCGGTATCTCTCTCGCTGGAATCTATCAAATCTCTATCTCTTACGGGAACAAAGACAACGAAGAAGGAAGAGTTGGGTAATAAGTTTTTCCAAATTTAAAGTTGTTATTTTTCTAATTGTATAATCTTATGTGGTCCGCGTGAATATGGTGGTGATGGAGGGAATTTATTTATATCTACACATTATTTTGGCGGTGCCACGTCATTGCAACGGAAGGATCGTGAGCTGTCGTTGTTGACCCGCATTTCTTTTTAAAATTGGGAATTTAAAATTATTCAAATATCAGTTCACTTAAACCGGACCAATTCAATTTATCTTTTTCACTAAAAGATCCTTATATTAATAACCCGATGGTGGAATACGTGTTTGATATATATGGAAACTTTTAGAAACTAGCGCTATAAAAAACTAAACTAAGATCTAAGAATAAAGACCAAAAAATTATTACTCCAGAACCAATGATCAAAATCGACAACGAAAGGCAGAAGATGAAATTTCGGCGAATAAAGAACTTCAGTACTGAAGATACAAAATCTTATCCGGCAATATCTACCGAATGATTGGTCGAAGCACGAAGCAAATTTAACCGATTTGACACTTAAGAAGAAACAAAAAAATAGAATAGACCTCGATCAAGCCTATGAAATACAAATAAAGGATAACAAGTCTCCTCACAGTAGAAGTCAAACTGAACAGAATGTATAACTCGATCGAACTGAAAGATAAACTAAACCATCAATCTAGGACAACAAATAATTAGCAACTAAATCATGTATAACTTAGCTCTGATTAGGAATTAAACAAGACTAAAACCACAAGTAATCCTTAAACCAGCAGTTCAAACCACGAGAACCAAAACCAAATACTAGTAAAACCACCAAAGACAAAGACCACAGGTGAAATGTCACTGGTCATACCCATCAAACTCGGATCAACTCACCAGGAAGTAGATAGAGAGGAGATATACATCTCCAACGCCAAAGAGAAGGAAACACCACATCCATCCAATGGTCACCAAGTGGACCCACACACTCACTAAAGAAGAGGACCGTCAGAGCTCTTCATGCAGAGTTTACCTCGGAGTGAAGAACCCATATTTCTTGTTTGTTGAGGAAAGAGATAACAGTTGACGGTGCTCACGGAACCACCGTGCGCCGTTCACTGAGCAAATCAGAGTTACAGAGATCATGTGACCTTCTTCTTCTTCTTTGAAACCGTCTTTTTCGTTTTTTTCTATATTTTTTATAATTTTACCAATCATTATATAATCTTTTAATTAAACTAGTTTATCACAAACACAATTTTTTAATTAAATTAATTTTAATGAAAATTTCATACAAAGTATTGATGTAATAAGTTTGATACATTACATAAATCATAAACCATATGTACTTAACAAAAATATATTTTGGAGAAGAGTTTAAAAAATGCTCATTATGTGAAATTTTAGTTGATTGTTGATTTTAAGTCATTTTTTTATTTTAGTTTATGTTTTCTTCCGCCAGTTACCGATAGTTATCTCATCTTGTGTAAATGGTCTAACCTCTATTGATCATTGGCTATAGTTGTCCTCCATTTGTCTCCATTTTTGGCTAAAAATTTAGAATGTTTGTTTGTTATTGTTGTTTAAAAAGAGCAGAAAATTTATCCAGATAAGTTCAAGAAATTACTCCGAACCTTTAAGATGATGTTGTCACAATCCCACAAGATATCTATTTAGTAACAGTTGCATCCAATCGGTTCAATCTCATTGTGGCTCTAGTCAATTTGAGGGAAAAAACCCGCCGTGAAATGCTTGCAACCTTGCCCACTTGTGGGGCATTGGTCAACATCTGACAAACCGGATTTTGGAGCATAAGCGCCTTCATTTTCGCTTTCCTTCGAAGGAATCAATCTCATCGATGATCCGTCGTGGACCAAGATCCTTCAATGACTAAATGGTGGTTGTCAATCGTTGGTCCTCTATAGTCGGATCGTATGGCGAGTACAATCAACTTCTTGGTTTAAATTTGAGGGATTCCCCTACAATTTCTCTATACTCGAATGGTGTTGCAAGTTGAACACTGTTTGGCCCCTCTGATTGAAATAGATTTGACTCTGAGAATGCAGTTTTCGTCGAGTTTGTTCAAGTAAGTGTTAAGTGGCATGTTAAGAAATCATATCAATTTTAAGGGATGTTCAAATTTGGTTAGGAACCTTATATTCCAAAGTTTCATTACGAGAAACTCTAGAACATTTGTTCAGCTTATGGTCTTATAAAGCATTGAGGTTATGTTATGCCAACTCAATACTCAATTGAGTTATTCAACACCATCTGATGATGATGACACAAGTTCAGAGGACCCATCATATGATAGAATTATTGATGTTGCTGATGGTGGGTATATGCCATTTGCCTTTATGGTTCTGCCACAAATTGTTGTGAGCGCGACTAACACTATTTCTAAGAAGTGAAAGGTTGAAGACCCCCCTTTGACTGATGACCATATTCATTTTTTTCTTTGCAATGAGCTTAAACAGAAGAGGATTTTTGATGATGCATATGAGTAATACACTGAGCGAATTTGCTGCAACATATATGTCATGGAATTCGTAATTGGTTTGCGCAGCCGAATGATGATGGAGAGAGCTTTGTTTTCAAACTTGTACAAGGAGATTACGCTATGTACAATAAAAAAAAAGTCGTGAATTGATTATGCTATGTACTAACGATCAGACACCTAAAATATAATCTTAGGGATTACCAAAAACTTCTCACCACTCAAAGTGAGGAAAATCGTCCTCGTTTCTTTCGTGGATCCACTTCTTCACCCATTCAAGACTTATGCTTAGGGTCATCCCCTACTTCCCTCCCCATAGCTTAAGAACCCATGGATCGCCAAACATCTATATGTCAATGTAATTTAATTTCTCATTGCATAATGTGGTCCGTAGTAAGGATACTATGAAGCCAAACAGGAGGACCCCGACTTAAGTATCCTTTGAAGCGGTCATATCGCGTCACACTATTAGCAATACTAGAAGCTGCTATATTTGCCATGACATGACACTTTCTAAAAAAACATGCCCGGAAATAATTTCGTACCTGAGATATTTGGCGAATCCATCCTGAAAACCGAGGGTATTGTGAAGGATTCACCAAGGCTTGGTATAACGTGCTATTATATATATTTATTTCTACCGAAGGGATGTGTAATGAAACTAGGTGCTTAACGTACATAGGAGAAAATAAAAGTGAGCATCGATTCGGGCAGAAGTAGGTCGGAGGAAGAAATCCATGAAGTAGAAACATTACAACGCAACATACCCGGAATAGAGGGGTGGGACCAATGTCGGGAGGAAGTTTGCGGAGGTATGTGGGATGCAAAGGTATGATGTCGATGATGAAGGTTATACCAATGCGTGGCTTCCTCGAAAATCAAGTTAATTAGATGCTGCAAATTGGTAACTTACCTCTAAAAGTCAAGGTATTTCGAGTTTTCCAGATATTTCATAAAATCTAGGGAATACCAAGACGCAACTGTAATGGTAACAAAAGATTATGGATAAAATGGAAAAGATAGAGGAAATTAAACTGTAGGGAGGACAGGGAGTAGTCAGAGGGAAAACTGGGAACTTGTGCTAGTGCTAGTATTTGACGAGCTACATCACAAGAGAAAAGTATATGGTTTATTATCTCGAGGGCTTTTCGGGAAATGGCACAAAGGCCATCATGATGCAGATTACATTTTTGCAAGCCGGTATTAACCACCAAAGCTCCTGATAAAGCTCGCCAAATGAACAATTAAATCTTTGCCAGAGTAGGTAAATCCCAGATCTGTGACTTATTGCATTAGTAGTTTCCGATGAAACCAATGATCTTGTAAAATGTATGGTTAACCAGTATCCACTTTTAACATTATAGCCACCGTGATTAGTGTATCCCCATGCCCAAGTATCAGGGCCAATAAGGCCCGAGGTTATTACCAAGATTCTTTTAGCATCTGTAGCATGAAAACGTGATGTATCTTACGTGAATCCCATCCCATAGGAGTCAAAAGAGTATCCACACGTAAACAAACATCATAATGTATATGATTACTAATCGGCAGCCTAGGGTTCTGATCAAAAATCCATTTGTCTGACCACACGTAAGTAGACTTACCATCACCTATCTGCCTTAAAAATCCCTTACTAAGTAATTGCCTACCAAACAATATACTTTTCCATGCTAGCAAAGGATGGACCCCTTGGCGAGAAAGGAGAAAATCTCCATTACAAAAATATTGCGGTTTGTAGAAACGAGCCAATAGTGACGTCGAGTTCTGAAGAAGTTTCCAAGTCTGTTTCGCAACCACCACTTGATTAAATGCATCAACATCTCGAAAACCAAGTCCCCCTTCCATCTTAGGCTTACATAACTGCTTCCAGGCTACCCATGTAATACACTTTTTTGTATCATTAGCATTCCACCAAAATATTGACATTGCACTCGTGATTTTCTTGCATTGATATTTTGAAATTTGGAAGCAAGACATTGCATACACCAG
Source organism: Lepidium didymum (assembly GCA_963920545.1). Classification (NCBI taxonomy): domain Eukaryota; kingdom Viridiplantae; phylum Streptophyta; class Magnoliopsida; order Brassicales; family Brassicaceae; genus Lepidium; species Lepidium didymum. The sequence goes on from OY986996.1 coordinate 13,408,975, forward strand.
AAAAGCCATCGCCACCACTTTTAAAAGAACTTCTTTGCCCCTAAAGATAATTGTTTAGAAAACCACATCGAGGTACACGACTGGATCTTTTCAGAGATCAAATTGAAAATTGTTTTTGTGAGCCTTGGAAGCAATGTGGAAGACCTAAGTATTTACCATACCGTCTTCCGAATCAATATGAAAAAGAGATTTGATCGGCTTGTTCTACGGATCTCATGACGTTCACTAAGCCTTTCGTGTAGAGTATGATCAGAAAAGGAGACAAAGGATCCCCTTGCCGGAGACTGCATTCCAGAAAGATAAACCTGTGGGAATTACCATTAATAAGCATTGTGTATGAAACCGTCTGGATGCAAAACATGATCAACTGAACCCATTTTTGATCGAAACCTAATTGAAGTAGAAGGAGTTGAAGATATCTCCACTCTATTCTATTGTAGGCTTTAGACATGTCAGTTTTAAGGATCATGTAGGACGATTGACAATATTTATTTGTGGTCAAAGCATGAAAGAGCTCATGAGCAATTAGAATATTATTGGAAATAAGGTGGCATGAGACAAAAACATCCTGTGTTTCAGAAATAATACCTGGCAAGATAGGCTTCAACATGGAGACAATGACTTGGAATAATCTTGTATAACACAGAGCACAAACTGGTTGGCCGAAAGTCCGACAAAGATGATGCATTCTTCATTTTCGGAATTAAAACAAGTTGAGTAAAATTCCATTCAACAGGGAAAGACTCCAAAGTGAACGCCTTTTGAACCTCAATACAAATATCATCGTCTACAATATGCCAATAAGTCTTAAAAAGTTTGGCAATCATTCTATCGGCACCTGGAGCACTTTCCCCACAAATACTAAACACGGCTGCTTTAACTTCATTTTCATTTACCAGAGCAAGAAGTAAGGCATTTATTCAGGGAGAGATTTTCGGAAGAATACTAGCGAGACAATAATCGATGGATTCATGGTTAGTAGTCTAAAATATGAAATATGAACCATTTTACTTTTATTTTTGTTAAGAGTAACGATCGTATAAAATAAATGATTGGTTTTTATTGTTGATAAAAGAAATGATAGTATGTTAGGAGATTTTTAAAGTTTGTTTTTTCCTTCGAGATTTTTAAAGTTTGTTATGAAATGAAACTGAAATACTCGAGAAATTGATGTGATTTTTTTTTGACAGGAGTGAAAATTTTATTTGTGGGAAACAATTAAAGGGTAACGCAAACCCACACGTTGAGTGTGCCGTGTCATAAAAAGCAAATACACTCTTTCTCTCTCTCTCTCTCTAGCTCTATAACATCAATCTCGAAGTACGTTTGGATTTAGGGCCAATTTCTAAATTTGCGTGAGAAAGCATTCACAAATCTTTCCGCGACTACGAAGATCAAAAATCAATGGCGGTATGTTCTACATTTCCTTATCGGCCGGATTTTGCTGTGATCCATTTTGTTTCTCCGGGAATTAATTGACGATCGGAATGATTGCTTTTTGATTTGTTCCTCGGAAATATGGATTACCTGTCGTTTGATTGTTGCACTTGCCGATATATATCTCCTATGCTTTTGGACGAGTTTGATTGTTGTCTTTCGTTCTAATTAATTTTATCCTCTGGAATCGTATTGATTTTGTGTCTCGGTGTGATCTGTATTTGCAACTCTAGATTTGTTGCAGAAATTGGTTTTCGTTTATTGTTATACATCACGATTATGTGATAGGTAATTAATTGGCTACTTTCTCCAGCCATATTTCAAGCCTATTCGATTAGTTTTGTAATTGTGAGCCTAAGCGCGGAATGGTTAAACGTGTTCACACGGTTTGAATATAGACGAAAAACGTACAAATCATGTGTTATCTGATTTTGGTTCCCTTTCGTATTCATGTGTTCCTCGCTTCTTTGAGCTGACTTGATTGAAGAGGCGTGCTTTTCTTAGTATGAAATGGGACTTTTGATCAATTAGATATTAGGATTGAAAAGTAGTACAGAAAAAAGTTTCTACAAACACCTATTTTGTTGTTTTCATTAATGATTTTTGTCCCTTTTTTTTGTGATATAGCAGGTAAGGTCAGTAAAAGTTGGCAATCTCTCTTCAGGAGCAACAGAACATGATATAAAAGAGTTCTTCTCTTTTTCTGGTGAAGTTGAAAGCATCGACATCCAAAGGTTAGTGATTGCTAATAACTTTATGATTGTTGTATCCGTTTTTTTGTTTGATGATCTCATAATGCGAAATAGAAGTTATTCTGATCACTCAACTCTCGAATTATTTGAAACGATTGGATCTGTTTCTAAGAAATTTAATTATGATTCTTTTAATCGTATTGACTCTGAGCTTTTATTTTTGCTTTCATGTTCTAACTAGCAGTAGCGAGCATAGTGCTTATGTCACATTCAAAGATCCTCAAGGAGCAGAGACTGCTGTTCTCTTATCAGTGGGTTCATTTTTTTATTCCCCTAAAACATTTTTCTTGTTATCTTAATATTAATGTAGCATTCAACTACCCCATAAATGTGATAACCAATCCATGCCTTTCTATTCAGCATGTAAAAACCTCACTTTCTCATGGAACTTGTTCTGTATGTGTGCCAGAGAACTACAAGTGAAATTAGTTTGCTTATAACCGAATTTTGAGATAATTTTTAAATTGCATTCATACTAACAAGGAATCTTATCTCAGGGGGCAAGTATTGCCGATCAATCAGTCACCATTGAGATGGCTCCCAACTACAGTCCACCAGCAGCCCCTCATGCTGTAATGTCTTCAATCTTGAGCATATCTATTAATACATATGTATATTCTTCTATTCAATAGGATTACTTAAAAAGAACTAATTATTCGTAATAGTTTGCAAAAACATATGCCTCTCAAACTCATCATTAGATGTATGTATTGAGCAAGGTCTTATAATTGTGGTTTATTTAAATGTCTTCATCTCAGTAGTCTAAGTAACGATAGAGCTACAGCAGTCTCTGAGAAGTTCTAATTTGTGTTAATATTCTCAGGAGGAAACACAGAGCAGCAGTGGAGGTGCTGCAGAATCTGTTGTCCAGAAGGCAGAAGATGTTGTGAGCAGCATGCTAGCAAAGGGTTTCATTCTTGGGAAAGATGCAGTTGGCAAAGCAAGAGCTTTTGATGAGAAACACGGCTTCACTTCAACCGCAACAGCAGGAGTTGCTTCACTAGACCAAAAAATCGGTCTAAGCCAAAAGATTTCAGCTGGAACAAGCTTAGTGAATGAAAAGATCAAGGAGGTGGACCAAAGCTTTCAGGTATCAGAGAGGACCAAGTCTGTGTATGCAGCTGCAGAACAGACGGTGAGCAGTGCAGGATCTGCTGTGATGAAGAACCGTTATGTGTTGACAGGTGTAAGTTGGGCTGCAGGAGCGTTCAGCAGAGTGGCTCAAGCGGCTGGAGAAGTTGGACAGAAAACAAAAGAGAAGGTTGAAGCTGAGCAACCACCGCAACCATCAGAATCACAACAGCAGCAGCCACCAGAAGGGTATTCTCCAATTCATTCGTCTGAGTACCCTAAGAACTAAAATCCAGTTAAACAGTTTCGTTTGTTTTTCCTTGTTGATTTTATCTGACATGAAAGTTGGAAATTGGGTTTTGGTCTTTGGGATGTAATATAAAAGCTACGTCTGGGTTTTCTCTACTACTAGTTCGGTTTTTTTTTTTTCTATATATACTTAATAATTTGATATTTAAACATAGTAATAAAATGTAAAGACAGATCTGACCCAAAAAAAAATGTAAAGACAGAAATTCAAGTTACCAAAATGAGCAAAATAGAATCCCAAAGGAAGTATCTCAATTTCTCAATCTCAATAAGAAAATTCGAGCTCAAATCAGTACTTTAGTTTCCACAGCGCAGAAGAGTTTGACCGGTCAGTTGCATATTCTAATCCTGGCGGTCGATTCTAAGCAAGATCGTATTTAGAAAGTGCAGATTTTAAATAGATCAAGAGTGTTCGATATCGTGAGTTTTTCTTTTTCAGGACTTGAATATAAGCGTGTAGGCCAAGCCATATCACTTCTTCTTTGTATAGTTTGAGAGCTGGTCTAATACTAGAACCAGTGTTGATTCTGCGCATCCGTCGATTTATAAGTCTGAACATGTACCTGTCATTTCGAAGGAAATAAAAAACACAAGATTATTTGACACAACCATATCAGAAGAACCGATATCAAAAGAAGTCATTGCAGTAACATATAATATAGTGTTTATTTCATACCTATAGATGTTGTGATGAATCTGAATAAAGCTTGAGGATGAAGTTTCCAAAACAGGGTCAGGTCGTAGAGATAACAATGAAATTTCATTGCAGCTAACAGAAAGATCTGATAGATGTTTAACCTCACAATTTCTCCCGAATTGATATTCGAGTCAAAGAGAATGGGATGACATTTGGGAACCAAGAAGTAACACAGTTTTTGCCGTAGATTCCTAACTGGTTTGTTCTGCCAAGGTACAGAAAAGGTTGAGCTTATATGGCCACTCAAGTACCTTGTGTAGTCAACTTGAATTTCGAATGTTCGGGAATTAATAAGCAATCCCGTCCATCTGACAAAAGAAACTCCATTATCACCCACATACATCCTGTTAGAAGAACACCTAGATTCTTCTCCATCCTCAAAAATTTATGCAGAACTTGTTTTCGTTCATAACACAGTTGTATTCCGAAAATCCACGCTTCAACCTGTCATAAAAGCTAGTCGCCTGATCTCTCGAGGTAGACACAAACAGGTAGTCATCAATAAATCTCATTAACTTATAGTTCGTGGGAGTGATTAGCTTTTTTTCTCTCCATTGCATACTTTCATAGACGCATCTTAGGAGCTTCCGTGAGGAACGGGTAGATCAAAGTCCTCTCGAGATTCCCGTAGTACAAACAACATAACAAGGGCGATAATCTGTGTCCCTGAGGTATTCCAGGTAATTGTACATAGACGCTTTTATCCAACTGTAGAATGTTATTCTTTAGCATACTTTTTATCCAACGCATGAGATCCTTTTTCCTCACTAGATGGTTTTCTCCCTGACAGATTGAACCAAAACCATAAAACTGTTAAGTGAAGAACAGGGAAGACCCAACAAACTCGAAGAAATGGGATCTCTAGAGATTATTAGCAGTTCAATAAGCCTTCCCATCGACACATACTGTTTCATGGACTGGGACTTTTGTACTTATTGATAATATTTATCATCCTATGAGCACAATGTGGCTTTGACATTAGGCTCACATAATTGTCACAGCGATAATTATTAGCCTAGCATATATGGTTTCCAGAAGTACCAAATACCAAATGATCATAGAAATTTAGGTTACGAATAAGAAGCATACCTGATCAACCATAATACTTTGCAGAGCATTATATGGAATAGTTGATGTGGATCTTGAAAAGCTAGCATTTTTATCACTCGAGACTAATATACTGTTCACCCAGTTGGATTTCTTCCCACAGCAGACCAACCTACATCTGTTTAAGATGTATTCATCTTTCAGGACAGTCTGAATGACATCAAACAGCTTATCCTGGTCGACTGAATCATATGCTTTAAATACATCCGCAACCACAAAGTACAAAGGAGGAAGTTCTCCAGACTGACTTCTCAAATGAACCAGATATGGGCATAGGTTTCTGTAGAAATCATCGTGGTCAAAAACAGAAGACCCAAGAACATCTGGTTCTTTGAGCTGGATGTCCTTCAATACAGCATGTGTATCACGGAGAAATTGTAACCTTGATGAGGAATTAAAATCTAACACCATCCTCACACCATTGTCTTTTGGGATGATTCTAAACTTCGATAACCCCAGCGTTTTGCTTCTACTTTTAGCCTCAACTCTATCCACTTGGACTATTCTTTGAGGTTTTTGTTAAGTTCTTTGTTTATTAACCTTTCCCAGCTGCATTTACGGTAATAGTAGATGTTACGCCGCCTTTCTTGGCTTTCAGTGGCATAGAAGTTAAAGAGCACCAATTTCTTGACAATCTCTACAAAAAGCCAAGAAATCCATTTTGTGCACAGCATCTGCTGTGTACTTTTGATGGCCTCATTTTGGAGTCCATGCTCATTGACGATACAGTATAACTGTCTTCTGGAAAAGAAAGGGAAATCTGATGGTTTCACTTCATGCAAAAACTGATTCACAGTGCATTTCTCATTTTTTCGCCTAGAAACAAACCAGGCTATGTTTTTCCTTAGCACCCACATTTGATGAGTGGTCCCAAGTAAACTTTCTGGAACAATGTACCTACAGATGGCCCAAATAAAGGAAACTACTTGGTCTTTTGTGCAATATTGCTTCGCCTCTTTTTGTGCAACACTGGGACATTTGGTTGTTCCCTTTTGCGAACTTGATGCATGAGGCAGGTTATCTGAATTTTGCGTCCAGGAACTCTATAATAGAAGATATGCAAGGTTTGTCACTTCAAAGATCAATTACAAGTGTCATTAGATTTAAATTCTTGTGCAGACTTGCAATGTATTTGCAAGCCTATCAAGCACTAACTGTGTTGATTTTCCCCTTCAAGTTTCTTTTTTGTTGTTTTTGTTCGAATATTCAAATGCTAAGGAAATTTAATATGAAAATAGTCTTTCAAAGGAAAGTAGGAAAGTATCAACCTGGGAGGCTGGATTTGCGGACTTCAATGCATCCTCTTGCAGCAAGAGAACAGGACAGTTTTTATCCAGTAACATTTTCAAATGTGATGACTTTGATTTTCCTATTAGACTTTTAAGAGACTTGAGTAATAAATGGTATCTGCAGAAAATGTGAAAAACATCATGAGATCATCATATTATTTCTTGTATCAGTTACCTTAAGAAATCTTAATATTCCTGTCCTTCAGCTTAATAATTCAAACTACTTAGATATATGCTCCACAATTAGCTGAACACATGCTCCAAGTTTCAGAATAAGTTTAACTTTCTTGAAACATTAGAACATATTGAAATAATAGATTGATTCCAGTTGAACTAAAACAAAAATAAAATAGAAGAAGATACAATTTCCTATCTAGACAACTATAGTCTAATCATGGATGACTTACAAGCAAAGAGATCCACTAGGACAATTGCCTTTGCCAAGAGGTGGCGCTGCTGACCAAGCATTTACTTCACCAAATATATGGTCCATTAGGAGCTTTGAATCAGAGCAGTTGGGTCTCAAGGTTTATAAAATGTCTGTATATCTTAAGGAATCGGACAATGCAGAAGAACTATATAGAGAAGAGTCACATTTTAAAAGTCCTATCACGCTATCGTTGCTACAAGTCACTGAACATGTTCATACAGCTGAAGGATACGCTTTGGTGGTATAACTGAAAATGTATCTGCGTTGCCAACATTGGAATGTTTGTTTCTCTTAACCTCTTTAGCCTACAAAAAACGGTGATTCAACTGTCGGAATGCAAGAACATGTTATCAATTTGAAGGTAATGAAATGTCAATAACACCATTAATAGGTATCAGACACCAACAAGATAGATGATACTGTTTTCAAAATGCATCAGGTTTAACTACAAAAACTTCGCATTCAATTTCTTAAGGACAAGGATAAATCAAGAGAAATTTTCACTCGTCTCTTAGTAACTTCAAGCAATAAATTCATGCTTAAACTTGTGAATTTTCAACCTAAACTCGACTGAGCATATTACTTTTACAAAAATTACCTGCTTTGCAGAATTAGAGAGACTTTCATTCATACCCGTGGGCAGATTCCTTTCGTCAGCTTCATCCCCAGTTGAGGCGTTACCATTGGTACAAGATGATATACAGGTGTATAACAGTCAACTTTTTGGAAACTGATCTTTTTCTGCTTTCGTCGACGCTTCAGATACAATCTTGAACGCTTACTTGGTTTTTTCTCTTTATGCTGGCATATATCCATGGAAACTATAGATGTAGCAGCTGTAGAGTTATCGTTAGGACAGTCCTTGACAGCAGAAGCAAGCCGCTGCCTTTTCTTTGATGGCTGCATGTTGTCATCCCTCTTTCTTTTGTTTTCGTAGATTGATAATGTCTCTATACCATGGAAAATAGAAGCTTTACCAAGTTACTTAAACTAAAATCAAAATTCGATCACATATGGACAAGAAAATACAAAGATAAATGACAACATATTCAGAGAACCGTCAAGTGGATATAACTTGAAAGCCAAAAGAAGACAGGATTGGGATCCTTAAAGCATATATTTATGGGTTAGATTTCTTTTCAGCTAGAATAAGAGTTTAATACTGAGACTTACCCTTTGGCTTGATATGTAGAGGAGGGCCAGATACTTGCTGGTGTTTCTTTCCACGAAGTGACAAGAACATTGATGTTTTCTGTAGAATATAAACCATGATATCATGACCCACCTACAACAAGAATATTTGAATATTAGTGACCGCACACTCGAAGGTTGAAAGTCAATCATCAAAGGGTGTGATAACAAACCCGATCAAGAAGAAGCTCCCACGATGTACTAGTCAATAACTCCAGATTAGGGCTCGACTGATCATACTGTCGAGCAGAATAATACATAACGTAAATAAGCTTTCTGCACACTACATTGAGTTTTAGAAGAAAGAAAACCAGCTCACCTTATCATATCTGGCACATAGCACATTTTGGCAATCACATCCAGATTGCATCATTTCAATAATTCTTTCAACAATCTGCCAACATAATTGAATTATTCTATGTTCAAAAATCAGCAGCATAAAAAGAAAAAAGAAGATAAAATGGCTTCATCGACCTTATTACGAGTAGGTACGGCTTAAAATTTCTCAAATTAGGAACTCAAAGCAATTGCATAGTACAGTGCAAAGCAAAATTCTACCTCTCTGTGTGACCACAAAGATGTGTTGGAGAAATCCAGCAGCGGAGGACTTTGTTCGTGAAATACAACGAAGCAACAGTGAAGTAGTTTACGGTACTGAATGGAATCATCGGAACGCAACAGAAAGGACGGTTTGTCGCGGCTGCAACCGAGACATCCTTGGCCTCGGCATCGGCATTGCTCCGGCTGGGTATTCTGGCCAGTAATCAGATCTATTATTGCGTCCTTTAAACTCCTGGCTCTGTTTCCGAATAGCCTCCATAGAATCTCCGGGACATTACGTCTAGGTTTACGCGGCATTTTATCTTCCTCCTCTTTTCTCTCCTTCCTAATCCGAGGATTTTCTTTAGGATTAGAGAGAGTGAAGAGTGAACGAGCTTCGAAAATGGAGTCTGATGGTGTGAAAGAGGCGGGAAATTAAGGTCTGCGTTCTCGGAAGTCAGAGCTATAAAGTGCAATTTGACTGCTATCTAGATTTTAAAATATTTCAAAGGGACGTGACGTACTGCAAAATGGTTGGGCACGTAGACCGATATAGAAAACCAAACCCAAACCGATATTCCTTGAAACTCAGTTCCATCTCTCGCTTTTTAATATCCGGTCCGGTCATTACTTTCTTAAAGCTTCTAATCCAAAACCGGATTATAAACGAATAAAGTTCTTTGAACCGAGAAAAATCTGGTTTCTATATGGTTCTGAAAACTAAACCGAATAAACTTAATAGCCGAATCGAACCGAGTTGTTGGTAACAGATTGTTTAGTTTAAACGCAGAAATCACCTGCCATGTATTATTACTACCTGTGCATTGCTGCTACTTCTTCCAAAACAGGTTTCTAGGTTCGGAAGTGGTTCCATGGTTTAGATCCTATCAACTGGATGAAGAAAAGCGCACATCAGGTTATCTGCATCTGTTTCAAGAAGAGATCAACTGCAGCCATAACATTAAGCTTGCCAGATAGGCGATAGGTACAGAGCCAGATACTAATGATCCAACAAGTTCTTATCTACTGCCTATAGTGGTCTCCGTATATTGCTTGATATTTCTTTACTTAGTGCGATTTCACAACCTGAACGGGTTTGTAACATCACAGAGGTTATGAAAGTGACCTGCACACGGATACTGCAGACTTCAAGAACATTCTGTTTACAGAACTCATGTAAATTGTATAACAAGCAAAGTTTTTAGGTGAATATCGTTTCCCTTTCTATTTTGGTAGACAATATAATAGATTCACACCACACATCATAAATTTATCTATAATAAAACATGATCTGCAGTTACATTTGTATCTTTTTTCATATAAAGACAACACTATCTTATGGATTGGCATTAGAACAAGCCATTTGCGCAATGTGCCAAAAAAGAACTGGAGCTTTTGCCACCTTTAACAACAAAAACAGTAAATATTGATATCACCTTTGGTCAAATCATTCTGATACTGGAGAGCCAAATTCTACATGTCCATGAAAAATGGGAAAAATGCTTTAAAATGGGATATATCGTCATCATCAGGAATGGGTTAACTGTTACAACCACAGATTTCAGATCTCACATACTCCCCAGGCAAAACGAGAGATTGGAGTTAGTGTCTCTCCCTTCTGTTTGGTCTATCTCAGAGATCAGGTTGAAGACATATCATATCAAAATTCAAAGTTGTTATAGAAGCTTTAGTCCACCTGTAACTTCATCAACAACTTCGACTGGTCCTGCGGAAGTAACATCTTTAAGTGTTAGAACGTTATCCTACGAAAAGCTGATGATATCCTACAAACAAATTCTGCTAATGCAGTCTCTAACTCCCCATCATAGAATGGCGCATATGCGTTTGAATATCACACAAAACTATACACCCACTTCTGACTGAGTAAAATATTGTATCTTAAGTTTTCTTATTTTGGATTCTTATGAGCTTCAGATTCCACATTCAGGGTCAAGGACAAATACCAAGCAGTCGAGGAGTCTTAAACTAGTATATTTATCTAGGCCAATTGCGATTTGTACACCCAAAAGTCATCTCCTGTCCATCAGAGTCTTTAACTTTCAAACACATGACTTGGATCAAAATAAAAAACTTACCAAGAATAGCCATAACTGTCCTTGAATCTGAAAAGACATAGAAGTATATGAGAAACATATTCTCGCAGAAAATGGCGTCAATACTAACAAAGGTCAATTCACGAGAGGTTTCTCCCTGGTAAGTAACTAGCAGACACAGAGTTAAAAGCACCAAGGTATCTCATGTTTGAGTTGAGCATGAATATGCATCTCACTTGGGGCAATTTGCGTTCTTCCAGCATCGATGGTAATATGGGTAGGCAGTTTAAGCGACTTAGCTCTTTCCTGTCAATATTGTGAACACAATCCAAGATCTAAGAAAATTGGAAAAGTCAAGATAAGCTCTATGAAAGCTTCAATTCCCCTAAAGCATATATATATATGGTCAGTGAATTTCAAAAAAAAAAAAAAAAAAAAAAAAAAAACTAACTTATGGCAACTCCTGCAAAGTGCGAGAAGATTGATTTGGCAACAGCACTAAAGCTGTGGATCCAAAATAAATCTCAATTATACAATTCACTTCACAAAAATCTACAAATTGGTTTCCTAACTCACCTGCAATTCTAGCATCTCTTCCTCGCCTTCGATTTTCACAACAACTTTTGGCTGTGCACAGTCCTCCCAGCTGCCATAGGAACTAATAATGTTAATTCAATGCATCTTTAAGTAGCAAATGGATTGGATAATGAGTTCGAGGAATGTATACCAGTCCAATGTTTTTGGCGCTCGACGAAAGAGCTTTTTGTACAAACCTAAAGTTGCATGACTGCATAAATGCAAACCAAAAATGAAGTGAAGAAAACGAAACAAAACAAAACAATACAAAACAAAAAAAATCAGAACAAGAACAGAAAGACTTAAGAGAAACAGAGAGCATTATCAATTTCAATCACCTGCACTGAGCTGCAATCTTCCCTTTACCCATTTTAAGATCATTCCTCACAACCAAAACCTGAGGAGACAACAAATAAAAAGTTAATTCAACATCTTATGTTTCGATCACAGTATACAGAAAGAATAGAAAGAGAGACAAATGTAATAAAAGAACCATCTTGAAATCATCGAGAATATCAGCGAGTTTCTCAATCTCAAGTGGACCCTTTGATTTATTTTTGCTGTCCTCATCAACAGCAACAACAGCTTTGGAACGGCGAGTGCGAATGCAGAATCCAAGTGCAGCTCCAACAATTAGGGCACTCAACCACGTCAAATCCATCGTCCAGGATAATTAATATCCTACCAAAAATAATTTCCGGAAGACATAAAAAGCGATTGAATTGAGAATATAAAATCAAATTAAGCGTTTTTGGGCACAGCTATCAGCTCGTCGTAATCCAGGTCAAGTTTCTACAGTAGAAGGGAAATCAGGATTATGAATGGTCTAAAGAAGAGAATCGAAGAAGCTTACGAGTTCGACACAGAGAGAACAGACAGCTTTGAAGATGAAACCTTTTTCCTTTTCTTCTCAACTCGGCGTGAAGATTTTTTATTTTTATTTTTGTCAACACGTGAAGATTTTAGTGGCAAATTAAGAATACTGTGTGTACCGTAATAATGTTTCAATTTTCTACTGGGAAATGAATATACGACTACTGGGAAAATTATTATTTACTGTTAAAAATAAATAGAAAGCATCTCTTTAGCGTAAAGGAGGAGATGTGCAAGTCATATTGCTCGGGATAAAGCTAATCTTGCAACCAAACACTTTTAGACGAACGCACATTTCTTCTTCTTCAGAGTTTCTCCGGCGTCAACGGCCGTTGACCTTGTCGCAGATTTTTGTCTCTCAAGTCGCCTGCTTTTTGCCAGATCGACCTAACTCAGCTTTGTTATTCAAGCTTTGCGCAAAGGTACAGATCTTGTGAACTTGCTATTTCGCTGTTTTTGGTCAATGTTCATCGCTCTAGTTCTGGGGTTTTCGATTAATTGTTTTTTTCCTCATGGGTTCAGTTGTATAAGATATTTCCAGAATTTTTTTTAATCAGCAAACCCTTATTAGATTCTTCCTTAAAAACCAGCTTAATTTCTGAATTAACAAGTTTCGTAAAAATCGAAGTGGGTACCTTGATGATTTTTTCTTGACTTAATTTGATGCATCAAAAAGATTTTTTGTATGATCGAGGAGATTGGGTGTATGTGAAAAGCCTGATAGATCAAATACTATTTGTAGCTTGATGAAAATGTCTCAGGTCAGGCCATATAGTTAATTTCTTGTTTTAGAGATTTAGTAAACAAATTATTTTGGATATGTGTATATTATTTGATTTGGTGCACAGGGTGAGAATAATTCAGAAATATTATGTTTGTATTTAAGGAAAGTTTGGTCGAATTTTCACCAGTGTAAGGAGCTGTTTGAAATGAAGCGATGTCTGTCAAATTTTGGAGATCGGACAACAATAACTCCTGATCTTCATTGATCTTGGAACTTTAGGTTTCAGTTCTTAGTATTAGTTTACTGTTACATACATGCATGTCCATATTTGTGCTAACTTAGACATGCTTCTTCTCTGGAGAATGGGGAAATAGATATGATTGTTAACTTCAGTAGTAAAAGCTTCGGCAACTGATTGGTAATTTGGTATACCAACTGATTTATTATTTCGACAAAAGTATAATGAGAGATAGATGTTTATTTAGGTTTGTGATTCTTCTCTGTTAGGATGCACATTGCTGTGTCATACAGCCGCTTGTCTGAAACTTTTTATTGAATCTCAGATTTGAACCTTTTTGTGTAATGGTTGTGGGGTGAATCCCCTCAGAAATCGTAGGTGTTTTCTGATTTTCGGATGTGATCCTTTACAAATGAACATTGGAGGCGAGCTGTGTGAATTTACTTATGGACTCTGAGGGCTCTTTTGTATGAGTAAATTATTGGCAGATCCTTTCTTGCTCGTTATTATACAGTGTTCTTGAAGCTCAGAAGAAGTCGTGAATAAGTGTCTATGTTTCAGCTTTTTCCAGTCTTGTTTTGTATGTACACTTTGAGCTTCCAACTTCGTGCTTTTTGGGGTATGAGTAGGCTGATGTGTTTCTTTTACAGGTTAGAGTATCAGCAAAGATGAGTGACAATCTTATGGACAAAGTTACCGCATTTGGAGAGCGCCTGAAAATTGGAGGTTCGGAAGTGAGCAACAAAATCAGTGCTGGTGTGAGCTCAATGAGCTTCAAAGTGAAGGAACTATTTCAAGGCCCAAATCCAACTGATAAAATAGTTGAGGATGCTACTACGGAGAATCTAGAGGAACCTGACTGGGATATGAATTTGGAAATATGTGATATGATAAATCAAGAGACAATTAATAGTGTTGAATTAATCCGTGGAATAAAGAAGAGGATAATGATGAAGCAGCCGAGAATTCAGTATCTTGCCTTGGTTTTGCTTGAGACGTGTGTTAAGAACTGTGAGAAGGCATTTTCAGAGGTGGCAGCAGAGAGAGTCCTTGATGAAATGGTAAGGCTGATTGATGATCCACAAACAGTTGTCAATAATAGAAACAAAGCTTTGATACTGATTGAAGCATGGGGAGAATCTACCAGTGAACTCCGCTACCTACCAGTTTTCGAAGAAACTTATAAGGTAATTCTAATCTGGTACCAACTAATGCTATGCTGCAGATCATACAGGTTCCATTTACACTACTTTATTGATGATGTCCCTTTCTTAATTAAAAATCATCTATGGTGTTGAGCTAAAGTGTTTTGGCCTTGTGGTTCAAGATTTCCTACCCTCGGAAAGTCAAGGTCAAGTGTATGGCTTTTGAGCAAAACGAATCAGTGACTATATTATCTCGACGAACTGGCTCCGACTAGCTTGCTGTAGGAATTGATTGAAAAACGAAAAACTGTGATCTGGTTTTAAATGTTTTTTGTCTTGTATTTTTCTTATTATACCATAGAGCCTAAAAGCAAGAGGTATCCGTTTCCCTGGAAGAGACAACGAGAGCTTGGCTCCTATTTTCACTCCTGCTCGGTCAACTCCAGCACCAGAAGTGAATGCTGATCTTCCTCAGCATGTGAATGAGCCAGCACATATTCAGTATGATGCTCCTGTAAGAAGCTTTACTGCTGAGCAGACAAAAGAAGCTTTCGATATAGCAAGAAACAGCATTGAACTTCTTTCCACGGTTCTGTCCTCTTCTCCTCAGCAAGATGTTTTAAAGGTAAATTGACTCGGAATTATTAGGCATTTCCTAATTGTAATATAGATACTGGATAAGACAGGATATCCGTGATATAATGCTTAATCTAGTCGCTCATTAACCAAATTGGTAAATTTCTCGGATTTTCAGGATGACTTAACAACGACACTTGTACAACAATGTCGACAATCTCAAACAACTGTCCAAAGAATCATCGAAACAGCAGGTGAGAATGAGGCCCTTCTATTCGAGGCCTTGAATGTGAACGATGAGCTAGTGAAAACGCTGTCTAAGTATGAGGAGATGGACAAACCCTCTGTACCACTAACTGCACCTGAACCAGCCATGATCCCTGTTGCGGAAGAGCCTGATGATTCTCCGTTTCATGGAAAAGAAGAATCTCTGGTTAGAAAATCTTCTGGTGTTCGAGGTGGATTCCACGGAGGTGGTAGTGGAGATGACATGATGGATGACCTTGATGAGATGATATTCGGTAAAAAGAGTGGTGGTAACGGTGATTCTTCCACAAATGCTGAACATGACCCGAAAAAGCAGCTGTCTTCGTCCAAAAACGACGATCTCATTCGATTCTGAGATTGATAATTTCTGGCGAAAGAACAACTCTTTTATGGATTTGGTGTTTTAACTGGTAGTAGGAATGAAAAAAATTTAGTGTTAAGTAATTTGTGTTTGGTTTGATGGGTTTGGTTTGTGAAGAGATTTGTTATTGCTCGAAAGATTTGAACTTTATCTTCTCAATGCATTGTGTTTGTTACTTCTGTCTATTCCGTCCAATTTGCTATCGTGCGCGTCTTAATACGACAATGGATTTCAGTTTAGCGTTTTAACCGCAGTCGGAGTAAGAGAAGCCTATCGTCACTTTCCCACTCTTCACTCTCAGGATATAAGGAAACTTGTAATCGAATTCGGATCGAAGAATCAGATCTCGTAAATGTCTGGAAAGCAGCAAAATCATCATCGTCCTTCCCCGAGACTCAAATCCAGGATCCTAATTCTCACCCTTTTACTCTTCTCCTTCTCTCTACTTGTCATCCTTTACACCTCCGCTTTCTCAGCCCGGCCCTCCGTCTCATATTTGAACCCGACGGACCGGCCGGAGACGTCTTTCGTTGCATCGCTTGAGCATTTTCTGATCCATAAAGCGCCGAAGCTCTCGTCACCGGTTAGAGACGATACGTCTAATGGGGAAAGTGTTGATGATGTGAGGAAGCTCGATGAGATGGTGTTTGAGAGGGAGAATCGATGGTTAAACGAAATTCCGGGATATCCTGTTGAATTTCCGATTAAGGTTTATGTATAAGAGATGCCGAAGAAGTTTACCTTCGATCTTCCTGGTTATTTCACAATACTTACAAAGAGACGTCGAATGCTACCTCTAATGGTAGCCCTGTGCATCGTCTAATCGAACAGGTATTGCTGATTGTCTGTTTTTTTAAGGTCTTCGATTCTGGTGGCATCACGAGAGAGAGAGAAGGAAGAAGCTTTTATGATTTTGACCATTTGTTTCATATATTAGATTTTTAGTGTTGAGTTCATCTGTCCCATTGGTAATTTTCGTGGAATGATCAACGATTGATGGAAGTGAAACCACCATAAACTTTATTTCGTTAAACTGCTACTTGATAGTTTCTCTTAAGTGAACCTTGTGATCAGATTTTGTGGTTTGGTGAAACTGTATCTCCTTCGCTTGTAGCCCGAATAACTTACCAAATTTTTCTATATCGCAGCATTCTATTGACTATTGGCTCTGGGCTGATCTGATCTCTCCTGAATCTGAAAGGCGTTTGAAAAGTGTTGTGAGGGTCCATCAGCAGCAGAATGCCGACTTTTTCTATGTTCCCTTTTTCACAACAATCAGCTTTTTCTTGTTGGAGAAGCAGCAATGCAAAGCACTCTATAGGGTGTGAGTGAGCTTTGATTTCTAGCATTACATCTTACGTTCAATTTAAATAACGTTTTTGTGTACTTTGCATCTTCATGTGCTTTATTTGAAAACTAGCAAGCTGATTTAACAACTTTAAACGTGTGTTTTGAATGGATCCAAATTGTTATCCCGGGTGTATAACAAAGGAGATGCCGAAGAATGTTTGAGCTTATACCCTGGTAGATGCTGTTTGTAAATTGTACCACATTTTATGATTTGGTGATTTATTTTTGATCGCTAAAGGTGATTCTTTTTGTCCTACTCAGAGAACTCAGGGCGATTAAATAGTAGATCGCTTGTGAATTCTTACAAGCTGCTTTTTATCTGCTTTTAGTTGATTTAGTTTAAGCTTGCCTCATGGGAGATCTGTGAGATACCATATGTTCGTGCGACATCTTTTTAATTCTTCTCAAACTGTAGGAAGCTCTGAAGTGGGTCACTGATCAACCTGCTTGGAAGAGGTCTGAGGGAAGGGATCACATATTTCCTATTCACCATCCATGGTCTTTCAAGTCTGTCCGCAAATATGTGAAAAACGCAATCTGGCTTTTACCCGATATGGACTCCACTGGGAATTGGTGAATCTAAATTTTCTTCTGTTACTGATTCTGAGTCATGTAATCTGCTCTCTTAGCTATACTTTGTTGATTCTGTTTTTGCTTGATCTTGTAGGTATAAGCCTGGGCAAGTTTCAGTGGAGAAAGACCTTATTCTTCCTTATGTTTCCAATGTTGATATTTGTGATACCAAGTGCTTGTCAGAAAGTTTACCAATGAGGACCACGCTACTTTTTTTCCGAGGGCGGCTAAAGAGGAATGCTGTGAGAATCATTCCTCTTCTACGTCTACGACTTTATAAGCTACATAAAATGCTCTTTCCTTTCTTTTTTTTTTCGCGGTGACTTTTTAGATATTCTCGTGAAAGTTTGGAATACCTTTTTTGTTACATAGATAATAGCTGGAATACCTCATTAAACTGGGAAAGCTATCAGTCTTTCTTTGCCGTACTTCTCTTTTAAAGTCTGTGTCTCATGCTTTAAGTGCTATATTTTTTGTTTTAGGGAGGTAAAATACGTGCAAAACTCGGTGCAGAACTAGGTGATGTCAAGGATGTAATAATTTCTGAGAGAACTGCCGGAGAGGGAGGAAAATTAGCAGCCCAAAGTGGCATGCGTAGGTATATCCTGGTTTGCTTCCTGACCCATTTAGTTGCAGTACATAAAAAATGTAGCTTTCAACTTTTTTCTAATTATGTCTGCCATCTATCAGATCTTTATTCTGTTTGTGTCCTGCTGGTGATACACCATCTTCAGCAAGGTTGTTTGATGCCATTTTCAGTGGCTGTATACCTGTTATAGTCAGTGATGAGTTGGAATTTCCTTATGAAGGTATACTTAATTACAAGAAGGTGCGTCAGATGTCTATTACATTGGTGCTCTCAATTTTAACCATTTTTGTCTGGAAAGTTTATATTTGAAACGAAGTATGTCTGACACTTCGCTCTCTTTTTTTTTGTTGTTTTTTTTTGTTTTTCCTCTCAGGTTGCTGTGCTTGTTTCCTCCAGTGATGCAATACAGCCAGGGTGGCTTGTAAATCATCTGAGAAGCCTAAACCCTATCCGAATCAAGGAAATGCAAAATAACCTTGCGCAAGTAAGAATATACTTTTCACAAATTTTCACTAACTTTGATCCTACAAGATGGAATTACCCTGTTTTCATAGTTCACCTTACACGACCTCACTCGTGCAGTGGATCTTATATAAAAAATGTACTAAGTACTATGGTTGTTTTCTACTTTTTCAGTACTCACGGCATTTTTTATATTCAAGCCCTGCTCAGCCATTAGGTCCAGAGGACTTGACATGGAGAATGGTATGTACCTGATTCCCCTGGATTGTTCAGCCACCATGTGGGTTGGGCTTACTGATTAAAATCCTCTTAGTTACGAGTTACCTTTGATTATGCATTAATGTCTAAATCTAAGATTCACAAAATGTTGATGTACTCGTTGCAATGGCAGATCGCTGGAAAGCTGGTTAATATCAAGCTTCACACAAGGAGGTCACAACGGGTCGTGAAAGGATCTCAGAGTCTTTGTAGATGCGATTGCTGGATATCGAATTCCACAGCGTCAAATAAATTGAGTCCTCTCTTGTCGTAAGACTGATTCAGATATGCTAAATGTTTAACCTATTAACATTTCACCGTTAGCTTTATATAATGTATGCTCATAATCATCACGAAATCTTGTTAATTGAAGGGCAGGATTGAGACTAAATCCCTTGGATCAAGACCAGAGTGTTAGTTTGGAAATAACACCAAATGCACAATGATCAGATCTGTGACCAAAGTATCTATTTTTCTCTTGTTTATCAAAGGATATCTTGCAAACGAAATATATGTCGAAATCACAGTCAAGTCACTTGAGCAAGTGTGTTCGAAACCAATCCGCCTTAAGTAATCTATATAAG
The DNA here is from genome assembly GCA_963920545.1 of Lepidium didymum. Taxonomy (NCBI): domain Eukaryota; kingdom Viridiplantae; phylum Streptophyta; class Magnoliopsida; order Brassicales; family Brassicaceae; genus Lepidium; species Lepidium didymum. The sequence continues at coordinate 13,428,428 of OY986996.1, forward strand.
CTTTTGGTTCTAATATGGTGTGTGTGTGTTTTGCCTTGTTGGTTCGATGTGTGAATACTGAATAGCATGAATTTTTTCATTAATCACATAAATATTCAAAACAAAAACAATGCAGTATCCTAGATGCATATATTGAAATCATTATTTTTTGGTAGATAGGGACGCGTATGTTTAGTTAATATAATGAGAATTATTCGTGGTTAGTAGTTAGTCCTTGAATATGAAATATTGACATTTTTTATCAATGCAGCGTACACACGTTATCTCATCATCATCTTAAATAAAAATGTACCGCGTATTTCCTCTTTCTTTTAAATTTCCCAAAATACCCTCCTCGTCTATTTCAGTGTGCTTAGACGTTTTTGAGTCCCGAAATAATGGCCTCCCTACGCAATTCTTTTTTTCCCCATATTTTATTGGGAAAAGTACAAAAAAAAACATTTGTTTTTGTTTTCTAACTTCTGTAATTCTGTTTCCTTGAATCTTAAAAATGATTTATACTTCTTTTTCTGTCATAAATAAATCAATTTGTAAAAGTTGGAAAAAAAATCATTTTGTAATATTAGAATAGCTAGTTAGTTAATGTTCTGAATTTCATTAATCATATTGTTAATTAGTTTGTTAATTTGTTGGTTAGAGACTTAATTAATCTTACATATAATAGACTTGTATTGTACACATTTTCAATTTAACGAAGTAAAGTTATATTTTCTATCTCACACAATTATCTCGAGCTTTCTCTTCTCTTTTCAATGGAGATTGAATTCGACAAAGTAATATGGTATCAGAACTAAAAGAATAGCTTCCGTTTTTGTTTTCTTCGTTCAAATCTCTTCTTTGTGAATAAATTTTGGTAAGATTTGCTTCGAATTTTTTTGATTTTTTGCTCCAAATCTCTTCTTCTTTTTGCTCGCCAAATCGCGATTATCTTCTTCATCACTGTTCGTCTTGTTCTTCTGAGCTCAAGACTTCACGATAATGGCTATTGATTCCTTTCCATTCACCGAATCAGATGGAATTCGGCCGATTCAACATGTTCATCGTCAATCTACCTATTTATATGAAAATCCTTATTATCTCCACATCAACGATCACACCGGTCTTATCCTCAAATCGCTTGACTAGAGGAGCTGATTTCCATTCTTGGAGAAGGTCAGCTCGTCTTGCCTCAAATGTGAGGAACAAACTAGGATTTTGTTAATGGAACTATACCTAAACCTCATGAGGATGATGTTAATGCTGGTTCTTGGTCACGCTGTAACGACATGGTCGCAACTTGGCTGTTAAATTCTGTTTCCAAGAACATTAGTGCTAGTCTTTTGTAGATGTCAACTGCATAAGCTATATGGAATAGCCTGATAAATAGGTTTAAACAAGATGATCTTGCTAGGATTTTTGAAATTGAACAGAGACTATGTGTGGTTTATCAAGGCTCTCGGGATGTTCGTACCTATTACACTGAATTGGTGACACTATAGGAGACTTATAAGAACTTTGTTGAACTGTCAATATGCACTTGTGAAAAGTGCGAGTGTGCTGCTGCTACAAATTGGAAGAAGATGTTAGACAGAAGTCGAGTTATGAAATTTTTGATGGGGCTCAATGAGTCTTATGAATCTACAAAGAGACAGGTTCTCATACTTAAACCTTTACCTGATATTTAAGAGATCTTCAACATAGTCTGTCAGGATGAGCGTCAAAGGATCATCAAACCTGTTATTAGTATGGAGAATGTGGCTTTTCAAGCTTCACAAGTTAATCTAGAAGATAATCCACAACATTTTGCTGCTTATAGCAATGCATATAAGTCCAGACTGAGGCCAATATGTACTCATTGTGGAATGACTGGTCACATGGTCACTAAGTGCTATAAATTACATGGCTATCCACCAAGTCATCCAGGAGCCAAGAATCAGGCTTTTACACCTGCATCACAAAATCAGAACAACAATGCTTCATCACAATGGAAGCCCTCTTACAACAAGGAGAATATTGTTGCTAATGTTGTTTCTGAAATAGTTTCACAAAAGAGTACATCTTCTAATACTCAGAATGGCTATCCAGACCTTACTTCTTTTTCAAAGGAGCAAGTTCAACATCTTATTTCACAGTTGAATTCTCAAGTTCATAATACTGTCACTATTGACTTGAGTGAAGATCATGTTAAGTCACCAATGACTTAAGTGTGAAGCAAAGAAGATCATCTAAGTGAGTGCAACTCAAGGCATGAGAAGCATTAAGATATCCTTGCGTGAGAAGCAACCAAAATATAAGGAACCGAATGGAAGTAACAAGTAATTGGTGGTTACATTCGGTTACAAGGCAACTAGAAGGGAGTCTTAGATGGGAAAGGGACTAGCAAGGTCAAAAGTCTTGTTCAAGACCAATATGGTCGTTGGTGACAAAAGGAGAATGTCTCCTTCTCTCTTTCTAACAACACTAAGGAATCTTACCATTTCGAGTAATTATTTGTCTTCTTGTACATTGTTTATTTGTAGAATGCCCTAGCATAGTCTTGTCTATATATATCCTTGTAAATGCTTAATGAAAACTAAGAGAAACTAAACTCACTTCTCTTCATATTCTCTCTAAATCTCGGCCTTATGGCCACCAAATCTCCAAATATCTCGGTTGCTAAATCTCACAATCTCTTTATTCTCTAAATCGAATCTCCATCATTCTCAAACTCAATTCCACAAATTCTAATAGCCACCACTTCTCAAACTTCAGCGACATCAATACTGCTCATGGCTCAATGTCTTGTAAGTCTTTTGCAGGTATTATATCATTCATATCCATAAATTTTTAATCAAAATGAAAAATTGACTCTTAATCACTACTGTCTTTCCTCTTTAACCACACAAATTCTGCATGATTCTTGGATATTTGACATTGGAGCCACTAGCCATGTCTGTTCGGATCTTAGGATCTTTGCAGATTATAAACCTGTTAATTCATTGACAGTCTCCCTTCCTAATGGTGTTAGAGTCCCTATTACACATATTGGCACAATTCGATTATCTGATGATTTTGTTTTGCATAATGTGTTGCATATTCCTTCTTTTCACTTTAACTTGATAAGTGTGAGTTCTTTGGTTCAAACTAGTAAATGTTTTGCTCATTTTTACCCTGATTCTTGTGTGATTCAGGAACTTTCTCAGGGCTTGACAATTGGGAAGTGTATAGTTTTTCAAAATCTCTATGTTTTCAATAAAATTGATACATCTGCTCCTGCTGGTTCCCTGAATTTGTGTGCTGCTGTTGCTGTGAATGAAGACCTTTGGCATCAACATCTTGGTCATCTTTCATCAACAAAACTTCCGTTTATGTTCTCTCATTTGTCTTTGTCTAAGAATCAGTCTAGTTGTAGTCATTATTCAATCTGTCCATTAGCTAAACAAAAGTGTTTACCCTTTGTTTCCCATAACAATTTGTTTGACAATGCTTTTGATTTGGTGCATCTTGATATTTGGGGTCCTTTTGCTCATGAAATTGTTGAAGGTTATAGATATTTCTTACTATTGTTGATGATGACAATTTATTGCTATTTTTTAACCTGGATTTATTTGATGAGAAATAAAAGTGTTGTTCAAACTATTTTTCCTTCTTTTTTGAAACTTGTAGAAACCCTATATTTTGTTAATGTGAAGGCTGTTAGGACTGACAATGCCCTTGAATTAAATTTTGCTGATCTCATTCGAAGTAAAAGTATGATACATTATTTTTCTTGTGTTGAAACTCCACAATAGAATTATGTTGTTGAGCGTAAACATCAACATTTGCTCAATGTTGCTCGTGTTTTATACTTCCAATCTAATTTTCCTATTGGTTATTGGGGAGATTGTGTTCAAACTGAAGCTTTTCTTATCAATAGAACACCTTGTCCTTTGCTTGGTGATAAGTCTCCTTATGAAATATTGATGCATAGGATTCCTGATTATAATCTATTTAGAGTCTTTGGCTGCCTTTGTTATGTCTCGACATTACCTAGTTTTAGAAATAAATTTTCCCCTCGTGCTAGGCCCTCTGTTTTCTTAGGATACCCAAATGGTTGTAAAGGATATAAAGTGTTAGATATTGAGAATCATTCCATCTTTATATCTCGCAATGTTATTTTTCATGAAGATATGTTTCCTTTTAAGGATATGATGCATTATGTGCCTGTTACTCATTTGTTTCCTATAACCATTTTGCCCATATATGTTCCTGATAATTCTGAAAGCAATGAACCTTTGATGCATCATTCTGACAATATCACTCATACTTCTAATACTGATCATCTTGCTAGTACATCTAATGAGCTTGTAGATACTAGCATAGAGCATGCATCATCATTTGATTCTTATATTAAAATTGTGCCCACTACTTCTCTGAACTCTAACACCATATATATTCCATCTTCTGTTGATGATTCCACTAGTTTACAACCTGCAAATGGTAATAGACCCAAGAGACAAGTGAAAACTTCCTCTTACATATCCGAGTATCAATGCTATCTCACTCCAAAGGTACCAGATCTCAAATCTTTTTTTAATTCTCTATCCAATCTCTTCTTATCTTGACTATGAAAAACTTTCTCCTCCATTTCAATCTTTCATTTTTTCTATTTCTTCTGATATAATACCTAAAACTTTTCAACAAGCCATTAAGTTAGACATATGGAAAGACGTAATGGGGTTCGAGATTGGAGCACTTCATGAACGAGATGTCTTTACAGTTGAAAGTTTACCTCCAGAAAAACATGCAGTAGGTTGCAAATGGGTTTTTACCATTACACATATTCCTGATGGTAGTATTTTTAAGCATAAAACTCGTCTTGTTGCTAAAGGCTACACTCAACAAGCATGTGTGGATATTTTGGATACCTTTTCCCTAGTTATTAAGCTTGCTTCAGTGAAGATGATGTTGGGTTTAGCAGTTCGTTCTGGATGGAGCTTAGCTCAAATGGACGTCTTTAATACCTTTCTACATGGCGACCTTGAAGGTACTATTTTACCTCTTAATCCCACTACAAAAAAACATGTGATTTGCGATGGAAAAAAAGTCACAATGTTTCTACGTTGTTGCAAAGCTGTTACGATGAAAAATGGAACATCGCAACTGCGTCGCAAATTTGCGACGTATGTCAATATCGCAAATTTGCGGCATGGACACGGTTGGGATGAGGTCGCAACGCTATTACGATGCACATTCGGCAATCGCAAGGGCGTAGCAATATTGCATGCAGTTTATGGTATAGAGGTGTTCGTACATTTAATTTTCCGCAACAGCAAAATTTCAAGATGCATGCAGTTTTATTGGGAACAATAAGTGACTTTCCTGCGTACGAATGTTATATGGATGGACTACACATGGAAGGTTATTGCTTGTCCATATTGTATAGAATGGTCTGATGCATTTGAATTAAAGCATAATATGAAATCTTGTTGGTTTGATTGTCATCGTCGGTTTCTCTCTATGCACCATCCCTACCGAAAAACAAGAAATTGTTCAGGAAAAACAAGATTGTGCGCATTCCTCCCCTAGCACACATGTCAGGGGATGAGCTATTGCAGCAGATTGATTATTATGTACCCAAGAAACATGTATACGTGGGGTCACTTTGCACACTCCAGCAAACATGTCTGACGGATATAGAGAATCTCATAATTAGCACAAAAAGAGTATCTTTTGGGAACTTCCATATTGGAAAGATCTCTTACTACATCACAACCTCGATCCGATGCACATCGTTAAAAACTTTTTCGATAACATCATGTAAAGTTTCCTAATGATTACGTGTCCAAATTCTATCTATGTATCGAGCGAGGGAAAAAAATCTCAGGTATGAAGAGTCATGATTGCCATGTATTCATGCAGTGACTACTGCCCTTTGCATTACTTGAGCTTTTACCCACAAATGTCCACGAAGCAATTGCAGGTAAATTTCGACTTAGTTTATATTTGTTCATTCAATTAATTATATAAGTTTTTCAAATTATATATACTTAATAAGTATCAACTTGTAGGAATTGGAGCATTTTTCAGGGATCTGTGTACACGGACACTGACAGAGGATGGCATAGCTCAATTACAAACTAATATTCCAGTGTTGCTCTGTAACTTAAAAAAAATCTTTCCACCCTCTTTTTTTGTCGTGATGGAACATCTTCCAATCCACCTACCTCATGAAGCAGCTCTTGGTGGGCCCGTTCAATTTCGATGGATGTACCCGTTTGAGCGATTCATAGGACATCTAAAAAGAAAGGTCAAAAATCAAGTAAAAGTAGAAGGATCGATCATTGCAGGAAGTTTAACAGAGGAAACATCTTATTTCACATCATATTACTTTAGTTCTACCGTCAAAACCAAAAGAACCCATGTAGGACTATATGATGATGGAAGGGTTGCACCATCATGTGCTATTGTTGTTCTAGATATCTTCACTCAGATCAGAAGACTTGCTCGAAAAATTAAGGAAGAATATTGGGAAAACCACACGTACGGTCGTGCAGCTCACAACTACATACTGAGAAATTGTGAAGATGTAGTACCATTTGAGAGGTATATATACATATAAATTTATTAATTAATTACATTTAGTTTTGTTAATTTAATATAAATTGTATTTACTTTGCAGTGAATTCGACATACAGATACGAGAAGCTTTCCCTAATTTAAATGAAACAGAATATGAAACCTACAAAGAACGTGATTTTACTGGATGGTTGAACTTCTACGTACTTAAGATAACTGTGTACATTTAATCAAAATTAAAGTGGAGCATAATGTTTTAATATGTACATATGATTTATAGGTGAAGAATGGATGTGCAGGCAAACCTTTGTCATTATGGTTGCATGAGATTGTTGATGAACCAATTCCAATGATCGTAACAGCTCCAATGTATTTTACGTGCGGATACACTTTTCATACTTACAACCATGGTTCCAATAAATTAACCACAAGTTATGGAATCCACGTGCTAAGTGAAACCGACTTCTACAGTATTTTGAACAAAATTATAGAAGTCACATATCTAGGAGTTCTTGGACTGAGATGCATTTTATTCCAATTTCGTTGGTACAATACAACAGCTGGTCGAGGAGTGCGTACTAACCAGTTAGGGGTAACTGATGTAAATGCAAGCCAAACATATTCGAAATTTGACTCTTTTATTCGAGCATGTCAAGCAGAACAAATGTGTTTTATTCTTTATCCTCGTACAAAGCAAAGACGTGAGATATGACTATCTGTGATAAAATTGAATCTAAGAGGTCGTATTATCGGGGAGGTCGACGATGTGGCTATGCAACAAGAACGAGCATCAGAAGTTTCTATGGCTGTCGAATCCATAGAAGATATCATACATACACAACAAGAAGTAGAAAACATTGTTCAGGATGATTCAGGTTGCGACGAGTTCGAAGAGACTGACGAAGAAGAAAACACAGAGGATGAAAACTCTGATAATGAAAATAACTGAATTGTTGTACCTTATATTTTGTTGTATCTTAAATGAATTTTTGGTTACAGTTTTAAGTTTTCCACTACGTATCATTCTCATTGTATATATACATATACATTTATTAATTAATTACATTGTCTTCGTTTTAGACTCCTCAAAACCTACTTTGCGAGGCCATTGCGACGAAATTTGGTCGCGTCTTCTTTGCATCCCTCACATTTCATCCCTTTTCCTCTTCTCTCTTCTCTTCTTCTTTCTTCTCTTCTTCTTTTCTCTCTTCTCTTCTTCTCTCTTCTCCACACCGCCGGTCCATCTGCTTCCTCTCTTCCCTTCTCCACTCTGCCGCTTCCCCTCCGTTCGTCGCCACGATAAGTCCTCTCTCTTTATTTCGTCTTCAATTTTATCTCATCTTCACCAACTCATTTCCTCCTCTTCTTCATTTCTTCAGCCATGTTGCCTTTAGACGCCAGATTGTCAAGGTAAGTGATTCTACTTCTCAATTTCTTAGATTTTAGGATTAGAATGTAGATCTAGGTTAGGATTTGTTCGATTCTTGGATTTGGAACCTAGAGTTGTTAAAATATTTTTTGGGATTTTACAAAACGTTTTTTCTAATTTTTAAAACGTTTTGTGATTTTCTAAAACGTTTTATGATTTTTTTTAAATTGTTAAAATTTTCAAAACGTTTTTACGAATTTTGGTAATTTTAATAACATATTTTAAAATGTTTTGAATTTTAAAAAAGATTTTGTAATTTTAAAAATCATTTTTGTGAATTTTTATAATTTTTATAACATTTTATAAAACGTTTTGAATTTCTTAAAAACATTTTGTAATATTAGAAAACGTTTTTACGATTTTTTGTAATTTTAAAAAAATGTATTAAAACTTAAAGAGATATAGCTGCAGGAACTTGTGATTGGTTCCATGGACTAAATAATAAATCGTTTTCTGATTAGGTCCACGAAGAGATTTGGTCTAGATGAGAAGAGGTTTGAGCACCTTGCATTCTTGAACTTAGCTCAAAGTGTTGTCTGTTTGGTTTGGTCTTATATAAGTGAGCACTTCGTGACTTCCATCTCTAATTACATATCATCGAATACAAACAAATGGAGCTGTAATATCTTTGTCTGGAATTTGATTATGTGCAGTGATTAAGCTCTGGTCAAATGGTGGTAGTGGTGGAGCTCCATGGTGGACGTATTGTTAGCATAGTTGTGACATCAGTAATGAGTGGAAATCCATTGTCGATGAAGCAATGGGGCTGTGTTTCAATGGTGTTTGGTGGTTTATCATACCAAATCTATCTTAAATGGAAGAAGTTGCAGAGATTGGAGAAGAAGAAGCAAAAGAGTTGAAGAATTGGATCTGTTTCTTTACCTCATTGCTCTTAATTATTTGTACTTGTTTATGCTACTTCTTCATCTCTAGTCAACACAAACACTACATATATGTAGAGAATACTAAACCAGATTAGTCAATTGTCAAACTATTGATTCAAGTGTATATGATTTTGGTTGAACTGACTGGTATGGTACGATTTTGTTAATCTTATAATCTGAGTATGCCATTTGGATTTGTTCTTTAGTAGCTTCTTTTAAAAGTTCTTGTAGAAGTGGTTGAATGTTGCATTTGAAATAATCAAATTTTGGGAACCTCCAAAAACCTCAGTAATTAGTAACTTGACTATCTTCATCAGTCTGGTAAAGTTATTGCAATCCTAGATTGCTTGGCTTCATTGAGATTTAATGTCTGATATTATAGCCACAAAAGTATAAATGTATATATTTAGAAGATGAAGGGAAACATAAATTCTGTGTTTCTTAATTGCTTATTGCAAACTCTTTAAGCATTGTTATTCAACAAATGCGAGCCTAAATTCCTTTTGCACCAGGAACCTGCAACAATGTCAAATCACAATCATGACCTACTAAGAAGAGACCACCAATGAAACTCACATTCTGTGACACAATGATCCTACTCAATTTCCTCTTTAATGGCACACCTTGAGCTCTAAAATGTCCCACCTCAGGCTTTGTCAAATGCTTCGGTTTCTTTTGCCCACTTCCGATCTAACTAAAGCTAATCACTTTTTGTATGAATCTGTTAATCTCTGTTTCAGGGGATCCCACAAAGCTTCTGATAACTTACGCTTGCGACTACAACCATCCTTTTCCTTCCTCCGCCGCTAACAACAATCCCACCACCACCATCGAACCTCCGTCGTTCTCAAAACCGCCAAAAAAGAAGAAGACTACGAAGAGGAAGAAGAACTAACCACCACCACTAGCAAAATCAGAGTGTTTGGTTGGGTTTACGATACTTGAATCTCTTCATCATTTGTTCTCTTCTTTTTCGATCTACACTTTTTTTTTTTTACTTTGTTATCTCTTTTAGCTCGTGAACAAATGAAAAAAGAAAGATAAAAATAATAGAATAAAAACAAAAATGACAACGTTTTGATGATTTCATTAAGCAAAACAAACGACCCGTTTAATTTAACTAACGATGCTTAACGTCAGTTAAATTTGACTAACGGCGGTACTGATTTGGTGCGGTCAACTCAAAGTTCCTAGTTTTTTTGGAGAGAGAAGAAGTCCGAATTTAAAATGGCAAAACACGTAAGTTCGGTATTAAATTGACCGTTTTTCTATTTTATTTTTATGTAACGTTTTGTAATATTTGAAAACGTTTTTATAATTTCTGGTAATTTAAAAAGATAATTTCCATAACATTTTTGTATTTTTTTTAAACGTTTTGTGAATTTTTTAAAAGTTTAAGTGTTTTTATATTATTTTGTAATTTTTAATAACGTTTTTATAATATTTGGTAAATTGAAAAGACTATTCTCAAAACGTTTTATTCTTTAAAAAACGTTTCGTATTTTTGAAAATAATTAATATATTTGATAAATTATTATTAAAATATTAATATTGAAATTTTTTAAATATTTGTTAGAAGTTAAATTTTTTTTTTGCAAATCTGGACATTTAAATTGTCGTAACTTCAGATGTCCAGAGTTAACAATTCATACACTCGTTACCTCACCGACGCGGGCGTATCTCACTCATCGACACCTCCCGAATCTCAACCATAGTCGTCTCCTGGAAAGGGCATATCTCAGCTGATGCAGTCTCCTGGCTCGAGATCCGTCCCCTCGATGCCAGGTTGTTGTTTCGGCTCTCAGTTGGGCTACACCCCTATACAGGAGACCGATTCGGCACCAGCCCCGACCAATGTGTACTAGTTGTTAGCCCCTGGTGTTGCTGCGCGGATGGCTGTCATGGACATTCTTAACGAGCCGAACCACCACTACCTCACTAGTGTCATTCCTTAGCGTCCGCCGGAAATTCTTTGGTACTTTATTAAATTATAAATTTATTAATTTCTAAATTTAGTAAAACGCATTTAAATGTTTTTTTGCATTCAAAATGGTAAGTTCAATGGTGATGGGGAACTGGCGACTGTTGTGCAGAAAATCTTTGAAAGAAGTTTCAAGGAACAATAAGCAAATTCTACGCAAGTCCTGAACCACATCGTCGAGAGGTGGTTCAAAAATTTTACGGTAAGTTTTTTGATTCATTTAGTTCATTTTCATTTTTTTCCCATAATTTTTGAGTCACAATTTTATTTCCTTTTAGCAACGTTACCACTGGAATCCCTCGATTACTGGTAAAGTCTGTAACAAGTTTGAGGAGGTGTTGAAGAGTCGCATGTGCGACCAGGTTGGCCGTTGGAAGGCTAAATGGAGGACACACGGGAAGGGTGCAATGCCCCGAAGGTTCAACACAAACGTCTGGGACGGTCTTGTTCGCTATTGGCAAAACCCGAAGTACGAGAAGAAGAGCGCAAGTGCGCTGGCGGCTCGGTTATCTGATCCTCATGGCGACAGTCCGCACAAGTATTGCTCGGGGCAGACTTCATTTAAGGCTTGAGCCTGCAAGATGGTAAGTATTCCGTTTAGTATATTTTCAATACTTTACATAAACTTTAATTTAATTATATATACTTCTTAATTACTTTCAAGAAGAAGAAGTAGGGGATCCTCACCCTGATATGCTAGAGAGTCTCTACTAGACTAAACAGAACAAGGCCGGAGTCTTTGTCGACAAGAGGGTCGAGAGGATCTACAACGAGGTCACTGCGAAGATGCAGGACCTGATGCAGAATTGAAGTGATGAGAGCACTGGATCATTTTATTTTTGTTTTAATATTTAATTTTAATATATATTATTTTCGAATTCATTATATTTTAAATATTTTTAAAAAAATTCTAAAAAGGTTGTCTCAAGAATCTCGCAAAAGCGGCCTCACAACGACTTCGCAATGCCTGCCTTGCAACTGTATCGCAAATAAGGCCTCACAAAGATGTCGCAGATGCTGCCTCGCAAAAGACTCACAATGCACAGCCTCTCTACGTCCTCGCAGGTACTGCCTCGCAACAACATCGGAGAGGTTGCCTCGCAACGACGTCGCAGAGGTTGCCTCACAACAAAATTGCAGAGGCTGCCTCGCAAATCCTGCGAGGCATCTGGGAGGCCATTTTCCATCGTAGGTTTGAGATGAACTACGGGCGTCGCAAACCACTGCGACGAATGAGATTTACGACGAAAAGTGTGACGTCGCAATGATGTTGCAAATGACGATTTGCAACACCACTGCAACACCCTTTGCCATCGCAAATTATCATATTTCTTGTAGTGTCCTATGTGTAGACTTCATAAATCAATATATGGATTAAGGTAGGCATCAAGGCAATGGTATCAACGTCTCTCATATGTTTTTATTGGAGGTTGTTATATCTAATCTAAAACAGATCACACCTTGTTTGTTAAATCAACATCATAGTCTATAGTAGCAGTCCTTATTTATGTGGATGATATTGTTATTGCTAGCAATAGTGATACATCTATAGCAGAATGGAAGACTGTTTTACATGGTGCTTTCAACATCAAAGACTTATGACCTCTTAAATACTTCCTTAGTCTAGAGGTAGCAAAATTATCAGGTGGAATTTTGATTTGTCAAAGAAAATATGCTTTGGATATACTCAAAGATACTTGTCTTCTTGCTTGTACACCATGCTCAATTCCCATGGATCCGAAGGTACAATTTAGACTCACAACTAGTACTCCTCTCTCTGATCCAACTCCTTATAGGGAACTCATTGACAGATTACTGTATTTGACTATCACTAGGCCATACATTACTTTTGTTGTGCATAAGTTGAGTTAATACTTGCAGAAACCTACTGATATTCATCTTACAACTGCTCATAAGATCGTCAAGTACTTAACATCAAATCTAGGACAAGACTTATTCTATTCAGCTACATCAGAGTTATGTTTGAATGCCTTTGCTAATGTAGACTCGGCCACTTGTGTATACTTAGGAAGCTCCTTGATTACATGGAAGTGTAAGAAACAAGATGTTGTAAGTCATAATAGTTTTGAAGCATAATATGGATCCATAGCTAATGCAACTAGAGAACTGATTTGGCTCGACCAACTTCTTCGTGATTGTGGAGGAACTCCTTCTGTTCCAGCTAAACTATTATGTGACAATAAATTTGCACTGCATATTACTTCTAACCTTGTGTTTCACGAGAAGATAAAACTCATAGAAGTCGATTGTCACATTGTTAGGAATCAGCTCAAAAGTGGATTTCTCAATACTCATCACGTTGGCACTCAAAATCAGCATGCTGATTTTGACAAAGCCATTGGCTTCCTCTTTGTTTCATTCCATTATGTTCAAGATGTCTATATGAACTCTTTTCCGTCCTAATTCTCCGGATTAAAGACTTAAGGGGTATTTTAGAAAAACTAGTTAGTTAATGATCTGAATTTCATTAATCAGGTTGTTAATTAGTTTGTTAGTTTGGTAATTTGGTAGTTAGAGACTTAATTAGTCTCACATATAAAAGAATTGTACTGTACACATTTTTAATTTAAAGAAGTAAAGTCATTTTTTCTATCTCACACATTTGTCTCGAGGTCTCTCTTCTCTCTTCAATAGACATTGAATTAGACAAAGTAATATGTAAAATACTGACTAAAAGGTAAAGGTGAAATCGTAAAGACATAAATGCTTTGAATAGAAAATAGTATTAAAAAAAATCTGCTTTATCGTAATTAGCAACATGGTATATTAATTATTCACAAAAAATCCTTTCATTATAAAACTTGGATTTAGCAATATAATTATTTTTAAAGCCATCCAGTTTTCAAAACTTGGATCATTTTTTTTTGGGTTCCCTGAATGTTAAAGATCATTGAACAAGGTCTAAGAAAATAAATATTTTAAACTTTAATGGCAAGTAAATTTCTTTGTATCCATAATATATTTTTTAAGACATCCAGTTTTCAAAACTTCGATTTTCTTTTTTAACATCATAAAGTTCGATTTTTAACGAAAATTTAAGATCATTGAACAGATCTAAGAAAATAAATAATTAAAATTTTAATGGCAAGTAAATTTTTTTTGGTATCCCTAATCAATTTTGTTAAAAAGATGGTAAAAAAGAAAAGAAAAAAGAGATACATATCTGAAAATAATAAAAGCGTCAAACGCGTAAAATAAAATAAATAATCGGACAAGAGTTAAAAACTAAAAGTGACTTTCATACTGTCTCGCTTACCTTGTCTGAGAAAAACTTAGCCCAAAAAAAAAAAAAAAAGTCTGTTCCGTCCACTTGTTTTCCCGGCGGCGTTCCACCTTCGTCTTCGCTGTCTCACCGCGTCGATATTTTTACTTACTTCATTAATATAGATAACAAAATCAATCACAGATCTTCCCTCTTGACTTCTACTCTCTATTCAACAATATTTGGCAATTCCTTTACTGTTTTCTTTCTTCCATATAATATTTTAAGATCTTCTTATGTATTCTAATTACATAAATTACGAAAATTGGGGATAATCGTTGTTATCGTAACGTGTATTAGTTAGCAGGAGTGCTTGAGTATTTGCTCACGACTAAGTCCCTTTTAAGGTATTGTAAGCAAATCAGCTTTTTAATTTTAATTTTATCTTTTTTTCATTTAAGTTCGTGGTGGGATCATTTCTTTTTGTCTGAATGTCAAAAGCCTCTGTGCTCATTTTCTCTCTTTTTTCACTTCTGGGTTTGAAAATCTGAGTGGGGTTTTCGAGATTTTATTGGATTTGAAAGTTTGAAACTAAATGAGCTAGCTGTTGTTTGTAGGGTTTTCGTCTTTATAGCTTTGAAGGTATTACCTTTTTGTTGTTGTTCTTTGATTCTCGGATTTGAATTTTTCTGAAAAACAATGTTTTTTTTCCTTTCATTTGTGTGGAGATGATGATGATGAGTTTGTAATTGATTTGAAGCATTTAGATCCATGGATTGATGTGTTTATTTGCTGATGGTTTGAATGAAATTATGATTTAAAGACTTGTGCTAAATTATGAGGTTTGAGATGTATTTGTTTCCTCCTTTCCTAACCTTTTCTGTTGTTGCATCTGCTTACTTCTTTCTATAGGGATCTACCAAGGTAGATCAAGAACAATGGCATCAAATAAGCATTACAGTAAAAGTCGATCAAATCTATCAAACAGCTCTGATATTGCGGAGCCTGGAAGGCCACCTGTTCCTCCTTCAGTCACTTTTGCTCGAAGAACTTCATCAGGTCGCTATGTTAGTTACTCGAGGGATGATCTCGATAGCGAATTGGGCAGTGCTGATTTCATGAACTATACGGTTCACATTCCTCCAACTCCAGATAACCAGCCAATGGACCCTTCCATTTCTCAGAAAGTCGAAGAGCAATATGTCTCTAACTCTATGTTCACTGGAGGTTTTAACAGCGCCACAAGGGCTCACCTTATGGACAAAGTGATTGATAGAGAGACTAGTCATCCACAGATGGCTGGTGCTAAAGGGTCGTCTTGTGCGATCCCTGGCTGTGACGCCAAGGTTATGACCGATGGGAGAGGTCAAGATCTTCTTCCTTGTGAATGTGACTTTAAAATTTGTAGAGACTGCTTTGTAGATGCAGTCAAAACCGGCGGTGGGATTTGCCCTGGGTGTAAAGAACCGTACAAGAACACAGATTTGACCGATCAGGCTGATGATAACGGTCAGCAAAGGCCTATGCTGCCTGCAAGTGGCGGATCAAAGATGGAGAGAAGATTGTCATTGATGAAGTCAACTAAATCAGCTTTGATGAGGAGTCAAACAGGGGATTTTGATCACAATCGGTGGTTGTTTGAGACAAGTGGAACTTATGGTTATGGTAATGCTTTTTGGACAAAGGACGGGAATTTCGGGAGCGGTAAGGATGGAGATGGAGATAGTGACCATATGGAGCCGCAAGATTTGATGAGCAAACCTTGGAGACCGCTTACTCGAAAGCTGAAAATTCCTGCTGCTGTTATTAGTCCATACAGGTAAAATAAAGTGTGTTCCTTTTGATTGTTTAGCTTTACTAAATCTATTTATCTACAATCTCACAAGAATGTTATTTTTTTCTTTTTGCAGGCTTTTGATTTTTATCCGTATAGTTGTTCTTGCATTGTTCTTGACTTGGAGAGTTAAGCATCAAAACCCAGATGCTGTCTGGTTATGGGGAATGTCTGTGGTTTGTGAGCTTTGGTTTGCCTTTTCTTGGCTTCTTGATCAGCTGCCTAAGCTATGCCCGATTAATCGGGCAACCGATCTTCAGGTTCTGAAAGAAAAGTTTGAAACACCGACAGCAAGCAACCCAACCGGGAAATCTGACCTTCCTGGACTCGATGTATTTGTCTCTACTGCAGATCCCGAGAAAGAACCTCCTCTGGTCACTGCTAATACCATTTTATCGATTCTAGCTGCAGACTATCCGGTTGAGAAGCTTTCTTGCTATGTATCTGATGATGGAGGAGCGCTTCTCACTTTTGAAGCTATGGCTGAAGCTGCGAGTTTTGCAAACATTTGGGTTCCTTTTTGTCGTAAACATGTGATCGAGCCAAGGAATCCAGACTCCTACTTTAGCTTAAAGAGAGATCCTTACAAGAACAAAGTGAAGTCTGATTTTGTGAAGGATCGAAGACGGGTTAAGCGTGAGTTTGATGAGTTCAAAGTCAGGATTAATAGCTTGCCTGATTCTATCAGGAGACGCTCTGATGCATACCATGCCAGAGAAGAAATTAAAGCCATGAAGATGCAGAGGCAGAACAGGGACGATGAGCCTTTAGAGCCCGTGAAGATTCCGAAAGCTACTTGGATGGCTGATGGTACTCACTGGCCTGGAACTTGGTTGACTTCTGGTAGTGACCATGCTAAAGGTGACCACGCCGGTATCATTCAGGTACAATCTCGTTTCAAAAGCTTTCTTCTTTGAGAAAATGGAATAGCCATTAATTCAAATTGTCATTTATTTCCTCACTATCTCATTTTGTTTCTCGATCAATGCAGGTGATGTTGAAGCCACCAAGTGATGAGCCATTACATGGAGTATCCGAAGGCTTTCTTGATCTAACTGATGTGGATATTCGACTCCCACTCCTCGTTTATGTTTCTCGTGAGAAGCGACCTGGTTATGATCATAACAAGAAGGCCGGAGCCATGAACGCCCTTGTCAGAGCTTCTGCAATTATGTCAAATGGACCATTCATACTAAATCTTGACTGTGATCATTACATATACAACTCTGAGGCACTAAGAGAAGGTATGTGCTTCATGATGGATAGAGGTGGCGATAGACTTTGCTACGTTCAGTTTCCGCAGCGGTTCGAAGGTATTGACCCGTCAGATCGATATGCTAATCACAACACTGTCTTCTTTGATGTCAACATGAGAGCTCTTGATGGGCTTATGGGTCCGGTTTATGTCGGAACTGGTTGTCTCTTCCGAAGAATTGCGCTTTACGGATTTGATCCGCCTCGATCCAAAGATCATACTCCAAACTGCTGGAGCTGCTGTTTCCCTAGTCGTAGGAGGAAGAATATTCCTGAAGAAAACCGAGCTCTGCGGATGGGTGATTATGATGACGACGAGACGAATCTCACTCTAGTCCCGAAGAAATTCGGGAACTCGACATTCCTTATTGATTCAATTCCAGTAGCTGAGTTCCAAGGCCGCCCTCTTGCAGACCACCCAGCTGTTAAAAATGGGCGCCCACCCGGTGCACTCACAATTCCACGAGAGCTACTCGATGCATCGACTGTAGCAGAAGCTATTGCTGTTATCTCTTGCTGGTACGAGGATAAGACTGAGTGGGGATCACGTATTGGATGGATTTATGGGTCAGTCACTGAAGATGTTGTCACTGGTTATCGAATGCATAACAGAGGTTGGAAATCGGTTTACTGTGTGACGAAACGGGATGCTTTCCGTGGTACTGCTCCAATCAACTTGACAGATAGGCTTCACCAGGTTCTCCGTTGGGCAACTGGCTCAGTGGAGATCTTCTTCTCGCGTAACAATGCTTTTCTTGCAAGCCCAAAAATGAAGATCCTTCAGAGAATTGCCTACTTAAACGTTGGAATCTACCCATTCACGTCAATCTTCCTCATTGTCTACTGTTTCCTCCCAGCGCTCTCCCTCTTCTCTGGTCAGTTCATCGTTAAGACGCTCAATGTTACTTTCCTAGTCTACCTTCTCATCATCTCTATCACTCTCTGCTTACTTGCCCTCCTCGAGATCAAATGGTCTGGAATCTCACTCGAAGAATGGTGGAGAAACGAACAGTTTTGGCTCATTGGAGGAACTAGTGCTCATCTTGCAGCTGTTCTTCAAGGTTTGCTCAAAGTCGTAGCTGGAGTCGAAATCTCCTTCACTCTTACTAGTAAATCCGGAGGAGATGATGTAGACGACGAATTTGCAGATTTGTACATGGTGAAATGGACTTCCCTCATGATCCCTCCGATTACGATCATGATGGTGAACTTGATTGCTATTGCAGTTGGATTCAGCAGGACCGTTTACAGTGTGATTCCTGAGTGGAGTAAATTAATAGGAGGAGTGTTCTTCAGCTTTTGGGTATTGGCTCATCTTTATCCTTTCGCTAAAGGTCTCATGGGAAGGAGAGGAAGAACACCAACGATTGTATATGTTTGGTCTGGTCTTGTTGCCATCACCATTTCTCTTCTTTGGGTCGCCATTAATCCACCGGCAGGAGCTACTGATATTGGAGGAAACTTCAATTTTCCATAATAGGTTGTGTTCTTCTCAAGAAACACAAAAACAAAACAAAAAACTTGGTTTTCTTTTTTATTGTAATTTATTCACATTCCTTTATTAGATTTCTTTTTTTGTTTCGTTCTGTCTGATGATGATATGTGGAGAACATGTTAGGACAGAGACCGGCTAAATATAGTTTGAACAAGTTCAGGAATTTAGTTTCTCTCGTTCTCTTTGCTTTTTATTTTTGTCGTCTCGTTGTATCATTTTATTACATGGATGTTTTGCACATTACATTTGTTTTTACAGAAATAATTTCCACTTGTTGTAAATTGTAAACAATTTGGTAATACTAAAATGTTTGATTATGACTAGGTTTTAAAACCCAAAATCCGTATCTTAATTTTGGGTCCACGCTAAAGTACTCTAATGTGTTATTTAAACTCACAGATCATGTCAGAAATCTCACATGCATATCTAATTTATGGAACATGATAGCATCAGAGCATTCGTACAATAATTCTCTAGACGTGAATCTCCTCCAATCTCCATGACTCCACGTGACAACAATCTCGGAAAACAAAGCATTATCGTGGATACTTTTTCAAGAGGAAGCATGTTGATAGACCTTACAATAATTTCATCAAATTAACCAAATTCTAAATATCATTACTTGTACATAAAATATTTGACCCAGCCAATTGGTCATCTTTGTGATTTTAATTTTAGTTCTAAATCATGTACATTTACATTCGCATTTAAAAGAAATCCATGTAAGATACAATAGAAAATTAATACAGTAAGAAAGTGATATATTTGTTATATGGTTTTTAACTCTAAAAGTATAGCCAAGGTTTTCTTAGTTTACGACGATCCGACTCTAATATCAGAGGTTTGAATCTTCGTCATTATTGGGATGCTATTCATTTAGAGGATTTTAGCATATTGTATTTTTGGAATAATTTCAAAATACAATAGATCATGTGGGATTCTGTTTACTTATATTTTTTTTTGTCAACTTAACTTATAAAAGTATTACAAAGATTAAATTAAAGGCATATTGTGCACAAAGGTATGAGATCGTGAAAATTTTCTGGTTGTGTGGGCATGGTGATCAGCTTTGTGGTTTAGTGCGCGAGAAACGTAGAGGACGATGCACGATCGAAATAAGCAACTGAGTCTTAAGAAATCTTTTAGATAAGGTAGGAAAGCAGGCCAAATGTGAGGCTCGTCCAGCATCTTAAGAAGTTCTACACAATCAACTAGAAACTCGATCTCCTCAACTTGGAGAGATGATAGGCAAGTCATGGCCCAAAGGAGCCCCTCAAATTCTGAGTGCAAGGAAGACAAACTGCGCCTAATACATTGTGCTCCGAAGTTGATACCCTCTAAACTATATGGGAAAGAGTACCAACCCAATCCTGAAAACAGATCAGATTCCTTCCACGAGGCATCCACCATGCATTAGTATCTTGAGAAGGCCGGACTGGCTGTCAATGGCCGTGAAACAAGTCCCGAATGAGTATGGGAAACCTGTAAATGACCACCCGACCCAACAGTATTTTCTTTATGTGCCTCGACCCATGTTCTCGCCTTGGTTTTCTCCAATTGGACAATGTTCTATGGATTCCTATCTTTATTTGAAAAAGTCTTTTCATTCCGCCCCTTCCATAAAAACCATAGGATCCATGGGAAACAATCATTTTCCTCCTTACTAGGTAATCTCCATAGTAGATGGTCAATATTGGAGTAAATGGAATCCCCCGAAAAATTCATTCATGCAAGATTTTTTGACAGAGCCCAGACCTGAAGGGCTGGCGGGCATTCGAAAAGTACATGATTAATCGTTTCCATTTCAGTTCCACATAAATCGCATCATACATCACAATTTATACCGCGCCTGATAAGGTTTGATTTAACTGCCAATTGACCTGAAACTGCTTCCTAAATGAAATGTTTAATCTTTTGTGGCGCATTCACTTTCCAAACCTAAGATTGTAAATCCCTTATAGTAGAACCAAAAGGTCGGAGTGATCCTAATGAGAGGTTCTATTCTACACAATTACCTGATTTCACTGAATAGACACCAGTCTTGTTATAGTGCCAACCTAGTCGATCTGAAACCGCTGATCGTGGGATATGAATCCCAAGAATTAGCTTCGCATCATTCGGGGAGAGTTGGTTAACTAGATTCTTGTGCCATACCGCGTATGCGGGTCAATCAACTCGGACACTCGTAAGCTCGAGTAAATATCTGAGGCCAACCCCCTGGCTGGTTGAGAGTTTCGATCCGGGATCCTGATGGTCTCTCAATCACCCACTTGCTTAATCAAGCCTTTCATTACTAGTCTCCGAGCTGAAATAATACTCTACCAACCATAGGAAGGAGAATACAAACGTCGAGGGTCTAGTGGATTAGTACAAAAGTATTATTGTCCCCGTAAAAGCTTCGAGAGAAGGGATTCCAGATGTTCCAATAATCACCATAACTGTTTGGCAAGTAATACCGAGTTAAATCCTCAATCGCCTTGAAACCTAATCCCCCTTCAGGTTTAGGTTTACAGACTTTCTCCTACCGGACCCAATGAATACCCTTCGAGGTTCCGGAATTATGCCACCAGAAATTTGCGATAGCTGCTGAGATCTTCAAGGTTATCATCTTTGGGAGATGTTAGCAAGATATAACATAACAAGGGATAGCGGTAAGAACTGATTTGATCAGAACCTCTTTATCCTCTTTCGATAGAAAATTTACCGTCCAAGAATTAATCCGTGAATTTACTTTTTCGGTAACAAATGCAAAAACCTTTGTTTTGGCTCATTCTAGACCCGCTGAGAGACCCAGATAAGTATCCATACCTCCGAGGGTGTTGATTCCCAGACGAACCTGAATTCCCATTCTCTTCACTTCGTCAATGTCTTTGCCAAATTGGATTGAGGACTTGGAAAAATTGATTTGTTGTCCAGAAACCTTCTCGTAGTTTATCAGTATGCAGAGGATAGTGTCTGCCTCTTCACGGTTCGCCTTGCAGAAAAACAGTCTATCATTCGCAAATAGGAGATGAGACACTACAGGACTTGACCTTGCGATAGATATCCCTGATAGCTCCTTTTGAGATTGCACCTTCTTTAGTTGAGAAATTAAGGCTTTAGTACATATGATAAAGAGATATGGTGAGAGAGAGTCACCTTGCCGGAGGCCCCATTTAGGTCTGACACATCCTCTTGGAATCTTGTTCAGCAAGATGGAGTAGGTTACCGAACTCACAAAGTGCATTACACCTTCCACCCACCTGTCATAAAAACCGAGTTTTAGAAGAGATAACGCAGGAAATCCCATTTTATACGGTCATATTATTTATTCATGTCAGTTTTAATTGCCATGTAATTCCCCTTGATCCTTTTATTAGTTTCTAAGGCATGAAATATCTTCTGGGCTATCAAGATATTGTCCAAGATTAGCCGTCCTGACACAAAAGCAGCTGAGTATCCGAGACTAACTTGGGAAGAATTCTTTTCAGTCTTTAAACACACAATTTTAGAGATGATTTTATATACCACGTTGCACAAATTGATAGGTCGAAATTCCGCCATAGCTGTCGGTCTTGGCTGTCTTCGGGATCAAACAAATGTTTGCTTGATTAATTTTTGGCTCAAACGCTCCTGTCATTATAAATTTATTAACAACTCGTACTATGTCAAACTTGATGAGATCCCACAATTGTTGGAAGAAAAGAGTTGTCATTCCGTCCGACCCTGGCGCTTTACATGGATCCATCATAAATAGAGCTCGCCTTACTTCCTCCATTGTCGCAGGTCCTAGTAAAATATGATTTTGATCCTCGGTTACTAGACATTCTATCCCTTCTAGGGACGCTTCAAAATCACTGGACCAGTTCGTGGTGAATAACTTCTCAAAATACTTTACTGCTTCAGCATCAATACTATCCTCCTGATCCACCCAGTTCTCTTGATCATCAAAAAGGCCGATGATCATGTTTTTTGCTTTGCACTATTTTGTTTGGGTGTGGAAGTATTAAGTATTTTGATCCAATTCTACAAGTCATCGATTTCGGCCTTTTTGTTTCCAACATGTTTTTTCTTCTGTATATGCCAAGCTTAGGTCGTAAGCCACTTTCTGACTTCGTAGTAGGACAAGAATCCAGATTTTTCATACTTTCCAATTTAGCTTTGAGCTCTTCAATCTTCATTTTTCCAAATGGGACTTGTGATTTCCGCCATCTTTAGATTTCTCATCGATAATTCTGAATTTTGTCGGAAACGCGGTTGCCTCTCAAATTTGCATACTGAGACCAACCTTTCACGACTATTTTATCAAATCCTGGTCTTCTTTGCCATCTCTTATCAAAATAAAATCTTGGCCGTCATATGGTTTCAAAATATTTAATTTCTGAAACTATTGGTTTGTGGTCCTATCTGATCATCTGTAGGTATTCTGTTTTAGATTATGGAAAGAAAGCGTGCCACTCCTCATTCTCAAACGCTTTGTCTAATTTACAGCGGATAATTTCATTATGCCGGACTCCCCTCCATGATCATGTGTCTCCAATACATGGAAATTTAAGGAAACCGCAGTTTTTTAACATTGTATTGAAAGGTACAAAGGACCTTAAATTCTGCAATCTTCCACCTTTCTTTTCATGGTGTCCGGAAAGTTCATCAAAATCTCCTATGATGAACCAAGGTTCCGCCTTTTGAGTGCCAATTCTTGTTAATTGTTCCCACACCTGATCTCTCAGCTTGTAGACAGGTTCTTCATAGACAAAAGATACGTATGTTGTTTTACCCCGTAAATCTAAGGAAATGTCTATAATATTTTTATCTTTATGCGATAGAATTACATTATAGTAATTTTTATAAAATAAAGACAGCCCCCCCCCCCTCCCACTTGATCCAATTGGTGCCATTGTGATCATATTATCGAAATTTAAAACTCATAATTCCTTCTATGTAGTCGTCTTGTTTTTTTAGTTTCCATTAAGAATAAGAAATCAAAACCAGAATATTTATTGATATCCTTCAAATAATTAAGGGAAATCGGGCTCCAATATCCTGACAATTCCAAAATAAATTTTTTAACATAAATTAAAACATGAAAACAATTAAGCGGACGATGCCGATTTACGAGAGTTAACACTCTCGCTAGGTCCCTGATGATGTTTGCCAGCCTTGGAATTCTTTTTTAGACGCCTCTGTGGTGCTACAGCCTCCTTAAGGTGTTGCTTTTTGGAGCTCATTCCTTTTAGACCACTCGTTGATTTTGGTTCCTTCTTCAACGTATCTGATAAAGAGCCTCTGCATGTCCCATCACGAACGATCTTAGTAGGAGGGAGAGGTGGCTTATTCACACCACTTTGAGATTTGGACTGCTCCTTTAAAAGGTTCAACCTTTCTTCCTCTGTAATAGTACCATAAGATTTCAACTTATCAAAATCCTCAGTAGAAAGACCTGCTATGATGTCATCCCCGCCACTTGTTTTGCTCTCCGACAAGAGATCACAATCCATGGGGTCATCGTCTCCTTGGAGCGGAACAAACTTGGGAGAATTATTCTTGACATTGTTCCCATTTTGTATAGAAATAAGTGCTTTAGATGATACCTCTTCACCATCGATACTCGGTGACAACATTTTCTTCTTTTTTGAGGACGAAAGAGCCTCATCAGAGTTTACTTTCACTTCATTATCTAGTGAGGAGCAGGTCGGGTTTACTGAAACCACGTCCTTGTGATGTTTTTTCTTCCGAGAACCGGTGAAATCATTTGCAACTGCAAGAGCATCCATTGTCTTGTTTTCTGCAATCGTCTTCTGCTGCGAAGATTCTCCTTGATTTGTTGGCTTGGGAACTAGCTCACGCTCCATCTGAGGCTAGTTAATGTTTGACTCGTATTGATCCAATTGTTTATGTCTCGATTCTTTGTTTCTACCCCTTCCACCTTCTTGTTTGTCATTATTGACTAAAGCTCCTTTGTAGCTTTGATTGCGATCAGATTTTTTCTCTACTCTCGCCATTCTCTCTTTTTCGGCTTTCCTATTTTCATGCTCCATTAGGCGTTTGCAGCGCGATACATCATGGTTGATGTAATTGCAATACCTGCAAATCCCTTGATGTCTGTCGTACCTAACCTTCACAAAGTTTTCCTCCCCATCCACAAACTCAACTATAGTTCTGATTACCGAGAACTTCATCACATTGACTTGCACCAAAAGTCGAGCGGCATCCACATCAATTTTGATGACCTGTCCTAATTGTCTGCCGATTGTTTCGAAAACCAGTTCAACTACAAATTTTGCTGGTATATTAGACAGATGTGCCCACATTGTTAAGGTGGAAGGATAATCTTCTGGAGCTCGGGTTTTCTATCGATCAAAGGTGATCATCCACCCATCAAAATGTGTTGCTCCGAGCTTAAAGACCTTCTCCATATCCTCGTTGGACTTGAAAGTAAACTGGAAACGTCCGAAACCAAGGTTTGTTCCAAACACTCTGTCTTCCATTCTCCATATGCGGGGGAAGCTTTGGATTAACGCACTGACGTCCAGTTTCGCGGATTCAAACACCTTCCCAACAACACCTTATAGTATTTTTCCAGCAATGCGCTATTATCAAAACTTGGAATTTTGATCCGTGGAACTGGTGATGGGGAGCTCCCGATGTTTATCTTCTTTTTTGGGGTTAATTGGGCCATGATACGTCTGCAAATTAATGAAATTAAGAGGAAGGATGAGTCGTACGAATTCTTCAATAGCCACTGTAATGAGTGGCTTATTTTATAGAGAGCAAAGATATAAATGTCGTGGATATTCCGATCCTGGTAATAAGAATTAAAAGTGATAAGTTTCCAAAACAATGGAATCAAGATCACAATACAGAGAGGGACTTCCCTTTTCTTCATTCGGTCCGCTAAGGTCTTGCGGAAGATATCCTTTTTGGTTAATGAATACCCTGAACTTTCCTTTTGAGTCCACATGATTTTTGATTTTGCGTTAATATCGGAGAAAATTGGAATTAACGCAAGTAATGTAAAATGCTCAATTCGAATCCTGATATGAGTTATCCATATCATAGAAATTGATGCAAGATTGCAATTAAGGGAAAGTTTGATTGACTTTCCATAACGAGATATTTTTGCTGCTGACTTAAGAAAGCCACCATGTGTTCCGGCATATCTGAACTGCTTGTTCGTGAATCCTCCTGGGTTTAGACTAGAGAAGCGTAATTCTTTAACTTGGATAGCTCTGTGTTCTAAGCCAGAACCCTTAGACTGTTTTGCCGTCTCCAACCTGGAATCGCACGAGTGTGGGACGAGTCCATGAGAAAGAGGTGAACCTTTCAAAACACTCGAGCCTTTTACGTTTAAAGCTCGTGGTTTCGAATAAGTCTTCGGTAGGTTGTTGATTAGATTGGTGGAATAATACATCCCGAAGGTTAGTATTACCCTTTTTGTCGTAATCAATGAAATAAACTAAAAACGCCGCCGTGATGGAGGCCTCCAATTTGACTCCGTGAAAAGATTCCTTGACCCTGGCATCGCCGATTTGTAGTTGTAAGGACCCTAGATCGCTTGAAATAAAACTAGGGATTTGAAACTGATGCTTCTCCCCAAATTGAATATAACTCCACCCGAGCCTCCTGAGGATCTTATTGGTGATCGCATAACATCGTAATATGTGTCCTCGTTCATATCGATCCGCCTTTATGATCTCCTTTGCCCTAAGTTTTCTCCTCTGTAAATCGCTCCACCAACTTAACTCTTCTCCCGCCTGTGAGCTGCAAAATGAGGGCTTATTATGTAATTGCCGTAATAGTCTCCAGAGACATCTTCTCTCCATTCCTTTAAACGAATCTATTTGCGGAAAATCGCTAACCTTCTCACCTCTGTCATTATTTATTTATCCTCAATATGTATTGTTTACTTATATTTTGAAACATCAAAATCCTTTAAAATCCATTAAATTCAAATACTATAATAAAGTCAATATTGAGTAATAAAGAATTTTAATGTATTTAAAATCTACTAAATAAATACTTAATCCAATAACAATGAATTTTATCAAATACATAATTCAATAACACTGGATGTGCTATGAATTTAATATACTTTTAAATCAATTAAAATATTGCATATCCTACCTACATGTAGTAGATTGAAAATATGATTTAGTTTATGAACTAGATATTGTTAAATCTAATTTTTTGACAAAAAAATTGTAAAGTTATGATATCACTCCTAAAAATTTGGATTTTTGTCATGAACATTAATGAAATTATCAAATCTTAATACTTAGGTCATTTTAATATTATCCAATCTTAATGCTCAAGAATTTTTAATAAACAAGCATAAAACTATTATCTTATAGAATACTACTTATGATAAAATGAGTTTTCTGATAAAATTCTATAACTTTAGTTATAAAATTAATCAATTGGATTAACTGAAAACGATTACTTAACAAACTAAAAGTATTTTAGTGGCGATCTAATAGGACTACAACACGAAACGTATGCTGAACAAACTCTCTTCAAACACGGTCATCATGCGGATAACATGATCATTCAATCTTTGGTGAGAAACAACACACGCATATCCAGTGACGGATCTAAAACTAATTTTAATATGGGATACATTATATTATATAAAAAATTAAAGTAAAAAAACTATTAATATAAAAGTAAGTTTCAGTGACAAACAAATAAAATAAAAGTTACGTGTGATAAAAAAAACTAAAGAACTATCCTATGTTCCTCTATAGTTTGAAATTTTTTTATCACTGCCTCATTTGTCATTATATCAAACAATTTTTTTTCAACAAAATAAAGTAGACAATCTTTTATAAATTGATCACCTATTTGATTTTGTAAGTTAGCCTTCATAATATTTATTGCAGAGAAGCATCTTTCCATAGTAGCAATAATTATCAGTAAAGTCAAAACTAACTTCAAAAGTCGATAAAACAGAGGATGTGAATGATTTTTCTTTATCTCTATAAGCATAAAATGTATAACTAACCGAAGATTTGTAGCAATTTAAGATAGAATTTATTGCTAAATTCACTGAGATGTGCTTTAACAAGTTTGATTCGAAGAAAAATACAATAATTGGTACAGCTTTTGCAAATCAATTGGAATACGTGTTTTAACATAATTTTCTTATTAAAAAATTACTTACTGTAGACATTGGGGATTGTTTATGTCAGTGCTAGACCTGAGTCTACGGAGATGAAACATTTGAATGGGACACCCAAAATTTTAGAGGTCCCCAAAAAAAATTTCCCAAATAGATATGTCTAATTATGTTCTTGTAAAAAAATTTTTAAAAATATGGACAAAATAGGGTATCAGTTATGCCACTTTTCAACTAAAAGGGTTAGTTTCTTTTTCCAAAACTAGAGAAACTGGTTTTCAGGAAGCAAAATGTGAAGTTTTAAAATTTTTTGTTGTCAAGGATATTGAACATATATTTCAGAAGAAGACTAAGCGACTTATACAAAGAAGAACACATTTTGATGAAAAGTCACAAAAAAAATGATGATGCTAACTCCGTTCTAAGCTTGGAGGAGGATTTCAGAATTAATTACTTCATCAAAATCGTTGATCACACTACCAGAAAACACCCAATTTGCGACGTCTTTTTGCGATGGAAAACCAACGTTGCAATTTTCCAACGTTGTTGCAACGCTCTTGCGACGCAAAACACAACATCGCAACCATGTCGCAATGTTGCGACGTATTCTAGTGTCACAACATTGCGACTTGGTTGCGATGTTGTTGCGATGTTATTGTGATGCGTAGTTGGAAACTGCAAGGGTGTAACAATATTGCGACGTTGTTGCGATGCTATTTTTCCATAGAAAATTGCGAGTTGGTTGCGATGTGATTGCAATGTAACTTACCCCATCGCAATTACATAGAAAATTTTCTCCTTTTCCCTATAAATAGCCCACCATGTGATTGTATCTTCACACCAAATCTCATAAACACTTAGAGAGAGATAGAGATTTCGGGGAAAAAAAGTATTTGAGAAATTTTATTTTTTAAAGAAAAAAAATGACATCGGAGCATGAAGTGTTCGCATTACGACGATGGATGTATAATCGAAAAGATCTGGAGATGGGAAAAGTGACGAAAGAGTTTCGAAATGGGTTGAGATCATTCATAAACCAGGCGCGACTAATAACCCATTTACTCCGAATGACGGTAACATCTTTTGTCCATGTGTAAAGTGTGGGAACACCAAATATTTGAATGTTGATATGGTGAAACGACATGTATATAATAAACGATTTACTCTGAACTATTATGTATGGTTTTCACATGGGGAGGGGTATAGTCTTAGTGCTGGGAGTAGTAGTATGGGTGCTGGTGGTGATGATCTACCTACTTTCAGACGGTACATTCAGACTTTGCTAAAGAGTCTAGAAATGTTTATCTTCAGTTATGCACAAATAGATTTAGCCCAGTTAGGTTGTCAGGGAGACAATATTCTTTATGGTCTGTCATATTGACGCCATACAATCTTCCACCTCATATGTGTGTAGGGAAAGAGTAAAGACATTGGCGCAACTCTTTTGCGAGTCGTTAAAACCTTAATTTGCCATCACAGTGGCGTCGTAGAGCCAAATAAACTTAATTTGGCCGCATCGCATCTTCTTTCCTTTTCCCCTTTCTCTTCTCCTCTTCGTGATATTCTTTCTCTTTCTCCTCTCTTCCTCCTCTCCGCGTCTCCTCCGCCATTCTTCCTTTCTCTTCCTCTCTCTTCTCTTCTTCTTCCTCTCCTCTACGCGTCTCTCTTCTTCTCTCTTCTCTGCTCCAATGTATGTAAATTCCTGGATTTGGAACTAAGATTCTAGGATTTGGAACAATGGATTTAGATCTAGGATAGTAAAAAAAACTTTTTAGGATTTTAAAAAACTTTTTTTTTCAAAACGTTTTGTAATTTTAAAAAAAGTTTTTTTGATTTTCTGTATTTCTAAAAACATTACGTAAAACGTTTCGTATTTTTTGAAAACGTTATGTAATTTTTAGAAACGTTTTTATGATTTTTGTAAATTATAAGGACATTTTCCAAAACGTTTTGTCATTTTAAAATATGTTTCATATTTTGAAAATAATTCATACAATTGATAAAGCCATAATCAAAATATTAATATTAACAAAATTTCTTGCAAATCCGGAAATCAAAATTGTTATAATTTCAGATGTCCGGTGTCAACAACCTATATACTCCCTACCTCACCGACGGGGGCAGATCTCAACAACCAACCCCTCGAGGATCTCAACCACAGTTGTCGCCTGGAGTGGGCAGATCTCAGCCGATGCAGTCTCCCAGCTTGAGATCCGTCCCATCGACTCCCGGTCGTAGCTTCGGCTCTCAGCCAGGCTACACTCCGATAAGGGAGAACAATTTCGCACCTACTTCTCCTAGCGAGTACGAGCCTTTGACGAACAATGTTGCTGCACGGATGGTCATCGAGGACATACTGAACACGCCCAACCACCACTACTTGAAAAATCTCGTTCCCCAGCGTCCGCCGGGAACACATTTGTATATTCTGAAATTCTAAATTTAGTAAAATAATTGATCAAGATGAATAAAGAAGCAAAGGTTGGACGTGACAAAAGAAAGAAAATCATGTTTGGTGGAAAGTCAACGGTCGCTGGGAAAGTCAACGGACGGTGAGGCACGGACCCCGGGAAGCAAGCGAGTCGAGGATTGTGTACCGCGGGTGTAGTCAACGGACACTAGAAAGTTTAATGGCCGGATCATGTACCGCGGGTAGTAGACGGGTCGAGGATCGTGTACCGCAGGGCGTGACATGCATGTATCACGGGTAGTAGACGGGTCGATGATCGCAGGCCAAGACACGCATGTACCGCGGGAAGTGAATGGTTTGAGTTCAGCATGTACTGCGGGAAGGTTTTCACGTACCGTAGGTCGAGGTCAGGGTGTATCGTGGGTCGAGCTCAGTATGTACCGCAGGAAAGAATTTCATGTACCGCAGGACGTGAATTCATGTACCGCGGGTCGAGTCCTCACGTACCACGGACAATTCAACGGTCGAATTGGGAAAAGTCAACATTTTGGTTTTATTGGTTTTTCCTCACATACGACCTCAGCCCATTAAGCCCATGCTTTTGGTTGGCTATGCTAGCTTTCTAGATTCCAAAGAGCCGACCGTTGAAGCTCTTGACCGTTGACACCAAAATTAAACATGTGACTTGCTTTTCTCTCGGATGGAGACAAGGAAAGGCCACTTTCAAGACTTGTTGATCCCCAAAAACTTCTTTGTCTTCTCTCTTTGGTATTTGCGGTTAGATTAGACCGAAGCCACTTATGTACACCGCCTATATAAAGGCCACAATCCATTGTAATAGCTTAAGTTGGATTTTAAAAAGAAAATTTGACTTAAATCTCTACTATTTTCTCTCTTGTTCTTCACGTATTCTTCATCATGATTCCGCAATTCTAACATGGTATCAGAGCAATTTGGTCCTTATTCTCTTCTCGAAACTCAAAGCTTCTAGCCTCTCATTCTCAAATTCTCTTCGGTTTCATTTCTAAAAACTTTTAGAAAATCTAAGCTATGGAAAATTCAAAATCTCTCTACATTTCGGTGGTCTTAAAGGGACCGAATTTCTTGTTGTGGGCAAGAACCACAAAGTCAGTCTTGCGCAGCCGTGGACTTTTGAGTCATATTGAAGGTGCAAACTCCAAGCCATCTCAAACAGTGCTAAGAGGAAAGGATAAGGAAGGATCCTCGGGAACGGCGGTGGAAGAAGAGGAAAAATGGTCTCAAGATGACCAGACCGTGGTTGTGCTCATCCATAACTTCCTTGACCCGGTGATTCATGAAGCATACTCCTATTTCGAGACGGCAAAAGAGTTATGGGAAACTCTCACAAAGGTTTACGGAAAAATTTCAAACATAATAAGAGTGTTTGAAATTCAAAAGGCCCTCAACAATCTTTCTCAAGAAGGCTTCGAGTTTACCAAACACTTTGGTAAATGGAGAAGTTTGTGGGCTGAGTTGGAAATGTTAAGGCCCACTACCCTTAACCCAAAGATTCTCGGCGAAAGAAGGGAGCAAGACAAAATGTTTTACTTGCTTCTCACTTTTGATTCAACATATTTCGATCTCATTAAGCATATGCTAAGGGCGAACAAGCTTCCAACACTCGATGAAGTATGCAGCCACATTCATAATGAGCAAGGATCCCTAGGTCTGTTTGGCGGAAGAAGTGACCTTCTCATAGCGAGTAAAGTGAGCTACAAACATGAAGACAAAAAGACTCTCACTTGTGATCATTGCAAGAAGAGAGGACACATCAAGGACAAGTGTTGGCTTCTTCACCCTCAATTCAAACCGGCTAAGTTCAAAGACACGCCAAGAGCAAATGTCTCTCAAAATGTCGTGGAAGAACAAGAAGCACTGAGCACATCCAGCCGTGAACTAGGAGCTGCGGCTCAAGCAAGCAAGCAAGAAGGTGTTCTCAAACAATCTGACATTGAGGCTCTCCTTAAGCTCCTTAGGGACTTCGGTATCACATTTCTATCCCATAAACACGTAGACTCATTTGTTGTTGATTCGAGTGTCTCACATCATATGATTTGCAATCCAAACTTACTAAATAATGTGAAACCAGCTTTAGGAAATGTGGTAATAGCTAATGGATCTAAGATACCAGTTAAAGGAATTGAACCTTGGAATTGTTTGAGAAAAATACTAAGGCATTTCTTATTCCGGACTTTGCTTCAAATTTGTTATCCGTTAAAAGAATTGTTTGTGATCTTGATTGCTATGTTATGTTCGGACCTAATGATGTGAAATTTCAGGATATTAAGACCGGGAAAATCATTGGTGAAGGAGTCATCAAGGGCGGACTCTATGTTCTTGAAGACACTAAGTTTATCTCTAATATTTCGCATGCTTTAAATTCCGTTAGTAGTTTGAGTAGTGTAGTTTGGCATAGTAGATTGGGTCATCCTCATGCTAGGGCTCTTGAACTTATGTTACCAAGTATGACTTTTGATAACCATAGTTGTGAGGCTTGTATTCTTGGAAAGCATTGTAGAACCGTTTTTCTTAAGTCTTCAACATTATATGAAAAATGTTTTGATCTAATTCACTCGGATGTATGGACTTCACCATGTTTATCTAGAGAAAAGGCTAAGTATTTTGTTACCTTTATCGATGAAAAATCAAAGTATACTTGGTTAACTCTCTATCCTTCAAAAGACAAAGTATTTAGTGCGTTTAAATTTTTTGAATCTTATATCACTAATCATTTTAACACCTAAATGAAAGTACTAAGAACTGATAATGGAGGGGAATACATGAGCCACCCATTTCAAGAACATATTACAAAACAAGACATTCTCCATCAAACAAGTTGTCCTTATACACCACAACAAAATGGTGTAGCCGAACGGAAAAATAGACATTTGATGGAAGTGGCCCGTTCAATGATGTTCCTTAGGAGTGTTCCAAAGAGTTATTGGGGAGATGACGTAACTACCGCATGTTATCTTATCAATCGCACACCGACCAAAGTTCTTAAAGACAAGTCTCCATTTGGGGTACTTACCAACTCAAAACCGTCCATTGATCACTTACGTGTGTTTGAGTGTATTTGTTATGTTTAAGTACCCAGAGAACTACGTAACAAACTAGAAGCAAAGAGAAAGCGGTGTGTGTTTCTTGGCTACTCAACTACTCAAAAGGGATTCAAGTGCTATGGTCCTGAGGAACAGAGAATGTATGTCTCTCGGGATGTCAAATTTATGGAGGACAAAGGTTACTTTGATGACAAGGATTGGGATAATTTAAGGGATCTCTCCAACTCATCAACTAACTGTGCCACCAACTTGAAAATATTGTTCGATCATCTCGGAATTAACCGACCAAATGATCATGGACCAAGACCAAATGATGGACCAAACTCGGGTGAGAATATTGGAGATCAACAAGAGAAACCAACTCATACGGGTCGCATCGAGTATGAAGACGCATAGGCAAGCGTCATCAAGAAGTACCTCCCACAACTCATGAGGAAAAGGTTGAGGAAGTACCGGCTGAGCCACAAGAGCCACAATCTCTTCGTAAAGGTACAAGAATTCGTAAGACAAGGGTTTACTACAATGGTCAATAAGGGAACCCAACAACTCATGAGGAGGATGGTGAGGAAGTACCAGCTGCACCACAAGAGCCACAATCTCTTCGAAGAAGTACAAGAAGTCGGAATACGAGGGTCTACTACAACAATCAAGCCGTGGCACATCCTATTCAAGAAGTGTGTTCTCTCGACCTTTTGCCACCAGAACATGCCGCCTTCCTTGGGAAGATTGAAGCCGAGTTCATTCCTCAAACCTATGAAGAAGCCAAAGACATAAAAGTATAGTATAATGCGATTAAGGATGAAGCCGGAGCAATGGAACGTAACCAAACTTAGTATGAGTCTGATTTACCTCCAGGAAAGAAGGCGGTCAGCTTAAGCTGGATCTTTACCATAAAATATAAGAGTGATGGAACCATTGAAAGGCACAAGGCTCGCTTGGTTGCAAGAGGATTCACTCAAAGCTATGGCGAGGACTACACGAACACCTTTGCACCCGTAGCAAAGCTACATACGGTAAGGGTTGTACTTTCCCTTGCAACTAACCTTTCATGGGATCTCTGGCAGATGGATGTCAAGAACATCTTTCTCCAAGGAGAACTTGAATAAGAGGTATACATGACACCACCGCCCGGACTTGAGGACACCATTAAACCCGGCAAGGTCCTAAGACTTCGCAAGGCCATATACGGCCTTAAACAATCACCAAGGGCGTGGTACCATAAGCTAAATACCACACTCAAGTCCTGGGGCTTCACGAAATCAGAAGCCGACAATACACTCTTCACAATCCGTGGCCCGGAAGGAATTGTGGTGGTACTTGTGTACGTTGATGATCTTATCATCATCGGTGATGATAAGAACGGTATTCAATCAACTAAATCTTTTCTTAAATCTGTATTTGATATCAAAGATTTAGGTGAACTCAAGTACTTCCTTGTGATAGAAATTTGCCGATCTTTGGAAGGTTTGTTTCTATCTCAAAGATAGTACACACTTGACCTTTTAAATGAGACAGGAAAGCTTGGCTCGAAACCAGCCACTCTAGAAGATGGCTACAAGGTCGCTCGAAAGGGGGAGAAAGATGACACACCATACGCGGATGCACCACAATATAGAAGGTTTGTCGGTAAGTTAATTTATTTGACAATTACAAGATATGATATTTGTTTTGCTGTGAATCAGGTATCTCAACACAGGAACGAACCTACGGTGTATCATTGGAGTTTGATAGAACGGATCCTAAGGTATCTCAAAGGAAGTCCCGGTCGTGGCATTTGGATGGGCAAGAACGGGAGTATCGAGATCGTGGGGTATAGTGATGCGGATTGGGCCGAAGATAAAAATGACCAGAAATCCACAACCGGATATTGCACTTTTATTGGAGGAAATTTGATGACTTGGAAGACCAAGAAGCAAAAAGTGGTCTCATGCTCGAGTGCGGAAGCTGAATACCGGGCAATGCGAAAACTCACAAATGAGCTAACATGGTTGAAAGCCTTGCTCAAGGATTTTGGAATGGAACAAGACCATCCGATCACTATGCATTGTGACAATCAAGCCATAATCCATATTGCTTCCAATTTCGTCTTCCATGAAAGAACCAAGCACATTGAAATGGATTGCCATAAGGTGAGGAAAAAGATTGAGGAATGAGTGATTCTTCTATGCTATACTAGAAGTGAAGATCAACTAGCAGACATTTTCACAAAGGCCGCAAGTCTCAAGGTTTATGATCATATACATGACAAACTTGGACTTGTGGATCTCACTTGGCCTTGATCAAAGGTCCCCTTTCCTGAGAATTGCACACTCTTTTTCCCTTGGATGAGTTTTGTCCCACGTGGTTTTCTCTCCAAGATTTTTAATGAGGTGTAGCTCTCAGGTCTTCCAAGCTTAACCAACATGTCCATTTATGGCTAAGCTTGAGGGCAAGTATTGATCAAGATGAATAAAGAAGCAAAGGTTGGACATGACAAAAGGAAGAAAATCATGTTTGGTGGAAAGTCAACGGTTGCTGGAAAAGTCAACGGACGGTGAGGCACGGACTGCGGAAAGCAACCGGATCGAGGATTGTGTACCGCGGGTGTAGTCAACGGATGCTGAAAAAGTCAACGGATGCTGGAAAAGTCAACGGTCGGATCGTGTACCGTGGGTAGTAGACGGGTCAAGGATCGCAGGCCGAGACACGCATGTACCGCGGGAAGTAAATGGTTCGAGTTTAGCATGTACCACGAGAAGGTTTTCACGTACCGCAGGTCGAGGTCAGGCTGTATCGTGGGTCAAACTCAGTATGTACCGCGGGAAAGAATTTCATGTACCGCGGATCGAGTCCTCACATACCGCAGACGAGTCAACGGTTAGATTGGAAAAAGTCAACATTTTGGTTTTATGGGTTTTTCCTCACATATGACCTCAGCCCATTAAGCCCATGGTTTTGGTTGACTATGCTGACCTTCTAGATGCCAAAGAGCCGAGCGTTGAAGCTCTTGACCGTTGACTTCAAATCAAACATGTGACTTGCTTTTCTCTCGGATCGAGACAAGGAGAGGTCACTTTCAAGACTTACGAATCCCCAAAAACTTCTTTGTCTTCTCTCTTTTGTATTTGCGGCTAGGTTAGACCGAAACCACTTATGTACACCGCCTATATAAAGGCCACAATCCATTGTAATAGCTTAAGTTGGATTTTAAAAAGAAAATTTGACTTAAATCTCAACTCTTTTCTCTCTTGTTCTTCACGTATTCTTCATCATGATTCTGCAATTCTAACAAAAATCAATTTAAATGATTTTTTGAGTTTAAAATGGTAGGTTCAATGATAACGGGAATTGGCGACTGCTGTGCGGAAATTTTTTGAAAGAGATTTCAAGGAACCGCATGCAAATTTTATGCAAGTAGCGAACCACATCAACGATAGGTGGTTCAAAAATTTTGCGGTAAGTTTTAAGATTCGTTTAGTTTTTTTCATTTTTCTCCCCACATATTATATATGATACACAAAATTTTCCCCTTGTAGCAACGATACCACCGGGATCCCTGGATTACGGGTGAAGTTCGTAACAAGTTCGAGGATGTTTTGAAGAGTCGCATGTGCGACCAGGTTGACTGTTGGGAGGCTAAAATGGAGAACACATGGCAACCAATGGGGGACCGAGAAATAATTTTTACCGGGATCAATAAACTAAAATAACTAACAACAATATTGGTGATATAATAGTTGATAAGAGTTTATTAGAGTTTTTCCGTGACTCTAAAAATTCATAGAAAAGATTATGAACATGTACATATTAAAATTTTATTCGTTTAGTAGGTCTAACAGATTCGAGTCTCAGAAATATGTAGTAATGAAAGAAAACATTGACTTAATATTTAGTGACACTGGCCATTTTATGCCCATATTATATTCAGTAACATAGTCATTTTTTTGTCGATAACTAAATCAACAAGACCCTATCTATAGTTTAAAACCTACACTACTAAATTATTTTTTAGGTTACCAATTGTAATAGAGATGAATCAAACTCCTAATGGCACAAACTATTTTTTAATTGATTAAAACCAATCAAATAAAAATATAAAACACATGATTTGCAATAGAGTGTTAAAAGAAAGAAAAAAAACTAAATCTAATTATTAAAAATATATAAATTTTATATAAAAACAAATTCTTCATATTTATGGGGGGGGGGTTCAATTGAATCCCCTTAATACAACATGGGTCCGCCATTGATGGCAACTTAGCAATGCCACATTGGTTCAACACCAACGTCTGGGAGGGTCTTGTCCGCTATTGGCAAGATCCGAAGTCCGAGAGGAAGAGTGCGAGTTCGTGGGCGGCATTGTAGTGCCCCGACTGCGATCCGACTAGTAAGTCACCAAGATCAAGGAAATGAACCGAAATCCGGTGTTTGGAAAAATTGTCGGAAGTAAATGACTAAGAATGGGAGTGTTTAAATTGGTCACGAAAGAGGCAAGATGGGTTAGAAAATTTTTGGGAAGGTTTTAGGACCAATGGTGAAATTCGACGTGTTTGGATTTGTCATGGTCGAGCATAAAGGCTGAAAGCTTACAAGGAACTTGAGTGGTAAGTAAGTTTTTTCCGTTGAATCATTTGCAATGACACGTGGCGCAATTAGGAAAAGGTTAATCACCGTGGAGCTTGTGTGGTTCAACTCCTTGTGTGATTGGTTCACCTTGTTGCTTAATCCGCCTATAAATAAAGAGTGAAACTCTTGAGATTTGGAAGAGAAAACTATAAGTGCTTACTACAACATTTCGGTTGAAAACTTAGCTAAAATCACTACCCAAAAGTATAGGGTTAAGTGCTTAAAGGAATGATTAATTCACAAATTCTCACCGATCAAAGGAAGGAAGCTATTAAGATGAGTTTGTGGTTAGGTCTGCTTAAGAGAAAGTGATTATGTGTCCGTGATTGCATGATGAATGAGTTTAAAGGATAGTATCACGAACGTATGTTGCCATGATAAAGTGATTATGTGTCCTTGGGTTAATTGCGGGTTGAAAGATTGTGGGATTGGGAATTTTTGTGGGTAGTTGCATGAATTGAGTGGTTGTTAGTTAAGGTGCTAGAATCTATATTGTGAATGTGAATTGCACCTAGTAAATTGATGGAAATTGATTAAACCCTCTAAGTGTAGTTGCGGATACATTGATAAAGTATAACGATCATGAAATGGTAATAGTGGGAATTGAAAGAGGATGTAAGTAAATAAAGGACACGTAAATGGGTAGGTGTTATGGTATATGTTGATTATATATGAGTAAAGGATGTAAGAATGATGTGTATGATTATGCATGAAGACTTGTTCATGTGTGCGTGAGTAATTGTTATATGATTTGATTATACGCACATGATTGAGATTGTTTGTGGATGGTGTGTTGAGAACATGGCTTCGTACCAAGTGTGGGTACGTGAAGCGGATGGTGTTGATTGTGAATGAGGCTTCGTACCGAGTGAGGGTATGTGAAGCGTGTGAATGTGGCTTTGTACCGGGTGAGGGTACGTGAAGCGTGTGATTGTGAATGTGGCTGCGTACCGAGTAAAGGTACGTGAAGCGTAGAGATAACATGTACTGTGTGTACATGGTGCGCAGTGACCAACCACGCCGGCACTGTAATATATTGCGTTGTTGGCCCACAGTAAGTTTATCGTGTATGTGGGGACCGACAATGCCGGCACTGTAATATAATGCGTTGTGACTGGTCCACCATATTGGTGAATGGTAATGGAATGTGATGACTGTTTGCGTGCATTTCTTGCTAACATTGCCTAATTGTGGTTCTTGAACTCGCTGAGCAAGTATTTGCTCACGTCTCACTTCCCTTTTGCAGGTGACCATAGTAAGAACCTCTAGGCCGAGAAGGAAAGCTTAGGAGAACCGGTGTACATTTCTCCTTTTGCAAATATATGTAATGATACGGTTTGTAAAGTACTTTAAACTCGGCCGAGGACTTGGATTTATTTTGTAAACTCTTTTGAAAATAGTACAAAGTGTTTTCATATAAAATGGTTCGTGTGTGTTTAGCCTTAGTTCGGGGTAAACTAATGGACTATTGTCTTGGGTTGCAAAGCCTTGAGATAATAAGACGGGACGAGTATTTGAGCTTAGGTCAAGGACCGAATGTGTTTCGGATCCCTTGGCTCGTCGGCTTGAATGCACATCAGTAGCGTCTCCGGTCTAGAACGGACTGGGGGTGTTACAGGCACGGTTAGCCGATCCTCATGGCGATGGTCCCCACAAACATTGCTCGGACCAAACTTCGTTCAAGGCCCGAGCACGCAAGCTGTTAAAAAATTATTTTATTACATTTACACAACTTTTTATAAAATTATATTCAATAATATATATATTACTACAATACTTTCAGCAAGAATGAACTGGGGATCCTCACCCTGCTTTGGTAGAGACGCTCTACGAGACAAAAAAATTTAACAAGGCTGACATATTTGTTGACAAGAAGGCCGCGCGGATGTACAACGAGGTCACTGTAAAGATGTAGGAGCTGACCCAAGATTGCGTTGATGAGAGCACTGCATATGCCCCGCTGTCTACCGCACAAAAGAACCAGCTATACGCTGAGGTAAACTTTTTCTTATTTATTTCATATATTTTCCATTTCAATTTGTTACACTTACGTACTAATTTGCTTTTTCTTTTCAGGTTGCTCCCCGTAAAAAGGGGAGACTTTTTGGGACCAGTCGCTCGCTGGGCTCGCGGATAGATCAGTGCTTCTCGGCGCAAGAATCCCATTCCCAAGCCTCTGCGGATTCCGATAAAATGGCGAAGACGGAGAATAAGGTAGAAGCAGCAACAACTTTGATTTCTTCCCATCATCAGAAGCTTTCGCAGTACGATCAGCTATTCTCTTATTTGGCTTCAAAAGACGAATTTCTAGCTACTAAGCTGAAGGAGCTGCACCCCGATCAAGTTTTGTGACCGCAGAGCAGACATCAAAACAAAACCACGACTTTTCCGATAATTTTTAATTTTTTTATGTAAATAATTTTAAATAATTTGGAAAATATTTTCATTTTGATGTATATTATTTTAATTTTAATTTTAATAATTTTAAATTAATCCATTTCTATTTTATTTATAATTAATAATAATTTAAATTTTTTAAAAATAATCTTTTACGAAGTCCGTCGCAATGACGTCGCAGAAACTACCTCGCAAAAACATCGTAGATTCTGGCTCGCAACTTTGTCGCAGGGTGTACCTCGCAAAAACGTCGCAGATGATGCCTCGCAAGATAATCGCAGTACGTGCCTCGCACCAACGTTGCAATGAATGCCTCACATCAACGTCGCATAGTCGGCCTTGTAGAGACGTTGCAGAGCATTCCTCGCAACATCGTCGTAACTCCTGCGACGTATTTGGAAGGCCCCTATCCATCGCAGGATTACGACACACTAGTGATGTCGCAATGTTTGCGACACGACTGCGATGAATTAGTTTTGTGACATACGTATTGTGACAAATTTGTCGATGTCGCAATGGTGTCACAAATAGCGATTTGCTACACCCCTTCAATGCTCCTTGCCATCGCAAATGACAAGTTTTCTTGTAGTGTCAAGCTTTGGTTTCTTTTCTTACAAGGTTAGAATTATTTCATGAGGATGAAGATATATTTTTTTTTTGTTCAATGCAGAGAAGTTAAATTCTACAAGTGATGATAGTTTGAGGATATCATGTACTAAGCTAGAAAAAAAATTTAAGCACAAAGAAATTTCATATATTAGTGAAAATGATTTATTTATGGAAATCAAGGTTTTCAGATAAATTATACCAAAATATGTAAAATATTTAATTTTTTTAAGAGATTCAAGGATTGTTATCCTAATGTATAAGTTGCATATAGGATAATGTTCACCGTTCCGATTTCAGTTGTTTCAGCTGAAAGAAGTTTCTCTATTGAAGTTGATAAAGTCTTACATACGATCGACTATACCACAAAAACGAGTATATGGATTACTATGCTATAGATAAAAAAAATCATGCTTAAAAATATTGATTATGCAACTTTGATGAATGATTTTGCAGAGAAAAATGCAAGAAGAATTATTTTTCAGAAACAAAGTTGTTAACTTGTTATTTTTTAAATTTATGATACTGTTTTTTTGTTCAACCGAAATTTAATTTGTTTTCATTTTTCTACTTTATTGTTTATTTATTTTGAATGGACCCCATAAAATTTAGGTACGGCTATGCTCTCTATCGCCATATAAGAAATGGAGAAAGCTGATTACTTCTCATTCGTGATGCTCATCAACATGTTACAACCTGTAAACCCTAGATTATAAGCCGATGTTACATTCTTAATGCCAAAGGACAAAACCCTTTCAAGATCAAACATTGTTCACCAAGATGCAGTCTCTGAGTTCTTGCTTCGCCATTCGATCCCTTCTCCTCTTCTTTTCGAGCACCTTAGTCTTATCCCTAATGGCTCCATTGTTCCTTCTTCTTTACCACATTACAACCTCGAATCTCCAATGGTGGAAGATCAAACTACTTAGTCAACAATGTCAAGATCATAAGCCGCAACATTTGTAACTTAGGATCTATCAAATGTCATGGTATTAATGGTATATTACCATCTCCAAGAACAATGGACGATATTTCTCGTGGAAATAATCACACTTCACCTTCCATTTATTTCCCTAGCATCCACAATGACAGTGTTCACAATGGTTCGGTGGTTCCTGCTGATCATAATACTGATCATTATAACGCTCCTCCTCCATCAAGCAGTCCGACTCATCAGCTGCCAAAATCAGAGTCTCCTAAAGCTCGAGAAGAGGATTTATTAAGTTTAATCTTTGTTCTTATTCTCGGATTATTAGTGGTCATGATCGGCTTGTAAAGATTAATACAGCCTATGGCACTTATTTATGTCTTCTTCTAGTACTCTCTTCATTGTAGTTTACATACTTATAATTGATCTTTAAATTATAAAGATATGAACTTTATATTGAAAACAGTCATTTCCAATGTCAACTTCTCATTTTTCAGGTTTTTTGAAACAATTAGATTCATAGAATTAGATTTATAGTCCAAACTCTAAATTCCCGCACATAAATACGCCTACATTTGGAAAAAATAAAAGAATACGCCTACATAAATAATTTTTATGTTTTGATATAAATGTAAATCTACAATTTTTACACAAAAATGATACATGAGACACAAATGTGTTTTAATTTTGACAATGGATTGAATCTTATCGATTTAATTATTATTGGAAAAAAATGATATATGAGACACAAATGTGTTTTAATGGACCAAAGGGTTCGGGTTTTGGGGTTAAATAACCATATTTCGGGTAAAACCGACCCAAGTTCCAAAATCTCTTGCTTTTTTTTACCCTTTCGCAGAGAAACCCTACCAAAACCCTGGACTCTCACTGCCTCCATTTCTATGGCAATAGACATTGTAGCTTGAAATTTCTTGTTCGTCAAGCTAATCTCTTCCTCTTAAATCTCATCTCTATCATTTCAAAATTAGAAAAAAGAAAACCCTAGTCTGCTCAGCACTCCCTTGGAAATCTCTTCGGGGAATAAATGGCTCAGAAATGTGCGATTACTGTTATCTCAGCTATAGCAGCATCAGCTGCTATGGCGCCGTCAAAATTAGCTTCTGCAGATGGACCGTTCACCTTCTCTGGCTTCTCTACTCCTTCACCTGCTTCGGTTCCTCAGCAGCAAGGTTCCCCTCCGCCGGAATCTAAGAAAGAACCATCTGTTTCTGGCGAAGAATCTGATGTTCCTCCACGAATTCGCAACAACAATCCGAGGACGACGTCCGCTGGATTTGATCCGGAAGCGTTGGAGCGAGGAGCTAAGGCTT
The DNA here is from genome assembly GCA_963920545.1 of Lepidium didymum. Taxonomy (NCBI): domain Eukaryota; kingdom Viridiplantae; phylum Streptophyta; class Magnoliopsida; order Brassicales; family Brassicaceae; genus Lepidium; species Lepidium didymum. The sequence continues at coordinate 13,471,498 of OY986996.1, forward strand.
TGAAGGGGATAAACAACTCCGCTCATGCCAAAAAGGTCTTAAGAATTTTTGTCTTCTCTTTTTCTTTCTGGATTTTAAGAAAGCTTCAAATGGATTGTATTGATTTTTTTTCTTTCTTTAATCTATGCCGAAATAACCATAGAGACTATACATAGATCTTATTAGAAATTTATCAAGTTTATTTTTCTAAAGGGCAAAATTTATCAAGTTGAGTTAATAGTTTCTTTGTTTATAAAATTCTAAGGTTGAAAAATAAATTTTTTCTCGGTTGTTATAATTTCTATGATGAAGCTTATGGAAGAGATAGGCTTGAGCTTAAACGTTTCTCATGGTAGAGTTCTGGGATGGATGTCAAAAAATGTTAAACTTTTCTTTGTATATAGGTTATGCGTGGCCTCAAAGTTGATGAATGTTTGGTTTTCTGGTAGGTATTTGAAAGTATTAAGACACAAGAAGAGACGAGGCAAGCTGAGTTTACAGCTAAGGCTCAAGAGTTTAAAGCTATTCAATCCCAAGCTGAAGCTGTGAGATTAACTTACTCTTTTAAGTTCTTTGTTAATATATTTTGATTTCATTGTCTGATTATGTAGTACCTGCTTAGGCTTTCTCAAGACGTTTCACGTTTTAGGTGCTGATATAGTATATATATCCTTACAAAACAACTCTCTGTTACCTATTAGCATTGATTTTGCAACATCGTTGGTACTATTCGTTGCTGTTATAGTTTTGCTGCATCTTTCATTGTTCTTCTTTACAAATTCTTGGTTTTAAAGTAATGTTCTATTTTCACAGGAGAGGCAAAGGGTAATATATGAGGAACAGAAGAAACTTGCTCAGCACCAAGCACAAACAAAATCACAGATGGCCCGCTATGAAGATGAGTTAGCAAGAAAAAGGATGCAGGCATACAAGTCTACAAATACTTTTATATTTATTTAACTTTGAGAAGTTTTCATCTCACTCATAACTTGTGTTGTATATCTTGTTATAGGCTGAAAATGAGGCCCAGAGAACAAGAAATCAAGAACTTGTGAGAATGCAAGAAGAATCAGAAATTAGGAGGGAAGTAGCTCGACGAGCTACTGAGGAAGAGATTCAAACACAGAGAAGACAAACAGAGAGGGAGAAAGCTGAGATTGAACGTGAGACAATCAGAGTCAAAGCCATGGCAGAAGCTGAAGGGAGAGCCTGTGAATCGAAGCTTTCTGAAGATGTCAACAGGAGAATGCTTGTTGATCGTGCAAATGCTGAAAGAGAGAAATGGGTTTCTGCCATTAATACTACATTCGATCATATTGGAGGTCTGACATTAGTGACAATTAGTATCTCTCTATGGTTTTAATTCATTCGTTGTGGAAGCTTATCTATGGGAGTTTTATGTTAGCCATAATTAGAGTCTAATAGGTAACTTACGTTATAATAGCCTTTTGACTGTCTCCATCTATCTGTAGTTTTCCCTTCTTTCGTTCTAATCTTTGGATGTCCTAATTAGATGCTTTTCTTATTATCTTTTCAAAAGTTGATGGACTCTTTTTCTTTTTTACTAGGGGGCTTGCGTACCATTCTAACGGATCAAAATAAGCTGATTGTTGCAGTTGGAGGTCTCACTGCTCTTGCAGCTGGGATCTACACAACGAGGTAAAGCCTTAAAATGTCGAGAAAAAAATGCCAATCATGAGTTGTTGCCATTAATGGCAAAGGTACTTAGCCATCTTATAGATTGATTGTTGCAGAGAAGGTGCCAAGGTTATTTGGAGCTACGTGGATAGAATATTAGGACAACCTTCTCTAGTTAGAGAATCATCGAGAGGAAAGTACCCTTGGTCTGGTTTGGTTTCTCGTACCTTCTCCACGTTGCGAGGTGGTGGTAAGGAGTCTGCATCCAAAAATGGAAAAGGGTTTGGTGATGTTATTTTGCATCCTACTCTTCAAAAGAGAATCGAACAGCTAGCTAATGCAACTGCCAACACAAAAGCCCACAAAGCACCGTTCCGAAATATGCTCTTCTACGGTCCACCAGGAACAGGAAAGACAATGGCTGCCCGAGAGCTGGCTCGTAAATCTGTATGTGTTCTCTAGTTCTAATGCTTAGTATTTCTATATTAGCTGTGAAGAACAGATTCATCTGAGCTGCAAGTTGAGATGGTAGTTCTAGGTTGCTCATAGGCATTAACATTGCAGCATTTCAGGCTTGTTTCTTTGAGAATCACTCTCTTCCTTTGATTTGTTACCATTCAGGGTCTAGATTATGCATTGATGACAGGTGGAGATGTTGCTCCACTTGGAGCTCAGGCTGTTACAAAGATACACCAACTGTTTGACTGGTCCAAAAAATCTAAGAGAGGCTTATTGCTCTTCATCGATGAAGCAGATGCCTTTTTGTGCGAGTAAGTTCCAAATCTAGTGCTGACTAATAATCTTAACTCAGAAAATTTAATTTAATATGTTGATTCGATTGAAAAATTGACAGGCGGAACAAAACATATATGAGTGAAGCCCAAAGAAGTGCATTAAATGCACTCCTCTTCCGTACTGGTGACCAGTCCAAAGACATAGTCTTAGCGCTTGCCACAAATCGACCTGGTGATCTAGACTCGGCAGTGTCTGACCGTGTTGATGAGACTCTGGAGTTTCCCTTACCTGGAGAAGAAGAGCGCTTCAAGCTTCTAAACCTCTACCTAGACAAGTACATATCTAAGGCTAATCTTAAAAAGCCGGGTCTGCTCCAACCCCTTTTCAAAAAAGAACAGCAGAAGATTGAGATAAAAGACATCACCGAGGACCTCTTGAGGGAAGCTGCTGCCAAAACAAAAGGGTTTTCGGGTAGAGAAATCGCGAAATTGATGGCGAGCGTACAGGCTGCTGTGTATGGAAGCGCAAATTGCTTATTAGACGCAAACCTTTTTAGAGAGGTCATTGATTACAAAGTCGCCGAGCATCAACAGAGAAGGAAACTAACTGGTACCGATACAGTGAACACGAAATGAAATCTTATAAACTTATCATCAACATCTGCAGGTGTAGATTTGAACAATACTCAATAAATTCATAACCCTGGGCGCTATTCTCAATAGGGTTTAGGCAAAAAAAAAAAAAAGCTTTGATTTTCCAAATTGTTTCTCCCTGTGATTCTAAAGGTGAGTTTTTGAGATTCTTTTCTTCTTAGCCATATTAAATGTTGAGTTGATCTGATTATATCACTCTTTTGAACACGAGGCAATACCAGTCTTCTTGTGTGACATTTCCCAGTTCTGACCATCAAAGCTTTTGACCTCGATGTGATCTAATGTCCCCGACTTGACACACTTAACCGTGACTGCGACTCCATCGGGGTTCGACCTCGGGACATAAAACGATGTAATCCCACAGACCTTGCAGAAAGTATGCTTCGCCGTGTGAGTTCCAAAAGTGTAAGTGGTGATGAATTCTTTAGAATCATCGAAAAGCTCAAAGTTGCTTGAAGGAACAATGAAATGAACATTGCCTCTCATTGAACAATTTGTGCAGTTGCAGTTCCAAGCCACCACACTTCTTGACGCTTTAACCTTCCATTTGATTCTCCCACAATGGCATCCACCTTCATGAAGTATCAGTTCTGATTCCATACCTAGTTATTGCTGAAATCTGAAATCAGATCTTCGTAAGAGAAACTATTGATATTCAAACAAGTTGATCTGAAAGTGAAGAAATAATAGCTTCAAACCGTATAAAAACCTGATTTGAACGGCAAGACCCTTGGAGTTCTAGAGAAAAAAATTATTGTTTTGAGTTTTGGAATATTTCTATTACATAATGGTTCTACATACAGTAGTATAGAATAGACAAAACATTCGATCAAGTTATCAAACTTGATTTTGTTTTGTCTATTTTTGACAACAGAGATTTTGTTGCAGAGAGCGTTATGGTCCCCAACTCCCCATCGACGAAATTGAGCAGCTCAATGAAAAGGAGAAGTAAAAAATGGGCTTTAATGGGCCTTAAGATATTTTCGATTTGGGCCTTAAGATCTTATTTGCATAAAATTTCCAAATAATCAATGATACTTTCGTGTGCCCTAATTCACCATCTGAGATCAAATCTTCGAACTAGTTGAAATTTGGAATTGAGATTTCTCTGGGCAATTTTTGTGTTTCTCTCGTTAGGACAATCCAGAAATGGCAAGTGAAGAGGCGAAGGATCCATGGAAAGGAGGAGAGTGGGGGACGAGTGAGAAGGAGAAGGAGAAGAAGAAGCCAAGTGGTGGTAAAACGGTAACGAGAGTGAGAAAACAAATGCCGAGGGGACTTGAAGATAAATACGAAGCTTACTTCCTACCACGAAAGCCATGGCCGAAAGCTCTTGCCTTCTATGGAAGCTTCATCCTTGGTGGAATCGGTGCTGGTATGCTTATTGAAACTTGGATCAACAAAAAAGTCAAAGAAGATGGAGGAGTCATTTGGGAATTCGACAAGTGAAAAAGCTTTTAAATCCATATGGTTTACATATATAATTGTAAGGAACAAGAGAAATTGTTGAAGACAATGCGATTCGACTATTTGTTTAAATTTCGTAGGATTGAATTCTTTCAATTTTGTTTCATAATTCAGAAATCATGGATATCAAAAGAAGACAAAGTGTAGTTTATAATATTTCTGGCTTTAGTATTTTTGGTTGAAAACTGTTAAAAAAAAATTTCTGTTGTTGAACCAACCAAGATTATTATATATTGATAGATTGACAGATAATAAAGAGTCTAGGTTGTTTTGAGCTCGATGGTAAACTTGATAAATTCTACGAGCAGGGAACACACATCATCTCAAGTTACAACAACTACAGAGAAAGCAAGTCAAGTGAACAACAACAAACGAGCAAAACCTAGAATAAGAAGGTTTTTGACTAAAAATGAAGGTCTTCTACTATTACCTCCGAAACATACCGGAACTTTGAAGGGCCCTACCGAACTCTGCAATTATCGAAGAACTCTTCACTATCTCCCATATCTTTGCTGAGTTTTTCAGCCACCCGCGTTCCGAGACCGGTCTTCAAAAGGACGTAGTAGACTTAGAAGACAAAACCTGAGATGAACAAAGTAGCGTCTCAATGAATAGAACACGTCGGTACATGTACTGCGGTAACTTCCACATGACCCAAAACACTAGTTCTTGAGTGTAATCATGTGGATGAACGTGTACATATCTATGCGTGCATATCTATGTGTGGATAATACACAAATCCGGGAGATAAAAAAGGAGGGATGAGAAGAGAAAGAGACCTGATCCCTTAGTTTCCTCATAGCTAATTGATAACTCTCGTGCTGGTTTCTCGAGCTTTTAGATGAAACTACAAAAGCAACTGGCTCCTCTAACTCAGAACCATTTCTTCCTAGCCTAAATGAACTTGTTTCGAAATACTGCGCCAGGGCCTTTCTTAGCTGCAAAACATTCTTTGGAGATAAATCTTGATCCTGAAGCCTGCAAAGTTGAAAGTAGGAATAGTGATAAGCTAAAAGTGCACAGATTTGTCAACTAACAAACCAACAGGAGTACATATTTTTCAAGTTCAATACACTTTATTCAGCAATAGCTAAACAGAACCACTTTAAATTAACAGACGCTCAACAAATATTATTGTATAAAACAAGCAATAGAAGAATGCTGCATTAGTTCACAAGGCTATAGTACTTAATCTTATCGTGACATAAAATCAAGAATATTGATATAGACGAGACTCACTTTGTGTGCACAAATATAGGAGTAGCCATATATTCATTTCCCTCAGCTAATTTGTCCTTATATTCCATTTCAGGCCCAATCTCAGAGATTGAAGACGGGAAAGTGCTGGTGAAGATGGATCAGGTATTACATGCTTTAACAAATCCACCTGCAGTAAGAAAACGGAGAAGTTGCATGATCATTTGAATAATGATATAGACTAACCTGTAAAAAAATCATCACCAACAAGCCTTTCTGCACCATATTCTAGGTCCAGAATTTGCAAGATTCAAGGTTTTATGCAAAGAAATGCCTATATATTAACGTTCACATACCGTGGACATCAGATGCCACATGTTATCTTCATGAACTCCTTCAGATACCACCAGCAACACGTGACAAATGGATGCTAAGAGAACACCAAGCTACAATTGTTCCTTGCACCAGTCCAAAATAAAAACGATTAGATTAGAACTCTACCCCGATTAAATACCCAACACAAGGAGCATCGCCATCTCTAGGGAAAGGAATACATACAGAAGATAAAACAGTGGAGAAAAACTACGAAAGCAAAGAAGTGAACTGCTGAAACAATTATCAAGTTATAGTCTCTGTCACGTCTTCAAGTTACCTGGATACACATAATTTCGTGAGCCAACTCAGCCGACAGAGAGTCACTGCCCAAGACTGGTATCGATGATGAACTATCATGTCTGATTATCTCAGCCAAGATAGATAGACTGAAAACAGGCTGCAGAACAGAATTACAGGGTACTGATCAGAAAGTAAAGCTAAGTCTACGAAATCGCATCCACTTCGCGAAAAGGAATGTGATGATCCCCCAGTCAAGCCTAAACAAAAGAAAATAGAATAAAAAAAATTGCAAAACACCTGAGCATCAAGAAGGATGAATCTCTCGGCGGAAACTCTTGGTTCAATGCCAACTGTACAATGCTTCGCAGCTGCTTTGATCTCTTCCGACTGAATAGAAAATGGTGGTAGCATTCCTGTAAAGTAGCAGACTTGTATAAATTTTGGTAAACTTGGATGAACAGAAACTAGCCCGTTCCAAAGACATGCATTCAATCACTAAATTTCTTGACGACAACCGAACTGCGACATTTATGTTATATTATCCAAGAAAAACAAAAACAAAAATATGATATTTTCTGTGAATACTACTAAGTACTAACCAGGGGAGCTCCTATCAAAAGAGTAGATTGCATTCAAAATTGTCGATTTGCCAACACCCGGAGGACCAATCACTCCAACCACCGTGAAGTCAGTATTCTCGGTAAGGAACTGTCAAAACCCAAACCCAGCACATTTGAGAAAAAAATAAAAGAACCAAGTGAGAGTCTATGTTCTCTACTTAGGATTAACAGCATGGAACTTCACATCCAATTCGCCTACATAGATAAAGGAATGCTTTATAGCCTCGAAGAATGCTTTAATGGAACATAAATATCTAATGTAAAATGAGACAGGTCAAGTAAGGTAACCATATCAAATCATTCCAAAACATAAAAGTTCGTATCAGTTTCTCTAGATTCAATCACCGGTGATGGACCGAGATGTTAACCTGCTGATGAAGAACAAAACACAAGAGGGAGTGAGAGAGAGACGAGTTACCGGAAGAAAGCGATCGATGTGAAAATCCCAAGAATCAGAGAGCATATTCAGAGAGCTGACGGGAGGGAGACGAGATCGCGACGCATTATCGTCGTCGGAATTTCCGCGTCCGAATTTACCGGTAATTGGTGAGACGGAAGGTTTAGCCAAAAGGATTTTAGAAGCCGCCGGTGAAGACAGTTGGCTGCCGCTAGAAGAACCAGCCATAGTAGATTCCAATATCTAAACTTGACCAGAGACAACGATGATTATGACGTCGCGATTAGAGTGCTCTACCGCAAAAATACGAGCAAACTCTAACTCGTATATTTCAACGTTTTGGGGTTCGCGAAAGAAGAAGACATTAGATAGTTTGAAACCTCTATGTCAAAAACTCATCAAAGCACAATTTTATCTTCCAAATTTACCGACTTTCCATCTCGTGCAACTACTATATATACTCACCCCTTAACACATTAACTCTTGCACGTTTAAGTGGGTCGCCTCTTGGCATGTGCGATGCAATTCATTCTCCACAAATAGAACCAATTTATGTGAGCTACGTACTCCAGTACAATCATTATGATGTTTGTTAAACTACACTCCTATTTTCTCAAGAATCACATCAATCATGACTAGAAAAAATGATTTACTCACCTCCTTGAATACGCTATTCAATGATTCTGCACTATTTATCGTTCCTATATTGTACATTTTTCCAGGAAAGTAACACTGAGCCCATTTGTCTACGTCTACACCAAATAATCAGCCACTTTAGGATATATGCTTCTAAATTCCTCATACTCTCGCTCAAATTGAGTCTTTGTATCAATCTGACTCAACTCCTTGAATCTCTGAGCAACACTTTCCTTGTGGAAGTTAGAAGTCTTTGTTCTCACATTCTGGGATAAGTGAAATATACAATATACATGATGCGATCTCGGGTACACTTCACTAATTGCCTTGATGAGGCTAAGATTTCTATCACTAATAAACACCGATTCTGAATCATCTGGCACGACGTTTTTCAGCATAGTGAAAAACCAATTCCAGCTTGCATCTTTCTCACCATCAACTACAGAAAATGCAATCAGGTAATGATGATGATTCGGATCCTAAGCAGTGGCAAATATATGAACATCACCATATGCAGTTTTAAGAAAAGTTTCATCCATACAAATCACTTTCCTCATGCCATTAAAACCCTCAGTACAAGCTCCCAATATGATGAATAAATATTTGAACCGGTTTATTTTGTCCAAAACTAATTTCGTCACCGTACCAAAATTCGTCTTCTCCAAGATAAACAAATAGGATGGCAACCTCTTATAGCTGTCCTCCGGATTTCCACGCACAGCACACGCAACTTTATGTTTCCCTCTCAAAGTAGTTCTATACGACACCTTCACTCCGACTTTGCCTTGCACAACACCTACAAGAGATTTAGCAAATGGAGTATCTAACTGACCTGGATAATCACCTTTCAGAATTTCAGCAACTAAATCTGAGGATTCCCTCCTTTTAACATTTGATGTACTCGCAGATACGAGAACAAGAGTGCATCTTACGGTTGATATTAACAGACAAACTCCCATCACTTCCTTGTGGTCGTGATACATGTAAGTACCACTTCCAACCTTGTTGACGACATCTTACAACATATCTCCACTTATCTGAGTTCAATACATCGTAGTCATAATACAATTGATGAGATGCCATAAAGACCAAATCCTGCACTTGCTTTTTGAACCCGAATTCTTGGCCTACTTCCAGACCCGTACCATCCTCCCATTCCTCAACACACTAAGATATTTATACTCTTTCTTCTTCTCAATCACAAGGCAATTCAATACGATCATTAGGTCCATATCCATCATTCTCCACATCGACATTAAATACAACCAAATCTTCATTTTCTATATTCTCGCCAACACCATCATTTCCAAACGGATCCTCCTTGTGTTATTTTCCTTCCTCGTATACAGTAATGACATTTTTATCTCTACCATCATAGTTCAGACCAAATGAACTTTCTAGCTCTCCTTTTATATTTTCTTCACATCATTTCTCTATTTCAACATGCAAAATACTTCTTAATTGACTCACATTCATGCTACATAGATAACTTTCGACATCCTCATCATAAAAAATATATGATTGTTTATTTGCTTCCACAACCAATAGGATATAACTCATCTTTATATTTCCGCTATTATCAACACCAAGCTTCTTTCTTATCATATCCTCTAAAACCGAGTAAGTTATATCCTCAATAGCCAATGTCTTGAACATTAAAGCATAATAATTAGCACCCTTTGAATCTCATCGATACTCATCCTCGGTTTCAGCATAACATCCACCAATATCTAAATGAATGATTGTTGTAATCATTGTATCTGCCAAAAAACCATGATAGAAACAACAACATTAAAAACAAGCGAAAGACACTATTTTTCTTTTACAACGGAATGATGTTATCTGTCTTCTATAAGTATAACTAGTTCTACAATTGTACAGTTCAATCTTTTAACCTCTTTCAATATCTTCACACTTGCTTGATTCTTATGTCTATATGTAGAGAAAGAAAGATAACATAACAAATGGAGATAAAAACGTAAACATGTTGATACATGATCCGTTTGTGAAGAATGAAGGAGAACCCACAATTTTATCATGTCGCCGGATTCGACGTCAGAGACATACATAAGTCGAAGGCCGTAGTAAGAGAATATCAATTTAAGTGAGTATAAGATCCATTTATGAGAGAAGCATCAAACTGATTCAGGTTATTGAACGAGAATAATAAAAAGTATAATAATGAAACTCTAATAATAATGGATTGGGATTGGATGGAGACGGTATTGGTTGGTAGAGACAACTATTTTTTTCTGTTTGATCCTCGTACGGAATCAGCCAAACTAACCAATCATCAATTATTTATTTTATCAATTATTTATTTTTCAAATTTATTATTTATTTATTTAGTAAAATTAAAAAAATCGGGACCCACAAAGAAGGGTAACGTGACAAATAAAAAAAGGAATGAGAATACAGGAGTATTTGAGTTACTCTTAAATAGCTAGGTCAACTTTTGTTTAACTAAAAGTATCTCAGTCATTTGTCCTTAGGATTTACACCCAAATCTGGTTTAGGTGAAGAAGATTGGAGCTAACAAACGACGGTGTTTTGAATTATAAAATTCACTACAATCCATATTCCATAGTAAGTAGTTAAAATCCATTAAAATCAATACTGAAATCCATTAACAAAAGTCTAAAAATCCTATATAATACATAAAAATCAACCGCATTAAAATACTTTGAAATCCTCTTTCAATAATAGCCCCTTAGAGTTTGTCGACCCAAATTTTATCAAGTCAAAAGCAAATAGTTTTTTTGGCGGTAGTTTCTAAACTGATCATTCGAAACTATATCATGATATTATTACATACTGAGAATACAATCTCTTGTATTTTTGGACGCACAGTCACTTGCCTCTCAACTTTCATTTATAAGTCAAGATCACGAGAAACCACGACAAGTTGTTTACCAACGTTGTTACCGTGAAAGAGCCCAACAAGAGCAGCAGGAGCACTCTCGAGCCCATTAGCAACATCCTCCACGTACTTTATCTTCGTTTCTCGTAAGTAAGGAACCACAAAGTCCAAAAATTCTGAGTATTTGTGGAAGTGATCGAAACTGTTAAACCCTTCAATACGAATTCGTTTGTAGGTAATGAGTGAGAGGCTATAAACGCCTTCCGGATTCTGCAGATTGTACTGCGAGATCATCCCACAGGCTGCAATACGGCCGTGTGGCTTCATGTTTAAGATCACTGCGTCCAGCATTTTGCCTCCCACGTTGTCAAAGTATATGTCAATGCCTTCTGGAAAACACCTGAACAAGAGATAAATTCATATATTAATCAGTTTAATTGATCTTCTCTTTATTCGTCTTTACTTGCCTTTTCAGGGAAACAATAAAATTGTGTTCCTCCTTGTAGTTGAATGCATCATCGAATCCGAATTTGTTCTTGAGGAGATCAACCTGAAGAAGCTTAACAAATCATGATTTGATTAAGAAACAGGATTTTACAGCTAGAGATACAAAGTAAAGCCAGTAGTTACCTTTTCTTTAGTTCCGGCACTTCCAACAACATAACAACCCATCATCTTAGCAAATTGTCCCACGAGCTGACCAACCGCACCAGATGCAGCCGACACAAACACAGTCTCTCCTTTCTTAGGAGAACAGATGTCATAAAACCCAGCATATGCAGTCAAACCAGGCATACCTGGTCAGGAACAAAGTAGCTAGAGTGAGTATATACAATGACTGCTTCAACATCTTCATTAGCTCTGCGTTAGTAGAGATGTTAGTTTTCAGATTATCATGGTACTTTGCAATTAAGTTTGAACTACATACCACAATGATTATTATAAGACCTATAGAAGAAGAAAGGGGAATTAACAATACCAAGAAGTCCAGTGTAATAAGATAAGGGAAAATCGTTATGAGAGATCTTGAAATGAAGATTAGGAATTGGAGTAATAACACTGTAATCTTCCCATTCAACTACTCCCCAAAGTAAGTCACCTTCTTCGTAACCTGGATGCTCAGAATCTATCACTTTACACACTCCAAACCCAGAGATAGGCTGCAACATTCAACACAACATAATAGTTATCATACGAGCTTAATTAATTAAGAAGAAGCAGAGAGTTTAACATAGGTTCATAAACGATGAATAGAAATGGTTGTGTTTACCTTGCCAGGAATGAACGAATGAGCTGTTGCAGAGTTAAAGGGATCATCAGGCTTTCTCATACGATTGCGCATGTAAGGATCGCAAGACAAGTAGAGATTCTTCACCAGGACCGAATTAGATCCCTTCGGAACACTAGGATCGACTTTAGTGGATGTGATCATGAAGTCGGATTCAGTGACCAAACCGGTAACGTAATCACGTAAAACGACTTGCCTGTTCATTTTCTTAGAAGATGTTTGTTTTTGGTTACTCCCTCAACGTCTTTATATATATATATCTCTACTTCTTTATATATAAGGTTTCACTGTTAGTGCGGTTATTTAAGCCACAAGTTTAGGAGATAATCTTTGTATTTGTCGTCAGGTCAGGGAATAATCAAAGACGTTGGTTTACAATATTCAGAAATAATTCTGGCAATGCAAAAGTAATGAAGCCAAAAGCATAATTTCTTGCGCTATTAAGTGCGATGCAAATAATGTGACAGAACATAATATCACATTAGTTTAATTTCAATATCTTACAAAAAATTTTGCTTTTCAAAACAACAAAAAGAATTGCCAATCGGCCATTGTCTAGCTTCATCACTAATTTTGGTTTAGGTTTACATTGAACAAGTGACATAGAATTCAGATTCGTAGCCATGAGATACAAATTGATTATATAACATTCACATATCTACCTTGATTATTATACATGAAAACGAAAAGCGACCCACACTAGGGTTCGAGAACCCAATTCTGTACGATTAAATCTTCCTCTTACTCACGAGTGTTAGAATTTGCGGAAACAAAAGTAGAGAATGAGAGATTAGAAGAGTTTGAGTATCGAAGAGTATTGGTGAGATTTAAGAGTAACCGAGAGTTTAGAGAGATTGGAGTTTTGTTGGCCATAAGGCCGAGATTGAGAGAGAGTTTGTGAAAAAAGTGAGTTTATTCTTTCTTGGTTTACAATGAGTTACATGAGGTCCTATTTATACACAAAGACTAGCTAGAGTTCTTTACAAACATACAACGACAAAAATTACCCAACATGGGTGTGACACAAACTGAACCAAGCAAAGGAGGGTTGTCTCCTTTCCACAAATGCTCCAACAGTCATATTGTCTTAGAGAAGACATGTGACTTTTGCTGGTTGATTCCCAACCATTTAATTGCTTCCTAACCGAGACATGTGACTTCTTTAGTGGAACATGTGACATTCAACTTAAGCTTCCAACGGCTCTATCCTCCAAAGACATCCAACGGCCCATGTTCCTTGTGTATTTCTCAAGTCACTTCTTCCTTGCCTCTCACGTCAAGTCATCTTTTCTTTGGTATTGAAGGCTCGGACTTGATATTTGCTTCACACGCAAGTCGTTGCTTGCTTCATACTTAATTGCTCAGTTTAACACTCCCCCTCAAGCTTGAATCTTTAATGTGATTCATTAAGGTCAAGCTTGAAAGTTGTAACTCCCCACCTCATTCAAAACCTTAATGGAAAACCCATTGGGATAAAACCAACTAAGGAAAAAAGAGTATGGATCATGGTTACGGCTTGGACATATCAAGTCCAAGAGGCTGAGACAAGCTTCACACATTTGAGCTTGTTCCACCTTCTTCATTGAACCACCATGAAGTCCTTCGGCCTTGGCTTCATTCCCTCTAATACTCCCCTCAAGCTTGGAATGCAAGGTACACCAAAGGCCAAACTTGAAAGCGGCAATAACACCTTGAGAAGCTCCCCCTCTCGGTCAACAATCCTTAGGGAACCATCTTCAATGGTTTCATCTTAAAAAAAAAAATCCATCTTTGACACTCCCTTAGCTTCAGCTCCTTAGGATGTCATTGATCATTTTATCCTAGCTAATACTTACAAGAAGCACACAAGCATTAGTTGATAAAACAAATTGACAAGTTTAAGATTCATACCTTTTTAGTGTTCTTTATGAACACCACACATTTGGCTCCTTTGAACCTTGCATACTTGTGGCTTAAGGCAAAGAAGATCCTTCTTGCACACGCCACATCTCACACTTCCATCACACCTTAGACTTCTTTCACAAGTCTTAGTGTGAACCACTTTTCTCCACAACTTATCTCTACAAGCTTTAGTGGAGATCACAAAGAGCTTTGAAGTGAAATCATTTGCTTCTCTAAGCCTTGATTTCACGAATTTTGGCACAATCCCAAGCTTCTCATTCCTTGACTACTTTGAATGCATTTAGCACCCACTCTTAGCTAAGAAATCAAGAGGAAACCGGCCATTAATACCAAAGGAGATTTATTGTTTGAGTTCTCATACCTTGGCTACCAAACTTGTGGCATAAGCTTTTGGTAGAGACTCTTCATGAAAAATGACTTGAGTTCACTTAGAACTCCACACAAAGGATTCGCTTCATCAACACCATCTTGAGAAGCCCTTCCTATCAATCCGTCAACCCCATGAAGCTTCATTGGTCTATTCTTCTTCCTCCTCCAAACGGTTGAAATGTCTTGATTCGTTCACCTCAAGATCATCCACAACCAAGAGCAATGACTTAGTCCTTTCCATACCAAGACCATCACCATACTTGTCCTCCTTAACACTATTTCAATATCCAAGAGCTTGCTCATTTCCATCCATCTCCTCTTGGGAATACTCAAGTAAAGCTCCGAATTACACCTTCACACAAGGTATAAGAGATTTTTAAAGCATTTGACATTGAGGGCTCCAAGACATGAAGTATGAATGAAACCAACTATGAATATGAGTAAATAGGCTAGCAAAGACAAGCAAAAAAGAGTATAAGAGAATAAATAAGAGGAAGTTTTAGAGATAGCCTTTATTTGCTCCATAAGTGGCTCAGATTTGCAAGAACAAGAGCACTTCTTTTCACCACACAAATATGGACACACTCCTTTGCTTGTGGGTTGATTCATCACCTTCCATCAGACTCTTCACCACAATGCTACGTTGGGTCCTTGAAGCTGAGGCCATTGGTTTTAACCCCATAAGTAAAGATCCATTAAACAAATGAGGACACACTCCTTCCTTGTGAGCTGATTCATCACCTTCCATCAGACTCTTCACCACAATGCTATGTTGGGTCCTTGAAGCTGAGGCCATTGGTTCTAACCCCACAAGTTAATGAGGTGCCAAACAAACACGTCTTTCCACCACATAAATGAGGACACACTCCTTTGCTTATCGGCTGATTCAACACCTTCCACCAGACTCCACACGAACTGAGGCCATTAGTTCTAACTCTCTAAGCAAAAGAGGTGCCAAACAAGACAAAACAAGGACACACTCCTTTGCTTATCGGCTGATTCAACACCTTCCATCAGACTCCACACGAGCTGAGGCCATTGGTTCTAACTCTCCAAGCAAAAGAGGCGCCAAACAAGACAAAACAAGTTGCGGTTTTGGTTTGCCTTTCCATCCATCACGGCTGGCTTCACTCCCTCATGGAGCTCACCTAGCTACAACACAGAGGTTAGACACCAAATAGTTAGAAACTAACATAACAATTTTCAACATTTTTCATAAAATACAAACCGAGAGATTCAATGTAAAAGGGATGGATTCAACATGATTTTACACACTCTAATTCATAATAATAAAGTGTATTTAACCATGGTTCACGATTTTATGGTTCTACATTTCACAAGAAAGAGAGACCAACCCAAGGTTTTCAAGCACACGGTTTGAACTCAAGAAACACATGAAAAACAAGTCTCAAAAGTGAGTTTGAACTTGCAAAAGTTTCAGGAAGAAAGACAAAATCATTTTTGAAATCGAAACACTCTTTTACCCATCGGATAAAAGACAAAGCAATTTGAAATTCGAAATCAAGAGGTTAAACACTAACCAAAGAGTGACTTAGAGATGAGAATGATGCTTAAAGGAAGAGAATATAGAGTAAATAAGCCAAGCAAACCATGGTCAAAGTCATTCCAAAGGAGATCCCTCTATTGTCCAACGGATATAAGCATGTGGCCATCAATTTCTTTCTCTCTCTTGTGGTTCTTCACCACATCAACATCTCCTCTCTCTTCATGGCCACAAAAACAGAGATTTTAACATTGAAATCTTCAAATAAATCAACAAGAAACATGATTTAAAGAAGGCAAATGAAGAACAAAACATTTCTCAAAAACAGATTTTAAAATCGGTTTGAAATACATCAAGAACACAAAAAAACTTCTTTTCTTTTGAACCAGCTGAGACTTGGAGATGATACGATGCTCAAATAAAAGATTTTTAACCTCAGCAGCATTCATTCTCCTCATTGTCTCAAAAGAAATCAATTTTAGAAAGAGAAACAACATTTTGGAAAAATCAGTTTGAAAACAAATTTCGAAAACGTTTTTCAAGCAACAAAACAACAAGAACACAAAGTCATCATGGATCTTGCTCTGATATCATGTTAGAATTTGCGGAAACAAAAATAGAGAATGAGAGATTAGAAGAGTTTGAGTATCGAAGAGTTTTGGTGAGATTTAAGAGTAACCGAGAGTTTAGAGAGATTGGAATTTTGTTGGCCATAAGGCCGAGATTGAGAGAGAGTTTGTGAAGAAAGTGAGTTTATTCTTTCTTGGTTTACAATGAGTTACATGAGGTCCTATTTATACACAAAGACTAGCTAGAATTCTCTACAAACATACAAAGACAAAAATTACCCAAAATGGGTGTGACACAAACTGAACCAAGCAAAGGAGGGTTGTCTCCTTTCCACAAATGCTCCAACGGTCATATTGTCTTAGAGAAGACATGTGACTTTTGCTGGTTGATTCCCAACCATTTAATTGCTTCCTAACCGAGACATGTGACTTCTTTAGTGGAACATGTGACATTCAACTTAAGCTTCCAACGGCTCTATCCTCCAAAGACATCCAACAGCCCATGTTCCTTGTGTATTTCTCAAGTCACTTCTTCCTTGCCTCTCACGTCAAGTCATCTTTTCCTTGGTATTGAAGGCTCGGACTTGATATTTGCTTCACACGCAAGTCGTTGCTTGCTTCATACTTAATTGCTCAGTTTAACAACGAGCAACAACAACAACTTGTTTCCCAACGTTCTTACCATGGAAGAGTCCAATGAGAGCTTCAGGACCTTTCTCGAGCCCATCAGCTACATCTTCCACGTATTTTATCTTCCCTTCTTTAATGCACGGAAGCACAAACTCCAAAAACTTTGAGTATTTGTCATAGAAATCAAAGACTGCAATGCCTTGAATGCGGATTCGTTTGTAGATTATATTGGATAGGTTGTGTACACCTTCTTGGTTCTCAAGATTGTACTGTGAGATCATTCCGCATACAGCGATACGCCCATGAACATTCATGTTTAAGAGCACTGCGTCTAACATTTTGCCTCCTACGTTCTCAATGTATATGTCGATACCTTTAGGAAAACACCTGAAAAAAGTAGAAGAAGAGAATTTAGTTTCTTAGATAAGTACAAGATCAGCTAATAAGATATATCTATCAACGAAGATAGAATTAGTTTCTTTTTGTTTATGACTTGAAAAAAGTTGTAAAGCAGAGTCTCATTGGTTGTTTCTTCAATTCTAACACTACAAGAAAACAAAGGTATAAGTGACGGCCAATCCCGTCGGTTTCTGTCGGTTTTAGGCTATAACCTACGGGAACCGATGGAATATACTCGTCGAATATGCGTCGTCGGTTATCGCTGTCTTGTCGGTTACCGTGGGTTATAACCGACGGTAAACAACGGGAAATACCGTCGGTTATGCTGTCGGTTATATGCCGTCGGTTTCGGTTGGTTCATAGTCGTCGGATACCGTTGGTTTAGGGCCGTCGGTTCCCGTCGGTTTGAAGCCGTCGGATACCGGCGGTTTGGTGCCGGCAGTTCTCGTCGGTTTGCAGCCGTCGGTTTAGTGCCATTGGTTTCCATCGGTTTGAACCGACGGAAACTTAAAAATAAATTTAAAAAATAAAATTAATATTTTGTAATTAAATTTAATAATAAATTAAATTATAAATAAATAATAATTTTAAAAATTAAGATTAAATTAGAAAATATTAAATACATTTAAAAATTAAATATATACAAAATGCATTTTATAAAACTACTCGGTCCTAACTAATTTACTGGGTTTTGTGTCGGGCTGAATTCTGGGGATGGTCCTGGGTTTATGTATGCCAGAAATTTAGTTATTTGAGCTTCACTCCTCGCTTGTCTTGCCTGAGTCTCGCGTAGTGCGGCCTTGGTCTCCTGAAGCTCCGCCCGGTTTTCCTATAGCTCTGTCCGGTTTTGTTCGAAGCTTTGACGGAGGTTCACAAGCTCTTCTCGCTCCCACTGACTGAACCCGAATCCCTGGCTGAGGTTAACACGGGTAGGCATCCCATCAGCGTCTACTAGCTTCCCAAGACCCAATCGTCGGTCCTTAGTGCACGATACTTCCTACATTGAATATAACAAAAGGATGAACAAAATAAGATATATTTTTAACTTTTAAAATTAATATAAAAAAAATTTACCTCGACGACGAATTGGTTGATCACGTCCTGAGGAACCTCCGTGGATGGTCCCGCTCCTATTTCAACGTAGAATCATGATTTTATCTATTTCTTTCGTTTCCACTATGTTGGGAATGGCGTCTTTATACAGCAAACCGAACCTAACAGTTATAGACATCAAACACTTTGGAATAAGTGGTTACCAAACTTTTTCAGGGCAGCACTAAGGTCTTGTTCTTCCTTGTAGTTGAATGCATCATCAAACCCAAACTTGGTCTTGAGGAGATCAACCTAAGAAAGCCAAAAAAAAAAGAAGTAAAAGGGAAAGTCATTCTCTTGAAGGAAAACTAAGAAAGATAAGGGAAAAGATAATAATGATGACGATGAATTTCTCACCTTTTCTTTGCTTCCAGCGCTTCCAACAACATAACAGCCCATCATCTTAGCAAATTATCCCACAAGCTGACCAACCGCACCAGATGCAGCTGACACATAAACTGTCTCTCCTTTCTTTGGAGAACAGATCTTATAAAACCCAGCGTATGCAGTCATACCAGGCATACTTGTCAGCACCAGACAAACTTATCAAGGACAGAACAACAAATTGAACAGTCTAGACTCCTTGTTCACACTTCTAGATTGACTTTTAAAACTCGACATATATAACTAATTCCATATTTGACATTTATAATGGTTATTCAATTCATGATCTCTGTCTCAAAGACAACACTTGATATCAAGAACTAAGTTTTGAATTGCCAAGTGTTCCACTAACAAAACCAGGAGTAAGGTCGAGATGAACTTACCGAGAAGTCCTGTGTAGTAGGATAATGGAACATCAGTATGTTGGATCTTAAAATGCATTTGAGGCATTGGAGTGATAACACTGTACTCTTCCCATCCAACTATTCCCCAGAGTAAGTCGCCTTTCTTGTAATCTGGATGTCCAGATTCTATTACTTTAGCACTCCAAACCCAAAGATTGGCTGCACCAACAAAAACACAATTTAACGGTCAACAGAGTGAGCAAAAAGCCAAACCAGAGAGACACAACTTCTTCTCAGAGTCTTCAAGAACACCAATCTAAAATATCAATGTCAGTGATCTTACTTTATGTGAATAAGAAGCATCCGGATTAGTTTTGGGGGTGTTTAACATTATCAATTACAAAAAATGGTACCAGACAAAAAGAAACGGTTGATTCGTCGAGTATACTATTGTTATAATAAAATATCATTCTGTTCAAAAATATGTTACTATCCGAAAGGAAGATCATATAATAATATCTTCGTTAGATGGAAACGAGCTGAAAATCAAAACATGCAAACCTAACCAAAAACAATATAAACAGTACTTTATCATCCGATTCGAATTTCACCGGCGGATTATTTGCATAATTGGAGAATTTCACTAGATTCTCGCCGTTCGTACCTGGCCGGGAGCGTAAGATTGACAAAGAGTAGCAGCGGAAGGATCAGGTTTGTTCATGCGAGTTAAGGATCGCATGACAAGTAGAGGTTCTTCACGAGAACCGAGTTCGAGCCTTCGGGAACCCTAAGCTGGACGGTGGTTGTAGTGAAATCGAAATCGGATCCTATTGGGAAACCACTCACGTAATCTGTAAATATCACTTGCTTGTTCGTGGCCGTCATCGTTAATTCTTCTCTGATTCAACTTCTGAGCTCAATAATTAGATTTCTGAGAAAGCGCCTGCATTTTATAGTTAGCGTCTCTCTCTCAGTATGACGTCACTGCTTATGATTCTCTGACTTCATAATCATCCACCACCTCGTTCACAATTTCTGAGAAAGCGTCTGCATTTTTTTTTTCAACATTGTATGACAAACCCGATAATCTTTTTTAAGCTACCATAATACAGCAGATAGAAATCGAATTCTGGTACCAAGTCAAATCATCTTAATACTTTCTTTTTTTTGGGTCGATAGTTTCACATTATTTTGATATATTTCAATTAGCTCACTTTTGTTTCTCCTTTCCAATCTCTCCTTTGTTCACATTTCACAAAAGTTAATGTAAGATTCGAGTGATTGATCTTTTGAAATGTGTTCTCACTTATAATCACTGAAAAACAGTTACTAACGTTACCAAATTTAGTCTTGCTCTCGTCATGGATTGAGAACCTTCATAGTAGCCTATGCATATTGGGACTCCCTTCCCGTTTCTCTCCGGTCCATAATTTCCGTACTTTTTGGGAATAGGAAATTCTAAATTTTTGTTCGGATTCAAAAATAATATCCAAACGGGTAAGGGAAAAAGTCAGAAATTGGTACGGAAATTTCTTGAATTCCTATTGGATATTTGTTTACGTTAACAAAATATTAAAATATATTGGATTAATATTAAATATATTTCAAATAATTAAGATCAAGCTCATAATAATATTTGACTTAAATTTCCACAACTTTATAATGAATACAAACTATTCAATATGGATATACTAGTATTTTTGATTTAAAAAAATAGTAATTAATGTTGGTCATTTAATTACAAACTCTAACACTATAATTTTGTATTTTTGTGTATCAAAAATTGGTATACTTTTTATACATTGTTATTTTTGTTATATTTTTTATATAATTTATAGTAATACATTTACTTTTTTTATTACTCGTATTTTTTAAACTATTTTTCGTACATGTACTACAATTTCCTGATTTAGTAGGACTTTGGGAATAATTTGGGAAGTAAATTTTGAGTCTCAAAATTCTCGTACCATTCTCAATTCCCGAAATTTCTGTCCTGTTATATAGCAAAAATTGTTTAGAAAATAAATTTAATTTTCCAAACTAACCGTTCCCGTCCTATACATGTGATTTCCCATGCCATATTCCGTTATGCACTTCGGAGCATGACTGATGGAGAAATGCAGCTACAAGTGACGATTAATGTCTTTTATTGATGTTTTCATTTTATTTTCTAAATTAAACTGTGTGTTAATAATTATTACAAAGACTTTTTTGAACCACGAATTTTCTCTTACATGTCTATTGCTCGAACATTCGAGCTTCTTGAAATAACAATTGTTTCAAAACCTAAAAGGTTTGCGAAAAGATTCATTTTCCATCTTGTGCAGCAGCTTTGTGAATCCCTAAACACTTAAAGAGTGACAAACGTTTATCTCTTTGAACCTGCACTATTATGTTCCTCACAGATTTACAATACGAATCAAAAACCATGTAAAGAAACAAAAGACATTGTGATTTTAAGCAAAGTACATACCTATTTTCAGAGACATTTAGCTTCAATTTCTTCAAGAGTAAGACCTTTCGTCTCTGGAACAACGAAGAATATGAAGAGCAGAGACAAAACACATATCACACCAAACCCACAAAACAGTATCCCAGCTCCAAACAGTTCCTACAATACAGTCACGTGAGCCAAACAAAAAGTTCCAGTTAGAGATTAGAAGAATAAACTACTCCTAATGTGGGTGTAGATATATTTCGATTAGAATTTCACCACGACTAACCCATGATTAGCATTTTATCCTAAGTAAAAAGAAGTCTTGCAAAGATTTTGTTACCATTCTTACAGCAATAGCCATACCAAGCTTCAACGAGTGATGATTTTGTTCGGAAGGGAATGATAGCTTACTTTAGGGGTGAAAAAGCAAATGTCACAAGTGCATTTGCACCGAAATTCACAAGCACTGCTATACTGAGGCCTCGACCTCTTAATTTAAGGGGAAATATCTCTGAAATCATCAGCCAGCCAATTGGACCAAAGGATAGCTGCACGATTAATGGCAATACTTATTCAAAAGTAATAAACCAAAGATATAATGAACATGTTTAAATAATGAACAACTAGAAGCATATCAAAAGTTTGAAGGCGAGCAACATGAACTCCTTTTGTACATAAACTCCAACCAAACTACTAGTAATAAAAACTCCAGCTTTAGATGCCATGAGTTTCATCAGAAACCCTACGATGATACTTGCAAGACAAGCATTAAAGTTGTGGTACAGAAGTTTGATCAGCAAAACTCTAGTTAGTTATCTGTTTACCTGGTAACAGCCCACATAAAGCAGCAGTACAACTACAGCCACAGCTGGTGAGGCGCTGAAAAAGAGATAGTATGACCCCAACAGGAATAATGAGACAACCTGTTTGGCATTGAAAATAACAAGTGAAGCTATTTAGAAGGGTCTTCACTATATCATTGAGCTGAATATTTGTTGAGCTTGACCTAAGTCTACAGTACTTTGCTTGCAGTGGATATATAGAACCAGGAGGTGAAAAAAAGTAAGGGACAAAAAAGACAGAGGAGATACCATGCCACCAAAACACCACTAAGAAGTAAAGGTCTCCTTCCAAGTCTGCCGATAACTACAACGGCTACTCCTGTCATAATCAACTGCAACAACAGAGTCGGTTCTTTTAAAAAGCAAAATAACCCTGTAGCAGAGGCAGATCTCCAAGGATATATACTCCAACAACATTGTTTTTCGGTGCAAAAGATTGAATAGTAAAAACTAAGATTTAGATCTGGCTGTAAGACCCTTCAACTAAACAACTGCCACTCTTAAATTAACCAGTAAAATCTTCTTTATAATAGTGAAGAAAGAAAACCTGCAGTATTGATGGTGCATAATAAAGCACACTTGGTTGCCCAGTAATCTGCCATTTGACAAGAATTCTTTAGTAATCACTTCTAAGAGAAACACAACGATTTGATTTGACTATTACCAACCTGTTGAAACAAGACTAGACCTCCCCCTATGATGAGAGCTTTCAAGCACTTCCCTTGAAATACTTCACCAAAGGTGACTTCTTTATCCTCGCCCACAAAAGTAAGTTCAGCCAAAATCTCATTTACTTGTTCAGCAGCTGAATCAATAAACGCAGAACCTCTAAGGCGGCAGAGAGATTTGATTGCAGCCTCCCGTTCCGTCTCTACATTCCCTTTCCTCTGTATGACACGCAACAAAAGCCACCTAGGGGATGCTGGGAGCCACCACATCCCAATTCCCATAATAACTGCCAAAGGTACACTTGTTGCATACATGTAGCGCCAACCAGAAAAAATATTGACTGTAAGACTGCCAATTCCATAGCCTCCCAGGGTAAAATTTCGTATCAGGAAATGTGAGATTAACTTGGTAAACAAAGATTACAAGAACAAGAGGAGCAACTCAACTGCTTTACATAAAGCAATCAACATCCAAAACTTCAGAGCTTCAGGAACTTACAACCATCCCAAGGACTATGAAGAACTCCTTTAGTGAGATATCAACTGTCCACGTATCGGACTTGGAGCAGTCTCTGCAATGTACGTCGGAGCCGCATGCATTGCCTAAATGTAAGAAAACAATTCAATTCTCGTATCAAGGTATTGTTTATAGTAACCCATAGATTCATAAAAATAAAAAAGATATTGTAAACAAGATTTCTAATCACTAAATTTCGACCGGGAGAAACATAAATACTATGCAGGACCAGAAGTGTCACAATATGCGTGCGTACTCAGGCAATACATGTACATACAAGAATACTTTTCATGCCACATGTTTGTTTGTAAGAGGATGCATTAGATAACAACTCATGCTCAACACGTGGAAATATATATCCAATTGTTAATATCTGTAGTTTGAGCAGGTTAATATAACTTGGTTACATATATGATAATTAGACATTTGTTAGGAGCCGAACAAATTAATGTCTTCTAGGCCTTGGGATAGTAGTCATCACAATAGCTTAAGAGCGTGGGTGCTGTTACGTCTTGAGGCATTAATTTGTTCCACTCCTAACAGATGTGATTCTTATCATTACGCCACCAGATGCATAATATATATAACGTTAGATCTGCATAAGCAAGTCTTAGATGGCAAACACTAAAGAATCATGATCAGTCTTACCAGTCCAACCGAGACCCCATAAGTAACCCGTCCAATTATCAGAATGGAATAGATAGGTGCGAGTGCAGTTACAAGGGCTCCCACGAAAAACAATAATGCAGCCAACATTAGCTCCTTTCTTCTTCCTTCCAATATTCAAATAATCCAAAACTTCATTTTTTTTTCAAACGCAAACAATGTTATATATTTCTGCCAACCAGATCAAGACAGTGGGAACTAAAACCAACCTATTACGTCAGCAATACTAAAAGCCACAATCGATCCAAACAGTGCACCATAAAGTGAGCCACTGGTCTGCAGAAAATTTAATATTACATTGTAAGCATATCTCTGTCTTTACTCCAGAATAAAAAACCGTGAATCAAAGAAAGGGAGGAGGAAAAAAATGAAACGACAAGCATGTGGAAGAAGCAGGAAGATAATTTGGAGACTCACAACTAGACCAACATCCAATGAAGACAAGTTGTACAATGAAATTCCACTTAATGAAGGCGACTGTCCGGAAAGGAAAAAGCATAGTAAGATAACAAAGTCATAG
This sequence comes from Lepidium didymum, assembly GCA_963920545.1. Classification (NCBI taxonomy): domain Eukaryota; kingdom Viridiplantae; phylum Streptophyta; class Magnoliopsida; order Brassicales; family Brassicaceae; genus Lepidium; species Lepidium didymum. The sequence continues at coordinate 13,496,426 of OY986996.1, forward strand.
GCCTCTAAGAGAATGTAGAAAGTTAAAAATAATTAATATGCATCTGACAACAATAAACGGGAGTGAAATATCATGCTTTGCTTTGAATTCCAGTCCGATTGAAAACAGTGACTAAATACTTGACAAATGTAAAAAAGAGTGATGATACCAAAATTGAATAGTTAATCACGTTTGTTGTTGCAGATATACATGAGTCTGCAGTCTGCTACCACTCGACGACATTAAATTTTAGGATTCACAGAAAGAAATGTTAGGAATATGCGTGGAGATTGGTGACGATGACAGTCCTCACAAATTGGAATTAGTCAATTGTGTACTATTACCAACCGTTGGATTGACTCTAGAACAATCAAATTTCTAAGGAATTTCAGTATTCTGAACTTAAGACAAAAAAAAAAATTAATTCTAACAAATGCTAAAAAAGTTTTAAGGGTTTGTTTTGCAAAATAATAATAAGAAAGGTAAATTTTTAGATATTATTATCAAATTTATAATTGTGATAATCGAATTAAAATATTTATATTTAGAACCCTATACATAATGACATTTGTTAGTTACAAAAAGTCGTTTATAAATGATATTCTTATGTTGCTATAAATCAACATTTCGTTTGAAATGACTATTTGCAAACGACATTTTCAAATGGTTATTTAGACTTATTTATAATCATTTTTACAGAAAGCTATTTTGCGATCTTTTGGAAACGATCGTCGTTTGTAATTACACTTAATTATGATATAAAGAGCAATAAATAATTCACATTATATTTCAATAAGAAAAATCATTCCTTTTACGTTTAGAAAAATAGTCATTTGCTAACATGCAAATATTTAAAAAAAAATATTAATTGTAGTTTTTATATTTGTTTTTATATCAAAAATGTTAAATTATATGTTATTACATAAATTTTAGAATAATTTAAATTGTTATTTTTTTTATCTCATTACACTATTTAACCGCGGTAGTGTTACCAATCAACATAATATTCGAACAACCTTCGTTTAAAAACCTCTTTCGCCAACCATTATTTTTAAACGGTCATTTCCAAACGACTTTTGTTTCAAGCATCAGTTTTTTCAAACCGTCGTTTAAAACGATGTTGCCAATCATATCCAATAATTTTCCGAGTCGCGACTGTCATAAAAACATAATCAACCATCTTTTTGTAAAATATTTATATTTTTTTGTCAACACTGAACCACAATTGGCTGATCTATTAGCCAAATTCTTACATAATGTAGGCAATAGGACTCGATCCCTGGATATGCAAATGCGCCTGCCTTTAATGGACTTACCACTTACCACTAGATTAAAGACCACTTGCATAAAATATTTATACTTAGAAGTCTAGAACTGTATAGGCAAGCATAGCCATATTTAATCTAAAACTTTGATGACGAATTTTGTGGTGAATCGTTGATGAGTTTAGAACCACGAAGAAAAATGGATGTTTCACTTTCAATTAAATAGTTCCTAAGTAGGACAACACATTCATTTATTCAGGTCTTTGTCTCTGAGTTATTTAATGTGATTACAACATATCTTACTTCATTATCAATTTTAAATATTACTTACATTTTGGAGAAACGGTCATAATAATATCGAATATGTCTATTTTTACCAAATTAAATACAAATTTTCTTTTGCTAAAAAACATAAACTTTTTGTTGATTTTGTTAATTTAGATACACCGAAATTAGAATGTTAAGCTCCATTAATCATCGTTAGTTTGATTTAATTTCGTTAGTATTTTGCCCCAAAATTAACAAAATATTGTGTATTGCTCAAATTGAAACCCAAATTGACAAAATTCCTTTATATGTTCGATAACCTCCTCTTTCTCTCTTCTCTTCTCTTATTTTAATTGATCGTTACTTCTGTACTTCTTTCTCAGTACAAAGAAGGTTGATTTGAAGATGCTTCGAAGGAGAAGATGAGATAGAAGGAGAAGAAGAGTGTTAGGACGAGATAGACAGAGAATATGAGATAGAAGAAGAAGAGTGTGATGATGAAATAGACGGAAAAAATGGAGTCGAAGGAGAAAAAAGCGCGAAGATGAGATAAAAGGAGAAAATGAGGTAGAAGGAAACTATCTAGAGAGATAAAAGAAGAAGAAGATTGTAGATTTAAAATGTTAGGTTTTCAATTTTTGTAAATTAAACAATTGCCAATGAGTACAGAAACACATAGCTTAGCTTATATATATTAGTTAGAATTATTTCCCATTATGATGTGGAATAATATTATCTAATATTTTATTTATTTTGCACATTATCAACTCTAGATTAACCTCTTGTGATAAGAGATAAACTTTATATTTGACCAATATTGAACGTTATAAATGAAAGTGTAAAAGGAAAATACAATAGGTGAATTTGTGACATAAGGTTACAATAAAGATTTATTGTCATTGAATCAAAATTTCCTTACACTTATGTTGGGAAGAAACATTTATGACTTGAAAATTATAAAATGTTATTAACAAACTTAAAATCTCTATCAAACATTTTTAACATGTTTGCTTCTATCAAATCAACACATCATATTAAAAAATAAGTAATTGTAAAGAATGACCTACCTGGAAATATAAATTCATTATCTAGTCTTGGGTTTCATTTCCACTTTTCTCTCTCTTAGCATTTGTCATTTTTACTCTTATCCGATTTTACAATTACTTTTTAATTGAAATAAATCTCGGACTCTATCTTATCCTAAACATTGTAATTTACCCTGCATTTATTATTATTATTTTATTAATTTTTCTTATCATATATTATTACTAGGATATTTACTATTTACTTGGCTAACAATGTCAAACTTTTAACTAATTATAACATATTTTATTTTAAGTTTTGTGATTTTCTACCATACTTTGGCAAATAAGCATAATTGGTTAAAATATGAATATTAAATATTTTTCTCAAGTCATTTATCAAGATAATTAGTGTTTAACAATCCAACTCACTATTTTAACATTTTATTCTTAGTTTAGTGATTTTATTTATCTGGGTAATATTTTCTAATTTGGTAACTATGTTATATGTATTTTTTACCATGTAACCATGTTATATGTATCTCTTATTATGGTAACCATTGTAATATATGTTACCATGTTACGATGATATGAAAGTTTTTTACCGCCACATGCACCTTACCGATCACTATTGGTGTAAATGGTCTCCTCGTACTGTTTGTCTTTCCTGACCTCTGATATCTCTTCTGTGCAACTCTCTATTATCACTAACATTTTTCTCCATATAATTATATATTTTTTCTGCAACTTTCTTTGTCATCCTAAACAATATTTACGCTTCCTCTCTTTTTCCTTATCAGAATCTCTTTCTCTCGGTGGAATTTCGGAATCCAAAACTCATACCATGTTTCCTCTCTTCTTCCTTACCGGAATCTTGTACCTGTATTTCAAAATTTCCTTTTCTCTAACTCTTACGATTTCTCTCATGTTCTCTATTTGAAGTCTGTTGCATTTTTCTATGCAACTTTTTTCTCTCCACCACCTTTTCTCCCACTATAGTTGTTGTAGGGGCATTTTGCAATGACTTACATTTTGGCTAAGGGACACATCCTTAATTAAGTTTTCCCAAGGGGATATTCATTTAATTTACCCTTAATAAATCAATATATTTAAACCTTGTCACATACAAGTTTTCAGGAACTTCTAAAGTTTCGACATACTTAATAATTTTATAAAAAATTGTCTTTGGTTAAGTGGTTTAATGTCATTTCTACTCTTTTTCCACTCAAATTAATATTTACCTCATGTATTATTTTTTTGTCAGATTCAATTGTCGACAAAGAGAACTCTATCAATTGTTTCCATCAAAGCAACTCATAAGTTAGTGAACCAACATATTCAAATAGTCTTCAATACAAGTTTTAGCCTCTAAATTTTCGACACATATAATAACAATACAATTAAACCTCGATAAATGAATAATTTTTTTGGTCCCGACTTGGGCTAAGAGGCTAAATGAATAACCTCGCTAGATGCATTAATGAATAATTTTTTTTGAAATCCTTAAAGACCCTATGTAAATATAAATGAATAATCATCACATTTCATTAGAGATATGTATATGAGTAATCAACAATGTTCGTATAATAAGTCATTCTTTTACAAGAAAAGGAGTCTATAGTTTTTTGGATGTTCTTTCTTATGTTCACATATGACCCTCTTTATCTTATCAGTCAAAGATGTTTTTGTTGATGGCTTTGGCTTTTGATTGGAAACCATCAAATTGAATGTTAAGAAGGATATGATAATATAGAATGAATTACTTACCAAATCAAGACTTTAGAACTATATATATAGTTTGTAGTGTAGATTAGATACATTTTCTAAGACTCTAGATATTCTATACAATATAATACAATGTATATTAGTTCACATACATACAATGTATCTTAGTCCATATAATACGGTTCATGTATTAGTCCACATACATATAATTCATGTATTACTAATATAATCTCTTCAATTTCCATTATATATATATATATATATATATATTATATTTATATAAAATCTAATGAAATTATTACCTAGTAGGTACATTTGTACATTACGATATGTAAAGTAATTATTCATACGAAAATATAAAAATGTGCAAAAATACTATTTAAATGAATAAAAATTTATTTATCCATAAATGAATAATATTATTTATTTATCGATAAATAAATAATTTCGCTAAACGAATATTTTTTCGTAGTCCTAAGAATATTCATTTATAGAGGTTTAAATGTATCCTCACCGTTTTATGTTAAAAATCATTGATCACTTTCAATTTTCTTTTGACCAAGCATTTCAAACTACTCTGCATGTACATAAATATATCATACGGTAATATTCCACCATATATAACATATCATTTTCTAAAGTTACTCAACAAAAGTTTGAATGCTATCATCATTAGTATCATTATATAAGTTAAAAGACAAAATATTGTTTTTGGTTTTTAGTAAATTGATCTAGTCTGAAAAAATTACAGAGATAGATTCCTGAAAAGCCCTCTAACATTTCTGATTAAAAAATATGTTTTGTGGTTAAAAGAAAAAGATTAGAGAAAGAGACAAAATATTGTTTTCTTAATTTCAATTCCTTATAAATCTCATAAAATTAAATGGTTTAATTAAGGACCAATTCATTTTTCTCAACTTCTTTTTTCTTTATAGGCAGAACGATCTATTTTTCCCTCCATAGTTTCATATAGCATCAAAAACACCTCATCTTTAACTTACATGCTAATTCACTACAAAATTCAAGTTTAAAATTAATTTCTCGCCACATTGAACGTTTACAACGTAATTAGACATCTGCATTAATTTCATCAATTTATTTTCTTAACCAAATAATGAACCACAAAAGACCAAAAAAAATGAATGTCCGACTCGTGTTCATGATTTTCGATATGTATTGGATCTGGTTCCATAATTTTTGACCCGTGACCTAATTTTCTTGAACCCAGAAAAAAACCCCAAATAATTTTTTGATTTTCAACCCTAGATTCAAATTAAAATCGATTCAAACCTTAGATTCAGATCTTCATTTGCTTACCATGATGGAGAAGAAAACAGTGGCCACTAAACCACAAGAAAAGTTTTTTTATATTTCCATGGAAAACACACTACAAAAATTATATGCATTGATAACACATATTATAGTGTCTTTTCTGTAAATGTTATTATAGATTGTTTGTAGATTTTGGTATCAATATAATAGCATTTTATATACGCTAAGCCTTTTAATAGTAGAACGCGAAATTAAAATATACCTAAAGGGAAAATAATTTAACACTTACCATTTTTTCAGAAATGTTTTTGCCTCTTTCAAGATTTCCCCCTTTTTTGAAATCCTAACTTTTTAATTGTTTTAAAAAAGGTAAAATCAAGTTCTTCCTTCTTCTATGTTTCCTTGTTCTTCTCCGGTTTCTCTCCTCGCCGATGATATTCCCTCTTCTCCGATGGCTTTCTCTTTTGGCTCATCTATTCGATTTCTATGGTGGCTCATCTATTCACTGGTGATGTTCGATTTCATCCTAGGTTTCGCTTACAGTTTCTAATTTCGTTCATATCTTTGTGAGGTTAACAAGATTTGGTGATAGCAATTGATGAGCAATTGTTGGTTAGAGAAAAATCTGATACTGTAAGTTCACTAAAACTGTTTCATGGTTGATTGAATAGCTGCAATTAAGAAAATTTGATAGTGTAAACTCTTCTTATAGTTTAATTTTGTTGAAAACCCATGGCTACTGATTCTATGAAGTCATGATGTTCAAATTCCTTTAACAGTTATGTTGTTTGTGAGTAATTATTGATTAGTTTCTGATCTCTGAGTCCATAGCTTGTATCATAGAGTTCTAGAGTTTGCAAGCTACTATTCTTGTTTAAACAAATTAATTACAAAGTTTGGTTCCAATTTTCTAGTGTTTTGTTAATATATTATAAAAATAATTGATAGTATTTATCAGTCTTATGAATCAAAGGAGGTTGAGATAGTGTTGTTCTTAATGCCCTATGATATCTTCTGATATACTATTTGCCAAGTTTTTTATTCACCATATGTATTCTTTTGGGATGTGTACCAAAAATGAAAAAAAGCCTACTCATTTTTTAGTTTGTATTCTCATTCCCTTGTTTCTTTTATTCTTAGGCACATTGATTAGTTGTCTGTCTTCTGATTCATGTTAAGTTGATTTAAAATTCGATATTAGGTAAGTTGTTTAAGCTTATAAAACACCATCAATTTTCATTCTTCAGTTTTAATATGTATGATATGTTAAGTTGTTCATGATATGTGTATGATGTTGTTTTGGATTTATGTATTACATATTGTATACTTAATATTTCGTGTGATGGGTGTATTATGTATTGTATAATGTCATTTAATAAAGACAATAATATAAAACGTTGGAAAATAATTGGGTTTATCTTTGCAGGTATAGATGTGAATATATATATATATGTAGTATTATACTAGAGTATTATAGGCTATAAAATGTGTTTGTTTGTGTGTTTGTTTCTACAATTGGATGCATTCTAAAGTTGATCATGCTTATGAGAGAGGTTGGATTTTGTACGAGAAATATTAGCAGAATTAGGTGACAATGACATGATAGTTTGCCCATGCATTGACTGTAGAAACATAGACCGTCATTCAACTAGTATTGTAGTTGATCATTTAGTGACAAGAGGGATAAATGAGTATTATAAGTTGTGAAAGGATTGGTATCATCATAGTGATGTCACTGTTGTTGTCTGTCTTGAACAAAAGAACTTGAGGAACATAGAGATTTGTGGTCTATATCAAGAAACTGAGTGCTTAAATGAAGAGTTAGCAAAAAGATATGAAATTGCTGAGGGTGAAAACATATTAGAAGATGAATTTCTAGCAAAACTAGCAGATGTTGACACACATCTATATCATAATTGTGTGTCTCATTGTAAGTTGTTAGCAATTGTGTCTTTGTTTAGGCTTAAGACACAAAATGGATGATCGGATAAAAGCTTCAAAGACCTACTAGAGCCATTACCAGAAATGCTACCAGAGGATAATGTGCTTCATATGTCATTATATGAAGTGAAGAAATTCTTAAAGTCGTTAGATATATGGTACAAGAAGATTCATGCTTGCATAAATGATTGTTAGGAAACAATACACGATGCTTGATAACTGTATGAAATGTAATGTTTCAAGGGTCGTACAAGATGGACAGGTTGTAGCTGATGTGATTGGGGATAGTATTCAGTCATGTGATCAGATTCTTTCCCATAAGAACCGTCTGATAGAGAACCATCATGAATTTAGTTGCACTCAGCTTCGGGCCATGCAAATTTTGCATTCTTTGCCTGCTATAAGAATGTGGTCTCCTTTGTACAAAGCGACAATTCAACATTTGAATGAAGATATTACTAATCGACATACGTTCTTATTTTATGAAGAATATGATAACAAGATTCTGTACTTGGAATTTGCAACTCGAGAAATTAGAGATGCATGATGGATGCATTAGTGAAATTTCTATGTATTAGTGAATAATATTTGCTTGTTTAGTCATATTAGTGACATTTTTATGAATTCTAGTGTATGATATTCCTATAAATTGTAGTAATTTATGGTTTTTACTACCATTAAACATCTTGTTTCATTATGATAGTTACAATAATTTTGCAGGGTACATTTAAGTATCTAGTCGAGGATGATGACATTGATTTGATTTTAAATGAAGAAGAAGATAAGTATGCTGTTGGAGAAGAAATGTATGGGGTGATGGATGTTAACATTGATAGGTAGATATTGAGGACGAATTGGGGTGGAGGTTGGCGTCGTGAGCAACAATCTATGTTTGAATTTGAGACACTATGTTTTGACATCTTACATATGAACCAAGAAACGTTTAAAGGTCTCTGTGAGAAGCTGTCAAAACAATATGAGCTAGAAGAATCTTACAATGTTTATCTGGAAGAGAGTGTTGTAATGTTTATAGAGATGAACATGCATGCTATATGTAATTTTAGCATGAGATTCATATATGCTTACTTTGGGGTGCCTGGGAGAGCACATGACACAAAGGTGTTGAGATATTGTACTACACAAGAGCCTGCTTTTCCTCATCCTCCAAACATAAAATATTACTTAGTCGACTCAAGGTACCCAACCAAAATTGGTTACTTAGGGTCATCGTAAGATTATATACCAACTTGATCAGTTCATAAGGGGAGGAAAAACAGTGACTACTATAGAATTGTTTAACCGCAAGCATTCCGAGTTACGTTTGGTAATAGAGCGAACTTTTGGTGTATGGAAAGGTAAATGGAGGATTTTGGACCGAAAACATCCTAAGTATGAACTGAGGAAATGGGTAAAGATTGTGATAACAACTATGACTCTCCACAATTTTATTCGAGATTCACATAAGCAGAATCAAGACTTTGCACATTGGGAAGCAGTTGAATAGTATGAAAATCATGATGATCAAGTGGTAGAAAATAATGAAGAGAAAGATAATGATGGACATATTTCAGACATACTGAGTGGTGATAGAGTGATGGATGGTGTACGTGACTTTATCACTGAAGAGACAACAAGAGGATGTCGACTTCCATATTAGTTTCATCGAAAACTTTTAAATATTGATTTCTATTAACCACCGACTTCCATGGATGTTTAGTTTTATGCTATATTTTTATATTTACTTTTAGTTTTCTATTTAATTTTCAAATTGTGTTTGGTAATATTAATAGATCTTTGAAAATTAATTATACTAATAATTGAGTATTACTATTATATTTTTAAAATTTTGATAAACAATAAAAATATATAAAAATTTTAAATACATAAATAATTAAACTATAAATATAAATAATTATAAATTATTAGATAAAACATATAAAATAGTTAAGACTACGGAAGGGAAAATAGATTGCTCTCGCTTCTTTATATAAACAAGATGTCACATATACACATATATTTCTTTTGAATATGAATTATGTTTTTTAGAAGAAATATTAATAGTATATTTTAAAACAAATATTACGTGCATTAAATATCATTTTGAAGCATTAAATATCATTTTGAATAACACACAAAAAATTCAAATTTAGAGCTAAACTAGACCATTACATAAATACAAAGAACATATCTATTTAAGCAAAAATATTTTTTATATACCTGAAATGATTTTATAACATTGGATCTATACTAAATAAACAAAATAATAATTTATAGTATTCATGTGGTTTAAAAGGTAATTTCATATTAGAGAGTTTTCTTTTATAATTCTAACAATAATTTTGGCGCGAAATATTAGTTTTTGGTGAAATTAGATATCTGGCATCAAATTTAGATATATATTAAAATTTTGCAAGGGTTAAAATCAATATAAATATCCAATAGTATTTCAACTAATTATGATATTAGAAGATGTATTTTTGTATAATTTCAATCATGTTTTTTTTTGTAAATGTGCTAAATAGTAAAATTACTATGCCACACAAGTTTTAAAAACTAAATCACATTTAAAACAAAAAGTTATAGTTTTTTTATGTGGATTTGTTTTTTCATAACATTGGTTATTTTCGTGGTTTAAAAGGTATTTTCGTATTAGAGAGTTTTCCTTTTATAGATATAACAATAATTTTGGCGCGAAAATTTAATTTTTGTAGAAAATAGATATATAGCGCGAAACTTAAATATATAATTTTATATATAAAAACTTGATAGTATTTCAACTTATAATGGAATTAAACATCTTCCTTCGTACGATTTCAATATCTTTGTTGTTGTAAATGTGTTAAATAGTAAGAAGAAGATGTTACACAAGTTTTGAAGCTAATTTAGTAGTTTACCTTTATGAATATTCAAATCTAAGAGACATGTCGTATTAAAATATTAAGTTTCATTTAAAAGTTAATAAATTAGTTTACATGATTAATTAATTGAGAGGAAAGAGGATGAAAATACAAATTTCAAAAGGCACTAGTTTTCTCTCCGTCGCCTGCGTCAATTTTAAGCTGTCTTCGAGAACTCTCTCTCTCCATATTTATATTTCCCTTTTTTCCGCTCTGTTAAACCATTTCTCTTTCTCTCTCTAGATTTTTGTCCCCTTCTCTTTCTCTCTCCTAGGGTTTTCGTCTCTCGTTCACTGTTAATAGTCTAGCGGAGGAGCTATTTAGCCTCCGAAGATTCTACTGCGAACTTTGCTCGCATCTCTCCGTCATGGCGGCTGAGAAGCTAAGGGACTTGAGCCAGCCGATTGACGTCGGTGTGCTCGATGCCACTGTTGCGGCTTTCTTTGTTACCGGATCTAAGGAAGAGGTGGTCCAATTTCTCTGGTTTTTGACTTGCGGGTTTTGGTTCGTTGGAAAATTTTAAGGGGCTTGACCATTGATAAGTTAGCTGTTTATCGTTTGAGTTTCCTGTCTTCGTTTTCTTCTCGATTGGTTATCAAGAGTCGGAATTTAGGAGGGTTTCGTTGTTAGGGTTTTAGCACTCTGATACATCTTCCCATGTTTGTTTTTGGCCCGCTTGAACAGTGCTTCTACAGCTTTTTAGAGTGTCGAATTTTCAATCTGGATTTCATTGTCAGGGGTTTAGTACTGTATTGAATTACAGTGGTTTAGTTTCTCATTGGGCTGAAATTCACTTGTGTCTGCGTTATTGAATCTTCCTATAATGTATCAAGTCCTTTGTTTCTTCTGTCGTTGCCATCCGCCGGAGTAGCATTCGCTGAAAACTTAAAATTTTCCAATCATATTTGAAATTTGAAATTTTATTTTTAGGGTTCGAGGCCATCTGGCTGTACATTATTTCTATCCATCGATACAACACTAACACTTTAAAGTGAATTTTTGCTACGATTGTTCTGCATCAATGACAGCATCCACCATTTTTGTATCTGTTTTTTTTTTTTTACCTTGAACTAATCGGCGTTTCTCCCAAAACATGTTCAGAGAGCTGCCGCGGACCAGATTTTGCGGGATTTGCAAGCTAATCCAGATATGTGGCTTCAGGTTGTTCACATTTTACAAAACACAAAGAGCATGGATACCAAATTCTTTGCCCTTCAGGTTAGTTTTAGCATGTTTTATGGTACATTTCTTGCATCAGTTATCTGTTGATCTATGCTGGCATAGTGCATTTGCTAGTACTTCGGCAGATGTAATGCAGGCAATGCTTGATATTAGTTTCGAACTTGTTTATCATGCATTGATTTCAAAATTCTCATAGGATTTAATATTATTTGACTGAGGATTTGTCTTGAATTGATCAATGAGTATTATCCATTAAGTTTTCAAGTTATTGTCTCTTTTTATAGAAAATAATTTGCAAATGGCATTTTTTGTGCAGAATGGCTATTGCTAGTAATTCTTTGGCATATCTTATGTGTTCTTATTAGTCTCAAGTGAAGTGGTTCCAATTTTATTTCGCTAACTGTCAATTGAAACAGTGCTTTTGAGACACTTGACCAACAAATATGCTTTTGTAATCCACTCCCAGGTTCTAGAAGGTGTTATAAAGTATAGATGGAATGCTCTGCCTGTTGAACAGCGAGATGGAATGAAAAATTATATCTCGGAGGTCATTGTACAGGTATATACTTTTACAAGCCTGAGGTTGTTCTCGGTATATAACTGGGAAAGATAGCTAACTATGAAAATGATTTTACCTTGTAGCTCTCAAGTAATGAAGCGTCTTTCAGAACTGAAAGGCTCTATGTGAACAAGTTAAATGTCATTTTGGTTCAGGTATATTCAGCTCCCCCAGATATCAATACATATGCTTAGTTGCAGTTTCTATTATCTATTTTTTTGGTGGCTAATGCATGAAATTTTTCCAACCGAGTAGATATTTTTGATCTTCTTACATATCATAATTTGTGACACATGCACAGATAGTGAAGCATGACTGGCCAGCAAAGTGGACTAGCTTCATTCCTGATCTAGTTGCGGCTGCTAAAACTAGTGAAACTATCTGCGAAAATTGCATGGCGATTTTAAAAGTAAGAATCTCTACATGATGTTCTTATTAGTTCCCACTGGAAACAATAACATTTCTTCCTTTGTTAGCTTCTTAGCGAAGAGGTTTTTGATTTCTCAAGAGGAGAAATGACTCAGCAGAAGATTAAAGAGCTTAAGCAATCTCTTAACAGGCATGTCAAACTCTTTGAGATTTTTAAATTTCAGCATAGTGAAATATTAATTTTTAAATTATGGCTAAGTGACGTGTATCCATTTGCTTTGTGCAGCGAGTTTAAACTCATTCATGAGCTATGCCTATATGTCCTCTCAGCTTCTCAAAGACAGGATCTTATACGTGCAACACTGTCTGCTCTGCATGCCTATCTTTCCTGGATCCCATTGGGCTATATTTTTGAGTCTCCTCTGGTAACATTTTTAAACAAAATAGAAATTTATGTTGATTGGTACTACGATTGTGTTATTCTGATATCTGTTCTGGTTGCCTACAGCTTGAGACCCTTCTAAAATTCTTTCCTGTGCCAGCATATAGGAACCTCACGCTTCAATGTCTGACTGAGGTACTTCAGTTCTTAACTCAGCTCTTCCTGTTGTCCATTGAATCCATTATCTAATATGCTGTGGCTTGATTTTTGTCTGCCAGGTTGCAGCTCTTAATTTCGGGGACTTCTACAATGTCCAATATGTCAACATGTACACCATATTTATAGATCAGTTGGGGGTAAATTACTTTTATCCTTTTCTTCTTTTTTTTTTGTTCATTAGCATGTTGACTCTGCTGTTTCATTTTTTAATAAGTTAGTGTAGTTATTTCAGTCTACTCTATGCTTGTGTTCTTGGCTTCTTGCCTGATGCCCTACACTTGTTCCCATACTTGCAGAAGATTCTACCACCAAGTACGAACATCCCTGAGGCATACTCAAGTGGAAGTGGTGAAGAGCAAGTAAGTATTATTGTGCACGTGGTTTTGAGGCAGAATGCTAATTTGAGTAACGTTTCAAGGTTTTGACTGTGTATCTTATGTCACCTCTAGGCATTTATCCAGAACCTTGCATTATTTTTCACTTCCTTCTTCAAGGTAAACTTTCTTTCTTGTTGCTTTAGATATCACATGTTGGGTTGAATTCTGGATATGTATAATGATGGTTTGCGGTTTTTGTGTTAAGTGTTTCCATTGTTTCGCCATCAATTTCTTAATTTTTTCATTACTTTTTTATTTTACTTGCAGTATCATATACGAGTCTTAGAATCGGCGCCAGAAATTGTCACTTTGTTACTGGCGGGTCTCGAATATCTCATCAATATATCCTATGTTGATGACACTGAAGTATTTAAGGTATGTAAAATGCCATTGTTAATATTACTGCTGTAGTTGCAGTCTATTATACATTTTTCCTTATTATGCTTTTACATGCCTTGCCCGTGGTCTGAAAGAAGGTGATTTCATGTTTGCTTGTGGTTTGAGCAGGTTTGTTTGGACTATTGGAACTCGTTGGTCTTGGAGCTGTTTGATGCACATCATAACTCTGATAACCCTGCAGTTAGTGTAAACCTGATGGGATTGCAGGTAGGATGAATTCCTTCAATAATATGGATCATTTTTCATTTTATTCTTACAAATTGGTTACTAGTTGTATATTGTACTGGTTAAACTTATCCTTGATTAGATTTGCTTACCCCCTTTGAATTTTCTGGTATATTTCCAGATGTCTTTCCTTCCGGGTATGGCTGACGGCCTTGGTTCTCAAGTCATGCAGCGGCGCCAGCTTTACTCGAATCCAATGTCCAAATTAAGAGGGTTAATGATTAATCGTATGGCAAAGCCTGAAGAAGTGCTTATTGTTGAAGATGAAAATGGGAACATTGTCCGTGAAACTATGAAGGACAATGATGTTCTTGTCCAGTATAAGGTACTAAATTATTGTCCAGTTCGTATGGTTCTTCATATATATGTGTATATATATGGATGATGATGTATTGATATATGCCATTCTATCTTATCTTACTCTTTAGTTATTTATTTTATTTTATTTTTCCATTTTTTGGTTTCAACAATTGCAGATAATGCGGGAGACATTAATTTACCTCTCTCACCTTGACCATGATGATACAGAGAAGCAGGTACAGATGGTGTTACTGCCCTATGTTTATTACTTTGTGAAAAGTATATTGAGGGCTCTGTTCAAGGATGGTGTTAATGAAATGTTTCTTTTTTCTAGAGGGAATGATCAGTGGTACTCTAATCTTAGCAATATAAACGTGGAAGTCTTATTAAATATGGGTACCTATTGTAAGCTGTCTTCGGTTGTTTCATGCTTCTATGCTGATGTTAATTTCTGATTGTTCATTTAAAAGATGCTAAGGAAGCTAAACAAACAATTAAGTGGGGAGGAGTGGGCATGGAACAATTTGAACACTTTGTGCTGGGCTATAGGATCTATATCTGGATCTATGGCTGAAGATCAGGTAAAATTTGCTGGACCTCTGCTTGATGCCTTTTATCTTCTTGTTTGTAATACAGTACCTTTCTCTGATACCATGATCGCTTTCAAGATAACGCACTTAGAATCTTTGGCAGTGTCGACCTTTACTTTTAGTTGCTTTCGTCCATTAGCCTCGCACTTGTAATGATTAAACAATATCTGCTTCAACGCTCCTTACTTCCTCTGGGACAGCGTCAAACCTTGTTGATTCTATGCCAATGAATAAATTCAACTCCATGTTTTGTTTCCAGGAAAACAGATTTTTGGTGATGGTCATTCGTGATTTGTTGAATTTATGTGAAATTACGAAGGGAAAAGACAATAAAGCTGTTATTGCGAGCAACATCATGTAAGTTTGTTTTTTCGTATGCGGCCTACATTGGTGTACTTCTAGCGAATTGCATTTTCTACTTTTCTCAAGGGTGCACTGGCTTTATGCATACTGAACTTAAAAATATGGGAGGTTCATCTTCCTTTTCTTCCAATTTAACGTTTCGACTCTCCACTGGCTTTTCTGCAGGTATGTCGTTGGTCAGTATCCAAGATTCTTAAGGGCACATTGGAAATTTCTGAAGACGGTTGTGAATAAGTTGTTCGAATTCATGCATGAAACACATCCTGGTGTTCAGGTAACTTTCTGAGATACTGTTTTCTAGCAAAAATCTCAAACTAAATAATGTGCTGTTAAGGACTGAGCTTAAGATCCTTAAGCTCTTGGAAATTATATCGGTAGCAAAACTTTGCTCGTGTTGTTGCTTTTTGCTTGGTCCACGGTGCAGCAGTCATTTATAATCTTCTCAAGCTAGTATTTGACTCTTTTTTTTTTTTAACTCAGAATTTGCATAGAACTTTTACCTTTCCAATATAAGTTAATACTTTTTTTCCGTTTCAGGACATGGCCTGTGATACATTCCTTAAAATAGTTCAGAAGTGCAAGCGCAAATTTGTTATCGTTCAGGTATGTATTGCCACGTTGAAATTAACCATTTTATTTGTCATTTGTCTTCTGAATGAGAACTTAATTATATTTTCTTGCACTTTCAGGTTGGAGAGAATGAACCATTTGTATCTGAACTTCTGTCAGGCCTTGCGACAACCGTTCAAGATCTGGAGCCTCATCAAATTCACTCGTTTTATGAATCAGTAAGCTTTCTAGATGCGTCTCTAGCATGAGCTATTTATTTGTTGATTTCATTGTTTCTCTCTCTCTCTCCAGGTTGGCAATATGATCCAAGCAGAATCAGATCCTCAGAAGAGAGACGAATATCTCCAGAGATTGATGGCACTCCCAAACCAGGTTTGTTAACTAAAATATGGTTGTTAAGTTTTGTTTACATAGCTGACTAAAGCCAGAACTGTTCTGCTTTATAATGTAGAAATGGGCAGAAATCATAGGACAAGCACGGCAAAGTGTAGAATTTCTCAAGGATCCAGTTGTGATACGTACAGTGCTTAACATACTACAGGTCTGATTTCTCACCTTTTCTTTCCAATGCATTGTTATATCACAACGTGAAATATTATGTCTGTCATAGTTGTGTTTGTGCATCTGTTGGTGATTAGATAACTGTTTGATTGGATTGCAAGTTTTAACTGTTAACATGTGTTCTTCCCTGTAGACTAATACTAGTGCCGCTACTTCACTTGGGACGTACTTCTTGTCCCAAATTTCCTTGATCTTCTTGGATATGTTGAATGTATACAGGTAAATCCATGATACATCATTACAGCCTTTGATGTATAATACATTTTCTCTAGTTATTTTACTTGGGTGGTTTTTTTTCATGGCTGCACCAGAATGTATAGTGAACTCGTTTCAGCCAGCATTACTGATGGGGGGCCTTATGCTTCCAGGACATCTTTTGTAAAACTCTTAAGGTTTGGATGGTTTTAAGCACCAAAGACAGTTCTACATGCCTCTATATGACAAACTCGAATAATTTTATATTTTAACACTTTGCTATTCAGATCCGTTAAGAGGGAAACTCTTAAGCTGATTGAAACCTTTTTAGACAAAGCTGAAGACCAACCACACATAGGGAAACAATTTGTGCCACCAATGATGGAATCTGTACTTGGTGACTATGCGAGGAATGTCCCGGATGCTAGGGAATCTGAAGTTCTTTCACTCTTTGCAACAATTATAAACAAGTATGCCTTTTTATTGGTTGCTGTGTGCCATAGTAATTATGGATGTACATCTGCATCACTCACTAGTTTCCTTTCTGTCTAATTCATCATGGATGATTATCTATGCAAATAAAAGAATTAATTATTCCTGCAAGATTATGTTTATAACCGGAACTTACTTCCCGTGGCATACTTTTGATTTGTTCTTTAAGGTACAAGGCAACAATGTTAGATGACGTGCCTCACATATTTGAAGCTGTTTTCCAGTGTACATTGGAGGTAACTGATTTTATGGACTGTGCTCTTTGTTGTCTCTTCCTACTCACATCTTGTGAGGGCAATGAAGTAGTTTAGATGATGAAGTGCACAATGATCATGCGCTTTGGGTTTAGTCCTTAATTGAAGGGGGGAGGGTCTTCTCGAATGATATTCTGTGGCATTATTCTTTGCTTGCTTCTTTATTTCTTTAGAAATGTTAAAGTCTTTGGTGCAGTATGTGACCGATGGGCTTAAAATCTTTCTAAAAGGTCCGACTTATGCTTTGTATACTTTACTGACACTTTTGATTCTCACTCCTGCAGATGATAACTAAAAACTTCGAAGACTATCCGGAACACCGCCTCAAGTTTTTCTCATTACTCCGAGCTATCGCTACATATTGTTTCCCAGCCTTGATAAAGTTATCAAGTCAGGTAGGTGAATTTGTTTTTGTATATAGTTTTCCTCAAGTGATTGAAGGAGCTTATGGCCTTCTTTCTCTGTCTTGTCTCATTATATGCGTATATTTCTTACTGTTTTGTCATTTTGAATCAGCAACTGAAGCTAGTGATGGATTCAATTATCTGGGCATTCAGACATACTGAGAGAAATATTGCTGAAACTGGGCTTAATCTTTTGCTTGAGATGCTGAAAAACTTTCAGGTTTGGTGTTTGTTTTCCTTCTTTTTACTCTGTGGTTGGGCCATATATTATGCTTGCTTTTAACATTTGCCTGATTGTGACAGCAATCTGAATTTTGTAATCAATTCTACCGATCGTACTTTATGCAAATCGAGCAAGAAATATTTGCTGTGTTGACGGACACTTTCCATAAGCCTGGTTTCAAGCTGCATGTGTTGGTTCTACAGCATCTATTTTGCTTAGTAAATCCATCATCTTTTCTCTCATCTAATCTTATTGATGGCTTAAGTAATTGTTTACTTTGGAATGTATAGTATATGGACTTACGCTTTTGGTGATTTTATCTTTCAGGTTGAGAGTGGTTCTTTAACAGAACCTTTGTGGGATGCTGCTACTGTACAATACCCGTATTCGAACAACGCTGCTTTTATTCATGAATACACCATAAAACTATTGAGCTCGTCATTCCCAAACATGACTGAAGCAGAAGTAAGATAAAGCTAAAACCAGGAGTTATGTTTATACAGTTTTCATGTTGATTCCTCTTCTTTCTCAAATCTGATATTGATTACAAATAATCATACAGGTCACACAATTTGTGAATGGACTTTACGAGTCTAGACATGACCCGTCTGGATTTAAAGACAATATTCGTGACTTCCTTGTACAGTCTAAGGAATTTTCCGCTCAGGTAATGAACTTCTCATTCAATTGGTTTTAAGAAGTCAAAACAAATATTGCCAAAGCTGATTCATGAAAATACGTAAATTTCAGGATAACAAAGATTTGTATGCTGAGGAAGCAGCTGCACAGAGAGAACGAGAGCGTCAAAGAATGCTTTCGATTCCTGGGCTTATTGCTCCTAATGAGATTCAAGACGAGATGGTGGACTCGTAAACTTAAAGCTGTAACAAGAAGCTTCCTGTGTTCAATAGACCGGATTTTTTTAATCGTAGGTTTGGAAAACAGGAAAGAGTTGAGGGGGAGAGATTGATATTCCTGACTGTATCACTTGCCTTTTCTCAAAGCTTCCCATTTCGATTTGGAGGATTGGAGAAGCTAAGAAAAAGAGAGATCTTTGGGAGTAAATTAGTGGTCTTGTTTGGTTGATTAATTGGGTTTACTGTAGATTTAAACAATTAGGGCTCATCTCTAGTTATATGTTTGGCTGCTCTTTGCTTTGCTTTACATGTAGACTCTTTTTCTCGGGTGTTTATGCTTAACTATTGTTTCTTTTTACCTTTAGGGTTTTAATTTTGGAAAAATATATTTACTGCTACCTTGTAAGATTTCTTATTGAAATCAATATCTTTAAAAATGCTGAGAAATTTTTATTATCAAACAAAACATTGACTTCAAACATCATTATCATCCTTTGTAAGGTTTGTTATTCATCTATG
Source organism: Lepidium didymum (assembly GCA_963920545.1). Lineage (NCBI taxonomy): Eukaryota > Viridiplantae > Streptophyta > Magnoliopsida > Brassicales > Brassicaceae > Lepidium > Lepidium didymum. The sequence continues at coordinate 13,515,834 of OY986996.1, forward strand.
GAACGCTTCAGTCAAATACTAAAGTTGGGAAAGTATTCCTCATAAATCTGTAGTTCAAGAACAGTTGATGTGTATATATGAGAGAGGACATGGAAAGGTATCGTCTATTTTCTTTTGGGTCATCTTCTCATCTTATAATATTAGTAGGAACTGGTTTGAATAACACAAACAAGAGCCGGATAAAAGATATCATATCCCCGAAAAAATTGCCTAGACAAGGAAACACAACCCTAAGGAAGAGAAAACTAAAAAAAGAGAAATCTAAGAGTAGAACCCAAATGATTAGAACTATAGACTCCTAATATTATGAAATAAACCGCAAACCAAAGACAAACTAGTAACCAATTTATAATAAAAATTGGAAGGCGTCATAAAATGCATAAGACCACACGTAGCCAAAACCAAAACTAACACTAGAGAAGACATATAAAACAACAAGGACTAAGCTTTTAAAATCAACTCAAACGAATCCACACCCAAGCTATAAGAGGTAATAAAGGCAGAAACATCCAAGAAAAGAATCAAGAACGAATTTTCGGCTAAAACACATCCCTACTAGCAGGAGAAACACAAATAGAAAAACAAAGTTTAGGAGTCTATAGAATAATCAAAATTTGAAAAAAGGAAACATAACAACATAACTTAAAAGAGGGTTATCTCTCATAAACAGAAAGATAAAGAGGGTTAAAAGAAAACAAAACGATCGATCTGAAAATGGAATAGAAAGAGGGCAGAAACAACAGAACCGACGAAACCACCACGACACACGACGCACCGTCAACCATGAACTTCACCGGACAACCACTCTCGTCGAACCCCAACCAAAACTCAAACCCATATCATCTCGATCAACTGGAGATCTTCACCCATCAAAAGATCCAACATGTAAAAGAGATGGAAGAAAAACAGCATCGTCAATAATGTTAAGTGAATCACCACAAACACGGTTCTCCTAAGAAAAACATATTTGAAAGAGTGGCTAGGGCAAACTTAGTTTCTAACTACAAGAGGAAAAAAGGATAGAACTTCTAAAGAAAAATATCATTAAAAATACATATATTAAAAAACTCAAATATTAAATATTGTTCAATACAATATTTAATTTTTTAATATTATATAATTTGATTAATGATATATAATTACCCTTAATTTTAGCTAGAATTTTGTAAAACATCTTATAATTTAAATCGAAATAATATCTTAAAAACAACTCATATTTATTATGAAAAAGAAGTAGTACATGATATTTATAATTTTTGTGTAACGTGTTACACAAACATGGCTAAAAAATCACAACGGTATGTGATCTGATCAGATCACAAAGTTCTTTCACAACTATGTCAAATACTAAAGAACAAGAAATAAAATTTTTGCTTACAAGACGACAATGGAACGATAGAGTTTGAGGAAGGCTCTAAAGGTAACATAGAAACATTTACTTTTTACTATACAATACATGCTTGGAAAGAGATGGGGTATCTGATGTTTCAATTTAAGCTAAGCACATACTTTATTAACTGTATTTGATGTTTTCTTTCTTTTTTCGTTGTAAATCTATTGATTATGCAGAGAGAGAGGAGCAATTATGAAAGCAGATGCAAAAGCAACACCGTGAAAGACGGAAAGAGGGAGAACGTCTTTTGCGAGAAAGACATGAAGGAAGGATCTTGAAAGAGCAGATGAGAGCGATGCAGCTAAAGGGAAGTTTTTGATGCATCAAGTTTCTGATTTGGGTGGAATAGTGTCTCCTCATTGCACCTCTTAAATGGGAACGATATAGAAAGAAGAGATTCTTCGGGAGAAAGAGGCTCTAATGTTTGAAGCTGTTAGTTATTGTTTTGAAAATTAGAATATTTTGTAACAGAAGTTTCCATATCTTAGGGAAAGAAGGCGAGTAAGAGACAGGCGCCACATCTCGCTTCTCGGCATCATCCGTCTAATTTTAAATTTTATAAGTTTTATGATTAAAGTACTTTCTTAGAATTGTCAGGATATTGGAAATTCTATGACTTTGAGTTTTTTAAAAGATATTTACAAGCGAATAAAATTTGATTTCATAATTTTGATGGAAACAAAAAAAATGATGCCTATATAGAACAATTAACAAGTGCATTTAACATGGACAATCTAATTACGGTGGCACCTATAAGAGCAAGCGGGAGGTTTAGCGCTACTATACCAAAATCACTTTGACGTAACCGTTAATTATAAAGATAAAAACATTGTCGATATAGCCTTAAAATTAAAGGGAAAAATATCTTTTATTTCCTTCATCTATGGGGAGCTTGTTTATCACTTAAAAGAGAAAGTTTGGGAATGGTTGACTTGGTATGAGACCCAACACTCAGAACCGTGGTTAACAATAGGCGACTTTAACGAAATCTCAAGCCACCACGAAAAAAAGGAGGTCGACTACGGAGTATAAGTTCTTTTGTTCTTTTTAATACGATGCTGCAAAATTGCGGTTTCATAGAATTCCCATGCACTGGTGACACATGGTCCTCGTGAGGTGTAAGACAAAATAAAATAATAAGATGTAAACTAGACAAAACTTTCGGGAATGAAGATTGACACTCGTTATTTCTGAACTCTACAATGGGTTACTTAAAGATGATAGGATCCGATCACAGACCAATACTAGTTGAAATGAAGGAGAGCAAGTTTACAAGAAGACCTGGTTTCAATTTTGACAAGAGATGGGTTGGGAAACCGGGATTTGATAAAGCTATAAAATCTGGATGGACAAGTTATGCGAATTTGAGGCGTAACAAAATCTCTTATGGAATATCCAACTGTCAAAGAAAGATATTTAAATGGAGGAAGAGGTAAGTGCTTCCTGGGAAAGAGAAGATTGAGAATCTAAAAACAAAACTAGGAGAAATGAAAAAAATTAGACTCATGTCCCACAACAGACATTCAAAAAGTAGAATACGAGCTCTATTTGGCTTACAAAGAAGAAGAATCTTATTGGAAGCAGAAAAGTCGTAACAAATGGCTACAGGAGGGTGACAGGAATACGAAGTTTTTTCACGCACACTAAACAACATCGGGCAAAGAATAGGATAATATGTCTCTTTGATACGCATAATAATTGGATTGACCAACAGAAGGACATAAAAGCCTTATTTTGATTCTCTTTTCACGTCACATGGCTCTTCTGTTCAGGATTACTCATTGGAGGAAGTAGAACCTATTGTTTTAGAGGACACGAATAGAATACTTATGGCTAAGGCTACTTCAGAGGAGGTGAGGACAGCGGTCTTTATGATGGACCCAAGAAAAGTGTCAGGCCCAAACGGTATGACGGCTCTTTTTTCCAACAATCTTGGTCCCTTATTAAAGAGGATGTGGTGCTCCTAGTGAATGATTTTTTTGAGACTGGTTTATTTGAAAAAGCTTTAAACCTTACAAATATATGTCTTATCCCAAAGACAACGGGACCAAAAAAGATGAAAGAAATCCGACCTATTAGCATGTGCAATGTAGTATATGAAATAATATCCAAAGTGATGTGCTTACGGTTGAAGAAGATTTTATCGAATTTGATCTCGGATACACAATCAGCTTTTGTTTCGGGACGCTTGATCTCGGAAAACATATTGATAGCCTAAGAAATGTTCCACGCCTTATGCACAAATAAGAAGGTCAGAGGGGCCTACATGGCCATAAAAACTAACATGAGCAAGGCATACGATAGAATTGAATGGGGCTTTTTGAGAAAGTTATTGTTAAAATTAGGATTTCATGAACGATGGGTTAAACGAGTAATGCATTGTGTCTCTTTAGTTCGATATTCGATACTAATAAACAGGACATCGAGAAGATGTGTTATACCCCACAGAGGACTAAAACAGGGCGACCCTTTGTCGCCATTTTTGTTCATCCTTTGTACAAAAGTATTGATCACTAAATTAAAATCAGCGGAGGCACAAAATCAAATGACTAGTATCTCAGTTGCACGTACGAGTCCGGCAGTATCACATCTCTTATTTGCAGATGATAGCCTCTTCTTTTGTAAAGCCAATTTGGAAGAAGCTTCAACTATTTTAAAAGTTTTGAAGGACTATGAAATACAATCAGGTCAACATATTAATTTTTCAAAATCTTCAACACAATTTGGAAAAGAAGTAGATCAGTTTCGAAGGCAGAAGATACAAGGACTCGTAGGTATACATACCATTGGGGGCATGGATTCATATCTAGGCCTCCCGGAAAGATTAGAAGGTGCAAAAACCATGGTCTTTGCGTTTGTTAAAGAGAAGATAGAGACAAGAATTAACTCTTGGATGGCAAAATTCATATCAAAGGGAGGTAAAGAGATTTTGATAAAATCAGTCTTTACAGCTATTTCATCATATGTTATTGCGTGCTACCATTTACCTAAAACGGCTACATCCAAGATTTCAGCAGCCATAGCGAATTTCTGGTGGCATAATTCAAGAACCTCAAGAGGTATTCACTGGGTCAAATGAGAACATCTATGCAAAGATAAGACAAACATAGGCCTAGGCTTTAGGGCAATTGATGATTTTAACTCCGCCTTACTCACTAAGCAACTCTGTAGGTCACTTGACCACCCGAATTCTCTTTTGGCTAAAATTCTCAGGGGTCGGTACTTTGTAGGATCACATCCATCAGAGGTGAGGTGCTTGTATTTGCCATCTTATGGCTGGTGGAGTATCATTTCAGCCTGAGCACTAGTAATAAAAGGACTAAATAAACGGGTAGGTAACGGTGATACTATTAAAATTTGGTCTGACCCATGGATCCCCAATAGTATACCTAGACCCCAATCAGGATCGGCCTAATGATATATCCATACTTAAGAGTTCAGATATGATAGATCCCTACACGCGTTTATGGAAAGAAACCTTGATTAGACAATTTTTTTAGCTCGGAGATGCTAACCTAATCCTCGGCCTCCATATCCCAAGATTAACGACCTCGGACCATCTAGGTTGGCATTTTAACAAGTCCGGACTCTACACTGTTAAATCAGGTTATTGGACGGAGAGAAATATCTCCCTACTCTAGACGAATTATTTTGGCCCCCACATTAAAGATCTGCATTCTCAAGTGTGGAAAGTAAAAGCACCACAAAAAATAAAACACTTTATCTGGCAAGCAGTATCAGGTCAACTAGCTGTAAAAGCTAACCTAGAAAGACGGGGTATACATTGTGATAAGAGGTGTGACATGTGTGGATTATATGAAGAAACTATAAACCATGTATTGTTTGAATGCCCTCCAGCTATCCAAGCATGGGCATTATCGAAAATACTGTCAAGGTCCTCTTTTCTAGATTCTTTAATATATGCTAATATTGATCACCTACTTTGGAGACTCTCTAAAAAAAGAAGAATATAAAGGTTTCCTATGGTTTTTATGGTTCCTATGGAAGGCAAGAAATGAAAAGGCATTTACCAACAAGAATTCGAAATCCAAGTGAATTGGTTATGGCAACAGAATTTGAAGCGAAGGTTTGAGTTTTATCTCAACAGGGGATTTGTATAAAAACAGGTGCTAATGCGGAGATACGACATTCTCAGGAAGAGAGGATTTATAGACCACTGACGATGAACCCAACTTTTACTGGGTGTAGATGTATGGTAGATGTCTCATGGAAAGAGTCAGATCTTTACACTAGATTAGGATGGTACGACTTCTCTTTTGAGTCCGGCGAAAGAAACTTGGGAGCACAATGCATTAGACGAAGCCTTTCTCCTCTTCATTCCGAGTTTGAGGCACTTCTATGGGCTATGACCTGTCTCATCTCCCTCCAGATGACAGAAGTTGAATTCCTAGTGGATTGTTTCGAGCTTGTGAAGATGGTTGCAGATCCTTCTACATGGTCCGCCTTCCTTCCTTATCTAGCTGATTTTTCTAGACTACAGAGTTGTTTTACCAGTTTCTCCCTTGTCCTTATCCGCATGCTCTCAATCACAAGACCGAGTTCCTAGCACGCAGTGTTAGAAGGTTTTCTAGAAACCAAACTTTTATAAACAATGTATCAGATTTGTGGTCCCGTTATTATTCATGAATAAAAAATATTTGCATATCTTTATTTGTATTTTTTTTCTGCTGCACTTACAAATACACATATTCGATTTCTGTTTGGTATGATCAAGACTCCTATATAATATATAAATATATATATATATATATATATATATATATATAATTTACAAAGAAAATTAAGTTTTTTTCTTTGATTTTTCTAGAATTTTGAATATGCAAAAGAAATTACAATTTGTATGATGACAAAATAAAATTTAAAAATAGAAAAATAAACATATATATATATATATATGATATTTATTGAAGAGAAAACCGGACATAGTTCGGTATATCCCCTAGTGAAAAGAAAATAGAGAAGAAAGAATGTTTAGGCTCAACTGAAAAATAAACCGGTTTTATTTTAAACCTTATTTTTCTTCTTGCTTAGTTATCAAAAGATCGGTTGGTGTTATTAGCTATTAGGAATCATGAGTTAGTGGAGATATGTGTATTTAAATAGTAAAAACTTTTATAAAACAAATTAAAAATGGTGAGATGGCATCTTTTTAAGAGTTTTTAGAATGCCTAGATGGATAGGCTTAGAAGCTTCAAAACCTCCGATTCTATGTTGGGCTTCTGTTTCAACTTTGTTCCACAGCCTCCATTGTTGCTCTGATTCAAACTTTTTCTTTGATTCATTCGCGTTATACATGCAAGAAATATTCAACTTATGTTTTTATTACCGTTTATGTTTCGCTCGAGAAGCCAACTCAACTCAAGTTTTTATTACCGTTTATGTTTACAAATACATCAAACTATCTGTTTCATATGCTCAAGAAGCTTCCTTCTGAAGAATTGGCTTCTTGTTGCTAATTTAACTCAGTTTTTGTCATTATTATTTATTTGAAAAAAAATAATAATAAAAAACTGTTCTTTTTAATTATATCCAAACTGGATAAAATATTAAAATGTTGAAACAACTTCATCCAACAAGCCTTTGAAATTATCAAAGGAGCTCCCTTTAGCAGAGATAGCTTCGTGTGCTTGTTCTTTAAGCTTCTTAGCATAACCTTTCATCTTCTTACCATCTTCATGACCCAAAACTCGATTCAAACACTTCTCAAACCCATCTTTAGTGAAGACTCCATCGATAATCGTCATTCCAATCCAAACAACCTCCACTGCTCTTCCGTTCAATCTCTGGTCCCCAAAAAACGGCCTGCAAATCATAGGCACACCTCCTGACACACTCTCCAACACCGAGTTCCATCCACAATGCGTCACAAACACACCCGTCGCTTCGTGGTTCAGCAGTTCCACTTGTGGTGCCCATGGAACCACTATCCCTCGCTCTCTTGTCCGATCCAAGAACCCTTTAGGTAAATGAACCACGTTCATCTCTTTAAGCGACCAAACAAACGGTATTTTACTTGATTCCAATCCTTCCGCAATCGCAACAAGTTCTCCAGGTGGTGGTGTCATAACCGTACCGAAACTAATGTAAGCTACAGAAGCAGGGGCTTGCTTCTCTATCCAGGCCAGGCAGTTGTGAGGATCGTGCTGTAGTGTCTCTCTTTGTGATGTCGTAGATAACAACCCGAGAGGACCGATGCTCAGGTAACGTTTGAATTTGGATCCAAGGTTACGGGTCAATACTGGATCCAATTCTTCAAAGGAATTGATGAAAACCGCATTAGCACGAGGTAAAGCAATAGCCATTTGGTGCAGCATCTTTGAGAAAACAGAGTTCAAATTCCCAAACACAACTCCTTCTGGTGTGTCTTTGACTCTTCTCCATTCCTGAGATAAACCCTAATGTCTCCTCCATACGCACATCTACTTCTGTGAATATAAATCACGATTCTCTTCAGTTTATATTCCTATTTTAGCTAAAATTCCTTGAATTGCATTTTTATGAGATAATAGGACAAAATCAATCACAAATTGGAAATGGCAAGCGTTTGAAAAAGAACTGAAATTAACCTTTGACACCGATGGTTTCTCTGATAAGATCTGTGTAGAGATGAGCAGAGAGCGAGTTTGGTCCGGCGGTCCAGAACGCAATCCACGACGTCTTCATTTCCGCCGCCATATCCGCCGCGAACCAGAAGAATGCATCCGTAAGCATACACGTAACTTTCCTACCAACATCTATCTCTACCGCCGCGATTTCTCTCCGAAAATTCTCCGGCGAGGCTTCGAGAAACAGCTCGATTGCCTCTTGTGAACACGTATCCGTCAGGAATACCCTCGGGAATGTCTTGGAATCGAATGTTCGGAGGAAGGTCAGAGGAAAACAAGGACGTGATGGATTTGGCGGTGTTAAAGAAGGAGAAGAGTGTGGAGGCGAGACGGCGAGTGACGGTGAGGAGAGGAGCCGCATGAGTACCGAAAGGGAAAGCGAGAATTGCCACGTGGGAGTCGCTGGTTGGCTTGGCCATAGTGAGGTTAAAGAGTGATGATGAGGAAGGCTAAAACAGAGCGTTGATTTAAATAGTGATCATAACTGAACCACCGAGAGCAAGCACAAGTCGTGTTGGTTGTTGGTACCATTGTCTTTCTCTCTTTCTCTAAATGTACTTTCTTTAATAATTGTTTTTACTATTTTAGATAAAATAACCTATTATAATATATTTTAGATAAAATAACCTATTTGATTATAACAGACACAACCAAAACAAGAAAAAATAGATTATATGCTTTATGTGACTTTTTTTTTCACTTACTGATTGCTCATGAGTTGCTCCGTTCAGCTTAATTTTAGGTAACCTATATTTTTAGGCTTATTTAATAAATGAACTTAATAAGTTGAAACTAATTTAACTTGTAAGTTATGTGAGTGACTTTTAATGAATATGAACTAGCTTATGAGCTTTATTTTTTTTGTAACTTGAATAGAAATTATTGTTTTGTTTTGTTTATAGAAATTTTCTTCCTACAAAATAAAACCTATTTTTTCAGAAAATTAAAATTACTGTTTTTATAAAATTTAAACTATCCTATAAAAGATAGAAATTATACTCTCAGGTATAAATTCAGTTAGTGGGATTAGAAAAAATCCGGAATTGGCAATGATTGAAGATCTTAAAATAAATTTGGATTATTTTATAATAATTTTGAACTCTATTCATTTAAGATCATCAAAAGATTAGTTTTATTTGGATATATTGTTAACTTTTAAATTTAAAATTATGTTATTAATTTATTAGATTTTTTAAAATAATTTTTAAATTTAAATTATAATTATTATTAATTTACTATTTAAATAATTTGAGAATAAGCTTATATATTGAAAATGAGCTGAGTTAGCTTACTAAATATCTTAGTTGATGACGAGTTGAAGTTAATCGAGCTCGTGTATATTGATACGTCTAATTTCCAGTAAGTTTTTTTCCCGCTAATATTATTTTTTTGTGATAAAAGTTGGAAGATATAAATAGGAGTTGATGTAGTTAACGATACAATTATAAAGTTGAAGAAATGAAAAATATTGGGTTGAGATTTGATGTACAACTGTGACAGACTGACATAGAAAACTGGGACAGGGACCCAAACGGAGAATTGAGTGTCTTGTTTTGTATTTGTGATGGTAAGTAAAGTTTGTGGTGTATGGGAAGCTCACGTAAACACATCTGTTTTTCATCTTAGAAAAGTCCAATCTTCAGACCAAAAAAAAAAGAAAAGAAAAGTCCAATCTTATTGTAAAACTTATTTTTTTGCCAACTAATGCTTTATTGTATTATTATGCAAACTCCGGTATTACATTCCGATTTAAAAAAGGACAACAATTAAATTTTTGCCTAAGGCATTGAAGTTAAATGTAAAGCTCTCCTACAAAGTATATCGTGTACCCCAACCCAACTGAAGCCCACATAAAGCTAAAGTCCATTAAGCCAAAGCCCAATAAATAAAAGGCTCGCGTAGGATGACACATGTACTCCACTGACGAGCAGAAACATCTCGCAAAGCCATCACATGTCTTCTGAAGCTCACACCTGAAGTTACATGCAAGATGACACATGTATTCCACTGAAGAACTTGTACTCATCTGAACTCCCTATAAAAGAGGCCTGGATGAAGAAGAAAGGGGAAAGAGAGCAGAGGAACTTCATACAGAACGAAGAACATTCAAAGAAGAACTTCAAACACAACAAAGAACATCAAAGGAAAAACCCAGGAGAACGAAGAACATTCAAGCCTCGACGAACAGAAGATATACGAAGATGAGCATACGAACACCCTAGTGGTGCAGGAGATTGACGAGCAGGAGTTATACGAAGACGAGCACAAGCTATACTAACACCCTAGTGGTGCAGGAGATTGACGAGCAGGAGTTATACGAAGATGAACACAAGCTATACTAACACCCTAGTGGTAAAGGAGAACAGACTCTCGTAGCTGACATAAAGACTTCATATACAAAAATTTTGACCCACAAAAAATACTTCAACAAAACATATGACAACCTAAAGAATAAAACTACGACCGGCTTGATCCCTTTAGACGGTACGTAGGTAACCAAACACGGTGCATCTACTCTCATAAAAACGTTCGTATAAAAAGTATGCTAAGACTGGTACGAACATATCAGATATGTATTAGCAGCCCTTGGGACCCGAGTAATCTTCATGGAAGAGAACAGTTGTTGCCATTGTCGATTGTAAAGATATATCGAGCAAGTCGAAGATTAGTTGAAGGTCCAAGCAATGCTGTAGTAACAGTTTGATTGTCTCCTTCAAACACCATCTTTCGATAATCCAATCTCCACAGTGACTGTATAGCCCATAACAAGGCTGAGCTTTCGGCCTCTTCAATAGTATGTCGACTTTCAAATCGACCCAAATCATAATGTAGAACTGTACTTGTATGGTCACGTATAATCCAACCTAGAACCGAAGGGGTCTCACCAGAGTGATGCGAGACATCATTGTTACACTTTACCCAATCATGGGGTGGTTTCTCCCAAGTTGTAGCTCGCACTACACTAGATGGTCTTGGTAAGGATGTCAAAACTGGCTCGTGCATAGTAAGCCATTCAACAATGTCATGTCTCTAGTACTAATATATCTAAGCGACTATGTAATAATGTATTCCGGCTTTTCCACAATCGCCATAGCACCCAAAAGGGTAAGTAGCGTTAGAAGGACGGAGCCAAACCATCATTATAGATGGTAAATAGATACCGTAGCTTATCATAAATTGACCAGGTTGGGTCACCGAGTAGAGCTATTAGTAGACTTGTGCATCGCCATACCGCTTGGCATAAGGACAAGTGAAAAAAATATGTTTGCTACTATTCAGGCCAGAACAACATCGTAAGCATTCCATTGGACTAGATACATTTCCTCGTAGAAGATTATCTCTTGTAGCAAAGGCTTTCGAGCATAGCCACCATAAGAAATGTCGTAAATTGGGAGCTATTTGTAAGTTCCATAGTTGTCTTGTTATATCTGGGTAATCTGCCAATATCGGTGGCGCTATAGCAGCATTATCATGCTCATAAGCCTTGTGGTAACCTAACTTGACAGTGTAAACACCGTCATTTGTGTAACTCCAAACTAGTGAATCCGGAGTAGCTTCCGGTGATAAGTAGATCTTCTTAATTAGACAGTGATCCATCGGGTGAATGTATTGATGTAACCAAACGTCATCCCATTGACGTGTAGCTGCATTGATAAGATGTGTAACCGTTATGGTTGGAGTGACTAGCGATAAAAGTAATGGAACTCGAAGTGGAATACTTGGAAGCCAGAGATCCACACCAATCCGTGTTGAAAGTCTTGTGTCGATGCTATAATGAATTCCTTGTCGGAGCAAATTACAACCTGTTTGTAGAGAGCGCCAACCATAAGAATTCGTCGGCCTTCGTTTGGCTTCAGATATCTAACAATTAGGGAAATACTGAGCTTTTAGAACTCGAAAGATGAGACAATGGAATCTATTTAACATTTTCCAAACATGTTTGGGCCAACAAAGCTTTATTAAAACAGTGAAGATCTCGAAACCAAGACCGCTACGGCTTTTAGACGCTGATAATTTCCTCCACTCAACCTTGATAAGTATTTCTGTGAACCAGCATAACTCCACCAAAACCATCATAGAAGACTATTAACATCGCGGGTCAAAAATTTAGATATTTCGAGGCAGTTCATACAATATACCGACATAGCATAAACTATTGACTTGATTAGCTTTCTCTCCCCGCTGTGGATAAAAATCTACTCTGCCAATCATATCTATATATATATATATATGATGCATCAACCAATCAAAACATAAATCACTTCATAAATACACAGTTGTTTTGTTTAACGACACTAAACAAAATATTAATGTAAAATAACAACGTTAAGTTGTGTATTATAATTGACCATAAGTAAGTCTAAATTAGTGTGAATTACCAAAATAGATATATAATTTGATAATGTATGTAATTCGGAATTAATCTGACCATTTCGGGTAATTTCGGTATTTCCTGAAAGGGAAGGAGCATCTCTACGTGTGAAGTTCGGTAGAGAAATTAAAATGTGTTAGCCATTCATTTGTGTATTCCATTTTTATGTGGGGCTCACGATTGGTTTTTTTTAAATAAAGCCCATACTAAAGGATATCTGGGCCTCAAAGCTTATAAAGATATAAAAATTCAGTTATTTCCTTTATTGTATATTACATAAAATGAGAGAATGTTTTTAAGTTGTAAATCATTTAAAAAGTGGAAATCAATGGAATATGAATCTTCCATTGAAGACTTCCTCCTGAAATCCTTTTGACCGAACGCGTAATATTATACCCTTTAATATCTGAAATTTCTTCACTGTGTCCTTGTCTCATCTTCGTTATCGATCCTTGTCGCCTGGATTTCTCTGACATTTCTTTTTATAAGAAAAAAAAAAGGAGAAATAAGCTGATTTTCTGAGGGGTTTTTGGCTAAGGAGCGATGGGTCAAGCTTTTCGTAAGCTATTCGATACTTTCTTCGGAAATCAAGAAATGAGGGTAATCTCATCATCATTCGTGCTATTATAATGGGATCATTTATTGGATTTCTTTTATAGTTTTTTTTTTATGATTTCTCGTATTTCTTCTGTTTGTTTTGGTTTTAGTCGTAGCTTTGATCGCTTATGTATGATCATGGTGTTTCGAATTTAGAGTTTGAAAGAGATTTGAAAACTCAAATCTTATGTGGTCTGGTTTTTTCTTTCTTGCGTGCTTTGTAGACCCATCATGACTTTTTAGATGAGATTCATCAATACCAAAATCATGGTTGAAGTTTTTGTATTACTTATCATATATTTGTTGTAAGCTGTGGTATGATGAATAAAATTGAAAAAGCTGTTTTTTTCTTTTCTTTTCAATCTTGTGATGATGACAGGTAGTTATGCTAGGGCTGGATGCTGCTGGCAAAACAACTATTCTTTACAAGCTTCACATTGGAGAGGTTTTGTCAACTGTTCCCACGATTGGTAAGCTCATTTATTAAGAACTTTTCTGAGATCTCTGTTGCTGTCATCTAATTAGTGGGATTTATTCCTTTTGTTGGAACATGATGTGGATAGATCTTCAATGACAGTTGTTAGATTCATCCTAGTAAGACCTCAGAAAAGAGAAAATGTTGCTTGATTGTTGATTACGCAATGCTTTTGCCTTAAGAAATGTCTGTAAGATGAGGGTGGGATCAGAATTATAAAGACTTGGAATATCTTCTCCTTAATTTGATCTCCTGACAGCTGAAATTGTGCCAACTTTTGTGACGCCTTGTGTCATGCAATTATGATACTTGGCGTGTTAATGTTGGTTTTGGTGACAGTATAACTTTTATATGGTCTTTTTTTTTTCCGTTCGTCTCTTGGAATATTTTTGCTGACCTTTTAAACTCTGTTACGCAGGATTTAATGTTGAGAAAGTTCAGTACAAGAATGTGATGTTCACAGTTTGGGATGTTGGCGGCCAAGAGAAACTGAGACCTCTCTGGAGGCATTACTTCAATAATACTGATGGACTTGTATGTTATACTCTTTTTTGGCTTTGTGCTTTACATAACGCTCAGCTGTTCCATCTCCATGTTGGCATATGTTATTCTCGTATTTGGTTACAATGTTGCTGTTCGGCCAAGCTTGAGATTTTCATCCATCTTTATTGACTTTGGAATAATTATACTCTATAAATGCTCTGGCAGATATACGTTGTGGATTCCTTGGATCGAGAGAGGATCGGTAAAGCAAAGCAAGAATTTCAGGTATACCTTAGAATTTTGCAAAAGACTTTTCGTAAACTATCTAGATAGTACCTTAATCTACTCTCTGATTTCCTCAGGAGATCATTAAAGACCCATTCATGCTAAATAGTATCATTTTGGTGTTTGCAAACAAACAGGACATGGTAATTTGATATATTCTTTTGGTTTTGGCTTGTTTCTTGTCTGTGCTTATTATTCTTTAATCTACTTCTTTTAATTGCTGATGCTTGGTGTTAGAGAGGAGCCATGTCACCAAGAGAAGTATGTGAAGGGTTAGGCTTATTTGATCTAAAGAACAGGAAATGGCACATACAAGGAACTTGTGCTCTACGTGGAGATGGGCTTTATGAAGGTTTAGACTGGTTATCATCTACGCTTAAGGATGTTAGAGCCGCTGGATTCACATCGGTTGGGCACTCCTTTTAACTCACCCAGATAACTATATAAAGACATGAGAACCCAAAAAGCTATCATCAGTACAATAACTATTCAGTGTTGTGACCTTGATGTTGTAAATGTCATTTTTACTTGCTCTTATACTTTGGCTCTGATTGGAAAGTATTAAAAGAAATGTTATTTGAAAAACGCAAGTGGTTACCAATTTTTGTATAATTGCTTACCACTTTTCAGCTGTGGTGTTGTCTGTTTGAACCTATAGTTTTACATTAATGTCAACGATGAACTTACATATCTACTGGAAACAGGATGAGATTTTATTTTTGTTTTTTTTAATTACAATTTTATTCATCATAATAGAGAATCGATCGAGTTCAGAGAAGAGACATCAGTGAAGCGCGTGATCAAAGAAAGGGAGAAATAACAAAAGAGGCTCATGAAATGCGTGAAATCTGCTATGTATGGGCTGAATGCTGACCAATCTTCCGGATATCGCACTTCTTCCTTCTTTTAGGATGTTCGGTTGATATAAGAAGAGAGGGAAAGGGGAACTGCGCTAAATGGATAAAAGGCTTCCTGGTGATGGGCTATTCCAATGGGCATGGCATGCATCTGAGATATCCCATCATAATCACATTTGCACCATCTCTTGCGAACACGACTTCAATGATCTGGATAGATATAAGCGACGTCCATAGCAGTGCTTCCATAGCAGTGCTTCCATAGCAGTGGTCAATGATGCGCAGCTTCGTCATATACCTCTTGGCACCAAATTTCTGCCCCTTACGTTTTCCGAGAAGCAAAACCATCGTAATCTTGGGAAGTACTCTAAATCTTTCAAAAATTCATCCACGAAACACTTATAACCAGTAAAGGATGGTGATACCACTATTGGCCTAAAGACCATCTCTTGGAGCTCGTCATATACCTCTTGGCCCCAAATTTGTGCCTCTTACGTTGTCCGAGAAGCAAAACCATCTCAATCCCAAGAAATATTCGGAATCTTTCCAAAATTCATTCAGGAAACACCTATAACCAGTGAAGGATGGTGCTACCGCTATTGGCTAAAGACCATTTCGTCTCCCAGAGATCTTTCTTTAAACGAAGGATCGGTCCTTGGAGTTACTTTTTCTTGTGCTTGGAGCTATGCAGTTGCCTCATCTTCCGCCAATTGTACCAAATCCTAAGGATCTCGATGATATTTGAGAATATCTTGTCGTTCCTTACTTTCCAGATATACCACATAACCAAAAAGAAGCCAAAATTTTTCACTTTGTTCGGGATTCTCAAAAACAAGAAGTCCATATACGCGAAATTAGACGAACCTGATAAAAGCCCAAGCTTGGCTTGCCATACGACATTCATATAATACATGATTAATGGTTTCCGCATCAGCTCTACATTGACTACAACACCCCTTAGCCCTCATACCTCGCTTAATGAGGTTATAATTTACCCTAGGTGACCCGATATTGCTTGGCAGATACAATATCTTATTTTTCAAGGACATCTGAGCTTTTTATACTTGTGCTTGAGCTTGAAGGTTTTTCTGCCAAAACAAAAATACGAAGCAAGGGAGAATCTAAATGATAAGAGAAATTCAATCAACTATTATGCTTTTCAACAAAATTTACGTAATATTTTGGCTGAAAACTCCAAATACTATGATGATGATGTTTCAAGATCAAATATCCAGCTAACAAAAATAAAATGGTACAACGATTTACCAAATAAAATGGTACAATGATTTACCAAAAATAAATCTAGTAACCATCAAGAGTGTGAGTAATTCAAATTTGGCTTTGTTGCAGGCATCGAAGTGGCTGTAATGAACGTGAACCCTGCTCGTCATAGTCTCATTCAATGACTTAAAGCTATGTCGTTGTTGTTTCCGATAATTGGTGCTAATGGCTCTCACCGGAGAAGTTTAATTAAATGGATCTGGAGTTATTTGAGAAATTGGTGTGACTTTTTTGAATAGAAATAGAAGTGAAAACTTGATTTTGGAGTAAATATTTCAACGTTGTTGAAGAGAGAAGAGAAGAGGAAGAAAAAAGGAAAGTGGAGAATGTGGAGATCGTGGGGCTATATCCCAAAATTTTAAGAAACGATTTTTGGTGAGTTTTAAAAATTATTTTTTATATTATCTGGTTTGTTATTTTTAAAACAAAATTAATTAGAAAAAGTAAAATATCATTTTTATGCTCTATGCCACTTGTCAGAAAACTGTTATTGTTTCTGAAAAAGTACTTCTAGATTATTAAACAAAAGATTTTAAATTTCACTATAGTTTTGGATAAATCTACTTTTTCTCATAGATATAGATTAACTAATTATTGACAAAAAGAAAAAGAACGATTAACTAATTAAAAATCATCTTATTTTTTTATTTATAAATATATATTTTTCTAATTTTGTTTGATGAAATTTATTTTTGTAGTAAAAATAATATGTTTACCAACATAATTTAAAATACTGGTATAATCCATACTAAAAAATTTGTTAGGAACTGAGCAAATAGCGATTTTCTATCTAACGTCTAGGGAATTTAGGCGTAGACTAGGCGTCTTTAGACGATTCAAACAGTTTTAGAATAAATTATATTATATATCATATATATAATAAAAATGATAAATAGTCTAAAATCATATGATTTATAAATACAAAAAGAGTTAAGATTTTATTTACAAACTTTTGAAACATAAATATAAACGTCGTAAAAGAAAATTGAATGTTATTTAGGTATTCCTTTCTCAAAATAAACTTACAAAATATATATGTATGTTTTAATTCTTTTTAAGATTTAAATTGGAAATTGTCCGAATTTACAAGCATTGCAAAGTTAAATCTGGAAGATCAATGTTCCAGAGAAAATAAAACATTTTATGTGACAAGCACTATGAGGACATATTACGGTGAAAGCTAATCTATTTAGACGTGAATTGATTGTGGAGATTCTTGTGCCAGGTGTGGTGCAGAGAATGAAACGGTGAATCACATTTTGTTACACTGTGCACCGACACTCTAGACTTGGGCGCTATCACGGATCCCTGTGGGATCACATTTTCTTGGACCATCCGTTTGTGCCAATATTGACCATTTATTTTGGAGGATTCTGAAATCCGAGGACACTACGTGTTATCCATGGTTTTTATGGTATATTTGGAAAGTAAAAAATGAAAAAGCCTTTACCAATTTAAATAAAGACCCTTGTGATCTAATACAAGCGACGGAAGCAGAAGTAACAGTTTAAGCAAATGCTCAGAAGGGGAAATCAATTTCAAGGGGCATCGATCCCAGAATTACGAGTCAAAATGAAGAAGCTTTTTCCCGACCATTATCGCGTCTAGTCGCTTTTACAAGGTAACAATGTCTTATAGATGCATTGTGGAAGGATTCTGACCTTTTTTCGGGTCTAGGTTGGTACTGTTTTCTTGACAGTACGGATGGAGTGAACGTAGGGGCAAGAAGTATACGTAGAAGTCTCTCTTCACCTTAATCAGAGTTTGAAGCTTTTCTTTGGGCCATGTCGTGTCTAAGCTCTTTTCAGATTATAGAGGTGGAGTTCGCAACAGATTGTTTGGAACTGAAGAAGATGATAGAAGACCCTTATGCTTGGCATGCCTTCTCACCCTATCTAGAAGATTTTGCGAGACTTGAAAGCCTATTCAGAGTTTGCTCTTTAGTTTTGATTTTTCATGCTCTTAATTACAAAACTGATTACTTGGACCCGCAGTGTTAGAAGCTTGGCTAGAGATCGCACTTTTGCTACCAATATTTCGAATGTTTGGGTTCCGTATCTTGGTTAAAAAATAAAAATTCATTGGAAATTAGGAAAATAAATAGATTACCTAGACCGATTAATAACGGCCTGAATCGCAATACTACCACCAAAGACACCAAATTATCTTCGCCGCCTAATTTATCCGATTTACTTTAACTGGAACAGATAAGCTCGCCTAGCGCCTAGACCAATAGTTTGAACACTGCTTATAACCAATTTTTTTCCTTTTTAGTTTACTTAAGACTATAAACAAAAAGATTAACCAAAACACAGCTTCTTACGACTACTATAGTGCAAGATCGAGATCCAAAAAAAACTCTTCTCATAGAACAAACATTATATTTCGAGATCAGTTTTCAGAGTTAATTATGTTCAAACTGCTGACTCTTTAGGCACACGTTCAGAATCTCCCTCCTCTGCAGCCATTGAATTCGATGATGATTGCGCAGCAGCTAAAGAAGAGAGTTGAGAACTCACGTTTAATAAACAGAACATGCCCAGAAATGATAACAAATAATAGAAGTCTTAACAAAAACAGACACTTAACTGTTCTCGTTTGGTGTCTCACTCTCACTCGTGGTTGTCACTGTCTCTAATGGTTCATCGATTGTTTCCATGTCAATAGTCATTGCGTCATCAACATCTGCTTCTTCTACCTCTGTCATGATCTCATCCTTATCCTCTCTTAATGCCTCAACTCCATTTGGTGCCCAATCTGCTGCAGCTGTCTTGGTGTATGCAGTTGCTGCGTCTGGATTCTCAGTTGTTTGTGACTGTGTTTCTGTACTGATGGCTAAGATAGAAGTAACCAACAGATTCTGCAAATTATCCCCAAAATCAATGAAGAAATGCGTATATCATGTATAAGTAACAAAAGTAAGAATTTCTAATCTGTACCTTTTCTAATGCAAGAGCGAGTTTTGAGAGCTTTGGGTAGATGCTCCTTGCAGCCAAAAGGATCTATTGAACCCAAATTAATTAAAAAGCATTATTGTTATTAGATCAACTGAATATTATAAGCTTGTAAGCTCAAAATATACAAACGAGGAGGTTTTAGAAGACACTTGCATAGGATGCCTTGAAAATTACAACTTTTCCAAGAGTTACAAATGGCTATAATCATAATCAGCAAACGCATCTACTTACTTCACAGAGTCTCTGCAGTGTAAATGGAGGGCCTTCGTCAAAACTAAGAAAGGCTACGCAACAAGGCAAGTACAAAAGAAAACCAATTAGACATATGTTGAACGGCGAAATAAAAGGTAAACAAGGTAAAATTGAACACCCAGAATTGTAAACGCGTAAATAAGACAGGAAAATGTCAAAAAAAAACATAAAACTGCTCAAACAACCAAATTGCAAAACCCCTGACATTTCTCAGCATATACTTCCCACACTACTGCATCTCATGCACACAGTTTACTTTCTTGAAACTTCACAAATGGATTTCCTTACAGTAATATTGAGACAACGATGATGGGTGGAGTTATAGCTAGTCTATTAGAAATTAGATCAGATAATAACTGACGAGATAGTAATCCTTAGTTGAGACCTAACACCAACCCTCTTCTCACACTTTCAGATTCTCATCTACATAATTTATTATAATCAAAGAAACAAAACTAAGACTTTTGAGCTGATATAGACCTTCGTTCAATCGACTAACCAGCTCTGGATATGTTTCTCCTAGGACTTCCTTTTGTTGTTCGTCCAACATATTTGCCTCAGGATATTCTGACAGCACCTTTACAACACACCACATAGATACTTAGAGATCAACATAATCAGGACGGATATGGACTGATATTAGGTTTTTTAAGCACACAGCTGGTATACCTGCACATACCTTCTTCAACCAACACGATAACATTTCCTTTAGTTTGTCCCAGTCCTGCCTGTAGTATTACAAGGTAAGAAAGCACTCAACTAGACATAGCAATACAGAGATGATATCATATTATTACGAATTACTCAAAAACAGAGCCATTAATCAATTTACTGAACTCTAAAGAACCATACAATATCATTACGGATAAGATAGGATGCCAATTTTAAGTGCATAACCAACAACGCCTATTCATAGTTATTCAAAAGTTGTATTACCAGAACTTCCCGGTACATGCTACGGCTTCTAATGTCTTCTTTACTTCTTCCTTAGACATATCTGTTTTTTGCTCAGCTCCACTGCAAAAGAAAGACCAATCTATTTAAGCACAGAGATAAGGTACAATGAAATGAAACATTTGACACTTTGAGACCTTATCTTGCAAACCGACCTACGGAAGACCAAAATAAAACTGAATAGTCTTGCAGTATCCTAATTATACAAGGCCATGATGATATAATGCAACCAGCATAAGAACTTAAAATTAGATTTAAGCTCGTTAGGAGGAGTTATGAAAACCAGAGAACACCTAGATTTAGAACCAACGTCAGAAGCGTAAAGGTGACTCCGAGAAAGCAAACATTTTTCACATAGACCTCGAGCACACTATATGAACTAGCATTAATTTTATAAAGATTGGTGAAAGAATCCAAGCGCAGAAGCAAGCAAGATTTATGGAATCTAAGATTTCGAGTAAAAACCAAATAATGAATTCAAACTAACGGGTGCTCGAGAACTTCGGGAATGACAGTGTGATCCTGGCTCTGAAGGCCTTCATTAAGAGGAACGGCGGAGGAAATCTCTGTACTTTCATCTTCCGTTGATGGCAGCTTCTCCATTTTCGCTTCAGGTCAATCTCCGGCTTTCTTCGAATGAACCCCTAAAATCCTACAACCCGGTATTCGGGTGTTAAAATGCGTTAAAGAGGGGTTTTCAGTTTTCCTCTGGGCGGACCCGAATCCAATCCAATTCGACCCGACCAATGTTCTTTCTAATGCTTATTCTAAAACTTTAGGTTTTAGAAGATTATTTTAATATAACATGCATTTCATAAGTTTGGTGATTAGCACATATCTTGGCTGGATTTAGAAAAGACTTACTTTTGAGAAGTTCTTTTCTTTTATGGACTTGATTGGAACAGTATAATACGAGGCATAATGTTTTTTTTTGTCATCTAAGTTTTATTAAAATTTCTGAAAGGAGAAAAAAAATTACAAGACATTTTAAAACACAATGGTAACAGAAAAACAGAGCTATATGCGTTTTTTTATAAAAGTCTGTGTTGTAAAAGACGTAGAGATAACATAGATGAGCCAATCAGAGGCTCGTCCCACAAGATAGGAATTGTAACAGTGCTCTCGAGTTATACTTAGGCATAATGCTTTAAATTTCAATCTAACTTTATTTTAACTAATAGGGCAACTTTATGCTCTTAGATAGAGCGGTGGATATAGAAATTTTATTTATCGGAGATAAAAAAATATAACACAATAATACCTTATAAAATTTTTAATAAATTCTTAAAACCGAAATAAAAATTTTAATGAATTCTCACAAAAATATCATACGCTCATTCAACATTTTAAACTTTTTGACCATGAAAAAGTAATCTTTGTCTCAACAAAAATCTAGCAGTATAAATAGAAGCATTCAAGTGAATCCAATACTCTCACCACATTATCTTGTTTAGATAGAGCATGAACGATAGACTCACTTTGGTTCATCAAGTTCTCACATTTTTTAGCAGTATTATTGTGATTATTATAGGATTTATCCACATGACTGTCTAGTCTCTCATCATTCTTTCACAAAATCATCATTTCCACCCTGCTTTCTTACATTGTCTTAAGCACATTAGGTTTAGAGTATGATGTTTTGGATTGGTGGAAGCAAAATAGTTCTAAGTATCCAGTATTGGCTCTCATGGTGAAAGATATTTTGGCAATTCCGGTCTCCATGGTAGCATCAGAATCTGCATTTAGTACTTCAGATCGAATCTTGGACCAATATAGGAGTTCTCTTACTCATAAAATAATTGAGTCATTGCTCCTTACACAGAATTGGTTACGGTGTTCTCTTCGGTATGACGGAACAAAGATTCTACAACAATTAACCGAGGAGAATGACATCATCTATGCTTGTGAAGACGGTAATTATATGTTCTTTATCTACATATATTTGTAACATGTTCATTCAATTATATATGTACGTTATCCATAATTTACTGTCTACATTTTGTTTTTTTAGAAATGAAAATTGAAGTTGCCGCAACCGAAAGTTTGGGATGAATTGTTTAGGTGGATGTTTGAGATCACATATGTTCAAAGTCTAATATATGTTACAAAGGTTACAATCTGTCACGAAACCCACAGATCTTAACTAAATTTACACTAATATTTAAATAATCTTGTATCATTAATAATTAAGAGATTTATTGACACAAACAAATAGAACAAGATTTATATTGTTTTTGAGAAAAAAATCTTTATCCCAAAAAGGAACAAGCTTTCTACTTGTAAATTTTTGCCCGTTTATATTCTTTTTAAATATGAAAACAGATAAAATAGAAAAATTAATTATTTATAGAAAGGAAAAAGTTAATAACTTTTTATGATTAGAACAAATACTATATAAAACTATTTACCTTCAATTTTCTATAGATAAACAACAGAGAGAGAGTATGGAGAAAGCTAATCGTAGACAGTAAATTAGTTTATCTCTGTTACTTTTGCAGACAATTAATTTACTGTCTGCAAAAGTAACAGAGAGAGAATATGGAGAAAGCTTATCTATAAAAAAAAGGTAATCGGTGTAATTGCACCTCAGAACTTTCATATAACCATAAATATACCTAAAGTTTGAGTCGCTTGCTAATTGCACATAATCGCGATGCAAACTATCTAATTCAACATACGAATCTAATTTCTTGGTTTTTAAAGGTTAATCGTACGACCCAATTAAAACCAAACCAAACCCAATTAAAACCAAACCGACCTAATTAAAACCAAACCAAATCAAACCTTAAACCTTCTGCTTCAGTTAAAAGCTCAGGACACATTGAAACGAGATGGCGAAAATCCGGTAAGGTGAAATTGATTGGAGGTGTGGTCATGTAATCAACGACGGATTTGACGGCGGAGAGAGCGACAGAGAGGAGAGGAGGGTGACGGTTGATGAGAGTGAGGAAATTGATTCCGAGTGAATTGAGGTAAAGAAGTTTCTCGTGGATGTTGGATTCTAGGGTTTCAGTGGAGGAGGTTAAAAAGGGAATATCTGGGGATTTGAAGAGTGAAGAAGAAGAAGAGATCCACCGCCGCCGGAGAAGACGAAGAGATCCACTGGAGCTTCAATTTTTGCGAATTTGAAATCGATAATCGGAGACCAGGCTCATCGTTGGTTTTGCAGTTTTTGAAGAATGAAGAACCAGAAGAAGATGAATCAGAGAATGAAGAAGCTTGTGAAGAAGATGATTCTCGTTGCTACACCCTCATTGTCTGACTCCAATTTCAATCTTTTTCCTCTCAAAAAGCTTTTCTTCGTTTGAATTCAAAACCTTTGTAGATTACAGAGATTATGGAGAGACAGAAGAGTTTCTATGTCAAGTCCACAAGAGTCTTAGCATTCATTATCACTACCATCTCATTCGCCATTGTTTTTTTACTTTCTTCTCCACTTCCTTAATCAAATCAAACTCTTCTCTTATTCCAACACTAGATGCTAACCTCCAGATCTGCAGAAATCGTGAAGAGAGAGAGAGAGAAGACGGCGACGATGGCTGGAGAAAGGAAGAGACGATGGCCGGCGAAATCTGCAGAAAAAATGGAAGATGGTGAGAAGAAGTTGATTTGATTCAAGAACAGAGAGAGAGAGAGGAAGAAGAAAGATGAGAAACCGTAAAGTGGGTTTGTAAAATTGGTTTGTAAAATTTGGTTTGTAAAATTGGTTTGTAAAATTGGTTTAAAGTTGGGTTAAAGCCTGGTTATGGTCTAATTAGCAAAACAAATCACCATAGCTTTACTATAATATGTCATGGTCTTTATATTGGTTTAATAAGATGTGGGACATATGCTTATTATAATTTGTGTTTGTCACATTGTGTGTCTGTCTTTTTATATTCTCGAATTGTTATTTGTTTTTCAGGGGTAGATCAATGTTATTCAAAAGTAGTTGTCACGTATATGGCAATTTGAAGAAAAAGGATGACAAGAAACCATGGATGAAACAAGTAATTTGGAATTTGGCATGGAGCTATAATGAGGTGGAGTTTAGTGCGAATCTTGAGCAGATCTTCAACTATGACACAATTGTGTACCAAGATGTTTTGGAAACACATCCATGGATTTGGTGTATGGCTTTCTACAGGGTGGGAACTGATTGCGAGGATGTCGAAAATAATTTCACCGAGTCGTTTAATGCATCCATTGTCAAAACAAGGGAGAAATCCTTGGTGCATATGCTTGAGACCATCTGAAGACTTGTCACAATACGTATTAAAATTTGTTTTTCTACTTCTATATAGCACAAAGGGATATGTACACCTTATGTGGCTCAATTTCTGGCCAACAAATATAAGAGGGCAACTAAGAGTATAGTGAGTAGAAGTACCAATTCGATGTTTGAAGTAGATATTGGTAGATGTAGTTATTGCTTTAGCTTGGATAAGATTACTTGCGCTTGCAGAAAATATGATATATATGGCGTTTTTTGCAAACATGTGTATGGTACTATTCTCTACAAGAAGCTGCAACCCAAAGACTATGTGTCTCATTGGTTTCGTACAACAACATGGATGAGAAATTATGTTGTGGAAATAGTTTCGCTTTGAGGGACACATTTCTAGCCAGATACAAGTGCTCCAAATATTCACAAGCTACTTTCTGTTATAATGCATGAAAGACCAAAAAAAAAAGCAAAAAGAAACAGATGAGAGGGAGAAACGAATAACCGACAAGGAGACAACTCATACAACTGAAAAGAGTTATACACTATGGCATTTGTGGTGCACTAAATAATAACTCGTAATTCCAAAAATCTGGAGCTACAAAGGTTAGATCTTCTGTCATTTTAACACTTATTTCATTGTCTATTAACATTTCTTTATATTGTTTCAGTCTCAATCTCAAGCTATAGCGTCTCAAACAATAGTCCCTCTACAAGGTGATATTCCTAGAGGAAAATAACTCAACAAGGTGAATATTCACAGGACACGGTTACACAACTTCACAATGTTGACTAGAAGATGGATGTGAGTTAGGAGCTTCGAGCTGGATGTCATGGAGCAACTTTTTACGGGTTTTTGTTGTTGTCATTTTGGAATGTTCGGTTATGTAATTTGGTATTTCTAAATAGATCTTATGATCAACAAGGCAGTTGCAGGTTTTTGGTTGTTGTATTGTAAGAGTCAAATGATGTTCTTGGCTGGTTTTAATGAATGTTTGTCAGGTTTCCACATAGTCACCAATATTCAATAACGAAAGCTAAATATTCATAAGATTACAGAGACCAAAGGCTCAATATGCATGAGACCAAATACTCAACAACAAAAGTTGTCTTCACACAACAACAACAAAAGCCAAATCTTGAACCTACCACACAACAACTTCAAAAGTAAATTACACAAATAGTTTGATGAACAAACCCATGATAACAAAACCACCAAATGTTACTATACCAAAGTGTCTTGATCTTGTTCTTCGTCTCTACCAACACATTCTCCATCTTCTCCAATATCATTTCCTCAAGCCATTCAAACACCTTCTCAATCTCCTTTGTTCTCTTTCAAAATTTCTTTCACAATTTCCTCAAGCATCACAAATTTTGACTTCAACGCTCTTAACTCATTTAACATTGCATCATCAACCCACTTGAAAACATGCTTATCATCCTTACGCTACACAAAATCATAATTCTAGTTCGTTTCAAATTTTGCTACACAATTCCGGTATTAACAGTCAAATTTTGGGAAAACAAGAACTAAATAAACAACAAAATCAGAACAAGAACAACAAATATCAGATCATATGCAGCATACAGACAACAAAAATATCTTATGTAAGGATTGTTTTCAAATTTCGATAGTCTTAAAAATAATTTTTTTCTCCACACAAACATTGCTTTCTCCCAACAATTGAGAGAGGAGCCCCCACGATTTTGTTCCTCTCTCGAGAACCTGCTGATCCACTTGAAGCTTCAGACTCATTACTCATTTTCTGCTTCAAATTTTGACGAGATCCAGAGAAAATCTTGTTAGGGTTCTTCATTTTCTTGATTTGGGGATTTTGCAGAGAAAAAGAAAAACATGTCAACAATTGGGTCTTAAATTTAAAATAGGTCAGTTAAGATATGGTCAGACATGTACCGATGTAGTCTGCTTTATGATTAACCGTTTACCCAACGAATTTGTGAAATCGAGTATATAAAATCTGATTAAGGTGAAATTAAGAAATAAACTACCAATTTTTGTGCAATTAGACATATATCAAAATTTTGTGTAACTTTGATGTTATATCAAACTACGAAGGTGAAGATCGATCTCTCTTTTTAGTTTAACGAGCTTAATTTTGTTAAGTCAAAAAAATAACTAAAAAATATTTCGGTGTTGAAAAGATTATTATTGAGATGAATTTCAATAAAATGAATAAAAGAAAATTTTGTGGAAGGATAATATAAATATTTTAAGGAAAAAAAAGACATTTTTGTGTCTAAATTAAATGATCCAAGTCTCTTTCTATAAAGTACAAAAAATGATAAATTTTGATACAAATTTTATATTTTTTAAAAATATTATACTATAAGATAATTAATTATAAATGAGTATAATAACAAAAAAAATGAATAAGCAAATAACACATATCATTGTGATGCCCTTTCTTTTTATTCAACATTAATTAATCCGCTCATCTAAATACCTAAATTCAAGAACACATGACCAATGATTACATCAGTAAAGGACTCCCAGATTGGATCCGTTTTCCTGACTGGACTAATGCTCAGGTATGTGTATTGATCACTACTTAGTTTAGCCACATTTAATATCCACTCTTCCTGGTACCATTTAATACTCCTCCTTTACTCCCCACATTAAAAACCATTCCATATTTCTTGGATCATTAAGGTAACTAATTGGGCCTAATCATTTCCCTCATTAATAACCAATATCTCAATCCACTAAGAGATCCTTAATACCCTTTTATCTTGTTTTTACCTTGCCGCCACCTTGAGAACGCAATCAACTCTCCACTCTCACGCCAATAATCATCACAATCCTAACATCACCCTATTCTACTTAGTGAATCATTAGTCCGATAGGAGACAGTTGCTACATTCCACTGCAGGTTGAGACACGTGGATTGGCTCGAATATCATAACCACTCAGAAGGTTCTCCCTAAATATAGACTAAAAATATATCATATCTATAAGATTTCAGGTGGTGTGAGTGAACATCTTCTCTTCATGCATTGGCTCGTTTGCTGAAGTAGGTACCATAAGACGGCTGCCACATGTACTGAGGCAATGATTAAACTCTGCTGAGCTCTGGTCCTTAAAAGCGGAAAAATGTCTTATTGTGTTTCCAACTCACTCATACACAAAACAAGAGTACACATGGATCATAACCTATGGACTGCGCTCAATCAATTCCACCTAGGGTGCAATGATCCGGAGATTTTTATTCCTCATCATGCATATGCTTTTTCTCTGGCAAGGAGCAGACTGAGCATCATCGTCAAGCCTCTCAACTATGCAGAATAGAACATTCAAGAAATGGTGGAGGATCTACCTAGAGATTGGGGAATGGAAACTCGAGTGCAAGGTCGTATCATTGACAAGGATTATGTGTAGTTTCTCTTCACCACAGAAGTCGACCTCATCTCACTGCTACGCAGTCAACCAATAACCTACAGCGGCTGGCTAGTAGCTATACAACGATGGGAGGAGAAACCATCAGTCAACTTCCTAACAAGGGTACTCAAGTTTTTCAAACGTCTTCGATTTCAGAATGGCGACATAGTACAAATCTACTTCTATTATGAGTTGGTGTTACATCTCTGCCTCAAAATGCCAGAAACTCAATCATAGCACGTCTCTCTGCACCTACATTCCCCTTCTCACTGAATACTTTCCTTTTACGTTTCCGATGAACCTTTAGGAGGTTCATTCTCCAAATAGTAATGAATTTCCAATCTCAATTTTCTCAATACCCGTCAGTTGCTACTCAACAAGGTGAGGTTGCCTACATTGAGCGAACCACGACTGATAGACCAGATGGACTTACTACCCTCTCAGCCACAATCCAAGACATTTTGAACCAAAATGCAGGTTTCGAGAACTTTTCTGTGACTTTCGAGCTTGATCTGGCGATGAATTCCTCTCAACAGGAAGTTCAAGTTTTCAATAACAGAGAAACGAAGAGGAAACACTACCCATATTTTGATGGTCATCAACCAAAACTCCAAGGAGCCTCTAAGAATACCTCCTCATCAAGTAATTGCACTCAAGGTTTTAGGTTGTTTATTTCAAGTTGATCTTTTGGTATTGTCTCCGTTAAGTTGAGATTATTTTGGTTTTTAGTATTTATGTTAGTGTATTCCCCGATTACTTTCCGGTTAGCTCTATTCTGGTTCCATTCTGGTGTAACTGAACCGTTTTCTTGTTTTCCTTTTAACTATTAATATATTCTGTTTTTGAAAAAAAAACCCTAAATTCAACATTATCGTTGCACCTTTAATTTCAACTATTAAACCTTTTATTCAATCCCTTATAGATGGTCTTAGGGCATGTTTAGTTGGTGATAAGGGCAAAAGAATTTCTAAAGAATAAAATAATAATACTTTTTGGTTAACATTTAATTTTTATTTAAATTTTTATTTTTTAAAATATAACGTCCAATCAAAAGTCGACACGTGGCTAGAAACGGTGCTTTACTTTCTTATGTAAAAACCATTTCTTCTTTTTGTTTCCAACTTTTTTTATTTTTTTATTTGAATAATCTAAGTAAACTTACTTGCTTTTTTTTATAATAATAAATAATAGTGTCATGGGCCATATTTGAGTACAAATAAAAGTGTATTAATGGGCCATAAAATTGTAAAGCCCAGATAATACCTTTCAATGTCTTGCTTCTTCAAAACCTAGATAAACTTGGATTCATTTATTATTTAACTTTTTCTTTAGTTACGTAACTTTATTTTAGATATAAAGTATGATTGTCTGAATGGTATACATTGTATAAGAAGTAATCTCATTATTGCTTGCTTCTGCCAGTTATGTGTGAATGGTTATAATTGCAAGTATTCATGTAAAAATTCAAAATTCAAGAGTAATCTTTGAGATCCAGAAAAAAAAAAAAAAACAAGCAATGCATTCATACAACATAATAGTTTTACTTCAAAGTTTATTACAACATTCGGAAAACACACCTAAAGGAATACTTTGTTTTTGTTATGATTGATGAGTCTTGTCCAAATCTTCAAGACTAGTTTGACGAAACCAAGCTTTCTCTTCTATGACTGAGTACTCCTGACCGACATGATTCTCGTGAGTTGTGTTTGTAGCTAAGGCAGAGGAAGGTCCAAACACACCAGTTCGAGGATGAGGAGACCAATATTTGTCAGAATCAGGCTTTACCATTTCTTCAGGCACCTTACTCGATTCCAATGCTTCCTCCGTGTGACCATTCCTACCTCAAATATGAGATAAATTTTTGTATTTAACTTTTAACGATATTGATTAGTGGCTTGTTTACAACAATTTTTTTGGATCAAATGTTGTTAGATCATTAAATTTGGAAATAAGTTAGGTGAGATATTGACTGTTATAAGCTCATGTGTAAAAATAAGAAACATGTTTTGATAAGATAACCCTATCAGGCAATTACTACATCTTTTATCATTCGCCAACCCTATTTATTTTTAATTCCGAAATTAAGGATTTACACTATTAAAAAAAGAGAGGATATGATACCGGAAATAAATGGCTAATGAGATTTCTATCCACTAACATATTCTTACATGCTGTGGGTACACTTATTTATTATATACTATTTGATTATCCGATAAATAAATTTGGTATGTATTGACCTAATCCAATGACATGAATCCAAACGAGATATTAATATGAGTAATTAAATAGGCTTATATATGTTCCGTCTAGGTTCAGAATGTGAAACCTAAGGCACATCATCTACTTTTGCAACAATTGTATATATATATACACATACAAGCGTGGATATACATAATTTCGGTTAGGTCACTTAAGTGATATGAAGACAAGATACATATGTACATAAACATAAAAACATACATATATGAGTTACTGATACAATTTTTTTTTTTTTTGACAGCCTAACATAATGATTCATAGTGAATTTTCATAATCATTTATAGCATACTGAAACATGAAATTTCAGTTATTTGATGAAAAGTGTTAGGTTTGTAGAACATTGAAGCATTAAATTATACAAACATGTATGCAAAAAATCATCTTTGCCAAGTATATATGTCTTGGCAAGAAAACTCATTGTTATTGATTTCATATTTAAGTTTAGGTATAGTATTTTTCCGTTATCAAAACAAATGAAAATACACATCTATTTTTTAAGTTTATAGTCAGAAATTATATCCTCCTATAGTTGGGAATGAAAATCATCCCGCATGTTGGTAGACATTTTTTTTTCTTTCGGCAACTTATAATTTATATTAATTTAGGAAATCGAGGGTGCTAAACCTTTCTAATAATAACAAAAACATATATAATAATAATATCTATTGATAGGTATATGTTATTTATTACAAGACATATTCATAATAATTATATGATGTAAAACTTGATAAACATTAACTCATTGGATTAACCAACATGATCTCTTCGATGTTGAAGATTAGATCATTTAAGCTAGGGTCATCAAAAGTGCCATGAAACATGTTTTACTTTAACAGTTCGGATGAATAATATACAATTAATTTTAGAAAGTGGCATGGTCATCCCTTTTCAATATTAAATTACAAAATAAGACCTGGTATTTTTTTTTTAAAAAAGTATGAAGTCGTAGATATAAAAATTCAAAAAAATTGATAATTAAGTTAATAAATACTTAAGTGAAACTATGAAATCGAGTCAACGATCTGAATCCCCCTTAAAAGTTTCATATAGTACCAAAATTATACGAACTATTGCCCTATTTCTATTTCCCCTTTGAACTATGTTAAAAATTAATTTCTCTCTATTATAGCTTAAAAGTTTGATTTCCCCCTTAAGAATACATTGAATTCTAATTTTCCCACCAAATTGAATTGGCGTTGGTTTACTGTAGACCATTTACATAAACTAAACCTGATTAAACTGTAATTGTGTACTAAATCCGATTTCGTAAGATTAGACCCGATTTCATCAGACTAAACAATGATTTTGACCTGTTTAGCTTGTGGTAAACCCGATTCAGATTATAAGCGTACAAAATAAAAATTCCCAAATTCCCAACTCGTTTTTCTTTGTAACCCTAACTCTCGTTTTCGAAAATCTTCTCTCAAAATCGAACCCTTTCGTTCATCTCTTCTCAAAATCTTCTCCCAAAATTCCCTTGATATAATCCTTCTTGTCAATACAAAATTGAATTCTTCTTCACCGCTCAATTCAAACGTATATATAAATGTATCATCATCATCTAATGAGTATTGCACAACACAAAGAAATAGTTTCATCACTTAACATTATCGACGTGACATGTGTCACACCTTCAAACTCTGGCTCGTCTGAGTCACTCACTCTCCCACTCACCTTCTTCGATATTCTCTAGTACAAACTTCACGCCGTCGAACGAGTCATCTTCTACAAACTCACCGACGCAACTTGTCCTTTTTTCGACTCAGTCATCGTCTCCAATCTCATATCATCTCTTTCCTCAGCTCTTTCGCACTATCTACCACTTGCTAGAAAACTCGTCTGGGACTCACTTGCTCCCAAACCAAGCCTCGTATACTAAATTAACTATTGTAAAAGATTGTAGTCCAATTTCAAATTTACGATTCTGAGATTTCATAAATTAGGGTTCGATACTCAATTTGGGAGAAAAGAGATTACTCAAGTTGACCCTTATTTCTTCAAGATTAATGGAATAATCTGAACAAGGACACGTGTCAGAGAGTGAATGGAAGAATAGGTTTGAACATCTTGGAGTTTTGACCAATTGGATATGCCATATATGAGTAAAGTGTCTCCTTCTTAGGGCATCTCCAATGGTGCTTCAAATCTCTCTTCATTCTTCAATTTTGAAGAAAAATCTTCTCCAATGGTGCTTCAAATCCCTCTTCAAATTTGAAAATCTCTATTTTTTTCTTCAAATTTGAAGGATCTCTATTTCTTCCAAAAAAATTTTGAAATAAGATTTTTTTTTACAAAATAATCATTTCACTTTTTGTTGCTTTTATTTTGTACATAATTAAAATTTTAGATATAATAAGAACAAACAATCGATTTTAAACAAGACCAACAAATAAATTAAGATTTTATCAATTTTAAACAAGAACATATTGTTTAATAAACAACAAAACATAAATTAAAATACATAATTATCATTAAAAAAATTTTAAGAATATTTTAAAACACCAAAAACTATTAATCTAATAATTTGGTAGATTACTTCCGCATCCATTAATATTATCAAAGTATTGTCCAAAAGAAGTAGATGCTGCAAGAGCTTCTTGATCAGCTCATTTTCTTAAAATTCTTGCTTGTTGAGCTTGAATATGTGCACGAATATTTGGATCTTCTATGGAATTTAAGTTTTGAAATAAAACTTTGTTGTCTTCTCTAAATTCTTTTAATGCAAATTTTTTTATTATGGAGATCAAAATATTGTCTTTGAGCACTTGTCTTTTTTGGTTGCTCCAAAAGTTGTTTATTTCCATCTTCTATAGTCTTCATATAGCATCTAGTGTTTCATCACTAATTTTCCTCTTGAGTTTAGATTTCTTAATCTCACTTGGTCGTTGAGACGGAGACACACCAAGAATGTCATCTTTCTCATCTAAATTTAGAGAAAATGAAGATAAACCCGGTGATGTTTGTGTAGCAAAATCAGGAATATGATTTTCCGACTCAGCATTTTTGGTAGAGATGACATCATCTTTAAACTTTTCAAAGTTTTTTATAATATTCCATATATGATTAAACTTCCAACCAGACTTGAATTTTGGATCTTGCATTAGCATTTCTTTTGCTTGATTAAACTGAAAAAATTAAAAGAAAAGCGAGTACAGTAGTATTACCATTTAAATAATGAGTACATTATATATATGGGTAATAAAAATATATATGCGTAAACACGAATAATGTTTGATTCGATCTTTAGCAACATATAAATACAATATGTTATACACACACAACACATATCTACTAATATATATATACCTTATAGCAATTATGTCATATACATTAATACTCAAGGGCAAAGTTTTGAGAACCCACAACAGACTTTCTGAAACATTTTAAAGAACCATTAGCATTAGCATTTATATAACGAGTACATTATATATATATATAAACATATAATTCACAATATCATCATTTGAAGCACTAGTTTGACGTCTATTCACACATTGTTTGATACATGCATGTAGTTTTTCTGTTGTTGTTTCTATAATTTTTAATCGACATTGAAAATATTTTTTGGTACGTTCACTCCAAGTTGAATCTTTTTCATTCTCGAACGCTTCTGACATACGATTCCAAAATTGATCGGATGTTTGATAAATACTTGTGATTGGGTTTTGAGAAATTTCCATATAAACTTGACATAAAAGTTTATATATCTTCTTCTTTAGAATATCCTGAAGAATGAATAACAGACATTTTTGTAATAAATAATCGAAACTAATTTCTTTTGATGAATTAATGTTATAACTACAAGTAAAATGAAATGATATATATAGACAATAGAATGAACGAGACAGTAATGGTTTCTCACATTAATTGAAAACCAAAATTTTACCTAAACGATGAGTCGTATTCTTGTTTGACTTCTCAAATTAATTGAAAACTAAAAATCTGGCAATAGTAATTGAAAAGGAAAAGTAACGTTAGTCTCATTTTTGTTTGACTTTTTTACATTAACTGAAAACTAAAAAGATGAGTTATAATAAATAGATGACTCAAAAGATGAGTCTCACAGTTCAGATGAAATGATTATTCTCATTTCACGGTGTCACAAAAATAGGTTCTGATAGATATTAACTGAAAACTAAAAGATCAGTTATAATAAATATAACAAGATTCTCAACCTCTCAAATTTATTACACGACATTTTATTTCTCTATAAATGCAACTCTATGCAAGTCATAACACATATCACTCTAAATTTTTCCATTCAAAATGAGTTTTAATTCTAATTTTCAAACACATTTTTCTGATTTATCATCCTCTTTCGATGATGACAAAAATATAGAAATCATAAATTCTTTCGATGAAGAAGAACAAGTTATATTACTATCGTTAATAACAATGCGATCATCCGAAATCTTCTCAACCAACAAAACAACAATTTAATCCATAGTGACTCAGTTCAAGGATGTTCTTTCATCCATCGTGATCGAGAAAATGCGCATAATATGATGCTATTTTTCGTAGAAGGTATCATATGTCCCGTTCTCTATTCTTCCGTATTATAGATGTAGTTTAAAGTCATGACAATTACTTCACACAAAGAAGAGTTATAACTGGTAGACTTGGATTATCATCTCTTCAGAAAGGAACAGCCGTATTTCGGATGTTAGCGTACGATTTACCAGCGGATGCCACAGGCGAGTATGTAAAGATAGGCGAATCAACAGTAATCGAAAGCATGAAAAGATTTTGTCGAGCCATTGTGGCTATATTTTTGGAGCAATACTTACGATCACCAACAGCTAATGATGTTGCCCGACTTCTCTACATTGGTGAAAAAAAAGGTTCTCTGGGGATGCTAGGTAACTTGGGTTCCATGCACTGAAAATGGAAGAATTGTCCTACTACATGGGCTGGACAATATGCAGGTCGTAGTGGATCTCCAAATATAATTCTTGAAGATGTGGCAGATTATGATCTTTGGATATGACATGCATACTTTGGAATGCCAGGCACCAATAATGACATCAATGTGTAGAAGTCTTCTCACTTTTTCTCCAATCTTGCTCAAGGTATTGCTCCTTCTGCTCATTACATCATACAAGGAAAAGAATATGATATAGGTTATTATTTGGCTGATGGTATATATCCAAAATGGTCCACAATAGTGCAAATTATTCACGAGCCAAGAGATCCAAAAAAGAAATATCTTTCTACGCAACAAAAAGCTTGTACGAAAGATGTAGAACGTGCTTTTGGAGTTCTCCAATCGCGTTTTTGCAATCGTGAAAGGACCAGCTCAGTTTTGGGAAAAAATGTGATGCATGATATAATGACTATATGTATAATTTTGCATTACATGATAATTGAAAAAGAACATGATCTTGATGCAGCAATTGAAGTTGGAAGAGAAGTTCCACATTTGGAGGTCGAAACAATGGATGATAAAAATACTCGATTTCAAGAGTTTCTTTCTCGATATAGACGTATCAAAGACATTTTTTATTTCGAAGTGCATTAGTTGATCATTTATGGAAAAAATACAATAGTAATAATGTTCAGAAGATGTTTTTGTAATTTGTTTTATCTATTTATGTTATGTAATGAAATTTTTTGATTTTATTAATGTTCTTATGGAGTATTTGTTTAAAATTAATATATGTGGATCAAATATATAGATTTGAAAAGTATGGGAGTGTCTTAGAAATTAGTAATAAAAATGATAAATCAAAATATTATTAAAATATTTATTTGAAGAAAAAATAAAGTAAACCATTAGAGCAAACGACTTCAACTTTATTTTTGAAGAAAAAAACAAAAGCAACCATTGGAAATAAATGATTAACTGCTTCTATGTGAGAAGTACATCTCTCTAAATCTACATCTTTCCTTTTGGCTTTTATTTGATAAAAAACAAAACATCTATGTATACTTATCGTATGCTTCTGTGTTGGATATGATCATTTAATTTAAAAATCTCCAAAAACACACCATTTGGAGTCTTTGGACCTCCCAAAAGAATAAGAGGATAAGTGGGACTCTAATATATCAAAAGAAACCCATTCTTATTTTATATTAATTTTGTGAATGTTCTTGAAAAGTTGTTGGAAGTGTTTGCTTTGATTTAGACCACGATAGCCAAACTATCTCACGAAATTTATATATTTATTTCCTACACTAAAGTTCATCAATAAACACAAACTAATTAAGCAAACTATGATCAAAAGCAGAAAAATGCAGAGAGAAAGAGAGTGGAGAGGAAAGAAAAACCGAGAGGTAAAGTGATCATAAGCGACGGCGCGTGGGAAAGCGCGTGCAAAAAGCCGTTGACTATGTGCTTCCCAATCACCTGGACGCTCTTTGATTTGGCTGCCATTTCTCAAGAAGAGAAGAGATAGAAATGAATAGCAATTGTATATCCGTATGTATATTTTTTTGTATTTTTTTATTTTTAAAAGTTTTAGTACCAAAAATACTATTTTTTCCAAACTTATTTATTTATTTTTTGAAAGAAAAAATTAATCTTTTTTTTAATGTTTTTAGAAAAAAACAAAAACAAAATTTTGGTACAAAAATTGAATACGGATACATATATTCGCGTATATTTTGTTTTTTTCATAAATATTCGTATCCGTTATCAGCCTAGTTTGGACCAATTGGGTGCTATTTTTTTCTTCTAAAACTCTAAATGGATATGTACTTGAATAGCTTAGACATGGACCTTTGATGGGCTCTTCACTACTAGGCCCATCTTGTAAGTTTAACAGATGGTTCATGATTACTACTTTACCTGCAAGACAAGCCACAAGATTCTCATTCTTCTTCTTTTTCTTTTAATTTTTCTTTTTAATAGAAGAAGAAACAAATATATACGTAATAATGTAAATTCAGATCAAATATCCAAAAAGAACATTCTTCTACGATGAAAACAGACCACAATTTCTCAAATATTTCTTATATTTTCGATTACAGTTAAGTACTTTCCAATAATAACAAAATTGTATTAAGGTAAAGAAGTGTCCGGGCATTTCAGGTCTTGTGTCGAGTTTGTTGAGATCTTTTCGAGTTTGGAATTTCGGGTTTAGTGATTAAAATCTATTTAGATTTTTTTTTTGGATTCGGTTCGATTCGAATAATTTCAGATTCAAGTCGGATCAAATATATATATATGTAGACCCAAAAAAATTTGGGTTTGGTTTGGGTCCAATTCAAGGTCGTATAATTCTATTTAATTCATTCTAAAAAATTAAAATTAATTAATAATTAATAAAGAAAGTGCATGAAAAACAAATTTAATAAAAAATTTTGAATATTTTGAAATTTTCTGGTTATTCTGATATTAAATTACAAATATATTGAGATTTATAATTATAAATTTAAATATTTAAGTTATTAAAATAATAAATTTGTGTAATTAAGTTAAAAATATAATTATTTTTTAGGTTTTTGGTATCTTTTCGATTCTCGGTTTGATTTGAATTCAAATTCAAATTTTCGGGTACAAGGAGATAGGACCTATTCAAATATTTACGTTGGATTCAGTTTAATTCAAATCTTATATTTTGGGTCGGTTTGGTTCAAATCTTTGATTCGTGTAAAATGCCCAAGGTAAAAGAACTAACATAATGATAAAAGTCTTCACAAATTTTACAATTAATTATATTGCGTAATTTAAAAATTTTTCTTTCTCTCCGCGATTGCACCGTCGCCATGTCGCATTCCATGGACGATGGTCCACCTTCACCGTTCGATCCTTCTCTCTCTCCATCTCCGCCCAACAAAGTTGTTGATTGGGTCTCTGCTGCTCGCCGTTCAACCAAATCAATTTCCAATTTTGATTTGGATCTCTTTACTTTAATGGCACCGTCTCTGCCTCAGTTCTGGAAGAAATCTCTCTATTCTCTCCTCCTCTCTGGTCCGACTTCGTCTTGGGTCATTTTGTTGGAGATGCTCCTCATGTTGGTACAGTCCATGTTACGGTTAATCGGATTTGGCAAAATCCAGAAAAATCCTTGTTTTGTTTCATGTTGTTGATGAGAAAGTACGGGAACGTGTTCTTCGACGTAAGTTCTGGCACATCGGTGACATCTCGATAGTTGTGCGTGAGTGGTCTCCTAAAGCTTCTCGCCAAAATCCTAAAATCCTATCCGTCCCAATGTGGGTTGACTTCACTGATGCACCAGCTCACTTGTTTTCCTAGAAGGGTTTGAGTTTTCTGGCCAGCCATATTGGAGTTCCAGTAAAACTTCACCCGAATACTGAAAAGTGCCTTCGATTTGATGTGGTTTGAATTTTAATTGAGGTGAATCTTCAATGCCCTTTGCCAAAGCTCATACATATTCCTGCAGGTCGTTATTCAGAAGCTCATGTTCCAGTCTCCTTCCCTTGGCTTCCTCCCCATTGTGATCAATGTAACAAATGGGGTCATGCTCAGAAAGACTGCCTAAATGTTGTTCAACCAACTAGTATCCTTCAGCCTGACTCTACAGCTTTTGTTGTTGCCCCTAATGTTATGGACTCCACCTCTCCAGATGCTATTTTTGTTCCCTCTTCCGAGGATAAGTTGGTTCTTGGGACTGTTCAGGGTAGTGGTGGTAGCTTGATCTCAAATGTGCAGCTTATTGAAAAAAACAGTTCTCTTCCTGATGCGGGGAACAATGTGATAGCTTCTGTTGATCTAACCAAAAGCAAACCTGAAGCAAAAATGACTTTACAAGAAAATAATGTTGCTTATGGTGAAGCCAAACAAAATTCGGATTCGGCATAATTTCTTGCATGATCGTCAGGTTCTTTGGAGGGAATTGATTACTATACATAACAACTACTCTCACCATGGTTTGCGGTGGATCCTTCTTGGTGATTATAACGAAATTTTGTCGACAAATGAACATTCCAGAGCTGCAGATTACTCATTTGATCAAATAAGGATGAATCATTTCCATTCTATGATTTCTCAATGTGATCTTACGGATCTATCTTTTACAAGGCCATTATTTACCTGGTGGAACAAAAGAGAGGTGGAACCTATTGGTAAGAAACTCGATAGTGCATTGGTTTAACACATTTGAGCTTTGCGGACGATATATTAGTATTTGCTGATGGTACTCAAAGGTCTTTGCAGGGAATACTAGAAGTGTTGCAGGAATTTGGTGCTATATCGGGTTTATCATAAACATCGTCAAATCATCAATTTTCATTGCAGGTAGAGATACATCGTCTCTGCTTGGTGCATCACTTGCAGCTGGTCTTCCCTCTGGTACGCTCCCAATCAAGTATTTGGGATTACCGTTGACTACCAAATCGATGAGTAAAACTGATTTTGAGCCTCTTATTGCAAAAGTCAAGTTTTGTATCAACTCTTGGGCTTCAAAGGCATTGTCTTATGTAGGTAGGCTGCAACTCATTAAGTCGGTTATCACTAGCACGTCAAATTTTTGGTGTTCTACTGTCAGGTTGCCAAGTAAATGCCTTAAAGAAATCGAGAGGCTTTGCTCGGCTTGTGGTCAGGTACATCAAATGATTCGAAAAAGGCCAAGGTAAAATGGGCTGATGTATGTTTGCCTACAGATGAAGGTGGACTTGGTATACGTTCATTGCGTGACACTAATCGAGTTTTTGCTTTTAAGCTCTTATGGCGATTAGTTAAATATGTTGATTCGTTATGGGTTGCTTGGACGAGGCATTATCTCCTTTGATATGCCTCTTTTTGGGATGTTAAGGAGGGAACAAAAGGGTCTTGGGTCTGGAAAAAAATATTGAAGCTACGTGGAGAGGCTTATCCCTTCTTCAAAGTTTATGTCAGATCAAGTCATCAAGCTTTTTTCTGGTTTGATAACTGGTACGAAGCAGGGAAACTTATTGATCTTACTGGTACTAGCGGAACTCGATATCTTGGCTTAAGGAGAGAGGCTCGAGTTGTTGATGCCTATGATGGAACCAAATGGTCTTTTCGCTCAGCTGGATCCCGTCGCTTCCCATGCCTCATTGATCACCTCTCTCATCAACCAATACCAGACTGTTATCTAGGTACATACTTATACCTTTGGAGTGTACTCGGACACAATCTATAGGCGTAATTTCTCAGCTAAGCACACGTGGGAACAGTTGAGAAATCGTAATCCTAAGACTACTTGAGCAAGCTGATTTGGTTTCTCCAAAAGGTACCTTGCTACTCCTTTATCTCTTGGTTGGCACTGAAAGATCGTTTATCCACTGGAATGTGCTTTTGGTTATTTGTACTAAATATCGAGCCACATTTTTCATTTAATGAATATCAAAGTTTGTCTTCTTCCTCAATATTTTCTCTCATAAACAAACCACAACGCCATTGTTACTATGTCTTCAAGGTGACTCTTCTTCCTCTGTTATCTTCTAAGCTCTGTAATACTCCTTTTCGGCTCATTATTTGAGTTCTAGAGGAGATTTCTATCTTTATACTGATAACTGTAACAGAGAAATTAGGGTTTAAATCAGACATGTGTTTTTTTTGTGCAGAAAGAGATGAGAATAGGGATCACCTATTCTTTGCTTGCCCATACTCTTTTTCTGTTTGGGTTGCTTTATGTGAAGGACTACTTGGTAACACCATCAATCCGGACTGGACTGAAACAACTCGGTCTCTATTGTGTCATAGATCTTCTCCGCTGGACTCAGTTCTTCTGAAGATGTTGTTCCAAGGGGCTATATACTATATTTGGTGGGATCGAAACCTACACATTCACGATAAACCCAGTATATCTATTCAAGGTCTCACTCATACAATTGACAAGGTTATTCGGAACCGTATCTTCTCGCTGCGATACACACGTCCTCATAAGCTTGAAGGCTTGTTACGTCGATGGTTTGAAGTACGACGTTTATAAAATGTCGATTGATTCTTTTAAGCATAGTTATTAAATTAGACTACAAACAAGAGCTTGTAGAATTATAAGTGAAAAATTATAAAAGAATTATTTTTTTCTATTTCTAGAAACAAGTTTTTATTTCTAGAGTTCAAAAAACTATGAATTTTGGTATAACTTTTTTATTCCTTAAATTATGGAAAATAGATTAATTGAATTCATAAATTTTGGATAAAAAAAAGTTTTAAGAATAAGATGAACAAATAAAAACTGGACGCTCGTCCAATCTAACCCTCTTTTCCTTCCCTCGTAAGTCGTAAGACCACTCTACCCCACTTTAATAGTTTTTTATTTTGTTCAACATGTTTAATTGATTGAACACCCAAATGTGCCATATCATTTTTCTGTGTTTTCAACAAGCTCATTGCATTGGTTCAACAGTTGAATATCTTATTCAACTGGTCCATTATAAATAGTCTTAGATGAAGAGAGAAAAAAGTGAATGTATGTTACTTTATATTTATCAGATGATATTTTAGATTTTCTTTTCATCTGAAATAGTAAAAGGCGAGTGTTGAATCATTTTACCATTAAAAATTCAAAAATGCTCTCTTCACTTTCATCATCTCACTTTTCCTGTAGACACCTCCAAAGTTCCAATCTCTTTTTTCGGCGACCTTCTCGCCTCACCGCCACCGGAAAGGGTTCATTGTCTCGTCCTCTTTACTCTCATATGTTTTTTTCCGTAGATCTGTTACCGACGTGCCATAATTAATCTTCTCTATCAACCCACTATTTCCTCAATCTCCATGCTTCACCGCTGAGCTCTCTGTGCTTTAGGCGTCTTCGCTGTCTCATGTGACTCAGTAGAGATGGTTGCATGTCTGATGAAAGGTTGTCGTTGGAGTTGATCACCACCACTATTTGTTTTTGGTCTCTCATGGTTCTCTCCCCTCTCGAGGGTTTCCTCCCGAGGGCTTCTCTGAAGCTGCTCGTTTTTGTCCTTAATCACTCGCTGATTTGAGTTCATCACAAGTTCAGATCGTGCTGTTGGTTTGGATTGTATCGTTTCTCCTCTTCTTGTTAAGTAGAGGTTACGTTTTAGTTTTATATTATGGTGGTATTGTGTTTAACACCTTTGTTTAGGTTGTATCACCCTCTTAATCGAATCGTATTCTTCATAACTCATTTTTTTCTAGAAGAATGATGAATCGATTAAGTTGCTGTTTTAGTTTTCTTCAATAGAATTAACAATCAGATTTGATTAAGTATGATGAATTGTTGCTTTTCCATAACCATTAAAAAGAAGGAAAGGAGCACATGTGTAATATAGTTTTAAGTTTACTTATGGTGACAAGTGACGACAATGAGATCTGAAGTTAAAATGGATTTTGTGTTCAAGGTCTATTGTAATTTTGACATTAGTTTGTTTGGTCATCAGTCACTTGTAAGATAGGATGTTGCAGGTCTGTATGCTTAAATAAAATGTTTTTTTTTGAAGAAAACATTTTACTATCAAAAATATACTTAAATGATTCCGTACTAATGCAAGTTAATTTATAAATTTAATTCTAAGTCTCTATTTTTATATTTAATATATTTTATTGTATGTGTTCTTAAGATTAAAATATATCTAAATTGCCAAGAAATAAATAGTTCAATGGGTTTATTCCTAATTTAATTAGGTGGTGAGTTCAAACCTCACATGTTCCATTTGTATCCATTTTTTTTAAATACAAACTTGTAATGTTTTCTTTTTACTATAATCAAAGTAAGGATTTATGGACTACAAATTCACAACTAAAACAAATTGAAAATAATAAAACATTCAGAAATGATTGTGATCGAAGTTTGAGAAAGATGAAAAGAGTGTGGTGAGAGTGGACCGTGCATAGCACATGAAAATGTCACGATTACCACGAAAAGGTTATCCATTCGGAGCTTTGACACCTCTACAAACACGCATACAACAAACTTCTTCAAGAGTTAAGAATCAACTAAGTTTCTTCGATCGATCTCATTAAGAAAGAAAGATGGCTACGTCTGGTGCGATTTCAGGAGCTACTATCTCTTCCTTCTTCGCTAAAAGTGCTTCAACTTCAAACCCTTCTCCCAAACTCTATTCCTCTTCTTCTCTCTTTGCCCGGGTCTCTCTTCTTCCCAATTTCTTATTAAACGTATCTGAATGTGATTTGGACTTACCTTCATCTAAAAGTATGAATCTTTTGTCCCTTTTTTCGATTTTTGTTTTAGAAAACTGAGTTTCAGGGAGTTTCATTGGAAGATTCGAAGAAAAGTGTATCAGAGATCTTTGCTGTGTCCGAGAGGAAGACCATCGGAGGGTTAAACTTAAATGGGTCGAAAAGATTGGAAATCAAAGCGAGAACAGCAGCTTCGAAGACAATAGAGGTTGAAGTAGACAAGCCATTGGGTTTGACTCTAGGACAAAAACAAGGCGGTGGAGTTGTCATCACCGTAAGTTTTTGTATAGCGTCTGTAATGGATCAGTGGCATTGTTGTTTGACAAAATTAAGGGGTTTTTGTTATTTTAGGGTGTGGAAGGAGGTGGAAACGCAGCAAAAGCTGGGCTTAAATCTGGAGATCAAGTTCTGTACACAAGCAGCTTCTTTGGAGATGAGCTTTGGCCTGCAGATAAGCTAGGCTTTACTAAAACCGCAATTCAGGCAAAACCTGATTCTGTCTACTTTGTTGTTAGCAGGTGTGTTTGCCTCTCTTGAACTATTTTTGGTGCTAGTCTGATTTTGCTAGAAATGTGGCTTCTTCTGCTTTATAATAAACGATTAG
Source organism: Lepidium didymum (assembly GCA_963920545.1). Classification (NCBI taxonomy): domain Eukaryota; kingdom Viridiplantae; phylum Streptophyta; class Magnoliopsida; order Brassicales; family Brassicaceae; genus Lepidium; species Lepidium didymum. The sequence continues at coordinate 13,559,872 of OY986996.1, forward strand.
ATTGTAAATTTTCAATGTACAAACTTGTGATCAATTTCGTCTAAATCTTGGGCACAGAAAAATCAGTGAAAAGCTATAGGCTTGATCATATATTCCATGGTCTAGTGCTACGGTTGATAAGTCTTTCTGATGTGCCAAGTTTAGGCTTAGTTTGCAAAAAAGCTTCATAAATTAGTACTTGAGGTTTCATATGATGCATTGGGCTCACTTTTGTTATTTGTGAAGAGTACAAATGCATTCTACATTCAGTGATAACCATTGACCATACACAGAGGTGCTATAGTTGATGTCAAGAGACTTCCTAAGCGTCCAGCTCCACCGCGGTTTGGAAGGAAGTTAACCGAGTCTCAAAAGGTTCGTAATAATCTGCTGTTTTCTTTGGAATGAGATTATTACATTTTAGAAGTTTAAATGATTAATATGTCTTATCACCATTCTCTTTTGTAGGCAAAAGCTACTCACATTTGTCTTGATTGTGGATTCATATATACATTATCCAAACCGTTTGATGAACAAGTGAGTCTGAATCCTTCACTTTTGTCCCAGATGTATCTAAATCTCTATACGGAATTCGAACGGAAATTTTGTTTGTTTCGGTTTGAAATTTTTTTTGTTTTGTTTTTACTTCTACATCTATCTATCATTAAGATTTTAAAAGTGAGTTTCTGATAATGTTGTTTTCAGCCGGATTCATACGTATGTCCTCAATGTATAGCACCAAAGAAGAGGTTTGCAAAGTATGATGTGAACACAGGGAAGGCCATAGGAGGAGGTTTGCCTCCGATTGGTGTCATTGTTGGCTTATTGGCCGGTCTTGGAGCTGTTGGAGCGTTGCTTGTCTATGGTCTTCAATAATTCATTTCGTCCAATGTTCATAATTATGCCTATCATAAAAGTTTTTAGATTGAGCTTTGGAAATGTAAACCAAAAATGAAGTTAATGACAATTTCAGTTTTATCCGTATGTAACATTGGTATTCTCTATAATAATCAAAGTACTGTGCAGCAGTAGCAGACTAGTGCCAACTAAAAACAGAGAAAGTGTTTCAATAGTCCTTTGTTGAAGCTCCTATTGGTAAAATACATAGATGTAGCTTTTAATGTTAAATGTTTATCACATATTAAAATGTTTATGATATGTTATTGATTTTGCGAGTAATTAGATTTAAAATTAAGATTTCTTTTATTTGTTATCGACAGAATATTAATCAAATTAATAAAAGTAAAACTGTATTTTAATTATGTTTAATGATCTATGCTTCGAAAACACTCTATTTAGTAGCATTGAACATTATGGAGCTCTCTATGCCCTTTTTATGCTAATAAAAATGAGAAAAATATCAATTAAACATGAAACTTATCAAAAATTATACTATCAAAAATTTCTAAAAAAGCTTCGAATTTTGTGTTAACTAAGCAGATTTACTTCGATGTTAAATTGTTTAACGAAAATAATTAACTCTGTTTTAATCATGTTAATGCCTTAGCTTGAAACGCAGAGTATCGTTTAAGGAAAAATGATGCAGTATTGGTGTGTCTTTTTCAACAAATCGAACCACACCTTATTTCCAAAACGAAAACCCTGGTTATCTTTAATTAATATTTTTTTCTAAGTAAAATAAAATTGATTGACTTTCTAGAGTATTAAATTTTTTATTATGTTCTACCAATCAAGTCTCACATCTCTTCCGACACCTCTTGGTTTTTCAAAATATATTTCCTTCTTTCGATGGGACTATAATTAATATTTCTCGGTAATTATATTATAACTGAAATTATCTTTGATAATTATATAATAATTGAAATTATCCTATAATTCTATATTCCTAATAGAAAAAGGAATGAAAAAGTCCTATAAAAATCAACTATCTTGACGTAACTTAAGATCAATTAAAAGAAAGTGTTGAATCATCAACAACAAAACGATATGTCCAACAAAAAAGAGGAGCTCAAAGAAACATTCAGGAGATTCGATCAATACTTAAACGGGAAGATCCCATGGAGTCACTTTGATATGCATGGCATACTCAATGATTCTACTCACATGACCACTTCTGAAATCGACGATATATTCGGAAAATTTGGAACTTCTGGTGAAGACCGAGTCTTTGGTGCTCCTCGTTGGTCATTTGTCTCGGTTAAACGTAAACCTGTGGTTAATACGGAGCTCAAAAAGGAGACTGGTCCAGACTGTGACGACAAGAAAACATATATAGAACTTCAAATCCCAAAGAAGCCTCTTGAACCAAAAGAAGTCCGAGAAGATTGGGTTTTGATTGAGAAAGACGATATCAGTGATTAAGATGTCTAGCTTTGAATAATTAGCTAATAGGGCCTTTCATCTTTTGGATTTTTTAATTATTTGGTCTTGAAACTATGAAGTTTTTTTTTCTTATCAAAAAAAAAACTATGAAGTTTTTTTAACAAAAAAGAAGGAAAAAAACTATGGTGTTTTCATTTAGGGTGTTTTTTCAAGGAGTATGAATTAATTTTTTTTTCTTTTTTATTTGTCAAACGAATTAATCTATAATTATCTGTTTCTTTTTTATTCGAACTGAATTACTGGGACCCTGAATTACTTGTTATTTGTTATTGACGAATTAAAGTACAGTATATCAAATAATAATATGACTATGAATACATGAATTGGTATTTGGTTTTTGTTTTTAATTTTTGGATTTTTTTTGTCAACACTCAATCACAGATGATCGGCCCATTAGCCAATTTTTTACATAATGTAGACAGTACGATTCGATCACTGGGCGTGAGATAAGGATCAATGTCTGATAAGCTTTCTTTAGAAAGAAAAGTTGCTCAGATACTCTCTTCAAATATGGCCGAATTAATTAAATCATTTCGGAAAAAGAAATAGGATTCTTACGTTGCTATCCTCAGAGATGAAGATAATTTCAGGATAAAACCAACATGATCCACCTGACCCGTAATCAAGTGGACCCAATCCGGATCCGTTTGGTTTAATTCTAATAACCGAAATGAATAAGAAAACCGCACTATAACCGAAGCTAATTGGAATCAGATCGATGGATTCAATTAAACCAGAAGTAAATCAATATCCATGTTAAAATCCCTAAATTTACCCTAAGTCCTCAATCGACTTTCCCAACTCTTTCCTCCTCCATCTTCATCATGAGGATCCTCCTTATTTTTATCATAATCGCTCTAGGGAAAGAAATTAGGTTTTTCATTCTTTTCATTACTCATTCTTCACTCTTAATTCTCTTCACTCTGCGATTTCATAGTGACCAAAGTGATAATGGTTCGTACAAAGAATTTGACAAAAAATATAATGAAAGGAAATCCCGTGAAGACAAGTTATGTTCCATCAGAGTATGTTTTCTGGTTGCCTCGTCTAGATTCCGTTGGGGCTACTCCTCCGGCAAGAGAAGACGAAGAAGAAGAGGCGGCGTTGGGAGAGCAAGTCGAAGAGTTTGGAATTTATTGGAATTATAGTTATTTTCTTTTACTTTGGTTTGATAGTAGAAATGTTTGAGAAATAAATCATATATTGTTTGAGAAACTTGTGATATTGGAAATCTTGTTAGTTTAGATTTTCTTTCAGATTAGCAATCTTGTTATTAAACACTGTAAATTGCTATTTCGCTTATCTATTTAGCAATATTTGTAATCTTGTAATCTTGTTATCTGTTTAAATATTTTTATCTGTTTAGGAATTGGATCATGGAGGCACCCAAGTGATACCACCTTTGACTTTGGGCATGTATCTTCCTACAACTAAGTACAAGAAGACAATAAAAATTGCCACGAGGTGTTATGCTGCGAAAGCTGTGGAGAATATGTAGAAGATGCTTAGTAAAGTTGAGAAGCAATGGTTTTACAACCAGCCTCAGTTTTCTCATTTCTTCTACATGCCTAGGGATGCAAACCATAGGACTACGAGTATGTGGATGGCCCGTCAGAGAAGAAGAAGGAAGTATGGTTCATCGTGAATGGAGTACCTATCCGGTATTCCATCAAGGAGCACACCCTTCTTTCTGGGCTTCATTTTCACGAGTACCCTAGCAATTATGAAGATATGGGTAATTTCGGGTTTGTTGAGAGGTATTTTAGGAGAGGTAGAGTGACTCAAGAAGAGGTGGAGAAGAAATTTATGTCAATGAGAACTTATTCAAGATATAGGTTGGATATGATTGTACTCTATTTCTTGACATATGTGATCAATGGAAATGAAAAACGTGGGACACAAGAAAGGGTGGTGAATATGTTCATAAGGCGGGTTGTTGCAGACCTTGATGATTGTATGACCTTTCCGTGGGGTAGATGGTCATTCTTTTACAATCTTAAACAAATAGAATGTATGATGCGTCTATTTAAAGGTACTGCCAAGGATGCTACTTTTCCGAGCTTTGTAATTCCTCTCGAGGTATGTCAAATAGTCTATAGCTTTGTTGTTTGTAATATAAATCATCTAATTTTAGGTTATAAATGGTTATTGTGTATCAGTTTATCTTTTTTTGGAATGATGTTTACAATGTAGATTCTACCTTTTGAAGCCATTCCAGAATTGAAGAAGGGGTTCTGTGAAGAGGTTGTGGAGGCACAAAGTGGCTACTCGAAAATGTGCAAGTCCGAGTTTGTACCCAGTTCGATGAGAGTATTTCGCATTCATGAGATCAATAAAGCACTTGGGGAAACAACGGTTAATATTCCTTATTATTCCTGTTATACTTTGATTATGTTTATATTTGAAATGAACTTGTATAGTTCTGTTGTATTTTTGACAGACGATTCAGAGTGTGCTACAAGAAACTAGGGATGAGAGACATCTTATCAGTGATATCCCATAAGAAGATGATGTTATAGATCCCATGGTTGATGGTTGGACGAGGCGTTTGGTGGAAGAAAGAAGAAAAATATTGTTCGAAGAGATGTTCGAGGAGGACAAACAGGTCAGAAAAAGAGATGTTGTTGAGGGAGCTAATGAGGGAGCTGCTCAGGTGGATAATCATAGGCAGGTGTCAAGAGATTTCCTAGAAATGATGGAAACCGGCTTCAAGAAATTGAATGAGACACTTAAAGTGATGAACATGAGATTGATTGATGTGGAAATGAGTGTTAAAGGAGTTGCTCCGGAAGTTGAAGAAGATGAAGAAGATGAAGTTGAAGAGCGTGTAGGAGAGTATGAAGAAGTAGAACATGTAGGAGAAGATGAAGAAGTAGCAGAAGATGATGAAGTAGAAGAAGATGTGGCACAAGATGATGAAGTAGAAGAAGTTGTTGAAGTAGTGTTGTCGAAAAGGAGCAAAAGAAGAGGAAGAAAAGATCATATTCTGAGCTCAGAAAGCCTCTTTTTGGTGTGCGGATGACAAGGCAGTTAAATAAGAGGATAGAGGGGACTCCAAGTAATTAGACTATGTTGTGTAATTCGGTATTTAAGCTTATATTCCGTCCCCATATTTTGGTGTATTTTGGTTAAGTCCATTGAGGTTTGTGATTATGAATGGTTTAAATTTTAAGTTAATTTTAAGATTATTATAAGAAATAATTGTTTGTCATGCCCTCTTTTGAGAGTTAATTCTTTGAAATATCCCCTCTTATGTTTTCTTCTGCAAAATGCTCTCTCTCCCATCTAAGAAGACAAAAATGCCTCTGACCTTTATCTTCCCTTCTTTGTGTTGTTTCACAAGTAAATAAATGTGCATATGGGTCTTTGATGACGTCGGCAACCACGATGACATCACATATAATTGGATTGTTATTTGTTACAGGGATCTAGCTGACGACGTCGTTTATTAGTGGATCTCACTGAATAGTTATTTATTACACTGGACATTACAATAAAGAAATTGGATATAGACAAATAATCATGTTATTAGACATGGACATAGCTAAAGTTTAAAAATTGGGTTCTTCTGACTATATTATTCAACTGCACATGTACCAATTTGGTCTTTGGGTTAACCAATATTATTAGACATGGAAACAAGTTTAAACAACATAAGTTTAAAATAGCGACTGTGTTAGTTATAATTCAACTAAACGTGAATAAAGACATGGATATGATATAAAATATTTTTAAACTAGACATAGATAAAACACATCCACAAACAAAAGACATGGACACTATATAAAATATTTTAAACTAAATATGGTCAAATTCTAAGCACACAGCTTGTAGCCGTAACAAATTAGAAAATGTAGACATGGACATGACGAAATAATTCACCATAGACATGGACAAATACTCCTGTAATTAGACATGAACATAACTAAAATATAAAAATTGGTTTTTCTGACTTTATTATTCAAGTGCACATATATAAATTTGGCCATTGGGTTAACCATAATTATTAGACATGGACATAACTTTAAACTAGACATGGACATAGGTTTAACTAGCCATTGTGTTATTTATAATTCAACTAAACATGAATAAGGACATGGATAAATTCCTATGTCATTCCGATGTTAATATATCTCATTAACTGTTAATCAAATAAACAAAGACATATGATGTATTTGTAACAAATTATAAAATGTGAACACAGACATAACTGAAATTATAAAATAAAGACATGGACAAATTATTAACAAATGATAAAACTGTTATACAATTAAACATGGACATATGCATACTAATTTGCTTAATATGTTTGGTCACAGACGAGAACAAAGTATATAGCAGGAGGTACTAGATTTTTTTGTGGACATGGACATGAACAACCTTTCTCATGGACAAAAGAATCATGGAGTAATATATGTGGACAAAGGAAGGTCATAGTGTCATTCTCATGGCAAGATAATCTTGCTTTTCGTTGTAGACATGGACATTCTCTGCTATTTTCATGCAGATGACAAGGCCAAATATATATCCAAATGTGGAAGTGTAGGACTAGATAACTCACTCAGAAAAATACTACATAATTCTTAGACATGGAAAATGCACAATGTGATGGACATGGACAATTCGGTGGACATAAGTTTCATGTATATTAACATTTTCTCAAGCTCAAAAACATGGACAATGATCAATGTCATGGACATGGACATGGCCATGGACATGAACATGGCCACAAACATGTGATGTTCAACACAATCTATAAGAAACAGTGCGTTTTAACATATTATCAATGATTGTCCATGTCTAGATGATGTTGATGCATGAATATATCTCTGTCCAAATGTGGGAGTATATGACTACATAACTCATTTAGAAGAATACTACTTAAGTCTTGGACATGAACAATGTTATGGAATGCTATAAGACATGAACCGTGGAAAATCTAAGAAAACATGGACATGGGCAACATGGTCGTATTTTTTATATATTTTATCATTTCTCAAACGCAACGACATATACAGCGGACAATGTGGTAGATATGAACAATATGACGGACATACGTTTCATGCATTTTAACTTTGTCTCAAGCTCAAAGACATTGACAATGGACAATGGAGGATGCAATATGGACATGGACGTGTCATGGAAAATGATTTCACCAAATACAATAACTATGGTTTTCAAACTAATTCGAAGGTCTCACATTCTCTCTTTAACTATGCATGTAAAAACAACCACACAAACTCCATAACACCCAAACTCGTATTGATATTGTTCCTAAGTTTATTTGTTGTCCCCAATTCATGTCTCGTAACAATTTCAATCAATGGAAAAACTCTATTCATTTTGAAAAAACCTTCAAACAATACATCCCAAATCTCTATTTGAGTTGTCCTCAATCTCGAAATCCTTTTGTAAAACCAATCTCGAAACCCTTTTACAAAAAAAATCTTGGAACCATTTTGCAAAACAAAAATCAATCAAAAACATAAAAAAATATTCATCTCAAATAAGCGAAGGATAAAACTTTTATAAACGGTCAAATCTTTTGTCAAATAAACTCAAAACCCCCATTTTTCACTTGTACTTCTTTATCACTTTTGACTTTTGTAATCTATATTTCTACCCAATCAGAGAGGTTAGAGATCTTACCTTTCAACCCTGTTATCTCTTCCTTCGCAACAACCTCAAGTTTCTTTCTTCTGAATTTTTTTTCTTCCTTACAATTCTGGTAAAGAGAAATTTACTCTTCTGATTTAATAACCTCAAGAGAGAGAGTTGTCTTGTCATGTACAAAAGTAATGTGATAGGTCCTGCCCAATTCCATGCTCGCACCAAAGGGGTAGCTCCAGGCAAATCAAAAGTCATTTAGATAGATGGTAAATGAGTCATTTCGTAAGGTAAAAAGGGTATTTGGGATAATGTTTTAAAAAGGGGGGCATTTCATAAAAATAACTTTTCAAAGAGGACATTTCACATCATATTCCCTTATTATAAACATAACATATTAATTTTTGTAATGTTAATTAGAATAGTATTTTGGAAGAGTTAAGACTTCGACATAGTTTTGGTAATGTAAATTACCATGTCATGCTCAAGTTAGCATCCTCAAGAACACAATTTGACACTTAAACTAAATGTTAAAAAACAGAAACAACAAAAGACACATTACGAGTGCACAGTAGGATAGACAATAAGACTTAAACACAAAAAATAAATCCAAACATATGTAACACAATTTGACACTTAATTCTTCCTCATTGCAATCACTTCTTTAAGCTTTGCTATCTCTTTTGTCATCTTTAAAACAACCATTTGCAGATCGAAAATCTCATTCGACTGTGCTTGAGATGTGTACTGCAGACTCTCGACCTCATCCTCAATCGTAATATCCCAAAATTTACGCTTGTGCAATCAGTCATTCTGCAAGTATAGTCATGTAGAGTCATGTAGCATCCTCCATTTTCACCGAATTTTCATCAATAGTTATGAAAATAAACATAGAGTAAGCAATTTTACCTTGTAATCATTACAAATGAAGTACATTTTGGTAAAATTGGGTGTAATCTCACTTTTAATATTCTCACCACATGGACAATCCTTGATTATTCCATGATTGTTTTCAGCCACTAATTCAATACGATTTTGTAGTGCTATAGCTCTCTTCTCAATCTCTATGTTTGGATCTTCATTCGAGTCGCAAGAGTCGTCTGTACTAATGCTTAGATTTTGAGAAAGATAAAAAAAACGAAAATGAGAATTTAGAGACTATGGGATGCTAGATGGTGAAGTTTATGCAAGATCTGAAGCAATATATATAAAAAAACGCTTCATTAAGGATCTCAACCTATTTGTTAGTTTTAAAAGGTTTTAAACTTCGAAAATTTTAAGTTGTGAGATTGGCAAAAAATTTGGAACCAAAATTTTTAATATTTTTTGGCAACAAATTTGGAAAATTTTGGGGTTTGAGTTGATGAAATGGTGAGGATAGTTGATTAAAGTCTTCACTGTAATAGATAAGACAACTCGTTCTGACAAAACAAAAAATTAGAAAATAAAACCAAATAAGATCAATAAAAAGATAGAAGACAACCAGATCTCCAGGCCACGTGATAGAAGACAACCAGATTTCTAGGTCACGTGATAGAAGACAACCAGATTTTCAGACCACATGATAGAAGACAACCAGATTTCCAGGCCACATGTCATTTTCCTAAAGCGTAGTTATACACGAGTTATTTAGTTGTGCATAAATTCAAGAAGTTATACACTGACCTTAAATCACTAGTTATTAGTTTAACCAACATTAAATTTATTAAAATTAGTTGAACCAGAGTACATATGATATTTACGAACTTCTTATGTGAATACATATATTAATTTCTTACATTAACACAATTATACAGTTGATATCACGTTATATGAATGTTCTCCACAAACACATCATAGTTTGTAATTGTATTCTACTACTAAAGCGAAACATATATTCTAGATTAGTAAGTTTTAGTTAATTTTATGATTTAGTATGTAATGAACTAATTGTGTTGAATATAATGATGTTATAATGAATAATTCAATTACCATTGTACTAAAACAGTCTAATTCATTGCTTGACATTGCACTAAACCGATCCAATTCATCGCTTGACATTGTACTAAACCAATCTAATTCATCGATTGACATTGCACTAAACCAATCAAATTCATTAATTGACATTGCACTAAACCAATCAAATTCATTAATTGACATCGATTTCATATATTTCATAGTGTACCAAATGGTTAAGAAGTATTAAATCCACCAACAGATTTCTTTCAAATTAAAGGAGATAAGTCTTAACAAGGAAGAAGCATCATCGATTTCTTCGGATTACAAGCTTTTTCTACACTATTTTAACAATAATAACTAGTACAATAAAACATAGAATTAGAAGCATGATTGATTTCTTCGAATCCCTTTTGGCTTCCAACTTCATATCCTCCAATTTTTCCATTATCTCGCTCTCGATTATACTTTGCATTTTTTCGAACATTACATGTGAATGTTCTTCTTGCTGCTTGTACAGTGAGAGTTTGATTCATATATTTCTCAATTCCAACAATTAATCCTTTCAAGCTTTCAACTTCTTCAATCAAAGCTTCATCAACCCATTTGAAAGTAAAAGGGTCATTGGAGAGTTAAGAAAAAATTGAACAAATCAACAACCATCGATGACTCAGTGAAATCAACTATCAGCGAAATTATGCTTTGATTACCTTCTTTGCAGCTGCATATGAACATCGATAGTATCTACGGTGGGGGTTATTATTCGACCTCGACGTTTTAATCACCATCGTTTCTCCGCAATAACAATGAGTCAGAATTCTATATATAAATCCCTTTTGCCGATTTGATGTAATGGAAGACGACCCAGTTTGTAGTGCCACTAATCGTATCCCTCTCTTCTCAGAATAATGACGACCTAACTTTGAAATTTTGGGGATTCTTCGAAGAAGAAGAATCTATAGATGAAGTAATATTTTAAAAGATTGGGCCAAAATAGGCCGTATATTTAATATGAAAATCGAATTACTGTTGGCCCATTTTTATACATGTGTAATACTTTGGCCCATTACATTAAAACGAGAACGAGAATGAGAAGAATTGTCATAAGTAAGAATGAGAACAATACTATTTCATTCTTATCAAAATAAATGAGAAGAATTGTCATAACATTGTATCAAATCCTGAAAAGTCATAAAAGCAAAGCGTACGAGACATAAACAAACATACTCTGGGTTACTTATATGAAAACACTCCTCCAAGTTTAGGCCCAGTGTGGACTTATTAGTCGTCCTTCGACACCTCTCACCCACCGATGGAAATCGGATTTCTTGACGTTGGCCTTTCTTTTTGGCGTACTCTGGAGGTAACACACATTGAAAGAATATTATTCCGGATCATAATCCATTGAGATATATCTGGAACCAGATATATTGTCCGAGTATACGCCAATGACCACACATCTATAAGATAATACTCGGAACATAACTCATAAAGATAAATATCCTCTACCTTATAGGGACTCTCCATGTACATTTTAAGAGCAGCTATGGCATGGACACACGAGTACTTATCCTTATTAAAACGCATGCAAGCACAACTTCTCTTCCGTAAATTCACCAAATAAGACTTACCATCTTTGCCAATAACATTGTACTCACGCATGAAAAAATTCAACTCACGCACAATCAAGTGTGTCGCTTCTTCACAATTTCGATGCAATTCATTCTCCACAAAGAGAACCAAGTACCGTGTGCCCACTCCTCTAGAAGCATCCATACGATGTTTGTAAAACCACTCTCCAATTTTCTCGATAATCATATCAATCATGAGTTGTAAAGAGTACTTTCTCGCATCCTTGAAAACGTTATTCAACGATTCCGCACTATTCGTCGTACCTATGTTGTATCTTTCTCGGAGAAAGTGACACTGAGCCCATTTTGAGACTTCTACACTACTTTTCAAGTAGTCCACCACTTTCGGATATCTACTACAAAATTCTGCATACTCCCGATCGAATTCTATCTTTGTATAAATCTGAGCCAGCTCTCTGAATCTCTTTGCAACACTTTCTTTGTAGATGTTTGACGTCTTTGTCCTAACATTCTGAGATAAGTGAAATATGTAATATATGTGAGAAGATTCCAGGTACACTTCACTGATTGCCTTGATGAGGCTAGGATTTCTATCACTAAGGAAAACCAATTCCTCATCATCCGGAACAACAGTTTGCAGCATAATGAAAAACCAGTTCTAGCTTGCATCTTTCTCTCCATCAACAACAACATATGCAATTGGGTAATGGTGATGATTTGGATCTTGAGCTGTTGCAAATATAAGAACACTGCCATACGTAGTTTTAAGAAAAGTTGCATATACATTCAATACATTCCTCATGCCCTTAAACCCCTCGATACAAGCTTTCAATGTGATGAATAAATATTTAAATCGATTTTCTTCATCCACCTCAAATCTCGTCACCGTACCAATATTTGTTTGCCTCAATATATACTAATACAATGGCAATGTCTTGTAGCTTTCCTCGGGACTACCACACACAACACATGCTGCTTGTTTTTCCCTCTTAGAACAGTGCTATATGACACTTTCACTCCAACCTTTCTTTGCAAACACCAATAAGAGATTTAGCTGATGGACTGTTTAATTGACCTGGATAATCCTTTTCCACAACTGACACAACTATATATTTTGATCTTCTTCTTTTAGCATTCCATGTACTCGCTAATACCCGAGAGCAAGAATGCATCTTCTCATATACTTTAAATTCCCAACTGCCTTTGCTTCTTTGTGGCCGTGATACTCTTAAGTACCAATCACAGCCTCGTTCAAGATATTTTACCACATATCAAAAAGTATCAGAGTTCAAAAAAATGTACTCAAAACATTGTTTATGTGATGCTCTAAACACTAAATCTTGCACTTGCTTTTTGTATACAAATTCTTGACCTATTTCCAAACCGATACCATCTTCCCAATCTTCTATCAATTGATTTTCCTCTACTTCTCTATCGCAAGGTATTTCAATACATTCAATTTCTCGCCTAAGACCATCATCCTCCACGCCGTCACTATGTAATACCAACTCATCATTACCTACATTCACCCCATATCCAACAACAACAATAGCTAATTGATCTTCATGATCCATTTCTTCCTCGGATAAGTTAATCGGGTTATTATCTCTAGCATTTGAAGCCATCTCGCCAACATAATTCACGCCATATGAACTTTTTGGCTGGCATCTTAAACCTTCGTCGCAACACTTATCATCTTCGACATGAATGAAACTTCTTTTTTGACCAACATCCACACTCCATATATAACATTCGATATCGTCATCGTCAACAATATATGATTGCTTATTTGCTTCCGCTACCAACGAGAAGTAACTCAATTTCATAATTTTGCCTCTATCCATACCAATCTTCTCCCGTATCTTTTCCTCAATTACGGAGTATGTTATATCATCCACAGACGGTGTCCTAAAGGTTACAACGTAATTATTGGCGCCTTTCGAATTCCATCAACACCCATCTTCGGTATCAACATAACAACCTCCATAGTCAAAATGAACAACCGTTTTTATCATTGAATCTGAAAAATATAAATCATAACAATGTTAACATTATAACAGTTAACCGATTACATAACTAATAATTACGATTCATGTAACACAACTACCAAAATCAAGATTCATATCAGAAAAATCAAGATGCATCACAAAAGACCAAATGAATTCAAAACTACTACGGTTATTAACTTTCTAAAACAATACTTGAATGTATTCGATCCAATGGATTCATTTCAGTTTAAACTACAACTTCTTCAAGCCAATAAACGGAAGTATCCTCACCCGAGCTCGTTATGGGATGGATATAGTAGAGTGCTGCATATGTAAAAGCTGAGATTAACATCACCTAGATGTAATTGTCGGCGGCCGGAATCAATGGCGAAAATACGACGGTGTCGGATTCAGAAGGCGGCAACGGTGGTGGCTTCAACGAACGATGAACGCAACTAACTGTGATTTTCCCAATTTCTTTGATTTCGGTTTATCCTTTCCTTTTGGTTTGGTCAGATTTGTTGTGGTTGGTTCTCATTTAATTCAACCAATTAAAATCCTACCGACATTTCAATCCATTTCAATTAAAGATTTTTTTTTTAATTTTCGTTTTTAAATAAGAAAGAGCAAATAATATCACAAACTTAGAGAAGAGAGTATGTAGAGTATTTCTGATCACATAAGAGTAGGGTTGGTTATTCTTCTCTAACTAAGAGTTCTCCAGATTTTCGTCTGTGAGATAATGTCTGCTTTTAGTGGACTTATCACCTGCCACTGGATCAAAGTCATTTCACTAGTTTTTGGATTTTAGTTTTTAGTTTAAGATTTTAAATTCTAGTTTTTGTTTTTGTTTCAAAATTCTAAAAAGTTGGTTTTTGGGTTTTGAAAAAATTAATGTTAAATTCCTAAAAACAAATTTTTCATGTTAATAAAAAATAAAAAAACCAAAAACTTGAATGGTTGCATACAACATAAAAACAGTTTTCCATTTAAAAAAAAATTGTTTTATCTGAAATTTGATTAGCTTAAAATAGCTTTCCCGAAAACTAAAACCAAAAACTAATCTCAAAACATTTGTGAGTCATAACCATAATCGTGAAGCTTGTGCAGGCGCTCGATGGTTTTTTTCATGGGCCGCTGTTAGGCCCAATTCTCTTTTATATCTGTTTTGAGTTTGCGATGTGAGTTGCAAACTCTATAATTTGGGTATTTGGCTTTTATTAATAAAATCATAGACCATAATCTTGGAACTTGACCAAAAAACAAGAAATTAGATTGAAACATATTTATTGGGCTTAAATTAGGCCCATTAAAGCCTCGACGTGTGATACGCGTACACTACAGAAGCGCCACGTGCTTCACCCTCCGTACATCCACCTTCTTCTTTTGTACCAAAATTCACACCAAGGCAAAGTACCCAAACAGACTTGCTCACGAAGAAAAATATCAAAATCAAAATCGAAATCAAATCAGAGCATCGAAACCGACTCAGATCTAAAATTCTTCTTCTTCAACCTTTCGATCTAGGTTCGTAATTCTCTAATGGCTCTGGAATGGGTTGTCTTAGGTTACGCAGCAGCAGCGGAAGCGATCATGGTGATCCTCTTGACGATGCCTGGACTCGACGCTCTCCGTAAAGGATTAATCGCTGTCACGCGTAATCTTTTGAAACCATTTCTCTCCATAATCCCTTTCTGTCTCTTCCTTTTGATGGATATCTACTGGAAGTACGAGACTCGACCTTCCTGCGATGGCGATTCCTGTACTCCTTCTGAGCATCTTCGTCACCAGAAATCCATCATGAAGTCTCAGCGTAACGCGCTTCTTATCGCATCGGCTCTCGTTTTCTACTGGATTCTTTACTCTGTCACGAATTTGGTCGTTAGGATCGAGCAGCTTAACCAACGGGTCGAGAGGCTCAAGAACAAGGATTAAGCCTACACAAGCTTCGTCGTCAGGGTTCTTTTAGTGTTTTGCTGTTTCTGAGTGCTTCGAATTTTAATGAAAAGTCAAGTCTTTCTTATCTCTTTAGGTTTTTGGTGTTGTTGTTTTTTCTGCGTTTTTCAATGTTTACTCTTTTGTGTTCTGTAGATTGAAGGATGTATAAAACTTCAATCCATGTTTGGTCTCCGATTTTATATCATGAGCTTAAACTCTTTCCACAACATCATTCCAATCTCTCTGTTATATAGCTAAAGAGTCTTACAATCTCAGAATAATCAGAGGTTAAAAAAATCACAACTTTGAATTGATTTCTTCTTCAGGGAGTTTTAACTGTTCTTTGTGTTCTTCACACAAAATTTAAATCTTCGTTAATCAACTCCAGAAACTCAGTGTGGAATACATATACAAATCCATGGTTCTTCCATATGATGGATTCAACATTAGAAAGAAATATCAAATATCAAAAGAATCATAAAGTCTACTTCTTAAAGCAACTAACTAGTGAAGCAAAAAACATCCCATGAGCATTTTGGCAGGAAGCAAACACCTTGTGACCTGATGTCGTTGAAATTATATTCACATGATCCATCACAATATCCACACATCCCAAGTCTGCATCGCAGTTCAATGTGATGGCTTGATCACTCGCAGATGAGCCCTTGATTCTTGAATAACGCACATCGCTCACTTTCACGCCTTTGCCTTTATTGGACTGATCCCGTGGTTTCACTAAATGGCAGTTCTGATCGCTATTCAGTGACATGCTTAACGTTCTGTCCTTGCCCCCATTGTTATAACTCTGGTCGATGATTATAGGGTTCCATGAAGCAACCATATTGATATCCTCAAATGAGATTTTCCGAGCATATCCTGATCCGTTCTACAAAACAATCACACAAGAAATCACATTTAATCGAGGAATGAACTGGATAAGATCAACAACTAATGAAAGATGAATGGTCAAACCTTGTATGTTTTGATCCGGACACCGTTCTGTGTGTTTGTAAAAGTGCAGTTCTTTACTGTTACTTCTTCAACAGTCGCAAATTCTCCATTTACTCCAAGACTTCCTACGCTATATAACATCAAACCCACACTTTATATAGTTAAGTGTTTGCCTTGGTGTATATTATCTGATGATCAGATATGAATCTAAAGTGTAGGAATCAGTCACCTGATACCGTGACCAGGGCCACAGAAAACGCCAGTAATGTTGATACGAGAGGAACCACTATTAATGGCGATGCAGTCATCTCCAGTGGAAATCAGAGAGTCGTGTATGTTAACTCCATTACAATTCGATATGTCAATCCCATCAGTGTTGGGACTATCACCAGGAGCAATCATCCTTAGACCAGAGACTTCAATGTTGCTTGAACAACTTAGACCTAAATGGTTCCGAGGGCTGTTCAAGTGTACAAGATTGGACATCTTAAGACCATTACAGTTGTTGAAATGCATTGCCTTACAGAAAAAGAGGAAAAAAACATCAATTACTGATAAATGGAAGTTAATATATGTACTGAGGATCTTGCAAATAGACTTACAGAGGGACGATTACTAACGTGACCCCACCACAAAGAACCACGACCGTCGATGGTTCCACCTCCGCTAACAACTAGACCGTTGATACTGTCAAAACTAATCCACGTTGGGTATCTTCCGGCATACCAATTGTAACCCGGAGCCACGAGATTACCTCTTATCTAATGCAAGTAAATCACCAAATCAATTACTCACTGGTTCAAGTTATCGTCTGATAAAGCTACAAATCTGATTTCACATAAGAGAGATATATACCGAGAAGGAAATGGAGGAAGACTTGCATGGACCAACGAATGTAAGAGGCTTAACCATGAATGTTTGTCCTCGAGGCACTAGTAGTTTTGTCTTACCTCTACTTCCTCCTTTACACACAGCATCCCATGCGTTAAGAAAAGCCTGAAACATATTTAAACGGATAAACACATAAATGCAAAGATTATATTCATTTGATACAAATTAGTAGGATGATTATACATTTGTGTACCTTAGTGTCATCGGTCTTTCCATCGCCAATAGCTCCAAAACTAGTGACACTTAAAATTCTATGGTTTCCAACTCCATTTTTAGCCTTAAGAGTTTCTTCTTCTAAGCAGAAACTTAATTTGTTCATGTGAAACAAACATAACAAGATGAAGAACAATGAAGACTCTTTCATCTTTCTGCGACCTGTCTTTCTTGATGTGAGGTATATTTCAAGGATTATTAAAGTGTTTATATATAATTTATATATGTTTGTATAAAGAAAGGTGGTTAATTGATAGATATTGCATTTGATTTTGTGTTCTTATGGTAAGAGATTATCGCTAATCACTAATTTTGTGTGCTATAAAATGGAAACTGATCTTGGTGTTATAGATGAAATATTGAAATCTTTATACATTAAGGAACATTCTAATTTTACTGACTTATCTAACGAATCAAAAACGATATACTTTACCATTTTATGTATCGACCGAAGTAGTACTTTACTTATATATGGGTGATTTTATCTGTTTTTATACTATTACATATTTACATGCTTGATTCTGTCTGAATATGGCTTATGCAAATATGGAAAATGATTCACGACCAAAAAGAAAAAATATCGAAAATGATCCACCATAATTCATGACAGATAAAATCAATTAACGCCTTCAATTGATCAGTTATATAAATCTTGATGTATTATATTCTATTATGTAATGTTGATCAGTTATTGATACTACAAGTAGAATTAATCTAGAACCCTATTAAAAGTTTCAAACATAGCTAAAACCACCCAAAGTTGAGGTCTCTTTATGGAACCACAAAAAGTTTGTCCTGCAAATCCAGAACCACATAAACTTTTAAATTTCAATTAAAAATTACATAAACTTTTAAAGTAACATTTATTTCTTAATTATAATTGAAATCATGTTTTAAATTATATAAAAACAGCCGAATTCTTCTCAGTCGGGTGGTTATGATGATCCAACTAGTGACTATGGCATATAGGATTCGATTTCTAGCCTCTACAAGTTGGTAGATTAAATAGGAATTTTAACGGTTGTGTCAGGCTATGGATCGGGCATTGTCGATGCAATATTGACAAAAAAAATTGTATAAAAACAATTTATTTTAAAGTAACATTTTTTTCTTAACAAACATGATCTCATGTTGTGTTCAGTGGCGGACCCAGAAAATTATTTTACCGGGTTCATAGTATATATTAGAAAATAATAAATTATATTCCATAAAAAATAAACCAACTATCCCATAAAATAATAAGAAGTAAACTGTGATATAAAAAACCAATAATAATAAACAAATTTATTGCAAGTGGCCTTTAGTCTAGTGGCAGACGGTAAGTTCACATAAGACATGCACACTTGCACAATTAAGGATCGAGTCTCACCGCCTACTTTTTGTAGGAACTTGGCTAATGGGCCGGCCTGTTGTGGCCCAATGTTGACAAAAAAAAACAAATTTACAAAACCACCATGCGATCCTTCATATCCTGAAATCTCTTCATCACAACCTCATTTGTAATAGACTCGAACAAATTTTTATTGACAAAACAAACTAAAAAATTAAAAATTGATCTCTAATTTGATTGTGTCGTTTTGTCTTCACAATCTTTATTGCTGAAAAACATCTCTCTAAAGTTGTAGTAGCAATATATAAAATCAAAACCAACTTCAAAAGCCTATATACAATTAAGTTAATTTCAATTGGGTAGATATAATATTGTGTTTCTTGATTAAAAAGAAAATTTTCTAAAAAAAAGAATATATAATTCGTTAAAAAAATGAAAAGAATTGTGAGTGATGAAGCTTTTTGCGTTCTTATTGGGCCATAAATTTTTAAACAAGTTAAAGTTATTGGACTTTAATTATATTAATGGGTGTCAAAATAAAACAAAAAGAATCTTAAGGTAAAAAAACACACATATGTGTGAATGAAGCTCTATATATAAAAAATAAAATTTGCCGAGTTGCTCTAAGTCTGGTGGTTCGGATGATCCAGCTAAAGATTTGGAACCAGAGTTCAATTCCTACATGCTGCATTATAGTACCTTAAAAAAAAGGTTATTGGGGGTGAAATTTAGGCTATGGATCGGATCTTGTCGATCTAATGTTAACAAAAAAAAAATTACAGATTTTAGGGGGTTCAATTGAACCCTCTTTATTACACATGGGTCCGCCTCTGGTTGTGTTTATTAAGATTCCTCTAGGATTCTATTTGTGTTATATATTCTAAAATCTTTGGTTATTTACCTCCAAGATTCTTTGATATTTGGTTCACGATTTTCTCTTCTCTGTAGCTGCTATTTTTCCAAATTATGAAGGTTTTTAGTGCTTGGTATCTCTATTCTTTTCAATTCACTCTTTCATTTTATTGAGGGTCTTTCTTCTGACACCATGTCGCAAGCTCTCAAAGCTCTCTCTTAGGAAGCTTTCAGTTCTCATCCCAGAAGACTGAATATAAAGATACCGCATTTTGACAACTCGACTTGGCGTCAAGATGCTCAAAGGTGATTCTAGGCCGCTGCTTAAATCCCATGAAGAAGCGGGATGTGAATGCTTTGACTTTCCCATGCCAAAAATTTGGCATTTGGCACTTGGAGGGACAAGTCACATGACCTTTAAGGAAAAAATGACATTTCTACGATTCTTAAGTTGGGAATGACTCAATTTGATGGTTGGATGGTTACAATGGCGATGTGGAAGCCAAAGGCTCCAGTGGATTATCTCTGAACAATCATGTTCTCGGCGAGAATTAAAAGCATTCAAAAGGAATTCAAAGTTTAAAATATTCTCAGAACAATTGGGTATTATCAATGTACGGTTCTGGAAACTATGTTGAATATAAGCTTGAAGTATAGCTCGAGGAGCGAGCTACCTAAAAGATAGGATTAATTAGTTAGTTAGGAGTTATCTAATTAGATTAGAGTTTTCCTATTGTGTTTAGGATTATTGAGAATCTATAAATGGAGATGTTAGGATTATTGAGAATCTATAAATAGAGATGTTAGGATTATTGAGAATCTATAAATAGAGATGTTAGGATTATTGAGAATCTATAAATAAAGATGTTGAGTTGTGACATCCTATTGTGAGAGATTATTATTGTGTTGAGAGTTTTCGTTTTGAGGGATTTTCCAAAGCTAATAAAAGAGAGCAGTTCTTTTATAATCACAAGTGTTTATTCCATTCTATATTTGGTATCAAAGCAAAACGAATCTGAAGGAGACAAATCGTGAAATTGCTTTTCACAGAGAAGCTACAAGTGTTTGAACAAAAGCATCCTTATGAGAAGTATTCAAAAGGGGGTTTGAAAGGAGTCAAGTCATGAGCGAGATAGTAGAAAAAAATTGAATAAAGGGGTCTTCTTCCTCCTCTATACAATGTCTTATGCTTACTACTACCAACTACATTGTTTGGTCTATGAAAATGAAGGTGATGTTAAAGGTGCAAAAGATGTGGAAAACCGTTGAAAAAGCCGAACAAGAAGGTGACAAAGAAAATATGGCAAAGGCTCTCATGTTTCAATCAATTCCGGAAACCCTTATATTACAAGTAGGAGATCTTGAGACTTCGAAAGAAGTTTGGGAAGCTATTAAATCAAGACATGTGGGGGCTGAGAGTTAAGGAGACTAGATTACAAACTTTGATGGCTGAGTTCGAAAGGATGAAGATGAATGAAACCGATCGATACTATTGATGAGTTTGTAGGAAAGCTCGGCATTAACCTCTAAGTCGGCAGCCTTGAAAGAAATCATTGGAGAACCTAAACTTGTGAAGAAGTTTGTTAGCTAACTTCAAGGAAATGAAATGTCACTTTGAAATGAGAAAGTGTGTTAATAGTCTACCAAGGAGAAAATATATTCATATTATTGCTCCTCTTGAACAAGTACTTGACCTCGATAAAAACAAGCTTTGAAGACATATTTGGGAGGTTAAAAGCTTATGAGGAAAGAATTTGTGAAGACGAGCAACAAGAGGATCAAGGGAAACTTATGGATTATCAAGGTGATGGTAGACGAGGTAGAGGAAGAAGACAAGGTGGTCGTGGACGAGGTAGAGGAAGAGGACAAGGTGGTCATGGACGAGATAGAGGAAGAGGAAGTGGACATGGCTATGGTAGCAACGGTGATCAAACTCCAAAGAAGAATCTATCTCAAGTACTCTGTTCTCGGTGTGACAAGAAAGGATACTTTGCTTCCAATTGTCCCGATAGACTCCTTAAGCTTCAAGAAGCTTATGAAAACGAAAAAGTCGAGGATGATACACAAGAGGCTGAGGACATATTCGTACATGAAGTAGTATTTCTTAATGAGAAGAATGTTAAACCGAAGGAATACGAAACCTCAATGGATGGAGGAAAAGTGTGGTACTTGGATAATGGGGCTAGCAATCACATGACGGGAAATAGAGAATACTTTCTCAAACTTGACACAACGGTCATAGGAAAAGTGAGATTTGGAGATGACTCTCGTATATACATTAAAGGAAAAGGATCGATACTTTTCGTATGCAAGAATGGAGAGCGAAAGATGTTGCCTAATGTATATTACATACCGGATCTAAAGAGTAATATCATTAGTCTCGGTCAAACCAGTGAATCTGGATAAGAAGTAAGGATGAAAGAGGAGTTTCTAAACTTATATGATCGAGAAGAAAAATTGATGATATAAGCAAGGTGATCACCAAACCGATTGTATAAGATAACTTTGGAGGTTGAAGTCATGAAGTGTTTACAACTAGAAACACTAAGTGAAACAACAAAGTGGCATGCGAGATTGGGACATGTTGGAATAGAGACAACGAAAAAAATGGTGAAGAAAAATTTGGTAAAAGGAATTCCAAAATTTTTGATGGAAAAAGGAGAAGAAAGATGTTCTTCATGTTTACTTGTAAAGGAAGCAAGAAAACCCTTCCCAAAATCTACTCTCGTGCATCACACCTTCTTGAACTCATCCATGGCGATCTCGTCAAACCAATAACACCTTCTACGCCGGCTAAAAACTCATACATCTTTGTGATAATTGATGATCATTCCCCATACATGTGGACTTTACTTCTTAGAGGGAATAGTGAAGCTTTTGATAAGTTTAAAGCCTTTAAACTTACAATTGAAAATGAAACGGGTTTGAGCAATAAAACGTTTTGGTCGGATAGGGAGGGAGAGTTTATGTCACAAGAGTTCAAAAGTTTTTGTGATAAGTTTGGAGTTCAAAGACACTTGACTGCACCTTACACACCTCAACAAAATGGAGTTGTTGAGAGGAGAAACCGAACTTTGATGGAGATGACTCGAAGTCTCTTAAAACACATGAATCTACCAAACTACTTATGGGGAAAAGTTGTGAGACATGCTACCTATCTCATTAATCGTGTGTCAACAAGGGCTTTAGAAATCAAACCCCTTATGGAGTGTTCAAAGGAAGGAAAACCAAATCTTGAACATCTTCGAGTCTTTGGGTGAATTGGATATGCTAAAATGAAAAGTCCACATCTAAAGAACTTAGATAACCGATCACGAGTTTTGGTGAATCTAGGGACGGAACCAGGTTCAAAGGCATATCGTTTATTTGATCCTACAAGTTGGAAAATTGTTGTTAGCCAAGATGTAGCTTTCGATGAAAGAAAAGGGTGGAAGTGGAGCGATTTGGGAGAAAAGAAGGTTGATGATTCTCAAATCATAACAATAAGTCTTGGTGATTTTAACTTGAGAGAAGAAGAAATCGATGGTACAAACAAAGAAGAAGATGAGAATCAAGAAAGTGACCAAAGCAAAGAAGAACTACGTCTACTAGAGAAACAAAGAAACCAAGTTACTTAGAAGATTTCGTGCTTCTTTGTGAATATAAGAGTAATGGTCTTTTGTTGGTAATCAATGAGGAACCATGGGATTTCAATGAAGCTAGTGAGTCACAAGTTTGGGTGGATGCTTGTGAAGATGAAATCAAATCGATTAATAAGAACAAAACATGGGATCTAGTTGATCTACCTAATGGAGCAAAACCAATTGGCTTAAAATGGATGCTCAAAGTAAAAAGGAACTAGGATGGAAGTATAAACAAGTACAAAGCAAGACTAGTTGCTAAAGGATATGTTCAAAGATATGGTATAGATTTTGAAGAAGTTTATGTTCCGGTGGCAAGAATAGAAACTATAAGATTTATCATCGGTCTAGCTGCCTCAAACGGATGGGAGATACATCATCTCGATGTTAAAACTGCTTTTTTACATGGAGAACTAAAAGAAGAAGTTTATGTATCTCAACCGGAGGGCTTTATAACAAAAGGAAAAGAGAACAAGGTCTAAAAGTTAAACAAAGCTCTCTATTGTTTAAAACAAGCTCCAAGAGAATGGAACAACAAGTTGAACAAAATCCTTAAGGAACTAAATTCCGTGAGATGTACGTACTAAAGATACTTCCTTGTACTGGAAGCAAGAGAAAGAACACTGTCTACTTGTTGCGGTCTATGTAGACGATTTGTTAGTAATGGGATCAAGTCTAAAGATGATCGTTGATTTCAAAAAGGTATGTCAAGTAAGTTTGATATGAGTGACCTTGGCAAACTAACATATTCTCTTGGAATAGAAGTGATACAAGAAGAAGGATGTATAATATTGAGACAAGAGAGACATGCTACAAAAATTCTTGAAGAAGCGAGAATGCTTGATTGTAATTCTTGTCACACACCAATGGATTCGGGTGTTAAGTTTTCAAAATCTCAAGAAGAAAAGAGCATCAACGAGAAAGAGTATCAAAATTTTATTGGTTGTCTCCGATATTTGATCCATACACAACCGAATCTAGTTTTTAGTGTTGGTGTTTTAAGTAGATACATGCAAGAACCTAAAGAGTCTCATGGAATAACGTTGAAGAAAGTTCTAAGGTATTTACGAGGAACATTATCACAAGGCCTTATGTTTTTCCGTGGAAACAATGGAGGTTTAAAGGGTTATAGTGATGCAAGCTACAAGGTTGATTTGGATAGCGGGAAGAGCACAACCGAAACATATCTTTTACTACAATGATTGTCCAATAAGTTGGTGTTCTCAAAAGCAAGCAACAGTAGCTTTGTCACATGTGAAGCTGAGTTTATGGCAGCAACGGAAGCCGCAAAGCAAGCAATATGGCTTCAAGAACTACTTAGTGAAATAACCGGAGAAGAAAGCGAGAAAGTATCAATTTTAATTGATAACAAATCGGTTATCTCTCTTACTAAGAATCCAGTCTTTCATAGTCGAAGTAAGCATATACACAAGAGATATCACTTCTTCATTAGGGAATGTGTAGAAAACGAACAAATTGAAGTCGAACATGTTCCCGACAATGAACAAAAGGTGGATATTCTTACTAAGGCACTTGGAAGGATCAAGTTCAAAGAGATGAGAGAGTTCATAGGAGTTCTAAACATCACTAAAAACCATTTCAACCTTAAGGGGAGAGAATGTTGAAGATAAGCTTGAAGTACAGCTTGAGGAGCAAGCTACCTAAAAGATAAAATTAATTAGTTAGTTAGGAGTTATCTAATTAGACTATAGTTTTCCTATTGTGTTTAGGGTTATTGAGAATCTATAAATAGATATTTTGAGTTGTGATATTGTGAGAGATTATTATTGTGTTGAGAGTTTTGGTTTTGAGAGATTTTCCAAAGCTAATAAAATAGAGCAATTCTTTTATAATCACAAGTGTTTAATCGATTCTATAAACTAATGTGCAAAGAGGAAGGATTCAGTTACAGATTCCTTGCTCTCAGTCGTTGTATTGGCTTAAAGAAGGAGAGAAGATTCCAATCTCTCTGGATTACGAAAAGCTCACGGGCTTTTGTAGGATCTACCAACGATAAACACATGATGCCTCAATCTGCAAAAAGGTGATCAAAATTAAAAGAGAGATGGGATGGGAAAGAAAAGAGGCTTCTCGGGCAGGTGTCAATGACAAAAGTTTCAAAGGTGCTGTCTTGAGTAACGACGAGGCTAATCCAGTGAGAAAGAGGCATTCGATGCGTTGTTGTGATAGCATGAAAAATTGTCCGGTAATCATGAAAAATTGGAGGAAATTGGCGACACACAAACTCCTTTCTTGCATTTCATCAAATGCTCCTAAGTTGCAGTATGATGAATTTCTGAATATATTGGGAATTCTTGGTCATGGAGGAGCGTAGACAAAATAGAATCGTTCTATGTAAATTGTACAAGGCTTATGGTAATAGTGATTGGCATAATATTTTTCCTAAATACATAAATGGTGTAATACTTAGATATGATTGGTTCTAACCATTGATTGATAGTGTGTCATTTTAAGGAAAATAATGTCAAATGGTATTCTCAATTTATTTTCGAGGGAAGATTGATTGGTAAACCGGGTATTAAAGAACTATAGAACGAGGTTAGAAAAGGGTCTTTTGTAGACATAGATTACCAATCCTCAGAAGGGTTAGTAATTGCAGAAGAGAAATTTCCAGGTGGTGTAAGGCAAATATTCCCTCATGAAGGACAAAGATTATTAACCTTCAAAAATAATTGAACCAGTATCAAAGTAAAATTAGATATGAAACCAAGAAAATTTTGGAGGTCGAGGCCTTAAAGAAGCTTATAAAGAAGAAGAAATCTACTCAAAATAAAAGAGTATAAATAATGTTAAAGGAAGGAGTTTGTAATACTAAATTTTTCCATGCGCAAACAAAACAACGTAAGGCGTTAAGTAAAATTGTAAGCCTTTTTAACAACGACATAATTTAGACCAATTAGCTTATGCAAGGTAGGTTATATAATTCGGTTTAAAGTGTTATATCTTAGACTAAAGTGAATTCTTCCAAACCTGATATCTAAAAATCAATTTGCTTTTGTTTTTTGGGTGACTAATTTCATATAATATTTTTATTGCTCATGAAATATTTTATGCCATAAAAAAAAGACGATTAAAAGAAAATTTATGTTTATCAAGACTGATATGGATAAAAGTATATAATAGAGTTGAATGAAACTTTGTGGAAAGTATTCTACGAAAATTAGACTTCCATGAAAATCTGATTAAATGTATTATGTTTTGTATTAAGCCAGTGGAACATTCTTTGTTATTTAATAGATCCCCTCAAAGAAAGATTGTTCTACAACGTGACCCATTGTCCCCGTATTTATTTACTCTTTTCACATAAGTCTTTGTTGCAAAACTAAAATAGTAGAAAAAGCATAAACAAATTATTAGAATTTCCATTGCTATAGAAAGTCTCAGAATATCTCACATGTTATTTGTTGATGATAGTCTCTTCTTAAAGCTAACAAAAAGAGTTGGAAATAATTACTTGAATTTTAAAGGATTATGAGATGATTTTTGGACAACAAATTAATTTTGATTAATCGTCAATGCAATTTGGACATTCTTTTCCCGTCACTGAAAAACCTCTCAATTACTCTTTGGAGGTATGGACACCTATCCAGAAATTCCTAAAAGTAATTCATCCAAGGAAAACTTCAAGAACAGATCAATAGTCGGTTTTCCAAATTTCGTTTCAAAGGAGTAAACAATTGCTCATTAAATTAGTCATCACATCACTTCCTACCTATGTGATGTCTTGTTTCAGATTACCAAAAGCCAAAATTCTAAAGCTTAATTTTGCTATTGCTTAGTTTTGATGAAAGAACTTGAAAACATCAAAAGGTTTCCACCGGCTAAGGTGGAAAAAATTATGCAAATTGAAATCATAAAGAGAACTTGGCTTCAGAGCCTTAGAAGAGTTAAACTCTGCTCTTTTAGCCAAGCAGCTATAGCGTCAAATAGATGCCCTAGATTTTCTTTTTCTAAAGTAATGAATGGAAGGTACTTTAAGACTTGTAGTCCAAAGGATCAAGTCACAATTAGTTCTTCATCTTATGAATGGAGAAGTATTTGCTCGGCTAGATTCCTAGTCAGTAAAGGCATTATTAAGAAGATTGACGACGGTAAAATAATTTTAGTTTGGAATGATTCTTAGGTTCCATAGGTGATCCCAAGCGTAGCAATTGGAACATGGCCAAATAGTTACCCAAATTTAACAGTGGATAATTTATTGATTTGGTTAGCCGAATATGGTGGGAGGATCTATTACCCCAATTTCTTGATCCAAACAGCATCAAACTCATATTGGGCATGGTTATCCTAAGAATGATAAGACTGGGTTATTGGGGTTGGCATTTTACAAATACCAGATGTTATACGGTAAAATTACGCTATACTACTGTGGAGATTGAGTTTGTTGAGGCAAGAGATTATGAACCTCATTCCGAGACACTTTAATGCATCATGGAAATCAAAATTTCCACCTAAAATTGAAAATCATTTGGCAAGTCATCTCTTGATGTATTACGGTTAAAAATAATCTTAAACATAGGGGTATAAATTGTAATGGATTATGTAATACTTAACTAGCGAATCGCTAAATCATGTGTTGTTTGAGTGCCCACTGAAACTTCAAACGTGGGCCATATCGAATATCTCATCTGGTATAAAGAATATCCCAAGATCGTACATCTCAACTAATCTAGACTATTTTTTCTAGGGAATCCCAGAAACTGCTGAAACTAGATTATTCTCAAGGATCATTTGAAATTTATGGAAAACGAGGAATGAGAAAACTTTCTCAAACTTGGATTGTGATCCAAGATCAATCATTAACCATGCAGAATGTGAAGGTTCAGATTGGTATTCTGCCACATCACAGGAGGATGTGGTTTCTAATTTAGAGGCTATTAATCAAGGTTTTCTTTGGACAGAAGTATCATATCCATCCACCTCAAATCCATGAGTTACAGGTTATCAATGTTTGTCGATGGATCCTAGAAAGCATTAAATCTTCAATCCGGTCCTGGCTGATTTTGTTTCCCTTATTCTACAGGAGGAGAACATTCTGAAACTTTCGATATTAGACTGAGTCTCTCTCCTCTTCATTCTGAAGTTGAGGCGATGCTTAGAGAGATAAAATGCTTATTATCATTGGATATTTTAGAAGTGGAAGTAGCAACATATTATGCTCATGTTCTGAAGATGGTTTCATGTCCTGAGGAATAACCGGTTTTCGCTTTCTACCTAGAAGATTACTCCACGACTAAATAGTGTTTTTCGTTTATTGTATTTATATGTAATCCTTAGTTTTTGAACCATAGAAACTAAATCTATAATTCGTTGTGGGTCTTTTAGTGAAATCTAATGTTGCAAAAGTTATTAAAAAAAAAAGAAGAATAAAAAAGCAAACTCTTTAGTTACACAAAAAAAGCAAACTCATTAGTTTTCATTTGACTCAGACTTATTAAACTATTTAAAATCATGTGATTTATATATGACGTACCCATTTAATTAATATTTTGGTCTAGTTAAAATCACATTTTTAATTCTAATTTCTAAATTATACTAAAACCTAAATAATTTTATAAAATGCGTCTGAGTCCAATTAAAAATAGTGGTTTGGTATGGTTTATTTTAATTACAATTTTAAAACATAATTTTAATTGTAATTAAAGAAAAAACACAAAATTCAAAATGCAATGTAGTTTTAGATTAAAAATTGAAAACTTTATGTGATTCTGAGTTACGATACAAACTTTGCTTATTTATATATATATATATATATATATATATATATATATATATATTGTTAACATTTAATATTATTATTTTTTTCAACAAGATCTTATCCATAACTTAATCTACTCCTAAAATCTATTTTTCTATTATATAGTAGGAAAAAATAAACACTTTTTTATGTTAAATCATTAGTTAAATTATTCTAAACATCAAATTGAAAAAAAACTAATTAATCTACTTGTTCTCTCAGTAAATATGAAATTAAGAAAAATAAATAAGTCATAAATGAAGAAAATACGAATAATACAATAGAATTGTCATTCTATTCTTTCTCTTTGGTCAAGAATACTATTATTTTTGTAATACTGTAAGAAAAAAGCTGTGTTCCTCTTTTAAATTGAAATTTTATTTTCAGCCGAGTGAACGAAATCTTCTTAATCATCTTTTAAATTATAAATGGTGAAAACTGAAGTAAATATTTTAGTCAATAGAGCAAACTTTTAATAATTCAATTTACGCGAATAATCTCTTTCTGATTCCAACATGGCTGAAATTGGGCTGCGCAGATATCACGATTCGGGTCAGATCGGGTAATACTAAATTCAGGTATTTAGTAAATTATAATGTTGTATTGAAGTAACCGAAATGCAAAAACAAAATTGGTTCGGGTCGGGTATCGGGTAGTTCGGTAATACAAAATGTTGTCGAATCTACCCGAATAAGAAGCAAAAAATCCGAATAAATGGACTTCTCAACAAAAAATCCAACCCGACCCGAACTATTATACCCGAAGTCGCAGCCCTACACTCATTCTATCAGATTGTAACCAATATCGAATTAAATCAAATATTCACATCAAAATCGAATGAAGATTGATAGGTTTTTACCTCCACATGCTGCTCAGCTCCTACATCAAAGTTCAAAGTTCATACTCATTATTCATAGTTCATACTTCATATTAATTCATAGTTCATTGCATTAACATAAAAGATTAATGAGTTTATAGTTCTACCTCCACATGTTGCTCAGCTCACACATCATCTTGAGGCTGTTCCAAAGAAGAAGTAGCTACACAACGAAATAAGTACTCATAAGCTTAATTTTGTTAAGATTAATCAAATCAAATCGATTTTTACATAATAAAATGTAAAAACATATACAGTTGATTATCTAATGAGTCATGGAACGCCAATTCATCAATCATTTGAGCCAAGTTTGTAATCTTTTCTGCATCTATTGTGTTTCTTAACCATTATTGCAAACATAGCAATGCTTCAATCATAAGTGGTGCTAAGCAGCTTCTGTAAGGGTCCAAAATTCTCCCTGTTTTGCTAAATGCAGACTCAGAAGCAACTGAAGACACTTGAATTGCCAGCACATCCTTCGCAAACTCAGATAATATAGGAAACTTCATACTGTTACGCTTCCACCATGCTAGCACATCATTATCCATTCCAAATATATTTTTCTTAAGTGGCACAGTTTTCTCCATCAAGTATATGTCTAACTCACTACTAACTACCTCATTAGCAGTTTCATTATCCATCTATTGGTACAAAGCGTCTCTATCATACCCATCATCATCAGACAAATCAAAAAAGCAAATCACTTGCTTGTTCAGAATCCCCATATCACTCTTGGATCCAACTTGAGAAGAGTTGCTTAGCTTAGAGACATACTCTTCATACAGATTCTTCATTATTGCCTTAATTGAAGATCTTAGATGTTTACTCTCCTCACTGTCTTTACCGTATAGCTTGTCGAAGCAAAAAGATGCAAACTGCATCTTATTCCTTGGGTCAAAGACACTTGCAATGATAAGTAATGGATTCATGTTGAGAAGTCCATCCCAATACTTCTCAAACTTAACCCTCATGGCTATTGCTTGTGTCTGTAGGACCTCATCACTGTGGGAGCTCAATGAAATAAGATGATGCTCTATGATGACTATCTCATTGTAGCAAAGTGAAGATGTCACTGTCTTAGATGCTGAAAATGACAAAGTGTAGTTGAAAAATAATCTGAGAAACTTCACCAACCTCTGAATTTCATCCCAGACAGTAGAAGTTGGAGGACCAACTCGTTCTTCTCCATCCTCATCTATCTCCTTGAAATACTCATTGTAAATTTTGTCTTCGGCAAACATCTTCTCAAATGCACCTCTGAATTTCAAAGCAGATGTCAGCATAAGGTATGTCGAATTCCACCTTGTAATGCAATCAAGTGTAACACTCCCTCTACTTACATTCCCTGAAGTTACCCGGTTTTGAAATGATTCCAGTCTTGGGGTCGATGATCTCACATACTTTATGGCGTTCCTAATGGCAACTACACTCTCATTCACTGAAGCTAGACCATCTCTCACAATTAGGTTCAGAATTTGAACACAACAACGAATGTGTAGATGTGCACCATCTCTAACTAATGATTGAGTACTCTTCAGCCTCAAAGCATCTGTCAACAACTTCAATGCTTTATCATTCGCTTTGGCATGGTCAACTGTCATGTAAATACACTTGCAATCCCCCAATCTTCTAGACACTCACTAAGCTGTCAGCAATGGTTTCTCTCTTATGGTATGTGATAAGTTTGAAGCTTATGATCCATTTTTATAACACCCAATTAGTACGAGTTATCCATATATCTGTGGTGAGAGATACTTTCTTCTTATCACAACCAAACAACTTCTTCAGGTTTTCTTTTTCTTGTAGGTACATTGAGTAGATGTCAGAAGTTGCTGACTTCCTGCAGTGAACCATGTATAGGGAGTACATTAAAGCAGAATCTCCTAAACCCCATTGATTCCACAAACGAAAAAGGCAGCTCAGCTAGTATAATCATCTCATTCACTAACCTTCTGACAAGTCTTTATCATACTTCATGGTTGTGACTACACCACTACTATCAGGCACCAAAACAGACTGAGATCCACTCTCTTTGTAAGCCATGAACAACTTGCATCTTTCCAAGTGATTCTTCATAGGAGTTGTTCCTACTTTTTTTGCTGTCACATCCAATTTCCTGCCCACAATGTCGACAATTGCAGACTACTCCTTCTGCATTCACATTCTCAATGAAATGTGCCCATATTGCTGATCTACGAGTAGGTCTCTTCCTAGTTCTTGGTGGAATCTCACTGGTTGATTTTATAGTTACTGCCTTCTTTCTATTTCCTGTTACATTAGGTCCTAAAACTTCTTTATTTTCCTCAATAAAATCATCATTGTTATCTTGAAAGGAAGTCATCTACAAATAGAATATTACCAAATTCAAATGACAAAATCGCAGATGGTTCTTGTGAACAACATATTTGCACCAGACTCGAACTGAACTTTGACTTGGTAAACAACAGAAAAATAGAATCAATGAAACGTAAAGCAGAACAATTAAACATAGACTCCACTATTCTAAACTTGTATCAATTTCAAATGACAAATGACAAACACAATTTGTTTCTAACTTCTAAGTCTGTTTCTAACTTCTAAACTACAATCAATGAATCAAGTGTATCTATTTCATAATCCTTACAAGTAAAATTTACAATTATCATTACTTATTATTTTGCATATAATAAGAACAATAAACCATGTAAACCAAAGATCGAGTTTCTTACACTAACCAACCAGAAGACACTTAAATGAAAGAGTTGATGGGATATTAGGCTTTCACAAGATATCAATCACAATACCAACTAACGCACCAGCAAGAACTTATGATGGAGTGTGATCCAACAGTTCCTTTAGCTTTCTTTGACTGATGGGATGTCCTTCGAACAAGTCCCTTATAATCAAGTTCAGGGCCTACATCAACCAAGACAAAACTATATTAATGAAACTATATTTCAAAACTTCAGACATGACAAATCATTAAAGAAAAAATAACAGTTATCTACAACATGGGTTTAATAATGTTCATAGTTTCAAAATCTAGTGATAAGCTCTTACTGATGTCAACAATCCAACGACTTAAGAAAGAAAAAGAAAAAAAAATCACCAATTTTAGTTGTTCAACTTTACCACAGCCTAGTATAGTTAGACACTTAGACTACCCTAATGCTGATATTTGGGTGCAAATCTACTATAAATATACTATGCTCTAAGTTTCTACCCTTTCTCAAATAAGTCTCAGCTAACAAGCTAGAGGATCATCACTTAAAGAGATATAAAAATCTCATAAACTTCAATTTCTAAAGCAAGATCTAGCATCTGACTCGACCACTGTCACTACGATTAAGACCGATAAAGTATTGTAGGACAAACAATGTGCTAAACTCAAATTACACCTCAAATTTTGGAAATACAAAAGCTCATTGTTTACAACTATCATAAGAGAATGTAAGAGCAGCACAGTTCCATGATTGAAGAATTACCTGTTTGTGAAGGGATCAATTCCTGAGACTCACGAGGAATAACCAGACCGATAAGGGGTCAATTCCTTTTTGGAAAATCTGCAGATAGATTCAAAATTAAGCTAATTCATTCATGATTCAAAAGAGAAGAGAAAAAGGAAGAAGAGAAGAGACTATAGAGGAATTAGAAAACTTAACTTAAGTTTACTTAATTTTTGGTTAACCGATCGGGTCAATCATCCAAACCGACCCGAATACATAACCGAACTTTTGTCCCAAACATTGCCGATTAGCCCGACTGACTTTATACTACCCGACCCGATTTCTCAAACTTTCGGTTCAGGTCAGGTAGGACAAATTAGGTCAGGTTTTATTCCTAGCACTAGTTGAAATAATCATTTAAAAAACAACCATGTTTTATATCTAAAAGACCAAGTCATAATTCGAACTGCACCCATAAAAGAAAAAAGCTTATGTAAAAGTTTTTTTTTCACTACCTGAATTGACAAGACTCTAGAGCCGGTCCGACATTGTCGAAAGCTCTACTCGAAACTAAAATTTTTTTTTTCGATTTCAAGCAAAAGAAACACCAATTCAAAGGTACATAAAACATTTAAACCAAACAAAAATTTTGAAAAAAAAAATCTCAATTACGAGCTAAACACAATTTTGATTGGACTACTTTTGACTAATAATATGATTCTTTTTGCATTCGTTCCTACTCTTTCTTAATAAGATAAGAAAAAGTTGACGATTGAACAAGTGAATAAATCTAAATAAATTATTAATTTTGAATGAAAAAATTCATGCGAAATGAGAATTACTTTAAATTTTTTTTTAACTAATAATATGATTTTTTTGGATTTTTTCCTACTCTTTCTTAATAAAATAAAAAAATAGAAGATTGAACAAGTGAATAAATCTAAATAAATTATTAATTTTGAATAAAAAATTCCTAAATTACTTGAATTTCTTTTTTGAGACAATCATAACTTACAGGTTTGATAACATAGGAATGTAGATCAACAGTTTTTTTAATCTAAAAAAAATTATTAACTGTAAAATTTTTGGATCTTAATTTTTGGCTTATGCTTATGCCACGGACATGCTCTGCAAGGCTCAATCTATAGCCTAAATATTAGCCATAATTTTTTTTTAAAAATTTATAATACTGCATAAAGAAGAATCAAATTTATGATGTCAAATCATTAGATAAATCATCCTGATGATCGAGAAGAAGTTGGAAAAAAAAACAAATCTTTAGAAATCCATTTGTATAAAAGTCAATTCTATATTGAAACCAAAACCGTTTCACGTACCCAATCATAAATCCATCTGAATAAGAGTCAATTCTATATTGAAACCAAAACCGTTTCACGTACCTTATCATTTTTTTTGGTCAACCATTGTATTATGAGAATTCAAAGATATCACAAAGTGATGAAAAATATTTACAACACCAAATTATTAGTTGATTCTCTAACAGAACGAATGAGAACACACGTACCCTATCATTTATATTGAGTATTTTTTATTTAAATGTTGTTATATAGTAAAAAGTAAAAACCAAATTAATCTGAAATAGGGATTAAACATTTTAAGAGGATGAGTGGGCTTGAAAATGAGGACGTAAAATACCGAAAGTGGTATCAACGCGTGTATCTATAAACAAAGAAAGGATTTTGCTAAGTGTAGGTTAGTGCGGTTTTTAATGGGTTTGTCACCAACTTTATGTGTTACTTACAAACGAAGAAGTGTCCTAAAAAGTCTAACAAAAAAAATTATAAGGAAGAATACAAAAACAAAAAAAAACAAAAAAGCATCTTTGGATTCTGGAGGAAGTGTGAGAGATGGAGAGGAGAAAGGTTCTGATGTCTGGTGCGTTATCTTTTCTGGGTTTGTTATCAGCTGCTACTGCCTTCGCTGCTGAAGCTACTCGAATCAAAGTTTGTCTTCTCCCTTTTTAGACATCTCACTCTTAGGGTTTCTATTTCTCTTTCATTGTTCATCTTTGTATTGAAATTTGTTGGTTTTCTTTTAGATTTTGTGTAATTTCAGCCTAAGTCTTTGAAAAAAGTAGTTTTAATTTTTGGGTTTTTTATTTTTGTTGCCGGTTTTGAAACTCATTGTTTGAATCGCGTTTGAGATGAAATTTCCTATTTTGAGACAATGTTTGAGTATGAATTGGTGCGAAAGTCGTTTGTTTTAAATCTTTTACCTGCAATGGAACAGCAATGGTCCCCATTAACTATGGTGTTTTCACAGAACTATTGATTTCAGAATTGGAATATCTTTGAAAAGTCAATAGTTTTGGTGAAGAAGCAGAAATACTAGATAAGCTCTGTGCGTAGAGTTGTTTTTGGTGTGCCCTGTTGGAATGTATTATTAATTGCACAAGTATTCATAAGTATTTCTATATCTATCCGGTTTATAGAATCAAGTTTTGATGACAGTAGTCACACTTAAATCACAGTCTTCTTCAACCGATTCGTCTGTTTATAGATTGAAAACAAGTTGGGGACTTGGAATTTTCTTGAAGCTATCTTTTCGATGATCAGTTTTTAATTAGAGAATGGTTATCTCTGGTTTTGTATTTGTGCAACGCCAACACTTTAAACTCGATCTAAAGGCTTGTTTTCATTATTTCTCTTGCATCAATGCAGAAATCTCAGATCAAGTTTTTCACTTTGGATTCAGTCAAACAATGCTCTTATTCAAGAAGTCCAGCTTACAATCTCGGCTTCACTTCAGCTCTCTTTTTAATGATGGCTCAGATAATCGCTAGTGTATCAATCGGTTGTTTCTGCTGTAGAAAGGGTCCTGCTCCTTCAAGATCTAATTGGGTTATTGCCTTATTATGCTTCGTTATTTCTTGGTAATCCTCATCATTAATTTTTCCTTTTATTTTTTTATATCCTACTTATAATTTGCTTGCTTACAACTGATGATTTCGTTTGACTGTAGGTTCACTTTTGTAATAGCTTTCCTCTTTCTGCTAACTGGAGCTGCACTTAACGATGAACACAACGAGAAGACAATGTATGCTAGTAACTACTTCTGCTCCATTGTGAAACCAGGTGTTTTCTCAACCGGTGCTGTTCTTTCACTTCTTACTATTGTCCTCGATATTGTCTACTATATAAATTTGACTTCAAGTAAACAAAATGTTGCTGCCACAACAACTGCTGCGAACCAAGGAGGAGGAATAGCAATGGGGCAGCCTCAGATTCCAGAGAGAGTAGAAGATCCTGTCTTTGTTCATGAGGATACGTACATGAGAAGACAATTCACTTGAAAACAGACAAAACTTGCTTGTAAGACACGTTAGGTTTTAGTAGAAGATTTAGATAAAAAGGGTAAAAATGGTTTGTGGTTGTTTACCTTAGTGATTATTCTATGTAAGACTATAAATTAGAAACTTCGTTATATTTGTTTTGCTTTGTTGAAAGTGGAAATCCTTGAGAAGCCTATAAGCGTCATTTATCTATGTGAGTCAAAAGTGCTTGTTGGGACTTGGGAAGTGTTCGTCTCTTTTACCAAAAAAAAAAAAAAGATTGCGGGGTTTTGAAGTGAGTTTTGAAATCGTGACACTAAAAGAACCCAACTACACAGCCCACTAGGATACCCAAGATTAGTCTATCTAAAACCTATGAGATGGGCCATGTCCTCTAAGGCTCACAACAATAAGTTAAGAAGAAAGAAAAATCTGCAAGATTGAGGGGTTTTGTTTTCGATATTCCAAAACCAAAAAAAAAAAATTGATAAATAACATAATAATAAAAAGGGACAAATACGTGGAGTGCCCCTTAACTCAAAATTATGTGGAGTGTCCTCTTTTGCATGCGAAAAGACGGTATTGCTCCTGGAGTTGGGGCAAATCAACAACGGACATATGGTATAAGACGTCCAAAATGGACAACAAATATGATAGAAAGATGGATTATGATGATTTCTTTCTATCATATGATAAACAAAAGAAATTTACAAGGGGGCATTTGGCATCATTTCCACCAAAAAAGTGGCAGCCCACACAATTAATTCTAATGAAAAATGGTTGGGAAACAAGTGAATAAATGTAATTGAACTTCAAAAATAAAGTTAGTAGAGAAATATGTAAGTGGAACAACTACCACATACTCTACCCAACTCCGCACAACAACCAGCTCTTGTAATCTTTGAGTCCAACAAAATGCCAAACACATCTACTCTCATTTATAAACAAGTTTTGATACACAATATTTTATCTTATTCGTAAAATCCTAAAATCGTAAAATTATAGAATGGTTGTGAAGCTATATGGGCAAGTGACAGCAGGTTGTCCACAAAGAGTCTTTACTTTGTTTTCTCGAGAAAGATATTGAATTTGAGATTATTCATATCAATCTTGATACACTCGAGCAGAAAAAACCAAATCATCTTCTTCGTTGTGTCATAAAATTTAAAATTAACAAATCATGTGATTGTATTTAATACTTCTACTTTCTTTGTTTGCTTAATTGATGAGAAGTCTATAATTCGGTTGAGAAACTCAAGTCTAATTCCGGATAAATTAGATAGTACTTCCCAAGTGTGAAGTTTGTGTAGAAGCAAAGTTTTTTCAGAAACCTTTTTCTCAATTTATTGTCGGTCTACATCTTTGCTTGAGCTTATCCATTCAGATCTTGCAGATTTTAAGAGTACAATGAGCAGAGAAGGTAAACATTACTACATTGCGTTCATTGATGACTACTCAAGGTATACTCGTGTTTATTTAAATAAAACAAAAGATGAAGCATGTGAAATGTTCTTGAGATTTAAAGCTGAAGCTGCAAATCAATTAGAAAAAAAAAATTAAGAGACTTAAGTCAGACAGAAGAGGTGAGTATGAGTCTGATTTATTTAATTATGTGTGCTTAAAAGAATGGATTATACATGAAAGAACAGCTCCTTACTCTCCCCAATAAAATGATATAGCTGAAAGAAAAAATAGAACGTTAAAAAATATGATGAACTCTATGCTTATAAGTTATGGTCCACCTAATCAATTGTGGGGGGAAGCAATCTTTTTCTGCTTGTTATATTCTGAGTCGTGTACCTCATAAAGGTATTGAGTCAACTTCTTATGAGTTGTGGAAGGGTTACCCACCAAGTCTAACTCATTTAAAATTTTGGGGCTGCTTAGTGAAAGTTGCTTTACCTGAGTTCAAAAGAACTACTGTAGGTCCTAAAACTGTTGATGTTGTTTTTATTGGTTATGCTGATAAAAGTATTGCTTATGGATGTCTCACTTTTAAGTCTGATTCTCTGGTTTTTAACAATGTGATGGAATCCACAGATGTTGAGTTCTTTGAGAAAGTTTTCCCTTTTAAGAAAAGTTTAAATGTATCTACTTCAAGTGTGTTAGGTGTTAAGAGACTATCAGAACCAGAACCTGAGGATCTCAGAAGAAGTAAACGTGTAAGAACAACTGTTGATTTTTGTTCTGATTTTATCACTTATTTCTTTGCTGAATATAATGAATTCAGTGAGGAGTTCGTGTTAACCTTTCTTATAGAGAAAGATCCTAAGACATTTGAAGAAGCTATGCGATATGTGGATGCAACGTTCTGGAAGGAAGCAGTAAGTAGTGAGTACAGTTCAATTATGACCAACCATACATGGAAAATTGTTGATTTGCCCAGGGGATGTAAAGCTATTAGATGCAAATGGATTCTGAAGAAGAAGTACAAAGCCGATGGGTCAATAGACAGACTTAAACCACAATTAGTTGCTCAAGGGTTTACTCAAAAATAAGGAGTAGACTTTTTTGATACTTATGCACCTGTCACTAGAATTGCTTCAATTAGAATTTTGATTGCATATGTTTCTGCTCGTAATATGATTGTGTATCAAATGGATGTGAAAACTGCATTTTTAAATGGAGATTTAAAAGAAGAAACATACATATGATGCAACCAGAAGGTTTTATAATAGAAGGACAAGAAAATAAAGTATGTAGACTTATTAAATCATTGTATGGACTAAAACAGGCTCCAAAACAATGGTTTGAAAAGTTTAGTAATACTTTACTAGAAAATGGTTTTATTGCTAATTCTGGTGATTCTTGTTTGTTTGTAAAAACCTTTGAGAATGGTTGTCTTTTGATTTGTCTTTATGTTAATGATATGCTCATAGTTGGTTCTAGGATTGAGATTATTTATGAAGTTAAAACTGGGAAAAATCTTGTGTTAAAACTCCTTATGATCCATCGGTGCATCTCTGTAAAACTAAAGGTGAAAGTGTGAATCAGTTAGAGTATGCTAAGATTATGGGTAGTGTGATGTATTTGATAAATTATACATATCATGATATAGCCTATGTAGTGAGTAGATTATGTAGATATACTCATAATCCAAACACTAGTCATTGGAGAGCTCTTAATCGCTTGAAATTTGTGTTACAATAATTTTTCATGTGAGTTAGAGGATGGAATTTATGTTACAATAATTCTTCATGTGTGTTAGAGGCATATAGTGATGCAAACTGGGTGTCTGATAATGATGAGATTAATTCCACAAGTGGTTTTGTGTTTACTCTTGCAGGAGGAGTAGTAGCTTGGAAATTTCATCAACAGAAAAGGTGTATACCTCAGTATCTATTCGGTGTGACTCACAAGCTGCCATAGCAGTTTCCTTGAACACATATTATAATGGAAAAATAAGACATATCAGACTTAGACACAAGGTGATTCGAGATCTTATAGAGATATGAGTTGTATCACTAGAGTTTGTCAGGTCTAGAAAAATTATAGTTGATCCCTTAACTAAGGGTTTGTGTAGATGTTTGGTCTTAGACACAGCAAAAGCTATGGGAATGAAAACTATTTAAGGTTCGAAGCATCCCTGAAACCACACTCTGTAACTTAATAAATATTTGAGACCATAGTTCAAGTCGGTCAAATTGATGGAATGTTAGAAATTTGAATAGGTGTCCTTGACATAAAGACAGATGTCTTGGTGTGGTCTTATTCCTGTATGGGGGCATAGAGATGCTTGATAAGTTGTTGAACCATTAAAACACATGTAAGAGATTCAAAAAGAAGATACTAAGATGATTACAAGGGTAATAAAGAGGATTTGTGAAGCTATCAATAGGTTAATTCAAGTCGATAGCGACATCAACAAAATTCTTTTGTTCATTTTTGTACCAAAACATGTAGGGGAATGTTGGGTGTGTTTCTTCTCATTTGGATTTATTAGGCTTATGAGTTTTCTCTCTGAAACTGGGCCACATTTTTAGTCCAATAAGATAAGAGGATAAGCTTTCTTCTCTAGTTCCTCTTATGTTTTGTTTTTGCAAAATCCCTAGACACCTTTCCCCTTTATTGTGAGTCAATTCCAGAAAAATCTTCCTTGATTTATTTCTCTTAAATTCATGACCGTTATAGAGGTGTAATGATTGAATCAAATCATTATTGAGAGAAAGATCAGTTTCATTGAAGCATAGTCTTGAACCTTCAAAAAGAACACACTTCATGGAATGTAACCAGAGTATTCTTCTGTCTCTTATTCTTTCTAAATTATTATTGAGAGCTTCATCTCCTAAGGTAAGTGCATATCTTACGAGGGTAGAGTTAATTCTGGAGTTTCCCGTCTTGATACTTAGCACTAAGTAGACGGTCTAAAAGCTCAAGTTCAGTAGTTCACACTACGACTCTACGACATCGTATCTAACTATATTATTCTCGTTTTCTTCATTTTCTTTGTTTTGAATCATTGTTTCCAACATCTTCAACATTCACTATCAGCCTAATTGCTTCTACATATAAATGGGTACTAGATTCTGGTTGCACATTTCATATTACTCCTAGAAAAAAGTGTTGATTACATATCTGGTGGAGTTTGGAGGTAACAAAGTCTACATGGGAAACAACACCTACTACACAATTAAGGGTATTGGCAAGATCATAATTGATAATTCTGATGGACCAACTATTACATTAGAAGATGTAAGATACATTCCAGAGATGAGCATAAACTTGATCTCATATGGTCAGAGGGAAGAATTGGGTTGTAATTATCAAGGCAAGGATTTTACAATTCAGTTCTATAAGGATAACAAGAAGTTTCTGTCTGGAAAATATCATAACTACCTTTATTATGTTCAAAGTAGAATCATGACAGCAGAGGTTAATGTAGCTAAAGTGAGTATTGATGTAACTAAAAGGTAGCATCGCAGATTGGCTCATATGGGAAAGAGATAAATGGAGACTTTGGTCATAAAGGGTTATCTAAAGAAAGATGAAGTTAAGGAACTAGGATTCTGTGAAGCGTGTGCAATGGGAAAGACTCACATGCTCAGTTTTCAAAAGGCTAAGCATACAATAAAATGTACTTTAGCGTACATCTATTCAGATTTATGGGGATCACATAATACAACACCTAGTATCTCAAGCTGTCAATACTTCATTACCTTTATTGATAAATACTCTAAGAAAGTATGGATTCAATTTCTCAAGAAAAAGAGTGATGCATTTCAGGAGTTCAAGGAGTATAAAGAATTGGTTGAGAATCAAACATGGAAAAGAATTAAGTGTTTAAGGACAAAAAATGGACTTGAATACTATAACAACCAATTCGAAGGATTATGCAAGCAAGCAGGTATAAAAAGGCATATAACGTGTGCATACACTCCATAGCATAATAGGCTTTCAGAGAGAATGAACAGAACCATTATGGAGAAAGTTAGAAACATGCTTTCGGAATCAAGTTTAGGACGAGAAGTTTGGGATGAGGCAGCAAACACTGCAGTGTATCTAATAAACAGATCACCATCAACTTCAATTAATTTTGACATTCTTGAAGAGTTATGGTCAAATGGTAAACCTGAATACAACCATCTAAAGAGTTTTGGATGTATTGCTTATGTCTATATTATTCAAGATAAAATCATCCCCAGAGCAATGAAAGGAGTCTTCTTAGGCTATGGAAAGGAAACCAAATGATATCGGGTATGGTTAATTAAAGAAAAGAAAATGGTTATAAGCAAAGATGTGGTATTCAATGAAGAGATGTTGTATAAGGAATTCATCACAGAGAATCAGAAAGTTAAAAGACAGTCTTCCAAGAATGAAAAGAAAGTAGAGAAAAGGGTTTCACTCATAGTAAACTTAGAAGAAATTCTTGGTGAAGATTCTCAGTCATAAAGGGTTAAAATGAGGTGGAGCAAGTCCGGGTTATGTGCCAGAGAATGATAGTGATGACGAAAGTCAGAGTGGTTTAAGAACAGATTCAGAGGGTACAAATGGAATCGAAAGGGAAACTACATCAGATATAGTTG
Source organism: Lepidium didymum (assembly GCA_963920545.1). Taxonomy (NCBI): domain Eukaryota; kingdom Viridiplantae; phylum Streptophyta; class Magnoliopsida; order Brassicales; family Brassicaceae; genus Lepidium; species Lepidium didymum. The sequence goes on from OY986996.1 coordinate 13,602,486, forward strand.
AATCAGATCATAATACAGTGTTAGATGATTATCTTCTACCTCGAGACAAACAGATAAGAACTATTAAACCACCATCAAGATTTGAGGAAGCAGATATTGTTACTTTTTCATTAGCAAGCTCAGAGGTTATTGATCTAGATGAACCTAAGAGTTGTTCAAAAGCAATGTCCATTAAAGATAAGAAAAGACGAGGAGGAGCTTCAGATGAAGAAATGGATTCTCTCATTAGAAACTATACATGGAATCTAGTGGATAAGCCACTTAATCATAAAGTTATCAGATGTAAGTGGTTGTTTAAACTAAAACCACAGATTCAAGGTATGGAGAAGCCTAGATATAAAGGTAGACTCATTGCAAGGGGTTATGTACAAATTGAAGTTGAAGGTGTGGATTATAATGATATATTTGCTCTAGTGGTTAAAAATATTTCAATTGGGCTTTTATTATCTGCTGATAGCTAATTGGGACATGGAATTGGAAAAAATGGACGTAAATACAACATTTCTACACAGAACTCTATAGAAAACTATATACATGAACCAACCAGAAGGGTATGTTGTTAAGGGCAAAGAAGAAAAAGTATGTTTACTCAAGAAATCATTATAAGAATTAAAACAGTCACCGAGAGAATGGAATGCAAGGTTCAATGAGCTCATGTGCAACCAAAAGTTTCATAAAAGTGAATATGATCCATATGTATACATGAAGGGTAAATCAGTTGATGATATGATATATCTATGTCTATATGTGGATGATATTACAAAGTTAAAGCTTCTACTCATCAAAGAATTTGAAATAAAGGACTTAGGACCACCAAGAAAAATTCTAGGAATGGAAATTCTTAGAGATAGATCAAAGAGTTTGTTAATCCTATCTCAAGAAGGTTATATGAAGCAAATCCTAAATGTATACAACATGAATGATAGCATATTAGTTCAAACACCTCTTGGATCTCATTTTAAGCATAAAAGTCTATCAACATAAGAGGAAGAAGCGCAAAGAGAGGGAAAGGAAAATGTACCTTACACTAGTGTAGTGGGAAGCTTGATGTATGCAATGGTAGGCTCCATACGAGATTTTGCATACTCCATTGGCATTGTGAGCAGATACATGTCAAAACCAGGTAAAACACACTGGTTGGCAGTAAATTAGATAATGAAACATCTTAAAGATGCATCAAAGATAAGTTTAACATCAAGAAAGACTCAGATTTCAAAATCAGAGGCTATTGTGATGCAGATTTTCCTTCAGATTTAGATAAAAGGAGATTAATATCAGAATATGTATTCACAGTTGGAAATAACACAATCAGTTGGAGATCTAAACTACATAGAGTGGTGGCTTTGTCAACTACTGAATCAAAATATATATCATTATTAGAAGCAAGCATATAAGCAGTTTGGATTCAGGGTATTTGCAAAGAAATGAAGCTAAATACAGGAACAATTGAGATATTTTGTGTCTCACAAAGTGCAATATATCTTGCAAAGAATCGCATGTTCAGTGAAAGAACCAAACACATTCAAGTCAAGTATAACTATATCAGAGAAGTATTAGAAGATCAAAAGGTAAAAGTCACAAAGATCCATAAACCATGTTGACATGTTCACGAAAGTTATACCTGGAGAGAAGTTCAGAGGCTGCATGCGGACTATGAAGATGACTAAAGTCTAAGGGACTCAGATTGAGGGTTCGCCGATGAAATAGTAAAGGCGGAGCACTCAAAATTGTTGATGAAAAGTTGCATCAACAGAAAAAAAAAATCAGGTTAGATTTTCAGCTCAAAAGGAATGCTAAAGGTTAGTCTAATTCTGTTCGAATCTCGGGAACTCAAGAAAAGAGAGAGATAAAGATGAACAGAGGTCATTAACGATTATGTAAAGATGACTGAAGATGAAGACAGAGAATTGTTTTCATCGGAGATACAAGATCGGAATTCAAAGAGACAGAGAGTGTTTGGTGGCTAGGGTTTCTCGCTTACACAAGAATGAACGACAAAGGTGGAGATTTGTTGGGTTTTGTCACTCAATCACTCAGCTGAATGGGCTTCAATCAGTTGTGGTCCATTAAGAAAAACAAGAAGAGATGAAAATTGTGTTGGGCCTTTTATACGTTTAAGCCCACGCAGAAATGTTTAAATTTGTTCAGATTCATTCTATTAAATGTATCTAGCTATAAAGTAGTTTAGGTTCAACTTCTTCAAGCTCGGTGTGTGAGGTTTCATTCTTTGCTTGTACCTGTAAAGAAAATATAGAAGATCTAGTAAATTCTAGGATCAATCCTGAAGAGAGAATGTACCCGGTAATTAAGGGAACTCTATAATTGCATTTGTGTTCTTACCTTCTTTCAATTCAATTCGGAAATCGAGTGACTGTGATTTTGAGAGCTAAGCTTGATCGTCATCGAAATTGAAGTTGTTTGAAGCTTTGATCGGATCCGTGATTCAATATCACTAACATTGTCTATTTATAACCTTTTTGGGTAAGAAAACTTCATTAAAACCAAACTTAAATGTGGTTGTTGGGCATTACACTTTATGCCAGTTCATCAGCAGCCAAATTGAACTCTCTCTTAATGAAATGAAAAGCAACATAATCAAAAGAACGAGATAGGGAAATGATATCACCAATAATTGTGCAAATCTCAATGAGGGATTCATCTCTGTTGATAGCATTTATCAAGATATGAGAATCTGAGAAAATATCAACTTAAAGATATCCAGCCATCAACACATGTTTAATGGTGTTCCTCATCGCAAGCGCTTCGACAATTAGAGCCAATGAGATGTGAGGTTCTAGGCGTGCCTGTTGGAGGAGTGAGTCTCCATCCCTTGAGGTCAGTATCCATCTGAATCCAGCCACGTTTGATTCGGATCTCTAGGCAGCGTCCGTGAAGAGCTTTGAGCTTTCCGATTCCAATATCGGATCTGATAGTCTTGGATGGTTTTGCGGTTGGTCTGAGGCATTATGTTGAGCAGATTGCCATTCCTTTACATCAATAATTCCTTTTGTTACCGTCTCCATTGTTGTGTAGTTCTTATTCTCGAATCTCAAGCTATTTCGGGTTTTCCACAGGGACTAGAGGATCCATGGGAGCAAGGGTCCCGTAACAGCGCTAATGAAAGGTAAAGTAGTCCCTTTGTTTCCGAGTTCAATGAGTTTTCTGCAGTCTTCAATTGTATCCAGCTCTTCGGTGAGATTTGTTGGAGTTAGGCTCCAAACTTCATTGGCTTTTGGACACTCTAAGAATATGTGATTAGTTGTTTCCAGCTCTTTGCAGTTTAGACATTCAGGGTTTATCTGTACCTTTCTCTTGATCAGATTTTCACCTGTTGACAGGGCCCTCTTTTATGATTTTCCAAAGGAACACCTTGAGCTTTGGTGATGTGTTGCCCAGATTTGCTTTGATCAGTTGAACAAGTTCCCTCCGTAGAGGTAGTTCCATTAAATGCTTTTGATGCTAAGTGGTATCCTGACTTAGCCGTATAGGCTCCTTTATCATGAGCTAGCCAAATATATTTGTCTCGTGAATTGCATATACTGGTATGTATGCTAAGGATGTGCTCGCTTAGTTTCAGGAAGAGACCCTCCACTTTTGCCTTATCCCATGATGTTGTCCCTTCTATGAACATATCTGATACCTTCAAGTTGTCTTGATTTTTGGCTGCATGTCCATAAGGTGTTTGTGGTTTCTGTAGAGATAACCAAGGATCTTTCCAGATGTTAGTGGTTTCAACCTTGCTAATGGCTATTTCCGAACACTCTTTGAGGAGGTCTCTACCTATTAACACTCCTCTCCAACCGTGTGAAGCATTCTGGGGTAAAGAGCAGTCCATGAAGTTTCCAGATTTTACATATTTTCCCAATAGGATTCGTCCCAGTAAGCAATCTGGTTGGCTAAGTATTTTCCAGCTTTGTTTTGCTAGGAGGGCATCATTGAAACGTTGGATGTCTTGGAATCCCAAGTCTCCCGAGCTCTTGTTTTCCGTTAGTCTGTCCCAAGCAACCCAGCACATTTTTCTTTTTTCTAAATTTCCAGCCCACCAGAATTGTGTTAGTGCTGACTGAATTTGCTTTGTTAAATTTTCAAGGAGCTTAAAACACGTCATTGTATAAGTGGGAATGGCCGTAAGGATTGATTGGAGCAGCACCATCTTCCCTGCTGGGGATAATTGTTTTGAGGCCCAACTGTTGGCTCTGAATTTTATTCTTTCCAAAATGTGTCTATTTATAACCTAAAAACTAATTTCTCAGCAGTAATATAACAAAATTTCATAGAAAAATGGTTTTGGTTAAATAGTTGGATGTACATATTTTAATATTAGAATTTGAATTATGGATTGAGCATAGTGTCCATTTAATTATTTTCAACCAAAAAAATATAATTTTTAATATGTATCACAAACTCTTTTTCCTTAAACCAAAATTTTCTATCTCCTCATTTAACTAAGAGAATAAGAGAATAAAACATAATAAAAGAAATTACTTTTTTACATACAGAAGAATAATGTAAACAGTATAAGAATTTGTTTCCCAGATTAATACGTATATAACAATATTAGTTAACACCATAAATTCGACCCTAAATTTTTTCTTTAATCACAAAAATGTGCTCATAGGTTGTTCCTCCTGCCATTCATGTCGATGAAGAAGAAGAAGATAATCTTGAACTTGAAGTCTTTAGTATTGATTTAGCATAAGCTAATGGCAAAGCTGCTATTTTCTTGGCTTTTCCCACATAAGCTCTCTTCGTGAAATTGTTGTAATCATTTGCTTCAATCTCGTCCAATATTCTCCTATACAATAGCAGAGATGCCCATACCTGAAAGCAATCCATGGTTTACTTTTGGGGTTAAAATCGAAATGTAGATCAAAACAAAACCTATGGCTGAAGAGTGTTTCACAGATTCTTACCGGCCATCTGCTAGCTGCGCTGAGCTCAGTGACGCCTTTCTCAGCTTCATCGAAGAACATTCTAGCTCTTTTAAGCTGCATTTTCATGAAGTTTCTCCATTTATCAGTGACTTTTCCGGCAAAAATGTCTTCATCTGAGAGACCAGCCTGAGCCAATTCGTCCTGAGGTAGATAAACCCTTCCTCTTCTCGCACTGAGAGAAAGAGAGCAAAACCAGTTTAAGAGAGATATGTGAATCAAGAAGCCGGTTTTAGAGAAATATATGAAATCTAGAAACCGGATGTAAAATCAAGAAACCGATATGTGAAATCAAGAAAAGCTTGAGAGTTTAAAACTAGAAAGACATACTCTTCTCCTACATCTCTGAGTATGTTAGTGAGCTGATTGGCTATACCAAGAGCAAGTGCAGCGTTGTAAACACTTTCAGTTGTTGCTTTCGACTTAGGATCAATTCCCATAACTGGAACGCTCATCAAACCCACGGTTCCTGCCACATAGTAGCAGTAAAGGTAGAGGTCATCGAAGTTCTTGTATCTTGATTTCCTCAAGTCCATTCTCATCCCTTCAATCATGTCTCTAAATGGCTAAAATACAAAGAAACATTAGCTTAAAATTTTATAATGTATTGAATGCTATTTGACCTATGAAATGAAATGGGAAAGTTAGATAAGACAGAGAGAAGCTAACCTGAATATCAACCGGGTATCTAGCAACTGTATCAGCGAGAGCAGCATCAAGCATATCGAAAGGACGGCCGCGGAAAAGATCTTCTAACCGTGCTTCCCATCTATCTAACGCCATGGGAGTTATATGTGAAGCATTAGGCCCATCTACGAGTTCATCTGTTCTTCTACACCAAACTGCACCAAAAAAACAAGAATAAACAATCAAATTGAAACCAATCAAACATAAATTATTATATGATCTTTTTCAATTCAGATCCCCTGGCTAATAGTATTACCAAGAGTCATGAGTAGGCTATGATTGTTCAGCATAAGAAGTATATCTCATAAGTTTAAGACTATTGGGCCTAAAAAGCCCAGTAAACCCATATTAACTAAGCTAATACTTGGGTCTAAATCTTAAATATTTAAATGGTCGGTGCTCATGGATCATATAGAAGTGTATATTTTATGAGTGTAAGTTTCATGGAATCTATATAGAAGTTCTTAGCTAAATACTAATCAAGAGACACAACAGATCAAGATCAAGCAATCTTCAAACACATACAAATGTTTAGTTCGATATAAACTTAATCTCCAATCAACTCTGAGCATCACTTTATCCTACTACTCAATGATGACTGCGAATATTCTAAAACAGTTCCTTGAGTCATAGATTTCGTGCAGTAACTCACCGTAGATAGCCCAAATTGCCTTCCGCCTTTCTGGTGTCATAAGCAAAGTTCCTGCAACAGAAATAATTACAACTCAGAAAACCAACACCAAACCCAATAAGAAGAGAGAAAACAAGAAATGAAGAGAAGATCCTAACCGAGATAAAACGTTTTGGCATATTCAGCGCAAACTTCGCCACATCGATCATAAGCCTCACCTAATAGAGTCAAACTCCCTGGAAGAATAATATCTTGTGGTTTCTTTACATCAACATCAGAAGAAGGAGACCTAAGCTGTTTGTTCACCAAAGCAGCTTGTTTCAACACAACATTGTAAACCTTTTCTTCAGATGTAAGGTTTATTTCTCCTGCAGGACTTGCTACTAAGCTTGAAGACACAACACCACTTCTTCTTCGTCGGTTCATTACAGAAGAAGTACTCCAAGTTGGTGTCTGCTTCCTCCTACCTTTGTTTACTCTCTGATTCTGACAACGAGAGAATAGTCTAGAAGATTCTAGAACTCTTACCAACCCACAATTGTTTATTGGGTCTGGATTTGGAGATGCAGCAACATAAAACACTGCTACAGAAGAAGACATACTTAAGTTCTTACGAGTGCGAGAAAAATCTCTATTTTTTTTCGTCTATCTCTCGGGATTACTCTGTTTCTTCACTTGGAGGAAACGAAATCCCAACTTTTGAGTCAACCCAGTTTTCGATTTGGATCAAACTGGTAGATACGAAATGCTTTCCTGGAAAACGAATTGATTGAAAACTAGATTAGGAATCGAGATCTCAAATTCTCTTCATTAAGTGAGAAAGAAACCCAATTTCTTCAAGCAAGTAACCGATTTCATGAGCAAAAAGACAACGAGGTATAAAGAGAAGATCTTCCAAAAGCAAATGAAGAACATAAAAAGAGAAAAAAACAGCAAATCCCATAATTTTCTCACCAAATACTCAACTGGGTTCCATTTATGTTTCACTCAATTTGCACACATAAAATCAAAGAAATAAAATAGATTGCGTTTCGCCATCAACCATTAGTAGGAACCAGAATGAAAAAAAAAAAAAAAAAAGAGCCCAGAAGTAGCAAAACAGTAGAATCACATGATAAGCTTAACCAAAGGGAAGAAAATGAGTGATGGAAACAAAACCCTACCTTTCTCTTTCTCTCTGAAAGAACAGTATCGAGTTTGAAGGAGGAAGAAGAGAGGAGATTTTCAAACACTTAATTAATCAAAAAAGAGAAAAGGTTTTGACTGAAAAATGTCAGAAAATTCTCAAGAAATAATATAGCAAGGCTTACTGTAATATATACATACATATACACATGGTAGAGAAGATGTCTCTTCCTCTTATCGCAAATAATCTCACCCACTCAATTTTTTCTTCTACTTCTCTCTTCTCTTTTTCTCTTGGGTGATTTAATGTGATAGCCATAATAATTACAAAAACCGTTAATGTTTTTTAATTTTTTTTCTGTGTGTGTAATATTTTAATTTATTTCTTGACTAGATGACTCGTGTCTTTCCCAAAAACGTTAAAGATCCTACTTAAAAACCTCTAACCTTTTCAACCTATTTTTCTCCTTTATGACCAGATTCATTTCTATTATTTAACTAATCTATATTTTAGTAACTTAATTCTTGATAAAGGACTATACATTTTAGAAACTTTGGTTATTCTATCTTTTGCTTTATCCACCAATTTAGTGTTGGATTGTAACAGCGGATTAACGACAGTAAAAGTTGATACATTTAGTTTTTCATGTATATATATATATATCACTCATAATTTACAATATATATATATAGCTCATCTGTGATAATACGTTGTAATATGAATATTACAATTCAAATAACAATGAAAAGTAAGGATGGGTAAAAGATTTGTATAAATTACATACAATATGATTCACTCGATAGAATTCATTTATGTGCTACGGAATCATGGTAAAATATTGTTGTATTACGAAACGTAACTATACTAGCTTTAGATTATTGCGTAAGAAACTTAATTTCACTTCTTTTTTTGTCTATATTATAGATTACCATTCAAATTGTATTATTTTCAAAGGAAAACCTTAGCGTGGCTTCTGGTGTAATGAGGAACATCATGAGTCAAACAAAAAGTGAGACATTATACATAACAGAGATCTGATTGGGATCAAATCGCAATTAAGAAATAGTTAAAATTAAGAAATGTTGGTAGAAAGGAGGATGGGACCATGCCAGTTTAAGAAAAGAGAGATCACGGAGATGCCACGTGGATATATGAGCCAATGGGAGAGCGATAGGCTTATCATCATATGCACCCATAGGTAATGTGGGAGACATTGCTTTTCCACGTGTCTTTCTTTCATTGGTTACAATTCTAAAAAGCTAGATTTCCTCTTAAGTCGGCATATGTGGGTCCCACGACGGACTTGCTCTTTTATGTTCAGAAGCTTTGTCTTTTTTTCATTTTTCTTTTCGTTTTGTTTTTTTTTTCCTTCGTCCCTTGAAATACATGCTTTTGTAATTAACATATTTGGTCTTAACTAACTGTGTTTTTTTCCAATACGAACAAGTTCCCGATCCAAACTTATAGTAGTTAAAAGAGGACATAAGTAATTTTTAGAGTTTATAATTTTTTTAGATTTATAGAATTAAAAGGCTTAGGAGAATTATTGTCAAATAAAATGAGAAAGCATGTAGAAGTATTAAATTTTTTTTTGAAAGAAATGGAAATTTGTTGTACAAACATATAGATTTCTTATCCAATATTATTGACTAATTTAGTCTCCGTTGTTTCTGCTAAAATAAGTTTTTTCAAGTTCAAATTGATCAAGAATTATTTGCGGTCCACGATATCACAGAAATTGAATGAGTTAGCCATATTGTCAATCGAGAAAGACATGCTTGAGATCTCAAGCATATATTATATGGCTTTGATGTATGATTATGCATGAAAGAATGCATAAATGATCATATTTAGTCAAAAATAGTTAAATCAAAGTTGTGTTTAACTCATAATTGAAATTTTTTTTTTTTTTTAATTTTTGTTTGATTTAAACGTTTCATATACTTTTAAATTGATGTTTCTTTTGCTTGAAATTGAAGAAAAAAATTTGATTTTGATTAGGGTTCTCAATGATGACCGGCACTGAGTAGTTATTATCTCTTTAGGCATCTTACAATCACATTGAGATGCAATTTAGCAGTTTCAGTTGAAATAATCTTTGTCGCTGAAATTCAAGATAAAATCACAAAGTTTCAATGCAATTTGTCAAACGATTTACGTCCTGAAATTAGTTGACGAGTGATGGAGACATTGTTGTAAATGGAAACGTGTATTCCTAACTTGTGTTTAGCTACCTTTCGTGGCCCATTAATTTCCAGTCCGAGATTGAAGATTTATCGTTTTATATATGGTGAAACACATATCTATCAAATAATATAATTAAAGTTAGGTTTTATTATAAAAAGTACCAAAGAAATGGACTGTAGTCACCGTCAGTGCCGAATCTGAATCCATAAACATGAAACATTTGAATGCGATCTCCGAAATATTAGGGGCTCCAAATTTTTTTTCCAAATATATATCATTACAAAAAATTTGAGATATTGTGATAATTGTATTTGTAACTATGAATATTAGTAATAATTTGTGATATACAATTTTGTTACAAATTTTATTTGTAATGAATCATTATGACCCTATTTGTAAAAATTTGTGACAAAATTGTTATTAGATTTATTCGTCACAAGTGTATTATGACGTTTTTGTTACAAATATGTATTTGTGACACTTGTATTGTAACTATTTACAAATCATCACAAATTTGTAACAATATTTTTATATTGTGATGAAATATTACGTATCAATACAAATTTTTTCTTGTAGTGTATGTATAATTACGTTTTTGTAAAATTTAAATAAAATAAAAGCATAGACAAAATAGAGTATCAATGATGTTATTTCTCAATTAAAAGAGTTAATTTTTTTTTCAAAACTACATAAACTCGTTTTTAAGAAACAAAAAGTGAAGCCTTAAAAGTTTATGTTGTCATGGATATTGAACATATGTTTCAGAAGAGTAGTAAGTGATTTATACGAAAAAAATATTTTGATGAGGAGCCACTAAAAAGTGATGATACTAACTTCATTCTAAATTTCGAGGAGGATTTCAGAATTAGTTATTTCATCAAAAACGTTGATCAAGCTTTGATTTCTTTTCATACAATGTTAGAACAATTTCAAGAGTATAAGGGTATTTTGGGATTTTTTTTCAATTCATAAAAGTTAAATTCGACAAGTGATGATAGTTTGAGGATATCATGTACTAAGCTTGATACTTTTCTTAAGCACATAAAAATTTCAAATATTAATGGGAATGATTTATTTGTAGAAATCAAAATTTTCAGAGAAATTTTACCAAAATATTTAAAAAAGACTGTATAAGTATTTGATTTTTTCATGAGATTCAAGGATTGTTATCCGAATGTATGAATTACATATAGGATAATATTCATCATTCCAATTTCAGTTGTTTCAGCTGAAAGAAGTCTTTCTAAGTTAAAGTTGATAAAGTTTTACTTACGATCGACTATGTTACATGAACAACTAAATGAATTGCTATGTTATAGATAGAAAAACATACTTAAAAATTTTGATTATGCAATTTTGTAGAAAAAATGCAAGAAGAGTTATTTTTTATAAAATAGTTGTTAAATTGTTATTTAAAAAAAAATTATAATACCATTTTTTTTAAAAAAAAATTTGATTTATTTTCAATTTTATGAACATGGTTTTGTAAAGTTCAGGTCCAGCTCTAGTAACCGTTTACATGGTTACATGGCTCGACACGTAGTGTCACTTACTACTGCAAGTTCTTTTCTGCCTCCCTCCAATATTTTATGTTTTAAGGAATACAAAATATTTGTGATGACGAGTTATAGTCACTCTAGTTTCTAAAATGGTCTAGAAAACGCTGTAATATATAAATATAATAATAATTCGTTAATGGCTACGTATAGAGTCAGCCACGTAAACACTTATTGGATATGTCATCCTACACGATTCTATTGGTGTGCATATTACATTTTATCATAATATTGCTTTAACCTCATTCATACACTAACAAAGTTTAGATCAAATAACTAGTAGTATATTAGTTATTACTATAACATCTAATTAAGGTCTAGCCTATTAGTCTATATTAAAGAGATAAGGAAAAAGTCGAAGAGACCGAAAACATTTAAGATCAAGAAAAAGAAAAAAAAGAGAATTAAATATGAATTCATCAAATATAAGACCGAAGACCATCCTAAAAATCTTTAAGAAGAAGGAAAATAGCCACCAAAGACCATAAGGATCACCAAATCATCAAAAGGTCATGAAAATGTTGGATGGTGCATGTGCTGGAAAAGTCAACACTGGGTCAAGAAAGTCAACGGATGTGTGTTGTGCACCGTGGGTAGGTCATTGGGTCGAGAGGCATATATCGCGGGCAAAGAATTCATGCACCGCATGAAAGTCAACTGCAGCTCCAGAAAGTTAATGGACGGATCATGTACGTGGGTAAGCCCATGGGTCGAGCAGCGTGTACTGCAGGTCGAGAAATCACGTACCGCAGGTCGAGACATTCACATACCGCAGGTCGAGTTCAGTACGTATCGTGGGTTGAGACACAGACATACCGCAGGAAAGAGTCTCACGAACCGCGGGTCGAGTTCAGTACGTACCGCAGGTCGAGTTCAGTACGTACCGCGGGTCGAGTTCAGTACGTACAGCGGGTCGAGAAAACACTTACCGTAGGTTAAGAAAACACATACCGCGGTACGAGTCAACAGTCGAGGCAAAAAGTCAACATACGGGTCAACGACTGAGACAAAAAGTCAACATTTTGATAAATCTGCTAAATGTTGATTCTAATCAAATGGGATGTTATGTAAGGTTTTAGGACATAATTGAAGCCTAACTAAATCCAATATGACCATTGGAAGCTTATGAAGACATGTGACTTTCACTTTATGCCAAGTTCAAGAAATATGAGATGTCACTTTCAAGCTTGGGAACTCCACTCCTCTCTCCTCTCCAACGGCCACAAAGCTTTGAATCTAGAGTTTCTTTTGTGCTGAGGCAACCTCATTGTAACTCTATAAATAGAGCTTGTATTCCTTTGTAATTCAATTTAATCTAATACAAAAAAAGAAGTTTTTACAAATTCTCTCTTCATTTAAGCTTAAGTTATTGGTTTGCAAAGTAATTTCTAGGGTTAGTGAGCTCGAGTAGAGGCTGCCCAATGACAAACCTCTACCTAAACACTTCTAGATCTCCACCAAACTCTTCTTATGCTTTATTTAATTATTTACAAATCTAGTTGAATGGTTCTTGAATCTGAGATCTTCTTAGCATACAAACTTCATGTGTTGTAATGCTTTACTCGGATTAGATCCAACTTATATCCTCAGACCTTGTTGAGGCCGAGCTATTCTATAATAGTCTCAGATTTACTAAAGCATTTATGTGTGGATTCAACCACAAGTTGGTATTTCAACACTCTTGAGACTTAGTCAATCTTTTGTGGGTTAAGTGTTTTTTTCACCAAGTGAAGTCTCCACCTTTATGTTGAGCTTACTCTCATAAAAAACCAACATAGCCGTCTAGGAATATATAGATCAAATAACCATAATCTTGTGAGTTGTGAAGTGGTTCACAAATTAAGTCAATAGTAGTAAAACATATATATCATTATATATATATTAAATTTGAAATGTGTATCTTTCTATTGAAGACGCAAAATCTTAGACTAAATTATCATTTTTTACATGAATGTCACGACACCTAAAAGGACGAAATTTCAAAGACCTTAAACTTTGGATCTATTCGACCATTAAATCGAAATCCCACTCACCACACGGTTTGTTTGCTAAGCTACCACTTTGTTTCTAAGCCGTAAGAAACTCGTTGAATATTCTTTCCTCTTGTTTTGCATATTCTGTTGTACTTTTTTTTTCTTTTTCTTTCTTTGTTTTTTTTTACGCAAATTATATTATTAAATTATTAACTGTCTAACTGGACTTAAAATTACAAAGATAACAAATCCATGAAATGGTAAATGGGTTATAGAACAATAGGCCCAAAATTAAGACAGACAAAGACGCCACATATTCATCGATGCCACGTGTACGACCAAGCTAGACTCCAACAAGGAAAACGTCTTCTGCCATCTGTGGAGCGGACAGGCAACCAGAAACTGCTTACCAAGCTACATTCTCTATGCATACACATCCAAAAGTATTTTTGTCGGAAAAGCTGCTTAGATCTATTATCACTTGTAAAACTCACCCGCACATCTACATGCATAATTGAAGTTGAAATCACCTATAGAAGATACAAGGACTTCATCACCCACCGATACTTGTTGAGCTTGAGAAGAAGGGTTCTTTGTTGACTCACCAAGACGAGTTTATTGACCAAGTGGCTGTCGGACATAATACCTAAAAAAAGCTAAAACTGAAAAGCCAAAGAACCGAAGGAACAATAAGAAAGACTCTGAAGGGTAAACGACCTAATGTCGGAGGGAAATCTGAGAGGACTTCTGGAGTGTATCGGCCAGAGAGCCCGAAAAAGAGCTGGAGAGGTGTCGACGCCAAAGGGCCCGAGAGAAAATCTTAATCTCTATCATCTAGACAGAAGAGAAGAGTAAAATAAGACAGATTTGTGATAGAGATGAAAGAAACAAACAAACTAAAGCAAAAACGTAGAGAAACAAAGGAGAGGGAGTCGATGTTGGAGCAAGGGAGACCCCAAAGTTTTCCTTTCCTCTTCTAGAAATAGAATCTTTTGAAAATTAACCTAATGGAGATCATCCTTGGAAAAACACCCATTTCTAGTAAAATTTTATTGGCTTCAAAGCTTGAGTGTTGAGATATAGAGGTTGAGTCTTAAGGTTTGGGTGGTTTCTTGCTGATAAAAGCTCCTTTCGACAGTGTGCAACCACTTTCATTCTCAAAGAAATTTTCTCTCTACTTTCCATTTGAAAGCAGTCCCAACTCGATACTTGCTTTCATTTGGATCTCAGTTCTCTCTTGCATCTCAAGTGAAAAACCAGTTCACAATCAATTTTCAACATGTCTAAACGAATCTCATATGAAGAAAAAGGGAAAGACATAACCATTTCCTCTCCATCCTGCAGATTCTCTCGGATTATAACTCATGCGTTTGATAACTCAGAAATCAAGCAACAAAAGCTCATTCTGGTTGGGCGTGTGACTAACAAGAAGCAACAAAAAATCTGGTTTTTGATTCCTTTCCTTTCAGAGTTGTGGAAAACTTCCACTAGAGACTTTGGAGCAGATTCAGGAGATGGGAACATTCAATTCCAGTTTTCCTGTGAAGAAGACTTGCTCCTCGTGTTGGCTAACATACCATATCACTTAGCAAAGTGGATGATCATTATCCAGAAATGGAAACCATCTATACATCCATCTTTCCCATCCATCATACCCTTTTGGGACAGAGTTCAGGGTATTCCCCTTCACTTGTGGTTAAAAGAGTCTTTCTAGAGTATTGGATCAAACATTGGAGTACATCTGCTGGAACTTGACATTACCCATATGGTAGCCCATGTAAATGCAGAAATATACTGATTAAAACCCCTACATACCAAGCTCTGAAGTCGAGTTTGCTAATCAAAACCGTAAAACCATTAAACCTTAACCTTACCACAAACACAAAACCATCTACTGTATGACCGTAGCAAAGTGCAATTCAAAGAAGCCGAGAAAACATTGATAGTCAATCATCAATTAGATTCACTACTTTTGATTCTCAGAATCAATCCCGAACATGTTGTACAAGTATTTTCAATCAAGTATCTAAGCAACACAATTCGTTTATTTTTTGGTTTAGTATTTTGCGAGACCAATGTGACGAATATTGCCAGTTTCCTCGCAGATTCCTTGCAATTTGCGAGGCCCTTGCAAAGAATCTGACATATTCCTTGCACATTCCTAGCAAACTGTGATACCAAAATCGCAAAACCATTAAATTCTAACCTTACCCCAAACACAAAACCGTATATTGTATGACCATAGAAAAGTCCAATTCAAATAAGGCGAGAAAACATTGATAGTCAATCATCAATTAGATTCACTACGTTTAATTCTTGAAATAAAATCCGAACATGTTGTACAAGTATTTTCAATCAAGTATCTAAGCAACGCATTTGTGAGGCCCTTGCTAGGAATTTGTCATATTCCTCGCAGATTTCTAGCAACTTTCCTCACAATATGGGAACACCTAAACCCTAATTTTTGTCGCAACTCCATCAAGATTTGCAAAGCAACTGCGACAGAAGGTTTTAATTAAAACTGTTTCGCATTTCTTCTTCTCATCATCATCTTCTTCTTCTCCTCTGTCGGATTCGCCACCGTCGAGCTCCTCCTCCTCCACATTTGCCGCCCCCGACGTCTTCAACCCACTGTAACCAACTTTTACTTGAATCTAGATCAAGATTCTTAGATCTAAGCTTTTGGAATTAGATTTAGGTTTTGGACCTTAGGATTGTTAGATTTATGTGTTAGTATGGTTACAATTGCTAGAATTAGGTTGTAGGATTCTTACATATTTATATTTGGAATTTTCAATATTATTTTTGGATTTTGTAAATGATTTTTAGTATTTTAAATTGATTTATTGAATTTTAAAAACGTTTTTAAAAATTTGAAATCAATATTGGTAATTTATAAAACGTTTTTTCTAAATTAAAAACACTTTTGTAATTTATAAAATAATTTTTTTAAATTTTAAAACGAATTTCATAAATTTTTAAAAAAATATATATAATTTTGAATGATTCCTAGAATTTTTAAATTATTTTTACCATATTAAAATATTTTATAAGTGATTTTAAATATTTTAAGAATTTGAAAAAGTATATTTATAATTTTGAAAGGTGTTATATGATGTTCTCACTCTTTGGTCATGTTTTGTTACGTAATTGAGTAAAGTTGACAAAAAAATTGAAAAATATTGCTATAATTTTAGAAGTTTATTAAATTTTAGAATTTATATTGATTTATAAAATGGTTTCGAATTTTATATTGATATTAAAAAATTTTACAATTTTAGATGTCAGAAGTTCATAATTATTATACGCGCTATCTTTCCCAATTTGGTGGATCTTATCCACTGACGCCTCTTATCTTAGGGAGATAGCAGATCGTTAGAAGCAAGAGTTGGATAGGACGAACAATTAGCTAACTGAAGCAAAACATTTGATCATGTCACAGACGAAGAAAATATCGGCATATGATAAGATGTTCTCTATTTTAGCTGAAAAGAACGATCGATTAGCTGCTATATATAAGAAGTTGAACACTGAAGATCCCGATTCCGGTTCGAGGAAGATGGACCAATCAGAAGAATTTTAGGCTTTCTTTTTTTTATAATTGTTTTTAAAAAATTTGTAAAATATTTTAATTTAAATATATTTTATTTTAATTCTTATTTTAAAATTTTATTTAATATTTTAAAATTATTTAATTTTTACAAATTAAAAAAAAATATTTTTCTCGTGGCCCTCGCAAAGGTTTCGCAATGTAAGGCCTCGCAAAATCCTCGTTATACCTGACTCGAAGATTCCTCACAAAAGTGGACTCGCAGATTCCTCGTAAAGAAGACCACACAGTTTCCTCGCAAATTCCTCACAAATATTGTGACGCTTCTGTGAGGAACGTGTTTCCTCACAAAATTACAATGAAACTACGAGAAAAACTTAATTGCGAGTAACGATTAGCGACGAATCAGAATGCATCGCAAAAGGCGATTTGTGATGCTTTTTTTTCTTGCGAATCGCCTATTTTCTTGTAGTGATTGGAGATAGTTTCTCAGCCAGTGTAGTGTTTGAGAAGCTGGGAAAACACTATGAACTCTGCTGGAACCTTGACCATGAGAATAAACTTCGCTTGAACCTTGACCATGAGAATAAGAGGATAGGGTTTTCTCCCACAAAAGCAACCAAAACGTGATGGAATCCTCTCAAATGAAAAGATATGAGACATCAGAATTCTCTCCAGGAGGTAGCAGCATAAGTGATGAACGCTTCGGGACAGATGACAAAGAAGCTCGATGCACTCTGAGCCCTATCACTCCCATCAGTACTCAAAATACCCAAGAATCCATGCATCATATAGGTCATGTGAACAAGAGTCTTATCAAAGCCCCTAGAGGAAAATGGCTAGAACCTTACCATGTAGACACGAGCACCCATATGCCAGAGGCCTGGAACCCAAGGGCTAAGGATTTGTCGGTAGCCAAGAATGGAGAGAAGTGCGAAGAACTGCTCCTAATCCATCCCCTCTGCGTGGAATAGAAGAATATGTCACTACAAATACAAAAACTACAAGCCCTGAGATAGTAGCTCAAGACACAAGCCAAAATGTGCTTGTCGGCACAGAGAAAGCATGCTGATATAAACTAGGAAACTAGATATGAGCATAAGAAGGAAGGACAATTGCAACTCCAAAATGAAACAGAGGATAGAATTCTTGCTGCACTCCGTCTAAGACCTATGTCTGGGGACATCAAGCTTGAACTAGTTAAACCAAAGACGAAGTACACAAGGACAACAAACGTAAAACATGCAACAAATAAAAAAGTGATCATCAATCCAAAATTACAACCTAGCTCCAATCTGAGGAAAAAAAAACAGCTCAGTCTATAGAATTTCTCTAAGGAGAACACTGAGTAGAAATGGATTTCTAACTAATCTATATTGAGTTTTTTCAATTAAAATGTAATCTTCTTCAATTTCAATTATAACAGTAATGATGAGTATATGTAAACCCCAGTCTATAAACAATCCCTTTAGTAGTGGAGAACATTTTGGAAGCTAATGACAAGGATACAAGACAATCTAGCTCAGCTAAAACAACAAAAGAGAAGCAAACAACGTCTAGTGTTTGAGAAGCTGGAAAAACACTATGAACTCTGCTGGAACCTTGACCATGAGAATAAACTTCGCTGGAACCTTGACCATGAGAATAAGAGGATAGGGTTTTCTCCCACAAAAGCAACCAAAACCTGATGGAATCCTCTCAAATGAAAAGATATGAGACATCAGAATTCTCTCCAGGAGGTAGCAGCATAAGTGATGAACGCTCCGGGACAGATGACAAAGAAGCTCGATGCACTCTGAGCCCTATCACTCCCATCAGTACTCAAAATACCCAAGAATCCATGCATTATATAGGTCATGTGAACAAGAGTCTTATCAAAGCCCCTAGAGGAAAATGGCTAGAACCTTACCATGTAGACACGAGCACCCATATGCCAGAGGCCTGGAACCCAAGGGCTAAGGATTTGTCGGTAGCCAAGAATGGAGAGAAGTGCGAAGAACTGCTCCTAATCCATCCCCTCTGCGTGGAATAGAAGAATCTGTCACTACAAATACAAAAACTGCAAGCCCTGAGATAGTAGCTCAAGACACAAGCCAAAATGTGCTTGTCTCACCTCTAGAGCTGGAGATTGCTCGAATTGAGCTAAGGGAAGTTATGGTTAAGTATGTGTAGAGCAGTGACCCTAGAGTAAGCGAAATCCGCTTGGAGATGTATAGACAGGCGGAGGGAATTGGAGAATTCGATGAAACAACCATTAACATAGCTTTATCGACACAGAGAAAGCATGCTGATATAAACTAGGAAACTAGATATGAGCATAAGAAGGAAGGACAATTGCAACTCCAAAATGAAACAGAGGATAGAATTCTTGCTACACTCCGTCTAAGTCCTATGTCTGGGAACATCACGCTTGAACTAGTTAAACCAAAGAGGAAGTACACAAGGACAACAAACGTAAAACATGCAACAAATAAAAAAGTGATCATCAATCCAAAATTACAACCTAGCTCCAATCTGAGGAAAAAAAAATAGCTCAGTCTATAGAATTTCTCCAAGGAGAACACTGAGTCTATAAACATTCCCTTTAGTAGTGGAGAACATTTTGGAAGCTAATGACAAGGATACAAGACAATCTAGCTCAGCTAAAACAACAAAAGATAAGCAAACAACCAATAATAGAGTGGCACGGACCCCAACGCCTATCAGATTAATTCCAGCTATTACTAAGAGAATGGTGGATTTTCAGGAACCACCTAACCATCTTCCTTAGCCATTCTTAGCTGGAATTGTCAAAGGTTAGGGAATACCTTGATAATTCACTGTTTAAAAGTGATTCATCGCTCGATATCTCTGGATATCATATTCATCATGGAAACAAAGACTCTTAGCGTCTTTGTTGCATCGAAATTACAAGATTTGAATTATAGTTGTAAGGAAATCATACCTTTACAAGGGCATAGAGGAGGTGGCTTGGCAATGTTATGAAAGACGAAAATCAATCTCAGAGTTCTAGAATCCAACTATCATCTGATAGACATGAAGCTAGTCATGGAAGGGAAGCTCTGCTATACTTCCTCTGTATATGGAGACACGGAGAAACACAACACAAAACAGATCTGGGATCACCTTACAGTAGTAGCATTGTTTAGGGATAACCCATGGATTGTTATGGGGAATTAATTTTAACAACATCTTATCCAATGAAGAGAAGAGTGAAAGACCCCCCTAGACTTGAATCTTCGTTTAGGGACTTCATGAATTTTATTACAAAGTGTGGACTCTATAATCTGCAACATAGTGGAGACCCACTTTCATAGAGAGGAGTACGTTATACACATGTTGTCAGATTTCGACTGGACAAAGCTATGGCTAACATAAAGTATGTAGAAGATTACCCATTATGAAGATGTGAATGCCTCTACAAAAATCAGAAACGCCATCAATAAATTCTCAGTCTTGGAAGATAATCAAGGTCAAACAGTCTACAAAGAATATCAAATTTCAAAAGTAATCTTGGAATACTTTCAAGATAGTTATGGAAGCCCTGAATCCAAAAGTCAAAGAGGAGGACAATTTTAGACTTAGAGCTCTGCCATCTGATGATGAAACCAAGCAAGATATGTTCTCCATTAACCCGGATAAAGCTCAAGGACTAGATGGATTCTTGGCTGCATTTTTCCAAGAAAATTGGCTGTCGGTATGAACATATATCATAAAGGAAATCTGATCCTTCTTCATGTCAGGTTCTATTCCAAAGAACATAAACTCAACTAATGTACGGCTGATCTCAAAGGTTGAGGGTCCAATGAAAGTGGCAGACTACAGACTCATTGCCCTTTGCTTAGTATTATACAAAATAATTGATATGCATGATTTTTACCATGTTTTAGAATTTCATTTAGCTCAGTTGTCATGCATACTACAAGCATTCTTATCATTTTAGAATTGATTTAGGTTCATATTATGTATTGTGCATTTGCATAGCATGCATTCCGCATTTGGTCTGTTATTAGGTACTTTGGAAGCAATTTGGACCATTCGGGGAGTTGATGAACGTAAGGATGGACGTGGACTTGAGCAGAGTGCAAATTGTGATAAGAGCAAACGGTTAAGTATAGGGCCAGACAAACTCGAGACACATACTCAACCAACCCTTGGTCGAGTCAGGCGATCTTGGAGACCTTTACCCACAGCTCGACTTAGGTTCTCGACTAGATGGGTCGAGTTTCAGTTTGTCCGACCTCCCCTGGGACCCTACTCGACTAAAGAGACTACATTCCCACACTCGAGCCCGGCCATCCGCTGAGAAGAAAGACCAGACTCGACCAACAAACTCGAGTAACCTAGACTCAAGTCTACTGAAGATCTTGCAGACCCCAGTCACTCGACTGAAGGACTTGACCAACTCTTGGTCGAGTCACTTATTCGCACACTTTTTATTGACTTTTTCGTTGTTGACTTAGGTCATTTGTACTTGGGCTATAAATACTCTTTGGTTAGCCCACATTTGAACATCCGATTTTCTATTCAAGTTCTTCTCTGTTTTAGGAAAAGTTTGTATTTCCATTATGTTGAATGCTTAATCAAAGTTTATTGCATTGGGTTTTAGTTTCTTCTTCTCTTGTCTTTCTTGTTTATCTTTCCATAAGCTTACTAATCATGCTTATTAATGTTACTGAGTTGATTATGTTGCTTAGTGAGTAGATTGCTAGGGTTAAAGAGGAAATGGGTAGATTGATGTAAAGCTAGGGTGTTTCCAGATTGTTTAAGCTCTTTCATGTTAGAATTTCTTTGGATTTGGTGCACCTAATGCTTATTTCTAATTGATCACTAGAAAATCGTTGTTTGCTTGATCGGCCCAGAAGGTGTTCGATTAAATGTTGTTAGAACCAAAGTTTGAGATATGTTGTCTATCCCAAGGGATTGGTCTATGTACACATCATATTGGCTAGAATATATTGACCCTTACTGCCTGCTTGCTCAGATTCCGCTAACGGGAGTTAGGTCTGATATGTGCCTTATCGAGGTCATTGACCACAAAAGTGGATGTGTTATTGTTGAATGTTTTGCCTAGAAATCGCCCTTAATAAGTTATTAAGCAAGTCTGGAAGTCCCTAGTATAACATTAATCATTGATCCAAATCCTCTTGAACCCTTATTTTCGTTAATCGTTTATCGTTCTGTTTTCGTTCTTTGCATATTTTTCACTTGCTGAGTTATTTGCGTTATTCTGATGCTTGTCTTATTTCTGTTTATGTTTCCATTATTTTCAATTCGGTTCCGTGACACCTTGATGAACTGAACACTGGCTTGGATTAGGTAGATCCGCATAATTCCGATTGTTAGCAACACACTTGAGTTGGATTGACACTTTTAATACTATCAACGACATGTTAGTGTTTTAGGATTCATTTAATCTGATTGCAACCTGCGTTAAAATCGTATTATCAGCAATATGAAATATAATTACTTGCAGATTACAACCAATCCTCCCAAATCTCATATCTGAAATCGATCTTCGTTTGTACATGGGCACGCTATCTCAAACAATGTGTTGATCACTCATGAAGTTCTTCATTTGCTGAAAACGTCAAACACAAGAAAACAAAGTCTGTTAGAAATCAAAAGTGACATGAGTAAGGCCTATGATATGCTGGAATGAGAATTTATTTGGTTTCCGAAACAAATGGATAAGCTGGGTGATGGAATGCATTACCTCAATTTCTTAGACTTTCCTTGTTAATGAACAACCAGAAGGAAATGTGTTACCTCAAAGAGGTCTTAGACAAGGAGGTGAACTGTCCCCCTATATCTTCAAATTGTGCAATGAGGTGCTCTCTGGTTTATGCCGAAATGCACAAGAACTGAGTAATTTACCAAGACTCAAAGTATTAAGGAATGGCCTAAGTGTAAACCACATGTTATTTGCGGACAACACGATGTTCTTGTGTCATGAAAATCACATGAGTATATCATCGCTGAAACACATTCTCGCAAAATATGAGGACGCCTTGGGGCAGAGTATAAATATCATGAAGTCTTCGATTACGTTCTCTCGCCGTACTCCATCGGACTTGAGAAAGAAGATCAAAATTGAGCTTAACATCAATAAAGAAGGAGGCAATAGAAGGTATCTAGCACTCCTCAAACACTTTGGTCGCAAGAAGAAGGATCTTTCTGAAACTTTGATCACTAAAATTCGACAAAAAGCAAAGAATTGGTCATCAAAGTTCTTATCAAGCGCTGGAAAGCAGGTGTTAATTAAAAGCATTCTAGTAGCTATGCCATTATACGCAATGATGTGTTTTAGGCTGCCGCAATCACTTCTAAATCCAATCTGCTCTCACTGGATTTGGTGGGATGGAAAATAGGTAAAACATAAAATGGCATGGATTTCTTGGGATAAGCTTACCCCATTTAAAGCAGATGGAGGGCTTGGTTTTCGAGACTTCCAAGCTTTCAATAATGTTATGCTACTAAAGATTGCATGGGGTCTCCAATCTAATCCAAGTACTCTCATGGGCAGAATCTTATTACGCAAATACTACAAGAATAATGACCTGATGCAAGTCAAGAGAAACTCGCTAATCTCTCACGGTTGGAGAGGAATAATGGCATGCACGGACTTACTGAATACACATCTAGGCTGGTTAGTTGGTAATTGTGACTCAATAAACATCTAGGAGTTGGGACAAAAGCAAAATTCAAGAGAAAATACCTCAATATGAGGATGTGATCCTAGGAATCAAACCAAGTCTCCAAGGGAAACCAGACATGAGAATATGGACCACGATGACTAGCGGTGTCTACTCCACTAAGGTTAGATATCACGCAGCCATGGAAGATAAAGCTCAATCGTACTTATCACATAACCTATAAGAAGTTAATTGGTAAGTAAACATATGGGATATCAAATCCCCACCAAAAGTCAAGTTGTTTTTATGGAAATATATGTCTAAACCGTTACCTGTTTGAGAACGGCTTGCAGTTAGAATGAGTATTATTAATCCCTCGTGTTACAGATGTGGGGAAATGGAATCGATTACCCACCTATTTCACTAATTTGCTTTTGTAAAGTCGGTTTGAAAGGAAGCCCAACTTATAAGTTATTCAACACCGCCGGCAGAATTATATTATGATCGCTCTTAGAAGCTTTTGAAGACCCTCCAAAAACCCTCTCAAATAGACCTAACAATAAGATCTCTCTCACCATGGATTTGTTGGCATCTGTAGAAAGTGAGAAATAATTTGGTTTTTGACAAAAATTGCAGGTTCACCTTCAAACATCATTCAAGGAGCAATCCTTGATGCAAAGGAATGGACAGATGCTCAATCAAATCTACATGGATCGAAGACAAAAGCGAAACGAGCTAAGGAAAGATCTTCCCATGAAGTTATTTGTCATTTTTATGCCTTTTGGAGAAAGGAATCAAGATCTGCATGTCTGGCTTGTATCTTCAAATCAAGAGGTCGTATCATCTCATCCTAGGCTCAGGCGGCAGAGCATGTGCGATCTCCTTTGCAAGCGGAGGCTTTAGCAATTAGATCAGCTATGGAACAAGCCATCTCCCTCAGATTTTATTCCTTGCAGATCTGCTCAGACTTCGAAATTATTATCAAAGGGCATCACGATCATCAGCCGATTGCAGAAATCCACAACATCGTATCGAATCTCAGAAGTTTATCGATGTCTTTCTCAGATTTACGTTTTTCTTTTATCGCTAGAAGTGAAAACTCTGAAACCGATTTTTTGGCAAAGAGCGTTGTAATTTCACCTAACTCTGTTTCAGGAGTTTAATGGAATTATTGAGAAATCCTTGACAAAAAAAAAGATAATTTTTGTTTTTCACCCGAATAGATATTAACTTATTAAAGCTTTATTTAGATGTAAGAAAACAAGAGGAATAATGAATGTTAGATTGTCACCAAAATTGAAACGATGTAGATAAATTCATAGTATAGGAAAATGAGAGAGTTGCAGAAAGTAGCAACCATCAAAGATACTTACATTTTTGTTCTTAGAATAAGCATACTTATACTCAATCTAAATTTGCTAGGAAACTCTAATGTATATAGATTTACACTCTTCTATTGGGTCATAAGTTGGTTTTTGATCGAACTTTTTTATATATGCTTCAATACCTTGTGTAGCATATATAAATTCAAATTAATTTGTTTTAACCGGTTTTATTCACTAGAAATTTATGAAAATTTTGGAGTAAATTTATGATTTTTTAATGTATTAAACTCTTACTCTTTTTTTTTTCAAATTTCGATTAATTTACTTTTGTTTTTATCAAATTCACTAATTAAAATGACCAATTTTAAATTGCATGAACGATTGCCAAGAAGCAAGTGGCGTATTTGACTTGCCTTTGATATAGTATGGTATTAGGTGGTGAATTCGAATTCTATATAGGTTGAATTGAAAAATTTACTATACATCATACATTTTTGATCCGATTATTGTACAAAAAAAAATTGCATGAACGATCAATATGTAGTCATAAATCAACGAGACAATCAATTTCATCCTCTTTCGCACCCCCAATAATTTGTTGCATTTTTTTAGTATTTTGAAAAGTCATGTGCCTAAGATCAGGATTTTAGAAGAACCAAAAACCTAAGAAGAAGAAATATGGAGTTAGACCATCTCCAACCCATTCCTTTATATTTTATTCCAAAATCGAGTTACTTTATATTTTTTTCTTTTTTTTTCCCAATCTATTACTATATTTTCCACTCCAAAAATAATATTCCAAACCTATTTTGTTTTTACTTTGTTCTATATTTTCAATAAAACCTTTTTACTTTTGATAGATATAATTTCACCCATTAATTTTTGTTGAACAATAGTTTTAGAAAATTATAACTATTATCTAAAAATAAATAATAAATAGAGAAATAAAATATAATTTGTTTTTCAAAAATTTACTAAATTTATTTAAAAAACTAGAATGTGGTTTATGGTAATAATTTTGTGAGTTTAGCGAAAATTTATAAAAGTGTTTTTTTTTAATATTAAGGTTTTAAATATTTTTGTTTCTCTATCTTGGTACTAACTATGTATGTTTTCATGTTGTTATTTTTTTTAAGAAACATATAATTTTATTAAGCATAATTGATATAAATAATTTTGTTTAGGTACAAAATAAAAAAATTAAAATTCGAATGAGTCATTTGTAAATATAAAAATCTCACTCCAAAATAGAGGAATGAATAGCATTACTCCAAATGAAGTTGGGGTGAGATTTGAAGTTGGATTGGAAATAATTTTATTCCATAAATGTGTATTAGAGACGAAAATAGAGTTAGGGTTAAGACGCCATTAAAGCATCACCAATAGTTTACTCCAGTTTCTACCAAAGTTTCTACCAAATATAAAGTATTCCACTTTTTACTCTAAATAAATATTTTAATACTATTTTGATATATCAACTTATTATTAATTTCTAAAATATATTTTTACTTTTTCAAATATATATATTCTATCCACTTATATTAATTTAAAAATAAATAATTCATAATAATATTAACAAAATTAAACTTTTAATTAAAATAATTTAATCAACAAAATCAAACTTTTAATTAAAATAGTCCATAACAATATTAACAAAATTCGATTTTGGTTGAAATTTTTTAAGATTGTCTTCTCATTTCCCGATTGATGAAATTGGGAGAGGTTTGGGTGCTGTTCGTGATCTCAAAAAAGGAGAATTGGTTTTAAAAGTCCCGAGAAACGCGTTGATGATTACAGAATCCATGATCGCAAGAGATCAGAGGTTGAACGATGCAGTTAATCTCCACGGATCACTTTCTTCGACTCAGATTATGTCTCTTGACCAATTGAATGTGTTCTGTCTTCTATCTGAGAAAAGCTCAAAGACTCAGAATCGTTGACATTACAGGTACTGAGTGTATGCTTATTATATGAGATGAGCAAGGGGAAGAGCTCTTTCTGGTACCCATACATGGTGCATTTACCTCGTGACTATGATCTCTTGGCTACATTTGGGGAATTCGAGAAGCAAGCCTTACAAGTTCTGTGTTCAGTACGCTTTTGATTTTGAATAGGTTAGATACTTAGATCTCATGTTTCTAGATTGAGATCATGTTCTTCCTTTCTTTCTTTTTTTCTGCTGATTTCAACTCTAAAAGTGGAGTTTTGCGATCATCTCCTTGGGTTGAAGATGCTGTTTGGGCTACTGAGAAAGCCCTAGCCAAGTCTCAGTCTGAGTGGAAGGAAGCTGTATCGTTGATGAAGATGTTAGATCTCAAGCCGAAGTTTCAGAGTCTCCAGGCATGGATTTGGACTTCTGCAACGGTTAGCACACTTCATCTGTCACATGAAAGATGTTCCGAGAAATTGAGAATAATTGATGAACTCATGTGTTAAGCTTAGGCCTTCATGACTCTTGCCTACGTTCTATAAATTTACAGCTTCGAACTTTTTTTTCTGTTTGAAGATATCCTCTCGGACGCTGCATATACCATGGGATAGTGCTGGCTGCTTGTGTCCTGTGGGTGACTTGTTTAACTACGATGCTCCTGGATATGATTTGAATACCTCCGAAGGTCCTGAGGACACAATCGAGACATTATCGCCTCAGTCTGTTTCCACTACTAATCATGAGTGCCAGAATGGTGTGGAAGAAGCAGGACTTCTTGTTGAGACACAGTCTGAAAGGCTCACGGATGGTGGATTTGAGGAAGATGCCAATGTGTAATGCCTCTATGCAAGAAGAAATTATCAGCAAGGAGAACAGGTACAAGTCCTTAACTAGCATTGTTACAGCTGTGCAGCATAAGATAAAAGATACTAAATGGTGAGGGACCTGTATTTCTGGGTATAGGTTCTTCTATGTTACGGGACTTACACAAATATTGAGCTTCTTGAGCACTATGGGTTTATGTTAGAAGAGAATTCAAATGACAAGGTCTTCATTCCTTTGGAAACCAGCCTTTATTCTCTTGCTTCATCATGGCCTAAAGATTCTTTATTCATTCATCAAGACGGTAAGCCATCTTTTGCACATGTGTCCACGTTGAGACTGTGGCTGATCCCACAAAGCCAGCGTGACAATTCGATTATGCACCTTGTTTATGCTGGATCTCAGATATCTGTTAAGAATGAGATTCAAGTCATGAAGTGGATTTCAGAGAAATGTAGAAGTATCTTAAGGGATCTGCCAACTTCTGTTCCAGAGGACTCTGTGCTTCTTCATAACATTGATAAACTTCAAGACCCCAAATTGCATCTGGTGCAGAAAGAAGTAGAAGCTTTTCGCAGTGAAGTACGCGCTTTTCTCGAGGTGACTCGTTTGTGGGATGCGAATGGTTTTTCTGGAAAAGCTGTAGAATTTTCCAGGAAAACTAACAGGATGATGAACAAATGGAGATTGTCCGTGCAGTGGAGGCTAAGCTACAAGAGAATTCTTGCAGATTTCATTTCTTATTGTAATGAGAAAATTAATAATCTCTCAGGTACCCAATGTAGGATAAGAGATTTGTAATGTATATCAAAATTGACCCTTTTTAATGTATCAGTGCTCGAACAAGACTCTTATCATTGTTTTTACATCTATAGAGAAGTCAAAAACAATTACTTGTACTCGGTAAAATCTACTGTTATATCGTCATCAATTGCAAGTAACAAATCAAAGATAGTAAGCTAAAGCCAAACAGATGAGGAGATCTGTGAGGATGAGACCAACAACGTCAAAGACAAATTTTGGAGCAAATAAACCCCAAACCTGCAAGAACACGAAAGAGATGTTTTAGTCACAGAAACAACACAAGTGCCTTTGATTTGAGTGAATCTTTCTGTGTTTACCATCAGATGTCTTCTGTGGATGGTGACGCAGAGGATTGTAGCTGTTACAGTAGTTGCGGATATAACTCCATAGAGCATATACATCTGATGAATATAAATTTTCTGATATGAATTTCTTCTAGAAAGATATCAAAAATGAATAGATATGAAGACGCCTTACTTTAAACAACTGTTGGTGCATTATGCCACGAGCCTGAGGAGTTTGTGAGTGGATCGGTATGAGGAGAGGAAGTCCAAATACAGAAAGGATGATTGAGAATCCATATGTTTCGATCGTCAAAAGAATGGCTTGTCGTATTAGCACAAACTCATCAAACCTGTATAAAATATGTAAGCAAACCATCATATAGAAAAATGACTCTATTTTTGTTTCAGTTTATGGAAGTTGGACATACCCAACAAATGCAGCTCCATAACGTAGCCCATCAAAAGCGCACCAATGCCCGCTTGCGAAAAACATGCATATAGAAAGAAGACTCCATTGCATCACAGAGAGAGGATTTAGTTTCAAGAACTTGTTCTGTCCATCTGGTTGTGTCTTTCTCTCTACACCCTCCAGCCTCACTATACAGTAACCTACATAGATTTAACAGCATGAGTAAAAAGTGACTTGTTGCCATCTTTCATATAAAGCTTTTTGCTTTGAGAGTCAACAAGTGTGGAGAATATACTACCAGCCAGCAAATATGCTAATGCAAGCATTGATCCTTGCTTCCTCGACAATAGAATTACTGGCGCACTACAAGCAGATACAAGAGCGACAATTTTGGTGGTCCAATTCGTGTTTTGTCCTCCGCATATACGGGCAGAAGCTAAGAGGAAGAGCTGCACCAATCCTATAAGATAAATCGTTTGAGGGATGCGGTTTTTTCCTCCAGTCACTTGAAGTAAATCATCTAAACCAAATATCTTGCACTCTGAAGCCCAGAGCAAAGCTATCAGAAAGTAGCTTATCATACTACCAACAGTCAGATACTTCCACAGCCCTTCACTGGGTGGCTTAGCTATTGCGATGTGGAGCATGCAAATGAGTATGATCACAGATAGAATGGGTGCAATTTCAATCGCATATGTCAATGCTGGATAATCTGGAGCAATCCCAAGCATCGACGATGGTGAGCTACTCATAAACTGAGAAGTTGCAGCTTGCTTTGTCAACCCAATATCTATAGACACTCTGAGAACAAAAACCATTGCAAGAAATATAACAGCCTGCAGACAAGATAATTGAATATTATTACCCGCCAAGCAACTTAGAAGGTAATTACCAGAACTAAAAAGACACTGACTTCTTTCCGCATTGTTTTTCGCATAATCGAATACCGCAGCTTGATAAGTCCAGTTGTTGCCAGGAGAAAGTTTGCAACTTTTCCCTCTTCCACTATTGACACAAAAGTTCTATGTTAGCAGAAAGAGAAAAGAAGGAGAAAGCACAACCTTTAAATTACTTGAAACTTACAAATATAACTGTTGGAAAGAAAGCTACATGCACGAATTGTTACTATAAAGAGAGTGACAGCTGCACCAGTGGATAATCCAGAATTCACTGCATAAGATTTGTCGCCATGGAGAACAGAAAGAAGCTGAAGGATGAGTGATATAACCAATATCCCAAACCCAGTAATCATTAGGTTCAGATTGAACTCTGTCCACTTAGACCGTGCAAGTTCCACGACGCTTGAGAAGAAATTCAAATATGCTGCAACTTGATCTTTAAGGGCAGACATATTTTTACTGTCCTCATCACCATTTCCATCGACCAATATGTGTTTGACATAATTAGACCAATTCTGTTCCGCTGTGGAATATAGATCTGATATACTCGACATATCATCCGAAGAGAAACCAACAACGGATGAATTAGAATATAAATCTATATATCTTTTCACCTGCAGATTAATGTAATCGAAAAATGAGAGTCCAAAAACAGAACATCATTACAAGAACTTGAAGTTTTCAACCAAAGGACACTGTTACCTGCCAAGCATTCACACAAAGGACATTCACATAACTTTTCATCCACTCTTTTAAGGCTGACTGGGTGCCAAGATAGCCCAACTTAATGTTATCCAAATTCCAGCTGCCGGATCCAAGGGCATAGAGTTCAGGGTTGACATGCCCAATGCTGAAATTTTAAAATTTATAACTAACTGTTACAAAAATTAATATGTGCAGGCGGATATTTTCCTGAATAGAAGCAGCAAACTAAATTTGATAATGATCCTTACAAGGCACCTTCCAAAAGGAAAAGAAATCCCAAGCAAAGCTGACAATGTTGCCGCAAAATCAAGCTGCAAATAGATCAAAATTAATAAGTCTGTCAAAGGAAAGGAATTGCGCAAAATTTGATACTGACCTGCTCAATGGAGCTGATGCAAATTTTCTTCCCATCCTGACATTAAGAGTAACCCAATATAATCCCAGCAATAAAATATCTCAAAGTCAAAATCTTATGACCTCACACATCACAATTACCTTATTTTGTTTACAAGATGAGGTATCGAACTCAAGAGGAACGGATGTTGTATGTCTCTTTGTACTCATGGCGAACATGGATGTTTCTACCTGTACAGGGATTTACAAGTAAAGGTGGGTTAATAATTTTAAAGCAGAGTTAGTAGTAGAAGAAAACCAATTTCTTACCTCTTCGGCAGTCCCTCCCCCATGATCCCCATTTAATGTCTGTCCATGATCACCCATTACAATAAGCATACTACTCTCATGCAAACCACCTGGCCCCGCCTGGCCCTCCAATATATTGATGACTTTCTAGACGAGGAAAGTTAGAGTGAAAATGAAACAAGATTTCCATATAATATACTAACTGGCAACTGCCACTGGAGGAAGCAATTAAAAGTTAGCGGTAAGATGGTTAACTTTAGTTGCAACCATTTTTAACAGGGGATGAAAGGGACTAAATTTACCTCTAAAACTGTATTATATTGCTCCAGCTTATTAATCATTGGGATGGAATCCACTCCATATATGTGCCCAGCATGGTCCTGCAAATATGAAATTAGTTATTTCAAAGAGATGAATAGGATGATGACAAAGAAAAAAGATTAAAAGAGAGTTGCTAGCATACCACACCAAGAAAATGTGCAATTAGAACGTCCCAGTCGTCTTTGTAAAGAGTTGGAAGTAGATGCTCAATGCATCCATTGTCAACCTGTAAAACCACGAGCAATGTCATACAGTTTAACACTTACATAGGCTCTACTCACAAAAGTTATCTTGGAAAGAAACATGATAATAAAGGAACAAAAAAATTAATCACTTACAGTATCAAGGTCTTTAACATTGAAGGAAGGGAAAGGATACGACTTTTGAAATTGATTTGGGAACAACTGTGTCCAAGTATCATCACCCATCATCACCACCCGTTTCCCATTTAACACTAACTATGCATATATAGAATCCATTCAAGTTATAACCATGCAACCAATCGAAGTGGCATTAGAAAACAAAAACTTTGTTTATTGAGATAAGCATAAACCTGATTGATGAAGTTATCTTCAACAATAGCAGGAGCACCGAAACTATTCCCAACATCGATAAAAGTAGGCAGTCCACCTGTTGTTAATCCCTGAATTCGCAGCAAAAGAATTCACACACTAGAATTCGAAAAGAGCTGAAGCAATCCATGTAGTCAAGAAACTAGAAATTGTATAAACATTTGGAACCTTGAGACGTTGCAAACTCGTTGTGGGAGGGTCGGCAAAAGCCTTAAAGATCTTAGCAGACGATTCGTTAGCAAATGCAAGCTTCTGCAAGATTGTCAATTTGTCCATCCATGGCTTTGGCTCTGTCAATTAGATAATTATTTATAGTTTTATTACTCAGATCAGTAACAGGCAAGACTACACACTTAGATATTGCCAAATCACCTGAGAAGAAAGCACTCGGGGCAACAAAGTCGATTCTGAAAAAAAAAACAAAAATCAGAAGAACATCATGAAATGCTTATGTATTTATGATATTGATTCTGACAATTTCAAGACCAATCAATCTTCAAACCTGAGAGCATCCAAGACGATGATGACGACGCGATCGACAACCGGTTTGTTCCAACATTTCGGCTGATTCTGAATTTTGCTGGAATTGGAGTCCGAATCGTGATTTGGACGTGGAGAAGCAAAGCAAGGAGAGAGAGAAACGTCGGAGCAAGTACTATGAAAAGGAAGCTCTGTTCGAGTAAGAAGAAACCCACGCGTGAAAATCAGAATGGCGATAGAGTGGATAAAGAGAAACCCTATAGCGATCAGTTTGTTATTCTTCAGACTTATTTCCATCTTCAGATCAAATTTCTCCGGTTGTGTTCTCCCACGTAAGATTTCGCCGTGACGGCGGCAAAATGGACTAAACACTAAGTGATGAAGACGTAAATGAAGAAACGTTGTCGTTTATACGAAAAGTAATAATCGAGCTTTGCTGCGTTTGCGTTTTTGTTTACCGTTTACGCGTTTAAATGTGGGAGATATCGTTTTTTTTTTTTTTACTTCATACTTCAATATATTAATGTGAAAGGACATACTCTTCATGAAGAACATGAGAGATAGAAGGTGGAATAAGAGGAAAGAAATGATACAAAGCGTTAACGTTATGTGAACAAGCTAAGATGTCGGAAAAACGGCCAATTTCAAAACGAACTTTCTCTGCCGTGCTGATTTCAAATCGAACTATACGACCGTACGTAAACCTAATTTAAAAGCTTAAAAATTCAAATTTCTTACATGAACTTTATTTTTTTTGCCGTTTTCTTATTTGACTGTTAGAGGCGTTAATTGACCGTTAGTTGACCATTAATTGACTGTTAACATGTTGCGAAAACGGCCTATTTCAAAGCAAACTTTCCATGTCGTGCCGATTTCAAAGCGAACTTTCCTTGCTGTGCCGATTTCAAAGAAAATTATAGGACTGTGCGTAAACCTAATTTAAAAGCTTAAAAACTCAAATTTCCTACATGAACTTAATTCTGTTTGCCGTTTTCTTAATTGACTGTTAGAGGTGTTAGTCAACCGTTAATTACACGTTAATTGACCAAT
This sequence comes from Lepidium didymum, assembly GCA_963920545.1. Lineage (NCBI taxonomy): Eukaryota > Viridiplantae > Streptophyta > Magnoliopsida > Brassicales > Brassicaceae > Lepidium > Lepidium didymum. Next base: position 13,636,005 of record OY986996.1, read on the forward strand.
ATTGTCTAGTGATGGTCTAATTATGTAGTTTATGTGATCTTGTTAATTACACTAAAGATCATTAAAATATTCTTTTAATGATGTTATTAATATGATTAATATAGGCTGTATTCCGACAGTATCAAGCGATTAAAAATTGTTCATCAACTTAAGTAAAAGATAATAATAAAGAAAGTAAAATATGTTGCAGCGATTACACTAATGAATGTTAATGGTAGTGTTTGATCACAGAAGAAAACATCATATCTTCAACTGGTCGATGCGACCATATTTATAGTGTTACCCGTGTTATTTTTGTATAATTGTATTTCATTTGAGTCATAATTATTGTGTCGCTCAGCAACCTTAAAAATGAACAAGGCTTAAGTATCCAAAAAATTTATGTTTAATTTTGTAATTTTAATACTAAATGTTCATTACTATTTTAAGTGTCAGTGATAAAATAATATTTTAATGATCTTCAGTGTAATTAACAAGATCACATGAACTACATAATTAAACCATCACTAGATAATATTGGTCAATTAACGTGTAATTAACGGTTGACTAACACCTCTAACAGTCAGTTAAGAAAACGGCAAACAAAATTAAGTTCATGTAGGAAATTTGAGTTTTTAAGCTTTTAAATTAGGTTTACGCATAGTCCTATAATTCGCTTTGAAATCGGCACGGCAAGAAAAGTTCTCTTTGAAATCGGCACGACAAAGAAAGTTTGCTTTGAAATAGGCCGTTTTCGCAACATGTTAACGGTCAACTAATGGTCAATTAACGCCTCTAAGAGTCAAATAACATAACGGCAAACGGAGTAAAGTTAATGTAGGAAATTTGAATTTTTATGCTTTGAAATTAGGTTTACGCATGATCGTATAGTTCGGTTTGAAATCGGCACGGCGGAGAAAGTTCACTTTGAAATTGGCCGTTTTCCCCTAAGATGTCAGCCACTTTATTGTAGGAACGATTCACCCAATGAAATTCAGCATGTTGGAATCGCGATTTCCAGAATTCAATCTCCTGAACCCAATTGTGTAAGCCAAAATTGGATTGTTGATCTTGTAAAATCTGAAAAAAAACTGGTTGGTTATCACCTTCGAAAATAACCTTACGGTAGCCTTTTATCCACATTTGTTGCATAGCAATGAGAAGAGCTTCAGATTCTAGGGATGAAGAACAGTAAGAGCCCGATTTACTACCAGTTTCCAAATAGATTCCATGACTGTCTCTCGCAATCCAAGCAGCATTCGAGGCTGTTGTAGTGTTGAGAAAACTACAATCAAAGTTACATTTGATGAAAGATTCTGGTGGCCGAGACCAGTGTTGTGGGTCGGAAGTACGAGAAGAATGTAGGGTTAAGGATGAAGATTGTATAGAGGTAGTGAGAGATATCGTTTTAATCTCAAAAACGAATTATATTATTAATAATTGTAGGCTAATACATTAAGCCACATAACAAAAAAATGATAGAGTAAAGGGCCACACAAAGCTCAAATCTAGAGAAACCCTAGAATTATGTGACTTTGTTCAAGCCAGCCGCCGCTGATGAGATGACGCTAGTCCTTAGTCATTTGGTTGCCTCGTCGCCGAAAATTTCAGTGCATGTCCCTCTCTTCGTACCATGACCCCTACCAGGAAGCTCCAAACCGACAGATTCAAATATTTTAGATTTGAATCTTTGCTCACCATCAAGTTGATCGGTAGCAGTGGTGTCTGTTATTTCTCAGATGTTGGGGCTATTGTCAAGATTCAGAGAAGATCTCAGCCTCCAAAGAACAGCAGATTCGCAGTGGAGAAGATGACTATTACTCACCAAAGTGAGGAGGAACGGCCAAGAAAGCCGGTTGACATCCAACAAATAGTCGGAGAAAAAACATAGAAAAAACTCTGGAGGAAGAAAGAAATCCATTACTCGCAAAGACAAGAAGAGAACGGCCAAAAAAGCCAATGCAAACAACATGCAAGCAGTGATAAAAGAGAGAATTTCAGAAGAAGAAAAGAGAAGATTTGGGCCAAAAGTAAAATATAAAAAAAGAAACTAAAAGAGCAAAGAAGGTTCAGCACCGGCGCTGTGGTAGCCGTCGTTTGCCGGACCCAGATAAGAATCAGAACTTTGAGGACTTTAGAGAGAAGCAAAAGAGTTTTTGATTAAAAAAAAATTTGCTTTAGTAATTTTTAGGCCTGGGTTTTCGGTCAAACCCGAATAAACCGAAGCAGACCGAACTAAGAAACAATTGAATCGAGACCGAAATAATATAGCAAATAAACTGGTCGGCTAAAATCGAAATTGATTTCGGTTTGCGGTTAATTCGGTTCGGATTTTGGTTTAATGTTCGGTTTAATTAAACCGAACATTAAACCTACTTTCATTAACGCAAACAGAATCATTTCTTCAGTCTCCTTCTCTCTCTTCGAATCCGAACCCTTTCTTTCTCTCTTGTGCGATTTTATCGCGATTTCTTCTTCCCTTCTTCGATCTTCTTCTGTTCTTTGTTCTTCCTCTTTCGTCGTGATTTCTGCGTTCCTTCGACTGGAATTCTTCTCTCAGTTCGTTCAGGTACGAATCATCCAATCGTTCTCGCATTTTTTGTATTTTTTTCCGATTAGGGTTTTTTAAAATTTGTGCGATTTTGATTTTTTCCTTTTGTAATCTCCTCTTCTTACGTAATATTGTTATAGATATGTTCAATGGATTCAAATCGGACTTAATTTGTCCGTTCGATTTCTAGGGTTTTTTTTTGTCCGATTAGGGTTGCCAAAAATTTGGGGGTTTTTGATTTTTTTCGTTTCTAATCTCTTATTCTTTCGTATTCTTGTTATATTTGTTTTCAATTGATTCAAATCGGACTTAATTTGTCCGTTCGATTTCTAGGGTTTTCAAAAATTGGAGGTTTTCAATTTTTTTCGTTGCTAATCTCTTATTCTTTCGTATTCTTGTTATATTTGTTTTCAATTGATTCAAATCGGACTTAATTTGTCCGTTCGATTTCTAGGGTTTTTTTTTCCCGATTAGGGTTTTCAAAATTTGGGGGTATTCGATTTTTACGTTTGGAAATCACTTGTTTATAGTTATTCTACATATAATTATGTTCAATTGCATAGATTCGAACTTACTTTGTTCCGATTAGGGTTTTCGGATTATGTGTTTGTTGTGTGTGTTATTAATGGGTCCATTCTTGTTTGTTATGTTTTTGTGATATGTAATTGTTATGTGATTACTAACTGACCATTTGTTGTTTGAGTGTATGACCACAGATGGATTCAAATACCATTGAAGTCGACGGGCCACCAAGTCCAGAGCTTCAAATACCACAGCAATCTGCCGGCTCGAAGAGAGCAGAAAGCCAAAGGTCAGAAACCTCTGTCTTACCACCAAAACCAAAGAAAAAATTTGCAAAACAGGCAACGGTATGGCAGCACTTTATAGTAAAAGAAGATAACCCTAGTAAATGTATTTGCAAATACTGTAGAGTAGAAATAGGTTGGGATAGTAAGACTGTAGGTACTAGTCCTATGAAGGGTCATAAAGGTAGATGTAAGATGTATAAGGATTTCAAAGATAGAGAGAAACAAAAGATTATAGGTAGTGATTGCGCTGGTAAAGTAATGCATCAAAGTTTCCTGTGTTGTCCGAGCTTGCTAGAGACGTTTTAGCAATTCAAATGTCCTCTGTTGCTTCTGAGTCATGTTTCAGTACAAGTGGACGTGTTTTGGATCCCTATAGGAGTAGTTTAACTCCATACATGGTAGAGGTCTTGCTCTGCTTGCAGCAGTGGTTAAGATGTGGGTATAAAGATGCAGAGAAAGTTGCAAACCTATCTCAAATGCTTGAAGAAACTGAATTTTTTGAAATTCTTGGTTTGTGTTTTGTTTCAAATTTTACTTGTTTATATATTCTTTGTTTACCAAGATATGTCTCATTGTCTTCATTTGTTTTGATGTCTGCATATGCAAGGAATCAAATGGCCTCCACTCAGACTTCTCAATCGACTCATTCAGCTCAATAGGAGTAGGATTATCACCAAGTTTCACCTCTGTTTCATTCCTTATCTGTTTATTTACTTCTCTGTTAGGTTTTTTCGGTTCAAATCGGGTTTTTCGGTTTGAACCAGCTGTATACTTTCGGTTTATCCAGTTTATGTATCAATATTGTCAGATTCGTTACAATTTTGGTTCTATTCGGGTTAAGAAACTGAATTTTTGTTTTATTTCGGTTTGGTTCGGACTTTAAATTTTTCAGGAAACCTGAACCGATTAAACCAACTTCTGAACCGAATTGAACCGAAATTAATTTCGGTTTAATTCGGCCATTTTATTAAAATCCGAATAACCCGAAAACCCGATTAAACCGAACCGATTAACCCAATTAAACCGAACGCCCAGGAGTAGTAATTTTGGTTTTGGCTCTACGTTATTATGTCCATTGGATTTGGTAAAATATTTAGAAATAGATTTATTTAATTCTAATTTATAAAATATTTGTAGATAGAAAAAAAAGAAAAGAAAAACAATAGCTTTTTTTTCCATCAAACCTTCTTTATTCCATATGCCCAATGGGCTATGATAATAAACATGATACAAAAGCCACATGCCCAATTACACAAAGATAAACATTATCCTTAACTTTAAATACAATATATCCACGTGTCTTGTTACGTATTCAACTACACCGATTTGCTTCCGTCGACAATTGTGATCGGAAAACATCTCTAGCCGTCCGATTGTGCCGCATCTATTCGGAAACCAATAAATTTCCTCATCGGCAGTCATTGTCTACAATAAGAACCAATGTTGTCGAGGTCCAATATATAGATCCACCAGAGATGATTTAATCTCCACACTTAAACCACCAATAAATAAAAGGAGATAAGCAACTGTCGCAGGTAAAGAGGATTCTCTAGTTAGTATAGTTGAGGTCTTAAGGATTTCGACCATGGCATGTAAAAGATTTCGACGAATAACAAAGAGAAAGCGATTTCCTAAATCGGAATCGAGATTTGAAAACTAAAACCGGAATTTTTATTACCCTAACCTATACCGATTAACAACTGAAATTCGAAGAGAAACCAAAGCAAAATAAGACCAGACCATACATCGAAACAAAGGCAGAGAAAACTCTGATTTTGAACTGTCAAAAGCTATACCGACGAGATCGGAATATATAACCGGCAGTGAAAATTCCAGAGCAGTTACCGGCTAAACCGGACGGTAACCTCCACCGGAGTCGCCAGTCGAACCGGTCTCTCTAAAAGATAAACCATCGTGACGCTGGAAACAGAGCTTCGTCAGTAAAAAGATAAAAACTCTTTTGAAGGAGAAAGACTAAAGAGTTATATTATAATTAAAAGGGGTATTTAACATAACTTACAATTCAAAAAAGTTATTTAATAAAAGCTTGAAAAAATGGATTATTTCGAATAATTTAAAACTTAAAATGGCTAGTGTGTACAAAACTCTCATTTTCTTAGTATAGTAAACATATCACAAACTTGATTTTTTATTTCATATGTTGCAATTAATATTATATGTAGTTATGTGTATACGAATAATACTGAAAGTAGTTCTACATACTTATGGACTTTGAAATTTATTTTTTGTTAAATATTCATTTGTATATTATTTTATACTAGAATTTGATTCCAAACAATCAGTAATATTATGTAGACAAAATTTGAACTTAGAATTTTAGTTCTTTAATTGGATGATAATACTCGATTTATGACTCAAACTTATTTCTAAAACTATCTATAAAAATTATATGCAGTAAGGTCAAATCGAACTCTAGATGCATAAGTAAAGTATTTAACCACCAGATAAAACTGTATCTGAATTTTACGGGGTCCCATTCAAAATATTGAACCAACGATACAAAATATATAGAAAAAATTTAAAGTTAAATAAAATTCATGTTGAAAGAAAAAATAATAGTATTGTAAACAATTAACAACTATGTTTCTAAAAAATATTTTTCTTGTATTTTTCTCTATAAAATCATTCATCAAAATTGCATAATCAATATTTTAAACATGTTTTATTCTATCAATAACATAGCCAATCCATTTAGTTTTTCTTGTGACATAGTCGACCGTATGTAAAATTTTATTAACTTCAATTTAGAGAAACTTATTTCGGCTGAAACAACTAAAACCTGAATGGTGAGCATTACTCTATATGCAACTCATACATTTGGATAAAAATTCTTGAATCTCTTCAAATATTCAAAAAATCAAATACATTTGTGGTCTTCTTTAAATGGTTCGTGAAAATTTCTTTGAAACCTTTTATATCTAGAAATATATCACTTAAATATCTAAAATTTCTCGAAAAGTTTCAATCTTATTAATTGAATATAATATTGGCATCCCAAAAATTTAACACCAAACAATAACTTGTGAAAAGATGGAAAGTGGTGAAGAGATGACGGCGGGTGCGACAATGGAGGTGGGACAGTTAAGGAAAGGGTTGTGAGGAAACACGATAAAGGTAGTTGGAGTGCCATGCAAAAGAATTCCAGCTTGCTTTGGTGTATTAAAAGATGCCGTCGACGGTGGGCTAATCATCTCCAACCACATCTAAAAAACAGATCGTTTAGTTAAAAATTTATTTCATATTCTTAGAAAATCCAAAAAAATTCACATAACAAATTAATTTGAGAGATCTTATAGATAAAAATAATAATATTAGATTATTCTAGTATGTGTAGAAATATATAAAATTAGTGCCATAGTCACAAAAGATTTATTATTACAAAAATGTTATTTGTTATTTTTCCTTCAAAAAAAATGTTTGATAACAAAATTCAACAAAATAATAGCAACATATATTTATATCCATTAAAATTTAGATACCTTGTATGTTCTTTATCAAACATATATGTATATCCATCATATTCATTATTAAGAATTATTGCACATTCTAGTTTTGTACTAGCGCAATAATGCGGGAAATATTAAATTCTTTAATTTTTCAAATGCTTCTAAATAATAGATGAAATATTCAGCTTATTTTATTGACTTCAGTAAAATATTTCTTAAATTTTTATTATATAATCTTATTTACGTAATATTATCTGATAAAAATGATGATATATATATATAAGCTTGATATATATTTTAAAAATGGGCAAATTTTTCAACGTGAACCAAATTTTTTAAATACAAATTGAGATTACTAACGTGGACCTTATTATCAAACAATCCAAATTACTGTATTTCTAACTGAATCAAATGTGAATTATGAGAACTCAAACCAAACTAATCAAAATTCATCATAATGACTAATATTTTAATTAACATATTAAAATTTGTATGTAGTGTATAAAAATTTCTCAGTTTTGTAGGTTCCAAATAATAATAAGCTAATACCAAATTTATTCAACTGACTACTTATCCCTCTATCATAAATCTTACCACTATTTTTTATATATTCAATTCCTTACCGCAAAACGTATCTCAATTTTTTGACATTTTTCATCATTTAGGTATCAAATTTTTTCTTTTTTTATATGTCCATTTTTGTCATATTAGTAACAATACAAGAGTTAGCCTAGTCGTCTATTATTTCTTGATATTTTTTTTATTAATTAGTATTTATTGTATTTGTAGAGAATTAAATTTTTATGATCTGTTGTAATCAAATAAAATGATTGGTTGTGAGATTTAAATTAAGTGTTGATGTGTAATTTTCTCATGTCTCCGAAAAGCTAATCTGTGAGTTTGAGAGACACCAACCTTGTTTTTATATATATAGTTGTCCAATGTGGAAAATAAATGGTTGTCGGTCTTATTCCACTTTGAAACTTTCATATAACAACACATATACCCAAAATATGAGTTTAAATCCAGATAATTGTGGAACCAAAGTTTTAATTACACCCCAAATTTGAAGTAACTGACTCATTCCACCACAAGTTTAAGGCAAAAGGTGAATTGCATGGTTCTGGTTTATTACGATTCATTGTTTACCAACACTGATGGTTTAAGATGATAATCAGATCATTAGCTAGTCGTAAACCAATTATAAGACCTGACTGTTTTTTATGACCAGATTGTGTCAACAAAAAATAAGTGTGTAATCGAAAACCCCTTTTTGAACCCTAAAAGTCGCAAACACATAAATTTGTACCTGGAGTGAGGCGATTGCGTGAGAGAGCTTGATCGAGAGAGACGATGGAAATATATATGGATTCACTGCACTTTGTTTTGGTTGTTGAGAGAGAAATCCTTGACGAAAACGATGATGAAGAACACAAAAGACATATCAATCAACTGAAACTTGAACTACTGGAGTTTCGTGATGAACCTTGAATCACCCACAACGAGCTGCCAGAAAGTGACGACGAAGGGGGATGGCAAGGGACGACGGAGGATCTTCACACATCGAAAAAACATAGATAATTTCCACTCGGGTGAAAGTATGCTTTCGGAAGATATAGCTTTCTTCAACGTCATGGGCTTCAAGGAGGTTGTCACTAATTTTTCTATCACAAATGGGTATAACTTCACGTGGTATACGTATGAAAAAATGAAATGTGCTTACAAGTGTGTCGGTGGTAGGGGTTGTACTTGGAGAATATATTGCTTTAGGACTGAAAGAAATTATGTGTGGAAGATTAGAGTATTCTACAAACTCCACTCTTGCTCACCTAATGGAAATTGTCATATGATAAAGGTCCATGTTGTAGCTAAGTTGTTCTTAAATAGGATTAGAGATAAACCTGAGTATTACATGCCAATGACGATGGAAGAGTTGATTAAAGCTCAGTGAAAAGTACGGGTTTCAAGACATCAATGTCAAGCTGCAAGAAAAAAGACATTGAAGTGGATTGAAAAAGAGTATGACGAGCAGTTTGCTCGTCTCTGAGACTATGGGGCTGAGATCCTTCATGGTAATCCTGATTCAACTGTAGAGATCGAGACAGTGGGAAATGAAGAATGTCAAGATGTTTTTAGTAGATTTTATGTTTGTTTCGAACAACTTCAGAAGACTTGGAAAGATACATGTCGACGTTTGATAGTGATAGCCGATTGCTTTTTAAGAGGCAAAATGAAAGGGTAACTGCTTGTAGTTTAAGGAAATGATGGAAATAATTAATCAAAATTATCTGATTGCTTGGGGTTGTGTTCAAGTAGATAACACAAGAACTCGTTATGGTTTATAAGAAAAATAAAGGAGGATTTGGAGCTAGTATATGTGGATGGATACATCATTATACCTTACCAGCAAAAAGTATTTTATGGTTTGTCGATTCTATTTGTTTTTTAATTGATATTTACTGAATATTTTAATATCTACATAAAGTTGTTGTCTCTTGGACTACTTCAAACGAGTGTATATGTTGTTGTCTTTGTTTGCTTTGTTTATTCATTTGTAATCACTCGGTCTTTTAATATTGTTTTGTCTCTTTGGCTAGTGTATTGGTTTTGTTATGTGTTTGTATTGTTATGTGTTGGTTTTGTTATGATTAATATTAGCTTTTTTATGTATGATATGTGTTAGGGATTGATAAAAGTAATACAAATTGAGATTCCGATGGTCGAGAATCGTATGTGTGTTGGAAACATTTACGCCAAGCTCAAGAAGAAGCATGGTAAAAATCCATACATGAAACCTCTCGTATGGTCATTGTCTTGGAGCTAAAATGAAGTTGAATATGCAAGAATCCTAGACCGCATTTTTAACTATTATACTCATGTGTATGAGGATATCTTGAAGGCAAATTCGAAGACATGGTGAACAAAATTTTATAAGCTAGGTACTTTCTGCAAGGATGAAACAACTATGTGGATTCTTTTAATGCTTCTATTGTGAAAGAAAGAGAGAAGGCAATTGCCCCCATGTCAGAGATAGTTTGGCGGCTTTCAATGGTTCGTACCTCTAAAAGATTTGAGGTTACCAATAATCACAATGATCTTTGCACACCGTGTATGGAAGAATTCTTGGCCAAAGAACATGCATATGTTGCTATCATCTTTAAGAAGCTATAGCCACATGGAGGAGGACATATCAAGAGGGACTTGTACCGTTGAGAGGTGCTACTTTTTGAGCGTCAACAAATGGGCCAAATGTCCGTCAGTCATCAACACGTTCAATGTCAGGTCGTAAGAAGAAGGATAAAAGGAAAAAAGAGTCAACGAGTCTCCAACAAAGAAGCAACACAACCTCAAGAGGACTGAATTTTGATGCACGTAACCTTAATTCAAGGTTTCATAAGGTATGTAATCTTTCACATTGTTTATCAATCTCATTTACTGTTAATTACCAACTTGGTTTATTTTGATTTTTTTTAAGTCCTCCCAAAGTGATGCTAGCCAAAGTCAGCTAATTCTGGTAGAATCAAGTCAAGGGCAGCTATCTCAAGCAGAGTCTAGTCAAAGACAACCCTCTCAATCCTCATAACACAAGGTTGCTTGATTTTACAAGAACTATAGTAAAACTTCTATAAATTAATAATATTGGGACTTTGAAAAATTATTAATTTAGAGAGGTATTAATTTATCTATTAATTTATTAATTTATATTATAAATAAATAAATATTAATTTTTATAGTATTTTTTAATTGTTAAAATTATTTTAAAAGAATAAATTCAAATCAGTTTTAGATTAATCTTTTAAAAATTATAAATTTTTTAATTTATGATTAATAACCTCAACTATTTTATTTCAGCAGCATATAATACTATTATAATAAAAATGACACATATCAAAATTTTGAAAACTTAAATAAATTTTGGTTATTTTTTATGACATGTTATACTACAATTTCATATTTTGAAAATAGAACACAACAACTGTTTTATAGAGTTGAGATATAGGAAAAAAAAAATTTTAAATCATACTTTAATATATCAACTTATTTATATATATATATGTGTGTAAATTTGGATGATTATTAATTTATGATATTATTGAGACTATATTTTTATATAGAGGTTTCAAAATAATTATTATCTTATTAATTTATTAAATTTGATCAAATTTTACACTGGTCCACCTTGGGACCATTGAATTTTATTATTTTATAGAAGTTATAATTTATGAATGTTCTACTGTATTATGTTGTTGTTTTTTTGCCTGTTTAAAAAGTTTAAATGAGACATTAGATAATCCAAGTGCTTGTAAGTTTTTGTGTTGGGCATTAGATTTTGTCTCGGTCATATTCTCGTTTTATTTGACACAATGTAAGCTACATCCTTTTGGCTTTAATGAACTATGAATCATTGTTGTCAATTGTGTTTTGGTTTAATATTTGTCTCTTATAGTTGTTGTTACTTTTGTTTTGGTTTGAAGATTAATTGCAATATATAAAGACAATGAAACAAGAATCAATAGAGACTTACATCCAAAACACCATCGTTTGAACAATAAAATACACTTACCAACTAAACACATCCGCCAAAACTAGCATAAAGGTAACATAAACCTACCCATCCACCAGATAATAGAGACATTGAAGCTTGTTTCATACTAGAATCTTGAAGCTAATACATCCAACTACAAATCTCACAAACAAGAGAACAACCAACTTTTTAAACCAAACCTTAGCATCCATTAAAATTGTTTCAACTTTTTCTAATATGTCACTCTCAAACTTCCTTTGCATTTTCTCATTTTCCAGCCCTAAAGTAATGAACTCTTGATGAAGACTCTAAATTTTTGAATCCAAACTCTCAATTTAACTTAGTATTGCTTTATCCATCCATTTCAAAACCTGTTTGTCGTTTTTAAGCTACAACCAACATCATTCAATTCACTAAACTCGCTTCTCATCTTTCACAAAAATTACAGATGAAAAATATAGGATGAAATCACTAGGTTTGAGGAATCATTTAGGCTTACCCTGTTAAATGCAGTAAATGCACATATGAAAAATCTCTGATAAGGGCTGCATAGGCATTGGTATTCGGGTTTGGTTTGGATCTTTTCGGGTTTCTGGTTTTCGATTCCATTGATTTAAAACTCATTCAGATATTTTTATTTTTTGGGTCGGGTTCGGGTCTGGATTTAAATATTTTATTTAAATTTATATAAAAATTCAAAATTAGTAAAGATTTAATAGAAACAAAATCTAAAATAGCATAAATTTAACAAAAATATATCATGTACCCATTCGGTTATTGATTTAGTTTCGGTTCGAGTTTGGATTTGGTTCCTTTTTCTGGTCGGTTTTGGTTCATGTATCGGGTATAATGCCCAGGGCTACAGTTGCCTTCAGATTTTGAGAGCTTGAGCTCAATTTTTTCATCGTACCAACATCGACGAGGGACATCATCAACCCTACCTCCAGTTCGAGCACATGAAGACTCCGTCGTTGTCCCTGTAATATTTCTCATTTTCGATGAAAGAATTCCTTTTTTAATTTGCTTCAATTTAGGGTTTGTCAATTGTGATTGCAATTTTGTTTTCTTCTAACGCGGATCATATAACTAGTAAAGAAGAATGTATCCGGGTCATATGGTTTGGGTAAAGAATAGTTGTCGGTTGGGTTTTAAGACTGTACAGTGAACAAACATAAAACCCCAAAAAAATTGTCATATATTCAATTGGGGTAATGTCTACGAAGTCCATTTGGGGAAAATGGTTATCTCTTATCTCCAGTTTTGATCTGTACACCAAATATGATTAATGAAATGTGATTTGCCTATTTTACCCTTATCTTCTATTTTTAGTATTTCATTTTTTCAATTCAATAAATTAATGAATTTACTGAAATTTAAAAAAAGAATGGAACGATATATTACGGTATTGATTTCGATGGCGATGACGTTCTTCGGCGATGCCGATCACCGCTGCCACTGTGAACAATATCTTCATCCTACAAAAATGTCGATGTTAGTATCCAAGTCAATCTGGGTGGAATGCAATTGAACTTCTCTTCCTGCAGATTCTCTTCTCTTTGACTCGACGACAACGACGTGCTCCGATGCCGCCGATATCGCTGCCATAGGGAACCACACCTCCATCGAAACTTTTTTCTGCAACACCTTCTTGTTCTGCATCTCTATCTCTTATCCTATGAAAGTTATTTACCTGGATTTTGATTTGTAAATTGATTGTTTTGCTAGCTTAATTGGTTGAAAGTAATTCAGTATGAGACAATAGAACTTGAAATTGGTAACAATTACGATTCATAGGTTCAATTGTAATGCATTACGGATTAGAACCCGAATTTATCCGTTTTCAGGTGATTTCGCAATAGTATAACTGATTATAATTAGTTCTAGTATTACTTAACTGACTGAGTTTTTTGTTTTTGCAAAATACAATGAGTGACAACATCGTCATATGGTTTAAATACGAAGGTCACTCTGGATGTCTAATGATGTAGCATAAAATATATGATATCACTTTATCGGTGATGGAAGATTGTCTATTCAAAAAGATTACTTTAGATGAATGTAAGTTTAGTTTGCAATTGAGTTTCTACCCACATATGGTCGAGGATGAAGAAAAATGAGTATTTGTGATGATGTGGATATGCGTGGTTATTTTGCATACGTTGATGAACGTAATGGTAGATGTAAAAAAAAAGTTATCCATCTACCATGGAAAGAAGTCGTCCTAGGACACAAACATGAGGAACCCGAGACAAAGATTCCAGTAGATACTATTCGGAGATTCTAAGTTTTTGATTTTATGATGTCTTTATTTTTTATTTGTAAAATTATATATTACTTCGTAAAATTAGTCCTGGTTTATGCAATTTTTCATGTTAAACTGGTATGCAATATTATGTCTAATATATGAGTAGTACGAATATGTGATATAAGCTATGTATAATTACTATATGTGTATCTAATAGATATGTATATATAAATAATTTGTGAAACATATAAACAAAAATTAAAAATAATCTGGAAAAAAATTGGATAGAGATTACAAAGTTGGAAATTGGTAAACATAATGTTATTTTTGTATAATAATATGTATTAAGAGAGAAATTAAAATAATTTTATATACTAAGGTGTAATGTAACAATCAACACACTATCATACTTATACTTTAAAGGTTACTTTCTAAATAATAACCAATTTAGAAATTTGAAGTTACATAAATCGAAGTTTAAAGAATTTTAATACAACAAACATTTATAATCATAGGATAATATGATGGAATCACATGTATAACTGAAAATAATGTTTTTGAGGATACGTAATACTAATTTTAATGTAAATCATTAAGAGTATAACTCTTTGAAAATTTTGTATAACCATTAACTTGGTATAACTATTGCAAATTTTGGAAATTTGGAAATTTTACTTTCAGTGCCAACAAATATACTTCAACGCCAAAACTATTTTTATATATTTTTTTCTTTTATGAAGCCAAAAAAATTTCTCTCTCCTCATCCTCGCTTACTCTCTTCTCTCTCTCCTGATTTTCTTCTTCTCCAATATCGTTGATTTTGGTTCTTATTCATGTTAGGTTTTCAATTTGTGTGGCGATTTTAGTTCTTATCTAGGTTAGGGTTTTGTTTTTTATTTTGATTTAGGTTATGAATTTCGATTAGGTTATTAAATTTTGATTAGGTTATGAATTTTGATTAGGTTATGATTTCGATTTTAGATTGTAAATGAATTTCAATTTCAGTAGATAATTTCGCGATAGGATAACTGTGTAAAACTAGTACTAGTATTACTATACTGATTGAGCTTTTTGTATTGTTTTGGTAGGATACAATGAGAAACAACGTCAACATATATTTTAAAAGTCAAGATCGCATGTATAGTGTAATATTGAAGATATTAGTAGAAGACATCAGAGAAATGTTGTTAGAATGGGGTGAAAGAATCGAAGAAAATATTGGAAATTTGCAGGAGTTAGTCAAGAAGCTTGGAGGTCGAATCGAAACCCTTTTTGGTCCTTTTCTTTGACAATCCAAACAACTATCATAAGACAAAGATATAATCTTCTTCTTGTACTTCTAAATCTTGATTTTCTTCTTATAATGCTTCTTGATGTTTTTTTCTTGTATTTCTTATTGTACATCTCTACATTCTGAAACATAGAAACAAATTTTCTTACAAACTCAGTAATTTTACCTAGTAGTTATACATAGTTATACGAAGTATTACGAACTCAGTAATTTTACCTAGTTATACGCAGTTTTACGAGTTTCTTCACCTGATTCTTCCCGAGTTTCTTGGGCTCCCTTTCTCCTCTTTGCTCTCCATTGTGTCTTAGCCATCGAGTTAGGTTAGTGAAATTGCACCATAGAATCAAGTAAATTTAGAAATTAGGGTTCAAAATAGGAAAAATAGAAAAAGAGAAAGTTGAAAATCTTTAGTATAGATGATATCGAATCCAACATGTAAAAAAAAATAGAGCGTATGATATTGGAGGAGATCGATTTCGAAAACCTGTTTGAAAAATGAGAAAAAATGGAGGAGAGTAATCGATTTTGTTTTGGGACGTAGGGGAAAGGAAGTTGATCCAAATTTTGACCCAATTCTTTTGGATGGGTGGGTTCAAACCATGTATCAAGTGTAATATTGAGATTTCATTAAAGGTAAACTAGTAAACTAACCATTTTTCGATTTATTTTTATATGTAAACTAAATTGTAATTTAGTGGTGGTGTTTTTAGAGTCTTTTATCTCAAAACGGACTTGGTAGACAATATCCCTATTCAATTAGTAAGTTACGTTAAACTTTGGGTAGAATAGAACTGACACTCATATTTTGTTCAAAAGTGGAAATAGACCAATAACCCGAAAATAAATTGTTAATTTAGTTTAACGTCAGTCTTCCTAAATTATTACCCTTTTTTCCTTCAAGAAATTGTTTCCATAACTGATCACAATAACACTAATGTGGTTTCTCCAATCCACAATGGAACAAGGCAAGGCAGCTAATTACAATCAAGAAAAGCATTATATGGTTCTCCTAGAATACATTTGCTGGCAATAATCAAACCTGCAGCACCATTAGCCTTTCTATTAATGTGATGGAACAATGGCTTGAGCTGTCTCTTGTGCCGATAAGATATATATCGCTTGTAAAGCCCTTTGGTAGCTGAGACTAAGATGCTTAAATCACTTTCTGTCTTTCAACTCATACTACTTCAAACCCAAGATAATCCACATAATTCATTGTCCAAGTTAGGACAGTCACTTCGACATCAAGGTTTAAAATACATTTTAAACCCTACCCATTTGGCTTGCCCTTTTTCAACACTCACTATCCATCCAACTCCATAAGTTTTGGTTCTGTCGTTCAAGTTTATTCGATTCCGGTTTAAACATTTCATAATTGTTTGCATCTTACAAGTCGATAATGTGTCCTTTCAATCAAGTCTTGTGTAAAATACATATATTTTTCCGTCAAGTTCAGGTAAATTTTTAGTAGCCAAAACAAAGACTTCATTGAAAGGACACATTATCTGAACTTGATTTCCTCTGATGAGAGGGAAAAATAAATCGCTCAGTATAATCAGATTCGCTCATTTGGGGAAATTGTCATCACCCCAATCTCCATTATTACCATAAGTTATTTGGCTTACGGAAAAACCCCAAATTTATAAAATCTAGGAGAATTATCAACACATTCATAAGAACAAAAAGTTGAAAGCTTTACAAAAAAAGACTATAAGGAGAAAGTATCAGAATATTGGCTTGACGTCCTCTGATGAGAGGAAGAAATAATCGCTTAGTATAATCAGATTCAATCATTTGGGGAAATTGTCATCACAGCCATTTCTCCATTAACGCATAGTTCAAACGTTTGGAAGAAAATCAAGAAATTTCGAAAACTAACGTATCAATAAATGAATAGTTATCTAAGAAATTGAAGGAGAAGGATCAGAATATTGGCTTGACTTCCTCAGATGAGAGGAAATAATAATCGCTTAGTATAATCAGATTCGATCATTTGGGGAAATTGTCATCACCTCCATATCTCCATTACAAAAAGTTCAAACTTTTGGAAGAAAAAAAGCATCAAATTTTGAAAACGGAACAAACGTTTCAATAAATGAATCGGGATTTATAACAATATTACGGAGAGGATCAGAATATTGGCTTGACTTCCTCTGATGAGAGGAAATATTAATCGCTCAGTATAATCAGATTCGATCATCTGGGGAAATTGTCATCACCTCCAATCTCCATTAATTTATTTTTCCAGAAAAATACACTAAACAATCAAGTGAAAACAGAGCAGGAAACCCTAAGCAGACGATGAAATTCTTAAAAATTTAGCTGATTATACGAGGTTAACACAAAATTAGATTTACCCACTCTGAAAATTCGAGCTGATTGACGAAAGAATCCAGAGGATTTTTTCAAAAGTATTATCAAAACGAATAACAGATTAGGAAAGAGATTTGGCGTCAACTCATACACAACGAACATGAACAAGAACGGTGGTAATCAGTTAAAGTGACGCAAATCTAATGAGGAAAACAAAAACCGACATTGAAGAGCAGAGAAACGATGAAAATCTAACAGAGGAGAAGCCGACGGCTGGTCCTTTTGAGGTAAAGGTTTAGTCCAAGTGTATTTATAGGTGTAGTGAGGTTTATGTCGAGAAACCCTAACGCGCGTGTTATTCACGTGATTTGTTATCTGACGAATTTCTATTGGGTCCTTTATACTTTGTTGGGCTTTGATGACTTGCAAAGTATTTTTAGTATTGGTCAATTCGTTTTTGTTTTCGTGATGTATTTTAAGAAAATAGATTTTTGGACAGGAAAGATAGATTGTGAGAAAAATCACAAACATCAATGTTTTATTTCATACCGATGATTTGGTACATATTTTATTACGGTTTAAGTTTTTTTATATGGATTAGGATTCGGTTTACTTAACCCTTACTAAGATTTTATTTTATTTTATTTATCTATGTTCAAATCTAATTGAATCGATTTTGGATAGCCTATATTTATGTGTTATATAAAGAAGTTGTAACCATGGCTAATATTTCTCAAGAAAAGTTAATGAAAATCTGAAATCTTTCAAAGTATTTTCTTATCCTCTTTTTTCTTTACATGGTATTATAGATTTATATAGATTCTTTACAGAATTTAGCTATGTTGAGCTCTTAGATAAAGTACATTGTGCCATTTGGGATCTTTTTCCTCTCATTTATGTACAAAAGTTTAAACATTATGTGGTTTTTGTGGATGATTGCACTTAGTTCAGTTGGTTTTATCCTCTGAAATGCAAGTTTGACTTCTACGATATCTTCTTTATGTTTCAAAGATTTGTTGAAAATCAATTTGGCAAAAAAATTAAGGTTTTTCAGTCTGATGGTGGTAGTGAATTTGTGAGCAATCGGTTCAAGCTCACCTTTTACTTAACGGTATCAAACACCAAATGTCTTGTCCTCATACTCCCCAACAAAACGGTTTGGCGGAGAGGAAACATAGACATATCACTGAATTAGGATTGTCAATGTTGTTCCATAGCCATGTTTCGCTAAAATACTAGGTCGAGAGCTTCTATACTGCAAATTATCTCAGCAATTTGTTGCATGCATCTGCCTTGAATTCTCAGACACCTTATAAAGCAATTTTCAAAGAAAAACACGTGTGCACTTGCTTATGAGTGGTTGGGAGTGTTTGTTACCCATATTTAAGACCTTATGGTGCCAACAAATTCTAACCACGATCTCTACAATGTGTTTTCTTGGGTTATAATGTTGCCTATAAGGGATATTGTTGCTTGTATCCACCAACTGGCAGAGTGTTCATCACGAGAAGTGCAATCTTTGATGAGGGAGTGTTTCCTTTTACAGATCGGTACAAACATCTCCTCACCAACTACACAACTCCGCTGCTATGTTCTTGGCAATTTGCCTTTCCCAGTCCTTTACACCACAATACGCAGCAAACTATTACCACCTCTCTTCCAAGTCCAGTCAGTTATACGTGTCCACCTATTACTCCTAACACACCAGCTCTCGTATCAGATGGTTACGATATTGATGAAGCTGCTAGTTTTACTGCTGACAACACTATAAAATTTCATCTTAGTGATGATACTCCAACTATTGAGTTTGATCTATCTAAAGAAGTACAATCGGGTCCTGCAATGGAAACACAACGTGCAGCTCCTCTTAATTCTCATCCGATGACAATAAGGGCAAAGGCTGGAATTTCAAAGTCAAATCCTTGATACATTCTTCTCACCACTCCGTCCACCACACCAAGAACAGTCACTCAGGCTCTCAGAGATATAAAGTGGATAGCAACTACGAGAGAAGAAATAGAAGTTCAACATGAAATAAGACATGGCATCTTGTTCCCTTCTCACCTGACATGAACATCCTTAGTTGCAAATAGGTTTTCAAAATCAAGCTGAAGCCAGATGGATCTGTGGACAAATATAGCTCGTTTTGTTGCTAAAGGCTTTGATCAAGAAGAAATGATCGATTATCTCGAAACATTCAGTCCAGTTGTGAGAACAACAACCATTCGGGTAGTTCTTGGTGTAGCTACAACCAAAATTTGTCCATTACTCAACTAGATGTGAAGAGTGCATTTCTCCATGGTGAGATTTAAGAGGATATCTACATGCATCAACCTGCATGTTTCATTGATCCTCAATATCCTTCTCATGTTTGCAAATTAGACAAGGTTATCTATGGATTAAAACAGGTTCCAAGAGCTTGGTTTGACAAATTTAACTCCTTTCTCTTGGAGTATGGTTATTTTTGCAGTAAGGCAGACCCATCACTCTTTGTTTATCATCACAATGGCAACACTATGGTGCTCTTACTATATGTCGACGATATTATTCTTACTGGCAGCAATCCAGACTTGTTCAAACATCTGATTGGTGCTCTCAATATCGAGTTCTCGATGAAGGATTTAGGATCTCTATACTATTTTATTTGTATCCAAATCGAATACACACCTGATGGAATGTTCATGCATCAAGAGAAATATGCAGAGGGGATTCTTTTTGAGGCTGGAATGTCTATCTGCAATTCCATGCCTACACCTCTACCATTGGAGCAAGCTCTAACACAATCTGATTTTGAACTTTTCCCTGAACCTTCTTATTTCCGGAGCTTGCCAGGAAAATTGCAGTATCTAACAATATCCAGACCGACATACAGTACGCAGTTAATCTCATTTGTCAACGCATGCACTCACCTACGCAGTCAGATTTTGCTCTTCTAAAACGGTTGTTGTGCTACTTGAGAGGTACATCATCCATGGGAATGCACCTAAATCAATCAAACTCTCTACATATTATGGCTTACAGTGACAGTGATTGGGCTGGCTGCAAGGAGACTATGTGATCAACCACCGGATTTTGCACGTTGGTTGGCCCAAATCTTGTCTCTTAGTGTGCCAAAAAGCAACCAACGGTATCGCGCTCCTCTACAGAAGCAGAGTATCTAGCACCTGCTAAAACTGGTGCTGAAATCACTTGGTTATCATCACTATTGTGAGACCTTCACATTCCACAATCTGGCCCTGCTTTATTACATTGTGACAATCTATCTGTTGTTCATCTCAGTATCAATCCGGCTATGCACACTCGATCGAAGCACTTCGAGCTTGACTGGCACTACATTCGTGAAAGAGTTGCTCTTGGTTTTATTGAGACACGTCACATTCCTACTGCCTTTCAATTTGTAGACATATTCACCAAATCTCTACCTAAAGCATCATTTGTTCATCTTAGAGCCAAATTTGGTGTTAGTATGCCTCCCACCACAAGTTTGAGGGGGGGGGGGGATGTTAACTGCAATTCAGAATCAAAGCAGCATGTCAATCATACAAGAGAAGTGGGCTTGCTCAAAGCGCAAAACAAGAATGAAGACTTAAGGTCCATTAACTCTAACTTAAGCCCAACTCTTAATATACTGCAAAATGGATCTATTTTTTGTACAACACAAACGGCTAAAAGATACAGAGATGGAAGTACACTTTGTACTATGCAATGTTTGCAGTCTAACGGGCAAAATAGAGACCAAATATGCAAGAAAGTTATGATAGTGTAGTACTCTTGTCTAAGTATAGTTACTCTTAACTAGTTTAATACTTTTGTTTATATAAAAAAGTTGTAACCGTGACTAATATTTCTCAAGAAATGTTAATGAAAATCTGAAATCTTTCAAAGTATCTTCCTCTTCTCTCGTTTCTTTACAGTTATAATTTGCTTCCATCATATTTATTTTTCTTGTCATAGAACCAATTTTGTAGAATAACCCCTATCAGTTTTCATTTTAATGAAATATTTACCATTTATAAAAAAAGTTATGCGTTAAAATAGAGTTTAGAATTCGAGTCATGCATTCAACATTGAAAAAGAAAAAATAGATCATGCGAAATAATAAAATTTCTCTCCCGAATATCATTTAACAACAACAATGAGATCAATCTATATAATCTTGTATACGTGTGTAATAGTGTAAATGTATATCCTCCCCTTGTCCCTTCTTTTTCACAATTAATGTTTCTAAATAAATAAATCAGAAAATAATTGTAAGACACTTGTAATAACGTTTTGCAACTAAACTAATCTGTTTCAGTATCATTTTCGCAACATGTTCGGCTTTCTGGAACCAAGAGTCATTGTCTTCCTGCATTAGCATTGTCCTTTCATCGATTCCTTGAACCGGATTTATGTGAATTTTCAATATCTGCGATGGTACGATTTGATAGTATAAAATTTCCGTCGTTTGTCGTGTACAAATCAGCATTTTATGGTTTACTCTAATCTCTTCTTCAATCATTCCGAGTCCTGGAGAATTTAAGGTTATGTTTGAGTTGTCGTTGTCTTCTACTTGGTTCTCGAATGAGAAAAAATCGTCGATCTCTATGTTGTTGATTGTATCAGTCCGAGATCCGCCTGTAAACAAGAAAAAAATAAAAAAATTTACAAATGAGTCCCAATTTGACATACAAGTTGTCCTGGTGGTTACGATGATTCAGCTGATAATTTAGAATTGATTTCTCTCCACTACATTATAGTAGATTTAAAAAGGAATCTTAGATGAGTTTTAGGCTATAGATCGGATCTTGTCTATTCAATTGTTGACTTAAAATAAAAAGTTTGTCGAGTATCTGTGAGAAAATCTCAACAAAACTAAGAAAAAATATGGTCTCAAATTGAAAGTAGAGGTTATATATATCATACCCACCATAAAAATCGAGATCTTGATGATTATCCTTGAAGCTTGGCAAAATCTCTTCTTCTATAAAACTCTGTTAAAAAGAGAGAAAAAACATTCATAGATATGGATTAAGAGCATAGAATATCAATGAAGAGTATGATATGATATTAGTTAATTACTTGTGTTAAGTTATCGTTAGAAAGTTTCATCCATGACGGATTTCCATCATTGAGCAATAATTATTCATCGGGGTTTCCAATGTGTATCATCAAGTGATCATCAACGTTGCTGTTATAGAAGTGGTTTGAGTTGCTTGCGGGGAAAGTAAAGTCCTGGAAACCGCTTTGACCGTTGTTTTGAACTGGCGATTTTTCTACTCGCAATGGTGGCAACATTTGATGCTGCAACATCTCACATTCGATTCCTGTATTCATCTATATAAAAAAAAATTTAAGATATGGGGGAATTATGATGATATGATATAAGATTTTAGAGTTAGATTAAGTTAATCACCTTTGATTGAGTAAGGTATGGATCATAAGGAAATCTGTAATCTGAAAAGCCTGCTGCGGGAATGTTGTGTGACAAGTACTGCGACCAGTCATCATGATTAACGATTGCGTTTCCAAATCGCGGTTGGGGATCGATAACGTTATTATAAGAAGGTAGAACTTGATGTGTATTTGAACTTCTTTCAAGATCTGAACAAACGTCATAACTCGAGTTACCACTTATATTCGAGCTGCTCATGTGGACGTAAGGCTGATGTTGATCGCGTGGTTTTGCTTCAATCACTATTTTCTTAAATACGCGACAAAGTGCATATGCGTCCTATATATACAGAACAAACATAATGTTGGTAAACAAAATTCTCTAATGGCATATACATATCTAACTAATTAATTAGTTGGTAACTATACCTGCATGCATGCAGTAGGCTTGCATTCGGTTTCATCGAGACGATATTCATGCATGACCCAACCGGTTCTAAATTAATGTTTTCTTGGTCTCAATGGCTCGATCTTTTAAACTCACGCGCCGGTCTTTGCCAGTAGCTTTCCAGTAACCTCTTTTTGTTGTTCGGTTTATTCTTGAACTATTTAGGTACTTTCTGTCTCGTGGACTAAAGAAATACTATTCTTGGTCTTTGCTAGGTAGCAATGAGTTCTCTGCCAATTTTGATTGAGGACAATAATAATTTTATATATGTCTAAATTTGGGTAAGTCATTTAAAATATGTTTGATATGTCATTTCCCATGCAAAGAGATAAAACCCTAAATTACAAAAAGTGTAAGCTGTCACATAAAAGGTGTGGTGGTCCATGAGAGGTTTAGAATATGTATTTGAGGATTTGACCAAAAGTAGTCTTACAATTGCGTATTCGCTAATCAATTCTATAAAAGATTTTAAAACCCTGCATAAATAATTGAATCAAATAAGATATAGACAATCCAATAGTTTATATCAATAGCATCTATATATAATATTGGTATATTTTCTTGTATTTTTTTTTTGATAAATGTAAATTTTATATATCAAATAACAGTTTAGTTACAAACTAGCAGTAGAGAGTTTCCAGATTCAAGAAATAGAAGACCCGCACAAGTGTTTTTTAGACATAAAAGTCAATCAAAAGTAAACCATAGGGAAAGCATTTTAGAAAATGATTTTATCGTGTACATCCTAGAGAGAATTGTGTCACGAACGTTACGATCCACTGTTTTGAACACTTCACTCTCGCTTCTTGAATTGTCGGTATGGATGCGCAAGTTACGTTTTCTCCAGAGGGCATAAATTGTAGCTTGCACGGTTATACATTTTAGTGTTTTAGATGTTCGACATGATCCTTTTTTCATCCATAGTAATAGGCAATTCCAATCTAGAAATCTGTGGTAGTGAGCCCCAAGTTTTGCTAGTGCTCTTTTCCATACCGCTTCACTAAATTCACACTGCAGCAAAATATTTTCTTGTATTTGTGATATTCTTATTCTTTTCTTCACTCTATCTCTTAAACCTACGTTCGAAACCTATTTTGGTACTGTTATACCAAAAAGGATATCGTACCAAATTATATATGGACATATTGATTTTGTTGCTAATTATTAGTGTGTAATTAATACAATTAATTACCTGGCAAGTCCCATGGTTCGCACTTGTAGAGGTCTACTTCAGGGATCATCTCTAGCTCGATCTCTCGACCGTTGATCTTTCTTTTGAGATAGTAGGTGATTAGTTCCTCGTCCGTAGGATGAAACCTAAAACCTGGAGGCAACGAAACTGGAGCCATCTATATAATCTCTTCGATTTAACGATGATATATATTGAAACTTCTTGATCGACTCAATATCGGATTATAGAACAAAAAAATATTAAACGAACGGTCTTGTTTAAGAGAGAATCTCAAACAAGATCGATCGTTTAAAATTTATATGAATTAACAGAGTAGGGAAATATATATTAATTACGAAAGGCTTATGAAGGAGACAGACAAGAGACAAGAAATGAAGATAATTTTTTTGTGTTGTTGAGGTCTTGAAATGTAGAGGGATATAAATAACGACGAGAGAGACAATGTTTTAATATAAAACTGATAGCAGACAAGTTTAAGGTGAGATCCTCAACCTTGAATTAAAATATAGAACTCTCATTATATACCCAATTTGTCTCAATTTGTTTTTCTCTTACACATACTATGATTCTTTAGCATAGTTCTCTTCAAGTTTGATAGATAGGGTGGAAGAATTGAAAAAGCTTCTTTGGTTTTAACTTATAATAGATCAGTACATTTCATACACAAATTAATCATTATAATATTTTGGAATTTCGAACTTATTTTCAAATGTCTCGGTGGTTTTGTAATAAACCAATATCGATAAATTATGAGTTTCCAACTCAAAACCAATTAGTAATGAGTAGATTGATCTCTAGCTTATATATATTAGGTTATAATGATCCAAATTTCCGATGTGTGATACAATAACATTCTAACACACCCCTTCGAGATGATATATGGTATAACCTAACATCTTTAAAGATCCACAACAAACGCATATCATCATGCATGTTTGATGGGTCATAATCATGGGCTCTGATACCATGATAAACTATGAGCTTTCAACTCAAAACCAATTGACAATGAATATATTGACTCTTAACTTATATATATTAAGTTAGAATAATCTCAGGTTCCGTTCTAACTAACATATTATATATATTTTAAAAGTGTAATAATGAAAAATGGACGCCTTTCTTCATAGAAGTGGTCTCCTCGATCCCATCTTTCTCCAAGTGTGGCGGTTTGGAATTTATCCATGTGGCAGTACATTATTGGATACAGGGAGAATCGAATGTTGAGATAGCCAATAGAAACTGGTTAGAAATCTTTTGATGTTAGGCGGCGCTTCTAAGTGAAAAATGAAGTGTCTCCTTTGAATTCCCACTTGCGAATCCTTTACTTCCTTCGTGATTGCCGCCGAACATAATGCCAACTCGATTATACTGAACTAAACTAATCTCTTTTTCTAATACAAAACAAAATTGAAAAGCATGTCTCGTTTGGTTACTTCACTTAGGTTTTTCATATTTTTCTATTATTAACACTTTACAGACAACAGTTTGCATTTCCCTTTTTCCATACATATTACACCGCTTCATATATATACATTTGTGATCTCTTTTTTTTTTCCATCTAAACATAACTTTTATTAATAAACATAAGATATTACATTATTCACAATGAAATTACAAGTTTTGGAATTTTGTAAAGATATAACAAAAAAGTTATACTCCCTTTTCTTGATATTCGTTTTGTCTGTCAATCTTGGGTGGTATTCTTGTTTAGAAAATATTTCCATCCCGTTATGCATTCGAAAACCAAAGGTTGCGATCCATCTGTTATATCGCGAGACCTTCAATGTGATCAGAATTCTCATAAAAAAAGAGATATAGTTTTCTTTGATTGTAGTAAACCTCGTGCTTGTTTGAATGACTTTAGTCATTTTCTGATTCTCACTTTATTCGCCTCTCCATCAATTATGTATTGATTCCATGGTGGTTTCGTGATGGTCGTAGTTTCATTACCAAATCCGAAAAGATATGGGTTGATCTTCGAGATGCCTACAGAAAACGGATTCGCACGAAGTTGACAAGATCAAACCCATCGTGATCAAAATCAGTTTTGATAAAAATATCAAAACGTTGCCCAATGTATTGCATCATAAGTGAATTGAGATAATGGAAATCCTCGTCACATAACGACAACGGTAAAGTAATATCATCACTAGCGATCCCCACATCAATTCCATGAAGTTGTTTGATGATTTATTTGACATCTCAAGTTCATGGAAGTAATTAGAAAGATGGGGAAATTCAATACAGGAGAATTGATCAACGCGAGAATTAAGGAGACTTGTTGCAAGTAAACAGGTGATTAATCTCGAAAGAGCCACCGTAATCCGGCGAGAAACACTCTCCGGAAAGGAGAGAAGACAGTTAACAAGGATGAGGCACGAAGGCCTAGAGAGAGAAAACGAGAGCATGTTGTTCTCTCGGATCCCGAATTTACAAAATCCTTCGATTGGGAGGAGATGAAGAAGATATAGTGAAGGATCCTTATGTACATTTGTGATCTCTAATCATTCGAAATATGACTGCTAATTAGTTAATAGTATTTTTTTTTTTAATTTGATGGACAAAATTTAATCCAAATTTCATATCCTAAATTCTATCACCCATAATGACAAAATTACTTAAAATTGTATTTTGGTAAGAAACAACATTTGATATCAAAATCACTTTTCCTATAAATATGATTTTATCAATTAGATCGACAAAATTTGATATGTAACTTAGAAAAATAAATCCTATCACACGAAAGATCTTAATTTCGTATTACATTTTAATACCCTCCAACAACTACGTTAATTGTCTCACTGTGAAAGTATAAAGCTTGGTCGTTCATGAGCATGTAACAACATTTGTATCACAATGAAATACATGATTGATACACAAATAATCAAATATAGACTGATATGCATGTTCATTGTTGGCAGTTCATACAAAACAAAAATGTTTTACGCAGCATATATAAAAATTCAAAGGTATATAAACGATCTTGCTATTCAAAGATACAGAAATGTGCAAGTGGTCTTTAATCTAGTGGCATGCAGTAAGTCCACTAAGACATGCATACTTGCACAACCAAGGATCGAGTCCTACCGCCTACATTATGTAGAAACTTGGCTAATGGGCTGGCCAGTTGTAATACACTATTGATAAAAAAATAATACAGAAATGTTGGCATGTGAAGAAATCCTTAGAGGCATTAATGGGCCAACCCAAGCATCACTTCCCAGCTTTTTTCCATCATCTTCTTCAACTTTTCTCTCATTGTTATTCATATTCCCTATTCCAGATCTACTATCTCTAATTCTACATTTTTATATACATTAATTAACATTACTCTGTATGTAATAATTTGTACATACCCTTCTTTACACTTTTCCCTCACATGAATCCATCTTTTTGTTCTTTACTTATTTATTTCTTGCTTTCTCTACTAATTTATTATATATATTGTTCATTTTTGTTAGTACTCCTACTATATACACATATACATTTTTATTTAAACTATATGTATATTATAATGCCAAGTTGAGATCATGAATTATTTTTGACAAAAAAGTATGAATTATGTAAAAATATAGTTACAAATCAATAAATGTCTACTCGAGCGAGTTATTCTTACTTTTTCAATGGGTGTAACTTCAACGATTCTCTTATCTCATGCTTCACCTTTCAGAGAGAACGTTTGTTCGCCATTGCCGATCGAGAATTATGCTTCGATTTAACTGGTCACCATCCAGGTCTACTCTCCGGTAACCAGTTCCTTTGTTCCTATAGTTTTTGTTTGTTCTGTTTCTTACAAGTCTTTGATCTTAGATTTCTTAGTTCTTGGTTCCAGATTTCTCCGATTAAACTCCTACGTCTTTGTTTTATGTTGATTAGTGTTTATAGGTAGCATCTTTTGTTTTTAATAAAATCTGGATTTATCCAGTGATTCTAGGTTTACATTTGGGTTAGGCGGAGTTCTTCTCCGATTTGTATATATACCTTAGTTTTTAAAGTTTAAAGTTCAGATTTTTCCGGCTTGGATTCTACTTCTTAGTCTCGAGATTAGAATCCTTTTTATCATCGGCGGCTGCTCAACTCCTCTCTTTTATCAGCGATTTAAGCGTTGAGATTAAAATATTTCTGGTGGCTCTCTATAATGGACTTCGACGGCATTGGTGCCTATCGTAGGCAATGACTGTTGGTGATAAGTCTCTATAGACTTTCAAATTGAAGTAACTCAGTCGGTTGTTCTTTTCACGGCGATAATTGAGAATCATGAATCATAACAAATTGGTCTGATGTTTTCCAATCAGACTAGCCGGAGATTGCATGTCAGCATAGAAGAACACGTAGCTAGACATGTGGATGATATGAATTCTAGGTTACGGACCATGTTTATCCCTCTTTGTCTTTTGTATTATGTGTAGTATTCATAACCCATTCGCCATAATCCATAAAAAGTTTGCCGGCCTAAAAAATCAATAACTCATGTGGAGATATGTTTTCTGGTCTTCTTCTCGGAAATTATACTCAAAACACATAGGCCCAAATAAGGCCCAAAACTCATATGATTCGAAAACATTAATGGCGGCTTGTTTTTGTAATTTACCACATTGATTTCATGCGAAGAACAAATGAAAGAAAGTAACCCCTAAATTCAACATAAATGTGTTTCATTTAATCACAAAATGGAAAGGACAGTTGTTTTAATTAGACAAAACCTCATCTTCATCTTCAAAGCTCAGATTCAAAGTCTGTAACTTAAATCCAGCTCCTTGTATAGTCTCCACCAAGCTTGACGCCACTCCTGTTGCTTGAACCGTGGTTTGCTTTAAAAGCTTCACACACACACATTGAAGATAAACATAAGCAAAGTTCAGTTGTCTAATTCAAAAAATCAAACGTATAATGTTGTTATGGATTTTATTCAGCCGTAACAGAACAATTTTCTATAAAGGCCATCACTTTCCAAGGTCCAGGATTGATTCAAAATCTATCCTTACATATGTCGTATACACATATATGCGCCTCTGTGTGCACATTGTGCATGCTATAAAGAGAATGTGCGATGTAAACATACCTCGACGACAGCAACACCTTCAGAAACCTGAACCTTTAAATTGGAAACTCCATCGATTTCCTGAAATAACAAACAAGATTGGCCTAATGGTTTTGTTCACTGTTTTTGCTCTAAAGTTAGTTGTTAAATAACAGATTACAGAGATTGGATTTAATGTGAACACCAAAACTTAGATCTTGACACAATTGCAGAGATTGGATTTAATGTAAACAAGTTAACAAGAGAGATTTATAATCCAAGAAACTGTAAAAAGCAGATTCATTCATATAGCTTTGCTAGTTCAAGGAGAGATATGAAGGCAAAATCTATTACCTGTAAGGCCTTTGTCACATTAGGAATAGCTGCTTCGTTCAAAGTTCCATCAGCCTTCAAAGTCCAAAAAGCCAACAATTATAAGACTCAATTTGAGGTCACACTTCGAATACCAATGAGCAATTATGCTCGTTTCTAAAATTTGATACAACAATGAATCAGTCCTAACTAGCCCAACTTTATCTAAAACCAATATATAAATGTAGAATGACGACGATGATCACACAAAGTCACTGGAAGAATTTAATTGTACCTGAAAGAACATGGTGAGCATGTCTGAAGGAGAGACAGGCACAGAAACAGTCTCTTGTTGCTGTTGTTCTTCCTCTGCAACTGCTACACCTTCTCCTTCTTCTCCAACCGACGATAGCTTTCTCAACCCAAGGCGATTGTGTTTCATAAACCCAGCAAAACTGCAAATTCTGGCATTTCCGATGGGACTGGTTCGAAAGCTGAGGTTTTTCGACAAAGGGAGAAGATGGGTCGAAGATATACTAGGAATTTTGGTTCTTGAAAACGAGTGCAAAGTAGAAGAAGCTGCAATCGAGGCCATTTTCGCTACTACCCAATCTTCCTTCACTCGATAAGGTTGTGACTTAAAAAGAGAAAAGGATAATGCCTCAAGAGAGCAACAAGAATGTTTGGTTTAGCCCTTTTTCGCAAACCAAACCGGATAGAAATTGGAGTCACGGTTTAGCCGGATTAATTCACTACAAAACGTCGTCATTGTTAATTTGTTACAGTACAAAAACAAAAACCTCAAAAACCTCTTTCGTTCTCGTCTCTTTCACAACATTACTATACAACGATGGTCGATGGCGAACTTGGAATCCTACGCGGTTACGAGCTCCGTCTCGTCCGCTGCACGGTATCTTTACCACCTTCAGATACTTCTCTCGAATCCCAGCCGCTTGATGAGTCCCAGTCCGGAACTCATTCACACGATTCTCTTATAAGATCTCTTCTGTCTTCAATCAAGGCTGGAGACTATCTTGGAGCTCTAGCTTCCGATGCTACTAGACTAATACTCGGGGATGCCGAGTTGGACCTGGTTGACTCTGTTGATTCTGCCGAGCAAGTTTACTCCGAGCTTCTCGACAAGGTCGAATCGTTCGTTATGGAGGATTCTACCGATGAAATTGATAAGGCTCGCCGTGCTATTCTGGTGATGTGCTTAGCTATCGCGGCTGCTTTTTGGTTCACTCGTTGCAATTTGACTGGGTAAGTTTTGTAGTTGAGTCTTCATAAGTTTATGAAATTCCCGACGTTCTTCAAATTTCAGTATCCTCTGCTGCATACCCTGTTGAAGTGTGAAAAGAAAGAGAGGATTTTGGACTCGTTTACTAATTTTCTGATGAATGGGATTGTGGTTATTTCAAAATCTCATCGAGGCTTTATTTATTTTTATTTTTTTAAATGTTAGATCGACAGAGGGATCAACCAAAAGTTTGTTGCCGTTTAAAGTATCGGAAAGTAAAGACTTAGTTGAATGGGAGAACTGGGCTAAGATTCAGCTCATGTCTGTAGGTTCTGACTTGCTCGGGAAGTTTTCTAATCTCCAGGTACTAAATTCGGCTGCATATTCATTTCCGTTGCCTTTTAACCTGTTTTTAATTAACTCGAGCTGCAGTTTTGTCCGAGTCTTTATTTGAGTTTCCAAGAGTGTCATTTGATGTTTGTCAGACTTTAATGTCTGGGAGGACTAAACCAAATGCGTTATGCTTTAGATTTATCCACACGAACTTGTTGTTTTTGCCTGTCTCATAGTAGAATGATCTTGATCTTTCCTGCTATTTGTTCTGCGTTAGACACGAGCAATGCTCGTCTTGGAAGATGTGACTTTTTCTCCATAGTCGACGATGACTTTATCCTGCATGGTCTAACCCGTATAACATTCATTCCTGTTTTTCAGTACGTGAACTAACTTATTCTAAGTAGTTTTGAATTGTCTTTGTTTGCAGTGAACTCTATGTGATCCAAATTAATTTTTTTTCCTGCAGCATTTAGTTTTTGCTAGAATGGTGCTGTTAAAGTTGAAAGATTTGTTGTTTGAGACAACTGCAACTGAAACCTTTGAAGTAAGGAGTATTTCATGGTGGCTTGTCAGAGTTTTACTTACTCATCAAAGAGTTCTATACGAGCGATCTTCATGTTTGTTTGATATGTTGCAAGTTTATATGGCTGAAGCTCTAGGCCATTTTGGAGGATTGGAAAAAGTGAAAACCTATTGGGATGCCAAGTTGCTACAAGAGGAAGCTTCATCTATCACGTCAACCATCCATCTAGAAGCATGCGTATTACAGTATATATATGGACGGATTGATCCTTGTCGGTAAGTTATCATTGAGACGGTATTGTCCTTGCTTACTTTTTAATTGTTTGTGGCTGCGCAGGATATTAACAAATGTTACTTTCGTTTTGCCTCATGGTCCCCTTTTTAAACAGAAAATGGTAGAGGTTTTGCAACTCATGTACTCACGAAGTTGCGTTTGTAAATCATACATCTATATAGTTGCTACTCTCGTTTCTAGTATATACCATTTCATGACATTAATCTTTTCTACTGCTATAGCATATTGGTCTTGATTCAGAATAAAATTGTCAGGTTACAGCTTGAATCTGCTAAAGCTGCAGCGGGGCTCGAGTTCTCTGTTACTGGAGCTCTTGGATTTCGTACTATTCACCAAGTAAGGATAAGATATATTTTTCTGTTATATATACTCTGTGTTGTTATTCTAAATTTCTCTGATCTTGCTATAGGTAGATCCAAAGGCACAAATGGTATTGACAGCCAGTACTAGCTCAAATGGGGACGTCAGGTTGGCCTCTGATAAAGCTGATGTTGGACCTTATGAAGCTTGGGGGTGTGAAAAACCTGAAGTATATATGACTCCCAAACTAGTGAACAATGAGAGTGAAGCGGGCAAAGATTTTGCACCATTAAAACCAGTTGAACAGGCATTGATTTTAGCTCAGTGCCTTCTAATTGAAAGGGGTAGTCGGAATGATGAGATGCAAAGTAAGTGAACTCGAGTTCATGTGTTAATCATGTTCAATTTCAACAAAGTTTTGCTCCGTACCGAGCTTACTTCAAACATAGTGAGAAGAATGTTAAAATTCTGCCAAGTAAATTAAGTTACTAGGCATTAGTTGTGACTGCAATTCAAAACACCTTTTCTCATTTCCAAAATAACTTCATAGGTCATGAAGGAAAAGATGCAGTTGTCTGTGTTTGATTCTGTGTTGACTAGTTTTGCTCGCTTGGCCGAGCTGAATAAAACTACATCCTTTCCTTCTGTTTTGGTATGTCCTAATACTCTTTTCTTCAGGATGGGATATGGCTCCGTATATTGAAGCAATTGATTCTCAAAAGTCAACATATTTTGTTGTAAGCTACAACCCTTTCAGTTATTCAATTTTTTTAGTGACTAGTTTGTCAAATGTGATGTATGGAGCTTTTGGTTTTTCATTTCATCACAACCTCTGCAAGTAAAACAACCTGACTGAGTTTTGTTCTTCGTATGTGCTCTTAGCTACGATGTTTTTGTGACTTACTACGTGTTCGATGGGAATCAACTCGGGGTCGTACAAAGGGACGTGCCCTAGAGATGATGGATAAATTGGTACGTGTGCCCTTTGCACGAAAGCGCTCGTATTATCAAATTAGTTTCTTTTGCATTGTATATTTCCCTTGCTGAATGTTCATTTTGTAGGGTTATTTCGTTCCTGCCTTGAGTGTAACTGTAATAATTTTTCTTCACCAGGTTGAAGCTATTATCAAGAGCGATCCTGGAGCATCAAAAAGGATCCCTTTATGCTATGCTGTTCATCTTCCTACCATTCCTGCTTTGAGAAAGTAGGTTATTATCTTTATTTGCATGCATAAAGTTCTTTTAGGGTTTTTATTCTGTCCTATTCATAGTTCCGTGTTGATTATAACAACAGGGAATACGGTGAGCTTCTGGTGAGTTGTGGTTTGGTTGGAGAAGCAATCACAATATTCGAAAGCCTAGAATTGTGGGATAATCTAATATACTGCTACTGGTAAACTAAAACTTCCACTACTGCTTTTATGATGAATTTAGCTTTACTGTTTTTTCCCTTGTCCTTTATGCCCTCTATGTTAAGTTGCGAGGCTTATTACATGATGTGTAATTTCAGCCTTCTGGGAAAGAAATCAGCGGCTGTCGAGCTCATCAATGCAAGACTTTCTGAACGGCCAAATGACCCAAGATTATGGTATTTAAGTTTTGGATAATCTATCAGTCTGTTCACATGTTGTTTTGTATATCTTACTAAAATAATGTGAAGTGCCGTTACTCTCTGTCTGTAATCCACACTTGGCTATTTTTTGTGTGTTTATTTCTTTACTTTTTCTTTACAATATCAGGTCAGTAATGAATCATAGAAGTTAATCTTGATGCTTAATATTGGTTACAGGTGTTCACTTGGTGATGTTACAATTAATGATTCCTGTTATGAAAAAGCCCTGGAAGTTTCAAATGATAAGTCAGTTCGTGCTAAGGTAGTTTGAGACACACAATAGAAAATTCATATATGTCCTTCTCTCTTAGTCGATGCTCTAATCATTTTTCCATCTTGTAGCGGGCTCTTGCTCGCAGCGCATACAATCGCGGTGATTTTGAGAAGTCACAGATGCTGTGGTATGTTAAATAATGTTGTTCTGTTAGCCATTTTTTCCTCAGGCTAATTTACTTGTGATGTCTCATTTTTTCCTCTACTTTAGGGAAGCTGCAATGGCCATGAATTCTTTGTACCCAGATGGTTGGTTTGCTCTAGGTGCTGCTGCATTGAAGGTATCTTATCCCATCTTCTCCAAGAGTTCAGTAGCAATATATTTCCTCACATAAACAACAGAAATTCTTCCTACGTTTGGTGGAAGGGTACTAATTTTCACAACTATGTTATACCATAGGCTAGGGATATTCAGAAAGCTCTCGATGCATTCACTTTTGCTGTTCAACTTGATCCTGACAATGGAGAGGCGTGGAATAACATTGCTTGTCTGTAAGCACTTCAGTTTCACTTTTTTTCATGCATGCTTACTGTTGAATACCACGACTCCCTGCTCCCCTATTTTCACTTTTACATTTACAATGGATGATGCAAAATGAATGCAGGCATATGATCAAGAAAAGGAGCAAAGAATCATTCATTGCGTTCAAAGAAGCGCTTAAGTTCAAGTAACTCTCTTTCCCTTACCATTTGTAACTTGAGTTTAGAAACCAGGATTTGTAATTGATAAACGTGTGTATCAACAGGCGTGATAGCTGGCAGATGTGGGAGAATTTCAGCCAGGTAGCTATGGATGTCGGAAATATTGATCAGGTAAATGTAACTAATTAATTATTTGGCCCCTGTATTAAAAAAATGTAGCTAGTAAGTGCCCTGTATATCTATTATATTTGAGCTCAGGAGTTAAACGAGTTTATCTCATCTGTGTTCTTTTCTCCTTTATTCAGGCTTTTGAAGCTATACAACAGATACTTAGAATAAGCAAAAACAAGAGGATTGATGTTGTTTTGTTGGACCGGGTAATGACAGAGTTAGAAAATAGGAATTCTGCATGTAAGTCATCATCTTCATCGATCGAAACTGAAGCTTCTTCAGATGAATCAACAGAAACAAAACCGTGTGCCGCAACACCAGCAGAAACTCAACGCCAACTGGAGTTGCTTGGGAAAATAATCCAGCAGGTTAGCAAAATATGTCAATAATACCTAGTATCTATTTTTGTATTGTCTGAGAGTCTTGAGTGATAACTCTTGACCGTTGCATTTAATGTAATTTTGTGTAGTCTTTCATGTGATTCTTGCGTGTGATGATTTCTTTTATAGATTGTCCGAACAGAAAGTACATCTGAAATTTGGGGATTATATGCAAGATGGAGTAGAACCAAAGGAGATCTTATGGTATGCAGCGAGGCACTGTTAAAACAAGTGCGATCATATCAGGTATTAATGAGTCCGGGATTAACCGAAGCTACTCTATCATCTATGAGCATCATTTGTTGACATATTGACATATCTCTCTCAGGGATCAGAAGTGTGGAAAGACAAAGAGCGTTTCAAGAAATTTGCAAAAGCATCATTGGAACTTTGTAAAGTCTACATGGAGATCTCAGTATCCACAGGAAGCAGACGAGAGCTCTTTAGTGCTGAGATGCATTTGAAGAACACAATCAAACAAGTATAAAACAAGCTTGACATTAATCAATCTCCACTATGCTTTTTGATCGAAATGAATAAATATGACATGTGTGCGTGTTTGTCTATAGGCTACAGTGAGCTTCGCGGAGACTGAAGAAGTGAAGGAACTTGAAAGTTGCCTTGAGGAGGTGAGAAATGTTATGCAGAAGAGTGAAGAGACTAAAAATGCATGAACATGATGAAAGAAGAAAAGATTTTGGCAGTCATCATAGGGTTAGTCTCCTCGTTTCTGAGAGTTGTAACATTTCACCATTGTTGTTGTTTCTTGCGATGATAAGTTAAAAGGATTCTTTATACGGTTGTACGAATTTTAAGTTACATGTTTTACGAAATTCTCATTATTTTGATGTCTCCATCGCCTAAATGAAAATTGATCCTGCAAAGGAGGACGTCGTGTCGTTTTAACGTTTAAAAGATTAAATGCGCGCCGTTTTATATTGGTCGTTGATTTGGCGTCTTTTCTGGCAATGATGATAATTCGTCCATTAAAGGAATCAATTGTGCACGAAATCGTTTAAATCTGTGCGTATGGTTCTGTGTCCTCATTTTCATCCTCCAATCTCGATCGCAACATTACCGAAACATGATGTGTTTCTGAGCATGAGATTTGGATTATCACGACGTCTCTCTCTTAAACGATCTTTCGCCAATTATTCAATCACTTCCGGGTCAAAATCATCGGTTACCATGGCGACGATCGAAAGCGAGAATCGTGTAGAAACATCGACGGAGGAGACAGATAAAAAGGAGGAAGTGTTGACAGAGGATAACAAGAAAGAGGAGGTATCGGTATCGCTCCCTCCGCCGCCTGAAAAACCAGAACCTGGCGATTGTTGCGGTAGCGGCTGCGTCCGATGCGTTTGGGATGTCTATTACGAAGAGCTCGAAGAATACAACAAACTCTCTGGAGATAATTAATTCCGATTTGCTTAATCAATTGTTTTTCTCGATTTAATACTGTGCGGTGTTGAAACATTTTTGGATCTATCAACTTGTGATCCTTCAAGCTGAATTACTTTGTGGATAAAATTGATTACAATCAGTTTTTCTTTTTAGAAAAATGCTCGGAGAGAACCAAATGTACGAACTCTAACGAGAGCCAATCAAATATTTCTAATCTTTCTACTTGTTCTGTATATTCTGTGAGTTTTGCTGCTACCAGAAAGTAGGTGTATATAACAAAACAAATCGTTGATTCTTCTGGCTTGTAGTATCAAACGAGAAAACAAGTTTGATCCAATTCACTGATCAAATGTCACTGCAGAACCTTCTTTATTTTTCTCATCTTTGTGGAGCTTTCACAAGAACAGAGATATGGAGATAGAATTCTGGGTTCATCAAGTTATTTACCACCCATGAAAACGGTATCTCTAGTTTCATTTCAATCCCTTGGATCCTTACCAATTTAATTTCACTTGCCTCCGGGGGTGACTCAGCTGCTGCTTCTGATTCACCCATGGTTCCTTCTTCACCCTCTTCTACACTCGTTTGAACTCTGTCTCCACTGAACTCTGGGAGGAGATTTTCAATGGCGTCCCGCAAGGTAAAGCATTTTCCTGTTAGATACTGGAACAAATCAGTTATCTAACACGAGAGAGTCTCAAGAACAGTTGGATTCACTTTAA
Source organism: Lepidium didymum (assembly GCA_963920545.1). Taxonomy (NCBI): domain Eukaryota; kingdom Viridiplantae; phylum Streptophyta; class Magnoliopsida; order Brassicales; family Brassicaceae; genus Lepidium; species Lepidium didymum. Next base: position 13,673,427 of record OY986996.1, read on the forward strand.
ATGAAAGCTATCAATTGAAACTTTTGGGTAGATAAGCGTAACAGCTACATGCTAGAAAAACCAATCTCTTTTAAATGAAAGATAATAACAACAATGAGGATCTTCATGATATAATGGTTACCTTTTTCTCTGAGCAACATGACAGGCCGATTTAGGTACGAGACGTCATCCCAAGTATCGATCTCAGGTACATCTTCAAGATTCTCAAAATCTTTATCTATACTTCGGACATACATCCGAACAGGAATTCTCGCTGGAAAAAAGAATTATAAGAAACGAGTCAGGAAAAAGATGGTTGCACCAGAAAATCAGGACGCTTTTACTTTGTAACTGAACTGCTAGCCAACACTGTGATAGATGCACCAATATGTTAGGAGTCATTATTCTATTCCTATTTATTTGTTGCTCTTCAAAAGATACATCAGGGAAAACTACTATTAACTGCCTGAGGTCCTTCGCAACAAATTTATGTCATGCTTAAAATATCTCATGAATGCAGAATAAGGTATAACTATCTCAGCTGAGTATATAGTTGCCAAACCTGTCTTAACTTGTCCAGTCCCATCCATCTCAGGCACAGCTTGTCGAGATTGTGGAGATGACAAAGTTGGTTTTCTTGAGAACTCATCTTCGATGGTTCCCATTTTAAGCTTGGGTAATAATTTTGTGTAGGCATCAAGATCACCTGCCAAATCATCGGTTTTCAAACTCGGTACTAACTCACTCATGAATATATCCAAAGGTTATAACAAGGCTGATGCAAATAGTGACATTGACAATTCGGAACACAAAAGGTACACCCCATGACAATTATAGGTATGACCAGAAGTAGTGGTCTTCATTTTAGTGGCATTTTAAATCTTTTCACTTGAATTTGGAAGAGATTTAGGATCAGCATCATTCATAAGATGATCAATGTGATCTGCAGCACTTGGAACTAACCATGTACCAATAAACCATCCATAAATGAAAATTATACGTACCTAAAACCATAAAAAGAATAAGAAACTATTTTATCTTTTTCAATTGTTCCTATAACAAAATCATATTTGTGACTCTAAATCATATCATCCACATGTTTGAAGGGGAAGTCAGGTTAGAAGGATCTTGCAGCTATTTTAAAACACGTGGATTACATGATTACGAATCACAAAGATGATCTTGTTATAAGAACAATTGCAAAAGGTAAAATAAATTTTTATTCTTTTAGGTTAGCATGATTTCTGGATACATGATTAGCTCTAAGTGCTGCAGATCACATCAATCGTCCTGTGAATGATGGTGATTCTAAACTCTTCCACAAACTCTTGAGTGAAAAGCTTACAAATGCCACTAGATGTACACCAATACTTTTGGTCCACTAGATTACTGTCTACTATTATTTTATATGCCTAACAATGTACCGTTCATTACGAAGGCCCATAGATCCTCTTGATCACTCTGAGACATATTCATTACATTCTTGCAATTTCCGTTGATAATATACGCTGCCTGCGGGAATAAGTGGATAATATTATTTCAAACATGTCAAAAATTCTAATCATTTACTGTTTGTCTTACTTAGGAGCATAAGCAAAGGATGTTAAAATATAATACAAGATAAGCCTATGGCTACTCCATTATTCCGTTATGCACAGTCTATAAGATTTCAAAACCTCGGTACTTATCATAGAAACATTGTAATTCCAATGGCTGAAAGAGATATACTAATTTGGGTGTTGTACAATGTTGACAACATCATCAAGACCCGGAAGAAAATCACACACTTAATTTTTCACCTTCTACTATGTGAAATCCAATGTAGCAATTCACAGAGTCCAATCGGAATTGATTTGTAACGTAGTCGTTTCACAGTCACAAACTTCACAGTTATTTTCACTAACCTCTTTCAACGAATTAACAAAGTTCCATTTTACAGATTCTTCTCCTTCACAGGGTATCAGTATGTTGCTAGGATATCCTCTAAAGTGTATCTGCAAATAAAAATTCCTGAAATGGTCAAGAACTGATGAAAGATTCTACTGATGAACATACTCCGACTGTTATACAAAGTGGGGCCAACAACGAGTGCTTAAGTTGCAATCAAGATTCTATGGAAGTAAATGGCAATGCAGACTAAGAGACTAACATCGTGGATCACCAGTTTTTTTTTGTCCTCTTAAGTTAGGATTACAAGAATAGTCTGCCCTCAGATTTACTCAAGATCCTAAAATAAAATTCAAATAGAGAATGAAGAAGTTGAAAGAAAGAAAAACCACAGTGAGATTCCAAGGTCGTTCTGGTTCCGCGCATAACAGATCGAAAAGAGCACCTGTTGGTATATACCTGCAGCCAGAGAGAAGAATCTGACTCTCACAGAACATATCACAAAAGATAGCATTTGTACCCATTAATTAAAAACAGAAGAACAATGACGTACCATTTCAAAGGAAGACCTTTGTAATCGAACCAGATGGAATCTTCCCCAGGAGGAAGTGAATCCTTGAAATAAGGCTTTATAAGAGGAACTAATAGAGGCAAATATCCTATTCTTGGTGCTAATACCTGAAAATCCGGGCGAGCAAAAAAAAAAAACGAATTCAGAAGTGTGATTCCGTCTATCAAATTTCTCCAATCAAAGCAACTGCTAAAGTACTAATCGTGATCAAGCACTTAAAACAAATTGATGATCGATATCCTGTATAATACAAGACGAAAGTAAAACAAAACCCTAAAATTCCAATTCGATAATGATCAAAAATTCACTAGAGAATTATACCACCGATTAAGAAAAAAGAAACACGAAATTGAAGGAGAAAAAAAATCGGAAATCGAGAAGAAGAGGTAGAGTTGTAGTTACGAGAGCAGGAGGAGGAGCAGGATGAGAAGCAACTTCGGATTTGTGGAGATGAATCTGCAGAGGAATTGCACCTTCCCAGACAAACTTGACCGCTTCATTCGCCATTCTCTTTCTCTCTTTCTATTTCCGTCACAATAAAGCTTCAAACTGTTTCTCTTGTGACGTCATCTTCTCTTGCGTGTACACTGTTTTATATGGCTCAGCATAATATCCAATACGATCCAAAATAAGATGAACCGAACCAAACTGAATTCGACAATTAGAAATCTGAACCCGAACGGACAAAATTTAAAATTTGAATAGGTACCCAAAATACCTAAAATATATTATATAGTTTAAAAATAATTATAAACTTTTAGGTAGTTAAATATTCAAAATTATAATTATAAATTTAAATATATTACAATTTAAATTAAACGAATGAAAAAGAAATTAAAATATTCGATTTTAAAATTAAATTATAATTTTTCTAAAAAAAATTTAGTTTTTTAAAAAGAATTAATAAAAATACTCGAATCCGAACTGAATCCAATTCGAAATATGACATTTTATAAGAATTGAATCCGATCCGAACCCAAAATATATTAAACCAAACCCGATATAAAATTCTAAAATACCCGAACAGATTTTATATGTATAAACCTGAAATCCAAAAAAAATCAACCCGAACCCGAACAGATACCCAAATATCAAGATCTACTATTTTATAAAAGCCATGTATACGTTATATCATTAAATATTGGTGGCTAACGTTAGGAGTTGGCAAAATATTATCAATGTCCAATCCATAACAATATAACATAATATCAAAATCATGATTACCAAAAATAACTCGCATTTGATATTTGTTTTGATTTGGAAAACTTCATAAAAAAACCTTTTGAGCTATAACAATTTAAGATTTAAATACTTGTTTATTTATAAAGCAAACCTTCAAATGTAAGAAAAATATAAATACAATAGAGAAAAGGAAGTCAGTGACACTTCTTCCTTTCTATAATCAGTCCAACGATGCCGAAGATCATAAACACGATTAATGAAAAAACAAAATGGGAATGATCACTATCTACGGTATACGGATATCCGTATAAATTTTTTTCTTGTATTTTTATGTTTTTAGTTACCAAAAATACAATATTCCTTTCCAATATTATTTATTTTATTTTTAGAAAAGAAAAAAATATATTCTTTACGTTTCTTTTGATTTTTTTTATATAAAATTTGAATATGGATACGAATCACAAATATCTTGTTTTTTTCACAAATATCCATATTTTGGATATCCGTATTTTCAAATACAGATACGAATACTAAAATACCAGATATAGTGGATACAAAGGCAGACCCAAGCATAAGGGAGAAGATTCAATTGACCCCCTTTTTATTTTATTTTTAATTTTATATACATTTAATAGTTTTCTTAAAATTTAATTCAGTATATTTTTTGGTTTTGACACCCTATTAATTAAGATTTAATAACTCTAAGTGTTTTTTATAAAAAAAAATATTTAAAAAAATATATTAGTTGTCAACTTTAAGTTTTTTTAAAATTATTAGTTATCAAGCTAATGATTTTGGCATCATAGGTATCCGTTACCGGCCTAGGATTAGTGGTCTAAATTCCATAATTATTTCTGAATTTCGATTAGAGTTAGTTTTATTAGTTTGTTGGTATTTTCACCAACTTCACCTTCTGCCTTTGAACCTATTCAAACCTCTAATTTTGATCAGAGATATTAATGAGAAACCTGAAATGCTTTTGTTGAACCAATCAGTAAAGATCTCGGAATAACTAGATTAACTAAACAAAAGTGTACAAGAGTTTTACAGCTGCAAATTTTGCAGAAATTTTAGCCTAAATAACAAACATCTCAAAGATAACAATGTAAAACAACAACAAAAAAGACTGATGAACATTTAAAGTTAAATGAATATTGAATTTAAAAGACGCTTTCTTTCGGTACCTGAGACACTGGGTTACAAGTACCTTGTTCTTCTTCATGTTCTTGTTCTTCTTCTATTACCATCTTTCTCCTCTTGTACGGAGAAAATCCTCTTGAATTTGATTCAGAGTTTGTTTTCCTGAGCTCTGAAAATGCAGACCTCTCGCTAGGTCTAAACTCCCATTTACATACCATCGTTTGGGGCTCCGAGTTCTTGTCTGTATGTCCTGTATCATCCACTGAACCAGAGTTTGATCCAGTCGATGATCCTTCGTTTTGGATAACCTTTCCTGAATCTGAACATCTGTTTTCCACATCTTCTCGCTTTAGAGGAGCTTGTATCGAACAGCTCGAGATTTCTTCTTGTGGGTTTAGTATTATGGATAATGTTTTGGATGGCGAGAGTTTTCGAGGTAATGGCTGAATTGGGGATTTACAATAAGTTGAAGTTGTTAGAGAAGAGGACATGCCTGAATCAGATACCAAAACTGTTTTCCCAAAGAGTTTAAGGCTTTGCGTCGAGCTCTCTCTGTTTGTTAAAAGTCTTTGTCTTGGAATTAACTCCAGCCTCTGTACAAATTGATCAAAGGACATTAAAAATATAGCATCTAACAGCGAATACTGTTGTAAAACTCAATGAGTATAAATTCGCAAATAGGTTTTTGTTTTTGTTAACTACCAGAGTCTCATGCTCTTCATGTGCATTTGCAACAGTGGTTAACCCTGCTGGTGGTGATGCAGAGGAAACTGGGGACAAGCTTCGATTGGGTGAATTTGAATCAAGGGAACCTAAGGCTTCTGATCCAACAGTGGACAAAACAGAGGTTGGAGATCGATTCTCTTGTTCTGAGGGTGAAACCGATCTACTTGTTCGATCTGCCTCATTCCCAAACTTACGTGGGTAAGGATGCGCTGGTTTTTTCTTTGGACGAGGAGGTGGTATCACAATTGGCTCTACCGAGCTCTCATTACCTCCAGTTGTTTCTCGAGCAACCTGTGTAAATACAACAGAACAGAGCTAAGTCAGAACACAAGTCTCCGAACATTATGTACAAGGATCCTTGCTTAAGCAGTACTTGGGTTTGCTATATGAGGTTATACCGATACTTTCTAGGAACACAGGTAAAGATATTGTACAAACAAGTGTATAAACCTTAGAGAAAAACTTCTGAGCATGGCTTCGAATCTGAACTGCAGTCTTTGTTCCCACATGTTCTGTTAGTGAAACAAACATATTCTTGATGGTTCAGATTTGTAAAGGCCATAACTCAGTAGCAAGTGATACTATTAGATCGTTCATTTACCTTCTATTCGTCTCCATGCTCGCCCGTATAATTTCAAGGCTTCAACAAACTTCTTGTGCTCTTCATCTGTCCATCTCTCTCTTTCTTTTGTTATCGTGTATGGTTTCCGTACCTAAAGAGAAAGCTGAATTGAGCCAAGGATCTTGACTATGAAATGATTATATTGAAATGGGATGTTATGGAAACTAACCTTGGCTGCATAATTATTTCCCCCAAAAGCTTGTTCACTGAACTGCATCGGCTTGTCTGCAGTTTCTTCAACTTTACTCTTCGAAAGAGCTTTGGTACCCTGAAACCATAACCAAGCAAAAGGGCTTTTAGGAGACATCATCTTATTTTCTCACAACAGATATGCAATTTATGAACTTTAACAAAGTGGCATTGGCTCATGGACTTTCTTCTTCAGTTGCTCGATGTACATTATTCATTCACAGAATTCAACAATCGAACTGTGTTTTATAAAACCTATCTACATTTATGCAAACACAATTCGCTGATATACCCATGAATCCTTCTTAATAACCCAATCCTGAAAGTTCTCACTTCTCAACAGTCCATTCCACCTCAAGGATTCCCAAGAACGTAGTTGCAAACACATAACAGAACTCATAAGCTCAAAGGAAACAAGAGTCTGCATATCAATTGCTATACTCAGGAACCGAACAGGACAAACTCCAGTTTGTATTCACTATCCTGAACTCGTAGATTCCTTAAGCTAATCTGACTAAGCACTAAATATAAAGTTAAGATTTGAATTCAGACCTGAACATTCGCAGTCAACGGAGAAAACGTCATAGCTTACTGGATTAAGATCTCGCCGGAGGAAAAAAGAAACTTGGAAGGTTTGGATCGTAGAAAAGGAAAAGCAAAACGTGAGCTTCAAATTTATAAATCTGGACTTCGAATGAGCTTAGTTTCCTCAGTTCTCCATCCGTTTTTATAGATCCCAAAAATTGATTCGGTTAATATCTCCTCCAGTTAAAACAACAAACCTTCCACCTTAGGGGCAAAAATCCAGAAAACCGGAGATTTTGGGTTAGATAAAACAGAAAAACTTGGCGCAAAGAAGAAGTAACGAGAAAACAAAACCAGAAGAAGGTAGGAAATGAAACTCTTTGATAACTACGGTCGCCAGAGTAAAAAGAAAAACGAAGCTTTTGAAGGTTTGGAATGGCCGGAAGAAGAAAGCAGAGAGAAAGAGGGAAGAAGAGAGTTTGAGGTCTGTGGAGGAAAGAATTTGGGGCTGAGAAAATAGAAAGACATAAGAGGGGATGCCACGTCAGCTTCTGGTATATGCGCTTTTTCAATTTTTATTTTATCTTTAATTTGTTTATTTAATGGTTTTCCATGGAACGCTCGAGAAACAGTGAAATCTTGTGGCTCACATTCAACGACCAACATTGACATGTGTCGCTCGTGTCCAGTTTCTTTCTTGCTTTTTTGTAATAGTAGATTTATCGTTGTCTCTCCAATATGTTTTTTTTTAAATAATTGTATTAAAAAATGTAAGATATGGTGCTTTTAAAAAAAAAAAGTTAGAATGGTGAGCATTTTCGTATTTAATAATTTTATTTTCCTTCGAAGAAGGATAAAAAAAAAATTATTTTCCTTTTTTTTTTTGATAAAGAACTTTCTTCTCAATAAAAAAAATTCAGACTACAAAATCAATTTGAAAAATGCCCAATAGCAATCTAAATTAACGAGACACTAAAAAGAAAAAAAAAGGTTGTTGGAACCATTAAAGCTATTAAGTTGGGTCTTCACCAAATTGAGTAATCGAGAGTTAATAGGCCCATAGGGCTACAAAATTGTTGAACTATGACATAAAAACCGCTTCGGAAAGGCGGTTGGTCCAATTGAACCACCTCGACGAAATAAGGCAAGAGGCCTACGAGAATACAAAGATATGCAAAGAGAGGACTAAGGCTTGGCATGATAAGAAGATCTTACCAAGGGAGTTCAAGCTAGTAGATGAAACGGTGGAAGAACGAGTCGGCTTCTACTAGCTCAACCAATCATACACAACGAGGCGATATGTAAATCCATAGTTGATAGAGTTGGGAAGATAATCTCGGAGAAAAGCACCAGATCCCTGCAACTTTGTTTCTCACAGTAAGATTTATGCTTTTAAAGATGGTTAATGTTGGCTTTGAAATCTGATTGTGTACTCTGCAATTTCTTTCTTTCTTTCCAGATAAAATAAATTGTGGCTTGAAAAGCAATTAGTAATAGCTTCTTTGCAATCTTCGCTCCCTGCTTTTGTGACAAGTAAGTAATGATTTGGTTCTAGTCTCTGAGGCGTGAGAGCAAACATCTCTTCCTAATTTCATCCCAGATTGTCCAGTTGTAGTCATACCCAAAAAATAAGTGGTCTCTTGATTCATGATCCATATTGCAGAGAGGGCAAAGAGGGTTCACAGGCAATCTCCAGTTGATGATCATGTCTCTTGTTGGGCTTCTATTGAGCATGAATAACTAGGTGAGAAAATTATGCCTTGGAATGTCCTGAGAATTCCAAACCACAAAGCACCATGAAACAGGAGGAGCATGAGCTTTAAGAATATTATAGATGCTGGAAGTAATATATTTAGATGTTTCAGTGTCATTTGGCTGCCAGGAGAAGAAATCTGATGAGTTTGAGAGATGCAACGTAGAAAGGTAGGCTTACAGCAAGACTTCCTCGTTAAATCTGGGAGGAGGGAGGACCCAACTGTCGTTAGAGTACAAGTCCGCTAATGTGGCATTAATCCGAATACCTCGAGAAGATGGTAAGTAAGATGTTAGGTTCCCAAATGATGACCAGTTGTCTGATCAGAATATACATGAGGATCTGTTTCCCACTTTTGTTTTGATACAATTGTAAACTATAGGCCGAAGCCTTAATAGCTTATTTACTGTTCATGAGACTTTTTGCTTTTCTTTCAGGGACCAGAAATGATGCAGATTGCCAGAGAGGATTTCTTTTGTGAACCATGCTACCCAGATAAAGCATAAGGAGAAGAACATTATCCAAATGAGTTTGATAGAGCATGCCTTGTTCCAAGTTATAAGGTCCCACAGACCGAGACCACCTTTTTCTTTTGAGAGAGTTACAGTTTTCCAACTGACTCGAGAAGAGTGGTGACCTTCAAGATGTCATTTCCAGAGAAACGCAGAGCAAATAGAGTTAATTTTGTTGATACACGCTTTTGGTAAGATAAACGCAGAACACCAGAAGGTAGTGATCCTAGCGATAACAATTTTATGCAAGACAAGTCTTTCAGCAAAAGATAAACATTTCGAATTCCATGAGTTTACTTTACTCTTGACATGCTACAGTAGAGTTTCACAATTTGACATTGTTAGTTTTGTATTGCAGAGTGACACCCCAAGATAACGAATGGGCAGGATACCATAGGTAAAGCAGTAGCTGTTATTATTTCTTGAACCTCCAATTCAGATAAGCATGAGGAGAAAAATGAGGTCTTATCGAGACTAACAGCAGGACCAAACATCTCCTGGAATAGCCTAAGGACCCGAAGTATTTTTTGGACATAGAAGAATGAGCCATCAGTGAAAATGAGTAAGTCATCTGCGAAGGTCAAATGTGTGAGTTTTGTGTTTTTGCAGGCGTGGCGGTGAATCCATCCTCAACTGCATGGTTAAGGAAGATAAATAGACAGTTCATTGCAATTACAAAAATATAAGGGGATAGAGGATCCCCTTGCCTTAAACCTCGTTTTCCTTTAAAGAACCCGTGCAGACTTCCATTGTAGCTAACAATAAAAGTGAGAGTGCAGACACAAGCTTTCAGCCATCTTAAGTAGCAATCTGGGAGACCAATATCCGAGTTAACGGTGAAAAGGAAATCCCATTTGACTATGTCGAATGCCTTGGCGATGTCGACTTTTAAGGTAATTCGCTTAGGGCCCTTTTGAGTGTGGTATCCTTGGACAATTTCTGATGCCAGAAGAGTGTTTTCAATGAGTAACCTTCCTTTTATAAATGTTGTTTTGTTTGGCAGGATAACTGTGGAGAGGATTGGCTTGAGTCTGGCTACAAGCAGTTTAGAGATGACCTTATAAAGAGTGTTGCAACAGGAGATGGAACGGTAATCCGTAATACCTGAGGCGCCAGGTTTTTTTGGGATTAGGGACAAAATGGTGGCATTTGCAACTGATGGGAGAAAGCCAGAGTTAAAGAATTTCTGGATCGATTCAACGATTTCAGGTCCCAAGATATTCCAAGCAGTCTTGTAAAAGCCAGAGGTAAAGCCATCTAGACCTGGAGATTTGTTGGTATTAAGCTCCAAAACACTTTTTTAATTTCTGAAGATGTTGGGATCAGCGCTATAGTTCTTTTTTGGGTGGTCGAGCATGTTGCTGGGAGCAATTGCATATACCAGACTGGTAGCGGGAAGGGGGCTTGCAGTTCAGGGGGAGCCAAGATGGAGGTGAAGTGGCTGATTGCATGGGAGCTCATTTCCAGAGGGTCCAATATAGTGTCACCATTCGGTAAGGAGAAAGACATAATGGAGTTAAGAGAGGAACGAACTTGGAAAATTCTATGGAAGAAGGTAGTGTTGTTGTATCCCTTCTTTAACCAATCAATCTGGGATTTTTGTTTATAAAAAGACTCCTCAATTGACCGCAGGTGAGACCATTTGGAGAGAAGATCTTGCTCTTGTTGGAATAGGGTCTCTGAGGGGTTTTTAAGCGCTTGTACCTGCACATGCTATAGCAAAACGTTAGTCTCTCTCACTTTCACTTGTATTTCTGAGAAATTCTCTCGGTTTAATGACTTAAGTCCTCTTTTTAGGTGTTTGAGCTTTAAGTAGAGATCTGCTAGAGTTAGAGCATAGCTTTTGGCGTGAGTCCACTTTTCCTCAATGGTGGGGATAAAGCTAGGGTGGGTGGTGAGAAAGTTAAAATAAACTTGAAGGAACGATTTCTAGCCTTTGGAATGGATAAGGAGGTGTCTAATAGGCAAGGACAATGATCTGAAAGTTTTGGAGGCAGAAATGATCCAGAACTAGACGCGCATAAGGATACCCATGGATGATTAACAAGCAACCGGCCAAACTTCTTTGCTATTGGATTACTCGTTTGCCTATTAGACCAAGTGAAAAAGCAGTCTTGAAAGTGCAGGTCGAACATCCCTATTTGTGTAAGACAATCTGGAAGCTAGGTTATCAGAGAGGTTAGAGGGTTTAAGATTTAGGGTTTATGATCAGACGTCAGGATCAGATGCGTGGTTAGTGTAAAAATTCCAACCTTCACTTATTATGCCCATTATACTAGCCAAATTAGCCTCTTTTACATGAGACTCCAAAAATGCACAAAAAATAGGTTGATGAAATGCAAGTCATTGCTTAATTGGCTGGTGCTTATCCGGGTTATTCATGCCCCAGATGTTCCAAAAAAATAGCTTCTTACTCATTGTGACATGGGAGAAGTGGTCACGTTTTCAATTAGACGAGAGCCTTAAACAATGGTAGTAACAATAATTGGGTCATACAGAGGATGAGGAGGAGGTACATGAACATGGATAGGAGGAGCAGATGATGGGAGGTGGGTAAGGCTATGGAAATACCGTTTTTAGAGGTGGCAGTGAAAGAGGAAAAGAAGGATCTAAAAGCAGGCAGACCAATGATAAAAATTGCTTTAGAAACATTTGTAGTAAATGAAAGGGTAGGGAGTTTAGGGCTAGTTTAAGGGATGGACTTTGCAGTTTCTGGGAGGTTGAAGTTTGAGCAGCAACTGGGTTTTGTGAGGGCAATGAAGAAGGATGAGAGGAGGATATAGAGCCAGGTTCCAGAGGTGGGTCAGAGAACAGTGGAGGGGAAGGATCATGAGGTGCTGAAGGGTCAGACGGAGGGTTTATTTTCTTTATTGGGACCTAAACTGAGGAGGCACGGATGCAGTCCTTGAAGATGTGTCCAAACTTCTTGCAATGGGTACAGGAAGAAGGGACCCAAGGGTAAACCACTGAAATGGGTATAATTTCTCCACTTTGCCTTAGAAGCTCCACCTTATCAGGTAGGGGCTTTGACAGATCTGCTTCCACCTTAACCCTAGCTTCTTGTAGACTAACTAGTTTCTTTGTACAATTCATCAATTTCTACAGGTTCTCCTAGAAGCCCTACAATAAAGCTGAGACCTTCTTTAGTTCTGAGGTCAAGAGGAACTCCTTTGAACTTAGCCCAAAGAGGAATATATGTCAGGTCAGGGGGAGGAGGAGTTTGATCTATTGACCAGTTTGCAACGTGAAACATGGTTGTCTCTACGTACCATAGTTTCTTCTCTATAACCTTTTCTCTGATATAATCATTGGGTATACGAACCAGCATTGTGCGATTGATGTGGTTGAGATGAATTTCTAATTTTTTTCCTTTTCCCCACATGTAGTTGAAGACACTATGGATTTGCATGTAATTAGGCATTTTTGCTAAGAAACTGCATCTAATGAATTTCGTATACATTGCAGCTCCTTGGTGAAACACATCATTTGGGATAATGACTTGTGGAGTACCATCAGCAGAGAAAGAATCATGAGCCATTCTTTCTAGCAAGTTGTCTCCCAAAGTTTTGGCTTTTTGGGTCCAAGAAAGGTTAGGTCTGGGTTTTGGGATGGGATTGGGGGAAGGTACTAAAGGTGGAGAAGCAGGCAGAAGCGGGGAAGGGGTTATGGGAGTTGATTTATTTGGAGTGGAGGGTCCCAAAAAAGCAGGATTTGTGCTTAAAGGGGAAGTCGATTTATGTTTGAGAATAGTAAATTCCTTTTCAATTTGTTGAGTTTCTTCAACAGATCTGGCCAGTGGAGAAGAATCTGTAGTAGTAGGATTTACTTCAACCATTTGTATATCCCTAAATGGAGAAGATTTAGTTGCAATTTCAGTATCTTTTTTTCCGAGTGAAAAAATCACATGAAAAGTTTCATGAACAGTATTTGGGGAAATGGGGGAAGGAAAGAGAGAGTTGAAGTCGGCTTGATTTGGAGAATTTGGTGGGTCAAGAGCAGGACAGCTGAAGAAACCGGTAACGGTGGCTAACGGAAGACTCACGACAAAAACTTGACTAGAAGAGAACTAAGGATTAACGCTCATCGCTTCTTTCTATTGTAAATTTATGTAAGATATTAGAATATATGTATATAATATATAAAATAAATAAAGAAATAATTACTCAGATAGTTCAATATGATCCATTAATTACTAGAATAGTTTCTTTTGATCCATGAATAGTGCCAAAGAGGGGAAATGTCCATAATTTTCAACAATGATCCATTTATTACAAAAATGCCATTCTTATTTTATTTTTATTTTCTTCTTCTTCTTCTCCTCTTCGTCAATGTCTTCGTCATTGTCTTCGTCTTCTCTTCTCTTCTCCTCTTCTCTCCTCCTCTTCTTCTTTCTCTTCTCATCTTCTCCTCTTCTTTTCTTCTCTTCTTCTCTTCTTCTCCACTTCTCATCTTCTTTTTTTCTCTTCTCTTCTCTTCTTCTCTTCTTCTCCTCTTCTCTTCTTCTTTTCTTCTTTTCTTCTTTTCTTTTCTTCTTCTTCTTCCTTTATTTTCTTTTTCTTCTTCTTCTTCATTCTTCTTCTTATTCTTCTCTTATTCTTCCCTCTTCTTCTTCTCTTTTTTTCGTATTCTCCCCACCGTCATTTTTGGAGGGCCATAACTCTTTGGTTATTGATCCATTTTTCATGTTCTTGGTATGGTTGGAAAGGTCTCGATCTCACGAATACGTAGCTTCAAACCGTTCGTTAATCGGAGTTGTATTGAAGAAGTTATGATCATTTTAATGCAAGAAGTCCAAAAACCTACATAACATAAACCAAAAACCTACCTTGTTATGTAGGTTTTTCTCACAGAAACCTACATCAAAGACAAGAAACCTACATAACATGATAAGAAACCTACATAACATAAAATGAAACCTACATAACATAAACTGAAACCTACTTAACATGACAACAAACCTACCATAATGTTATGTAGGTTTTTCAAAAACCTACATAACATCAAACAAAAACCTCTTCTCTTCTCCTATTCTTTTCTTTTCTTCTCTTCTCATCATCTCATCTTCTCATCCTCTCATCTTCTCTTCTTCTCTTCTTCTCATCTTCTCTTCTTCTCTTCTTTTCTCTTCTTCTCCTCTTCTCTTCTTCTGTTTTTCTCTTCTCTTCTTCTTTTCTTCTTTTCTTTTCTTTTTCTTCTTCTTCTTCTCTTATTCTTCCCTCTTCTTCTTCTCTTTTTTTCGTATTCTCCCCACCGTCATTTTTGGAGGGCCATAACTCTTTGGTTATTGATCCATTTTTCATGTTCTTGGTATGGTTGGAAAGGTCTCGATCTCACGAATACGTAGCTTCAAACCGTTCGTCAATTAGAGTTGTATTGAAGAAGTTATGATCATTTTAATGCAAGAGGTCCAAAAACCTACATAACATGAAAATAAACCTACGTAACGCAGTGACAAACCTACGTAACGCATGACAAACCTATGTAAAGCAGTGACAAACCTACGTAATGTAGTGACAAACCTACGTAACGCAGTGACAAACCTACGTGACGCATGACAAACCTACGTAACGCAGTGACAAACCTACGTAACGCATGACAAACCTACGTAACGCAGTGACAAACCTACGTAACACAGTGACAAACCTACGTAACACAGTGACAAACCTACGTAAAGCAGTGACAAACCTACGTAATGTCAAAATCTCTTCTCTTTTTCGTCTTCTTCTTCCCTCTTCTTATTCTCCCCTCTTCGGGGGCCATAACTCTTTGCTCATTGATCCATTCGTGGTGTTCTTGGTATGGTTAGAAAGGTCTAGGTCTCAAGAACACGTAGCTTCAAACCGTTCATCGATCGGAGCTGTATTGTGAAAGTTATGGTCAGTTTACTGTGACATATCGAGAGTCCTACGAAACAGATCAAATGAAATTAATCCTAAGTTTCGGGGGCCATAACTCTTTGCTCATTGATTCATTCATCGTATTCTTGATATGGTTAGAAAGGTCTAGGTCTCAAGAAGACATAGCTTCAAACCGTTCGTTAATCGGAGCTGTATTGAAGAAGTTATGATCATTTTAATGCAAGAGGTCCAAAAACCTACATAACATCAACCAAAAACCTACATAACATAAACCAAAAACCTACTATGTTATGTAGGTTTTTCTCACAGAAACCTACATCAAAGACAAGAAACCTACATAACATAAACCAAAAACCTACCATGTTATGTAGGTTTTTCTCACAGAAACCTACATCAAAGACAAGAAACCTACATAATATAAACCAAAAACCTACCATGTTATGTAGGTTTTTCTCACAGAAACCTACATCAAAGACAAGAAACCTACATAAGTAGGTTTCTCACAACAAACCTACGAGTTACGTAGGTTTCTCACAACAAACCTACCAGTTACGTAGGTTTCTCACAACAAACCTACATAATGTATGCTGATGTGGCATTATTCATTAATGGCAGTTTCGTAATTTTTTATTTTTTTTTCAAAAGATACAGGGGTAAAATGGTATTAAAAACCCCAAAAAACTAGTTTAGTAATTTTAATCTTTTTAGACTATTTCAGTATGAACTAGAATTATAAAAGACTTGTTGAATAAATCACCCATAAATAAATAAATGAATTTGCTGGACGGAGAAATGTGAGCCACCAGAAGATACTTCAAAAGAAGGCAAATTCGCGAGAGTTAGTTTCGTTAACATACTCGCTATTATCTCATTTCGTCTTATTTGTAATTGTCTTCCACACTTCAAGAGCTATTTTTTGGCATATTATTTAAACAATTTATATTATTTTGTTGAATAAAAGAAATTTATAGTATTATTTTAGAAAATATTTCTACCTTAATTTCTTGTAATCCTTTTTAGCATACTTTTCTATTTATTATATGTGTAACATTTTTATACAAATCCTTCTTTTCTAAGTTTTCTTCCAACCTAACATGTCTTTTTTATTATTTGTGAAACAAATTACAGGAATCAGAATCTAAAAATTCAGAAAACTCAACTTTTGGATTAGATCGAACATATTTTTCAAACATCATCAATCCAGTGTAGATTTTGTGGGGTATGGACCTTCTTTCTCCATTATTCTATTATTCTTCTTTCTCTTTTCTAAGTTTTAAAAAAAGAATAAGTTGTATTATTTAGGGTTAAGTCAATTGTTTCTTATGATAAACTGAGGTCCACAAAATGGGATCTCTAAAAATTGGAGTAACATGAAGATTTAATTGTTAATATTTCTGTTAACATGCCTCATAGGCTCATACACATGCAATTAGCGAATTTTCACAGTATTCCAATTCAATGATTATATTATTGTTTTAATACAGATTAGGTACCTAAATTTCGTTAAAAATGATTTAAAACGTTGAAAATATAAAACCTGTACATTAATTCTAAAAATAGTTTTTTTTTTAAATAGCAATGAATCTCTACTTAATCCAAGTTTGATGTTATCCAGAATTAAAAATAAATAAAAATGAGATATTTGTTTCTTTGTCTTTGTACTATATATTATTAAAAATTAAATGAAGATATTAAGGTAAATATCTTCTGCGTCTAAATAAGTACAAGTGGTAGGGGTTGATCCATTACGTAAGCATAAACTACACACCATACAATATAATATATACAGATAATATAAATATATATGTATATACGATATTTATGATTATTTCCAACTTTTTCGTATTTATATGTTTATACATGCCCAGGTCGTAATCAATTGTGATAAGTGTGTAGATAATTTATTTTATCATTCAGCACATATTCATATAAGACTTAAATATACCCACCAGGACGTGATGAATGGTACAATCCGGTAAAACATTTTTTTTTTTTATCAACAATTGGATCGACAAAGTCTAATTCATAACTTAAAGTTATCTCTGAAATTTATTTTTTAAGCTACCATAATATATCGGATAGAAATTGAACATTGATGCTAAATTATTAACTGGATCATCCTAACTACCAGACTGAAAACAATTCGGCGTAAAACAACCTTATTGAATTACAGTAGTATTATTGATCAAACATAAATAATAATTAACTTTTACTGAGCTAAAAGAGTAAACAAATTAATGTAATAAAATTACAAAAATATAAAAGATGTAATAATATGACCTAATTGGGTGATTGCATGTTCAAGCTAATAGTTCAAATATCAGAAATTTAATTACAAATCTGATTAGAAATTGCTTTTATTGTTTTGAAAAGCAGAAATCTGGATAAGATATTGAAATTAAACCAATCATATTAGTTTAATTTCGATATCTTATAAAGAATTTTGTTTTTTAAATCAATGAAAGCAATTGTCACCAGAGTTTACATCTTATTTGTGAATATAGCTTTATCAATCGGGTTTTTAAAAAAAATTATTTGAATTTAAGAGATTATGTTTCAGATTTACCATTTAGAACAATAATATGAACATTTTTGTCATCAAATATCTAACTAATACCTAAACTCATTACTAAAAAATTTTATTAACCCCTATGTATATAGTAGGTAGTAGTCAATAGTCATATTCCAAATACTTGAATCATTGGTCGAAGTATTTAACTATGGTAAGTGGTTTAAACATATTATTAACTGCAAATCATTAAAGTGAAAGTGATTAACACTTTAATTAAAAGTAAAATAAATAAAAGAGTGCACTTTTGGCCATGTCACTAAATCTGATTTTAGCCGACCGATCAACAGAAATTGGACACGTAAAAGGAGAGGAAGGAGAGTCGTAGCCACTAATTTTTGTTGGTATTGATTAACGATTACAGATTTTTGTTGATATTATACACAAAATTTGTGAGCCACATATTGTCCTTAAGGGTCTCAAAATGCAAACGGTAGTTGGTGTGTGGCGGTTGTCTACTTAAGTATTTAATTAAAGTATCTTTTATGACCATATATCCAAAAGCAATAAATCCCTCATATTGTATAGTCTATTTTCATATATTGAGACATTAATCCAAAAGAAAAAAAAATATAAAAGATGAATATTTTTATGGCTGTTATTTTTCTTGTGGTAATTCTATCACTTGTTGTCGTCATCTCAATTAATTACACACTACGATTATACTCTCGTTATAACGTAAAATTTAATTATTTTGATTATTTTTTAAAATCATGTTTATTTAATTTAATAGATTCGTATTGATATTTTAGAATATTGTTTTCGAGATGTTATTTTAGAGGAACCGAACTCGACAAAATACCCAAATTGATATTAAATTTATATATCCAAAAAACCGAATTCGAACCCAAACCGAAACCAAATAAAAAACCAAATTTTAGTTTTTTAAAGTTTTTCTATTATTTTTTTCTAAATTTTGAATTTTTTAATAAAAATATTTGAATCTGAACTCGACCTATACCGAACCAAACCATATTCAGAAAATAAAAATACTCGAATAAGTCTTAAATCAAAAAAATTAAAATACTGAATTAGATGAACCGAACTCAACAAAATATTAAAAATGGGTCCTAAATCTATGTACCTGAAAAATCGAATCAAAATCCTAACCGAATTTGTATTGGATATATTTTTATTAAATTTTAATTTTTTTAGAATTTTTCTATTAAATCTGTTTTAGTTTTTAATTTTTATATAAAAGTTTATAAAGAAACCCACACATATTTTTTTAAATAGTTACAAACCATATGTTAATTTTATCCTAAAGTTTATAACACGTCTAAAATGAAAGCATTTCCCATTTTAATATATAAAATTTAATCGAGATGAATAATCACACATATCATAGAAAACTCAGATCGTTAAATTTTAGATTTTTTTCAATATATATTTTTTTCGTTAATCGAAGAGTCTGAGCCGAAATCCAAATTAATTTCTTAGGAATTAGATGTGGCTCATATTAAAATATCCGGTGATAAAATAGAAATGATTAGTAATTTTTCGAATTGATTTATGGCATATATTTTATATATAAAAAAGAACTCAATAGCTTATATTAATCCGGATTAGTTTTAAAAGTAAAGAGGATGTGTTTGGAAAAGGCAGAGGAGAAAGACAAGTGTCAAATTAAGGAGTTTCTGGTTAGCAATAAGGTTAGGCTTGGTGGTGCTGAAAATTAGGTATTGGTCTACTGGATTACTCTGTGCTCACTCTTCACTAATCACTACATTTCTTTTTTGAGTTTTATTTACCACCATACATATATTTATTTTAAAAATTCATATATCCTTTTTTTGATGGTCAATTAATTAAAAAAATCGTAATTGTAAATAACCACAAAAATACTATTGGTTCTCAATTTTTTTTTGTCATTTCAAGTCTAATGATAAATAAGGTGGCCAATGTAAAGATACATAATTAAGAAAAAAATAATTTCTACCTAATCTTCGAATATTACAAACAAGAGAAGCTTATAAAAATACTTTAAAGCCATTAAAGATAAGCGCAGAGGCTCACCTACCAAATTCAGCTCGAGATAAGTAAATACAAAGAGAAGAAAAAATCAGGAATTGTAAGATTTGTTTCAAATCTCAACAGAGGCAAGATCGACTCTCATAATCAAAGAAGTTAGGCAACCACGAGGGGTGAGAGGACGCCACATATGAATTTCTTATGTTCCCTTTTGTGACATTTTGGGCAATGAGAGAGGAGCCTTTATTTGCTGAATTCTGTTCTGTGACTAGCTTGGAGAGAGGAAAAGCCGTTAAAACATTACTAATTTCTCCTGAGATAAAGGCCAAAGCAGGCCAAGATTTAAGATTTGCTACAGCTTTGATGATTTTCGAGGCTTCAGTTGCAAAGACTATGATTGCAATTTTGAGGGAAAGCACGTCTACTGTGAGCTACGACTAGTCCTTTGGGATCTTGTAAAACCCAAGTTGCACCTGCTAAGTTCTTTGATTTATCCAAGGAGAAAGCTACATTGCATTTGAGCCAATTCGAAGGAGGTGGGTGCCATTTGATCTCTTTTCTTATTCTGATTTGTTCTCTTCTAGTATCTGATTGAAAAGAGGAATTTTGAGCCATTAACCAATGTTCGACCTCTTCCATTGTCTTTGCACAAATATCCATAGCAGAGAAAAACTTCTCTGTATACAGAAAAGAATTTTGATTTTTCCAAACAAACCACAGAATCCAAGGAATAACTTGTCGAGCTGCAGATGGTATGTCTAAGTTTCTCAAGCACTGGTAGAGAAAGTGGATGTTTGACCAGATGGATTCTTCAGCAAAACCTCCTTGAGGAAGAGGAATGTTTGAAACATGTCAAACTTGACGAGAAGAATCACATGTAAAGAGTACATGATTTCTAGATTCTCCATTTCTATCACATAATTGGCATACTTTCTCTGGTTTTAATCCTTTCTTTGCCAGGTTTTCAGCAATAGGATGGGTGTTACTTATAATTCTTCAAATTTTTTTTTTTATCTTTGGAGCTGTGGCGAGAGACCAAACTTGCTATATCAATCCATTGACTGAAGGTAAGGATGTAGTTGTAGTAATAAGGTCTCTTTTTGCTGCTTGGTGAGCCAGCCATTAACCTGTCTTAACTGAGTACTCTTCACTTTTTGTGTTCTGCCATGACTAGAAATCTTCAATGAATATA
Organism: Lepidium didymum; assembly: GCA_963920545.1. Lineage (NCBI taxonomy): Eukaryota > Viridiplantae > Streptophyta > Magnoliopsida > Brassicales > Brassicaceae > Lepidium > Lepidium didymum. Next base: position 13,694,103 of record OY986996.1, read on the forward strand.
GCTGACTTTGATCTTCTGAGGATCTTGATATTGTATGGAAGGAAGAGATGATCTAACACTTCCAGATTCCACTCATGTTTTTGGAAGTCAATGAGGTCTTTTACTCTTAGATTTAATTCATAAATAGCCTGTTTGGTCCAGGGAATTCTCATAACTTCATCTGCTATCCATAAGTCTTTCCATACCTTGATTGTGTTACCGTTTCCTAGGGATATGTTTACTCCTTTCATGAGAAGATCACGACCATGAATCAAGCTCATCCACCCGAATGAAGGCCAATTTCCTGTAGGTGCATCTAAAAAGTTACTCTCTAAGAAGTAACGAGATTTAAGGATGCGAGTAAACATGCAGTCAGGAGATTGCATGACTTTCCAGGCTTGCTTAATCCACACCTGACTCTTTGGTGTGCAGAGGTAATCCCAACTCTTCCAGTGAATTCTTTTATTCTTTTATGCTGAGCTCCACCAAAAGGTGGTCATGGCTGATGATAGAGTTTTACAGGCAGATTTTAGGAGTCTAAAGCAACTAATGGCATAGATAGGCATCACCATTGCCACAATTTTCAATAGTGTCTCCTTGCCTCCGAACGATAAAGATCTAGAGAACCAGCTTGACATTCGACCTTTTAGTCTCTCATGAATGAAATCAAGCATATATTTCGTTGATCCATTGAAACACTCAAGTAGACCTAGGTAAGTTCTTGCACCTCCTATGTTTTTGATCTCAAGAATCGAATGTATTAATTGTTTGTCTGTTACTCAGATATTTGCTCCAAAAGTTAATGAGGATTTATCAACATTTATTCTTTGACTTGATGGAGATTCATAAACAGACATTACCTCTTTAAAGACTCTTATTTGGGATTCATTGGCTTGAATTATAAACAGACTATTGTCTGCAAATAAGAGGTGATGCACTGATGGGCCAAGAGGAGAGAAACTAATGCCTTGAATCAGAGAAGAAGGCTGTTTTATTCAACATGTGAGATAAAGGTTTAGTGCATAATATGAAGAGGAACAAATAGATAGGATCTCCTTGTATGATTCGACGTTCTGGAGTTATAAAGCTTATGATCTGAACCATGTTTTACCAAAAAAGCTTGATTTGTAGATGAAAAGTGCTTAAACCACTTTTTATTTTTATTGCCGAATGACCGATGCAACCGACATTGTATCCACTGAGAGCCATGAAAACTTCCCAAAGAGAAGCCATTGTCTGAGCTTTTCAATTCAGATAATCCACAAGAAGAGACCATATCAACGAAAGGTCGACAAGCAACATCTAATCTAGGTAGACCACCTTTCTTTTCATTAGCATGGAAAATGGCATTAAAGTCTCCCAAAACACACCACTTCTCATTTGATCTTGATGTTCCAATGCGCATAAGGTGTTCCCATACTCTGGCTTGTTCTTTGGCTATAGGTGCCCCATAAACACAAGATAAATAAAAAGAAATATTGCCTATATTAGCAAAAGAGTCAATTACATTTTTGTCTGCAGACTTTACATCCAAAACAACTGACTTTTTCCAAAAGATGGCTAAACCGCCACTAAGACCTATGAGATCAATAGTGAAAACCCTATGATATCCTAACCATTCTTGTAAGTAAACTAGGACATCCCGACTATTTTTAGTTTCCATCAAAAACAAAATATCAGAAAAATGCGACAGCTGCATTTCCTTTAGCCTAGGAATTTTCAAGTTATGGATACCACCAAGACCTTGACAATTCCATAATATTAGGCTCATTGGTCAGCCGGTAACTCCATAGTTGGAACTGCCGCAACATAGGCTCGTTTAGACGATTATGAGCTTGAATTTTTATCTTCATGTCCTCTGCTCTTTGGTATCTGACTTGCAGGTTGTTCTGGAGGAAGTTGAGAGGTAGTCTTGCCTCTGCGAGTGTAAGGACATGAGGTGGCTTTGCCTTTGCGAGTGTAGGTTCTTTGGCTCTTTTGAGGTTGCTTTCTTGATTTGAGACTGAGAGGAGTTGTTCCGGAGGAACCAACATCAAAGGCTGTAGATACAAATGCCATTGGTGTAACCATCTGGTCTGAAACAGTTTTCCCAGAGGATAGAGTTCTCAGGGGGGTTATTGTGGTTGAAACACCATCAAGGGCAGCAGGTTCAGAGGCTAGTGGAGCAGTTATTTGATCTGATACTACTTTCCCAAAGGATAGAGTTTTCAGAGTAGTTGTCTCGGAGGAACCAGCATCAAGGGATGCGGATACCAAAACCGTTGGATCAACTATCTAATCAGATACAATTTTCCATGAAGAGAGCATTTTCATAGGGATCTCGGTGGAAAGTACTGAGGGATGAGTAGCCGATCGGATAGTTGCTGCCATTAGCTTAGGGCGTTGAGCTTGAATAGGCAAATCTTTTTGAAGCGCTGCGACGTGATTGAAATCAAAGGTAAGACCTTTGCCCTTATTGTTGTAACTAGAGGATGAGGCTCTAGTCTGAGGAAAGTCTTCTTTGTCATCGGATTATTCTCAGCTTCTTTGACTACTGATCTGATTCTTTCCTCTCTTGTGCAGCGATCCTCTGCTTAGCTAATTTGATGAAGAGTCTCATTTCATCCAGAACTGCCAAGGCTATTTTTGGTCTTCCTGAGTCTATATCAATGTCAACTTGGTTCTCATGAAGAACACCAAAAAGAGGATCTGAATATGGATCCTCAGATTTGTAGCTAATGCTTCATCAACTGCTTTTGTCGGTAAAGTTTAGTCTTATCTTGATTCTGCTTGATTAGAATATGGCATTTATCCTTGTCATGAGTGAGACGTTGGCAGTGATAGTAGCGTTTTTGGACTTTCTCATAGTTGAACCAAACTGTTGTTTTCTCACCATTAGGTAGAATGACCACTTTAATCTGGGTTTGGAAACATCAAACTTAACTTGGACTCTGACATATTCTTTAATCTGGGGCCTAGCTGGGTCGAAAGCTACTTGCAATACTTGGCCGATGAACTTTCCAAGAACCGTGATGACTGGAACGATGTAGAAGTTGATTGGAAGATTACGGATTTGAATCCAAAAGGGAATGAACTGCAGGTAGTCTAGGGGAGGAGACTCAACCCATCATTCTATGACTAAAGCCCAGTCATTGTAAATTTGAGCCCCTTTTTCCAAGATTTCTTCCATATCGTGCTTAGTAGAGAAAATAAAATGGAATCTTTCAGAAGATAAAGCCACACGTCGGACTTTACCTTGCTTTTGCCATTTCCTAGAGAGGTCTAGAATGAGGCTTGACATCTTTTGACTGTCAGGGTTGAGGATACGACCGATGATACTAAGAGTGTTTATTTCCTTGGAGCAGTACTCTGGAAGTTTTGGCATCTCAAAAGGTTCATCATCTTCTTCAAGGCATAAAGCCATAAGAGCTCGGTCCATAGAAGCATACATTGATCTAACAACAGAAAGCGGGTGGAAAAGGGTGAAAAGATGAAAGAAAGAGTCAACTTTGAGGAGTAAAGAGTTAGATCAACAGTGTTTTACAACATGTAAAATTGAAGAAACACGAAGAGAGATGAAAAGAACGGTGAGAAAACTGTAACTAAAACCCTATTAACCCACAAGCAAAGACTCTTAGGGAGAAGGAGAGTTCTGAGTTCCAAAAGGAGAATTCCAGATAATTAAATCATAACAATTTCAATAACAGAAGAAGAAGATCAATGACTTTGTGACAATCAGTGTGAATGTTTTTATTAACAAAGATAAAATGAGTGATGTGTGGTTTATAAAAAAGCCACACCGGTGAAACTATATATGGACCAACAGTTTTATTTATGTCTCATGGTCATTTTGTTTTTTCTTCCGGTTTGGATTTTGAGTGGTAAAAGTGGTCAGACTAGTCGGGAATAATTTGGTACATTATACAACAGTATGAAAAAAGAAAAAGAAAATCCATATTATATCTTTGTTAACTTCAACACAACTACGGTGGGAATTGGGCCCGCGGCCCGCGGGTTTTGGCCCGCGTGGGGCGGGTTCAGGTTTGCGAATCGAAACCCGTTTTTTTGCTGGTTTTGCGGGGTGGGATCGAATTTTTTCCAAGTTTTGCGGGTTTGGCCTGCAGGCCCCGCGGGTACCCGCAAAAAGATCGTGTTGTTTTTTGAAAACAATATAATGTTTGAATTACAAGTGTGTAAACATCGTGATATTTGAAGCGCAAAAACAACACGATGTTTGAAATTTAATGCGGGCTCACGGTTTCATGCAGGTTTTGCGTTTTTTTTGCGGATTTGTAATTTTTTTTTTTTTTGCAGGTAGACCGCAGGCCCCACAGATTTTTGCGGGGCGGATTCGGGTTTCGAGTTAAAACCTACTTTTTCGTGAGGCAGGTGCGGATCTTGAAAAAAATACCAAAAACCCACAAATTTTTTGCGAGGCGAAACCTGCAAACCCGCCAACCCAGTCCTAAACACAACCCATATATTTCATCAATGTTAATATACGGTTTAGCTCCATACTTAAACAAAAGATAAAATATGAATATAAAATTCGAGATGGGGACGAAAGAGTTATTTTCACGATTATTCAAAAAGGCATGAGAAACTTCTCAATTCTCATCAATTAACAAAAGTAATTAGTCAAAATAGAAGGAAATTACTAGATCTGAAAACGTACTTTGTGGCTCTTAGCTGCAAAAAATGAAAAAAAAAACACATAAATTCTCATGATTCTTATTATCTTTTTTCGCTTTATCAAAAGTGAATTTGTATACTGGAGAAAGAGGATGACAGAAGAAGACGCATTAGAGATTTTAAGAAATTTCTTCAAAGATCCTCTGGACCGTTGATATCCTGTAAGAAGAAGAAAGAGATGGAAGTTCAGTTTAATGTTATACTGACTAGACACTATCACTGTCGGGAATAAAACGTGGCCAAAACACAGTGATGTATACCTTATTCTCGAGCACGGTATTGTCGGGGATTTCAAGTTTAGTCCCGGAGTTTGCTTTCACTGACACTTTGCCTTTGAGAACAACGCCAGACCCAAAGTAGACATCACCAGAGACCTTCAGGCTATCGAGCTCTACTATACTTGGGATGGACTTGAACCGGCTAAGGAAACTTGCGACCTGTTTATTAACCAAACATACAAAAAGAACAGATTCACAATTACAACTACGTTATCAATATGGGCTGCGGACTGGTCCCGTCCAGTTAAGGCCGAAACAGGCAATAGGCCGATCCAGGTCGTGACAATTATAGAGTAAGAGTGAGATACTCCTTTTTCAGAGAGCGTACAAGGAAACGTTCGTTTACCTTTTTAAATTCAGGTCCCAATTCGATCGCTGGGTTTGTGGGGTTTGTTCTAGCTTTGTTTCTTGTGACAAAGCCATCAACGAGAGTGTACAGATCCGACTGTGAAAGATGAATAGAAATTGTTAACTCTATGTTTCTCTTTTAATGGACTTTTGGAACTCTAAAGGGCAATGAGGGGATTGGCTTACTTGAACAAGAAGCAAGTCTGAGCTTGCCTTCACTGGCAGGAACCGTGACCGAGGTACATTTGCACCAATAGCATTATCAAAAAACTGTTTCGAGAATAGGGCATACATTAGAAGCAGATAACGGTTGTGTTTCTTTAATACTGTGTTAATGAAATATATAATGAAATGGATACCCTTATCGCAGCACCAGCTGCAGTTTCCAGTTGAAGAACTTTGACTCCATCAACTTCCTGAGAAGAGTTGAGGCAAATTATGCAAAATTGCAACAACTAGTTGCGTCTCGTGTTATGATTGTAAAATTAGTACCTTTGGGTTTGGGATGATTTCCATTTTGAGCGCATCAGCTTCCACAAGCTTTTTGATGGCTTTCAAGTTAACCCAACTGTAAAAAAAGTTATAGTTAAGTGTCCGCAGATATATTTGTTAGCTTCCATGTTTTTTGTGACCAGAGAGTTACAACTTACAGGTTGTTTGTGTTGAAAATCTTGAATTTCTCAATTGATTTGAATTCGTTTACCTACCATGAACATGAGGAATGGTATTCTTAGTCAAACACAATATCTAGAGATAAACAATCACGTTTCAGGCTCAGAGCAACAGCATTTTAGGACATATTATATCACAGGTTACTGTAAATAATGCAAATAACAACGGAAGCTAGTGAAAGCGAGCAGAGAGTGACTAACGACTACAAGAATTGCAGAACAAGTTATTGTAAATATGAATTCCAATACAGATTAGAAGAAAAGCAAAGAAGAGTTGTAGACTTACATGCTCATCAGGAACCTGAGCAATCTCTAGAAGCTGAGATACAAATCAGAGGAAGTAAATATTAGTGGTCACAAGATTCTCCAGTGTCGTAAGAAAAATAAAACAGTGAGAAGTTGATGAGTTGCAATGAACAGAATACAATTAATTTTCACATAATCACATATCATTTAATCAGGAGCCTGGAAAACATATGATTATCAGGTACCAGAAATTGCAAAATGCACACACAATCTTTAGCATGTAATAACCAGAAGAAAAGCTACATCTAAACAGGAAGATGATTTTACCTGTACTTTTCCTTCATAAGAGATGAGAGTTCCTCCCTTTACATCAGCTAAGGTTTTGGGTGTAACCTCCATACAGTACTCATTTTTGTTCTGGATCAGGTGCTTCAAGATCTCTGAAGCAGCATGGAGTCAACAACACCGAATAATTAGTCTCAGATCTCAGCACAAAACAAAAGCAGTAAACGAGGATACTGAGAAGGAGATATACTTAAGTCAACGATAGCGCCCAAGTTGTCTGAATTGGCGACGAACACATACTCCTTACCCTGAATAGTGAGAAACTTGAGATTAATAATGGAAAACGCTGAAAGACACAAACTTTAAGGATATATTCTGGAGACAAAATTAATAGTAGACCAAATCAAAGAAAGAACCTGTGATAAGAAAGCATCAAGCTTGCCACTGTTCATGAGTGATGGGAATACGTCACCATGACCGGGAGGATACCTTTGCAAATGAAACATCTTTTATAAATGGGGTGATCTAATAGAACGGAGAAGGATATCCATATGCAAATGGAATCTCAATTATAAATGCAACGTTGACCAGAAAAAGAAAACTCCACAATAGTTGGTTTACTAGCTAAACAAATTGTTACACATTTCAAAGCTATTTGTTCATTCTATAAAGACTCGGGTAACCTTACAATAGAATGCTTCATAGTTCAATTAGTCATATAAACAGTATATATCACCAGGCCAACACACATATATAGCATACCATAAACAACCTTTACTCAACACAAAGATCCTAATGTTACCTTATCATAAAAGGAAACAAGAGACGGTTTGATGGTTGTCAAAGAAACAGAAAAAGTTGTCGACTCAGTTAAAATAAATTTGTATTAGCATAAAAGATCAGTTAAAAAGTGCTTTGAGTCTGTTTCTATATGTAATCTTGTGCCATGTATAAGTTCACTAGTCTACCAAGACGGAATCATACCATCCATCCTTGTCAGTCTTTCCTTTGCTGGGCCATGGCACAAACTCATCAGCAACAACACGAGGATACTTGCTCTATAAAGTTTAAGTCAACACTATTAGCACCAGGTTTGACATAGATCATTCAAAAATGAATTTTTTGTTTCCTGAATTTTAATTGCTTTGACATAAAGTACCTGATTAAAAGTGTGAATATCAACATTTGAGTTGGTGTATTTCTCCACAATCTGAACCAGAGAAAAATATGTCACCCAAGTATAAAAATTTAAGAACTAAATAGATGTGACCCTCGCTTTGATTTAAGAACCTTTTGGGTGTCATCATGTGTATTGAATGAGTTCATGAGAACCAAGGGAACCTTGCAGCCATACTTGTTGTTAAGATTCTGTATGGAAACAATATGTGAGGCTCAGTAAAGGCATCAAGATTAGAACAAAATGAAATGAGTAATGACGAACCTCAATCTGGATAACAATCAGGTCAAGAAATGTCAAACCATCACGAACTTCGATAACCGATCTGCATAGAAGCAAGAAAATGGAAACTTCATGAGTCACATATCGAAGATGGTGTACGCACTAACTCAAACTATAAACATGTAATATAAGTTCTCACCCCTAAAGTTGGAACTACTACCACATACCTGTATCTTCAAAATTAACAGAAATTTGTTTATTAACTACTCTAGGACAGATTGATAGCAGTAAATCTTATACACCAAGAGATATGGATTATGGCGCATAGATCTTTAGGTTGGGAAAGGCATTTAGAATTCCAACAGCAATTTTGCTATCTCAAAGAGACTAAATAAAGTACCTCTAAGCAAGTATAAACGAAAATAGAACTGAAAATAGATAGCACAATATTATAGCACTTACTTTGGACCCGTGCATCCCATCGTTGTTCCCAAACCTCCATTGAGCTTTAGCACAACAAGCTTATCCAATAGATCTTTGGTCTCGGCAGGATCTTGATTAAGTTGCAAACATAAAAAAAAAATTTAATGAATGGCAGGAGACAATCAATCCAATGAAAAGCGAGCACACAGAACATCCAGGCATCCAGCATACAGAAAGCCAAACTCAATACCGATTTGTATCATCTGATAAACAACAAAAGAAAGACTAATACCTTCGGAGACGTTAGTCATTTTATCGTAAGGAACAACGATCTCATCAGTAGGTGTCTGGATCTTGCTCCATTCAATGTGCTGAGCCTCACCGCTTCAAAATTCAAATGAAAATCAGAGACTTTTGAGCTGAATGGTCATCTAAATGTAAAAGGAATCTAAGTTTCTAGATCTGACCCCAGATCCAATACGATTTTCGATCAATTCAAATATCAGAACAACGTCCAAACACAGAGCAAACAAGCACTAACTGAGTCAATACAGGAAAATCTAACTAAGAGTGAATAGAAAGAGTTTAAAAAACTAGAAAGTGTTTGATCTTCATCGAATCAAGATAACAGTTCGATCAACACACAAAACATACACATCTGAAAGTACAAAATCGGAAGGTGAAGATGTAAGGACAAACCTCAGGTAACGTGAAACGAGGTTGATGAATCCACTCCTCTCATTCTCACTGAAACAGAAAAAGCAAAACAAATCAAACGATGAACTAGATTACCAGATCCCGAATCTGAGCAACAGATAAATCGAGAAAGAGACCTCATCTCAGTAAGTCCATCGACGGCGGCTTTGAGCTGTGGGAGCTTCTCGGTTGCGGCGGCCATGATTATTTTTTTCCGGTAGAGAGATTCCGATCAAAAGAAATCAACGAGAGATTGAAATTGAAGAATGAAGAGTGTTGTGGAATTAAAGCAGAGGGGCATTTATACAATGAAGAGTTAGTGGTGACAATGGAAGTTACCAAAAATATGTCCGTTGTCTTCTCTTTGCCAAACAGATCTCGCGCAATCGCATCTTCTTCATTCGGTTATTTATTATCGTACCGTTCGGTTAACTGTTTAAACCATATAAAAAACCAATTCCAATCGATTTGAGCTTAATTTGGTTTGATTAAATTTACGTTTTTTATCATCATTTTTTTCTAAAGTCTGCAAATGAACCCAATTAGTTCAAACTTAAAAAAACCATAGGAGAGAAGTTAAAAAAAAAACCATAGGAGAAATCAATGCAATTTTAATATATATATATATATATTTATAAACTATTAGCAATATATAAAATATGCATATATAATCACAAATAGAACAAAATGAATTAATATTAATTCATATGCAGGTGGAAAAATGAGTACCATGTAAAAGAGGTAAGCTTAGCTATCCATTTCCGATGGTGCAGCTTTCACGTACTAGAAAAGATATTTTGATGTTGATATATTACTCTTCTTATTTATTTTAATATTAACATGTTGACATATTACTTACAAACATAAGAGCTACACTTATTCGACGTTAACCAGATGAATTTCACAGAATAATTACTCATATAAAATTTATGCCAAAGAAGGGAAATAAAAACCCGAAATTGAGCGAATAAGATCTTATAAATCCAACAACAACATTAGAAAATACAAACATTCCAATGGATAACGTTTATTAAGGCCCATGCCTTCGAAATTTATTGTAATAATGCAACGAAAGAAATGAAAAAGTACGAAACTCCTTAGAAAATCATAGGAGTATATAAGTTGCGAAATGGTTTATTCTCTCAATGAACATCTTCGCAATTAAGCATGGCTTTGATCCTTTGAATAGTGGAGCTGATCAAGGTATTGACTGTGGCGGTAGAATCTTCCAGGTTGAGTTCTTGAGAGTAAGCCGGTGTAGAGACAAGGATCTGAAAAGCGACGGTGAGGAGAGTCGTGCCATTGTTGAGATCGGCGGAAGCGGCGGAGGGACGGCCGTCATGGGAGATGACGAAACCGGAAGGGAGGATAGGAATGGTGGAAGGATTGACAGTGCCTGATGCAGCAGAGTATGCTGTGTGTAGATCAACTGGTGCATACACCACCATTCCTCCTAATGCATCCATGAAGCTGTCTTGTATTATCATCAGCTGATTATCTTCCGTTGTTCTTGCTGGCTATATATATGCAAAATCATAGTTAATGCTCTTAACAAACAAGATCAACTAATTCCAAGTTTGACTCCATCCATTGAAATGCTGGTTATGATAAAATATAAAGTAAAAATTGTTAACGTTCAAGTAACCATGCTGGTTTAAATATTATATCATGAAACAATGATAAGTAACCTTGAAGTTCTAGCTTAATTAGTACTATTCAGATCTTGACCTCATAGCATAAATTTGCAGAAGTTTTAGGTTCAAAACCCCTAGAATTAAGTGGATATTGGAACTAAATCCGTTAATTTACATGTTGGTACTTGAAATTAGTCGGGTGATAAAAATTTGAATGACATGAATAATAAGTTTTGGGCATGAGTAATGTACCTGGAGGATGTTGACACAATTGTTATGGTCTGTTCCTGTGACAAAGCGAGTGACCTCATTGAGTGGATTTGCTTGGCATAGAACGTCCCACTATTTTTTTTACAAGCAAATATTAGATTTATTGTTAATTACAGAAGCAGTAAACTACAAATTGTTTAAAGAAGATAATCTAAAAGACCATAAAATTCTTACCTGATGACGAATGTCCAGATTTTTAAGGAAATTGTAGACATGGGAAGGAGGGAGAGGAAGAGATAACGATGAACCGGCGCAGACAATGAGACCAGTCGGTTGACCAGCTTCTTTGTTTGTCCGCACAGAAACCCTAACTCCACTATTGTTTGTTACAGACAGTTGCGCGAAATCGAATTTTTCAGACATTTTCAGTGTCCATGCGAAGTTCTTTACCATTCTTTCTCCTAACATCATCACACTCCTTCTCCCTTCTACAGTTTTGACAACTACAAATAAGAAAAGAAAGAAATATTAGATTATCAACAATGATTTCAACATTCAGCACCATCTATTTCATCATCGCATTAATTAGAAAACACCATTATGTACATTAAGCTGATTGACAAAGTTTTGATAGAAAAGTATTAGCTAGATTACGTCATTAGACGATTATGCAATTATCAATGGAAGCCAATATAATGAAATTAAGTCGGATGAAAGTACCTCCAGCGAGGTCGGTGGCAGGGAAGGCAGAGATGGAGGTTAAAGGCAGCCTCTCACACATCCTCTCAAGAGTAGCGAGCCAACGTCTAGCTCCATAGCCATAGCCACCGTATAAGAGGTCTCTGTAAAGCCGATGTGTCCGCATTGATTTATCATTTAGTACCACGTGCTCGATCCACGTCACCTGCCCAACACAAAACTCTTTTTTTCCGAAAAATGTATACAAGTATCAAAAAAGTAAAAGAGAAGAGAAGAGAGTAAGACCTTAGAGCCATGACCATTGGGTAAAGCTTGAATAAGACAACCAGAGGGACGTTTGAAGTAAGTCAAATCCGTAAAATCAATGTCAAGATTTGGGAGTTGACAAGACACATCAGCAATCAGCCAGGTGGTTTCGTCCATTTGTTGGCAACTTCTTAGTATCAAAAACTCTCTCGGTGGCACCATTGGAGACAATATGTGCAGGTTCTCATACATCTATATTGTTCACAGATCATCCAGATTTGTTATCATATATGTCTATATCAGTAAAACAATATTCAAATATATTTTGAGATTCATACCACCATCGAGACTAGATTTTGTTGTCCGTCGGGAAAATCCAACATATGAATTGTCTTAGCTTCGTTCACAATTGTTGGAAACAGCCTCGCCCATTTCTCCTGCAATATTTTGTGTTATATTTTATGAAATAATTTAAAAGCTTAGAAATAATATGACATTAATTGTAAGTACGTACCGCATCGAAGAACATGTCGACCAAATTTATTGGATCAACAGGAACCATCACGATTTCTTTAGAAGACTCAAAACGAGAATTCGGGATCTTAAAATGACCAATCTTTCTATACATTTTCTCGTAAGTGTCTTGATCAATAACAAGCCTACCATCAATAGAAGACTTAATCCACATTGGTTCATCCATCCGAATGAGACTCATAAGCTCTGAAACCGCATTGACTGTGGTTTCAGACATCACCATTTTCTCCATTTGAGATAGCGAATTTCGCGGCTGAGTCGGTGGTGTGGTTATTTTTCCGGGATTGTATGGTCCTCTTAGTAAGCATGGTTGCGGACTGGGATGGTTGAAAGTGGATTCATACAAGGCAGGACCATTATTGGACTTGGAGGTCGATGCATGGCTTGATGAACCTTGGAGATTGGCTAACATATCCATGTTAGGCATTGACTGAGCTATGCACTGGTTTACATAGCTCGAGAGTCTTTCATACTGAATTTTATATTTCCATCGACAATTACATTAGTGATTTTATTTCCAGTGTAAAGATAATTGTTAGTGAAAAACTAATCTCATATAAACATCAATATAACAACAAAAATACCACTTTCAAACTAGAGTACAACTTGATTAATTTTTATTTACGATAAAAATACAAATCATATTAAAATTCGTTGTCTTTAACAAAGAAAATTCGCTGTAATATTTAAGATTATAATTTTTTTTTTCTATAAGTGAGTAATAATTTTGCCTTAATTTTTTTACTTATATAAAGAAACTAGATGTATACGCGCTTAACAGCGGTTTAATATTTTTATTTATTTATTTATGTGTTTAACATGAAATGAAAATGATATATACAATATTTTGTATATTAAACATGAAATAAGTTATATAATATGAAAATCAATTGTATTATAAAACTTATATTTTTAAATACGATATATGAATTTGTATTTTTTATGAAAAAATATTATATTGTTTAAGTTTATTTTATTGATATTATAAAAATGTAATATTATTAGTTTAAATAATTGATTGAATTGATTTTATATTTAATTTTAACTTTTTGTTTTTATTATTTGGTTGATTAATATTTTATAATGATATCATTGATAAAATATTTATTCAAACAAATTATTTAAATTAAAAACAGAAGTTAGCTTTTGTAAAATATTTTTCAATCTTCAATTAGTTCATGTTATATTTGTAGGATTTTAATTTTACTCATGTAATATTGTTTATGTGATATGAAGTTTTTACCTCTATAAGTGCATATTCAAAAGATTGAAATTATTATATGGTGGGTAACTAAATCAATGTTTTATTTCAAACAACACTATTAGCAGAAAAAAACAAGAAAAGGTCTATTATATATTATGAAAAGTTAGATCTCCATTTAGGGATGTATAAGTTGGGAAAATCAAAATATTAATTTTTTTTGAACAAATAATGATTGGATCGATAAGACTTTGTCTATAACCTAAATCAGAAACAAACCAATTGAGTCATCTGTTTCTTGGCATCAAAATATTGATTAAAAAAGAAAAAAATATTAATTTTTTTTTGGTCAAGCGATAAAATAGTTTTGTTTATAAAAACGCACCTCTTGTCTAAGAACGGCGTTATTGAAACGCAGTTTATGGAGATCGCGTTCACGTTCTTCTTCGTTTCCAAGGCGAGGGCCACCACATGGAGGACACCGTAGAGAACTAAGTGCCTCTAGCATTGCCTCATTTTCACGTTTTATCCTCATGTTCTCATTTCTGAGTGCAGTGTTGTCCGCTTTTTCACTTTGATTCTATAATAAAACATAATATTAAACGATATTTTTATACCAAATTTAAAACAAAACACTAGATATCAGGACAAAAAAAAATTACTTTGGCATGTGTTCTTTTATTTTGAAACCAAAATTTGATTTGTTCTGGTCTTAAATTCAATTCTTCACCCAATTTGCGTCGCTGTAATTCATCTGGATTGGGACATTCCTTGAAATACCTTAATTAATGAACCAAAAAAATATTGATTTGAAAATAAGAAGCAAATGAAAATTTTATAGAAAATAAATTCGATTTCCGACAGTTGTGTAACTCATATAATAGGATTTCGACTATAGAACATATTTTGTTAATCTAAATGCAGAAAAAATAAGTAAAATAATAAATTTGCTTCACTAAAGATCTTACGCTTCAAGTCTCTGAATCTGCTGACTAGAATGGCGATGATAAATTTTTTTATTATTAATATTCATAGAATCTTCGCGGTCATCGTCTGAACTGTCTTCATAACTAGAATTCATTTTCTTTTACTACTTCAAATGAAAAACATTTACACTGTATATGAACACTTGAAGCTATTTATATAAAAAATATTATGAGACAATTTCACAAAAGGGGCAAACAAAATTAATAGAAAAGTATTAGCAAATATGGTATAAAAGATTTTAATTTCTTCTTTTTTAATAATGACAAAGAGAAATAAAAATCTTTTAAGCCAAATTTGATAATACTTTTCTATTAATTTTTTTGGTTTCTTTTTTTGTCACATGTTTAAATATACATTACATGGTACATAATTATATTTAAGAAATAATAAAAGTAAACAAGCAAATATAGGAAAATATTCAAAGCAAAACAAAACAAAATCATTTATGAAAAAAATCTCATCACAGATTTTCTACTTTATGGGGACGTTACTTTCATTTTAAAAATAAAGGATAAAATAAAATTTTTACAGTGCTGCCAAGTTATTCTCATTCTGGTGAATATGATCTAATTAATGATTTGACATCAAAGGTTCAATATCTCTTCACTCTATATAATAGATTGAAAAGAGATATTAGAATGTGAGTTTTTAGCTATGCATCAGGTTTTGTTAATCACGTTGACAAAAAAAAAGGTTTAATGTGCCTAATCTTTTACGAATCTCTAGATCCAAGACAAACTTGACAATAATTTTTTTTTAATTTTTCAACAACTAGATTGATAAAACTCAATCCATATCTTGAAATCTAATCTTTAAAATCTCTTTATGATCTACCAAATTGTAGTGTGGTGAAGTGAATCCATGATATCAAAGTCATTAGATAAATCATCATAACCACCAGACTAAGAAGAATTTGGTGATGATAATTTTTTTATTTGTCAACAATTAGATCGACAAGGTCCGATCCATAATTTAAAGCTCACCCCTAAATTTTTTTTTAGTTTACTATAATGTAGTGGGGAGAAATTAAACATCTAATACCAAATCATTAGGTAGATCATCCTAACTACCCGACTGAGAACAATTCGACGGTGACGATAATTTATTAAAAGATAATTAGTAATTTATTTTTCCTTTATATATCAGTGGTAACCGAAAATAAATTACTAATTACCTTTCAATAAATTATTGTCAACTTTTGTATTCAATATAATGATTAATAAATGATATGCACAATAACAATTCTACTTCATCATTTATTAAGAAAAAAAAGAAAAGAATCAGTATAATTGATTTGTCATGAAATGGAATGCAAAACACTATAGACAGACAAAAACCTAAGTAATATACATTTGAATAATTACAAACATATATTTAAGTAATCATTAAAACACTCTTCTAATTGGAAAAACTTATTCTTTACAAACTTAAACTAACAAAAACTCATAAAAGAAAGATGGTATAGATTTTTCCAACTAGAAATTGTAGTAATTCTTTCAACTTAGATCATATCATCAGTGGAAGAAAAATACGTTTTTATCATATACAATTACTGTATATGTCAAAACCATCAATAGAGAATCTTAATGGATTAGGATCCCAAAAGAAATCAATAATTTTGAACTGAATCCATGTAAAACGAAGTATTTACAATGAATGATGGATTTGATTGATGAGTAAAGATGAGCTCGTATATCTTACGAGAATACGTGTATGAAAATATATATCGGCGAATACAAAAGAAGATTTTTGTTGAAGACGAGCTGGTATTGTCTTTGTAATTAGTCGATAGATCCATTTTTCTAATCTTTATCCTCTCCTTTATGTTTCTTTTTTTCTCTTTTTTGATTGTGAATGTGCGGGCATAATTTTTTTGTAATTTATTTAATTTTACACATTTTAATTCATATTTTATTAATCTACATCATATAAAAAATTAAAAATAATATCATTTTGATATGTAAAATAGATTTTATATAATATAAAATTTCTAAAACATAAAATAAAATAACATAAATTTTATAAATATAATATATTAAATAATAGATTTTGATGACCTCATATAATTAATCATATCATACATATGACTATGTTAATAAGAAGTTTTTCTAAACGTTAAAAGTCCAATTAGTATAGTTATCTTGAGATCTCTTAACGTGGTAAACATGTTATATTGATTTTTTTTCATGAAATGTAAATTCTAACGATTAAAAAATCAAAATATAAAATTCAAATATTTTAAGAATTTTATCATTCATTTTTTTTCAACATAGAAACATAAACAAAAATTTGTTTGTTTTGTATATTTTTTAGGAAAAAATACTATTAAATAATAATAAGCTTGTGTGATAAATTTTTAAGCATAAAGGTAGGTAGCATATTATTATATAGACATTTTTGATAAATTTTAGTTAAATTATAGCACAAATATGTTTTGTGTAACTATTTTTGATAAGTTTTACTAAATAATATATGATGTAATTGTGTCACAATGCAATAATCGGCATAATAAAAAAGTATTATTAAAATTAATTTTGTTAGGCTATATTCATAATCAAACACGCTAAAAAAACATTAGAAAAATTTACATAATATTTTGCAAATAAATTGTTAATTTTTTTGTCAATATTGTGCCACAACTAACTGGTCCAATAACCAACTTCTTATTTAATGTATGCAATATAACTTGATTTTTAAGTGTGAGATAGTATCTGTCTTAGTAAACTTACCACATACTACTAGATCAAAGTCACTTTATTTACCTTGACGTTATTTATTGTTCCCACATTCACAATTTAACCCAATAAATTTATAGTAAATATGCGTAAAATAGAAAAGTTATTCAAAATAAATTATTCACTATATTTATTAACAAAATTCAATGAAAAGTAAATAGATAAATAACTTACCAATCAAGATATTTTTATTTAACTTTTTAGAAAAATTATATTTGAAGTCAGTCAAATATTTCTCATGAACTTGGGTCCATCACAGGGTTTCACCATTATTCATTTAGAGTTAATTGATTCTGATTTTTTTTTCCACCAAAACTTATTTAATAGATGCATGAGTTCTTATCCACTAAAAATATATAGATTTTTTTTAAAATTAAAAATTGAATGACACCACGTATTAGTTGATACATTCATGAATACCTTTTTCATCTAGTTAAGAAACATTATTTTTATTATTAGTTTATCTCTATCAAAACATTTTTTCTTACAATAATATGTTTCTACATCATTAGTTTTATTTTTTTTGAGTAAAACTAAAAATTTATAAATCCAAATTATAAAATATTTATTATTTTAATATTTTACACACACTTTTATATTAACCTTTTTGTCGACCAAAATCATCTCAATTGATTTGAACGATCTCTATAGTCTCATAATTTGCACTCTAATTTTGTAGCAATCTGATATTGGATTGATTTCTCTGATAAAAAAATAGAATATGTAAGTTTTCCACGGTCGACATGATAAAAAAAAGAAAAAATAAACAAAGAAATTTATGAAAAAACTACAAATTGAATGTTATTGGTGAAATGAGAGTTCATGGTAGATTGAGGATTAGTTGTGTTTGCTTTATATTAAAAAGGATGTAATATTTAAATAGGACAAAATAAGATTATCAGATGCAAATTAGACAAATCATTTGGTAATGAAAAATGACATTCGCTTTTCTCACAATCTAAAACCGAATATCTCCAAATAATCGGTTTAAATCATAGACCAATTATGACGGAAATGAAGGACACTGAGATTAAGAGGAAACCATGATTTCATTTTGATAGAAGGTGGCTAGGTAAACCAGGTTTTGATAGAACTATAACAAAGGATGGTCTAGTTATGCAAATTTAAGAGGAAACCGTGTATCGGACAAGATTTCAAATTGTAGGAGGGAGATATCGAGATGAAGGAAAAATCAAATTCCCCCTGGGAAACTAATTAAAAATTGAAGAACTCAAAGATAAATTGGAACATATGAAAAACCTGGACTCTTATCCTACCGTGGATATTAAGAAAGTGGTCTTTGATCTATGTCTAGCATACAAAGAAGAATAAACTTATTGGAAGCAAAAATAGTCAAAATATGTGGCTTGTAGAAGGTGATAAAAATACCAAATATTTTCACCCCCAAACAAGACAAAGGAGAACAAAAAATAGAATCATTGGACTTTTCGATGATCAAGGAACCTGGGTAGACCAAGAGGACAATATAGAAGTTGAAGCAGTTAAGTATTTTGACAAACTATTCACATCAAACGGGATAACCAATTTTGAGGAATCTCTAGCAGGTATTGAACCTTTAGTATCTGAAGAAAAGAATCGCTTATTGCTCGCTATAGCGACAACGAATAGCATTCTTCATGATGGACCCCGGGAAAGCACCTGGACCGGATGGGATGACTACTATTTTCTTTCAATAACCGTGGCCCATGATATGCATCATATTTACATAGAATTTCATGCATATATTGATCATTTTTCATCACTTAATAATCTCATTCATTCATTTTAGCATAAGTTTTCTTTGATTTTTGCATCTTAGAGTCTAGATAGATCGAGTCGCATATTTGTTCATTTTTTGAGTCTTTTTAGGTGATTTGGAGGTAAGTATGGAGAATCGGAGACTTAGAGATGGATGTGGATAAAAGGAGATGAAGTGAAATGCACCAAACAAACAAGAAAAGTTGGTTGTTAAGAAGTTTGACAATTTTGGTTGAGACAAAACCTTAAGTGAAGAACCACCACTACGTTACGTGCTTGATATTGGTGATTGATGAAAGCCTTCCTGTGGTTTGAATTGATTATAATTTGGACACAGGATAGCCACAAGAGTCAGCTTTCATTTGGTGGCGGTTTGAAGGTGTTTGGATAAGCTGTTAGGAAGATATGGTGAATTTACTCAAGATATGTCATTCTGCCGCAAAATTTCGAGCTCTTGCTCGAAAAAGTGATCGAAAAATTTGTCCAGAGAGAAGACGAAGTGCATACTCAAATTTTTGACCCATGGCTCAAAAATTCAGTCCGAAAAATTCATCCAGAATGATCAAGTCTCAAAATTTCGACCTCTTGATCGAAAATTGTGGTTGAAAAATACTAAAGCATCATTTGTCTTGATTTTACCCGACCCGGTTTGTCCTGGGTCGACCCGAACAATTTTTAGACTTTAAAACCCAAATGTTTAAGGGTTTTTGAGCAATATTTTCAATCTTTCTTCTAATTGAGCTAGCCACTTGAGAGAGAGATGGATATTAGTTGAAACCCCTTTTGAGGATGATGATCTTTTGATCATCATCTTCCTTCTATTGATCATCTTTTCTCTTTACTCTTTCATTATGTTTATGCTTTTCTTTATGGTTATTTTCTTGCTTTGTTTTAAGTCTTTGATGTTTGAGTAGTGAAGTAATAAGTTGATGGTTAGGTAGATCTTAGGATTTGATGGTTGAATCTTGTGTTTAAGTCGATAGATCTTTGGATTCTTTCACTTAGAGTGGTCTTAATGCTAGATTTATCTTCATCACTTAAATCTAGATGGTAGGATATTTTCCGCTCGGAAGGTGTTTGTGAAAATTCCCGAATGATTTTTTTTTTGTGAGCTAAGCTTCCCTAACCATTGGAAGATGAAGTTAGGGCGTTTAGTGGTCTTAGTGAGCTTGAGCTTATAGCTATTTTTTTTATATATATTTTTATTGGTTACTACCGTTCTTTCAAGTGTTTGTTCTTCTTGAAGGTACGATCACATAGGAGAAAGCATGGATTCAGATTTAGCATCCATGAAGAAAGCTCATTATGAAGCTCAAGCCGAGAGAGATGGCTTGGGACCCCACTAGTTATCATGGTTTTGAAAGTACATCCACTTATCAAGGACTTCCATATAGAAATTTTTCTCAAGGAACCAATATGGATATGGTGAAAGATGTTAATCTTGGGACATGGAGTACGACCATGGAGAAACTTATCCTTCTCCAATCTCCAATGAAGAAGAAATTCACCACTTGTTAAATTTGGTTTTGGAAGGACAAGAGGAGTTTTACAAGAGTACATTAAGCAAGATTGATGCTCTTGAGTTTGCTTTGGATCGAAACTTAAAAGATATAACTACTCACAAGAAGACGATGGATGAGAGTATGTTGATGGATAGTCATGAATGTAGCTCTGTAATTACTTTATCCACATCAACTAATATCAAAGATCAGAGTAATTTCACTTTGTCTTGTGCCATTGAGGAGAACGAGCATAAGTAATTGAGTTGGGAAACCATGGAGGAGTTGGTAAACTCTTGGGAGGAAGAGAGTGACGAAACCCAATTCATGGATGTGGAGACAAGTTCTAGCACTAGTGAAGAGACCAACGAAATTGGTAAGGACACAATTGATGATTATCTTTTGAGTGAGCTTAATGCACTAAAGAAGGAGATTAAGCAATTACCAAAGGTGGATAAATTCCTTCAAGAAGCTGAAAAGACCATGCGAGAACTTGAACTTTTTCTTGGTTGCAATGTTGATGAGAATTGTGTGATAACGTATGAAGATCCTTGTGAAGATGTTGTGGTTGTTGAATGCATGGAAAACTCAATTGTTGAGAATGATTTTTTAAGGAACACATGCATGTCCAACCCATATTAAAGCAAGAAAAAAAGGTTGAAGAACCTATAGAGAAACAAGATAATCTCATTAAAAATGCCTACAAGGAAGGTGATAAAGAAGAATCTCCAAAGGCACAACCCTTTAGCAAGCATCTTGGCATAATCTTCACCATTGAATTGGGCATAAATGGTCATTGGAAGTTACCATTATTTGAGGAGGTTAGGATGAAAGAATTTATGGGATGGTTCTATGATGAGTATGATCCGGGAGATCCAAACTAAAACTCGGGTTTCAAGAAAGATGGGTCAAAGGAGTTATGCATTGCGTTTGTTTGATGCGTTACTCTATCCTTCTAAATGGGGTTCCGAGGGGCAGGACTAGAAGAAGCCAAAACAAAAGTTTTCGCTTTTGTTCTGAAAAAATAAATGCGAAGATTAGTTCTTGGACGACAAAGTTTCTTTTAAAAGGGGAAAAAGAGGTTTTAATTAAATATGTTCTTACTGCTATTCCCTCTTATGTTATGTCATATTACCGTCTTCCCAAGACGACTACTTTGAAGATTTCAGTAGGTATTACAAATTTTTGGTGGCATAAGTCTGGTACTTCAAAGGATATTCATTGGGTCCAATGGGAAAAATTATGTAAGCGTAAAGCTGAAAGGGACTTATGCTTTCGAGCAATAGAAGAATTTAATTTGGCTTTACTTGCTAAACAACTTTGGCGATTATTAGATCATCCGGATTCTCTTCTTTCAAAAATTCTTCGCGGACGATATTACTTTGGCTCTAATCCATTGGACCCTCGGTGTTTATATTCACTTTCCTATGGATGGCAGAGTATTATTTCGGTTCAAGCGTTACTAATGAAGGGCTTAATAAAGAGAGTAGGTAACAGTGAAACAATAAGGGTTTGGTCCGATCCATAGATCCCAAATCATAATCCTAGACCGGCCATGGGTTTCGCTCTAGACCTTTATCTGAACTTAAAGGTATCCGAGTTGATAGATCCACATACACAATTATGGAGAAAGACCCTGATCAACCACTTGTTCATCCCCCATGACACGAATCTCATTTTAGGGATTCATATCCCAAGAAGACCAAATCCTGACCAACCATGTTTCTATACGGAAAAATCAGGCTATTGGGCAGAGAGAAATCTATCATTGTGCTCGATGAGATCCTACAGTCCTCATATACAAGACTTACAATCTCAGGTCTGGAAAGCATAGACACCGCAGAAAATTAAACATTTCATTTGGAAAGCGGTATCAGAACAACTAGCAGCTAAATCAAACTTCATCAAATGCGGCATAAACTGTGATGTACGATGTGATTTTGTGGAGCTAATTCGGAAACACTCAACCATGTCCTCTTCGATTCACCACCAGCCCTTCAGACCTAGGCTTTTTCAAAGATTCCCGCACGACTAAATTTCTCGGGAGCCTTAATGTTTTTCAATATTGATCATCTGATATGGAGATTACCCAAGACGAAGGAACATAACAGTTTCTCATGGATTATATAGTTTTAATGGAAAGTAAGAAACGAAAAAGGCTTTCTCAAATAAAGACAAGGATCTTCAAGATATAGTTCAAATAGCGGAAACTGAGGCAAAAACATGGGAAGAGGCTCATCAAGGAAAATTTGTCGCCTCGGGTTGCAATAATGTGTTACCACAACTTTCCTCCGGGTCTAGCTCAAGACCGTTAGCAGTTAACCTAGCTTTCTCTGGCTATAGATGCATGGTTGATGTTTCCTGGAAGGATTCAGACCTTTTCATAGGCTTGGGCTGGTATTGCTTTCCTGGCGGTGGTGAGTGAATCAACTTCGGGGCACAGAGTATTAGACGTAGCTTGTCTTCTCTGCACTCATAATTTGAGGCGCTTCTTTGGGCTATGACTTACATTTCTTCTTTTCAGATTTTGGAAGTCGAGTTCCTTGTCGATTGCTCTATGCTATTTAAGATGATTGAGGAGTTTCATGCATGGCCTGTCTTTCAGTCCTGCTCTGTCGTCCTCATTCTCCGCGCACTCAATCACAAAGATGATCACCTAACACGCACTGTTAGAGAGTCATCTCGATTTCAGGCGTTGTGAACAATGTACCTTTTATTTAGTATTTGTATCTGCAATGTGAGTTAAATTGAAAAAAAAGAAAAAAAATTGTATTAAGAAACATTATTATTTAGTCCATGAATAGTTTATAATGGCTACATAAAATGTAAATTCTATACTAAATTTTTCATACAAATACACACATGTTAAAAAAAAATATATATTTCTTTTATTATTAATCTTCTAAATTTGTATTAACAGAATCAAAGGAGTGGATTTAAGGCAATTGAATCAAGATACGAAAGCAATCCAAGCTATTATGGAGATGGACATCATGGTTTCAATTATAGCAAAGGAAAAACATATTATCAAGACAGATGCGATACAAATTTGGCGAAGATTTAGGACCAGGCAACCCGTTTCTCTCTATCTTGTTGGAGAAAATTTTGGTGGTAAATCAGGAGGCCAGAAGAAACTTTATCAAGTTATAATTTCAATTCACGGGCAACAAAGAAGAATATTATCAAGTGTTTATCATGTTACAATACGAAAGGGGAGAATCCAATGGTTACATTCTCAAACAAGGTCCAAGGTTCATGTGTTATATGGTCTGACGGAGAGTACCAGACTTGACACAAGGCCTCGGAGAAGACGAACTATCGCTACTCCAAAGCGGAATAACGATGCTCATTCCCGAATTAAGGAGGAGGGTCGATCACAGGTGGCCGATGGTCAACGCACGGGAGTTACAGAACAAGGAAGGAATGATTTAAATTACACACTATAGAAATCACGGGAGGTTTCCATTATGATTATGAATCTATATGGAAATTTACTTATTCCCATATATCAAGGAAAATTTCAAACTGGAATATCACATTACCATGTCCATCAATGCAGGAATATCAGCGTAGCTGGAGGTCATTACTACAGCAAGATCCCCGCGGATGACTTATGGAAAAAGGTATCCCCAAGGCAAGTCTCATCCCAAGGGCCAGCGAGACTTAAGGAAAGGATTAATAATGCTTTCTATGTGGGATGGAAGAATTACTTAAAATCATTGAATGATACTACACCTGCAATAAGGAAACAAGAATCTCAGAGAATAAAAAGATCCTTCGTGAGCCCATTTATAGCTTTGGTTTTGAGAATATATGGTTTATATTTCTTTCTAACCATTATATTCTCACGCTTTGCACACAGAAAGACGATGGCTCAATTAAATATCAAGAAACACACAATGACTGGAACTTCATCGGCGGCCATTCCCAGAATCAAGATTCCAAAATTTGATAACAGAGCTTTACTAGCACGATGCTCGAAGGTATTGCTAGGTAGATGCCTCAATCCCGTTAAGCACGAAGTTGGAGCTCTATCCAACGATTTCCAAGGATTTGGAGGATGGAAGATCGAGTACATGGGACGGACCTTGGGGTTCGAACGCTTTCAATTCACGTTCAAGGATACTAAAGATATGGAGGAGGTGTTGAGACTCGGTCCCACCCACTTTGTCTGTTGGATGGTGACCTTGAATAGGTGGATTCTGAAGGCGCCAGAGAAATACCCATCAACGTTGAAACTGTGGGCAATCATCTCGAATGTGCCGGCAGAATATGCAGCGGAGATCGTATATCAAGCGATAGGGGACCAGCTTGGTAAAGTCTTACACATTGACCTCGAAGGATCAAAAGTACAGGTCGAAGTGAACACTATGAAAGCCCTCGTTCTGAAAACTACGGTGGAGTTTAAGGATGGAGAGGAGACCTTCATAAGGATCATATACGAATGACTGCAAGGGATTTGCAGTTATTGTAACTACATCAATCACGATGTAGGAAGGTGCAAGAGGCTGGCTAAACATGAAAACCGTGATGCTGAATCAGATATGTTGGAACGCCAAGAAAGACCGACGGACAAAAATCAGAGCTTCAAAGGAGCTTTGGTTAACAATGCACGACATGAGTATGGAGGAAGAGATGGACGAGGGTCTCGCATTAGAAATCTTGATCAATATGGGTCCAACATATTTAATCAGAGATTTGTGACAAAATATGTACCAAAGTCAACTAGTGGCAAAGATATGAATGTTGATACTGCTGCTGAACAGCAAATCCGAACTGATTCTAAAAAATCAAAGAGAGCTGAGGATGAAGAGGTGGGAGAGGTTACACCAAAAGCTAACCTGCAACAAAGCAATTCGGAGGATTTATCTATGGCTCAATCTTCTTCAAAAAAAACGAAACGAAGTCAACCAACAAAGAACGAGATGGAGGCTGACTCATCAAAGCTAGTAAACAAGACTACTAAGACACTTTTGAGTGACCCGCAACAAGAAGCACCGAAGTTAGGATTGCAGGAAGGCGAATCTGAGTTAATACTTTGGGACTCGGCATCCGAAAATTTAGCGGCGATGGAAACAAAGGACTCTAATAAGCTAAGTGCAGATGATTTGGAAAAGCTTCAGGAATACGGGACCATAGCAATGGAGGAAAAACAAGAACTGTTGAAATCATTGGAGAAAATGAATAGGTCAAAGCCACCACTTCCGACCCAGAAGAAGGAATGTGCTACAAGACCTTCATCATCGTCCATGGATATGACTAAAAAGAGAGTTAAAATTGCAGGAGGACTTCGAGGCATAAATTCAAAGAAACATAATGTGTTTCAAGCGGTCGAATCTTCGATGAAGAAACACGACAAAGGGAAAAAGTCAAGCAAGGGCTCGAAAACATGGAGGGAGAAGCCACGTCACGTACGACATCGTCCGCCTAAACTATATTTTTTTAATTTCATGTTTAAAGTACTTTCGTGGAATTGTCAGGGTATTGGAAACCCAATGACTTTGAGTCATTTGAAAGATATTTATAAGCAATTTAATTTTGACTTTTTATTCTTGATGGAAAAAAAAATGATGCCTATTTAGAACAATTAACAAGAGTTTTCAAAATGGACAGTTTCATTTCGGTGGCACTCATAGGAGCAAGCGGGGGTTTAGCATTATATCATCAAAACCATTTTGACGTAACCGTTAATTACAAAGATAAAAACATCATTCATATTACCATAATTTTGAAAGGAAACAAATCTTTTATCTCGTTAATATATAGGGAGCCGGTCTATCACCTAAGAGACAGAGTATGGGAACGTTTAACTCGGTATGGGACCCAATGTTTAGAGCTGTGGTTCACTATAGGCGATTTTAACGAAATCTCCGGACACCATGAAAAAAAGGCGGTACACAATGCAATTTAAATTCCTTTGTCCCCTTCAATACGATGTTGAAAACTCTGGATTCATAGAATTTCCGTGCAAGGGCGATACATGGTCTTGGAGAGGAGTAAAACAAAATGAAATCATGAGATGTAAATTAGACAAAGCTTTCAGAAATGAGGAATGGCACTCGCTATTTTCAAATACCAAGACGGAATATTTAAAAATGTTTGGATCAGATCATAGACCAATATTGGTAGAGATGAAGGAGAGTGATCATATAAGAAGACCATGTTTCAACTTCGATAAGCGATGGCCGGAAAACCGAGCTTTGAGGAAGCTATAAGATCAAGATGGACTAGATATACTAATTTAAGATGAGACAAAATCTCATATAGGATATTTAATTGCCAAAGAGAGATATCTAAGTGGAGAAAGAGACAAGTGCTACCAGCAAAAGCAAAGATAGAAACCCTAAAAACAAGACTCGAAGAAATGAAAAAATTAGACTCATGCCCTACAAGAGATATACAAAAAACTGCATACGAACTACGTTTGGCCTATAAGGAAGAAGAGTCATACTGGAAGCAGAAGAGTCGGAATAAGTGGCTACATGAAGGAGACAGAAATACAAAGTTTTTCCACGCACAAATGAAACAACGAAGGGCGAAAAATAGGATAATTGGTCTTTTCGACACGCAAGATAACTGGATTGATCAAGATAAAGATATTGAAGCAGAGGCTGTTCTGTATTTTGAAACACTTTTTACACCCCAAGGAGCCCCATCCCTGAAATTTTCATTGGAGGGAGTCGAACAGATTATTTCGGAGGATATGAATAGAATACTTCTGGCTAAGGCTAATACAGAGGAAGTGAGGAAAGTAGTATTTGTGATGGATCCTAGGAAAGCACCAGATCCTGATGGTATGACCGCTCTTTTCTTCCAACAATCTTGGACCCTTATTAAAGAAGAAGTGGTGAGACTAGTGAACGATTTTATAGAAACTGGTTTATTTGAGAAAGAGTTGAATCATACAAATATGTCTTATACCAAAGACCATGAGATCAACAAGGATGTCAGAATTCCGTCCTATTAGTCTATGCAATGTTATATACAAGATTATATCTAAAGTAATTTGTTTACGTTTGAAAATGATACTACCTAATTTAATCTCGGATACATAGTTAGCCTTCGTCTCGGGACGTTTGATCTCGGATAACATTTTAATAGCCCAAGAGATGTTACACGCGTTACAAACAAACAAGAAGGTAAAAGGAAACTATATGGCCATAAAACAGACATGAGCAAGGCGTACGAACTGGTTGAGACAGCAGTTTTGGAAGCAGAAGTTTGGGTTTTATCTTAGCAGGAGATTAGTCGCAAGACATGTGCCAATATGGAGATAAGACACACACACAAAGAAAGGATTTTCCGACCCCTGACGATAGACATGGCTTTTACAGGGTATAGATGCATGGTAGATGCCTCGTGGAAAGAGTCTGATATCTATACTGGTCTAGGATGGTATGGTTTCCCATTCGAGTCAGGTGGACAAAACTTGGGGGCGCAGTGTATTCGACGAAGCCTCTCTCCCCTGCCCGCAGAATTCGAGGCACTTCTCTGGGCTATGACCTGTCTCCACTCCCTCCAGCTGACAGAAGTTAAGTTTTTAGTGGATTGCTCTGAACTAGTGACAAAGGTGTCAGAGCCCTCCGCTTGACCAGCTTTCTTTCCATACCTTATCGATTTCTCCAGACTTTAGAGTTGCTTTACAAGTTTCTCCCTCATCCAGATTCCACGTACTTTTAATTACAAGGCCGACTTTCTAGCTCGCTGAGTCAGAGGATCTTCTAGGAATCAGACTTTCGTAAACAATGTACCAGCATCATGGGCCTAATATTGCTTGTAATTGAGTAAAGTTGACATACAAAAAAATTGTATTAAGAAACATTATCATCAAATCCATAAATTCTTATAATGGCTACAGAAAATTGATTCCTTTTTTCCCCGCAAAATACCATTTATTTAGTCATAAGAGAGATAAACTCCAACATTACAATTTAATTTTAAACTTAAACTAGATTATTAAAAACAGAAGAAACTTAACGAAGACTAAAGACAAAACACTCTACCAAAGACTAAGGATTAGGGTGATGTCGAACATCTCTTCTGCTTTCGGTTGTCCAACAGAGAACTTGACCACAACAGCTATTGGTAGGCAGCCATCAGGACCTACTACATCTCCGATCTCCATGTTTTCACTTGGTTTTAAGTAGATTTCAGAAATTATAACATTTGTGCTTCCTTCCAATCTTTCTTTTGATGGTAATGGAGACTTAAAAAAACCATTTAACCGATTCATCAGTCGCTTTAGAAGAAAGAAGTGATGAAGAGAACTATTCGATTAAACCAAGAGAACCACCGACTACGGTTAAAAGATTTAAGAGCTTCCCGATCAAACACAAATAGTATCAATCTTCAGTAAAATATTATCTTTCAATCAGCAAGTCAACATGTAAATGTTGGAAAAGACCAAAAACAAGCAAAAACAAAAGAAAATAAAGAGAAAGGAAAGGTTTAAAAAGAAAAAAGAGCAGGATATGCAACAAATTGCATGAAAAAAACCTAAGAGGAACCACAGATCAAAGACAACCATAAACAAAAAAAAAGAGAAAGATAAGAAAAGGGAATAAAAACAAACATAGGAAAATGATCAACTAAGAGAAAACAAAAAACAAAGACAAATGATGATTAAAAGGTCAGTTAGAAACATGAAAAAGAGGTGATTGGTGTCAACTTCGACCCGAGATGGAACTCCCATCACTCTGTCCTAGAGAGAAGGAGGAGAATATGCCCTTAAGGCGAAGATTTACAATGCACTAACGCGTCGGAGCTATGACGAGGGTGAGAGACTTGTAAGAGGAAAAGACGAACGGAAGTTTCACTTTCCCGGTGAAGAACGGTGCTCGGCAAAAGATTCATACGGCGACAGACATGGAGAGAAGAAGACGACGAGATCTAGAGCGCGTTGGTTAAGTGCAGAGGGAAAGAAGCAGAGGAGGGAAGAGAAGACACCAAGGGGCTCCCTTCTCCGACGGCGGTGAGGCAAGCCGCTCACTAGAGAAGGAGATCAGCGGTAACAAAGAGAAAAACTTTTCTTTTCATTTTTTTCATGAAAATTGATTCCTTACATTCAATTCTAAATTTCTCATACAAATACACATATATTTTAAATATATATATATTTTGTCAACTTAACTTATTCACAAGCAATAACGAGACCACGAAACTGGCATGTCGTTTACAAAAGCTTGATTTCGTGAAGAACCCCTGACTCCGCGAGCTAAGAAATCCGTCTTGTGATTGAGAACCCGCAGGATGAGAATGAGTGAAAAGCAGGTGAACCGACTCCATAACTCAGAGAAGTCCGCTAAGTATAGGGAGAAAGTGGGCCACTCGGAGGGATCTTCTGCCATCTTCACGAGGTCTGAACAATCCACTAGAAACTCCATTTCCCTCAGCTGGAAGAAACTAAGACATTCCATAACCCAAAGGAGTGCTTCGAGTTCTGCGTGAAGAGGGGAAAGACTACGTCTAATGCACTTCGCTCCCAAGTTTCTTCCACTAGACTCAAATGGAAACCCGTACCAATCAATATATGAATAAAGGTCAGACTCCTTCCATGAGGCATCTACCATACACATGTATCCAGTGAAAGTTTGATCCATTGTCAGTGGTCTGTAGATCCTCTCTTTCTGGGGATGGTGAAGCTCCACTTTGGCCCCAATTATTATGCAAATCTCTTTTTGGGCTAGATCCCATGCCTCTGCTTCTGATTTCGCCGCTGACACCAAGTTTCTAGGATCAATATTTTTATTATTGAAGGTCTTCTCATTTCTCGCCTTCCAGAGGAACTAGAGAATCCACGGGAAACTTTTGTATTCTTTCTTCATGGGGAGTCTCCATAGTAAGTGATCAAAATTGGCGTATAATGAGGATCCTAGGAAAATTGGCCCTGCTGGTATCTTCGATATTGCCCAGGCTTGTAGAGCTGGAAGGCATTCGAACAAAACATGGTTTATCGTTTCTTCTTCTGCTCCACATCTGTCACACTTCTTGTCACAGCGTATGCCCCGCCTTTCAATATTAACTTTGACCGCTAATTGACTTGATACTGATTGCCACATAAAGTGCTTTATTTTCTGCGGTGCGTTGGTTTTCCAAACTTGGGACTGCAGGTCTTGAATATGGGGACCAAAATCAATCGGTGCGGGTTGGGAAATATTTCTCTCCGTTTAGTAACCTGATTTCACTGAGTAAAGTCCAGATTTGTTCAAATGCCAACCTAGACGGTCCGGCGTTGGACCTCGTGGGATATAGTGGCCGAGGATCAGATTTGCATCTCCTGGGTCGAAAAATTGACGAATTAAGATTTCTTTCCATGTGCGAGTGTGGGGATCAATCAATTCTGAAACTTTTAAATTTGGATATATCATCGGCCTATCCCGATTGGAGTCCTGGGTATACTATCAGGGATTCAAGGGTCGGACCAGACTCTAATAGTATCACCATAATCCACTCTTTTAATTAAACATTTCATTACCAATGTTCGTGCTGAAATTATACTCTGCCAACCGTAGGATGGCGAAGACAGACTCCGTGTCTCCAATGGATTTGATCCGGCGAAATATTGTCCCCTGAGAACACGAGTCAACAAAGAGTTTGGGTAACTAAGTAGCCTCCATAGTTGTTTGGCGAGTAGTGTGGAATTGAAATCAGCAATTTCCCTGAAACCTAGTCCTCCATTTGTTTTATCCTTGGATAACTTTTCCCACTTAACCCAATGAATGCCCTTCGATGTTCTTGTGTTGTGCCACCATAAGTTTGCAATGGTTGCTGAGATTCTGGATGTGATCGTTTTTGGTAATCGATAACACGCCATGACATATGATGAAATCGCTGTAAGCACTGATTTTATCAGGATCTCTTTGCCTCCCTTTGAAAGGAATTTGGCCGTCCACGAATTAATTATTGACTCTATCTTTTCTTTTACAAACGCAAAAACCTTTGTTTTTGCTCATTCTAAACCTTCCGGTAGCCCTAGATATGAACCCATCCCCCAGAGATTATGAATACCCAGGATACCTTGAATCTCTTGCCTTCTAATCTGGTCCACCTCCTTCCCAAACTGTATCGATGATTTCGAGAAATTTATTTGTTGTCCAGATTGTTTTTCGTAATCCTTCAGGACATCTAAAATTACTGATGCTTCTTCCAAATTTGCTTTACAAAAGAAAAGTAGCCGCAAATAAAAGGTGAGATACTGTCAGACTCGTGCATGCGATGGAGATGCCGCTAATTTTATTTTGTACTTCCGCAAATTTTAATTTTGCAATCAAAGTTTTTGTACAGAGAATGAATAAAAAAAGCGAAAGAGGGTCGCCTTATCGTAAACATATGTGAGGATTGACACATCTTCTCGGTATCCCATTTTTAAAATATATTTCTTGTTTTATCAATCTACTAAATTAATATTAAGAAACATCTTTATTATTAACAGATTCTTTTATGACAACGGTTTTGTATTTGAAAAAAAAAAAATTTTAAACCATATCATATCAAATTATTAATAATCAATTATATGTATATAAGATATGATATATTTTAATAATTATTTTTATTTTTATTTTATTTTATCATATTTCAAAAAACAAATTAAAAATTTACATCAAAATTTTTTAAAAGAAATTTTGGATTTTTTTTACATAAATTATTTTATATCACAAATCATTAAATAACTATGATTCATTTAATGATTTCATTTCATGGAATATTCGATACGAAAACTATCTTATAATTTTAAACTAAATAGCATTTTTAAAATACTATTCCGTGCTCTAACACGTGTTAGAATTTAGTTAGTATTTTCTAATGGCTACAAGTATTGATTCCTTACATTATATCTAAATTTGTCATATAATACACATTTTTAGAGAAATATTATTCTAGTTTTTTTTATTTAAACTATTTTCTAAATTACTATGAAAGAAAATCTTATATCCGAACCCATTAGTATTTTCAAATTCCAACAAAAATGTCCTCCTAACATTATATTCTAAATTTTTTAAATAAACATAACATTATATTCTAAAAAATTTAAACAAATACACATATATTTGTATAAGATGTTGGCCAAAACAAATGTTTCGTTCACCCTATACGCACATAGAACCGATCCAATAGTATTGAAAACCCTACTCAAAAATATAACTTTTCTTTTTATAAATATTTTAAAAATTCACGAAATTTTATGGGTCCTAATTCATAGAACATGTTTTTTTTTTGTTCTATATATTTAATAAACCATAAATTTTTGGGCTCTAATCAATGATCCTACCCACACGCAAATATTACATATATATATATATATATATGTGTTTTTATATTTTATTTGTTCACTAACAGTATTTTCAATAATGGTCTCAATCTCACTCTAAAATTTATATTTAGAGAAAAATGTCTCTAATAGTATTCTATTTTTTGCTCTAAAAATATAGATTTATATATTTTACTTTAAATTTGGAAACTCTATTTATTTTTCTATTTTTTAGAGTAGAATTTTTCTCTACAAAATGTTCCTCTAATTTCTAGTGTATTGTTATTTTATGCTGAAACAAAATTATATAATCAAAATATAAATAGTACAAAATTTTAAATAATTGTATTTATGTGATGTAATGAAATTTTATTTTAAATAAATTATGATTTTACAAAAAAAATTTATTGACTATTTAATATAAATGAGTAAAATATGTTGATTTGTAAAGTAATGAGATATCTCAGAAATTAGTAATAAAATAGTAAAAAATATAATTAAATATTCATTTAGAGAAAAAAAAAATAGAGTGCAAACCCTTCTTTATTTTTATAAAACTTTATTTTTAGAGAGAGAATAGAATAAACCATTGGAATGTGAGTTTTGTATTTAGCTTTGTTAATGATTTTTTTGTTTCTACTAAGGCACTAATAATCGTTGAATTTTTTTACAGGTGAATTTACCTCTAATCGATTCTTGTTCATTATTCCAGGTTTTATCTTCTAAATTTGACTTTTATCTCTTATCGGTGGTTTGGGATTGTTTGTGATAGAATTTTGCTTGTTCATTTGTTTGAATTTGTGCATTTTGTGTTTTAAAAATAAATACTATATGTATAAAAGGCAAAAAATATATATATAAAAAAATAGAGCAATTTATTAATTCTCAAAAAGGAGCTATGGATAAATTTGTAGTTACCTCTCAAAAATCTGGAAATTCTGGTAGTGAAGATATAGGTAACGATAGTACTGAAAGTGATATTGTTGATAATATGCAGAGTGATAATCAATATAATAGTGATTGTGAAATTTCTTGCTAAACATAACTTGGCTTTTCATGGAAAGTATGAAAAACTTATATCAAGAAAGAAATGAAATTTTTTTAGGTTTAATAGAAACTTATATCAAGAAAGCAATGAAAATGTCTTAGGTTTAATAGAAACATTAGCAACATTTGATCTGATCATGATGAAACATGTTTCACGTATTAGTAATGGTAATAGTCATCATCATTATCTTAGTCATAATATTCAAAATGATGAGTTGATACTTTTATTTGCTTCTAGGATGAGATCAAAAGTTATTTCAAAAATAAAAAATGTAAAGTATTTTTCTGTTATATTGAATTGCACACCCGATGCTAGTCATCAAGAGCAAATGTCTTTAATTCTAAGATGTGTAAATAATTTTTCTGGTTCGTATCAAGTTAAAAAATTCTTTCTTGAGTTCTTGAAAGTGGATGATACCACTGGTCATAGGCTTTTTGAAATTTTGCTAGATGTGTTAAAATCTCTAAGTTTTGATGTAGATAATATATACGAGAGGTCAAAGATATCAAGGATATGATAATGAATCTAACATGGAAGGAAAAAACTAAGGAGAGCAAAAGAGACTTCAAAAATAAAGATTATGGATGTCATAGTTTAATTTAGTTTTGTGTGATATAGCTACTATTTCTTTAAAAATAAAGATTTATTTGGTATAGTTCAACGATTATACACTATATTTGCTATTTTAATAAAAAAGGTGAAATATTTTAAAAGAGAATGTAAAAGAGTTGACTCTTAAACAATTATCTATCACACGATATGTGAAAGTCGTAAAGTTATACATTACCAAATTGTTGACATACGTAAAGCATTATTTCAAATTGCTGATGGAGATAATGATCCTTGTATTGAAAGCGAAACTAAATCCTTATCCATAAATGATTTTAATAGTTTTGAATATGTGTTATCTACAGTTAATTGGTATAATGTATTACATATTGTGAATTTAGTTAGCAAACAATTTTTGTCCTAGGATATGCTAATTGATGTTGTTATGGAAGGAGTAAAAAGATTAGTTTCTTATTTCAAGAATTATAGAAATGATGGATTTATAAATGCTATGATAATTGCCAAGAAAATACCTACTGAGAATGGAATTGATCATGCGTTTTCTAAAAAACATGTTATTTATTAAAAGAAACATTTTGATGAGATTAGCGGCTGTGAGATATTCTTATTTTGACAGAAGTAGATATAAAAAGTTTGATTGATAATTTTGTTGGTAAACATGTTAGAAAAGCAATATTATTTAGTTGAATAAAAATTAAACATACTAGTTATACTTGAGAAGAAATAGGCTGTATCAATATTTTATGAAATTAAAAAGTGTTTTTAGTGTTAACAAAGGGCTAAAATTATTGTTTGGCACATGGGCGTTTAATTTTTTGAGCTGGCGCTGATTATACTATCATAGTATGAATTATGTCACATGTTTAAATATAGTTTATGTATATTTGTCTTTACATATTATAATATTTTCTTTCCAGTAGTATAGACGTGGTTAGGTGGACATATATTTAATTCATAATAGATACTAAATAACAATATATTTCGGTGTTGATTATTAGAATATATATACATTTTAGTAATTAGTTCTTAGTTCGATATTGGTCGGTAAATATACTATTCCAAACATCAACAGTGCACAGCGCAAGATCTTATGTAGTAAATAATAAAGGGAGTATGGTAGAAACAAGATTTTTTGGAATTTTGTTTTAATTCTAAGATCTTTTGAAATGGCCTTTTACGATTTGTCCTCGTCTTCTTCTCCATTTTTTTTTTCTTCTTCAAATTTTTAAAATTTAATACATTCAAAATCAATATTATACCTTAAATCCTTTCGGATCTCTAAATCCAGTATAAAATATTAAAATTAAAAAATAATGGTTAAAATTTTTGAATTGTGTTCTTCTTCTCCAATTTTTAATTTTTTTTTCTTTTCAAATTTTTTAAATTTAATACATTTAAAATTAATACTATACCCGAACCAACCTCTAAAATATCAAACCCAAAAGATAAATATTTAAATTGAGATATTATAGTTAAAAAAATGAATTGATCAATGAAAAAGATAAAGAAGATGGATGCAAGATAAACTTTTCTCATGGTCAAAAATCTTCGAAATGAACGTATATTGCAATTTAACCCTTCAAGTAAAATAAATGCAAATCAATACCACCAATTTTAAAGTCAATGTAATATAGTCTTTCATTATTATTATCAAGTTTTTAAAACTATGATAAATAATATATTAGATCAAAACCCTGATGATAAGATATTCAAATATAGTTTTAAAGTTTTTAAAATATATCGTATATGGTTATGAGAACATTTTTAAAATGTATAAAAAAATTATATTGTATTGATTTTAGAGTTGGTAATATTAACTAGCATTTATTTTACTTGGAGGTTTAAATTACAATATGCTTGTCACTTCGAAATTTTTTTTGCAAAAAATCTAATGGAAATGTCCTTTTAAATAATATTAAATAGTAATGATAGTTTTTTCATAATTAATTCAATAACAAATATAATAAATAAATTTGCACAATACTTTATGACTTATTTGTTTATTATTTATTTTATTTTATATTTGAAAACGACCATCTTCATCAATATAATTTAGAAACCATTACGCGTCATCTTCCGATCAGATTCTTACAATTTCAAAAATTAAGTTTGAACGGAAAGTAAAGGCATACAACTGCTAAGTCAAACAAAGTATAGGGCCTAAAAAGAAAAAAATTCCTAAAAAGGAAGTTTCCTAAAAGTCATTGCATCTAAATATTTTAATTACACAAATGATCCACATGGCAGCAACTATTCGATGTTCTTAAACTAATTTTAAATTTGTTTAACGCAAACCAAACCAAACCAAGTTGGTCATAATATATTGATATAAAACCCCATAAGGTGTTTCTCTTCTTCTTCCTCCATTCCCATTTACCAAATATACCAATCACCACTTCCCTTCCTCCATCTTACTTTCTTTCTCTCTTTCTCATCGCCGTGATGGTGCTCTCCCACGCCGCATCGGACTCGGACGTCTCCGTCCACTCTACATTCGCGTCGAGATATGTCCGAACTTCACTTCCCAGGTACAATAATCTTAATCACATAATATATATATAGAAGTACTGGAGGGTTGAATAATGACAAGGTAAATATGAAAATCAGGTTCAAGATGCCGGAGAACTCGATACCGAAAGAAGCGGCGTATCAGATAATTAACGACGAGCTGATGCTTGATGGGAATCCAAGGTTGAACTTAGCCTCCTTCGTGACCACATGGATGGAGCCTGAGTGTGATAAACTCATGATGTCCTCCATTAACAAAAACTATGTCGACATGGACGAGTACCCTGTCACCACCGAACTCCAGGTTTTTTCATTATTCATTCTCTCAAACTTATTATATATATAGATAGAGGGTTTTTATATTGAGAGAAATGTTGATAGTAGTAGCCTATTGATATTTTGGATCGAGATTATATGGTATTTTGGATGTTTTGGGATTGGTGTTAATACCATTGTTAGGTAGTATAAATGTAATTCATAAGATGGTTTGTTCTTTACGTATGTATATTAACTTTATTGACTTTTTCTTATGGCTAATTGATGGATTTTGGGTTAATTTGGACTACTATAGTGTTAATACTAATTTATTTACGATTAAGTAGACCTTTTTGGGGGGGGGGGAGAGGTTATATTCAGCCAGCTATTGTATTTTGACTTATGGCTAATTGATCAAATTGGAATTGATTTAGACTTATATTATAGTAATTGATCAAATTTGAATTGATTAGGACTTATACATTAATTATAGTAATGGAAGGGAATATTCTTACTACTTTATTTCCGCAATTATGTGGCATATACAATTATATCACTATGACTAATTGATCTCCACGACTACTTAGTGTGTGCATCATAATTGAGTTTTGCTTTAAGATATTTCACGTTGTCAATTATCCATAAAAAAATATTACTAATTATTACCAAGCATTAATCTTTTATGTTTTAATATTAAAAAAATAACAGAACCGGTGTGTGAACATGATTGCACATCTATTCAATGCACCGTTAGGAGAGACGGAGACAGCCGTCGGAGTAGGAACAGTTGGATCATCGGAGGCCATTATGTTGGCTGGTTTGGCCTTTAAGCGCAAATGGCAAAACAAGCGCCGAGCCGAAGGCAAACCTGTGGATAAACCCAACATTGTCACCGGAGCCAATGTTCAAGTAAATTATCAACAATAACCAAAATGAATCACTGAAATATTTATTCTTTGGATTAATTTTTAAGTAAAACCATCAAAAATGTATAGGTGTGTTGGGAGAAATTCGCAAGATACTTTGAAGTTGAGCTAAAGGAAGTGAAATTGAGTGAAGGTTATTATGTGATGGATCCAGCTAAAGCTGTTGAGATGGTTGATGAGAACACAATCTGTGTTGCGGCTATTCTTGGTTCCACTCTTAATGGAGAGTTCGAAGATGTTAAACTCTTGAACGATCTTTTGGTCGAAAAGAACAAAGAAACCGGGTACTTAATTAGCCACAACTACACGATTAAGAACATTTTAAAACTTAAAAAAAAATACTAAAATATATATCATGAATGTTTGTTGTGATAGATGGGATACACCAATCCACGTTGATGCAGCAAGTGGAGGATTCATAGCACCATTTTTGTATCCAGAATTGGAATGGGACTTTAGATTGCCATTGGTGAAGAGTATTAATGTGAGTGGTCACAAGTATGGACTTGTGTACGCAGGAATTGGTTGGGTTATTTGGAGAAACAAAGAGGATTTGCCTGAAGAACTCATCTTCCATATTAACTATCTTGGTGCTGACCAACCCACTTTTACACTCAATTTCTCCAAAGGTAATCTTCACTTTACGTTTGAACTAGTCATGGAACCATCGAATTAATTGATGGATTCATTGATACATTCTTCTGTCAATAAACTCAGGTTCGAGTCAAGTCATAGCTCAATACTACCAGCTTATTCGATTGGGATTTGAGGTGAATGGGTCCACGATTATTAATCTTCTATATCATCAAGCTAATTAATTAGACATAAATAATTAAATTATATATAATCAAACAGGGTTACAGAAATGTGATGGAGAATTGCAGAGAGAATATGATCGTGCTAAAGGAAGGACTTGAGAGTACAAACAGGTTCAACATTGTATCAAAGGACGAAGGAGTGCCACTTGTCGCTTTCTCCTTGAAAGATAACAGTTCTCACACTGAGTTCGAAATCTCCGACATGCTTCGCAGGTTAGTTGTCTTAACTTTTTACTAAGAACTCATATACTCTGTTCTGTTCAAAATATGTAATTAATTTCGTATTGAAATGCAGATATGGATGGATAGTACCAGCATATACAATGCCTCCAAACGCACAACACATAACTGTTCTTCGAGTGGTCATCAGAGAAGATTTCTCGAGAACACTAGCAGAGAGACTTGTGGTCGATATTGAGAAAGTGATGCGTGAGCTTGATGAGATTCCTTCAAGAGTGATCCACAAAATATCACTTGGAGAAGAGAAGAGTGAAGCTAACAGCGATAACTTGGTGGTGACGGTGAAGAAAAGCGATATCGAGAAGCAGAGAGAGATCATCATAGGCTGGAAGAAGTTTGTCTCCGACAGGAAGAAGACGAATGGTATCTGTTAATCCAAATATATACTGAAAATGTTTGAAGACTTTATCAATAATGCATTTGCATTGATTTGGAGATTCGAAGATTTAATTTCCTTTATTGTTGTACCAGCTTGATTTCATTTGATTTGGATTTTGCATTATTGTTTTTTACTATTTGCTGCGTTGTGAATCAAGTTAATGTGTTGATCAGAGGCAAAGCCACTAGTGCTGTCTCTTACCCGGGTTCGAATCCGGTTGAAGCTCTATGTGGGAGCATTATAAGCCTCAAGTGGGATCCAATGGATAAGTGGAGACCAGACGTGACTACAATTTGCAAAAATTATCATCTAAGTAAAATAGTACAAAAAATCATCAAAGTGATCACAATTTGCAAAATTATCGTGCAAAAAAGAACTTTCAAAATAATTTGCAAAAATAAATATGTCGCAAGTAGCCTTTAGTCTAGTAGTAGGCGGTAAGTCCACTAAAGACAGCGCACTTGTACAACCAGGGATCGAGTCTCATCGCCTACATTATGTAGGAACTTGGCTAATGGGCCGGCCAGTTGTGGTCCAATGTTGACAAAAAATATATATATATATATATATATGTCCAAATTTATATTATAAAATCTAAATCCTTGAAGAGTCATACATACTAAAGCATAATAAAGACTGGAAGAAAAAAACATAATAATAAAAAAAAAACTAATAATAATAAATTCTAGAAAATTGAAAACACTAATTAATTAAGCATGGGAAGGAGTAGATGGAGCAGGAGTGGAAGGAGCAGATGAAGCTTTGGTGGAGCAATGAAGCTTAACAAGACAGTTGAAGAAAGTGTTATGGTAAGCTCCAAAGATAGTCTTCTCACAATCTTGACTCATCTTTGTAATGGAGTCGCAACAATCATCATTAAGAGCTGGTTTGTGAGTGAAGAATGCTTTAGCAATATCTGCAAAACAAGTCCTCACATCTTTGCAATCAGCCAAACATTTGGTGACTACTGCTGGTGGGTGGAACGCTATTGGGTGGCAACCGGCCGGGGCTGGTGGAGCGATGGGACTGGTGACTCGAAATCTTTTTGTGCTGTCACACAGCTTGAGAACACAAGTGTGGCGATAAGAATTGCGAGATACTTCATTTTTTTGATAATGATATTAAAACAAAGAAAATGAATCTTTTTATTTTGCCACGTACAATTGATTGAAGGAACTTATGATAAGTAATGGGCCTGTAATAACAAGTCCTAAAATATATAAATAGAGGTAGCCCAATACTGATTGATAAAGACTGTGGAGGTGTGACGTAATGAAACATGTGAAAGTAGTGAATAGTGATGAAGACACATACATGATTGAGTTTAGGGATTAAAAATCATGATTTTATTACATGTATTTGTCATATCCTAGCTTTTAACAAGTTAGAAGACATGTGTCTTTCGATTGTGATTTCACCAAAGCAGTCAACAAATTGCACGCCTATAGTTACCTCATACATGTATATATATTTCGATTGTGACTTAATCACTATTGGGATTTTGAAACGTTTTATATTTCCAACTTGTCAAAATGATAAAATAAGTTTCACACTAGCAGTAGTTCTGAATTATTATTCTATAGAAACCAAAATCATGAAATTTTGCGCAGATCTTATGGCACGAAAACTCAGTGGAGAAAATCACGAGTGGCAACACAATTTGACAGATTCGAGGGAATTGTTGCCTGCGAATCATTATAGTGCAGTACGTAATCTCATTTTTTATTATTCTTTTTGGTCTTTGTACAAATAATATTTAAATATAAATGTTCAACAACTCATTTACTAATTAATGTTTTCATTTTTATATAAATTTACCAACTCATGGTTTTACAAGATTCAATTATATCTGACTTATTTATAATGCAAGAACCGAATGAATTGAATTGATCATTGGTAATGCAGAG
Source organism: Lepidium didymum (assembly GCA_963920545.1). Lineage (NCBI taxonomy): Eukaryota > Viridiplantae > Streptophyta > Magnoliopsida > Brassicales > Brassicaceae > Lepidium > Lepidium didymum. The sequence goes on from OY986996.1 coordinate 13,735,500, forward strand.
CCGCGTTTAGCACATGTGACATAAGATCTAACACATTATCTTAAAAAATTGAAAACTTTTTTCTAAAAACATATTAATTTGTTTTAGATCAAATTTTTGTTAACATATCTTTTACATTATACAACTTTTTTTAGTAACTAAATCATAGGGTCCAAAATATTTTTGTAAGTTATAGATTAAAAATAATTTTAGTAAGTTAAAGGGCAAAAAAGATTTCTTGGTAAAACTTTTGTTTTTTAAATAAAATTTAAGCTCCAGGCTATAAATTGTTTAGTCCAACTCTACAGGAATTGTTTTACTTTAGCAACACATGGCCAACATTTTCTTTGAAACGCCCTGTACGAATGAAATATTCTACTATAAGCAGTTAATGCTTAGATTTGAATTTAAGACATAAAAGTTGCTGTGTCAAAATTCAACCTAACTAATATATAGAAATTTTTTGGGAATCATTTAGAAAGACAAAAAATTTGGAGAGAAAATATCTTGGATCTAATGGTTAAATGTTAACTTTATCGTTTTTCCATCAACATTAGATTCTAAAAAATCATGTTTGCTTTATATAATATTATTAGAAATTTAGATATAAATTATATTTTGTTGATCAAATTGTTAAATTTTAGTACAATAAAACTTTGTTAATACTATGATATTGTATAAATTGTATGATATGTAAAAATGATAAAGGAAAATAATGAAAAAAAAACATGAAGACTATGAAGAAATATAAACTTTGCCCAAAACGTAACAAAAAATTTGGTGTCCCAGAAAAAAAAAATTGTTTTGAAAATCATAAAACAATGCATTTATGGCATCAAATATAACACTGCATACAAAAAGGAGATATATAACCAGGCAACATGAATATTTCTACAATTAAATGCTCGTATACTATTCATAAAGTTTGGCATCAAAAGCATAAGTTTCATCAAGTCAGAATTATCTTGTCTCAACAGTTTTTTTTCCTACTAATTTTGACTTTACGAAATTATGATAGTCTTGTATAATATTGTTTGAGTTTGAGGGTTTAGATTAAAAATTGGCATTTGTTGATTGATGGGTAGACGAAAGAATATAAAAATTTAATATAATTTTAAAAACAATAGAAAAGTAGGGAAATGGAGTCTCATGGAAAAGGGGAACAGTCGGAACTGAGAGTCAAAGGAGGCTCCAAATCAGAGGAAAGGTTCCGTAGAGCAATCTCCATATCGAAAGTACGAAGGAAACACGAGGCTTCTTGGTCCCACACGCAGCTTACTAATAAGTGCAAATCTTATCATTAGTTATTTTATTTTATTATAATTTCAAACTTGCTTGCTCTCAGATTACAACTGGAAAATTTGCAAGTAATTGAAATGCATTATGTTATGTTGCGTCCTTCCTCACTTTCAGCTTCCCCTTATTTTACCCATTCTACGTGGAATTATGATGTTAAACCTTAATTAACTAATTAATATATATATCTCGTACCACGAAAAAATTAATCTACTTTAATCCGGTTTAATGCTAATTAGTTTAAGTAAATTTATAATTGATTTCCAGTTCATTAATTTACAGTTCACTTTTCTTTTGTTATATATATATATATATATTTTTCAGCAATGTTTCCTTTTATAAATTATGTATTTCTTAAAACTAAATCGACAATATTTAATGTATAATTTAAACTTTTTAAATAACAAATTTTATTTTGCGAAAAATGGTGACGTTTATATTTTTTCATTCAAAGATTAAAATTTTATTGTGGGTGACGTCTAGCTTAATCGAGCTCTAGATTACTAAAATGACGATTGCAAATATTACGTTTAAGCCCTCAAGATGCTAGATTATCCAGATAATTGGTTTCCTCTATGAAAACAGAGTAAAGAAAGCGGAGAAGAAAGATGAAGAAAAAGTCTTTTTGATTCTATTGATTTTCTTGACAATTACAATGGTATATCAGAACTATTTATATGTAAAGAAAATGAGAAGCCCTAACACAACTACAGAGGACTTAATTTGTCTCTAGTGAATTCAAAACACCAAAAGTATTGCTGGTTTTAATGCTCTATTCTGCAGGTTTTGCAGGTGTACTATCGCTCATGATCATTCTGCTTTTGCTTGCAGGTGACCGTTGTTGCTTCATGGGTTTAGTGTCTTCATGGGCATTGTTCTGTTGATGGACCTTGTTCTGTTTTGGAGAGGAGGGAACATCTACTCCAAGTTTGAATCGTAAGTCACATAACGTTGCTGTAGGGAGAGACTTTGTGAAAATGTCTGCAAGTTGCAAGTGAGTCGGAATTTGTTTAACCTCTAGAGCTCGAAGTGCAACACATTCCCGAACATAATGATGATCGATTTAGAAGTGTTTAGTTATGCTGTGGAAGACATGGTTGACGGTGAGGTAAACATATGACAAGTTGTTGCAATAGAGCTCAGGAGTGACTTAACCACGCGATCTCAATGGCTGTTTCAGAGAGCGTTCTGTATTCAGCTTCAATGGAGCTTTTGGAGACTGTTGGTTGGCGTTTGGATGACCACGAGATTATGTTACTGCCTAAGAAGGTGCAGAATCCGCCCGTTGATCTTCGAGTAACTTTATTGCCTGCTCAATCGCTGTCACTGTATGCTCGAAGTGTAGAATCTGTGTCTGTACTGAAGTTTAATCCCATGTTCATGGTTCCTTTTACATAGCGGAGGATGCGCTTGAGTAAAGAGAAGTCAGAAACTGTTGGGGAGTGCATTTTTTGGCACACAAAGTTGACAGCAAACTGGATATCAGGTCTTGTCAAAGTGAGATATTGCAGTTTTCCTGCAAGACTTCGAAAATAGGTTGGATCTAGAAAAGATATGTCTTGATCAGGTACTTTATCAAGTTGTAAGGGCAATGGTGTGGGGATTGGGGTGCAATCACGCATCGCAGCTACACTGAGAAGGTCCTCTGCATATTTTTCTTGTGAGAGAAACAATCTATTTGCGGATGCCTAAGAAATAGTGTAGCTGACCAAGATATTTCATTCGGAACTCTCTGTTCAAAGCTTCAAGCAGCTGAGACCGGGCAATAGAACTGTTACCAGTGATCACTATATCATCGATATATAGGAGCAGTAAGATCAAATCCTTTCCATTATTGTAACAGAAGAGGGATGGATCTTTCACGCTACAAGTGAAGCCGAACTCAATTAAAAAGGAGCTAAATTTGTCAAACCATGCGCGTGGTGACTGCTTCAAGCCGTATAAGGCTTTGTGTAGCTTCCACACATGATTAGGCTTTTCCTTATGCACAAAGCCTTTTGGTTGCATCATGTAGACAGTTTCAGCAAGATCACCGTGTAAGAAAACGTTTTTAACGTCCATTTATTTTATATCCCACTTCATGATTGTAGCGAGATGCAAAACTGATCTAACAGTGATAGTTCTAACCACGAGACTGTAGGTTTAAAAATAGTCAATGCCTTCTTCTTGCTCAAAACCTTTAGCCACTACACGAGCTCTTAGTTTTTCAAGAATGCTATCAGCTTTGAGTTTAGTTCTGAAGATCCATTTGCTTCCTAATACATTCATGTTTGGTTCTTGAGGAACAAGAGAAAAGGTTCCTGTTTCTATACAGTTGTCAATTTCTTCTTTCATTGCCATTGTCCATCCCTTATATTTCAACGTTGTTGTCACTGTTTTTGGTTCTGGGTAAGACGTTCTTTGAGTGAGCATTACGTAACGGGGATTAGGTTTAACTATACCAGCCTTGGCCCTTGTTGTCATATGGTGATGGGACTGATTTTGTGTGCTTGAAGAGGTTGCTTGTTCAGCCGTATCCGACCTGTTGGGAGAATAAGACAAGATGTTGCCTATAGAAGCATGATCTAAGCCTATCGTACACTCAGGACTTGCCTCTTCAACAGCAGTAGACACGACAGAATGAAGAGGAAGAGAATTTGATGTTGCAGGTTGAGAAGTGCTTGCTCTGTTTTCTGCAATCGGAGTTACAAAAGAGGGAACATTAGGCATATGTACATCATAAACTCGTTGGTCGTGAGCGGAGGGTGATACTCTTATTGGGTCAACAGAACTAGCAACATTGTGTTCATATATATCTTGTAACCAGGAGTTAAATAAAGGAGTGGTTTGATGATCCTTTTTGTTGAAGTAGCAATATGCAAAAGGAAATTGCGATTCATCAAATAATACATGTCCGCTTATGTATACTCTTCCCGTGGCAGGGAGAAGACAACGATATCCTTTATATTTCTCGTTATAGCCGAGAAACACACATTTTAATGATTTGGGATCAAACTTGTTGTGTGCATAATCTCTAAGAGTGGGATAACAAGCACAGCCAAAGGTCCACAACGATGTGTAATCCAGAGTAGAACCATTTAATGATTCAAAAGGACTCTTTTTATCGTTAAATACTGAAGATGGGAATAGATTAATGAGAAAACTTGCAGTAAAGAAAGCCTCCACCCAAGACTTGTGAGGCATTTTGCTTTGAAAGAGCATGGACAGACCTAATTCGATGAGGTGTCTATGCTTGCATTCCGCCAATCCGTTTTGCTGAGGCATATAAGGGCAAGAGATGAGTTGTTGAATCCCAGATTGTTGTAAGTGTTTTGTGAATCTGTTACTTACAAATTCTCCACCTCCATCACATTGGAAAGTCTGAATTCTAGTGTTATATTGGTTCTCCACTAGAGGTTGAATGTAGTGAAGGCTGTAAAGAAATCTGACTTTGTTTTTAAAGGATAAAACCAACAATATCTGGTGAAGTTGTCGATAAACACTACATAATAATGAAATCCTTGAACAGAACCAATTGGTGAAGGTCCTGAGAGATCACAGTGGATCCTTTCCAATGGTTTAGAGGCTACAAAAGAAGAAGCAAAAAAAGGTAATCTTAAACTCTTCCCAAGATGACAAGCTTCACACATGTTCTTGGTGTGTTTATTTATGATGATAGATTTTGCTGCAGATAATTGTTGCAGGATTTGAGAGCTAGGATGTCCCAATCTTCTATGCCACACCTCATCTGATGATGATTGTTGCCGTGAGGAATAGAGAGCTTGAGATACCGACCCATCCAGCAAATATAGCCCATTAAGATTGCTTCATTGGACCAACAACTTCTTGGTTTCCTTATCATTTACACGCACACTATCACAGTCAAATTCAAAGGAGCAGGGATAATCTTTGGTAAGTTTTTACAAAGATAGCAAGGATTTAGCAATGTCAGGGTAAACAAGTACATCTTTTAATGGTAAGTTACATGATGTAGATGCGAGATTTGCTAATCCAATGTGAGTGATGGGGAGAAAATTACCATCTCCGACCATTACTGTATTAGAACCTTGATAAGGTCGAGACTGATTCAGATGGTTCGGTGAACTAGACGTGAGTAGTAGCACCAGTGTCTGGGTACAACTCTTGCCCTGCTTGGTCTGTGACATCAGTTATCCTCATTGCGGCTAAAGCTTGAGATGATCTTCACTGTGATAGGAGTTGTCAAAACGACGCCAATATTTTAGAGCATGGTGACAAACCTTTCCACAAATTTGGTACACAGGACACTCACCATGGTTGTAAGAGGATTAAGCGTTTGATGCAGAGATTTGAGGAGAAAAACCTCTTCCACGGGTGGAGTAGTTGTCTCTTCCCCGAGAACCACTTCGACCAGAGAAGTTTCCTCTCCCTCTGTTGCCGTAGTTGTTACTGTAGTAAGCTGAAGGAGTGTCAGTTCTTTCAGCAGCAAAGGCAAGGTGAGGAGATGCAACATTTTCAAATAGATAACTCATTAGCCTTTCATCATAGCTAATGAGTCTCGGTGTTATGTCTTCAAGGGTAGGAACATAAAGAGAGTCCATCTGACCTTCAATGCTAGCTTTTACAAGTTCATAGTCTCTACCCAAGCCTTGAAGAGCAGCAAAATTAATTTTTTATGGAATAGCACTACCAACAGAGGCTAGTTGGTCACATATCTCCTTTATTTCCATCAAAAATTCTCTCATAGTTTTTTCTTTCTTGCTTACAGTTTGGAGTTTTCTTTGTAACGCAAATAGCCGAGTGGAGAAACATTGTTGAAGTGGTTTGAGAGAAAGGTCCAAACTTTTCGAGTTGTTCTGGCTGCAACGACATGGCAGAGAATATCTTCGAAAAATGACCCCAACAACCAAGCTTTAACCACTTAATCTGATCTTTCCCATGCTTGGAAGTCTGGGTTTAAAACCTCCTCAATCGTTTTCCCATCTGCAGAAGGAACATGGATGGTGGCAGCTGGCTGACGATAGGTTCCATTGACGAATCCTAGCAGCCCTTATCCCGAAAGAAAAGTTTCAAACTGGCTTTTCCAAATGATAAAGTTATTTTCGTTGAGTTTGATAGTCACGCAGTTTGTGATGTTAAGAATGGGTTGTGTATAAAGATCTAGAGCTCTTGAATCCATGACTCTGATACCATGAAAACAGAGTGAAGAAAATGGAGAAGAAAGATGAAGAAAAAGTCTTTTTGATTCTATTGATTTTCTTGACACTTACAATGGTATATGGGAACTATTTATACGTAAAGAAAATGAGAAGCCCTAGCACACACTACAAGTGGCTTAATTTGTCTCTAGTGAATTCAAAACACCAAAAGTATTGCTGGTTTTAATGCTCCATTATGCAGGTTTTGTAGGTGTACTATCGCTCATGATCATTCTGCTTTTGTTTGCAAGTGACCGTTGTTGCTTCATGGGTTTAGTATCTTCATGGGCCTTGTTCTGGTGATGTACCTTGTTTTGTTTTGGTGAAGAAGTGGGCTTGATACTCTCCTCATGTACAAGAAAGATTATTCAAAGCTCCAAAGGCTATTTAGCTAGTTTTCCATGTCTATGATTCCCAAGTTTTTCAATTACAAAACTAATTTTCTAATTCTTAGTATTAAATTTTTTTCTAGAAGTCAATTCATTTGTAAACTCTGTGTCAATTGCTGGTTAATTGTCTTTTCTCTTGGATAACTAAAGTTGTAAAAGAAAAGAAATTACAAAAAGAAATAGGGACACTTCCCCACTTCTATAACTTATAACTAACTTATATTGAGAAATAGATTCTTCTTAGATAGTTGCAGTCAAATAGTTAGGGAAATTACAACTTATAAGTTCCATGTAAAGTGGGGTTAAGAAAAACACGGCTATACATACATATTTGAATATTATAATGGAAAGACGCGGATTCAACCATATAATGTCAACTTCTCTATATGCACAACTGTCTATCTCCACCTTCCTTTCTCAAATAATATTATATTAACTTTCTTTCTTTGTTGCCAAACATTCTCTTGTATATATATTCACTTGTGATCCTCTTCGATTCTCTCCTAAGAACAAACCAAATTCTTCTATCAATTCCCTTTCTACTAAACTTCCATCTTTTCTTCACATAATGGGAAACTACGTTTCTTCTGCACTAAGCAAAACGTCGTCGTCTTCCTCATCGTCAACGGCCAAAGTTATTCTTCCTAACGGTGGAGTGCGTCACATTCACGCGCCTATGAAAGTTGCAGAGCTTATGATGGAGATCCCAAGCTTCTTCCTTGTCGACGCCAAGTCGTTAAAAATGGGTCGGAAGTTTTGTCCTTTGGCAGCCGATGATGATCTTCAAATCAAAGGCTGCCACGTGTATGAGTTTTAATATAATTTAGTCTAAAAACTTTATACTAATTTTAATATCGATTGGTGAGACACTCACTAAATCTCTCAATAAATCTCTCATCAATATAATATTAATAAATTTATAAAATTTTAATATTTTATTTTTACAATCTACTTTTAGATCTTGAAAAAATTCCAGCTTTTTTCTCTTATTTTTATTTTTTGAACTAAGGTAATAATTTGAAATTATTATATTAATTTAGTTTTTATTATTTAAGCATAATATTAATATATAATTTAAATTTATGCATAATGGATCTTGTTAAATAGGTAATTTTATTTTATAAATTATTAAAAAATAAAAAATAAAAATATTTAAATGATTTAATTAGTTTGTAAATTAAAAGAAATTGAAGTTATTATAATAAAAATTTGAACCACTAATCAAGGGACATGTTTCATATGAGAGAGATTTTCAGGGTTCTCATGCGTTTTCAGATGAGAATCAGTTCTCACCCATTTTCATTAAAAAATATTTTTATTTATTTTTTATTTATTTTAATTGTGAGAGACTTATTCAGAGACTCCCACTTCTCTTACTTTATTAACCTTTTTTTTATAGCAATTTTTGTTTATTTGCATGTTTTCTTTTCTTATGTACATGTAGGCTTGACAAAAAAAAACATGTAGTTATATAGCATAATTTATTTTATTTCATCTTTCTGAACTTATAATTTTTTCTTTGGTTGGTTTACAATTATATATATATTTGAGTTATGATGTTTTTTTTATCAACCTTTTAATTATGATGTTTATAATATGTTTAGAAAACAAAAAAAAATTGAAAATTTAGTCGCTAAATATGATATATGTTGGTTTAACCATGATCTAATTTGGTATTATGTAGTGAGTTCGAATCCTACCCAGCTCTAGTTAGGGAATTTTGGCTATAATTGAGTTTTGTCGATCTAATTATTGTTGACAAAAAAATGATATCTAAAACTGATACTTATGGTACACTATTGAATAATATTATACATACTAAAAATAAAATAAAAGATCTTTTATAGATTATTGTTACAATTATGTGCCCATGCACATATTTGTTCTGAATCCACTACTGCTCTAGTAGTGAAGTGGTAATAAAGAGATTTGAACCCCGGTATACTCATAGAACACAATTACCTTACCAAATTGTGAAATACACGAACCTATGAACTCTACTTTTGAACTTAAAAAATAAGAGCCTTACTATAAAAAAGGAGATGAGAAATTGTGTGAATAACTCGTGGAACCTTTCGATTCTTAAATAGGATTGATCAAAGCCATATACGGCATCACATTGATTCAATTTAACGCCCGAAATCAATGAAAAAATCATCGCAATCAATTTCGAAAATTCTCCTTTACAATTTCATCCAAAAACTAAGCGAGAAGAGAGAAACATTAGGGCAAACTTGATTTATTAGCTTAATGGGCCTCATAAAATTTTAGCCGAAATAAGAAATACATGCTTAACAAAGCCATAACCAACTTAAGTCTTTCTTAAAAGGCCTAAGGCCTAAAACCAATTAAGACTTTTCCCAAGTTGTCTAGTTTTTAATCCAATATTTCTTATTCAGACTTTCTTTGTTTTTTACTCGAAATAATCATTATTTCATTTATGATATGATATAATAATTGTATTTGAAAAAGTATCTCCAATTCACCTCTATTTTTTATTCTAAATATTATTTTAGAGTCAAAACATTTTCTACCCACTTCTATTTTTTATTCTAAAATAGAAGAATATAATTGTTCTTCTATTTTTAGAAAAGTGTTATATTTTTCTCTATTTTAGAAGTGATATTTTTAGAGTAAATAAAATATATTTTAGATATTTTATTTTAAAATAAAAAATAGAAGAATACATTAGAATATTTTTATTTTATGGTTCCGATCTATTTTAGAATAAAAAATAGATAGAATGCATCGGAAAAAGTTTTAATATCAATTTTTGGAAAAAAAAAATCATTGACTTTTTATCATTAAAAAGTAAAACTATAAATCATTTGTATATTGATAAACTCACACGATTGATTGGTAACGTAATATTCGACTATGTGAATTAGGATATCTAATTATAGTAGTCATTTTCATGTAGAGATGTGTGGTCAGTTACGACTTATCAATCGTGTAGATCATGCATGTTAATTTTCTTTTCATTCTTTTTTCCTACGCCGGTATTTTTTTTCGTCAATTGCTTTATATTAAATTAATTGTATCAGTTAATACAAGAGAATACATGAAATCATGACATAATGAAAACAGAGTTCCTAAATTCTCAAATATATCTTCACATTCTTGGACTTTTGTTTCATGTCACAGTGAAGAAGTGATGGATCATCAGCATACTCTTGCGGATGCGTATCTGTTGGCGTACAACCTCGTTTGGACCAAGACAAAATTCAGTCCATATCAAGCCAATTGGATACAATTCACAAAAGCACAATAAGACAAACATCTCCTCCTCTGTATTTGCAAAAGACATGAGAAAAGCATATTGTCACAACCGTTATAAGGCCCTCGTTCTCATTACTGATGACTAAGCAATTACAGCTATACAAATTTGTGATAAGGATGACCGTTGCTAGATCTAGATTGTTCCACAAATTTGTAATCAGCTGTAATCACCAATAAAGTTTAATAAAAGTTCAGTCATATTCTCGTCTTCTATCTTTAACATGGTATCAGAGCTGTTGTAAACCCTCACAGGGGATACAATGGCGGATACTAACTCATCTTCTTATCATTTTCCCAGTAATATCCACATACTTAGCTCAGTTACTCTAAAACTTAACGATAAAAATTATCTTCTATGGAAGACACAGTTTGAATCCTTGTTATCAAGTCAGAAACTTATGGGTTTCATCACCGATCACATCACTGCCCCACCTTCTACTCTCACGGTAGAATAGAACAGCGTCAGAACACAAAGTCCAAATCCTCTGTTCGATTCCTGGTACTGCATAGACCAGTTGGTGAAGTCATAGCTCTTTGGTACCCTCTCGGTAGAAGTCTTAGGGCACGTCCATAATCTCAAGATATCTTACGAAGTTTGGGATTCTCTAGCTGAAAATTTCAACAAAAATTCCATAGCTCGTGAATACTTTCTCCGTCATAATCTGCAACTTCTCAACAAAAAAGGGAAGACTTTTACAACTTACTGTCGAGAGTTTAAAACCATATGTGACTTTCTCAATTCAATAGGATAACATGTTGATGAATCTCTCAAGATATTTGGAATCTTAAATGGATTGGGAAGGGAATATGACCCAATCACTACAGTGATTCAAAGCTCACTAACAAAAATGTCTCCGCCTTTGTTTAATGACGGAAGTTCAGAGCTTTGACTCCAAGCTTCAATCTTATGAAGAAGATGCAGTCACTAACCCAAACCTTGCTTTCAACGTTCAACAAACAGAGAACAACACCTACTACAATCGTAGAATCATAGGTGGAGGTAATTCAAACTCTTATCGTGGAGGCAGAGGAGGTTACTCTACTCGGGGCCGAGGATTTCCACAATAAACAAACACAAACGGCTTTGGTGAGAGACCCCAATGTCAGATTTGTAATCGTATAGGCCACACTGCTCTCAAATGCTACAACCGCTTTGACCACTACCACAACGAAGACTTAGCTCAAGCTTTTTCAACTCTCGGAACGTTCGACAGTGTTGGTAAAGAATGGTGTCCAGACTCGGGTGCGTCCACTCATGTGACTGTTTCAGCTGAAAATCTGCAGAAAGCCACTCCCTATGAAGGTAATGATATGGTGATGGTAGCTGATGGTACCTACTTGCCAATCACACACGTAGGTTCCACGTCTCTCAACACCACTTCAGGTAACATACCTCTCACAGATGTTATTGTTTGTCCTGATATACAAAAATCCTTACTTTTTATCTCTACATTTTGTGATGACTACTCTTGTGATGTATTTTTTGATGCTAACAAAATATGTGTGATTGATCTTAATACTCATAAGGTAGTGGCCAGGGACCTCGTCGTGAGGGACTCTATGTGTTGGAGAGTCATAATTTTTCTGTCTTTACTCAAATAGACAATGTGCAGCCTCTGAAGGTGTTTGGCACCTTCATTTAGGGCATACAAACTTCATGACTCTCCAACAACTTTAAACTAACAAGACAATTTTAGTAAATAAGAGCAGCACAGCCTCCATCTGTGAACCTTGCCAAATGGGGAAGAACAGCAAGTTGTAGTTTTTTTAATTCAAATTTTAGTTCTTTACAACCTCTTGATAAGATTCGTTGTGACTTATGGGGACCATCACCGATTGTATCTAATCAAAATTTTCGATTTTATGCTATCTTTGTAGATGATTTCTCACGTTATTGTTGGTTTTATCCTTTACATTCAAAATCAGATTTTTATTCTTCATTTATTGCTTTTCAAAAGTTAGTGGAAAACCAATTTAATACTAAGATCAAAGTATTACAAACTGATGGAGGTGGAGAGTTTACAAACAAAATCCTCAAGCAACATCTCACAAATTGTGGCATAATACATCAAATATTTTGTCCGTACACGCCACAACAAAATGGGCTCGCCGAAAGGAAGCATCGTCATCTAATTGAGCTCAGTCTGTCCATGATCTTTCACAGTCACATGCCTCTCAGATATTGGGTAGAAGCGTTCTTTACTGCTAATCATATTATTAACATTCTACCTTATTCAACTCTTAAATAGCTAAGTCCACATGAAGTCCTTCTAAAACAAAAACCAAATTACTCATATCTTCGAGCATTTGGATCAGCATGCTATCCACATCTAAGACATTATGCAGCTCACAAACTTGAACCTCGCACACTCCAATGTATATTTCTCGGCTACCAGCCCTACTACAAAGGCTATAAGTGTTTCTATCCACCTACTGGGAAAATCTACATTTCAAGACATGTTCTGTTCGAATAAGGGATATTCCTTTCCAACACAAATATTTATCACATCTCACCAAATACAACAACAGTCTCTTGCAAGCATGGCAATCAGCAACACCTAGTCCACCTCCCACTCATGAATATACACCAGCTCAGATAATTCCAGCTCCCGCAACTTTAAATCAAGAGCTTTCTCAAAGAATTCCCGACACACCAAGTACAACAACAACAACTCAAATTCCTCTTACTACTCAAGACAACACCTAGGTGACAACAACAGCAAATCATTTACCTACATCTGCTCAAGACCTCACAGAAAACCCACAGAAGAATTCGAAATTGAACCTACACAAACTCAAGCTACCGTTCGAGATATATAAGAATAATCAACTCTCAATCAATCTCATCCTCTAGAACAGTCCAATCAACACTCAATGATAACAAGATCAAAAGCAGACATCCACAAACCCAACAGTAAATATGTTTTACTAACATCTAAATATGTTACAGAAGAACCAAAGACAATCACCTATGCACTGAAGCATCCTGGATGGAATCAAGCAGTTTCAGATGAGATGACAACCATTCACATGCTCCACACTTGGTCTCTTGTCCCACCTACAACAAATATGAATATTTTAGGTTGCAAATGGGTCTTCAAAACCAAATTAAACCTAGATGGAACCTTAGATAAGCGCAAAGCCAGACTCGTCGCCAAAAGATTTCATCAAGAAGATGGCATCGATTACCTTGAAAAATTTAGCCAAGTTGTAAGAACAGCTACCATACGAATGGTGTTAGGCGTTGCAATAGCAAAAGGATGGTGTATCAAGCAGCTTGATGTGTCAAACACATTTCTCAATGGCAAATTACAAGAACCACTTTTCATGACTCAACCACCTGGATTTGTCGATATCGAAAGACCCACTTATGTTTGCCATCTCATCAAAGCTCTTTATGGACTTAAACAAGCCCCAAGAGCTTGGTATGATACCTTCAGCAATTACCTCATTGATTTCGGCTTCAAATGCTGCAAATCTCATCCTCCTTATTCACATTTCATCAAAATGGAAGCACTCTAATTCTCCTACTATACGTCGACGACATAGTTCTCATAGGTTCAAACTCAACGCTTCTTCAAAACCTTGTCAATGCCCTCAATCATAGATTCTACATGAAAGACCTCGGCCCTCCTAAGTACTTTCTCGGTCTTGAATTCGTTGAACATGATAACAGTCTCTTTCTTCATCAAGCCTCTTATACAGAAGACATTATTCACCAAGCATCAATGTCAAATTGCAACCCAATGCCGACACCTCTTCCACATAATTTTGACAATCTCAGCTCAAAATTATTCTCGAAACCAACTTACTTTCGCAGCTTGGCAGGAAAACTTCAGTACCTGACTATCACAAGACCAGACACCCAATACGCAGTCAACTTCATTTGTCAGAGAATGCACGCACCAATGATCTCAGATTTTGCTCTTCTCAAACATGTTCTTCGTTATGTCAAAGGAACCATCAAGATGGGTTTAATCATTAATAAAGACACAGGCCTTGCTCTTTTTGCCTACAGTGATAGCGACTAGGCAGGGTGTAAAGAGACTCGTCGATCGACCACTGGTTTCTGCACCTTTCTTGGAACCAATCTTGTTTCATGGTGTGCAAAGCATCAACGATCTGTGTCTAAATCATCAACTGAAGCAGAATATCGAGCCTTATATGAAACAACCCAAGAACTTACATGGGTCTCTCTGATCCTCCAAGAATTGAAGAGTCCATAACTTGCTCTAACACTTCTTCAATGCGACAACCTATCCGCCATATATCTGACAGCTAATCCAGCCCTTCACAACTGAACAAAGCATTTCGAAACCGATTTTCAATATGTCAGAGAACAAGTAGCACTCATACTCATCGAAGTCAAGCACGTATCAACATCATTCTAACTCGCCGATATATTCACTAAGCCGCTAGCTCGCCGGCCGTTTACGATTCTACGAAGCAAACTCGGCGTCACTAATCCACCGACGCCGAGTTTGAGGGGGAGTGTACGCCCAAACACAAAACAGGCCCAACAACCTTGTTTGGACCAAGACAAAATTCAGTCCATATCAAACCCAATTGGATGCAATTCACAAAAGCAGAACAAGACAAACATCTCCTCCTCTGTACCTGCAAAAAACATGAGAAAAGCAGATTGTCACAACCGTTATAAGGCTCTTGCTCTCATTACTGATGACTAAGCAATTACAACTATACAAATTTGTGATAAGGATGACCGTTGCTAGATCTAGATTGTTCCATTTTTGCCCTATATAAACCTTAGTTGTAGTCACCTGTAATCACCAAGAAAGTTTAATAAAAGTTCAGTCATATTCTTGTCTTCTACCTTTAACAGTACGAACATTCGGTTGCTGACATGAATACTCAGGACCATGAGTATCATCGACGTCGAGAAGGATCATTGTCATCATCATCGGCATGTGGTGTTGGTCCCATCGGTAATTTAGCAATAGGGCAATCATTAATGTCGTGAGTGAAGAATCCACAACCAGTGTCGAAAAGCCTCAATATTTCATAACGCATACGGGGGACAGACACATCATTTTCAAATTGGAATTTTCTCTGATAATGGAGAGTAGTGGAGACATTCCAAAGAAGTTTGAAACGAACAAAGTCAACCAGAGTTGAACCCTCACCTTCAAAATGATTTTCAAAGGTTCTTCCAATGGCTTCGTCATCATCGTCCCATAGTCTGCGTAAAATGGTCACCATGGCCCATAAACTTTGTTTCTTCCGATTTTCAGACTTCACAATCAAAGACAGTCGCGTGGCTTCAGATGCTTCACGACAGAGATTGGAAGGGATAGTAATAACATCATCAAGCACTACAAAAAAACATGAATATAGCATTAGTAATATTATATCATTTAAATAAGTAAAACTATATTGAGTCACTTATTAATATCATTTATAACAAATGATATTATTATTGCATCTTTTACAATCGTATGAGACATCACGTATAGTATGATGAAAATAGTTGCATCAATTGTTTAAATTGACACTAATTATTTGAGTCACCACTTTCAGAGTCATTTTAATAAATGATGTAAATAACGGTTGTATCAATTAAAATTGATGCAATCAAATAAATAAATACCACTATATGTCTAATTTCTTGTAGTGAATTTCCTGTGCAATCTTGTAACTTCTTACAAACATTATTGGACGTCTCACATAGAAGTTTAATTGAAAGAAGATGAGAATTAATCGACAGTTTATTCCTGATACAAACGCTGATGACCGACGAGATCGAATCTCAATCAATGAATAAAAGTAGTTATTGATCAACAGACGTAATTGCTTTAGAATTCTATAGAGAGGAGAGAGCATTTTCTCTGTTTCTTTAGGATGCAATACTATTATTATTATTTTTCCAACGGGTGCAATATTAATTTAGCGTGTTAATATATAATTTTTAAATTTAAGTAGATTATTTACTAAAATAAAAAAGGTTATTTACTAATTAATATTAACATGCATAATAGTCCCTTCAAGGACATCTGATAAAATATTAACAGGCATAATAAGAAAAAATGAAAATGCGTGCTAAGAAAAAGCAATGGTATTACGAGGAATGTTTCCTGTCGTCAGTTACCGATGGTTATCTTAAGGATAGTTGCCAAAGTAACTGGCTAGCTGACATTCCCTCTCGTGTATTTATCCCCTCTTTTTGTTCTCGAAGCCATTTTTGTGAGTAATTAATTTTTTTGACAACATGGTGAATGAATTACATGAAGACATATACTGTATAACTTTAACTAGGAATCGATGATGCTATCACTGATTTGCCAGTTGAACTTTACAATGAACCGACAGAAGAAACACATTTCAGTTTGATCATGAAACAACTCAACCACACAAACATAACATATGTACCATGCTAGGAACTTTACCAAGGCCCTCGGTCTCTATGATGAAGTTATGGGTCAGATTCAATTCATCTTCCGATCTGATGATGCGAGGGCGACAATTGTGAAGTGCATCTCTTTGACAATTAATGACTCGATGGTATAGATGGAGACATGAACGCTAATGTTAACGGATGATGATAAGACTTGGCTCTTATTCTGGATTCAGGTGTGAGGCAAACCATTGCATCTACTCACACACAGGTGTGCAAATTGGGCAAACTTTGGGATGTTATATCAAAACTGATTTCGGCAGTGATGGTATCACTATTGTGTTGGTGGAATTCGATTGTATTTGTGTTCTAAGAAACATTGGCGATGTTAGCCTGGACATAATAACCAGAACTCAAAAACATAACCGAATCAAACTAAAAGTTTCAGTTTGTTTCGTTTTGGTTCCTAGAAAAAAACCGTTCGGTTCCAATATTTAGGTACCTTTTGTTTTCAGTTCGGTTTTACCAAATAGGTATCGAAACCAGTTAGTATTAAAAATAATTTGGTTAACCATATTTTTTTTTTATTTGATTACTTTTGGTTATTCTTTTGAACAACATAACTATTTCGAACTGAACCAATATTATTTCAAGACTAATTCGGTTCCACCTTAGCGGAATTGGAACCGAACCGAAATAGATTCAAAATTTAGTCAGTACTCATTGGTTATCATATTTCCATAACCGAAAGAACCAAACCGAACCGAATCGAATAACCAAATGCCAAGGGCTAGGCAATGCCACTGCAACTTCAAGGTGTCTCCAAGTTTGGACCCGATCTGAAAGTTCTCAAATTCTTGTATGAGAAACTCCATAAAATTTGTCTCACATGTGGAATGTTAAGCCATGATGCCTATGTTTACCCAATGGCTCTGGATATCAAGTCGTCCCGAATGATGGGAATAACAATAATGATGATGTTTCACTGAGACAGTATAATGCATACCCTTTTGGGGATCTAGTGCAAGAGGCATAGCCAGGCACCGAGACTAATCGTGAGTCTTCCATGTCATCGGTTCCTAAGAAGCACAATACCCGACAACAATCTGGGCAGATTCAAGGTATCCGATTAAATAGGCAAGACCCCACTATTTCCCATTTCTTTTTCTTGTTGATGATTCACTATTCTTCGCTAGAGCGGATCTACATAGTTGCTAAAACCTTAATGAGATATATGACTCATATGAGAAGGCATCAACTCAGGTAATTAGTTTAGAGAAATCTTGCACTTCGTTTGGTGAACATGTTTATCAGTCCACTCAAGACATAGTTCTGCAGTCATTAAATATACATATATTGGGAGGTTGTGGCAAATATTTGGGACTGCCACAACAATTCGGTCGTTAAAAGACAAAAATGTTTCAATGTATCACGAATAAGGTTAAACACAAACTGCAGAGCTGACCAACATGTCCCCTTTCTCATGCTGGAAAAAAGATGTTCATAAAAGGCAGTCGTGTATGCTATACCGGTTTACTCGATGAACTGCTTCGGTTACCATTGGATATATGTCATACTTTGGATAGTCTAATATCACAATTCTGGTGGGGTCATTACAAACACAATGCAAAATGACATTGGTTTCGTGGCAGAATGTATAAAAAAGCATGAGGGTGGATTAGGCTTTCAAAATCTCAGCTTTTTCAATCAAACTTTGCTTGCCAATCAATTTTAGAAGTTAATTCATCGGCCTCATTGTTAATTATATTAGCTATTTCAATTCCGTTACTTTTCTAATGGCGATGTATTTCATTCCCGACTTAAAGTCAATAATTAATTCATCGTATGAGTGGTCATCATTACAGTATGGTAGTGAGTTGTTACATAAAGGTTTACTTTGGAATATTGGTGACGTGACTACGACCAAACTACGCTTAGACTCCTGGTTACCTTTACAACCATCAGTGTTATTGCCTCCATATCCTCCTACTTTACCCGTACCGACTTTAGTATATAAACTCGATACAAAACAATGGGATAAGGATAAAGTACAATAGATGAATGATCTAGCTGATCACCATAACATATATAATATATATCTTCCACCCCATCCACAGACGGATTCCGCACTATGGCATTATACTCAAAATGTTGAATACACGGCAAAGTTTGGATATCATTTAGCCAACTCTCTAGTTGATTAGTACATAACAACACCTATAGCAAGTCATCAATACACTGTCCGATCTGTTTGGTCAATAAACATTGGGCTCTAGCTAGTTGTAAAGAATCTACAACTACATAATTTACGCGTGAGTCATCAATGCCAACGATGTTGTGATACGTTTGAAACCACAAACCATACTTTATTTACCTGTCTATATGTTGTTGTGGTATGGCACAGTTCAGGATTACATGTCCAAACATTATGTGATACAACAATTACTCTGGAAGATAAGTTACTATTACTTATTTAAACTGAATGCATATGACAATCTCGAGCCTTTCTATTGCTATGTCTCATTATGTATGCTTTGGAGGATTTGGAATAGCAGAAACGTATTAACATACTCACAACAAACAATTGATGTTACTTGTACATCTGATCGGGACACACGAAAATGGCTATCCACAAGATGAGTCATTGAGACATTGGTTGAATTGTACGTCATAATCATGGTTAATTTTTGGATTGTAGTATGAGTAAATTTTAACGAAAGCATAAAAGTGAGGGATCAGAAGTTGTGATATTACTTTGGGTTGCCCAAGCTGCTTGGAGTTTGGAATATTTTCTAATAATCATGCAATAAGTGATTTTTTGTCGAGTCAAAAATACTAATGAATAGTTTAAAAATCAGCAAACATAATTAATTAGATAGAAGTTTAAATTGATTTGAACAAACAAAATCTCTAATTTATTAAGAAAAATCAAGAAAAAGTTCTTTGAAAACTTGAAAACGAAATAATTCAAAATGTGTAGTGGCTTCATGAGCCTCAACACCATGAGCTTCTTTGCACAGACCTTGGAAATCATCATTTACATATTAGATATCCATATAATTATTACACTAAACCTTACATATTATAAAAGACATAAAATAATGTACATGTTGTATTATTTACCATTCTCTTCAAATCCTTGTAGTCAGTTACGTGCACTAAGTAAACTTGAACATTTGAAGGTAGTAAACGACTTCTATTTAATACACGATTTCCAATGCTAAATAATGATTCTGAAGCGACCACCATAATTGGAAGACTAAGTACATCAGCTGCGATCCCCGACAACTCCTTAAAACGAGTAGCATTGTCTTTCCAATATTCTAAAATCTCCATATCTTTATAAACAGCTATGTCCAGTGGCAGACCCACTAAAAATGAAAAGGTGTCACATGACCCCCTTAAATTTGTATAATTTTTTTTGTGCATAAATCTTATTGAAATTCCAGCAAAGTTGGTTAATTTCACCTAGTCCAGGTTAGATGGCTCCTTTTGAACCCTTTGATATTTTTTTCTTCTTAATTGATAGATTGAATCCGGTTAAAATCAATCATGGAACCCCCACTGGCCATGTTTAATGTCCTCTCATCCAAGTATATGTTTAAAGGCGTTTTTACGTGAATAAAATTTTTTGAGAACAGAATGTGTAAAACTCATGTATCATAATTTATTAGAAAAATAGATATTCTTAAAAGAAAAAATAATAGTTATGAAGAAAATAAGAAGGTGCTTACATTGTATCCTTGTTAAGCATTATCATCAAATATTGCAACATGTGTTTGTGATGATGTTGCACATTCTACCTTTATATAAATTAAAAAGCAAGTACATCTTGAAGCGCACATGATCAATTTTTAGCTGAAACGTTAATAGATCTTGCTTTGTGAAACAGAATTTTAGAAATTGGAAATTTCATCCTTGAGTCTAAAACTGCAGCAATTGAAAGAATATCACTATATTCTTTCTAATATTTTTCAAACTTGAGCTTTATAACTTTGACCATATCTCATCTTGAGAATTCTGATTTAACTCCAACCAACACTAATTATTCGTGATTTGCATGAAGTATATGTTAAAGGTGGGATAAGTTGACCCAAAAATCAAGTTAGTGATTTTATTGAAAGGCTTCAGAAGCTCATGTATTAACTCTCCTCTAATCTACTCCAGAAGGAAAATCTTTATAACTTATATCAATCTCTTTTAGATTACTAAGGCCTTCCGATGTTTTATAGCTCTGTCAAGCATGTTATATAGAATTCCAACAAGTTTTCACATCTAAATCCAACCAGCACTAACTTGAAGACCAATTATTCCCACACAGTTTTGATACATAATTATCTGAGTTTCAGATCCCTTCACAGACCTAATGATTTTCCTGATTTTTTCCAAAGCATCATTAATCATTGTCAATCCATCCTGAATAATAAGATTTAAGATGTGTGTTGAACATCTCACGTAAAAGAATTCTCCGTTACACAACAAATCTTGTATAATTTTTTTTTCAAGATATTTTGCATTGTGTCATTAGGATTAGCATTGTCTACCATAATGGAAAATACTTTTTCTCCAGCCTCCACTCTTTTAATAATTCATTGTTTTATGCACACCAGAATGAGGAGGGGGGAAACACAAAACGACATTATTTTATTATTAAGCTTCTAATCGCTGTCAATGTAATGAATTATTAGATAAGATATCCCTCCACAGTAGTAACTCGCCAAAAATCAGTCGTTAAGCAAACTTGGAATTTCGGTCAACGTCATTCGTAACCTCTTCTTTTTTTTCTCCAAAAATTTGTAGACATCTAATGAAAGGGTGTTTCGACTCATAAACTTGCTACCTGGATTAACCATATGAAAAGACATTCTAATCCTCTTATTTCAACAAAAAAATATGGCAGATTATGCTCAATTATCGCCATTGTTATCATCTCACGGAAAGCCATTTGATCAATCTTTCTGGACTTTAGTTTTCCTTCGTAATCAGTCATTATGAACCCACGTTTCCATCTTTACGCCTTCCAACGTTTTAAACATGAAGTTCCATTCTGATGCAGATTGTAAAAATACTTCCGTTCATAATTATTGCATCGAACATCTTCTTTACCTTCTTGATCAGGTTCTCCAAAAATTGAAAGTCTTTCCAAACATCTGAATGAAGTTTTCTAGGATTTTTCTTGATATTTGTTCTTGGCTATGTGTTGTTTTCATTTTCGACATGTTGTGATGGTCCAACATTGTTAGGTGGATAAAACTTTGAAAAAACAATATAAAATTTTAATGATTAATGGACCATGTAAATTATATAGTATTTTAATCCGTGGGTTAATTCACTGTCCGCATGACCAAAAAAATCCATTGTCCATGCTCTGCATGTTTATCCTACAATATCAGCTAGACCATGATAGGCTGATTTGCAATACTCGCTTCTTTTGGGTTATAAAAATATGAACCCTAATCTATTCTATAGTGGTACAAATTAGGTACAACCAGCAGTTTTCAACCCTATTACGACACTCCTACTCTTACTTAAAAACGCCTTAGATTGCAAGACATCAAACCTTCGACTGCTGTTAGCTATGAGTTCCAAGTTTTTGTGCTATTAAATTTACTCACATCTAGGAAACGTAATGCATGATTGCATGAGCTGATGTTTTAGCTACAATTCCACATTCGACTTGGTAATTATTTCATTCGTGTCCAAGTTTTCCAAAACAGTTTTGTAATCACAGATGCCGATTTGGTTAAATTAATAACAATTATAGTTGGGGAAAAAAAATAATTAATATTATTTAACGTGCCCATAGGTTTCTTCGACACGACGCCGTCGTCGATCGTCGCCGTTCGTCTCTGTATTGGGAGTTAATAACCGGCAGCTCCATATCTTTTTATATCTCCTGTTTCTCACCAAAATCGAACACAGTGGATGCCCAGAAAAAAGATTCTCGGAGATTTCAATTGTTTCATTGCAAGGTTCGATTTTTGTTATTGTTGTTAACGAGCCGTTTTTTTTTGGGAGGACATCAATGACGATTTAGGGTTTTAGGATGATTGTATTCAATCCATGATGAATCAATCTATTCGAGTCCTTTCTTTTCGCATCTGAACAAGAATTTTGCTCGTTTTGAGGGTAATTTTAGTGATAAGAATTGTTGAAAAGCCAAGTGAAATATTGTGTACCTTTGAATATTTCAGATGAGGAAATAAGTGTAAAGGTAAAGTTTGAAAGGAATCTGAGATCTTGTCAAGGTAAATGGGTGATGAAAAGCTCTCTGACAAGCTTCTGGATGAGAAGGTTTCATTGGAGATGACTTTTAGTAAGGAGGAGATTGTGGAAGAGCTTAGGCATTGTTTGCCCAAATGGGTTACTCAAGAACAAGTTACAGATATGGTTAGAGGGACATGGAGGAATGTAGTCGAAATAGTTGATAATTTTTATGAACACGAGACTAAATTCTACGAGCAAGTCTCTGCTGTTATATCTTTCACTTCTAGAGATGGGATTAGTTCGGGTAATCACGAACCACTTTTTTCAAAACTGGAGTTTATCAACTGTGAAACTGAGACGAATGAAAGTTGCCAGTCATCGCAGTTTTACAAGCTCAAAGGCATGACTAGTTCCCAGAAGAGCACTATTTCTCCTGTGAAAAGGAACAGAGAGATAAAAGGTAAACCAAAGAAGAAAGGAAAAGCTTGTTCTAAGGGGGAACCTGCAGGCCCGAAGCAAGCTTCAATAACTAAATTCTTTAACAAAGTTCCTTCAGATGATACCAAGGCTTAAGAGGCTATAGAAGCTGTTTCTTAGAATGTTGGGAAGAACTTGGTGTACTGTTGCATGATGTAATGGATAATTACCTCAGTGATACTACAGCGTGAAAGATTGAGATTCGCTTGCTCATATTGAGAATGTCAAATCAACCTAGGAATCCCAGAGTTACTAACCAGACTGGCAAGCCATTGGAGTTACTGTTGATTTATCTTCACAGCAACTATAACCTAGAGTTTGCCCTGGCACATTTTTGAAATGTTAGAAAAGAGGCTCAATGTTCTGTCTACTTTGGCCTCACTGAGGAAGCTTTTGATCATATAAAGGAATTAAGGATACATTGTCATACGGCTGCAGAGTTATCAGTTTTTGAGTCGGTGTAGATTCTAAAGAGCACTGCATTTATGTTTTAACATAGTCAGGTTCTTTGTTTGTTGATTAAAACAGTCTGGTTCCTGCTTTCCATTATTCTGACCTTATTCTGGGAATTAGCGCATGTTACTTAACTAAATCCAGTGTCTGATTGAAGATGTATTGCAGTATTCATTTGAATTGAAGATGGGAAGAACAAATAAAAAAAGGAACCATTTTTGTCTACTTTACAATTTCCAAGCAACTAAACCTATGATGATTGTTACAAGGCCTAAAGATAAGCTTATTATCCTCACGAAGATCACAAATCTGCTGCATTCTATTGAATATGATAGCAACAGCTAAACGCTATTGCTAAACAGTGCACATCTTAAAACACGCTGAATATTGCTTCGTGCGATCCAAGCCATGCCCCATGAGCAATGTTATCTTTACAATCTCTTTGCCCTGAAATCCAATATTATAAAGTTACTATTCCCACCAAATATCAAAGAAGAAAATAAGAAGTCAAGAAGCAGAAGGATCAATCAGTGTGTAAGTACTTTCACCAGCAGACCAACAGACAACTGAAGGGACAGAGTCGGAGAATTTATTCTCAGATAGTAGTTGACCAGACTTAATACTCCAAATGCGAGTATAGCAGTCATCCCCACCTAAATCAATCACCCAAAGACAATAAAAATCCAAATCATTTAATCAAAGTCAAATTCTTGATGCCTTTTCCAGATCTAACATAATGATTATGTTTTAAGAACAAAAGGTTCCTTCTTATTACCTGACATAAGAAATCTTTCTGACGGGTCGATTCCAAATTTGATGCGAGTATGAGAATTTACATGTCCTTCATATTTCTGTACAGCGACCCCTCTCTTGACCATGCGTTGATCGTATAGCTTGATCTAAAAACAAAGAAAAGTTTGGCTCTTAAGATTCAAATTGCTCTTGTCCTAGTAAGCATATGCAGAAGTTAGAGCTAGTAGCGGCACTCACTGTTCCATCCATGGAGCTTGCCATTAAGTACTGATCATAAGTTTTTAATGTCTTCAGGCTACAGATGGAAGCAACGAATAGTTGAGTCACAAAAACAGAGTAAAAGGAATTTTCATATATAGTTTCAGTCGTTTACCAACCATGTAAGAGATGAAGGCATATAGATTACATGAGACGGATTTATGTTTCCTTTGAGCTGCGTAAACAACAATTAGAGAAAAGTGTCACCAAAATATTGTGAGAAAAACTCAAGCGGAAGAGGATGAAAAGTTGTGGCCACAACAAAGTCACTATATGATATTTACAGTACCTCGAACCATTGTTTTTTTGTTGTAGTTTGACATCGTATCTGGTGTCTGGTGAGCCTTGGAAAAGGTCTCCCTGGTCTCTCACGAAGATCAACTGACACAATCGCCCCATTTCTGAGCCCGCAGTGAACAATGTTTCCCTGGAAAAAACAAGTAGTGACAACATAAACACATGCGACTTTGAGTATAAAAGAAAACATGACTTAACTGGTCAGAAGTGAGCCTCAAGCACCAACTTGGCTCAAGTTATATATTCAACTAAGTGAGACTATTGAACAAACAATTGGCAGTTAGGAGTTAAGAAACAGTATTGAGCCGCAAAAAATCAAGGCATCTCAGAGCTTGGAATTAAAAGAACTTTACCAACTGATGGAATTGTAGCGCAAAAACATCACTTTTGCTTTGGAGAAAGTATGAACCTGCTCCTGTTTCTAAATCAACCAAAGCAGCTCCTAAGTCGGTACCTATAATATATCAAAATCATTTAATAGTTTCATATGATTCATGAAATTATTGAGCCAAGCCATTTACAGAAAAAGGCACTGGTAATCATATATGCATTTTCTTTTACCATTAGTTTGCTCTCTAGGTATAACAGTAAGTCTAACTGTAATGAAGCAAAATCCTGGGTGAAAAAAATAAAACACCAAAAGTATGTAAGAGAAGGTACCAATGGCTGCATGACTCCCACTTCTATTGCAATCAGCTGTCCAAATGGTACATTTTGAGAAAACATTCCCTCGGAGGCCTTGTGGAGTGATTGTGTTTAGTTCCTCAGCCAGATTTAAGAGAAAAATGGACCCACGAGCAGTTGAACCCAGTGTAGTTACCCTGTTTTTTCGTGTCAAGTTTATACAAATGGGAGATCAAGAGAGAGTAAATGATAAGAAACATTTGAAGGATACAATGCCCGGTCTACGCAGTTGAAGTTTTCAGATGCATCATATTTTCCAATCAACTGAATAGAAGATATACTAGATGAAGCCTGATAAGAACCTACAGGCTTCCACATAAGCCAAGGTGCTTCCCTTTCTTCTGCATTGTTTTTATCGCGAGGGAGAAGAGAAACTGGATCACACTCTCCATCTAGTAAAGCTTGAGTTTCCGACTCATCAAAGAGTACTTGTCCAGGTTTGGAAACTCTCAGTATGCTGCAAGAACAAACTTCCAAAACATATAGGTTGGTATGAAAATAATTCAAAAAGATTGTAAAGATGAATCTTCACGGTACAGTCTTGATACTTGAACATCGAATAAAACTGATAATTCTAAGAAGCTGAATCATACATACCTCAAGAAGCCTCCTGTACTTCCTGCTACTAGAATGTTCGTTCTGGTTAAGCCTACAGATGTTTGTATATCAACCTGCAACTGTTTTATAGCGGCATCACCCATGTTGTCCGTGAAATTGTATCTCCACACCTACGCATCATTACCATGAGACAAACAGTACACAGAAATGTTTCATGAAAGTCTTCTGTAATCTTCAGAAGAAACAGAAAGGCTAAGTTATAGGTGGTAATACCACAGGATAAGAGGCTTTGGTCTTTTGGATCTCCTCCTTGAAGTTAGACATCTTCTTATTGACACGAACAACATTGCCATTTAACTCTCGGGAATAAACTAGCTTCAATGCTTTTAGTTTAGTTCTCTTCTGATAATTAGTGTCCTGAAATTTTTTATAGATAAACTAATAACTGATTAACAAGAAGCATATCTAAAGAAGATGGAGAACTTTCATCTCAACCTTTACACAAATTGAAAAGAAGTCTGAATTTTGAAATAACTTACCTGTACAGGCTTTGGTTCGGGATTTCCTTTCTTTCTTGAAGAAATAGAAGATTTGGAACCAGGGATAGGGCCTTTAATGGGAAAATATCTCTTCTTCTCCTCGTCGAAATAAAACCCAGGAAGTTCTGAAAATCAAATTGAAAAATATTATAGAAAAACAAAAAATCAACACAAATCCCCGTATCAGTATCAGGTACGCATCCGGATTAAAAGACATGTCTGGGAAGATGATTTAAAGACCTGGTCTCATGTTATCTCGGAGACAAGTTTGTGCTCTGTGTTCTTCACAGAGAGAGGCTCCATTAATGTCTATCATGCGCAATATAAGTAGTTTAGGTTTTGTCTAACCAAGGAAGCTTTAACTAATTGAACCGGAATCGTGTATTTTATTCAATTTTGGTTTACTTCGAACCGGACCAGTTATGACCCGGTTTACAATAGTTAAAACTGCAAAATACTTGTACAATTTGTTCACAACTTTTCATCATCATTAAGCTTTTAGTTCTTGTGCTGCAATCTACCGCTCTCAGCACCAGCAAAAGGATCGATGATAACGTTGACCACCGCGGGTTTTCTTGCGTTGAACGACTCAGAGAGAGCGGATTTAAGCTCATCGGGTGTTTCCACAATATAACCTTTGCCTCCAAAGGCTTCAATAAGCTTGTGATAGCCTGCATTTGGTACAAAAGATGTTGGTGCTGGATCTTCTTTATAAGGACCGGAGATTTCTTCAGGACTCCTTCGATCACCACCATAGACACCACCATTGTTGAAGACAATAATCACCACAGGAAGATCGTATCGAACCAATGTCTGCATCATCAGCAAAGACAGAAGTTAATGATGACAAATTCAGACAAAAGGCAATTCCACATTGTGGTTGTATTATGAAAATGTTGTTTAATACCTCAACTTCCATGGCACTGAATCCAAAACCAGAGTCTCCTTCCACGGCGACAACAAGCCGATCAGGAGAAGCAACAGCAGCTGCAATACAATAACCTAAACCGACACCCATAGTTCCCCAAGTTCCTGCATCAAGCCTTGTCCTTGGCTCTTTCTGAACCAAAACCGATCTTCCTACATCCATCGTATTAGCTCCTTCTGATACCACAACAGGACTCGGTCCTTGTACCGCCAAAATCGCGTCTCTGATTATCCTCATAGGAGTCAAGAAATTGAAAGGAACAACATCTTTGGCAAGCTGTGTCTCCATTTTCTCGCCGTTCTCTTTTGCCTTCTTTGAAATTGATTCCACCCATGGATTCGACTTCCCCAGACAAAAAGGATCATCTTTTATCTCTCTGTTTAACAATCCAATCACAGTTTTGGCATCTCCAGCAATGCCCAAGTGAGGTTTCCTCAGTTCAATCTCTTCCTCAGAGACATCAACCAATATGAATTTTACTTCTTTAGACCATTTCGGCGACTCTCCAAAATGAAGAAGCCAGTTGAGCCTAGCTCCAACCACCAAAGCTACGTCACATTTCCCAATGGCAAGCGACCTCGCCGCCGTTGCTGAGAGCTCGTGTGTGTCCGGTAACAAACCTTTACCCATAGGAGTTGGGAGGAAGGGTATTCCAGTGAGTTCAACAAGCTTCTTCAGGTCATCCTCTGCTCTCGAATACGCAGCTCCTTTACCGAACACGATCAACGGCCTCTCTGCTTTTCTCAGAAGAGAAACCGCCGATTCGATCTCCGACTTCAGATTTTCCCGAATTGGTTCGTGTTTACGAGATAATTCGACTTTAGACACAAGATTCTCCGCCTCGGATTCCGAAATCTTCTGACGCAATACGTCAGACGGGAGATCCAGATAACACCCACCAGGTCGACCCGCAATGGCTCGATCCAAAACCCTAGAAACGCAATTGGGGATATCACGAATATCCTTCGCTTTCTCCGATAATTTCGAGAAAGCTTTCACCGCTTCGACCTGATCAAGCTCCTGGAAATCTCCACGTCCCGCATCTTTTTGATCGCAGGAACCAGAGATCATCACCATCGGCCAAGTGTTAGCCCAAGCGTTAGATAGACCCGCTAGCCCGTGCACGCAACCAGGACCCGAAACGGTGAGAAGGATACCGGGTCGACCCGTGAGGTAGCCGTAAGCTGATGCGGCGTACCCGGCTGATTGCTCGTTGTGGAAGGCGATGAAACGTATGCCAAGAGCCATGGCTCGGCTAGCTAGAGACGTGACTGGGATCCCCACGACGCCGAACATGTGAGTGACACCGAGACGAGATAGTGACTGGGAGACGAGGACGTTGCCATCAACTGACGGTGGGGTGGCTGCTGATTCATCTGCCATTTTTATGGGTTTGCCTTGAGTTTTACTTTCAGTGTCTTATATGGGCTCTTTATTAGTCTAAGAAAATAAGAATAATGAAAAAGTAAGACAGACCATCTCAACTGTCCATATCCAATTCTTTTTTTTTTTTTTGGTCCAAAACTAAAATCATGAATTACAATAGAAAGAGTTTGAACATTTAACAAGGCAATAAGATGTGGTAGATATATCTGAATCTGCGTAATGATATCTACGTGTCGTCTAGGATGAGTTCCGTCAAACAGAACACCGTTACACCATCAATGTCGCTTCACAGTAACATTGGCTGGTAAACACTCTTTAAAGTCATCCAGTTAACGGTAAATCAGCAGAGTTCCACTATAATTTCCTTCGTAACGGTTGAATCTAAATATATACTCTAGCATTGAAAACTATCTGTGAATACCAACTCAGACAACTCTGACAAAGCAGAAATTTACTCCTCCAAAAGTTAGCAAAGAGCACAACAATACATAATCATCAACAACCTTGATAGAAATTGACAAAACCGATACATAGATCAGAATCTAAAACCTGGAAAAAGCTAAAAAGAAGACGACGAAATCTGGATGGTGCCTACCAAAACTTATTATATGAGACCTAAGAAAGAAAAAACAAAGACCCAACAACGGAGAAAGAACAAGGGAAATTGGAACTTACAGATCCGAAGAGAAAAAGGAGGAACCGGTTAACCCAAGAGAAGTACCGACAACTACGCCGGGAGAAGGGACGACACTTACGCTGGGAGAAGTACCGACAAGTACGCCGGGAGAAGCCGAGAAGAGTTAAATTGAAGCTAAGACCCGTAAATCCATCACATAGGCTAGTAAGAGTGATCTTACTAACCCCCAACGAACCCCGCAATCAGAGAAACAGAAGCCTCTACCATCTAGTCACACGAACCCCAGTTGCAATACTTGCACAGAACTAGGGACAAGGAAGACCTTGTGATCCAACTTGAGACAAACCAAAGAAGACCAACCTCTCTTACACGCGGACCAGAGATCATCAGCCCAAAAACTAGTGACGTCCTTGCAAGAGAAGAGAGGAAAATCGGAACCACCGCTTCGCTTATAACCCAAAACCAAACTCAAAAGAACCTTGGTAAAGGGTGCGTAGATGACTCAGTAGGAGAACACCATCAGAATGGCAAACAACAAGATATAACCTAGATCTGGTAACCCAAACAAAAAACGAAGGAGACGTAATAGAGAGGAAGCACCAAGATCCAAAGCTAACTAATCTGAATTTTAATCATAAACCAACACTGAAAGCTAACGGTGGACAAATGAGATACACATAGACCTTGACACAAACCAGCAAAGCCTCAGACCAATGGGATGACAAACTTCGACGAACGGGACTTGCGGCACTCAAGCCGAAGAGAGGAGTATAAATTTTAGTAGAAAAAGAGATTAAGAGATTAGAGTAACCGAGATTGAGAGGAAGATTGGAAGAGTTTTGTTGCGGTTTTGAGAGAGAAGAGAGTGTGGAAGAAGAGGAATTCTCTTTCTTAATCTTTACAAATGGTCTTTACAACATATATATAGAAGAAGCTAACTAAACACTACCTATACATACATACATACTCGGTTATACACACCCAGGTACCATACAAACTACTAAAGACAAATATTACCCAAAATAGTACCAACACTTTCTGCTGAAGCCAAAGGAAGAAGGAGACATTGCCTAAGTTGCTCCAACAGTCAAATAGAGTCACATGTGACTTTCAGCTAAGTCAAACCAACACATGTGACTTAGCATCTTCTAGTTAAGCTTCTTGTTGGCTCATAATCCTCTAGTTAGGATCCCAACGGCTATAAGGATCAAACGACCATAATTGATCCGCGCATTGTGTTGATAGATTGTGCCTTGCATTCCACTCAATCTGCAACCTTACTTACTTCATACTTCATTATCATATTTAACACTCTCCCTCAAGCTTGAATCCGAAATGTGTAAGCATTAAGGACAAACTTGAAAGTTGTAACTCTCTACCTCATTAAAAACTTTAGCAGAAAACCCAATTGGGACAAAACCAACTAAGAAAAAAAGAGTGTGGATCATGGTCACAGCTTAGGTAGATTTGTCAACCCAAGCTTTGCATACACGAACTCACAAACCTTTAAGCTTGCAGCCTTGGTGAATATGTCCGCTAGTTGATCCAAGCCCCTTGTGTAACATGGTAAGGTTACTCATTGCTCCACCTTTTCTCGGACTTTATGACAATAAACTTCAATGTGCTTTATTCTCTCATGAAACACTGAGTTTGATGCAATGTGAATGGCGGCTTGATTATCACAATGCATTATGATCGGTTCTTGTGATTCAACTCCCAAGTCCTTAAGTAACACCTTTAGTCATATTAGTTCATCCGTAAGCTTTCTCATTGCTCTATATTCTGCTTCTGCACTTGAACAAGATACTATCTTTTGCTTCTTGCTCTTCCAAGTTACTAGATTGCCTCCAAGGAACGTGCAATACCCGGTAGTTGACTTGTGGTATTGTGTGTCTCTAGCCCAATCCGCATCACAATAACTAACAAGTGTTGTATTCTCATTCCGACCCATCCATATACCTTGCTCCAGTGTCCCTTTAAGGTACCTAAGGATTCGATCCACCATCTCCCAATGACACATCTTCGGAGCTTGCATATGTTGGCTTATTTGGTTTACCGCAAAACACAAATCCGGTCTTGTAATTCTGAGGTAGATTAACTTTCCAACCATTCTCCGATATTGACTCACATCTTCAAATGGCTCATCATTTTTCTCCTCTTTGCACGTTGTTTTGTAGGCATTCTCAAGTGGTGTCTTGGCTACACGTTTACCTACATCACACTCATTCAAAATATCAAGTGTGTACTTCCTTTGAGACAATAAGAGGCTTTCTTTGGAGCGACACACTTCAATCCCAAGGAAATACTTCATCTCACCCAAATCTTTAATATCAAAAACGGATTTAAGGTATTCCTTGATACCTTTTATGCCCTTTTTGTCACTTCCGGTGATTATAATGTCATCGACATACACAAGGATCACCACAATGCCATCTTCTCCTTAGCAAGTGAAGAGTGTGTGATCAGCCTTAGACTTTCTAAACCCATGATTACGTAAGGTATGGCTCAGCTTATGATACCAAGCTCTGGGGGACTGTTTAAGACCATAGATAACTTTCCTAAGCCTTAAGACATTTCCGGGTGCAACAATGTGTTATAGCCCTGGTGGTGGATGCATATACACTTCATCTTCAAGTTCACCTTGTAAGAATGCATTCTTGACATCCATCTGCCACAAATCCCAATCAAGGTTAGTAGCTAATGACAAAATGACACATACCGTATGTAGTTTGGCCACTGGTGCAAATGTGTCTTGATAATCCTCTCCATAAGTTTGTGTAAACCCTCTTGCAACCAGTCTGGCCTTATGTCTCTCAATTTGACCATCACTCTTGTATTTAATTGTGAATATCCACCAAGAGGTGACAACCTTCTTGCCAAGAGGAAGAGTGGCTTCATCCCACGTATGATTCATATCCATTGCTCCATATTCTTCACCAACTGCATCCCTCCACACTTTATGATCTTTGGTCTCCTCATAAGTTTTTGGCACAGTGCTGATCAAGTTGGGTGATGAATGCTTGGTGTTCTGTCATACTTTCAGCCAGATTGCATACAGCTTGGTTTGGATGAGCTACAACATTGTTGTTGTAATATACAACATCCTTCCTTACTCTTTGACTCCTCCTTAGGACTGGTGGTTCCAATACTTCAACAGTCTCAATGTTATCCATTCCATGCTGTTCTTGTTCCTCTTCATGGTCTGCACATTCCTCAACCAATGATGGACCTATCTCATCATTGTTTTCATTCGTTGGTCTCTCCTCAGCATTGATCTCATTGCGTGAATCATCAGCTGAATTTGGTTCATTCATGTCACTCGACTGAGTTCCATTCAAGTGATTGATTGAGGTACCATATTTGTGACTTCTGCCCGCATCACTGGACCTAGGCTCACTCTAGCGGTTGATCGAGTCTCCAAGTCCGAGCTTTTCCAAAATCATCTGAAGGCTCTGTGCACGGTCTGATGTATTTTGTGTGAGTTCTTGAATGTTGGACCAATCCTTATCTTCATAAAACCCCTTTCCTTCTATAAACTTCACTTCTCTAAACACCATAACTCTTCTTGTATCCAGAATGTAGCATTTGTATCCCTTTTGGGTGATTGAATACCCAATAAACATACCATTCACACTCTTAGAATCAAGTTTGTTCCTTTGTTTCTCTGGTAAGAGTACAAAGCAAACACAACCAAATACACATAAGTGGTTAATGGAAGGTTTTGTTTTGGTCAATACCTCGAATGGAGATGCATCATGAAGTACACGAGTTGGCAGCCGGTTGATCAAATAGCACGCTGCTACAACCGCATCACTCCAAAACCTCTTAGGCACATTGTTGTGGAACATCATGGCCCTAGCTACCTCCATTAGGTGCCGGTTCTTTCTTTCAGTCACTGCATTTTGTTGATGAGTGTATGGGCATGTTGTTTGATGAATAATGCCATATTTTGCAAGAATTTGTTTAAAAGCATAACTTGTGTACTCTCCTCCATTGTATGTCCTTAAGACTTTAATCTTGGCACTATATTAATTAAACACATAATTTTGGAAGTTAGTAAATGCTTCAAAGACTCGATCCGTAGTTGGAAGCAAAGTAAGCCAAGTAAATTTAGATTTTTCATCAATGAAGGTAACAAAATACTTATGGTTTTCTCTAGATTCACATGGAGATTACCAAACATCGGAATGAGTAAGATCAAAACATCGATTTACAATGTTTTTCAAGTATACAAGCCTCACAATTGTCATTTTTAAATAAAACATTAGGCAACAACAAACTTAAAGCACGAGAATGAGGATGTCCTAAACGAGCATGCCACAATATATCATCATTCAAGTTGCTACTAGAACTGAAAGCACTATATGAACTAGATAAACACGAATTAAAAGATAGATTTGGACTATTCTTGGTTTCTCCTAGCAAGTATAATCCATCATTGCTAACACCTTCTCCAAGAACTTGGCCACTCTCAATATCCTGAAAACAAACCTTATTAGTATCGAATATGACTTTACAATTTAAATCACACACAGCCTTGTTAACACTTAACATATTTGATTTGAATGTTGGCATATAAAAAACTTTAGATTCTCTATCAAATACTCTAAGATTACCAACACCTTTAATCGAAACTTTCTTTCCATCCGCATTACTAACACATCCTAAGGTCGGTTTCAAATTCTCAAGCAAGTTAACACTACTAATCATATGGTGAGTAGCTCCAGAATCAACCACTAATGGTTTAGCATTTTTTGAAACATAAAAAGAGTTACCAGACTTCGTTAAAGCGTTTATGGACTTGATGAGTTCCTCAAGGTCGGATTTTCTCACAAAATCACCATAAGCTGTCACCATTGCACCTCTTACAGCCGGTTGAGTTGAGGTAGAACTGCTGGCTTGACCCGCGAAATCTTCACTTGCACGGTTAGCCTTTGGCTTGTCCCAAGACTTGCTTTGTTCCCACGGCCTATTTATTTGAGGTGCGGGTGAAGGATGAAGCAACGTTCTTTAGAATGACCCTTCTTCTTACAATTGTCACAAAAATACACCTTCCTTTCCTCATGACGGTGGGAAGCTTTATTAGCCATAGTAAGCTCCCCCTTTCCACCGAGAAGGTTTCTAGAGCCTTGCTCTCTTTGAATATAGCCGCAAACTTCTTCCAAGCTAGGAAGTTTATCTTGTGTCAAGAGGTGGCGAATGAGATCACCATATGCCGAGTTTAGGTTCAACATAAGACCAAACACCTTGTCTTGCTCAAGCCTTTCTCCCAATACAACCGGATCCACTGTTGGAGGCCTTAGCATTTCGAGTTCAGCCCAGAGATACCTATACTTCCCGAACCATTGTGTGAACTCCATGTCTTCTTGACTCAAGTCATTAATAACCTTCTTTACCTCATACACTCGGCTGAGGTTTGAGAGGTTACCATACACCTTCTTGAGAGTTTCCCACAAGTGTTTTGCACTTTCACAATAAGAGTAAGCTTCATGGATAGGTGGATCGAGTGAGCTTTGGATGATTACAAGTGCAACTTGGTCATCTTGATACCACTTTGCTTGCTCATCTTCAACAACCACTACTGCACTAGAGTCGCCTTCTTTCTCCTCACCCAACAAACGGACCGCCCTCTTTGGAGCTTCACCTTCAACGTGAGCCTAAAGTCCACAGCCACTCAAGACAGTCTTCACGGTCATAGACCATATCAAGTAGTTCACTCCTTTAAGAGTGACATGAACAACAAAATTCTTGGAATTATCCATCAATATTTTGAGAGAACACCTTTTTACTCAATGGTTAAAAAAAAAGCTTCAAGAACACCAACAATGGTGATTTCAGCAGATGGAAGAGAAAGAGAAGAGATTCAGCGGAGAATAAGAGGCACAAGAAGTCTTATTGCTCTGATACCATATAAGTTTTAGTAGAAAAAGAGATTAAAAGATTAGAGTAACCGAGATTGAGAGGAAGATTGGAAGAGTTTTGCTGCGGTTTTGAGAGAGAAGAGAGTGTGGAAGAAGAGGAATTCTCTTGCTTAATCTTTACAAATGGTCTTTACAACATATATATAGAAGAAGCTAACTAAACACTACCTATACATACATACATACTCGGTTATACACACTCAGCTACCATACAAACTACTAAAGACAAATATTACTCAAAATAGTACCAACACTTTCTGCTGAAGCCAAAAGAAGGAGGAGACATTGCCTAAGTTGCTCCAACGGTCAAATAGAGTCATATGTGACTTTCAGCTGAGTCAAACCAACACATGTGACTTAGTGTCTTCTAGTTAAGTTTCTTGTTGGCTCATAATCCTCTAGTTAGGATCCCAATGGCTATAAGGATCAAACGACCATAATTGATCTGCGCATTGTGTTGCTAGATTGTGCCTTGCGTTCCACTCAATCTGCAACCTTACTTACTTCACACACTTCATTATCATATTTAACAAGGAGAACCTCCAACCTGGCCTGGGATCACTCCCACTTGCACTCATCTGCTCCGCCACCTAACTATGCCCGTCCATTATGACCGGCGAAGGAAGAGAACCACCAGGGAAGACAGATCTATGACAACGAGACCAACGAATCTCATCCTTAGAAAAACTACCATCGTCTTCAAAGAGAGACAACAGTTCGGTAGAAGAAACAAAAAGGGTAAACGACACGGTGTTGTCGGAGCCACTATCGCCGTTCACCAAGCTTAGATCAAATTTTTTTTTTCTTCGACGGCGTCGTGTAAACGAAAGAGAATTGAGGTCATGTTTATATTTTCCTTTTTTGGGTAATGTTTGTCCATATCTAGTTCATCCTTCATTTTTTTAATATTAGATTTAATAAATATCCATGCATTGAATTATTTTACTTGAAATTATCTACCACATCGAAATAAATAGTGGTGAAATTTTCATGTCACATGTGTCTGTATAATTAGTTAAACTTTATATTTAAAATAGGATTCTTACCAATACACATGTTCTAATACACACTAATGTGAGTCATCTTGTTTTGCATGAAGTGCTTGTATTGACTTCTTTCTATATTTCTCTTCCTTTATTTAAACTATTTTCGTTTTGTGTTTTTTGATTTCTTTCATTAATTTTTAAGAACTTAGTTATGTGTTTTTTCGAAAAAAAAATTATGTGTTTTTTCGAAAAAAAAAATTATGTGTTTTTGGACAAAAAAAAAGTTATGTGTTTTCTTCTCTTTACAATAATTTAATTACTAGACTAAAAAAAATCGATAACTTTTTCTTATCCAAAATCTCGTTTTTTCTTTTATTTATAGGAGAAAGTGAACCAACTTTAATGACCGAGAATTTGTAAAAATAACATCACTATTAACCATATTATCGGCAATTTGTGTTTTTATTTATTGTATTTTATCAATACGAAACACTAAATCCAACAATATTATTACCAAACTATTCATAATTTTTTTCTTTCTTTTTTAACTTTAGTATGTAAACAAATTAAGATACGATTGTCATGAAGTGAACCAATAAAATACGAAAGTATTGTGATGAATGGGTCACTAACGATTCCTCCTCACCTAATCTTTCTCGTTGGACTATTCTTTAGGTCTGCCACCAAAATTGTAGTGGCCCCCGAATTAGAAAAAATGTTTAACAAATCAAATTTGGATTTGTGCTTTACACAAGGTGCACGATTTTGAATTTTTGATCACTCAAAAGATTTCTCAACAATTGAAGCAGAAATAGATTATGAGTATCTGCACTTTATACGAATAGATAAATAAGATGATAAGATATATGATTATTGAAATGAACAATAATGGCATATTTTTTCTATTTTGTTTTGGCTAATCGTTGTAGTTGAAAATCTCTACCTATGTGTAATGGATTTGTCAACTGAAATAATTTTAATCAAATATAACTGGACTCTGATTAATTTAACAAAGAAAACTTCACGAAAAATGATAACAAAAGATACAGCAACGTGACGAACCATTAACAATCAAACATCTTTAATGGCACGCACGTCCTCTTTCAACCAGAACGACTCGTTTTGTCTTCATGTATACATACATATCCTCAAAACATTCAAGAACCACTGTTAAGGTTCGATCCAGGTTGCAGAAAACAATATTTGTAACACAACATGGCAAGATCACTCAGAAAATCGGCCAAGTTGAGTCTAAGACGAGTCCGGATCAATGTACCTTCTATTAGGTACAAACCGGACTCAAAATCCATAGAGAGAGATCAAAGAATCGAGTTTCTACCCGAAAATGGGGACGATGCCGGATCCGTAGGAGAAGAAACCAAAGAAGAAAACAGTGAGAGTGAAGAGATTGATGACAAAGAAGAAGAAAGTGTCAAAGTAATAGTAGAAGAAGAAGAAAGAGAAGAAGAGAAAGAAGAAGATGATGGCAAGAGCTTTAACAATGGAGGAGGAGAAGGCAAAAAAGAGGAAGTGACAGTGGTTGAGGCTGTTGAAGAGGAGGCTGAAGGTGGGAACAGGGTAATGGTTGTGGTTGACAAAGCACTTGCTTCTACGGGAGCTTTAGAATGGGCTATTACGCATACTTTACAATCACAAGACACTCTTTATCTCTTATACTTTGCTAAACCATTTAGAAAAGGTTCTTATCTTTTACTCCTTCATTTTCTAGTTTAAGGTTGATTTGGTTTCGTTTCTTAAGGGTTTTTGGGATTGGGTTTTAGGCAAAAGGAAGAACCGAAAACGTGAAGTGAAAACCGATGAACTTGTCCATACTTTGAAGAAACTCTGCCAAACAAAACGACCAGGGGTGAGTCAAGCTACGATCTCTGATTCTATGTTTTGTTTGCATTTGCATATAATGTTTAATGACATAATGTTGAGGTGTGGATTCGTCTATATATTCGCAGATAGAAGTGGAGATAAGGAGGTTAGAAGGGAAAGACAAAGAAAAAGGACAGCAGATAGTTGAAGAAGCGAAGAAACAACAAGTGAGTCTTTTAGTGGTTGGACAAGAGAAGAAACCTCCGGTGTGGAGGCTATTGAAGAGATGGGCATGGAAGAGACGCCGTGGCCACGGCGGTGTTCTCAAATACTGCCTTGAAAACGCCTCTTGCATGACAATCGCGGTTAAACCCAAGAACCGAAAGCTCGGCGGTTACTTAATCACAACCAAACGCCACAGAAACTTCTGGCTTCTCGCTTAAGAACACAGAAAGTTTCCTCTTTTGTGTTTCTCTCATCAAAAAGCTTTTGAAATTTTCACTTTCTTTATACTCATGAATGTAACAAACTTGCTCTAATACATAAAAAGCAAAGAGGCTTTTCCTGGATTATTAAAATAACAACATTGTATCTGCACAAGAATTATAAATAATTTTCCCTACCTTCTGCTTCAATCGGTTAATGATTCCAAGATTCTGTTAAACACAACACATTGGAATGTAAGTGAGACTTCTTGATGATTGCCTCCGATTTTGTCTTGAGCTGAACTTTCATTGTGATTGTCTCCAATTTGGATCAAAACTACTGAACCCAATGCTTATAAACAATCCGGTGAAGCTGATCATATCCTGCAAGCACTCCTGCTCCTGCTATTCCAAGCAGCATGTTCGCAGTAACTCCTCTATATAACGCAAAGAATCCTTCAGATTTCATTATCTCTTGTAAGGCATGAATGGCATTTCGGTACTTTACAGGTTGTCCTGATGTAAGCATCATTCTCCTCCGAACTGTGTCAAAAGGATAAGCAATGACGCCTGCAGAGGTAGTAATGCTCCAACCCAATAAAAAGCTAGCCAAGAAGTTTCCCTGTCAGAGAACACAAAGTGACCATTTTCAGCAATTGTTTACTCTAGATTAACCAATTAATAGTATATGTAGATGAAATTACCTCTAACGAACCAACTAAAACTATGGGTTTGAAAGTGTCGTACATTCCAAAATACATTCCTCGGTAAAGAGTGATTCCCATTATTGACACGCTAAATCCACGATAAAGGCCTTTAATGCCATCACTTGACAAAGTCTTACGGTACACATCAATCATCCCTCTAAACTGTCTCTTGCCATTAACTGAAGATTCCTTTGCATCAGTGCCTAAACGGGTCCGTGCATAATCCAGATGGTACAGAAACAAGGAAGTTGTTGCTCCAGCGGCGCTTCCCGAAGCTACATTTCCAGCAAACCATTTCAAGTAACCATCTTTCTCTTTCGAACATCCGAGAAGGTTCTTGAAGTAACCTTTAAATGCAAAGTTGGAAGCCTAAGAGCAATTAAATTTGATGAAATAAGAATTTAACACAAACCACAATCATTCTACAGATGAGAATTCTAATCATATGGCAAAAACAAACGATATGCAGGAAAACTAATCCAATGGATGATCGAATTATGGTTCTTATAAAGTACCTGTGTAGGGAAATATCGTATGACATTGGCTTGATTTCCTCTCCAAAAGGACAAAACACCTTCTTCTCTGAAGATTCTGCCAAAGCAATTACCCAAACCAGTGTAAGGTCTTGTGAGATGTCCTGTCTTTATCATCTCCCCTTGACTCTGAAGTAGAAGCTTCACCCTTTCGATTGGAGCAGCTGCAGATTTTGCAACAATCGCTGCAGCACCACCCATCACAAAATCCGCAGAGAATCTCTCAGATTTTCCAACCAAAGCCATCTTTCTTCCCCCACCACCTAATTCAATACCAAATAATGAAAATGAATTAAAAAAAAACTGTTCTTTTCCAATAAATTTGATCTCATAGACAACAAACAGTTTTTTTCTAGGCTCAAGAAGTTGCAAAGCCTAAAGCTACAACCCCCAAAAGTAGAACTATAATACAAGGTTTCCAAGAATCGGATACGGGATACGAAAGAATCAGAATGATAAAAGGGACAAAATTGTCAAGTGAAAAACCTGGAACTTCCTAATTGATTTCGCCGCAGAGAGAAGAGCTCGGCGGCGAAAGATTTGTTTCCAAGTCCAGGAGAAGAGAAACTGGCGATTTCTAATTTTCGCTGAGATTCGTCGTTTATAAAATAGAAAAGAGATAATCATTCCTGTGAATTGAAAGTTGGAGGTAGAGGACAAGGCATGAGCAAGATGGCTTTTTTTTTTCTTTAAGAAAGTTTTGTCCTTTTATATTTTTAATTTCAGATATTCGATTTGCTAAATATATAGCCCAAAAAAAAAAAAAAAAATTTGCGTAGGAACCAAAAAAATACAAAGTTGAATTTGCCGCGGAGCGAGATAATCTCTCACACTCGCTCAACGTTTGACGCCCACTCGAAGTGAAGCTCTTCCTTAGATCTTACAGTGCCCAGATCTTTAGGTTTGATACTTCTCCTCTTCTTCCTTCAGATATTTGGGTTTTGTGTTCTAGGGTTTTTGAAATCAGTTTCAGATCTTTTCCATTGTGATTTAATTTCATTGTCAAAATTGATCACAAATTTTTCTCATCCGCTTCGATAGGTAAAAAGATCCTCTGTTGGGCATCGCCGTGAATTTTTGAATTGAGGTCTCGAACTCGGAAACCAAGAGGATTTGAAAGTTTTTGGTTCTCTCGAACCGGGAATTTATGGTTTACAGAAAACCGGAGCATGGTCACTGATCTGTCTCCTTTTTCTTTTTCTTTTTGTTGCATAAAGCTTGTAGTTGCAGAGACTGAAGGTAAGCAATGGAATCAATGACGCAAATATCGTGCCCTACAACTCCTCGTTGGAACCAAGACAGGCCATTCCTCACTGGTCGCTTCCATCAGGTGCCCGATCTTTAGATGTGCTTGATTTTGTTCTCTAATTCTCTCGAATCATATTTAAATTTCGACGATAGAAAAAAGAAGATTTTTTCGTGGTGTTCATTATCTCAGGAAACGAGGGCAAGCTCCACAAATTCTAAGCGGTTTTCTTTAGACTCGTCTAGGTATTCTGACAATTGTTTGCTAAAACTAGTTATTCAACGTCCCTAGTCAATATTCCCAAAAAAGTCACTCATCTTTTTGTTCGTGTGTTTTCTACTTTCAGCAACTCTGGAGTAGAACAGGCAATTGGCTGCTATGGCACACCAGTTCAGGTTTGTGTTATTTTACAAAGCAAGTGTGTCTTTTTTAACTTGACGTCCATTTATTCTGTGAGATTGTTAACCTGTAACCCTGAAACTGGTAGTGAGATCCTTATTAGCTTGGGTTTGAGGGGTGTAATTTTTACAAGTTGGCATAATTGTTGATGAACATGGCATCTTGTT
This sequence comes from Lepidium didymum, assembly GCA_963920545.1. Lineage (NCBI taxonomy): Eukaryota > Viridiplantae > Streptophyta > Magnoliopsida > Brassicales > Brassicaceae > Lepidium > Lepidium didymum. The sequence goes on from OY986996.1 coordinate 13,777,333, forward strand.
TTCGTGGCATAAACTAGGGTAATTGATCTGAGTCAAAATAATTGTAGAACTTACTAGCCTAGGTGGAGATGTGGTGCCATCTCTTCTGTTATGTCCATTTCAATAAATGAAAACTTTCCTTTTGGCCTGCAGGAACTTATTGTCATTGATGATCTCTTGTCTGCTTTGGTTGGAATTGAAGGGAGATATATATCAATTAAAAGATGCCATGGGAAGGAGGATAGTATAGCTTTCCAGGTTGATCCATCAATGGATCTGGCACTACAGGCAAGTAGTACTTGGTTCTTATCCCGAACATTTAATCAAGATGGGATACTGTAATCCACTGTAGAAAACTAGTGTTTTGTAACCATGTATGATCTGTTCGTTTTGGAGCTAAGTTTCTCAACTAAAAGCCAAAATTAACATATAGTACAAAGTCTTTGCATTGAGATTGTTATATCGATGCTTGCAAGCTGGTTCTTCTTTGTGTATTTTTATGGAAGTTAAAACTGTATTATTTGTAGGTAAATGGTATTTTATTGGTGTTCTAAACTTCTTGAGAGTTTAATCTTCTCTGAAGTCCAACCGAATGGATATGCATTGCTATTTATGTTGTACAATTGTTCTCTCTCTTTTGTGTTAAAGGATATGATAAAAAGTTATAATTGTAAGGCTCATTCTAATTTGCTCTTCTGAAATATTGACTCATGCAAATAATATTGCAGGAATTGGCAAAAAGGATATTCCCTCTATGTAAATGTTATCTGCTGATTGACCAATTTGTGGAGTCAAGCTCGCAGTTCAAGAACGGGCTAGTTAACCATGCATTTGCAGCTGCACTCAGGGCACTTCTTCTTGTATGTGATATAGGATGCTAGCTTTGTGGCATTGTTTGTTGAGTTATTTCTTTCCCTTTCTGTTTAATGTGGGGGATTTTACGAACTGGATATGAATTCCTCAAAACAGTAGTCAATCTCAAGGATTTACTCACTTCTCTAACAGCATGAACGTGGAAAGCTCTTTTTACAATGCTTTTTGTTTTGTTACTAGGTTTCCTTTTTGTCCTCTGAATCGGTGTTTTCATAGCATTTCTGAGTGTGTATATATGCATACATAGGAATATCTAAGCTGGCGCGTAATACTCTTTCTGCCTTTTTGTTCCAAGTTCTTGTCGTATCAGTAATCCCTCTCTGTATTAATTTTTGGTGTTTTGTGTCTAACCAATGTCAATTGCATTGTTTGGACTGAGTTATATCATATCCTGTTAGCACTGAGGTAATTTGACAACATTCTTTGCTAAGGCTGCAAGAATTAACCATCCTTTCTATTACCAGGATTACCAAGCCATGGTGGCTCAATTGGAGCACCAATTTCGACTTGGAAGACTTTCTATTCAAGGATTATGGTTTTACTGTCAGGTCTGTCTTTCTTCAGATAATTTAATCTACAGGATCCGCAAAAAGTATTCAAATTGATTGTTTTTCCTATACTCAGCCCATGATGGTATCCATGCGCGCATTGGCTGCAGTAGTTCAGCAGGCTTCAGCAAAGCAATTTGTGGGTTCTGGTGTTCTTAATCTCTTGCAGAGTCAGGTAGGTTCTTGCTTCATACAAAATACTTTTTGAATATTTTGTGTGCTGGAACAAGCTTTCTTATTATATGTCCTAATCTTGAAGACTGTTATGCCTAGGCTAAAGCAATGGCTGGTGATAATTCAGTGAGGTCACTTTTAGAGAAAATGACCGAGTGTGCAAGCAATGCATACCTAAGCATATTGGAAAGGTTGATTTCCCATGCCTCTTTTCTTTCTTGCTTGTAATTAGACTCATACTAATAAAACGGTTGTGCTATAATCTCTGGCCCTTCCCATTTGTTATTGTAACAAATGCGCTAAGTCCAACCGGTGGCTAATATTTTCCTTTGTTTTGGAGGAGTGATTACCAAATAGTCTGTTATCCTATTTCCTAAATAGCTCATTGTATTCACAGATGTGTCAACTGACATAATTTATTATTTGATTAAGGTGGGTCTATGAAGGGATCATTGATGATCCGTATGGGGAATTTTTCATTGCTGAGAACAGGTCTCTTAAAAAGGTATTTTAATTTTGTTCATCTCAGCGCACAATTGTTAATTGCTTAATTTTACAGTTGTCAAGTTTTTTTGTACAGGAGAGCCTCAGTCAGGACTCTACGGCTAAATATTGGAGCCAAAGATACAGCCTGAAGGATACTATTCCTGGCTTCCTTGCAAACATTGCTGCAACAATATTGACCACAGGGAAATATCTAAACGTTATGAGAGAATGTGGGCACAATGTTCAGGTATGATTGTGGATTAACTTTTTCTGTAATATTAGTACAATTAATAGTATTCGTGATACTGGCCATGACATTTGCTGATTTTCAACAGGTTCCCATTTCAGAGAGATCTAAGTTAACAATATTTGGTTCAAATCATCATTATCTTGAATGCATAAAGGCTGCTCACGAATTTGCTAGTGTAGAGCTTGTGAGTCTCATCAAGGATAAGGTAAAAAATTATATTATGATAACTGCTTCATTGATGTCAGTCTTCATAACTACACCTTTCTGACCATCACTATGTTATTCAGTATGACCTCATTGGAAGGCTTCGATCTATTAAGCACTATCTTCTTCTCGACCAGGTATGCTGGTCCTATAGATGGATACCTGCTTATCTTTAAAGTTCATCAGATTTTCTAGGCGTGAGTATATCAATGTGAAAAGTTTGTAGTTTAGTTGTTTTCTTCTGACATCGATACTCTGTCAACTGTTAAGTTTCTAATCATTGGTGGTACAACAATGTTATGAACTACAGGGTGACTTCTTGGTCCATTTTATGGACATTGCACGAGAGGAGCTTTACAAAAAAGTGCATGAACTATCTGTTGAAAAGTTACAGGTATGTGTATAAAGATTAGACCATGTTTTCTACCATTATTCAGTCGATAAGGTTCTCTTGCTTCCTGGAATCTGAATGTATGTGTATTATATAGTCTTTGCTAGATCTTGCTCTACGTACTACAGCAGCTGCAGCAGATCCTCGCCACGAGGACTTGACTTGTTGTGTGGTGAGCAGTCAATCTGTCTATTCCTAGATATGATCAATTACATAATTTGTTCTTACTTTGGTTTATTTCCTAGGATCGAGCTTCATTGCTTACGACGTTGGGAATGAGCAAGGACCTTGATAGCAATAGTATAGAGGACTCAGTGAGCATCACTGGTCTAGAGACATTTTCCTTGAGCTATAAGGTCTGCTCCTTTCTTGCCATGTCTGCAACTACTTGAGATTCTATCTATTTTGTTCTTCATAATATATCTTAATAATTCCACAGCCTGTATACTTTTCGTAAATCTGATAGATACCTACAAAGTTGCTTGTAGATTCATCATTTATACTTGCATAAGTAGTTTACCAATGTATATTCGATTTTGGCTCTTCAATTGTTTATCTTGTTGGTTGTGGCTTTTTGTTTCAGGTTCAATGGCCACTATCTATTGTCATATCAAAGAAAGCCCTGTCAAAGTACCAGTTAATCTTTCGCTTTCTTTTTCATTGCAAACATGTGGAACGCCAGCTTTGTGGTGCTTGGCAGATACATCAGGCATGGATTAGTATTATATTTGATAATTTGGAAATAAAAAATGTTTCTTACAAAACCTTTTTCAATCGATTTCCTTCTCTAACAAACTGCTGTGAAATTCTACAGGGGATACGGTCTATGAACACTAACGGTACAGCAATTCGTAGATCATCACTTCTCTGCCGTAGCATGCTTAAATTCATCAGTAGCCTTCTACATTATCTGACATTTGAGGCAAGTCGTATTTTTTTGCTTTTATTTTCCTTAAACGTTTATGTTTGCTACTAGAATGGGATTTGATTTGTTAGGTTAAAGATTTTGATTGTGTATTCATGTATCCTGTTTTCCATTATGATTTTGTGGTATAAATCTTTGGAAGACTAACTTCTAGAATTTCTCACTTACACTGTATATAGAATTTAGATATCTCTGAAGTCTGTTATAACCATACTTAAAATGTAGGCACTTTTTGCAACTGTGAACTTCAAGATATACGGTCTTGAAATCCTGAGTTAATCAATTTTAAAGTTAGAAGTACATTATCATTAAACAGTTAAAAAAAATCACTCCAGGAGATATAACTCTCATGAGATGAATCTTTAACGCATCCTTTTGCTCTCTAAATTTTTCCAATGTTGCATTTGCTTACTTTTATGTGGAATTTCTCCTCAGGTTCTCGAACCAAATTGGCATGTGATGCACGATAGACAACAATCGACAAGGAGTGTAGATGAGGTAAGTGTAGAGATCTGCTATGTTATAGTTGTAGGAAAAATGTGCCTCATTGAACAATATACCATTATCTTACAGGTGATACAACATCACGACTTCTTTCTTGATAAATGTCTGAGAGAATGCTTGCTTCTTTTACCTGATGTACTTGAGGTTTGTCACTGTTCCATTTAATGTTATGCTTTCTCAGGATCAGTATAATTATGTGGTTCTCTAATGCGCAATGATAGCAAACATTCTGAACGCACTAGCCATGGTTTAATGTTCTTAGATGTTTACACTCATCTTTATTGATGTTGCAGAAAATGGAGAAGTTAAAATCAGTGTGCCTGCAATATGCTGCAGCCACACAGTGGCTGGTATCATCATCTGTTGACATCAATAGCCAGTTTCATCTGCAGAAGACAATGATAAAAGATGCAACTGTCACAGAGTCCATATTGTAAGTAATAGCAAGGAACTGTTCTCTAAAGTCATCTCTTCTCTTTTTTATTCGGGAAACCTTAGATCTTTAAAACCCTTTTATGAGCATCTCTACAAGCAGTCGCTTTTCAAACTTCATATTAATGTATGTTCTAATATATCTGTCACGCGTTTTAACAGCAATTTTGAAAGGGAATTCAACTCGGAGCTGCAGAGCTTAGGACCAGTCTTGAGCAAAGGCTCCCAGGCTGAGCCATATTTGACTCATCTCTCCCAGTGGATCCTTGGTGTCTCGAAAGAATGAGAGTGAGACTTTTACTAAACATAATCAGGCAATTCAATTATTTTTTTAACGTAAACAATTAATATTCAGCTTGAGGTTGTTATGAGATGTGAGTGTGTTTAGTGTCTTCTGTCGTTTGTGAATTTCCACGGTATAAGAAAAATTCCCAGGCCCTCTTTTCAAGGTTGCATTTAAGATATCTGTGGTCTTCACAGTCACAGCAACTAAAGTATATTCACTGGAAAAGGATCTGTGGATCTTTTACTGTGTAATTCTCTACTTTCCTTTTACAGTGCAGTATTCTATCACAATAATTCCAGATACATCTGTTTTACTGGTTAATATACAACAAACAAATCCAGTTACGCAATACAACAAAAAATAAGGTGAGGAAACACTGGAAGAAAAGTTTCAGAAAAGGAAAAAAATGATTTTGCTTCAGCAGTTGATGCCACACATGGAAGTATCAGGTCCTTTGGTCTTGAGCACAAAAGGATCAATTCTGACCCAAAGTAAAGAGAAGATAGATGCCAACAACACTGACCAAATCACCACAATTGTTGGTGTTCTGTTCTGTCTTCCCATCAAACCTTTGAGGAAAGGGTAGAGATGAACTATGACCCAAAAAGAGAAGAAGAGTTTACCAAATAGAGGTCCCCAAGACTGATATCCATTATTAATGGCATCTGAAATGCCTGCAACAACGCCAACAATATTTATGATCAAGACAGTTGTTGGAGGGATGAGCAGTGTTGTCCATTTGAATGCGTAAAGTTCTCCAAAGTCATCGTCATCTGTTGCCTTTGATGTCACTGTAAAGTTTGTGTCAATGCCGGCTAAGATTTTAAGGAGACCTTGGACAACCGCGAAGAGATGAGCTGAGATTCCTCCAATGACCCAGAATTGCTCGTTTCTCCACCATTCTTCAATGCTCACTCCACTCCATCTCAATTCCAAGATTCCCGTTACAATGATTGACATGAACAATGCGATGAAGAAGAGACTAGCAAATGTGCTTATCTGCGAAAAAATTCGAGAAAACAGATAGTTAGCAATGTTTATGCAGCTTTTGTGTATGCCTGCTGACTTTACTGACCGGTGGCATGATGAATTTGTCGGTAAGGAGACAGATGGCTGGAAGGATACAATAGGCAAGAAGCGGTATAGATGTGAACGGGTAGATTGTAGTGTTGACATAAGAAAAACGCTCAAGCCACTTGAGTTTGCCTCCTTTGTAGCCGTACCAGAGAGGACTGTGCCGGCTGAAAAAGATCTCAACAGATCCAAGTGCCCAACGCAAAACCTGGTTTAGCCTGTCTGATAGATTAATAGGAGCTGAACCTTTAAATGCAGGCCTCTTAGGCATGCAGTAAATCGACCTCCACCCACGGCAATGCATCTTGAAACCCGTCAAGATATCCTCTGTGATAGAGCCGTAGATCCAACCCAGCTACAATCCCAAGATACACAAAAGTTTCTTACAATGACAAGCTTGTAAGGCATAGAAAAGAAGGTTCTATCTTAAGATTCAGTAATTACCTCAGTTCCCCACTCAGTCTTATCCTCATAACCGCAACTTATGACATGGATTGCCTCCTTAAGGAGCACTGCAGGACTTGATGACGGAGGAACGCCACCATCTTCCATCAAAGTCGAGGTTACAAAGATGGATGATTGACCGAACTTCTTCTCAAAGTTCATTTCAGACATCAAGTGCTCCTTATCACCTTCAGCTCCTGATAAAAAAGCAAAAAAAAAAACTATTAGATCTGCAACATAAACTACATCTACCTTAAGATTTTTGGGATAATTTACCTCCAAGGGCTGATACGTCACCATTCGTCTCATTCTTAAAAAATTTCTTATTCTTTCTACGGCGCCCAAAGCATGGACAACAACCACAACTCATCATCTTTGGGCGTTTAGGACCCTTTGGTGGTTCATAACCATATAAAGCTTGCCTTTTGAAAACACAACCAGTACCAACATAAACTGGACCTTGGATTCCATCTAGACCTTTCATATTGATCTGTAGCAAACAAAAGGGTAAGCAAGAGGGTATATTTATCTCATATACTAGAGGTTAAAGAATGTGGATTATGTTTTACATCAAAGAAGACTGTGTTTCTGTTGGCGTAACGATCGTTCGTGTCAATACCATCAAATCTTTGAGGGAACTGAACGTAGCAGACCTTCTTTCCAATCTGAGGATCCATTAAGAAACACATTGCTTCCCTCACGGCCTTGCTGTTGTTCACATAGTGATCACAATCCAAGTTCAGCATGAAAGGAGCATTTGTCAGTACGCCTGCCACTCGTACCTAATACAAGTATCAGCTTAGGTACAAGACACAGAGATAAATTTCTTGTTTGATCGAAGGCAGATCGAAAAAATTACCAGAGCGTTCATGGCGCCAGCTTTCTTGTGGTGCTGAAAACCAGGGCGCTTCTCACGAGATACATACACAAGCCGAGGAAGCTCGTGGCCTTCGACATCATATCCTCCACTGTGGCCAAGGAAGACTTGGATCATACCAGGGTGGTCCTTGGTGTTGTTCCCTGGCCATGGCGTTCCATCTTGCATGATCCAACCTTCTAGTGGAGCCTTTGAGGCCTTTGCCACAAGAGCGTTGATCCTGACCTTGAACTCCTCATATTCTCTCTGTCACAGGACAGTATTACTTACAGAGTTTAGAATCAGTCAAAAGTTGGGTTATGGTGTAACTAGATTTCAAGGGATATGCACTGACCTTCATGGCTCGACGTTCCTTAACAAACGTTGGGTGTACTTTGTCCTTGAGATAATCAATTTTTAATGTGAAGTACATTTCTGGTGCTCGTGGCTCTATGGAGAATTTCTTACAGAATGGAACCCATTTTCTAGCAAATTCCGCAGTTTCCGAGAGAGATTCGAATGTGAGCATTGAAGCACCATCATCAGAGACGTAGCAGGAGATTTTCTCAACTGGGTAGTCCATGGCCAAGATTGACAGCACAGTGTTTGATGTGACGAGGGGAGGCTCCTTCAACGGGTCCACCGTACTGACAAAGACATCAACAGGGGCAAGAATATTTGGCTCACCTTCTCTCTCGTACCTAAAGAAGAAGAAATATTTATATCCACACTCCAACTTTATAGATTTTAAGGCTCTTACTTGACAATTTGTGGATTCTACCTGAGGGAAAGCCGATCTAGATACGTCTCACGTTCAATGGGGAACCACTTGGGGAACTGATCAAGAATCCAAGAGACAGCGAACCAGATTTCACAGATTACAGAAGTTAGCCATAACCCCAGAGCATCGTGCACTGGGTTCAAGAGCCTATACCGTAGAAAAACTGCTAGAATCACAAGCCTAGCAACGATGACCATCCGATATGGATTTATCTTGCCTGAGGCAATGGGCACTTTCCGTGAGAGTGGTTGTCGTGCCTCATCGATACTGCAGCCATTTTCAAACAAAGTCCAAAAATTTGTCAGCATGAATTCAAAACATATAAATTTGATGTATTAACAGATCTTTGTGGAGGCATTACAGTCCCATCTCAGAATCATCATCTGGTTCTGGCCCGAGATTTCCTTGCTGGAGCTTCCAATCATCCGTTCTTTCCCGCCATCCTTCCTCCTTCTTGTCATCCCATCTCTCACTTCCTACGACATTAAAATTACACAGAGAAAGGAAAAGGATAAATATAGTGGTTGTTAGACACATCTACTTCAGTTGCTTTTTACTTGTATCAATTTTAAGTTATAGAAGACGATGAACAGAGACTCACCAGCTTCAGATGATGGATATGGGTGCACACGCTGATGAAGCCCATGTTCACCATTCCCATACCCTCCTCCAATTGGGAATTCTCCACTTACCTGTAGAGAAGCAAAAGATGTCTTTAAGAACTAGAAAAGTTGATCATAGACGAAAAATAATTTTGTAAGGCACTTTTTCGTTGTACCGGTCTACTATGGCCACCGGCTATAACATGTGGGAATCTCCCGTTCTCATCATCTTCATGGCCTCTTCCATAGCTCATTTTCCCGTAAAGCATGGCCTCAGCAGAATGCTTCTGCTTGTCTTGCTCATGATCGATATTAAACTCGTACTCAATATCATCAATATCCTCTTCATCCTCATCTCCTTCCACTCTTGGGCTTCCTTTAGAAACCAAAACAGAACAAAAAGAGATCATTTTGTGAGTTTAGCCTAAAAAACTAGCTTTTCAATTTCATTCAGGCATTTCGTCAAACAACATTAGAACAGATATTAATTACCTCTAAGACGCTTGTAACGAGTCTTACACTGAGGACAATTCTGTGTCCCTTCTCTCCTCTCATACTCATAGCAAGGCCTGCACGCAGGAAAACCACACTCATTGCAGGCTACGAAGAGGTCTCCTTCTACAGTCAGACCAATCTGATCCCCGCATATCTCACAAAACTGCCCATCCAGATTCTTCAGAGGCTTCGGCTGTAATTACCCAGAAAAAAAATAACTTCAGTTTTTCTGAGGACAATATACTCTCTTACGATTCCATAATTTCCAAAACATGATCCAGACAATCAAATATTGTAAAATCTGTGTACTCAAAAGTTTCAAACGTCATACTGCATTTTAGTGGTTCTATATATTTTTCGTTAGTTGCATTACCAAATGAACCTGGTTTAAGTGGTTTAGCTAACCCTGATAGCTCTATTTAACTTTTGTTATAAAGCTATGTTGTTAAAAATGAAAATCAGAAATCTTAGTTTATAATGTTTTGTGAAAAAATAAAAATAAATAGCCAAACAAAACAATATTATTATAGTCATATTAACTCTGGAAATCAAGAGAGAAATGGATTTAATAAATTAAGAAAAACCTCTTCATGATTGTGAATGACGACAAGTTCGTTACGGTTATGCGAACCGGCGACTAGACCGGCGCTGGCTTCCATAGCGGTGGCCGGAGATTAAGAGCTACGGAGGTCGTGGACAGTGAGTGCACAAATCGGAGATTAGACAATTCAATGTGAGACATAAGAAGTTTGGTTTTTATGATCAAATGAAACCATAGAATTTCTCTCTCTGTATGGTACATAGTTTGTTGTAGAGTCTCCATTGCCTTCAAGCTAAGCTTTCTTTCGTTTATATTAATATATAATACTAAGAATAAAATATTAAAATTCGTGTAACTGCAACAAACTCAACTCAAATCCACATCCATCAGCTAATATGTCTTCCTTTCCTCCTCGCGGTTTCCTCAAGCTTTGTGTGTCTTTGAATGTCACTCTCATTTTACTTACTGTCTTAATCTCATTCCTTCAGTTTTGATTATTTTAATCATCATTTTCAAATAATTATATTTTAAGTAATGTTAATATTGGTCTTAAGCTGAGAAAGTGGTAAGCTGATATAATGAAATTATATTTGTAAGAAATTTAGAATTACTCTCGTTTTTTAATTTTTTTTTTTTGTCAACACTGGACCACAACTGGTCGGTCCATTAGCCAAATTCCTACATAATATAAGCGGTAGGACTCGACCTCTGATTGTGCAAGTGTGCATGTTTTAGTGGACTTACTGCATGCCGTTAGATTAAATGTCACTTGCACTCTCATGTTTAATTTATAAGAAGAATTTTGTACTAAAATAAATAAGAGGGTTTTTTGGTGAGTAGAGTAAAAGCCAAGTTACGTTTGCTCTCCTGAATTTGGTGAGTTTTCAAAATACATAAGGTAGAAGAATTTAAAGATTAGATATTAGGATTGAGATTTTTCAGTCTCTCCGACTTTTTCTTTTTTTGACAACCTTATTGTCTCTCTGACTATCATGAGTGGTTTCACTGTTGTACATGTTACCATACAGATAATAGTACTATTAATCATGATCCGTATCCGCCGGATATCTGTATTCGTATTCGGATTTTGATCTGTAATACGGATATCCGGACAAAACAGATACGGATACGGATCAAAAATTTGTATATTCGGCGGATACGGATACGGATTGGAGGAAATAATGGGCCGGATATTCGGGTCCATATCGAAGCCCTAAACCGTTGATGAAACCACCAAACGAAGCCTATTACCTCGTTGAAATCAGTCTCGCGATATCACATCTTCGTTTCTCATTGAAATCAGTCCCGCGATTCTTCGTTTCTCTGGCACTATCAAGTCGATTTCGATCTAGAACGTGATTTTGAGCTTCGATTCATCATTTGGCTCCTCGATTTTGACCTAGTTTTCAACGAAGAAGAAGCTCGGTGAGATATGTTTTAACAAAATCGATTTCGACTTATGTTTCCATCTTTTTCCAACAAAATTGAAGCTCTTTTCTTCTTTATTTTTGATTTCAGTATGTAATTTTATTATATTTTATTGTAGTTCACAAGATTCGTGGATATACTTTGACATAATTACACAAAGAAGAAGAAGAGTGGTGAAGGTATGTTTAATGTTCTGTTTTTCCTTTAACAAAATTGAAGATATGTTCTTCTTAGATTGAGATTTTTATTTGATTTTGTTCTATTTTATTCGAAGTAGATTTATGGTTAAAGCTCTTACAGATTTCTGGGTTTGAACATGCATTTAGGGTTCATAACTTAGTTAAAGATCTTAAGGATTTCTGGTTTTGAACATTGGCTTCTTCACTTATATTTGTGTTCATTTGTGAAGCTGACTGTAGAAATTTTTCTCATTGATGTTCTGTCTAATTACTATGTTTAAGGTTAATCAATGGTTGTCTTAAGCTAATCTCTTGAATTTTTACTTGCACTTCTTGCCCTAAGGGAGCTTTACTAATTGATATAGTTCTGCTACAGATTTTTTTGTTGATTTGCATGATGGTAAGTTTCTGCAATTGTCTGAGATGAATTTGAGCTTTGATGCTTGCTGATTAAGTAGTGTAAATGCATGCATTGGATTAGATATGTTGCTAATCTAATTTATAACACTAAAAAGCACTTATTTGTTGCTTTGATTCAAGGTTGTTGTGTGATGTTTACTTATATGTTGCTTTCATTCTCTTGGTTCTTTGTAGATGGCTTCAATGGAGGATATTGCGAAATCAACTCAAGATTGTGGCACTGATGCTGGCAGCTCCAAGAAAGAGTCATGTGAACAACATCCAGAGACGGAATCTTCGAAATATATTGGGGATTCAAAGAAAAGATCTAAGGCATGGCTTTATTTTGTGAAGACTGATAATTTAGATAAAGCGAAGTGCATTCATTATGGAGTATTGATTTCATGTAGAACTAGGCATGGTCCCACAACTAGCGAAATGTTAAACCACATATCTAGATGCAAATTGATGCCTAGAGAAGAATCCGATAGTGAAAGTGATGGTAAAAAGTTAAAGCAATCAACTTTATTTCATCGTAATCAAGTAGATGACTCTGTAGGAAGTAGAGTACCATCGCATACAACATTTAGTCAACCAGCATCTCGTAAGGCTTTAGTGGAAATGGTAATCATGGATGAACTACCTTTTAGGTTTGTTGAACATAGGGGATTTAGAAGATTCATGAGTGTTCTTCAACTGCGGTTTGAAATCCCTTGTCGGCAAACAATAGCTAGAGATTGTTTAAAGCTTTATGAAGATGAAAGGGAAAATCTTAGGAAGTTTTTTAGAAACTACAAAGGTAGTATTTCTTTGACAACAGATTGTTGGACTTCCATTCAAAGTCTCAGTTACATGTGTCTAACTGCGCACTATGTAGATGAGAATTGGAGGCTGCACAAAAGAGTAATCAATTTCTGCGTAGTTGATAATCATGCTGGTGAAACGATATGTAAAATGGTTGAGAAGTGTTGCAATTTCTGGGGAATCAGGAGAGTGTTCACCATAACCGTAGATAATGCAAGTTTGAATGACCTTGCATTAAAATACCTGAAGAAGAAGTTGACTTCGTGGGGAACAATGGTCTTGGGTGGAGAGTTTTTGCATATGCGGTGTGGAGCACACATTCTAAGTCTGATTGTGAAAGACGGTCTTCAAGAAGCACATGGTTCAATCTTTAGGATCAGATCAGCTGTTAGGTATGTTCGATCTTCACCTGGAAGGTTGAAAAGGTTTAAGGAGTGTTTGGAGATTCAAAAGGTTGAATCAGAGGCTGGTCTTTGTTTAGATGTTGAAACGAGATGGAATTCAACATTTCTGATATTACAAGCTGCTGTAAGTTTGAAGAAAGGGTTTGATATGCTTGAGGTAGAAGATGACAAGTATGTTGCAGAACTTAGTAGAATCTGCAATGCTCCACCAAGTGAAAGTGATTGGTCATATGCTAGTGCATTGACAGAGATTTTACAATATTTTTATGATGCAGCTGTGACCATCTCTGGGTCTAAATATGTTACTGGCAATACATATATGAAAGAGATATTTGGAGTGGGTTGGATGATAGTGAAGATGGACACATCAGAGGATGAACACAAGCAAGCTATGGCTGAAAAAATGAGGTCGAAGTTTTATAAGTATTGGGGGAATTTCGACAACACAAACGTGATATCTATGTTGCTGCAGTTCTTGATCCGCGATACAAAATGCGATGGGTAAAGTGGATGATTGAAGGTACGTATCCACCTTATGAGGCTAACTGTTTGGTTGAGAAGATCATCGATGCTTTGAACAAATTATTTGCATACTACTTGTCTTTGATATCACAAGATGCAGTGATATCTTCACAAGAAGATTCAGAACCACTATCTAAGGAGAAAAAGAAGAGACATGCTCTAATGGATGAAATGTTTGATGATGCTGAAGAGAGTGAAGGGTCTGAGATTGTAAAATCAGAGCTAGACTCTTATTTAGATTATATTCGAGAGGATATAAAGAATCCAGAATTTAGAATATTGAGTTGGTGAAAGACAACAGGTTTTAAGTATAAGGTTTTGAGTCTGATGGCAAGAGACTTGTTGGCTATTCTAGTTTCAATTGTTGCATCCGAGTCTGTGTTTAGCACAGGAGGTCGAGTGCTTGACCGTTTCCGTAGTTCACTTACACCAAGAATTGTGGAAGCTCTTATATGCACTCAGGATTGGTATCGTGATGATGATGTGGATTTAAATGTAGAAGAATTGCTTAATGAACTTGAGAACATTGAATCAGGTACATCTTTTCTTGTTTTACACTTTTATTATATCTTAAACGCCTTTCCATTCTAATATCTTGTTCTCTCTTATGCAGAGATCAATACTACAAACATTCAACTGTGAATTGTGTAAGAATCCCTTCTCTCTTATGTTTATACATTAATTCAATGCTATTTGATGCTTGTTGTATGTATTTGATGCTATTTGATGCTTGATGTATGTATTTGTCTTTGATTGTTTTCAGGTTAAATAATGAACTGAACGCTAATAAGCTTGGTTGAAGTCTTCCCAAGACACTCATCATAGGGGTGAGCAAAACTTTTGGTCAAGAGTTCCTTTTGCAAACTGACCACATCTTAAAAGTTTTTAGGTCGAAGTCCAAACAGCTAAAAGACTTAAACATACACAACATGTTTGTTAACAGCAAAATCCAAACGTTAAACATGATCGAAGGTTTAAAGGTTGCTTGTTGAGAGATTGATATTTGTAGTTGTGAACGATCATATGACTTATGGAATACGTATAAGGTAGTATGGTGGAGAAATTGAAGAAAGCAGCCAAAATACAATTTGAAAATTTGATGCATTGAATTAAACGTTTACACATCTCAGCACAGCAGCTAAAGAAACAGATAAATGTATATAGAAAAACGGATATCCGGAATGTGGATATCCGTTGTTTCGAATACGGATACGGATCATGTTTGTTACTATTCGCCGGATACGGATATGGATGCAGATATCAAAAACTGGGCTGAATATCCGCTCTATATCAGACCTAACAGATAGTTACAAATAAGCTTATGTTAGCTAAAACTTTTTAAAGCATTTGCTCTAACAACAATAATTAAATATGATTATTTAATATTTTATAAATTTATTTTGTTATAAGAGATTCTTATGAAACCATCGCAATGCAAATGCTCTTATACAAAAAGGAAAACAAACAAAACTCTTTCTCTCTTGTTTTGCGGATCACACACCATTCCATGTGTTGCATCATCTGAATAGCCCAACCGGTTTAGAAGCGGCACCATCTGGATCCAATCAACCCAACTCACTACACACAAGTCAATGGGTAATTTGACAACATTATTGGTAAAGATTTTTGTGGAACATAATGTTCTTTTAAAAATCTATCGTATTTGAAGAAATTGAAATGAACAAATATGATTGACTTTAAAAAAAGTATTATGCTCAAAAAAAACCAAACCAATCAAAGTCATATTCTAGTGACTTGTCTTAGTTTTTTAGTCGCTATGTTAATGCATGTTGACCCAACAAAAAGAGGAAACAATAAACTTCCAGCTACAATCCAAAACTAAACAGAAACATTGACAAGTAAAATAAAGGGATATATATAAGATTAGAAATCAATCGGGGAGTTTCTGAAAATTAGTTAATTTTAGGGCTCATTTTTCAAATTCGAAAATTAATCTAATTTCCTAAATTACGCTAGACTAATAAAATTATCCATAATCTGAAAAAAGTTATCCAAAATAATCAAATGTCAAAAGAAACTTAGCAAAAGGAACAAAGAGAATCAAATGGTGCATAACACAAACAACTAAAGATCTATCCTTATATTTTCTATGTTTAATTCCATACTGTAAACGTTGAAGTCCCTTCACCACCATTTTCTCCATGAAAGTACATATTAGCTCCAATATGATTCGAAATTGCCACCGGAAATCCTCCTTCTGCCGGTTGTTGAATCTGCGGTTGTTGTTGTTGCTGTGCAAGATAATAATGGTTTCTTGCATTGTAAGGAATCTCAGCAGCATTTAGACCATCAGAATTTACCGATGTTCCCACAGGGACTGCAAATCCTTGATAACCATGGCCACAACCAACTATGTTTCCACAAACAGTAACCGAATCATCAGAAGTAGAGCTATGATGATCTATGTTAGTCATGAGGCTAGGTGAGTTCCTCAAGAAATGTTGTTGTTCCTCTTGTTTGAAACAAACCCTAGTACTCTCGGAAGTCAAGTTTCCTCCATTGTAATAACCACCGTACCTCTCTTGCTGTTGCTGCAATAAGCTCAAATCCATACCATGATGATGCTGAAACGCAGCGTTAGGCCAACCATTAGGATGATTTGCAATCTCTGAAACGTTATTACTAACCAATATCGTACTGGGAACCGGATTGTTAACATCCTTGAGACGTTTTGCAGAACTTCCAATAGGTAAACTCGGGCTCTCGAGGATTGCTTTAACATTGTATCTACTCATGTCGAAGTTAGTCACTGCGCTTAATCCTCTGAATTTAATAGCTGCAATGTCATAAGCCTCTGCAGCCTCTTCTTGTGTGCCTACACACACCATTTGTATGATTAACTTACTTAGATACCTTTTTTTTAATAACTTAGATACAATCATTGATACAGATTTTATTGAAAAATGTAATAAGTGTTAAGAAATAGGGACGTACCAAAAGTTCCTAAGTAGAGGTCTTTGTTACCGGCGACTCTTCCGATTCTAGCTTGCCATCTACCATGTTGGTGATGCCTTTTTTGGACCCATTCAAAGAAGTTTCATTTATATTAAGTTAACAATTACATTAAAAAGATTTTTGAAAACATCGAATTCGTTCACTATTTTTAGGTACCTTGTTACTCCTCGATAAACCGATGCACCGCGAGAGAAGCCACTACTTTTCCTGTATGTATATTCGAAACGTTTCGTATTGTGATTTATTTAATGTTCTTTTTTATTTAATATATATACGTGATGGGTTTTTATCATATATTATATAATATATGTGATATGCAATAAATTGAACAGTTCGATGATATACCTGCGCAGAGAGGCAACATACTCTTGCCTCGTCATATGCTTCATCTCTTCTACGTCTTTCTCATACTCACTCATCTGCGCGCGTGAATCCATTAATAATAAGATAATAGTTTTAAAAATTGGTTAGAACTTATGAAACTTTTTGTACTAATGATAAGAATGAACTTACAGGGAAGTTAGTAGTCGTGGTGCTTCCCCAATACTTTAGTGCGGCTAAATCGTAAGCCCTAGCTGCTTTTTCTTCTTTGTCATAACCTCCTGCATTATCAGATAAACAAATTAATTAGATTTATCACTCATATATCTATTTATCGCTTTATCCAATTTATAATCACAAACTTACCAAGATAAACTGATAAGAGAACCACCAGGTGCAAATTTTGAGAAAATCACATGAAAAAAAAAGTCTAGATAAGTTCGAAAATAAATAAAGTATATGAAAAATATATTAAATCATCACATATAGTGAATTTATATATACCTTGTCTTCCTTTGCGAGTTTGGCCTTCTCTTTTGCAACTATTATCCCATAAATGTGCTTCATATCTTCCTGTCCACCGATGCCTGAATATTTAATACGAAAATATATGATCAATTGTATACAATATATGTATTAATTTGTTATATATACACACTAATTAATGTCTCTCCTTATTATATATATCAAGGAACATTCTGTTGCATTCTCTTAGAATGTCTCAAACTTTACTAAGGAAATCACAGTCCACGAACAAACCTTGTAACACCGCGGTATATAGACGTCCTTTGTCCAAAACTCTCAATAGGTTTCTTTGGTGGAGCTTCTACGACATCAACAATGGTCTTCTCTTGGACAACAACATTGTTATTGTTGTAGTTGTTGCTATCACAAGTAGTAGATGAGTTCATGGAAAGAGACAAGCCTCTTGCTCCAGTACCATTGTCTTGATGATCAACATTAGCCCTTGGTTGATTTCTGAGCCATGTGTTTATCATTGAAAGTTCAAGCGAGCCGCCACCAACACTGCCACCGTCTCCTCTTCCACAACCACCACTTCCATCTCCACCGTTTTCGGTGTAAATGGTAGTGGTTCGGCCAAGGAAATTCTCAAGCTTGGGTCCATTTTGATTATTATTGTTGATGTTATTGCATGCACCAAAATTGATGTCCCAATCTATCGATAAAACAAAACAAAGACAACCCTAACTAATTTAGATTTATCGAATTTGATTTCATCACATCGATCTATGATACTCGGAATAGGTTTATATTAAATACTTATATGATATATGCCCGTTTATATATGTGTGTGATATCATATTATGATATTTAAATTTGACAAAGTAAAATTTCATGAAATGTGAAGAAAACACTAAACCCAAGTTATGGAAATTCTCACAAAGAAGAAATCGATAAATAAACAAAAACAAAATAGGGTTACGTGCGTGAGTCTTGGTCTTTGTTCTATGCATTGAAAGAAGGGTAAAAATTTAACAAAAATAGAAATAAAAAATAAAATAATTTGAAAAAACAAAAACCTCGGGAGTGAGTATTGTTGTCTGTGGTGAATGAATCGAGGACGACACCAAAAGGAGAAGGAAACGATGTTTGAACTGCAGAAGACTCATCGGAAGCGGAGGCAAGATCGTAACAGTACTCTCCGGCTACATCTACGGTGGTTGTGGTGGTGGAGGACTCAACATCCGTACGGTGGTGATTTTGGTCACGAGGAGAGAGAGAGAAACCTAGCCAGTTATTCATCGAGTTCGTATGATAATCTACTAACTCTTTGTGAGAGATGAGAGAAGAAGAAGAATAAGAAGTTAATTAGTTAGGGTTCATGCATGAAGAGGAAGAAAAAGGTTTTGGTGTTAAATGAAGAGAGAAGAAGAAGAAGAAGAAAGTCAAAAATATAATGTTCATTTCTTCCGAGGCGACATAATATGCGCATTTATATAAAGAATTTTACATTTAAATTCAGAAAAAGAAAGTTATTTACTTGAAAAATGTGGAGATGTATTGGTCGGTTTGAAGGGTAGGGGTATTAATGTAAATTAAAGTGGATAATCAATCTCTTAATGACAATTTAATCAGTCAAAAACCCATTCAAATCTCTGTTAATTATTTTCCTCACTATCTCTCTTTCTTTATGCGTAACTAATAAAGGTTAATGTGATAAAAGGACAAAAGAGGGTAACACGAGGACCAATATATAGTACAATCCAAAATCTATTGCTGTCGAAATAAGACCAATGATGCTGTGTGTGTCTGTTAGAGACATGTGTATGTGTGAACCTTTGACACGATCGAGTGAGCGATTGCGTTTGGCGTTTTCTTCAAACGCAACTTTTTGTCTCAAAGATTCATGGTTTAGTGCTTCGTAATGATTTTGAAGTGCGAGACTAATTAAGATATGGTTCCACGAAACATATGTTCCTCTGTAGATGGGTTACGTAATGAAATAATTGCATCCCGTGTCCCTATTTTTTCCCGAAATGATGTTTCATATCTATTTTTATTTTCTTTACTTTTAGTTTCCTTTCGTGATATAGAAAAATGATTTTACCCTTTCTTGTTCATTCTAGACGTTTCCATGCACTTATTTGGGGAAAACGTCCGATTTGTTCTACTACATCGTTCTTTGCATCCACTTTCTACGTCTCCTCATTTAATTCTAATTTTTACTCTACATTTCGTAAACTCCTACCATGCCTATGACATCCAATCAATATTCATCACAAACTACATCAATGCCTGGAATAAATTTCATATATTGTCCATACTAGACGTCCCCATATCATTTTTGCATTCATTACCAAACACAAAAAAAAACGTACATAATATTACAACTACCATTTACCCTTACATTACGAAACAGTAAAAAAAAACCACCCACACAACAAAGCAAACAACCTACAACTTGAAACATTTCACATTTTCGGCCATAACTCAACACTACTTAACCAACACTTACATCTTATGAGCCAAACATTTCCAGAAACTGAATTGATCTCCACCAAATAAAGCAATCACTCTCACATTGGTGGCATGTGGCATAATTTCAAGATTAAAGATGACATTATACATTTTGTGTAATTATAATCCCATGAGAAAGTCATCATAATCCATCTTTCTATCATATTTGTTGTCCACTTTGGACATCTTACACCATATGCCCGATGTTGCTTTGACCCAGCTCCAAGGGTAAGACCGTCTTTTCGGATGGAAAAGGGGACACTCCATATAAGACATTTACAAGGGGACTGTAGTGCCCCGACTGCGATCCGACTAGTAAGTCACAAGGATCAAGGAAATGGTCCGAAGTTTAGTGTTGGGATAAATTATCGGAAGTAAATAACTCGTAGGGGGGAGAGTTTAAGTTGGTCACGAAAGAGGCGGGATGGCTTAGAAAGTGGTTGGGAAGGCTTTAGGACCGAGTGTTGAAAATCAACATGCTTAGGATTTTGTCATGATCCAGTATGAAGGCCGGAAGCTTACAAGGTGCGTAAGTGGTAAGTAAGCTTGTACCATTTAATCATTACCAATGACACGTGGCACAATTAAGGAAAACTTAATCACCGAGGAGTTTGTGTGCTTCAACTCCTTGTGTGCTTGATTTACCTTGTTGCTTAATCCGCCTATATATAGACGATGAAGCCTTTGAGTTTTTGGAAGGGAAAACCAAGTGTTACTGCTAAGTGTTGCCAAAACCTTTAGTAAAAACTTTTACCAAAAATCCTTAGAGTTAATACTTAAAAGAAGGATCAATTCACAATTTCTCACCGATCAAAGTAAGGAAGCTATCGAGGTGAGTTTGTGTTAGGTCTGCTTAAGGAAAAGTGATTGTATGTCTATGATTGCGTGATTGTATGTTGCCGTGATAAATGCTTAAGTTATGGCCGAATCTTGATAGTCAGGCCTTCCGTGAATCACAGGTTAATAATTGTGGGACTGAGAATTATTGCGGGTAGTTGCATGCATTGAGTGATAGTTAAGGTGCTAGAGTCCATATCATGAATGTGAAATTGGACCTAGTAAACTGATAAAAGTTGAATAAACTCGTTAAATATGATTACGGGTACATTGATAAAGTATAACAATAATGGAATGGTAATAAGGGGAATTGTAAGAATGATGTGTATAATTATGCTTGATGACTTGTTCATGAGTGCGTTAGTAATTGCTATGAATTGTTAATATACGCACATGATTGTGATTGTGGTGGATGGTGTGTTGAGAAAGTATCTTCGTACCAGGTGAGGGTACGTGAAGTGGATGGTGTTGATTGTGTTGATTGTGTTGTGGCTTCGTACCAGAAGGGTACGTGAAGCTTGTGTTGTGGCTTCGTACCATGTGAGGGTACGTGAAGCGTGTGGTTTTGAATATGGTTGCGTACCTAAAGGTACGTGAGGCGTCGGGTGACCCGTACTGTGTGTACGTGGTACATAGCGGACTAGCAACGGGGGTATTGTAATATATTGCGTTGTGACTGGCCCGCCATATTGGTAAGTGGTATGTGATGTGATGATTGTTGCTTTTACGTGCATTGTGTGCATTCTTTGCTAACATTGCCTAGTTATGGTTCCCAAACTCGCTGAGCAAGTGTTTGCTCACGTCTCACTTCCCTTTTGCAGGAGACCATAGAAAGAACCTCTAGGCCGCGAAGGAAAGCTTAGGAGAGCCGGTGTAGATTTCTCCTTTTGTAAATGTATGTAAACAAATGCGGTTTGTAAAGTACTTTTAAACTTGGCCGAGGACTTAGATTTGGCTTTGTAAACGCTTTTGAAATAATATAAGTGTTTTCATATAAAAATGGGTTCGTGTGTGCTTAGCCTTGGTCCGGGACAAACTAACGGACTAGTGTCTCAGGTTACAGAGCCATGAGACATTAGGACGGGATGTGTGTTCAAGTTTAGGTCAAGGATCGAATGTATTTCAGATCCCTTGGCTCAATGATTTGAATGCATGTCAGTAGCGCGTCCGGTCTGGAGAACGGACTGGAGATGTTACAGAGAAACTCTACATAATTTTAGTTTTAAAGTTGACGTGAGATATAAAGGACCGTTACGTAATTCATGATTCTGATATTATCTTCAGGAATAATGTGTATTTTTATAATCATAACTTGTTGATATATAACAAATATGAAATAAGTGTAAAATATATATACCTACATATGTATTAAAATTTTAAAATAGTAAGAATAAACTTAAATATTGAACAAAACTAAATAAATATCTAGTGGCTATGTTGAACCAATAAAAAGGTCCCAACGTTTTCAAAACAAAATTGGCTCGACTCTCCAACTTTAACATTGTAAATGAGAAACATGTAATTAATTAATATTTCAACAAGCATAATCAAAATACATCGACGCATGTATTTTTAGTCTAGTGGTAGATGGTAAATCTACTAAAGATGGGTGTACTTACATATCCAATGATTGAATTTTACTACTTATATTATATAAGAACTTGACTATTAAACGAGTCGGTTATGATCCAGTATTGATAAAAAAAATACATCTACTGTTATGACTTAATAGGGAAAACTAGATGCTAGAGATGTACATGCCAAAGTAATAGTAGTAATTAGGTAGTTGAGCTTATCCGACTTAATATCGAATTAATTAATAATTTAGAGTAATTAGGGGGGAGAAAGTAGGGTTTACACATGGATCAATGAGATGATAGTGAGCACCAAAATTATTTATACAATTTAAAGTTTGGACTTTCTTTTGAAAGATACGATTGAATGGATTCTGGTCCTCTATTTAATTATAATCTAAGATCACTTCCTCCATTATTATGTTTATACTCGCAATATCTAACACTCCACCAACACACGTTCTAGAATTGCCTCATACCTACAAAATCTTATTATTTTTAACTAACATTTTCTTCATATCTGCTCCTTTGGTACCCAATTATTATTTCAATACCCTAAAACCAGATCTAGGAAATTTTAAAAGCTTTTTATACGTTCGAATTTTCTGATCTCTATCCAAAGAAACTTTATCTTTTTTTTGTTAACGAGGTGTATAGACTATCTTAATCCAGAGCTAATTTGTGTAAAAACAAAAGCATTGTGTTGTGTATTTGTGTAGATACCATCTGAAAAATATAACCTGTAGATGAAGATACTACAACTGACAAGAGCGTGTGACTGAAAATAGGAAAAATATAAAAAAAAAATTAAATTAATTAAGTAGAAAATAAAGAGAGAACAAAAAAAGAAAATAATATTAATAAAATAAGATGGATTTTCTTTCTTTTCTCCTTGCATGTTCCGTCAAATTGAAGTTCCGATCTCTTTTTCCGGCGGCCTCTGCTCTTACCGTTGCCGGTAAGGGGACTCTCGGTGTCTCCTCTTCTCCCTCTGCTGGTTCTCTCTCTCTCCCTCCAGTTAACATGCTCTAGATCTGGTCCTTTCTATCTCTTCGGTTTCTCCTACGCCAGCCTCTTCGTCGAGCACCGTGGTAGGTACAGCGCCAGTCTTCTCTTCCTCTCACTTGAGGACGTCAATACTCTCAAAGAAAGTCCATTGTTGCGCCGCCATGTCCTTGCCGGTGGAATTTTCTGCGTTGGAATTTTTGGTCCACTACTATCCCGGCGTGATTTAGATATGGCTTTCTCGTTGGAGCATCCACACCTCGTCAGAGTTCTAGTGAGGTTAAATCTCTTCTTCTCATGTTTGACTCTTGTCTGCTAATTCCTAAATCTTAGTACGAGGGCAACTGAGAGTAAGTTGTGTTCTTTCAAGTTCTCTCTGGTTTAGTTTAAAGTCTCCTAGAGTAGGTGGTGCGGTGGAATGGTTCAGTCTAGCTTGTGTCGGTTTGGGGTTCTTGGTGTTGTCTTGTTCGAGTGCGTTTGGATTAATGTTGCCTCATTGGATATGCTAGAGGAAGTTGGTTTTTATTGACTTGTTTCTTAGAAGTTACTCTCTGCTGGCTAGGCGTCTCTCAATCCGAACATTGAGGGTTGTCTCTTGTATCGGGTCGCTAGTGAGATTCAAATTGAGAGAGAAGTATCGTTGGACCTCGCCTCTTCATTTCCGGTGTTAGGCTATTTTCTCGGATCACAGATTGTTGTTATGAGTTTTTTTGTTTATTTTGTAGTTTTTTTTATCTGCCTTTTTTGTAATCCATGTATTCTATCAAAAACTCGAAAATGATATTAATATAAGATCAGAAATTTTATATAAAAGAAAAAAATGAGATGGATCAGTTTGAGATAACTGTGAATGTGAGTATAAATGAAAGTGCTACTGCTCTACCATTTCCCCATCCAATACCTTTTACTTTGCTCGATATTCATTGGGCGCCATTGCTCATTTACACATTTGCATGCACTCTTTTTACTCTTTACTATCTTTTTTTTTATTGATTTCTAAAAAAATTCACACATATTAAGAAAAATATTTAATAGTTAATTTTAGATACAAAAATTTTAGTATTACACAACGGAAGGAGAATATTATATATTCACATTGATGAAGATAACTTCTTTTAGCTTGAAGTGTGACTTGGTCTTAACTCTTAAGTACGTTTTTGTACTTCAACATATGTAAAGTTAGATGGATAGGTGCACAACAGGTAGATCGACTGAATCCGTCGTCTAAAATATATATAGTTATGTAGACTAGTTGTTAATTAACAAAGTTCTCATTGTTATGTGTCTCATTAGACTTTCACACATTATTTATGGAGAATCGCAAATTAGATAAAGAAAACTCGTGAAATGGTTAAAGGAGACTGGCAAAAACTCCACTTATGACCTATCAGATTATGTGTTAGTCACTCACCCAATGACTACTGAACTCTTCACATGTTTCATTTTGCTTGTAAATGATAAATATAGATTTATGGATTATATATGTATATTTAATTATGTAATATAAAGACGACTGTGGAGATGATGAGTCTGCATTCTGCAAAATCTGCCTGGCGTACGAAAACCCATAACATTGTCACATTGCAATTGCAATTGCATCAGCCACACAGCAAGTCTCATTGTCATTTTTATATCATTATTTTATTATCTATAATCATTCTATAGATATATTTCAGAAGCAAATAAAATAAACAATTTCAGTTCTTTTCATTTTTATATATTTATTTACAATTTTACGAAAAGTTCCCCCGGTTAAAGCGGGAGATTTCATCTATTTCCTCTCCACATCATATCCATTCTTTGCATGACTGACATCTCATTTTCTTTTCCATTACTTTTTCTTTTCCTTTCTAATTTCTTATTTATTGGATAAAGGAATTTTGCTCTTTTATTCTATTCAGATTTACAAAACGACTGAATTGTAAAATTGGCGTGCGATTCACAGGGTCCCATGAATATGTATTACTTCTTCTCAAGAACATTTTATACAATATATACCTTTTTGTTTTTGGAAGTGAAAAAGTAATTTATTCAATCAAATTATATAAATTGGATCTCAAAATTACTCATTAATACGATTCTTTTACGTCTCAAATCCAATAATAAAAAGATTTTTCATGTTTATATATTAAAAAAAAGATAAAATATATTAAAAAAAACTCTTTATCCCTATCGAGAAATATTTATTTTTATTCACAATTCTAACATAAAAATATAAAAAAAATTACAAATATTTATTTCATATCTTATTATATATAGGACAGTTTCTCAAAGTTACTAAATAAAATGATTATTCTATGTGCAAATCCAATTATCAAAAAAATTTCCTTATTTATTTATTAAAACTAAAATCTTATTATATAAAGTATGGTTGATCAAAATTACTAAATAAAAGAATTATTTCACGTGAGGGAGTATGGTTGATCGAAGGGAGTTCATGGGATGAAATGGAAAAAACTATGTCGCCCGAAACAGGAGGGAGGTTTAGACTTCCGATTTTTGGAGGAATTTAATTCCGCACTTCTGGCTAAGCAAGTATGGAGGTTGCTTGACTACCCTGACTCATTGTTTGCCCGGGTTATGCGGGGTCGCTACTATAAACATCATTGCCCAATGTCGGCTAAAACAAACTCAAACCCTTCTTACAGGTGGAGAAGTATTACCTTGGCTCCTTCACTTGTCGCTAAAGGTTTGATTAGAAAGGTTGGTGATGGACGTTCCATCTCGGTATGAAGGGATCCATGGATCCCGAACATTCAGCCGCGTGCAGCAATTGGTATAGATTCAGAAATTTTTCCAGATCTTACTGTTGATCAATTCATAGACTCTCAATCTCGTATCTGGCGTGAAACTTTACTACGATAATATTTTATCCCATCGGATGTCAGCTTAATTATGGGAATACCAATTTCACGCCGAGTACGGTCGGATTATTGGGGATAGCATTATACAAAAACCGGTCGGTATTTTGTAAAACCAGGATATCAAACGGAGGCAAATAGTTCTCTATTGGATGTAGGTTCTCAGGGCCCAAATTTTTGGGCAATTCAAGCAAAAATTTAGAAGTTGGATTGCTCGAATAAAATTCGTCACTTTTTATGGCAAGCCCTAACGGGCTGTATAGCAGTTAAGAAGAACCTGAATAATCAGGGAATACGATGTGACATAGACTGCGGTTTATGTAACGCAGAGGAGGAAACAATTAACCATGTCCTGTTTGAGTGAACCCCGGCAGTTCAGTCATGGGCACTCTCTCCGGTCCCCTCGCCTATAAGCGTTTTCCCGGGGAATTCGATTTGGTACAACCTAGACTACCTTCTATGGAGGGTTCCCGAGTCACCAAATCTCAATGTCTTCCCATGGTTAATTTGGAACATTTGGAAAGCGTGAAATGAAGCGTGTTTTTCTGGGATGAAAAAAGATTCCTGGTCTCTAGTATCACAAGTGGAGCAAGAAGCGGCGGAATGGACAAATGCCAGAATAAAAAGATGTCAGGCTTGCCAACTAGGATCGCTAAATTCTGCTTCTATTTGGTCAGAGGTGTCGAGACTGTTGATCGTTAATCCGGCATTTACGGGTTATCGTTGTTTTGTGGATGCGTCGTGAAAAAGCTCTGATATTCATTCCGGGATAGGCTGTGTTTGTTTTCCCGACGCAGTTTCAGGGGGATGCATGGGAGCAAGGCGAATACGGAGGAGTCTTTCTGCACTTCATTCAGAGGTAGAAGCAGTGCTTTGGGCTATGAAATCCATGATTTTGACTCAGTATTTAGAAGTGGAGATGGCAACCGATTGTACGGACGTGCTGAAGTTGTTGACCCAACCAGAGGAGTGGCCGGCTTTTCAACTCAGGAGAACTTTCTCAGGTTAAAATCTCTTTTTGTGCATTTTCTCTCCATGTAATCCCGAAATCTCTAAACCATAAAGCTGATACTCTCGCTCGTTCTATTAGAGAGTCAACTAATGGCTTAGTGTTGTAAACTTACTTTCATTTACTAGTGATTGGTTCTATGAACTATTAAGTGGTTGATAAAAAAAAAAGAATTATTTCACGTGTCAAATCCAACGATCAGAAATTTTTTCATGTTTATATAATAAAAAATAAAATCTTATTATATAAAGTATGGTTTCTCAAAGTTATTAAATAAAAATATTATTCTACGTGACAAATTCAACGATCAATTTTTTTTCTTATTTAGATATTAAAGTAAAATAATATGTATTTTAAAAAAATATGTATCTGTATCAAGAAATATTTATCTTTATTCACGATCCTAACACAAAAAAGAATTAAAAAATAAAAATAAGTATAAATTTTAATCTCTTACTAATTATGAAATAAAAATAAACCCTAATAGAAGATATTTGTCGAGATATAAAAACAAATATAATTTTAAAACATTGAATTTACAAAAAAAGTTGCGAATATTTTTCATAATCTTAACAAAAAAATCTAAAATTTAGTTATTTAATGTACAATTTCTTAAATTTACTTATTAACAAGACCTTTTCACATGTTAAATCCAACAATCAGAAAATGTATCTTATTTATATATTAAAAATAAACTAAAATATATATTTAAAAAGATATTATATTTGTTAAGAAACATTTATCCGTATTCAGAATCTTATCACAAAAATGAATTGTAAAATAAAAGTAAAAAATAAAAATTTATATTTTGTTAAAAAAAAATAAAAATAAATAAATAGAAGATAAGTGTCGATATTCAAAAAAATATATGAATAAAAAACAAAATTTTTTAAAAAAATTGTATATATTTTTATAATTTTAACGAAAAAATCCCAATAGAGAATAATTGTCTATATATATATATATATATTTCTCTACTATTAAATTTTTATCTGTATAGATATTCTTAATATAAAAAAATCCTAATCGAAAACTAAATTATAATTACTGTATATAAACAAGGAGATAAACGATTTCATGAAACTTTCGATATTGTTTTAGCTCTCTTAAACTTTCACAAAAAAATTTCACTATTGCTTACATAATTTTTTTTATGTTATTAATTATGTATTTTTTGTTTACATCCAATGAAACCAAAACAAACTAGCAAAATAGGTAAATAGTTAAAATTTAAATGTATCAATATTTTATTTATTATAAATTATTAATATGATTTCTTATCATTAAATATAAGTTTTAACTTATATGAACATCTCCCCATCTCAATTTCTTAATCTTATTATATAAAATTTGAACCCTTAACGTTTCATATTAATATGGCTGTTCTACATGTCAAATCTAACGATCAAATTTTTTTTGTATTAATATATTAAAAAAATATATATGAGAAAATAAGAAATTCTATTTTAAATAATTTTTTTGAATATTTATTTTTATCACCAAATATTTTATATCTATTTTGAATTCTAACATAATTTTTCAAAAATAATTATCTTTATTTATAATTATAAAAATATCTCATATTAATATAAAACTAAAATATAATTATATTTTTTTTAAATATAATTAAAAACGAATTATATATAGAATTGTAAATATTCTCATAATCTTTACAAAAAATCATAATCTTATTATATAAAATTGTGTTTGAAAATTTAGTAACAAACATGATTCTTCCATGTGTTAAATCTAGTGATTGAGATTTTGTGTATTTTTATATATTTTAAAATACTTTTTTATTTTAAATATTTATATTTACCACGAAATATTTCTCTTTTCACAATCCTAATAAAAACATGATTATATAATCCTATTATCTAATGTTAATGTTGGGTTTCAAAAGTTAATAATCAATAATATTTTTTCATATGTCAAATCCAAAGATTCAAAAATTTGGAGTATCCTATTATATCCTATTATGTAAAGTTGAGTTTCAAAAGTTTGTAATGAACGAGATTTTTTTGGTGTCAAATCCTATTATATAAAATTGGGTTTCAAAACTTAGTAATCAAAGAGATTCATTCACATGTTAAATCTAACTATTCAAAATTTTGCAGTATCCTATTATATCTTATTATATAAAGTGACCTTTCAGAATTTAGAAATCATTGGGATTGTTTCACATGTCAAATCTAATAATCAAAAATTTTGTAGTATTTTAGGATTATAAATAATTATCTTTATTTATAATTATAAATCTTATTATACAAAGTTGAGTTTAAAAGTTAGTAATCAATATGATTTTTCTACATGTCAAATTCAACGATTCAACATTTTTTAGTATCCTATTATATAAAGTTGGATTTCAAAAATTAGTAATTAACGAGATTCTTAAATATTATCTAAAATATAATACGTATATATATATATATATCATACTATATAAAGTTGAGTTTCAAAAATTAGTAATCAACAAGATCTTAAGTATTATCTAAAATATAATATGTGTATATATATCAAACTTTTTCATAAAACTCGTACATCGCACGATTCCATATCTAGTATATAATACTTATATAAAAAACAATTAGTTTCCGACAATTATGTTACAAGACAAACAAAACACTTGAAAAGAATAATGGGATTTGGTTACATGTTCAACCATTAAAAAATAAACAGTTTTCATTTATTTATGTTTTGCAGATACTGCAACTAATCTCCATACAGCAAATAAACACACGAATAAAGCTAGAAACTAGCGCTGGGTTTTCGGTTAAAACGGGTTATTCGGTTTGGTTTGTTTGGAATTTTTTAATTTACCGAACTGAACCGATTAAATATTCGGTTCAATTCGGTTTGGTACTCGGTTTAAACGGTTTGGTTTTTTAAAATATTATACAATCCGAATTGAACCGAAATTAAGTTATTCGGTTTATAAAAACCGAAATACAAAAATAAAACCGAATAAATCAATACAAATAGGACCGAAATGTTATGAAAAACCCAACTTAAACCGAAATAACCCGATTAAACCGATTTGCAGTAAATACATTAACAATACATTAAACAGAAAGAAAAATTGTGAGTTCAAATCCATGTCTTCTGTTCTGTTCTTCTTCCAAATGTTGTACCTATACACATAATCAAAAACAAAACCAATAATCATTCTACTACTTAATAAAAAGAGTTAATCAATCAACAAACTTAAATGACAATCATCCCCAACTTGACAAACCCTAAATCGAACCAAACAATCCAAAATTCAAACTACTATAATGCAATTAACAATCGTTTAGACCTCAGAAAGCTTCGATACAACTCCGAAATTCAAACCCCCAAATTTTGAAAAAACCCTAAATTTTGAAAAAAACCCCCCAAACCTAAATCGAGACAAATCGAAGACCAAAAATCGTTAACCTATACGAGATTTAAGTCGGAAACAAAACGGAAAACCCAAAAACAAAAAATCGAACACAAAAAAAAAACAGAAATCTCCGAAGAATGTTAATCGGTGGAACAATGAATTACCTGAAAAATTGACTCGGTTGAAGCTTGGAGATGAAAAAACGAGATGAAAGATCGAAGAAGAAACAAGAAAATGAGAGAAGAAAACGAAGATCGAAGGCGGAGGCGAACGAGAGAGAAGAAGAGATCGGCCGCTTGGAAGAGAAAGGGAGAAGAAAAAATGAAGATAAAACCCTAAAAATTTTAATATATACCTCGGTCTAATTTTCGGTTTAATCGGTTAAATGTTCGGTTTGATAAACCGAACCGAATAACCCGATAACCAAAATCAATTTCAAATTTGGCCGATCGGTTTATTCTCTTAAATTAATTTGGTTCGGTTTAGCAAATTTTCGTTTCGGACCGGTTCGGTTTGTTCGGTCCGAACCGAAATCCCAGCGCTACTAGAAACATAATGAGAAATACAGAGACTTGCATATATTAATAGTTGCAAAAGTTGCCAGCATGGCAGCAAAATATATTGGACGATTGTATGAAAAGCTCGAGAAATAGTCAATTCATACTATTGAAAGAAAGATTTGTGTTACTAGTGGCCGAATATCCCTAAAGCAACTAAAAAGAAAAGGTTACAATATAAAACTTTTACAACATAATGGCTTAGTTTTGAATGTTTAACGCATATAAGAAATACATGTCATGCATAACATTTGCAAATTACGTCGATCAAGAAAAAACTTAAATTTTTCTGTCAATTTAGATTATATTAAAATTATATAGTCTTATTATAGTTAATATCACTTTTTTTTAACATGGACATCATATCTAAGAAATTCACATTGAATCCTTCATTTGTTCTTCCAAACGTCAAATGTCCTCTCAATAACTGAGCGTAAAGATGCATGATATCGATTAAACAACTTTTGCTTGTTTCTAGGAGGAGGACCATTGTCGAACTGTGACATGTGATACATGACAACCGTGTGTGAAGATCTAAATGACGCTAAAAGCTCTTATTTATTTGGATAGCCAGAATCAACTAGATAATACTTGTCTTCTGGAGGCAAAGGAAATTCAGAATCATTGTCTTGCACCTTTGTCAGAACTGCTGTATCGTGACATGAACATGGTGCTCCATTCCACACATATATGAATAACATGTCTAGATCACATATAGCCATTACATTAAACAATGTTGTATTGTGCCGATTCCAATACATTCCTTGTATTTTAGACTTCACTTTAGCGCATACATGAACTCCATCCATGGCCTCAATAAATCCACTAAAATAGGGCCAATACTTCCGCTTCATTAACTTTCATTAACCCTCTGTCGCTCTAAGAACTTCAAATTTTTTTTATTCACTGTCTCTTGTGTTCGCTCAAATCGCAACCCAACAACTCTCTGAATTTCGTTTTGCCCACATATACGTAGAAACATGGCTACACTTTCTTCTATGCTTACATTCAAAGTTGATTGTAAATCATATCTCGTTTCCAGTTCACTACATAATCTTCGGAAACAATCAAGTGACATACGTAGTAACTGAAGACAAGCATCACTATCTACTCACTATAAGAAAACATACCTTTTGTAATGAAAAATTTCGTTGCAGGGTTGTAGCAAATGGCAAATTGATACACCCTTGCGACTCCAATATTTTCGTTGCAAGGCGTTCGTCGCAAAACATATTTATCGCAGAGGCGTCGCAAGCTTGCCACACCGTTGCGATACACATAACCATCGCAAGTTTGTGATGCCAAGCGGATGTCACATGCTTACGACGACAACATGGTGTCGCAAGTCTGCGACTGCCTTGCGACACAATAAAGTAATAATTTTTTTTTAGTTTTATTAAATTGGAAATAAAATATATTTAAAATTTAATAAATTAGGAAAATAGAAATTAATATAATATATATTAAAAGTTAAATTTTTTGATAAACATTAAAAAATATATAACAAACGAAATTGTTCTAAAAGTCATCCGAAAATTCGTGGTTTAGTTCTCCGCTCTTATTCGCGTTTGCCGAATTCGATCTGGGCTCATCGGGGCGCATCTCCTTCAAACACGCAACTATCTGGTCGTCATTTGCGGCCAAAATAGAGAAGAGCCTATCGTATTCTGATATCTTCTTCTTCGCTTCCGCTAGCTCAGTCTTCACCTCCGCCATTTCAGAGGAATCTCCAGAACCTTGAGATTGAGATCCTTGCGGCATAAGACACTACGACATTCTATAACCGAATGAGCGACCGAAGAAGAAGAATTCCGGATGTTGCAAGGTTTCCGGATGCGTAGAGAATGAGATTGATACTTAGTGGACTCGCAAAACACTTAAACGAAAACAATATAAGGTGCTTTTCATATATTCATTATCCAAAAACACTTATATAACATGGTTGGGATTGATTCCAAAATTTAAACGTTGCGAATGTAATTGAAATAATATTATCGATGTACTCTCGGCATATTCCAATTGCACTTTACTACCCTCATACGGTAGCCGGTTTGTGTACGGGTAAGGTTCGAGTTTACTTTTTTACCTTAACCGTTTTCAACTAGCTGCAACACTCTTGCGATGTCAAGGCATGAAACATCGCAAGGGCGTTGCAAACTTGCTATGTCCTTGCGACATCAAGGCCTTGACGTCGCAGAGGCGTTGCAAATTTGTTATGCCCTTGCGACATCGAGGCTTGACGTCGCAGAGGCGTTGCAAACTTGAAACGCCTTTGCAGCATTTCAAACCTTAAACACAAATACACTAAGACGAAACGTATAGCGAATGTAATTGACATAATATTATTGATGTACTCTCGGCATATTCCAATTGCACTTTACTACCCTCATACGGTAGCCGCTTTGTGTATGGGTAAAGGTTCGGGTTTAATTTATATATATCGCAATCTCATCGCAAACGTCTCGCAATTTTACTAGGGATAAAACGCATCGCTACAACGTTGCAATCTTGCTAGTCACTTGCGATGGCTTTATGTGTCTCACAATAACCACACATTATCATCGCACTGGAGTCGCAAGTTTGCGACACCTCATTGGCGTCAAAGACTTACGACGCTTCTGCTATGTATTGTTATTTATCGCAATGTAGTTGCAACCGCATCGCAATCTTGCAACGTTATTTTTTCCATCGCAAATGTCCATTGCAAAAGGCCTGTTTTCTTGTAGTGACTTGTAATCGATGCCATATATTCACCCACCCTAAACCACCGTCAGTTTGGATTGTCCCCTTTCAAAATATCGATGGTAGTATCTCAATGATGGTTGAATTATTAACTTTTCAAATTATTTATTTTTGAAATTTCATAACTTAATTCTCTCCTCATATAATAGATTTTGGACACCTTGCGATTGCAACTGACATATATGAAATGCCTAAAATATTTCAAACACGAAGTTAAAAATAAATCAAATTGATAAAACTGTAATTGTTCACTAATATATAATACATAATGAATAATATAAAAATATTACAGAAACATTTTATGAATACTAATAACAAAAAAGTGCTATTATACTAATTTTAAGTTCCATAATCACTTTGGTTACATTCATTTAAATTTGGTCCTTGTTTATTTCCCCAAATGTTAAATAAATCTCAAGTTCTATGTATTCTTGGTAATCTATCCGTTTGCGAATAATTTGTGAAACAAAATTCTGGTGATCCTCCCCTATGAACGTTGGTAAGAGTCTGAGCTTCAACTTCCTCTGAAAATATTTGTTGACCATTTGTCATAGTTTCTACTTCAACTCCCACTGAAAATCCACGTTGAACATATGTCAAAGTAATATATGGTGGACCATTAGATGATGAACCCCATAGTGACCATTTGATGACGAACCTCATTGTGGAGCATTAGATGATGAACTCTATTGCTGAGCATTTGGAGGTGTACGATATGGTTAGTTATTTACCGATAAACCCCATTGTTGGGCATTTGGAGATGTACGATATGGTTAGTTATTTGGTGAGAAACCCCATTGTTGAGCAGTTGGAGGTATACCATATTGTTGGGTATTTGGCGAGAAACCACATTGTTGAGCATTTGGAGGTGTACCATATGGTTGGTTATTTGGCTAGAAACCACATTGTTGAGCATTTGGAGGTGTACCGGAAGGAATCCCGTCTAGATTTGGACTTTTAACATTTTGTCTGAGACTAAACTCTTCCCCACAAAAAACTTCGATGTCTCTTGTATATCTAGTTAAAGCTTGTAAGAATTACAACTTATCTTCGGTGGTGGTTTCACATCGATCAATAAAATGCTTACTCCAAAATCTTTCATCTCTTAATGTTTGAATGCATGCTTAGTAAAAATCAGTGTACTTTGGAACCTCCATCGATTCAAATATCTTTAAAGCCATGTCGCATTCGTCGTAATCGTCCTGATCAAAAAATTTGGGTGCATCTGTTGTAGACTTTGGCGTTGAAACTCTCTGAAACCAGCCATTGTATCTGTTAAGGTTGCCTCAAAAGATTGTTTTCTACGATTTCCTCGTGAAGCATTTCTGGCAGAAACTTGTGAGCTTCCTGCAACTCTTTGTGACGTAGTTTCCCATCTTACTTTTTCTCCTTGTTGAGCTCTAGAAGTAGGAATATGAATAGGATCAACCAGTGGAGAAGTCTGAAGCATGGATTCACGTACAAATTCATTTGAGGGACGTGTTTCATCGTCAATGTTAACGTGATACACCTCATCATTTTCTTGTGTCTCAGGAACTTGAGTTTGTGGGAGATCCCTACCATATGATTCCGAGTACATATGATCTTCCTCATTAGCTAAACCCTCAGTCATCATCTCAGCTCTTCTTTGGTTCGCAAAGTATTGAGATTGGGATTGAACGTCATATAATGTAAAACAACGTTGCATGCTGTGGCGGTTTTTGCCTAAATGATTTCATAACTTTACATACCTGTTGACAAATTAATAAAAGTTTTAGTGAACTAAATTCACAAATTGTTGTAGATATTTTACAAATTTTGGGTGTGAGAGATATTTTAAGTACTTACTTCACGATCTTTCTACCATGAATCAGATACAGATATCACAGATGTAATATGATCTACAGAGATGCCCGTAGAGTTTTGTAGAATAATTGAATACTTCTTGTACTTTCTTTTTAATTGATCAAGCTTTTCTCGGAAAAACTTATAGTTTATAGAAAGATTGAACTCTTTGTTAAATTTTTCAACTATAAACTCTTTACCAAGTGGAGTAGGGTCTTTTAAACGGTAATTATTCATGGCAATGAGTTTGTTATAAAATTCAAGAAATATTCTTTCTCGACTAGGAGTCCATTTGAAATTATCTTTATTCTACAAATATCAAAAATACGCAAATGTATTTTTTAGTAAAACTTTAACTACACTACGATTTTAAAAATATTTATTGATTATTTTACCCCAACTGATGTTTCCGTGTGGCGGATGGTATCTGTTTGTAGAAAAAAATTTGTGCTTCGTCCATGATTTAACGTCATATCTACATATTTTAAAATCTTATTAGTTTTAGTCACATATTATTTTTATAATTCATAGAATAACAAATGATAGTATAAAAATTTTTATAATTTAAAATTACATTTATATCATAGTTAGCAAAAAAAAATACATCTATATCATACTAATTAGTATAATAATAATTTACGGAAATAATACGTAAGTTTTTATAAATTTAAATTATATCTATATTTTATAACTAATATCATAATAATTTTTATTAATAGTATATAGCACCAAAAAAAAATGATAGCAATCTTATAGTACCAAAATATACAAGTGATTGATTATTATATTTTAATTGTTATTATTCATATTACGTAACACATTTTATCTACGATACCTTTTCCAATTTATTATGATATTAATTATAACACATTAGTACTAATAATAATATAGTACCAAATGTATATAAGTAAGCTTTGGTTTTCTAAATATATATAATTCATATATACGTATATGTATATATATATATAAATATGTATATATATATAAATATATTATTTTATATATATGCTCATTATTTATATTTTGGTATACGGTCAATATATATATTATATACAAACTAGAAATCGCTTATTATATATTATTTTGAAAATGATATATATATATATATATTAGTTATAATACTTTTGAAAATGAGCTTATGTATTATTATATATCATAACATATTTTAATTATAATAATTTTTCCATGATATTAGTTATAAATTAGCTAAGTTATATATATAATTAATAATATATTGTGAGAAAACAATTTATAATAAATTACCTAATAATTTAATTATTCTACTGATAGTTATTCAGAAATTTTTACTATCATATATAACATAGACCCTATATATATATATATATTTCATTTTTCTTAACTTAACTAAAAATGTAGTATTTGAATTCAACATTTAATTTAATTCCCCACTAGATTTGTAAATGGCAAACTTAAACATTCCATAAAAAATAATAATATCATATTTTATAAACGATGTCATATTTTTCATTATAAAAAATAATAATAAAAATAATAAATAATGTTTGAAAATGTTGTTTTAAAGTATCACTAACCTTTTTTTGTTCGTCTTACTGTATTTTTATGATTATTCTGTATTTTTACAATATTTCTAATGAAATAATTTTGTAATAAATAAATAAATAGTTAAATTGATTAAAAAAATAAATTGAATGAAAAACATACCTTCTCTTCTTCTTTGTGAAATGAGAAGAATAGATGAGTTGAGTTGTTAAGAGTAAAATGGTGGAATTGTTATATAATGCCAATAAAATATTTAAAAACAAATGTAGGAGTGGGCGTACAGGACAAGGAACTGCAGTGCATGTCCTCATTTTCCCTTCTTTTTCTAAACTGTGCACATTAATTTTACTGCATTTAAATTTTGTACTGTATTTAATTTTTTGTGAATGGTAAAAAGAGATACAGATGATTCGCATACATCTTTTTGTCAACTTAACTCATAAGAACGAACATGGACTAAACAAGAGACACATTGTTCACAAAAAGAGACCATGATGACCCAATTTTTCTACTACATTCACAGCCAATGACTTTGAATGGTGAATGCAAATAAAAAAAATCAGATCATGCAGAACATTTACAAATCACACAGATCATGTAGAATAAATATTTTCGTTATCAACTTAGATTATATTAACAAGAGATAGACATCAGCAATTACAAAAGTCTTTAAACCATATGATTATATTTTAAATACATAACATATATTTAATATGAAGTATTTTGATTTCCCCATAACAAATTTGCAATATTTTTCCATAAGAGCTCCTTCTCATGTTTCCGTGATTTCCATGGCACTTACTTGAGTCCTAAAATTTGCGTTGTCATTCTCTGTACGTCCCATTACCTTGGCATAATCCTCATCTGATGTGTTTGAAATTCTAATAAAATTATGTAGTCTCATTGTAGCCAATATCACTCTTTTTTTAACATGGACATAATATTTAGGAAATTTACATAGAATCCTCCATTTCTTCTTCCAAACACCAAACGTCCTCTCAATAACTGAGCGTAAAGATGCATAATATCCATTAAAAAATTATTGCTTGTTTCTAGGAGGAGGACCATTTTCGAACTGTGTCATGTGATACCTGACAACCATGTTTCATGAAGATCTAAATGGCGCTAAAAACCCTTGTTTATTTGGATAGCCAGAATCAATTAGATAATACTTGTCTTTTGGAGACAAAAGAAATTTAGAATCATTGTCTTGCGCCATTGTCAGAACTGCTATATCGTGACATGAACCTTGTGCTATATTCCAAACATATATGGATAACATGTCCATATCACATATAGCCATTACATTAAACGATGTTGTATTGTGCCGATTCCAATACATTTCTTGTATTTCAGGCTTCACTTTAACGCATACGTGAACTCCATCCATGTTCCCAACAAATCCACTAAAATATGTCCAATATTTTCGCTTCATTAACCCTCATTCAGGTATTCGACTTAATTCTTTTCTCGCTGGAGTCCTGATATAATCACAAGCAAGTAACTTTGTTGCTCTAAGAACTTCAAAAAAATTTATATTCACTGTCTCTTGTGTTCGCCACAATTGGAACCCAACAACTCCCTGAACCTCGTAGTGTCCACATATACGTAGAAACATGGCTACACTTTCTTCAAGACATTCAAAGTTGATTGTAAACTATATCTCGTTTCCAGTTTACCACATAACCTTCGAAAACAATCAAGTGACATTCGTAGTAACTGAAGACAAACAACACTATCTACTTGTAATCGACGCCATATATTCACCCACCCTAAACCACCGTCAATTCGGATTGGTCCCCTTTCAAAATATCGATGGTAGTATCTCAATGATGGTTGAACTATTAACTCTTCAAATTGTTCATTTTCCAAATTCCATAACTCAATACTCTCCTCAAAACTTAGATTTTGGACATCTAGTGATCGCAACTCACATATATGAAATGCCTGAAATATTTCAAACACAAAGTTAAGATAAATCAAATTGATAAAATTGAAATTGTTCACTAATACATAATACATAATAGATAATATAAAAATATTACACGAACATGTTATGAATGCTAATAACAAAAATAAGTGCTACTACACTAATTTTAATTTCCAGAATCACCTTGGTGACTTTCATTTAAATTTGGTCCTCGTTTATTTCCTCAAATGTTGAATAATCCTTCAGTTCTACGTGTTCTTGGTAATCCATCCGTTTGTGAAACCAAATTCTGGTGATCCTCCCGTATGAATGTTGGTAGGAGTCTGCGCTTCTGCTTCCTCTAGAAATCTTTGTTGACCATTTCTTGTAGTTTCTACTTCAACTTCTACTGAAAATCCACGTTAAACATATGTCGGCGTAATCTGTGGTGGACCATTTGATGATGAACCCCATTGTGGACCATTGATGATGAACTCCATTGTGGACCATTAGATGATGAACCTCATTGCTGAGCATTTGGAGGTGTACGATATGGTTGGTTATTTGCCAAAAACCCCATTGTTGGGCATTTGAAGATGTGCGATATGGTTGGTTATTTGGTGAAAAACTCCATTGTTGAGCATTTGGAGGTGTACCATGTGGTTGGATATTTGGCGAGGAACCCCAATGTTGAACATTTGGAGGTGTATTATATGGTTGGTTATTTGGCGAGAAACCTCATTGCTGAGCATTTGGAGGTGTACCAGAAGGAATCCCACCTAGATTTAGACTTCCAACATTTTGTCCCGAGACTAACTGCTTCCCCACAAATACACTGTCTCTTGTATATCCAGTTAGAGTTTGTAAGAATTGTAGTTTATCATCGATGGTGGTTTCACGTCGATCAATAAAATGCTTACGCTAAAATCTTGCATCTTTTAATGCTTGAATGCATGCCCAATAAAAATCAGTGTACTTAGGAACCTCCATCGATTCAAATATCTTTAAAGCCATGTTGCATTCGTCGTAATCATCTTGATCAAAAAAATATGGGTGCATATATTGTAGACTTTGGCGTTGAAACTCTCTAAAACCAGCCATTGTATCTGAAAACATAATTCCCAAAAATAATATAATTCTTGAAATATTTACAAAGATTAAAAATTGGTTGTTTATAATATCTTTTTTTGCCAATAATAGGTGGCCTAATGGTAGTGGTCACTTTACAAATCCTTATGCACCAGGATTCGATTCCTTCCTGATACAAAAGAAAAGAAAAAAGGGATTATAGTAAGGTTGACAAAAAAAATAATAACATCTTTTTTTGGTCTAAAAGAGTATTTCATTCAATCTTCAAAAGAGATACAAATTGAACTCTAAAATAGAACTTCCTAAAGCAAAAATAAACAACTACTCAATTTAAAGACTTAAAGACTTGGATAGAGTTCTCCAAAATATGGGGAGAATGCTGAAAATATTTGAGTCCAACCATGACCATAAACCAAATAAACAACATTTATGCTCGTTCACAAACCTTAAGGTTGTTTCTATAATGTATAAACTCAAAAAATCTATTTTATATATATATATATATATATATATTTTAATTTACGAGTTCTCAAAAGTGTATTTATTTTAGAAGGTTCGAGATGAATGCTTTTTTATTTATTTATAGGCACGCCTATTATCTGCCATATATAGGATTATAAACATTGGCGGACCCACATTACCTATATGGGTTCAAGTGACACCTTCAAAATCTAGAAAAATTTGGTTTTATATAGAGTGAATATGTTTCTTACATGTGAATTATGCTTATTTCTTTTATTGACACCCTATTAATTAAAAATCTAATTTACTAAAATGTTACAATACAATAAAAAACTCATATTTCAACTAACGAGACTTTCATTTTTGGAAGAATTCTTTTTTTTATATTAATAACTTAAGAAGTTTAATATTGACTTATTTATTTAATAAATAATAAATCGAACTAACCTAATTTTTTTTTGTACAATACTTCTTCCTCTTTGTATTCTTCTATATAGAGAACAATCAAAAAAAAAATTTCTAGTAAAATTTCAATTTTATATTTAGTGATTCTAGTTAAACTATTTCTGGTTTACGTTTATCTATATATAATTGATCAATATACTTAATTTGTATTTTTATACTTATTATTTATGAAACAAAATATTTTATGTTTTAATAAAATATTATTATTTAACTTATATTATGACACCGGTGAAAAATATTTCTAGGTCCGTCACTGATTATAAAAGTATGGTAATACTAAAGCCAAACTAGTTAAAATAATTTTAGTGCCAAGCTAGTGTTTAAAATTTGTACCTCATCCTTTCATTAATATTTTCAGTGATCATCAAATTAGTCTATTTGAAGTTTCAGACCATGTTTAAGTTGATTTAACGTCAAGCATTTTAATTAAGCAAATGCAGCAAAACATAATTTCAAAGTGGTAAAACTAATGAAATTATTTTAATACTTTTTCTTAATAATTAGATAGAGAAACTGGACGCATAACTTCAAACTTATTTTCTAAAATTCTTTTAATCACCCATTTATTGTACAAAAAATATCAATTTCTGATTTCAAAACATTAATGTTGGATCATTTAAACTTCCAAATTGATAAGTTATTTTAATTTCTGCCTCTAATACTCAACTTACTAATAAATTTGGCCCAAGAGTGGCTAGTAGAAATAAAAAGCCTGAAGAGGAAAATCATGAATGAACAATTGACTTCAGAAATGCAGAAGTTGAATGTGGCAACAGATGAGGAGATGCAAATGAACAACCAATTTGACAAATCTAACATGTGAATCAATCCAACAACAATGAGTTCAATCAGGAGCAAACAAAGGTTGATTTCGAAAATTTGAATGGACAGTTTTAAGGAAGTTGAAGTGGTTTATTCAAGTTTTATGATATCTAAGTAATTGAAATTTAGTTTGTCTAATTTATGTTTAGAGTCATGTTGAGTAATAAATCTATCTAATTGTTGTGGTACAAAAGAGGAATTCAGTATAGAGTAATAGATTTGTTTAGTAATAAAAAAAAATTATCAAAAAGAAAATATTCCACTTACAATAAGCAAATCAACAACAAAAAGTTTCCATACATTGAGCATATACCAAATATTTTTGGTACAGTGTAATCGAGCGGGCACGGATGGCATTTTTGTAGATATCGACTTATTTGTAAAGTTCTTTTTGTTTCGTATAAAAGCCCGATATTTTTCGATTGTAACAGTAAGCCCATTTCCTAAATTATTTTCAATTTAGGGGACTATAATGAAACTGAGCCCTAATTACCAAAATCTCTTTGCACACCAGTCTCTGTAATTTCGTAAGCTTTCGATTGAAAAACCCAAATAAAACCAATCTCTGTCCGCAGAGAATCAAAGTGAGAGAGAGAGAGGAAGAGAGGAAGGTTACGAAGATGGATGCCATGAGGAAACAACTCGATGTGCTCATGGGAGCTAATAGGAACGGTGACGTGACTGAGGTGAATCGCAAATACTATGACCGCGATGTTTGCCGCCTCCACTTGTCTGGTCTGTGCCCTCACGAGCTCTTTCAATTGACGGTGTGTATATACGTCTTCTTCGGTGCCCATCTTTTACTCTTTCTTAAGCTCATTGGCTTTATCATTAGTATCTTCGTAAAAGCCCTAATTTCCTCGTAAATGATAGGGCTTTGATACATGACTTTGTGTAGGAGACATTCTTCGTTACCTGCCTAAGCTATAGAGATTTATTTGTTGATTGAGTGCTTTTGATGTTCTACAAATAATTCTAGCTTGATTTTGGGGGAGGTTATTGATTTAGGTAATAGTTTGCAATTTTGTGTCATCACAGTGGCGGTACGTTGCTACCTGAAATTGCTCTTATATGCATATCGAATACTTCAGGGTGCTTTTCGGTTCCAAGATTCGTAAGTTGTTATACATATCTAAGCTTGTGTTGGCTCAGTGTTTCTTCTTCGTCTTCTGGACTATGAGAATTTGGTTAATGAGTACTCTCTGACGTATTCTTTATTATCAGAAAATGGATATGGGTCCTTGCCCAAAGGTGCACTCGTTGCAGCTGAGGAAAGAGTATCCTTATAAATGAATGTAGAGTTGTCTTCTTCATCTTATCCGCTATTCTGGAGCCTAGTTTTGTCTGTTATCAACATCAATTCCTTAGTGGAACGTTATTTCTTTCCTCTATGCTTTTACTTTAACTCCACCTTAGATATATAGAAGCAAAGGCAAAAGGTGTTGACAACTACGATAGGGAATTGGAAGACGCGATAGACAGGCTTATTGTTGAGTGCGATCGGAAGATTGGTAGGGCCCTTAAGCGTCTTCAGGAAGAGGATGCCAAAGCTGCCGTTGCAATTTCAGTCACCGAAGTTACTCAGGTGATGATCTAGGTTTCCAATTCGTTGAGGTCTTTTTCACTTATTTTTAGACGCAGGCTTTTTCCTCATCATGTCATTGCTTTATTGCAGTCACTAGAAATTCTTGAACTATCAAAGCAAATCAAAGAAAAGATGAAGGAAGCAGATCTGCACGGTAATATAAAAGAATATTGTAATCTTTTTAGCTTCGTAATGGTCACTAAGTGTTCCTTTGTGCTTCAGTTTTTGAAGTCCAATTTTTTGCTTTCCTGAAATGATGATGTCATATCACAGATCTTGAAGGCAAGTCGGATTTGAAGATTAGAGCACTTGAATTAGTTGATGAGATGAGAATTCAGAGAGCTGACAAACAGGTCTATGATTATGTAATTTGTTATTTGTTATTTGTTGTGTCTGGTAATTTGTTGTCTGTCTGAGTCCTTTGACTTGTTTCCCTACAGGCTGTGCTACTGTTGGATGCCTTCAATAAAGATAGGGCATCCTTGCCACAGCCTGTCCCAGCTCAGACGCCAGCTGCAGCATTACCTCCGCCTGATCCTCGTACTCAAGAATTGATCAATGAGAAATTGAAGAAAGCAGAAGAGTTTGGTAAGGGACAAACCTCTACTTTGTATATGTTATTTGTATGTTATGATAATTAATAGTTCTCTAAGTGAACATTGCTGCTGTGAAGTATTGCAGCCTCTGTTTTTTTTTTAATCTGATCATTTTTGCATTCTAATTTTCTTTCCCAGCATGGGAATTTGTGGCGGCTGATCTAAATTTAATTTTATCTATTATTACCTATGTAGGAATTAGGAATATACAAATCTGACAATAGATGACATTTGTGATTTGCAACGTTGGAAGAAGCCATATTATGGTTATATAATACATGAGAATGTTTGAACTTTGTCAGTACTGGCAACA
Source organism: Lepidium didymum (assembly GCA_963920545.1). Lineage (NCBI taxonomy): Eukaryota > Viridiplantae > Streptophyta > Magnoliopsida > Brassicales > Brassicaceae > Lepidium > Lepidium didymum. The sequence goes on from OY986996.1 coordinate 13,821,725, forward strand.
GCCACTTTAAGATACCTAAATGTTATTTCAGGCGAACAAGGGATGGTTGATGAGGCACAGAAAGTATTAGAAGAGGCTGAAGCTCTTAAGAAGGTTTGTTTTCTTTTGGAAATAAGTTTTCTGTTTGGCACATGTCTCCGAAGTAGGATGTGGAGAGGTTTATGAAGTCTCTTGGCACAGGGATTTCCCTTTTGCTGTTTTTTTTTTTTTTTGCGTAAATTGCTTGAATAGTTCAGTATGTTCTTTATGTCTTTGCGTACTTTTTAAGTTCCTAAGAGTGTTATGCTTGTACATGTTTCAGCTTACTACTAGACAAGACCCTATAGTGGATTCAACCAAGTACACTGCTGCTGATGTGCGCATTGTAAGTCAAGATCACCATTTCATCACTTTATCTCCGACATATTAGTTTATTGAAATCCATTACTCATAGAGGCCCTAAAGACTCATATCTCTTACTCATATCATATATGTTGTTTAGTCTGATGACTGTTAGAATGATTAAGGGAGATACTCCTTCTAGTATCCAAAATTTATGGCAGATTTGACTTTTGAATGGATAATTCATTTTTTTTACCATTTTTTGGAAAGAGTATATGCAACTCAATTGCCAAACAGCTTAATTACTTTTGACCGGAAGTATACCTGCTCGCAAATCACTTCCTTTGTATAGTCCTCACTCTGTGTTCTTTTTATTATGTCTCAGACAGACCAGAAGCTGCGTCTATGTGACATATGCGGAGCATTCTTGAGCGTCTATGACAGGTTAAATTTAGTTAATAAATTTTGTGCTCTATGGTTCCTTAGTATTTCAAAAGAAAGCTAGAAATAGATTCTTGGGTTGCAAGTGGTTCACGATTTGACCCTGGCTATTGTACCTCCTTTTCACCAGCAGGCTATTTGGGCCCAGTTTTACAAGGATTACTTTTGCAGCTAATAAATGTGCGTTCTTTCTTGATTTATTGCCCCTGTTAGATATAAATAATGAAGCTTTAAAGTATATTTATAATCTATGTCACCAATCTGTGATTTGGATTTGGCAATGTCAAAAATCTTGTGTACTGCCTTTAGTGATCGTCGGCTAGCTGATCATTTTGGAGGGAAGCTTCATTTGGGGTACATGCTGATCCGTGACAAATTAGCAGAGCTTCAGGTAACAAAACAGTAGTCTTTCTACTGTGACTATCCTTTCTATTTTTTTGCTATGTAAATTTTTTAGTTATATTTTCTTTGGGGCTTTCCAGGAGGAAAAGAACAAAGTTTGCAAAGAACGGGTGGAAGAAAGGAGGTCTAGATTCTTTAGCTTTGCAACACATTCTTGGTTTGCATCGTTAAATCCTTTTACATTTTCACTGAAAAACTAATCCAATCTCTCAGATCAAAGAAGAGGAGTAGAGAGCGGGAATCAAGTAAAGACAGAGATGGAGGAGATAGCCGTGACCGGGGAAGAGATGTTGACCGTAGGAGTAGAGATCGGGACAGGCACCATGAGCACCGTGAGCATGACAGAAACTATAATCAGTCGCGTGGCTATGACTCAAGAAGCAGGCGCAGTTCGCGGTCCCGGTCTAGGGAAAGACCTAGGGATTCTGATCGCCGCAGGTAACGTTTGATCACACATCGTATTGTTACTGCAAATATTATGGTTGCAATTAAGTATGTTTTTTAACTACATTGCAGACGCCATGACCGCTACTAAAAGCCATGCAAAAAGATGTTTGCAGCATGTTTAAGAGGTTTTTACAGATGCGTTTAGGTTCAATCTGGAGTCACATACGCTTTCTTTTTCTTTCTTTTTTTGGTTTTTTTTTCATGTGTTTTAAGGTTTTTTGAGATTGTAACAAGTTTGTAAGAGGAGCTTATCCAGAGATTTTAACCTTTTCTTTTTATAAAGTTGCAAACATTAAAGTTTGAGTACAAGAAAGCTTGGGTGATCTCATGGCTCTCTCTGTAGCTCTCTCAACCTAGATACGATGACTTACTAGTTACCACAAAGTTGATCACTCTCTCTAAGAGACACTTGGGCTTATTGGTGTTTTATAAACTTTCATAGGAGTTGTATTTTATTGAAAAGCAATCGGTTTTTGGTGGCTTGGAGGTATATTGTTCACCAAAAACAATTACCTAAATAACCCTGTGCCATTATGGGTTAGGAAATATGTCCTAAATAGGGGATCACTGACGATGATCAAGATTTAAAGCTTGAAGAAATTTTCAAGGTAAAGAAAGTTAGCTAGTCATCGGAAGTTTCCATCATCTTCTTCACCTTTGCATAATCGAGCATGAACTCCATTTCTAACATTTGGAGTTGTATCAGATTTGTCATTGTCCATAGTAATACCTAACACTCCCAATGGAGAGATGATAAACTCCGTCGTAGATTCTATTTCCCATATATGCTTAGCCGATTCCATCTGAGTAGCCATACCAGCCTAGGCCCAAAAATAGATCAAAATTCTTTCATAACCCGTCTACCATATAACGGTAACCTGTAAAAACTAGGCTTGCCAGTCCAATATAAAACTCTTCCTAAAGCAAAACAATGTTTTGGTATCCACATAATTATAGTTTTAAAAAATCACGAAAAATACATTGATGGGATTCAACTAGGCACCTTGGTCTCCAAAGAGTAGTACACAATCACTACACTACAAACACTTTATTTTTTTCCTTTTAATGCTCTTAAATTGTTGATATTATCTTTTGCGCCTAAAGCAACAACTTCACCTGTTTTAGGGTCGACGTTGAAACTAGGGAAATTGTAATTGGCCTAGATAGTTACGCTTCAAATTGACCATGAGTCATGGGGCCAGTATCCACTTTTAGAGAATTCCCAACTTGAGCCTAAAGCCAAGCCTCTGCATCTGTCTTTGTCAGTTTAACCGGATCTCTAGTCTCTATCCAACTTTGAGAAAGCTCTATCGTTCCTAGCTTTTCATAAATACCATTATAGTCAAGGATAGCTTGACATATCTACCTCATTCAAAATTCTCCAAAAGAAATAATCAATATTAGAAAAAATTGATGAACTAGGAAAATATCAATTGCTGCGGGTAGCCCTACGAAATCAGGTATACCGGTTCGGGTTGGATCGGTTAATTTGGAAATCGAGTAATTAGCAAAAAAATTTGTTGAACCGAAATGACCCGAAATATTAAACAAATCGGGTCAGATCGGGTTTCGGTTAGTTCGGGTAGTAAAAGTTTCTACCGCATCTACCCGAACAAGCAGTACAAAATCCGAAACAAAATGCACAGAACCAAAAAAGTGCAATACTGAAAGTATGAAACAAGTACCTGATATATATGTTCAAGCTTAAGAGTTAAGACACTAATGTTCCCTAACCAAAGGAACTAAATCCGAACAGCATTGCGGCAGAGAGAATGAAAGAGACAAGGTTCATAATGCAAACCGAACCACAATCCATAACAAAGTTCCCTAACCAAAGTTAGTTTATGATCCATGCAACAAAATTATACAAAGAGACATGTATTAGTAATAGTAGGTGACTGCATAGTGCAATAATGAAAGATATAAAGTGAAGAAGCAGCGTGTACCTACATCTTCAGTCTCTAATTCAGAAGAAGTAGAAGCTACAAAAAGAAATAATCAATCGTAAACTACACACAAAAAAATTAAGCCCACATGTATTGAATGAGATAATGTAAAAACAGTACCTAAGGAGTCATGGAACTCCAATTCGTTTAGCATTTGAGCCAAGTTTGAAATCTTATCAACATCTATTGTGTTTCTCAGCCACTGTTGTAAACAAAGAAGAGCTTCAATCATATGAGGTGTTAAGCAACTTCTGTAAGGGTCCAAAATTCTTCCACTTGTGCTGAATGCAGACTCGGAAGAAACTGAACAAACCTGAATGGCAAGCACATCCCTAGCAAGCTCAGATAGTATAGGGAACTTAACATTGTTACGCCTCCACCAAGCTAAGACGTCATAATCTATTCCCAAGACATTTTTCTGACGTGACACTGTTTTCTCCATTAGGTATATGTCTAACTCACTACTAGCTTCCTCATTAGCAGTTTCATTTTCTATCTCTTGGTACAAAGCGTCCCTATCATACCCATCATCATCAGACAAATCAAAAAGCATAGTGCTTGCTTGTTCAGAATCGCCCATATCACTCTTGGATCCAGCTTGAGAAGAAGTGTTGAGCTTAGAGACATACTCTTCATACAGATTCTTCATTGTTACCTTAATTGAGGATCTTAAATGCTTACTCTCCTCACTGTCTTTACCGTAGAGCTTGTCAAAGCAAATAGATGCAAACTGCATCTTATTCCTTGGGTCAAAGACACTTGCAATGATCACCAATGGATTCATGTTGAGAAGTCCATCCCAATACTTCTCAAACTTAACCCTCATGGCTAATGCTTGTGTCCGTAATAGCTCATCTTGGTGGGAACTTAATGCAATGAGATGCTGCTCTATAATGACTATCTCATTGTAGCAAAGTGAAGATGTAACTGTCTTAGATGTTGAAAATGCTAAAGTGCAGTTGAAAAAAAATCTAAGAAACTTCACCAACCTCTGAATTTCGTCCCAACTGACAGAAGTTGGAGGTCGTATCCTTTCTTCTCCATCCTCATATATCTCCTTGAAATAGGAGTTGTAAAGTTTGTCTTCTTCAAACAGCTTCTCAAATGCACCTCAAAATTTCAAAGCAGATGTTAGCATAAGGTAAGTCGAATTTCACCTTGTAATGCAATCAAGTGGGACACTTCTAGTCTTGGTGTTGATGATCTCACATACTTCACCGTATTCCTAATGGCAACTACACTTATACTCACTAATGCTAGACTATCTTTCACAATCAAGTTGAGGGATATGAGCACAACAACGAACATGTAGATATGTACCTTCTCTTACTAGTGGCTGAGGACGCTTCAGCCTCAAAGTATCTCTCAATAACCTTAATGCCATATCATTCGCCGTGGCATTGTCAACTGTGACTGTGAATACACTCCCAATTCCCCAATCCTCTATACATTGATGCAGCTGCTCAGCAATTGTTTCTCCTCTATGGTCTATGATAGGTTTGATTCTTTTCTGCAACACCCAATTCGCATCAATCCAATGGGCTGTCACCACCATGTAACTCCATGAAGTTGTAGGAGATGTTCATATATCTGTGGTGAGAGATACTCTCTTTTTATCACAGCTAAACACCTTCTTCAGTATTGTTTTCTCTTGCTGGTACATGGAGAATATGTCTATTGTAGCTGTCTTCCTACAGTGAACCGTGTACATTGGCAGTACATTGAAGCAGAATCTCCTAAACCCCTCTGATTCCACAAACAAGAATGACATATCATTCAATACAATCAACTCATTTACAGATCTTCTGAACATGTCTTTATCATACTTCATGACTGTGACTACACCACTACTATCAGGCACCAAAACAGACTGAGACCCACCCTCTTTATAAGCCATGAACAACTTACATCTGTCCAAGTGATTCTTCATGGGAGTTGTTCCGGTTTTCTTGCTGTCACACCCAATTTCCTACTCACAATACCGACAATTGCTGACTACTCTTTCCCCATTACCATTCTCAATGAAATGTGCCCATATTTCTGATATACGAGCATGTCTCTTCCTAGGTTTTGGTAGCACCTCACTAGTTGATTTTCTGGTTGCTTCCTCTTTCCTTTTTCCAATTTCATTAGGTCCTACTACTTCTTCCTCTTTGTCAATGAAATTGTCATTGTTGTCTTGAAAAGAAGCCATATACACTCGTACCACATTGCAGAGCTAGTTCTTATTGACTAATTCTATCAGTTTCTAATGATAGAAAGTTCTAAGCTAGTATGAATTTCAAATATCGAATGACAAATGGTTCTCTAATTCGATCACTTTCAAATGACAATCACAAATGCAATTAATCGATGATAAATGCAATTTACAAATAAAAGACATGAGCTACACTGCTAAGAATCACATTTGGTTGGTAACCGATTAAAACGAAACTGCTAAGAATCGCATTTGAACTTCAATCAGTATGACTGTATGAGTATAAACAATTTACTAAAGCAAAAAATCCCAAAAATCGAACCACATAAAGCTAACAGATTCCATAATACATTAATGGCATTATGGCACACAACTAATTCATGACAACAATCAAATCATTCAATTTAAACAAATAGCTCTTACCAGTGTTACAAAGAACTCTTAGCAATGTCACAATTAACCAATGACAAATGCAATTACAAATAATAGACAAGAGCACACAGCTAACTCATGACAACAATCAAATTATTTAATTAAAACAAATCCACATATCAAGACAATGAATCACTAAGATAGAAACCAAACAACTATCTTAAAGATGGAGAAATTTTTAGCAGATTTTCTTCTCAATGTTCAACAACATTGAATTGAGCAAATGAAAATTAGTGATGCCAAAGAGTAGCTCATAGCAAAACCCCAAATACAACGAGGTATAACACATCAACACATAAACCACCCCCATAAATAGATTCAAGCAGAAAAATTACATGCAACACCAATGCCTTTAGAGAGCAAACCTCAAAGCTAGGAGACTCTATCCCTCGTAAATAAATAGAATTAACCTATAGAGAGAACATATTAACATAAAGTATTAAACTTCAACATAAAGTATAATATGCAAATATCAATCTCGGTATAATTTGCAAATATCAACATAAAGTATTAAACTTCAAGCTCGAGCATACGAAATTAATCAACTAACGGACTCAGGTAAAAGTACAAAGAAGCTTAACCAAATTCTCCGCCTTGAGATGAGGACTAGTTTCGATGCTAAGTAAATAAGTAGAATTGTTAACCAATTATCTGTAAACTAGTAAATAAGTAGAACCAAAATTCAAACAAGTAGAATTGTTACCCAAACTATGTTAAAATACAACCTAATCTCTCAAGGAATGCTCGATGAGACCCAAATAATTCTCAATTTCATAACGCAATACTCTATTTTCCAACAAATGCTCGATGAGACCCAATTTCATAAACTTCCAGTTTTATCAAAAATCAAAATGGTTCTAAGTTCAAACTACTAATTTCTAAACTTCTAAAGTTCTAATTCAATCAAAAATAGAAAAGGAAACAATGTCGGAAAACTTACAGTAAATAGAAAATCGTGGAGAGCCTTCTACTTCTACGATCTGGTATGAAGAAAATGAAGTGAGAAGAAGCAGCAAAAGTCGAGCTAAAAGAAGAAGTCGAAGGTGAAGCAGTCGAAGGTGAAGAAGTCGTAAGGGAAGAAGAAGAAGATCGAAGGAGACCGAAGGAGATTGGGTACTTCGAGAGTTAGATCGAAGTAAGAAGACTGAAGAAGAAGATTAAGTGAGAAGAAGATTACCGAAATAGAAAAAGAAGACCAAAGCAGAAGAAGAAGATCGAAGGACGGTAAGGTTCGGTGAAGGTATCGTCGTTTGATAGAAGGAAGAAATGAGAAGAAATGATGTGTTGACTTCGAGAGTTAGGGTTACTAAATGTCAATTTTGGTTATCGGATAACTGAACGGTTATTGTCATCGAACCGACCCGAATCAGATAACCGAATTGACATTTGGCTCTCTTCCAATTTACCTAAAATTGAATTCAATAACCAAACCGATTTGTCCAAATCTCGGTTTGGTTTGGTTCGGACAAATCGGTTTGGTTATATTTCCCATGCCTAGCTGCGGGAATCACGGACAATGCCATTTTTAAATTGCTAGAAGACATTTAAATAATATATGGTTAATCATTTCTTATATTCTCCACACCCTATCACACACTTCTACACAATCTATTTCTCTATTGACCAAATTTGCATTAACTGTCAATTGACGAGATAGTGTCTGCCAATGAATTGCCTGATTCTTTTGTGGATAATTAATGTTGTGGATAATTAATTTTCCACACCTGAGCCCATAGTCTTAATATTAGGTCCATAAGATTTCATGTCAAAAGAGAGCTATATTCCAATATCCAAATTTAACTGAGTATTCTCCAGATTTTGTGAAATCTCATCCCAATTTATCTTCCTTAACCCTCTTGGGAATCGGAAGTCCTAATATTAGCTTTGCATCCTTAGGCTCAAATAATGTTCTTGTAAATACCTGATGCAAGCATCTCGAGGCTGGTTATATTAGGTCACATACTCTTAGGTCCAAATATATGTGGGACCCCATCTTAACTACATATCTGGGTAACTGATCTAGAATTCAAGGGTCATTCCAAACCGATATAGATTTCCCATTCCTTACTCTTTTTACCAAGCGTTTGCTCACCAGAGATCTAGGTGAAATTATGCTCCTTCAGCCGTACGAATGTGAGTATATCCTCTTTGGGTACAACATGTTTGAATTCTTGAAATACCTCCCCTTTAAGACTTTTGCTAATAAAAAATTTGAGTGATATATTATCTGCCATAACTGTTTCGCTAAAAAGGCAGTGTTGAACTCTTCAATAGCCATGAATCCTAAACCTCCTTCATTATTAGTCTTACACAGTCTCTCCCAATGCATTCCTTTTGATGATTTTGAATTTTTCCACCAAAAGTCAGCAATCGCTGCTAAAATATTAGACATTAATTTTTTGGCAAACAATAACACAACATCACCTTTGAAGGTATAGTCGTGAAGATCAACTTAATTAAAAACCCTTTTCTTCCTTTCGATAAAAATTTTGCCGACCATGAATTGATCATCTCTTGAATTTTATCATAACAAAAGAGAAAACATTAGTCTTGGCCTTTTCCAATCCTTCTGGAAGGTCTAAGTATGTCCCTATTTCTCCCAAATTCCTTATCTAAAAAATACCCAGGATTTTATTCTTCATCACCACCTCCACATTGTGACCAAATTGAATGGATCAATGATTTTAAAAAGCTAATATATTGACCCAAAATTCTTTCGTAATCTTTTAATAATTTTAGAATGGTATTAGCTTCCTCCTCATTTTCCTTTCAGAAAAGAAGATATTGTTTGCAAAAGTAGATGAGACATAACTGGACTAGTCTTTGCCACTGAAATCTCATTCAACTATTTTCGACTTTGAGCCTTCCTCAAGTTTGTAAACAGAGCTTCTGTACATAAGATAAAAATGTATGGAGATAAATGGCCTCCTTGTCTTAAACCTCCTTGTGGAAATTTTCTTCTTTGAGACATTCCATTTATTAACAATGAATACAGAACCGACATAATACAATACATCACTTAAGCGACCCATCGTTAATGGAACCCAAATGTAAGTAATAGTTTTTCCAAAAAATCCTATTTGATCCCATCATAGGCTTTACCCATATTTGTCTTAATCGTTATATAAGAACCCCTAATTGGCCTACTCGTCCTACGTGCATAGAATATATCTTGAGCAATCAAAATGTTTTCTGAAACTAAGAGTCCCGACATAAAGAGAGATTGGCAATTTGATACAAATTGTGGTATTATCATTTTTAATCTAAGGCATAACACCTTTGAGATAATATTATATCCGACATTACAGAGACTAATTGGTCTGAATTCCGAAATCTTGGTTGGCTTAATTGTTTTCGGAATTAAGCAGATATTTGTGAAATTTAGTTTCGAATCGAACTCTCATGTTCGAATAAAAATATTTACTCATGTTTGCTTTTTTAAAGTCTAATCAATTAAATCAACAAAAGCAAATAACTATCGTTGTGAGCATTTAAGGTTCGAATCCACCGAGAATTTAGAATCAACATACTAGATTGCAAGGATTTGACTTAATCTATAACAAATAGATAAGAGAAATTAAAAAATAAAGCTACTCAACACAAACAATAAACAAACTAAACTCGAACTAAAAAACCAATATAAAACAAATAACAAGCAAACTAAAGAAGGACAAAGCACAAACTAGCAATAGGTTTTAGGCATGACAATCAATCAAAAGAGGACAATAATCAAATACATGATGCTTAAAGACTCATTAAGAACCATCATAGGGCATGAAACATAACAGTAGAACATTCCACTCTCATGGTAATGGACCCTTTCCTAGTCAACCAATCAAACTAACTTTCATTGCCGATTCAAAAACTAATAGGCATTACAAACAAGCTCACTAAGACCATTATCCACCCTAACTTCAACTCATGTTGGTAGGAAGGATAACCCACAAAAAAATCATTCGGGAATTCGATCGAACACCTCTCGGACGATAAACTTCTTAGCTTCAAGATTCAAATGATCAAGTTAAACCTAGCATTAAGACTACTCTAATTGAAGGAATCTATAGATTTATCAATTTAAATACAAGATTCAACCATCAAATCCTAAGAACTACCTACCCATCAATCTATTATCACTTCACTACTCACACACCACATATGAAGAACAAAACAAACAAAATGAAATAAACATAATGAAAGAGTAAGGAGAAAGAAATAAAAAAAACTTAATAGATGGGAGAAGATGATCTTTGGATCATCTTTTCCTTGGGTCTCCATTATTCTCCCTCAAACTCTCTTGCCAATGTTCTTAAGTGGCTGGAAATAAAAGGCAATATGTTCTAACCCTTAAACATTAGGGTTTTAATGTGTTAAAACGAATTTGGGTCGACTCAAGACAAACCAGATTGGACCAACTCAAAACAAGTGAAAATGATGCGTCAAGGGTCAGCTTCAACAGTCAACGGGCCGTTGGGATTCATCACAGATTCTGGTTTGGCTCGGAGCATGATCAGCGGTCAATCCCATAGGTCTAGAGACCGTTGACAGACAAGACCCTCTACTAGTTCCACTTCATCGGTCAGTCCCATAGGTCTAGAGACCATTGACAGACACCCGTTTCTTGCATTTGCCAATGATTTTCTTTAAGGTTCACAAGCCAATATAAGTCATCTTCTTTCCAAAACTCAACTTCTAAGCTAGAGTTCCCAATCCTCAAATGCATCATCTCTAAGTATGGTCCCAAATCACCTAAATTAACTCAAAAGAGAAGAAAATATGCATCTATACAACCCAAAGACTCTAAAATGTGAAATATACAAAATCATATGCTAAAATGAGAATGTATTACTTCTAAACGACAAAAATGATGCAAAATGTGTATGAAAATCTATCTAATAATGATGAGTATCATTTACCAAATTAACCACATACTCCTTTATAACCTCCTCCTATGTGGCCTTTGCTAATAATCCCCTACATCGTTCCTCTGAAACAGTTACTTATATCCTGCCAAGGGTTCCCCTCATATCATTCGCTCGTGCTGAAGAAAATATACCATGAAATTACCAAACCGCCTCGTCCTTAATATCCTCTTCTTTCACAACCCACGTCCCTTAATTATCAAAAAGTCCAATAATATTACTTTTGCTCTCCTCTATTTGGTCGGAGCATGGAAAAATTTGATGTTCTTACCTCCTTCTTTTAGGCATCTATTCATGCTCTTCTGTTTTCAGTAGATTTTCTTCTCTGTGAGTGTGATACTCAACTCTTTCGCTACTTCCTGAACCTCAGTTGTGGTCCTTGAATCATTATTCTTAAACTCCTCTAATCTGGATTTGAACTTCTCAACCTTAATTTTTTCTGGCAGAACATTAGTCTTTCTGCATTTCGATAGTTGCCTCCTGCAATTGGCTATCTTATCTGTGATTTGATTTCCCCTCAGATTCGAATACCTCTTCCAATCTATTTCATTAGTCTTTTCCTAATCCAGTTTACTTATCCATCTCTTGTCAAAATGCAAACCGAGTCAACCATTACAATTGGTATTCCTCAAACTAATCGGTTTCTTCAAACTTTCCAAATTGAATTGAAAAAGATGGAAGTATTAATGTATTATTTTTCGATAAGTTTTCTTTTTACAAAAGTTTTGAATTTTTAAAGTATTTATCAAAACCATAACCATAGCAAAACCGCCTCGTAAAGCAAAGGATAAAACATTTTTCTAAGATCAAATTATTTATCATTCTTTAGAGGCACTATGGCTGTGAATGTATTGTAGAAATTATGTGGAAGAAATGTATATGGGCCATCTGTGTTTCTTTTTACCATTTTCAAAAATTTAAATGCAGTACAAAAGGAGGACATGCATTTCTTTATCTTGTATACCCTATCTTGCATTTTTATTTTATTTTATTTTATTTTACTGTGATTATATAACTACTCTAACATTCACCTATATTTATTCAATCATACAAGTCACTCAAGTCATCATTTCTTCTCAATCCACACGAGAAAGTATGTTTTTATTCAATTTTTTTTATCAACTTATCATTTATTTATTCATTACAAAAATATTAAAAAATACAGGATAATCATAAAAATACAACAAAGTGAACAAAAAAAGTTAGTGATACTTAAAAACAAAATTTTCAAACATTATTTGTTATTTTTTGTTATCATTTCTTATGATGAAAAATATGACATTGTTTATAAAATGATATTATTATTTTTATAGAATGTTTGAATTGGCTTGTAACTACTTTTCACAAATTTATAATACAGTTTACAAATCTAGTAGAAATTTAAATCAGAATTCAAATATCTACATATTAAGTTAAGTTAAGAAAAATGAAATAAATGTACATATATATATATATATATACATATAGGGTCTATGTTATATATGATAGTAAAAAAATTTGAATAATTATTACTAGAATAATTAAATTATCAGGTAATTTATTATAAGTTGTTTTCTCACGTATATTATTAGTTGTATATATATTTTAGCTTGATTGCTCTAAGAAATAATTTATAACTAATATCATGAAAAAAATATTATAACTAAAATATGTTATGAAACATGAATAATGATTATTAAGGTATAATAATATAATAAGCTCATTTTCAAAGAAAAAAAGAGATATATATATATATATATATAATGTGAGCGTACTAATATGCATATAATGAGCATATATATAAAATAATATATATATATATATATAAACCAAAAGCTCACTTGTATATTTTTGGTACTATATATTATTATTACTAATGTGTTATAATTAATATCATAATAAATTGGAAAAGGTATCATAGATAAATATCGATGTGTTACATAATATGAATAATAACTATTAAGGTATAATAATATAATTAGCGTATAATAAAATATTAAAAAGAGAATTAAAACCTGAAGGGGAGTAGGTGGTGTTCAAAGCCTGTTCCACAACGTTTTAGACAACTGATAATCAATTACTTGTATATTTTTGGAACTATTAGATTGGTATCACTTGTTTAGTTTGGTACTATATATTATTATTAAAAATTATTATCATACTAGCTATTAAAATACATAAATAATTTAAATTTATAAAAACTTACATATCACTTATGTAAATTATTATCGTACTAATTATTATGATATATATGTATTTTCTTGCCAACTATAATTTAAATTATAAACATATAAATTTATATACATCATTTTTTATTCCATGAATTATAATAATAGTATGTGATTAAAACTAATAACATTTTAAATTTTTTAGATATGACATTAAATCGTGGACAAAACGTAAATTCTTTGTACAAGCAGATACTATCCGTTACATGGAAACATTAGAACGGGTAAAATAATCAATAAATATTTTTAAATTCATTGTGTAGTTAAAGTTTTAGTGAAAAATACATTTGCGTATTTTTGATATTTGTAAAGTGAAGAAAATTTCAAATGGATTCCTAGTCGAGAAAAAATATTTCTTGAACTTTATAACGAACTCATTGCCATGAATAATTACCGTTTAAAAAACTCTACTCCACTTGGTAAAGAGTTAATAATTGAAAAGTTCAACCAAGAGTTCAATCTTACTATAAACTACAAGTTCTTCCGTGAAAAGGTTGATCAATAAAAAAAAAAAAAGGTACAAGTATTCAAGTCTTCTGCAAAATTCTACGGGCATCTCTGTTGATCCTATTACATCTGTGATATATGCATCTGATTCATGGTGGAAAGATCGTGAAGTAATTATTTAAAATATCTCCAATAATTTGTAAATTTAGTTCACTAAATTTTTTAATAGATTTGTCAAGTAAAATTATTAAATCATTGAAATGAAAACTGCCAAAGCTTTGGGATGTGATGCAACGTTGTTTTACATTATATGACGTTCAATCTCAATCTCAATACTCTAAGAACCAAAGAAGGGTTGAAATGATGACTGAGAGTTTAGCTAATGAGGAAGATCATGTGTACTCAAAATCATATGGTAGGGATCTCCCACAAACTCAAGTTCTTGAGACACAAGAAGATGACAATCACGTTAACATTGACGATGAAACACGTCCTTCAAATGAGTTTGTACGTGAATCCATGCGTCAGACTTCTCCACCGGTTGATCCGTTTCTTATTCCTACTTCTATAGCTCAACAAAGAGAGAGAGTACGACGAGAAAGTACTTCACAGAGAGTTGCAGGATGCTCACGAGTTTCTGCCAGAAATGCTTCACGAGGAAATTGTAGAAAACAATCTTTTGAGGCAACTTTAACATATATAATGGCTGGTTTAGAGAGTTTCAACGCCAAACTCTACATCAGATACACCCAAATTTTTTTGATTAAGACGATTACGACGAATGCGACATGACTTTAAAGATATTTGAATCGATGGAGGTTCCTAAGTACACTGATTTTTATGGGCATGCATTCAAGCATTAAAAGATGAAAGATTTTGGCGTAAGCATTTTATTGATCGACATGAAACCACCACCAAAGATAAGCTGCAATTTTTACAAGCTCTAACTGGATATACAAAAGATAATGAATTTGTGGGAAAACGGTAAGTCTCGGGACAAAATATTGGAAGTCCAAATCTAGACGGGATTCCTTCTGGTACACCTCTAAATGATCAGCAATGGGTTTCTCGCCAAATAACCACCCATATGGTACACCTCCAAATGCTCAACAATGGAGTTTCTCACAAACTACCCAACCATATGGCACAACTCAAAATGTTCAGCAATGAGGTTCATCATCAAATAGTCCACAATGGGCTTTGTCATCAAATGGTCTACAATGGGGTTCATCATCAAATGGTCCACCACAGATTACTCCGATATATGTTCAACGTGGATTTTCACTGGAGTTGAAGTGGAAACTACAAAAAATGCTCAACAAAGATTTCTAGAGGAAGCGAAAACTCAGACTCCTACCAACGTTCATAGGCGAGGATAACTAGAATTTGGTTTCACAAATTATTCGCAAATGGAAAGATTACCAAGAATACGTAGAACTAGAGGATTTTTCAACATTTGGGGAAATAAATGAAGATCAAATTTAAATGAAAGTCACCAAAGTTATTATGGAACTGAAAATTAGTTTAGTACCACTTTTGTTTTGTTATTAGCATTCATAAAATGTTTGTGTAATATTTGTATATTATCCATTATGTATTATGTATTAGTGAACAATTCCAATTTTATCAATTTGATTTATCATTAACTTCGTGTTTGCAATATTTCAAGCATTTTGTATATGCCAGTTGCGATTACAAGGTGTCCAAAATCTAAGTTATGAGGATAGAATTGAGTTATGGAATTTGAAAAATGAACAATTTGAAGAGTTCATAATTCGACCATCATTGAGATACTACCATCGATATTTTGAAAGGGGATGAGTCCAAACTGATGGTGGTTTGAGGTAGGTGAATATATCACATCGATTACAAGTAGATAGTGCTGCTTGTCTTTAGTTACTATGAATGTCACTTGATTGTTTCCGAAGATTATGTAGTGACTGGAAACGAGATATGATTTACGATCAACTTTGAATGTAAACATTGAAGAAAGTGTAGCCATGTTTCTACGAATATATGTGCACAACGAGGTTTAGAGAGATGTTGGGTTGCGATTTGGACAAACACAAGAGACAATGAATAGAAATTTTTTTGAAGTTCTTAGAGCAACAGAGTTACTTGCGTGTGATTATATCAAGACTCCAATGAGAGAATAATTAAGTCGAATCCTGAACGAGGGTTAATGAAGCAAAAATATTGGCCATGTTTTAGTGGATTTATATTGGGGCCATGGATGGAGTTCATGTATGCGTTAAAGTGAAGCTTGAAATACAAGGAATGTATTAGAATCCGCACAATACAACATCGTTTAATGTAATGGCTATATATGATATAAACATCTTATTCATATATGTTTGGAATGGAGCACCTGGTTCATGTCACGATACAACAGTTCTGACATAATTTTATTAGATATGATCGCCATATTAAAAAAAGTGATATTTGCAACAATGAGATTACATAATTTTATTAGAATTTTAAACTCATCATACGGGGATTTCACCAAGGCAATGAGACGTACAGAGAATGACAATTTAAATTTTGGGACTCAAAGTAAGTGGCATAGAAATCACGGAAACATGAGAATGAGCTCTTATAGGAAACATCAAAGAAAATATTACAAATTTGTTATGGAAAAATCCAAATACTCCATTTTAAATGTATGTTATGTATTTAAAGTATAATTTTATGGTTTAGAGACTTTTGTAATTGTTGATAAAAAAATGTATGCTATGCATGACTTTTTTAATCTAATCTAAATTGACAAAGAAAAATATATGTTCTACGTAATTTGCAAATGTTCTGCACGATTTGTATTTTTTTATTTGCATTCACCATTGAAAACCGTGAAGCAAATCATGAATTCTCTTCTCAACACACGTCGCTTAGAATATACGAGCGCCAATATAAAATTTAAAATGGTCTGATATGTTTCAGTGTCCGTTAAAATAAAATAAAAAATTCTTACCAAATTTTTTTAGCATAGTTCAACGTCAACTCTGCTTATTCTCTCCATTTTCTGCCTACATCTTACTAACACATTCCACTAAGAACGACGCAACTATTTTTTTTTGTAACTTATATATTTGATATAATTATATAATCCAACTTAAAATTATTATAAATAACATATTTACTGCTAAAAGAATTTGAATGGAAAAAGCTTTGAATCATATGATTTCTTTTTCCAAATTTTCCCATCTTCTAATGTGTGAGATTGATATATAAACAGTTGAATTATTGGAATTGAAATTGATTGTCCATTAAATAATAAATGCTAGCTATATATATATCAATATTAAGTCAGTATTTACGGCTCTTCCAACATATGTAATGTCATGTTATAGATTACCCAAAATTTTATTGTCAAAGTTAAATTCCACTATTGCAAATTTCTGGTGGTCAAATTCTAAGACATCAAAAATGGTCCATTGGATAAAATAACGTAAAATATGCAAACCAAAGGTGGAGGGAGGGCTAGGGTTCAGATTTTTAGAAGAGTTCAACTCTGCTCTCCTGGCTAAACAAGTTTGGCGATTAATAGATTTTTCTGATTTATTATTTGCAAAAGTAATGAAAGGTCGTTATTATAAGAATACATGTCCAATGTCGGCGAATTTAAATTATAATCCTTCATACGGATGGAGAAGTATAACTTCAGCCTGGTCATTGGTAACTAAAGGGATATTACGTAAGATCGGGGACGGAAGATCAACGTTGGTATGGAGGGATCCCTGGATTCCTGATGTTAGCCCAAGACCAACTTCGGGTTTAGGGCAGGATTTTTATCCGAATCTTACTGTGGACCAATTCATTGATTCTCAATCAAGATCTTGGTGAGAGATTTTGCTTCGGCAATATTTTACTCCGACGGATGTCTAGGTAATTCTAGGTATTGCTATACCTCAAAGATCAAGATCAGATTATTAGGGATGACACTTTACTAAGACGGGACATTACATAGTAAAATCTGGGTGAGACTAAATCTCAACTTGAGGTAGGGCAGTTAGGTTCAAACTTCACGGCTTTACAAGCTAAAATCTGGAAGGTTAATTGTCGTAATAAGATTAAGCATTTTACGTGGCAAGCATTATCGGGATGTACTACGGTAAAGAAAAATCTAAATAATTGTGGCATTAAATGTGATTCTCGATGTAGTCAATGTGGGGTAGAGGGGGAGATGATAAATCATGCTCTTTTTGAATGCCCTTTAGCGATTCAAACCTGTGCACTTTCGTCAATTCCTTCGGCTGTAGATATTTTCCCAGACAATTCATGTTGGTATAATCTTGATTATCTGTTCTGGAGAATTCCACATCATGTTGATGTTACACTTTTTCCATGGATCATATGGCAGATCTGGAAAGCAAGAGATAATAAGTGCTTTTCAGATACAGATACAAACCCATTAGACATAATTTCTCTAGCTGAATTAGCTGCATCTGAATGATTTAATGCAAGACGTATTGAGAAGTGTTCCACTCATTTTGGGATTTGCTCTGGACCGTTGTGGTCAGAGTTAGCTGCCCCGCCCATTGGTCACTCTGGTTTCACAGGGTTCAGATGTTTTGTGGACGGCTCGTGGAAGAGTTCTGCTCTTTATTCTGGACTAGGCTGGGTGTGCTTCCCCGATTCGGTTGAAGGTGGGTGTTCAGGAGCTCGTGCTATCAGGCAAAGTTTATTAGCTCTGCACTCAGAGGTTAAAGTAGTGCTCTGGGCAATGAAATCTCTTTTTTCCTTTCAACATCTAGAAGTGGAGATGACGACAGACTGTGCGGATGTGTTGAAAATAATGGAGCATCCTGAGGAGTGGCCAGCTTTCCGACCATACCAGGAGGATTTCCAAAGGTTAAAGTCTCTGTTTCGCTATTTCATTCTTCATGTAATTCCGAGATCTCTAAACCACAAATCTGATGCTTTCATTCATAATATTAGAGAATCAACTTTCGGTTTAGTGTTGTAATGCAACTTTTCAGCTAGTGTCATATATTGATATAATTTTTGCTGACAAAGAAAAAAAATAAAAAAAATATATATGTATATATATATATCGATATTATAGTTTCAATTAGGTAGCAGAACAACCTAGATATCACGCAAACATCTTTGTTCACAAACTATATATGTCGACATAATTATTCGTTTAAATTATCTATCTGATTACATAATATAGCCTATAATGATATATATATATATATATATATCGTACTAATTAATATAAAAAAGGGAAGGTGAAAGATCATCTATAGCTCAACATCACACTGTATAACATAGCATTTCAAGTTTTAGCATTGTTCAATGATTTTGATTTATAGTTTAATGGTCATCATTCATTTTTGTTTTGAATAGCATCTTAAAATATTACTAATATATATAGTTTAATGATTTCTGAGTTGATGGAAGAATACTCTACTAGATCATTATTGGAACTTTATTTATAAACAATTAATAATTGGGTGATGCCAAAGCCCTACTCTTTTTATTCCAAGCCAAAGCTAAGGTCAATATATAAAAGAGGTTTGCTTTGATGAGACCAATTAAATAAGCCATTTTTAAACATTCAAATCTCACTACACTGATATGAAAAAATAATAAGAAGTAAATATTAAAATCTTATATCAAAACATTGGTTTATTATATAAGTTCTCCTTTTAATTTATAATATTTTTTACAACTTTTTCTTTGTAACTCAAGAGTTTCCAAACTTTATGAAATGGATCTAGACTCTTTTCCTACAAGTTAGTGGTGATGCTCACAGATAAACCCTTATCTCCAGGTATTTAAATGGACTGAAAATATGAACTTATATTCGTGTAAAGGTGACCAGGAAAATGTAACTTTGTTTCGTGCAAAGAAGGAATTATTGAACCTGCAAACGCTTTAACGCCACATATCTGTTATCTACCACTGGACGACAAGCTCTTAATTTTTTCTTTTACAACTTGATCGTGGAAAATTGTTTATATAAATAAAAATGAATACTGAAAGAAAAAAAGCTATATATATGCATGGAATCTTGAATGCATATAACGTAACTATTTTCTACTTCTCTATTAAGAAAGACTATTTCTTCATTCTTCTATCTCTCTCTATATATATACACACAAACTCATAGACATATTTACAAACATACAATACATGTAAATTCATAGACATTTCATCATATAAAGATATAATTACTTTGTGGATTTGAAGAGAATGGGTGCATTTGATTATATCTCAAGCTTTTGTTCTTATACATACTCTAATGCCAAAACCAAGCGTAAGCCATTACAGGTTTGTTCTCAATACCCTTACTACTTTGTTTTTTCATCATCAAACATCCTTTATATACTCACGTTTTTTGTTTGACCCGTACGTTTCTTCAAAAACTTGATCAAACTAATAGTAATTTACTACTCACACACCTGCTCGAAGCTTATTATAATGACAGAGAAAAGCTTCGAAAGTTTACTAATATTGTGGTTTTGTAAAATATGCATGTTAGTTTTAATAATGGTTTACGTATAATTGAATGGTTTTTTGTGTGTAGACAGTGGATATCAAGGTGAAAATGGATTGTGATGGTTGTGAAAGAAGAGTTAGAAACGTGGTTCGTCGCATGAAAGGTTCTCTTTCTCTTCATCTCTCTGTGACTTTGCATCAAAACTTTCTTCAATCTCTCTTCTTCTTTTTTTGTCCTTTTTGTTTTCATTTTCTTTATTCCCCATGCTTTTATTTTCTTTTAAATGATTCTTATTCGTCTCTTTTTATAGCTGACCCAAATATATATATTGATAATTACTAATCATATGCTTGAGTCTTTGATTGGAACAATAAACATGTAAAAAATTAATAGTACGAAAAAGATTTGGTCAAGTGTAGTGTAGAATCAATCTTCTTACATATAATAAGAAAAGTGTAAAATCCATCTTTACACATAAAGTAATTACGGTGAAGTGGCTAAAAACTCATTTTCTCCATCTAAATTTAATTCTGTGTAGTTGTGTTATTTTGGATGATAAAATTTAAGATTTGAATTATCGATAGCGATCTGTCTGATTTAAGTGTTTGATAAAAAAATATTACTAAAATTTTCAATAATCTTTTTCTCATTTTCTATTAGAGGTTTTTTCGTCATTTCTTTTTCAACAATTAGATCGACAATATCCGATCCATAACTTAAAACCTACTCCTATAATCTCATAATGGAACACGTAGAAATCGAACTATGGTACTAAATTATTAGTTGGATCATCTTAACCACCAGACTGAGAGCAACTCGGCTTTTTCGTCATTTTCTATTAAGGTTTATTATTTAGAAATTTGGTAATTAATTTTAAAATAATAAATTTGATATTAAGTAATTTAGTATGAAAGAATTGATAATTTAATATGTTTTTTTCTATTCTTAAATCTAAATACTAAAATAGTAAAACCTACTTTTGTTTGGAGGCATTAAATATGGTTTTATTCATCTTTATTCTTTAGTTTGGTTCAAAATACAAAATAATTTAATCATTTGGAAACCAACCGGTACAGGAGTGAAATCGGTGGAGGTAAACCGGAAACAAAGCCGGATAACGGTGAACGGACACGTGGATCCAAACAAGGTGTTGAAGAGAGTGAAGAGCACAGGGAAAAAGGCAGAGTTTTGGCCGTACATACCTCAACATATGGTTTATTACCCTTTTGCCCCAGGTATGTACGACAAACGTGCCCCTGCTGGCCATATCCGCAATCCCGCGCAAACGTTTCCAACCGCAAACGCTCTTGAGGAAAATTACGTTTCCCTCTTCAGCGACGACAACGTCCAAGCTGTTTGTTCCATCATGTGAGAAATTTTTTGTGGGTTTAGGTGGGTTATATCCCACGAAAACCTGCGAAAATTTTCGTTGCTTCGTGTTTACTGTTCACCGTGGCTTCAAGTGAGATTCCGTGGGTTTTGGCCAATACCCACGAAATTTTCCGCGGCATTTCCGTGGGTATAGCGATTTTTTCTACTAGTCGAAGCTTACAGATTTTATCGTTATTTCTCTTTTTTTTTTGGGGGGTAATTACCGTAATTTGTATAATTTTGCTACTTTTATTCTCGTAAGGAATTAAAAAGGTAATGTAAGAAACCATGTAATAAATCAATTATAGAGATACATACTTAAACGGAACCTATTTGATGAATTACATTTCGAACCATTTTTCTTTTTTCAAGCAGTCAAAATCAATAACCATAAAGCTATGTACAATCTCAAAATTGAAAATGGGTATAAAATGGACCAATTAAACAGCTATTGTTTGTAAATTTTGTATATAATATATAAATAAACAAATGAGAATATTAGGAACGAGACCCAAAAATCAGCATCTTGTGATATGTTAGGCAAATTGCTTTGTCATATTCACAAGTTCCAACTTTTAACACCTAAAAGAAAAAAGAAAACTTGAGAAGATCAAAGTGGGAAAAGTTGTATTCTTCTTCCCAAAAAAATGTCCAAGAGGGACCAAAGCATCTTAGCTTTTCTTGTAAAGCTTCTTTCTTTAGAAGAAGGAATATGAAGACCAGAATCACGGGAAAGGCGAGCTCTTTAATTATGGTACCGATGATTGTTCACAGTACTGGCATCACGATGAAACAGTCGTAAGGCTCAAAAAGTCATTTCTGTAGAAGCTGCTTGGATTTCTCTAAGCATGCTTTTAAACCTACAAAGATCTATTTTGAACAAACACATTGGCATGAAATTACACAGGAAATGGAATTGGAACTTGAATCACTAAAGAACCAAACTTTTTTAAAAATGAGTGTGGATTTACTTGCCTGTTAAACTATCAAAATCCTTGAACAAGCAAGGAACATTTACCGCTTCTTAGCTTTCCTTCTTCTGGACTGTGCTTTCTGCCATTTCTTCCTAGGCACTAGTTTACTTTTTGGCTTCAACTTTATTTCAGGTGTGAATTTGAAGTTTGGATCTCTCATGCGAGTTTGTATATCCTTGAAGAACTGCATGTTCAGTTTCTTGGGTCCACCTTGTCGTAGCTCTTCATATTCAGGCCCTGAGATAATATTTTCAAAGGCTCCAATCAGAATGTCAACATCACTCATTACTTCCCACACATTCGTGTAGCGCCCGTCAGGTCCTTTGTTCAGTTTCTTCAACGCGTTTTCAACAGCAAGCTTTCTTGCCTTTTTACCGGGTGAAAGCTCCTCTGGTTCATTTTCAGATTTTAACAACTCTGAGATTGTCCTGTACTTCGGTTTTTCTTCAAACTCAAACAACTTATCTAAGTACTTATCAGATGCCTCATTTGGGCGTGGATCTGTTGGAATATCGTCGTCATCATCACCTTCATCGCCAGTCCACAACGTTTTTTCCTCATCACTTCCTGACCAAACGCTGTATAATTCATCACTATCATCTGCATCAATTGCATCGGAGCTACTTTTAGCTTGTTGTCTAGCTTTCTTAACCTCTCTTTCAAGCCGGTCTCTTCTACTTTCTTGTTTTGTATTACCCTGGAATTCGTCTTCGCTTCCGGACCAAAGAGTATCATCATCCTCCATTTCTTTCTCCCAGGCTTTTCTAAACTCACCATCACCTGGTTTCACATTTCCAAATAGATTGTAGTCTTTTCCTCTTCCACTCGCATATGATTGAGTAGCTGCAAAACAGTGAAACAACTCAAGTTAAGCTAAAACAATCGAATATGAGACTTTAGTTTTACAACAATTGATTAATATAACATCAAGAGTGAAAATACAATCAATCCAAGATCAATATCGTAGGCTTCTTAACTAATGTCTTAGATTTATCACAAAGCAAATATGTTTATAGTTCACAAATAAACAACAAGGACAGAAAAAGTAGTGTGTAATTATATGCTAAAAACCATTTTTTAGGGCTGATTTTGTTTTGAATTGATCGTTTTATGAACTGATGGAGCTCACATAAACTTGGAAAAAAAAATTCAAGTCTTAATATAGATACCACTTTCTCATGTTTGGTCGTATCTAGGACAGATAACTTATGCAGCTTCCAAGTCATATCATCCCACATTAATAAAGTTTAAGAGGGCCTTGAACAAATAAATATTTTATGCGGCATTTTAACGAACACCTCGTCTACTAACTAAAGGAAACCGAACCAAAGAAAGCTGAAGGACCCCAGAAACGAAGGGACTCGGAGGAAGCATACCTTGTAAGTTGTGGGAAAACCCAGAAAATACCCAATTTTGAGCAGAAGTTGCTGGACCCGAAAGCAAGCGACTTTGTGATCTACAATTAAACACAAGAAATACGTCACCTTCGAATTTGATTGAGGTTTAATTGATCAAAATTGTTGTTCTTCTCTATGGAATCACAGATATACTGATCTATCGCACAACCAACCTATTCGTTAGGATACAGAACAGAGACGAGAGTCTTCGCACTAACATCTTTTTTCTCTCTAACGGTTTTATTTCTTTGTAACGGCTTTTAATACATACGCTCATATAGGTTTTTCATTTTATTTGTTGGTCCAACTCAAAAATTTTGGGAGAAATACATTGGGTCAAATCTACGGATTCGGAAGTATGGTCTTTGACAAAAAAACTCAAAATCTCAGTTCTGTTTTATTTATTTATTGTTTTGTTTTAATACTGAACTGACTATTTTGTTTTGTTTTAATACTGAACTGACTATTTTGTTTTGTTTAAATGACAATCAGCGATGCTGATAAAAAAAAATGACGATCACCTATTTATCTTTCTTTCTTTATGCTAAAAATAAAATATCTAAGATGTTCTTACCAGAATGAACATGATTCAGAAAAAAATTGAGAAAAGTAAAAAAGATTCATTTATAGTTAATCTGTTTCTGTTACAATCATTATATATTAATAGACTGATTTAGTTAAACCAGGTCGTTAACAATAGACCGGTTTCTGGTTTACAATACATTGAAGTAAACAAAAATTCAATTTGAATAATACCCCTCTTCAAGATGGCAAATATATAGAACTAAGACTAATATCCCCTTCAATTTGACATTGAAGTAAACCAAGATTCAATTTGACTAATACCCCCCTACAAGACATTGAAGTAAACAGTCCTAATCCAATCAACCTTTCAAATATTGAAGTACTATGTTTGCTCCACGAAGGTGAGAAGGTTTAGGAGCTGAAGTAAATTGACATAATCTATTAACTGTAAAGGTGATGTCGGGTCTTGGGATAGTTAGATACATCATCTTTCCAACAAGTCTTCTATATATCTTAGGTTTAGACAGAAGATCTTCTATACTGTCAAGACTTAGTTTGAAACTTGGATCCATAAGAGTTGATGATGGTTTGCAAGCTAACATTCCCATTTCATCTAGAAGGTCGAATGCGTATTTCCTTTGGCAAATAGAA
This sequence comes from Lepidium didymum, assembly GCA_963920545.1. Classification (NCBI taxonomy): domain Eukaryota; kingdom Viridiplantae; phylum Streptophyta; class Magnoliopsida; order Brassicales; family Brassicaceae; genus Lepidium; species Lepidium didymum. The sequence continues at coordinate 13,846,847 of OY986996.1, forward strand.
ATACTTTTGTTGGATCTTGCAATCTCGAGGCCAAGAAAGTATTTCAATGGTCCTAGGTTCTCTAGCTTGAAGACCGATTCCAAATCTTGTATAAGTTTAGTAACTTTTGCATCATCATTAGAAGCTATTATCACATCATCTACATAAACCAATACATCAACATACTTCCTTGAAACATACAAAGTATGATCTGTGTGAGATTTCTGAAAATTCAGAGCTTGAAGTGTTTCACTAAATTTCAGAAACCATTGTCTGGAGGCTTGATTTAATCCATAGATGGATTTTTGAAGTTTACACACTGCATTAGGAGGTGAAACCTCTCCATCTTTTGTCGTATACCCTGGAGGTAGATGCATATAAAATTTCTCATCTAATCACCATTGAGAAAAGCATTTGAAACATCTAGATGAGTTAAACTCCACTTCTTTGTTGCAGCCACTGAGAGTAATGTCTTTACTGTTGTCATTTTAGCCACATATGAAAAGTATCTATAAAGTCTATGCCTTCTCATTGAGTGTAGTTTTTAGCAACCAATCTTGCTTCATATCTCTCCAAACTTCCATCTGAGTTTAACTTTGTTTTGTAGACCCATTTACATCCTATTACCTTTTTATTTGCAATTAAAGAACAGAGTTTCCAAGTATTTATTTTCTTCAAAGCAATTAGTTCATCATTCATAGCTTGGAGCCACTCATCAAATTTCTTGGCCTGAGCAAAAAAACTTGGTTCTCCGTGTATAGTGACTGAGCATATATACTTTTTGTACTCTTCAGAGAGGTTGTCATAGGACATGTAGTTTACCAATGGGTATATTGGTTGTGGTTTGATCACAATAATAGTCTTTCAAATATACAGGGACTTTCGCCTTTCTTCTGTTATTTCCTGTAGAACCATTCCTTGTATATGCAGTTTTCTTAGTAATATCTATTATTGTTGTCTCAACAATATGTGCAGTTGTATATGCTGTGAAGTTCCCTCTTCTATAGTTGTATCACTATTTTCATCTTGATTTTGTATAACTGTTGCAGAAGATTGATTCTCAATTCCTGAACAGAAAAACTTAGAGTAGTCAATTGTTTCCTCTACATTTGACTTGAAAGGGATAGGTCCTCAAAGAAAACAACATTTTTGGAGATTGTAACCTCATTTGTGTTTAAATCCATTATTTTGTATCCTTTATAACCGATTGGATAACCTAAGAACACACTTGGTTTTGACCTTGGTTCAAACTTGTGTCGTTGCTTTGATGATGTAGAACAATAGCATAAACATCCAAAAACCTTTAGATCCTTATAACTCGGTATCTTTGAAGTCAAAACTTGAAATGAGGACTTCTCTTTCAGTAAGGGTGTCGGCAATCTGTTAATGAGAAAAACAACTATTAACACACAATCTCCCCAAAATTCCAAAGGAATTTGGCTTTGAAACATTGAAGATCTCGATACATTTAATACGTGTTGGTTTTTTCTTTCAACTACAGAATTTTGTTCTGGAGTTTCTGGACAAGAATGATAAGATATGATTCATTTCTTCTTATAAAGAGCATCAAACATTAGTTCTGGTGCATTGTCTACTTTTACGCCTTTTACTTTGGCCTTATACTATGTTTCAATCATCTGCAAGAAGTATGGGTAAATTCTGAGAACCTCTAACTTTGCTTTCATCAGATATACCCATGTTACTCGTGTGTGATCATCCACGATTGTCAAAAAGTATTTGTATCCTTCAACAGTTTCCACTAAGAAAAGGACCCATGCATCTATATGCAAGAGATTGAAGGGTTTTGCACACATGTTATTGTTTGATATTTATGGAAGTTTCTTTTGCTTGGAAAATGGACAGATTGGACAATGAAAATCTGTTTTATTCACTTTATGTAACTCAAGGATATTTGAGATTACATCGACTCTTGAGACAGATGGATGACCCAATCTATTATGCCAAAGACTTCTATCAACTAATGCATTTACAGACATCAACATAGGACTGGCTCTTTGATTAACCATTGAAGCTTGATCCAGAATGTACAGATTTCCCATTTTATCAGCTTGACCAATCATCACTCCCTTCATAGGATCTTGTATGACACAAGTTGTTTCATCAAAGATTAACCTGCACTTGACATCTTTAGTGAGTTGACTTACACTGAGAAGATTCAGTTTAAAATCTGGTATATATAACACACTGTTGAGGATCAGATTTTCATTCATTCTAACTTGACCAATACCCTCTATTTTCACACTCATTCATGTAGGTAAGGTGACTTGTTTATCTAGAGAAGTAGTCAGACTTTCAAATAGATGTTTATTGTGAGACACATGATGGGTTGCTCCACTGTCTACTATCCAAGTTCATGTACTTAAAACACTTCCAGGAGACTACAAGACTCCAATAAAATGCAGAGTTTTGTAAGAGAAAGCCATACCTGGTAAGGCAGTGATTCTCCCTTCTGAAGTAGTTGTTGTTGTCTCTGGATTAGAAGGAACACTTAGCTTCGAGTTGAAATAAGCAATAACACCCTCAATCTGATATTTTGACAAATTCTTTAGCATGAGTGTGACTGCATTATTTGCATTTGTGTCATCAGTTAATGTCAATTGAGCTACTCCTGGTTTCACTGCTCCATTTTTCTGCTTGTGTTTGAATTCAACTAGATACCCATGTATCTTGAAATATTTGTCTATGGTATGTCTAGTGTAGCCACAGTGAGAGCATATTGGTCTCTGCAGTTTTGGTCCTGTAACACTCGCATTAACTGAAGGTCCATGTTCTGATGTAGCTGTTGTTATATTAAAGGATGAAGCTTGTTGAACTGGACAAATGTTTCTCTAACTCTGATCCTGATCCAATAAATTGCAAGCCTCTGCAAGAGTTGGTATATTCTTTCTCATGATTATTTGACCACGAACATTAGAGTATGATTCATTCAATCCAACTAAGAACTTGAACATCTTGGTATTTTCAGTTCTGGTGGACATAGATTTGCAACATTCACAGTAGCCACATTTCTTTACACAGTCTAATCCATCCACTTCTTCCAAAAAGGTCTTGAGCTTTGTGTAATAGGCAGAAAGATCAAGATTACCTTGATGAAGAGTCCATATTTGTTGAGTAATTTGATAAGAACATGGTAGGTTGGTTATCTGAAAACGAGTCATGAGGTCTTTCCAAATCTCTGATGATGCATCCCTATGTAGCTAAGAACAATAGCCTTGGATCACTTTGTATGGGTTATGCGAATCTGGAGTGAATGGGAAGATGAACAGACATACTCGAGTGTTGAGGTCGAGTACAGCCACAAGAGTGCTCGGAACTGAACGAAACTTAAGCAGCGGAAAGATGAGAAGTTGATGAGTGTGATGGTGAGTTTTGAGCTCGATCCGACGAATGAGTGAGGATAAACGAGTTTGAAGATAGAGACGAGTTTCTGGTGATTTTGGTGAAGAACAATGGATTGAATCGAACTACTAAGAGATGTGAGAGTCTCTTACTCTTATATCTCAAGAACTCTCTGGATATTACACACCAAAGAACACTCAAGCATAAGGATATTATACACCTGACAGATCAAACAAGTAGGGGAAAGGTTTTTGATTAAAATGTTTGATGAAAATGAAAAAACTAGGGTTCTTACTACTTATAGTAAGCTCAGCCACAAAATGGGCTTTAGAAACAAGTGGGATGAGAATACAAATGCCCAAAACTAAAAACATTAGCTAATAAGAGTCCACTTAATGCCTTAGTAGAATTTGAGCCTTGTTTTCCCCTTCTTAAGCATGTTGTCAATGAAGAATGATGTAGAGTGTATGTTAATAAGCCTCGTTAAAAACTTTGGTCTAAAAAACCCATTGAGACAAAACTAGACACAAAGAAAAGAGTGCAAGAACACACACCTCTCATTGACAACCCTTAGTGTAACATGGTGGGATTAGCCGTAGGACTAAGGTTGCTCTCGGCTTGTATTAGCAATGTGCCAACAACCTGTTCAAGTAATCTTGCCTTAGCTCGAGTAATGGGTCCACTTGGCAGCTCCAAAGCTTGTTGTACTCCTTCTGGTCTAAGCTCCAAAGTATCTTCTTGTGCCGGTGCTTGTTGTTGGTCCATTATCATATCATCCCTTCTCTCTTGAAAATGATTTGTCCTCAAATCTAAATCATCTACATGGACATAAAACAAGTTACTACTCATGAAATCATGTAGAGTCAAGAAGTTACCTCCCAATATGTGTAGTCTCGTTTTTGGCTTATATGTTGCATCTGGTGGTTCTTCTTTGATCGGAAGGAAGATGCTAATGTTCCCGTCTTGATTCTGGATTAAATCTAGTGGTTTGAATCGTTTATCTTCCTTCCACTTTTGAATCCTTTGTGCACGCTTCAAGGCTGCTTTTGTACCTATATTTGGCCCTCTTGGCAAAGATAAGCAGATCATATCTGTGTGATCAAGGCTGAAAGGATCTTTGAAAACATAAATACTTATCTTACCATGTTCAAGCTCTTTGTCTCTGGCTCGTATTAGGATCATTGGAGTCCATTCATACACCAAGTTTTTTTCCTTGATCTGAAGCCCTTGATCTTGGTAAATGCTCAGTTTGTTGTCATCATCATACTCCATTCTTTGAACAAATTGTGTTCTTAAAATTGCTTGACCTGTACCAAGAGAAAGCAACTCATGTTTCATTCATTTTTGGGAGTCTAGATAGTTACCGTAAATCCTATGCTTTGAATTTTGTTGGCATTTGTCAGGTGTATGCTCCTTGAGCTGAATGAAACATGTGAGTGATCTTCCTTGACTATGATTCATCTCCACATTGATCGTTTTGCACTTTCCAATTCTCCTTATGGTTCCATGTCTGAATTCCTTGTGAATAGATTGAAGACATTGCCAATATGGTGGCTTTCCTTTGATCATCAAGATAATTAGTGCACCTTTAGCTCCTGTTTCTTTCTCAAAACTCATGGTACATACCAAGTGCATTATACTTGAAATTGATACATTAAAATTAGAGTACTTGAAACTATGATCTATCATAAAATTTTGCTTTGGAGCAGAATCAAGTGAAACTCGTGGATCAGGTGGGGACTGTTCCATCTCCTTATCTTGACAAATAAGTGAATGGTGTGTTGCTGAATGTTCATCCTCATCACATGTACCTTTTTCAGCTTGTTTTGGACAAGTCGAGAGTGTTATCATGTCATGGGAACTACTAGAAACAACCTTGTTCAATTGTTCACTTACCTTGGCTTGTTAAGCTCTACTTGTATTAGTGATCTCGAGGTTTAAGACTTGCTTTTGGTCAGTACCAACAGATGGATGAGTTGCTCGTATTTTCTTTTGCTTTGCCTCCACAGCTTCAAAAGCTTCTTGTATACACCTTTTGATTTTGTCGTACTCATTTTGTTTCCTTAATCGAGTATGAGGTTCCACTTTATGTTGCTTGACAAATTTGGCATCAACAGCCCGAGTCTTAAGTGTCTCACTCCTTACTTTAGGATGTTGAGTGGCTGGAACAACTTTATCACATTCTTTTGGAGTCATAACTGACTTAGAACCCTTGTGATAGTTTGTCTTCTCTGCTCTAAGGTATTTTGGCTGTGTATAAGAGTCTGTTCAAACACCTGTCTGTACGTGTGAGTCTCTTTTTCTTCATCTGTTGCATCTCCTGTTTGAAAGCAGCAAATTTTTCCTCTATGACTGACTTCAATTTTGCCATATATGCATCAATTACAATATGGTTTTGACGATCCTTAGCTTCATTGTTGGCCATATTTCCTGCAACAATTATAAACAAACTAAACCCAGTAAAGAGCTCTTAGCAAAATATGTTACACAAGTAGTTGATTTACAGATTTTAAAGTCTAATAAATTTATAACAGATTAAGCAAAACTTTTCCAGCAACAAATCAAACTCCAGATTAACTTAAATAAACGAGAGGGTGAAGAGACAAATGAATACAATCAGACCTAATTAAGAAACTCAAAGAATACCAATAGATTTACTAGAAGATGAAGAGTTCTAGTTCAGTTTTAGTTCAGATTCAAAGAGAATGACAAATCTAATGATGAAATCAAAAGATCAAGTGATTAGAACTACTAATAGCCTTAAACAATCAGTTTCTAACAGATCTAGCAAGTTTATAGTTCACAAACAATTAAACACACATGAAAACGTTTCTGGAAAACTGCAGGGCAAAATTGATGGAATATGAAGAGTTTAGAAACAACCTGATACAAAAGAGGCTCTGATACCACTTGATGCGTCCCTAGGTAGCTAAGAACAACAACCTTGGATCACTTTGTATGGGTTATGCGAATCAGGAGAGAATGGGAAGATGAACAGACAGACTCGAGTGTTGAGGTCAAGTATAGCCACAAGAGTGCTCGAAATTGAATGAAACTTAAGCAGCGGAAATATGAGAAGTTGATGAGTGTGATGGTGAGTTTTGAGCTCGACCCAACGAACGAGTGAGGGTAAACAAGTTTGAAGATGGAGACGAGTTTTCTGGTAATTTTGGTGAAGAACAATGGATTGAATCGAACTACTAAGAGATGTGAGAGTCTCTTAGTCGTATATCTCAAGAACTCTCTACATATTACACACCAAATAACACTCAAGAATGAGGATATTACACACCTCACAGATCAAACAAGTAAGGGAAATGTTTTTGATTAAAATGTTTGATGAAAATGAAAAAAACTATAGTTCTTACTACTTATAGTAAGCTCAGCCACGAAATGGGCTTTAGAAACAAGTGGGCTGAGAATACAAATGCCCAAAGAATCCTCTTAATGCCTTAGTAGAATTTAAGCCTTCTTTTCCCTTTCTTAAGCATGTTGTCAATGAGGAATTATGTAGAGTGTATGTTAACAAGCCTCGTTAAACACCTTGGTCAAGAAAACCCATTGGGACAAAACTAGATACAAAGAAAAGAGTGCAAGAACACACACCTCTCATTGACAACCCTTAGTCGGCTTGAATCACAACCAATGTGGTGGGATTAGCCATAGGACTAAGGTTGCTCTCGACTTGTATTAGCAACGTGCCAACAACCTATTCAAATAATCTTGCCTTAGCTCGAGTAATGGGTCCACTTGGCAGCTCCAAGTCCAAAGTAATCTTGCCTTAGCTTATTGTTGCTCCATTATCATATCATCTGATGCATCATTGAACCTTAAGCTGCTACCATAAATCTCCTTTGTCACTGAGTTCAGATCCATGATTTCACCATATTGTTGCATCTACACCATATTTTGTAATAAGGATGACTAGGAATATGTCTCGGTAAAGAATCATCCACACATACCAGTTTGTTTTTAGCATCCTAGGCAATAGTCATTACAAAAAAATAAGGGTATAAGTGACGTCCAATACCGTCGGTTGCCATCGGTTATGGCCTATAAGCGACGGGAACTGACAAAATATGCTCGTCGAATACGCGTCGTTGGTTATCGCGGTCCCGTCGGTTATATGCCGTTGGTGGCTGTCGGTTATATACCGTCAGTAGCTCTCGGTTCAAAGCTATCGGTTTCCATCGGTTTGTAGCCGTCGGTTGCCGTTGGTTCGTAGCCGTCGGATATTATCGGTTTGGTACCGTCGGTTTCTGTCGGTTTGTTATCGTTGGATCCTATCGGTTTGTTATCATCGGATCTTGTCGGTTTATTGCCGTCGGTTTCCGTCCGGTTTTCCTGTAGCTCCGTCCGGTTTTGCTCGAAGCTTTGACGGAGGTTCACAAGCTCTTCTCGCTCCCGCTGACTGAGCCCGAATCCCTGGCTGAGGTCAACACGGGTGGGCATCCTATTAGCGTCTACTAGCTTCCCAAGACCCAATCGTCGGCTCTTAGTACACGGTACTTCCTACATTGAATAAAACAAAAGGATGAACAAAATAAGTTATATTTTTAATTTTTAAAATTAATTTAAAAAAAAATTTACCTCCACGACGAATTGGTTGATCACGTCCCGAGGAACCTCCGTGGATGGTCCCGCTCCATCCTGAGTGAGTTGAGTCTGATGTTCCTCAATCCGATCCTCCACCCTCTCCACAACCTCTCGAATCTTTGGGTTGTCGATCGTCCCAGACTTTTTGCTTGTGTGACATGTCTTCATGAGTTTGAGGAAATCGGGTACGCACCCGTTTTTAATGGTCTGCACAACAAAACAAACATGGTTAAACAAATATTAACTGAATTAGATTTACAATATAACTTACCATCTTGCGCTCGATGCGAAACCTGAAGATTGAAATTTTATTTACCGTTGATATTTTAAAATTTGGTAAAATAAAATATTATATGTATTCTTACCATGTAGATCTCTCGTCCAACTTTGGATCTAGAGTCTTTAAATGGAAACGTCCCGGTTGAGTCAAAATATGCTCAATGGTCAAATGTTGTGGGGGGGGGGGTTGAAGTGGTGGGTCAGGCTGGGTATCATGCGCAGTCGGAGGACTCAGATGAGGAGAAAGGATCTCATCTGAATCACCATCCGCTGCTCGCATGCTCGGTGGGTACGTGCAATGGAAATCATCATATGATGTCCTGGTAAATTAAAAACTTTATGACACTAAAATATTTAAAACATAAGTATATAATAGGTAATATATTTTTATATATACTCCAAAAAATTTATTTATATAAATCATATTAAACCATTTAACTTCTTTTAATCAATTACAAAACATACATAACTAAATTTATAAATTGTAAATGTATCAAATAAATTAAAATTTTTATATTCATTTACATAGTATTTAATAAAATTTATAAATTTTTTAAATATTTGATTAAATACGTTTTATAAAGAAATAAATAATATATTTAAACAAACATATAAGTTTTTTTATTCATTTACATATTATATAATAAAACATATAAATTTTTTAAATTTTTAGTTAAATATGTTTTATAAATATATATATATATATATAAATTCGTACTAATATAAATTATATATATAAATATATATGATTAGTTTGATAAATATTGTGTATAAATGTATAAATAATTTATATACGATATATATATATATATATATATTAATTTCTATAAATATATATTATATATACATAATTAATTAGTTAAAAAAAATGAAAATATATATAGATTTTTAATATATGATATATATAAATTTTTATATTCACCAATATTTATATACACAAATGTTATAGGAAATTTTATACAATCATAATACATAAACTTGTAAAATTTGGTTTAAATTGTTTTGTTTAAGAAAACAATTGTTCTTATAAAAAAAAGTGTTCTTTATGAAAAAAAAATAGTTTTTTATAAATAAAAAATAGTTTTTTATAAATAAAAAAAAATTTGCAAATCATAGAAACAAATTGAAATCGACATGCAAACAACAATTTTGGGAATGAAACAAACCTATATTCCACTTATCTATCCGTTTCTATCAACTTAGATCAAAATCTTGTCAAAAATATTTTTTTGCAAAACTTAAAAATTGTAAAATTTCAAGAAACTTACATGATTTTAGGAAGGAGGAAGGGATTGAGAGTGGTTTCCACCGGATTTGGCCGCAAAAAGTGGTGGTTGCGCCTCTAATTTGAGAAAACATTTCGTGGAGGTTGAGAGAAAATGGAGGAAGAAAAGAGAAGAGGCTCGGGAAATGGAAAAGACCTTTTGCTGTCGGTTCCCGTCGATTAAACCGACGGTAATTTTAATTTTTTTAATTATATAATGTATATAAATTAATATATAATAAATATAGTTGGAATTAAACCGACGGGAATTATTAATTCTGACTATATTTATTATATATATTAATTTTTGTTAAATATATAATAAAAATTAAAACTCCGGTTTAACCAACGGGAACTGACGAGATTTAATATATTATATAAAAAATGCTTTATTAAAAAAATAATTTTTTTTTTAAGTTAGTAGAACACGTTTTGCATGCTACGTCACTGTTTATAACCAGAATTTAGGTGACTTGTCGGTTACCGTAGGTTGCACTCGGTTCAGTTCCTCTATATATGGTCACGAAATCAGAATCAGACCATCACAATCGCTTCCATCCATCAATATCTAACAAAAAATTTAAAATCGCAGTCCGTTATAGTTTCCAAATGTCGAACAATCGTCGTCGAGCTCGTGAAACACATGTGCCAGAAAGTCCACCGTACGACCAGTTCAATGTCGTGGAGGCTCCGCCAATTATTAAATTACAACAAACTCAACAAACGCAATACCGACAGCCACTAATCCCTGGCCCAGGCCGACTTGTCCAACTAGGTCTCTTTCAGAAAAAAGTGCATGATAAAAAGGTGTTGCGTAGTGAATGTTCCCAAGTTAGGCCAACATAGGACTTTATTCGTAAAGTGTATAATGAGCCACCCGCGTATGATTCTGATTTTAATAGTATTAGATGGACAACAATGATTGATTACCTAATATGTGAAGGTATTGCGTGGTATTAAAATTGTTAAATTTATTTAGATTTGTGCGTAAAATTGACTACCATCATGCATACATGTAGGTACATCAACTAATCGAACACCACCATTTTGGACACAGTTGGCTGATATCACATGCCCGTTGACCCAATTTGTAAAGTGAAAAAGGTAGGTGTGGAAATCTATATAATATTAACTTGACATTATTCGAATTGTATTTTTAAATTGTCGCGATAAATTGTAGGTTTTGGCAATTATTGCAACAAATTCCCCCAACGGCTTAGGAGATGCGACAGTTACACTTAAGGATCCATCAGGCACAATGACGGCAACTATGCATCAGCGTATTCCAGATGGACGAGTACAGAAATGCTACCGTTGTAGGTGTTGTGCTACTTCTACGCGATGTAGTTGTATGCTGTTTCTCGAGCAGGGTTATCAACATAAACATTGTGGCCCAAAACATCGTTACAGTATATCTTCTAATGACACACCGTGCATTTGTGTCTAAACTCAATTGATTCTCGTTCATTCACTTCGTGCACATGTAAACAGATAATCGGGGTTAATGAAATGGTGGGGCAGTACGAATCATACGTACCAGACTCAGAGGATGGGGGAGCTGATAAGAATAGTTCGTTTAAATATGCAAATGTACCAGACTCAGATGTAGATTAATGAATTTATGTTATGTACTTATTTTGTACTCCGCTTTTGCCGAGGTTTCTTTTAATGTTCCAGTGGAATAAGCTATATGCAATGTTGTTGTGTTGTGTTTTTTTAATGTGTTTTTATTACGTGTAATATCTAATATATTGATTTTTTTCACTGTGTGATTTGTGTTATAATGGACCGGTTAAATTTAATGTTAACTCAAATTAATAAATAATTAAACAAAAAGTAAGTACAATACATTTTAATTTATGATTTTAGCTAAGCACATCGCATGATGATCTTTTAAATTTATCAAAAGAACGATACATTTATATTATACAAGTCTCCAATTACATATATATTACTCTGAATCACTTCCATATTCATTTTGCTCATCGTTTGAACTCTCTTCGGACTCCCCGCCAAATTCGGGAACTTCAACGTTTGAACCATCATGTACGGTTTCGAATGCTTGGGAGGTCATATCGACACACAGGTCTACCCCGAGTGAACTCTCAATTGGGCCTAGTGTTCATGGAGAAGCTTGTTGCATTGGATCGTGCTCTGAATTACCATATAGTCTCCCTCTAAGAGTGGTTGTAGTCACGGTGATCCACCCATCTGACCGAGCTGAAACTCGTGGATATGGAAGATAAGTCACTTGATCAGTCTGCGATGCTTGTATGAATGGATCATACTTATCCAGCTTTCTTCTTGAGTTTACAGATGTGACACCAAACTCGTCAACACGTACACCGACTCCTAAGATAGGATTGTACTAGTCACAGTAGAAGACTATGCTCTTTAAACCAAGCAACCCAGGATATTAAACCTCCAATATCTCTTGCAACACTCCGTAGTAGACCATATCACTTGAGGTGGAACATATTTCGTAGTCACTTGTTGGTCTTTTCATTCCTGGTCTCAGAATCTTGAAAGCTTAACCACGAGTAAAGTACATAGGGTAGGCTTTAGTAACTAATAAAGGACCTGCAACAAAATCAACCAACCAGGTGGGAAATGTTGTTCCCATTTTTTCGACTTTTGTGACCTGTGATTTTTGGTTTTATGTTTATTACTTTAAGGTATGACCCAATAGAAAATTATAACAACATATTTTGTATTTTTGTAAACTCACATAAAATTTTAACCACTTCGTGAACTCGCCTTCTTTTGTTACTTGGAGTTGTTCATCTCTCAAATTAGGGTATGCTTCCCGAATTTGAGACATGTAAATACTACAAGAAAATGAATAATGGATTACTAATAAGGACATTCTATCAAATAATATATAAGCAATTACTACATACCTCTCAAGGTCACTGATTTCTAGGCAATTCGTTGCAATATACATATGCAAATGGTTTATCTCGTCGGAAGAAAGGGTTCTACGAATTGGTTTTCCACTTAGTCGGCCTATTTGGGAAAATATATCTAGTACAAAAGTTGGAGAAATTGGCCGCTCTCCTCCATCATCGTTGCGTGTTGGACGTCGAATTTTCGTCTGAACATTTGATGAAAATATAACGAAGCAAAGTTGGCAGTTTCTTCATTGATATATTGAGCGACAATTGAGCCTTCGACACGGCTCAAGTTTTTGACTTTCCTTTTCAACTTGAACATGAATCTTTCAAACGGATACATCCATCGATATTGTATTGGTCCGCCAAACTCTACGACACATGTCGAATATTCAATTCAAAAAGTATAGTAATCAAATAAATGAATCTGATCGTTTATGTATTTTGTAATTACCAGCTTCACGAGGTAGATGAATCGGAAGGTGTTCCATGACGTCAAAATAAGACGTGGGAAATATTTTCTCCAAATTGCATATGATTATAGGAATTTTATCATTCAGATTTTTTATTCCGTCTTCGGTGAGAGTCCGTGAGCAAAGATCACAAAAAAAGGCACCCAACCCTGATATAAATACGTAGTAAGGTTATTATAAACATAATATTAGTTTTTGATTTTCCTTTTATTTTAAGGTTCAGATATTACCTGCAAGCGCTTCATGTACATTTTTAGGCAATAGGTAGGCAAAAGCGAACGGAAAAAGTCTTTGCATTACGACATGGCAGTCATGACTCTTCATATTACAAAATTTTCCCTCGTTACTATCAATACAGTTTCGAAGGTTTGAAACATACCCATCTGGGAATTTGACCGAATTTTTTATCCAGTAAAAAAAAAAAGTGTATATTCCAAATTTGTCATTGTTAGTATAATTAAGTGGTTATTTAAAATTATAATCATTTATAAAGAGAGAGAAATCATTTTTACCTTTTTTCGTTACTTAAGCGAAATATAAGAACTGGCCCAACGTTGTTATTCCCTCGCAAATGCAGCGACTTCCTATCACATATATCTTATAAATCTAATTTTGATTTCAGATTGTCTTTTGTTTTTCCCGGTATATTCATAATTGTGTTACTTGAATTATCAAACACATTATTCTCAATGTGCATGACGTCTAAGCAGTGGCGAAGGAGGTGGTTCTTTCAGTAAGGCAACTCCCAGAAAATACTCTTCTTATGCCAATTGTGGTAGACCCCAACACCATCGACGAGGTAATGTCCATTTCCTCCACAAATCGGAGTTGACTCAGCACCAAAATCTCTCAGCTGCATTAATATTTGCGTCTCGTTGGTTTCTGGCGGTGGACCATACAAGACTTTTTTGTTTTTAGTAAACAACAACCTACTATGCCGATATGGATGATCCATAAGAAGAAACTGTCGATGACAATCGAACCACGATGTCTTCCGTCCATGTTTGAGTTAGAATGCTTCTGTGTTATCCTGACAGTGAGGACAAGCCAATTTCCCATGCATAGACCATCCCGACAGCATTCCATATGCTGGAAAATCGCTGATAGTCCACATCAACACACCTCTCATTTGGAAATTCTGTGCAGTAGAAACATCAAACGCTAATGTACCATTCTCCCATAGCTGATTTAATTCGTGAATTAGAGGTTGCAAAAATACATCAAGTGATCTCCGTGGATGATCGGGACCTGGTACAAAGACGGTCAAAAACAAAAACTCTTGTTTCATACACAGAGTTGGTGGCAGGTTATAAGGTGTTACAATCTCTGGTCAAACTGAATACGGTCTCCCATGTTTACCGAAAGGATTGAACCTGTCTGTGGAAAGCCCTAGATATACATTACTCGGTTCCTGAGTAAACTCGGGATAAAGTGCTTGGAACTGTTTCCATGTCTTTACGTCCGAAGGGTGTGTTATCTCACCGGCTGAAATATGTTCAAAATGCCATCTCATTGCGCCTGCTGTGCGATTTGACTGGTATAACCTCTTAAGTCTGTCTGCTAAAGGCAAATACCACATATTCTTGTATGGCACACGATTCCTCCCACTTGTATCTTGAAATCCAGGTTTACGACAAAAACGACAATGGATCTGGTCTGAATCCTCTCTCCAGAAGATCATACAATTGTCTTCACAAACATCAATTGTCTCATATGGTAATCCAAGCCCAGCAACCATTTTCTGGATGTCGTTGTACGATGCCGCGTATGTGTTATCAACAGGCAGCCATTTTCTTAAATGACCCGTTAGTGCGTCGTTACAGCTCTCCGGTAGATTGTAATCTGTTTTGATATTCATCATGTCAGCTTCACTCGACAACGGTGAAACGTCTTCACCACAACCATTGTACATGGGTTTATTCACAGCATCTAGGATACCAAAAAAAATTACGGGCACCGATATTTGGTTCCTCACCCCTCTTTCTAGCCGCTGTAAAAACTGGTACATCCTCTCTAAATGCATCGTTGACCATTTGAAATGTACCCACATTGTTTTCAGCCGTGATTGTGGTTTCTACACCTAAGCCACCTAATTCGCTTCTACCAAAATTAACATCTACTTCTTCATTAACCGAGTTACCTATATCCCCACCTAAACTACTATTACCAGCTCCGCTATAATTACCGTAGTTAATATTCGTACCATCTTCTCCATGCGAATACCATATTTTGTAACTCGGTAAAAACCCTCTATGGTATAGATGACTCCACACATTTTTAACAGGAATGAATTTCAAATTCTGACATGTGTTACACGGACAATATATCTTACCTGTTTCGAGCGTTACACGCCGATAAGCCGCGAACTCCATAAAGTTTCTTAGCCCGGCAGCATACTCTTCGGTTAATGTGCCAGTTGCTTCATCCATACGTGGTCCGTCCATACAAAATCGATCGCTATAGTTTGCCATCAAAATATTGGAGAGTAAATTTTGTTTTGTGTGATGGAGAGAAATGGAAGCCGTTCTAATATATTGAAGATATGAATTGACGGGAACCGATGGCTTCTTACTTCCACCAAATTTTCGGTTACAACAGCCAAACATATGCGAAACATTTGTATTAGTTTTAACCGATTGTCCGTCGGTTCCCGTAGGTAATTAAAATTAATTAAAAAATATTAAAAAAATAAAAATACTGTCAATTTTTGTCGATTTTAATTAAAATTAATTAAAAAATATTTAAAAAATAAAAATACCGTCGGTTTTCGTCGGTTTTAATTAAAATTAATTAAAAAATATTAAAAAATAAATACCATCGGTTTTCGTCGGTTTTAATTAAAGTTAATTTAAAAAGTAAAATTGCCGTCGGTAGCCGTCCGACGGACAATCTTCCGTCGTCGATTGCCGTCGGTTATATGAATCGACGGCAACCGACGGGATCTGTAACATCGGACACACTGAGGACATGCGACGTGTAAGATTTTCCGGTCAATTTCTGTCAGTTATGTGCCGTCGGTTATGCCTTTGTTTTCTTGTAGTGAGTAGTGGCCAGATTCCAAATGTTATAATTCGTTCAATTGAATACCTTAGATATGAGAAAGACTCTTCGATTGTCTCCACCTAAAAGGTGATAAACTGATTACTAGATTCCATCAAACTAGCATTTCTTCACTTGAATCATGAAGAATTCCATTGTTTTTGTTGAAAGAGGACATCGACTTTGTTGAAGAGTTCTTAACATCCTCAAGCGCCGGTGGGCTTGTCTCCCTCGTGTTTGTTTTTGTTGATTTCATAGATCTTGCTTCTTTTTTTGAATTAGATGTTGCACGACTCACAAATTTTGCATTACGGCGAATTGCAACCATGATTTGAGATAGAGTTTCGATGGAATAACCGAAACAAGGAAAAAGATTCAGCGGAAATTGTGAGTTAACCTTTCACAAACTGATTGACTTTGAAATCGACAAAACAGAAAGAAGAAATCGATACAAACGAAGAAAAGAAACATGATTTTGAGCAAAGAATCAAACGGAAAGTGAAAAAACAGATCGAATTCATTGAAATTGATTTCAACGCTCTGATACCATTTTACTAGAATGAACATGATTCAAGAAGAAATTGTAAAAGTGAAAAAATTCATTCATCGTTAATTTGTTTATGTTACAATCACTCTATTAGTAGACTGATTTATAGTTCGTTAACAATAGACTGGTTTCTGGTTTATCAGACATTGAAGTAAACCAAGATTCAATTTGACTATTAGACATATAGCCATATTTCTATCTAGCATGATAATTTCTTGCTTGGGTCCAGTATAAAATTTTATTAGGTGTATACATTACCAGAAATGGGAAAAAGAGAGAGAGAGAGAAAAGTACATCGAGTAAACAAAAAAATAGTCGACAGACTAAACTCGAACCCAAAGTGATTTATAACAATTAACACAGCATAACTTTCATCCAAACGTGATCATAGTGTATATATATATATGAAGTAACTTAGACACATAATTACCACACAAAAAAAGTAACTTAGAGAATTGTCAAACAGTTGCGTAGTTAAAAACGAGGAGAAAGTCAAATGGGAATGGATCTAGAGACTTTAGGATAAACACGCCTCGCCGGATGACCCATAATACGTCGACCCTTTCTGTGTTTAAAGATATAAACCACCGCACCAACTGGCCACTCGATGATCCCGGTAATCAGAAAAGCCACGAACCCCAAAGTTGGTCCAACCACTTTGCACCGACACGGATTTTACCTCGTTCCGCACTGAACACACTCCGGAAACGCCATCTTTTTAAGAACACAGAGTTAACTATTTATTTGTAGTTATTTTTGGAGAAAATTAGATTCAAGCAAGATATGTATATGGGATTTGTTTGAAGATTTGATTGATGAGAGACGCATCTTTATAGAGAGACGAATCACTTGAATTTTTCTTTTTAATATCTCTCTTGTTTCCACGTAGGGTCAATGTATTTCTATTTTAATAGTTATAGATATTTCTAAGTCGGCTTGTTATTACTTTATTATTGTTCTTGAGTTTCTGAGTTTGAAAACAGGTGTCAATAATATAGACACGCTCTAGGACAGCACAAAGGTGGCCATACACGTGGCGTAATATAATTGGTGTGAGTGTTAAACCATTCCATAGTGTTAGGCTTTTTTTTTATCCAGATGACTATGTCGACTACCGACGTGACACGACTATGAGTTACGTATGTTAATTTAAAGCTTTAAGTTAAGTCAGATAGATCATCGATTGAGAGATTTAATATAAAGAACTGATTGCTATATGACCTCTTCATCGATTTGACAAAATTATAAAGAACTGATTGCTATATGACCTCTTCATCGATTTGTATATAATCTTATTATTTCCTTAAATATTTGCCACTCGTAAAACCGTTAAGATTGAAAAAGATAAAATCTTTAGATAAAAACCATGGTATAATCTTGATTGGAGGAGATTGAAGACCAGGAACCATAAGATCACAGCTACTACTTAAAAAGCACATTCTTCACGTCAAGCGAGCCTTAGGGCTAATCTCTTGCAACTTTACGACATGGAGATATTCGTTCAGACTCGTCTCTAGGAGCAGTAACTATTATAAAAAAGTTGGCAATTTACAGTGGAGTCGCAAATCGTCTTTTGCCACATTACTGCGACATCATCCTTTTTGTCGCAAATGGTGAGTCGCAAATCATATTCTTCATAGTGATGTCGCAAACATTGCGACGTTATGTGATCGTCGCAAACCTGCAATGGAATTGGGTCTCCCAGAGTCGTCCGCGATGTGCGAATCCGTTGCGAGGCAGCCATTGCGAATCCTTTGCGAGCCAGCCATTGCGAATCCTTTGCGAGCCAGGATCTGCGAGTCTGTTGCGAGGTACCTTCTGCGAGGTCTTTGCAAAGCCTCTTATGCGAGACACTTGCGAGAGACCCTCTGCGAGTCCTTTGCGACGGCCTAGGAAAAAAGTATTTTTTTAATTTAAAAATATAATTAATTAGAAAATAAAATATATTTAAATTATTTAATAAATTATTTAAATAGAAAATAAAATATATTTGAATTATTTAATAAATTATTTAATTTGGTTCTTTTTTGCGGTTGATAGTACGGTAGATCTAGTGCTCTCATCACCGCAATATTGGGTCAGCTCCTGCATCTTCGTAGTGACCTCGTTGTAGATCCTCTCGGCCCTCTTGTCGACAAAGACTCCAACCTTGTTCTGTTTCGTCTGGTAGAGAGTCTCTACCAGATCAGGGTGAAGATCCTCTGTTTCTTCTTGTTGAAAATATTGAAGAAGTATATATTATTGAATAAAATTTTATATAATGTAGTGGAAATATATTGAACGAAATTTTTACCTTCTTGCGGACTCGGCCCTTGAACGAAGTCTATCCCGAGCAATGCTTGTGTGGACCGTTGCAATAAGGATGAGTTAATCGTGCCGCCCACGCACTTGCACTCTTCTTCTTTGACTTCGGATCTTGCCAATAGCGAACAAGACTGTCCCAAACACTTGTGTCGAACCATCTGGGCATTGCATCATTGTCGTGTGTCCTCCATTTAGCCTTCCAACGGCCAACCTGGTCACACAAGCGACTCTTCAACACCTCCTCGAACTTGTTATGGGCTTCACCCTTAATCGAGGGACTCTAGTAATAACGTTGCTACAAGGAAATAAATCTGTGACTTAAAAATTGTGGTACAAAATATGAAAAAGAACTAAACTAATAAAAAAACTTACCGCAAAAGTTTAGAACCATCTATCAACGATGTGGTTTAGGACTTGCGTAAAATTAGCGTGCGGTTTCTTGAAATCCTTTTCAAAGATTTCCCGCACGGCAGTCGCCAGTTCCCCGTCATCATTGAACCTACCATTTTAAACCCAAAAAAAAATTGAATTTGTTTTACTAAATTTATAATTTCATAAAATACAAAAGAGTTTTCGGCGGACGCTGTGGAACGAGATTAGTAAGATAGTGGTGGTTCGGCTCGCTCAGAATATTCTCGATAGTCATCTGCGCAACAATCTCGGGCACTAACGGCTCGTACACATTGGAAGCAGGCGGTGCAGAATCAATCTCTCGTATAGGGGTGAAGCCCGACCGAGAGCTGAAACTACCACCGGACGTCGACGGGACAAATCTCCAGCTGGGAGACGGCGTAAGCTGAGATCTGCCCTCTCCGCGAGACGTCTGCGGTTGCGATCCGAGAGGCGTATGTGGGTTTTAATTATTTGCGATGCCAGTATGACGTGATGAAGTATAAGAGAAGAAGAAATGAGGTGGTTTGGGTTTTAATTAAAACCCGAGCCTTGCAAAGCCCATGCGACATGTTTGCGACGTCCAAATATTTGCAACGCCACTGCGACGAGAGGTTTAGTGGTACGTTGCAGAAGTGTCGCAATGTTGCAATATGACACAAACGAAATACGTTGCACATATACGTGATTGAAAATACTTGTACAACATGTTCGGGATTGATTTCGAGAATTAAACGTATTGAATGTAATTGATGAATGATTATCGATGTATTCCTGGCCTCTACGAATTGCACTTTGATACGTTGTTATGGAAGTCGGTTTTTTTTTGGGGTAAGGTTGGGTTTTAGCGGTTACACCTATCTGGTTTCAGTGCTTTGCGAGGCCACTGCAATTTTCTATGACATGACCTTGCAATGAACTTGCAAAACACTTAAACGGAAACAAAATGAAGAACAGTGCGTAGATACGTGGTTGCAAACACTTATATAACATTGTCGGTTTTATGGAGACTTATACGTAGATAATGAGATTAATACATAGCGGACTTGCAAAACAGTTAGACGAAGAATAAACAAAGTGCGTTGCACATATGATTAAAAATATGTATACAACATATTCGGGATTCAATCCGAGAATTAAACGTAGTGAATGTAATTAATGAATGATTAATGATGTATTCTCTCGGCCTTTACGAATCTTACTTTGATACGTTGTTAAGGAAGTCAATTTTTTTTTTGGGGTATGGATGGGGTTTAGCGGTTTAACCTTTCCGGTTTCAGTTCTTTGCGATATCACTGCAACGTTCTATGACCCGGCCTCGCAATGGACTCACAGTTTGCGACGTACTGGCACAGGACGTCGCAGTGGACTCGCAAATGCTGGTTTAAAAAAAATAAAAATTCATTGAAGATACAACAAAATATAAGCTACAACAACATAATTATTTTCATTATCAGAATTTTCATTCTCCGTGTTTTGTTCATCCTCTGTCTCTTCGAACTCGTCACAATCCGCATTTTCATGCCCTGAGTCATCATAAACAATGTCTTCTACTTCTTGTTGTGAATGTATGATATCTTCTTTGGATTCGACAGCTATAGAAACACCTGATGCTCTTTCTTGTTACATAGCCACATCGTCGACTTTCCCGACAATACGACCTCTTGGATTCACTTTTATCAAAGATAGTCATGTTTCACGTCTTTGCTTTATACGAGGATAATGAATAAAACACACTTTTTCTGCTTAACATGCTAGAATAAAATGGTCAAACTTCGAATATGTTTGGCTTCCATTTCCATCAGTTACCCTTAACTGGTTAGTACACACTCCTCGACCAACCGTTATATTGTACCAATAAAATTGGAATAAAATGCATCTCAGTCCAAGAACTCCTGGATATGTGATTTCTATAATTTTGTTCAAAATACTGTAGAAGTCTGCTTCACATGGCATGTGGATTCCATAATTTGCGGTATATAGTTGTGAGCTGCACGACAGTACATGTGGTTTTCTCAGTATTCTTCCTTTATTTTTCTAGCAAGTCTTTCGATCTGAGTGAAGATATCTAGAACAACTACGGCATATGATAGTGCAACCCCTCCATCATCATATCGTCCTACCTAGGTTCTTTTGGTTTTGACGGTTGGAATAAAGTAATATGAAGTGAAATGAGATGTTTCCTCTATCAAACTTCCTGCAATGATCGATCCTTATACTTTTGCTTGATTTTTGACCTTTCTTTTTAGATGTCCCATGAATTGCTCAAATGGGTACATCCATCGAAATTGTACGGGACCATCAAGAGCTGCTTCATGAGGTAGGTGGATTGGAAGATGTTCCATCATGTCAAAAAAAAGGGTGGAAAGATTTTTTCTAAATTACAGAGCAACACCGGGATATTAGTTTCTAATTGAGGTATGTTATCGTCTGTTAGTGTTCGTATACATAGATCCCTGAAAAATGCTCCAATTCTACAAGTTGATACTAATTAAATATATATAATTTCATACAATATGGACAAAATAACCTTCCATATGTAGTCCATCCAGACAACGTTTTGTATGCAGGAAAGTCACTTACCGTCCACAATAAAACTGCATGCATTTTGAAATTCTGCTGCTGCGAGAAATCAAATGTGTGAACACCTCTATACCAACTGTTTCAGCTCGTGAATCAGAGGTTGCAGGACACATCAAGAGATCGCTTAGGATGACTAAGACCTGACACTAGAATAGTCATAAACAAGAATTTGGTTTGCATGCACAAATCAGGTGGAAGATTGTATGGTGTCAATATGACAAGCCATATAGAATATTGTCTCCTAGACAAACCAAATGGACTAAATCCATATGTGCATAAACCAAGATAAACATTTCTAGACTTTTTAGCAAAGTCAGAATGTACCGTCTGAAAGTGTTTCTAGGCTTTTGTATCTGATGGATGTGTAACCTCCCCATCGTTTGTTGTATGTTCTGCATGTCATCTCATTGTCGCTGATGTCCTTTCCGATTGGTATAGTCGTTTCAATCTATCAGTGATTGGCAAATACCACATACGTTTGTATGAGACACGAGTTCTTCCACCTGTTGCTCGATATCTCGACTTCCTGCAACTTATCATCGTCTTTCTAGAAAATCATGCAAATATCAATGGAAACATCAATCATTTCGGATAGTAATCGAAGACCTACCACTAACTTCTGCATTTCTTAATAACTCTCAACAGAATTATTATCTGCTGGCAAATACTCTTTAAACGCATCCACTAATTTGTTCATACTTCTCTCAGTTATGTTTCCTTTACTTTTAATAGACATCAACCTAGATGCTAATGACAGTTTAGATAGACCTTCTATACATCCCTCATAGATAGGTTGATTTGCAGCATCTAGCATATCATAAAATTGTTTCGCTTCAGCGTTAGGTTCTTCAATAGTATTTTCACTGACAACCGCAATAGATCCATGATATGCATCTGTAACCATATCATGATACCTATTACCTTATAGATACTTATAATTTTCAAACATATTTTCATCATAATTATAATTAGCATTATAACTAGGTTGATCATCACCACCAACATTCATACTACTACTTCATGCACCAAGACTATACCCCTCCCCATGTGAAAATCATACATAATAGTTCGGACTAAATCTTCTATTATATACATGATGTTTCACCATATCAATATTCAAATATTTGGTGTTCCCACTGTTTACACATGGACAAAAGATGTTACAGTCATTCAGAGTAAATGGGTTATTAGCCACCTGGTTAATGAATGCTCGCAACCCTTCTAGAACCTCTTTCGTCACTTATCCGGTCTCCAAATATTTTCGATTATACATCCATCGTCGTAATGTGAACATTTCGTATTCCGACGTTATTTATTTTTCTACTATGGACTTGAGATAGAAGTAAATAACATCGCACATACATCTCAAGTGTCTTGCAATTTTTCTAGGGAAAACACGCATCGCAACTTCATTGCAATTTTTCTAGTGAGTTGTGAGGCCGGTTTCTTACTCGCCAATGCCTTGAAAACCCATCCCAGCTGCATCGCAAAATTGCGAGATAAGGTTTTGTTGCAATATTGCGACATGATTGCGAGATCAATCAATTTCTCGTAACCGCGTCGCACTTGCGCATTTGCGTAGCAAATTTGTTACAGATAATTTTCCTTACAAAATGACGTTGCAAATGACATGTTTTCTTGTAGTGAACATACCCATTGCCTAGGGTTTATAATTTATAAGAATCCAAAAAAAAATTATATTGTAAAATATGAAAAAAAAAAATTATTAGATTAAAAGGGCCCATTTGAAAAAAAAAGTCCAAACTTTTTTAAAAAAAACCTCGTTAATTACTAAAATTTTGGACCTTTTAAAATTTTAGACTCTTTTAAATTATGTCTTAACAGAAAAGAATTTTGGGCTCCTTTAAATTATGTCTTAACAGAAAAAATAATTTTAGGCCCCTTAGAATTTAACATAGTGTAGATAAAATTTATTTGTTCATTTTTTGCTTAGGGTACTTAAATTATATAAGACGGGCTATATTCGTTATATCCCTTGCTACACCAACGAATGAGTTTCTTTATACATTCTTCTACTTCTATCAAAAATTCAAATAGATAAATTGTAACAACACAGACAAGAGAAAATCAACAAGAACACATCCTCATCATGATGAAATAGAAAATCGCGAGTCATCTTCTACTATTTGCACTTAGTCAAATCTAGATAATCAAATTAAACAATAAGCAAACCTAGATGACCACATCACTTAACCTAATAAACATTGAGATTAACAACTTCGAAAACTTACAATTTCTTGCGAATCCTCTTCAACAGTTTTGGCAATTTCTGGCAATTTCAAAAATTGTTTTCTCCAAACTGAAATCATAAAAAAAGTTGAATGGAGCTTTGATTTCATAAAAAAAAAAGAATCAATCGATAAATTTTATGAGATAGGAGAAATACCTTAAACCAATCAGTCACAAACTAAAAACTAGGACAAAATCAAGCTCATATTACACACGATGAACCAATTGGAGAAGATAAACTCGAATATCAAAAAAGTATCGAGTTGTAAATATCTGATTTAGGGTTTCGAAAGGGAAAAAATAAATTCGGTCTATTTTTGGTTTTGTTTTTGTTTTGGCATAAGTAAAAAACTTAAGACCCTCGCAAATTAATTTTAAGTATAAAAATTCTTCCTCCAAACGGATTTTTTTTCCGCTCTGCTATTAATTGGCTTAGCATTCAGTTAACGCTATGATATAGATACCAAATTTTATAAATTATTTACGGTAGTAGTTTTGAAAATGACGCTATTACATAATGCTATCAATACCCTTTTTTGTAGTGGTACAACTCTTTGAAAAACACGAGTTGTATATGTTTGTTTACTGTAATTATAATAGACTTGTTTTAATTAGGTTAGAGCTTTAAGCCTCTGTGGATAGAAGTGATATCCTCATAAAATATTTATACACACTCCTCACTTTTTTCTCTTTTCCAGATCAGATCGAGGTTCGTGAGTAGCTGGTTCAAATCTCCCATTTATTTCAAGTTATTTTTGGTTTTATTTTTCTTATTTTAAAATGACATTTTTCAATTAATTTTCTTTTTTTCAAACATTTTAATTTAATATATTTATGTAAAACTTGAGATCATATTTGAATTGAATTTAATAAAGTATTGTTTGGTACTAAAAAAATATGTTATCTCACAAATTGGGAGACGGGTGTTACAAGTGGTATCAGGGCGAAAGTTAAAGGCAAGCCAGTTCTATTCTGGAAGGCTAAGATAAAAATGAAATTTATTTTTTTAGAAAAACAAGGGTTTTCACATTTTGAAAAAAAGATATGTTTTTGGGAGGACTTGAACTTAATTTATTTTCCTTTTGGTTGTTTAGTTTCTTCATGCATTTCAAAGAAGTGCCTTAGGTTTGGTTTTAGGCAAGTTTAGTCAGCGATAGCAAGTCATTGAGATTCGAGAATTGTTTCTTAGGAAAGAAGAGGAGATGAGTTCATCATTGAGTTGGAGCCAGGGACTGCCCCAGTCTCAAGAGCTCCTTATCGTTTAGCCACATCAGAGCCAAGGACTGCCCCAATTCATGAATATGGTAAATAACTTTATGATTCCTCAACTGCCTAGATGCATAAGCAATAACCTGACCTTCCTGCATAAGCACACAATCTAGTCCAGTTTTTGACGCATCTGTATAAACCACATATTGTACACCTATTCTTGGTAATACCAACACATGCGTCTTAGTCAAGCGCTATTTCAATATCCCAAAACTCTTCTCACACGCTTCTGACTATTCAAATCGTGCATCCCTACACGTGAGATGTGTCAATGGCTTGGCTAGACTTGCTAAACCTTCCACAAATTTCTGGTAATAACCAGTAAGCCCTAGAAAGCTACGAACCTCAATAACATTCTTAGGTATAGGCCATTCTGTTATTGTGTTGATCTTCTTTGGATCTACAACAACTCCTCTATGTGACACAATGTGGCCTAAAAATCTAATATGTATGTGCAAGATGATGCACTTCGATAACTTACAATTGTTGATCCCTCAATGTTTGCAACACGATCCTTAGGTGTTCAAAATGCTCCTCCATACTCTTGGAATAAATCAGAATGTCATCAATGAACACAAGGACAAAATTGTCCAGATATTCCCGGAACACGTTATTCATAAGCTTCATAAAAGCGACATGGGCATACTTCAATCTAAAAGGCATCACTGTGAACTCATAATGCCCATAATGTATCCTGAATGTGGTTTTTCTGATGTTCTCTCTAGCAATAGCAATCTGATGATAACCTGATGTCAAACCAATCTTCGAAAACCATGATGCTCCTTGTAACTGATCTAATAACTCATCAATCTGAGGCAGAGAAAACTTGTTCTTGATGGTCCTCTTTTAGCCTGCATAGTTTATGCAAAGTTTGAAGCCACCATCCTTCTTCTTCACAAACAACACATGAGCTCCCCATGGTGTACTACTGGGTCTAATGAGCTCATGTGTTGTTTGTGAAGAAGAAGGATGGTGGCTTCAAACTTTGCATAAACTATGCAGGCTAAAAGAGGACCATCAAGAACAGGTTTTCTCTACCTCAGATTGATGAGTTATTAGATCAGTTACAAGGAGCATCATGGTTTTCGAAGATTGGTTTGACATCAGGTTATCATCAGATTGCTATTGCTAGAGAGAACATCAGAAAAACCACGTTCAGGACACATTATGGGCATTATGAGTTCACAGTGATGCCTTTTAGATTGAAGTATGCCCATGTCGCTTTTATGAAGCTTATGAATAACGTTTTCCGGGAATATCTGGACAATTTTGTCCTTGTGTTCATTGATGACATTCTGATTTATTCCAAGAGTATGGAGGAGCATATTGAACACCTAAGGATCGTGTTGCAAACATTGAGGGATCAACAATTGTAAGTTATCGAAGTGCATCATCTTGCACATACATATTAGATTTTTATGCCACATTGTGTCACATAGAGGAGTTGTTGTAGATCCAAAGAAGATCAACACAATAACAGAATGGCCTATACCTAAGAATGTTATTGAGGTCTGTAGCTTTCTAGGGCTTACTGGTTATTACCAGAAATTTGTGGAAGGTTTAGCAAGTCTAGCCAAGCCATTGACACATCTCACGTGTAGGGATGCACGATTTGAATAGTCAGAAGCGTGTGAGAAGAGTTTTGGGATATTGAAATAGCGCTTGACTAAGACGCATGTGTTGGTATTACCAAGAGTAGGTGTACAATATGTGGTTTATACAGATGCGTCGAAAACTGAACTGGGTTGTGTGCTTATGCAGGAAGGTCAGGTTATTGCTTATGCATCTAGGCAGTTGAGGAATCATAAAGTTATTTACCATATTCATGAATTGGAGCTTGCAGCAGTGATATTTGCTCTTAAGGTTTGGAGAGCATACTTGTATGGAGAAAGATACAAGTGTTTCCTGACTATAAAGGTCTGAAGTATATCTACACTCAGGTAGACCTAAATCTCAGACAGAGGAGCTAGGTAGAGTTACTAGAAGACTATGACTTGGATATTGCTTACCATCCGGGAAAAGCAAATTCGGTAGCAGATGCATTGGGCAGGAGGAGGAGTGTAGCATCAAGCCCAAAGGAAGTACAAGAGCTGGCAGTTGTGTTATCTAGCCTCATGATTTGTGAATTTTCTGTTGAGGATGATGTTATGGGCCTGAAAGCAGTAAATTAGGTGGACTTCCTATGGAGGATTCGCTAGGCACAGAAAAAGGATATTGCCTTACTGAAGTCAATTGAGATTGGAGTTGTGGGTTTTGAGACCACGGAGAATGGGACTTATATCTTCAGAGGTCGAGTTTGTGTTCCTGATGACAAAGATCTGAAGGAAAAGATCTTGAAGCAAAGCACATCAGTCACGTTTCTCAATTCATCTAGGTTTTACCAAGATGTATCGGGATCTGAAGCGGTATTACTATTGGAGTGGGATGAAGCGAGAAGTAGCAGACTGGGTAACAAAGTGCACGACTTGTCAGTTGGTAAAGGCACAACATCAGGTACCGAGTGGACTTCTACAGAGATTACCATTACCGAAATAGAAATGGAATATGGTGATTATGGACTTCATTACTAGACTTCTGAGAACATTAAATAAGCGGAATGCAATTTGGGTAATTGTATATCGACTTACCAAATCTGCTCATTTTCTGGCAATCAGCAAAACAGACACAACAGATCCCTTAGCTCTGAGGTACGTTGATGAGATCGTCAGACTGCATGACGTTCTAGTAAGCATTATTTCTGATAGAGACTCCAAGTTTACATTAGAGTTTTGGGGTGCATTTCAGAAAGCTTTAGGGACTAAAGTGCAGTTGAGCACATGATACCATCCTCGAAAATATGGTCAGTTAGAGCGAACGATTCAGACATTAGAGGATAAACTTAGAGCTTGTACGTTGGATTGGGGAGGTCGTTGGGAACGATACTTACCTTTGGCAGATTTGCTTATAATAACAGTTACCATACAAGTATAAGCATGCTATCATTTGAGGCTCTTTATTGATGGCCTTGTTGCACCCCACTTTGTTGGACAGAAGTGGTGGAGCGTCAAGATATGGAACATGCGATCGTTCTAGAGACAAGTGAACATGTGAAGATCCTTAAGAGGAGGTTGACAAAAGCTCATGATCGTAAGAAATGCTATACAGATAAAAGACGAAAAAATTTAGAGTTTGAAGTAGGAGACTTGGTGTACCTGAAGATGAGGATGTTTAGAGGAATGGACTGTTGGGCTAAAAAAGGGAAACTCAAGCCAAGGTATTTGGGTCCCTACCCCATCACAAAATGAATTGGAGCTGTTGCCTATCGTCTTGAGTTACCACCAGAGCTTGTAGCTTTCATGATGTTTTCCATGTGTATGTGCTCAGGAAGGTAGTCACAGAGCCAAAGCTCATTATCTCGTAGCCACTAGAAGACTTATATTCTTATTTATCGGTGAGAGAAAAGCAGGTAACAATCATAAACAGACGAGAGGTTAACTCCAAGAATAAGAAAAGTAAGACCATTCAGATTAGTTGGGAGAGAGATGGGATCCAAGAGTTGTCATGGGAGTCAAAGAAGGAAATGTGAGAGGATTACCTAGAGTTCTTTAAGAAAAAAAGTGAGAGAACTAGGAATGATGAATTCGGGGACGAATTCCTAAAAGTGAGAGAATTGTGAGACCCAAATCTGAAATTTTTGAACCAAATATGTGGCCCATAAAGCCCATTAAGAGTGATAATTTGAATTTAAAGTAGAGGGAGAATTTGTTGAGAAAATAAAGAAGAGATAAGATCATCTCAATTTTATACCTAGTCTTCCTCATATCTCTCTTATTTCATTTTATTTTTAATGCCGCCTAAGCTTCATTCTCTCCTCACGTTGTCAATCTCGAAATTCCAAGTCACGATTTTTGTTGCCGGAATTCATAGAGCCACTTACCAAAGCCTCAACTGGTAAGAAAGACCAGCCCGACTTGCTTACTTTCTTGGCTTTTCGTTGTTTTATAACTCAAATTATGATCACAAACTTTGCAGATCTGGATATATCGTGTTTCTAGGAGATCGTAGCTTCAAACCACTCATCAATCAAAGTTATATTAAGTGAGTTATGCGCAATTTAAGGTAAAAGGTCGAATCTGATTTATGTTTTAGACTTAAAGAAATTATGAGTTTTTGTTCTAAAATATGTGTTCAACTTGGATTATTTAAGAACAATTTTCGAATAGATATGTGCAAGAAAGGCTAGATAGAAGTTGGTTCTGGATAGAGGACGTACCCAAGAAGTCAACGGTACCATCAGAACTTTTGTTCTCGGTAAGATACGTTCTGTAAAGGCGTTGCTTTCTCTGCAAGAATCATATGTGTTTCTGCCTGATGAACCCTAATTCATGTCTGTTGCTTTTGCATGAAGGTATCTGCTGGGATTTCTCCTGTGTTTTTCTGTTTGTCACCAGCGAATCAAGGTGAGGACGTGATCTGCGAGTTTTATTGTTTTTAGTTTAATTAAATTTAGTTTATTTAGATATTAAATACTTATTTAAAATATTTTAATAAATTTAAGTATAAATATTATATTATATAGATAATAATTTATGAATTTTTATGATGGTTTGAAAATAGGATAATTGTTTGAATTATAATATATAATAAATTAATATATTTAAGTATTTGAATATTGTTGTGTTGTGACATCTCGTGAGAGATGAAATATTTTAAGTGGTTAAAGAAAAAGAAAATCAATTATTTAAAGTATGTTGGAGCTGTCTCTTAAATAGTTGTGATGCGGAATAAATAATTGGCTATGGACCAGCATTCCTGTAGAAAAGAGACAGATAGTCAGAAGTTAACTGACGGGAACACTTCAGCCCAAAAACACTGACGAGTTAGGAAAAATCTAGCTATGGGTCGTACTCTCCCAACCAAGGGCTCTGAAGCTATCTAGAGGATGGTTGAGCCGATGTGTGTAGAATCGGCTGCTATTGGCAAACCGACATGTTTGGTATAATTCGTTGAAAAACACGAATTGTATATGTTTGCTTAATGTGATTAAGATAAACTTGTTTT
Organism: Lepidium didymum; assembly: GCA_963920545.1. Taxonomy (NCBI): domain Eukaryota; kingdom Viridiplantae; phylum Streptophyta; class Magnoliopsida; order Brassicales; family Brassicaceae; genus Lepidium; species Lepidium didymum. The sequence goes on from OY986996.1 coordinate 13,877,111, forward strand.
AATTAGGGTAGAACTTTAAGACTCAGTGGACATATGTGATCTACTCAGTAAGTATTTATAGTTACTTCCCCTTGTTTTTCCTTGTTCCAGATTAGACCGAAGTTCGTGAGTAGCTGGTGCAAATTATTTTTGGTTTTATTTTCTTCTTTTTAAATGACATATTTCATTTATTTTTCTTTATTTTAAATATTTTTATTTAATAAATTTTTGATTTGGGACCATATTTGAATGAAAATTAATAAAATATTGTTTTATGCTAAATAACATGTTGTCTCAAAAGTTGGAAGACGGGTGTTATAATTATTATCATCATCATTGGCTCTATGGATTTCTTGATATCATTTACTCTATTTGAAAACAAAAGACTCTGTTAATCAGAGATCGGGTGCAGTAGAATATGATCAACGTAACTGATCTACTGTTTGTATAATTTTCATTGAATGCTTAGTAGTTAGGGCAATGGGGGAGACACACAACCTCCGTGACAGAGCAATCCCCTATATATAAACGAGCCATTCCTTACAATAAAACACATTATTTTTGTACATCTTTACGAAAAAAATTACGCTTAGAAAACTAAAAAACACACACTCCAAATTATTATGTCGCTCTTTACCCTACTAGTTTTGTTCTTCAACGATTCCGATGATTATCAGAATGATCATTGCGATGAAGGTTATGTGGAACCAACGACGGATCTAGAACAAATTTTTATTAGGTGCAAAAGATTGATAAATACTAATATCTTAAATCATATATCATATGTGTAATAAAAAAAATTAGTTTTAAAATAAATGAAGATAAAAATATATATCCATTTTACTAGAATTATTTATTGAAATTGTGGTATAATTTATCATAGAAAACAAGAGAATTGTAACAAAAAAATTAATGATAAGTATTATGCAAAGCTTATGCAAGTATTATGCAAAACAAATATAGTATTTTGTATTAAAAATACAATTCAATTGGAAAGAAAGTAAAACTCATGAAAATTATTTAAATATTACAGAAAAATATGTAATTATAAGTTTTTGATCCAAATATAAAGGAAAAATATTGAAGGGGTGAAAAGAAATGAAGTGAATAAGTGCATAATTAGTATCCTACAAAAATTAGCATTAAAATATAAAAATTCTATATGGTGCACTTGCACCACTTGACCGTCTCGTCACTTCCACCACCGTCTTCATCATCTTCGTTATCTTCCTGGACTCATCTTCTTCATAGACTCCATCTTCTTCGTAAGCTTCGTTTCACTCTCTTCATCGAACTTATAGTCAGATCATGGTGACCCGGAAGCTGATCGTATGTGTTACGGAGAAATCTATAACCGTTTAAGTATTCCTTATCGTCATCCTGATCATCATCGTCAGATTCGCTCCAGGGATCGATGTCGGGCTCATCATCGCCGGTTGGTACAATGAAATCTGTAAACCAACTGAATAGCATGAAGAAAACTAATAGAACCATAGCTATTTTCTAAAAATTTTTTTATTTTTTATACAGAATCTTGCAGAATTATTTAAAATCAAATAGTAATAATGAATTTTGCTGAATGTGAAATCTAGTGAATTTTTTTATAATTAAATCGACAAAATCCAATTCATAGTCAAAATCTGCCCTAGAATTCCATTTAAGTTATTTCGGGTAGTGGGTTAAACTCTTGATGCTAGATTTATATAGCAAAAAAATAAATATTGGAAATTCGAACTAAACCAAATCCGAACCAAAATAAGTGAAATATAATAATACATGTACATATTATTTATAGATAATTGGATATTTTATTTAAAGTATTTTTTTTTTGTCAACCTTACTCATTGGAATTTGATCAACAAGACCTGATTTATTGTCTAAATGTTCAAATTAGAACTAGTGGGATTCGAACTCTTCACCTGGTGCCTAGATAAATCAGGGGCAAGCTAACTGGATCACCTGCTTTTTGGCAAGTATTTCTTATTTAAAAGATATAAAAGACTAATCGAATAAATCATTATTAATATTAAAAATATAGACAAAATTAAAAATCTAAACTAATGAATCATTTTTAATATGTTTATTATTTAACTATTAATTAAAGAAAGTAATCATTGTGGAATTGAACAAATATTTACTGGTAACTGAATATATAGTATTAAAAGAACAAAAAGAAAGTAAAAAAAAATTAAACTACATTCCACTTCTTCCTCAAATGCAACTGGTGTGAGCTAAAAAAAAAATGTGGAATACAAAAATTTCACTTATTAACTATATTCCACAAATACCATTTAGTACCATAGAAGTGTTAGGGTATTCGTTGTTATAAAAGAAGTTGTTTGTATATATTAAACAAACCCATGCAACCTATAGTATTGGAAATATTTAATGTGCATGTCGCCATTTGGCTTTATTACTTTTAACTTATAATTCTTTATTACTTGGTTTCACATAAAAACTTCTTTGAACGGTATAAAAAAACAATGTTTAGATTAGATGAGAGATGGTGTGTGTGGTATGCAGAGTGATCGCAACCCTAAACATAAAATAATAAAACAATGAATGAGCTAGTGAGTAATTCACGTGCCAATACGTGGGATGATAAGGTCTACTAAATTCATTTTACTTTTTGTATTATGTGTGTGTAAATTTTTTATTGTTTCCTTTCTATTTCACTTTACTCGAATCCACTTTTTTTTGTTATACTAATAATTAATCAACAAAACAATGAATCAAACAACTAAAACACGTGTCTCTGTCAAGCAATAAATGATAAAGTATAGTTCAAAGAGTGTGATTGGTAATGACTTTGGTTGCTCTAGAAAGCAAAAATAGTTCAAAAATACTAAAAAATTGAACCAATTATGTTGTAGGTTTATTTTTGGCTTTCATTGTTCTAAAAAGCAATTTTTATTTATTTATGGAATGTTTTTGGCTTTAGAAAGTCAAATTTCTAGAGCCAAAATTTATGAGCTTTACAAGAAATAAAATCCTACAACAAAAAAATCTACAACCAAAAAACCTACAAAAAAAAAATCTACAGCCGAAAAACATACAACTTAAATCCTATAGCAAAAAACTCAAAGTTACAACCGTTACCAATGAGGCTCCTAATAAAATTACATAGGACCAAATTAAGCCAACTATTTTTATATAAAGTAATAAATAATAAAACAATAAGTAATCACTAACAAATTGTCTCTGTCTGTGAATCCCTATAATCATGAAACGAATTGATCAAACAATTAGAGCACGGCTAACTATTAGTTAAAACATGAACACTTTCATTCTCAAACACATACATGCACTGACTTGGTCGAAAATGATGTCGTGCAGATATTTAGAAAATGATTTTATTTCCCTGTTTTTTATTCGGCTGTGATGTACCATGTACCAACAATAATATTGCGGTGAAAAAAACAAAATATTGTATTGAATAGACCTTTAAATAAAATTATTGAAGGTCCACACAACAAACCAATTTGGATCAACTTGATTATCTCATTTCTTGGATTCTCTATCAACAAATGATTAATTATCATATCTGGTTTTTCCTCAACCCATCTCTTCCATGCCTGCACCAAGAATACATACATATTCTTACTTAACTTCTGTGATGGAAATATGGAGCAAAGACAGGTCTGTGAAAAAGCTTAGAAAAGCTGGAAGTCCTTCTCCTTCAAATGTTTCAAATGTTTCTTCAAGATGGATTGATATGTATTAGGAATCATGTTTTTTCCAATTCAGAACCAATTAGTAATGAGTGTAGTGACCTATAACAATTTCAAGTCTCCCTCGAGATGTTGGAAACAACCTAAATCTATCATCTCATAAACAACTAGACGAATTATTTATATGAGCCACAGAGGAATGAGTGGATCTTTCCTTAGGGCTACAATCTCTTGCAACTTTACGACCAAGTCATGGAGATATTCGTTATATCCCTTGCTACTGCTAATATACAACAAACTTAAAAGGAAGATCCAAGAAGAGACAAAAGTGTATGTGGGCTTTGAGTTTATAAAACATTTTCAAGTTTGACTTTTGAAGGTGACTAAAATTGATTCTATAACAAATTGAAATTGGAAATTTTGACTTTAGAAACTGGACAATAAAACCCTATGTGGATTCAGGACTTTACAAAACTGAGAAGTGATCATTGGGCCTTGGACTTTACAAAGCCCAATTAGATATAATTGCTTCTTTTTTTTGTCCGATTGGATATTCATCTGTGAGACCAAGTCACATTCTAATTTAGCTAAGTTTAGTTTTTAACGCGGATCAATTTCCTTCAATTGTTCTTTAATTATCCCTCCAAAAGTTCCTAATTAAAAGCACAACCTCAACTCTATTTTGTCTTTTCAAACTCAAATATTTATATAATCTGATCATTCTTAATTCCTCAACCAATACACATTCACCAACACACAAATATGGCAGATGCAGCAGAGAAAGCCGAGCACGATCGTATATTTAAGAAATTTGATGCAAATGGAGATGGCAAAATATCAGCAGCAGAACTAGAGGAATCTCTTAGGACACTTGGCTCTGTGACACCTGAAGACGTCAAGCGTATGATGGCTGAAATTGATACTGATGGTGATGGTAACATTTCCTATCAAGAATTCACTGATTTTGCAGGTGCTAATCGTGGACTCATGAAGGATGTTGCCAAAATTTTCTAAATTGGTTTTTTATTCTTTAAATGTCTTATATTCTGTATTGAAAGTTTTGGTTCTTCTTCGCACCTCTATTCTTATTTTGTTATAAATACACATTTTCTTTTACTGTTAATTTATTAATTCAGTTTGGTTTTAGGCTTTTCGAATCGAATTTTTGACTCAGCTGTATAACACATATGCGGAAATTCAACTATTCAAGACCGGGTTTCTTAGTTAAAGTAAATGGATCGAACGAATTCGAGATAGGAAAAATAGATCTTTATTGATGGTAAAAATCGGGAATACAAGGGAAAAATTAGAATGTGAGAACTATTTATAACTCAAAGCTTAGGTTACAATTGCTATAAATCAGATATCTTTTTAAGGTCGACTCTATGTTCTTTTATAGCTCGACCTTGTAATCGTTTACTCCGAGATTTCTTCTTTCAACTTCCTCCACGATCTCTGCCCTTCTCCATCTTCTTTGCTTTGACTCATTCTTTTCCTTAGACTCGTGTTTCAGCTCGTCTTCCTAATTGTTCTGGATTTGGCCCGAGCCTTGAATCACATGAACTTGGGCCCATTTGCCGTGAATGGGTCTGGTACAAACAACAAATATTTATTTATATATATAAAAAATATAACACAGCGAGTTACATGTAACAAATGTAATAAAACGTGGATCCACTATTAAATCTCTCATACAAACTTTTGGACAAGTCGAACAGAGCTATATATCTTTATCTGTCTTTTGCTCGCTCACACCCAAAACCATCTCCTAAAAATGGACCTTACAGGAGAAGCCAAAACCTATTTGTCGACATGTACAGCCGAGTCATCTTCCATTGCAGCCTCTGTACAAAGAGCTCTTCGTTTAATCCGATCAGAGGATGTTGAATCTAGACTGTTTTCTGCAAGAGAGATTCGTCGGCTCACCAAAACTGTTCGTACCGGTCTCAGCACGTTTCAAATACGAACGTTGTTTGAAGTTTTTGACTACACCGTTGTTTGGGTTGCCTATGTATCCGTTCGACGGAATCAAGTCAATTCGTAGTTCTGAGTATTAATGGGACATGTGTCGAGAAGAATGCGTGGGTTGAGGTCTTCGTTTATAATCCGACGGTGATCGGTAACTGGTCGCGCTCGTCGTTCGTTTTAGAAGTGATAATTGTCGATCGTACGCTCGTTGATTGATTAGGATTGCTCTAGCTAAGTTGTGTTCGTCGATAGTATGTGCTGATTAAGGACTTCTATTGGTCGGCGTAAGGTGTTCGTCGACGTATGTCACCACTAGGGTGTTAATACATTCGTAGGTGTTGACGAGTTCGTGTTCGTCGATATGTCTATTTTATTTACGTTCGTCCGATATTTTGTTAATGCGTTCGTCGAATGCCTCGCCACTTGGTGTGCTTAGGCTCGTCGATCGATGTGTATGTTTACCGTTCGTCGTTCGATATTTTCAGTCCTTACGTTCGTCGATTGGTGGCAGGTTTTATATTAATGATATACTTACATTCGTCGAAGAGATTTATCGAATTGCGTTCGTTGATCGTTTATTATGCTCGTCCGGTTTTTCTATTCCAAAATTTGTTCCAGATTTCGAATCCCCTTTCTGTTGATTTAGGTTCCCCTTTTATAGTGGACTGATGATGACGAGCAGGTGCTCTCCGATGACAGGTGTCAGTCCGCATGTGAGTCTACAGGACACGTGTCAGAACCGTATGCTCGTCAGCACACCATAGGTGTCGTCTAGGCTGATCATGGGCCATGCATACTTGGGCATGATCGTTAGTGAGCTCTCCCTTACTGGGCTTCAAGTGATTTGGGCCATACAATTGGGCTTAGCCAAATTGGGCCTATACAATCAGCCCCCCCCAAGTTCGTTGAATGCGGCCCAATCGCTATTCGACGAACTGAAGAATGCGACGTGTCATTAGGTCGATAGGGAGTTTATTCTCCCGATAAAGCGAACGCATGCCTGGGCTCGAAGATCACTATAAATAAGACTTTCCTTTCTTCACTTGTCCTATTTGCAACCTCTCTCTTCAAGGTACTCTCTCTCTCTAAGTTTTTTTTTTGTCTTTTTCCTTTTTGCTTTGTTTGCGGGTTTTGAACGTGCTCGGCGACGAACATACAAAATGTCTCGTAAAGATTCTGCAACTTCTAGGTACGCGCTCGTCGACTCATCATCAGAAGATGGGTCGTTTGGGGTAGTCGAGCGTGAGGATAACGCTCGTCAGTTCGAGGTTGGCTCGTCATCTAGGTTGTTTGAGGAGGCTGAGAGCGTTCGACCACTAGAGGGCGAAGCAGCTCAGCTTCCGGAAGTCATGGAAGGAATGTATGTCGACGAGCGTCAGTTCGCTCTTCGTGGGGAAGGGATAGCAAATAGGCCGTTAGACGATGAGCCTGGAATGGCACAGAGCATCGACGAGCCCAATCGACTCGCCCTCATTCCTTTCTCAGGAGGCTATCAAAGGGGGCTCGGCGGAGAGGACAGACATGGTGACGAGCACATGCCATCCTCCGATGCCGAGTGCAGAATTAAAGAGATGCTTCTAGAGATGGAGACCCCCACGCTCGGTGACGACGAGCGTCCCATATCTCCTCTAGAGCAGAAGCTTGTCGATTTTTCCAGCAGCACTCAGGGGAGTGCTTCCCCTTATGCTCCTAGAGACGAGTATCTGCCCGGTTCCTTATTCATTCAAAGGCCGATCAGAAATTTACAAGAATGGCTGGACTCGCTGCGGGGTCTTCCGTCAATGTGCGACGAGGCGTCCGTTCGTCAACTGATGGAAAGCCGTCAATTGGGGAACATCGAGTTCTTAATTCCTCAACCAGCTGACCGTCCATGGCAGGCGCCTGAGGGATATTTTTGCGTTTACGAGAGTTTCTTTGCTTGTGGCTTGAGTTTCCCTCTACAACAGCTGTTCGTCGACTATTGCGACGAGCGTAACGCTGCCTTTACACAGCTGGCCCCAACTTCAATCCATAACTTGCTGATGTTCGCCTGGATGGCGAACAGGTGCAACGTTCAGGTCGACGTACGTCTTTTTGAGGAGGTGTCGACGATTGCTCGCTGTACAGACTACCCTGGGGCCTACTATGTTAGTATGAAGGCCAAGTTTGAAATCATCTGTGGATCGCCGAACAAGATTTACAATTGGAAGCGTCGGTTCTTCTATGTGAAGATCAACGAAGCGTTTGTGCTCGACGTTCGTCGATCCTACCGAGGACGTTGGAGTGCCCTCGTCGGTCTGACTTTGAATCTTTCACTTCTCTTTAATGATTCTAACTGTTTTGTAATAATTTTTTAATTTTGCAGATCGTCATCCAGTTGGTCGACCACTTCGAGCAAACTTCAAAGAGAAAGTCTACCGGATTCGGGATTTTTCTCATCGGTACTTTCCAGCAATTCTTGAGGCTCGTCTTCGCAAAAGATCTGCTCGTCTAGATAGAGGTAAGCCTTCTCGACGAGCGTATCCTGTCTTATTCTCGAACTGTTTTTACCTTGAGATATTTTGCAGGTGTTGAAACCATGGACTATTCCGCTCGTCTTCGTGAGGCTGCGACTAATAAAAGAAAGGCCGAGAAATCGGCTCATAAAAGCCCTTCCAAAAAGCATGCTGTCGAGCAGAGGCTCGGCGAACAAACGCCAGGAGCAGAAAAGACTCCTGATCAAACGCGAGCTGCTCCGAAGTCGAGCGCTCGCCAATCAAACAAACCTGCGACTCAAGATGATACGGCTCGTCGACCGGCCGTTCGTCACACTGATTCTTCTCGTCGCTCAACACATCCCCCGGAAGATTCTGTTCGTCAAGCGGTGGCTCGTCCAAAGGATACGTCCGCTCGTCGAGCCACATCGGACCAAGTTGTGCTCTCCTTGGCGGCTGATAAGTCTAAGGGGAAGAGGTGTGAAACTACCGCTCGCTCGTCGAGCCGAGCGGGTCCTTCTAGCAGCGCTCGTCCAAACTTCATTGACTTTAATTATAGCAATGAAGAGACATCGTTCATCAATCATCGACGAGCGTGCGGGGAATATGTCTACTCCGTTAGAAATACGGATTATGCATTTCCCGAGCTCGACGACTTGGACGAGAAAGGTACCTACCTGAACTACGCTCGGGCGAGAGTCCGGGAAAGTTTTTTTTTTTTTTTTTTTTTTTTATTGCTTCGTTACTCGTTTTCCTCACGTTCGTCACTTTTTATTGTAGAGTGACGCGCTCCTAAATCAGATGATCATTGATTATCAAGACAAATTGTCGACCGCTCGTCAAGCTTTGGAACGTGCTGGGGATACCGAGCAGTTGAAGGACGAGCTAAAAAGGGAGCAAGACGAGAACACGCTCCTCAAGTCGGAGATCATCGGCTACAAGAGTCGGATCGAAAATATTGAGTGGGACAGCTCGGCTACAATTTCTGGGTTCAATGCCGAATTGACGAGCAAGACGAACGAGCTCGACGCTTTGAAGGGTCGTTACCAAAAAATGAGGAAACACAATGATTCCCTCAAAGCCAAAAATGATGAGCTACGGTCGTTGATGAGTCCAATTTCTGCTCGTCTAGAGCAATTGCGTCGCCGGCTCATTTATCTGAACGCTGTGAAGGGTCTGTCAGCCCTGTTCGATCAATGTCAGGGCACACTCAATTGCCTCAAGTTTTTGAAAGATGAAGGGACTGAAATCCCTCAAGACACGCTCGACTTAATGGAGGAGGATCTGAAGCTTTACGATTCTCAAGTTAAAGAGGTAGAAGCGTTCGACATTGACGAGGAGGACCTTCTGCCAGCATCTGTTCCTGCTATAGTTTAGGAAGGACCAATTGACGAGCGGCATGATGCCGAAGCCGTGGTCATCCCTTCACCCGCCCAGGCCGAACATGTTCAGGGCGATTTATCTGCTGAAGTCGAGCCTGTGCTCGAAGCTCCTCCTGCTCACGTGGAGGTTCCTAAAAGCCGAGCCGAGTAGATCAGGCTCGTTATTGTAATTTTTTCTTTTGTACTTAGTTTTTATTTTCGGTTTTTGTATCTTGTTATGACGTTCGTTGATTTGACGTTCGTCCATTTTTATGAAAATGAATTTCTTCAGTACTCATATGCTCGTCAAACCTCCATTTCCTGTTAATTTATAAACCAAGAATTGGATTAAATGACTTAGAAATTATTTCAATAAGGTAATGAGAACGTGTCTTGTCGAGATTCGGCTCGTCGAACCATAGAGGCCAGGTCATGAGCGCTCGTTACAGTTTTTTTGATGTTTAGGCTCGTCTTGTCAACGAGACTTGGCACTGTGTTGAGAGACTATGCTTCAATCAACACGTGGCACAAGGTTTTAGCGCTCGTCGATGTGTGTTGAGACTGGGCTCGTCTACACAGCGAGAGGCTTGGCACTGTGTTTAGAGACTATGCTTCGATCAACACATGGCACAAGGTTTTTAGTGCTCGTCGATGTGTATTGAGACTGGGCTCGTCTACACAGCGAGAGACTTGGCACTGTGTTGAGAGACTATGCTTCGATCAACACGTGGCACAAGGTTTTAGTGCTCGTGGATGTGTATTGAGACTGGGCTCGTCTACACAGCGAGAGACTTGGCACTGTGTTGAGAGACTATGCTTCGATCAACACGTGGCACAAGATTTTAGTGCTCGTCGATGTGTATTGAGACTGGGCTCGTCTACACAGCGAGAGACTTGGCACTGTGTTGAGAGACTATGCTTCGATCAACATGTGGCACAAGATTTTTTGCGGTTATGAACAGTTGATCGTCATTGATCAGACGTTGTTCAATGACTGTAATCTGTCCATAAAGACACATTTTTTTTAATAGTGGCTGCACCGTATTCGGTTGCCTACGTACCCTCTTAAAATGGGATCAAGCCGAACGTAGTTCTATTTACAAATATTCAGTAAGAAATACTTAGTAGTAGTAACGTCGTAAATTGACCACATTCCAGCTTCGGAGTATTGGTGTTTCGTCCATCTTTAATAGCTCGTACACTCCTGGTTTAACAATCTTCGAGATTATATAAGGGTCTTCCCAATTCTGGCCTAGTTTCCCCGTATTTGGTTCCATGCTATTTTCAAATACTTTGCGTAGAACCAGGTCTCCTTCTTGGAAATGACGTCCTCGGACTTTGGCGTTGTAATACTTCGCTGTTTTTTGTTGATAATTTTGAAGCTTTAGCAAAGTTTGGTCTCGCAACTCTTCTACTTGATCTAAGGAGTCCTCGATCATTGCGTTGTTTAGTTTAGGTTGCTTTGGTAATTCCATTCTTCGCAAACTTGGAACACTTGCTTCTGCTGGTGCTAGTGCTTCTGTTCCGTGCGACAATGAGAAAGGAGTTTTTCCTGTCGTGCTGCGAGGAGTGGTTCTATATGACCATAATACACCGTCGAGTTCATCAGCCCACTTCCCTTTCTTTTCATCCAAGCGTTTCTTAAGCCCATTGATGATGATCTTGTTTGATGCTTCGGCAAGTCCATTCCCTTGTGGATGTCGTGGCGTTGCCTTGCTTAGGTGGATTCGCTAGTTTGCGATGAAATCCTCAAACTTGTCGGATATGAACTGTGAACCATTATCACACACTATTTCGTACGGCAGCCCGTGGCGACAAATAATGTTTTTCCATACGAACTTTCGGACGTCTGTGTCTTGGATTCTTTTATAAGACTCTGCCTCAACCCATTTGGTGAAGTAGTCCGTGAGTACTAGCACGAAACGCTTTTGTCGAGATGGAGGCAGTGGTCCGATGATATCCATTGCCCACCTCATGAATGGATAAGGTGTAGTGGCAGTTGCGAGAGATTCTGCCGGCGAATGGATGAGAGGTGCGTGATGTTGACACGCTTCACACTTTGCGGCGAATTTCTCGCAATCGGCGTTCATAGTAGGCCAAAAATACCCGAGTTGTCGGACTTTTAGCGTAAGTGATCTTCCACCTGAGTGGTTTCCTCCGGCTCCCATATGAACCTCTTGCATAACTCGAATGGTCTCCTTTCCGTATATGCACGTGAGCATCGTTCCGTTGATGCTTCTTCTTAGCAAATGCTCATAGTGCAAAGTGTAATGAGCGCTTCGGATTTTTAATCGCCGTGCCGCCCATTTGTCTTCTGGAAGAGTTCCGTCGGTTATATATAATTTGATCTCGTCTCGCCAATCAACGAGATCTTTTATGATTTGATTATCTTCGGGAACTTCTTCCGTGGGATCGTTCTCTTCTGTTACGCTTAAACATAATCCTTTTGACAATGTTATACTTGGAGCTTGAATACTTTCGACAAGGATGATTTTGTGCCGATCGGGATCTGATGTTGATGCTAACGCAGCTAGTGCATCGGCGGAAGTATTTTCTCCGCGTGAGATTTTCGTCAGGCAAAATTCCGAGAACTCTTTCGCTAATTCTTGGACCATTCTAAGATATGCATCCATTCTTTCGTTTTTTGCATCGAATTCGCCGTTGAATTGATTGGTCACAAGTTGAGAGTCGCAATATGCTTCTATTTTTTGGACTCCGAGTGATTGAGCGAGTCGTAACCCGGCTATAAGGGCTTCATATTCCGCTTCGTTGTTGGAAGCTGCGAACATCAATCGAAATGATTGTTCGATGATACTTCCTTCAGGCGAGACCAGTTGTATTCCAACTCCCGCCCCACGTGCGGATGACGATCCATCCACAAATAAGGCCCATTTTTCGTCGACGCAATCATTTTCCCGTGATTTTGGCTCTAATTCGATTATGAAATCAGCGAGGACTTGTGACTTCGCGCTAGTTCTTGCTTTATAGTCGATGTTGTATTCGCTTAATTCGATTGCCCATTTGGTCAGTCTTCCAGATTGACTCGGACGATGCAGTATTGATCGCAAGGGATGGTTAGTCAAGATTGTTACGGCGTGAGATTGAAAGTATGGTCGTAGCTTTCTTGCAGATGTCACGACTGCTAATGCGAGCTTTTCCATCGTCGCATATCTTGATTCGGCGTCGTTTAATGATTTACTGACGTAAAAGATTGGTTTTTGTTCCCCGCGATCATCTCGAACTAATACCCCACTAACTGCTGCATGCGTCACCGAGATATAGAGATACAATGTCTCCCCGTCTTCGGGTTTTACCAATACTGGGGGTGTCGATAAGTAACTTTTTAACTCCGCGAATGCCAGCTCGCATTCGTCGTTCCATTCAAATTTCTTGTTGTTGCGGAGTAACTTATAGAAGGGAAGACATTTATCTGTGGATCGTGAGATAAATCGATTGAGTGCCGCGTTTCTCCCGGTTAGTCGTTCAACTTCTCGTTTGTTTTTTGGTGACGGCAAATCCATTATTGCTTCAATTTGTTTTGGGTTAGCTTCGATTCCTTGCTTTGTTACTACGTAACCCAAGAATTCTCAGGATTTTATGGCGAAAATACATTTCGTCGGGTTCAACTTCATCTCGTATTGGTTGAGAGTTTTGAAGCAGGTTTTCAAATGATCCAAGTGATCTTCGACTTTTGTTGATTTGACGAGCATGTCGTCAATATATACTTCCATAGTTTTGCCTATTTGGTCATTGAACATTTTATTGACCAAACGCTGATATGTTGCGCCGGCATTTTTAAGTATGAACGGCATATCTTTATAGCAGTATATTCCGCGATCAGTGACGAAAGATGTTTTATCGCGGTCGTCGGGATGCATTTGAATCTGATTGTAACCCGAGAAAGCATCCATGAAGGATAAGAGTTCGTTTCCGGATGTGGCTTCAACTAGTTGGTCGATGCGTGGTAGTGGGAAGCTATCTTTTGGGCATGCTTTATTTAGGTCGGTAAAATCTACGTATGTTCGCCATTTCCCGGTCTTCTTTTTGACAACGACTGGATTTGAAAGCCACTCGGGGTAGCGTACAGCGATTATCGAACCTGCTTTCAATAATCGTTCGACTTCTTCGATCACGGCCCGTGATCGTTCTGATCCTAACTTTCTTCTTTTTTGTCTCACTGGTTTGAACGTTGGATCCACGTTCAGTTCGTGCAAAATTATTTTTGTGCTTATTCCCGGCATATCTTCTGTTGTCCAAGCGAATGTCGCGATATTTTGGCGAAGAAACTCGACAATCTTGACTTTTATGTCTATTGATACTTCCGAGCCTACTCCGACGCACTTCTTCTCGTCGGAAGGATCAATATTTACTTGTTCGACCTTTTCCAAGACGTCAGCTTCGAACTTGCGGTTGTCTTGGACTAGCGCCGAGTTTGTGACCATAAAAGTTTTTTCCTTGCTTCGAAGCTTGTGTTCCGTGATAAAACATGTTCTCGCCATTTCCTGATTACCTCAAACGGTGCATACCCCGCCGTTGGTTGGAAACTTTAGGCATTGGTGATAAGTCGAGATTACGGCTTTCATCGTATATATCCAGGGGGTTCCCAAGATGACGTTGTAGATTGTCGGCTTGTTGATAACACGGAACTTTACCCAAGTGGTTGTTCCGCCGAGAAAAACGGGGAGTTTTATCGTTCCGAGCGTCATGGTCGTGTCTCCATCGAATCCCGTCAATTGACGAACTGAATGTTTCATTTTTATATCTTTCAAATCCATGCGCTGCAACGTTTCTTGGAATATTAAGTCGACAGAACTTCCGGTATCGACTAAGACTCGCGATACGTCGCAATCCGAGATTCTCAGTTCTATGACGAGTGGATCATTGTGCGGCGTGGCAAGACCCATCATATCTTCTCTTGTAAAGCATATGTCTTGTGCGGGAACCCATTTTGTTTGCCTATTCTCGTTTGTTTGGTTTTGACGACTTTGAGCCGTCCCCGCTTCTCGTCCGTAACTTTTGATAGCTCGGACCGAATCTTTGCACGAGGTGAGTCCCCCCATTATCATATTTATTCTTTTTCTTGGCGGCGGCAATTTATCTTTATCGTCATGCGGACGTTTGGACGAGTCCGTCGGGACTCTCGTGCTTAGTGAAGGGTTTTGTTCTTTTCGAACTTCCTGATCATTTCTTCTTAACGCTTCCTCGTCGCTTTTATCTTTCTCATGATGACTCGTGCTCAAGCCGCCTTTGTCGGGATTTTCCTTTTGATATTTTTCGAGAAGCATACGCTGTAATTGTATGCATTGCGACGTTAGATGCCCATATCGCTTGTGGAATTCGCAATATGCTTGCATATCCGGAACATAAGCATTGGGGCCTCTGTTCCGACGGTAATTCGTGTTTTCCCGTGGTGATTCATAAGTCGGTGAATTGATGTTGAATGCATCTGCCTTATCATCGTTCTTGGCATAGTTCCCTTTGTATGGTCGTTGTCGAGGTTCTTTGCCTCTATGATTTTCTTCTTCTTTGCGGGATTCTCTAGCCGCCGGTTGATTAGCAAATCGAAATTTTCGATCCTCGACCTCGGCAAATTTGTTTGCTCGATGGAGAGCATCTTCCCAAGTTTGTGGTGCGTTGATATGCAAATCATCCTTGAAATTCGAATCCTCGCGCAACCCATTTCGAAGAGCTGGGATTGCGACATCGTCGGATACGGCCACCTTTGATGCAATGGCTTTAAATCGTTCGATGTATGATCGCAAGCTCTCTCTTTATCCCTGAAAGATTGTGTAAAGATCGGCGCTTGTCGTCGCGGGCTGAATGTACATCGAGTAATGCTTAAGGAACATCCTCGATAGTTGTTCGAAGCTATCGATAGAATTGGGTTCGATCTTGAAAAACCAATCTAGTGCATCTCCGATTAGGTTTTCTACGAACATTTGGCAGTATCCCGCATCATATTCTTGCGGGGAATATTCCGCTCGGCCCATCGCGATTCCGAAAGCGGTGAGAAACCTGTTCGGATCAGTCTTCCCGGTATATGTTGGGCATTTGATCTTGATAGTATGTTGAACTTGAATCGTCAATAATCGTTTAGTGAATGGCGAGTTTCTGGTCCGAGTCAACATTTGATCGATCTCGGGTGCTGATCTGGTGGCGTTATGGAATTGTGATGCCATTTTCACCATTTCTTCTTTCACCGTCTTTATCGTTAGAGCTTGATCTTCTAAACGGTCGAGCGTTGAACATGATGGCTCGATCGGACTTGCGCGTAACTCATGATATCGAGGTCTTTCGGCGCGCCTATTTGTCATTCGTTCTCCTTGTAACTCAATTGTTGGCTGGTTTTGTCGTATATCCGAGTTTGGCGATTCTTCAATTTGGATTCTTTGGTGAGGCGAATGGTCCGCGCTTAAAGGGGGTGCCCTTGTTTGTGCTTCTTCAATTGTCGTAATTTTGTTTTGGAATTCCTCGAGCTTTTGATTCGTGCTTCGAGAGGCTTCCTCCGTTTTTCTTAAAAGAGTTTGGAGGAGCTCGGGGATGTCCATTTGTTCACTAGTTGACGCGGGCGAGGCTTCTTGAAGAATTGGTTCTTGATTTTGTTGATTGAGGGGAATCGCCTCCGGCCTTAATGCATGCCCATTGCTCACATCTCCAGCTTGTCGTGACTGTTCGTCACCGTTTTGCGCTTCATTCCTTGGTACGTTGACCACCATTCTGACAAGTGTCTAGAAGATTCTCATCCCCACAGACGGCGCCAATTTGTTCGTACCGGTCTCAGCACGCTTCAAATACGAACGTTGTTTGAAGTTTTTGACTGCACCGTTGTTTGGGTTGCCTCCGTATCCGTTCGACGAAATCAAGTCAATTCGTAGTTCTGAGTATTAATGGGACATGTGTCGAGGAGAATGCGTGGGTTGAGGTCTTCGTTTATAATCCGATGGTGATCGGTAATTGGTCGCGCTCGTCGTTCGTTTTAGAAGTGATAATTGTCGATCGTACGCTCGTCGATTGATTAGGATTGCTCTAGCTAAGTTGTGTTCGTCGATAGTATGTGTTGATTAAGGACTTCTATTGGTCGGCGTAAGGTGTTCGTCGACGTATGTCACCACTAGGGTGTTAATACATTCGTAGGTGTTGACGAGTTCGTGTTCGTCGATATGTCTATTTTATTTACGTTCGTCCGATATTTTGTTAATGCGTTCGTCGAATGCCTCGCCACTTGGTGTGCTTAGGCTCGTCGATCGATGTGTATGTTTACCATTCGTCGTTCGATATTTTCAGTCCTTACGTTCGTCGATTGGTGGCAGGTTTTATATTAATGATATACTTACGTTCGTCGAAGAGATTTATCGAATTGCGTTCGTTGATCGTTTATTATGCTCGTCCGGTTTTTCTATTCCAAAATTTGTTCCAGATTTCGAATCCCCTTTCTGTTGATCTAGGTTCCCCTTTTATAGTGGACTGATGATGACGAGCAGGTGCTCTCCGATGACAGGTGTCAGTCCGCATGTGAGTCTACAGGACACGTGTCAGAACCGTATGCTCGTCAGCACACCATAGGTGTCGTCTAGGCTGATCATGGGCCATGCGTACTTGGGCCTGATCGTTAGTGGGCTCTCCCTTACTGGACTTCAAGTGATTTGGGCCATACAATTGGGCTTAGCCAAATTGGGCCTATACAAAAACTTCACAGAGGTGTCGCCGAAAACTCTCTGAAACAGTTGAACCACTCGTTTCAATGCTTCGATTCAACTCGCATAAATCACATTACGAAGCAGCTCTTCTTGCTCTCCTTAACCTTTCCGTCAAAGAAGACAAGTACGTTCTTCATTTCTTTCTCTTCTTTTTGTTTCTGATTATAGAAAATTAAAGTGTTTTTCTTAAGTCTTAAGATAGTCATTATGTACACAATCAAATACTAGATTATGTGATTTCCTTACAAGATAGATTATCTCAGCGATTCGGACATAATATATCTAACTAGTTTTGTTTTCCTATGAGAAAGAAATTGAGTCATCATCTTTATGAAAATAATACGTAGAAAATAAAAAGTGAAAACAAATTGGATTAGATTTAGTATGTGGGTGTCAATTAGTATCTTTTATCTGGTCGGTCTCTTGTAATTGGATAAGTTCATTAAGTGATAAGCATCTAAGACTTGGAGGGGTTCAGATTAAAAGAGAATCTATTTATCACTAATATGCTTTTTGTTTGCTTGGAGTGTAATCTACCTTCTAAAGTGATTTCATTTTTTCTTTTTCTTTCAAAAGATGGTAAATTACACAAAAGTCTAGTGTGGATCCATTAATATAATGGGATTGTGATCTTCTACCATTGGATTACTTACTTTAAACATTATTTGTGTTTTATTGGTGTAGATTCTTTTGCTTGGGGAATTTGGGCTATTCCTTTTTCTTTTCTGTGAATATGTAAAAACGAATCATGTGAACTCTTTCTACCTTTATTCCTTAAGCAACCAGCTAAGAGAATCAAAATTACAAGATAAACAAGAATGTTTCTGAAACTCTCTTCCAAGCTGATCCTGCATGTGTTCTTTTTTCTTACTACAATCTAAGTTACTAGAGTTTTGATTGAAAACAAATACAAATTGTTAGGTTCAGTGATCTGCTTGTTTAACATCACCTAGAGTAACTAAACCTTGTTTTTAGCTTTAAGATTCTCCACATCAGCAGCATTACCAAAGGAATTAATAGAGTTTAATTATCATATTTCACTTGTAAATATTTCTTCTTTAGTTCATACTTTATATTTTATTTTTTGGTCTAAATAAACTCTGAGTTCAACACTGTCCATTAATGAGATCCATCTGGAGGAGGAAATAAGCGATCAAGGTAGAAAAAGAAACTAACCTTCCACATTTTTCTTTGTTTTCACTTTTTTCCCAGATATATTTTAATGATGATATCATTCTTACTACTAACTTTGGCCCCATCATCATTTATTCAGTTTCTATATCGTTAGCTTTAGATTAGCTAACTTCTCCTTGAAGAATTCTGAGAGCTTCTATTGACTTTTTAGACATAGGTCAGCCTCATTGAAGCTGGTGTCTTAGAGCCAATCATCACCTTCTTACAATCAGATAGTCCAACACTACAAGAGTATGCTGCTACAGCTGTGCTTACTCTTTCTGCATCTCCAATCAATAAGCCTATCATCGGTGCTTATGGAGCTATCCCTCACCTTGTCAAACTTATTAAGCAAGGAAGCCCACAATCCAAGTCTGATGCAGTAATGGCTCTCTCTAACCTGTCAAGAGTCACCAATAACCTTAACATGATATCAGAAGCCAAACCGGTCACTTCGATACTGACCCTCTTGAAATCCAGCAAGAAATCGTCTAAAATAGCTGAGAAATGTTGTTCTCTGATTGAATCATAATGGGTTTGGATGAAGAAGAGCGACTTTGACTTCCAATGAAGGTGGAGTTTTTGCAGTCGTGGAAGTTCTTGAGAACGGGACACTACAAGGTCGGGAACACGCAGTAGGAGCTCTATCGACATTGTGTCAGAGCGATAGGAGTAAATACAGAGAGACAATTCTCAGAGAAGGTGTAATACCAAGAGTTTCTTTGGAAAAATGTTGTCTTCTGGTTCAGGCTACCAGCAGAGATCGTTATCGACAACAGAACTAACCTCGTTTCACAACAGGTTCAAAAGTTTTGTCAAGAACTGCAGATACTGTTGACGTAGTTCACGCCTCGATATCCGCAAGGAAATGGAAAAGCAGAAGCAAGACAATTTTAAGCAACCTTAAGAAGAAATTAAGCTCAAAAAGTCGGTATGGTCGGAAGAATTACAATCAGTTCTATAGGCATATTGAACGACACCGCGTCAAGCTACCAAGGAAAGTCCTTTCTCGTTAGCATATGGGGAAGAACTAGCAAATAGACTGTGCACCCTCAACTAGCAAACAACTTACTTTCTACTTCAATTAGTTTTCTTTTGATTTTCGTTGTAATTTGTTGTGAATTTCAATAAAGAATATTTTGTGGGATCAACACCATATATAGACAAAATTATTAGAAAATCTTGATGATTAATATATGAGCCTCCAAATATTTTTAATTTTTTTTAATTGTCTCCATTACAAATTTTGATTCCATTTTTTTAATTATTAGTAATAGTCAAACTACGTACTAACATTAAAATTAACAAAAATTGTGTAAATGCTTTGATTTTACAAATGCATTTAATCATTATAATGACTATTGACTAAATTAAAAAGAACTTCTAAAAATTACCGAATGTTAAACAAAATATCACTAAATTTATCAAAATAAATGGATTCAATAATTGTTGTTAAATAAATGGTTTGGGGTATAAAAGGATTTTTTTTCTAACATTTGAATTGATAAAGACCTATCAATATCAATAGCAAAAAGGTTACATCTTAAAATTTATTTTTAATCTACTAGTGTAGTAAGAAAGAATCGAATCCCAGTGACATAAGTCATTAGTTGGATTATCCTAACCACCAGATTAAGAGCAACTCGGCAAAATATCAAAATAACACTTTTAAAAAACAGAACAGAGGAAGTATTAAACTTAGTATTTATGGTTAACTTTCTTTGAAAAATGTTAAAATGACACGTAAAAAAACTAGGGGAGTATTGAACTTAGTTTTTACGGTTAAATAATATTGTAATTATAATTATCTTACACATAAAAAAATGCTTTACGAGGAAATTTGATGAGCCGTTTGGTTCCATAAATGACTAGAAATTAAAATACTCTCACACACCATCTTTCTTATGTTCATTTACTTACAAATCTCAGAGCATTTCATGGAAACCAAACTACTCAGCTCTAAATCCGATGACCTCCAACTGAAGAGCATATCTCAAATACAAAGCATAACAATGGTTTTTCACTTATCATGGCCAACGAAAAAAGCCAATTCATACATAAACAAAAACTTGTCTATAAATTGTATTATATATATATGATTATCTCAGCTATTTGATGGAAAATCCATCTTCATGCCTAATCAAGCTCTATTCTTCTTAGAACACTAATCAACATGTAATGCACATCTAACTTAAAGCTACATAAACATTTAAACAGATAAGTTTCTGCGCAATTCTTAGCATCAGGCGGTTCAGCTATCAGCAGAGCGAGCGTAGGTTATGAGCCTGACCATCTGATCCATACCCATTTACTTGACCTGATCCAGAACCGGCATGCGCAACAGCTTGAATCTAGCTACCCGCGTAGTATCAATGGCAATTATAACTTCCTTTCCAGTATCATTAATCAAACACATGAGACTACAAATACCCTCTACCTTAAGTCATTTACCGGCTATTCAAATCGAATTCTCCTGCTTCACGCCAGTTTTCTTGTTCCCCTGTTTCTCCATTCTCATTCTCCTCATCATTCAAGAAATCTTCTGACGGTTCCTTATCTTCTCTCTGACTGTTGTTTCCCCATCCATTCATCATCTCATCAGGGTTCATGTTTCGTCCTTGTTCTCCCATCTCGTGGCTTAGCTGTATACTGCTGCCCTGATTCCCAATCGCATTAGCCCTCAATGGATTACGAGCCATTATCTCAGCATGGGACTGTGACTGTCCAGCCTGCGCCAAAGCCGCCATTCGCAACTTAGCCTCCTGAGCTTCCCGGCCAGCTTTCTCCCTATCCATTTCTGCTTTCAGTTCAAATAATCCTTTTCTTTCTTCTTGTAGCAAAGCTTGTTCTACCATCAACCTTTCCTCAGACCTGAATTCTCCCATTGCTCGCTTTCGAGTTATTATGTTGAAAGCTAGGGCTTGTTTCTCAAATGTTGCCGTGAATTCAGCAACTTTAGCAGCAATGTTGTTATCCCATTGTTGAGAGCGGGATAGGGCCTGGCCTGTTGGGTCTGAATCAAGGATTCTATCATCCTCTTCTGCTTCATAATCTGCTACTACATGATAAGGCAATAACCTGCATAGGTTTTTGGAGAACACACATTATGAGTAATGACTTCAACATACCATCAACAGGATGTTCAACGAATCTATCAAACAGCTATAAAGCTAATAATATGCCCACGTAAACTTTTCGCATACATATGAAAATAAGGCAATTTGTACAGGTAATATATGTCTACGAATAAACACTTTGAAGGGAAGTTTCCATAACTTTGAGGAGAAAAGACAAGGCGTAGTTCCACATCAACCTCCAAAATATAAGGACCATGCAGACTCCACAGATACCACACCAAACTTAGAAAGATATTGAAGTTCACATGAGCACTAAAAGAAACAGGATCTTTGATCGAGGAGGGAGCTGGATGTAAAACAAATAATATAAATCAAACAAAACTAAAAATGGAATTTAACAAATACAACATCTATCGTTGGCAGAAAGATACCTATTCAAGAACTCATGATTTAACGAAAAGGGCTAGAAAATATCATTCTAATACCAAATTAGGACAACGCACAGCCTTAAGCGATAAGAACTCAAACCCACAAACTGTGAGACACATTAGTCGCATATTCATCTACAGGGTCGGTAAAGCCAATCATTAGTACCACTAAGACTAATGTTACAAATCAACGAGCACAAAACCATAGACGTAATTAGAAGTAATTGTGACTACAAGTGTAATTGCAAGAGCCACAACATAGTTGTAATAAATATATCTAAATAATTTGATGACTGAACTGATACTACTAACCTCTCGCAAGCGTCTTCGAGAGAAGAGAAAGGTCGCTTGAAATCCGGATGGCAAACACGCCAAGCGTCCTGATAAGCACATTGTAGCTCGATGTGATTCAATGGTCGCATCAATTTCTGCTGCTGTTGTTGCTGCTGCTGCTGCATCATCTGTTGATTCGATACAATCTGCTGCTGCTGCTGAAAATTCGGTGTATGTTGTCCCAAATTAGTGCCGGAACTAGGGTTAGGGGTAGGATTTAGCTGAGGCGGATTGATGGGTCGATTCTGAATCATTCCCGGAGTACGGAGATGAACGTCGATGTTCGACGGGAATCTAGACATTGCTGCTTGTTGCTGCTGCTGTTGTTGCTGTTTCTGCAACTGCTGCAATAGAAGCATCTGTTGTTGTTGTTGTTGTTGTCGCTGTTGTAGTTGGTGTTGATAGAGAAGTTGTTGTTGTTGCTGCTGCTGAGGATTATTTCCTCCCAATGAAGGCTTCGTATCCTCCATTTTTGGTTCTTTCTCCTGGATTTGTAATTCTCTTCAGTAATTAGGGTTGCTCGGGAAATGAAATGTTCTTCGTCGTGAATAATGGTGGTTTAGGCAAGTGCACAGAATCACACGTCGTATATCTGGGCCAAGATAATTGGGCTTTCTAAAGCTTTTAAAGGCTCAAGATTTTGAGCGCAACTATGCAGACTGAATCGATAGAGCCTACTTAACGAGATAACCAAGCTGAACCGAGAATAATTCAAGTTGATTTGCTATTTGATTTGAATACTGAATACTGAACATTTTTTTTTGGTGAACAATGAATACTGAACATTGAAATTATTTATTTATAAAAAAATACTCCATCTGTCTCAATATAAATATTGTTTTAGTTTTTTTTTGTTTTTTTAATTTCAAAATATAGGATAGTTTAGATTTGGGAAAACGGTCAATTTAATGATGAACTGGCGCATTTTTGCCATTTTAAACCCGAATTCCTTCTCTCTCCAGAAAAAACACAAACTTTGAGTTGACCACGCCATTTTAGGCTTACCGTTAGTCAAAATTAACACTCGTTAATCATCGTCAGTTTGATTAAAAGGGTCGTTAATTTAATTAACGACACGCCCAAAACGCGGTCGTTTTGCCCCCATCCGAAAACTCAAATCCCTAAAATTCAATTTTGCCCCAAATTGAATTTTGTTTCTTTCTCTTTCTCCTCTAATATTTCGAAATCGCTTGGATTTGGAACTAAAAATCGATTTCTCTTTTCTCATCTTCTCAGCTGTTTATCAAATCGATTTTTGGGGCTAAAATCGATTTCTCTGTTCAAAATCGCAATTTTTGGCCTTCTATCTATCACTCAAGTCCACTTTTTCGACGGGCTAAGATCGACGCGTCTAGTGTTCCAGCAACCAGAACATACGTTGCACCACAGCAACCAGCGTACAACCAAGACAAGACACCAGAATTCATTATCAAGATTCTGCAGTTCCTTGTTCTAATCATGATCTTGGGACTGGCTCTTGTTGTCCGTAACTATACCAAGAAAGAGTAGAAGCCAGAGGCGTGTGTTTGCTTGCTCATGGAATACGTCATCTGATCTCTTATCGTTTCTCTTGCAAAAAAAAGATACTGTTACTGTTGTTTGGCACAAGACTGCATATGTCCTTACTTGATTCTTGTTGTAGCTACGAACCAATAATCATTGTGTTTCTAGTTTCGTTCATGGTTTCTTAGTTTCTTTTTGTGTTGATTTTATGATGACATGTTTTCTACTTTGATGATATGATAAATGAGTACTTCTTTTGCCAAAAGCAAAGCTGCTTATAAATACTGAAAGTTACAATTTGAATGTTTAGGTACACAAATGAAGAAACGAGAAACTCAATTTCTGCATATAAAATATATATGATTCATGATACAATTGTGGAAATGACAGACTCATCCCTTACATTTCAAGAGGAATAATGTTGTGTTGTCTGTGACTCTGTGTGATGATGAAACAAAAAGAATGAAGGAAATCGGTAAGAACCAAATTGTAACAGACCTTAAACCTCGACAAAACCCAGCCAGACGAGTGCAAGGGCTTTTGTGTAGTGGAAACACTTCATTTCTGGCTTTGAGGTATTAGACTTCATCAAATGCTCTGAGACTGAGAAAGAGTTTCAATTTTGTCGTGGAGTGTCACGACAAGATGATGCGCATCATCTAAAAGCTTCCAGACATCAAGCTGACCAGCCATGCTATTACATTCTTCCACAATCTCGTCCATACTACTGTATCTGACTAGCCATGAAGAAAATCGATTTCAACAGACAAGTGTTGAAAGAGAGAACCCAATTTGGGATTTCGATTTCAAATTCCCGAATAAAATTAGGGATTTCGATTTCAATTTAGGGCAAAATTGAATTTTAGGGATTTGAGTTTTCGGATGGGGGCAAAACGACCGCGTTTTGGGTGTGTCGTTAATTGAATTAACGATCCGTTTAATCAAACTGACGATGATTAACGGGTGTTAATTTTGACTAACGGTAAGCCTAAAATGGCGTGGTCAACTCAAAGTTTGTGTTTTTTCTGGAGAGAGAAGGAATTCGGGTTTAAAATGGCAAAAATGCGCCAGTTCATCATTAAATTGACCGTTTTCCCGTTTAGATTTCCGAAACAAAAGTTTAATTTATTTTCCTAATTTGAACATATTATTTATTTATAATAATTACGCTATTAATTACAATATATAAAAAATTCAAGTTATTTTCTTAATTATTGTGTATCATAGGGGATTATTAACTCAAATGTTATTGAATATGTATTCAACAAATCCACAGTTATTGGATTAAGTGTGTTTGGCGTAGTATTTGAATTTTAATTGGATTTTGTTTAAAATCCCACCATTTTCTCTATTATATTAAAATCCTTCGGAAAATACTTTACCTTCAAATCCCATAAAATCTTTTCAATAACACACTTTAGTATGATTCTGTGTAAAGTAATATAATACACATGAAGTAGCAGTAAGTAGGGCTTTTATAAAGGAACTTAGGATAAAAAATAAAATTACACAAGAATGAATACATGAAATAAGCACTTGGTAGTCCTTGACACAAACAAGTATACCCTATTATGGACTTGTTTGAAGCAAATGGCTTTTACACTATTGAGTTATGGTCCAAAAAATAGTTCCTTCACAGATCTAAACGGCGAGTTGTGACCATAAGCCGCTGCATCTCTCCATAAAGACAGTCCTGTTTTGCAAACAATTAAAAACAAACAAGCTTTTTCAGATGCTCTTTCATGTATATTTTACATTTGTAGATATGGTGAAAACTAAAAAATTTTAAATATAAGAGAGTTTCTTTGAAGTTATCAACCTATCCATGAGATCAAACCAATTGTAGCCGCCACGAAGAATGACTTGCTGGTGCAGTTAACCCTGTGGTGAATTCCAGTTTATCAATAAACTCATATAGTCCGACAATAACCATTTGACAGAGATGTGTGCAAGGATTCTTACATGTACAAGCAAAGGATGTTTCCGTATCCATAAAAGAGAGTTGCCCATAACGAACCCGTGAGCCTGATCAAAAAGTGTGTTACAACAGATGAATCTAGTATAGGCTGAAAGGCTTCGAATAGAGCATTTTAGGTTTACCACATCAAATCACGGATAAATAGTGCTCGTGGGATCATAAGCCCGTTTCCTGTCATCGAGAGCAACATTGTGATTGACGATAAACCTTTTATGTTGTCTGGGTTTAGAAAATTTGTCCACTGCAATTTAGAAGAACATCAGATATCCAATAGGCAAAAAAGCAGATAGGATAGCATTTAAATAGATATATAAAAAAACAAGCCATTATACCATCTGGGAAACTGGCATCCACATGAACATCAGAGTTGCTGTCCATCCAGATAAAGACCCGACAAACCTAACACCTTTCTCTGGTAATTTCCCCGTTCGAGCCTGTATTTTTACCAGAGAAAAGTTGAGAGAAAAGAAGAGTACTACGTCCAGATAACCAACAACACATCCTAACAGTTGTTTTGAAGAATCCATGAACCTGGGAAATAGATGTCAGACAAAACCAAACGCAGACTAATAGAAAAAGCATTCTGGAAACCATTTACACCGACAAGGCAACCATTTCCCTCTTTCAATGACTGAGAACTCCTATGTCCTGACATGGTTTTTTTGTTCAAAAGGCCCAAGATACAACACAAGGACTGAAGTGAAGTTGCAATGCAAAAGATTTGGTGTTCGGCAGTTAGGTCAATGCTACATTGAGGTCCAAAAAGTTTAAGAATGCAGTCAGCATCTATAATACAATTTAGTTGTCACAACCACAATTCTGTCAATACCTTAGTTTCCAGTCAAGTAGTGGTACATTTCAACTCTTGCTTATACCCAAGCTAATAATGATAAACATCCTGTTGAAAAGATTTCGAGACAGTGTCCTCGAAGCTAAAGTGACTGATATGACTCAACTTAATGAACGCCTTGCTTACAGAGGATTCATGGGGAGAAAGTAAAGCATAAGTATTTGAAAGCTTACCATAATTACAGCCGCAACAGCAATAACAAAAGCAATTGTCCCAGGCAAGATACTCTTTGGTACAAGGGGGACGAAAGTTGACCACATGATCTGCAATTTCAAATTAAACATGTGTCAGCTCTAATGCCTTTTAATACATGTGAATCTGTTGTGCAACAAAACTTGAGGGCAAAAAGAGATTACTTGAGGAAGAACGGAGAGTCCACCAATAGTAATAAAGTCTTCCCATAGTTGCCACACAGTTGTGGTAAGCTTACCAAAATAGTACAAACAATTCAATATGAGACCAATCGTCACAATGGCTGAAGTTGCAACAAAATACTGCATAGGCATTGCTTTAGCCATTGTGAGCTGCCCCAGCACAATGTGGGTGGAGAGCACTCCCAGTGTTTGCACCACAGCTGCTTCTTTTTCTCTCTTCTTTGCAAAATACGAAAGCAGCGAAAGGTTTCCTAACAAACCAGTCAACATTCCCTGTATTCAAAATGTGCAATTTTAATAATGATGATATATGTAAATCTAGCATGCTTATTCCTTATTCTTTCAATGTCTTTATTTTTCAAATATCTTAAAGACGTAATCGAACTTAATAGTGTATATATAAAATTCATGGGTCAGGATTTTTTACCAGCCATGGAACAGCAGAAAGGGCGGAGTTGTTTCCCGCCAAAAGATTCTGGTAATTGAGGATAATCTGTGGCAATTGCAGCATCAAAAATGGAATGTTTGCTGCACCGGAGAATTTCGCCGTCCATGAATCCCATTCTTCGTATTCCTTAAGTTTCCCAAAACCTGGAGATCCCTTTGAGAAAAACCCAAAAATCATCCAGCAACAAAATTAGCCATTAATATTAAGGACTCAAAGAGTCCAAAAGTAAGATTGCGAGAAAAATCGACAAACCTAAACGAGAACCCCAACAATCAACAAAATAACAGTACAAAAACGGGAAGAGACCTTGTTTAGTCGTCAAATGCAATTACAGGCTCAAAATTTTATAACCTAACCTGATGATTCTCGTGAGGGAGGTCAGAGTCATGTGCACGAACAGGGACGAGTCGGTGAGTCGAAACAATCGGATTACGCCGAAACAGAGCTAAGACACGGTAGCCATAGAGGCCGGAACCAGAGGCAGCACCACCGATACACGCACGCTTCAGCGGGAGGCGAGAGAGCTGGGTTGTAGAAACAAAGGAAGAGGCGGGAGAACTCGGGAATATCAATAAGCGCTCACCGAGGAGAGACGTCGCGAGGGATTTGGCTTCCATATGAATTATGATTGTACTTTGGAAATGGAACCAGAGCAGAGGAAGAAGCAGGGAAATGTATTTGAGTCGCAAAAATCATGGAGTGAGACAGTGAGTGATCTTAGAACCGGAGAAATGCCACGTGGATGGTTGGCATTATCGTAAATTGTAGCTACAAGCATGTGCTAGTTTGTAGTGATCCTAGATTTTGTTTTGTTCGAGCTTCATGCTCTTCGGAGTATAACAATTAATTAATTTCTAGTTGCTTAAAAGCCCAGAATTGTAGCGGGAAGAAGCCCATACTTGTGTCGTGTAGCCCAACTTCTCAAGAATCTCAACAACCGTAGTTCGTAAAACCATTTTGCTCTCAAAGTCTCACTCACCTGCTTCAATCTTCTTTCATCCCGAAAGAGAGAGAAAGCAACAAACTCAAATCGCTTCAGTCACTTGATCTCGTGAGCTCTTTCGCAGCTCCAATGGAAGGTAAAATTCTTGTAGAATTTGCTCTTAGCCTTCATTCGTCGATATTGTAACGTCGTTTGATTGCTCATGTTGCCTCCTTCTCCTTTGCCTGTTTTCGAGTCACAACTTCCGAAGTTGGATCCAGTAAATCTGCTTTTGTTCTTTTTTTATATTCGGAGTTGATTCGATTCCATTAGTAAACCACTATAATCATTTTAGAATGGGGAATTATCTGTAAAAAGGTTGACCGTGTTCTGCAGTATCATCGTGTTGAAGTTTTCTGATGAACATAGCTTTCCTTTCTGCATCAAACGACTTTTTTTTTCGTGATCCAACCCTTTTTATTCACCGATGCACTTTGTTGACTTGAAAAATTCCGGGAAGTTTTATTTTTCATAGACTATTGTGAATTAAACAACGAAAACGAAAAAAAAGCTAATAGAACTATGAAATCTTATGCTGGGGCTCTTTTTCAGGGAAGGTTTTTCAAAAGTTTAATGTAGTACAGAGCTGCTACCTACAAAATAAGCAGTTTAAGACACGAAACCAAAGAGAACCCGACCCATATATGTCTGCTTTACTTCCCTGTCCAAGAGTGAAGCTGGCATGGAACCTCAACTCTTCCATGCGTACCCACACCTTGTCTAAATACCAGACTGCTATTTCAAAGCAAAGATCTTTTTACTGCAATGGTCCGTTCTAGACTCTTGATAGTATTGCTTCAGCGCTGCCATTGATTTGCGCTTTTGATTTGCTTCCCTAGCTTGTTTTTTTTTCTGGCATCAAGAGTTAATAGCCCTGCATTTGTGTAGTGTTTCCCCATGTTGTTTGGCAAAGAGATGCGGTGATTCTCAACTTCTTTTTTTTTTTTTTTTGTTGGAATGGGCGCCTTACTATGGATGTTTTATTTGCAGCTTCTTCCTCTAGTGCTACTGTGCCATCTCTTGACAAAACTGACTTTTTAAAGCTTCAGAACGGCAGGTGAATCGTACATCAACAGTTAGTCATTCATTACTAATATTTCTTTGTTCAACATGTAGTAATACAGGCATTCAAATCTTCTTTTGAAAAGTTCCATGTTGTCATTTTTCTCCAAAAAATTATATCATGTGCCTTTTCTCTTTTATCCTAGTTGACTTACGCTACTATTTATTGTTCTCTCCCCAGTGATATACGAGGTGTAGCGGTCACTGGGGTTGAGGGGGAACCTGTAAGCCTTCCTGAACCAGTGACTGAAGCCATAGCTGCTGGTTTTGGGCAATGGCTATTACACAAGAAGAAGGCTGAATCTCGGCGTTTGAGGGTATCTGTGGGCCATGACTCTCGCATATCTGCACAAACCTTGCTGGTATGTAACTAGTTCCTTGATTTATTGACGCTTTCTATGTGACAATAGTCACGACTCTGTTTTGTAGTTCTAAGTAAGTGGTCCACAATGCTCTTACTCTCAATTGTAGCCCACAACATTCTTTTACTTCTGGAAACACAATCTCTTTATGTAATGGGATAAGTAATCTGTCCACTGGAAAATTCCATTATTTATTTTGTAGGAGGCGGTTTCTCGAGGTATTGGTGCTTCTGGATTGGATGTAGTTCAGTTCGGGTGAGTGTGACTTGCCTTTGTTGTTCTGGACTATTCAATTTATGTCTTTCCTCAACAGACGTAAATGAGAAAGTACTTGTATTATTATTATAACATCCACATGTTAACAAATTATTATTAGTATTGTTATTATTGAAGCACATCTCTTGAATATTGGTTCATGTTTTCTTGCAGGTTAGCCTCAACACCAGCAATGTTTAATAGCACATTGACTGAGGATGAATCATTCTTGTGCCCAGCTGATGGGGCTATTATGATAACAGGTATATTCATGGTCTCAAATTTCATTACAAATAGTTTTCTTTTAATAATACTCATCACTTGGTGATACTTTTCCATTGTCTTTAATTTTGAGCAGCAAGCCATCTTCCTTTCAACAGGAACGGTTTCAAGTTCTTTACCAGTGATGGAGGGCTTGGGAAGGTTGATATCAAAAACATTTTGGAGAGAGCTGCAGATATTTACAAGAACACTTCTGATGAGAATCTGAGGAAATCACGGCGAGAAATTTCCTCTATTAAAAAGGTTGACTACATGTCAGTATACACCTCTGGTCTTGTAAAGGCAGTTTGGAGAGCAGCAGGAGGTTTAGGTATTACTCTTTTGCTCTAATTGTTTTTCAATAAAGTTCTGAACTTCAATTTACGTGCTGCTAATATATCATGCTTAATTTATGGCATTTCTGAATCATAGAGAAGCCTCTAGAGGGGTTCCACATAGTTGTTGATGCTGGAAATGGAGCTGGAGGATTTTTTGCTGTAAGTCTAGTAATTGTGTCTTTCACTTACAGTTGTAGGTGATAGGACTTGTAACAGAACTTTCTGTTCAGGCAATTAGTTGTTTTATTCAATACGTTATAGATCTGGCTGCAGTTGATTTTTTCTTATTTTCGAATCCTGACAGGCCAAGGTGCTTGAGCCTTTAGGAGCAATTACTTCTGGCAGTCAATTTCTTGAACCAGATGGTAATATCTATGCGTATGAGTATATATTGGCGCTTTTTATTTAATAGTTGACCAAACTTCTGCATATCAGGTATGTTTCCAAATCACATCCCTAATCCGGAAGATAAGTCAGCAATGGAAGCTATAACCAAGGCTGTTGTTGATAATAAGGCTGATTTGGGTATCATATTTGATACCGATGTTGATAGGTAGCAACTGCAGCTATCTTTGTTACTTAAAAGAATGTGGTAGATTTCCTCTTACAATAACTTTTTATGAAGGTCTGCTGCTGTGGATTCAACTGGCCGTGAGTTCAACCGTAATCGTCTTATTGCATTACTTTCAGCCATTGTTCTAGAGGAAGTGAGATATGCACTAACTGTTTCACTACTACCTTGATCGGGTATCACATATATTATATATTAACAGATATCTGTATGCTGATGTTCTTTCCTTGTACATCCAGCACCCTGGCACAACTATTGTTACAGACAGTGTCACTTCGGACGGTTTGACCTCATTCATTGAGAAGAAGCTCGGTATGAGAACAATTTACTACCACCTTGTTTTATTTTTCTGCTTTACACTGACTCAAATTTGTTGTAGGAGGAAAGCATCACAGGTTCAAAAGAGGCTACAAGAATGTCATTGATGAAGCTATTCGCTTGGTAAGAAATCTGAATGATCATATCTTTTAGAACATAATGCGATGGGGACAGTTGTTAGATAATTAAGTTGTGCTAGACTTGATACAGTGTCTAAGAGTGTTGAGTACAGAACACGGTATATTATTATGTTCGGGCAGAAAAAGCGTACCCCTCATCAATAGTTAATGTATATTATCTGAAATATATTTTGTGATGTGATGATAGAACTCTATGGGAGAAGAAACACATCTTGCTATAGAAACCAGTGGTCACGGAGCATTAAAAGAAAACCATTGGCTCGATGATGGAGCCTATCTTATGGTTAGCTAATTTCTTCAGCTACATGTTTGCTGTGGTTTGAAGAAAAGAAAAAGGAAACCAACGTTTGCCATTTGCAGGTAAAAACCTTAAATAAACTGGCTTCGGCCCGAGCTGCTGGTAAAGGAAATGGCAGCCAAGTTTTAACTGATCTTATTGAAGGTCTAGAAGAGCCCAGAGTAGCTTTAGAACTGAGGCTAAA
This sequence comes from Lepidium didymum, assembly GCA_963920545.1. Lineage (NCBI taxonomy): Eukaryota > Viridiplantae > Streptophyta > Magnoliopsida > Brassicales > Brassicaceae > Lepidium > Lepidium didymum. The sequence goes on from OY986996.1 coordinate 13,909,175, forward strand.
AATCAACAAGAATCACCCTGATCTTGAAGGAAGGTATTGATTGTTGACTTACTTCAGTTCTTTGATAGTTTTTTTTTTTCTTGGTATTTTACTAAATAATGAACATTATAGAGATTTTCGGGAGTATGGAGAGAAGGTGCTTCAACATTTGTCGGATTCAATAGAAGCAAATCCGAATGTGAAAAGAGCTCCAGTTAACTTTGAAGGGGTGAGTGTTAGATATATAAGAGCTTCTTAAAATCTGTCTCAACTGCATAGTATAAATCTTTCCATCTCTTTCTAAACATATAAATAGATCCGCGTTTCGGGCTTTGGTGGATGGTTTCTTCTCAGACTTTCTCTTCACGATCCTGTTCTTCCCCTTAACATCGAGGTAAACATATATGTCTAAAACTTGACTTAGTTTTGGTAGCCAAACTCTCTCTTGAATTTTTAATTGGGCGCAGGCTCAAAGTGAAGATGATGCTGTGAAGTTAGGCCTTGTGGTTGCTACGGCAGTGACAGAGTTCCATGCTTTAGACACCTCTGCCTTGTCCAACCTCACTCAGTCCGTTTAAGATTGGTATGGAACAACCTAGGTACTTGATTACTGTCTATTTAACATCTTGGTGTTTGTTGTTGTTTTCTTGTCCAAAGACGAAAACCCAATAATCTTATTTATAATATACCTCCTTTTATCTGAGATACACATTATTTCTGAAATTCGAAATCCTTTTAGCAACATATGCAAACAAATCCATAAAGTTCGGGTTTCTCTGTCATGGGCAATAATCGCATTATCAATAATGGAGGTTTATGTAGTATCAAGTATGCATGTGATAAAGTCTCAGATTTAGAACTCTAATCCAAAGTTCAAGAACACAATACTTTTGACAATCTGAATTGCCTATTTTTGGCTTTTCTTGATTTGTATATGAAGGAGACTAGAGTTGTAGGAATATACCCTACTTACAACGTGGAAATAGAAATGGTGAAAGTGACTGTAAACAATAGTAGAGCATCTTTCCTTATTGACTAATTCAAACAAAAAAAATCAAAACGGGAGCAAATAACAAATAACCAAACTCAATTCATAAATCGCCGGTTTGGTACACGCACCCGAACCGACTGTCTTCTAACAGGTTCATCATCATGCGAGATTCCATCAGCCTGCCTACTCCAAATCCTTTTATAGAGAAGACATGATCAGTCCACTCTGTGTTTTGTTTCCTCTATTGGATACAAATTGACTATTAAACACGCCGTTAAGCTCTTCCACGAATCTTTGCATGGCCTTCTCCGGCAAACAAATTGGTGCAACGATCCCAATCTCACCGTTTTTGTTCTCAACTAAAACATAGAAACTAGCCTCCGGGAAACCTGAAACTCCGGCCGTCCCGACCCCTCCGTAAACCGGTTTCCCCTATATTCCGAAATTCGATTTTGCCAAAATTCTCACATCCGACATCAAGAAGACTCCGTCTGACGAGAAGTTTGGTCTTCCCTTTGTGATCATCAGATCCGCAATGGATCGCATGTATTCCTCCGTCACACTCGATTTCACCTCTTTGATAAGTCTCAGAGCAAACTCTAACGGCTTTTCAGTTAGTTCTCTAGCGGTTGCTAGTGCGACCGGGAACGCACATGCGTTTCCGTAATATCCTGGAGGTAGCGGTGGGTTTTTGAGCTTGGAACGCGTGTTTACAGCAAACAGTAGTCGCATCTTCTTGTTCGGGTCAGGTTTTAGAGCGACTGTGCGACAACGCCACAAGAATGACGTTAATATTTCTACATCGGTGCTACGATTGACGAGCTTCGGTTGGAGGAGCCTCCGTATGGCGGACATCTCGGCCCTGCCGAAGAAGAATGATCGGCCAACCAAAGTCTTGTCTTCTTCCTTGGCGAATTCTGGTTCATCATACTCACGATGCGAGTATGTCACACGCGCCGGAATCCGAGCACTCAGATGGTGACGTTCCCACACCGGTGCGACCGTAGGCCCGTGAGAACCAAGCGCGAAATCAGACATTGTTTTGACGAAGAGTGAAAGACCGGTGGCATCGCACATGACGTGGTTGATACGTACGCCTAAGATAAAGCCGCCGCAGTTTAAGCGCGTGACCTACACCATGTTATAAAAGCGATACGAGAACAACGTCAAGTCTCATATTATTCTCATTTTGTTTTTGACAAACAGAAACTAGATTCTTTGGAGTACTTAAAGTCAGTCGAAACATAAGAATAAACGCATAAAACAATTCTATTACGTATTTCTAAAAATGTCTAGTAAGTGGATATTATGTGAAACTGACCTGCATGAGCATCAATGGAGTGTTGAGCATTTCACTCGAACCTTCCACGTCAAACAGAAGGTCTTCAAAGCCAGGGAAAGGAGGCTGAAGAGCATCCTTCTGTTCAAACTCAACAAGGGCAACGTCAGCATCTGCCTCGATGAACAAAACGCCTTCACCGGTGCAGTCCACGGCGAGTTTCCGGTTTGGTCCTTCCCGGAGCCTACCAGCGAGTGGATAAAACTGAACCAGCATGTCAGAGAGGGCTCTCCGAATCACGGTGACAGGATCGCAGTAAGCATTAGGATTGTGTCTATAGACAAAGATTGTCGGGATGTGGAATCTAAGTCCTTGTTGGTCGTCGATATCAGAGAGGAGTTTCAGCTCTCTCGGAGTTGGCTTCGCTGGAGAAACTAGCTCTGGTTTCCGCCGGCGAACCTGAAACGTGAGAGGGCTGGAGATGACCGGTTTAGAAAGTTGCAGCTCCATTTGTGATACCATATTAATTCTTTTTGTCACGATGATTTGTACTTATATAAAGAGTGCGCGAGATCTCACCTCTTTTGTAGGCTTTTGGAGAAACGTACAAAATAGTTACTGCAGACATACTAAATCACTGCACACATTCGTTTACTTCTCAACCTTCTTATCTCATTACTAAATCAATCTAGAATATCTGAAATTCATTGTGAAGATTAAACCATTCCTTACACTTTTCTCATGCTTCTAATGGTAAAACCGTTCAAATGGTCATTTGGAAACAACTGAACAGTTGAAACGAAAATAGTTTGAAAATAACTGATTAGAAATAACGGTTGGTAAAAACAGTTTTGTAACAAAAGTTATTTGAATATTAATGTTGCGGTTATATAATCTAATGAGATAAAAAAAATTATGTAAAATTGATTTAAATATTACTCTAAAAATTATGCAATAATATAATTTAATATTCTTGATATTAATTTTTTTATTATATAACCACTAATTTACCAATGAGTAGTAGCTAACTGTGGTTGATTAACAACCATATCGCAATGAATTAAATCGGTAGCTAAAGAGCCACCAAATTACAACCATTTGATTAGTATTAATTAGCAACTTATTTAGTCACTCTCCTCTGCCGTCGTCTTCCTATGCGTCAGCGTCTTATTAAGTCACTCTCCAAGAAGCAGAAGAAATCGCCTCGCAAGTCTGACTCTGCGTCAGCGTCTTCTTCCTCCTCTGCTCACTCTTCTCTCCCGTCGTCTTCCTCGGCTCCTCTGTCGAAGCCTGATGCTCCTTCTGCTATTTCGGCCCCTTCTCCTCCGCTTGAGGATGCCCTTGCTCCTCCGTCGAAGCCTGATGCTCCCTCTACCGCTATTTCGGCTCCTCTGTCAAAGTCTATTGCTACCTATGCCGCTATTTCGGCCCTTTCGTTGAAGCCTGAGAATGCTTCGCCTTCGGGAATTCCCTCTTTCTCTGCCAAATCATGTCTCTCTCCTTCCTGGAGATGCTCCTCTGCTGCAGGGTCTTTCCTAGAGTGACCTATTCAAAGGCTCTTGCAATATGAAGAAGAAGGGTTCCCCTAACTTTGTCATTACTTGCAACAAACACCAATGGAAGGACTTTATCATCGGTCAATTCCACGGTAATTTGCCTCCTAAAGGTGCTATATTCGCTATTCTTAATGGGATTTGGAGTCGTCATCGTAGAGACATAACAATCTCAAAGCAAGGTCCCAAAACTGTGTTGATAAAGATCCTTTGTCCATTAACCCGCAAGAGAGTTTTGGAACAGCGAGCTTGGCTCATAGAGGGTCAATCAATGTTTGTTGCTCCCTAGGAGCCTGGTTGCTCTTCGAAGATGCCTAAGTTGAAGGAGGCGCCAATCTGTATTGAATACAGAGGAGTCCATGCTGCTTTTTACTCCAAGGAAGCCTTTGAGCACTTAGCGACCATTGTTGGTCAGCCTCTTTATCTTCACCCTTCTACTGCAGCTCTCATGGACATGGATGTGGCCGAATTTTTCACTCTGGTTGACATAACCAAACCTTTACCAGAAGCAATCTACGTTGAATGTGACAATGCCGAGAAGAGAAGAATTGAGGTCTCAAGCCCTTGTTACCTCCTACATGTGTCCACCGTTCCCAAATTGGCCACACAATTCGACGGTGCCCCACTGCTCCAATTATGTGCACAGTCTACGTCTCCACTACTCACTCTACTAAGTCTTGCACTCGCAAGCCTCTTCGCTCTTCCATGGAAAAAGGTCCTTCCGACCTAAGACTCCTCGGAAAAATTCCTTTCACAAGCGCCAGGGGAAAAACCCCTCTCCTCCAGAGCCCAATCTCCATAATATTCTAGAACGCGAGCTTGTTTTGGATATCGGTCTAGCTCATACTATCTCAGCTCATATAGTAAGTTCAACCTTTCCGGGAAGGAATTTTATAGCAAATTATGAGTTTGCTCCTCTTGGTTGAATATGGATCTTTTGGTAGAGTATGGTTCAACTCTCTGTGCACTCGAAATCCAATCAAATGATTACATGCATTGTTTCTCTTCCAAACTCTCCCTTGGACATTGCTGTCTCTTTCATACATGGTGTGAATTGTAGACTTGGCAGACAGAATCTGTGGACTGAAATTTGTGACCTCGCCTCTGATCCAATGATCTTGTCTAAGCCTTGGATTCTTCTTGGGAACTTTAACAAAATAATTAACCTTTCTGAGCACTCTTCCGGTGGCACTAGGATCCGCCCAGGTATACAAGAGTTCTGCGATTGTATTGCGTTTTCAGATTTCCAAGTTCTCACCATAAGAGGTAACTTCTTCACATGGTGGAACAATCAAGAGGCGAATCATATTGCAAAAAAATTAGATAGAATGCTGATTAATGAAAACTAGCTTCTTGCAGTTCTGCTCTCCTTTGCGCACTTCGACAGCCCTACGATTTCAGATCACTGCCCTGCAACTGTCTCTCTTGGCCACCGTCGAAAAGGAAACCGCAGATTTATGATTTCTACTTCTTCATGGACCATTTCGAATTCCTCCCAAAGATTGCTCACTCTTGGGTGGACACTCACATTATCGGGACAATGCAATACTCTCTCACTCGCAAGCTTAGAGTGTTAAAAAGGGTCATAAGAGACTTGAATAGAGAGTTGTTCTCCAGCTTAGAGCTCAGAGTTAAGGAAGCTTTTGAGTGTCTTTCACAGGCCCAGACTCGGCTCCTTGCTAATCTGTGTCTGTCACTAGCTAAAGAAGTGAAGACTTGTCATGACAAATGGACTAAGGTGGTTAATGCCGAGGAGAAGTACTTTCTACAGAAATCTCGTGTTAGATGGATGGAACATGGTGACTCAAATTATGATCTCTTCCACCGAGCTACGGCTTCTAGGCAAGCCATGAATCAAATTCATTACTTGCTTAATGATTTTGTTCCGAAGGTAAAATCAACAGCTGAAATTGAGGCCCTTCGTGTCGAGTTCTACAAGTCCCTTTTGGGTGGTTACGTTGCCCCTTTATCAGCCCAGCAATTGAACAGAATCAGATTTCTCACCTTATATTCTTGTGATCAGAGCCAGCGTGCAAGCCTAGCAGCACCAGTCCTTCATTCTGATATGAAGCATGGATTCTAGGCTTTACCTTCCCGAAAAACACTAGGGCTAGACGGCTTTACAGGTGAATTCTTTCGTGTTGCCTGGGAGATTATTGGTTATGACACTGCTAAAGCCATTGTTGAGTTCTTCGCCTCTGGTAAACTATTAAAACAGATAAATTCAACTGCCATCTCCCTTATTCCTAAGAAGATTGGGGCTGAGCGGTTGGGAAACTTTAGACCCATCTCTTGTTGTAATGTCCTATACAAAGTAATGTCTAAGATCATAGCAAGGAGACTCCAAGGTTTGCTTCCTTCTTTGGTGTCTAGCAACCAATCAGCTTTTGTCAAAGGGAGACTTCTTGTGGAGAATGTTCTTCTTGCAACCGAGCTGACTCAGCATTCTTCTCGATCTGGAATTTCTAGTAGGGGCATGCTTAAAGTGGACCTAAGGAAAGCTTTTGACTATGTTAAATGGGATTTCATAGTGACTTTTCTTCATGCTTTGAATTTTTCTCCATCCACGGTGGCCAGGATTGAGCACTTAATATCCACGACCTCATTCTCTGTTAATGTCAATGGATCTCAGTGTGGTTTTTTTTAGGGAACGAGAGGCCTTAGGCAGGGTGATCATCTTTCTCCGACTCTATTTGTGATTGCAATGGAAATTATGTCTGCTTTACTGCAGAAAAAGTTCTCTCAGGGACTTATTGGCCACCATCCACTAGGCCTCTCTCCTCAGATCACTCACTTAGCGTTTGCCAATGACTTAATGATATTCTTCGATGGATTCCTCGACTCTCTTCAGCAGATTGTTGCAGTTCTAAGGGAGTTTGAAGACCTCTCTGGGCTTACTATGAATAGGGAAAAATCAACTTTCTACCTCTCGGGTGTGTCGGACTTGACTCTCTCTCTGTCCGTTACTTGGGCCTTCCTCTTCTTCACCATCGTCTAAGATACTCGGATTACTCTCTGCTTATTGACCAGATTTCCAACCGCTTCACTACATGGTCAGCCAAGTACCTCTTCTTTGTCGGCAGACTATAGCTCATCTATGCGGTTATCTATAGCACATTTAATTTCTGGGCTTCTGCTTTTATCCTCCCCAAAGGATGCATTCGTAAAATTGAATCCCTCTGCTTTGCCTTCTTATGGTCTGGAAATATCAACAATAAACACTCAGCCAAAGTATTTTAGAAGAAGGTTTGTTTGCCAAAAGATGAAGGTGGCCTTGGCCTCCGGGATATGCAAATTTGGAATAAGGTTTTGGTTCTCAAACTCATATGGCTTTTTTTCTCAAGGAGTGGGTCTCTTTGGGTTGCATGGTCAAAGGAACATATGATGAAGAGGAAGTGTCTCTAGTTTGTGACGCGCACACCTCAAACATCATGGCGTGGAAATCTATTATCCTCCTTAGACCTATTGCAATCACCCTCATTGGAGCCGAAGTTGGTAATGGTGATTCAGTCAGATTTTGGCATGAAGATTGGACCTCACTAGGTCCCCTCATTCAACTTATAAGGACTCACGAACCAAGATTAACTGGGATTCCTATAGACGCTACGGTTAGACAAGCCACTAACAATGGTCAATGGCTTCTTACATCGGAGAGAACTTGTTTCCAGTCGATCACTCTCCGGCAAACTCTGTTAGCCACTGATCTGCCAACCTTATCATAGGATGTTGACACTTATCTTTGGGGCCCAAAGGATAACCACATGCCAAGCTTTAGTTCCTCGCAAACTTGGAATAACTTGAGGCCCCCGAGAAGACAGAGTAAACTGGTACAAAGCTAACTTCGATAGACTTCCTACCAAGTCTCGCATGATCTCGTGGGGAGGTAACATCTTTCCGACTTGTTTGTTATGTGGTTTGGATTTTGAAACTAGGGACCATATCTTTCTCCATTGCCAATTCACTGCCGAAATTTGGTCAGTAGTCCTTCTCCACCTTGGCCAATCTCCAGCTATCTTCACAAACTGGCAAAGTCTTATGACTTGGCTGATTGGACACACCAATGGACTCTCATCTACCTTGAAAAAGCTGGCTGCTCATGATGTTATATACTTGGTATGGAGGGAGCGTAATAATAGGCTCCATGACAACCCGGTCTCCAATCCCTCAGTCCTCTTACGCAAGATTGACAAATCAATTAGGGATGCTCTTCTTGCCATCAAATTCACCACCAAAGGGAAAGGCCTCCTCTCCAAATGGTTCAAGTATGCTTGATTTTTGCTTAACTCTAGGCTCGCTTAGAATTAGTTAGTTTCGCTAACACATCATTTTAATTTTCTTAGGATGTTGTTCAGCTATTAGCTTGTAAAAAGAACGGTTTAATTTTATTAATATAATTAACTTTTATCAAAAAATTTTTATTATCACTCATACATAGTAGCTAACTGACAACAATTATAGCCCACCAAAATAATGGTGACTATTAAAAGTTGTCACTGTTAACGACTCAATAAATGCTAGTTTTTGAACCGGTATATCCATTAAATTGGTAACCGTACCTTGGTAACAAAACAAATTTTAGTATGGAAATAGTTACTAATTGTCAATTGCGAAATTTAGCAAGATTAATATTAAAATTACTCCTAAAAGATGTGTTTTATTCATAAACAAAATCTTAATTATGTGTTTTGATACGCGACCTGGACCGGCCGGTCGGACCGGGAAACCTGGGATCCACAACCAATTTAACTCTTGATCTCATTGACTTCTATTAAGAGATTTTATCAAAAAAAATTGTTGATCATGTAAGTGAAACCATTATGAATATTCATAGCCACAAAATCAAAGATTTTGCTTTAAGCTTTTTTAGGTTTGAGAGAAACAAAAGAAACGAGATAAGTTTGTATAGGGGCAAAATAATCCTAAAATGGAAAAAGAAGCCTAGGATTAGTAGGAAAGAGAGACACCTAGTTATAGTAAAACTTGTGTATATGCATCCAAATTTCTCTTATTTAAATATGGTTGCCTTATAAACTCAAACCTAAAACTTTTGGTAGGTATCTTAACTTTGTAACTGGATTTTTTAATTATTAACTTTTTTTAATTGTTACCCATATAAATTATATGGTACCACGTATAAATATGTTAACATGTGTTAACGCATAACATATGTATAATCACATATGTTTTATTTGATAATATACAAGTTAACAATTCAATATTTGTGTTATCTGATGATAAATTTATTAACAGATAATAAATGAGAAAACAATGCACTAAATGCGGAAACAACGCATAAAATGCTTTGTCAATATACAAAAAATTCTCTTTATTCCAGCTAATAGTAAATTCTCTTTTGGGTTAATGTCACCCACCTAATAAAAAAACTCAAGTATTACATTCTTAATTTATACTTTTCCTATGTATATTTACCTAGTTATCTCCTAAAATAATATATTAGCCACCACCATTACGATGGCAATTAAAATTTAGTTTAGTTACCAATATAACAACAATAATTCCGTATCTAAAAATAATAATGGTTGGTTACGGTAACATCAGTATCTAATCAGTGGCTAATTAGCTACTGATTTACCATTAATATATTTTTCGTTGCTAATTACCTATTGATTTGTACCAATGCGCTACTAAAAAATCATCATAATAATAATGGCTAATATGTGGCTAACCGATAGCCTTTTTGAGCCACTATTAAATACAAGTGATTACACGGTAGCGAATTTAATATTTTTTTATAGTATATTATATAAAAATTATAGACTATAACTATTGTTTAAAAATATATTTGCATACTAGTAAGTTGCTATTTTTCTAAATGTAATAACGAATTGTTACTTCAGATTCTTATATTTGTAAAAAGGAAAAACTACATATGTAAATATATTTTGGTTTGTCTTGAAAGTATATAAAGTATGGAAGAAATTGAATTATTGATTTTATTATTAACTTCAACTCATAAACCGTCAGTTTCCTAGAACTTGAACTCACCCATGACATCGACTCAGTCTCATTTATGTACAGGCTCCAAATGAAATTATATCTTTACCCTGGTTAAATATTTTCATTTTCTCCATCTTTTTCTAATGTTGAATTATCCTACATTATTGAATTTAGGCTATGCTCATAAATTTACTGTCAAGAAGCTGATAGACCCAACGTTAGTTTCATATTTTTTGTAGAAATCAAATGTAAGTTTTCGTCAGAATGCATTAATTCAACTTTTCTACAGAAGAACATTGTTTTATCTTGTTTCTTCTGAATTTCTTTTTAATATTTTCTAATTTTAAGTATATCCATACTTTTTTTTTATCTCTGGCTTGTTGGTCAGACTTGACCAAAGGGAGAGAAACACAAGATGCCAACATAAAAGTAAAGAAACGCAATAAAGGTGTGCCACCAAATTTTTCTCCAATATATAAATAATTTAAAGAGCAAAAGATAAAATCGAACAATACAACATATACTACACACTATATTGCTTTTGATACTTGGGAAATTAGTAAACATAACCACAAAAAAACTATAAATCGGTCGAATGACCATGTAACAGTGAATTAACAATGCATTCTTTATATCTTTTAGACTTATACAACATATATCATTTTATCCTTTTTAATTTAATTAATTATTTTATTCTATTTTATTCAATAATTTGTTCTCTTCTTTTCTATTTATTCACATTATATCTTTTAACAAAAACTAATTCAAGTCTAAAATTTCTTTATATATATATATATATATATATATATATATATATTCTACACATAGTAAAATTTAAAATTTTTAAATGATCAAAATTTAGTATAAAAAATAATGTGTTGTTAAACAATTTTATATAAACCACTGTTCAATTAAGTTTAAACAAAGTTCTATTTTCTTTACTAATTAGTAATTATAGAACAATGTTCATAAACTTTTGGTCTATTTAGTAACATACAGTTCTTTTCTTTTTTACTTCATATAGTATATATGGAACATCTATTTTTTTTTTGTTTTTTTTTTGTCAACTAAAACATCGATTTTGTTTAAACGATACTAATTCACTGTTTTTAAAAATAAGTCTTTTTGATTTTTTTCATTTTTTTTTCCAAATCAGATCTTAGAAACGGTGGTGTGTCACTAGAATTAACAATATAGTATATTCATTAATTAGAGATGAATAATTTTACTCCTTTATATCACGTAGTATAATATTACTATACAAGTCATTTTACTATCATTCTTCCTATATTTTTAATTTTTTCTATCAACAAGCACGTGGAGTTGATTTTCCCCTTATCTAGCTTGATATTAGGTGGTAAGTTTGAATCCAACTAAATTTCAGTTGGAGAACTTTGAAAATTATCATGATCAAATTTTTTTTATAATTTTCAAACAAAAAATGTTAATTAAAAAGAAAAAAGCATTTTGGTCAAACTCAGTTTGACTATAGTCAAATGGTTAGTTAATTAATTAAATATATAGTTAGTGAATTTTAATACCAAATATGGTTTTCAAGTAAATTCTCCATTGATACTTTATACGTAGGATTATGATTAATGTCTGTTTATGCATAAATAAACAATCAAAATATTTGTAATTTTGTAGGGAAAATTTTAAGCTATATACTCATAAGATGATCGAAACTTTATACAAACAAATAATAGTTTTTATTGAATCATAATTGGATCTATTATTTTGAGCTGCCTACGTATTCCAAGGAGATTAAGCCTAAAACATAGTTCAATTGTTTACAAGATTTTTGTGTAGACAAATAGTAGAGAACGAGAGAAATAGCTTATAGAGAGAATGACTGTTCAGAGAGAATACGACCCCCTTGCTTTTGTGCTCCTCTTGTCTTATTTATAAATACTAGGGTTAAACCCTAGTATTTAATTCCGAGATCTTCTTTATTTAATTTCGAGATATCTTTTATTTAATTTCGAAAAATCTTTTATTTAATTTCGAGATATCTTTTATTTAATTTCGAGATCTCTTTTCCTTATCCCAAGATCTCATTACAAAAAAATTGACCTACAATTGTATTGTGACTATGAATATTAGTAATAATTTGTGACTTTTTATATACAATTTTGTTACGAAATTTGTTTGTTACGAATCATTGTGACTCTATTCCGTAACAATTTTTGACAAAATTGTTACTAGATTTATTTTTCACGAGTATATTGTGACGTTTTTGTTACTAATATGTATTTGTGACACTTGTATTGTAACCATTTACAAATCGTCACAAATTCGTAACAATATTTTCATATTGTGACGAAATATGTGTTATTGTGACGAAATATTACGTAACAATACAAATTTTTTCTTGTAGTGTCTTTCCTAAATTTCAGATTCCGTCTTAAATTGCTTCTATATCTTGAGATTCGTTAGCTGGTGGGCTCGATCCATCTTCATAACAGATCTAAAACCAGTAAAAAACCCAGTATCAACAATGTCTATAACTACGTGACCTATCTATAATTTTGAATTTACTAAATAAAATTTTGAATTAACTAAATAAAATTTTGAATTGATGCTTAAACCTATAAATACACAAATTTCGTTATTGTTGTCAGTTCGATGATTAAAGTAACATGTGGATTAGTGATGTGTAATTATCATTAATCTATACTTCCTCTGTCTTGTAATGATGTTTAAGGAAGATGCACAATATAAAAAACTCTTTCTGCTTGCGGACTTTTAACCTAAAAAAAGTTCACCGCCGCTTGTCAATCTCAACTCGAGCCTGACGGTCAGAGGCTTCTCTAACTCCAACGTCAGCCTCCCTTCAGTCACCTTTTCCTTTTTCTTCACCGATCTGGTGCTATTGCCTCTACTTTTGTGTTTGGAGAATTTGTATTTTTTCGAGCTCTTCTGCCGATGATGTCACTTCCGTCAGTGTCCTCGGATCTCGATGGTCCTCCTTGGGCTTTGCTGCTCGTGGATCCACCATCTTTCTTCCAGATCTGAGCTCTCGTGAGTCTAGGTCGTATCCTTCAGCGTGTGCTTTTGGGTTTCTTTTGGTTGGATTTATGGTGGTTTCGGTCGATTTTTGGTCCCTCTCGCCAGTAAGCTCTTTTAAGTGAGAAGATGTCTCCCCTTTGTCAGTTTGGTCGAGTTGAGGTTGCCTTTTTTGTGTTCTTTGCATGTTTTATTTTAGTTTTAAGTAATTTGCTTAGTTAAGTTTCTCCTCGGCCTTTATATTCACTGGTTTGATGGAGCTTTAGTTTGGGGTATTCTTCTCCCTCAGTGTTTTAGGTAAATTTGTTTCTGTATCTCGATTGTTTTGAGTCTTGCAGTCATTGAATGTCCCACAAATTTGAGTGAGTCTTCTAGCTATCCTGGGAAATCTTTGGACTTTGGCATCTACAAAGAAAGAGAATCATCATTTTCGGAGAAAGCCGATCTTTATTTCAAGTCTCCATCTTTTAATTTGAATTCCGTCTTCGCAAATGTTATGCAAAAAATTCCTAAGGTGGTAATAAATTGTTGTATAGCTAGGCTTGAATCTTTGTTGTATTGGTTTATCATTGGATCGCCATCTCTTTATCTTCTATGTGTAGTAGGATTAAATACATCATTTATTCTCTTGTGGTTTATTGTGATTCAAGAATTTTGTAATATTTCACTATCAATATCATTCAGATGACAGAAAAAAGAAAGATGCACAATATTAAAAAAAACTTGTGAAATTACTTAAAATATCCCTCTATTGTAATTAATAGTATAGTTTATATGAAAAATAGTAGGGTTAAATGAGGAAAACATATCAAAATTTTGTGTTAGAAATATAAAACATCAAATATTTTGATAACCCTAAAACATTATTTGTTATGGGACGGAGGAAGTATTATCTATTTATTTTCGTGATTCAATAAATGTCAACAACTGATTTCAAAATACCAAATCTACATATAATTAAAAATTACAAAACCAATAAACATTACCAAAAAAAAACCGACATGAAAATAACATAAGTGACCTCTCTCCTAGGCTAGTGAAAAATACATAGAACAAAATATCCGAACCAAAATTGAACTGAAATAATAGATATTAGATAATACGTGAAACTGAAAAAAAATATGATGGATCTCTTTCATTTATACTTGTGGGTAACAGATAATACCCAAAACGAATGGTTACCCATGAAATATCTTATTAACTCATATACATGTATTTTATGTATTTTAGGATAATTTTTTTCTATATTTTGGGTATTTTGAGTAGTTTTTGGGTAAGTTTTTTAAAAAAATTTCATGTGTTTTTTGGATATTCATGTATTTTTTAAATATTTAGTATTTTTTTGGTGTTCAAGTATTTTTTGGGTTTTCAAGTATTTTTAAATTCTCAAAATCATTATCCTAACCGACTTGAAACCCATTTGACTTAAACTGAAATTGAACCGAAATTGTTTCGGTACCTAAACAGGTAAAAGAATATGATCATTTATTCACGTGGAAAGAATTCATTTTTGAGGAAGTTGAAAATGTGTTACCAAATATTGATAAGAGTAAGTTTACAATTTCAAAGCTAAAATTGAAGTCATAAAAAAGGAGACTCATGACATAGGCCAGTGAAAAATAAATATACAATTTTGTTACAAATTATATTTGTTGCGAATTTAAATAAATTATTGTGATTCTATTTCATAACAATTTATGATGAAATTGTTAATAGATTTATTCGTCATAAATACATTATAATATTTTTGTTACCAATATACATTTGTGACAGTTATATTGTAACTATTAACAAATTGTCATAAATTTATAACAAATATTTTTATATTGTGATAAAATATGTGTTATTCTAGTGACAAAATATTATGCATTAGTACAAAAAAAAATTTGTAGTGAAAAAATATAGAATTCTTTTTCATTAACCTTTTTCATCGAATGCACCTATAAAAAGGTATCCATAATTTTTTTGGATAAATGAGATGAGTTTAACTCTTTGCATCATCTCCACACACAGTTCAATGGAATGTCACGTCTTCACAAATATTTCCTAGTTTAACTCTTTGACTTTAAATTCATTTCTAATAATGCAAAAAAAAATCAACGGAAAGAAAATAAGATGTCGAAAGTAGGGATACTTAGAAACAGTAAACATATAGTAAATAATTGAACACAATTAAACAGTCAATAATATCACATCGTAGTTTGCTACATTGGATTTAAAATTGGCAAGTTCAACAGAAATTTGTATTAAATTTGGGGCCTGATTGCTAATCGCAAAACTATATTTATTTATTACGACCTTACTTGAACATGATGTTCTACCTCTGTGTCCTTTATTTCTAAGGAGACATGCCCTTTATAAAAAAAAAACTCTATCTATTACAACACAAAGATAACATCTTAATGCATACTCCAAACATAGATGATTGAAGCATCACAAACAATAGAAGTTGTAACTCTTCACTAATGACTCTTAACATAAAACTATATTTGGTCACTAGATTACCGCAACGTGATCTTCCAAGGAGATAATATCACACTCAATATGTTAATTCTGTAGAACCTAAGTACTCGGAAAAGGAAATAGCGATTAGAAAACCGATTGGAAAACGATATAAAACCACAAAAAGGTAACAATATAAAGTTGAGATAGAAGGTAAAAAAATGTAATATTAAGCTTAAGGGAAGAAAAGGTTGGTAAAGTTTCCTCTCGGATCCAAACATCGAGGAAGACCTCATCCTTTCATTTTCCGGCGTCGCCGGAGGTGGCGTTCTCCGCCGGCGTCGGGAGCTCGCCTATGCTCTCACTCTTAGCTCACTGTCTGGTTTAAGGTACAAATCTTTCTCTCTGCCTTTGGATGAAGCCTTGGTCAGAGATGCTAAGTTTCGAAGCTATGTCCTTCGAGGACGGGGACTCCTTCGACGGCACCACCACCAAGGTCCTCTACTGATGGCAAGCCTGGTGGCTGAAGGTTTCATCTCTTCCGTTTCTCCTTCCCTCTGTTTCTCTGGGCCTCGTCGAAGGCAGCCATTGGAGAAGAAGATACATCTCCTTCTGGTGGTTAATCACCACCAAGATCATCATCACTCTCACGGCGTTTTGGCTCTCGATCTCCTCCTCCTTTCTCTCGTCGCCGACGAGAATTGGGGCCGATTAATCGCTCCATTCTGATCCTCCCTGCGGGACACATTTATGTTGTTGTTTTTGAATCGAAGTTTTCCGGAAGCTTATGCATTCTGAGATCGTTATTACCACCCTCCACCACTCGCCGCATTCTCTCTATCGGTGGTCCAAACTCTAACCAGAGGCAGACCTTCAGCCAGAGACTGTGCTTCACCAACCACCAAGATTCTAACTAATCCCGACCCCTTTCCTTCTCCTCGGGTTACTCGGCAAGCTGCTATAGAGGAGGGGCTTCATGATGGCCGAATTTGCACCTGTCTCCGGTAACCTCTCTGGCGGTCGAAATGTCAAAAAGTGATCGGCGTTGACGTCAGCTACAGTAGCGGCGGCTCCTCTTCCCAGAGAGGTAAAATGGCTAGGGTTTTAGTTGTAGCTATTGGGCCTGTTGGGTCATGGCTATGGGCCTTAAGTTTACTTAAATCTTCAATTAGAATATGGCTTTTAAACCCAATGGATTTTGCTTATGAGGACAAGTGGATCTCCTTGCGTCTAAGGCAATATGTGATTGAAGAGTATAGGATTATGAGATCTCGTAGTCTACTTTCCCCTAGACGGAACTTAGATGTTATTGTTTCTTCCCTTTGGGATAGAATTTTGTCTAGGACCTCCGAGATGGAGATATTCAAAAGCTCTATGATATTAAGAGCTTATTTGGTAGTTCAACTGTCCTACGTGGCTATAGAACTAGGATTAGTCTTCGACCCTCAGTCTCGAGACTCTTTTTCCACCATCTATCCAAGACTTCCAGAGCATCAGAGCCTTCTCCGCCTGGCTTTATCTAGTTTCGTATCGATTTTGTTGTATTTTATGATTGCAAACTGGGATTGTAATTCTGAATTCTAATCAATAGAAGAAATCGTTTGACAAAAAAATAAAAAAAATAAAGTTGAGATAGAATCACACGTTACCTAAACTCAATTAAGCTCAGAATCACACGTTACCTAAACTCAATTAAGCTCCTGTTGTGACGGTTGTGTGCATTAATGGTGTCCCAGGATAGAACTATACTAGACTGCTCTCGCAGCACTCGACGAACAGAATCCACGAATGAACTCGATTTAATAGATAACGAAATTTGGAGAGAAAATTCATAGCAAACCGAACCATATTCTTGAACATGAGAGAAGTGGGCGACGAAATA
The DNA here is from genome assembly GCA_963920545.1 of Lepidium didymum. NCBI lineage: Eukaryota > Viridiplantae > Streptophyta > Magnoliopsida > Brassicales > Brassicaceae > Lepidium > Lepidium didymum. The sequence goes on from OY986996.1 coordinate 13,926,265, forward strand.
GAACCAAAAACGTCTTAGTCTAATCCAAACCACGGCGGTGGCAGCACGCACGTGGCTTGTAACTCTTCTTCTCTCTATCCTTTTTGAACTACCAAACATGTGCTTTTTTATATATACTCTAGGAAAATAGTTTTTCTATTGATACCAAAAAAAAAAAATAGTCTTTCTAAACAATGTGAGACTTTTAACTTTTTTGTTTTTTTTAGCTTTTGAGACTTTTAACTTATGCAATAAGTTTATTAGGCATTTACAAATTATTTTAAATTTAACATTTAGGTGTTATTAATAACATTATTGAAAACTCAATTATCGTTCAAACTCAAGAGAGTTTGAGTTTTGTTTGTTAAGGACAATCATCGCATTATCAATAGGAGTTCTACGTAATATACTCCAAATCATTTTATATAGAAGACATGATCGATCCACATGGTGTATTGTTTCCTCCATTATATTCAGATTGACCGTTAAACACGCCGTTAAGCTCTTCCACGAACCTCTGCATCGCCTTCTCCGGCAGACAAACCGGTACAACGATCCCAGTCTCACCTTCTTTATTCTCAGACGAAACGTAGAAGCTAGCCTCTGGAAAACCCGAAACTCCGGCTGTACCGATCCCTCCGTAAACCGGTTTGCCCCAAGTTCCGAAATTAAAACTTGCGAAATTTCTCACATCAGATATCAAGAACGCTCCGTCTGTTGAGAATCTTGGTCTTCCCTTTGTCGCCATCAAATCCGCAAGCGATCGCATGTATTCCTCCGTCACACTCGATTTCACTTCTTTGATTAGTCGCAAAGCAAACTCTAAGGGTTTCTCTGTTAGTTCTCTAGCCGTTGCGATTGCGACTGGGAACGCAAACGCATTTCCGTAATATCCTGGAGGTACCGGTGGGTTTTTGAGCTTGGGACGCGCGTTTACGATAAATATCAGTCGCATCTCCTTGTTTGGGTCAGGTTTTAAAGCGGCTGTGCGACAACGCCACAAGAGTGACGTTAGTATCTCTACATCGGTACTACAATTGACGAGCTTCGGTTGGAGGAGCCTCCGTATGACGGACATCTCGGCTCCACCGAAGAAGAATGATCGGCCAACCAGAGTGTTTTCACAGCCAGTGTCTTCTTCTTTGGCGGATTCCGGTTCATCATACTCGTGATGCGAGAATGTCACACGCCTCGGGACTCTAGCACTCAGCAAGTGGCGTTCCCATACCGGCACAACTTTAGGCACGTGAGAACCACACGCGAAATCACACATCGTTTTGAAGAAGAGGGAGAGACCGGCAGCATCGGACATAACATGGTTAATACGAATGGCAAGGACAAAACCGCCGCAGTTTAAGCGCGTGACCTACACAATGTTATACAAGCGATATGTGAACAACATGAAGCCTCTCCTATTTGGAATACATAAAATCACTCGAAACATATGAATAAACACACAATACAAGTTTTATTTCTATTCCGTACTTCTAAAAATCTAGTAATTAGAAGTGGATAATGTGTGAGACTGACCTGCATGAGAATCAATGGAGTGTTGAGCATTTCACTCGAACCTTCCACCTCAAACAGAAGATCTTTGAAGCCAGGGAAAGGAGGCTGAAGAGCATCCTTCTGTTCAAACTCAACAAGTGCAACATCAGCATCTGCCTCGATGAACAAAACACCTTCACCGGTACAATCCACAGCGAGTTTCCGGTTCGGTCCTTCCCGGAGCCTACCAGCGAACGGATAGAAGTAAACCAACGTTTCGGAGAGGGCTCTCCGAATCACTGTGACAGGATCGGAGTAAGCCTTAGGGTTGTATCTATAGAAAAAGATTGTGGGAATGTGGAATCTAAGTCCTTGTTGGTCGTCGATATCAGAGAGGAATTTCAGCTCTCTAGGAGTTGGCTTCGCTGGAGAAACAAGCTCCGGCTTCCTCCGGTGAACCTTAAACGTGAGTGGGCCGGAGATGGCAAGTGGAGAAACTTGCAGCTCCATTTGTGATACCATATTACTCTTTATTGCACGATGATATCTATTATATATAAAGAAAAGCTAGGCGAGATCTAGTTACAAAAGAAGTTAGTAAAAGGTCTCCGGGCCAAAAAAAATTAAAAAGCCAGAGAGAGACAACAATTAGAACTCAAGGAACAAACATGATTAGTAGTTAGTGATTTAAACTAGCTATAGCTATGAGTTAGTGAACCAGAAAAGGAACTCTCATCGTTTGAATTTTATTTTGTATGGATAACGTTTGTCGACATCAGTATCATTTATGTATTGTCATTGCGTGAACGTAATTTGTTATCACGAGACGAGAAGTGGGCTCTATTTTTTTGTTTCTATGTGTTGTTAATTTACCATCACACATTTAATATCTAACGTTATATGCGTCTTGACCTGTTTTGTTTTTTTTTTTGTTTTTTTGTTTTTTTTTTAATCACAAATCTGATTCTATTAATTAAAAGTTCGGGATTACAATCTCATTCATGAAGTAAAACATAACCGATAATAAGATAAAACAAATAATAGATGAATCCAGGCGGAAGAGACTCTGACACACTGGAAGTCTTGGATAGTTGTTGGATAAACAATCCTGAATCTGAGAACCGGAGACTAATCCTAATTCTTTCGCCACAAGGGGCAGTTGAACTACCGAGAAAGCTCTTATAATCATCGAGCTTTTGAAACACGTCTCTATGACAGAGATGCTAGATGAAATTCTATCCCAAAAGGAAGAACAAGAGAAGTCTAAATTCTGTCTAGAGAAATAAAGACTAATAGATCTAAAAATCCTATAATATTCATTCTCTTTTTGTCTAAGGCCCAAAGGAAATAACATGTCCTCATAAGTTAATCTTATTGGGCTTAAAGGCCAGAAAAATTGAATAATTTAATAAAAATGAAGCCCAGAAACATAGCCCATTACTAGGCCCATGAGGTGAAGCTGAAACCCTTATTAGGATGCCTCTTTGGAGAGAGGGAGAGACTGCACCATCGCCGCTGACGTCATCACCAAACAACCTTCGATCTTCCGGCCACCTAAAACAGATTCGCCAAAGAAAGGGAAAGTCTCAGTCATCATGAAGACTAGCCTCCAAATCAACTTGCCGCGAGAGCTGACTTGTTGTGGAGGAAGAGAGTACAACTCTAAGAAACGTGGAGGTTGGAACGATAGATCTTGCCGGAGACACGCCAACGGCAAGAGGTAAACCTCTGAGAGATTCAAAGTCACGGTGAGCAGTGGAGGGCGGATGTGATGATCTCGGTAGGCAAGAGCCACCGAAAAAGTTTGAAACAAACACACAAACATCAAGGAAGAAGAAGACAGAGAAGATAAATGAAACAGAGGAGGAGACAGGGGTCTCAGCTCCGACTGGACGAGATGGCGGTGGAGATGCTGAAGGTAACTTTGTCCTCTGAAGAAAAAGCTTTGAGCTTCACCGAGAACTGCCAAAACTTCATGCGGATGTGAGTCTCGGATGGAAGACAACAACGAGAGAAACAATGACAGCAGAAACAGAGAGCAGGAAAGCATTGGAGGTAGAGTCCCACGCCGGCGAACACCGGTAAAACCAGCGTCACCAGCGTCGGCGATACTGTTTTTGGCTTTAAATATGCGTCTTGACCTGTACAATCCACTCTTTGGCTTTACAAATTCGACTAATAATGGCCTTGTTTTCATTCATTTAGGGATACTTTTTTTCCTTAGAAAACTTATCTTTAGTAATAAAGATTTCCGATAAATAAATATTTATATTCAAACTTGTTTAACAGGGTTCAACTCACCAAAAAATAGATAGCCCAGATGGCTTGTCCCTGATATAACTTGATACTGTGAATAAACAAGAGAAAGACTGAAAATATACTTTGTATTGATTCAACCATACCCAAAATACATTTTCATAGGTTCAATTATACAGAAGAGAAAGAACATTCTCGGACAAGATAGAATCCGAACATATACAAAAATCAGAAGACAACTGAGAGCATTCCATTAAGAGTGGTCCAAAATGGTTGGCTTGGAGCAGAAACGTTCTCTGTTCTTTGCAACAGTCGGTGATGGAGTTGGGAAGACAATTAGGTTCTAGAGATGACTTAGAGATGGGCTGGTTTATGGGCCATGTATCATTTTTCTGAGTATTAAGAGCAACTTGGCCCATGACTTGAGATGTTAAGCTTACATCCACCCCACCCCGTAAGTTGATGGTTGGAGGTAACCCAACATTTAGTTTGGAATGTAGGTGTTGGAAGGGTCGACGAGGAAGAGACTTAGTGAAAATATCAGCAAGTTGTAGAAGGGAAGAAACATGTTGAATCTCAAGGACACAAAGAGTAACTCTTCACGAACATAATGATAGTCCACTTCAATATGTTTGGAGCGACTATGACAGACCGGATTGATGGAGAGACGAACATCATAGAGATTACCACAACGAAAGAGAGCCAGAAGAGGTTGAGGAATATGGAGATCACGAAGAACTGCAAAAATCCGTGATAACTCAGAAGTCATGGTAGCCAAGGCACGATATTCAGCTTCGGTGGATGACCAAGATACCGTAGGTTGACGTTTGGCAGACCAAGAAAAGAATCTTGTTACCGAAGAAAGCACGAAATCCAGTTGTGGAGCAACGAGCATCATGACACCCATCCCAATCACTATCACTATAGACAACAAGAGACAAATCAATATTAGTGAAGACCCATGGAGGATGTGCCTCGGAGATAATGTAGAACACGTTTAAGAAGCCCAAAGTCAGATTCTGTTGGAGAGTGCATCCACTGACAAATAAAATTAACCGCAAATTGTATGTTTGACTGAGATATGGTAAGATATTGAAGCTTACCGGCCAAGCTTCGGAAATAACTTGGTTCTAGAAATAAAGTGGTGTCCTTGTAAACGTAATCAAGACGTAATGGAAGGGGAGTGTGAATATGATTACACTGAGACATATTTGCAGAGTGGAGAATCTTTTCAACATACTTCGATTGATGTATGAATAGTCCATCGAGGGAGTTTGCACTTGAATCCCCAAGAAGTAATGTAAAGCTCTCAAGTCCTTTACCGAAAATTTTCTACTAAGTTCGGCAATAAGAGTCTTAAACAGAGTGGGATTAGAGCCCGTTAACATAATATCGTCGACATATAACAAGATGACCATTGTGTCTCCATTGTGATGATAGATGAAGAGAGATGGATCAACTTTGCTACATACAAAACCATACTCGAGCAGAAAGTGGCTGAACTTATCAAACCAAGCGTGTGGAGCCTGTTTAAGGCCATATAATGCCTTTTGTAAGGAACATACATGATCAGGTTCAACATCTTCAAACCCGGGAGGTTGGATCATAAAAACCGATTCTTGCAAATATCCGTGCAAGAAAGCATTCTTCAACATCCAGTTAAGTAATGCTCCAATTTTTAAATGTAGCAACAGAGAGAACAATGCAAATCGTAGAGGTCCGAACAACAAGACTGTATATGTCAGTAAAATCCACACCTTCTTCTTGACCAAAGCCTTTGGCAATCAACCGAGCTTTGTACCTTTGAAAAGAACCATCTGCATTTAATTTGACAGTGAATACCCAGTGAAAACCCAAGATATTCATACCTTGTTCTGTAGAAACTAAACGCCAAGTATGATTGTGATAAATTGATTCCAGCTCTTCAACTATGACTTGGTACCTGTTGAAGGTTAACTGAAATCTTCAAGATAGCGGTTACTTGGTTTGGAAGCAAAGAGGTGTGACTTTATACGAATGTGTTGTTTCGTATAAAGTCATGTTCATTCGTATAACAAGTTGTGTATTTTCATTTTGTTTGTAATCGTACTCTTTCATAAAGAGACATGTGTGTTGATAATCATATATATACATTTGTAAAACGATTGTTAAATATATAAGATTTCTGTTTTGTTGTTTTATCTTTTTTCTCTTTCGATCAACATGGTATCAGAGCTTGACGATCAATAAGAGGATCAAAGACTGTCGCAATAAGCACAAGAAGAACAACAATGAACAAAAGGCACAAGTAAGGTTTCGCATTCATCCACAAGTTGAGAGATAATGCAAGGCTCTTCTCATCAAATCATTCCTCTCTTTGATGGAGAAAAATATGATTTTTGGAGCATAAAAATGTCGACCATATTGAAGACTAGAAAGCTATGGTCGGTTGTAGAACAAGGTATACCCAAAAACATTGTGGAGGAGGAAGAAACGGCTGAGGCTTCTTTGGCGCAAACAAAAAGTGAAGAAGAAGCAATATTGAATGATCTCATGGCATTACAACTTCTACAAACGGCTGTTACTGAGAGGATTTTCTCTCGCATAGCCTCTACAACAACTTCTAAAGAGGCTTGGAATGTATTGAGAGATGAATATCAAGGATCTCCACAAGTTCGGATAGTGAAACTTCAAGCGATAAGAAGAGAATTCGAAAACTTGAAGATGCAAGATCATGAGACTTTGAAGACATTCATTGATAAGTTAATTGATTTGGAAAATCAATTAACCTATCATGGAGAAAAGAAAAGTAACTATCAACTTATTCAAAAGATACTTATATCTTTACCATCAAAGTATGATAGTGTGGTGAGCGTTTTGGAACAAACGCGTGATCTTACGTTAATGACAATGACTGAGTTGTTTGGGATTTTAAAAGCCCATGAGGCAAGAGCAGTTGCACGAGATGAAAGCCTAAGTGAAGGGGCGTTTAATGTTCATGCCAAGAAGAAAAATTCCGGCTTCAAACAAAATGATTCAAAAGATCGAAGTGAAGACGTTAAAAGCAAGCGTTGGTGTAATTATTGGAAAAAGAGCAATCACACTGAAGAAAGATGCTTTAAAAAGCAAAAGGAAAATGGTCAAAGGAATAGCAATCACAAAGCGTGTTTCAAATGTGGAAAGAATGGACATTTTGCAAGCACATGTCGTTCTAAGTCGAAAGAGAAAGCACATTTGATTCAAGAAGAAGAAGATACTTATGATGAGCACATGTTGTTTACTGCAGTCGAAGAAGGTCAAGCAAGCATTAAGAAGGATGTTTGGCTCATTGATAGTGGCTGCACTAATCATATGACAAACAAGGAGAAATATTTTGCAAGAATTGACAAAAGTATCACGGTTCCGATTCGTGTTGGAAATGGAGAGATCATGATGACAAAAGGCAAAGGAGACATTACGGTAGTGACAAATAATGGCAAGAGAGTTATCAAGGATGTGTTTTTAGTACCCGAATTGGAGAAGAATCTCCTTAGCGTTCCACAAATGATCACATGTGGCTATCGGGTTACTTTTGAAAGAGGGACTTGTGAAATACAAGACAAAGGAGATAAGAAGATCATGAGCATTCCAATGACTCATAAAAGCTTCAAAATCTTGTGGAGTCTAGTAGAAGATGAGGCAATGATGGCAAGAGAACAAAGAGAAGAAACATGGCATAGAAGGCTTGGTCATGTAAGTAACAAGCGTTTACAAGAAGTTCAAGAAAAGGATATGGTTCTCGGATTACCAAAGTTCAAAGTCACAAATGAAGTTTGTGGAGTGTGTAACATCGGAAAAAAATCAAGGAAAAGCTTTCCAAGGATCTCACAAACGAAGACAAAAGAAAAACTTGAACTAGTACACACCGATGTGTGTGGGCCGATGGAAAATGAATCATTGGATGGAAGTAAGTATTTCCTTTTATTTCTTGATGATTATACACATATGTCATGGGTTTACTTTCTCAAGCAAAAATCAAAGGCGTTTTTGATGTTCAAAAAGTTCAAGATAATGGTGGAAAAACAATCTCAATGTGTCATCAAAACATTGAGATCCGATGGAGGAGGAGAGTATGTCTCACGGGATTTCAATCAATTTTGTGAAATGGAAGGTATTGTGAGACAAGTGACACTTCCTTACTCCCCTCAACAGAATGGTAAGGCCGAGAGAATGAATAGATCACTTGTAGAGATGGCAAGGACAATGATGATTGAGCAATCATTACCACAAAGATTTTGGGCTGAAGCCGTATATACATCATCGTATATTCAAAATCGTTTGTCTACAAAGGGCATTGATTGTGAAGAGACACCAATTGAGAGATGGAATGGACACAAACCCAATGTGGCACACATGAGGATCTTCGGTTGCATATGTTACATTCATGTAGCCGATGAGAAAAGGAAGAAGTTGGATGCAAAATCAAAGAAATGAATCTTTGTTGGCTATAGTAGTAAGTCGAAGGGCTACATGGTTTATGTGTTGGAAGATCAACACATTCAAGTATCACGAGATGTTGTTTTTGATGAAAACAAGTGCTGGGATTGGAAGAAAAATCAAGAGATGCCAAGGGAAATTGTTTTGCCTATCGAAGAAGGCAACGATTCAAAAGAAAATTATGGGGATCACAAAATCATTAGAAATGATTCTATTCAAACCGATGGAAGCAGTGAAGACACAAGTGGTGATAGTGAAGAATTCTCATATATGAAACCAAAAGGTTTCAAATCTATAAACGAGATCACTCAATCAACTCCGGCGGTTATTTTCGAAGAAATTGCACAAGTCATCGAATCATGTTTTTTGGTGAATGAAGAACCGAGATGTTATGAAGAGGCGTATGATGAGAAGTGTTGGAGAGACGCCATGGGTGAAGAAATATCAATGATAGAGAAGAATAAGACATGGAGATTGGTTGACAAACCTAAAGGAAAAAACGTGATAAGCATGAAATGGATTTACAAGTTGAAAACCGATTCAAATGGAGTTCCAATTAAGCACAAAGCTCGTTTGGTGGCTAGAGGCTTCACTCAAGAGTTTGGAACAGACTATTCAGAGACATTTGCTCCAGTCTCAAGGTATGATTCAATTAGATGCTTACTTGCATACACATCACAAAGGAATTGGAAACTATACCAAATGGATGTCAAGTCGGCTTTCTTAAACGGTGATCTTAATGAAGAGATTTACATCTCTCAACCTGATGGATACGTAGTACAAGGACAAGAGGAGAAGGTTCTTAGATTGTACAAGGCCCTCTATGGTTTGAAACAAGCCCCAAGGGCTTGGTACGGAAGAATTGATGGATACTTTATTCAAAACGGCTTCACAAGGAGTACAAGTGATGCTGCTCTTTATGTTTTGAATAGGAAGGATGATGTCTTAATCATCAGTCTTTATGTAGACGACATCATCATGACTGGAAACAATAGAGAATTGATCGAGATGTTCAAAACAAGCATGAAGAATGAGTTCGAGATGACTGATCTCGGCTTACTTAGTTACTTTCTCGGAATGGAGTTGTTTCAAGATGAATTTGGTTTGTTCCTTTCACAAGCCAAATATGCAAATAAGTTGATTGACAAGTTTGGGATGAGGTTCAGTAAAAGTGTAAACACACCATTGACTCCCAAGAAACGAATTGAGGATGAGGAGAAGTTTTTCGAAAATTCAACTAAGTGTCGAAGCATAGTTGGAGGACTACTCTACTTGTGTGCATCAAGACCTGACATTATGTTTGTAAGCTCTTACCTCTCACGCTATATGTCAGCCCCAAAAGAAAGACATTACCAAGAAGCAAAACGCGTACTAAGGTATGTTAAAGGAACCTTTGATTTTGGTATTAAGTTTGTCAAGTGTGAAGAACCAAGACTTGTGGGATATTCGGATAGCGATTGGGGAGGATCTTTAGAGGATAAGAGAAGCACCACGGGTTATGTATTCAGCCTAGGATCAAACATGTTTTGCTGGCAATCATGTAAGCAACAAACCGTTGCTCAATCAACAGCCGAAGCTGAATATATGGCTGTATGTGCCGCAGCAAATCAAACGGTTTGGCTGAGAAGGTTACTAAGTGAATTTGGGTTGAAGATAGATGAGGGTACTCCTATCTATTGTGACAACAAGTCAGCAATAGCTATAGGAAAGAACCCTGTTCAACATAAGAGAACGAAACATATTGATATTAAGTATCATTATGTAAGAGAAGTCATTGAGAAAGGATTGATTAACTTGGAATATTGCAAAGGAGAAGATCAAGTAGCTGACGTATTTACCAAGACTTTGAGTTTAGGACGTTTCGAGGATCTAAGGGCAAAACTTGGTGTTACAAGAAGATTCGGTTAAAGGAGGAGTGTTGAAGGTTAACCGAAATCTTCAAGATAGCGGTTACTTGGTTTGGAAGCAAAGAGGTGTGACTTTATACGAATGTGTTGTTTCGTATAAAGTCATGTTCATTCGTATAACAAGTTGTGTATTTTCATTTTGTTTGTAATCGTACTCTTTCATAAAGAGACATGTGTGTTGATAATCATATATATACATTTGTAAAACGATTGTTAAATATATAAGATTTCTGTTTTGTTGTTTTATCTTTTTTCTCTTTCGATCAACAGTACCAACCAGGATGTGCTAAGGCTTTAACACTCATTGTTGGTAAAGAAGGAATGGATTTACTAGCCATCAAAGCATATTTTGGATTTGGTTTATGGATACCAGCTTTCAGACGTGTGATCATTGGATGTGAAGAGGTTGTAGATGGACCAGAATCTTCATCTGAAGTTGATACAGACTCTTCTTGTGGAACAGAGTCTACGGAGATAGCGGACTCAACGTGTGGAACATACTTTGCTGAAGAGATAAGAGACTCATCTTGTAAAGGCTCATCTCGATAAAAACCTGCAGCTTGTGGTGGTAAGGAAGGTAAATGATGTGGTAACGAAACCGTTTGTTGAGTGGTGAATTGCTGATATTTATTAGAGAAAGGAAAACTCTGTTCATCAAAGATAACATGACGAAAAATGTATACATGACCGGTAGGAGGATACAAGCACCGATACCCCTTGTATTGAGCATTGTAACCAAGAAAAACACATTGAAATGAGCGAGGCTAGAACTTGTGTTGAGCATACGGTTAGAGATACGGTAACAAGCTGTTCCAAAAACCCAAAGATATGTAATCGGGCTCTTTTCCAAGTAACATTTCAGATGGACTTTTATTATGCAGAGATGGTGATGGAAAAAGATTAATAATGTGATTAGCCGAGTAAAAAGCTTCAACCCAAAACCGTAATGGAGTTTTACTTTGGAACAACATAGCGAGACCAAGTTCCGTAAGATGTCGATGTTTGCGTTCTGCAAGTCCATTCTGTTGCGGAGTTGAAGGACATGATAAGAGATGTGAAATACCATGATCCTTGAGATGATTTCGAAAAAGAGTGCTCATAAATTCGCCTCCTCCATCACTTTGAAACACTTAAAAGTTTTTTACCAAACTAATTTTCTACTAGTCTTTGAAATGCCACAAACACACCAAAAGAAATCTGACTTCAATTTGAGAGGAAACATCCAAGAATATCGAGAGAAATTATCGACAAGAACCACATAATATTTGAAACCTTAAACCGATACGACGGGGGAAGGACCCCATAGATCATAATGTATTCGATCTAAGGGTTCTATGGCATTAGATTCAGAAAAAGAAAAAGAAATCTGAGAGCTTTTTCCCATTTAGCAAGGTTCACAAATAGAAAAAATATTGTTCTTATTAATAGAAATAGCCTTGCTGTTCTTTAAGTGTTGCAGTATCTGAAAGTTTGCATGAGCAAGACGTTGATGCCACACCATGTCACTTGCAGCAGCTTGTCAATTTGAAAAGAAAGCTACAAACTTTGGATTCTGCAACACATACAAACCATTACGACGTGGTCCTTGTGTCACCGCCTTCTGAGTAACCAAGTCAACTATATGAACATAGTTAGCATCAAAATACACTCCACAAGGGTAGTCTTCACATAGTTTTGAGACAGATCAAAGATTTTTTTGCAAGGAAGGGCACACGAGTACATCATTAAGTGGGATACTACTTGTAGAAATGGTGGGAGTGGTAGACCCAACATGAGTACTAGGAAGCTGATTCCCATCAGCAACCATTACAGTCTTTGACCCAGAATATGGTTGTGGATTGGTTAGAGGAGTGGATGTTGACGTAATGTGAGCAGAGGCACCCGAGTCGGGAAGCCATTCATGAGCACTAGGATCAGAAGTGTGAAGCACAACAAGAGCTTGTGGAGCATCGTTACTCTGATAAGTCGTATCAAACCTATTCCAACACTTAAGAGCAGAGTGACCAACACTGCCACATATCTGACACACAGGTCGAGAAGTGTTGTTGTAATCAGATGACTGACGATTATTCCAACCAGAGAAATTAACTTTCTGTGAGATACCTCGACCATGAGTAGAGAAACCACCGCCTCCCCTGTTTCCAGACCTGTTATAACCACCACGTCCTCGAGAGGAACCATAATCAAATGACTTAGTTTGAAAGGCTGAGAAAGGAGTAAGATCGTTGGTGGCTTCATAGGACTAAAGGTGAGTATCAAAACTTCCCACATCAGCAACAACATCACTGAATGTTGGAGGAGGAAAACGAGACATCGAACTTTGTATCACAGTAGATATAGGATCATATTCTCGACTTAAACCATTTATAAAGGTGAAGATTTTCATTGATTCTTCAACTGGCTTACCAATCGAACTTAGTTGATCACATATGGCACGAAATTTTTGACAATAAACAGAGATGGTTTTACTACGGTTAGACACCAATTGCAAGCGGCGACAGAGATCAAATTCCCAAGCAACTTAACTTTTATTCAATTATCAGCACGTGAAACCCATACATCGTGAGAAGTGGTAAGACCGTGAACATACCCAAGAACTTCCTCTGGTGAAACTACCAAAGATCCATGATTTGATGAGCTGATCAGTACAAATCCAAGCTTCATGGTCGGGATTGTTGACTTCGGTGACAACATTGTCGACAGTGGCGTGAATGGTGGCTGGTGGAGGTGGTGTTTCTCCAGTTACAAAACCAAGTAGTTCTTGACTTCGAAGCAGAGACTCAAATTGAGTTTTCCATAGAAGAAAATTACTATCACTTAACTTGATCGTTACAGAACTTGAAATATGAAGGTTAAAAGGAAAAGGATAAGGATCGAAAGCTTCAGTCATAACAGCACCTCTTAAGGTTTTTCAAAACTATGATACCATGTGAATAAACAAGAGAAAGATTGAAAATATACTTTGTATTGATTTAACCACACCCAAAATACATTGTCATAGGTTCAATTATATAGAAGAGAAAGAACATTCTAGGACACGAGAGAATCCGAACATATACAAAAATCAGAAGACAATTAAGAGCATTCCATTAAGAGTGGTCCAAAACAGTTGGCTTGGAGCAGAAACGTTCTCTGTTCTTTGCAACAGTCGGTGGTGGAGTTGAGAAGACAATTAGGTTCCAGAGATGACTTAGAGGATGGCTGGTTGATGAGCCATGTATCATTTCCCTGAGTATTAAGAGCAACTTGGCCCATGACTTGAGATGTTAACCTTACAAGCTCCAGTCAAATATATGATTTGCTTGGGTTCAGTTCAACAATTAGAATATGCATATGCATGTAACCACACTTACACACGATTCTGTTTTGGACCACTTTGGGATGTCTCTATCTAATCCTCTATGAGCATGACTATGAGTAGAAGCTCCGTACGACACTTCTTCATTTATTGGACAACTCAAATTAGGAATTGGATGAAAATACAGATGACAACTTTTAAGCATCATTCTACACGTCTACACCCAACATTAGATACTACTTTGGATCCATAATTTCAACATCATATCGGAAAGCACTAATTTGTTTTTTTTATGATAGTGTTAATGGTATTAATTTCGATTTGCTATATAACTAAATTTAATTTAATTATAGTTGTAAATATATAATATGAAAGTGGTCTAATTGTGCCGAGGACATGTGGGCCAGTGGTAGTGTTCTCTTTATAAATTTTTTAGCACTAAGGTTCAAATCATTTCCCTATTATGCAATGGTGAGATTAAAAAGCTATTAGGCTAGTTGACAAAAAAAAAGTGATTTAATTGCTGACAAAAAAAATACTTGTAAATATATAACGAATAATGGCAATTCATGCCTATGCTTCAGCTTTGTAACACCAACTTAAATTTCTAATGAAGTATGTTTCTCCAAAAGAAAGTATAACGAATAAATGTAATTAAGGCCTAACAGTAAGTCTTCCCCTATGTTGCTTCATGTTTCTCTAATTAAATCGAAAAACCGTATGTCGTTTTTTGGTATTACATGAAACATCTTGAAATCTATTTGCCTCCTATGTGCGTCACACAAAAATTCTATAAAAACTTCGAAACTGTCAAGTAGAGCTGGAAAAAAAACTCGATGCTCAAGATGAGAGCAGAATGTGGACTCAAAGTTGTGCATGTAGGACAAATGAGTCAGTACTAGAGCTGTGGGTTATTCTTGGAGGTTTAAATCAATCAAGGGACCCTCAGGACCACTCAACTGGTGGTACTCGTGTGACAGGAGGCATGGTAGAAATGAGGACTGTATTTACCACGCAGAGCTACAGGAACTCACTGGTCGTGGTAACTTTTATATGTGGTGGAACAAGCAAAGCGAAAACCCCGTTGCGAATAAATTGGATAGATATTTGGTGTACGACAATTGGTTACTCATCTTTCCTCTTGCCTAAGCTCACTATGGTCCCCCTGAATTCTTTGATCACTGCCTAACATCGATCATACTAGGTAATGCAAATAGGGAAGTCAAGCGATTTATGGTCTCCCACTTTTTCTTCAAGCACCCAAACTTCTTGTCGCAGACTTTGCAGCACATGCATATCAATCATGTTGAGGGAACCACTCAGTTTAACATTGTTAGGAAGCTAAAGAATCTTAAGCGAGTGATTCGTAAGCTGAATAAGGATGAATTTTTAGATATGGGAACATGAGTTTAAGAAGCGAATCAGAAGCTAATTATTGAAATGCTCTTATACCATATTGGAAACACAGTACGAGAATAAGAATTATATCTTCTCCTTTTAAAGAAGAAAATAACGAAATAGAAACTTTTTTATTTACTGAAACTTGCTAATTTACATCAGGACAGAATTGGTTTATATAGAAAGTGAAACAATACAAGTGAAGAGTTGTGTCTCCTCCATCTTGTAACTCTTAAAAATAAACTACCCAAAAGTTAAAATAAATAACTACTTTCACTAAAAGTTACAACTCTTATAATGAAAGGTTATGACCTTTCATTTATGACTCTTGATATGAAACTACCCAATCCAAAAGTTGTGACTCTTAATTAATAAGTAATTTATACAAATGAAATAACTAACTTATACAAGAACAAACTTTATATTATATATAAGATTTGATTATACTTCTAACATTAATCACTTGTTAGCAAATGCTACTTGCCTCTCCATCTTAACGGCTTGCTGATCTTGAGAAAAAGGCTCACGACACATGGATTAACTGTAGAGATGGTAATTCTACTTAATTCCATAGGTGTGTAGCCACAAAGCATGCAACCAACCAAATTCATTATCTCATTGATAACAAAGGCATCCGTGTCGAGGACAATAAAGTGTTGCAACAACACTGCGTTGACTATTATAAATAGCTCATTGGCAGCCCATCACCATCTTTACCCCTGGAAGACATGTTTCTCATCTCAAATTCTTTAAAATCTCATTTCACTTTGGCTCAGTAGGTTGCACTCGACTGAGCTATATCAGACGAGGAGATAAAATGCCAGCTATTTATCTTCCAAACAACAAATCCCTGATTCCGGAAAGATACACATGAGAATTTTACAGAGAAACATGGCAGATTTTGTGGACTGAAATAGCAGAGGCGGTTAAAGAATTTTTCACTACGGGTAAAATTCTCAAACAACTCAATTCCAAGCCATTTCTTTGATTCCGAAAAGGAAGGGGAAGATAAAATAGAGGATTTGTACCCTATTTTGTGCTGTAATGTGTTGTACAAGATAATCTTTAAGATCCTCTTTTGTCCAAAAAAAATCTTCTTTTATGATCTTTTCCACTTAGTCTACATTTGTAAAAGGAATGTTTAATTGAGAATGTGTTGCTTGCTACTAAAATGGCTCAAGGAGCACGTAGGGCTAATGTATCCCCGTGAGGACTGTTGCGTAAACTTGGAGTATATGATGAAATGTATTAAAGCCTCAGACTTCCCTCCTAAGTGTTGAACTACATATAGTTTATCGAGTTAAGTTTTAACTATGAAACAAATAGACCTCACTATATATCTATCCAAAACCTCCCAATTTTTTTTTCTATATTATGCAGACTAACTTTTTTTGTTGGAATGTTAGAGAATGTAAATAGAGTATTAAGCGGAGTGTTAAGGGTTTGATTACAGCAGAAGCAGCGGTTTGGAAACATTATAGATTCAAGAATCCACACAATTTTCAAAAAGATTGGGGTCATCATTCAGAAGTTGGAATATCAAATCAAATTACGAGCATGCAGAACTGGGTAAATTTTGGGTCTTGTGGAAGGCGTCTTCTAAGGAAACTATTCTTCACAAGTCTGAGTAGATAATAACTTGTGTTCTTGAGCTGCCATTGGAATCGAAAGAGGTTTTGGTCTCCTTTGTTTATGCTGGAAACCGCAAATTAAGAAGGATGGAGTTTTGGGATCAGATCAAAGCTCTAGTAAGTAGCTCTGTCATAGCCTTAAAGTTGTGGGTCATTCTTGGAGGTTTGTGCATGTAGGACAAATGAGTCAGTACTAGAGCTGTGGGTTATTCTTGGAGGTTTAAATCAATCAAGGGACCCTCAGGACCACTCAACTGGTGGTACTCGTGTGACAGGAGGCATGGTAGAAATGAGGACTGTATTTACCACGCAGAGATACAGAAACTCACTGGTCGTGGTAACTTTTATATGTGGTGGAACAAGCAAAGCGAAAACCCCGTTGCGAATAAATTGGATAGATATTTGGTGTACGACAATTGGTTACTCATCTTTCCTCTTGCCTAAGCTCACTATGGTCCCCCTGAATTCTTTGATCACTGCCTAACATCGATCATACTAGGTAATGCAAATAGGGAAGTCAAGCGATTTATGGTCTCCCACTTTTTCTTCAAGCACCCAAACTTCTTGTCGCAGACTTTGCAGCACATGCATATCAATTATGTTGAGGGAACCACTCAGTTTAACATTGTTAGGAAGCTAAAGAATCTTAAGCGAGTGATTCGTAAGCTGAATAAGGATGAATTTTTAGATATGGGAACATGAGTTCAAGAAGCGAAACAGATGCTAATCACTTGTCAGCAAATGCTACTTGCCTCTCCATCTCAATGGCTTGTTGATCTTGAGAGAAAGGCTTACGACACATGGACGAACTGTGGAGATGTTAATTCTACTTACTTCCATAGGTGTGTAACAACAAAGCATGCAACCAACCAAATTTATTATCTCATTGATAACAAAGGCATCCGTATCGAGGACGGTAAAGTGTTGCAACCACACTGCGTTGACTATTATAAATAGCTCATTGGCAGCCCATCGCCATCTTTACCCCTAGAAGACATGATTCTCATCTCAAATTCTTTAAAATCTCATTTCACTTTGGCTCAGTAGGTTGCACTCAAATCAGCTATATCAGACGAGGAGATAAAATGTCAGCTATTTATCTTCCAAACAATAAATCCCCGATTCAGGACAGATACACAGGAGAATTTTACAGAGAAACATGGCAGATTTTGTGGGCTGAAATAGCAGAGGCGGCTAAAGAATTCTTAACTACGGGTTAAATTCTCAAACAACTCAATTCCAAGCTATTTTATGATCTTTTCCACTCAGTCTGCATTTGTAAAAGGAAGATTTAATTGAGAATCTGTTACGGGCTACTAAAATGGCTCAAGGAGGAGGTATGAGTAATGCATCCCCGTGAGGACTGTTGCGCAAACTTGGAGTATATGATGAAATGTATTAACGCCCCAGACTTCCCTCCTAAGATGCTGAACTGGATAACTGAATGTATTACCGCAACCTCGTTTTCTATCAATGTAAATGGCAGCTTTTGTGGTTATTTCAAATGAACTAAGGGACTTAGACAAGGGGATCCACTTTCACCCACTCTTTTTGTGATTGCTATGGAGACTCTCTCATAGGTATTGATTGAGCATTTTGAAGATGGGAGAATTGGTTACTACCCTTTATGGAAAAATCCAAAAACTTCTCACCTAGCATTTATTATTTATAGACGCCCTCATGGTATTCTTTTATGGCAAGAAGAGTTCACTACAACACATTACAACGGTTCCATAGAGGTTCCAAGCTCTTTCAGGTCTCAGCACGAACGGGGACAAATCCACTCTCTATTTATCTTAGCTGCCCTTGACACAATGCATCAATTCTCGTAGCTCAAGTTCCAAATTGGCTATTTCCAGTTCATTACCTTGGCCTCCGTCTGCTGCATAGAGGACTAAGGAAACATAACTTTTCTCCTCTCGTTAATTTGATTCAAGGGAAGTTCAATGTGTGGGCAAGTAAGTTGTCATCTTTCCCTGGCAATTTTAACTCATTACTACAGTGATTTATAGTATGGTTAATATTTGGGCTGCCGCTTTAGCATTACTCAAATCGTGTGCCATGACTAATGTGAGTATGTGCAATTGGTTCATTTGTGGTGGCAGAACAAATAACAAAGCTAGAGCCAAAGTGTCTTGGAAAGATGTTTGCTTACCTAAGTCTGAAAAGGGTCTTGGTCTTAAAAGTTTTTGTCTATGGAATAAGGTACTCAATCTCAAGCTCATTCGTTATTTTTTACCAATAGGGGATCTCTTTGGGTGGCTTGCGTGCAAGCTCACTAACTTACAAACATAAACTTTTAGACCATATTTGCATGTTACAACGCATTTTGGATTTGGAAATGTCTAGTTGTTCTAGGCTAGATAGTTGTTACACTGCAACATAGATGATGGTGATTGGTGAATATGCCAGCTTTTAGGGAGATAGTTGGTCTTAACTTGGGCCACTAATTGATTTGTTGGGTGAAAATGGGTATATTCAATTGGAAATTCCCTTGACACCACAACTAAGCAATTTGTAATCTTAGGCCATTGTAGGCTGTCGTCTTCACGTAATCAAGTCATTTGAGTAATTTACTCAGGGATGAGCTGCAGCTAGTACCCCCACTAGCGGATTTCAAGGGGTAAAGATGTGTTTATGTGGGGAGTAAAAGACAATGCTAAGTCATTTTCAACATTAAATTGACTTGGGAGCACCTAAGAGTACCAACATATATCAAGCAATGGACAAAAGCTATTTGGTTCAAGAATCAGGTTCCTAAACCTGCCAATCTATTTTGAGTTGCGAATATAGATAAAATACCAACAGAAAACAGGATGATGATGTGGGGATTTAATATAACTCTGACTTGTCTCCTTTGCTCGTCGAATGACGAAACCAGGGACCACTTCTTTTTGCACCGTTCATATTCTTTATTAGTCTTGAACAGAAGCTTAACCAGATTAAGCCTCCCCGATTGCACTTTCTTAAAATGGTATACACTCATTACTTGGCTCATAGATCACTCACATCAGTTGTCATCAACTCCAAAAGAACTTTTCACTCAGGCCACTATTTTTGCATTATGGAATGAAAGGAATGCTAGGCTACACCAAGGAACTCACTTAATCTCTGATAAGCTATTTGCTAAGATCAACAAATTGATCGAGGATACACTACTTGCTTGGTAATTCTCCAAATATGGAAGATGACTTCTTTGTTGTTGGTTTAAGTAGCGGAAACGTGGTGGGCCCATAACCAATATAGAAAAATAAAACTATAGTTGAATAATTGTTCTCTTTATTGCCTTGGAAAATATCTAAAAACCCAAACAATCTAAACTCTATAATCTCTGGCAATAAGATGTCATAACTCAACATCTATATCTATAGATTCTCAATAATCCTAAACATAACAGGAAGTCTCTAGTCTAATTAAATAACTCCTAATCAACTAATTAACCCTATCTTTTAGGTAGTTTTCTCCTTAAGCTATACTTCAAGCTTATCTTCAACATTCTCCCTCTTTAGCTTGAAGCGATCTTTGGTGATGTCTTGAACTCCTATGTACTCTCTCATTTCTTTGAATTTGATCTTTCCAAGTGCCTTAGTAAGAATATCCGCCTTATGCTCATTGTTGGGAACATGTTCTACTTCGATTTGCTCATTCCCTACACATTCTCTAATGAAATTATATCTCTTGTGAATATGCTTACTTTGACCATGAAAAACCGGATTCTTAGTAAGAGAGATTACCATTGTCAATCAAAATCGGAACCTTCTTGCTTTCTTCTCCGGTTGTTTCACTAAGTAATTCTTGAAGCCATATAACTTGTTTTGCCGCTTCCGTAGCTGCCATAAACTCGACTTCAGATGATGATAATGCTACTGTTTCTTGCTTTTGGGAGCACCAACTTATCGGACAATCATTGTAGTAAAAGATATAACCAGTTGTGCTTTTCCCATCGTCCAAATCAATATTGTAGTTAGCATCACTATAGCCTTCCAAGCCTTCTTTGTTGTTTCAGCCAAACTTAGGGCCTTGAGTTAAAGTTCCTTGTAAATATTTTAGAACTTTCTTCAAAGCTACTCCATGAAGCTCTTTAGGTTCTTGCATATATCTACTTAAAACACCAACACTAAAGGCTAAATATGGTCGGGTGTGAATTAAGTATTGAAGGCAACCAATAAGCTTTCTATACTCTTTCTTGTTGATACTCTTTTCTTCTTGAGACTTCGAAAACTTGACACCGAATCCATTGGTGTGTGACATGAATTACACTCAAGCATTCTCGCTTCTTCAAATATTTTCCTTGCATATCTCTCTTGCTTCAATGTTATGCATCCTTCTTCTAGTATTACTTATATTCCAAGATAGTATGTTAGTTTACCAAGATCACTCATCTCAAATTTACTTGATATTCCTTTCTTGAAATCGTTGATCATCCTAAGACTTGTACCCATTACTAGCAAATCGTCTATTAAGACCGCAACAAGAAGAAGATGTTCTTTCTCTTGCTTTCGATACAAGGAAGCCTCCTTAGTGCATCTCATGAATCCTAGTTCTTTAAGTATCTTGTTAAACTTGTTGTTCCATGCTCTTGGAGCTTACTTCAAACCATAAAGAGCTTTATTCAACTTGTAAACTTTGTTTTCTTTTCCTTTTGCTATAAAGCCCTCCAGTTGAGATACATAGACTTCTTCTTTTAGTTCTCCATGTAAAAACGTTGTTTTAACATCAAGGTGATGTATCTCCCATCCATTTGAAGCAGCTAGAGAAATTATAAACCTTAATAGTTTTAATTCTTGCAATTGGAGCAAAAACTTCTTTGAAATCTATACCAAATCTTTGAACATAACCCTTAGCAACTAGCCTTGCTTTGTACTTATTTATACTCCCATCCGAGTTTTGTTTGACTTTGAATACCCACTTCAAACCAATGGGCTTTGCTCCACTGGGTAGATCAACTAGATTACATGCCTTGTTCTTATTGATCGATTTAATCTCATCTTCACAAGCATCAATCCAAACTTGTGATTCACTAGCTTCATTGAAATACCAAGGTTCTTCATTGATTACCAATATGAGTCGATTACTATCATAATCACAGAGAAGTACAAAGTCATCCTAGTAGCTTGGTTTCTTTGTTTCTCTAGTAGATCTTCGTAGAAGTGGTTCTTCTTTATTCTCTTCCTCATCTTCGATGTTTTCTTCCTCATTTGTATCTCTGTTTTCCTCTTCTCTTGTGATAAAGTCACCAAGACTTATTGTTACTCTTTGAGAATCATCAACCTTCTATTTTCCAAAATCATTCCACTTCCATCCTTTGCTTTCATCAAAAACAACATCTCGGCTAATGATAACTTTCCGACTTAAAGGATACAAACAATAGGCTTTTGAACCCGTTTAAGTCCCTAGATGTATTAAAACATGTGATCTATTATCTAACTTCTTTAGATGTGGACCTTCTATCTTAGCATACCCTAAGCACCCAAAAACTCAAAGATGATCAAGTCTCGGTTTCTTCCATGTGAAGACTTTGTATGGAGTTTGATCCTGCAATGCTCTTGTTAAAACTATGTTAATGAGATATGTAGCATGTCTCACTGCTTCTCCCCATAGATAGTTTAGTAAATCCATGTGCTTTAAGATACTTCGAGTCATCTCCATCAAAGTACAATTTCTTCTTTCAACAACTTCGTTTTGTTGAGGTGTATAAGGTACTGTCAAGTTTCTTTGAATTCCGAATTTGTCACAAAACATCTTGAATTATTGAGACATAAACTCTCCACCTCTATCAGTTCGAAACATCTTGATGCTCTTTCCCGTTTCCTTCTCGATGACAAGTTTAAAACCTTTAAACTTATCGAAAGCTTCACTTTTCTCTTTCAAGAGAATTGTCCACATGTAAAGGGAATGATCATCAATTAACATGAAGATGTACCTGTTCCTTGATGGTGTAGAAGGTGTTATAGGCCCACAAAGATCTCCATGAATCAACCCAAGGACCTGATCAGCTTGAAACAAAGTTGCCTTAGGAAAAGATTTTCTTACTTGTTTTCCAAGTAAACATGAAGAACAATGCTCTTTTTCGATGGTAAAATTTGGAATTCCTTTTACCAAGTTCTTTGTCACCATTGTCTTCATTGTTTCTACTCCAACATGCCCTAGTCTTGCATGCCACTTAGTTGTTTTATTGAGTGTTTCAAGCTGTAAACACTTCTCAATATCGACTTCCATATGAATCTTGTAAAGTCAGTTTTTTTATCTCATTGCTTTGATCATTAACTTTCCATCAGGATCATATAGATGAAGATACTCTTCCTTCATCCTAACTTCACATCCCGTTTCACTAGCTTGTTCGAGACTTACTATATTGCTCTTCAAACCCGGTATATAGTAGACATTAGGTAATATTTTCTTCTCGCCATTCTTGCATATAATAAGAATTGATCCTCTTCCTTTTATATCAATACGAGAATCATCTCCAAATATTACATTTCCCGTGATTGTCTCATCACGTGTTGAAAAGAAATCTCTTTCTCCAGTCATATGATTGCTAGCTCCATTATCTAAATACCATAGTTTTCTATCATATGATTTATACTCCTTTGGCTTAACATTCCTTTCGTTAAGAAGTACTACTTCATGCATGAAAAGATCCTCGGCCTCTTGAGTCTCTTTTTCTTCAACCTCCTCGTTTTCATATGCCTCATGTAGTTTAAGGAGCCTATCGGGACACTTTGAAGCAAAGTGTCCTTTCTTATCACATCGAAAGCACACAATTTGTGACAAGTCTTCTTGTAGCTTTGATCGGAATCACTATTGCCTCGTCCTCTTCCCCTTCCACATCCTCGACCACCTCTTCCTCTTACTCTACCACGTTCATAGCTCTCTTGAGAATCCATATTAGCATACAAAAGCTTTCCTTGATCCTCAAGTTGTTGCTCTTCTTCATTAGTTCTTTCTTCATAAGCTTTCAACCTTCCAACTATATCCTCAAAGCTTGTGTTCTTAAGATCAAGAACTTGTTCTAAAGCAGCTATGATATGGATGTACTTTCTCCTTGGTAGACTATTGAGAATTTTCTTCACAACTTTTGATTCCACAATAGTTTCTCATAGTGCAGCCGACTTCGAAGTTAATTCCAAGAGTTTTCCGACAAAATCATCAATTGTGTCGGTCTCCTTCATCTTCATTCTCTCGAATTCGGCCATTAAGGTTTGAAATCTAGTCTCCTTAACTCTCTCAGCTCCATCATGTCGAGATTTAATTGCCTCCCAAATTTCTTTTGGATTTTCTAGATCTCCAACTTGCAAGATAAGAGTCTCCGATATAGATTGAAACAAGAGAGCTTTTACCAAGCTATTCTTTTCTCCTTTGGTTCCTCATGTTTCAATTGTTTCCTAAACCTTACGCACTTGGAACATTACATTCATTCGTATAGACCACACCGTATAATTCATGGTAGTAAGTATCATAAATTGAATTGTCGAGGAAGAAGATCCTCCTTCATTTGGTTTCGATGGAACAAGATCACCCATGACTTGACTTCTTGAAGTTGTTTTCTCAAAGCACCACATGTATTCGCAGCGATATCAACCTTTCGTATAAAAGAATTCACGATCTCGAACCTTTAGATCTGATACCAAATATAGAATAATAAGACTATAGTTTAAGAATTGCTCTCTTTATTGTCTTGAAAAATATCTCAAAACCAAAACAATCTAAACTCTATAATTTCTCACAATAGGATGTCACAACTTTAACATTTCTAGTTATAGATTCTCAATAATTCTAAACATAATAGGAAATCTCTAGTCTAATTAGATAACTCCTAATCAACTAATTACTCCTATCTTTTAGGTAGCTTGCTCTTTAAGCTATATTTCAAGCTTATCTTCAACAAAATGAGCATGATCTCATTGTAGAACGTCTAGATCTATATATATATATATATATATATATATATATATATATATATATTGTTTTATTAAAAAGCATAGTAAATCTAATCCAAACCTAAGAAAGTGAATAATCAAGAAACTTACTTAGGATCTAGAAAGTGTAACATACGATGAAGTGGAGTATTACTCTTGCTCCAATTAGATGTCAAAATAAAATGAATTGCATTCCAAAAATCATAGTTGTCATCAAGTTGTTTTTTTCCTTTTTAAAAATAGCTTTTTCACATCTTGAATCATACTTTCCCACCATTCATAAATTAGATGAAAAGAAAAGTTGTCAGTATCAGTAGCTCTAATCATGCTATATATGAGCAAAGTGAAAGATAAAACATATTTAAGGTTATCCCAAAAGATCTCCTCTAATATTATTATTTTCACTTGAGATACTCTCTCCACATTGTCTCCTTTATAGCCATCCCATTTAGGACTGATCACCATATGTTCCAAATGAGATATATTTTTTTGAATTTCTTTAACATCATAACTATGGATGCAAACCTGAAAAAAAACTAATGATCTTAGATTTTATATTTAAAAATATAAGTTAGATAAATTAAACTATCCAAAAGATTAATTATAGACCTTGTAGAAGCAATTGTATGGAGTTTAAGACACAATGCTCAGTGAACATTACAAGTCTCATGATTCATAATGAATTTTTTCATCCAAGTCAAAACTTCACTAATAGACTTAATCCAGTAACAAGTTTCATACACATCTTCATTAGTTCTTGTGCTTATGTTGGTGCACATATGTTCTCTAAAGTAAGGTTCAAGGTATGAACCACATAGTAACCAAAAAGATGGTAGGAAACTTGGCTAAAATAAGTGCACCAACTTTAACACAATTTGAAGCATTTTCAGTGACTATCTAAACAACATTCTCATGCCTAACCTCTTTTATGTTGTCAATGATCACTCTGCAATCATCTCACCAATTTTTGTTTCACCTTGACAGTTGATTGCCTTTAACATCACTCGACCACTCTCATTTACAACAATCAAGTTAAATATTAGTCTCTGTTGTGGGTATGACCAATCATCACTACATATACTACCTCTTTTTTTCATCTGAATCTAACAGATATTGGTTTTTAAGAAACATACAAAGAGTAAAGGACTACAATAGACCACATGGAGAATAGTTGACATTATCTATGCTACCAATAGAGATGATGATATGATTAACGATCCAAAGGTAAAACCATATACCCATGATTCAAGCTTTACTGATATCATCTAAGGAGTATTCGAGACTGGTAAATTTTACCAGTAACATAAGTTCAAGACCATCATATACTTGGCGCAACATCTGTTATGGCAGAGAACTTCTTATTAAAGGCCTGATCAAGCAGATTGGGAATGGAATGACACCTATGTTTGGACTACAAAGTGGATCTTTCAAGATCAACCAAGGCTTCCTATAAGCAAAACTACACAGTTTAATGTTTGCCTGAAGGCCTCTGAACTAATAACATGCTCTGAATGGAATGTAGCCAAAGTAATGGACACCTTCATACAGATGGACGCCAAAAAAATTCTGGAAATACCACCAAATCCACTGGAAAATGATTGTTGGGTATGGGGCTACAATTCATCAGGGGAATACTCAGTCAAAAGTGGGTATTGGATAGCCAGCAAACAACTAAGAGGAGAAAGCCATATTGAACAAGGAGGAACTGACTTCATCAAGACTTTGAAGAAGAATAATTGGGGTCTAAATATTCCTAAGAAAATCAATGCCTTCCTCTAGAGAGCCCTTTCTAGTGCCTTAGCAGTAAGAGAAAGGTTTAAAGCTAGAACAATCATCAGCAATGACATCTATCTTATTTGTGGTATTGACTTGGGAAACGGTCAATCACTACCTCTTTTTGTGCAAGGAAGCCAAAGAAATATGACACTTGTCAAACCTTCCAACCCCCCCCCCCAAAATGGCTTTTTGGAACTTCTCTTTTCACCAATTTTGCTCTCCTCCTGCAACCCCATCTGGCCAACAACAGGCAGGAACAATAACCTTAACAGGTTTTCTTTGGATTCTCTGGCTAATATGGAGAACTAGGAACTTAATAACGATTCAAGGCGAAAATATCGACATCTAAGGTCTAACTAATGAAGCTCTGTTAAAGGCTGAAAGATGGGAACAAAAATTTGCCAACTAGATCAGCATAGCAGAGTTAGGGAGACCATATACAACTAGCTGCTATGGAAAACACAACTTCAAGATATGATCAGGTGGTCAATTGGAAGGTGAAATAGAAAAGCAAAAATTCCCTGAATGGTGTTGGACTAATCATCAGAAATGCAAACAATGAAGTCTTCCTACATGCTAGACATGTACTTCCAATGGCCGCTTCACATATGGCTCTTGAATTTGCTGGTTTAGAATGGGTGTTAAAGAGTCTTCCGGAGCTCAGACTGACTAATGTCTAGATAGAAATTGATAACAAGAAAACTCATAGTGCGATTACCACACCTATATCGTGACCGAGATACAAACCTTGGATACAAAAGATTGCACTCCTAGTGTATAACTTCAGAGAGATTCACTTCAACTATATCCTGGCCAAAAACAAGAAGAAAGCTGCTGCTATAGCTAATAGTGTGGTGAAAGATAGGAGATGGGTTGATTACATTGCTAGAGGTGAACCTCGTTGGATTATGAATATAGACTCGGGTTTTGTTAGCAAAAGTAGTACACACAATCCAACTGGGTGAGCCTCCTCTTCCTCCAATATAAACCAGGTTCTATCCTCTCCTTTCTAAAATTCAAGTCTTTCTCGGATTTAAATCCTATTATAGGCTCTTTCTCAGTTTCCCAACTTTAATTTCCTGAATTCCAACTCATTAGCCCACATCCTCATTTTGTCTTTATAAAGAAACTTTTCTTTCCAGTTGGGCTTTCGGTTTTGGCCTCTCAGTATTTCCCTCGGCTTATTAGGTCCATTATGGGCCAGCTTTTACATCATTAAAACTCTTTCACTACTTTTGGCATATGGGTTCTGGTTCCTTGCTCTAATAGCCAACATTTCGTTTACCCTATAGGACTTAAGTACCTACCAGCCTATAATATTAGCAATCATTCTTACTTGCTACAGCCATTCTATTTTCTTAATTTTTCTTTATGTTTTTCTAATTATCATCGAGATACGTTGGTTTTCCTTTTGATCTTCTGACATATGGCTTATGCTGGATTTTTTAATCAATCAACTGTCACTTCTCTCGAGTCTCGAAGTTTAGGAATCTATAAGCATGATTTGGTGGTGCTAATATTATCTCACGTTACAAGGCAAGGAGTTTTTTGGATTCCCAAAAGCAACTCGCCGATGAAAATGAAGGAGGCCATTTGTAGGATAATGATTACATGTTCTAGAATTTGTATATAAAGGGG
Source organism: Lepidium didymum (assembly GCA_963920545.1). Taxonomy (NCBI): domain Eukaryota; kingdom Viridiplantae; phylum Streptophyta; class Magnoliopsida; order Brassicales; family Brassicaceae; genus Lepidium; species Lepidium didymum. Next base: position 13,954,010 of record OY986996.1, read on the forward strand.
CTGTTAATGAAGAATATCCATAGCAATCACAAGCACAAAATACTCCAAAGAAATGGATAGCAATCTCTGGCAAGCCTTGAACCAATTTCAACTTGGGTGCAATGATCCTGGATTCTTCCTCCATGCTCAAGCATATGAACACACTTTGGAAAAGAATAGAAGGAGTCTAGTTGCAAGGCCATTGAATCGTCTGGAGCATATCCAAGATATTACAGAGGATCTCCCTAAGGACTGGTGCATCCAGAACTCTTTGAAGGGTAGACTGATTGACCGTGAATGCACTCAATTCTTCTTTGATTATGAAGAAGATCTTAACACCATTTTAAGGATGCAGTCGGTCATATGTACAATGGTTGGTTTGTAGCTGTTGAAAAATGGGAAGATCATCCTCCACCAAACTTTCTTTCCACTGTCCAACTATGAGTTCAACTGAGGAATCTGCCTATTCAATTTTCATCAGAAATTGCGGTTAAGCTGATTGCTAGCTCTTTGGGAGAAGTGCTTGAAGTTGATTTCCATGAAGACTCGGTTACCAAGACTTTCCTTGTTATGGGTAAGATCAAATTCCCTTTTGAAAACCAGCTCAAGTATTACAAGATCATTAACTATGAAAATGGTGACAGTTATCAAATGGAATTCTACTATGAATGGGTCTCACGTCTGTGTTTCAACTATCAACCGATCACTCACCACACTACCTTCTGCCCCTATGTTCCGGAACCATCTGACTACTTTCCAAACTCTATGGTGGCTGCCAACAAGGACAATGTTGGTGCAGAAATTCACACCTCAACAGAAAACCACTCCATCAGGTCAGGATCTCTTACTACTCAGCCTCAAACTCCTCAAGTGGATATTATCAACGACACATACAACAATACACTTAACATAAGGATCACCATCGATGACGTGATGGAATACAAACGCCACCTTCATGTCGGATGACAACGTCTTGCCACTTTATCTGGAATTTGAGATTCCTCAAAAGACCTGCTTCTCTACAGAGACTTCTTCGGCTGGAGCTAAAAGGAAGAAGGTCGATGACTTTGAAGTAGTCTCAGACAAGAAAGGAGCAAACATCATCTAATAGCTCTGTTTTATCATCTAGTAGTTTCAAGTTGCTTTATTATCTATGTTTCGAGTCTGTCTTTTCACTACAAGAAAAAAATTGTATAGAGACATAATATTTCGTCACATAACACATATTTCGTCACATATTGTTATAAATTTGTGACGATTGATAAATAGTTGCAATACAAACGTCACAAAGATATATTCGTAACAAAAACGTCACAATACTAGTGACAAAAAAAATATAGTGACAATTTTGTCACAAATTGTTACCCCTCTTTGTAGTTTGTTCAATGTTTCGAGTCTGCTACCTCTCTTGTGAGGTCTTTATTTTGGGTTTTTGTGGGGATTATCACCCCTCGTCTTGGAGTCTGTTGTTGGGCATGAGACCATGTTCTAATGAAAGTTATTTTCAAGGGGAAAAAAAAAACAATTCAATAATGATTCTGTATCAGTATGAATAACTTTTGTACTAAGATGCACGTATGATTTTCCATACAAGGTGAATCTTTGTTTCATTTCTTAAACCGAATTATTGCCAAACTGAATAACAAAGAACATGAACCGAACCCAATAGAGAATAACTTTAGCATTCAAGTAGCAAAATAACAAAACTAACACAAGCTTTGCATTGTACATTACAGAAGAGAGGAAGAAAAAAACCTATGGTCCCCAACGGGGGGCAAAAACCAAACAGGTCTAAAACCTGTTTCTACCTTCACATTACACAACAATTTGGTGAAGATTCGAGCATCTCCGAAGACCTGTGACCATATATGCAAACTCAGTCCCATTGGCCATTGGGTCTTTAAAAATCACCAAGAGATTCCAATGAGGAAGAAGACTTACATTGGCCTAAACTTGCAAAATCAAAGCCAGGATCCATCTCTTGCACTATATCACTAGGTGGTTGTCCACATTCTTGCAATTTCTGCATTATCTCCATTATCTTGGTCGAATTGTTTGGTTCGTTCTCATACACCTAGTTGAGTTCTTTGATTAGCTCATATTGGCGCGAATAACGATCAAATTCTTCTTTGTTTATGCTGGTTTCATGCTCTTCTAGCCATTTTGGGTATCTTGCTCTGATTTCTTTCATTGGTTCGTGCAGAATATCCTTTGATAATAACTGTTGCATCATCGTGTCTACCATTGACTCCAAGTCCTAAACCCAAACATGAAAATCATGAAGAAAAAAAGCATAGACAAAAATACTCTTGATCAGGACTTCTTTGAAGTGGTTCTACAACCCAAACAATCAAAAAAATTCTCAGATCACAGAAAGCATTAGTTTTATCCATAACATAGATAATACCAAACTTAAGATAGGATGAAGAACCATTCATATACCAAACAATAAACACTTGAAGAATAATAATGATGAAACAAAACCAAACCAGATCAGAAACCACTAAAAAGAACAGAAGCAGGACTTAATATCTCAAAACACTTGAAGAAAGAAATAACCAACAACCAGATGTACGCTGAGAAAAAAAAAACCACCAGAGACTCCATTAGTATCTCTGAGAGACTACCAACCACTATGAATTTGAGCACTAGAAGCTACAGAGAGAGATAAATTAGATAAGTAAATCAAGACGAACACTAAGAAATAACTAAAGAGAGAGATAAATTCAATAAGTAAATCAAGACAGAAAAACAAGATGTAACAAATTCGTTTTACCTTAGATCCAGCAAGATCCTCGAATTGCTTGATCCAATCTTCGACCATAGCATCATCAGAACCCGAAGGCTGCGGCTTTGGTGACAAGGACTCAAGTCCCTTTACAGTTTCTCTGATTTGTTCCCTGAGTTTATCAAGAGCCTCTGCAACATGGTCCTCTTTTGCAATCTTCTGCTTTCCTTTCTTCTTGCTTCTCATATCTGGTAACCCCATTCCAAGACCTTGAACCCCACTCGGCAATGACACGGTCTCCTTATAATCACCTTCTTCTTTTATGACCCCTACATTTCTACAAACCAATCAAAAGCTAATCAAGACCCCAATTTCCAGTAAGAAACACAACTTAAAGTTAAAAACCCAGTATTTCCAATTCAGTAGTGGATGTTTCATGTTTTGTTCAGAGCTCTAAACTAGAAATATTTCATAATAGGTAACCACAACCACAGTTCGAAAGCTAAATAGCTAAAAACATGACATAGATAGAGAATTAGCCGAGAGAAGCAGACAGTAAGAAAAGGTGTAACCTTGGAGTAAGATTGAGATCCTTGAAATCGTCCAAGGCGCCTGAGAAAGCCACACAGAAAACCCAGAATTCTCAATTCTAGAAACGAAGCAAAAAGAAAAATCACAAGACTAAAACGTTTCACCAATCACATTAGAATTCGTAGAATTACAAAATCATATAAAATCGTTTAGGAAATTACTATCGAAAAGCTCGTCTAAGTCATCGGTGTGAGTGTTGTTGGCCATTTTCTCGAGTCTTTTTCTCTCTTCCTCTCTCAACTGTGGAAGAAATATAGAATGGGAAGAGGAAGAGAGCTGAGATATATCGCAAAGGGCGGTGTTCACTTGATTGATGACTTCTATACGGCGTTGTTCGAAGAGTCGCGATTAAGTTAAGGATTTGATCTAACGGCCGAGATTGCTTTTTAATTTCTCATATACATTTATAGTGCTGTAATTTAGAATTAGTTATCTTCTGAGGCAAATAAAAAGCCCATTTACAGTCTCATAAGCCCATTTCGGAGCAACATATTTTCCCAAACACTTGTGAGCTCTCAAATTTCAGCTATGGCGAAGAGTTTAATGGCGACTACTCGTCCATACGTTCTTCTCTCCTCCACAAGAGCAAGCCTTCATCTCCTTTTTCGATCTCCGACGAGACCATTCACTTCATTCTCGGCAACTCCCTCGAGATTCGCCAGCTCAAAATGCGTATTTGCCGTTTCGTCTCGTGGAGTGACTGCGTCGTCGTCGATTTATAGCAAAGGAGTTTCTAGGGTTTCTGGGTTCAGTTTTGTGAACATTCGCAGCCGTAATTTCAGTGTCAGATCCTCGCAAATCAACGATGCTGGTTCAATTGATCAAACCCTTATGCAATCCATGGAGAAAAAGGTTAGATTTTTGTTTACTCATAAACTAATTTCAATTTTTTAATGGAAAATTTCTGTGTCAATTCGAGATTTATAAATTTATTGAATACTTTCTATTCATGGAGCAAAAATTGTAGGCTTGTACCACGGTTACTCGTAGTAGCTAAAAATGATCAGAATTAGGTTGTATGATTTTCTAACTAAGCTCTTTAACCTTTATGAGCAAGGCTCAGTAGCTTTTCGGTTCATCGACGCATGTTTCTCTACTTATGATGTTTCCTTTGCTTGCTTTTCAGATCAAAGAACAATTGAATGCAGAGTCAGTTACTGTACAAGATATGTCTGGAGATGGAAGACATGTTTGGTAATTACTTTGATTAGTTCACTTAATTTTCTTAATTCTGATGAAAATTAGATATCACATAGAAGTGCAAATTTGACCAGTAGCAATACTTATTTAGTATCTACACTTGATGTAATACAAGATAGAAATCTTAATTTTACTTGTTATATGAGTTGATTCCATTAATCAACAGCAGAATTTGGCAATATGTGTCTGTTTTCGCAGCATAAATGTGGTATCATCGGCTTTTGAGGGACAATCTGCAGTGAACAGACAAAGGATGGTCTACAAAGCTATTTGGGAAGAGCTTCAGAACGTTGTTCATGCTGTTGACCAAATGACAACAAAGACTCCTTCAGAAGTTTGAAGCCTCTAATTTTCCAAACACTATTTATCATCAGTATTTATTGTTTGATTAGCGGATAATGCTGTGTTCTTCGAGAAAAAAAAAATTGACATTCAGTTTTTGGTTCTCATGTTTCTTATTATTCTTCAAGAAATACTTGATTGGTTCTCTTGCAATTGTCAGTAAATGTTATGTATGCGTGGGCGACTGTGGTTTTTTTATTTATTAAGTTATATTGATAAGGGAATGAAAATTCGAGAGGGTTATACCCAAGTACATGAAGAGGAGAAACTCAGCACTGAACCAAAAGACACCGACTCAAACCTATGGATTGACTTGAAAACTAGAAGCAGGAAATTAAAGGACAAGAAACAAAGCATGACTCAAATGATATTAATAAGAGATAATATGAAGTAGATATGTCCCGAGAAGCACTACTTAGCCTCCGGTTCCTTGATGGCAGTAGCAGGACCTTCTCCATCTTTTGTCGAGTTAGTTTCCGCTTCATTGATTGCTACATTAGGTTGATTGAGCCTGAGAGGAAGTGTGTCAGAGGTATTGCATTAACTTTAGCCATGTATGTGTCAGTTGGGTTATTGATCACATCATCAATCGTGATTTTGATGATGTAAGTTGTGTTGTTTTGCTCCGAGATGCCTTCAGTGATCGAAGAAGGAGGCTGAGAGACAAGAGAACCAGATCTTGTAGAGAGATCATCGGAAGACACTTAACTGTCAGAGCCAAGATTTTCTTCAGTACCCTATGGAACTGGGTTGAGAAAGTAGTCCATTGGAGTTAATGTGTAGGAACAAAAGGTTGTATTGTGAGTTAGCCTCTGGCAGTTGAAACAAAACCTAGAAACCCACTCGTAGTAGAACTGAACAAGGAACATGTCTCCATTTTGGCAGAAGATCGTCATGTAGTATCTAAGTATGTCTTCAATGTTGAAGTTGATTTTAGCTCTCACTAGAAATGGTCTAGTGATGGAAACCTCATGGAGGTCTACTTCAAGGACTTCACCAACTGAAGAAGTAATGATTCTTAGAGCCAACTCTGAAGCGTATGTAGGGAGAGGTTTCTGATCTGGATCCATAACTGAATCTTAGAGAGGAAGTTCGGCATTGGCCTATCAACCTATTTCTCCGCCGCCACCAACCAACCATTGTAAAAAAGAGGCTCATTCTCAGTACAAAGTTCATATCGTCTTCAGATGCGAAGAAGAATTGGGCATGGTCTTTTTCAATCATTCGTCCTTGCACAGAAGTTTGCAGGCTCGAGTCTTTGGGAAGATCCTTGATGAGTTCTTGAATGTTATGTTCGAGGGGATTTAAGGGCCTAGCCACCAAATTCTTTTTGTTTCTCTGCAGACAATCGTGGTAAGCAGAAGATGGAAGGTATATTGGTGGATCGTTCCTTCCCAGCTCAAATTGATTCAGTGCCTGCCATATATTGTTGTGCATTGTTTCTTGTTTGTCTGATGCTTCGATGGAGAACTGAACCCTTTATTTATAGGCAGATCAACTGGCCTTGTAATGATTACATTCTTCCGCATGCATGTTGATTCATTGGTTGTTGTTTGTTGAGAAGCTTGTAGTATCTTGCATGGTAACGTAAAGTAGCAAGAGACGGTAGTGAAGCACGCAAAAGGATTTTGGTTATTCCTAAGTGCAAGTGTGAGTTCACTGATTGGTCATCTGACCAAGTCTCTGCCACTTGTCAGGTGTTCATTGATGGGGGAAAACGGTTGTCAGTTTCCATGACATTAATTTTTAAATAATTGGCTTTAAATACTACCCAGATTCATGATTGCTAAAAGTAGCTAAAAACTCTAATGATTACCTATAAAAGAGAAAATAAAACGCCAAAAGTGCATAAAAGACAAAATTAACTTCAGTTGAATTGCTAGTGGCATAAATGATTTTAATGGGCTTGATATGTAGGCTAATTTAGAAATATGGGCTGGGCTGAGGTATTCTAAATTTCCCAAAACCAGGGGACGAGCCTGTAGAGTTATAGCGAGGCCAATGAAGCAAAGTCACTAAAGCCCAATTCTAGTCTAGTAGGGATTCAGAGTAAAACTAACCATTCCCAATCGAAGGGCAAGAAAAGTAACTAGCCAAACAATCATCTAAGTAACCATGTAGGAGCTTGAAAATATGATTGATGATGTGAGATGATAAGTATGTGTTGATGTTGGGCATGTAACTTTCTGGAGCTATATCATTGTGGAAGATGTTAATCCAGTTAGGTTCCCCTTGTGCAATATAGTCAACATACCTTTCATCACGAACCACACTTCTAGCTATAACAGTCGCGTTAGTATTTCTCTTAGCATGGATCAGTTTGAAATTTAAGCTCTAGAAGTTTGCAGTTAGAGATTGAATTTTCTTAATCCAAGGCTTGTATCTGGGCCATAGAGCAGGTTCGGTTACAGGGCCAAAGGTAGTCTTGTTTTCCATTTCTATCTCCACTTGTTAGATTATGAGGTCTATTAGTGTTGTTAAGACCCATATGAAGCCCGAGAATTCCATGTTCATGTACGAGGAGGATCCAGTTAGAATGTGTATGGCATGGAGGAGGTGTTCATTGCCAATTTTGTTGATAATAAGAGTTGCTCCGTTAAGGTTGTTGTTAGTTGCACATATGACTTTCCAGTTCAAAGAGTATTCATATTGGCCACCTTCATCCTCTTCTGTTGTTTCAAAGGTCCTCTTATTATCTTTAGTTCTGTCTCCCACTGCTTGGTTTAGTCTATCCCAATTGTCAGCCTCGTGGATTGTGTCATTGATTAGTTCATGTAAGTATTCATTATGTCCATGCATTACCTTAGAGTTTCTAGCTTTCCATATGGTCCATACAACCCAAAGAAATCTTGTTAAATCCCCCCTAACGAAAACATCCTTAGTAGGGTTGTTGATCATGAAGGTAAAGTTGGTAAAAAGGGAGTTTTGCAGGGGAGAACAAGAAAAGGCAATGGTTAATGGTTTCAGAGTCATTACCACATAATGGGTAGAGATCCTCTGATATTATGGTTCTGCTTTTTAATCTTTCTCTTACTGCCAGAGCTCCAGAAAGGGCTCTCCATAAGAACATATTAATTTTCCTAGGGATTCGGAGTTTCAATATCTTAGCTTTCAAGGCTATAATAAAGTTGTTGTCCCCAGTATTTGAGTTTCTAGCTGATGAGATATTTTTGTTGAGCAGCTAATACTCACTTCTTACAGTGTATTCCCTTGAAGTGTTGTGACACCAGATCCATGAATCCTCTTCAGAAGAGCAAGGAGGTATGTCCAGAATCCTTTTGGCATCTGTTTCATGGAAGGTTTCCTTGACTTTCTCAGTGTCCCATTATGAGTTGGTTATTAAGTATGCAGCTTTAAGATAAACATCGAATTGAGGTTCCTTGCTTAAGGAAGGTCTTGGGTGATGATGGTGAATCCAATTAGTGGTCCAGACATACGCATCTCTCACATTGCCAATCTGCTTGAGGAGACCTTTAGCCAAGAGTTCTCTGCCATGAAAAATATTTATCTAGGCAAAAAAGGGTCTAACACCAATGCCACATTCCATGAAAGTGGACCTTTTAAAGTACCTAGCTTTATAGGTTTTTGCCAGTAATGAATCAGGTTTACTCAGGATTCTCCAGACTTGTTTGGCCAGTAAGACATGTTTAAATTTCTCTAGGTTTCTAAATCCAAGCCCCTTTCCTTTTTTGCTTTACACATAGTCCTCCATGACACCCATGAAATCTTTTTCTTGTCTATTGTTGAGTTCCACTAGTATTGGGTCATTGCACTTGTCATTTTTTGGCATTAATGTTTGGAGAGCTTGAAATTGACATTGTATATACTGGGAAAACCATAGCTACTGCTTTAATTAGAATTTCCTTTCCTCCCATTAACAGGGTTTTGGAAAATCAGTTATCCATTTTGGATGCCAACTTCTGAGTAATAAATCCAAAATTCTGCTTTTTTGAGCCTGCACATGATCATGATTCTGCTCCAAATGATAAATCTAATGCGTCTAGTGACCCAATGAAGTTGCTAATATTCACACTGTATGTTGTTGCTTCATGACCATTTAACCGATTGTCTTCATCATAGAACCATGGAAATTTAAGACCCTATACAATCATGGTTTCAGGTACTGGGGTATGTAGCGGGAATGTTGGACATGAAGAATGCGGAACTCGCCGATCTAAGTTATCGGAATGCTGTTGAGTTATTCTCCTACGCAGGTTCAAAGATGCTTCTTGAGAGAGGTAAAGGATTACGTTAAGTAAGCATCTCTTCACATCTCTTTTGGTCCTCAAACAAGATTTTAATAAGACAGAGAATGTATTTGCCTTTAGGTGCTGGTGATGTCTCTGGCCACACTCAAAACCATTCAACAACACATGTATCATGAGTTCTCTGAATTTGGATTTATAAATAAAGCTTTGTTGTACCAGTGTTATAGAATCCCACTTCTCTGTGTGTAACGTTTATTTTATATTATAAAGCCGTTTGTGTACAATCCCTTAGCAAAAGAAAACGATTAAATTTTAATTGACAACAATATAACTTTTTCAAATTTGCTTATATAACCTGTAATTTCAATGTAATACATAAACAAACTAATACTAATATTTACATTTTCCCCGGAGAGTCCCACTATTATCTGAACTTAACTCCTATATCTGAGGAATTCTTGATAAGTTTTTTGTTTTCAATTTCTTTGAAAAATATCGATTTGATTATTAGGGTAGTCACTGTCTCTAGAACTTTAACATTTTTGCATTTGGCTTCTCTATTTTCTTCGATTACTGCAGAACGAACGCATGAGAGACCAAGTACTCTGTTTCTTAGAGCCTAAGATACAGAGCAACTCACAAGTACATTATCTTTCAGGAAAATCAACCAGGTGCTACCAAAAAGATGTCAGATTTAGATAAATTAAATAAGAACGAGAACCGGTAAGATTTCTTAATCTCATCTATTTGAAATTATAATCATCATTTTGATTTAACCAATGATCTTCCTTAATTATATTCATTTGGTTGATTGAAGAAATTCAATGTTAGCATTACCTGTTGCCGATCTTCATATCCATGTAAAAGGTGTTCCATTTCATCTTTGCATAGTGAGTTTCATTCATTTCTCCAAACAATATATCGCAATAATACAGATACTTTTGTTCTGAGTTTTTTTGTGTGTGACAGGAATTGTTGGCAAAGAGATCTTCGAAACTGAGCTTGTTACTCTAGCGAAACGAGATCGATGAGCTTCGTTGGATCTTACGAGATATAGAAGCTGAACGAGAAACTTTCGACCTCGTTGCTAGATTCTGTCATGGCTACGAATTCGAGTTTTCGTCTGATAACATCATCTCTGTTCTCTGCATCGCTTACTACTTAGGGATGAATGAAGAACAAAGCTCTAACAACTTGGTGGGCAAGGCATCTGAATTTTTAGAGCAACAGGCTTTGCCAAACTGGAATGAGACAGTAAATGCTCTTCGCTCACGGTACAAGAGTCTCGAAAAGCTATCGGATGTTGGACTCGTCGACCTCTTCTTTGATTCTCTTATCGAAAAAGCTTCCTATGATCCTGGAATCCTCGGTGAACTGACCAAGAACAGAGAGAAAACCGATGAATATAGACCTAACCCAAGGAGACGATTGTTTGTAATAGATTGGAAATCGGAAGATCTGATTTCCCGCTTCAGTTGTATGAATCTTTGATGATCCGAGCAATGAAATCACGCACTATTCCCCTGGAATATATCGTTTTATCAGTCTGCAAGTATGCAAATAAATGGGTTTTGATGCTGAAGAAAGTGTTTCAGGACAAAAGATAGAAGCAATTGAAGCGGTTGAGCGGCTTTTGCCTCATCAGAGAGGGCTAATCTCTTGCGAATTCTTATTCAAGTTACTAAAACAATCGATCTGGTTAGAAGCTAGCTCTGAATGTCGAAACGGATTCGAGATCAGAATCAGCAAACAGCTCGACATGGCTAAACCAGTAGATCTCAAGATTCTATCCCAAGGATACGGAGAGAATGCAGAGAGTTTCCAAGATATCGAGCTTGTTAAAACCGTTGTCATGAGCTTTTACAGTAACTACTATGATGAAGACACTGAAGATGTTTCACGCTTCATGAAACTAGCAACACTGTTCGAAGAGTTTCTGTTCTTGGCTGCTAATGAGGTTTCTCTGAAGCTCGAGGAGTTTGTGCGATTAGCGGAGACCACAGTGGCTACTTCGCAAGGTGTTGTGAGATACTCAGATGGGATTTACAGAGCTATCGATGCTTTCATGGAGTGTCATAGATACTTGACTGAATCAGAGAAGATGGAAATTTGTCAAGTTCTCGAATGTAGTAAACTCTCTCAAGAAGGATGCGAGCAAGCTGCTAAAAACCAGAAGCTTCCTCTTAAAATCGTTGTTCAGGTTTTGTTTGCTTCTCAGCTTCAAATACGCGAGACAGTGGCTAAAGAGATTAAGAACATAGAAGAGAAAGTAAATGAAGAAGAAGAAGATGGAATTGGGGTCTCGAGCGATGAAGATGCGATAGAGAAGATGAGTAATAAGATGTTAGGGCTTGAAATTGAGAATCGTGAATGTGTTGTTTATCGTTGTACACAGACGAAAAAGAAGAAGATAAGTGTGTGGAGAGAAGTGAAGAGGAAATTTGGTTGCTTGACTTCTCCTTCCTCATCAGCTAATGTTTGCACCTGTAATATCAAAAGGAGGAAGAAGAAGATTCATCATCACTACAGACAAATAAAATAAGATCACTCTCGTCTTCGGTTCGTTACGTTCCGTTCATGCTTTGTTCTTGATCTTTCTCTGTTTCCGACACTGAAGAAGACTTTTTGCAGGTTCTGTTTTTTTGTTTTTGGTTATTGATTATTCTTAAATTTATCAAAAACCATGAGAATAACAAAAAAGTATAAATCTACAACAAAACAAAGTCTTGTATGGAAAGATGGTATTTAGTTCTTACTCAAAAGAACAACATTCCTTGTCTAACACGTCAAAGATAGTTTGTCTTTCTCAAAAGCCCTAACCTCTCTCTGTTCAATCTGGTTAAGACAACGATCAGGTCTTGATCCACGTCCTATAGATCCAATCATCCAGTATAAGATCATTTGTTCCCAACCGATGATCTCAATGGAGTTCTATCGCAATCCTTATGGACACTAGTTTCATCATCGCTTATTGAATTCAATCTGTCATTTCCTTGAATTTCATCATCTTCTTCTTCTTTACCGACTCTCATATGATCCTGAATCAGCTTATTAGAACTACTCTCATTCAGATCTTCTTCTTTACCTCCTTCATCTCCCAGAACCACCACATCCCCAAACTGCACATGCTTCTCACCTTCCCTCGGCGAATCCCTCGAGGCCGGATCGGTGGTTGACGTCACGTCTTCAGGGATCTTATTATTGACATTCTTCTCCACAGCTTTCTCTGGATCATAATTGGAAACGCTCTTGCTAACAGAAAGGGTACAAGGCTTGAGAACGCAAGAGTAAACATAAGCCAAGAACCAGAAGAGCCAAGGGACACCAACAAAGACCATACCCGCTTGAAGAAACAAATGGCTTGGATCAGAGAGAACCAAGTAAAGTCCTAAAAGGATTCCTCCTGAGATGATACATGAAAGAAATAAAAGAGTGATAATGTATATTCTTGGATCACTTTTTCTCTGATCCATTCGATTTCCGACAACTGTTTTTGAAAACACCAATGGTGAAATCAGAGAAATTGTTCTTTTTTCTTCTTTATATCAGAATTTGATTTCTCTTCTTTTTTTTTTGTCTTTGGGAAATTGTGAGAAGGAACAGGTGGGTTTAACAGAAAACTGAAATTAGCGCTTAATGCGGCCTTTTTATTTATTTTTTATTTTTTCCCACTTTGGGTTGCTAAAATTTTGTTAATTAGTCGATTTGTTGTGTTTAAATTGTTCGAGACTTTTTTTACGCTTTTAGAGTGAAACTAGGAAATGTGAAACGAATTCATTCGGGAAATATAATTAAATATTTGAAAAGTTAGTAAGATATTTGTGGACATTTTAATTAATTATATTATATGTTTTTTTTTTAATGCAGAACAGCATTTAGTGTTGGTAGAAATGTAAAACATACCAGTTTCAAAATAAAAAAATGTAAAACATATGCATATATAATACTACAAGTTACATATATATATATATAAGTATACCCTATGTGTCATCGTGCTATCAACCAAGATCAGACGAACGTTCACGATGTCTAAATACATGAGTTCCACTTTAAAAACAATTTATAATAGTTTTTTGTGTTCATACCAAAATCTTCGCATACTTTTCCCTTATTTAAATGGAAATGGATTTAGAAACATGGGTTCCTAAAATCGCGGGACAGCAAAACGTGTTCTTGAAAATTTTCAGACCTATTAATCATGAATCATCTAATTAACAGCTAGTTCTTAGAATGTAAAAGTAAAGATGGCAATGTAATACTCTGGTCAAGTATCAATTTCTGCCTCGACTCTACTCTCTAGTTTGAAGAATATAAGTATTTTTTATTTTCCCTTTGTTAAAGATCTTGTGTGTGTGTGTCTGAGCTTTGACATGCACATTTTTGTCGGAAACAAATTCTCATATCCATGTGGGTGTCCAGAACATTGTGATTTAGTTTTGTGCAGCAGGAGAATTGAACCAGCAAAAATGGTGATGCTCTAGTCCCACCCCGTACTACTCAGTTTCTCCGCCGCGTTTAACGGATTCCGCAGCAGTTTGATGAACGGAATTCGAATAGTTAGCTACGACTAAATCGGCGTCGACGGTGGTGGGAAGAGCTCCGGTGACGAAAGCGCGGCAAAGTGGACAGTTAGAGTGAGATTTCAACCAAGTATCGATACAAGGAAGATGAAAAGCATGGTTACATTTGGGCACAATCGTAAGCTCTCATTCTCTTCAAACTCACTCAAACACACAGAACAATCAGAGCCATCGACAAATCCATCTCCCTTTCTATATTTGTAAACCTTAATGGATTTAATCAGAGAGTCGCTAAGGCCATCTCCACTAGTCGCTGAGATTCCTTGTCCTGATTCCATAGCGGAGGAGGAGGGGAATCCAGGAGCTTCAGAGGATGAGTTATCACAGCGACGATGACAGTACTTTGAGATGAGAGTGTAGTAGCTGACAAGGACTAAAGCACTGGCGAGTATTCCGATGAGAGAAATGAGAAGAGGAGAGAGTTTGGAGGAGGAAGAGTCGTTGAGGAAGATAGGAGGAGGAGGAGGAGGGAAGATGAGGTAACACCATTGAGGACAGCAATCATTGTATGAATCGTATGGAGACCATGGATTAGAGTTTGACATTGAACCCATTTGATTCAATGGTGCAAAGAAGAGAGATTGAGAATGAAGAAGAAGAAGAGAGAAGAGAAGAGATGGTGAGGTGAAGTGTCTCTCTCGATCTCTTCTTTATCTTTGGACACTCTGTATTTTTTCCTGAGTACATTATTCTACACTCTTTATCAATCTATATTTTTTATGTTTTTAATTTATTTAATATTCACAGAAATTATGTTTCTTTTATGAAACTAAAAAGTCAAGAGATTGATGTTAAAGGCTTTAGCTTTATCTTTATATTCGTTTCTTTTTCTTTTTAGAGTCTTTTGTGGGCTGTGAGCATAGTGTTAAAGAAGATAATAAAGGACAAGTTTACAAGCGAGGACTTGAGAAAATTGAAATAGTTGCATTTGTTGTGTGTATCTTTAAGCATTGTTAAAGATGTTTGAGAATGATATATAGATAAAATAGATTTGATACTTAATAATCATTTTTATTGTTTGGTAATGGACAGTTACGTGAATGTAAGAGTGTATGTATCTTTAAACTAAAGCAAAAAAAAACTTGGATGGTAAAGTTGTTGGTGAAGAGACGACTACTTAGATGGATGATTATTGTCATTGCAAATATATAACTACATTAATATAAATGATTTTCTAATTCACAAGTTACTTTTCAAATAACTATCTATCTAACTTTCTGACATGTGACATAAGTCCCAGAAAATACCTCTATTTTTTGTGTAACAATTTTTATTTGTTAAAAAAATATCTAACCAAAAAATCTAAAGAAATAATTTGAAAAATTTGATCCAAAATCGTTTCCTACAAATCTGTTTTCTCTTCCCACGATCACCACCTCCTCCACTTCTTTCTCTCTTCCCTCTTCAACGATGAAATATTTGTTAAAAAAAATTCGACGCTACAATTGATGCGGCCATAGTGGATCATGAAGAGCAGGTAAGTCTTGGGACATCAACAAATTGTTTCTGAATACGTTGAGAAAGTGAGTAGAATGTTCGAACCTGATATTAAAGCGATAAAGAAACGTATGGAGGATATAATAAGCAGAGATTAATTGAAGAGGGGCAAAGGCAATCCTAACATGTTTAGGTACTTTGCTTAGAACAAAAACAACTATGAAAGTGGTTGACCTCATGAAAGGTATTTGGAGCGAAGTATCTACTTTTATATTAGTAGTCCATATGGATATTACCTTAAACCAAATTATCGGCTTCATTTTCATATTATTTTGTGACAGGAAACAGTTCAAACAGAACAATTACCGGAGAGTAACGATGAAGAGATCATAGTTATGGTTTCAACAGAAGGTAATTAATACGATATTTATGTTTGTTTACTATATTCTTATATCAGAACCTTCTTAGAAACGATATTTGATGCAGCAGAAGAAAAAAGAAGTGGAATTCCAAAAGAGTGATAATTCATGAACCTCTCCGAGTAACGAGAACAATGGTGACTCCAACGAAAAATTTATCATTTTGTTCGAATTACCGGGTTAGTTTCACTTTTACAGTGACTTTAAAGTTGATCAATATGTTTAATTTAAATTCATTTAAATAAATCATCAACCTAATGTTTGTTCTTAAGGTAAGATAGTATATGTAGTACGTACAATTAAAAGTAAGAATCAATTTAGATAAGTAAACGTCAAAATCATTGAATAATAATGTCGATTTTTCTTTTGTTTTTGTCTTGAAACAATAAAGTCATTTAAGAAATATATTTAGATCTGTTTAATTAGTCAAATCACTGTAATCAAAATAATTATCCAAAGCACGGGTCTTAAAGCTAGTAATTATATAATCCAGCCTCATAAGTGATCAGCAAATCCACTTGGTTTACTTCTTCTTGAATGAGTAGAAATGACAGATGATGAAGATATTTAGATAATATGAAAAGTTATAAATTTTTGTGTTAGTTGTACGAAAAAGAAAGGAATTAAGTTAAATAATAGATCAAACAATATTATATTTTCAAAAAATTATAAAATTTGATTATAAAAAGTAGACAATATTATATGCAAATTATGCAAGGTTTTCATGGTGGAAGATTTTTAGAATAATAAATCTATGAATGATGAATGACAATTGTGAAAAGATGAATTACAATAAAGCAAATGTAATATATCTATTTATAATAAAAATTAGGGTATACTTTTTAAAATTACAACCAATTTAATATGGCAAATAGATTTTGGAATAGTTAATATAATGATATCGTTTAAATTTTAAATTTCTGCACGAATTACAATTGGCCAAAATAATAAATTAGAATTATGATGATATTTTATAGTTTCCTAAATTAGACTAAATTTTTAAAAATATATCTTAAACAATTAAATTTGAAACTTTTGGATATAAATTTAGAAAATAATTATACAATATATTACATATATTCTTCAAATACATTAACTAAATATCTTAAATATATTTATGAATTAAATATTTCACATCAATATAAAATCAATGATCTAAATATTAATGATTGAAAATCAGCTATAGAAGATACCATAAATAACTTTTTCAATTAAATTTGTTTCGCCAAAATGCTCTCATTAACCTTGTAATTTCCAAAAATGCTCTAACCTTGTAATTTCCAATGGCTATATTGTATAGTAAGGGCAATTCTAAACCACACTCTATAAGCCCATCTAAACCCAAATTATAAGACCGGTTCGGTTTTCCCGAGATTTTGCCGCAGCTGGAATTAGTCCAAACCCGTACTTCTAAATGAAGCTGGAATTAGCTACAGAGATCGGAGAAGAAACAAAGCTCGAGAGAGGCCATGGAAATTTCCCGAGCTCGTTCAAGCATTCTTTGTCTTCTATTACTCTCCATGTGTTTTGTTCCCAGTATTTTTTCCAAATCTCGTCGTCCTATTTCCGTAAGTCTCGCTAATATCTCTGTGTTCGACTCAGTCTAAGCTCCGCTGATTATTGTTGAAGCAATCAATTTTGTAGGATGTGGAGATCAGAACGAAGAAGAGTGAATGCTACGCTGATATAGAAAGGTGAGTCCATGAGGATACTAATCATACGCGATTTCTATTACGGTACTTGCGGCTTAGTTTCGAGCCTCTCTCTGGTGAATGGTTTCTTCGATCATTAGGTCTAAAGATGTAAGAAACAATCCTGGAAATTGCTTTTCTTTTTAATGGGTATGCTGAGAAAACTGTTTAGGTCTAATGAATAAACTCAATGGGCGAGTTTACAGAACTTCGTTGTTCTCTGTATTACCTTAAGCTTGATTCTTGGTTATTATTATCTTTGCAGATTGGGAAATTTTGTAGCTTGATTCTTGATTGTACCTACAGAATCATTGTAGGATGATTTGGCTAAACTTCTTTGCGCTGACAATTTTGTAATGTATGTGTTGTTGAAAACCAAAACAGTGGGCTATGGGGTTGGCAATGCAAATCTTCTGCAATAGCAAAAGAGAATTGTGCACTGCGATGCCTTTCTCCGGAGTGTTATGAACTCATTTATGAGAGTGATCCGGTGAGGCTTATATAAGTATATAACGATGTTAATCATGGATGATGTGTGTGCTTCTATTTTCTTCTTTATGCATTGTCTTCTTTTGCTTAGCAGCTTGAAGAAGGTGAGAAAGATTTGATAAGGAACCAAGAATACAAGTACTGTCTGTACAAGTAAGTTTAAAATAACAACTCTCTCTGGTTTTTTCTACCTTTTCAATTGAAACTTGAAAGTCATTCTAGTTGAGGACATTACTAATGATTGATGATATGCAAAGTTACCTTAATCAACATTAATCATCTATATATCCATCTGGCTTTGCAGATCATCGCTCGGGGAAAACTTGGATGGTGTTCGAGGCAGCTTCTGATGAAATCAAACAAGAGTCTCCTCTTCTATTACTTCTCTCTTTCTCAATCAAGACTATTTCTCTTTCAAATTTTACCCAAAGCTAAGCTAAGCTCTTGGAGTTTGAGATCCTTAGCATTTTGCTGTATAAGGGATTCGATAGTTTCTATTCTTTATTTTGCGTTTATGGTTGTTTATATAACTAGTTGTTAAATCCACCAAATCATGAAACCATTTCACTATTCCACAATTTTGTGCGAGTTACAAATCAAAGTGTGAGCTTGTACAATTAGAAACCACATAAAAATTTACTTTTGAATTTGGTTAAATATGTTTGGCAATACAGACAAAAGAAAATTAGATCAAAACACACCCCTAATGTTATTTCTAACAAATAAAACTTATCATAGGCATGGAGTTAGATTGGTGAATGCAATACACAACCCATATTTAAGTGTGATCAATTCTTGCACTTATAGATGCTCACCTTTCTCACGAGCAATGGAAGCCGAGAGGATTCCAAGATCTCGATTGAGAACAGTTAATGCAGCCTCACACTCAGATACAATTCTTGTTACAGAAGATGGCTCTCCAGCAACTGTTCCCGATGATCCAATCGAGAGTGCTGCATGCGAGTCTCTTAGGTTCTTTAAGTTCCCTAAGAACTGCCACCGAGTAATACACAACTCAGTTTGTTTCAGAATCAAAATATAATTGATAAGGAGTACGGACTTGAATTGGTCCTCGAACACAGTTCTCAACTTAACTTACATCCAAACAGAGCTACTCAATTTAGTCGATAGAATAATCTATTACGATAAAAGGAAACATTTTGGGGTACCTTTAAAAGCATATTATAGGCTTCCAGTAAACGGTTTGCAGCGGGGCCAAACCCATGAAGCTGAGGCACTTCCATCATATGTGTCCATGGACGAATTTCCTGCAAAATTTAAACATAGCGATAAGGTTATACCAGTTCATGTTCCAATTTCAAGAAAAGCTAGTTAGATCAAAGAAATATTCAGAGACATGTTTTGCAATAAGGAAGCAGTATAATAGAGAACTAGTTTTTGTTTGATTAAAGTTATTAACAGACTTCATGTCTACAAGTAAAAGCTGAACTTAAGCATTCCGCTATTAGCTGATCGTAGTTGATAGGGAACGAGAATCATGAATGAAAATTCAATACCTTTGTGTAGATGGTATTGAACGCCCTAGCAGTTTCAAGAAACAATTCTAAACGAGTCCTTAGTTGAGATTCTACTTCAGTATATTCTTCATCAGGGTTGTAGGCATGCTAAAAGGAGAAAACCAAGGAGAATAGATATATTTAATCAAAATAAGTCTTCAATACAGAGCAATCAAAGTTGGTCCAATGAGTTATGTGTAGTTCACAGTCAAATCATAAGTCTTAGATACAGAGCAATCAAAACACACCTTTGCTGCCAGGTCATCAACTTTCTGTTGAAGACTAGAGAGAATCTTGGCCTGTTCTGAAAGTTTTGTCTCCAGTTCTGAAACATCTGGTCTGCAAATAACTTAGATTAAGGAACACAATATCACTACATCTGCTGAAGCATGAAGCGAAAATCTAAGGACAAAGGGATCTAGCTAGCTGGCTCCATAAGACACATTGTTAGAGCTTGATTTCAAACAGAAACCTTTGAAGACCAGCTAGATCAAAAAACATAACTAAAATAGGATCTAAGTATCTGGTTTTGGAAAACACATTGCTAAACATCTGAAACAGTCAATAAACCCAAATCACTATATAACTTCAAAAAGTGGAATAACTTATAAGAGGAGAACATCACTCTTACAATGGATATATCGACTGGATCTGCACATCAGCAGGGAACAGTTTGCATTCCTCAGAAAATATCAGAGACTGTCTCTCTGCAATAGCATCTATGAGCTGGATATCTTTGGCAACCTGCTCGTCAATACTGAGAAATAAACAGAATCATTTTTATGCTCAAAGAATCCAGCAAACTATAATGTAGACGGGAATCTGGAATATGAACTACGTAAGATATCAGATAAATATTGACATATCAACCTCCATTCTGGATTATCTGAGAAGAGGCTCGCCTCCACTAAGTCAACAATATTGCAAAGCATCTCCATCCGATCTTCATAAGTTCCATGTCCCTACAGAAATTATAGTATTATAGCATCTTGGAGGTTGAAATTTATGACAACAAAAGTAAAAAATTCAGCTGTGGACAAATCATGGAACTTGAACATATATCAGTAATGCAAAACTTCACTAAAGCTTGATAAAAAAGCTTACTTGAATGGCTTCTATATCTACAGTTGGCGTAATCCCCAGAAACTTTGCGATGTCTGCCAAATCTGAAAACGAGGATTCACTTAAACATCAAAAATAACAGACATGCCACAATAATGATCGCTCAGAAAACCTTTTCCCAGTACCAAAATATCAATGGAAGCAAGTATCATAGTCTATCTATAGGACGTCAAACGATGGTGGACCATACTCTACTATGGTATGTCTGCTTTTTCAGAAGATTAACCGTTTATATACCATAATAATAGCAACGCATTATTACTTTGCTCAAAGGCCAACACGATCAAAGAAAAACTTACACTGAATACGAACAGTTTCTTCATCACGAACCCCAGCGTCTACTTGGAGATTTTGCTGTGAGAAAGGAGATTTATCACCCAATAACCTTCAAGAATAGCCAAAGAAGAGACAATAAGTTAATATCATATAAATCTCCATCCATACTTTCACTGTGTTTTCAAAACAAAAACAAAAATTCAGGCTACTTAAGCAATTCAAAGAGACCTAATTCTACATTCGGATCATGATTAAACACTGTGTCACTTCCCCACTGGGTATATGCATCCAAGTTTTGATCAGCTCGAAAGTTCTATGTGCCAATTCAATTAATCTTAAATCAAGAGAATTGTGGGTAAATGAGGATCGAATAAACGGAAAGGAAGAGAATTACTTGAAAAAGAGCCATTCAAGAAGAGCATAACGTTCCATTCCGGCGAAGAGAAGAGACTGAGCAGGAGCATTAGCCCTAGGGTAATTAAGCAGCCCTAGCTTCTTCTGTATCTCTTCCATCTGCTTCGCCGCCATTTTACTTCGCCACTAATTCCGGCGACGGCTTCAACAACACCGATCGAATCTTAGAGATCTCACACTCCACTTTCGTCTCCTTGGTTCTTCTCAAAATTAAACCAAAGAAAAAAAAAAGAAGAAGCCTAATTTACCCGCATGGGCCTCTTTCATCTCCAGCGTGTAAAAAATGAAAACAAAACCAATACTCCTTGGTTGTCAAAAAAAAAAAAAAACCAATACTCCTATATTTAAAAGAAAAAAAAAGTCTACTAGTTTCATTCTCCCCAACATCCCCCCTGTTGATTTACTTGCACTAAAAGTGAAACCCAACTACTTTGGTTTAGGCCACTTATGGTTAACCTAGAATAGTGAATTAAATCAATATACACAACTAAATATTAAATTTATAATCTACCTGTCAACATAATTTAATTAAGGTAATAACTTTGCCCACAAATAAATTTACAACACTAACCTTCATAGAATATGATAGAAGGGAGACATGATAATGAATTAAATGCTAAGAGAATACATTTTATGCAGTTTACTGGTTTTATTACCCGTTAACGGATATATTATCTAATATAACACGTATAATACCTGATAACATGTATATTACATGTTAAAATATATATTAACACATATATTATACAACGAACACATATATTATCTGATAAAATATATGGTAACATATTTATTATCTGATTAACATGTATTTGATTAGTACATATATAGTGCGTTAACATATCTATTACCTTATAAAGACATAATTACCTATTATTTATTAGCACATATATAGTGCATGCATTTGTTATCCGTTAACACATGCATTACCGGCTAACACATATATTACCTGATAAAATATATATTAACTCACATATTATATAGTTAACACATATATGTTAACATATTTATTAGCTGAAAAATATGTATTTGGTTAGCATATATATATATATTGCATGTTAATATATAAACTACCTAACTATAATGCTAACATATCTATTATCATTAAACACATTTATTATTTGATAAATATATATTTGACTGATAGATATATTATGCGTTAACATATGTATTCTCTGATTAACACATACTTACCCGTTAATATATTTATGTCTAATAACAAATTTATATCATAAACCAGAATTAGAAATTGGGGACATCAAATTTGAATTGGGAACATGACTTGAGGTTTCTCATCACTTGGGTCAAAATGTTGTCACTACTAGAAAACATGCAATTTGCGATGAAAATTTCTGAGGAAGTTTTTCCATCGCAAAATTGTTTCTCTTTTGCGACGCGATTGCGAGGATTTACATAAAATCGCAAATGTCTCACAATATTGCAACGAATCAGAGCCTCGCAAACTTGCGACGTTATTGCAATGGAGTTGCGACATGTTTGTGAGGCACAAATTACCCTCGCAACTCCGTAGTAATATTGCGATGAGATTGCTATATGTATTTTACCTTGCAACATTGCGAGATATTTACGGTGGACTTGCGATGTACAACATTTCTATAAAAAATGAGAACACCGAAAAGGTAAAACCGCTAAACCCCAACCTTACCCCAAACACAAAACCGTCTACTGAATGAACGTAGGAAAGTGCAATTCGAAGAGGCCGAGAATACATCGATAATCAATCATCAATTAGATTCATTATGTTTAATTCAAGGAATCAATCCCGAATATGTTGTATAAGTATTTTCAATCATGTATATATGCAACGCACTTTGTTTAAGTGCTTTGCAAAGCCACTGCGAGGAATACGATAGTTTCCTCGCATATACCTCAAAAATTGCGAGGCTGTTGCGAGTAACCTGGTACATTCCTCGCAGTGGCCTCGCAAATGGGAACACCGAAAAGGTAAAACCGTTAAACCCTAACCTTACCTCAAACACAAAACTGTCTACTATATGAATGTAGGAAAGTACAATTCAAAGAGGCCAAAAATACATAGATAATCAATCATCAATTAGATTCAATACGTTCAATTCTTGGAATCAATCCCGACATGTTGTATAAGTATTTTCAATCAGGTATATGTGCAACGCATGTCGTTTAGTCTTTGTTTAAGTGTTTTTCGAGGACATTGCGAGGAATACGCTAGTTTCCTCGTAGATACCACACAAATTACGAGGTTGTTCCAAGGAATCTAGCCTATTCCTCGCAGTGGCCTCGCAAATGGGAACACTGAAAACGTAAAACCGTTAAACCCTAACCTTACTCTAAACATAAAATTGTCTACTGTATGCACGTAGGAAAATGCAATTTGAAGAGGTCAAGAATAGATCGACAATCAACATCAATTAAATTCACTATGTTTAATTCTCAGAATCAATCCTGAACATATTGTATAAGTATTTTCAATAAGGTATATGTGGAACGCACTTCGTTTAGTCTGCGTTTAGGTGCTTTGCAAGGCCACTGAGAGGAATATGCTAGTTTCCTCGCAGATATCTCGTAAATTGTGAGGTTGTTGCAAGGAATGTGGCAAATTCCTCGCAGTAACCTCGCAAATGGGAACTCCGAAAAGGTAAAACCGTTAAACCCTAACCTTACACCAAACACAAAACAGTCTACAATATGAAGGTAGAAAAGAACAATTCGAATAGGCCGAAAATACATCGATAATCAATCATCAATTAGATTCACTACGTTTTATTCTCGGAATCAATCTCGAACATGTTGTATAAGTATTTTCAATTAGATATATGTGTAACGCACTTCGTATAGTCTTCGTTTAAGTGCTTTGCGAGGCCACTGCAAGAAATGTACCAGTTTCCTCGCAGATACCTCGCAAATTACGAGGCTGTTGTGAGGAATCTGGCATATTCCTCGCAGTGGTCTCATAAATGGGAATATTGAAAAGGTAAAACTGCAAAACCCTTACCTTATCTCAAACACAAAACCATCTACTGTATGCACGTAGGAAAGTGCAATTTGAATAGGCCGAGAGTACATCAATAATCTATCATCAATTAGAGTCACTACATTTAATTCTCAGAATCAATCCCGAACATGTTCTATAAGTATTTTCAATTAGGTATATGTGGAACGCACTTTGTTTAGCCTTTGTTTAAGTACTTTGTGAGGCCACTGTGAGAAATAGGCTAGTTTCCTCGCAAATTACGAGGCTGTTGCGAGGAATCTAGCATATTCGTCGCAGTGACCTCGTAAATGGGAACACCGAAAAGGTAAAACCACTAAACCCTAACATTATCTCAAACACAAAACCGTCTACTGTGTGAATGCAGGAAAGTGCAATTCGAAGAGGCCGAGAATACATCCATAATCAATCATCAATTAGATTCACTACGTTTAATTCCCGGAATCAATCTCGAACATTTTCTATAAGTATTTTCAATCAGGTATATGTGGAAAGCACTTTGTTTAATCTGAAAATATATGCTTTGTAATGCACTGCGAGGAGTAGACCAGTTTCCTCGAAGATAACTTGCAAATTGCAAGGCTGTTGCGAAGAATCTGGCATATTCCTTGCAGTGGCCTCGCAAATGGGAACATTGAAAAGGTAAAACCGTTAAACCCTAACATTACCCCCAAACACAAAACCGTCTACTGTATGAACGTACGAAAGTGCAATTCGAAGAGGCTGAGAATCCATCGAGAATCAATCATCAATTAGATTCACTACGTTTAATTCTCAGAATCAATCCCTAATATGTTGTATAAAGTATTTTCAATCAGGTATAGGTGCAACGCACTTCGTTTAGTCTGCGTTTAGGTGCTTTAAGAGGCCATTGAGAAGAATATGCCAGTTTCCTCGCATATACCTCACAAATTGCGCGGCTATTGCGAGTAATGTGATATATTCTTCGCAGTGGCCTCGCAAATGGTTACTCTGAAAAGGTAAAACTGTTAAACCCTAACCTTACCCCAAACATAAAATCATCTACTATATGAACTTAGGAAACTGCAATTCGAAGAGGCCGAAAATACATCGATAATCAATCATCAATTAGATTCACTACGTTTAATTCTCATAATCAGTCTCGAACATGTTGTATAAGTATTTTCAATCAAGTATATGTGCAACGCACGTCGTTTCGTTTTTGTTTAAGTTCTTTGCGAGACCATTGCTAGGAATATATCAGTTTCCTCGTAAATACCACACAAATTGCGAGGCTATTCCGAGGAATCTAGCTTATTTCTCACAGTGGCCTCGCAAATGGGAACATTGAAAACGTAAAATCGCTAAACCTTAACCTTATCCCAAACATAAAATCGTCTACTGTATGCACGTAGGAAAGTGCAATTGGAAGCGGTCGAGAATAGATCGATAATTAATCATTAATTAGATTCACTACGTTTAACTCTCAGAATCAATCCCGAACATGTTGTATAAGTATTTTCAGTCAGGTATATGTGTAACGCACTTCGTTTAGTCTGCGTTTAGGTGCTTTGTAAGGCCACTGTGAAGAATATGCTAGTTTCCTCGTAGATACCTCGTAAATTGCAAGGAATGTGGCATATTCCTTGTAATGGCCTCGCAAATGGTAACTCTGAAAAGGTAAAACCATTAAACCCTAACCTTACACCAACCACAAAACAGTCTATTGTATGAAGGTAGAAAACTGCAATTCGAAGAGGCCACAAAAACATCGATAATCAATCATCAATTAGATTCACTATGTTTAATTCTCGGAATCAATCTCGAACATGTTCTATAAGTATTTTCAATCAGGTATATGTGGAAAGCACTTCGTTTAGTCTGCGTTTAGGTGCTTTGCAAGGCCACTGCGAGGAGTAGGCGAGTTTCCTCGAAGATACCTCTCAAATTGCAAGGTTGTTATGAAGAATCGGGCATATTACTTGCAGTGACCTCGCAAATGGGAACACTAAAAAGGTAAAACAGTTAACCCCTAACCTTACCCCAAACACAAAACCGTCTACTGTATGAACGTACGAAAATGCAATTCGAAGTGGCTAAGAATACATCGATAATCAATCATCAATTAGATTCACCACGTTTAATTCCCAGAATCAATCCTGAACATGTTGTATAAGTATTTTCGATTAAATATATGTGCAACACACTTTTTTTAGTCTTCTTTAAGTGCTTTGCGAGCCCACTGCGAGGAATAGCCAATTTCCTCGCAGATACCTCGAAAATTGCAAGACTGTTGCGAGAAATGTGGCATATACGTTGTAGTGGCCTCGCAAATGGGAACTCCAAAAAGGTAAAACTGTTACACCCTAACCTTACACCAAATACAAAACCGTCTACTGTATTAACGTAGGAAAGTGCAATAAGAAGAGGTCAAAAATACATCGATAGTCAATCATCAATTAGATTCACTACGTTTAATTCGTTGAATCAATCCCGAACATGTTCTATAAGTGTTTTCAATCAGGTATATTGGAACACACTTCGTTTAGTCTTTGTTTAAATGTTTTACAAGGCCACCATGAGAAATAAACTAGTTTTCCCGCAGATACCTAGCAAATTGCTAGGCTGTTGCGAGGAATCTAGGTTATTCCTCGAAGTGGCCTCACAAATCGGAACACTAAAAAGATAAAACCACTTAGCCCTAACCTTTCCCCAAATAAAAAATCTTCGAATGTATAAACGTAGGAAAATGCAATTCGAAGAGACCGAGAATACATTGATAATCAATTATCAATCAGATTCACTATGTTTTATTCTCAGAATCAACCCCGAACATGTTGTATAAGTATTTTCAATCATGATATATGCAATGCACTTTGTTTAGTCTTTGTTTAAGTGCTTTACGAGGCTGTTATGAGGAATCTAGCATATTCCTCGTAGTTATCTTGCAAATGGTAACACCGAAAAGTTAAAACCGTTAAACCCTTACATTACCCGAAACACAAAACCGTCTACTGTATGAACGTGGGAAAGTGCAATTCGAAGAAGCCGAGAATACATCGATAATCAATCATCAATTTGATTCACTATGTTTAATTCTCTGAATTAATCTCGAACATGTTGTATAAGTATTTTCAAACAGGTATATGTGCAATGCACTTCGTTTAATCTGCGTTTAGGTGCATTGCAAGGCCACTGAGAGGAATATGCCAGTTTCCTCGCAGATACCTCGTAAATTGTGAGGCTGTTGCGACGAATCTGGCATATTCCTCACACTAGCCTCGCAAATGGGAACACCGAAAAGGTAAAACCATTAAACCCTAACCTTACCCCAAACACAAAACCGTCTAATGTATGAACGTAGGAAAGTGCAATTCGAGGAGTCCGAGAATACATCGATAATCAATCATCAATTAGATTCACTACGTTTAATTCTCAGAATCAATCCCGAACATGTTGTATAAGTATTTTCAATCAGGTATATGTGCAACGCACTTCGTTTAGTCTGTGGTTAGGTGCTTTGCAAGGCCACTAAGAGGAATAAGCTAGTTTCCTTGCATATAACTCGCAAATTGCGAAGAATCTTGCATATAACCGTTTAACTCTCATTACGCCCGCATTTAAACGAGACTTAAATGCAAAAATCTTGTCTTAAATGCAAAGATCTCGTATTTAATGAAAAAGATCTCGTATTAAATGCAAAGATCTTGTATTGAATGCAAAGATCTTGTCTTAAATGAAAACGATACTGAGTGTTCTCTCCTAGTGTGTTCTCTCCAAGTATCTTCTCTATATAAACGAGTCAAAGACTCATTTCTCATTACATGCTTTTCCACCAAAAAACGAAAACACTTTCTCTCCACGTTTTGTCTGTCAGTCCGAGAGTGTAGAGTACACACAACAGTTCGTAGATTCCGTTCGTTGGTGTATCATCAACGGTCTCACTCACAGTTCTATCCTGGTACTCTTAAACACATCTAACCGAGTACAATGCAGGCGTTTATTGAGTTAAGGTAACGAGACTTCTGTCTCAGCTATGTGAATCGTTACCATTAACCATTTTGTTTAGTCGTTTACAGTTCACGTGCAATGGCTCAACTTGATTCGAATAACGAGGTCCTACAGTCTTAACTCAATCAAATCCACCCTATTCTAGATTCAATCTACTATTCTGATTAGGTTTATTTGCGATTTGAAATTTGTTTATTTGTGTTTTCCACTAACATTTTTTGCAGGTTTCTTATTTGATAAACGGTATATGCGATGCACTTTTGTGTTTCCGCTGATCGTTTTTACTATAAACGATACAAATAAAAATGGTATATGCGATCCTCTTTGGCATCCGCGGATTATTTTCAAACGGCATTTACAAACCTAAAACGGTTATGTGAATCGTTTGCTAAACAATATATATATATATATATATATGTATATATATTAAACGGATTTGTAAATTTTCAACTCACAAATATTTTTAACACAGTATTTGCAATTCTTTAATAGATTCTGCAAATTTTTTTAAATAATTTATAAACGTGACATTATTCTGATCACGCGTGTTAATCATTTTAAATGTCTAACATTCAGACACCGATCGAAGACACACTCATGGACGATCAAGTTGTTGATGGAAACACCGGTTTACCTGTTGACAATCAAAATGAAGAGACGAAACGCCAAGCACTTGTGTTCAGAAATAGTCTTCCTTATGTCATGCTGCCGCACAAAATGTAGTTATGCCTACACCCCTGCTTCACTCCGCACCAACGATGGGACCACTGCCTGATAAATGAGGGCCACGGGTTCAAAACGTGGAAGCTAAAGATGATTTTTTTCTTGACAAATCTCAAGTTCGAGAAGTTTGTCACACCTTCTGAAAGAAACACATACCCATTAATGTTTAATAATGTGGAAGCATGGAAACATTGTGATTACTTGAGTAAAGGCTGGATCTTAAACTGCCTTGAGACCCAAACCCGAACCCAAATACCCGATTGTTTTTCATAAATAACTCAAAATATTTGAAAAATAACTTTAATATATTTAAATACCCGATGAATACCCGAGGACCCAGACCGAAACCTTGACCCAAATACATGTATACCCGAAAAATACCCAAATACTTGAAAGAATTTTTGGGTACCCAAGAACCGATCGGATACCCGATCGGTTCTGGGTAGGAACCGTACCCAACTCGATACCCACATGTATTTTACAAAAGTACTTAGTAGGGTAAAACTATTAGACTCAGACCCGGACCCAAACCTGTTTTTTGGGGTCCGTTTCGGTTCGGTTCTTCGGGTCCAGGTATTATGCCCAGGGCTATGGAAGCCTTTCCACTGATTTGTCAAGAGGTTGAATCTGAAGGCATGTCAATCTGTGAACCCTTCATAGTGAACACCATCATTGAGAAGCTTCCATCAAGCTGGTACAACTTCAATAACTACCTGAAACATAAGCGAAAGAAGATGGGTCTTGAAGATCTTCTCAACAGGCTGCAAACCAAAGAATGTAACCGTGGTTCACTTTCAGGTTCGTTTGTCCTTCACCAACATGACGTGAACATGGTTGATCACAAGTTCAAAGTTGCAGACATGGAAAGCAAAGCCATCGCCTCGTCTTCCCTGAAACTCGCTTCTTTGACAAGTTTCAAGAAGGTAGACTAAGCCCAATGGGAAGAAAAAGTTCAAAGGGAAATGTCACAATTGTGGTAAATTAGGCCACAAATCTGATGAGTGTCGTAACAAGCCCAAGAACAATGGGAACAAGAACGACCAAATGAATTTGGCACAAGTAAATCTTGTGGCACTCATCACTGAATGTAGCATGGTCCAACAAAGTAACCCAAGAGAATGGGGATACGACACTTTTGCCTCCACGCACATATGTACTGACAGAAAGTTGTTCAGCTTGTACCGCTCGAGTTTGCTGGACCACAAATTACAAATGGCAAATGACTCTAAGTCAGAAGTGCTTGGAGCGGCACAGTGGTACTCAAGTTCACCTATCCACGTGAAGTCACCCTTAAGAATGTGAAGCATTGCCTAGATATGAGGAAGAGCTTGATTTCGGCAACTCTGATGGATGAAGCTGGTTTTGGAATCAAATTCATTGTAGAAACTATGATTCTGACAAAGTTTGGGTTGTATGTGGGCAAAGCCTAGCGGAAGGATGGAATACTCAAGATGTGTGTTCAACCTGTCCTTCGTAAGGGAGTGGACGTCTCTGCTCCTGCTGCTGCTTCTACCTTTGCTGCTGCTGCTTCAACCTCTGTTGTTGCTGCTTCTAATGTCGTAGATAATAATGTTGTTGCTAATAATGTTATTGTTGGTTCAACTTCTTCTATTGTAGTTTCTGATGTTTCAATGAATAAGAATAACCCAGTTGCTTATTTCGTTGATTCTTTTGATAATTGGCACAAACGTTTAGGCCATGTTACCTATAAGTCTATTCAAAGACTTATGAACTTGAACCTAATACCAAAAAGAAAAATAAGCAAAGAAAAATGTGAAGGTTGCTCACAAGCTAAACTCACTAAAAAACCATCACCCCAAGTTTCAAAGAACAACTAAACCTCTAGGATTAATTCACATAGACTTGTGTGATTTAAAATTTTTAGAGGAGGCAAAAAGTATTTTGTAACTTTTATTGATGATCACACAAAATATTGTTATGTATATTTATTACATAGCAAAGATGAAGCCTTTGAAAAATTCAAAGAATATAAACAAGATGTTGAAAATCAACTTAGCAGCACTATTAAAATAGTTTGAAGTAACAAAGGAGGTGAATACAATGGATCTTTTGATGCATTTTGCAAAGAAAATGGCATTATACATCAAACTACAGCTCCATATTATCCAGAATCTAATGGAATTGCTGAAAGAAAAAATTGAACTCTGAAAGAGATGATGAATGCAATGTTGCAAGAATCTGGTTTACACCAGAATTGTGGGGATGCATTTCTTACCGCGAATTATATCCTCAACAAAATTCTGCATAAATTCACCGGGAAGACTCCCTATGAGCTTTGAAAAGGTTTGTCACCATCGTATAAATACCTCAAAATGTGGGGGTGCTTAGCAAAAGTGGTTGTACCACCTCTTAAAAAGGTCACAATCGGACAAAACACAGCTAATTGTATATTTCTCGGATATGCACATAACAGTTCTGCTTATAGATTTCTGGTTTTCAAATCATAAATTCATGATATCCATGTCAACACGATAATGGAATCAAGAAATGCATCTTTCTTTGAACATGTGTTTCCATATAAGGATAAACAAAATCCAAAGCAAACTCGTGAAGAAAGAGACAACACAAGTCATCAGCCTAGTACTTCTGGAATTTCTTTGTCTATTTTAGAAGATCAACAAAAGGAACCTAGACAGAGCAAAAGAGCTCATAAGAAAAAATCTTACAGTGATGATTTTTTGATGATTTTTCTTGTAGAAAATGAACCACGAACTTTCACTGAAGCCATGTCTAAACCAGACGCTTCCTCTCGGAAAGAAACCATCAACAGTGAGATGGACTCTATTATGCAAAATCATACTTATGAGTTAACCGATCTCCCTGAAGGGTTTAAAGCACTTGGATGCAAATGAATTTTCAAAACAAAGACAAAGACTAATGGCTCCATAGACAAGTACAAAGCTAGACTTGATGTACAAGGGTGCAGATAAAAAGAAGGTATGGATTTCTTCGATACATATTATCTGGTGACGAGAATAACCTCCATATGAATGCTGATAGGAATTGAAACATGAAGAGATTTGGAGATTCATCAAATGAATGTAAAAACAACTTTTCTAAATGGTAAGTTAGAAGAAGAAATTTACATGAAACAACTTGAAGGGTTTGTTGCTCCAGGACAAGAACATAAAGTCTGTCAACTTTTTAAGTCGTTGTATGGCCTTAAACAAGCTCCAAAACAATGGCATGAAAAATTTGACAATGTGATCATGTCAAATGGTTTCAACATAAATGAGTGTGATAAATGTATCTACATTAAAAAAACTAAAAATGCATATGTATTGTTCTGTTTGTATGTAGATGGTATGCTTATTATAGGAAGCAACAAAGACATAATCCGACAAACTAAGAATTTACTCGATAGTAAGTTTGACATGAAAGACATGGGTCATACTGATGTCATTTTAATGATTAAAATCACGAACTTCTGACGGAATTACTCTGTCTCAAGGTCATTATGTTGAAAAGATTCTTGAAAGATTCAAGAATTATACAAGTGGTACTGCAAAAACTCCTGTTGTCTCACAACTACATCTGACCAAAAATTTCGGTGAAGCAGTGTCACAGGTAGAGTATGCATGTGTAATAGGAAGTCTTATGTACTTGACTAATTGTACTCGACCTGATCTAGCACATGCAGTCAACGTATTAACTTATTACACAAGCAATCCAGGACATAAACACTGGAAAACCATAACTAGAGTATTGAATTACTTACAATATACCAAAAGTTATAGGCTGCACTATGGTAAAGAACCTCAAGTTCTGGAAGGATACAATGATGCTAATTGGATATTTGATTCCAAAAACTCGAAATCCACAAGTGGATACGTTTTTACCTTAGGAGGTGCAGTGGTGTCTTGAAAATCCTCCAAACAAACTCTGCTAGCTCGATCCACCATGGAGTCAGAGTTTATAGCTTTAGACAAAGCTCACAATTTTTTTGGAAGATATTCCTAAGTGGGAGAAAGTTGTGTCAGCACTACGCATTCACTATGATAGTCAATCCACTATAGCCTGAGCACAAAATAATCTCTATAATGGTAAATCTCGTCATATAAGGAGATGACATAAAACCATTACACATATGATCTCAAGTGGTGTCATCACTATCGGTTACATCAAGTCAGCTGACAATCTAGCAGATCATTTTACAAAAGGTTTGTCCAAAGATCAAGTAGAAAAATCATTAAGAGGAATGGGTTTAACGCCTATGAATTAAGAAGATGTCTAATGGAAACCCCACCTATAAGACTGGAGATCCCAAGAAGTAGGTTCAAACGGATAACTAAATCAGACAATATCTTCAAAGCGCACTGTGAGCATTGCGACTCAAGCTAGTTCCTCAGATGATAAACAGTGCAATCTGTAGAACATTGAGGATAAGTTACAAAACTCTTAATGATTTGAGTCTAATAATTCGTTGATAAGTGAAATATTACATGTTACTTCTGTACATCCAAATGTTTGGCAAATCACCTAATGACTGTGAAATAAAAGCTGTTTCTAGGAGAATGAAGGTAAGGCTATACTCTCCAAATTCACTCATGAAATACCAGGCAAACTTCAAGGCCAAAATGAACACATATAAAACTTAGTTCTACTAATGGATTATATATGTTGTCTAGGTTTACACTAAACTTTCGGGTGGTTTAAGACATCATGTTCACCTCCTAGTCAAGTAAACCTGACATATATTAACAATGAGTGGTTCAAATGCAAAGATCTCGTATTGAATGAAAAATATCTCGTATTAAATGCAAAGATCTTGTATTGAATGCAAAGATCTCGTCTTAAATGAAAAAAGATCATGAGTGTTTTCTCCAAGTCTCTTCTCTATATAAACGAGTCGAAGACTTGTTTCTCATTACATGCTTTTCCACCGAAAAATGAAAATACTTTTTCTCCACGTTTTGTCTGTCAGTCTGAGAGTGTAGAGTAGACGCAACAGTTTGTATATTTTGTTTGTTGGTGTATCATCAACAGTCTCACTCACAGTTCTATCCTGGGACCCTCAAACGCATCCAACCGAGTACACTGCATGCGTTTATTGAATTAAGGTCACGAAACTTCTGCCTCATCTTTGTAAATCGTTACCATTAACCGTTTTGTTTAGTCGTGTATAGTTCACGTACAATCGTTCAACCTGATTCGAATAAAGAGTTCCTACAAATATTACAAACATAAAATGGTCAAGTAAAGCATATCACAAAGCAAGTACCATTTGCTCTTTTTTTCTTTAAAACCAAACACAAGAGGTTCACTTTGACTTTTTTGTTTCACAGATATTGCCACAGCAAAGCAAGTCAGGTAACAGAAATTTTGTTACAATGTGTGTAGCGACAACACACTCATATTCTTACAAACTATACATAAAGTAGACTTATCACGAACCTTACAATCAAAACCCATGTACACGCATGTTGGAGATTGAAGACATAAACCTCTGAAAGAAAGCAACAAGAAACAGTATAAATCAAAAGTTGCTGAGCCGAAGTGAGAACATAACTATCTATTCATCATTCTAAAAGATGAATTGACTGTCTCAACGTATCTTTTACTCGATTAATCCTTTCTTTTCTCTCTATCTTTTTTCCACCGTTCAATAGTACTCTATTCACTCTAATATAGAGTACAAATCTTCAGCGACTCAAGATAGAGAATCTTGAATTGTTACAGACTTAATGGACCTCTAACTAGACTCAATCTTTGGGATCAAATCAATGCTATGGCCCAATTTTTGAAACAATTCCAACACACGCATAAGGGAAAAATTAGAGTTTCACTATGTGCGTGCAGTTTGAGCTATTCAATACATCGAGATGGATTCAATGCAAGCTCAAGTTAGGCATACATAACTTGTGCGCTCCAACTTGAGGGGCTATTTGAGTAGCTAGTTTGCTACTTTCTACGGTTTGATATGTACCACCGATGTGGTTAACTTTGGTTAACTTTGTTCTCACTCTGTTCCTATATTTAGGATAGTTTGAATATTTTCTTAACTTGTATAGCAGATATTTAGGCAGAATTGATTTCCTTTGCTGTATATGCATCGTTCAAAGTTCTTCAATGAAAGACAGAACAATTCATTCTCTGCAATTTTTTATATTTTCTTTTTGGTTGTGTTTTATTTTATTTATGTTGACTAGAATCTTCATTTCTGTTGACTTGCTTAGTTGCTTGAAAGACTTTTTGATCTACTTGGTTTGCGACCTGTCTCTTGGATATTCTTCCATTGAAATGAAGTTGCTCTGATTCTGAGAAGAGTTAAATTTCTTAGTCTTAAGCCAGTTTCTTCTTCCTAATACAATGAAACTTTCGAGTCCAATTCAAAACTGTACACTAAAAAAACACAAAAGGGAAATTCCTTTTTTTCACCAGGAGTAATGTCGGAACCTTCTCCGGCTCATTCTCCTGAAAGGTTTACAAGCCAGGATGCTGAGATCAACAGCCGCAGCAAGCGCCATGAAGATGGCTGCATCTTCCACACAAGTTACATGCCTCATAGCTAATTGTACTGTTACATGCCTCATGGCCGCAACAGGCTTGCTGCTTTTCCCTTCCCCTTGCACTCTCGAGCTCATTACAAACCCGCCTCCAGAAACCGACTGTCCCAAACCCGAAAAGTCTCCGCTACTCTGCGGACTTGGAATCGGGGTAGCTGCAACTGTTAGCATCTGTTTATCCGTGTCTATTATAAATTCACCACCTTTCTCAGCACTGATGAGAATTTCAGACATTAAAACATCTCCAACTTCTACCCCGTTTGATACAAGATGGAATCTGCAACATACAGAGTCTCTGATTCCGCGTTCTCGCCAAGCTTCGAGCTTTCCCCATGGCTGCCAGCTATTGGGTCGAGATGGGTCAGGCCGGACCACAAGCCAAGCACCTGGGTTGGACTTGGAGACCCAATCACAGCCAGTGGATGGGACAAAAGGAGTTGTTATGAAAGCAGCAGCAACCGCAGAACCAGAGAGATCATGTATCTTCACCTTCCAGCCTTTTCTCTCACGTCTCTCAGTGTCAAATTCGTTCCCATCGCCTAAACTTGACCAGTATCCATTCAACGGATCGACTTGTGATACCCTGAAGAATCAAAAGCTCATCAGTAACTATGTAGAGAGCACATAGAGACATATATGTGCAACTATATAGAAATCAAATGTCACCTGTCTCTGCTAAATTTGCAACTGAAGATAGGTTGCTTGACCGACCCTCGAAGCTGAACAATCTGAGGGCTCAAAGTAGTTACATCCTCGAACTGGAAAACATATCGAGGATCAGGATCGAGCTTCACTCTCAAATGAAGCTCTGCACCACCTTCCCGCTTGTTCTTTCCAATGCCGATCCAGCCATTGAAGAGAATCATTGGTTTTCCTTCTCCCCATTCAGGACCTACCACCAACTTAAATATCCCAATCTGCTGTCTTTTACCACCAACCCCGCAATTCAAATTCTTTTTACCCGTAAAAACCGAAATTTCCAAGTGAGCATGAGGATTATAGAAGCATCCAGGGGTCAGGAGAGCTCTTAAATCAGATTCTTCAAAATAAAAGCTAGTGGAAATGCTGTTATGGTCAGGAGCTGCGTCTAGGGACGGCATCAAAGGAATAGATGTTGTTTGAATGGGAAAGCCTCGCAGTTTTATTTCGCAAGAGCATTGGGAAGAAAAGTTCTTCTTCTCATCAGATCTTGAAGCAGAGTTTACGAGGAACTTGGGAACTCTCAAAGCAAGAGAGCCTACTGAAAGGCGGATAAAAGCTTGAGGGTCCATTGAATGTCAGAGATGTTTCCCCATTGGATCAGAGAGGATGCGTATCCATGGTGCTATGATCAATCAACCTAATAAGCAGAAACAAAAAAAAGAGATTAAACCAAAGTTAGTTTCATCTTAAAAATCAATTAGCAGAAGCAGATGTATTTAGATGAAGACAAACAAAAATAGAGTTGTTACACAATTTCTTATATAACAATTAAGAAGAGCAGATTTGAATTGGTCTTCACTAGATAATTGTTACTGTTCTTCTACAAGTCTTGAGCTTTAATGCCGAGAAATCAATTTAAATTGCTCAGAAAATTCTTAAAAACACTCCTACGAAAATTAATGTTTCCCTCTTTTTCATCACTGTTTTCTTAATTACAGCAATAAACCAACTCAATGTCTTCTTTCTTACATATAGTTTTACTAATCTCCAAGAAAAAAGATCACATGACTTCTACCATTAGTAAACTCAAACTACAAACTTTAAGCGATCAACTTACTTAGATTAAACAACGCAGGACAAACTTCATTACTTTTAACAACAACTACTAAAGCTAAGTATCATCAAAGAATAAGCGTCAAGCAATTGAAGTCAAGGTTGAAAAACAAAGAAGCAAAGAGAAAATGAAATCAAGTGAGACAGAGCTAGAATTTAATGAAGCAATGAATAATAGCAGAAAAAGCTACAAACTTTATGGAATTAGAAGAGAAAGCTACAAACTTTTTGACCCAAATGAGCAAAAAAAAGAAAGAAACAAATTAGAATTCTGCTACAAACCTGTTTAAACCCGTAAACATTACTTTCGAGACAATCTGATAGATCCCAAGAAAGTGAAGACCCTTTCAAAATCCTTTTCCCCTCGTAAGACTTAATAAAATGGAAAAGAATCTATCAATCAAAGGAGAGGAGAGAAAAAAAAATGTGAATAGTGAAATGGTTTAAAAATCAAGAGAACATGGAATTCGTAGAAAAAAGAGAGAATTAAGATTATGAAGAGATTTCGATTTTGGTTTCACAGAGCCCAAAGAGAAAACTTTCCTTCTCGTTCTCTCTCTTTCATTCGCTGTGTATAAGTAAAAATTATAACTAGGCCTGAATATTTGGGTATCCGTTTGGATTTGGGTCACGTTCTTTTGAATTTCAGATTTTCGGATTTATATATATAAAATCTGTTTGGATATTTTAGCATTTTGGGTCGGATTCGATTCGGTATATTTCGGATTCAATTTTTATAAAATGCCATATGTCAGATCGAGTTAGGTTCGGATTCGTGTATTTTTATTTAAATTTTTAAGAAAATTGAAATTTTTTTAGAGAAATCATAATTTAATTTTAAAACTTGAATATTTTGGATTTTTTTCATTTGTTTGATTCAAATTGTAATTTATATAGATTTATAATTATAATTTTGAATATTTAGGTAACTAAAAGTTATATATAATTATTATAAACTATATAATATATTTTGGGTATTCATTCGGGTTTCGGTTTTTAGTTGTTCGGGTTCGGATATCCAAACTTCTATGATGTAATATCTATTCGGGTATTTTGTCGGATTTGATTCAATTCAACTCTTTTATTTTAGGTCGGATTCAAATCAGATTTTGAATTCCGGGTATTATGCGTATGCCTAATTCTAACCCCAAAGAAAAAAACGGTGATATTCATTCGCTACTAAATTGACGGGGAGAATATAAACGCAAAAAGGGTTTCTATTTTTGTTCCTTAATACAATTTTTCTCCCCTTTTATCCTTTTTATGTCAATATGTAGAAAATTATCTCATTGGTCCGATATATAAATGTCTTTTATTCTACAACTTTCTCTTAAATCAGATATTGGTCTAAACTCGAATTGTTTGTATAAAGGAAATCATAAATAATTTTACTTATACCTTTGGATTGTCAGTCCATTTCCCCCTCCGTAGGATTATATCACATCATTTTCCTATGAACTTTGGAATATTTAAATTTGTACATAGTAAAAAGTTGAATACTTTTTCCCCCCTAATGAGAAGTTAAAAACCTATCTCCCCCTAATTAATTTTGCTCCGTTTTGTCAAATAAACCAAATAGTTACCAACACTAAACCGATTCACTATGCCGATAAGAAAATTGCTAACATTAGTACGGCGGACCTCCGGTTATTTCACCGGAAAACAGAGTCTCAAAATCACCATTCTCTCCTCTTCGAAGAGGTTGAGCTTTCCATCTGCGAGGAACCCTAATCTGAAGATAATCTTGATCTTCTCCTCTCTCTCCGACGAGATCGAGCTTTCCATCTCCGACAAACCCTAATCTATCATTGACGAAAGATTCCTCAGCCTTGGAAGAATCTAATGGCATCAATGGTGTTGATGAGTCATAACACTGCTCACACATAACCTCTTTTCAAGTAATCAATTAGGTTTCTTTCCTTTTTCTTTCTAATTTATGTTTCTTCTTTTCTAGTTCTTCTTATTCTTCATTAGTGTCATCCAAAGATCTTTTGGCAGGTACTTCTTTCTCTCTTTATCGATTTGAAATGGGTAAAATGTTTAGATCATCTGAATTTCGATTTGATCGTGTTCAGTTCATGATTTGTTCCCTTTGAATCTGACTTTCTCATATTTCTTTGGCTGAACAGGTTCATTGGCGACTGTAGTCTCTAAATTTGAAATTCAATTGGATTATTGCCCAATTTTCAGCATACTATTCAATCAAAGAACGAAAGAGACTGTATCAAAAAGATTTGGGTTTCTTTGATCTGCACAAGAGTCAAAAAGATTGAACCTTAACATATAAACAAAATTGGAATTACAGAGACTGAATGAACAAAGAGAGATAGAGAGAGAAAATGATTTTTTTGGGAAACACAGATTGAAGAAGAGTAGCATGAACACAGATTTATATAACAAATTCTGGAGAAAGAAAGAAAATTTCTGGAAATTTTCAAAAAATGGTGAGAAAATCTCTGATTTTCTAAATCGAATTTTGTTTTGTTAATTGAGAAGTGGATCTCAATCTTGTTTGCTAAACAATCCAACGATCCTCATAAACGTTCTCTTCAAATGCTCTATGGATCACACAGATTCTGTCTCATTTTCTTCTTCATTCTCACTTATCGCTCCTGCACATCTTCACGATCAATTGCTGAAAAATACTTATTGCCAAGAAAATTTGCTCAAATACATGCCTCACTGTTTGGCTGGGCGAAGAGACAAAAAAACCTGAAGACTTTCTTTTAATTACAACAAAACATGTTTACTAAACCAAACACTAAACCAAAATTGATTTAAACCAAAACCAAATTTGATTTAAACCAAAAGCCCCAAAATCGGACCCACCCATCCCCCCCAATTTCAGACCCTAAATCCCTAAGTTCGAACCCGTCATCTTCCATGATTCTCCTCTCCTCCACGACCAAAAATTATTTTGTCTTCAATCTTTTTTCGGAACTCTCTTCATCTTTGTGATCCTTCTTCTCGATTCGGGTTTCAAAATCCTGTTGTGTTAAAGAATTCCGTTCCGTTTCTTCGTCTCTTTCTTCTCGACGCTGGGGTTTGAGGTTTGTGATTTTTTTAAGTGTTGCTGTGATTAAGAAAATTTTTGGTTGTTGTTTACTTCCAGTGTTTGATTTTAACTTGATTTCGGCGATTACGCGATTTAGGGAGAAGAGTTTGGTTTGGGTTTTCAAAATCCCTGAGTCTGTGCGATTTACGCGATTTAGGGGTTTGTTTGCTTAATATATTTTTGGATTCTTCTAGTATTTCAACTATGAATGGATTTTAGATAATGTGATTGTTATAGTGAATCGTTGATTGGGGTTTAAAAAATCAAAACTTTTGATTGGGATTTGTATACAGAAATCATATGATATTGCTCTTTGTGATATTTTATTTCCAACGTGTAGTTCACAGAACCTTGGTGTAGAAGACTCTAACTGCTCTCTAATGGAATAATATAATAAGACAAAGTCATTGACCAAGAAATTTACACGTAATTGGACAGAAACTGCATTCGCAAGTTTAGTTAGCAAAAACATATGTATTAACATGATATTTTTATTTTGTTTTTGAGTTGACATTTATGTTGCTAATGCAGATATGGTGCGATTAAGAGGGGCTTCCTCAAACACAAGGCCAAGTGTAGATGAAAATAATGAGGATTTGAATCCGGTATGTATTGTAGAAGTAGAATTTGGTAAAATTTACATGTAACATTGGTTAAGTAATACTAGTATAACTGAGAAATGGCTAGTACAACTGAGAAATGGCTAGTACAACTGATAAATGGCTAGTACAACTGATAAAATTTTGTTTTATGTGCAACCGTTTGCGCAACCTGGGAGATTCCATATTTCTCAATTGAACTACACGAAGAGATGTAAATTCATGATGAGGTGTGACATCTCTAAGGTATTGAATACCTTGGATAAGTACCTTTCGGATATGGAACTGGAATGGTTTAAGGAGCATAGCCAGTTTAAGCATCTATTCCACATGCCGAGGGAGAGAAACCAGAAGTTGATGGGCATGTGGATGTTGATTATGCGGACAATCAACCTCAACAAGCGGAAATAATGGTAGTTCGTAGTCAATGGAGTTTCGGTCCAGTATTCAATAAGGGAACATGCCTTAATATCCGGTCTTAACTACAAAGTCTACCCGGAAAATCATTTGAACCTTGGCGGATTCGACTTCGTTGTGAGGCAGTTTAACCGCACCGAGAAGATCTTCTTAGAAGATGTAGAAAATAAGCTGAAGACGATGCCTGCATTTGAAGATCGTTTGCAGATGGGTGTGTTGTACCTCCTTAGCTCCGTTATTAGAATGAAGGCTAGGTACCCTCAGCCATCGAACCTTTTATTCTTCGGATTGTCGGTGATTTAGAGGCCTGCAAAACCTTTCTGTGAGGGAGGTACACGTTTGAGCATTATTCAGACGAGCTGGATAAGATGCTGCCGGCTTTGAAGGGTAAAGTCAAAGACAAATTA
Organism: Lepidium didymum; assembly: GCA_963920545.1. Lineage (NCBI taxonomy): Eukaryota > Viridiplantae > Streptophyta > Magnoliopsida > Brassicales > Brassicaceae > Lepidium > Lepidium didymum. The sequence continues at coordinate 13,995,447 of OY986996.1, forward strand.
ACCCTGCATTTCCGGCATTCATCATTCCGTTAGAGGTAATAATATTCCAACAAGTTTTTTAATGTTTTTTGGTTTGTGTGTAATAGTTATAACAATTTCTTTCCATTTATTGTAGCTTTTGGCATTTGAGGCTATGGATGCTCTAAAGAAAGAGTACCGTGTAGATGTTGGAGGAATGATTGGCTGTCCAACGATGTGCCAAACAAATTTTACAGAGGCGCGGAGGAAAGGTTATCTGTTAACGGCTATAAATGAGACGTTGGCCGATAACAAGGTAAGAATTTGGTTTGGCGGAATCTATTATTGGAAGTGAATGTAACAAGTATTCTTTCTATTGTAGGATATTTGTAGCATTTTGGAGGCCAAAGCTGATGAAGAACGTATACTAGCTCTTATATAGGATCAGAACTTTCCTCAAGATAATCTGGATGAATATACTGAAGTCATGACTACCCATCTCAATTCCGGGAGAGAAAATATTTTGGAAAAACCTCTACCAGCAGGATGTGTCTTCTAGGGCAGTTGAAAAGGTTCCTCTTCCTTCAGAAGCTGTGCCAGATGTGCAAGAAAATCCTTCAGCATCCGTGCCAGATGTGCTAGAAAATCCTTCTCAAGCATAACATGAATATGCTCCTCTTAATTCGGATATGTTCAGAGAATTGAAGGAGGCATTGGAAGCTGGGTTCAGCCATAGCCGCGAGATGCTTGAAGCCATGGAGACTAAGGTTAGTCTGATTGATGAGAGGGTGAAATTGCTTGAAGCTGATGTGCAAAACCTCCAGAAGAACGAGAATGGTAAGGAAAGGGTTGTTGATGATGGTGTCGGAGCTTCAGAACACTGGTGTGATTGGGATTTTGTTGGTGATGATGGTGCGGAGGCTTCTGAACCCGCAAGGGCTTCAGAACCTGCAGGGGCTTCAGTTGCAGAGATGCCCACATCAGCTCCCGAGACGCCCACACCAGCCCCCAAGACGCCTACACCAGCTCCCGAGATGCCCGCACCAGCTCCCAAGATGCCCGCACCAGCTCCCGAGATGCCCGCACCAGTTCCCGAGATCCCCATTCTGGATATCGAGTGGATTAAGCCTATTAGAAGTATGTGTACCAAGTCGCAAGCTCGGAAACGTGTACCCTCCAGATTCGTGAAGTCTCCATTCACGGAAGGTAGACCGAAGAAATGTAAGAAGTAGAAGTTGTAGTATTTTTATTGCTTGTTAATGATGTTTGAACTTAGTTGTAATATTTTAATTGAACTTAGTTGGAACTTAACGTTTAATTTTAGTTGGAACTTTAACGTTAATTGAACCTAGCTGCACCGTAGTTGAACCATAGTTGTACTAAGTTGTATAATAGTTTTACGTAGTTGAACCATAGTTGTACCAAGTTATACCTAGTTGTACAACAGTTGTACTTAGTTGTCCCGATGTTGGAGCCAAAATGTATGTTAATTCAAAAATTTAATAATTTAATTAAATAATTAATTTTAATAATTTAATTTAATTTATTATTTTATTTTCGTTTAATATTTTAATTTAATAAAGTATGACACAAAAATATATGACTCTAAAGGTACCTAGGATAAAACAAAAATCTAACACAAAAATCAAAAAGTACCTAATATAAAACAAAATCTGACACAAATAGCAAAAAGTACCTAGGATCTGACACAAAAGTTGAAAAGTTCCACCAAGCGACCACATGCACAAAGGCTCGGACGAATACATGTCTCGTTCTTGCAATTTTTGCCTGATAGTTGTACCTTAGTTGTACCTTAGTTGTACCAAAATTCATAGTTGTACCCAGAACATAACATAGTTGTACTTTGGTGGTTTACGCTTTAATCAGTTGTACCATACTAAAACGTAATTTATTTTAGTTGTACCAACCGAACATGCCTCGACCACTTTGACTCAATTCGCCCCCACTTTGACTTGTTTCTCCCTCCGTCTGACTTGATCCTCGTCCTCTACTACCAGACCCACGTCTCCGACCTCTTCCACGATGTTCTCCAACTGATGGGAACCGCGTTTGTTGAATTCTACCTTTTTTTTCTGTAAACCGGAGGTAATGTCATTTTTTTCTTGTACCTCGGGGAGAACAATCCAATCTTTCTTATCTGAAACTGTATAAATTTTCTGGTGGTAAGTCAATGCCCACATCTCCACCCAATAATATTTGGAGCACAACTCACGTACATCGATCTCTCCCATCCTGTTGTTATAATTTGCTGTCAATGCATGGACACATGGATATTTGTCTACGTCAAAACACTTGCAGCTGCATGTTTTCCTTCTCAAGTCAACCAAATAAGTGTACCCATCAAGTCCATTGACAGAGTATTCAAGCATGTAACTGTTTTGCTCATGCACTGTCAACAAAACCACATCCGTACATCGTGCATGCAATATTTTATCTACGTAAGGAACCAGTTTTTGTCCATCTGAAATTTCTACAGAACTCTTCCGATGCTTGTTAAACCATTCACCAAATTTTTCTATAATGATATCAATCATTGGTAGAAGCGCATACTTCCTTGCATTTCTAAAAATACAATTAATAGATTCCACAGTATTAGTTGTCAAGATGTTGTACATTTCGCCTGGAAAAGAACATCTTGACCATTTGCACTCCCCGACACTTTTATCAAGATATGCTGCTGCAGTTGGGTACCTCATCCTAAATGCATCATATAATTTTATAAACTCAGCCTCGGTGTATGCTTCTGCGCATTCCATAAACTTAGAAGCAACTACTGCTTTGTTGACACCGTGAACACTTGCCTTCACATTATGCGACAGATGGTATATGCAATATCCATGATGAGATAATGGGTATACCTCACTAATACACTTGATGATGCTCTCATTTCTATCAGAAAGAAATACAAAGTCAAGAGCATCACACACAACTAATTTTAACATTTGCAGAAACCATCCCCAACTTGCATCTTTCTCACACCAAAAGCAATGGGATAATGGTGGTGATCTGGATCTTGAGTTGTAGCAACTATCAAGACTCCACCATATACAGTCTTAAGATGGGTTCCATCTACAACAATAACTTTCCGCATGAATTCGAAACCTTCAATGCAAGCTCCCAAAGCAAAGAAAAGGTAGTTAAACCTTTGATTCTCATCAACTTCCACACGTGTAAATGTTATAGGATTCACCCTCTCTAGCATATACAAATACGAGCACACTGACCTGTAACTCTCCTCTGGGCTGCCCCGCAAATCATTTGCAACTTTTTGTTTACCTCTCAACGTTGTTGCATATGACAACTAGACACCAAGTTTTCGTTGAGTTAGACCCATGATAACTTTTGGAGATGGTGTCTCCAATTGCCCTGGAAAGTCCTCATGCAGAAGAGATGCAACTTGCCCTGGTGTTCCTTTCCTCCTTCTTTGGCTACTCATTATCGTAGAACGAGAACATTTATGTATATTCATGTGAGTTCTTATCGCGAAGACGTTCAAATTCTTGGGTTTTGAAGCTCGTAAATACCACTTACAACCATTTCTTGCTTCAGAGCATTTTACCACATATACCTTCGTATCGGAGTTTATTGTAGCAAAATTAAAACAATTCAGATGTGCAGCTTTTTTAACGTTGTCTTGGACTTCTCTCTTAGTTCTGAAATATTGGCCCACAGATACATTAACACCATCTTCCCATCCAACATTGACACTATCGTTCCCCATCGCATCATCTCCTTCAAGCGGATTCTCTCCAAGCGGATTACCTTCAAGTGGATTTTCTTCAAGCGGATTATCTTCAAGCGGGTTATCTTCAAGCGGGTTATCTTCAAGCCGATTACTTTCTAGCGGATTTTCTTCAAGTGGATTCTCTTCAACGATATGTGAGTCAATCGGGTCACCAAGGTTTACCATCTCCACAACATTCCATGGTTCTTCTCCGTGAAGAGTTATCATACCACAGTCATTCACTTCAGTGCCTACACCAACTGCACTTCCTTGATCCTCTCGTAAACCATCCCCATGCCCCTGACTTAAATCTTTCACAACCTCCACATTCAAAATACTCCAACGTTTCTCATAGCTTAGTGTCATAAAATAAGCGAAGACTTCTTCATTCGATATATATGATGTCATCGGAGGCTCCAAGTGCAATGTGATGTAGCTCAGTATCAAACTCGTACTGGATTCATCTTTCCTAACCTTTTGGTATATGCTACTAAGCAAATCATAATACCTCACCTCCTCAAACGATTTCTTAATCACTATAGCGTATACTTTATCTTCACTTGGAATCCATATTGATTTAACTCCATCTTTTGAATAATGTCCTCCATACAAAAAATGTACGATTGTGCATCGACTACTATCCATTTTCTGTAGGAAAATACAAGAAAAACCTGTTATTTTAGAAAACAGTTACACATAGTTGTACCGAGTTGTACTTAGTTGTACAAGTTACACATAGTTGTACTTAGTTGTATCAATTACACATAGTTGTACTTAGTTGTATCAATTACACATAGTTGTACTTAGTTGTACCAAGTTGTACTTGCGATTTTGAATTTTTTCTACACCCGCTTTTGACTTCTCTGTAGTTTAGATTCAATGCGATTTCAACAATGGAACCCATAAATAATCAACTACTAATAATGTAGCACTCAAAATCGACCAAAAAACGAGTTTCATAGCATAACATGCTTATAAATAAAGTTAATTATTTTTCCAAAAGTTTTTTTTATATTTTCATTTCTCTAATTAAAATACCTAGTTACATTGTGTTTTACTCATACAAATCAATGAAAAAGCATAAATATTAAAAACGCATCGAGAATTACCTCACACAAAGCTTTTTCTTTCTCTTCAATGGAGGTTTATGGTTTTTCATTGGAATAAAAAGAGATGAAATAAGAAGATGAATGTACTTACTCTAATCCTATTGGTCCAATTAAATTATTCTCATTAAATTTCCACCAACAATTTCTCTTCTCTCTCTTCCCATGCCATTTTCCCTCTCTTTTTGGTCTTCTTTCCTCCACATCACACACATTTCATTAAGGGTAAAATGAGATTTCAATAGGTTGAGAGATGTATTGGGATTGAATAAGTGTGTTGAGAGTTTTTTTGCATCAATAAGTACTTTTCAGCAACTCACTCATATCTTTATCAGCAACTTACCCATATCTTTATTGTCAGGTTAATCGGGTCAGTTATTTTAAAATTTTGCATCCGAGTTTAAGATTTTGGGTCAATTTAATGTGTTAATTGGGTCAAAATCAGATTGAATTGGGTTACTTCCGGTTTAATTTTTTATTACGGTTTAAATACTGTGGTTAACTATTAATTGGTCAAAGTAAACCAACACTAATTTTATTTTGGGTAGAAATAAGTATTCAACTTTATTTCAGGGGAAAATATGTGATACGATACTACCGGGAGGGAAATAGACTTACAATCCTATACCTTTTGAAGTTAAAAAAGAAAAGAAAAAAGAAGAAGTAATTTTAGTTATACCTTTATATATTTACTTATACCTACCTATATTGTTCCTTTTTTTCTGGTCAAGCATATATATATATATTGTTCAATTACAAAACAAACTTATGATGGTAGTTTTTTTTAATGGAACTTTTGATGGTAGTTATAGTTTCCGAATATGATTCAGGAAATTGTATTTTTTTATAAGTTAGTATAAAAATGTCTACTCAAGTTCTATCACATCATATTTTATCTCTTTTCAGAAATATTTTCTTCTGTGAAAATTATTCTAAAGATTTTTACAAAGGTTATTCTAAATATAAATCCAAAAAGGTCTTAAAAACAATTATTTTCTTTTTTTGTCAAATTAATTTTAAGTTTATGAATATATTTAAATAAGAAAATTAATAAATATTGCATAAGTTTAATTTAATTTATCTTTTCTATAATTTTTTAATCAACAAATAATCATTTGATCGACAAAATTTAATGCATAGCTTAAATTTTCTAACTTAAATACAGTGGGATTCGAACTAACTACGTGATACGTAGTTAAATTAGAAGTAATCCAATTATACCATTTTTTTATACGTAATTTAGTCAACTACAAAGGAATTTTTATAAATTACTAAAATAATAATATCACCCCATCCTATACGCATGTCCATAAAGAATAATGATATAAATGGTTGTCAATTAGAGATAGGTTATTAGTAACCCGATATCAATAATGCATTCAAATAAAGCAGTATAATATCTTTTAAGATCAAATAAATACAACATTTATTAATTACTTTTAGTTATATGGAATAAACAAGAAATATAAGAATGTAAAGAGAGGGATGGGTACGTGAATACAGCTGGAGCCATGTTTTTTTTTTAATTGTAACAATTAGATTGGCAAGGCTCGATACATAGCCTAAAATCCACCATTATAATTTTTTTTTAAGTTACTATAATATAGTGGGTAGAAATCGAATCCTGGTATTAAGTTATTAGCTGAATTTTCCTAACCACCAGACTGAGAGCAACTCAGCGAACCATGTTTCTCTCTTCTTCTTTTCTCATTGAATTTTTTTTATAACTCATAAATTATCAGCAATGTTTCATGAAAACGGAAACAAATACGTGAAACCAAAACGTATAGAAACGCGAAAACAAAAATTTAAATTTTTTTAGGAAATAGATACGTTTTGGAAACATATATCATATATAAAAATATATATTATATATAAAAATATTAAAACATTAAACAATCAATTCATATTAGAAAAATCAAACCATTCAAATTCAATTAATAATAAATAGTAACTAAATCAAGAAAAATATATTTTAATTTCAAATTAAAGTTCGAATTAAATATAAACTTATATTTAAAAGAGTTCTAGATTTTTGTGTTGTCAAAAATAATAATAAGTTTTTGTCGCGTTTCCAAAATAGAAATGGATGTTTCTACTATGTTTCCCAACCAAAAATTTTAGGAATCATCTTTCCAATCAAAGTTTTTAGGAATCGTGTTTCTACTATGTTTTCGAGAGTTTCTGTTTCCGAAACGTTTCTGAAACAAGAAACAAACATCATACAGAGTTTCCATGTAATATAGGTTCTCAGAATTTATGGGAAAAGTCTGGACTATTTTTCTGGGAGAAGTGTAATCCACATATAGACTCTTTCTCTGGATATTCAAATGGACCGATAGCATGGGCCCATATCCGTGTAGAGGTGACTAAAAAAACGTTTTAGTTTCATATAATAGAGAAATCGAACCTACAAATTCTTTTAAGTTCTAGTCCTGTTTCTTACCATTTGACCACAACATCTTAGTAAATAAAATTTATTCAAGACTAAATCTCATTGAATATTTACACACAAGTATAAGAAATAACGAAAAGCTAACAAAAATTCTAATCACTTTCAGACACATAAGCCTGACTTCATATTCCAACTGTCCTCTTTAATTTTTTTTAGAAATGCAACTACAATTATTATTATTATTATTTTCTTTTAAAATTACAAGTATTTGATGAAATAATGCAGTAGTAGTAGTCTAGTAGACGTGGTCGTTTGAAAATTATTTTTTTATTAAATACATTAAAAATAATTTGTTAAAGATATTCAATATTTTAAAATAGTCATCTGCAATCTTTTTTTGTATATTTTTAATTATGGAAGGTTAAAATATAATAATTAGATATAAAATGATTAACAACATAACTTTATATATATATATATATATATATATATAAAGATGCTACATATATCTAAATTACACAAATTATTTTATAAGTATTCATTAATGATTTCTACAATTGATTTGAGGATGTAAACAAACAAATCTAATAATACATAATACATAACAAAAAAAGTTAATACTAATATTTTGAGAATATATGTATCTTGTTTACGAAAGATAATACTAATATTTTGACATACAAGATGGACACAAGTGTTTTATTATACTATTTGGTTAGCTCGTCCAATTGTATCATGTGATTTTATGTAGTTGGATTAATTTCACGTTTTATAACTTGGTTAATATAAAACATCCAACTTTCCAAGTTTTTTTTTTTTTTTTGTCGACTTAACTTATACAAGTGTTACAAAATAAAATGAATGTTGTGCATAAATGCATGAAACCGAGAAAATCTTCTAGCGGTGCGGGCAAGATGATCAGCTTTGTGATTTAGTGTACGAGGAATGTGAGCAACAAAACATGCACGGAATAAGTTCTTTAGTCGTGAAAAATCTTCTAGGTAAAGATGGAAAGCAGGCCAAATATTTTTCAAGTATTTTTTAAAAGTAAAAATTTCTCTAAGTAAGAAAATTGAAAAAAAAGAAGAAGAGTAAATTATTAAAAAAGAAAGAAAGAGGGAGAGAGCCGCAAAGAAGGAAAGGGATAGAGATGGGTTATCGAGGAGCTGACATCTTCAACATGTGCTTCTTAATGTCATTTACTTCCTCAATTTCTTTGCCCTCTTTCTCTTTTATTTTAATTAACTAATTATTTCATCTTTAGATTCTCTGCATCAATTATATTAATTAACTGTTTTCAGTCAAATTTATCGGGCATTTCAAGAAAAATGGACGTTATGATATAGTGGAAATTTTAGTAAGATAAAAGAATAATAAAATTTTAGAGATCTGTTGACTTCAAATAGAACAGTTTTTATTTCATCTTCTCTATCTCCCAAACCATTTTTTTTGTTAGGAGTATATATAAAAGTTTAAGTATTTTTGTTTATATATATTCATTAGAAATCCAAAAATATTAATACTCAGAAGCTTGTTAATAAATGAACGTAGTTAGTAATCTTTTGTTTATAAGAGTTTAGATAAAAGAACGAGGTCAAATTGTGGTTTAACTAATCTTTTGTCGCGTTCTACTTTTGATATTTAATAAAATATATAAAATTAAAATTATTTGGTTATCATCGACAAGTCACAAATCAATATAAACCCAAAACGCAGAGACATGTTATCAGCATTTGTAATAAAAATTCAAAGAGTCCTCCTGGCCATATATATATGTATATTAAGACATCAGTCAACTAAACCATTTTGTATGACTAGAGTCTAACACTACAAACTCAGTTCAAGTCTTAGTTTGTGTACCCGCCTAATCCTTTTCTTATTTTATTTTTGGCAGTCGTATTCATCCAATTATCATGATTAGTTATTCAATTATCCAATATCAAATTGCATATGGATCAATAGATTGAATAATCATGGTCAATAATATAGATTTAGTAGATGAAAGTAAAACTTTTAAACTAGTGGCAGGTTGAAGAGATAATCTTTTCTTTCGGCAATTTCGTCTTCCCACTTTCTAATTTCCTAGGTTGGCATTAAGCTCAAAAGCATCTAATACTTTCTATATTTTACAAAATTTATATAACTTTTTTCATTTTTGGTTCATATATATTCTTTAAATCAAACCCAATAGACAACAAAACTGGGATGAGTTTATTGAAGATTCTCCATCAAGAATATAATAGTAAAGAGTCGATCGTTTTCAAACAAGTTGATCCCAGTTTCTGATTACCAAAAGGAGAAACACTTTATACATGCCAATGTTAAACCAAACACAGCAAGAAACTTTCTAAATTCTAGATAAAGATAATGTTATATGGTTTTTGAGCTGCATCATTAATCTTTTGGAAAAGATCACTTCCATTTCTTGAAGAATTTTCCCTTGTGCTTACCGAACATGCCATGTTTCCAGCGTTTTCCGAATTTTCCATGCTTGAACTTACCATGTTTGAATTTTCCGTGGCCGTGATATCCGTAGCCATAGCCGTGACCGTGGTGGTGACCATGATGTCCATGGTGAGATAGATAGTGAGCACCAGCTACTGCAGCTGCTCCACCTGCTATCATCGCTCCTAAACCTCCGTGGTGATGTCCTGTAACATTGATTTTAGTTAAGGTCTTCTATTGTTTCAAACGCCATCTTCAAATAAGTTTTGTTTAAAGATGGGCTAGAGGTAGTGGGAAAAGCAAAAATACACACTAAACATAAAAGCAAACGGAAACAAACAATCAAAAGCCTAAATTTGGTGACATGTAAAGACATTTGTATGAGGAAGACTAAAATTACCAGAGTGAGATGGACCAGGATAACCGGCTGGAGGATAACCTGCTGGAGAATAACCTGCTGGAGGATAACCTGCTGGAGGATAACCAGCTGGAGGGTAACCACCATGGGGAGGATAAGCAACAGGTGGATAGCCATGAGAAGGAGGAGGAGGGTATGGATAAGGAGCTCCATAACTGTGACCATGATGACCGTAGCCATGGCCATGAGGAGGGTAGTGTCCACCTGCAAATCCTGCTAAGTGGTGGAAAAATCCTCTGTCACTGTGATTATGATGATCCTCTCCCATTTCGTTCACACTTCAATTTCAGAGTACTAAACCGCGTTTTCTAAACTGCAAAGAAAAAGAAAACACTTTGGCATTAGAATATGAAGCAAAACATCTTTGAGTAGTAAAGGGCTATATTAAACGTTGGCCTGTATCAAAGCTAATGCCTGTAAGAGAACACTCAAAAGAGAAAGATAAGAGATGAGCAAAGAAGAGTATCTGTATATCTATCTGAGTCTGACTATACAAAGATAAGAAATTTCACCAACATTCAAATCTAATTTCTCGTTTCCACACTTACAATTTACAAATCCTTACCCAACGAATCAGAAAATTTACAATCATTTCGCAGTTATAGAGTACTGATTTCTAGGGTTTCCAAAGAACTCATAAGCAAACCTCAATAACTATTTCGCGATGCGTAGCGTTTGCTTCGAAAGTAACATACATTGATACATGGGTAAAACAAAGCTTACATTAAACGTAAAACAACAAACATATTTTCATGCCACAAGATTTCAAATGATACTCAGGACACAAATCTAAAGCAAAAGAACATAGATGCACTTACCAAATCTGAAGGGGTTTTCTACCTCTCGTCTGAATCGTCCTCTAAAAGCGATTGCCCAGAAATTAAGATGGAGACTTGATTATGATTTCGTAATTCGAACGATCACGACGTCGTTCGTTTCTGCATATATACTACCGTCATCGTTTTCAAAAAGCAGAGGAAACGCCTGAGACGCCGTACTTTCCACGCCACGCGCTTCCTTTTACTTATCTAATTTTCCACAAAATTCTTCTGTAAGATTATTATAATAATATTTTTATTTAATTACATTATCTTGATTGAAACATCATTCAGTATTCTCTAAATGATTTAAAAGCTTTTTTTGAAGAAACAAAAATTCGAATAACTTCGAGATATTGAAAAGAATTACAAGAGGATCTGATTCCAGTCAAATAAGCTTAGCACACCGAATCCATTACAGTCACGTGACTTTTATAATCAACTAAAATCTCTGGTACGGTTTGGTTTACTCTTCGGTTAGAATTACTCTCAGTCAGCTACTGGAAACTAAACCGAACTGGTTTAAATGACTCAAAATGGGGATCTTCATATATGGTGAACTCTGTGGTAAAGTCTTCTGTAAATTCTTGCACCTTCGAATTCAGCGTGAATCTCTCGTTCGGTTCGTATGCCCATTGGGTTTTCCATTAACCAACCATCCTCTGTGGCAACTGTGTCAATGTGTTGAAGAACATTTGATTCCTCGTCTAACTGATTCCTCATGTCTTGAGCCACTTCGAGCACATCAGATTGCACAAAGATCTGTGCATAAAGATCGTGATTCAAGTGTACAGAAAGCTTTCACAACTATAGTAATATGAAGAACAAAACACTTACTTTTCCGCCGGGTTTTAGGTTTCGTAGAATGGAATTTACCAAAGGCTTTTGGACAACACGTCTCTTTTGATGACGTTTCTTGAAATGAGGATCCGGACACTACATTTCACCAAAAACGAATAAGTTAGATCACATATCAAAGATAGAACCTGGAAATATCATTTACTCAGATGCTTAACAACCATTTTATCACTTACCAAGATTGAGACAATCTCCAACGGTCCAGGGTAACTCGATATTAGTTGTTCAAAGGAAACCATGGCGTTTGCAAATACGAAGTGTCTGAAAACCATCCATAAGATATCCATCAAAGGAGGTATTAACAGAGTAGATAACAAAGACGTATTTTCAACATCTTCCTGAGATTATGGAGTGCAGGTATTACATGTTTGAAAGTCCCAATTCATTCAGCCAAAAGTTGGCGCGCTTGACAAGCTGCAAACAAATGTGAGATATTAAACTTTTTCAGGCTAACATAACCGAATATATATTATAGCTTAAGTAGAAGAATAGTCAAGTAAACTTGAAAGTGTCAAAAGGAGCTCGATCTCTACTTTCTGACGTATTTCCAGTCCCAAGTAATTTCTCGATTCAGCATTCTTTTTGGCTAGCCATAGGAGAAATCTGCCACTACCTAATATATAAAGAAGTAACCACAGCATCAGTAAAAGAATCCAGACCCAAGAACCATTTACAATGCAGAGAGCCAGGAAGGAAAATCAAATAGGAAAGTGCTAGTTTTTAAAAGTTGAAACACATTTCAAGCATTTAACAATAAAACTATATACAGAGTTAATTTGAAAGAAAACATAAGTTCCACAAGTCTAAGTAAGCTCACAAGTTACCACTTCCGATATCCACCATAAGAGGAAGTGATGGATCCTTATAAACTTCATCCCAAACAGGAACTGGAGCTGGCTTCTATAAGAAAGAAGAACAGCGTATATTCAATTTCACTGTTTCACATATCAAGGTAACATGCTGTCACAAACATTGCAACATCATCAACTTACAGAGAAAGAAGAACTGAGAGGATTAACATGCTGTCTGATCCTTACGTGACCCACATCCTGCAAACGAATCAGAGAGAGAGAGAACCTGTAAGCAGAAGTATCTTACAAAGTAACACAAATGATACTTAATCCTATCCAATAGTTAGAAGATATTAATAGACCAGGTCGTTCGTAGAGGAGTCTATGAAGATCAAAAGCTCTCAACTTGGAACAAAAAGAGAAAAGAACATTAACCGCAAATAAGAGCAATACTCAGGAACCAAAAACTGGAAAAGAAATGAAACTAGGGTTAGCAAAAACAGAGAGTAGAAAGGAAGGTACTTCGGATATCCTATGCTGGAGATTTAATTCTGCATATTCCAAGTCCACCAATTCATTGCTTCTCAGTTCCTTTATATCGACACAAGCTGAGGTAGACGCTGACGCGAAGGTAGATGCTCTGAAGCTCCTCCAATGGTGGATTTGGTGTCCGTTCGTGAAGATATACGGCGATGAAGCTAAGGAGTATACCCTTTTCATGAGAAGCAATGGTGTAGCCGAAGACGAAGAGCAAGCTTGACACAGAGAAGCCATTGTCTTTAGAGGATAAAAAGAGAATTCAATTCAATTGGATTCGACCATAAAAATGTTTTGATTCCAGTGTTTCTTTCTGCCTGCCTCGTAAACCCACTGAGGATGAGAAAGGCTGCAATCTCAATCTACAATTTTACGAAGTCTTGTACTTAATGTGATAATAATTAAAACTAAGGGGATGTTTCTGTAAATAAAGTAAATTGCTTAAGAACGTGTGGATTAATAAACTCCATCTTACTCTGCTTGAGGCTCATAGCCGCTAACTAAAGAAGATGGCCTCGGCGATTCTTCCATCGCTCAGGCTAAGGCCAAACTTCTCCACCGCCAATTCAACCACCTCAGTCTCCTCTTCTTCTGCCGGAAACGTCAGACCCCGTCCCGCCGTAATTCTCCCGGTAAATAATCTCCTTCCTCTAGTTAAGACAACTATGCCGGAAAATGTGTGGTTCCACCATTAAATTTAAGATGTGTAATTTACTTTCCAGTTAATCCTCTTTACTTTATATAGTTTTAGGTTTTCTGCACTTTCCTTTTGAAACGTCTTTAAAGTCCAAAACTTGGTTCTGTGTTATATGATATAATGGTGGGTTCATGTCAGTATATGGTTCCTTTGTGAATTGGTTTTTAGGGATTAGGGAATAATTCAGGAGACTACAAGAAGTTGGAGGTCACACTGGCTGAGTACGGTGTTCCTGTGGTAGTTGCAGCTGTATCAAGGCTCGATTGGTTTAGAAATGCAGCCGGTTTGGTTGATCCAGCCTACTGGCGAGGCACACTCCGTCCTCGTCCTGTTCTTGATTGGTATTGGTTTCTATATGAATGTATCAATTGTTTGTGTTTGGAGTTTTGTGCCTGGTTTCAAATGATGAGTCTTGTTTATGGATGATCAGGTACTTGAATAGAATTGATGATGCAGTGCGCGAAGCCAATGAGTTAGCTCAAGGTAAATCTCACAATGAACAATTGTCTTGGGACCCGATCGATATGGATGCCAATCAGATAGAAAAATATAATGGCTTTGTGTTCTTAGATGAGACTTAGCTGCTAGTTTCAGTTGGGAATCGCAGTAACCATAGTTTTGCATAACCTGTAGGTCAAGGATTGTCTTTGATAGGACATTCAGCTGGAGGATGGCTGGCTCGAGTTTACTTGGAAGAATACGGAAACTCTGATATCTCCTTGTTGTTGACACTTGGTACGCCTCACTTGTAGGTAACAAAAATGTCAAGTACGTTTTAGATCTTTCAAGAGATGTTGCATCGATATTTTGACCACATGGTTTTGTATCCCGATTAGACCACCACCAAGAGGACAATCAGGGGTTATTGATCAAACAAGAGGTCTTCTCTATTATGTCGAAGAGCATTGTGCAAAAGCTGTTTACACTCCTGAGCTGAGATATGTCTGTATTGCTGGGAGGTGCTATAATGCTTCTTCTGAAAACCATATATGTGCAAAATCCGTCTAAAATTGGAATCTGAATTCAGTATTTCATATATAGATACATTCGTGGAGCTCCTTTGGTGGACAATGCAGATATGGATGTGGATTCTGATGTAACTGTTGGAATTGATGGTGGGAAAGCGATTTCAGAACTCTCTATAGCAAGCAACATAAAGAGCAATTCAGGGGTTTCTTCAGGGCCTAGTTTTCGTGCTCGTTTTGTAGGACAAGGATACAAGCAAGTATGCGGCAGAGCTGATGTGTGGGGTGATGGAGTGGTTCCTGAGGTTTCAGCTCATCTTGAAGGTGCACTCAATGTTAGTTTCGATGGTGTTTACCACTCGCCTGTTGGTTCAGACGATGAAACAAGGCCTTGGTATGGTTCACCGGCTATCGTGAAGGACTGGATCCACCATCTTCTTGAGTGATTTTACAACATTGATTTGAACTCCCTCAAGAACATACATATTCCCATTGTTACTATCTTACCCTCAATTTAAATTGTAAGCACGTTATGTATGATTTTCGAGTTGGAAACTTTTGAGTAAAATTATCTTTCAAGATTCAAAATAATGAAGTAATATTTCCCGTTAAGCGTTGAGGCTTCTGCTATATGACAAACAAGGAGTCAAGGAGAAAAGGATTGACTTCGATTTGAGTCTGCTACGCGTCGTTATAAAGTGGAAACTTTTTGACTTCTGGGTACTGAGTATCATTTTCATGGTTTCCAGGTTCCAGAGAACTGACTGACCATGATAGAAACCTGAAAACTGTTGTGGATTATATCTGAAATGATAGAATCTCTGTGGTAGATGTTAGAGATGTAGAAATGTGTCAAATTAATGGAAGATACATGAAGATTTAGTGAGCAAGTTGAAGACTAGGTGAGCAAGTTGATGGAGGCCTGGAAGACAATTGGAAGTTTGGTGTTGACACTTAATGTTTGGTGAGCAAGTTGATAGTGTTCCTTCACCTATAAATATATGCTCCATCTTCATTTTTAAATCATTTCAAACTACAAGCATTCTCTATAAACAAACTTGTAGTATTCTCTTCTCTCATTTTGTAATATTTCAAAGAATGAAATATTAATTCGGTAGTGTTTGGAGGACGTAGGCATTTTGGCCGAAGCTCGTTAAATTTTGGTGTTCTTTCTCTTTCTTTAATTGCTTTAGTTTTTTTCTTTTAAAATTTGCATTGTTGCTTCCGCAACAATTGGTATTAAAGCCACGGTTTAGGAAAAAATATTATGCTCTGTGCGCCGTATGTATACTACGGTCGGCACATCAGAGAATTTTTCCTTATTTCAGGTTTTGTTGATTGGCAAAAAATTTTAAGAAAAATTATTGCAATTTTTGAATTGAGTTGAGATGACGCACCAAGAAAATCCAAGCGAAATTAAACCATCAACGACGAGTGCTTCTTCAAGCATTTTCCAGAGAGCCATTGGTGCGAGTCCAAGGTTGATGGTGGAGATTTTTTACGGTAGCGGTCATTTCAGCATGTGGCAAAGTAAGGTTCTAGATGCGCTGTTTCAGCAAGGTGTAGATGTTGCAGTTTAAGGAAAGAAACAAGAAAATGTAGGAGAGGAAGATTGGAAGAACCTCAATCGACTGGCATGTGGTACAATCCGGTTATGCTGATCTAGATAACAGAAGTATGCATTCTGCAAAGAGACTTCTGCTACTAAGTTGATGACGACATTGGAGGAAAAGTTCTATAAGCTTCACATGAAGAAAATGCTATTTCAGTTCACCTACATTCCTGGTACCACGACAAATGATCACATCACCAGTTTTAATTAGCTTGTTGCTGATTTATTGAACATGGACGTGACCTTTCGGAGAATCTTGCCTTGATGTTGTTAGGATCCTTTCGGAGAAGTTTGAATTTCTTGAAACAACTCTGCTCCATGGGAAGGCTGCTGGTTCTCTATATATTTGCTTCAGTTGCTCATTAATCAAACCAGAGATATTAAAAAGAAACCTAAACCCTAGTTGTCGTTGCTAACCCCGAGGGAGTAGCTTAAACCTTAGCCGTCGTTGAAGGATCACGCTTCCCACGTGGTGGACGCCTGATCTGTGTGAACCTCGAGTTCTACAGCTCTGAAGACGGTCTCTGCATATCTCATCAGGTCCGTAGGTGTAGCGTGCTTAGCTCGGTTCCGCTACATCACTATGCCTTCAAGGTTTCATCGTAATTTTCTTGTTGAATTTTGTATGAGTAATAGCAATCTTGAAAAACTTTGGAATAGGATTCAGGTAAACCTAGATATATATGATCTTCTTTTCTTTTTGCTATTTGCTATTAGAGTAAATGGTTATTAAAAACATTGAATGTATTCATTTCCAGCCTCTTGGGAAATTGAAGAAGATGGATCTCTCTTGCTGCAAAAACCTTGTCAAAATTCCTGATCTTTCAAAAGCCACAAATCTTGAGGAATTAAATCTTTTCTATTGCCAATGTTAAGTTGAGGTTACTTCATCTATCAAGAATCTTCAAAGGCTTTCTTGCTTCTACTTGACCAACTGCATCCAACGTCAGAGAAAAATCCTTTTGAAGTCGCTTGAAACTCTTGAAATGAGTGGATGCTCAAGCCTAATGCATTTTCCAGAAATTTCTTGGAATATTAGAAGACTCCATCTGAGCAGCACAAAGATAGAGGCACTGCCATTATTGCTCAACTGTCTCTCGTGTTTGGTTGAATTGAATATGTATGATTGCCACAGACTCAGGACACTCCCCAGCCCTGTAAGTCACTTGGTCTCCCTTAAATATATGAATTTGGGCAGTTGTAAACATATAGAGATCCTCCAAGACCAATTACAGAACCTAACATTTCTTAATTATCTTGAAGTGTATGGTTGCCTTAACCTCTATAAGTTCCCTTGTGTTGCCACGAGCATTACACTTCTGCGTATATCTTAGATATCAGTCGAAGAAATTCCTGCAAGGATCTCTATTCTCTCTCACATTAGGTCCTTGGATATTTCAGAAAACAAGCATCTCTGAGCTAAGATCACTTGAAATGTTCAAGATCTCTTGGTGTTCTACTCTTGAGAGCTTTCCACCCAGAAATTTGTCAGACGATGAGTTGCTTGTGGTGGTTTGAATTAGAAAGGACTGGTATTAAGGACTAGCATTACAGAACTGCCACAAAATATAGGAAATTTAATAGCTCTTGAGGTGCTTCAAGCTAGAAGAACAACAATAAGACAAGCACCATGGTCTATTGCTCAACTTACCCGTCTTCAAGCTCTGGCAATTGGAAATAGCTCCTATAATCCAGAAGGTTCCTTGCAGTCTCCATGTCCTCACTTATTAAGATTTAATGACTTGAGAGCTATGTGCCTAAGAAACATGAACATGATAAAGATCCCAACAATATTGGTAACGTATGGAATCTATCAGAACTAGATCTGAGTGGTAACAATTTCAAGTTCATCACTGCGAGCATCAAGCGCCTTACCAGGTTAATCAGGCTGGAATTAAACAATTGCTAGAGACTTCATGCATTGCCTGATGAGCTTCCACAAGGTCTCTTGTATATCTGCACCCATGGCAGCACATCCCTAGAAAGCATCTCAGGCTCTTTCAAGCATCATTGTCTGTGCACGCTTGTAGCTAGTTACTGTTGCAAATTGGATAAAGAGGCACAAATTCTAGCTCACCGTAACATGTAGCTACACTCAGCAAAAACCAGAACACTCATATTTTCCTGGAAGAGATGTACCTTCTTGCTTCAATCATCAAGCCATGGGTCCTTCGTTGAGAATACACCTACCTCAGAGTGAATCATCTCTCGACATTCTGGGATTTTCATCATGTATCATGATTGGAGTCGATGGACCGTATTCGATGAATGATCTTAAGATACGCTGCTCTTATATTTTGAAAGGGTTCCAACGGTTGTGAGCTAATTGTTATGGATGAGGTATGGTATCCCGATCTAAAAGCTTTCACAAACACATGTTTTGGCTCAGACCACCTTCTTGTTCAGTAGAACTTGCATGTCCATGGGAGCTTATAACGAAGTCTTGTTTGAATTCTCAATCGAGAACACAAAAGGGTTCTTTTAACTTGCTTGGAGAGATTAAAAAATGTGCGGTGCACCTCATATCGTTTAAAGACATGTTGCAAGAATACACTAGCACAGCCTCGCCACAAATGACTGATAACATTCACAGTCCTGATTTGGAGCTTTCACAGAAGTATTAGATGAAGCAGGGATTATGAAAAGGACCAAGTTACTGTTCCTTTGGCTCGAGAACAACATTCCAAATTACATAAACCAAATGTAATGCACGAGTGAAAGATTCACTTGTCTTGTATACATAATTGTATGTCAATTGACCAACATACTTTGGTAGCATTACACGCTTCATTAAACTTGATCTTTGAAAGATTCACTTGTTGGCTTGTTTAATTAAATATATCGATTGATTTATATAATTTTGTAGCATTAGTGCACCATAAACTTAATTCTTTGAACATGCAACTTAACAAAACCTCGGCTACAAGAAGCAAACGTCCAAGTGACAAGATTTACTATGATAGAAAGTGAACCCAAGGAGATAAAATACAATCTCAAACCTCCAGGATACACAATACAAAAAAACACTTGCCAGTTCCAGGACTCTACATGTTGCTCCGCTAGACAGAAATAAATAAATAAACATCTAATCTTTTTCTACCTACAAGTGTTGTATACAAACAAATTCTTTCCTTCCGGGATAAATTATGGCGTGCGATTGTACTTGAGATGTTGCTCGTAGAATTCAATCAGCTGGTGATGAAAACAAATATTAGAAAAGCTTTCAACAATCTTCCAAATGAGTAACTGCACAGGGAAAGCTCTAATAGATAATCTTACCAGTAGCGGATTGTGAGCCTTGAGAAATATGTTGTCCACTATCACTTCCTTCCCATCAGATCTATAAGAGTAGGCAAATAAGTACAAGTGTACAAATGTGAATTCAAAATGTGAGAATTGACTGACAAAGCAAAGAAATAAACCTCAGCGCCAAAAATGTTACTAACACGTCTTGGACATTGTCTGATACAGATGCTGACAAGCTCATCGGTTTAAGTATCTTCATAATGTCCAACTCCTCAATCTTGGTTTTCTGAGACAAAGTGTTATTTTCCAACACATCGGGATACTCATTACCCATCCTTGCAATTCTACCAAAAGAGTCTAATGTAGTCAAATCTGGTGTCGGATTCTGATCTGTAGTTGCTGTGCAATTGTTACTTGTGGATCCATCTTGTTTAAATCTTTTCACTGAACCAGACTTCCTCCGCTTAGCACCTATGGAACGACTGTTCTTATCAAGCTCCTTAGGATAAACCTTAAGAAGGCCATTCGGTCTTACATTATCACCTTCAGAACCAACGACTCCTGCTTGGGAAGATTCTGCACCGTTACTATTATTGACTGGTCCTCTTAGCTCGTTAAGTGTTGGATCATAATCTTTCTCATCTTGAATCAAACGAACTTCCTGGACCATCCCAATACTCCCACTGTTAGCTTCAACTTGGTTGGATACATAAGCATTCTTTGCTTCCCCATCTCCTTTTAGTAGACTCGAACCACTTAGGCCTACTGGCCCAGGAATATCTGGATAGCTAGAGTTGTTGAGAGATGTAGAAGAGTCAGATTTCTCAGCAGCATCATGTGATGTAGATGTTAAACGTTGCTGTTTCTTCTTCAACTGAGAATGAGGACCTCCATATTTGCGCTTCCGCTTCCTACCAGGCTTCCCTGGCCTCAAACTTTGAAACCAGAAATAAAATCCACACCTTATCTAAGATATAATCCATAGATCAATCAATGGAAAATAATACAGAACTACTAAATTAGATGCATCTACCTTCCTTCAAATGCATCTATAACATCAGCAATAGACTGGAGATTCTCTAAAGGCTCCCATGTATTGGCAGTTTCGGGCCACCCGCGCCTTTCACAACCGAGTTTATAACTTATGTCAATGGAAAAGCATATATTTGATCAAAAAACGCTAACTTAAATTGAACCTGAGTAAAATTTTGAGGAACTCACCATTTAATTAGATACTGGACTTTGCCCTACGATCAAAAGACAATCGATCAATCAATCCGGAACAAAAGAAAGCAGAAGATATCAAACATTAAACATAGCAAAGTCATCATTTTCTTCCTACAACATAACAACCACAAAATGAAAGACGCCAATTTTCTGCTCTATTAGGATTCACAAAAGCAGCCAATTTCTCTCACCAATGTGTGAGAAATGAACAATGTAAAGTATGGAAAGAAGTAAGATACTAATCTTAAACCTAAAAACCTAAAACCTCCACAGTAGAAAATAAACGAAAAAGAAAAAAAAGGAGCTTACTTTTCGAACTCTCTTACGACGAATAGCTTCGATTTCGAAAAACCCTTCATCAAGCTTTGGCCTTTCCTCTTGCCCTCCTTCTCCTTCTCCATCTTCTTCCTCATCACCTCCATCGTCTTCATCCTCTTCGTCTTCTTCATATTCTTCCCCATCCTCCGTACGTCTATCATCACCCATCTCGCGAAGAAGCGACTCTCCACTTCCACCTCCACCTCCTAGTCCGCCGTCGTCACTGCCAGATACACCGTCACCGCTTCTTTTCCGGCTGTCTCCAACAGTTTCTACTGCCGTAATAGATCCACCAGCTTCGTTCAACACCTGAGATTTCTTCTTAAGACCAGCCCCTTTCATTTTTCTGAGTATTCGAGCCCAAACCTGAAGGAGCAGCTAATCTGTTAATCGCCTTCTTCTCTTCTTCGTCTCCTTTCAGGAATTCAGCGAATTTGGAGGAAGAATGAGAAGAGAAAAGGGGAAAGGTTGAATCTTTCCCTATTTCTGAACTTATTTATTTTATTTTCGGAGGAGTTTGCAGGAAGAAGACCTGACCTGACCTGAAGACCAGTTTTTCACTTTTTAGGATCGTCCTTTATTTTTTTTTTTAATAGAATCACGGAAAATTTTTAACGTTTATATTCTTCTTTTTTTCGACACTAGACGTTTATAATTAAGAGTTATTTGTAAACTTATAACTAACTCATGCTATTAAATTCATAAAACAATCATTAACTCGAAAAACATATACAAAATGAATTTACAGTGAAAAAATTGTCAACGAAATAGTACTTTAGATACCAGTGGTCTTTAGTCTAGTGGTAGACGATAAATCTATTAAGATATACGCACTTGCATAAATAAGGATCGAGTCTCACCATCTACATTATATAGGAACTTGGCTAATGGGCCAGTCAGTTATGCTTCAATGTTAAAAAAAATAGTACTATAGACGAGCAAAAATACAGAAACAGAAATATGAAAAATACTAAGAGTAAGACAAGAATAAATTATGTGAAGGATGGAAGAAGTAAGTTAGAGAAATAATCAAACAAAAGTTTTTTTTTTTAAAAGGACTAACCAAATAGTTAAGAAAAAAATAAAGGTTTTTAAATTATTCGACGTAATATATATTTTGATTACGTAACTAAAATAAACATCGGTTAAAAAATGTAATGAAAGAGCCCAAAAAATTATGTGTGTAAATACGTAAATTTACAAATAGAATACTTCCAAATTCCTTGTAACATATATATCAGAAACTTATGTTTATGGCATAACATGAAAGAAACAAAATCAAAACTGATATGTTAGATTTAAAGTCTCCATATTTGTTCAAACTTGGTTGTTGATGAGCTAAAAGATGTTTTAGGGTCTGATTAATTCAAGGCATAGAGTTGATTAAATGATATTAGTGGAAAATATTAGGTATAGATCTTGTTTTTGTTTTGGTTGCTGGACGGTGATAAAAAGTAGTTTTTGTTATTTTTACAGTTGATACAATCATTTGCTATATTATTTATTTTGTAGTCACTAGCGAGAAGCGACTCGACGCTATACAATTCTTCTCGCAGTTATTAATAACTAGTTGCTATTAGATTCTTTGGTAGTCACTGCAACTCTTTTTTAATTCCTTTTTATTTAATTTTTAATTTTTTACACAATTTATAACAAAAATTTATATGTTACTACATATGTTTAAAAATGGAAAAAAATTTTATGTTAACTAAAAATTACAAAAAATATTGATATTGATTTACAAAAATAAATTATAAGTTAGAATTCAAAAATAATATAGAAGTAATCTAGTACTATTATTTTAAAATAATATAAAATTTCATAACATTATAACAAATATTCAAACATAATACAACATAACAACTGTTTTTAACATAACACAATACAACAAAAAATTTATAAATAAAATTTAGGAAGATAGTCGGCGTCTTCTGCCAATTTTACTTGTGATTATGTCTACAATCTTTTCACCTTTAATGTCTATCGGCTCATATGCAATATGTTCATCATCTTCTTCCTCTCTTTCATCATATTTGGACTCATTATTTCTGTAGTTGAGTAAAGTTAAAAAAAATTACATTTTTATATTTTTCTATTGATATTCAGTTTAAAATATTTACATAATTTTGTAATAAAATTCAGATTTTTTTTGTTAAAATGTTAAATTTATTGATCACAAAAAAAAAAGTTATTTACATGAAAAATAACCAAAGAATAACCAATCACTAATCAACTACTAGAAAGAATCAATTAAAGTCTCCTAATCTCAAACCATCTCCTAAGTAAGGTTTCAAGCTTGTGATTTCCTTTGTAATCTAATAAAGATATGCGATTATGAATGACCTTGTCGATCACATGAACAAAAGAAGAGACTGAAGATTCTTGTTGGCCATGTACTCGCTGATTCCTTTCTCTTCACACGTAATAGTCTGTGGATTGAAACCATCTTGAGCAAGACCTTGTCAAGTCTATGAATCAGGGAAGCATCAAAGTAGAGAGTGTATAAGACCAATTTGGAGTGGTGAGCTGACAAAGAATACCACTACTCAAGGCGTCCCAGATGGTGTAGCTGAAGGAACATGAGAAGAGATGGTCACATGACTCATCTCGCTCTCCACATAAAACACAGGATTATGACCCTAAGCTCTCATCTGTACCCCAGTTGATAGCCGATTGCGGATAGCCAAGATATGAAAGAGAAACGAGGGATCTTTTGTGGAAATCAAATGAGTTTTCTCCAAGGAACAATTGCACCATTCTCACGGATCTGCTCCCATGTGAGTGCAGAAGAGAACCATGGCTTATAATTTGTCGAATAGTGTTTCCACAAGAAAACATGGCGATCAGAGGCACTATTCGGAAAAGGCTCAGCTCTAAGTTGAGTGTAAAGAGCTTCAAAACGGCGAGTACCTGCATTACAAAGCTGCCAGCCTGCATTATAATATGCATCATCAACAAGGGTATTTCTTTTCAGCCCCAAATACCGAGTTCCACAAGCACATGTAATGTCAATCAATTTCCTTCCCATACACAAGTTATCAAACTAGAAGGATGTGTTAAAACCAGACTTGATGTTTACTTTAAAGAAAAGTATGCATCATTATGTAATTTGAGTAGTTTCCTCCAAACCTAACACTTTAGTGTGCTTTCTTTAGCATCCCAAAATGAGCTATACCGAAGCAGGTAATGTTTTGTCTAAGCTACCCAAAGGGAATCCACGGAAGAGACCAGTCTACATATCAATTGATAAGCAAACACATGAGAGGTGTCTTGCAACAAGCGGATTCCAAGGCCACCCTCTTGCTTAGGAAGACAAACATCCTTTCAACTCACTTTGGCACGATGAGAGTTAGATGGATTACCGGACCATAATAATACAGAACCAAACATAAAGACGGATTGGACATCGGTAATGAAGTCTTTTCCAATGATAGACCATGCCGATTTGTAGAATTCTACCGCGAAACCGTTCAGGAGCTTTATTGGATGGTATATCGAAAACAACTACCACAATTCCTCTCGTTCAAAAGGTTTGACAAGGCCAAGAGCCGATAGTTATGAGCAGTGATAATCAAACAGATTAGAGAGAGATTGACGAGGAGTTTCCTGCACGTTTTCGAAGTCATGCTGAAGGAACTTTGTGAAGAAAGTAATCACTTCAGTTTTGATGTCTGCTAGCTTAGATAATATAACTCATACATCATTTTTCAGCTTTTTAATAGCATTTCGAGAAGCTCTAGTCTGAGCAACACGGTGGAAAAATGTTGAGTTCTGGTCTCCTGCAGCAAGCCATTTAATAAGTGATTTCTGTTTGTGGAATCATTCTTTAAGATGAGGTAGATGGTGCTATTGTAAGGAAAAATCAGTTTTCCTGAACTGTATCGGAATCCGGGTTTTGTAAGGCATGTTCTTGTAGTTGACAAAGCTCTCCATAGGCTTGCTTTGTGCGAAGAGGAAAATCTCCATAGTGAGTCTGACTGAGCTCTCGTAATGTAGATTTCAAAGACTTAAGCTTGCGGTGGAAGATATATAGAGCTGATCGAGAGTGAAATAAAGGAGGAGTAGTGTAGAAAGTGTTGGTGGTCTCTCAAGAAAGTGAAAAACCGGAATGGTCATATATTTCCAGATGATGGGGATGAGGTCCGCACAAGACACTGCAAATGATCAAAGACACCACCTGAATCAAAAGTAGCAAAAGAAGGAGGATAAGTGGAGAACCATTCAGCATTTACCATAGCCCTATCCATTTTCCCCTAATAGGCTTTTGCTCCCTCTTATTCTACCATGTAAACATTGGCCCAATATAAGTTAAATCCATGAGATCACAAGTCCGCACATATCTTGGAAATGTCCCATACCCGTTTGATCAAAACTGTAATCAGCGTATCTTGAATGCTTGGCGGTTGAAAAAGTATCATTATAGTCACCTAGTAAAATCCTTGGTAAACCATGATGAAAGTGTGATCGATGAAAATCACCACTTCCTGCCAAAGAACATGTCTATCCAACAAGAAATTCGAAGCATATATTGTGGAACAGATAAAATTTTCCCTTGAGGAGATAACTTTGATACTGATCATGACCTGTTGAGCACTAATGACCAAAGTTGATAGCACCACATCAGTAGCGCTACAGAGCCATATTCTTCTTAACCAATGGTTGTTCAAGAGTGCTCCCCTGATATTTCTATTTCCTAATCCGGACATCTCTTCGGTTTCGATGTGGATCGATTTCAAAGATGTTCCTGGTTGTCTATTCTCTTACATGGGATTAAGTTTCTTAGCTAGTTACATTGATAAACCTATTAAACTTCATCCAAAAACAGTGAAATGTCTCTGACTTGATGTGGCTCGTGTATTAATCGAGGGGAATCTTAAAGCATTTCTTCCAAAACAAATTCAGATTATAAAATTGTGCCAAATCGATTCGATTGTTAAGATTCTATATATTAGTTAATAAAGTTCCAAATGGTGATGAAAGGAGGACAAAAGTGTTAAGTTTAGACCAGCATAAATATAAAATGGATTTCTGCTTAAAACACATTAGTAACATTTCCACGAATTCAATATTCAAATAATTCGATTTTTTCCCACAAACAAAATACACATCCAATTAAAACTCGAAGAAAAAAGCCTCCATGATATCAATAAATAAAAAAGAAAAGAAAAAGAATAACCATCTTTTTCGAAAAATTGACCTTGTCTCCGACTAAATGAAATTGGTTATAACTTAAACCATTTTTCAATGTCAAAGAGTTGCATTAACCTAATAATGCAATCCACAGCTGCTTCATTTTTTAGCGATTGAGAAAAAAAACACAACATAAATAATTTTTTTTCCAAAAGACCAAAAGAATATTTAAAGACATCTTTAAATTGATTTTCAATATTATATATACTGTATATGTATATCACTTCCTCTCTTCATCTCTCGTAGTCGTCGTCGACAGATTACTCGAATCTAACTTTAGAGTCCATGTTTGCATTCTTTCGTTCGTCTTCTTAACCTGTAATTATATCAGATTTAACTTATAATATATCTCATTTTAAATTCAAAAATTCGATTAAATCAAAGAGTTTAAATACATTACCTCCACTTCCCAGTCAGTTTTGTAAATAACATAACACAATATCAATGTTTGGATACCAACTCCAGCCAACATTCCAGACCAAAGTCCCTGTAATTAATTAGAAGCATACATCACAGTTTTAATTAAGTTTATCATTAGTTCTAGTTAATGGTTAATGTTATTAAAAATATTTACGTACCTTGATACCAAAATGGAAAACGTAAACAAGGAGGACACCTAAAGGAACACCAATTGCATAATAAGATGCTAAGTTCACAAATGCTACCATGCTTTGCATTCCTGCTCCTATTGCCACCCCTATTTATATATATACAAAAATAAAACATATTAGTGAAAACATTTTCAATTTGAATTTATCTGAAAAAAAAATGAAGAGTTTTGGAGGATTTTGTAATATGAAGTCTAACCAGAGAGAATGGGCTGGATGATATTGAAGAGTATGGATATGCTAAGGACAATGGAGAGATCAGCGACTGCGTCTGAAACTTCGTGGCTATCGGAGAACAAATATGAAATCTGACCACCAAAAGCTAAGCAAAGAGCTGAACATATAACACCGATCACAGCTGATACCACTAGCACCACTTTTATTGAGAATTTCACTGCGTCTGCATCTCCTTTTCCCAATTCGTTTGCTACTCGTACGCTTCACCATTCATATGTTATAGTTAGGACTTAGTATACAAACAACGACTATATTGTAAATAAGTGTACATATATATAGTTTACATACCATGCTGCACCCAACAAGCCAAAGCATATGTTCATCTCCCATGTGTAGATATATTGACTGCAATATTATCAATTTAGGACTTAGTATATGGTATATGTTTTTTTCTGTCAAATATTATATTTTTGACATGATTTATATGTTAGAAAATATACCATATGGAGAAAGCAGAAATTGCGATATTTGCATCTTTTGCATATCCAGACATTAAGACGATGATGCTCATATACCAATACTCTAAGCTGTTCCAACCAAGCATAAGTAAGTAGTACCATTAGAACTAGAAGCCAGTCCAAAACTAATCATGATTTTTGTTAAAGAGAGAGTAAATTACCAGAGCATGAAGCCAGAGGAAATGGATAATTTGAGAAGTGGAATAAGATCAAAAAAAGCAGCAGTGCTAAAGCCGGTCCAAGTATGTGGGCACCAACCTCCAAAAACATAAATAAACTCGCCTATAGCCACTGACCAAGAGCTTATGTTAAGCCCTAGAAGTGCACCATGAATACCCATACCCATCACGCTAACGCACCACCACGTGACCGCAATGTCCAAGACCAAGGCTAAGGTCGCGAGAACGCCTATTATAGCGTTTTTCATTTGCGCTTGGAGGTACATTTGCATTGTCATGGTGAACACTAGACTGTAGAGAAATGGAATCACCCAAGGGTATATCTCATCTACAGTATTGGAGATCTCAACGTTTTGGCCGAGTGACCGAAGAATCGGACCGGCAAGGACGATGAAAGGGACGAAGAGAGTGGCTACAAAGGTATCTATTATCCAAGAACGTTGTAGATATATCCCCATCATGTGGTATTGTTGTGCTCCATATGCTTGTCCACATAACGTCTCTGTCGCACTTGACATACCTGCCTGTAATATCACCATGCCATTACTCAACCATATAATCTAAGCTTTATTGATCATATATATATGTATTATGAATAATTACTCCTTTGGTTTTAAATTAATTAATTCTTACTCAAAAATGAACAATAAATTGATTTATTACAATATTAATTTTTTTTTAATTAAGTTCATCCACTGGTTTCCTCATAAGTTATTTTACTAAAAAAAAATTGAGTTATTATGACCAAATTTTGTGAATAGAAATAATAGTTACAAATTTGTAACGTTTATATATATATTTGTTACAAATTTTATCTCTTACAAATTTAGACCATTTCTTTATTTTTTACTCTATAATAGAGGTGTGTTTTACTTCAATGTATTCTTCTATTTTTTACTCTAAAAAAATATTCTAATTATATTCTATTTTTATTCTAAAAATGGCATCTCTAAAAATGAGGAAAAAATAACATTATAAAGGAAAATTTAGCATTCCTTTATATGTGGATTGGAGTAAATTTACTCTAAAATAGTATTTAGAATCAAAAATATAGGTGTATTGGAAATGCTCTTATAGTCTCTAAAATAAGTCAGTATAACTATTCCTTAATGGTTTATGACGATTGTACGCCACAAATTCGTAGCGATATATTTATATTGTTAATGAAAACATCTTCAGTTAATTGATTAATCAAGTAAATAAGATTGTTTTTCAGATCTAACTATTCCTTGACTAGTATATCCCAAGAAAGACAAAGATAAAATAAATAAAAAGTTGCTTGCGTTTTGCGTTTACCAATCATAGAAAAAAATTCAAAGGAAATAAGGTTGACCAAAAATAATAATGCATTCAGCATATAATATATTAAGATGCGGATGACAAATATCAAGAAGTCGGATGGTGGTGAGTTTAAATTTTCGTACCTCCAATTTGATGATTTAGGTAATGGATCGTACCTTATCGATCTAAGGAGTAATATTTACAACAAAAAAATAGGGATGGTAAACATACCATAACACCGTAGATGAATCGAATGAAAGTGCTTTGAAGAAGAGCATAAGCAGCGAGACCAGTTTCACTAGAGTGACCAATAAAAGCTTGAGCAACCACTATGCATCCAAACGACATCACTCTGAACAAAGTTGATGGTAATGCTATTCTCCACATCTTTCTTACTTCATTCCAGACCTTCTTACTTAAGTAGAGACTCTCTTTCTTCTGTTCTGTCGTCTCTGTCCCATTACACAGTAGTCTCTCTTCCATTTCTCCACTTCCTCTAATACTCATTTTTCTCCTCCTCTTTTAACAATAGAAATTCACTAATTACTTACATAATCATGCCACTTAATTAGCTTCAATCAAAGTCACATCCATAGGCGATCTAAGTGAACCGACTAATCCAACAGATATGAACTCGTCTAGTATATATGTGCATGTAGATGTACACATCTTAAAGTAATTCTAAATAGATTTGATAAAGGTGTAGTTTGTGTTACCTGTTGAACGAAGTTTGAATGGAAAGAATCAGAACCAAAAAGCAAAACTTTATAAAATGAACAGTGGAAGAGAAACTCAAGAGAAAAATAAGTGTGATGAAAATTTCTTTCTTTCTTTCTGGAAAAATGTGATACTTAAAAGCTAAAACGCTTGGCCTTAATATAGTCAGAGACAGAGAGAGAGAGAGAGAAAGGGTCGCTGAGATATTGAATAATATTATGTGTATATATATTCTCATATGTGGAAACGACTTAGAAATCACATGTGTCGTTTTGTGTGTTTTACGCAATTAACAAAATCAATTTGCTTTTGTATCCATAGAAAACTCAACATTGCTATTACCAGAATTTCCAATCCATATGGGGATCCTAATATTCTTGCAGAATTTATAGCTGGACAATTAAAAAATCGCGTTTCTTTTCGAAAAGCAATGAAAAAAGCTATTGAATTAACTGAACAGGCGAATACAAAAGGAATTCAAGTACAAATTGCAGGACGTATTGACGGAAAAGAAATTGCACGTGTTGAATGGATCAGAGAAGGCAGAGTTCCTTTACAAACAATTGAAGCTAAAATTGATTATTGTTCCTATACAGTTCGAACTATTTATGGGGTCTTAGGAATAAAAATTTGGATATTCGTAGACGAAGAATAAAAAAATTTGGTTCTTATGTGTTTCCACGCCCCTTTAAAACCCCGAAAAATTGACAAATTCCCTTTTCTTAGGGTGTAGTTTCGTGGGAAGAGATAATATTAATTATTAATTTACGAATTTATTAGGTTTATTAAAAGATCAATCTTGGAAAGGATGTAAATTGAAAAATCTACTTTTTATAGTATAATAAATGTTATACTATGGTACAAAATTTATGTCATTTGATAATTTTTAGATAAATTTGTACTGTAACATGATTTTCCGTTTTCGTATCAATCATGCAAAACTGACATATACAAAAGAAAAACAACAAAAAACGCTAGTTTTGATTCAACTACATAGTTATGCGAATGCTAATTCCCAAAATTATAATTGCAGTTTTCACATAATAATAAATATAAATAATAACAGCTGAATTCTACTAAATGTAGAATCTAACAGATTTTCTTTTTTTATGTGGAATTCAGTAGAATTAATTACTAAAAATAAACAGTAACACCTGAATTTTGTTGAATGTATAATCTAGTGGAATTCTTGTTTTGTCAACAATTAGATCGACATTAACCGATTCATATTCCAACCTAAAACATTTTTTAATATATTTTTTTTGGTAATTATTCAGCAACGCATTTAATATATTTTTTAAATATATTTCATGTAATGAAAATGACTCAATATAGTTATATATCTAAAAATTATTTTTTGCATATAAAAGTGCTAATTAGCTTTAATATTTTGTTAAATATTAGTTAAAGGGTTGTGAAATTGGTTTAATGATCAACTACGTTTAGCCGTTAGTAATTAACATGCAAATTAGAAAGAAAAAAAAAAGGAAAGGAAAAAAATAACAAAAAATACAAAAATTAGTCATATTCCATAATTCTAGAAGGTTAATTCAACAACAGCAAATAGTAAATGTAGAAAATAAAAAGGTGGAGAATAAAAAAATTTATCGATTCTACACCATTCCACGTGTACCATTTAGACCCAATATGTATTAAGATGGAGCGAATCTAGGATGAAGTGTAAGGTGTTCTCTAAGAGTCCACGTGCCAAAAAAAGTCATCTAATCCATGCATTCTCAAACAAATCAAAGTTTTGGATTTTGGAGTAAATTAGCATCAAATAGATTTGAATCTCTTATTCTTTTTTATTTTCTCATTCATTCATGGATCAATATCAAATACGAAAATATATTTAGTTTATTATTATTATTAACTGAATCAATAAAATTTAATGCATGACTCAAAATCATCTTAAAATTTATCTCTTAGTCTATTATTGTAAAAATAATAAATCTAATCCTAATGCATGAGTCATTTAGTTTGATTATGTTAACCATCAAATTAAAAAAAAAATTAATAAAAAATATATTATGTGAAGTGATTAAATGTTTATTTCTACTTTTTTATTAGAATTTGTTTCAAAAAAATTATGTAACTCAATTTAATAAGATTTTGGATTTGAGAATTTTGTTTGAAAAAAAAAAAAAACACTTTTAGTTAGGCAGTTTGTTAATTAGTTAGTCTTAATTTTTTTTTGTCAACCAATTAGTTAGTCTTAATTATCATCATAAATATGATTAACACTGTACATATTAACTTCAAATATATTTTTCTTTTTCATTTCACTCTTGATCGATAAGATAATAAATACAAAATTTTGAGTGAATGAAAAATAGAAACAGTAGGTGCATCGCTTTCTATAAAGGATGAATTTGCTTAACAACCATTTTTAATAAGAAATATAATCATAAAAAAAATTAAAAGAAAGAAATTAACTATATTAACTATTCGCTAAGTTGCTCTCAGTCTGGTGGTTAGGATGATCCAGCTAATGACTTGGCACCAAGGTTCTATTCCTATCCGCTGCATTATGGTAGCTTAGAAAAGGAATTATTAAAGAATGAGCTTTAGGCTATAAATCGGGTCTTGTCGATCCAGTATTAACAAAAAAAAAACTATATTAACAATTCTCTTCATGTTATATTGATCGATTTTTCTTATATAGTATACTAGAAATAATAACCAAAAAACAAACACAAATATAGTTTTTCACTAAATACTATAAAAAATAAAAGTTTAATATAAATAGAATAATGCTATAATAATATATTCGTTTTTAAATAATTTTTAGTCATTTAAAAAAAACTAAATTTTAATGAGTGGAAAAAAAAATTCAATAATTTTTTTTTAGATTTGCATTAGTTTTTTATCAAATAGAAGAGAAATTTTTTTTAAAAAAAAGATAATTGAAAATAGTAGAATAGTATATATTGTATAGATATATGGAAATAATATTTTATAGTCATTCTCTTTTTTTTTTTTTTTTTTTTGATTTTGTGGTTATTTCACCTAATTTCTTTTTTTTTTATAAAAGTGTGTTTACTTATCCACCATTAAAAAGAATAAAGACATCTCTTTTAAAGGAAAAAAAAAACATGTTTTGTCTTCTGGTAATAATTTCTTCCATTTCGATCAGGACTCATTGACTTGTTACTATGAACATATAATATAACAAAACAACCAAACAGTTTTTTTCTGTAGAGACTAATATAGAATTTGGTTATTGCATATACCGATTGTGAACAAAAACCTCTATAAGCCGGTTAACAAAAACCGGGTCCCGTTTCCTTAGAAGAAGCATCTAGGGCGATGTTTTAAAGACCGGCTGGGGACAACTCAATAGAGATCATGACATGAGACGGACCCATTTTAGCTCCACGTTATGAATCAATTGTGACAATTCATTCTTACCAGTCCACATTTTAATTGGATACTTTCTTTCTTCTTTCAATTGGACACAACCATCTGTTTTTTTTTTTTTAAATATCTTACTACCAAATAAAATACTTATCTCAAACAATTATTTCTCAATTACTATGAATTAATCTAGCAAGCAGGATTTTAATTTTTGACTGACTTTGAAACTTGCATTTTCTATGTAATTTTCTTACATGTATTGCATGCACCAGACGTCTACAAATTTATATGAAAAGGTTTCATAGAGTCCAAATTATAGTTCAATGTTGTTTATATTTTCATAGTGATTGGCATTGTTAATTAGGCAGGGCTTACCCTTTCAGCCTCTCATGAGCTCTTCCCTTAGTGTTCTACTTCTTTCTAATCAATAAATCACACTCACATAATCAAATATTTTATTTCTTTTATCATATATAATATTTTTTTTGTTGACATGACAATATAACATGAATAATTTGTAGTTCAATATACTAAGGATAAACGCTTTTATAGTTAATCGTGGTTAAAGATGTGATATGCAATAAAATTGGAAAAGAATAGGAAAATATAATTAATATATTGATAGGTTAGATTATAGTTTAAGACAAATTCAAAAAGAAAATTGGAGTTTGTCGTAAACCAAATTCATGAGTGTTTTATGATCTTTTTTGTTTTGCTTTGCTTTTGGATTTTGGTAATACAACAAAAAAGTTGGAAAGTAGATTTAACATAAAATAAAATAAAAAAGACTAAGTCAAGATGTCAATAAATAAAAATGGTCTGGCAAAAGAGGCCATCATGGATAGAAATGGGAATTGGGTTTACAGTCCGCGGATTTTGTGGGTTTTGGCTCGTACAAGATAGATATGGATTTATGAATTTGGAGTCTTTTTTTTACGAGCTTTGGAGTCGGACTTGGATTTTTACAGGTTTTGTAGGTTTGGCCCGCGGACCTAATGAGTACCCACGTAAAGAAAAATCATGTTGTTTTGACAACAACATGATGTTTGAATTACAAGTATGTGAATATCGTGACATTTGGAGTTAAAAAAATACGATGTTTAAAATTTAATGCGGGTAACGCGGGTTTATTGCATGTTTAATGTGGGTTTTTGCAAGTTAGTTATACAAATTTTTTTTTACTGGTTAATCGTAGACCCCGCAGATTATTGTGAGGCGGTTACGAGTTTCGATTTAGAAACCTGCTTTTTCGCAGGACAAATTCAAATTTTAAATAAATTTTAAAAAATTTGTAGATTTTGTACCACGCGGGGCGGGTCAGCTCGCCAACCTACCTCTTATCATGGAAATACAGCCAAAGGTGTCATAGTGGAAATAAGAGGAGTGCGTAAGGTTAAGGTCGCGTGTTAGTTGAATGGTACTCAATAGTCGGGTTTTTAAAAAAAAAATAATTTACTGTCTAGTCGGTTTACCTCGTCGTTTAATAATGATTCACAAATTTACGTATATAAATAAATTTTATAACTGATTATTTTTTGTTATATAGGATTTTTTAATTTAGAAATATAATTTTTTAATTATTTCATATTCTAATATATTTAATATTAATACTCACAAAAATATTATATATATATATATATATATATCAAACCTCATATAGAATAAAACATATACAGGGACTAGTTTTTTTATGAGTTATTTTGTATCGTTTTGTTTTGTAATAGTGAATACAAATTTTATTAGTTACGTTGAGATTCATAATTAAGTTTTTTGTATTGACAAAATCTAATTCATAATTACTTATAAAATCTATTCAATAACTTTTATATATAATAAGATTTGAATTGAAATCTACACTCATGAATCTTTAGCTGAAACATGTAAGCCACAAAACTTATAAAAACTCAGCCATAATTAAAAAATTTTAAAAAGATTTATTTTACTTTATTTTTACCCATATTTCAAAATATAAGATGTTTTGTCTAATAATAAGCATATTAGAAAACTTTAATTTTAATTTTGTTTAACTTAAATATTTAATTATTATTATTTTAATATAATTCGATCAATAATATAAAAACATAATATCAATAGTCAAAAAATATAGAATATAATTATTTTTATATAGAAGTTTGTATTGAAACAAAAAAAAAATCTAAAACATCTTATATCTTGGAACAAAGGTATTACTATTTAATATGTATTAAACAAGAATTTAACATATTAGAAATGAGTTCAAAGACATTTTTGTATATCAACAAATTAATATGTTAAAAGAAATAATTTTTAATTAGAAAAATGAAAATTAATTTTGGAATCTAGTTATTTGATATATAAAAAGGTAATAAATTTTTTTTGAATTAGGTACAAAAAAGAAGAAGTTATATTGCATTTTTATGGTATATTATGTAATATAAAAAATTCCGTTTATAATATAGTAGATGTTGTATTCTTTTTTTCTTCTTCTTGATAGAGTAGTAGATGATGTGTTAGAATTTAGATTATATAAATCCAATAAGAAACGCAGTAAATTATTGGACTCTGTCGTAAATCAAGTTCATGAGCTGTTTCTTTTTTATTTTTTTTGTGGAAACCTTTATTTATTAAATATAACAGTACAACAAAACAAGTCTAACTACAACAAAAAATTATAACAAATCTTAAGCGTAGTGCCACATGTTTTGTTTCAGACAATATATCTGACAATAAAATTGAGTTGGTGGACATGTGTGATTCCTCCAACTATTACTGTACATGACGATGAATTGAATATTGCTAGAGAAACTATCCAACCAACAAACTTGTTTTGCTCATGGTAGATGACTATGCCGGATAAAAGAGACTATCAACATATCTCCAATGGGTTGCTAAAGATTTTGGCAAACATGGGTAAAAAAAAGATAGAAGAAATGAGAATCCATGACCAAATGCCTCACTAAATTAAGTTCTAAAATCAATAAAAGCGAAAAATAATCTGAATCTATTAGAAAAAACTACAAACAGAAGCATTATGAGACTTATGACCTGTTTTGAGATTAAGATAGAGAAAATGTGGTAAGTCCAACAAGACAGATTGTCGGAGAAACCAAACTAAATATAAAAGAACTAGGATAATTTCAAAACCGACGAAACAAATGTTTTAGGAGAATAACCGACCAAAACGTCGGATCAAAGCTAAGACTAATTAACCCTCAGCTAAGGTTCCATTAACTAAACCACACCAAACAACAAACCAAGCATCTACGAGCGACTGTAGTAGCAACAGCTGTTTATGTTTTATTTTTGGTATGGTAATACATCGAAAATTAGGAAACTAAATACAGTTTTATATAATAAAGACTTAGTCGAGAAGTCAATAAATACTATAAATGTCGTCTGGCAATGGAGGCCATCATGGAGAGACGTACCAAAGGAGTGTGTGATGGTAATGCTAAGATCGTGTGTTAGTTAGTTGCTAAAGCCTACTGCTGCTATTGAATCGTATTAATTCTACACTCGGTTTATCTCATCGTTTAACAAGGATTTACAACATTGTATAATTATATACATATAAAATTAAAATTGATAACTGATTATTACATAGTATAATTTTGCATTTTGTGTTAGTATTGTCATGATCTCATTATTAGCGTTAGCGTGATGTATATTGTTGACAATAAAAGGTAAAGTGTGTAAGTTTGACACGTGCATCTAAAATTTTGTAATCTACTTGTTTTAGTTCACAAGATGTTTCATAAAAGTTATTTCAATTTATTTGATTTTTTTTAGTTTATAGGAAAATTTGAATTATATTAGATGTTTTGTCATTATTTTATCTTCTAATATATGTATATAAGATATTGGAATTATTACAATTTTAATCAAAACTTTTGTTTTTTGAGAAACATGTTTTATAGACTAAGACAGAGACTGGAGTGACCATCGTTATTGGTTTTTCAAGATCACCGTCCAATCTTCATATCCTCTTCTTTTTAGTTTGTCCACTTTATTGGTTTTTTTTTTAATTTTCAAAACCTAGAAAAATAAAATTTCTGCGGCATTAAAACTTTATTTCTGTAATTCTCATAAAAATAAATGGCTCACCTAACGACTGACTAGGTGTTGGTGTCTCTTTTAGCTAATAGGAGAACGAGTCACAGCTTTGATCTACATTCGTTAAGGAACTATTTAATTAAAAAAAAATATTTTCTGGATTAAACCATAGTATATAATCTACCTAATAATGGCATTTAAATAGTAAATCAAACTGACAGAATACAATTTACATTTAATTGTAATAAAAATAATTTTAGCATCATTTAAAATGGTCTAGAAAAAAATAGATAACATCGTTCATATTTATTCATTAATTAAAACATATTCAAAGAACTATAGTTTGTACTTGTCGTTAAGTCTAATTGTCAAATGTGTATAATTTTATTATGAGCACGGCGAATTATTCTCAAATTTTGGATATATGTGATCTTATATGTTTCAGCCGATCTGCATTGTTTTTTTAACTTATATTCACTTCGACAGCAAACCGTTAAAACTCATTTAGTTAGCCGAATATCTAAAATCTTTTGTGGAAACATTAAAATAAATAAATAAAATTAGAATTCAACGTATACATATATTTATATAAGAAAAGAAATTTCAAGGTATATATTTTTTTTTGTAGAAATTAATAATTAAAGTGACTACTATAATTAAAAATGTTCAAGAACGTATTTTTAGCCTAGTGATTAAATATATATATTATTAAAATAATTATCAGAATTTTTTTTTTCAATACTGGATCATAACTGGTCGGTCGCCAAGTTCCTACATAAGGTAGCCGGTAGAACTCGATCCCTGGTTGTGCAAGTGCACATGTCTTAAATGGACTTACTGTTTGTCCTTAAACTAAATGCCACTTGCAATAATTATGAGAATTTAATTTAAAAAAATCATATAAATTCATATAATAATGTTTAGGATTTGTGAAGGTTTAGAGTTATTGAATCGGGTATAACTTTGACCGGCGCGTATTCTTGGAAGAGACAATGATATTGAAAGATGAAGCTACCATGTTTGGTGGGAGATGGAAGAGGGTCGACGATGTCCATTCTTATGATTATTACTATTTATTAGTTTTGTTGATTGTTATTTATTATGAAAATGTTATATTTCCCTCGTGCCAATAATAATAATGTAAATGGTTGGATCAAGTAGTTGGTTTCATTGAAGAAATCGCCGATCAAGCTACGTAGACAAATCACAGCTTCATATCTACATTTTATATCCACGTCACTTAGTTTTTCCGTATCGCAAATTTATATTTCCATCTTTAAATGCGACTACGATCAAAAATCTTCCATTTTGTCTTTGTATACTTGCTATTAATTTAACATTAATATCAATTATCTACCTAAAGTCTCTAATATAACATTAATATCAATTAGTCTCATGATATATTACAACTAAGTAAAAGTTCAGACGAATGTGACAAACTGTCTTCTTACTTACCATTAGACTTTTGTTATGTGTAATAATGCAAATAATTTTAATTTTATTAAAAAATAAATAAATAATAAGAATAATGCAAAGAAGAAGGAAATCTATTTTCAATTATGACCCAAACAAAAGCGATTGATTTGATTGTACTCTAACTCGAAGAAAAAAAACTTCATTATTGAAAAGTTCTGTTTTTTTTGTAAAGCTTCCCATTTTGTAGGTCACAGAACAATTATCATTTTTTATTTGTTCTGAAAATTGTATATTTTGGCTGAATTATTCTCAGTCTGACAGTTAGGATGATCTAACTAATGAATTGGTATCAGAGTTTGATTTTTACCCGTTGTATTATAGTAATTTAAAAAATAGATTATATATAGATTTTTGGGTAAAATGAATTTGTGTCTTATTTTCTCCATATATAATCGCTGTGATTGCATATCACGTGCAGCAACTAGGTATTTAAGAACGAAAATAGAACGTAGTTTTTTTTTCTTTTTCTCTTTTTTTTGATAAATGATAGAACGTAGAGGACCATTTTGCGTAATCATTTATACATATTTATGTTTAAGTTGGGTGTATGTAATGTATATAAAACTTTAACAAAAGAAAATGATCATATATAATTAATAATGTATATACAGTATAGGTAGAGTAGGACCATTAGGTCGTCAAAAAGATAATATGCATGAATGATACGAATGCGATTCTTTTGGCATGAATCATGATTAATCAATTATGTAAATAAATCTAGCATAATCATGATTAAATAAATTTATAAAAAATGACAGAAAATGTGTTAAAAAACAGTCACTTAATTCCTATTCTAATACTGCTGATTTGACCAAAAAATAAAATAAACAAGTTTTGTTACACGAGGGTCGTTACATAATATACGTAGTATATGTACATTCTATACATGTTTATTTGACAAACATTGTTTTTTTATACTTTACACCTACTAACAATTATAAGAACCAAAAAAATGCTTTTTAATGATTTTATAAATGTAGTAGAAAAAACATATTTTTTCTTGATATTTAGAAATTCTAAGATGAACTCAATATAACTTTTAAACCATAATGATCATCTAATTCAACTAACTTTAAATTTAAAACAATTATATTATTTTAATTTTTTTTATAAGAGTGGGTCATGGCACCTTTGCAAATTTTTATTACTAAAATTTGATTCAAAAAAATTGCGCAACTTTATATGATAGAATTTGACGTTTGGATTATAAATCATGTTTTGTTGATTGATTGCTAACATAAAGAAAATAGTAACAAAATAGAAAGTAAACTTTTTTTCATGATATTTTCGATAATTTTATACATCAATATTAGTATGTCTTTAAAGCATATGCAGATATTCCGATTCCATCTTTATTTATGGTGACTGAATTCTCACTAGTCTTTGTTTGGTTTTAAATACCAGATTTTATACCATCATAATAAACCGAGTTCAGAAAATAATAATTACAACCAAATTAGAACAAACAACAACAGAAATAGAAGGAATTAAATAGATCGCAACATACAACTAAAATAAAATTTAAGAAGAAAAGGAGAGACAGAGCTGGACGCGGGGAAAGTTCTCGCTAGTTCCGGATTATGAGTTATTCAAAAAAGAAAATTTGTTTAATCATAAATTATTATCCATAATACCTAATTAAGCATTACATAAGTTGAAAAGACAAATAGTTTCGGTAATCTTTTGTCCACAAAGTTTTGGTTTGACAAACATAAAAATGACTCATCATTGAAGGGTGCCAACTAAGACATGCCACATAATTTCTCGATTATAATTATATTGAAGAGACAGGTTTGGTAAAGTTTCGATAAAAAAGTACGGAGAAAAAGTTTAAAAGTATGTCCTCGAAATCATTTAATTGATCAATAGTTTAGTTTTGCACTTATATTTAACGTTTTTAGGAAAAAGTGAGAGTGTGTACTAGTATCATAATACCTAAAATCCGAAATTCAAAATTTAATTCAAATCTAATTTAAAATAAGAGAAATTGAATCGAATCGAATCCTACAAAATATCTGAATAGATTTTATGTCATGGAAGTTTGGATATCCGAACCCGAACGAGTAAAAACCAAAACCTGATTAGATACCCAAAATATATTATATAATTTAAAATAATTATATATATAAATTTTTAGTTACTAAATATTCAAAGTAATAATTATAAATCTAAATATGTTATAATTTGAATTAAACGAATAAAAAAGTCTAAAATATTTAATTTTTAAATTAAATTATGATTTATTTAAGATTTTTTTTATAGTTTTAAAAAAGATTTAGATGAAAATATCCAAACTTGAACTGAACATGATCCAAAATAGGATATTTCATAAGAATCAAATCCGATCCGAACTTGAAATATACCGAACTAAACTCGATCCAAAATTCTAAAATACCCGAACGGATTTTATATGTATAAACCTGAAAACCTAAAATCCAAAAAAATACGATCCGAACCTAAACGGATACCCAAATATCTAGGCTTAATATGTACTACTTGAGTTGGGATTTGCTACTCTAATGATGTAAACCATTAAATTTAGGTTTTTATGAATAATTTTTAATTGTAAATTGTATTTAAATCTAAATGTCAACTACTTCCTCCCTCCATTTATGTATAATAATCATATATTTATTTTACAATTTTACAAACGTCGTTTTACATTACTTTTTTAAAAATATAACTTGTTAATTTCGCCCATTGCGTATGCAGAAGATTTTATTCGCATTCCTTAAACTAATTAGGTAGTAAATTATTAAACTCAACATTATATTTTTATTGTCGACACTAGGTTCCATTGTACTTCAATATAATACATTTGTCTTTTTAAATAATTTCACAGATTTAATACGTTGACATTTCTGTAATAGTAATTGACAATTCTTTGTTGATAACGTAATTGACAATATTGCTACGTATTATAGTAAAACTGCTATAAAGTAATAACATTTAGACTATGCTAAATATATAAGTTTTATTAACTTATAATATTATTAATTTATCGATATATTAATTGAAAAAAAATTAATTTAAAACTAGAAAATCATATTAATTTATAAAGATATGATAAATGAATCGAGTATAAATTTAAAGATTTTTGCTATAGTTATGGTAATCAAGTGTTTAACATAGAAATTCGAAATTTTTCATTTCTCTAGAACCGAAGAACCTCGGTTTAAATCTTGCTATTACAATTTTTACTATATCGCTCATTGTAGATATATAAAAAGACGTTTAAAAAAACGTTATACAAAAAAGTATTCATATTTTTAATACTACCGTTGACGTCTAACAAAAAAATATAATACCCTTGTTTTTGACCCAAACCAAAATACATTACCTTGGTTTTTATCAAGAAAAAAAACATAGTAATATATTACTATGGGCTGCATCCCCTAGTTACAGTATTAATTTTATTTTATTTTTGAAAAAAAGTTACAGTATAAATTTACAAGAAATAATTAAAGAAAAGCTAATTTTTAAGACAAATGCAAAAATGTTTTCCCGAACAAATAATTGACTGTAAACTTGTGTAGAATATTTTTTGTTCCTCGTGTTTCACGTGCTCCTACGTGGAATATGGCTTTGTTAAACGTCTTTTCATGGTTTAAGAAAGATGAAACCAACTCCTAATTCTTTATCATTTGCTAATTAACAATATATGCGGACCGGTCCTTAATAATGTTATAAGCCCGGACTGAACTGAAAACGACTGTGGTTGGTTTGATAATGTCCTAATAAAATAAAGATGGACCTGCTATTACTCCTCCTATCTTATCCAAACATTATGTCTTAAACCTTGTTCGAAATCTGTCAACTCGGCCGGAAAAATGCTACTCGGAGTTATACCATGGCGATTTGCTTCAAATCAACCAAAAAGATCAGGAATATGAAAAATTAAAGATTTTTGATATTTTTTTAATTAGAAATCGAGTTTTATAATTTTATACATAAGTATTATGCATAAATTATAAAGAAAAGTAGAAGAAAATGAAAAAAAACTGAAAAAAAAGAGGAAAAAAGAATGGAGGCGCCGTAGGTATTAGAGTTTTGAAAGGAAGAAATTTTTTTTGAAATGTCTGTTTTGAAAGAAAGAAATTTTTTTGAATTAGGTCAAATTGATAGCTGGGAGATCGAACTTGAGCTCACTAGCTCTAACAAAACCAGTTTTACCATCACGCCACACTCGAGATATGATTACAATACAAATATATAATACTAAATAAACATAAATGTCTCAAAACTAATTGTCGAGTATTCCCCCATTTATTTTAATTTTTTTATAAATTGTTAGGCGGTACCCAAAAGAACGCGTAAACGGGTCTAACTCCCAACTTACCTGAAATGTCCAATCCAAGATACCCAACGTACGTGGCCCAAAGTATCGGTCGTA
The DNA here is from genome assembly GCA_963920545.1 of Lepidium didymum. Lineage (NCBI taxonomy): Eukaryota > Viridiplantae > Streptophyta > Magnoliopsida > Brassicales > Brassicaceae > Lepidium > Lepidium didymum. The sequence continues at coordinate 14,038,511 of OY986996.1, forward strand.
AAAAGACCGGACAATAACTTGACCCATTGGACATAATACTCGGAAGTACGATCATGTGTATCAACTTTTCTTTTGGTCTCGATTATCAGTATTTCATTCTAATTTCCAAGCTGAATACAAATACCAAAATCCATTTAATTATCGGTATCAAAATTCAAGAGTTAATTTAAAAGTCTCGTTCTATTTCCTCTACACTCTGTAGAAATGATATAACGTAACAATAACAATAACAAAATTAATGGTACAACAGACCTCTTAGCTCTTTCTCTGTATCTCTCTCTCTGTCTTACACACGCAGACAAAACTGCGGGGTCTTGATTTGTCTTTTATTTTAAGATGAAGAAGCTTCTGTTTCTGCTCCTTCTGTGATTTCTTGTGAGGTGGCTTCTTCTCCTTCAGTTTCATGGGGCTTTTCTGGTCCGGGTCCAGCTGATACTTTCACCATTGACGGACGTAAAAGTCTTTCACCTAGCAAGAAACCTTTCCTGTATTCTTCAAGTACTATACCCTCTTCGTATTCTGCAGAATCCTCTCTCATTATTGCCTCATGTAGCTTTTTCCGCAACAGAGAGAAAAGGAAAAGGATAAAAAGAGATGTCAGCTGCAAGAAATCTGGAATGACCCTACTAAAGCATTAGGTAAAGTTAACTATCAACCCATCAAAACCCATCATCACCACTCGCTGAAACTTTACCAAGATGTATGTTAAGGACTAGACACATAAGTGGTTATTATGTTCCTTAAACTTTGTTCGAACCAAAAGGCATCGCTACTAGGATAAGCGATTTAAGCCTCATAGAGTCATTGACCATCTACATCAAAAGGTATCATTCGACATAATTTGCTCCATCCATCTGGTCTAACCTTCTTTTAAAGTAACAACCACGTCTATACTCTGATCAAGAATATTCCCACGACACTATACCAACGAGTTATCCTAATTTCCAAAACAACTTTGACAGTCAAAATTACCTCCATCATTAAAGATTAACACGCAGTAGCAAACGGGTCATAAAGATATGTTTTTCCATTTTCCCGAAATAAGAAAAAAAGTTGTTAGCAGCTTACCATTGGATCAAACTGCTTGCCGACTGTCTCCACATGGACAACACCAAGTGAGCCCATAATTTCTTGAAACTGTTTGTATATACTCTGATAGCTATTTGTGACTTTCTCTTCTCCCTCGGTCTCCACCTTAATTTGAGATTTAGCTCTCTCGAAATTATCCAAAACAGCCAAAAGATTCTCTACAACCTCTCCTTGAGCATTTGAAACAAGGTTTAGCCTTTCCCTTTCCGTTCTCTTCCTGAAGTTGTCGAAATCAGCACTAATTCTTATCAGCCGATCCCTCTCCACCGATAATTCATTAGATAAAGATGCTACTTTACTCTCAAGTAGAATTTTTTCATCTTCGATGGACTTCAAAGATGCTTCTATCTCAGCAATCTTTCCATCGTCGTTCTCCGCTAAAGCTTCTTTATATGAATTCAGCAATGCTGTGATAACCGCAGCTTCTTCTTCCTCAACTTCACCCCCCTCGACATCGGCATTTTCAGTAGTGACATCAACAGTACCATCTGTTTCCTGTTCCATGGTTTCAGAAAGAGAACAGAATCAGAAGAAAATCAATCTAATTTAGACACACACTGCATCTCAATTCCTGACAAGTAGAGACAAAAAAGAATCTCAAACACACACAATACTGACACAATCAATTCGACGTAAACAATCACATTAACATAAAAAGCTTAAGAATATCCTCCGTGACCCCAATACAAGAATCACGGAATCAATTTGACTTCGACTGAAAAATCCTCTATTTTGGAATACACCATGCCATAAATTGATAAATATATGAAATATGGCATTCATCAGATTTTGGTGCATCCTTAGAAGCATTGACATTCATACAACATTTGAAGTCTGAATAAAAATCCTACTCATCGTTCTTGTTCACGTGATCGTTCCTTCATAGAGTAATTTAATCAACGAAGCTTATAACTTTGAGCAAAGAACAAGCAAATTTCTAAAATACCGTATTCCAAATTGTCAACACTCAACAGCAACAAAAATCACCATAAGATTCCAACTAAGTAGATAAGTATCCAAATCTCCAATACCCTAAAACCCAATCCCCCAACTAAAATTATCTATAAGTAGTACAAAGAAATGAGGTGAAATTGAAAAACCTGGACTTCGGATTGGCTCGATTCCACCTCCATCTCCCTCGTGTCAGCTTCTCCAGAAGCAAACGGTACGAGATTTTGTAACCGGAGAGGATAGCCGCCAGAGACACACCGGAGAGAAGCTTGGCGAGAGAGTGACACGCTGGCGTTTCTTCCTCCGGCGAAGGATACGCAAAAGGGCTTAAAGGGTACAGAAGGCGCATGAAGAAGTGTTGGTGTGAGATGTAAAGACGGCGTTTTGAGTAGACCGGCCATTGAAAAGTTGGGAGAGATAGGAAGAGAGAGTGGCGGAGAGGGATAAGGAAGAGAGAAAGCAAGAGGGCAAACACTTCCTCTCTCCGTCGGATGTAATTATCTCTTTCTCTTGTTCTGTTTTCTATACCGTTGGATGTAGTTTTTTTTTTAAACTATGTTAATCCGACGATCCTTGCTTAAGGGATTTTAGGTGATTTCTGCGTTTTTATAAATCACTGGTCATTCAACTAACAATTTATAAATCATTTCAAAAATCTTGTATTATTAAATTTTAAATTTCTATAAAATCATTTAAAATAGTACACAATATCTCCTTATTCAATTAATAACTTATCAAAATCACATATTACTTGTTTTACAAAACTTTTAACAATTTTTCTTTTAAAAATTAGTTATTTGGCCGGTCCTGACAAAAAAAAAAATACTTAGTTATTTTGATTTTAAGAAACTTTAACTATTTTTTTTTATTAATACTAGATCACAACTAACATGCATATTAACCAAGTTCTTATATAATGTAGGTGGTGAGATTTAATTATTGGATGTGCAAGTGTGCATGTCTTTAGTAGACTTACGGTCTGACACAAGACCAACTTACGGTCTCTGACACAAGACCAACGATGACTTGTAAATTTTAACTAGTTTTTGTTGAAAAAATAAGATCTTAAAAATTCATTCATTTAGATGTAATTTCAAAAAAAAAAAACTCATCTTCGTTAGTACATTTTCATACACACAAAAATTCAAAAGGAATATAATATAAACCAGTTACTTTTTCGTAATCAATTACACGATTCTTCGAAGCCACTAAACCCTTCTCCATGTGTTTCGAAAAATCCAGCGCTTAGTGTTGTATCTTTGCGTTTCCTCGATTTCTGACACTTTTGAGCATTCATGTCATCAATTTTGGATTTAAAACAACGACTCTGATTCTAGGTCGAGTTATGTATATCAAAACTACGAATATAAAACAAAGGAAAACGAAGAATTAGGGAGAAATCCTATCGAAGCCTATGTTCTTTGCACTAGGTATGTTTTGTTTATTGCATTGTTGGGATCTTTATATGTTCCGAACCATTGCTTTTTACTTCATTATTTTTCAAGTTTTGCAAATGAACCAATCTTTTGTGGGTTTTGTTGTGTTAGCTGAATTTGGTTTTAGCTAACTAGTTTCTAATAGTTGGTGGCGTTGCTTGTTTGCTATTCTTAGTATGTTAATTTTGTTTTTATTGTCATACGAATGAGATCCTAATATGGTGATGGCTTTTGGTGGAAACAAAGCTGATTCATTAGATGCAAAGAAGATGTCTGCATAAGTAATTCAAATCTGGTTTCAATGTTAGTCTTGCAAGTTTTGGTAGCATAAAGCTGAATGATCATATATGTGCTCTATATACTTGACTTCCGCTTGAATCCTTTGAGTATCAGCCAACTAAAAAAGGATTTAGGATCAAGAGAGATATTTGATGAAGATACTGGTCTCCTTCAGGATCGTTCCAGGGAGTTGACGATTGGTCAAACTGATTGTATTTCCAATTTCTGTGTCATGGATATTGCTACCTTTCCAGTTAATCAAGACTCTCTCTCTCTTTAGTTACTGCTACTTCTCCATTTCTCAAGACCCTCTCTTTTTAGTTTGTTCTTTTGTTGTTGATGATTCAGTTGTATGGAACAATAAGTTAAGACAGATTATTGAAAGTGTACTTGGTTTGAAAGAAAGAAATAAAGGCTCTTTTCACTCTGAAATGTCCTCTTGCTAAGTAGAAGCATCTTTCTTTCCCTTTTCAAAACAATAAGTGCAATACAACTTTTGAACTTGTTCACATTGATACATGGGGATCTTTTTCAGTCACCAGCACAGAAGATCACAAGTATTTCCGCACCAGAGTGGATGACTTTACTCAAGCAACTTGGGTTTATCTTATGCGTACTAAAGATGAAGTCCTCACTGTTTTTTCTGATTTTTTGAAGATGGTTGAGACTCAATATGCAACTAAAAAAAAAGTGTTCGCTGAGCTCAATTTCACCACTTTGTTTCATGAAAAGGGTATTGTATCTTTCCATTCATGCCCTAAAACACCAGAACAGAACCCGGTTGTAAAACGCAAGCACCAACATCTTCTCAATGTAGCTCGTTCTATATTATTTCAAGCTCAATTACCTCTTGAATATTAGGGTGATTGTGTCCTTACCGCTGTTTTTCTCATCAACAGATTGCCTAGTCCTCTGTTAGAAGATCGTACTCTATATGACCTATTAACAAGAAAACATCCAAACTATGATTATCTGCGTATTCTTGGTTTTCTAAACATCGTAATAAATTCTAACCTCGAGCCAGAGCTTGCATGTTTCTTGGCTATCCATCAGGGTATAAAGGATACAAACTCTTGGATCTTCAATTAAATCAGATCTTCATCACTCGACATGTGGTATTTCATGAGGAAATATTCCATTTGCTTCTAGTTCTTTTGATCATTTATCTGATGTCTTTGCTAAGAATATTGAGCAATTGCCTACATCATTTACTTCAGATTTACCACTTGTTGTGTCTGATGTTCCAACTATTAATCAAGATCCAATGCCGACTAAAACCATCTTAGAGACTTTACCATCATGTTCTCGAAGAGAATCAAAGCAACCAGCTTATTTGCAACACTATTACTGCAACTTGGTTGATTCCCACTTATCTTTTATGCAATTATATAATCTACGATAAACTCTTTGACCCTTTTAGAGCTTTTATATGTTCTGTATATATTCATTCTGAGTCAGTTTCTTTTAGAGAAGCCAAGAAGTCCATATATTGGTTAAAGGCCATGAACAATGAACTTCAAGCTCTTGAAGACACACATACATGGGAGATATGTTCTTTACCTACAAACAAGAAAGCCATCAAATGTAAGTGGGTTTATATGGTCAAACTCAATTCAGATGGTTCTTTAGAATATTACAAAGCTCGTTTGGTTGCCAAAGGATACACTCAAAAAGAAGGGATTGATTATGTGGAAACCTTCTCTCAAATTGCTAAGATGACCACAACTAAATCTTTGCTTCTTGTTGCTGCTGCGAATAATTGGACACTGGATCAACTAGATATCTCAAATGATTTCCTTAATGGTGACCTTAATGAGAAAATTTATATGTCTTTACCACAAGGATATAAACCAAAACAGGGGAATCTCGTCTTACTAATGATGTCTGCAAATTGAAGAAGAGTTTATAGGGGTTAAAGCAAGCATCTCGCCAATGGGTTGTGAAGTTTAGCACCACTCTCAAAGGTCTTGGTTTTCAAAAATCACAAGCATATCATACTCTCTTTACTCGTCAGACTAATGATACTTTCCTTGCAGTTATTGTCTATGTTGATGATATCATAAATGCCAGTAATAATGATGATGATGTCAAGACTGCTGCTTTAGAGACTTTTCTTCATCAAGCTTTTAAGCTTCGAGATTTTGGTCCTCTCCGATATTTTCTTGGCCTCGAGATTGCTCGTTCTAGCTCTGGAATAACTATTTGTCAAAGAAAATATGCCTTGGATTTAATTGAACATGCATGTCTCTTAGGTTGCAAGCCATGTAGTCTTCCAGTGGAATCAAATCTGAAGAACCAGTTTTGGATGATCCTGAATCTTATCGTCAAACTCATGTATCTTACCATTACTCCTCCGGATATTACCTATGTTGTGAACAGATTATGTTAATTCTCTGCTTCACTGAGACTTTCTCATCTCAAAGCAGCACATAAGGTCGTTCACTATCTCAAAGGCACTATCGGTTGGAGACTTCTTTAGTTTCTTGATCAAATATGGTTCTCAAAGGATTCAGTGATGCTGATTGGGCTTCTTGTGTTGATACTCGTCGATCCACATCTGGATATTGTATGTTTCTTGGTCCTTCCTTAATCTCATGGAAGACTAAAAAGCAGCCAACTGTATCTCTCTCCTCAGGAGAATCAGAATATCGAGTCATGGCGTCTGCTGGTAAGGAAGTTGAATGGCCTGTGAAACTCCTCTGTGAATTTTGTGCTCCTCAACACAAACCAATAGCTCTCTATTGTGACTCAACAGCTGCAATTCATATTGCAAATAATTTTATTTTTCATGAGATAACTAAACATGTTCAAACTCGATTGTCACATGGTTAGATACCAGATTGAAAGTGGTTTATTGACGATGCATGTTTGGACTACTCATCAATTGGCTGAGGTATTTACGAAGCCTCCATTCCCAACTCAATTCAATTATCTTATTGGCAAGATTGCTCTCTATCTTCCATTTTTTCATCATCAAGAGGAGAAATAATAGATATAATTTGTAATTGGTTTAGTGTTGACCAATTTTAATGTAAACCGGATCTCTCTTTATATAATAAGAGACTCTTGTAACATAATCAGTTCTAAGTTCAATAATAGATTGATTCAATTTACTCTTTCTCGTTATTCAACTAACAATATCCTTGACTAAGCAACTCAAGGGATGGTAATAAAAGTTTAAGATGTGAGGATCATCAAAGTATGTCTAGGCATCATTACAAATACGCTCCTCCTATATATGCTTCTTGAAGGATTTTGAACATCGACTTTGAATAAAAAATGTTATGTACTGTATTTTGATTCTCGGACATTCTTTGTATCTAATGTTGGTTTCTTGAAGGAGTACTATCTCTTAGAACATGTCAAATTCCCAACTAATCTTATAAAATTAGTTGGGTTCCTATCTAAAACTAACATAGCTTTTAGGATTTTTGCTGGTAAATAAATAATTTTCAAGACAGTAAGGATAATGGAAAAATCATGAAGTACTAATTTTTTGTTTTAATATGGCCTTATTTGTTTGCTGGTTGTTGGCGATCGTGAACAGTAACCGCGACCAAAATGTTTTGTAGTCGCTAGTTCAACGACCAACGATTCTAATTTTTGGTCATTATTTTATTCAACGATTGCCGGCGACCAAAAATAAAAAAAAATTAAAAATTTATAATATAAAATATAAAAAATTATATAAAATCAAATAAGATAAAATTTGTTTAAAAGAAAATAAAATAAAATTAAATTAAAGTTCTTATAAATATATGTAACTTTTTAATGAGTTTTATAAAAATTTTAAAAAACGAGTCGCTAATCGCTAGTGAAACAAACAAGAACTAAATTTTTATCATGGTTGCTGGTCGTAGTTACTGGTTACGGTCGCCAGCAACCACAAAACAAACAGAACCTATACTTTCAAAGATAGTTAAGGTAAAAATATTATATCTCATGAAATAAATATGACTTAACATTATCTATTATATTAAAAGATGATGCATTTATAAAAAAATTACAAAAAAATAACCTGAATTTGTAAGATATTATAGAAAATACCATTACAAAATTATAACACATATTATTACCCAATATATTAACAGATTATCCATAATTTTTCAGATATAAAATTTGGGCTTCTATAATTAGTTAAAAATGACCTATAAAGTAAACCCATAAAAAATATAATACAAATTATTGTTAAATACATAATAACTCTTTAATACATTTATCTATAACTAATGAGCATATCTCTATATATATAACGTGCATAGTGATAGTTTATTTCTAATATATTTTTATTCATCATTTATCTATAGTTATATAATTAATGCTCATATTTATTATATACTTTATATGAGGGCTCATTTATAATAGTATATTTACAATAATATATATTTTAGCATATATTTTAATGTATTTATCATATATATAAATTTATATAATTAATGAACATACTTTTTATATACAAAGAGTAAAACGTTTATAATAAATATTAATTTTTAATATTAAGTATATTTTTAAATTTTTTATCATATATTTAAAGTTATATAATTGAACATATATTTATCATATAAGTTTTATGAAACATATTTCATATATACAAAATATATAAAATGTTTTTATATAGAGGCCGGCTCATGTTTAATATATTTAGCATATATTTATCATATATCTAAATTTTGAACTTTGGATTACAATTTTGAATTTTAGATTACGGTTTTGAATTTTGACCATTAGTTTTTGGTTGTTGGTATATATATAGCATATATCAAACTAAATATTTTAAAGCTATAATATTTGAATTGCGTTTTAAAATTTGGACCATAAAAATAGTTGAGAATCTATTCAAGTTAAACTATCTTTAAAAATCAAATTAAATATACAACTAACAAATAAATGATTAATTAAGATTTACAAAACAAAATCTTAAAGTCCATAAAATTTGAAATATCATCCAAAATTATCTGCATAAAATTACAGATTTTATTTAATTTATTGTAAATGATCAATTTCGAACTATAAATAATAGGTATCCCTATTACGATAACCTTGTACCAACTACACTCAATTTTTTTCTTAAAAATGGTTCATTTTACTAAAGTTAGAGACATCAAACCATTTAAATCATCCTAGACAATTCAAGTTAAGATATTGCATTCTTATAAGCGACACATTACCTACAATGAATGCACAATTGAAATGATTTTATGTGATGCTTATGTAAGTTTTAAATTTTACTCGATTTAAATCCAACCATAAGATTGTTAAAAAAGTAATATTTAATTATATTAATATTTTTGTAGGGTATTGTTATTCATGCAACCATTATACATCTACTATTAAAAGAGTATGCAATTAAAAAATTAATTTAAAATTTGTAAAAATTTATATCATATGTCATTTGTAATCTATTCAAAATACTACAAACAAAAAATCTTTATTAGTGTTATTTTGTTCTTTATTTACAATAAAATTAATGCAAAAATAAATGTTCATTAATAAGTCAAATAGGTGCATTATAGTTTATTTATGATATATAAACAGTTCAACTAAATATAATAATAAAAATCTACATTATAAAATCTAATAAAAAAAGAAACAAATTTGTTGTTTAAAAAAATTTATATATATTTATAATACAACTACTGGACGTATCCCGATTTAACTCCTAGTATGTTTAAAAGAAATAGCATAAAATTCATCTGCCAAAGTGAAAATTTCGGACACAATTCCATACATCGCCGAAGGTGGTGATTGAGATTTTAAGATCTGGATCAGTTAAGTTTATTTTTATGTAAACATTTTGAGTCCATTTGGTGGCTTTTTAATAAGTACATATAAGTGTATAAACATAGCTGATGACATTAAAACCAAAAAAAACATAGCTGACATAAAAAGCCACCAACTTGTAAAGCCACAGTAACATTTCATAAAAGAGATTCTTCTTACATTAGACAATAGATTTATTTTATAAAATTATCATAAGTACTTTATTGTTTTTTACATTGTTGATCGGTTAAATTCCTTTCATAAGCAATACAAAGTTTGTATTGAATGAGTAATAACATGTATTGTTAATTTTAATTATATATCTATAATTAAAGTATAGTCTAATAGTTGTGTTAGAGTGAAATATTTGGTTTATTCTTGTGGAACCCAAACCAAGGTTTCAAATACCATCTATATGGTCAGATCTGTTTATAAGGAGTGGCAACATAAACATTTTTCTATGGTCTATGATTCAAAAGGGCTCAAGAAATATTTTTATATGGTAATATATGAAAAAAAAATTAAAAGAATAAAAAGATTCATATTTAAGAAAACATGTCAGCCAAGAAGCATGTGATACTGTTAAGATAGGCACCAGGTTGTAAATTCGAATCTCACTCGTTCCAGTTGGAGCATTTAGATTATGGATCACTTGTTGATCTAATAAGTAATATTGACAAAAAAAATAAAACAGGTTTTAACCTAGTTAATTCTTCTTTTTAGTTACCATCACCAAATATATTTGTCCTTTTACATTAAAAATAATATTTCCATTCAATTTTTTTTGTTGCATTCATCAATTCACATGTTTTTTTTAATGATTAAGAGTTTCTGCACCCGTATATCTCAGGACGAAAGCCAAACAATTTAATTTAACTCTCCTTTAGAAAATGAAAGCAGATTCCTCTCAAGTACACTTAAAGTCATGAATTTTTGTTAAAGAAAGTCACTAGAGCAAAAACTACTTAGTATCAATTCACATGTTTTAACATTATCATTTTCAAAATTCACTATGTTTCTTATAAAATATTGTTAACTTGGAATTTTAGTGATATATCCCAAAACTAAAATCAATCTAAACCTAAAGAGAGAAACCAAAAAATGATTATACTTAAAACCATACCTAATCCGAAAGAGAGAAAACTCAACTGAAACTTTTGTATTTTTTGTTTTTAAAGAAAACTTATACATGTAACTCTAAACTGCATTCTTGAAAAAACCAGTACAGAGTAGAGCCGGTTAACTAAAACTGAAACCCAAAACTGAAAACCACAATCATATTCAAAATTTGTATTGAACTTTGAACGTTCAATCCGGGACAATGATGGTTGGTGATTTTCTATTCGTTTTGTTCGTTATTTAATGTAAATATTTATGATTTACGAAATTATATAAATATTTGTAGAAACGAATTGTACAAACTGATAATCTATGAAAAAATTACATGGAATAAATCGATAAACATATATAAAAAAATTACTATACCGATACAAGAATTATGAATGAGATTTTCAGAGGCGAGACGAATCTCTTTTCTTATATTTGTAAACGCCATGTAGTATGACGGATGCATAGCATTCCGAATCCCAAGATACAACTGCAACTATTATGTCTTGCACAATCCAAGAGCATAATCTAACGAACACTTTTATGTGTTGTATTTTCATGAAAGCAAACAATGAAAAATGAAAGAAAAAGAAAGTGAAGTGATTGTCGATGTTTTTCATCTATATAAAAAATGAAGGAGAGAGATCAAACTTTATATCTCCATTGTTATGGTCTATGATGCTCATTAATCTCAATTAATTTTTGAGTCATTAAGATCAATTGTGAAGTTACAAAGTTGATAAAAATCAATACATCAAATTCTAAATAATAGTTAATTTTGACCAAGTTTATTCTCTTTAACTAAAAAAACTTTTTATTTTTAACCAAGTTAAAATTTATATATTGATAAATACACAAATAATAATTTGATATAAAAGATAAGTTAATTATTTAATTTTGTTAGGACTTTTATACGCTAGTCTATTTTGTGTATTTTAAGCAAAAAACATTAGACAAACATTTCTCATTCACACGAACTCAAATTTTAACGTCTCTTAAAAATTGAGTTCCAACAATATTATATATATATATATATATATTTCATGATTTATAAAATACACTATCTATTTCCTTCCATAAAGACATATAACAACAAAACATCTAGACTATGTACAACGAGGTTTGAGTATACAATTTACAGGTCAGCGACGTCATTGAAACAAGAAATCAAAAAGAATTGTCTATTTTTTATTTCTCAACTTGTAATCACAATAAATTAAACCTAGTTTTCCACACAATTTTTAAACAACACAATAGAAGTAACGTAGTCCTCCCACCATTTCAGAATATAAGACTTTCTAGGTAAAAACATGCATATTAAGGAACTTAAAATTTTATCAATAAATCTTTATTAGATATTTTAGTTTAATAAATATTTGACCAATCATATAAAATACTGCAAAATATTAATAGCCAAATACATTTAGTTATGCATAGAATTTTACAAAAATATTTTATAAACTGAAATAAAATTTTTTTGCTAAAACATCTTTGAAACGGAGGGTTATATTTTATTTTGCTGATAGGAACATATAACTATATGTTTGTATTAACCATCATATATGTTTTAAATTGTTTTCGAAGGTGTAAAGTGTATCGGTTTATGTTTCCCAAATCACTTTTAAAAAGAGTATGTTTAATGATGAAAGAATTAATGTTTTCATTAATTACAAATTTACAGTCATACGATAGAGAAAGGTATAAAAATAAGTCAAAGTTATATTAGAAACTTAACATATTGAATTGTCAACATATTCTGATAAATTTTGACTTATTAAAAAGATTAGATCAATAACAATTAGATGAATAAGTTCTGATCTACATCTCAAAATCCGATTTAAAAATGGAATTTTAACCACGTAATTAAAATACTTCTCCATAATACACAAATTCAAGATCACTAAATTGGAGAAAAGAAAAAACAAATCTCATCATTCTTTGTTTACATCATTATACGATTGCTTAATTGAAGTGGACCGAGATCGACGGTGGATACGGATCTCACTATTTTTCTAAACACCATGTGATTTGCACCATAATAATATCAATCAATATAGAGTTGAAAATGAAAATATTGATTAAAAAGAAATTTTGCATGTTTTAATCAATTGATCCAATCTCTATATATGTAACCACATCAATTATTTTTTTCATCTGAGTTGAGTCGTTGAAAACAAAGACTAGAAGGCCATAGTTTATTTTAAAAATGTTTTATAATTAAAATTTGCAACGTTTAATATAAACAGGAGTATAATTTCTAAATAGACTAAGTCATTTGAAATCATAATATATCTATCACTTAAGTCTATAAGAACCTGTTTAAGTCGTATATCTTCCTTGCCAGTCTCTTTCTCTATTCTCTTTCTCAAAGTCGCTGTGATGAATGCTTCGACTTTTCCTCAAAAATGTTTGTCAATAACCAAACAAGCTCCAAATTGGGCTGTTTTCTTTCTTTTTGACGTTATCGACGATTTTCTCTGTATCGTTTTCAGGTTCCTCGACCAAGTTATGGAAGAAAAATCAGAATCTTGTCACTGTGAAAACCCTCAAGAGAAACCAGTTATTTTGAACGATCAACACTTGTCCGAGACTCTATACCGGAGAAGAAACGTTTTTCGACAAGCCGGTTTTCTCCGGTTCGCCAGAAAGCTCCCTGAAATAGCCAAGAAAATCGGCATTGTTACTTTCCTGAGAAGTTTCCTTTTTCCTCAGAAATTGAAGAAAGTCCCTCGTGAGGTTGCAAACCGTTGGTCTGATTGTGGTTGCAAGACTTGTGTCTCTTGGACAAATGTCGATAAACTTAACGTGATTGTCAAGCAACCTTCAATGTCTCAAGGCAATTTAGTAACTAAACTTAATTAATCATTTCGGGTATATTAACATTTAATTTTGACATCTTGATTATTGTTTTTCCATTTGATCAGATTTGTTAATAAGCAACAAACCGGTAGTGAATGTTATTTTCATACACGGATTCTTGGCATCGTCATCGTTTTGGACCCATACAATGTTCAAATATCTACCAGAGACTACCTCGGAAACTAACTACAGATTCTTCGCAGTCGATCTTCTCGGGTTTGGAGATAGCCCGAAACCGAGAGATAGTCGATACTCGTTGAAAGAACATGTAGAAATGATCGAAAAATCGGTTATATTACCAAATAATTTGACTTCGTTTCATGTTGTTGCACACTCTATGGGATGCATCATTGCAGTATCCTTAGCTGCAAGATTCTCTGACCGCGTCAAGTCTGTCGCTTTAGTTGCACCGGTTAGCTAATTATCGATCACAAAAATAATCTGATTTCTCTCAAAAACATGTTTCATACAACGTTTTGTTCTGATTTGTTTTTATTTTTTCATCTTTTGGTTTTAGCCGTATTTTGGTGAATCAAGAGAAGGAGCAAGTTGTAAAGCTCTTGATATAATCGCCGAGAAGAAACTTTGGCCACCAACTTCGTTTTTCTCGGCGATGATGGCTTGGTACGAACACATTGCCCGCTGCGTTTGTTTTGTTGTTTGTAGGCACCACCGTACATGGGAGAGGATCATCAAATTTGTAACTTGGAGAAGGTATAAACATATATATATATATATATATATACATAATATCATTTTTATTATACGAATATAGATATAATTGCATTCTTGGAATGTTTAGGAAACTACCAACAGCGATAATGGAATTGACGAAGCACACGCACCAATCGGCATGGCATAGTATGCACAATGTGATATGCGGAGGAGCCAAGTTCACGGATAAACATCTCGAGACTTTGATAAACTCGGGTGTTAAAGTCAATGTTGTGCAAGGAGATAAAGATGATGTTGTTCCTATAGATTGTATGTGGAACATGAAAGCCAAGTTCCCTGCGGTTGAAGTTGAGGTTATTGCTGGAACAGATCATAGTACTGTCATTATGAGTAGGAAAGAGGTCTTTGTTGCAACCCTTGTAAGTTTGTGGGCTTCTTCCGAAAAGAAACAAAGTTAGCGGGAAAAGTTGTAAACAAAATCTTTGAATTATTTACAAGATTTCTGTGATGAAGAATACTGTTATATTTGTGGGAGACCCACATCTTTGAATATGTCTCCTTCTTAATGGTTTCGTGGGAAATAATTCCTAAGCATATGGGCTAATACTGATTTTTAAAAATAATATATTATTTATCAAAATAATATATATCTTTTTGTCAACAATTACATTAATAAAATCTAATGTATAGCTTAAAATTCATACCTTATAATCTTTATTTAATTTAAAATATGTAGTAAGAAGGAATCGACTATCAAATCATAAACTGAATAATTCTAATCATTGGACTGATGTACCTCATTTTTTCCGATTTTTGACTCACTTATTCGCATATTTTTCGAGTCTTTATTACCATTTTAGAGTCTTTTCATGTGCAAAATGAGTTAAAATCAGATTAAGCACTTCAAGCATGGATTGGAACAAAATAGAGCAATTATGGCGTTTTTAGTACACCAAGATCGATCGATCCCCCACAACATCAAATGTTGTGCAAAAGTTCAGGATCGATCAGCCCTCGCTGGATTGATCGATCTCCAAGCCACCGCACTTGAGGATTGATCGAGCACTTCAGGATCAACCACTTTATAGTGGATCGATCAATCCACAGTCATGCGTGAGATTTTCTATTTTTTCCTATTTTGTACCAGACGCGTTTTTAGCCTATTATAATTAGGTTTTTCGAGAATTTAGAACAGAGAGACTTATTTTATTTTGACGGCAGACTCTTATAAGCCTAGAGAGAAGATTTCATCCTGTACTTTTTGAGAAGATTTCTGAACCCTATTTTATTTCCATAGCAATCTAATTATATTTCTTCATTATTTATTGCTTGTTCTTCTTTAATCATGTCTGAGTAGTTTCTTAATCAGATTTATGGTTTTCTAGGGATTTAGGGAATCAATGGATTATGAACAAATATGGCTTAGATCTTAAATGTTCTCCGTCTATTGCTATGTGTAATGCTTAGATTAGTCTGATCAACTAGTCTATGAGATTATGTTGCTTAACCCATCAAAAGTGTTGTTAAATGTCTGAACTACTTAGATGAGCAATTAGTCCTTAACCAACGAAAGTTGATGGTAAGGCTAATTGTAGACCTATCAGACCAATTTGATAATGCGTATTTAGATCTCTAGAACCAAACGACAATTTAGGATTTCTAGGTTGCTAGATATAGTAGTTAATGCCATGACAGTGGATTTACTATATTTTTATGTCTGTGTCGAGAATTGATTGTTGTTTGTGCCCTGAATAGTTTCATGATTCCGATTTCTTACTTCCTGATGAATTCCCAATGCATGATGCATTTCATAAGCTTATTTCGTTTAAGTTGTTAGTTACAAATCATCTCTCATTTTATTTGTCTTAGCTTGAATTAGGTTTGAGTAATTGATAGTGCAATCTTTGGTCTTCATGAATTCGATCCTTTCTACACTACTTCGTCTATTATGCACTTGCAGTAGGATAATAGGGTTAAAACTCATTGTAACAAGTTTTTGGCGCCGTTGCTGGTGACCAATTGGTTGCCTTTTGATTGAGAATCAAATTCTAGTCTAAGTCTTTTTACTTACATTTTTTCGTTTTATTTGTTTCCTTTTGGTGTTTCAGGTTTATGGTAGGGAGAAGGCAAGGCTCTGAACAATTTATGAACTTTGATAACGAGACACTTGCTAGAGTTGAACGCGAGAACAGAAGAGCTAGAGCAATGAGCTTGCAGATTCCTACAAATCCACTGACTCATGATAATGTCCATCAGGGTCAAGAGGGAGTGGTAACAGTAGCGCAACTGCAATGCGAGATCGCTCAACTTAGGCGATAACATGAGCAGCCTCAGAGATGAGCTACAGGTGATCTGGACACACCTCACCAGTTCTATTAGAACAGGTCTGCTATTTGTCCTCCACTGATTCAGAGGCAGGATTATGATATCAAGCCTCAGCTGATTAGATTGGTCTAGCTGTACATTTTCAATGGTTTACTAGGGAGAATTCGATGGATCAGATCGGGAATTTTGAGGACATATGCAAGGCAACGAGTTCTAATGGAGTCCATGTGGACTATGTGAAGTGTAAGCTCTTCCATCCCTCTCTGTCTGACAAGGCATCTTGATGGTTGAAGTCGCTTCTTGCAGGATCGCTCACTACTTGGGAAGCGGTCAGAGCTGCCTTTCTGAACCAGATTTATACCAAGTCCAAGACGGCTGCATTGAGGAACAAGATCACTGCTTTTCAGCAATGTTTTGGTGAATCATTCAGTGAAGCTTGGGAAAGATTCAGAGAGTACCATAGAGATTGTCCACACCACGGGTATACAGATGAGCAGTTGTAAACATCTTCTATGGAGGGATTGAATGGGATTTCAAGAACTCTCTGAATGCAGCTAACAATGGAGATTTCATAGCAAAAACAAGAGATGAGGCTTTTACCCTTATTGAGAACTTAGCTGCAAGTTCTGGTAATCACTTTCCAGCAGTACAATCAGAGTCAACGAGTTAACAGTGTGGAGTCACAGAAGACCGACGAGCTTACTGAGAAGCTGGACGTGCTAATCAAAGTGAGTCAATCCAACCAAAGGCGTGTTCACCAGTGTGATGGCGTTGGAGAAGTCGCTTATGTGCAAGAGAATTCAGGCATTCCAGAGGATTAGAGAGAGGTTGATTATGTGAATTGGCAGAACAAAGGGCCGAATCAATACTACCTTTCTTACATAAGCACTAATGTGGAGAATCCTCAGTACTTTGTGTTTCCTAATCACACGATGCCATAGGGATCACCATTTCAAGGCAAACTATTTGTGACAAGTCTGGGACAAAGGTGGAACAATCAGAACTACCAGAAGCCTTATGTGTAGAATTTAGTGGAGGTCAAACCTGGCAGAAACCGTTTAAGCCTTATCAGCAAACAGCACCACAGCCGCAACAAGCTCTTGCGAGCTCATCTGAGACTTCTAACGACGAGCTCAATTCGTTGATACATCATGTTATGCAGGAGCAGCAGAAGACTACGAGAAAGATCAATGCTAAGCTGGATGGCATGTAAAATGACCTCAACAGCAAGTTTGAGTCAATTACCGCTCATGTGAAGAAGCTGGACATACAAGTTACTCAGACTGCAGAGGCGACGAGAAAGCCTCAAGGAGCACTTCCAGAGAAGGTGGAGAAGAATCCCAAGGAAATCTGTAATGTTGTCACATCTGGTTTTGATGACAATAAAGAAGCTAGCAGTTATGGAGTATACAAGCCACCAATTCATTTCCCAAAACAACTTACTCAGTTGGATGATCAAGGTGAGTTTACCATTCTCTGCACTCTTGGGAAGTTGAACTTTGAGGATGCACTATGTGATTCAGGAGCGAGTGTGAATGTGATCTCGTTAGAGACGATGAAGAAGCTAGGAATTGAGCTTATGCAGGATCATAATGCCTCTATCTCATTTGGAGACGCCTCTTCTAAGTGCCCTTATGGAAGACTTACTGATTACCCACTTCTGATTGGAAACTGTAAAGTTCTAACAAACTTCACTGTAGTTGAAATGGCACGAGGAAGTGTAGTTCCCATACTCTTGGGAATACCATTTCTAAATACCGTTGGGCTAAAATTGATTTCCCCAACGGAAGGGTAGTATTAGAGACTGTAGACAAAAGGGTCTCATAACCTATATCGATTTCTAAGGACGACTTTTATGGTATGATCAGTTCATCCAAGAGGGTTAAGCCCATGTCAGAACCAGAAGCAGTGGTTTGAACTTCAACAACTTTTAATGAGTTGTTTGGGTATGAGTCTTATGAGGAAGAAAGTGTCCGCCATGAGTTTGCGGAAGATTCAGTGGATTGCTATGATACGCCTGATTTGGATCCTCCAAATGAACGTATCTTTGACAATAAATTTTCCATTAATTTAGGTCGAATATTGCAGATCGATTTATCCACACTGGGATCGATCGATCCGCTGAACAGTGAGAACATACGCACGACTTGGCGATGAACCTCACCATTGAGGATCGATCGATCAGCAGGAGACACAAACCTACACACGACCTAGTGATCGACCTCAGCACTGCAGATCGATCGATCGTGCAACTCAAGATATTTTGCGCACGACCTGGCTATCGACCTCAACACTGCAGATCGATCGATCGTGCAACTAAAGGTATTTTTGCGCACAACCTAGCTATCGATCGTGCATCTCAAGGTATTTTTGCGCATGACCTGACTATCAACCTCAGCATTGCGGATCGATTGTTCCACGAGACAAAAATTGAGGAAGGAAAATCAAATCCATCGATCTACCATTGAGATCGATTGATCCTCGGGCACATGTTTCATTCTCGATCTACAAAGGCAATGGTTGGTAAAGTTACCAAGAGACCTTCCAGAGTGGTTAGGAGATCCTCACTGCAGGAACAGGAAGCCGGTTAATCTTCGGGTTCTGGGCCACACATTGTATACGAAGCTCGGACTAATGGGCCATGGCCTCGCCCTGACAGTACTTCATTTTTGAGCCATGAGAGGCGTATTACAGACCCATTGACTATCAAGAATGAACCTTCTTATGTCTCGAGAGGGAGCGTAACCAGATGGGAGCGTTATTATAGTGTAATTTATGACCAGCTCCTGCAGAACATGATTGTCCCCACTAAATTCATATGCACCAACACATTGGAGAAGTTTGGGATTTTGGATGATGTGAATGACATGTTGACCAGACTCGGTCTTGGGACGTTATCCTGAGCTTGTTCATTAGTTCTTGGCCTCCTACGAGGTGCACGAGACTGTAGATCCACATGGTCAACTGTATACCTATACACTCACTTTTCTCTCCAGTGGCATACCATATGTGATGACGATTGAGCAGCTCTGCATGGACGTGCAGAAGATCGTTTTCCTGCACCAGATTGTCTGGCTAATTCAGCAGTATGGAACATCATAGCAGATAGTTGGTACGCGGGTCGTGCATCAAACCTGACTAACATCAAGAACATGTGGTACAAATACTAGGGAAGATCATTGGATCTACTATGCTTGGCAAAGAGGAAACCGAAGCAGTTACTAAGCCCGAGCTGGCACTGTTGCATTGTGCGCTTGCTCCAACAGTCCCTGATCTTTATGGCAATGCTCCTCTTCCTTCAGATTCACATCTCGACATCAACTAGGGTTTATCCTTCGCTGATATGCTCACTGGTAGACGTTTCAGAGGATCACCTACCACGCCTTTGAAGGAAACGATAAGGAGTCTCTTCACTCAGATATTCATGCATCACAGGTTGGATCTCACTAACATGCCCAATGTCGAGCGGATCCATCTGATGGATGAGAGATTCATGACCAACTGCACGTACTTGATGGCCAGAGGTAGGTGGATATACTATGCTTGCCATTGGGATCCTTGTTGGTGCACGCTTCCATTGACACAGCTCACCTCTGTCACTTGTCATGCCAATGTGGATTTTGAGCCACACATTACTTATCTAGATGTTGCTGAGAAAGAACCTAAACGCCCCCCACCGACATGGAAAGTAGGCATCATCACCTTCTGTTGCTCAGCCACAGCCTCTTGCAGAGCCCATAATGGAGCACATCATTCCAGAGTACATTACTGAGTATGATGTTTTTCCTTTCTCTGATGATTTTATTGACAGAGAGTTCAAGCGATAAATGCGTGACACTGAGGTTATGAGGCAATCTATGATGTATCACATGTGGGACGCGCTACAGAACATCAAGGTACATGTGCCCTCTTGCCTGTACGACCCATCAACGAATGCACGAGCTAGACCGAGCTCCGGAACTGTTGACGCGAGACCCGATGATGCTGGACATGGGCGTGCTGCTGCGTCAGATGACGAGGATAATGAGGAGGCAGTCGATCTGCGCTTATCACATCGTCGCAGAGCTCCAGGAGAACGCGAAAGCTCCAGCTCGCATGACCAGTAGAGTTTGATTATTTCTCTTACCTGTTTCTTTTTAATTTTTCTGTATTTTTCTTATTTTTCCGCATAAGTCGTGATTTCTTTGGTTTATTCTCACACCAGGACGGTGTGAAGTAAGTATGGGGG
Organism: Lepidium didymum; assembly: GCA_963920545.1. Taxonomy (NCBI): domain Eukaryota; kingdom Viridiplantae; phylum Streptophyta; class Magnoliopsida; order Brassicales; family Brassicaceae; genus Lepidium; species Lepidium didymum. The sequence goes on from OY986996.1 coordinate 14,059,220, forward strand.
AGGATACTTGCTTTAACTAACGCTATTTCTCTTTGTTTTGTTTGCATTTTGAGTCTTTTTTTTTGCTTTTCTTGAGTCAATCCACCATTATTAAGTTTTAAAAACCAGATGTTTGAACTATGATTTTCGAAGTTTAATGCATTTTCATGAACCTTTGTAATCATTGACTAATATTTGACAGAAATTGGTTGTTTATTGGAAAACCTAGAGACCTTGCAACCTCTTAACGTTACCCACATCTTCTTGGGTATTCGAAGAATCTCATGCCGACATCGCACCTAACCCGACTTAATCTTCTAATCAAGGGGGTTGGCATACATCGGATCGGGTTTCCCTCTTCATGTCTGAATGACTTATCTGTGTGAGTGTGGTTCCTCTCTCTCTAATCTTTTCTAAGTATTCGTGTTGAATGTTCTATGTTTGAAGTAACCATAAAACAAAGTTGGAATGCACTGTTAGTAGGCTGAGGGAAAACTCCAATGACGCTACTCTTACTTTCATTCTTTGAGTTGCTAAAGAACTAACCATAAAAAATATATGATACCCTAGGTAAGTAGGGAAAAATTGGTTGGACAGCCGATTAAAAAAATAAAATGATACCCTAGGTAAGTAGAAAAAAATCAGCTGCAAAGTAGATGAAAAGAGAGGAAAGGAACCACATAGAAGGTAGTCTTTAGGCTGAAGAAAAATCCATGTATCTTTTGATTGATATCCCCTCGATGAGACCGCACCTAGATACTTCTCATTTTATCTGTCTTATCTTGAATTAGATTTGAGTAATTGATAGTGCATCCATTGGTCTTCGTGGATTCGATCCCTAAGTACTACTTTGATTTGTTGTGCACTTGCAGTAGATATCTAGGGTTAAAACTCGTTGTATCAATTACCTCCCAAGTGTGCTTGTTTTACGTCTCAAGCTCGATATTGTGCACCGCTTTTTATGCGGTGATAGGATCGAAAAACAAAATCTTCTCTGCAAATGCGTCCTGATAATTGACTCCCCTCCTACTTTTCAAGAAAGGAGTGTGGCATGAGATTGAATCTTTGGGATCATACTCATCATAGAACCATCTCCTAAATTCTTTCATCCTAACTTCCTCAAAGAATGGTAACTTCCAATGACCATTTATGCCCAATTCAATGGTGAAGATAATACCAAGATGCTTGCTAAAGGGTTGTGCTTTTGGAGATTCTTCTTCATCACCTTCCGTGTATGCTTTTTCAATGAGATTATCTTGTTTCTCTATAGGTTCTTCAACCTTTGTTTCTTGCTTCAATATGGGTTGGACATGCATGTGTTCCTTAGTTGAAAGCTCATTCTCAACAATTGAGTTTTCCATTCTGTTTTCCATGCATTCAACAACCACAACATCTTCACAAGGATCTCCATACCTTATCACACAATTCTCATCAAACTTGCAACCAAGAAGAAGTTTAAGTTCTTGCACGGTCTTTTCAGCTTCTTGAAGGAATTTATCCTCCTTTGGTAATTGCTTAAGCTCCTCCTTTGGTGCATTAAGATCACTCAAAGGGTAATCATCGATTGTGTCCTTACCAATTTCGTTGATCTCTTCACTAGTGCTAGAACTTGTATTCATATCTATGAGCTGGGTTTCGTCACTCACTTCCTCCCAATTGTTTACCAACTTCTCCATGGTTTTCCAACTCAAGTAATTAAGCTCGTTTTCCTCAATAGCATAAGGCAAAGTGAAACTACTCTGACCTTTGATACTAGTTGGCGTGGATGGGGTAATTACGGAACTACATTTATGACTATCCATCAACATACTCTCATCCATCGTCTTCTCGTGAGTGGTCGTATCCTTCAAGTTTCGATCCAAAGCAAACTCAATAGCATCAATGTTGCTTAATGTACTCTTGTAAAACTCCTCTTGTCATTCCAAACCAACTTCAACAAGTTGTGATTTTCTTCTCCATTGGAGATCGGGGAATGATAAATTTCTCCATGGTCGTACTCCATGTCCCAAGATTGGCATCTCTCACCATATCCATATTGGTATTCTTGATAAAAGTTTCCATATGGAAGTCTTTATTGATAAGTGGATGTACTTTCAAAACCATGATAGCTAGTAGGGTCTCAAGTCATCTCTCTCTCTTGAGCTTCATAATGAGCCTTCCTCATGGAGGCTAAATCTGAAGTCATGTTTTCTCCCTTGTGATTGTACCTTCAAGAAGAACAAACACTTGAAAGAAAGTTAGTAACCAATCCAAAAGAAACAAAAGAGATGCTAGAGTCTTAAATCTAATTCAAATCCTAATGGCTAATTGCATAGATTCCGCGACAATGGCGCCAAATTGATACACTTTTTAATACCAATTAATCAACAAGTGCAACACGTCAATGTAGTACTTGAGGATCGAATCCACAGAGAATTTAGAATCAACACATTAAGATTGCAAGAATTTGGACTTAAGTTAAAGCTATAGATTATGAATTAAAGTGAAGACTACTAAAAACCAAACGATAATCAACCTAGATTCAAACTAAGAAACCAACTTAAACAAATAACAAACAAACTAAACAATGGCAAAACTCAAACTAGCAATAGGTTTTAGGCAAAGCAATCGATCATAGGAGAATAACAATTGAATCAATGATGCTTAAAGACTGATTAAGAACCATCCTAGGGCATGAAACACAACACTAGAACATCTCAATCTCATAGCAATGAACCCTTTCCTAGTCAATCAATCAAACTAACTCTCGTTGCCGATTCAAAGACTAACAAGCATTACAAAGTAGCTCACTAAGACCACTATCCACCCTAACTTCAACTCTCATTGGCTAGGGAAGGATAGCCCACAAAAAAAATCATTCAAGAATTTTCACAAACACCTTCCGGACGGAAAACTTCATACCTTATATATTTAAGTGATCAACATAAATCTAGCATTAAGGCCACTCTAAGTGAAGGAATCCATAGATATATCAACTTAAACTCAATATTCAGCCATCAAATCCTAAGATCTACTAACCATCAACCTATCATTTCACTACTCAAACATCAAAGACATGAAACAAAGCAAGAAAATAACCATAATCAAAAGCAATAACATAATGAAAGGAAGATAAGAGAAATGATGAAGAAATCTCAATAGATGGGAGATGATGATCAAAAGATCATCATTCCCAAAAGGGTCTCCAACTATTCTCTATCTCTCTCTCTCAAGTGACTAGAAAATGAAAAGATGTAAAAGATTCTCCAAAAACTCTAAACATTTGGGTTTTAATATGTTGAAATCGGATCCGAGTCGACCCGGAACAAACTGGGTCGTATAAAATCAAAACAAAACATGTGCTAGGATTTTTGACCCAAATTTTTGACCAAGTAGTTGAAATTGTGAAGCTTGATCATTCTAGATAAATATTTCGAGCAAATATTGACATCATGGTCGATATTTTCATTACACGCCTTTGCATATCAAAAGATCATCATCCCCAAAAGGGTCTCCAATTATTCTCTATCTCTCTCTCTCAAGTGGCTAGAAAATGAAAAAATGTAAAAGATTCTCCAAAAATCCTAAATATTTGGGTTTTAATGTGTTGAAATCGGATCCGGGTCGATCAGGGACAAATCGGGTTGGATAAAATCAAAACAAAACATATGCTAGAATTTTTGATCCAAATTTTCAACCAAGTGGTCGAAATTGTGAAGCTTGATCATTCTGGACAAAAATTTCGAGCAAAAATTTGGACATCATGGTTGAAATTTTCATTACACGCAAAGTTCATTCTCGCCAAGTTTTTTCGATCATTTTTCTCGAGCAAGAGCTCGAAAATTTCCCTCTAGTCATCTTCTTCTCCTATTTGATGCTTCTTTGCTTCTAGGATTTGGTTCTTAGCTCCCACAGCTTCAAGACATCGCTCTAATCCACATAAAAGACTCAAAAACTCGATCTATCTAAACTCTAAAATGTAAAAATCAAAGAAAACTTATGACAAAATAAATGAATGAGACTTTTAAGTGATGGAAAATGATCAAAATATGCATGGAAATCTATGTAAATATGATGTATATAAGAACAGTTTGTTGATATTTTAACCTTTAAGAAATTAGCGTCCTTGCAATATTTTTTTAGGTTAACTCTGGCCATTAAAGATTGTTTATTGTTAAGTATCCTCCAACTCAGTTTTCTTAGGAGGGCTTGATTAAAGCACTTGATATCTTTAAAGCCAAGACCTCCTCTTTGCTTTGGTTTTGAGAGTTTTTTCCACGACAACCAGCACATGTTTTTTTTTCATGATTCCTGTCTCACCATAAGCGAGTTAACTGTGGCTGAATTTGTTTGCAGATGGATCTTGGAAGTTTAAAGCATGAAATCGAGTAGGTTGGTAGGGCTGATAGCACACTCTGCATCATTATCATCTTGCCCGCAGGCGATAGGAAACAATTAGCCCAACAAATGGATTTTTGTCTGATTATGTCTATTAAGGTTGTAAATAAGTCCTTTTTCTTCCTCTCAAACATTTCGGATACTCCCATGTATTTATTTGATCCTCCCTCATTTTCAATTTCCAGAAACTCTTTGACTCGTTTTTGTTGTTGTTGAGTCTGCCTTCTTTGAGAAAGATATAGAGGACTTACTATTGTTGATCTTTTGACTTGAGATTGCTTTATAGGCTAATAGGACTTCATTGAATTTCTTGCAATTTTGCTCTGAAACTTTCAAAAAAATTGTATCGTCAACAAAAAGCAAATGGTTTGTTCCTGGACTTGAATCCATGATCCCTCTCAATGATCCTTCATCTTATGATTTTTTGCAGAAGCTGGTGATCCAACCTCTGCGTTTTAGGTAGATATTCTTATTTTTGGTTGCATCTCAGTTGTTCCTTGACAATTATATAGCCAGATTTTAATGATCACTCCCCTGTATTTTTATGACACCATATTTTTATGACACCATAGTTTTATGACACCATATTCTCTTGTTTGCTTAGTTCATCTTACTTGGTTTGATAAGTAGATTTTCCTTTTCTAGGTTTGGAAGATGTTCATTTATCATATGGATATTCCATTCTGCTTTGTTTTGGTGTAGAAGGTCATTCACTTCCAAATTTATTGTTGAGAGAGGTGGTAGTCCATAGGATTGCTACGCCTTCTTCTGCCCTACCCAGGGTTCACCTCACAGTCCAATCTTATTACTTCTTTCCATTGTCCAACCCATGTTACCTATGAGTAAGTCTCTTCAATTAAGAATGTTTCTTCACCCATATGAACAATTTGTTGATGTTTTAACCTTTAAGAAATCAGCGTCCTTGCAGTATTTTTTAGGAGAACTCTGGCTATTAGAGATTGTTTATTGTTAAGTATCCTCCAACTCAGTTTTCTTAGGAGGGCTTGATTAAAGCACTTGATATCTTTAAAGCCAAGACCTCCTCTTTGCTTTGGTTTTGAGAGTTTTTTCCACGACAACCAGCACATGTTTTTTTTTCATGATTCCTGTCTCACCATAAGCGAGTTAACTGTGGCTGAATTTGTTTGCAGATGGATCTTGGAAGTTTAAAGCATGAAATCGAGTAGGTTGGTAGGGCTGATAGCACACTCTGCATCATTATCATCTTGCCCGCAGGCGATAGGAAACAATTAGCCCAACAAATGGATTTTTGTCTGATTATGTCTATTAAGGTTGTAAATAAGTCCTTTTTCTTCCTCTCAAACATTTCGGATACTCCCATGTATTTATTTGATCCTCCCTCATTTTCAATTTCCAGAAACTCTTTGACTCGTTTTTGTTGTTGTTGAGTCTGCCTTCTTTGAGAAAGATATAGAGGACTTACTATTGTTGATCTTTTGACTTGAGATTGCTTTATAGGCTAATAGGACTTCATTGAATTTCTTGCAATTTTGCTCTGAAACTTTCAAAAAAATTGTATCGTCAACAAAAAGCAAATGGTTTGTTCCTGGACTTGAATCCATGATCCCTCTCAATGATCCTTCATCTTATGATTTTTTGCAGAAGCTGGTGATCCAACCTCTGCGTTTTAGGTAGATATTCTTATTTTTGGTTGCATCTCAGTTGTTCCTTGACAATTATATAGCCAGATTTTAATGATCACTCCCCTGTATTTTTATGACACCATATTTTTATGACACCATAGTTTTATGACACCATATTCTCTTGTTTGCTTAGTTCATCTTACTTGGTTTGATAAGTAGATTTTCCTTTTCTAGGTTTGGAAGATGTTCATTTATCATATGGATATTCCATTCTGCTTTGTTTTGGTGTAGAAGGTCATTCACTTCCAAATTTATTGTTGAGAGAGGTGGTAGTCCATAGGATTGCTACGCCTTCTTCTGCCCTACCCAGGGTTCACCTCACAGTCCAATCTTATTACTTCTTTCCATTGTCCAACCCATGTTACCTATGAGTAAGTCTCTTCAATTAAGAATGTTTCTTCACCCATATGAACAATTTGTTGATGTTTTAACCTTTAAGAAATCAGCGTCCTTGCAGTATTTTTTAGGAGAACTCTGGCTATTAGAGATTGTTTATTGTTAAGTATCCTCCAACTCAGTTTGCCTAGGAGTGCTTGATTAAAGTATTTGATATCTTTAAAGCCAAGACCTCCTCTTTGCTTTGGTTTTGAGAGCTTTTTCCACGACAACCACCACATGTTTTTCTTTTCATGATTCCTATCTCCCCCCCCCCCCCCCCCCCCCCACAAGCGAATAAATTATGATTGAATTTGTTTGCAGATGGATCTTGGAAGTTTAAAGCATGACATCGAGTAGGTTGGTAGGGCTGATAGCACACTCTGCATAATTATCATCTTGCCCGCAGGCGATAAGAAACAATTAGCCCAACAAATGGATTTTTGTCTGATTATGTCTATTAAGGTTGTAAATAAGTCCTTTTTCTTCCTCTCAAACATTTCGGATACTCCCATGTATTTATTTGATCCTCCCTCATTTTCAATTTCCAGCAACTCTTTGACTCGCTTTTTGGTTGTTGAGTCTGCCTTCTTTGAGAAATATATAGAGGACTTACTATTATTGATCTTTTGACTTAAGATTGCCTTATAGGCTAATAGGATTTCATTGAATTTCTTGCAACTTTGCTCTGAAACTTTTCAAAAAAAATATTGTATCGTCAACAAAGAGCAAATGGTTCATTCTTGGACTTGAATCCACCAATTTGATCCCTCTCAATGATCCTTCATCTCATGTTTTTTTGCAGGATCCGAAGAGCACTGCAGTACAAATGATGAATATATATATATATATATATATATATATGGCGATATCGGGTCTCTTTGTCTCAATTCTCTGGAAGGTATGACATTCCTCTTACTTATCCATTGAAAAGAAAGGAATATGTGACTCTAGAGATGATATTCATTAGCCAATTCGAGAACTTGGGAGGGAAACCTAGCCTCTTGAAAACATGAGCTATAAAATCTCATTCTAATCTATTATATGCTTTTTGTCATATCCATTTTAACCGCCATGAAGCCTTGCTTTTACATCTTAAGATCTTTTAAATTTATGCATTGCTTCATGTGTAATTAGCACATTATCTAGAATTTCTCTTCTAGGAATAAAAGCGGACTGGTTCTCGGATATATTATTAGGGAAGAGAGGTTTCAATCTGTTTGCTAGGTTTTTGAAATGACTTTGTAGAGGAAATTGCAGAGAGCTTTATGCCGATAGTCTGAAACCTTTTTTGGTTTAGGAATCTTTGGAATGAGTCTTACATTTGTTGCATTCAGTTTTCTTGGCATTTCGCCATAATTAAAGAATAGTTTAATCTCCCTACTGATGCAATGCTCCATTATTTTCCGGTTTGAATGGAAGAATCCCACAGAGAACCCATCTGGACCCGATGATTTATCCAGGTGAATCGAGAATATTGCAGTCCTAATTTCCTCTTCTATGGGCTCAACTTCAAAGACGGCTTGTTGTTCAGGTATGATTTTCGGTTGCAGGACCTCCTCCACTTGTTTTCTCATTCCTTCTGGATTTAGACTTTGTGACATGTATAGCTTTGAAAATAGTTTGATATGGTCTCATTGTCTTCTTCGTAGTGATCTTGACCTTTTTCATCCTCTATCACTAGAAACTTGTTTATTGATTTCCTTCCTCTTGAAATTGCATGGAAATACCCAGTGTTTAATTTGATCCCCTGGCCGCAACCACTGTTGTCTACTTCTTTGCCTCTAGAAATCCTCGTCTTCCTTGTAGGCGCTTTTAAGCTTTAAGTTAATGGATTCGATTAATTCTTCACAAGGAGTCGTATTAGTCATGGCTTTCTCTAGCTCAGCTTTTAGCTTTTCTATTTCCTCATGACTGTTTTTGATTTCTTGTTTGTGCCATTGAACTATCACTGATCAACACTTCTCAATCCGTTGATGTGCTGATTTCTTTTCATCTTCCTTTCATGTTTCAGCACTCAGCTTTTGGATCTCTTCATTGTTCCTTAAACGGCGGTCATACTTGAAAATACCATTAGATTACTTCCTATTATTGTTGAAGAAGGTGATGATAGGTCTATGATCTGACCTTTCAAAATTCAAGTATATGCTCCTCCCATCCGCGTACCGCTCTGTCCATTTGTTTTTAGCTAGAGACCGGTCTAACCTACATCTTACTACATAGTTGTGCCTCACACCTCTCCATGATAGCTGTTTCCTAGAAAACGGAGGTTTGTGAGATCACATTCTGACATGAGCGATATGAAATCAACGAAAGAGTGCTCAGGTTGTCTAGGCCCCCCTCTTTTCTCTGAGTTGTCCTTAATCTTGTTGAAATCAACTGTAAGGAGCCAATAGCCATCCCTCATAGCAGCAATATTCTTAATTTATTGTCTATCTAACTTCCTTTTTGAACTCTCAAGTTCTCCATACACAAAGGTGACATAAAAACTCTCTCTTCCCACTTTTACTCTTGTATCTATGAAATTTGTGTTGCCATTAAGTACAGTCACTTCTAAACCTGATGACCACACGAGAGCCAAACTACCAGAACCGGTCTACTTGGTAGTTATGATCAAATCGGAAACTCTCTACAGTTCTCAGAACCATATGGTCTGCACTTTTTTTCCGAGAGGAACATAATATCTGGATTTACTCTTTTCTAAAAATCCTTTATACGTTGGACTGTTCCCCAACCCTTGACAGTTCCAACTCCCAATGGCTAAGGAATAAGCCTTTGAGGAGGTTAAAAACTCAGACTGTGAAGTCGAATTTCCAATATCACTTTTAGCAGCTTGGGTTGGGGGCTTGCTCGATCCTACATCAGCTTGTGGAAGCATTTGGAGCTTTCTACGTGGAGTGAATGAGCTAGCCAAGTTTCTCTTCATCGAATTTGGAGTATCCTTTGCATTTGGACCTCTGAAATGATCAAGTGACGCATAAGGGAAGTCGTCTTCCTGCCTAGCGACAATGGTATGATCTGAGTGAGCTCCATTAGAAGCCAATGCTTTCACAGCTGGAAGGTAGAGATTTATTCTAGGAGAGCTTTGTGTCTGAATTACGTTTCTTTTCCTTGAGGTCACTCCCGACATGATTTTGGACTAACTTGCACTCTTTTTTTGTTAGGAGGTCTACCAGGTTTTCTCCTCCCAATGGCTGCTTTCCCGAGAGCTGCTTCTTGAGTCAATGGAGTAGCCTCACCAGCAGCTACAGAAGTGTCTCCTAATCTTAAAGTTGCAGGGATCCTCTCCCGACAGGTGAATCCCTAGAATCCATAACCATAACCCATGATTATGGTTGTGTGAGATGCGACGCTCAGGAGACAATTACGCATATTCCATTTGAATGCGACATGCATAGAAGGTATGGAAAGAATACCAATGGAGGTCCCCTTTACTTCCGTAAGAGCGAGTAATGGACTTGAAGGCTTGAGAGCTCTGAAATCAATATGAAACCTCCCATCGACGGGCATTGGCGAAGCTATCTTCTATCCATGGGTTCTTTGGAATTTGTGGATATCCAGGAACCAGAAAATCTTTGAGAACAAGATTATTAAGGAGGAAGAGTTAATTACAAGTTCAGCTAAACGAGCGAAGGAATGGATCCAAGCGCAAGAGCTCAAGAAAGGTCAAGAAACTCAATCGGTACCTTTACAGGAGAATCAAGTGAGATTCGAAGGATTCACATGTAGGGTGGATGCAGCTTGGAAAATCAGGTCTGAAGAAGCAGGTCTAGGCTGGATTTGGCGAGATACCGACCATGGGATTGTTTCCCATTAATCGATGTCGGAATCAAATGTAGGCTCACCGTTAATTGCAGAGAGTGTCAGTGTCAGTGAAGCGAAGAATGAAAGCAATGGAGAGAGACTGGAGAAACATTAAGATTGAATCATATTGCCTTGTGCTAATATAAGGGATCAATAATCGAAGCTACCCACTTGAGATCTTTGGCATAGTGCGGATTTTAGCGATATTTTTAGACTTTTGATGTTTTCGTTTTAAGCTTTATTAAGCGGTCTGAGAAGTAAGAAGTTGATGCATTGACAAAATAGGCTTCATTGAATGCTCATTGACAAAAAAAAGGGTAATTATTACCTGAAGTCAAATTTGTGTGCACATTTAACCAAAAGAAACGTTCAATATTGGTTCTTACTTTATATAGATAGAGTAATACTCTGCAAGTCTGCACTGTATACCATTCTTGGTAATGTACTATCGCAAAAGCTTTTATGAAGAAAAATAACTATTTCTTTTATATATTAATCGATCTGGAATGGTTCATAGCCTTACACAGAAAGTACATAAGAAAACTTTTTAAAAAAAACACTTCACTTATACCATCTCAGAAAATTTCCAAATATTTGTCTTACTTTGAGGCACCAAAGCCTCCTCTTATATCTATTTTTTGTTTCCAAATAATCTTATTTGAACTAATGGATCATAATAAAACACAATTAGGTCCAAAACAGAACAAGTTTCTTAATTCTTTTGCTGTTCTTCCTCGGAGAACCTTCTGTAACACGTCTTAATCTCATCTCTTCCATCTCCAGTCTACTCTCTTTCTTCGTCATCATCACTGGATTCAATTCCTCTGTTTTTAACCTCATTTTCTTTAAAACATTCACTAAACCCTCAAGTGCCACATCAGCATCCTCGCTCTTCATGAGCTCCTCTGCGACTTGTGCCGGTGTCATTACTTCTCCGTCGATTAAACGCTCGATCTCCGGGAAGAGACGGTGTGGTGTTGCGGTATTGTTCAAATCCAAATAGTTAGAGGCTAAGGTCTTGAATCCTTGGAAAGAACAATGTCCCATGTAAATGTGCATATCCATACGACCCGGACGTAACAAGGCCGGGTCAAGCTTATCTTTATGGTTTGTCGTGAATATTATAATCCTCTCGTCTCCACAGCTCGACCATAATCCGTCTATGAAATTCAGCAGCCCCGATAACGTCAACGGTCCCTAAACACACACATTCAAAGAAAATGACAACAATTTTGCTATTTAATCCACATAAATATGTGCAAATCGATACGATATGAAATCTAAAATAATGCAGTATAAACTTGGTTATTACAATGATAAATAATATATCAAATCAAACTTATAATAAGATTATAATTATTAATGAGATTCAGTCTGATTTGACTAAGTGTGGACTCAGTTTGGTATAGGGAATTGGTTAATGAGAAATCAATTTTGGTTAGTATGGATTTTGGTTTGGTTCGATATGGTTATATGGTTAAAATGCTCAATAATAAACCAAAACTAGTAATTGAAATAATCTAACCTGAGAATCGCCACGGTTCTTGCCTTCAGCAGGCTGCTGTTCGACTCTGTTAGGCAAATCAACTGCGCAATCAATATCTTCAATAACAAGAATCGAGCGGTTACGAGTCGCGAGTAAGAGCCTCCTTAGATCAGAGTCACGCATCACACTCGCAAGCTGAAGATCATAAACGTCAAACTTAAGGTAATTAGCCATGGCTGCAACCAAACTAGACTTCCCAGTTCCTGGTGGTCCGTACAGCAAGTAACCTCTTTTCCAAGCTTTCCCAACTCTCTTGTAAAAGTCTTTCCTTCTTATGAACCTATCGAGATCATCGATGACGTCACGCTTGAGATCATCTTCCATAGCCATTGTTTCAAAGGTTGAAGGATGTTCAAGGATTACTGATTCCCATCTAAGACTGTTGAGAGAATGCAGCATTAAGATTCTTCTTTCGTCTCTAATCTCTTTAGCTTTACTCTCAATGTGAGGAATGTAAGAGTTTAAAATCAAGTCTTTATGCTTCTTGTCGAAACTCAGCTCAAAGTACTCGCTTCTACCGTCATCATCGACACCGCCTCTTCTTCCTCCACCACCTCTTCTTCCTCCTCCGCCGCCACTTTTACTATCTCCGCCGTCTGTAACAAACCTCCACACAAGCTCAACGTGTTGGTACACATCGTTAACGATTTCTCCGTCGCTAAGATACAAATTGACATGTTTATCCTTATGACCTTTACTGATTCTGAGTCTGACTGCGTCTGGACTGATCTTGGTGGAGAGATAAGTCTGAGCAGCTCGGTAGATCTCGTTGTTCATACCCATATTGTCATCGTCGATGGTTAGAGTCAAAGTTGAAGAAGAAGAACGGAAGAACAAAGACCGAAGAGAGCGATAAATGAAATCTTGGATTGGAGCTGGGATAAGCTCATGAGCCATTGATCGTATCATCATTATGTAACCAGCCATTGATGCGTAAGCTGTGAACATCGAAGTAGGGGAAGGAAGATCCTTTGAGAAAAACATCGTATCTCTCTGTTTTTTTTCTCTGTTTTTCTCACTGTGAGATTCTTAGAGATGAAGAGAGTGAAAGTGAGAAGTGAAAGAGATATATAAAGAAAGAAAGAAACTTAAGGAATAAGGTTTTTCATTTGGCGATTGAATTAAGGTATTATTTTATTATGAAGTCTTTAATATCTCGTTGTCTTTGTTCAGTGGATGTGTGTTTTTCCACAATTATATTATAAAATATTACAGAATGGAAAGTATAAAATAAATAAAGTAGAAAGAGTACAAAAGAAACTCGTGGAAAATTTCCACGTCTCTTTCCACGAAGAGCATGTCCATTTATTTTCCATTTTCATCTTCTATATGTACCTTTTAATATTACACAAAGTGTTTTATATATTTTAATATCCACTACTGCTTCACCAATAATGACGACTCCGAAAATATTACCTATCCACTAGTTTTTGGATTTTAAAATTTAGTTTATAGATTTTACATTTTGGTTTTAGGGTAACAAAAAACCAAAAATTAGGATGATAGATTTTGAGATTTTGAAATACTGATTTTGCAAAATCATGATAAGGTAAAAGATGTTTTTTCCAAAAACAAAAACTATTTCGAAAAATGCTTCCATTGATTTTTCTACCTTTTTATATTGTTAACTTTGTAGTTTGCTCTCCTCGTTTTGAAATCGATTTTACGAAAAAAGGTTAATTTCGTTCATATATAGTGTGATTAGAAACTTTAGAATCAGCTAATATATCATTAATAACAAATCACGACAGGTTACAGGTTTTTAACCTTTGAATCCGAGTGCCCAGAGAAGGGTTGGGGTAGAAAAACTCAACCAACAGATCAAAATCCATTAATCAACCGTTAGACAAAGGTTTTTTTTTCTTTTAATGTTATGATTGGAAACATGATTTGCTTGACAGAAACTTCTTCTTTTTGTGTAATGATGATATAATTTTGGTTTTGTCAGTTGAAGTGGAAGATGATTTGTTCAATATACACTTACGTAACCCAAAATAACAAAGACAAAACCTGTTACACCGACACTTATTGTCTTCCAAAGCAATTTGGGAAGCTTAGGAGCAGTGTTTAGTACAGTCAGTAATTGTGGATTAGAATTGTATCTTTTATAACGTTGGTCTTTATGATATTTTGATGATTGACCATAAACAAACAAAAGCAAAAAAAAAGATTCTTTGTATTGTCGTGATGTGGCATGTGGGGTTAAGGCAATTGCGTGTTGTAATTTAACAAGTACAAATACTTCAGAGAGTGTACGTGTCTTTAATTCATTGGCTGATTGGTTTCATAACCAAGGAAATCAAAATTGAGTGTGACATGTGTCATGAATTTATCGTTCATCTTTCTGGGCCCTTTGTATAATTTAACATAAAGAATGATGAACATATCGAAACCACGCAAACTCTGCGTCGTTAACCAATACTTCAAAAGTTATTGTTGATAAAGGGGCTTTTTTATACATTTATTAGTCACAAAAAAACGTCTCTATCTTAAAGGCGAAAATAAAGTTGGAATTGAAGAACAGTTGAAATTTTTCTTTTTTGTCAGGATCGATCAGATGTGAAGTACTAACTCCAAATTTTATCATGAGAAACTACAGAAAATCGAACTCTACTGAAAACAATTATAAGTATTAACATTTAATAACCATTCTGTTCTCTCAATTTTGAGTTACTTATCTATAAATCCAATGAAAATTTAGTCAATAGGAGGTGTAAAAAATTTAATGACTTGAGGAGATTTTGAAAGTTTATATATTTTTAAAAAGTTTTTAAAACTATATAAAGATTTTTAATGAGTTTTAGCTTAAGATTTTTATAGAGTTTTTCTACATAATTTTGAATATATTTATAGAACCTTATGTCTTTCACATACAAAATTTATTAAAAATATTACATAATATTTGATAGTATATTTTTTATATAAATTTTAAAAATTATATTTAACAAAACCCATGAATTGTACCAATATTTTGTTTAAGTTTAAAGGTATGTCAAATTTTATTACTAAATTATATTATTAATTAGTTTATTCTTGTTATTTCTTTTTCTAGATTTATTATTCTTGATTTTTGAATTATTTTGAAAAATTTTAATATATTTTTTAGTCGTGGTGAATGATTTTAATAATCTCCCATCAAAATATAATACTTTTGAATATTGTTTTTGTAAACCAATAACACAATATTTTAATTCAATAATTATATGAAACTTTTTCATAAAGTTTAAATAACACAAAAAATTTATAAACTTTATAATATAAAAATTGTAGAAGACATTTTATAAATATATAAACTAATAACGCCTAGTTTCAATAGAATTGAAAAATTATGATTTAATAACATTAGAATCTTAATAAGATTTACATTTCTATAATCCTATCTATATACATAAACCAATAACGCCCATGATATTTTCGAATCTAACATATTGAATCTTATCCGGTGTGATCATGAGATGCACAATAAAATAAGAGAATATAATATATTAGTAGGTAACATGTGATATAGTCGTAGGACGGTATCAATGTACGGTTCCATAGGTTTTAACGATCATTATCATTATTTTAATATTACCAACCTTTTTTTGTCTTTTGATTGTTGCATGGTTAATTAATTATTTGCTTGTATAACTTTGTTCGTTATTTACATTTCACATATTATTCTATTGTTATTTTTACGAGTATCTCATTTCACAATGTCATAAATATTATATAGATAATAGAAATAAAATAAACCTTTATTTCTGCATGTAAAAATTTTAATATTGCCAACTTCATAAAATAGGAGCTAAAAGTAGTAAAGCATTGGTTCAAAACTCCAAATAAAAAGTTATGGAAAAGAACAAGCCGAGTTATCAAAAGCTATGATCTAAAATAATATAAAATTGTATGAATCCACCAATAATATATTATAATCATCCTTTTCAGCAATGCACTTTAAAAGTGGATTGATGATTGATGTATAAGGCCAGTGGACAAAATTAATAGCAACAAACAAAAACAAATAGGGCCGGTTATATCAAAACATGTATTACTCACACCACTCACTCACACTTTCGAATGTTCGTACCAAACCGGTTTACACTAACCAATCAATTGAAACTTCAAGTGGTATGACGACAAAAAACATATAAGGGACAAGCGTTTCCAACAGTATTACAACTCTCACTCCGTTAAAAGACACAACTCTGATAGTTGGGATTGTGACTAAATTATTAATCAGACAAATGAGTTCCATTTTGGAGCAATCAAAAGCAGAGTTTTAGATCAGAATTGGAATTGCATCTCTTTAGTGTATTCCAGAGCATCAAGGTTTGCAGCCATGGCCTTGTTCATTGGTGGTGGCCCGCATCTTAGAATCTGCCAGATCATTATAAACCACAATTTTTGTCAATTTTTTGTTCCCTTGCAGTCTCCTCGATTGTCTTTCAAACACTGACAGGCATTTTTACAGTTTTGTTTCACTCATTGATTAGAGGATAGCATTTATAGATTGTGAAAGGTTAGAGTTATGTTTAAGATGAATAATAGAGTAGGATTTACCTGAATGTCTGATGCTGGTGCAGGGCAATGAGTCTGAATCATTTCCTTTGTTACAAATCCAACACCACCATCCCATATCTCCGGAGGCTAAAACATTGCCACAGAATAAATAAAAAAGGGATCACCTTTGTTCTCTAAGGTATTTACATTAGAGAAATGCAAAATCGTTTGGAAATCATGGCTAACCTGGTTCAAAACATAGAAGATTTTGAATTGATCTGGATAATTGGCAGTAAGACCCTCCAATTCTTCCTGAATTAGATTCACGTAATATTTAGTCTTTGAAAATGGTCTATAAAAAGGCAATGCTTGTTCTTGACCTTCAAAAGAATCAGCAGGTGAGAAGCATTTTACCTTCAAGAGAATGTCTTCGTATGTGACATTAGCGTAAATAAGGTGCACCTTCGTCTTGTCTGTTGGGTTTTCTAGAATTGCTCTTGCAACCTACACAAATGCAAAATAAACAGCCTTTTAAACATATATACTGACTTTCAGAAACAAAACTAAACACAAATGCATCAGACATACTTGAAACATGGGAGTGATGCCTGAACCTCCAGCAAGCATTCCAAATGCCCTAAACTGACCTGGTTGATACTTGAACCTACCCTGGCAAGCAAAAGATAACAAAACCAAACAAGTTTTAGGATTCAAGAAAGTATAGAATAACAACTTTGATTGTTAGATCAAGCAATGCGTCTATATTAAAAAGTACCTTGGGTCCCTTTACGGCAAGATTGTCTCCAACACGCATCTCCCTGAAATGATGAGACATCCTTCCTTGTGGGTACATCTAGTTGGCAACGGAAATTTCCAGCAATGTACGATACAATTAGGGGAAAAGAACACTCGAATTCAAAAACCAAGTCAATTGAGAAATGGTTTTACCATATATATACATACCTTA
This sequence comes from Lepidium didymum, assembly GCA_963920545.1. Classification (NCBI taxonomy): domain Eukaryota; kingdom Viridiplantae; phylum Streptophyta; class Magnoliopsida; order Brassicales; family Brassicaceae; genus Lepidium; species Lepidium didymum. The sequence goes on from OY986996.1 coordinate 14,076,414, forward strand.
ATGACAAGTTCAAAGCGCCCAACGTCTGTATCTAGAGTTGTTGGAGTGTATGGCTTAATAACTTCCTCTCCTTGAGCATCTTGGCCCCTATGAAGAAGTTCATTATATTTATCACAACATCCATCAAAACGAATTCAAGACAAAACCCAAACCTATAATCTATAAATGAGTATCTTTCACAGCCATTTCATATAGGTCTTAGTGATATAGCAACTAGCAGAAACTTGAAAATTTGATCTAAAAGTGGAGTGATTGTCCAAACCTGCAACTGATGTGTTGTCCAATAGGAAGACCTAACACAGAGGTAGGAGTTGGGAGTTCAAAAATGAACTTGGCCACATTGTGACTAAGTTGTTGCTTCTTAACAAGCTTGAACTCCCTAAAGTTCTCTGGATCCAAACATCCTATCAACAAACAAATTACAAAATTGAATCAAAATCTTCAAGCAAATCAACTGAAATAAGTAAAACACACATAAAAAACCAAAAAGGCTCAATTTTTCATTTGCTGTGGGCTTATTCCCTTTCAAACAGATGAACTCAACACAAATCTCTGCGTAAATTCTCTAAGAACTCTATAATTTTGAAATGAGTCTTCTAAGAGAATAACCAATCAGTCAGCTAAACGCAATTGTAAATTGAAAAGACGAATTGATAAGTAATGACATTGAGATCCAACCTCTGCGTTTTTTGGAGGTTGAAACATAATAAGCAGCACCAGCACCGACGGCGACGAAAGCGACGAAGACACCCAAGAGGATCTGACGATCTAGAGTTCGGAGAAACTCGGCATCCATGTCGCCTTAACCCCGAATGAGAAGGGAGGAAAAAAGAATCAAAGAGCTAAACGAAAAGAAGAAAGAACATAAGAACAATAGCAAAATCAGTGCTTTGCTTTGGAGTGGTCTCTTTTCCTTGTAATCTCCGCCATTAAAACGAGGGAACGGGATCTGGTAGACCTACCCCCATCACGTTTTGGTAGTTGCCTCTTTTTCCAACATTTTTTTTACTCCATAATCAAATTTCATATTTTGACCCAAAATTAAAAACAAATTTATATTTTTGACCCAAAATTAAAAACAAATTTATATTTTTGACCCAAAATTAAAAACAAATTTATATTTTTGACCCATAAACAAATTTTATATTTGAGATTTGGAATTTGGGATACACTTATTCCAATATATTTCTTGTTTACATTCACTGTAAAATAATAAAAACTTAAAAAACAAAGAAGATTGAGATTTAAGTGATTAATGGTGATAGTGATCAGGTGGTGTTCGTACCAGTCTCAGCACGCTTCAAATACGAACGTTGTTTGAAATTTTTGACTGCACCGTTGTTTGGGTTGCCTACGTATCCGTTCGACGAAATCAAGTCAATTCGTAGTTCTGAGTATTAATGGGACATGTGTCAAGGAGGATGCGTGGGTTGAGGTCTTCGTTTATAATCCGATGGTGATCGGTAACTGGTCGCGCTCGTCGTTCATTTTAGAAGTGATAATTGTCGATCGTACGCTCGTCGATTGATCAGGATTGCTCTAGCTAAGTTGTGTTCGTCAATAGTATGTGCTGATTAAGGACTTCTATTGGTCGGCGTAAGGTGTTCATCGACGTATGTCACCACTAGGGTGTTAATACATTCATAGTTGTTGACGAGTTCGTGTTCGTCGATATGTCTATTTTATTTACGTTCGTCCGATATTTTGTTAATGCGTTCGTCGAATGCCTCACCACTTAGGGTGCTTAGGCTCGTCGATCGATGTGTATGTTTCCCGTTCGTCGTTAAATATTTTCGGTCCTTACGTTCGTCAATTGGTGGCAGGTTTTATATTAATGATATACTTACGTTCGTCGAAGAGATTTATCGAATTGCGTTCGTTGATCGTTTATTATGCTCGTCCGGTTTTTTCTATTCCAATTTTTTTTCCAGATTTCGAATCCCCTTTCTGTTGATCTAGGTTCCCCTTTTATAGTGGTTGAAAATGATGAGCAGGTGCTTTTCATTGACATGTGCCAGCCTGCATGTGTGCGTTGAAGAGCCGTGTGTTAGCACTGTTACACGCACCTGCTCGTCATCGCGTATGACTAGTCACCTGCTCGTCATCGTGTTCAGGTGGCGAGATACTGACCCAATTCACCTAATGGGTTCGAATTGGATGGGCCTTTCCTTCTCAATGGGCCCGTCAGATGGACTTTAAGCAGATTTGGGCCAAAATATTGGGCCGAATGTAAATGGACCGAATCTAATTGGACCCTACAGGTGGGGTCTCATCGTGTGAATTGTTATGCATTCGAGAAGATTTTGTTGATTCTTTGCTTAATCAGTGGCCTTATCACTTTGCTTATGTTTACAGTTTGGTCTCTATTCCTTTTTGTCAATGATGAGAAGAACAAGAATTAGCAGTTTAGTTTCAATACATTTCTGTTCTCTTATTTGTCTCTGTGGCAAATTGAATTGACTCAGAGTTTTATGTCAGTGAACCTGTTCTACATCAACACCAAATGCATTCCAATTTCTCGGCAAACTCTTCACTCCTTCCGATTATCATACTATCATGATCAGCACCGGCGACTACATCAACTTCCACCGCCGGAAAGTTGCTCTTCATGGCATCACAGCAATGTGAGGGAACGATTTTATCGCAGTCTCCATGCATCAAGTGAATTTTAGTGCCGGAATGTATTAGTGTTTTGAGATGTTCATCAGTGAATTTGGAACCACCACATATTACGTTATGCATACTATGCCATGCTGAGTGATGTGTGTGTCTTGTTATGTCCTTTATCTTCCAATGAATCTCCCTAATAAAGATCAAACCTTTTTATTGAAAAGATTTGATAATTTTAAACCTTAGCAATCACTCAAAACTGGTTTCAATGTTTTACCTTTTACCGGTACCTAGCTTGATTAGCCACTCCCATATCTTGTGATGCTTGCAGATAATGAAACAAACGCATCTACCTATATGTTCATACCAAGACATCACTGCGGTTCCAAACGCCAGCGGTGGCCACAACCGCTTTCCAGCGATTAGGGTCAAGACTGATTCTTCCACCGATGAAGGAAAGTACGGCTGAAATTGTAATCACAAACAAAAGTATAAGTTCACAAATCGAATTTCACCAGACTAGATTGAAAAGATAAGATTAGAAACAAGACTAATCTCTCACCGGTGCTACAATAGTAACCGATTTGACAATGTTGGAGTGTTTAGCAGCCAAAGCAAGAGCAATTAAACACCCCATTGAATGTGCAACCACATGGAATGAATCTAATTGATATGGCTTAATGACAGATCTCTCTATCGTCTCTACATGATCTCTCAATGTATAAAGATTATCTCTTGGCTTAGGACTTTCCCCAAATCCCAAAAGATCAACCGCAAAGAGCCTATAACGATCTTTCTTAATATGTTCGAACACAGTTTGTGTCCAAAAACATGATGAACCCATGAAACCATGTATGAATATTACATTCTCCGACGGTTGTGGAACAGAGTCCTCTGTTTTTACAACATGAACATCAAAATCAATTGTAAGCAAACATTAATCAGCTAATTTGTAATGCAACAGTAGGACATTTAACTTCAACAAGTAATATCAACATTAGTCAATAACTTAAATCAACCATGAAACATTGAACTCAAACTTAAGCAACATCATATATAGAAAGGTAGTTTCGAAATATTTTTTACCTCGAAAAATTGGATCTTTGACGACGACGTGAAGATTCCCGTCTTCGTTATTCGTCCACGAATTGCAAGATTTGCACCCACAATCTGACCATCTATTCACCGACTCATAAAGCTTAGATCTTCTGATTTTTCGGGAAAGGTTGAATATGAACTTTCTCGCGAATACCAGAGATCCCATTTCCCGGAAAATGTTTTTCCTCCGGAATAGAGTTTCGGAAAACTCATTTTTATCGGCGGTTTGAGGAGGAGCCGCTGTGCAGTAACAGCCGGTGGATTTTCCCTCCAATATCTGGTCAGCGAAGTCGTAAACAACGCAAAGAATCGCGTCGATAAGGTCGAAGAAGAAAAAGACGATGAAAGATACGGCGGTGTGAATGGCTTTCCCGAAATTTCTCGGGAAAGACATAAGAATCGGAGAGAATCTAGAGCGCCGTAGAAATTGAGATGAATGGTTAGGCCACGTCGAAAGAGAGAAGGTTTTTGAATTTATTAACAAAGTATAAGATCAGTGAGAGAGAGAGATTCATGCATTCTGACTGAACCTTATTCTTTAATGGACATGTTTATGGGTAAAAGCCCACAGATTTATCCGGCCCAATAGCGGGAAGCCTAGTTAAAATCACAAGTAATTGGCAAGTGTTGTTTTTGTTGTGACATGCAAATTAGAGAAGCCACAACGATTTCTATAGGATGCTTTAGATGGACAGTAGAGATTTAACCCATTTTTGTGTATAATTTCTAAAAGGAATATAAATAAGTTGAGTTAAATAAATATTTAAAAAGTTTCATAAGTTACTAGGCAAAAATTTTATGCTACAAGGTCATGTATCTTCTTTTCTGGAGAGATCAAACTCGTTGATCTGAGGATCTCTCCTATGTCGTTGAGATGCTAAACGCCGTTCCAATGGAGTCTTCCTCTTGCTGACAACAAACCTATTCACTCCTTTCCTCATCGGCATTATTGACGGGAAATCTTCATCCGGGATCTCACTCAGCTCTGATATGTTTTTGATCTCAGCCACTCGCTTAAACCATCTCTCTGCTTTTGCTTCCTCTGACATGTCCAACAAGTCAGGCTCCTTTACTAATGAACCCTCCAAGCTCTTTCCATTTCTAATCCTCCCCCGCATCGTTCCAGGATTGTTGCTCGATGGTTCTTTTGGTTTGTCTTCTACTACCGGAGAAGCGCTTTCTGTTGCGGGAGCTGGAATCGTATCCATAGTTTTCTTGGGCTGTTTCTCTTTGGCAAAATAGTCAGGTGGGAAAGGGACAAAGGGTACAAAGTCTGAATCTTGCGGTCTCTTGTATGTTGGATTAGTTAGTGAACGGTCTTTCTTCCTACTCACTATAAACCGATTTTCTCCTTTCCGAATTGGCATTTCATCAGATGAAATCTCTTGTGGTACCGTGCTTTCCAGATCTGACACGTTGTGCAGTTCAGTGACCCTCTTGAACCACCTTGCAGGCTCCTTTGATTTTTTATCATCCTTTTCAGGGTGATCTGTTTCATTCCTAGAGAGATTTGCATTTGACTGGTCCTCTTCATAGACATTTTGATTGTCACCTGAGACCCCATCCATGTGATTGCTGTCTGTCAGACCTATTTGTGTTTCTTCCTCATCGGGTTTTTTGGCAAACATATCTGAAGGTAGCGGCACGAATGGGACGAAATCAGTGTTTATCACCTGAGAAGAATCTAGGCTCCTTGAAGAGGGTGAAGAACCAAGAATTTCATTCAAGCTCCTATTTGGTTTACTTCCCAAAGCCTTACCGTTGTCCCCATTTGAGTTTATATTTATATCTGCACTGTTTTCAGCACTAGCCAACCTTCTTTCAATAGGTATCTTTCTCGTGCTAACAACAGATCTGTTCACTCCTTTCCTCAAGGGCATAATCTCTGGAAAATCTTTATCTGTATCAACATTGTTTGCATCAGAACCAACCTGTGCTACTTTACTAATCCATCTCTGTGCTTTCTCTTCATTTTCGACCAGTCTTCTCTCAAGTTCAGGATTAGTTGAATTACTGGAGTTAGCAGAATTGAGTGAGAAGTCCCTAGGTCGCTTGCAGTCACATCTTAAGCAAGCTACATTCCTCCCGTAATTATAAAAATCACATCTGGTGAGTGAAACAACCAAGAAAGAAAGGAAAAATAAGCTCATCATTGTTCATAGTGATCGTATTAAATACAAAGCAGCAAAAGAAAATTTTGGTCTTACTGGGGACACTCCCATTCGCTGCCAGTTAGCTGTCTCTTTGGTCTTGCTAGGTCACACTGGAAGCATTTGATATTTCTCGCAAAGTTCATGCCACTGCACCTGTTTTAGCAAATATCCATATCATATATAGATTCCCTAAACAACAACAAGATGATGAAATGACGACAATAACATCTTACTGACTTCTTCGCTCTAGAGATACAATCTTTCGATCACAATACTATCATATAGTTAGTTATATACTAATTCAAGCTCAGATCCTGAAGACTTTTTATGGTAAGTTATACATAGTCTTACAAACAGGCCAGAAGAGATTATATCAAAAGACTACTGAGAATCTAACAAGTTCATACCTAGAGCAGATCCAGTCACCTCGTTTCATCTCAATGTGTTTCTGAAAAGACCCGAGTGTTTGTCCATTTTTATCTGAAAACTGATTTTGCATTGTGCCTTGAACATTCGACTCAGGAGTACGGAAGCTCATATTTGCTATCTCACTCAAGAGGTTTCGAACCGCTGACTCCATAATCTCTTGGCTATGGTGCATACTCCGCTCAGAAGAAGCAACATCCACAACATAGCTCAAAAGAAGCCTCATCAAATCGACTGTACTCGCCTTATCCATATCTAATATCTAAAATGGAATACAAAAGATCCAAACATTTGAGGATCACCATTGAACTAAGGTTAGACATAATGTAGTAACTCATCAAAAACTAAAGCTTTTAGGCAGATGGAACCTACCTCACCAATCCCCTGACGACTTCTTAAGTAAAGGCTCATCTTTTTGAGTGAATCTGGACCTGTTTTAAATAAGATTGGCTTCCCATTCTCCACCACCACTTCCATGTCTCTCCTCGAAAGCATTCTAATAACATTAACATCCAGAAAAAGAGAAAACTAAGCATGGGAATCAAATCAAGGAGAAAATAAAACCCAATTGAAAAAAATTGCAGCTAGATTACTCAAGTAATTCTGGTCGATCATTAGCTAGAGCTAAGCAAGCGAGAGCTGGACGAAGGAGTTCATCTGGAAAACCGGGAAAGAATTCGTTTTCATAACCGGAAATTGACACAGAATCTGAGAAGTAACCAGCTTCGGAGAGAGATTGGAGTAACTCTGTCCATTCAGGCAACTGGTGGTGGTAAGAAGGAGCAAAATCGGTGGCGGAGACATGGGCTCGGTGAGTGTAGAATCGCCCGATTGGGAAATTGGGAATAATCGGCGGCAAAGGGACAAGTCGACAGAGAGAACGGCGATTGATAGAGCCAACAGAGGAAGGAGCAAAAGCCCGGCAGTGGAAACGGCGGAGATTTGTTAAACGGCTGATGTATAAGCCACGAAGGATGTAAAGAGGATGGGGAGGAGAAAAGAGAGAGAGGAGTTTGGTGGAGTTATTCATCGTCGCTCCTCCTCGACGGTGACCGTTATTAGGTTATTTCTCCGCTCGATGGAAGACAGAAGTTGGATAAAATGTCACCGATTTTTTTTTTGTTTTTTTCTTTTTCACCTAATATTATTGAATTGAAATTGTTAAGAGAGCTACAATAATTCATATAGAGAACAATGGCTACTCTCAATTTTATAATTAGAGAAAGAAGAGATTTTAACGATCCACAAGTCTACCAAGACAACTAAAGGAGTTCCGTACAACCAATTTTGAAAACGAGTTTCAAATCTATAAGTGATAATTTGAAAAAACAATGTCTGAATATATATTTCGGAAAATAAAAAATTTTATTCTTTGAACTTGTTCATGCCAACGATATTCCAATGAAATAGTAACCAAGAACCCATTCAAAAAAACAAAAATCGATAACTGCACCATACAATCCAATCAACCTAACATAAATTACCAAACATCCTAGGGGAAGAAGTTCCGAGTCTAGAAGCTCCAACTATTCCTAGATATGAAACTTCTAAGAAAAGAAGAGAAGCCTAACTTAATTCAACTAATCCACAAACTAACGAAGCCAAAGGTGGAAATTATCAAACCCCATTAAAGTGGGAGGGTTGAGTAAGAGCCATAACATCTGGCATATCCAAAAGTAACACGACAAAGGCATCATCTTCGGCACGGGAATTAGATTTGATGACAACATTTCAAAACATGTGGAAACAAACACCTTACCCAAGCGGCAAACTCCAAATCTGATGGCAAAGACGACAAACACGAGACTCAACGGATCAGAAAAAACTACTAGAGAACGCATCATGAGCCATCTGAAACCGTCCAGATTTTATTATTACAATATTTCTATAAAAAAACATATTATACATAGTAGCACATTATATAACAAAAAACAAAGTAAAAAAGCTATTGACAAGAAATTTTGTGGTCAAGTGGTAGGAAGTAGGCGTAAGACTTTAAAGAGTTTGGTAAACCGTAAGATTTATCTAGGAAAATTGTGAGAATAAAATAAAATAAGGAGAAAGGAGAAGAGAGAGCAGGAAGGAGATTCAGAAGAAGAGAGTGAAGAAGAAGAGAGAATGAGAGATAGGCAGCTGAAAAGAAGATGGTTTTGTTAATTTATTAATTGCATAAGGATTCACAACTTTAGGTTTTCGCTCTTATAGCCTTACATCACTTAAAATGACAACATATTAAATAAAAGACCATCTCCTTATTTATAAAACTGAGTCTAGATGGAAGACTCTATTTCCTTCAGCATGTCTTCAATCTTAGCCACTTTTGGCTTCAATCTTCTTCTTGTTTGTTCTCTGCTTTCTCATGAATATTCTGAGAGGTATGCCAAGTTTATCAATACTTTCTCGTAAAAGACTCACCTTATCCTCAAGGCGGCATGATAGAAAATGATTTCAGAACAGCCACTAATTCCCAAGAAGTTTCACTGTTAGGTAATTGTTGCCCTCGAATCACAGCCTTTGAACTTACAGCCTGAGTTCTTATTTTGTTTGCTAATTCTGATTCTGGCTTAGCCTCTCGTCTCATTGCTGAAATAAGTTAAGCTGGTGCAATTTCTTGTATGATTGTCGATACTACCTTGCTTGCTGACCAATAAACCTTTTTTGCTATGCGCTTGTAAGTTTTAACCAACTCTCCATGACCACCAATTTCACTTGAATGGAGCTGCTTTAGAAGGCTTAGAATGAAGGGAGATCCTCTTGGTATTTCTAACCCACCAGCGTTCAACAGCATGTTCTCTTTTGACTGAAAATCAAATTGATCAATGGTACCTTCTAGGAGCTTGGCGACCAAACTCTTGCTCTCATCATCTAATATCTTCTGTTTTAACAAATGTCGATTTTCTGTCACCAAAATCCATTTACCCTTATGCTTGAATTTCAATCCAGTTAACCTTAGTCTCTCCCAACTTAGCTAACCAAGCATAACCCATTACTACATCAATCGGACCTAACATAAAACACTGGAAGTTTTTGATTATGTCTACTCCAGGAAGATTCAGTGTCACACCCACATATTTACCTTGACCCTTAACTACCTTTCCATCTCCCACGGAGACACAGAAAGGTTTGGTGTCTGTCTTTTTTAGCCCTATGACTTGAATCAATTCATGAGCTATAAAATTGATAGTCGCTCCAGAATCTATTAAAATAATCACCTCCACATTTGCAATTTTTTTTTGTATGAATGTTAAATTTTATTCAACAAAAAAAACTAATATTGTTTACATTATGAACAATCCTCCCGTACACCCAGACAGGACCTTATTATATTTGTAAGAACAAGCAGAAATAATCAATGAAGAGAAAGTTTTGTGGATAACCATGTATGCATAGCCGCTGAGAATTTGCCACTATTGAGGTCTCGGTTCGTATTAATGTTGTTTCTAATCGTCTTATCAATGATCCTGCATAAAATCAGAGGTATAATAGATGGCTGCCCATGTAATCTTCCATTGCGCTCTCTCCAAACATGATAAATAGTAGTTTGAAGTGCATAACAAGCAAGGAAGTATCTAGTCTTGTCTGATTGTAGGCTAAGCATAGCCGTCTCCAATGCAGCCCATGTAGAAGTAGACACCGAGCCAAGTAAGGTTCCGATTGTCTTGTGCCAAATGTGCTTTGAAAATCTACACTCAAAAATAAGTGATTCCCAGATTCGTCATCTCGGTTACATAAAATACACCTTGAAAGTGTGGCTGCATTCCATTGCTTCATTCGATCCCTTGTTGATAATCTATCCTGAAATGCAAGCCAAGTACAAAAGGAAAATTTTGGTGTGGCATATGAAAACCATATAAGTTTTGGCCACACCAAAGTCAATCGTTGTTCTCTTGAATGCAACCAAGTGTATTTTGATGTAAATCGGTTTTTATACTTTGTACCTGAGTTCCTCCACATGACCAAATCCGTGGCATTCATGTTCAAGTATCTGGAGTTGAGGTAGCTCCTAGTTCTTCGATTTTGAAAGACTTGATAAAACGTTCAATTCTTAGTAATTCCAAAATCTATGATCCCTCTGATGCCAAAAACATCATAAAGAGAGCCAAAATCAGACCAGTTAACAAACCAAAATGAGATTAACTTACCATTCCCAATTTTGAAACGATACAGCTTTTTTGCTTCATTACGATGTTTAAGAATCTGCTTCCAAATCCATGAACCCGAGCTAGTTGTACCACTAATGGACCAGAACGTGCTAGCACAAAGAGACTCCCAAATCCATGAAACCCACAACAACGGTTGGCGGGAAATGATGTGCCAAATCAGCTTCAAATAGAACACCTTTGACGTTTCTTGTAAATTCCTAATCCCCAAACCACCTTCATGAATCGGAGAACACACATCGGACCATGTAATTTTTGCTTTTTTAGAAGACAAAGCAGGACCAGACCATAAGAAGGTCGAACATATCTGATCCACTTCTTGAATGCACTTCTTTGGAAGACAATAGGCTGCCATCCAGAAGTTTGTTATACCCACAAGGACTGACTTAATCAATTGCAACCTTCCTGGATACGAAAGATAACGAGCTGTCCAAGAACTGACTTTCTCTTTCAAGTGAGTGATCAAAGGCCGACATTTCGCTAGAGAGAGCTTCCGAGTTACAAGTGGGAGACCCAAGTACTTGACAGGAAAGGACCCCTCTGCGAGTCGAAATGATTCTAGAATCCGATCCTTTTTTAACGTAGATAACCCAACCATATAGACTGTGAACTTCTCCAAACTTATTCTCAAACCCGATGTTGTAGCAAATGTGTCAAATGTATCAATGATACCATTCATCGAATGATGAGTTCCATCTGAAAACACAAGAATGTCATCAGCAAAACAAAGATGTGTAATCCTAAGATTTCTACATCGAGGATGATAACCAATCCGACCCGCTGCAGCAGCAACATCTAACATATTTGATAACACATTCATGCAAATAACAAAGAGATAAGGTGAGAGAGAACAACCCTGACGCAAACCGCGATTACTAGAAAAGTAACCCGATAATTCCCTGTATATTGGCACCGAGAATGAAGCTGATGATACACATATCATGATCCAATGGATAAAGGAAGCAGGTACGTCCATTGCTGTAAGAGTATCACGCAAAAACCGCCATTGTACTGTGTCAAAATCCTTCGATATGTCAATCTTTCTGGTACTTCTTTTCGTGATAGATTCCTTATGATAATCCTTGATGATCTCGGTGGCCATCAATACATTTTCCATGAGAAGTCTCCTTTGAACAAATGCTGATTGGTTCCTAACAATCAAACGAGGAAGTATTAGTTTCAAACGATTTGCTAAAATCTTGGATATTACCTTGTAAAGAACGTTGCAGCAAGAAATCGGTCTAAAATCACGCATTTCAGTCACTTTGTCCTTCTTGGGGATTAATGCCAATATAGTTGAGTTAACTCCTTTTGGAAGAAACCCGAACTTAAAGAATGATTGCACCGCCACTGTAAAATCAGCACCTATGACCGACCAAGTTGATATGAAAAACTCAGGAGTATAACCGTCTGGACCCGGTGACTTATTTTTTCGCATTCGGAACAGTGCTTGCTTAATCTTTTCATCAGATACCTCCATCATCAAACCCATCTTATCCTCTTTAGAACATTGAAACCTAACCAACGTCACAATATTTGAAACCGATGGTTCAACCAAATCCATAGGAGATGTTGTCGAAAATTCCTCAAAAAACATGATTGCTTCCCTCTTGATATCCTGAGCATTAGTCAAAACGTTTCCATGGCTATCTTGAATCTCTTTAACCGAGTTCATGAGTTGTCTTTGTTTAGCAACCTTCTGAAAGTATGCATTATTTTTATCCCCAACTTTTAGCCAATGAATCTTAGACTTTTGACGAAGATACTGCTCCTCAATTCTTTAAACTGATTCCCAAGCTTGGTGAGCACCAAGTTCATCCTCAAGTGTCTGGTCCGAGTGAATGGTATGATTGATCTCTTGAGTTCTACACATCTCCTCATAAGCTTCCTTAGCCCGCTGTTGAATATGCCCTACATATTGCTGTCCAAGCTGCCGTATAATCGGTTTCAACGCTTCACATTTGCAATTTACCCAGCATTCTCATCAATTTTTCTGCCAAAGTACGAGCTATTGACAACAACTTATAGTGTTCCAACTTTGGTTTATCTTGAACTGCTTCTTGTATTGTCTTATCTGCCATTTCTGCTTCACTCGTTTCGTTCCTACAACATCCTCAACTTCCATGTCCCAAAACCTCTGATTAGAGCGACACTTGTGACCCGAATACCATCTTTCCCCGCAATGATGACACGAGTTAACCACTCTACCCTGATTCTTTGCCACCTTTTTGCTATCTCTATTATCATCTGCTGGGTCGCGGAAAGGAACAGTTGCATTGTTTTAGTTAGGCTACTTGTAAGATGGTCTCAGTGAAGCTTGGACAGGTGCATGTAATGCCTTATAGTTGTTTCTCTGTCCCCAAGAATTAGTCTCAGCCTCTTGATTTTCCACTATTTTCGATAACTTAAACATGTGCTTAAGTTAATGAGACAACACCTCACAACTGGATCCCTCATCTCTTTCTTTAACTCTCCTAGATACATTTCTTCCAACGCTGTTACAAGAATTTCGGGAAGATCAAAGCAGAGGGATTCAAATTCTTCCTTGTATCCACTCACATTCCCGTTTGCCTCAAACGATATAGCAATCCAAAAGTGCATATTTGGGTTTGTATCTGGTCATGAAAAGCTCTTTAAACACAAACCAACACCTGATCTCCTCTTTATCCTCAACCATTTTTAACCAATTAATTGCACTCCCAATCATACACTGATAAACTACACTCAACTTATCCCTTTTTGCCACTTGATGATTCTCAAAATACCTCTCCATTCTATAAACCCACTCATCAGCATCTTGTCCTTAATACACCGGCAAATCTAATTTCTGAGTGCAAATATCCATTGTAGAGGCTGAAGAACTTACTTTGTGGCCATCGAACTTCTGGAAAGAAGAGGAACCCTGATGTCTGTGATGTGGAACGGAAAGAGGAGGCAAAAGAAGTATCCCGTCTACTAGATGTTTCTTCGGTGGTGGAGAATAATCCATCAGAGCTTTGCATGGGTCTTTCACACCAACTCGGACATAAGAAGAAAATGTATCCTCCACTTTCTTGCTTTCTACAGCTTTCATTCTCTTAGTCAACATCGCAAGAGTATCTCTCAGGAGCTTACAGTCTTCTTCGTGGTTTTGTCGAATCATCCCCAGCTACGACTCAACATTGAAAGAAGTATCTGCTGTATCTGGTTGTTGTGCCAAGAATCGAAGGCTCTGATGCCAATGATAAACCCTGAGGTTTATCTAAGAATATTGTGAGAAGAAAGTAAAATAAGGAGAATGGAGAAGAGAGGGAAGAAGAAGATTCAGAAGAATAGAGGAAGAAGAGAGTGAAGAAAAAGAAGAATTGAAAAGGAGAGGGAAACTGCTGAGAAGAAGATTGTTTTGTTAGTTTATTAATTGCATAAAGATTCACAACATTACGATTTGGCTTTTATAGCTTTACATCACTTAAAACGACAACGTACTAAATAAAAGACTATCTCCTTATTTATAAAACTAAGTCTAGATGGAAGACTCTATTTCTTTCAGCGTGTCTTCAACCTTAGCCACTTGTGGCTTCAGTATTCTTCTTGCTTCTTCTCTGCTTTCTCATGAATACTATGCAATGTATTTCTGGTCTATCAGAGTTTGTAGGTTCAATTCCCATGTTATGCATAACGAAAACATATTTTTCTAGTCATCCATACACAGGTGTGTGCCCATGCTTTCGGTCCATTTGAATACACAGAAGTGAGGGACTATATGTGGATTGCTCCACCCCTAGGAAAATAGTTCAAACCCTTCCCATAAGGCTCCAGATATTCTGAGTTATAAACAAAAAAAAATTAAAGTCGTTAACATTCAGAAAAACAAAAACAAGCGACAATCGGGACTATAGTCTTGAAACATGCGCTTGATGAAAGACATATCATTATCGCTACAAGAAAACTGTCATTTTGCGATGGCAGAGACCGTTGCAACGGAGTCGCAGAGGAAGGCCTCGCGATGGAGTCGCAGTAACTTAACTCGCAAGTGAGTCGCAGACGTGCTCCTCCCAACCGAGTCGCAAACCTGCGACGGACACGGGCCTTCCACATACATCGCAGGTTTGCGACTCGGTTAGGAGGAGCATGTTTGTGACTCACTTGCGAGTTAAGTTACTGCGACTCCATTGCGAGGTATTCCTCTGCGACTCCGTTGCGACGCTGTGTATGCGACTCACTTGCGAGGCGTTTATCTGCGACTCTGTTGCGAGTCCTCGGTTTGCGACACATCTGCGAGGCGTTGACCTGCGGCATCTTTGCGACGTTCTATTTTTATATAATATATTTTATTTAATTTAAAATTCGGTTAAATTATATATATTTTAAAAAAATATTATACAAAATTTGTTTTTAATTTTACAAAAATTAAAACCAAAAATCGTCTCAGATATCCTGGTTTTGAACCGGATCCTGCTCCGGGGTCGGGTTTGCGTTTCTTGAACTTGATCCGGGCTCATCGTGTTGCTGCTCGTTCAACGAAGCAGCTAAGACTGGGTCTTTTGCAGCTAAATTATTGAAGAATTTTGTGAACTGCCCGATGTTTTGCTGCAGGGACGAGATAACCTGCTCTTGCGCCTGAACCTTAGTCTCTAACTCTGCCACTTTCGAAGAATCGGCAGAGGGTTAAGACTGCGAGTCCTGCGACCATGTGCTCTGCTCGACATACGAGCCAAGCTAGCGACCGGTCCTGAAGAGTCTCCACTTTTTACAGGGAGCAACCTGAAAAGAAAAAAACAATTATTAAGTCATTTGAAACAGATCTGATGCTCTTGTCACCGCAATCCTAGGTCAGCTGTTGTATCTTCGCAGTGACCTCGTTGTAGATCTGCTTGGCCTTTTGTCGATGAAAACTCTGGCCTTGTTATGTTACGTCTGGTAGAGTGTCTCTACCAGATTTGGGTGAGGATCCCCCATTTCTTCTTGCTGAAATGTTTTTAAAAAAAATTATTAATAATAAAATAAGTAAAGTATTGTGTAAATTAATTGACGAAATGTAATACCACCTTGCGGGGTCGGGCCTGGAAAGACGTTTGGGACTTGGTTTGGGACTTGCGTAAAATTGGCATGTGGCTCCGTGAAATCTTTGGAAGAGATTTCATGAATAACAGTCGCCAATTTTTTATCATCGTTGAACCTACAATATAAAAAAAAATTATTTTAAGTATGAATGACAAAATTAAAATTTACAATAATAAGGTGTTAGGACATACCAAAGTGTTCCCGACGGACGCCTGGGGGGAGAGTGTGTAGAAAGAAGTGGTCCGCATCAGCCAATATGTCTTCTACAGACATCCCGGCAGCAACGCCGGGCGGTAATGGCTGGTAAGCTTGGGGTGGAGGAGGTGCGGACTCTGTGTCCCATACCGGAGTGTAGCCTGGCTGAGAGCCGAAACTACATCACAAGGTCTACGAGACAGAGCGAGTGGCTGGAGAACGGGTGGGCTGTGACATTCCCTCCCCATAAGGTGGTTGGGAATGCGAGCCGGGAGGGGTCGGAGGGTGAGATCCCCTGTCATCAGTAAGGTATCTAGTATACGCGTTTTGACGTCCTGACATCTTGAAATCGTGAGGATTTAGATGTATAGAATCGTTGTTAGGAATTTTTGACACGAGTAATTTATATAGTTGTAACTACAATTAAACATTAAAAATTATGAAAACTTCAAAAAACGAAATGTATTTAAGATTCAATTAATAATTGGAAATTACGAAATGTTATAAGTGTTTTACACATTCTAAATTGTCTAGATTGTTTGTAAAATTATGTAATCATTTATATTAGTTTGTGATAATATTTTTGTTTTAATAAATTATATTTGTAAAATAAAAAAATATTTTTAAAATAATTATGAAATTAAAAAAATTCTTAAAGAATATTTTAAACTTTTTACTATATTAATGAAAACCTAATTATGGTTTAAAATCTTTTTTTAAATTATAAAAAAATAGAAAAACGTTTTAAAAATATCAAAAAAATATAAAAACCTTTAAAAAATATTTTTAAAGTTACTAAAAACATTAAAACGTTTTGTAAAAATCAAAATCTAATTTTAAAATTCAAAAGAATTGTTGAAATGGTTTGAAAATTAATAAAAACATAGAAAATGGTTTCAATTTTTTTAGAAAATTATCAAAAAACAGAAAAACGTTTTAAATATATCAAAAAATATGAAAACGTTTTTTTAAAAATTCTATACAAATTACCAAAACGTTTTAGATAATACAAAATATTTTAAAAAATAGTTTTAAAATTAGAAAAACGCATTAAAACAGTTGTAAAATTCTACAAAAAATTTTGGAAACGTTTTCTAAATTAATAATGTTTAATATAATATAAAACGTTATTGTAAATTATATAAAAAATATCAAAAATCAAAAAACGTTTCAAATGGTTTAACTATACAAATCCAAAACCTAAACTAAGTTCCAATAGCCTCTAATCAAGCATATCCATGTTCCAATCCAAGAAATCTATGTTACATTCCTATAGATCTACGAATTTGAGTTTGAGAGGACTTACCTTTGTTGTTGGACCGAGGGAAGGTGAAGCGGAGAAGAGGAGTTCACGGGAGGAGACGAGATGGAGAGGAAGGCAAGACGAGAAGAGAAGGAGAGAAACAATGGAGGCTCAGCCGGAGAGAAACAATGGAGGAGAAGAGGCAGCCGCGTGAAGGAGAAGAAGTAGCCACGTGAAGGAGAAGAGGAAGAGAAAGAATAGAAAGAAAAGAAGAAGAGGCGGTTTGGGTTTTTACTTAAAACCCGAACCTTGCGACGCCCCTGCGACGTCGTATTAAGTAGATGTCGCAAGGGCCTCGCAATATTGCGATTCCCTTGCGACGCAACTAGGGTTTCATGTACCCTATAGCGAGGCTATTGCGACATCCACTTAATATGTTGTCGCAGTGGCCTCGCAGATAATTAAACCAAAACACTTAGCCGATATACCCCAATATTACCGTAAAAACATAAGCCGACACCTTGGACACAATAACAAATATCAATACGAGAGACCGAGAATACATCGTCAATCATTCACCAAGTGAATGCGGTATGTCTAAGTCTAAACAAAACCGAAAACATTTCAATGTGATTGTAAACACTTATATAAAATTGTCGGTTTAGTTTAACCTTATTTGTACCGCATTCAATAATTGAATGAGCGACGATGTAATAATTCTCGGACACTTTTTATGATCTTTGATACGGTGTGAAGGATGTCGGTTAACGTTTTTACGGTAAGTTTGGGGTTTAGGGTTTCGCTTTGTGGTGGATTCATCTTTTACGAGGCAACTGCGACTTCTCGCAACTTGCGACTCACTTGCGATATTTAATGAGGTTACGTCGCAAGTGAGACGCAATTTGCAAGACCACTGCGACATCATGTCACCAGAAGTCGCAGTTGCCTCACATAAGATGAATCCACCACAATGCGAAACCCTAAACCCCAAACTTACTGTAAAAACGTTAACCAACATCCTTCACACCGTATCAAAGATCATAACAAGTGTCCGAGAATTAATACATCGTCGCTCATTCATTTATTGAATGCGGTACAAATAAGGTTAAACTAAACCGACAATTTTATATAAGTGTTTACAATCACATTGAAATATTTTTGGTTTTGTTTAAACTTAGACGTACCACATTCACTTGGTTAATAATTGACGATGTATTCTCGATCTCTCTTATTGATCTTTGTTACTATGTCCAGGGTGTCGGCTTATGTTTTTACGGTAATGTTGGTCTAATTATCTGCGAGGCCACTGCGACGGCGTATTAAGTGGGTGTCGTAATGGCCTCGCAATAGGGTACATGAACTGAGTATATTGCAAGGCTTCTGCGACGTACAGACCCTCTACATCCCAAGGGACTCACAATGTTATGTTTAAAAAAAAAACAAAATATAAAGTACATATACGATACAACAAAATATAAAGTACAACAACATTTAGTTATTTTCATTATCGGACTTTTCGTCTTCGTCCGTCTCTTCGAACTCGTTAATGTCCGCATTTTCATGTCCTTCATCGATGATGTCTTCTACTTCTATTTGAGAATGCATGATATCATCCACGGATTCCAGAGCTATAGAAACATATGCCGCTCTTTCTTGTTGCATTACCACATCGTTGATTTCCCCCACAATACGACCTATCAGATTCACTTTTATCACAAATAACCATATCTCGTGTCTTTGCTTTACACGAGGATATGGAATAAAACACACTTGTTCTTCTTGACATGCTAGAATGAAAGGGTCAAACTTCGAATAAGTTTAGCTTGCATTTACATCGGTTATCTCTAACTGGTTAGTACGCACTCCTCGACCAGCCATTGTACTATACCAATGTCATTGGAATAAAATGCATCTCAGTCCGAGAACTCCTGGAAATGTGACTTCGACAATTTTGTTCAAAACCCCATAGAAGTCGGTTTCACCAGGTACGTGGATTCCAAAATTTGCTGTTGATTTATTTAAACCATGGTCGTAAGTATGGAAAGTATACCCACGCGTTAAATACATTGGTGTTGTCACGATCCTTGCAATTGGTTCATCAACAAGCTCATGTAGCCATAACGGTAAAGGTTTCCCTACACATCCATTCTTGACCTACAAAATACATACATATATATATATATATATTAATTACAACATTATTTGGTTCTATATAACATTTTTAGTAAATATCTGCAATTATGTTACTTATGTAGTATTTCAACCATCCAGTAAAATCGCGTTCTTTGTAGGTATCATATTTTGTCTCACTTAGCGCGGGGAATGCTTCGCGTATCTGTCTGTCGAATTCACTGCAAATTCAAGTTGATATTATTTTACTAAACTATATATAATAAGTTGATATATATATATATATATACCTCTCAAATGGTACTACATCTTCGCAATTCCTCAGTATATCGTAATGGGTTGCACGATTGTACGAGTGACTTTCCCAGTACTATTCCCTTATTTTCCCAGCAAGTCTTCCAATCTGAGTGAAGATATCAGGAACTGCTATGGCATAGGATGGTGCAACCCCTCCGTCATCATATCGTCCTACCTGTGTTCTTTTGGTTTTGACGTTAGGACTAAACTAATATGAAGTGAAATGAGATGTTTCCTCTGTCAAACATCCTGCACCGATCGAGCCTTCTATTTTTGCTTGATTTTTGACTTTTCTTTTTAGATGTCCCATGAATTGCTCGAACGGGTACATCCATCGAAATTGTACAGGAACACCAAGAGCTGCTTCATGAGGTAGATGAATTGGAAGATGTTCCATCACGTCAAAAAAGGAGGGTGGAAAGATTTTTTCCAAGTTACAGAGCAACACTGGGATATTTGTTTGTAATTGCGCAATGTCATCCTCCGTTAGTGTTCGTGTACATAAATCCCTGAAAAAATGCTCTTATTCATACATGTTGGAACTAATTTATTTAACAAATTTTATGTTTTACTTAAGTGTACAAATTTAAATCCAAGTACCATACGTACTAACCTGCAATTGCTTCGTGGACAACTGTGGGTAAAAACTTAAGTAGTACAAACGGCAGTAGTCTCTGCATGAAAACATGGCAATCATGACTCTTCATACCAGAGATTTTTTCCCTTGCTCGATACAGCGGGAGAACTTAGACATGTAGCCATCATGAAACTTTACGTCTTCAGAAATACATTTAAATAATGCTTGCCTCGCTTCTCCAGTCAACCGAAATATGGGAATTAGTTGTTTCCCATCCCGTGTAATATGTAATTCGCTTCTCGAACATATTTCAGCTATGTCCAACCTTGATTTCAAATTGTCTTTACTCTTTCCCTGCACATTCAAAATCGTGTTCATGATGTTATCGAAAAAGTTTTTAACGATGTGCATCGGATCAAGGTTGTGCCGTAGTAAGAGATCTTTCCAATATGGGAGTTCCCAAAAGATACTCTTTTTGTGCCAGCTATGAGATTCTGTATATTCGTCAGACATGTTTGCTGGAGTGGGCCAATTGCCCCCTCGTTTACATGTTCCCTCAGCACCATAATAATTAATCTGCTTTAAGATATCATCCCCTGACATGTGTGTTGGAGGAGGGATGCACACAACCTTGTTCTTCTTGAACGATTTCTTGTTCCTACGGTAAGGGTGGTGCATAAAGAGGAACCGACGATGACAATTAAACCAACAAGATTTCTTACCATGCTTTAATTGAAATGTATCTGACTATTCCATACAATATGGACAAGATAGCCTACCATGTTTAGTCCACCCAGATAACATTCCGTACGCAGGGAAATCACTTATCGTCCACAACAAAACAACATGCATCTTGAAATTCTTCTGCTGCGAGAAATCATATGTTCTGACACCTCTATACCATAAATGTTTCAGCTCTTGAATCAAAGATTGCAGGAAAACATCAAGAGATCGTCTCGGATGGGTAGGACTTGACACTAGAATGGTCATAAACAAGAATTCGCTTTGCATACACATATCTGGTAGAAGATTGTATGGAGTCAAGATGACTGGCCATAAAGAATATTGTCTCCCCGACAAACCAAATGGACTAAATCCATTTGTGCATAAGTCAGAATGTACCGTCTGAAAGTGCTTCCAGGCTTTTGCATCTGACGGATGTTTAACTCCTCATCATTTGCTATGTGTTCTGCGTGCCATCTCATTGCCGTTGATGTCCTTTCTGATTGGTATAGTCGTTTCAATCTATCAGTGATTGGCAAAAACCACATACGTTTGTATGGGACACAATTCCTTCCACCTGTAGCTCGATATTTCGGCTTCCCGCAAAAACGACATTCCTGCAACTTATCATCGTCTTTCTAGAAAATCATGCAATTGTCAATGCAAACATCAATCGTTTCTGATGGTAACCCGAGACCTGCAACTAACTTCTGCATTTCATAATAACTCTCAACATAATTATTATCTGCTGGCAAATACTCTTTAAACGCATCCACTAATTGATTCATACTTCTCTCGGTTATGTTTCCTTCACTTTTAATAGACATCAACCTAGATGCTAATGACAGTTTAGATAGACCTTCTCTACATCCCTCGTAGATAGGTTGATTAGCAGCATCAAGCATATCATAGAACTGTTGCGCTTCTGCATTAGGTTCTTCAATAGTATTTTCACTACCACCTAGAATGGACTCATGATATGCATCTGTAACCATATCATGATATCTATTACTTTGCAAATGCTCATAACTTTCAAACATATTATCGCCATAATTGCAATTAGCATTTTCAACAGGTTGATCATCAACACCCACTCCCATACTACTACTCCCGGCACTGAGGCTATACCCCTCCCCATATGAAAACCACACATAATAATTCGAAGTAAATCCTCTATTATATACATGCCGTTTCACCATATCAACATTCAAATATTTGGTGTTCCCACACTTAACAGATGGACAAAAGATGTTACTGTCATTCAGAGTACATGAGTTATTAGCTGTTTGGTTTATGAATCCTCGTAATCCATCTCGAAACTCTTTCGTCACTTTTCCCGTCTCCAGGTCTTTCAGATTATACATCTATCGCCATACTTTGAACACTTCATGTTCATACGTCATTTTCTTAAATTAAAAAAAAAAATTCAAATTTTTTCCCCCTCTATCTTTCTCCACGAATTCTTTCTCTCTCTAAGATTTGGTGTGAAAACACAATGACATTGTGGGCTATTTATAGAGAAAAGGGGAAAATTTGCTATGTATTTGCGATGTAGGAAAAAAACATGGCAAACACATCGCAAACACCTCGCAAAATTACTATGGAAATCAAGCATCGCAAAAACATCGCTAGTTTACTACGTAGTTGCGATGGCAGAATGTGAATCGCAAACACATTCCAAACACATCGCAACCGCGTCGTAATATTGCGAGACTTATATACGTCGTAATATTGCGACGTGGTTGCGAGTTTTCAGAATACGTCGCAAAAGTGTTGCAAAATTGCGACAACATTTTGCCATCGCAAAAAGATGTCGCAAATTGAGTATTTTCTTGTAGTGTATCTTCGATCATCTTTAATGATTGAACGCAGCCAAAGTGACCCTCCTGCAGCGAGATAAGAGTTGAAGCAATAATCTTTCCTTGCGCTTGTAGCGATCATCCTTGCTGCTTTGTTAACTTGTGCATTCGACAAACATATTTCACAAACTTGAAACTCTAACATAGTTTTATAAAGAGGCCTAGATATGTTCAATATCTTGGACAATCTTGCGGTTTTTTATTGCTTCAAAAAGTGGACCACTCTCCAGCCATATCTCTACTTTATCGAGGTGGAAATCCCTTAAACTTTGTAAAGGCCACAAGCTGCTTTGAAAATATGCCATAGTTTTGTTTTCAATTAGGAGTATCACATCTCTTGTGTGGTACAAGACATGTCCATTGTGATCTCTAATGAACCACGCCATTTGAGATAGCTAGTTTAGGTTCAATCAAGATACATGTATATAGGTTTTCAACAGATTTGTACCTGGTTTACACTAACGGATAACAATTTTCGATGATCCCCTTTAGAGCTGGGAAGTGGTCTTCTGACCCGCGGGGCCCGCGGGCTTTAACCCGCGTGGGGCGGGTTTGGGTTTTTAAATTGAGGACCACATTTTGGCGGGTCTGGTAGGGCGGGGTCCAAATTGTTTTGGGCTAAGTGGTCCAAACCCGCGGGTTATGCGGGTACCCGCGGGTCAAGAAAACTTCATGTAGTTTCCTAAAGAAAAACTTGAACATCGTGTCATTTTGATGAAAAAAACAGCGTGTTGTTAGATAACACGATGAGTTTTGGATTTGGGGAAAAGAAACCCTAAATCCCTAAATTCATTTGACTTCTTCTCTTCTCTCGTTCTCGACATCTGCTCTTTTCCATATCGATCTCGGTTATCAATCTCGAGTTGTTGAGTCTCTCTCATCTTGATCGACATCTCGTCTCTCTACCTAGTACCATCTCGATCTTGAATCGATCTCGGCTGAGGTTTTGGCTGAAGCAAAGGAAATCCACTCCGTTGCGACATTCGTAAGTTTTCATTTCTTTTGTACTCGTAAGTCTTAATCGAAGAGATTGGTTAGGGTGTTTAATGATATTGTTTCTGTGACTGTTTTAGATATCGGAGGACGACGAAGCCTCGAGACGAAGAAGCCTCAGGTAATTCCAACATTAGGTAAGGTTTATGTGACCTAAGTTCGAGTACAATTTGTTCTACTTCTAATTTATGAATTTGATATTCGTAAACAACAAGCTTATGGTGAATTTTCCTCAACTTGTTTGTTTATCTGCTTCCTTGTTTGCTTTGTGATTGTTTGCTTGCTTACATGTTTGGCTTTGTTTACTTGCTTCTTTGATTCTTTTGCTATTTGCTTTGTACATTGTTTCATTGACGTATTAGTAATAAATTGCAGAGGTTTACTTAGTTTATAGAGGTTTACTTTATATTGTTAACTTCTATTGAAATTATTTGTCTCTAGTTTTATACTCTCATTGGCTTTTATTTGTATCATGTTATGTAATTGTACTTAAGCTTGATTGAACATGAGGACTTGTAAGCTTTTGGATACAATGAACAACAATAGGTTCGTATTCTCATGTTTCTTTGTTTTTTAACATATTAATCTTCTGTAATTATTGCAAGTATTATATTTTTGTTTTGTTTTGTCACATATATGTTTTTGCTGCTATGTTTTGTGTGTAATTTATGTATAGTCTTTTGCTACTGCTATGTTCTATATAATTTAAGTTATAGTCTTTTGTTACTGCTATCTTTTGTGTTTATTTTAGTTTATTAGTCTTTTGCTACTGCTATCTTTTGTGTCTATTTTAGTTTTTAGTGTATGTTCAAAGGTTTAATTCTTCATTGTTAATTTGTTATTCTCTACAGGTTTTCCCATTTCCAGCAGGAACTTACAGTGTCTTCTACTCTTCTTTCGGCTTGATTCATTCCAGTAGCAAGGTATTTTAGTAAAGGTTTATCTTAGCTGTAATGTGTCTTGCCTATTTCCGAGATTTTTGATTTTGTTTTCATTATTTCTCTAGTATTTCTAATCGATGAAATTTGCTATCTTCAGTAATTGAAACTATTAGACCCTCTCTTCTTGTGTTTAATCTGTGAATTACTCATATATCTTATTCAATTTGATTAGTCAATCACTTTGGCTCTGTGGAAGTAGTTGGTGACTTTGGTTTGGTATATCTTATTCAATAAGTAGATGCTTCATTTAATCTCTTATTGTTGGTTACTTTGGTTTGTGTTTGTGTTTCTTTGTTTGATGGATCGCATTCTGCACACTTTTTTGTGCCTTCAGTTCGATCCCGATTGATTATATATTGATGTCAAACTTAAATACTGAGGGATTCAACTAAGTTTTATACAAATTCAACTCTTTTCAGTGATATATGTGTGTTTACTTGATACACTGTGTTCCATGTGATGATTGATGAGATATTAATGTGCTTTGAACTGAAAGTTCCTTCTCTAATCTGCAGTTTGCATAGTCAATGGCATCATTCGAGTCTCAGTCCGACAGAGGACAACAACCAGACTGTCCTACATCCCAAGAGTCTCCCTTACCAGCTGATTGGGGGGAAGAAGAAAGCGACCCTAAGAGAAAAAGGCCAAAAAAGAAGACATCACCAGTTTGGGAGAACTTTGTAGTAATCACTAAGGTACACAATGGAATTAACGAACTTAGGGCTCAGTGTAAGCATTGTTTGAAAGATTATGCATATGATTCTCATAAGCAAGGAACTGCTTCATATGCTAGACACTCATTAGCTTGCATTAGAACGCCTAGGCCTATGAATGCTGGTGAGATGATGGTGGCTGCTGATGGAAAATTGTTGAAAAAAAAGTTTGATCAAACTGTTTTCCGTGACATGTTATCTAAGTGCATAATTGAGCATGATCTACCTTTCTCATTTGTCGAGTATAGTCGGGTTAGGTTGCTGATGAACTATTTGAATCCTGAGGTCCAATTTATTAGTAGAAAGACTGTGGCATCTGACATTTATAAAGTGTATGAAGTTGAAAAGCAAAAACTGAAGCTTGAATTGTCTGAAATTCCGGGTAGGATATGCTTCACTTATGATTTGTGGACAGCTTTGACTGTTGAGGGGTATATGTGCTTGACAGCACATTACATAGATAGAGACTGGAAGTTAAAGAATAGGATTATTGCTTTTGTTGCATTACCTCCCCCGCATAGTGGTTTAGATATGGCAATGAAAATTAGTGATTTGTGGAAGGAGTGGGGAATAGAGAAAAAGGTTTTCTCTATTACCCTTGATAATGCTAGCAACAACGATGCTATGCAAAACATTTTGAGACGCCAATTAAACTTAGAAAACAGTTTGCTGTGTGGTGGTGAGCATTTTCATATAAGATGTTGTGCTCACATCTTAAACTTAATAGTTCAAAAGGGGTTAAAAGTGATACTGTCTTCACTTCATAAAATCAGAGAGAGTGTTAAGTACGTTCATGCTTCAGAATCGCGTAGAAAATTATTTGCTACTTGTGTGAGCACTGTGGGTCTCAAAATCAAAGCTGGATTGATTTTAGATGTACCCACAAGATGGAATTCAACCTATAAGATGCTTGATAGAGCCATCTTGTATCGTAAAGTTTTTGATAGTTACCAAGTTGTGGACCATAATTACACACTTCAACCTACAGTTGAAGAGTGGGATCTAGGGATTGAAATCTGTGAATTGCTTCAGCCCTTTGATGAGATAACCAACTTATTCTCGGGTTCAACATATCCAACATCAAACTTGTATTTCATGCAAGTTTATAAGATTAAGTATTGGTTGCAAATCCATGAGAATAGCGCACACTCTGTTATAGCTGATATGATTGTGGTCATGAAACAAAAATTCAATAAGTATTGGGATGACCACTCTGAAATCCTTGCTATGGCTGCTGTTCTTGATCCGAGATTCAAAATGTCGTTGTTGGATTACATTTTTTCCAATTTGTCCAAGGAAACATGTGAAATTAAAAAGGAAAAGGTGAGGGCTACAATGAATCGGCTCTTCCAAGCATATAAGGGGACTCCTTCACCCAGCCCAGCAAGAGCAACCACTTCAGATCCAGCTTTTGATGCTGCAGCTCAAACATGGCAATCCGATGAAATTGAAGAGGATGACTTTCTTACTCATAGAAAGTCTATCATTACCTATGTTGTAAGTTACTTCCTTCTTATATATTTGTGTTGTTTTTAATGTCTAACTACTAAGTAGTTACTAATGACCCTCTTTGTTTTCTTAAGGATTTCCACAATTTTTGGCAAAAAAATGTTGAAACCTGTGGAAAATCTGCTTTGGACCTTTATCTGGATGAACCGCCAATAGACATGAAGGTTTATGCAAGGTTAAATGTGCTAGACTATTGGAGGGACAATGCTGTGCGCTTTGGAGAGTTATCTATCATGGCATGTGACATTCTAAGCATACCTATCACTACGGTAGCTTCTGAATCCTCTTTTAGCATTGGTTCTCGAGTTCTACACAAGTACAGAAGCTGTCTTATTCCCAAGAATGTCCAGGCTTTGTTATGTGCTAGGAATTGGCTAAGAGGATTTTCAGCATATGACAATGGTAATATCATTCTATTTCTGTTTTCTTACATTCTCATTCATACATCATACATGATACAACATCATTTGATTTTTGTTTCTCATTTTCAGAACTTGAAGGACTAGATATTAACATGGCCGAATGTGAGCTCTCTGGTTCTGGCCCTTCTATTTCAATGACTGAGACAACACAGTCTTTTGTTGAATCAACCAATTCTTAGGTTTGTAGAAACACACTTCCAGAGCTTTGAAGTTACTCTCAAGTTTCAACATTTCTTTCCTATCTTTATGTGTGTTAGTCATTATGTAGACTTGTACTCTTGTAGTTATAGTTTGCAAGGTTGAACATATTTTGTGTCTACAATAATTGTATGGAATGGATCATTGTGAATTTGGATTAAGCATTGTGTGATTCATCAATCTTGTTACAGCTATTATTAGAAGTGTTTTTGCAGGTTTTTGGCGGGTTTGTGCGGGTTTTTGTTGCGGATTTTTGCGGGTAAATGATAAGCGGGTTTTTTTACGGGTTTTAAGCGGACTTTTTGCAGGTTTTACTCGGGTTAGTTTGATTTTTTTTTTGCGGGTTGATCGCGGGGACCGCGGGTTTATGCGGGGCGGGTGCGGGTTGGGATTTCATAACCCGCATTGTTGGCGGGGCGGGTTCGGGTTTTAAGAAATAGGCAAAAAGCCCGCGGGTTTTTTGCGGGGCGGGGCGGGTTGACCCGCCGCCCAGTCCTAATCCCCTTGTTTGTGGTAACTATGGGATCAATGGCATTCACCCTGCTCCACTCTTCAGCTTCTTCCATTGATTAAATATCTACATTTTTAGTAAAACTTCTCAAAACTGAGTCATGTCGCTATTTCCATGTGCTCTAAAGGACCCAAGGTAAAGTTTCTTGGACCTCTGTAATAAGAAACAACTCGTCTATATTCCATACACCATCATATTTGATTAACGTAGAGACCATTAGATTTATATCCATGAGGCTCTCCTCATTAACTAGTCTTCTCGGGACTTTGTCAAAAATGCATTTATCTATCCACACACGAGTGTCATTCCCATTACCAATTGATCACATAATACCTTCGTTCAACAAATCCCTGCAAAAAAAGAATACGAAGGTCGAGTTTTCTTCCATGCTTCTAAGAATTTTTTGTTGGCATAGTAACGAGCTTTGTACACCTAGGCTACAAGAGAATGTGGATCATCTAAAAGTCTCACACTTGTTTAGCTAGGAGAGCTTGGTTGAAATCATGTATATCACATAAATTCAAACACCCTTTTCTTCTTTGACTTGCATATCGTAGGCCATGAAACCTAGTTTATTTTCTTACAACTGTTCCACCAGAAGTTTGTCGTGATACTTGCTCTACCAGAAGAACTATTTTTTGCTTCCAATATATCTTTTATTCACGGTAGGCTAAGGCTAGATTGCTTTTTGTCTCTCATATAAGTCTTGTGTCGGATCTTAATTTACATCCCTCTTGTTCTGTACGTACTTTCAATCTTTGTATCCTTTTTTCGAATTGTAATCAGCCTTCTCTTTCTATTACGATATCGCACATCTGAAGTCTGCTATTTTTCCTAGGACATCGCTTGAACAAGTAAAGTATGAGCCGTTCCAAGTGGATGCTATGATGACTTTAATACCAATTTTTGTGAGCCACCTTTTGTCAAACATAAATCGTCCAGATCGTGGCATTAGGTCGCTAGCAAACTAGACCACAAGGAGTCTATGATTTGATCTAACTATATCATTGTACTCCAGTTAGCTCTAGGCATCAACCTATACCACTCAGCGTTACAAATTGCACGATCTAAGACACATTTAATATGCACATCGTTTCTCTCACCAACCAAAGAAAACTCGTTATGAGAGCACACCATCTCAGTCTGCAATTTGATATCATGTTTATGAAAGCATAAAATAAAGATTTGTGTCTGGGAGGACCACATAGTTTCTCTAAATTATCAAATTTTTGTTTAGGTACCCCATTCACCAGCCATGCTTCATTTCAATTGCTGCCTAAATCAATCAGTCCGTCCCAAAATTGTTTTCTTAAATGTCTTATTGGTTTTCCATATACAAAGGAAATTAACACTGGTCTCAAACGAACTTTAGTTCAATGATGCGTTTATTCGATTGTAAAACTACACATTATATGATTCTTTCCAAAATAATGCCAAACCACCACTCAAACTCTCTGGATCAACAAAATGAAATTTATTGTAGCCTAACGATCTATGTATTCTTAAAACATGGTATGTAGAGTTTTTGGTCTCCATGAGGAACATAAAGTCCAGGGAACGCCTTATCTTCCCTGGAATTTGAATGGTCAAACCATTATATAATTTTTGACTGCTCATAATGCTCTAATTTATATAGCAGACGGCTGGAAGTTCCTTTACCGAAACCACCTCTAACTACATTGTTCCACATCATTCTTCTTTTGCTTTTTCCTTTTTTCGGGGTTTTTTTTTTCTAGATTTTCTTGTTTAGATTTTTTTAAAATAAACGTTTCCCTTATCTAATTTAAAGCAAATATACACCATTTAAAAAGACCTATGCTCGTGAAAAGAATTAAACGCTTTTCTCCTTAGTGATCTTTCGATGAAGGAAACTAAATAAACTATCCGAAATCAAGCAATAAAGTAACTGAGAAACAATTTCTTGGCCAAGAAATTTGTAGAAAAACAATAAAATAGCTTTCAGAATTGATAGTTAGACATCAAAACACAAAATCAATGAAAAAAACAAAAATCAAAAGAAATTTTGATAACTACTATAAGATTTTGATATGTAATCAAACAATTTAGGCTTTGAATTGGGAAAGGATGGTCAGTCAAATGAATGAAGATACAGTGGCATGAGAGAAGGGTGAAAAAAAGAAAAAAAAAATGAGAAAGAAGAAGAAAAAGTGAAAAGTAGAAAATAAATTTGCATTAGACTGGAAAACAAATCTGATAGAAAATATGGTCTTTATTTTCAACAAATTCCTCTAATTAAAAAATTTCTCCAGACACAAAAATATCCAAGACACAAAAATAAACAGAATATGAAATTGTTTACTTGTTAACGGGAAAATTGTAACACCCGCGTTCATAGAACGGATAGGATTGGGAAAGGTCGAGAATGACCAAGGCAATTCGACTGTTAATAACTTAGTCAAAAACTAAGTTTTATTTAAAGGATCTAGGTAGTTTAAAAGTTGGGCTGAGCTGAATAAGTTAAGTTTCTAGTTTTCAAACAAGTCCGTGATTTTCGGATAAAACTGTGGTTTTCAAACAAAACTGTCAGATTAGGACAAGTTAGTCGGATTCAGATAAGACTAATGCTCAGACAAGAATGGTTGTGGTTCGGACAAAGATGCAAAATATTCGGGATAGAATGGTTAGTGTTAGGACAAAGTCAATATTCATACAAGGTATGTCGATGTCCAGACAGGTTTGGTTGATATTAAGACAGGTTTGGTCAGTGTCTAGATAGCACTGGTCAATGACTGGTTAGAGTTGGTCTACTGATATACCACGATAAAGGAACCCGATTCAGTTTAAGTGATAGTCTCACTTGGTTTGGTAGAATCGGTTAGGGTTTTATGTGATTAGAGTTTCACATGAAACCTTATAAATAGAAGGCTTAATAGCCACCGTTTGGGAGAAGAAATGAAAAGCAGAATTCTGAACAAAAGAGAGAAAAGGAAGAACACAAAATAATCCTAAGGAAAGAAAGAAAGGTTTCAAGGGCAATAGACTAATCGGGATTAGATATACTCTATGGTGTTCCGAATAATCTGCAACTGTGCTTGAAGGGTTCTGGTTCTGATACGCGAAGGGTTGACCATGATTGAGTGCAGTCGAGGGTTTCTAGTTGTGGTTCAATTGATGAACGAACACAGTGCGACAAAAGGTGTCAGGATTCTGGTACGGCTACGATGATTGAGTCTCTACGAAGGAGATCAGACAGTTGGATGAGTTATGATAGAGTCTCCGTGAAGGAGATCATATAGTTGGGTCATATTCGATGGGTGGTTGATGAGTGATCGGTGATGATTGATAGTAATCCATAATTGGTGAATGAGAAGTGATGTAGACCGACTGATGAGTGGTGCGAAAGACATGAAGGGTTTAATGGTTAGGATGGATAAAGTGAAATATCAAAGGGTGATCAATGGTTGTATTCGGATCAGTAATGATCTCAGAGTAGCCGAGCCATCTCTTTTTATTGCTTGGTCACTTAATGGGGTGGTTCGTTGTGTGACTAAGTACTAAGGAGAAATGGTGGAATGGCAAACAAATTGATTGAAATGAAGTACGGATCCGGTTTGTGAAGGTGTGAACGATGGTAGAGACAGATGATAAAGAACTCGGACCATGATAGAGAAAAGGGAAGGATTGATCAGCCATGATTAATGAAAGATAGGATTGTGTTTTGGATGGTTGAACATGGTTCGGTTTTGGTTTAGATGTACGTGGAAGAGTAGGTGTGTGGACTCATTGACGGATGGAGAAGCATGAACATGATAAAATGGAGACTGATGGACTAAGCAGTAAGCACGCAAGGTGGAACACTCAGTGAAGTACTCTGTAAAACAGATTGGGCAATGGCAGAACAAAATGTTAGATGATCGGAATAAGTGAGTAGCAACCTCACGAATTAGTTCCTAGTGCGAACATACCGAATATGCGAAGGTACGTGTTAGTCATAAGGGAACTATAGCGTGTTATGATTTCTGGTGTGTAAGATAGCTTAGAACAGAATGGTAAAATTGTTTGATTGAATAGTTTGGACTGCTTAGAAAGAATAGGTAACCGAATAGCGATTAAGTATAGATATGGAACGTAATATGACTAAGTGTTTGGTTTCTCATTGTCGAACTTAACATGTTCCCGAATTGTAATATAGAACCTCTTAGAGAGCTTTGTACGTAAAAGGTAGAGTCTAAGGATTACAAGTTATAATGGCCGGAAAAAAGCATTATGGACGTGGCCTCGGGAAAGTCGGGGTAGAGAGTCTCACAATAAATGTAGCATCCCATCTTTAAAGTATCACAGGTCGACGATCCAAATTCTTCTCGATAGTTTGAAAAGAGTTATATGTACCCAGTTCGTTGCCTCGACACATTTGTCTCTGTGAGAAGTTTAAGAATTCTATTTCCTCCTACTTAAGTATTGAAAATTAATTTCCCCCTAACAAATTAAACCTGATTAAGACTGTACAATAAATCGAGGTTTATTTTAATTTTGACCTAAAATGGATATTAAACCGTAATTGTCCAATCAGCGACCCGATAACTGATTTGCTTAATCTAAACCAAAATCCATTTTAAATTTTGATCCAGGTTAAAAAAAACTGAGTCTTTAAGCTCAGTAAAATCGTGAAAGGAGAAAAAAATACTCGAAGAACCCTGAATCCCCAAACGTAAACCCAAGAAGAAGAACAAAATGCCAAGAGGCGATGGTAAACCCGGTATGATAAAAACAAGCTCCTGTTTGAATGTGTAGGATTTGGATGTAGTTGGCAAATTTATGCTTCCACTAGAGTTGAATCTGAGAGATGGGTAGTTAGGAATTTTAAATCGAAGCATAATTGTTATGAGAGTGGTGCATGTGAGTTGTTGAAGGTGCATGTGCTAACAACAATGTTTTTAGATAAGATTAGAGTTGAACCTGAGTACTTTATGCCACAGAAAATGAAAAAGTTGGTGCATGAAAAGTGGAAGATCGATGTGACTAGGCCACAATGTCAAGCGGCTAGGAATCGAGCTTTAAGACGGATAAAGAAAGAATACGATGAACAATTTGGGAGATAAAGAGATTTACAGAGCTGAGATTTTAGAATCTAACCCTAACTCGACTTGTGTTATTGAGTCGCATCTGAATGAAGAAGGTCTTGATGTCTTTTCTAGATTTTATGTCTGTTTTGAGGTCCTAAGAACATCATGGAGATAGACTTGTAGACCTTTTATAGGTGTTGATGTTTGCTTTCTCAAGGATAAAATGAAAAGTTAGCTCTTAGTTGCAATAGGTAGAGTTGGGAATAATGCAATCTATCCATTGGCTTGGGCGGTTGTACCAGTTGAAAACACAGTCAACTGGACTTGGTTTATGAAGCTAATCAAGCAAGACTTGGTGATGGGCGATGGTGATGGTTATATAGTTGTCTCTGACCGTCAAAAGGTAATTAGATATTACCTTTTGAAATATTGATTAATGCTTACTTGTATGATATTAACTTGGTGTGGTTGTTGTTTTCATTTGCAGGGTTTAATCAAAGTTGTGGATTTTGTGCTGCCAAAGGTAGAAATATGTCGAGGAAAACTAATTTCCAATACATAAGTATGGGAAAATAGAATTCTTAAACTTCTCACGGAGACAAATGTGTCGAGGTAAAGAACTAAGTACATATAACTTTTTTTCAAACTATCGGGAGAATATGGATCGTCGACCCAAAAATCACCAATAAAGAAGAAAAATAGCAGCTTCAATCATTCTCTAGAATTTTTGTTTTATTTTATTCATATACCAACATATTAGTTGATTAAGTGATGCAAATCCTATAGGTAATCTTTATTACAAAATGAATTATTCTTTATGTACTAATCGTCATTTCTTTCGACAAGAAATTTTTTTTAAGACTTTGTTCGTTTATGCATCCAGTAACTCCATCCATATGATCTATCTGAAGGCACCATGTGGATAGTGATACTCGATGTTGTTTGTTTCCATGTTGGATAACGGATACTACATCTAGATATAAAATTTATATGTGTGTTTGTTTATTTTGTAAGTTGATATTTCTATCCAGATGTACTTAGTAATAAAATGACCAAACACGACATGATTTATCTTTTGAGTATTACTTTATATTTAACTAAACCGAAATATTTTTTAGCATTAATATATATTATTCTTATTAAATACTTAATTTTCAAAATTTGTCTTAATTTTATAACTAGCTACACCAATTTAACTATCTCTATGTGTTTTCAAAATGCATAAATATATTCATGATTATGTAATATAGTAATTATCGATTCTCAATATAGTAACTTTCAAAGACTTATTAATATTACCAAACATAACTTGAAAATTAATAAATAACAAAATAAATATGAAATAAAAAATCTTACTAAGAAAGATAAGAATAAAAATGTGAAATAGATGATAACATAGAACTAAACATCCATTGAGGTTGATGGTCTTAACCCAAATACGCCATAAAAAATTTCTATAATAGTCAGTCTCCCTTTAGTTTTCTATAATAGTATGTCTCCCAGCCTCATTCACTAATTATTTTCTTACATTTCTCTTTACCTTTTCTTCGATTCGATGCTGAAAAAACAAATGTGTTTGTTCGTCATTCCATGCAAGTTTTTTTGTTTTAAATGACATTTATCAATATAAAAAAACTATAAACATTCATTATAATTTGAGTTAGAATAGATCACACTTACGTCACTACCGGAAATCGATGTCATTCTTATCTGTAGAAAATTTAAAGAAACATAATCAGCTAATTAAAAAATCCACACGTAAAATAAATCTCGGTTCCTATTCCAGAGAAGTTTCGAGCACTCAAAGACAAACATCAATTCTCATTTAAAAACTTAAACACAGTTGAATATTGAGATTCGTACTTACCACACCGGTGACAATGTTAGTGTAAATGTTGAATCTCTAGTCAATATTGTAGTCTCTCGTTAACAGATTTGTAGTACCAAAGAGTATACAAAATCAGCTTACATAAATCAAATAAATGCAAGAAAACAATGGAAGGTTTTCTCATATCGAGCTAAACCTAGAAATTTCAAGCTAAATCCATAAAAAATTTGAAGAGAATTCAACAAATCTAGTACAACAATAAAAGAAGAGTAATGGAAAAACATGTTTCTGTAATAAGGAAACTCTAGAGAAAAAGAAAAAGATGACAACGCTTGAGATCGATGATTTTAATCACTTTATCATAGTTAAGGGTAATTTAGTCTTTTTAAAAATTTAAGACTATATCTCCATTTGATTACATTATCAAAATGCATTTGAGTATTTTAAGATTTAAAATATAGAAATATTTATGTGGGGTGCCATCTTTTAACTCAAAATTATCTCTCATGCCATCAATTTACTTTCTTTTGTATTAGCCCCCTTTTTGCAGGCGAAAAGACGGTTTTGCCCCTACAACTGAGTCAAAGCAAAGGCGGACATATGGGGTAAGACGTCCATACTGGACAGCATATGAATTATGATACATTGCTTTGTTTTTCTTCCACCATTTCTCTTACCACTATCGACTTTTATCCTCCATAAAAAGTATGTTTTCCCGCATTATTTGTCCACTACAAGACATCTAAGTTATATTATACCTTGCTTTGTTTTTCTTCCACCATTTCTCTTACCACTATCGACTTCTATCCTCCATGAAAAGTATATTACTCCGCCTTGTTTGTCCACTACAGACGTCTAAGCCATAGGTCTAACATCGTACACATATTTGGCCATGTGCTAGCCATCCATACGCTTGTGTAATTCCAATCCCCATGAGAAATTCATCATAATCCATCTTTCTAAGTCATATTATACCTTGCTTTGTTCTTCTTCCACCATTTCTCTTACCACTATCAACTTCTATCCTCCATGAAAAGTATATTTCCCGCATTGTTTGTCCATTACAGACGTCTAAGCCATAGGTCTAACATCGTACACACATTTGGCCACGTGCCAGCCATCTATACGCTTTGTGTAATTCCAATCCCCATGAGAAAGTCATCATAATCCATCTTTCTATTACATTATTGTCCACTATCGACGTCTTTCCCCATTAATCCTCATCATACACACATTTTTCCCTGTGTCGGTCTTCTATACGCTTTGTGTAATTCCAATCCCCATGAAAAAGTCATCATAATCCATCTTTCTATCATATTTGCTGTCCACTATGGACGTCTTACACCATATATCTGTCGTTGCTTTAACCCAGCTCCAAGGGTAGGACCTTTTTTCGCCTGCAAAAGATGGCACTCCACATAAAAGGATGTAAATGTGAGCACTCCACATAATTTCCACCAAAAAGATAGTACTCCACGTAATTTTCCCTAAAATATATTTGTATGATGCATCTAACTACTACATTCAACTAATGTATAATTATGTGTGTAAACAAATAATATCTAGCAGCTCCATTTAAATAAAGTAGTTAGACGTACAAACGAACGGCACCTAAGTCTATTATCTCGTGCTTCGTGTGTTGCGAGTAAAAACATAAAACGGTAGAATATTTCTAAGTTGGCTACAATCTTATCAAGTATCTTAGAGCATGTTTAGTGGTAATATTTGAGAGTCTCATCTAATAAAAAATAAATAAATAAAAAGAAAAATCATTTAAGTGGTCTGATACGTCTCCACACATTGAAACCATTGATACTTCTCTAAAACCACTCCCAAAAGGAAACAGAGGTACATGTTCTCGTGGACGGGCCCAAAATAGATCTAATGGGCTGCTAAAAGAGCCTCTTCAGGTAAAAATCATTTCATCCAATTTGAAAATTAGTTTTTTAATATTATTTTTATGATTTTTTTTGAGTCTCACCATTAAACATATAAAAAATAGTGAAAACTAATAGAGTCTTAAATAATAAATTAATATTAAATTTATTACAAAACAATTATTTAGAGATTTCTTAAAGTATCACCATTAAGCATACTTTTATAGTGATAAATGGGCTTATGGACTCGAATAGGCCTAAAATTTTATTAAGCAGGTTCAGGATCACATCTCATTTTCTTTTTCTTTGTAGTCCTCTGGTATCTAAGAAGAATACAATTTCTAGTTTTTTTTCTCTTTTTACATTTTTGAACAAAATTTATCATTCACAAATCGTAACTACATATATATAATTTAAAGCATCTATATAGAATCCGATGGCTAGGTAATATATTCATATTTAGGATTGTGACGTTTATTTCCAGACAAACATCTATGTAATTTAAATAGGTTATCCCTTGTAAAATATTGTTTGTTAGTATAATGGAATTTATCAAGTGATGGTAATCTAAAAGCAGCAGAGACATGTTTAAAAGATTAGCGTGACTTTATCTGATTCAGTATTTGATTAATTTGCACGTCAAAATTAGACATCAATTTTCAAGGCTCGAAAATTATTTATAAAAAAACGTTGATGGCTTGATAAAGTTGAAATATACACATGCATACGTTTTTGTTTTACCTGAAAGCGTTTATTTTGTAAGCTAGTACTGAACCAGCAGTCTATTCTATATCTTAATTTGTAGTAAAGTGTTGTTAAGGAAAATTACAATACTAATATTAATTTTAAATCTTTATTTTTTTTATAATCTCTTTATATCTACACAGTACAAATTATGTAACCAATAAATTAATTATATATACACGATTTTAGAGATTTTACATTACATTTATATTATAAAAAATAATGTAAAACGATATCTAAAATCTGTCACATATTGTTCAATGGTTTCAAAACTTGTAACGTATGAAAAATCATAAATTAATTATAGATAAAACTATTAGTGGCCCAAGTTCTTCTAACTCTGGTGTATCCAGTTAAGAATAAATCCATAGAGATTTGACCATTTTTATTATGATAGGTAAAAATAAAAAGGGTTTTATGTTGGATTCAAACTTATACATTAAGTTTTGTTGATCTAATTATTTTTTTTGGATAACTTAAGAGTTTCATGCAGATCTTATAGGAGAAGTCTGAATTATTTTTTTGAGGAAAATGCAACTCATAGATAGACTCTCTTTTCGATATTCAAATAAACTAAAAGTATGAATCCATATTCGTGTAAGGATGTCCGAGAAAAACATAACTTAGTTTCGTAATTTTAGAGAATCGAATACGCCGACATTGTTAAAGGCACCCATCCATATTTATTCTTGAAGTCATTAGTGATAGTGAAAAAGAATAAAACATTAGACGTGTGAGTACACTGTGAGTTAAAGTTAATTGGGGGTGGATTAGTTGCCGATCACTGCCGTCAACTTTTGACTAAATTGTTAATTATGATTAATACTTTTGCATACACTAAGTTATTTATATTGCAATAACTATAATTCTTGTTTGGATCTTTGTGGAGTTTTATATTGGTGAGTACGTGGGCAATTAACTGCCTCGATAATGACTTCAATCTAGTCCATATGGTATAAATCTCATTAATTCCATATATAATGTTTTTAATTACTATTTTTAACTTTGATGTGATAGGTTCGTTCTATGCGCAAGTTAAAATAGACCGGCTAACAACTTTGACATGATTTGTAATTAAATTTATACTATTTCTAAAGAGACTTTATGTCATTACATCATGAGATAAAGCCCTAAATTTCTCAAATTAGTTAAAGTTTCTTCTTTAAATTTAATCAATAAGTTTTTAAAAGAAACTTTCTCTATTTCAATCTAATTAGTGACTTATTTCATTTATCATGATTGATCTCCCAAAAGATTATGAGTTACCAGATTATCAGATTATTTACCATATTTTTGCTGTGTACCAATAATTTTTTTGTTTTTTTCAATATTTGATTGACAAATTTATACTTTACCTTAATCCTTAAATTTTTTATTTAATCTACTAGTTTGTAGAAGGGAAGAATCGATTGATTGATTTAGCATAAATATTATAGTCATTTGCTGGATCATCCTAACCATTAAATTGAGAAAAACTCGGCATGTGATCAATAATTTAAACCCATAAAAATCACTAACCATTTCGGTTGAGGTGATATTCTATTTTTGTTTTTTTTTCTTAAAGACTATTTTTGTTTTCTTTAGGGCAACATCAACATACCTTTCAAAAATATATATAAAAACCAAGATTTTCTAAATATAAACCAAATGACGAACATGAAAGATCCATAAACTATATTCTTTAAGAAAAAAAAAACTGAATTACTTATAAAAAAAAAGAATTTTATCCACCATTCAAACAAATTTAATGGTGGTTAGGATGATCCAGCTAATGATTTGATACCATGATTCGATTCTTATCTGCTACATTATAGTAGTTTAAAAAAAGAATTTTAAAGGTGAACTTTAGGGTATAGATCGGATCTCGTCGATCCAATTGTTGAAAAAACAAAAAACAAAAGAAAACAAATTCAATGCAGCTAAATTTTTGGGTCTAGTGAGTTCTATTAGATCACCAGTTTACCAAATTGCTTCAATGAATCACTAATATAGTGTTGGATGTCTAATGGTTGACCTCATGCACGTTAATAACTTAAGTGCCTACAACGACATAACTTTTCTAATTAAACACATAAGAAAGACTAAAGAGGATTCCTTAATCAAATATTCCATAAATTCATAAAATTTTGATTTCCGTTAAAAGAGATGTTCTGTTAAGAGTTGATATCAGTGTATTTTTGGTCTATGCTCATTACTTTGCATATTTCTTATTATATGTTTTTCATTGTCTAGATCGAAGATCGATTACATAAAATCTAAACGATATCACGTAAAGCTACTTAATTCTTTAAAATCAAATAAAATCAAAATAAAGAAAGTTGTAAAAATAAATATTTAACCATTTAACCAAATATATTTCCCATTAATTATTTTTAAAAATTAATAGAAAACAATTTGGTGTAAATATTACACTATTGAAATTCTAAGTGTAAAATTATTGGGCGTTGTACTAATACCACCTAAAATGTGTCAATTAGTAAGTGGTAAAAAGAGAACAGAAAAATCGGCATGCACTAAAGAGTTGGCCGTTAAAGATAAACTCATCGGTGATAACAAAAAGTTTCTTCATAACAATATATATCGTTTTCAGATGGTAAAATAAAGTAGTAAGAGTTTCTATTTTCAGTCTAAATTTTTGATAAGAATGTAAATAAAAATAATTTGGCTGAACAAAAAGTATTTATTTTAGACTCATATGTCAGATTAAACCGCTATTTATTACCTTTTTTTGTTAAAAGGTTTTCATCGCTATTTATTACCTTTTATCATCTCATATGTATTTTCGCTTTAGAGTATACTGTTGTAATCTATTACTACTACATCACTTGCCACAAAATTTTATTTTTACTATTTTGTATCATTATTTGAACATATAACATTTGGATCGATAAAATTCAATCTATGACGTACAAATTATTTCAATATTATAGGTTATGTTTCTTGTTTTGGATATATATGTAAATCATGATTTTATTTTTTCATCTTTAAAATCAAATCAAGGACTTCAAATTTATACTACATACAATATAACTATAACTCCTTAAATTCTGTCTATTGTGATGAATGGAGATTTATCATATTCTACCTCAAAAATAAAAAGAATACAAATCCAATTATATTCATTTATATATCTTAGCCTTCGAACACATCTTAAACATATAAGTAGCAAAATGTATTCCCTTACGATTTGGACTTAGGACTCTCTACACCAACTAGAGGTCTCGCCTTTAGTGTGTGTAGGGCTGTAGTTTCGAAATATTTCCTTGATGGACAAATTAAACTAGTGTAGGAAAGATCTTGCTGTTTGGAAGCGATTAAATGACGGTAATTTTGATTCAAAAATTCAAAAACTTAAGAAGGACCTTGATGTTGAAGAAAGTAAGACACATCCGAACATAAATGCAATAAGGAATTTTAAATCAAGTTTGGCTCAAGCCTACAGAGATGAGCAAATGTTTTGGAAGCAAAAATCCAGAGAAAATTGGTTAAAGAGTGGAGATCGAAACACTAGATTTTTCCATGGTAGTGTACAAAAAAGAAGACCGCAGAATACCATTGTTTCTTGGTTAATTCTAGTAGAGTTGAGCAGTTCACCGAGGGATCTAAAGGGGAGATAGCGGTGGAGTATTTCAAGAATTTATTCATGACCACCAATTTGGATATGACTATGCAGTTGTTAGATGGTATGCAACCCCAAGTGACGGCTGAGAAGAACTGCATCCTCACAATGCCTGTAACAAGTAATGAAATCCAAGCTACTATTTTTGGGATAAAGTCAAACAAAGCCCCTTGGGCTGATGGTATGACATGTGTGTTCTTCCAATCTTATTGGGACCTCGTGGGCGGTAAAGTTACTGAAGAAGTTAAAGGTTTCTTTACAACGAGTAGTTTACCAAAAGATTGGAATCACACACAAATATGTCTTACTCCCAAAACAAAGAACCCAAACAAGATGACGGACTTAAGGCCAATCAACTTATGTTCGGTGGCCTATACAATAGTTTCCCATGTCATGAGCTCTCGTCTCAAAAAGTGCCTTCCGGGTTTAGTATCAGATCCGCAAGGAGCCTTCGTATCTGGTCAACTTATATCTAACAATATCCTTCTTGCTCACGAGATGATTCATGCTCTCCACTCAAATCCACGTTGCAATAGTGGTTTCATGGCGATAAAGACAGACATGTCAAAGGCTTATGATAAGTTTGAGTGGTCTTTCTTAAGAGAACTATTCATTAAAAAGGGTTTTGATAAAGTGTGGATTACTTGGATTATGGAGTGTATATGCTCGGTCTTTTACACAGTATTGCTCAATGGCTCTTCACATGGTTTTATTAAACCAGAGCGAGGTTTACACCAAGGGGACCCCTTTTTCCCCTTCATCCTCATCCTATGTGCTGAAGCTCTAATCCATGTGATGAATAAGGCGGAGATAGATGGTAGAATTTCGGGTATGAGCATTGGTAATGGTCAGGATACTAATGTGTGGCTTCACAAGTGGTTAATGGACGACGAACCTCGTAGGCCCTATAACAAGGAAAGTGTTTTTGACCTTAACTTACGTGTTTCTGAGTTAATCACAGATGGAGCGTGGAATCAAACAAAGCTCAATGAACTCTTCCCACCCTTAGATGTTCATCACATCATAGCTTTTCTGCTGAGTGTAAATGATATGGACTCTTGGATTTGGGTATTTTCTAAAAGTGGTAGCTATAACGTTAAGAATGGGTGTTGGTTGGCTAATAAAACTCAGCTTGCGACGGAGCCTGTCTCAGAACATACCCAACATGTGAATAAGACAAAGAAGTAAATCTAGAAGATTAAAACGCAGCCGAAGATCAAGTTCTTTTTATGGCGAGCACTCTCCGGGGCACTCACTGTCATTGATTGCCTGCAGAAACGTGGTGTAATTGTTGATAGAGTATGCCAGCTGTGCAACCAACAAGAGGAATCCATAAGACATGCTCTCTTTGAGTGAAATTTTGTTAATCAAGTGTGGAGGATAACAAACATTCATAGTCTTTCTAATATTTCAGGGGATAACATAGTGCAACACTGCAACACATTGACACTCTCATCTCTGAAATGGAGAAACAAGGTAATAATTGTCAAATACGCCAAGCTCTTCCTTAGATTCTTTGGGGCATTTGGAAACAAAGGAATATAAAGATTATTGATGGACATGATCAGAATGCGGACATCACTCTTGCACATGCAGTTGACGAAGCACATGAGTGGAGTAAAACAAACGAGATTATCAAGGTTGGTGAACTTACTCCTTGTAATAGCTTGGCTCGGAATCAAGGATGGATATGGCCTCTTCCACACATGATGAAGTGCAACCTTGGTGTGTCATGGGTTAAACCTCCGGCTCTGTGTGGTGCCTCTTGGATCACACGGGATAGCGTCGATTCTGCTCACCACCATGGCCAAGATGTGATGCCTTCTTGTAGCACAAGATTGCTTGCGGAGTGGAAAAGTCTTTTATGGTCTCTTACAAGTTTAAAGGACTACAATACAGGAATATTGAAGTTTGGATAGAAAATGGATACATTGTGGATGCTATTCAACAGCCAAAGTTTTGGCCTAAGTACAATACTTTTATCAAATAGTGTGAGATCTTAAGAAATTATTTTAACAGCTGTCATGTTCAGCTTTCTTCTGTAAAAGCAAACATTTCGGCTCGGAAGATGGAGCTTAATGTGACAAAGGACAAGAGATTCAATGGCTACCTTGTTGCGGGTGAGCCTTCTTGGCTTCGTCATTCCCTGGCTGAGGATCGTAGAATTTCTGCTATGGCTAGAGTATCATAACTTTCATGTCTCTTTTTAGCAGTTTATTATTTTCTGGTTTTGAACACTCTTTCTCTGTTTTGGAGATTTACTTATCAATAAACTTAGACGATAAAAAAAAGTCTTCGAACACAAGGTATATATATGCACAATAATATCTTTTTATTAACATTTTTTTTTTGTATAAATCTTTCATATTATCTTTAGTCCCAAGTAAAACAATCTTTTATGAAGAGAAAAAATCTTTATTTTGCACTCCATCAATAAAACATATCCAATAACAAAAACAAAAACAAATAAAGCAAACAGTCCAAAAACTCATGGTCGTTGAAAAATTAAATTCTTCCATTCGAAAAACATGATTTCTAAATTAAATGTCATAAATAATAATAATTCAAGGCTTACAAAAAAAGAAAAGAAAAGGCAGAATTGGTCCATAACGGTTCGAGGATGTTTTGATATTAAACCGAAACAGAAAATGGTAAAGACGGAACACTTGTTAGGTAGGAACACGATGCGCTCGTGTGTAACAGCCAATGATGTCGTCATGCCACGTCGTTTCAACTCTTTTTTTTTTGTCGTCAACAAAATCAGAAGAATTCAAAATTAACGAAACCGTTCCCATAACCGAAACTCACATAAAACAACACTCCATTTAATTTATCATTTTTGTACTTTTTTGTCTTTTCTTGGGTCTCTAACGTCTTCTCGTGAGCTACGTTTCGTTTTCTTTTTTTTTTATTGAATTTAATTCAATTGCAACATTTATCTTTTTTTTAATCTACATTTAAGCATATATTGTGTTATTTTTATCTAAATTTGCTGCAATTAATAAGACAGTGTATGATTTGTACTGAAATATAAATAATTGATTTTGTTTCGTCATATCAAAGGGTAGAGTCAGCTGTTATGCATGAATGATAATTATTACATTCAAATGTGTGGCCATTCAATCCCTCTCAAACTTTAAAAGGTCTAAAGGCTTCATAAATTTACCCACATCATTGAATAATAATGGTCTCCACACTGTTGCTTCTTCCTTTCACTAAAACGTTTTTGTGTAAAATCTTTAAAAAATTGATTGGAATTCTATTTTGTAGTGCATTTAGTCTAGTGACAGGTGGTAAATTTACTAAAAGCAGACATACTTGCACATCATGTATTCTGTAAAAACTTGGTTAATAGGCCGGGCAGTTGTAACCTAGTGTTGACAATTAATATTTTATTTTACTTTGAGTTTTCCATTACAAAAGTTATTTTATTTATTTATTGATAATATCCTGATTTTATTTTTATTACTTTAATTTTTAACCAATAAGATAAAATTATATTGTATATAAGTTAGAAAGGTAAATGTATATATGTACTAAAACTTTACGAGGATAAATACATTTAATCAAGTGGTCAATTCTACATATGTTGTAGTTTTCATCGGAGTTAGTTGTACAATACCTACGTAAAATTATTTGGAATTAAACCTTAAGAGATAT
The DNA here is from genome assembly GCA_963920545.1 of Lepidium didymum. Taxonomy (NCBI): domain Eukaryota; kingdom Viridiplantae; phylum Streptophyta; class Magnoliopsida; order Brassicales; family Brassicaceae; genus Lepidium; species Lepidium didymum. The sequence goes on from OY986996.1 coordinate 14,120,967, forward strand.
TTAATTTGCAATTAATTTTCTTGGATATAGAGTAACAGAAAACTTGGTCTAATTTAGTTTTCATAGTTATGTTAACTAATTTAATTGTGAAAAAACCTACAAAGCTAATATGATATGCATGTTGTGGATCACGAAAACAAAGTGACACCATAGTCAAAATCAAAATTCAAACAATTCTATAAACTTGGTTTATGAAGTCGTATATTTTGTTTTCCTCCGTTCTATAATTTAAGCACCAACTTGAGATATCAAAGTAGTCATGTCCTATCATTAGTGATCTTAAGAAACAAAATCTATAATAAATAAATGATAAGGATGGAGATATATATCTGATTGCACGTCGGTTTCTCCGTTAAAATTAACGCATAGCACATAAGTAACAATGTATTGATATATGTCCAAAACGACGCAAACTATTTGCTTAAAAGAATTTTGAAGCAAGCCGATTATGATTTTTTTTCCAATAATTGGATGATAATATCCAATATATAAATCAAACTAAGCTCTATTATACGAGTTATACAATTAAATGTTGTAGAATTTCGGTTAAAACAAATTTACAGTTCATTGATCACTTGGCTAAAATCTAATCATGAATTACTTTTATATTAATCTACAGATAATGACTTCTTTGAAACATGCGAATATATATTAAAAACAAAAAACAGTATACGTTATATGGAGAAGAGAAAAGTTTGATAAAAGCAAATAATTTCACATCCTTTAAGATCACTTTCTTGCTTTGTGTCCAAAACAGACAAAAATTGATTACGTTGTTTTTTCCCATAATTAACTCACACACAAACACACACACAAAACCAACGTACGTGCAATATGTGTAAGTGTGTATAGTAAAGCCACACCGCACGAGCGGTTCGAAAATGTTTTTGGAGTTTCCGAGACTCTTTAGTCTGTGGGTCCGACTCTCATTGCACCTCCACACGCACGAGCGGCTCTTGTTTTGCATGCACTTCCCTCCACCGACTTTTCCTAAACCCCTTACTTTTGCACGTGTAGTGAGAGACTTTAGACTTACTTCAAAAGTATCCATCTCATTATTCGAGTTCTAATTCTTGTAACGTCAACAAAAACGTGAACCTTAACAATTTTCTGATAATTTTTAACAAAATATAATGATGAAAAATTAAGCATTGAGGTCTTAAAAAGATAATCAACAATTTGAGTATGCCGCTAAATTTGATGTGTAAAAACTACAGCTAGCAATCAATTTTGAGTGTACATTATAAAAATAAACACTCATCATCATTTTTTCTAAATATTCATACCCTATATATATATTAAGTTGTAAACAAATGTGAGTCAAATATAATTCAATAAAAAAATTAGAGAATCTCTTTTTCTTCTTCCACCATATAAACAGTGAAAAGCCATTTAAGTGCGCTCTCTCTCTATCCCCTCTTCATTCTCTCCTCCTAGACTTGGTTTCTCTTCCTTTCCCAGAACAAAATAATGAATCCAAATCTCTTTCAGAAAGATCTAAGAAGAGTTAACCAAACTATCAATGTGTCAAGAAGATTCGAAGAAGCAAACAACTTGAGATCTTCACTAAACTCATCAAACAGTACAGCTTCACTGACCAACCAGTTGTGTCTCTCTAGAAACCATCCTCACAACAACAAATCAGGTTCAGATGAGAAAGAGAGAGCAACAGTGAAGGGTAAAGGTGTAATAAACACAAAAGTATGTTCAAGAGGACACTGGAGACCAACAGAAGATGCTAAACTCAAGGAACTTGTTGCTCAGTTTGGTCCCCAAAACTGGAATTTGATTGCTCACCACCTTTTTGGTAGATCAGGTACATTTAATTTTATTTGCTTTTTTTTTATTAATATTCTTTCGCTATTCGAAATTCCGTAAATGTAATCATCATTTAAAGAAGAAGAAAATTCATTAATAGTTACTAATGTATTAAACATTTTAATAAATAGGTTAAAACTAAATTATATAGTCACGTAATTAAACAATTGTGACATAATATTTGACTAGTATTTTATATATTTTTATGAGGAGTACGTACGTAATCTATGTTGCTTCTATGTTTGAAGGCAAAAGTTGCAGATTGAGATGGTTCAACCAACTAGACCCAAGGATTAACAAGAAAGCTTTCACTGAAGAAGAAGAGTTTAGGCTTTTAGCAGCTCATCGAGCTTACGGCAACAAATGGGCTTTAATCTCACGTCTCTTCCCTGGTCGTACCGACAACGCTGTGAAGAACCATTGGCATGTCATCATGGCTCGACGGACTAGAGAAAGTCAACGAAAACGTCAGCAACAGGCTCCATCAAGAGACGTTGAAATCACGGTTTCGTCCTCGTGTGATCGCTATAATCACGGTGAAGAAGATGACGATGAAAATGGCTCAGCTGTGTCTACTTGTACCACTGAGCTCTCTCTCACTCCGCCTTCTTTGGCTCACCAGCCTCGCTTCTTCAATTACCACAATACCCTTTTCTCAGGTAACATTATATTTGTTTGCTTATTTTATCATAATGTTTACCAAAACAAAAAAATTATCGTTTTGAGACATGAAAAGTATAGAAAGTTGGAATGTTTTATTTTTTCTTGAGAACCGTTTTCGCGAATCTAACTATCATGATCTTGGTCGGTTGGTCGTATGATCGGTTTATACACATTAACCGGCCGGTATAACCATAAACTTAGCTAGAACACATTCCGGTCATGTGATGATTTTTTGTACTTAATGTTTAAAGCGTATTAAATGATTTTTGGCATATATGTTGTTATATAACCGACGACAAGTGAGTAGTGACCACTTTCTATGATATTGACATATTATTATTGGCAATAATTAGAAATTTGAATGGCAAGTGAGAAAGAAAGAGATTTATACATCGTAAGAGTACCTATAGGCATAATAATAAAAGGAAGTGAAGTACTATTGTCACGTTACTATTTCAATACAAGAAATTTTCACGTGGGGGCTCAAAATTAATGTAATATAGTTGCAGGTAAAGATGGTCAGTGTGTGCAGAGAGCAGAAGAAAAGATGGACCATCAAAATCACCACACAATCACAGTCAGTGACAGAAAGATGGAGATGATGAACATGAAGAGTAGTGCCTTTCACTTCTTTGATTTTCTTGGAGTTGGACCTTCTTGATTAATACTAGTTGTAGAACTAGCTAGAGTTCAGTAATGAATCTGAACAAATTGTGAGATCAAAAAATATGGGTTTAGTTTATTTTTATTTTTATTTTTCCTAGTTAATTTTAGGTATGATTGTTTAGCATTTTTATTTTGACTAGGACGAGAAAGGGGGAAAAAAAAAAATCCTAATCAAAAGTAAAATGTTAATCAACTCGCATAAATTCAACTCTTGAGTTATGATACAATGACAATATAGTATATTTTTGTCTACTCAATTGATAACGCTTAATTCATAGAGCAAAGCATATAATTATTAGATTAAGAAAAACTCGACAATAACAGTATAATATAAGTTATTAGGGTTGTTAAGTCTGGTCGTAAGATTGTTGCATTTGTATTGGATGTATTATATAGATATGCATATATTAGGAATAAGTTAAACATAAATATACTATATATAACTTTATAAATTAAATGTTCCTATCAAAAGAAAAACTGAATGTCAATCCTTGATTCATCTCACTTTAAATTACAAAGCAAAATTCTTTGCTTATCATGTAAGAGAGCTATCTAGAGTTTCTTCCTTTGTAAATGCCAACACACCAAAATTTCGTAACTATTATGAATGAAAATCTATAGTGTTAGAAAAAATAAAAAATAAACATACCAGAATTACTCGGCTTGGGTGAGGTTGGGTCCTAACGTCCGCTCAATTCACCCACGTAATTTAGTTGGGCCTAAAATATAAACAGGCCCATTTAGTGACTTGAATATTCATTGTGGTCTGTGTGTTGCTTGATTAGTACTACTAATCTCTTTTCATATACATTTGTCAAAGTTTGAATGCTTGTAACTACTTTTGGTTATTTCTTCTCATTTATATTACTTTAGACTATGATACCAATGAAATTCATTCATTTCTTTGTAAAACCTAATTATATGAACTAATAATGGATTTGCATTACATGGGCTACTCGATTTTTAACATTAAGTAATAAGTAATATATATCCATTAGTTTAAACAAGTTATATAGTTAACACTTAATCAAACTTAATTATTAAATAACCTTAAAATTACAAAACAAAAAAGATTTTTTGTTAAATTGTCAAATCTAAATCACACATATTTCCAAAAACTAAATCTTCAATTAAGATTTTTGCTTGTTTTGTTGGTTATGGTTCGTGTTCAAGCGAGCAAGAATCGACAATAAAACAATATCTGACGAGTCCAACATATATTTAATCGAATTATACACGATAAAAGTAATACAAGTAAGGAAAAAAATAAAAACAATCGACCTCAGATGTTTTAACTCAAGGAAGCCAGTTCATGTCTGTCTCGGTACCTGAGATTAAACAAAATAACAACAGATAATTAATTAAATAAATCTGATTATAATTTCGTTATCTAATATTGAAATGGTTAGTAACGTTTAATATTGATGGAAAATGTTGACATCGTTGATTCATTTGACCAAGAAAGAATATGAATTACTGAGGTCTCTTTTACCAATGAACTCAATAAAATACGTATTACATCACCTCAAAAAGTTGGATCACATCGGTTCTTGTGATCACATCACCTCAAACTTTTTGAAACAAATCAAAAAGTCACATATACACACACACACACGCATATATCAGAAAACTTCAGGTGCAAAATATCAATTTCTACAAAAAGGATATTTATTAATTACATAACCGACAATCACCAAATTGAACTATATGATATTATACTATCTACCGAAATATTTTATATCATAGTAACGGACTGAGTAAGTGGGTTCTTATGATTAATTTCTGCTGAGATTTAGGACTTGACAGAATTAGGTTTCAGGATTCTAAATCAACAGAAGAAAAAAACGTTATGCAATCGAAATGAATTGAAAATAGTTGTTACCAGAAAATAAGATTGGCCATGTTGTAAAGAATGCAGCAAGTAACCAAGCTCATCAGTGGGAAGAGGAAGACCAGAGGAATGAAGTAACACCAAACCTTCACCAAACATTGCTTTCATGTCTATTGCTCCTTTTGTTACTTCTGTCGGAACTCCATTTATGAACACCGTCATTAACCCTTTTTCACATTTTTTAAATCACATATATAAGAACTCAAATATGAATAGACAAATTGTTAATAAAAACATTACAAAATCCCTTTTTTTTTTGAAACCCACTTAATAAGCCATGCAAATGAATGTTTCACCTTGTTGGTAGTAAAAATTAGAATTTTGATCAGATGGGCTAAAGATTGATGTAGCATTAAAACTATGCTGATGATGTTGATGATGATCAGACTCATGGCCATGCATTGTGAATAGATTCTCCATGCCGTTGTTGCTTTCACATCCATTAAGGAAGTAATTAGCTGAATATGATGTGTTGTTGCTACAACTTCCAAATCCCAAATTATCAATCTCATTGTTTGTGTAAGGATGATGCATGCTCATGTTCGTTATATGCTGGTGGTTTTCTACTCCTCCGGAAGTGGCTGCTGCGGCGGTGGCGGCTTGAAGCTGGCGCTGTCTCCTGCGAGATCTTGACCGTCGATTCTGAAACCAATAAAAAACGTTTGCATCTCCAACTGCACCGAATTCTTCAAGCATCTTTCTTATTCTCACGGTTTCGTCTTTTGGTGGGTTAACAATACCACTGTTGAAGATGGCTTCGAGTATCATGATTTGCTCCGGCTTTGGTAACCAACGAGACCGAACCGGTTCGGTAGATGTCGAGGGACTCTGCGATCCTCCTTCCATTCGCTTCCTTTAATTTCTTTTGGTTTATGAATATTTAAAAGAACAAAAAAGGAGAAAAGAGATTTTGTGGTCCTGTGAAATTTTTTTGTGGAATTTATTGAAGAGAGTATCTGAATGAGTATTTCGTTCCTTAAATATTAAGTTAAATATCAGTAGTCTCAGTTGGATTTGAATATTAATTATATAGGTACGGTCGAATAAGCTAACACGTATTACGAGAAACAGACGATAGATAAACTGTGGTTGCATATCATTTGATTATATATCAAACGAACAAGGAATGCTTACTGGACCAACTCAAAATCAAACCTTGGCTCGCATTTTGCTCCAATCTTAAATTTGTAGTAAACTTTTTATATTTGTTGGTAATACAGGAGAAAAAAAAAAGAAGAGTGAAAAGTCCTTATTATCGAATGGCAAAATCCATACACAATCAATCATGACTTTGACAAACAGACCAACCTGCTACAGATCTTGTAGAACTAGGTTTAAATGAATATAAAATTAAACTATATCATACACAATTAACAAAAAATACATGCATATATGTAATAAGTGCAGGCTCAATCAAATTGTGGGTCCTGTTATAATATTTTTTGTTGTAGAATAGGCCCTCTAAAATGAACTTTTTTGTAAAAAAGGCCTTTAAATGTTTGTTTTTTTTTTTAATTTTACCCTACAATATCTAAAAGTTGTTTTTGGCCCTGTACAAATGCTCCACTTACTCTCCCTCAAAGCCTGCACTGTATGTAATAATAACTAGTTTGTCCATGGGGATAATGATATATTAATTATACCAATTCGAAGATATTATTCAACTAGTTCAGAAAATAATATAACTCTGAAGAAAAAAGAATGAGAAAAAATGATAGGCCCAAACCGGAAAAACAATTAGATGGGAAAATACCGGTTATGATTGTTTTGCTTTCTGCTGAAAATATGATAAAATGTTAGCCTTTTTTATATTAAAAATTAAGTAAAAATAATCAAAATGTTTTTTTTTTAATTATTAGATAGCCAACAATTTTCGAAACCTCAAGCCATCTGGTTGCTTGTATTGTGTCGTTATGCAACAGAAGCCAAAAAGATTTTGTATGTCAAGTTTATAAAACTTATCTGCATTGAGACTTCGAGTGATTAAGATAAGTTTTTGAACATCTAACAAAAATTAACAAAAATCAATCCATCAAAACTATGATTCTAGCCCATTTTCTACTTGGAAAGGTCATATAACAAAAGAAAAAAAAATTGTATAGTGCCATAATTAGTTTTTTTTTCTTCTTATGTTCTGTTCAATTTGAAAATTAACTTGATAATATCAACAATTACACTTTCTTTCAAAACAATTTTTTTTACTCTTTCAATTAAAATGCTTTTAAAAAAAATTCAACAGGTAAAATTTTGTTAGTCTGGTGGTTATCAATTCTAACTAATGATTCATATATACGAAGAATTCGACTATATCCTATTACATGTGAATAAAATTTTTTAGAGATGAGATTAGTTTGAGTTACGGAAGGCTTTGTTAATGGAGTTGATAATAAAAGAAAATCTTTGAAGCAATTGAAAACTTAATAATTGATTCAAAACATTATATATATACGCGTAATAAATTAAGCTTTATTAATCTTTTAAATACGTAACGGTGTGTCATAATTCTAATTCAAGATGTCATAATTCTTTTTTCAGCATTACCTATTTCTTTATTTTCTGGTCGTGTGGGAAAAGTTATTTAAGTATGTCATAGTTGTTCGAGAATTTTATAAACTAATAATAAAAATGACAAGAAATCTTCACTTAGGATTGTGTTTCACCTTGAATTTAGCTTTCCAAGGTTACATTTGCGTAGTATTTAACCAATGACTTTAAAAAGGTACTTGCAGTATTCATAATATTTTTAGTTTTGTCAATAATTAGAGATAAAATTTATCTATAGTAAAAATTCACACCATAATATTTTTTTTTCTTTTCACTTATATAAAAAAAAATCAAATTACTATACTAAAAAATTTGTAAAATATCACTACCATTGGACAAACTAGTATCTAACCAATACTGTAGAATAGGTGTTCAAATGAATTACCTTAAATTTTGGAAAAAAAATGTATAGAGATGTTATTATTCAATAACTACCTTATTTTAAATTAACTTAACTTTTAAATAATAATCAAACATTTACTCATTCCTCTAGTATTTAGTAAGTTCAAATTTAAATTTTGTTTTTAATAATTCTAATTACATTCTCTCCTCTTTTCATTTATATATTTAGATATAATTGATATCATTTAATTTATACTTTGGTTCTCCGGATTTGAGGAATTAAACAACTAAATTGTATCTTTTTTTTTCTTTTTTGGTAGACTTGTTTCTCTTAATATAAATTATGAGCTACAATATTACTATTATATTTATATAACATTTATCATTTATTATTATTATTTAACTTATATCATAACTCCCATAAAAGAAATTTATGTATCCGCCACTAGAACCACCTCTTCTTGGCAGTTAACAAAATTTTATTTATTAATCTAAATCTACGAAAATAATTTAGCAAGAATTAGATCCCACCTCACGAATTCACAAATGTATGAACATTAACAAACTCAAGTAATATTAATATGATTTATAAAAACTGCGCATGTATTGGTAAGAGTGCACGTACGTATGGAAATATAAAAAAGGTAAGAGTGTTGAAGATACAACAGGCGACAATCTGTTTCTTTCAGATGCATTCTGCTTTCTTACTTGCTTAGCTGTTTCATTTTTTATATATATTACTCTCTTACTATATTAGATAAATTTTCAATTTTTTGATAAGAACATGTAAACCCCATAATGTGTTATAAAATAAGAAAAAGATGTGTATACAATTTTCTATACTTCAGAATAGTAGATTTTATCCTAAAACTTTACGATCCCCAAACACTTTGCTCAATCAAAGTTAGTAAGATTAGCATCGCGATCGAATAGAATATGATTCTAGAAAACCCTGAAATTTTAATCTTCCAATACCCTATGGGATCGGATCGGATACTCATAGATTATTCCTACAACTCCTAAATATTATATTCACTTTTACTGAAATTCCTCTTCATTTTTTTAATTTTTTCTTGTGGGTGATATTCCTTAATTTTATATATTTGCTCACATCAGAAAACAACCAAATTACTGCTAAAGAGGAGCGAATAATTCTCCCGTGACTTGTCAATAAAAGGAATCCATAACTTGTGTCTGCCGTATTCTTTTTCTTACATCATATTTATTTTGTAAAAGTTAAAGATTCTGCTAATAAATTATTTCCTATTTTACGGAGTGTGACTGATTAGATACAACTGGGTATTACTTGTCTTTAGTAACTTTGCCAGCTGTTTGTTCTTTTCTTCTTCATTTACCATGTTAAATTTTCTTAAAGGCCATTGTATTTATATACGTGGACACTTCACTTCATGTCCAAAACCACAATCTAAATGTTACTTTTGCGAGGTTGAGAATGCAGACTTCAAGTCAAAAAGCTAATATGAGTACTTTTGGTTCAGTTAATTGGGAAGTTTTAGTCCAAGTCCATATACTTTTTTTTCTCCAAAAATATTTAGTGTCTTTTTTGGGAATGTTCAATTTCCATAAACCGATTCGATCTAAACTACACTAATTCTCTATACAGAGTCTAAAAATCAAACCATATTTTAATATATATGATTTAAATGAAAAAAAATAGAATTAGGATTTAACAAAAGAAAACTAGAATCTGGATCTAAAGTCGAAACCAAAATCAAATCAAACCATTCATTATAATTTAGATACCATTATTCATTATTAGTAAACAAAAAAAATTGATAAATCAAAAAAATAGAACCAAATTTTGGAAGATAAAATTGAAACAGGAATTAAAAAACAGTACACAACATCTAGAGTGTCCCAAAACTCACCATTCGTCCGAAACTCACATACATTTTAAAGATACTATATATCTACTTGAGTGGCAAAAAAGTTGTATATACTTAAATTCATGAATGAAAACCTTGACACAGCTAAAAAGTACAATAGAAAGAATAAATTAGGGTTCTGGTGATGGATCTAGCAGAAAGTGTACGAGGATTCATAGAAGTTGTCTTCCACTCTCTTTGTGGTCCTGAAGACCATAATCTTGTAACACTCTCAGACTTCTTTTTCTTTTGTGTCTGAAATCTTCCTTATGTGGTCCTCGGACATGTACGGATTTTCATTGTAAGATACTTGCATGATACCTATTAATATATACCTACATTCATCACATGGCGTTATATAGACTTACGTATTTGTGTGATGTGTAAATACTCACTATAATTCATCTTAAAAAAAAATATTTATCAACTTATGAATTTATAACTCAAAATCTAATAAAATGCATAGACTCATATATATATATTTATCAGTCTTCTCTTTCATTTTTATCAGATTTTTTACTAAAATTACCGATAGTCAAACAAAAGCACGCTCAACAAATTAAATAAAATTTTTTTTGCATGAGTCTCCAAAAAAATCAAATAATTGATACAAACAAAAAAATTATAAAATATCAAATAAAAGATGATTTCATTTGATCATGCATTTTTCGTACTTCCGTGGATTCATACGTAATAAAAGCCTGATTATAGTTTTCTTAATAAAATTCTGAAAACTAACCAGATATTTTTTTGTGTTAAAAACAAAAAAAAACCAGAGTTTCTATGTAAGAAATTTGGTGCTAATTATGCTTGGTCATGTTACATATATATAGAAAATCGAAAACTGTACATACAGATGTAAACATATTTTATTAGTTAACAAAGAATTTGAGCTGAGGCAAGTTGAGTATTGTTGATTTGGCCGGTGAATCTGCAGAGCACTCATAGTCATAGGGACACTAAAAATAAACAGAAATATAGGGAAATAGAGAAAACATATATTACAATATACTTGTTTTAGTCCAATACACACCAACAATATGAATTAGATGTTTTAGCTTACAATATGTTCAAATTTTTATGGTTTTTATATTCATATCCTAATTATGTTCAATGTCAAAACAATAAATTATAACTTGCTTTGGTCCATTACACACCAACAAACGGCGCAATTGTTCTTATTTTTTTCTTGTTTGATATATGTATCCCTAATTATCAACAAAATGATTAGCAATCACAAGAAGTCCCAAAAGGCTAATCTCTAAATTATGATTTTTAAATTATTTATTTTGCATTTATATATAAAACGTATAAACGGTCAATTGACAGACAGATTCATGCATGTACCACATCTCTTTAGTTTTATACCCCTTAAAATCTAATATATGATTTTTGGCTTTCCAGAATTCTTCTATCAAAATCAGACAATTTACTGATTTTTTCTTTTCTTTTTTCTAATTTGATGGAAGATAATGTATTGTTGACTCGACAAAAAAAAAGTATTGTTGACAGAGGCCTTACATTTTATGTAAATGGTTTTGGACAGTAAATAGGTCCATTAAAATCTGTTGTTTTCTAAGTTATAACATTAGCCCAGTTTGAAGCCCATATTACGATACCCAAATAAAATGTTTAAATATTTGTTTTATGGGAAAAATGTTGATTTAACATACTACTGCATTGGCCAAAAACAAATTACTTTATCATCTCCTCCTCTCCATAAAAACCTAGCACCAAGCTTCTCTCTGCCGATCTATTTTTCCGGTGGACGAAGAGTGATGGCTTCGTTAGCACCATCGCCATTCATCCTCTTTTGTCCATTCACCCGAAGTCTGTGAAGAATTGTACATTAGCAACGGTTTGAGGTTTAGGGTTCTCCGGTTTGTCAATTTCGTGTGTGGCTCATTGTCGGTGTGTTCTCGTCACGGTGGTGACGAACATGATGGATTGAAGCAAAACTCCAGTTGCAGATGAAGTTTCGGCCTTGTCTGAGATCTCCTTCTCCTTGCCGTGGATCCAAATCGTTATCTCCTCCTCCCTTTTCCAGGTATGTTCTCTCTTTACTAGATCTAGGTGGTTGATTAATTATTGTTTAGATGTTGGTTTCAGCTTGGTTTAGATCTAGGTTAGGATCTTTTGGTTTAGTTTCTTTATGTGCTTCTCGTGGTGTTTTCTCTAATTTTTCCTCTTCGGGTTCGATCAGTAGCTGTGCTCTTTTGGGTCCGGTTTCTCCATGAAGAGGATTGTTTCGCTCCTTGTCCGTACTCTTAAGACCTGATCAAGATTTAGTATTTTGTGGGCTCCAGTGAGACATCTATCAGTCGACAGAGTTTTGACCTCGCCATTTCTGGAAGATATGTGATTCGTTCTTGCCGGTCTAGCAGCTTTTTCTTTATTAGTGAGGTACACTCATTCGCCGAGGAGGTTTTGCTATCAATTTGGGCTCCATATAGTCATTGATGGCTTAGATCTACAGTAGCGGGTTAACATGTTTTTAGTCTATTTCTAGTCCTACCATAGTCATTTTCAGGTTTTATTTTAACTTCCCTCTTTTGGGCTTAATCTCCGGGGATATTTTCATTTTCCGCCGGCTTATGTATCAAATCCTTGCTACTTTATTCCAATTTCTAATATATGAATCATTCAATGGAAAAAAAAACATGCTACTTACCAAAAATTGTTTATTTAACATTGAACTTTGGATGTGGTTGATTAAACATTCAATTTATTGTTGATTTCTAAAAAAAACTCTAAATTTTGAGTTGACTCAGCAAATTAAATATTTTGTTAATTTGATTAACGAGATTAATAACCTTTGTTTAGTGGATGTTAATGATATCAGTTAAGTTCCACACTATGTTTCATTTAACGAAGAACAAAACAAAAAATCCCCAAATCGAAAAACAGAAATCCCTAAAATCAATTCTCAAATCGAAAAACAGAGAACTTGAAGCGAAGATGCTACAAAGGAAATCAGAAGTACGTCGTTTGATATCATCGCCTCGTATTTATCCTTCGACTTCTTCATCCACTTCTCGAACGGAAAGCGAGTTGTAGAAGCAAAGAGTAATTAAGGTGATGATGAGAGTGAAGGTGATGACGAGTTAGATGGAGAAGAAGAGGCTTACGTTGAGGAAGATGGAGATCGATTACATTGAGGAAGATGGAGAAGAAGGTGATGACGAGTTTTTATGAAACGCAGCGTGGAACTTAACTGATATTATTAATGTCCACTAAACGAGGTTTATTAATTTTGTTAATCAAATTAATAGAATATTCAATTTACCGAGTCAACTCAAGGTTTAGTGTTTTGTCAGAAGTCAACAATAAATTGAACGTTAAATCAACCACATCTGGAGTTCAATATTAAATCAATAATTTTTGGTAAGTAGCATGTTAAATCGATATTTTTTCCATTGTTTTATCCTATTATTTACTACAACCGATTTGGAAAACAAACATAAGCAAATAAATTCAAAAATGATATAACGATGACAAAGATAAATGATCAAGATTGTCAATTGTAGAAATGTGTCAAATACATGAAGACTTAGTGAACAAGTTGAAGACTTGGTGAGCAAGTTGTTTGAGGCTAGGTGAAGACACTTAAAGGCTTGGTGAAGATACTTGGAGGCTTGGTGTTGACACTTGGAGGTTTGGTAAGCAAGTTGATGGTGTTCCTTCACCTATAAATAGATACTCCATCTTCACTTGTAAATCATTCCAAACTACAAGCATTCTCTACAAACAAACTTGTAGTTTTCTCTTCTCTCTTTTTGTAATATTTCAAAGAATGAAATATTAATTCAGTAGTGTTTGGAGGACGTAGGTGTTTTGGCTGAACCTCGTTAAATTCTGATGTTCTTTCTCTTTCTTTAATTGCTTTAGTTTTTTCTTTTAAGATTTGCACCCTTGCTTCCGCAACAATTGGTATTAGAGCCACGATTTTAGGAACAAAACACTATGCTATGTGTGTCGTAGGTATACTACGATCGACACATCAAAAAAAATTTCCTTCTTCTGGGTTTCGTCGATTGGGAAATATTTTAAAGAAAAATTATTGCAATTTTTTAACTAAGTTAAGATGACGCATCAAGAAAATCCTGGCGAAATTAAACCATCAATGCTGAGTGCTTCTTTAAACATTTTTCAGAGCGTCGTTGGTGCTAGTCCAAGGTTGATGGCAGAGATTTTTCGACGGCAGCAGTCATTTCGGCATGTGGAAAAGTGAGGTTCTAGATGCGCTGTTTCAGCAAGGTCTAGATGTTGCAGTTGTAGGAAAGAAACCAGAAAATGTGAGAGAGGAAGATTGGAAGAACCTCAATCGATTGGCATGTGGTACAATCCGATCATGCTTATCTAAAGAACAAAAGTATGCATTCTGCAAAGAGACTTCTGCTAGTAAGTTGATGACAACATTAGAGGAAAATTTCTTGAAGAAAAACAGCCAAAATAAGCTTCACATGAAGAAAAGATTGTTTCGGTTCACCTACATTTGTGGTACCACAATAAATGATCACATCACCAATTTTAATCAGCTTGTTGCTAATTTATTGAACCTGGATATGACTTTTGAAGATGAGGATCTTGCCTTGTTGGGATCCCTTCCGGAGGAGTTTGAATTTCCTGAAACAACTCTGCTTCATAGGAAGGCTGTTGTTTCCCTCAGTGAAGTATGTGGAGCTCTGTACAGCTATGAACTGAGGAAGAAAGATAAAATTGAGAGCTCATGTAGAGCTACTAAATCTTTGATTGCAAGAGGACGTCCGGTGAACCAGACGAAAGGAAAGAATAAGGAATCAAAGTTGAAAGATAAGATTTGTAAAGACGAATGTGCTTTCTGTCGAGAAAAAGGGGCATTGGAAGAAAGATTGTCCTAAATTGAAAAAAAGGACAATCTAGTAAAGTAAAGGCTGTTGCAGATTCAAATTTAGTTGAGTGTAATGATGACTCAGATTGTTCACTTGTTGTTTTGGGTACAAAGAACTTCTATGCTGCCTGGACAATTGATTTGGGATGCATCAACCATATGTGTCATAATCGTGAATGGTTTCATGACTTCAAAGAGCTAAAAGGAGGAGTAGTCTACACAACAAATGATTTCCCACTAACCACACATGGGATTGGTTCCATTCGACTTAAGAATCATGATGGATCAATCAGAACGTTAAAGGATGTTCACGTGCTACGTTTATCGAAGAATTTCATCTCATTGGGAACCCTAGAAGAAAAGGGTTTCACATTTCAGTCTAAAGGTGGAGTGACGAAGATATTCTTAGGAGCACTAGTGGTGATGAAATGAGTTCGGAAAAATAATAGGTTGTATCAATACCAAGGTACAACTATTATCGGAACTGCAACAGTAATCAAGTGATGAACGGGAATCAGAAGCGGCGAAGTTGTAGCACATGCGGTTGGGGCATGCTGGACGAAAATCCTTGAATCAACTTGTGAAACAAAGATTGTTGAAATGTTTGCGGACCAACAAATTGGATTTTTGTGAGCATTGAGTGAAAGGGAAAAAGACAAGGGTAAAATTTGGAACAACAATCCATAATACTAAAGGTATTTTGGATTATGTTAATTTAGATGTATGGGGACCTTAGAAAACACCATCTTGGGAGGAAACCACTATTACGTTTCCTTTGTTGATGATTTTTCCCGAAGAATTTGGGTGTATGCAATGAAGACTAAGGATAAAGTGCTTGGAATTTTCCTTAAGTGGAAAAATATGATGGAAATTCAAATGGGTCGACAGATCAAACATCTCTTATAAGAAAATGGTTGAGAATACATGAGTGATCCATTTATGAAGGTTTGTGAAGACAATGGCATTTTCAGACACTTCATAGCTAGGCACACACTACAACAAAATAAAGTAGCAGAACGCATAAACCGAACATTGCTTGAGAAAGTTTGTTGTATGTTGTCCAATGCTTGATTAGGGTAGCAATGTTGGGCTAAAGATGTAGTAATGCGAGTCACCTTATTAATCTCCTACCATCTAGTGCTATTGGTGGTAAAACACCACTAGAAAAATGGTTCGGAAATCCTGTTACAGATTATGATTCCCTACATATTTATGGTTGCACCAGTTATTATAATGTCAAAGAGTCAAAATTGGATCCTTGTGCAAAGAAAGCAATTTTCATGGGGATTGCATTCGATGTGAAGGGATATCGTCTTTGGTGCCTAGAGACCAAGAAGAAAATCATTAGCAAGGATGTCACCTTTGTTAAATCTACCATGTGGGAAAGGTGGCGGTAGAGCAGAAGGATGGTACTCCAGGAAATGATGAAGCAGAAACTCATATGGTAGATGAGGAATCAGATGGAGAAGATGTTCAAACTCTAGAATCTCTAAAGCAAGTTGAACCAATTGCATTGATAAAGCCAAAAGGATAACAAGAAAGAATGCTCGTTATGTTAATATGGTGGCTTATGCATTTCCCATGGCAAGCGATGACATTCCTGCCACTTATAAAGAAGTAGTCAAAAGTTCAGAAGAAGATAAGTGGAGGAACGCCATGGTTGATGAAATGAAATCCCTTCAAAAGAATCAGACATGGAAGTTAGCCGATCTTCTAAAGGAAAAGAAAACAATTAGATGTAAATGGGTATATACAAAGAAAGATGAATTTCCTGACAAGTCAGATGTGTGCTACAAGGCAAGGCTAGTAGCTAAAGGCTATGCTCAAAAAGAGGGGATTGACTACAATGAAGTGTTTTTTCCTTTTGTGGAACACTTGTCTATCCGCCTCTTATTGGCTTTGGTGGCACAATTGGATATGGAACTATTTCAAATGGATGTAAAAGCAGCGTTCCTACATGGATACTTGGAGGATGAAATCTATATGACACAACTTGATGGATTTAAGGTTGCCAGAAAAGAAGACATGATTTGTAAACTTGAAAAATCATTATACATATTGAAGCAATCACCAAGGCAATGGTACAAATGATTTGACAAATTCATGTTGAGAAAAAAGTACACAAGAAAGAAATATGATCATTGTGTGAATTTGCGCAAGCTGCAAGATGGATCTTTTATATGTCTTCTTCTTTATGTTGATGATATATTAATAGCTTCCAAGAACAAAGTGGAGATTGAAAAGTTAAAAGCTCAATTAAATGGTGAATTTGAAATGAAGGATCTTGGTGAAGCAAAGAAGATTCTTAGCATGAAAATAAGCAGAGATAAGAAAACGGAAACACTTTGTTTAACTCAGAAGGAATATCTGAGAAGATACTAAAACTTTTTGGCGTATATGATGAGTCAAAACCTGTTAGTACACCACTTGCTTCCCATTTTGAACTTAGTACAACTTTATCTCCAAAAGATGCAGCCGAAAGAGCATACATGTTCCATATGCAAGTGTAGTTGGAAGCTTAATGTATGCTATGGTGTGTACGAGGCCTGATATTTCATATGCAGTCTGAGTTGTGAGTAGGTATATGCATAATCCTGGAAAAGAGCATTGGCACGCAATGAAATGGATACTACGGTACATTTTGAACACTGTAGATGTTGGTTTGGAATATCAGCATGAACAAGGTGGTCAGGATGTGGTTGGATATTGTGATTCTAACTATGTTGGTGATCTGGATAAACGTTGATCAACTACTGGCTATGTGTTTACTTTGGCATAAGCTCTAGTATGTTGGAGGTCTACATTACAGTCAATTGTAGCTTTGTCTACAACATAAGCAGAGTATATGGCTTTAACAGAGGATGTAAAAGAGGCAATTTGGCTTCAAGGGTTGCTTGGTGAATTAATGATTCGACATAAGCATATTAAAGTGCATTGTGATAGTCAGAGTTCTATCATGTTGGCAAAGAATCAAGTTTACCATGCAAGGACGAAGCATATCGATGTTCGTTAGCACTTTATACGAGAAATTATCGAAGAAAGTGGAGTTGTCTTCCAGGAGATTCATACCACCGAGAATCCAGCTGATATGTTGACGAAGACAGTAACTTTAATCAAGTTTGAACATTGTTCGAACTTGATTAATATTGTCAAAAATTGAAGACTGCATTGATAGACACTACTGAAAATGAGAGAATTGAAGATATGTAATTTGACAAGGTGGAGATTTGTAGAAATATGTCAAATACATGAAGACTTGGTGAACAAGTTGTTGGAGGCTAGGTGAAGACACTTGGAAGCTTGGTGAAGAAGACTTGGATGTTTGGTGAGCAAGTTGACAGTGTTCCTTCACCTATAAATAGATGCTCCATCTTCATTTGTAAATTATCTCAAACTACAATTATTCTCTACCAACAAACTTGTAGTTTTCTCTTCTCTCCTTTTTCTAATATTTCAAAGAGTGAAATATCAATTCAGTAGTGTTTGGAGGGCGTAGGCATTTTGGCTGAACCTCGTTAAATTCCAATATTTTTTTTTCTTTTTTTAATTGCTTTATTTTTTTTCTTTTAAGATTTGCACCCTTGCTTCCGCAACATCAATAACCACAAGATAATAATAATAATAATAATAATAATAATAATAATAATAATAATAATAATAATAATAATAATAATAATAATAATAATAATAATAATAATAATAATAATAATAATAATAATAATAATAATAATAATAATAATAATAATAATAATAATAATAATAATAATAGGATACATCTTCAAAACGTAGATCAAACATAAACATACATAGTACTATTTCTCCAAAATCGAAATTATTCGATTTAAGAAAAACCTTATTTAAGCAATAAAAACAAGACCAAAACAAACAAAAATGAATTAGAAAACATGAATAAAATTCGAAACCATATTTTTCAATGTTATTTCCACAAACTTGTGGTATAATTCAAACTCATCAATTGAATCTCCTGCAGTTTTTCCTAATCTCACCAGCACGACCGGTAAGGACATCAACAGCTCCCATCTTGATCATTGATCTAGCGAATTGACGCTTGAAGAATGCATTGTTGTTAGCATATTGAGCCACAACACCACGAGTCAATCGATCAGTAGCGAGCCTCTGGTCAACCTGTAAGACTCCTCTCTTTTTACGGATTTGTTTGAAGAACTGGTTGTCGAATCTCAATGGAGTCGACTGATCTAGACCTGTAGATCCGCCTCTGCTACATGTGTTCCTTAGACTACATTTACAATAAAGAAAAAGACATTTTGTATTAGTTTAGATAAAATTATTTTAATTAAAAGTTTTTTATGTATTGACTTAGAAATGGTGGTTATATATATGATTGAATGGGACAAGTTTGAGTTTACCTTGCAGCCAAAGCAGGGTCCATTGATTGGTCAGGTCGTCCGGTGCCTTGGAAGTTAGTGAGCCGGTCACTGAAGAGACCACAGTTTCCTTGACCAACAGTGTGTGCGCCCAAAAGAGCCACGGCATCGAAAACATTCATTCCTTTGTTTGTAAAAAGACTCACGGCTCCAGAGACAGAGATGGTTGGACCTGGAAGAGCCACATCAACACGGTTTGACACCAAACCATCACGCCTTCCCGTGGCGATGCTATAGCTCGGTCCTCCAGCTAAGGCTACAGAGTCACGAGTAGCTAGTGTGATGATGTCAGCACATGAGACTGTTGAGGGGCACACAGCCTCTAGAGCAGTCTTGATGGTGTCAATCAGATCAAAATCTCTGACGCTTCCGTTTGGTCCAGCGGTTTTCTCAGATGTGGTTGAGTCAATGAGAATAGAAGCATCACAACCCTACCAAAACGAAATCAAATCGTTTCAATAAAATAAACCATACAACATGATACAAAATTGGCTTAATTTAATATCAACTAGATTCTTTCTTACCCTAACGAAACAGTCGTGGAAATGCATACGGAGCAAAGCAGCAGTGACCTTTGGATCATTACCAAACCGTTGACGAACTTGATTGCGAATGATAGTCTCAGCTTGAGGGCATGACTTGCTATAGAATCCAACTCTCAATTGAGCAAATGCAATCGGAAAAACAAAGAAAAGCACAAGAAGAGAAGAAAACTTCATCATTTTTTTGGGGTTAGAAGTTTTCTTCTATGTATTGGCTTATAGCTTCTTCTTGTTGGTGAGTTATTTGACATCAACCATATGGTGTATATATACAACGAAACCAACTGTCTACAAAACAAATAATTTAGAGATTATAAAATTGTTTCATCTAAGTATATATGCCGAATACATGCCAAAGTCAAAGGTTATATTCGTATTTAGAGAATTAAGCTTATTAACTTTACGAAAGGCGTGCGAGCAACTTTGTTGTGATTTTAACTATTTTATACATAATATATCTATAAATATATGATATGCTAAGTCGATTCGTAGAATTGTAATTTTTATACATGATGGATTAATAGGTCGCAGTTTCATCGCAATCTATTTCGGATGAAAATTTCAGTTTTTTGTCGATTTTTTATTCTAAAATAAATGTAAAATTTAATTAAATGAAATAGCTATTCGAATTATATCTTTTAACCACTTGGCTCTAAAATATACTATGTGTTTATATATAAAAACAAGACGACTTTATATAACTGGGAATGTTTTGAAGACATAGGAAGGAAAGCTGGATTTAACTACTACATTATCTGTACTTGTATACGTTTTATTTGATATTAGAAAATGTCACATGTACACAACAACCAAAAATTATACTCTAGTCTCAGTTTTTCTGAATTATATTTTTCCAAGTTAAAATTGATTAAAAATTATTTGCGATCCACGATGTCACAAGATATATTGAATGGGTTATAGCTATATTGTTAATTAAAAATACATATTTGAGAAGATAGATTATGTGACTTTGATGGATGATTTTAGTTAAAAAAATACAAAAGGAATCATATTTAGTCAAAAGTAGTTTAATCAAAATTGTGTGTTAATTCGTAATTGAGATTATTTCTTTTTGCTTTTTTCCAGCTTTTGTTTGATTTAAACGTGTTTCATGTACCTTTAAATTATTTTATTTTTTTTTGAAATTGAAGGGAAAAAATAATTTCGATTAAGGTCTTCGATAACGTTAGATTGACATTGGCTAAACACGATCCCTACGATTTGAACTCAACCACTTAGTCAAATGCACATCCTCAATCTGAAATGGTTTTAATCTTATTTATTATTAAAATAAATAAAAATAAAAATATTTAAGAAGGATAGGACAACAATATTAAGTCAATTTTGTATATGACCTTGTTATTACAATCGTATTGTATAACAATACATAAACATGCAAGTGACATTTAGTCTAGTGGCATGCGGTAAGTCCACATAAGACATGCGCACTTGCATAACCAGGGATCGAGTCCTACCGTCTACATTATGTAGGAACTTGGCTAATGGGCCAGTCTGTTGTGGCCCAATGTTAACAAAAAAAAAAACAATACATAAACATAGATAAATTCAAAGGTGATTTAACCAAGACAAAGATACATTATCAGTATTGTCAACACCACACGATAGTAATACGATACATAGCCATTCCTCGAAGCAATCCGATTCATGAAAAGCCTTATTCAAGCAACAAAAACCAAACCAAAACAAAAAAAAATGAATTGAAGAAACATGGATACAATTTGAAACAATATTTTCCAAATTTAATATTATATTTCTATTAAATTGTGGTATAATTAATTTTGGATCATCAGTTGAATCTCCTGCAGTTCATTCTAATCTCACCAGCACTACCAGTAAACACATCAACGGCTCCCATTTTGATCATGGACCTAATAAACTGACGCTTGAAGAATGCATTATTGGCTGTATATCGAGCCACAACACCAAGAGTCAATTGGTCACTAACAAGTCTCTGGTCAACCTGTAACACTCCTCTCCTTCTATAGATTTGCTTGAAGAATTGGTTGTCGAATTTCAATGGAGTGAACTGGTCTAAGCCCGTTGATCCACCATTTCTGCATGTGTTTCTTAGACTACATTTACAAGAAAAAAAAACATTCATGATATTAATTGTTATGAGTTCAAATAAGAAACATTTTGATGAATGTAAACTAGCCACTTGACCGATGGTGTGTGCACCCAAAAAAGCCACTGCATCAAAAACATTCATCCTTTTGTTTGTGAAAAGACTCACAGCTCTGGAGACAGAGATGGACCTAGAAGAGCCACATCAACACGGTTCGAGACCAAACCATCGTGTCTTCCCATGGGGATACTGTAGCTCGGGCCTCTAACTAAGATTACCGAGTCACATGTGGCTAATGTGATGATATCAGCGCATGAGACTGTTGAGGGACATGCAGTCTCTAGCGCAGTCTTGATGCTATCTATCAGATCAAATTCTCTAAGGGTTTGGTCAAGTGATTTTCTTGGATATAGTTGAGTCAATGAGAATTGAAGCATCACAACCCTACCATAATGAAGTATTAATTTAATAAAAATACACCGTACAAAATGATATCATATTGTCGTAATTTTAACCACATTTGATTAATGATGTTCTATTATATTCTAAAGAATTTGAAATTAAAAGATAAATTTATTTGAACGGCCCTAAACATATAAATAAAATAATTAACATGAAGTGTTTTGAAAGAGTATGAGCCACATCAAAAATTCTATATTATTGTTTATAGAGTTAAGCCTTAGAAACGTTTACAAGGCGTGCGAGCGACTTTGTAAATATTCCATTGCCATGTTATGAATTTAAATCATTTTATATATTTATTATAGGATGGGATAAAACTTTGATACAGCTAATTCGATAACTGTAGAATTCTAATTAATATATTTCAAATGAAACTTTCATTTCTTGCCGATTTAGAGGTTGACATATATGTAAAAGTCAATTAAATGGAATAGTTATTCTAAATCATATGAGAGCTAAAATCGAATTTTTCCTTTTTAACCACTTGGCTTTATAATATAAATTTTGGATTCTAATATATAAACAAGAATTTATATATGATTGAGAATGTTTTGATTTTTGAAGATCATAGGAAAGAGAGCTGGATTTCAATTAGTTTAATACATTTGATTATGTTTCATTTAACATTAGATAATGGCACATGTACAACCATGCACCAAATATATATGCACCATAATTACTTATCAATTGAAACAGTATTTTAATTTTATTATAAACGAATTTATTTTATAAATAAAAATAGCAATTAAATTTAGATGAATATTATTCGAAGTTTAGATTTTAAAAACTAGTTAAAAAACTAGGAACATTTTAAGAAAAATTCGATAACTTGTGCGATGAATAGTCTTCTTTTGAAAAAAAGAGATGACTAATCTTTGTTGAAAATTAAATTCAACAGTTGGAACTTTTGCAATGAACTTCTTGAATAAAAAAAAAGATGACATGATTAGTTAGACTGTTGAATATATTAATAAAAATATGTCATATTTGTCTTCACTTAAAAGATGAGAGGGGAGAGATTAGCATTTTTTTAATTTGTTGTTTAAATTTGTTAGATATTCTTTATGTAAAAAATTTTAACTGAAAATGAATGTTAAATTATGAGGTGGATGGAAGAGAAGATAATGTGGAGTAAAAAAGAGGATGTTGAATATTGAAACCATTGCAAATAGTCTTATAACCGGAATCAGAGTTTTTTATAAATTAGTTCATGTAATTTAGTGTTACCCACGACAAGGATAAAATAAAACAAACGATATGTCTTGTCATAATCTCAACCGTTTTTAAAAAAATGTACGACATGCATGAACAGTAAACATTAATTATGCAATCCTTTAAATTTAGTAACTATTACAGTTATTTTACCAAGTAAAAAACTTGGAAATAATATCCATACTCGAATTGTAACATATTTAACATTGAAAATTCACAATAAAAATGTAACCCCAGAAACCGGAAAATGATTTTTTATTTTATTACGTACTCTATTTACAATAAAAAATCATTCTAAGATTCGGAAAAGTTCACTAAAGATTTCTGATAAAAAAAATTTACATATGAAACGGTCAAATTTTTTAAAAAAAGTAAAAGAGGTTGATTTCATCGTATAGTTTTTAAAAATAATCCTAAGTAGTCCGAAATCTTGTCATATAGTGGTAAGAACTAATATGAGTTTTAATTAAATCGCATGTTCAATTTTTCAATGCTGTGAAAGTAAATGGGTCTATTGAATCATAGATTTTATAAAATTTCAGATGATTTTAGATGAATCCAGAAAAATTCTTATAATTTTAAATGAATCTAAAAAAATTCTTATGATTTGTAACAAAATCCTCTAAAACTCATCTAAAACTATGAAATTTGGATATTTGTGTATTTAACTAGGAAAAATCTCTAAATAACTTTATAATCTCATAGAATCATCTAAAACCGCATCTTTAATTTTTTTCAATAACATTAGATATGATTGTGTTTTTAAAAATTACTACTTCAATAACACTTGATTTGATTTGAGATGATTTTTTAAAAATTTTGTTTGAATAATAGATGATTTGCCATTTAAACTCAAATAACTTAAAATCAACGTTTCAATACATTTTTTTAAGTCACAATTCTTTCGGACATCCTTTACATGGATATGGTCTATCTAACAACCTATTTGAATATCCAAAGAAAAAGTATATATGTGATCTGTATCTCTTTTAAAAAAATAGTCCAGATCTCTCCTTAATAAAAATAGGATATTCTTCCATAAAATCTGAAATTTTTTGTGTTATAAAATAATAATAATACTAAGTCGGTTTCGTGACGAGTTGTCTGAAGAAGCTGTCACAGTACAAATGATTTGCACTGATTATTAAAAAGTCTTGGGACCCATTATTTTCCTCTGCATTATAATTGCCTTGATTATTAAAATGTTTAGTAGTACTGTTGATGCATTATTTTGGGAAATCAAATACAACACTATTTTGGAAAATCAAGACATATATCATATTTTTTTCAAACAAATTAAATTTTACTTTAAGGTTTAAAAGGTTTTGTTTGACTTTTGTGATTAGAGGTATTTATAGTATACTTTATTATTGGTTCTATTATTTGTTTGTTATTGGTGTTTTGACCATTTAAAAAAAAGAAATATATATATATATATATATATATATATATATAATGTTTTAAACTTTTGTATATTCTGCAAAAAAGTAGTTGAAATGAAATAGAAAAAGGAATAGTTTATCTTAATACTACTGTTGTATCCTCATCTGAATACTAATATACATAATACATATTTCTAATAATAAAGGGCATTATTCTAGACATTTTATTATTAAAAAATTTTAGATTCTTTTATCAACAAATAACTATTGAATCAATAATATTTCATTTATACCTTAAGTTCTCTAACTAGACATGGTAAAATTCGAACTCACCACCTTTACATAACTAAATTATAAGCAAATCAGCTAGATCATATATTTCTTTTCATCAAAAGTTTTAAGTGTACCAAAGCTATTGTAGACATTTTATTAGTTCTTAGTAATTTGAATGTTTATTTCTACCAAAGATCCAAACATTTGATTTTCCTATAATTTTTTTTAATAATTAAAGTAATATTCTTTTTTCATAATTAGCTCTAGGCATTCGGATATTCTTTTGGGTTAGGATTGGATCTATTCGTGTTTCAGATTTTTTGCTCTATTGATGTAGGATCTATTTAAATATTTTTAGTTTTTGAATCGGGTTCAATTCGGGTATACATCGGATTCGAGTTCGAATATTTTTGTTTAAATTTCTACAAAAATCAAAATTAGTAAAAATTTAATAGAAAAATTTATAAAAACCTAAATTTAATATAAATATATTAGGTATCCATTCAGTTTTTAATTTAGTTTGGTTTTGGATTTGGTTTTTCGGATTTATAACCTTAAGACCTATTCAGATATTTCACTGGATTTAATTTTTCTATTTTAGATTGATTTCGGTTCGGATTTCAGTTTTATGTCAAAAGTATCGATAACCCTCAATCCTATTACGTACGTAACTACATGAACATTTGTACACGGTCCAAAAATTTTAAAAAGAATTTTAGTGTATTTTAGTTTATTACTAGCAAAGGAGGGAAACACGGATATAAAACTTCTCAAAATGATAGTTGTATTTTACAATAAAAACAAAACAAAATACGTATAAACATCCTAAATAAGTGGCTTAATTTGTGTATTTTTGTAACACTGGAGGGGGAAATCTGAAAATAAACTTCTCAAGATGATAGTTACATAGTTGGACGATATGATAGTATATATCTTACATCAAATTAAAATAATAGGATAATGTTTACGCAGAAAAAATTAAAATAAAATATAATCTGTAAGTATCTAAAAGAAATGGATTAGTATTTAGACGGCAAAAAGAAAGAAAGAAATGGGTTAGTCCACTCTGTTTGAGTTAGAAGCACATAGAATAATCTTAGGGTCCAAAAGGTCTAATGGGCCTAAAAGACTGAGTTTATTTCTTGGGATTAAGACCTGTATTTGACTTTTTAATGTAATCTTTTCTTCAATTAGTATAAAATTTTTACATGTTTTGGCGGATTGATTCACAAAAGATAATGAAACTTGTGTTCCAAGATACTACGAGTATTACTCGTGCTAATATCAAATTTGCAAACTTAACAAAGTGCATATAACAGCCTTTAACGGCTCACGTGAAGATTGAAGAACCAATATCAAAAACCACGAAACCATTTCATTTGCCTATCTCTTTAAGTGATTTCTTTGTCTTCACTTATTTGACTCTCTCGTTTCTTCTCTTTCATCTCTCTCGATCGTCTCTTTGACCTTTCGCCACCGTTTCTCCAGCAAGAAAACCGTGATTCACCTTCTTCTTCCTTAACCGTGACCCACCTTCGTCTTTCTCAATGGTGAGCTTACTCTACTAAACTTCTTCTAAAACCGACTTCAGTTTGCTGCATTAGCGTCGATTTTTCACGTTTGCTCAACAAGAATTCACCATTGATTCTTCTCCTCATACTTTTGCTTTTCTTGCAGGAAATCGAACAAGTTGTAACAAATCCCGTCGCAGAGCAACCACAAGCACAAGCACAAGGTCCACAACAACAACAACAAACACTGATCGGAAGATTCGTCAGGTTCCTCTTCACGATTATTTTCTACACGCAGCTCATCGTAATACCGATCTTCGTCATCTATCTTACGCTTCGAGGTCTAGTCTTCACCAAATCACCAAACTTCCACCCCAAGAAATGGTACACTCCTTTGTTATCCTCTGTTGCCGTCTCTGGAGTTCTCTCTTTAGCCTGGCAATGCTTCTTCGTCTGCAACATACCAGCAACAGTCAAA
Source organism: Lepidium didymum (assembly GCA_963920545.1). Lineage (NCBI taxonomy): Eukaryota > Viridiplantae > Streptophyta > Magnoliopsida > Brassicales > Brassicaceae > Lepidium > Lepidium didymum. Next base: position 14,147,999 of record OY986996.1, read on the forward strand.
GCAACGCTCTGGTTCACACCAATACTCACAATCTTTCTCGGGCTCTTCCTAGCCGTGTACGGCAAAAATGTGGTTGCAGCGATTGGCGCACTTTTTTCGATCTTTGGCGTGGTACAGGTACCCTATGGATGGTGTTACATCACCAACAAGTATGAATTCACCTTCAAGATGATGTCAAATACCACAAGGTTACTACCCGCAAGAACCAGAGCAGTTGCAGTTATATCAGTGATCTTAAGCGTCTTTTATGCGGCTTTCTTGGTTGCTGGAATTGGAGGAGCTAGTGCTACAAGAACACGTTTAGATATTCTTTGGATCTCCATTATCGTGATAAGCCTGGCCTGGACAATGCAAGTTCTCAAAAACGTACAGAATGTAGCGGTTTCAAAAGCCACATACGTGTACTTTAGGCGTGTTGAATTCATGAATGCATGTGATGCTCTTCGTGACACTCTGAAAAACCACCTCGGGAGCGTTTGTATTGGTTCAACACTCGTTCCGCTTTTTGTAGTTTTCAGGGGATCAGTCAGGTGCTGTAATGTGTTTGGCACAGAAGACGACGACCAGGCCATATACGAAAGTACTGGCGGCTGCTTTTGGATGGCCAATCATATGGTTTTGTACGGTAACAGATATGGATTTGTTCATGTGGGAGTTTACAACAAAGGGTTTATCCAAGCTTCGAGGGATACCTGGACAGCGTTCAGAAGAACGGTTGGATTAGAGCAATTGATTGATTTTGACATCACCAGCTCCATCTGTTTCTATTGCGCCAATGCAATTGGTGCAATCTCTGCATTAACTGCAGGAATATGGGAGCTACTGATCCACAAGGAATACTTCTTTGAGCTGACTCTCTATGCTTTCATCATCGGATACTTTGTGGTAAGATCTCATTACTAAAATGCATGATAAGAAACAAAGCTGGCTTTACTGTGTAAGCTGCTCATGTACCTGTTCTTTTTTTTTTGTGTTGCAGGGGAGAGTTGCTTCCGCGTGGCTTCAAGCATGTGTAATGGGTTATTATGTAGCTTATTCTGAGGATCCACAAAGTGATAACTTTGATGATACAATTCCTAAACGTATTGTGCGGCAAGATATCGAAAAGAAAAAAAGAGAACAAGAAGACGAGAATCGAATGCGGCGAGACGATGAAGAGCAGAACATTTCATACATGTAGAGCTCACATATGAATCGTATCAACTTAGCGCAGAAAAAGCTTTCCCTTTTTTTTCTTATTCATTTAAGCTTTTTCAAGCTTATAGACTTTAGATTGGAGATTGTTTAGCTTCTTCATAGGACGACAATTGATTCAGTTCTGATGCTTTTACTGCTGTTATTCTCTTTCTCTTAGATACATTGTCTGTGTCTGATTTTGCATAAACAGTACAAGAGATACAGAATTATGGCGTTAGGAAACCCTTATATATAACAACAGACATTGAATCGACTTTGTTACAAGACTGTATGCGTCTCACCAAGAGATTCCATCAGTACAGGGACACAAATCTATATATGGAACATGAAAGAAAATAGGATTCTACAATAAGATCAGAGAGAAAGGCACAACTTATAAAAGTATGAGTAGGTAAAACTGAGGACAGAACCATGACTGGAAACAAGTGAATCTCGGAGTCATCAGTATCCTAAGTGACCACGCCCGCCACAACTTTTGCACATAATGTTACCAGTTCCACCACAACCTGCAACAGAAGCAACATTTAGTTAAGATGAAGACAAAGGAATCTGCATAGAGCATAACTGTATAAGTTCAGTTATAATGCAGGATTAGAGGTATTAACTATTTACCTAAGCAACGGACTTTGACGATGATGCCTTGGCTCTCCATAATGGAATCTACATATAGGCCAGTCCCAGAGCAAGTGGCACAAAGCAATGCACCTTTAGCTCCACAACAAGTGCAACGCAGATTATCACCAATCTCTTTCTCAGACATAGATAATCCGACTGGTTCCTCGATTATTTCCTCTGGTATTGGCTTATCGTAACAGAACATTGACTCGAGACCGCTTCTTTGCCTGTGCATATCTCTTTTTAAGGATGAGTCAGCCTATAAATCCAAAGAGTTTCCTCAACTTAGCAAACAATGTTTTATCCTTCTCAACAAATGTGATTCTTTTTTTTCCTCAGTCACCTTTAATGCCATAAATGTTTCCCGGAAAATCCAAACATTGAAAAAAATCATGAGTTGTGAAACATCATATCCAACCAAGCAAAACAGTAAACCTTTTTTTTCTAGGATTTGAAGTCATAGCATCAACCAATGCCATACTCATTATTATCATCATCATCATCGTTAAACAAGTCAAGACAAGTAAATTGGAATGATGCAGATTTTTTCCATGGGAAAACTAGCTTCACTTACAAATTAAAATGGCTTAATTTCAGATACGGAAAATTACTAACACAAAAGGTAGTTTCGTAATCATATTGAGTTTCCACTAAGAATTGAACAAAAATCAATGGGACAAAAATCGGAACAGAAGAGGTAAAGAAAAAGATTAACCTTGAGAGACGAAGAAGGAGAAAGAGAGCACACTCTTACACGGTAACCGAATTCGGGATAAAGAATCCGGCGTCCGATTCCGCCAACAACATTAGAATTCGCCGAAAATGTAGCCGGAGAAGTAAAATCTAAAGCTGAATACATGGTTGGAAATGTATGATAGAGAAGAGAGTACTAGGAATCGGAAGAAGATGGAGAAGATGGTTGATAACTTTGGAGGGATCGCCCGTTCACAGGTCTATACAAGCTCCTATAACCGGACCATACTGAGATAGACCGGTTTGATATCCGGTTAATGATACCCAATTTTTTCTGGCGACCAAAAAACAAAAACAATAAATTTGGATGGGCCGATTGACCCATAACGATTGAAGAAAATATGGACTGACTTTAACACGATTTGCTTTTATCATTTGAATGACCCATCTCACCTAATTTTGTGAAGTCTCGTCACTCTTCAGAAAACTTTTTTCTTATTTGCTTATTTCTCCATAAAAATCGAAGATTTGACGACCAAAAAAATAACAATCGAAGATTTTCTATTAGATTAAATTTTTGTATCTGCAAAAGTGTAACAAAAATCTCGATCGAAGGGGACGTACGTGTTGATTCTTTACCTCATGTATCGCTTCTACTCACGTAGCTCTCAAGCAATGAATAACATCACAAAATAAAAAGTATTAAATTTTAGTAAAGCAGAAAAAATGGAACGCGTTTGAAAACCGCGTTGCTCTTCAAGACTTGCTACCTTTTTACTTGTTCGCAAACAATTTCACACTCATAAGTCATTAAGTCCCCTGCTCTTGATATTTATGGTTGATTTTAATTGTAATAATATTATTTTTGGTTTTAACTAAAATAAATATTAATCCAAATCTTATCCTAAATCCTGATCCCTCGACCGACTTACTCGTTTTAGTCTCTCGCTTCTTAAAGTAACGTCGTATTTCTTCTTTTATCGTTTTTCTTTATCGATCTCATTGTATACTATATTACTTTCTCTATTAACTTTTATATATTTTGTCTCCCTGTCTGTAATTGGTAATGATCGTGGGTGTCTCAAACTTATATACATGAAAGGAATAATTTAGAGGTGAAAGATTCTCTTTGACCTTCCACTTATGTGAATTGGAAGTAACAAGATAAAGGCGGTGATTCAAGCTCAATTACCAATAACTCTATTTTTTTTCAACATTAAATTAATAGGATCCGATTCATATCTTAAAATTCATTCTTAATAAATTTTTTTCTAAATTATTATAATGCATCAGATAGAAATCGAATCTGATAAAAAAACTGTTCACTATTAATGAATTTCGACTCAATGAGCAAAACACGAATATATATTTCATTTAAACATCACACTTATATTCTAGGCTAGAGTTTTTTTACATGTCAGAAAAAAATCATCACAGAATATATCCTTTAATTAGTTCCTTATTTTGGAATATAAATATATTCTATATTTTTGAAAAATGGAAATGGCATAACAATTGACTCGGTTTCTATCTTTAAATTATAAATCGAAAGAATAACATTATCTGTTTAGAAGAAAAAGAAACAGAATGAACACTTATCGTCCGTATTATGTGGAAAATAATTAGTATTTTTTGGCCCGGTTAACTTCAAACTGCAAACATACCATGAGTGATTTTCGGTATATTCCATGAACAATTTCTGCTTAAATGTTAAACCGGTTGTTAATTACTTACCAAACCGGAATGTTTATATTCATAGTTAGTAGTGCTTAAGGAATAAGCACAAAATATTAGCTGGGTCAGCTTCTTAAAATTATTAGTATTTAATTCGGAAAAAGCTTCGAATATTTTAGTTCACAAACCGTCGGCTTCCTTTCTTTTTCTTCAAATACGTAATGGAAAGAGAAAACGACGCACAGTTGATCGTGAAGTCGACACATATGCCATTTCCAGAATCCAAATACTCACAACCCAAAATGACAAACTTTTTTGAATTCTTTATTAAAAAAATTCAATAAAGCAGATCCTCTGTTTTGTTTCTGACGTTTGTCTTCACCAGGGCTTGTTTAAAGTGTATGTGTGTTTAGTTGGTGTATTTTGGTTCGCCTCAAAGCTCCGGTTTTAGGTCACTGCTTTATCTCTTTCCGCGTAGAGTTTGTGTTTATCCAATTTTGTTTTCTCTTTCTCTTGTTTCATGATCTGTTGTTGTTGAGGAGAAACCCCATTAATAGATCTTTCACGAGAAACCAAATTTTCTTCTTTTACTATTTTGATTTCTCATAAAAACCCCCACTTTACCTTCTTCTTCTTCTTCTTCTTCGTGATCTCTATTCTGATTTGGTTCTCGTTTTCGAGGTTTTCAGGTTTTACCTGTTTGATGGGATTTTCATTTTCTTCAAACCGTCTTGGTTACTTGACAATCACATTCTTCGTAATCTCTTCTCTTCAGTTGGGTTTTTTCACGAATCCTGTCGATTCAAGTGCCCTAAAATCTAAATCCGAGCATGATTGCAGTTCCCTGAAACACTTTCACGACTACAAATCAAAGTGTGCGTACCTCAAATCAATCGACCCATGTGCTAATCAAGGTTTCTTTGATTACCTCTCTTTTCTCTATTGTAATTTTGAAGGATTCCCAATATTGGGTCAATTTCTTCTCTTCATCTGGCTTCTTCTCCTCTTCTATCTACTGGGTCACACAGCGTCTGAATATTTCTGTTCATCTCTCGAAAGTCTCTCAAAGCTGCTTAATTTATCACCAACTGTTGCCGGCGTAACTCTTCTATCGCTCGGCAATGGTGCTCCCGATTTGTTTGCAAGTTTGGTCTCTTTCATGGGAGAATCTAAGGGTACTTACGATGTTGGTCTCAACACAGTTGTGGGAGGAACCTCTTTTGTCACCTGCGTAGTTGTTGGGATCATAAGCATTGCGTTGCATAGGAGACATATTCGGATTGAAAGATCAGCTTTTATCAGAGACATTTGTTTCTTCTGTGTTGCGATTGGTTCCTTAGCTATGATTTTGGTCCATGGTAAAATTAATTTCTGGGGTGCTCTTGGGTTCTGTTCATTGTATACTGTTTATGTTGCCTTTGTATATATCTCTTGGAGATTTGGTGGAGAAGGTGCTGAATCTGATCTTGAGTCGATCCATAAGCGTGGTAGTCTTAGTGAACCATTACTGCTAAATCTAGATCTTGATCAAATTGAAGATGGTGTTGTTAATGGAGATCATCGGATTGTGGATGATGATCATCAGGGATGTTATTACTGGAAAAAATGGATAGTTTGGATAATTACTCTGCCTCTCAACTTGCCAAGGATATTGACAATTCCTGTTGTGTCTGAAGCCAAATGGTCTAAACCGTTAGTTGTTGCCTCTGTCACATTTGCGCCGGTTCTGTTGTCGTTCCTATGGAATTGGAAGCGGAAATCCTCGAGTTTTGAGGCTGAAATTGTTTATGTGATCGGATGTTTGATCGGTATAGTACTTGGATTCATTGCAGGAGCCACAACGAAGAAATCAAACCCACCAAAGAAATGGCTATTACCTTGGTTAGCAGGAGGGTTTGTAATGAGCATGACATGGAGTTACATATCAGCACAAGAGCTCGTTGCGCTTTTGACCTCACTTGGGTACATTTTCGGTGTAAGCCCTTCGATCTTAGGCCTAACGGTCCTCGCTTGGGGAAACTCGATTGGAGATCTAATAACCAATGTGACAATGGCTCTACACGATGGGAGAGAAGGAGCTCAAGTGGCCGTATCTGGATGTTACGCCGGTCCAATCTTCAACACATTGTTTGCTCTCGGGATCTCGCTTGTGGGATGCGCGTGGGAGGTTTATCCGGCTAGCATTGTGATTAAGACAGATCCTCGTTTGTTGGAGAGTCTTGGGTTTCTGGTCATTGGACTAGTTTGGTCGTTCTTGGTTCTGTTCAGTAACCGTATGAGGCTTAGTGGTGTGATGGGCATAGGGCTTTTGCTCATTTACTTGGCTTCATTGTCTCTAAGGATTATGCAAACCGTAAATGATTCTCACTAACTTCGATTTTAACTCACGGTTCCATTACATAACATGTATTTGTATTGTCTTCTACACTGTCAAAGGAATCGATTTTGTAATGTATAGATATATGTATGTAAAACTTATGTAGATTGTAACGTAGATTTTCTTTTTCATCATCTGTAGAATATGCAATCATTATAAATCAAATTAAAAGATGAAAAAAGTTCGATTACAATGCAAAATTGGATTCTTTTTTTCCAAGTAAGAAATTAATTTTAGAATTTGATTTGCAATAGGCATATATCTCGACGACAAAACACTTACATGTGTAAAGCTATAGACTTCAAACTGAGTAGCTAGAGAATTAATAGGTGTCACATACTCGAGTAGTCAATAATCTCTGCTCGTACCATACGCACATACAATCTTATAGATAATATGTATTATCTTGTTACCATTTAATTACAAATTATAAAGAGAATTTACTATAGTCTATTTAATTCCAGTATTGTGGGAGTTGCATAAACCGACAACGCTTGTCTGTTTGCATAAAAAAGAAGAAGATAAGATTGTGTTTCATTTTAATTTTATTATAATTGTTTATTATATTCAGTTTCCTTATCTCATGACTCGTGTGCATAATAATTTGGCACATTTTTCTTGTTCGTCTCTAAATTATTTTCTTGGAATTAGGATAATAACTCCAATTTCTAGAGTTGTCCCTTATCGCAATATGATTGATTGGAATTTCTAAATTTTAGAGAAATTTGGCCGTATTTGCTACATTCCGGTTGATTTCACCTAATTGAAACTTTTTTTTTAATTTAGAATATTAATGGTTGAGGCTAAAACCACGTAACAACTAGTGAACTACACAATTTGACGTTATCTAAAAGATAGAAAAAAAGAGGTTTTAATCATCAAATAAAATGTCTTACATAGTTAATTAGAGGTTCATAAAGAGTATCTCATTCAAGGGAATTGGCAATGCTTAATTCACGTAGCAGATACATATTTAAGAAGTAGATTTGATTGAGCCATGATATCTGATAAGACATGAAACTTAGTTAAAGTTTACTATAGATTTTCCGAATATGTTAATTGTGTAATTAATCTTCACAAACAAATCTATAAGTTGAAAGTTAATATTTCTTATAACTCTTCATAAAGAGTCCATGAACAATGAACCTAGAACAACATTCAAAAGCTTCTTCTTCTTCTTTTTAATAAATATTTTAATAAGTGAAGTACTAAGTGACTTTGACAGAAACTGAATATTCAGCAAGAAAACAATAGCTATCCGATCCCTCTCATTAGTATTGACAAAGTTACTTAAGATTTAAGGAATAAAATTAAGACCCACAAATTTGATGTATTTGCAATTTTCTTAATTAACTATTACAAAAACACCCAAAACAAAATTCTAAAAAACATTCACAATACGATCAAAATATTATCGATCGATATCAAGGACTCCAAAAACCCTAGCCAATCTCATGGACAAGAAACAGAGGTATATAGCAAGTAGACCACCACCGACAAGCTTATCAAGTCTCATCTTCTTTTTTGGCATTATCACAAGTGCCCAAAGCAAACCTACAATTAAGAACCCTAGTGTCTCAAGCAACGAATTGTCACTTGGAATCATATAGCCACCAGGGTACTCAGCCAATGAGGAGATGACAAGTGGCACACCTAGTCCAATCACCGTGTTGAATAGCGGACCTGCGTAGCATCCTGAAAGTGCTATCTGCGCACCGTCGTTGCCTCCGTGAACAGCCACCGTCACATTGGCAATTAGATCGCCTAAGGAATTTCCCCAAGCTAGGACGGTTAGTCCTAGCACGGAAGGACTAACTTCAAAGATATTACCTAAGGATATTAACAATGAGACTAGCTCTTGTGCTATGATGTATGTCCATGTTACACTCATTGTGAAACCTCCTAGAAGCCAAACTAATGAAAGTTTCTTCGGTGGGTGTGATTTTTCTGTCGTTAAGTATGCTAAGATTCCAAGGATTAGGCCCATAGAACCGGATACTATGTACAAGATTAGGTTTCTCTTGGACCCACTGTAATGAGAGCAATAAAGTTCGGTTAGTAGGACCGGAGCAATGGCTGTGGAAACCACCGCGCAAGGCTTTGACCATTTATCTTCGCTAACGACTGGAATTGTGAGCCTCCGGGGCAGATATAGAGGTAGTCCTACGATGCTCATAAGCACCGAGAAGCAAGACCGGTTACTTTTTGGAGATTCGAGAAACACAACCTTCAAGTCTTGCGTTGTTCTTTGATCTGACAAAGCCAGCTTCTCGTCACCTATATAGCTTAGAAGTGGCACGCCCATCTCGGCTAAATCCTCTCTGCTACGAAGAATCTGATCGGATATAGGTTTCTTGCGGTCAAAGAAAAGTGAAACCGACAAGAACCCTACATAGAGAAGATAAATGCAGAGGTAACAGAGAGCGACCCAGATGGTTACTTTGCCGATGAAGACGATCAAACCGAGACAGCAAAGAGCGACCAGAAGGAAAACCACGTCGCGGATAAAGCTGTTTTTGTCAATAGAAACATCTCTAGATCCAATCAATACACAAATCGTCCCGACAACGAAGCTAGATACAAAGAACGCACCGCCTAAAATCGAGTTGAGCCCAAAGTCGCCATTATTCGATTTAGTGAAGGAGACAATACTTGAGAACAAATCTGGCGCACCGTTTCCAAGAGAAAGAAGCGTAACTCCAGCCATTGTAGGAGACAGTTTCAGAACCTTAGATAAGCTGTCCAAAGAAGGACAAAAGTAACTCGCGGCCGTGTCACCGATCAAGTAGAACAATACAAATAACCAGAAGGATAAAACTAGAAGACCCAAAACAGAGGATCGTCCGAAGATACAGAAGAAGATCTTGAGATAGTCTATGTAACCTTGTGGTCCACATTTTGATGGAGATGTAATGTACGAGCACTTGGAACGGTGGTCGTCGAATCTGGCAAGTCCTTCGCTGCAGCTGTCACTATCGCCGCCGGCAAGAGAATTTTGGGTAATGATGGATCCAAAGGAGGGAGGATTTTGTGAAGCGAAATGGAGATAGATGAGGAAGATGAAGAAGATGTTGATGAGGAAAGAGAAAGAACGAGAGCTGAGACGTAAGGAGAAGAGTCTTGCCATTCAAGGAAGCGAGATTGGTAATGAAGAGAGAGTAATAATGAGGGATGTTAGGTTTTTTGGATATAATAATGAGAAACTGATATCTTTTTTCTTTTCTTTTTTCTTTTAATTATCTAGGAGTTTTGGATCGTTAATATTTCGGAAAATACAATTTCATTATTATTTTTTTCATTTATTAATTTATTTTTTTGAGGATGTGGGTACTGAGTAGGGTAAAGTATTGTCTTATTATGCGAAAATATTGTGGGGGAGGCTACATTCAATTATTTATATACAAGGAAGAAAAAACGAAGTTGATAAAGTGTTTTTACAAAAACTCTTTATCGGTTATTGATTTTTACGAGATATGTATTACAATTTGTATGTTATGATTTTATTTTTTTCATATATGGTCCAACTTGGAGTCTAATTTTCTAGTGTATAATAGTGATATATTACACGGTCAGGATATTTGTGTCGATATTATATAAGTAGTTAAGGATTGATGTGGTAGAAAATGTTTAATTAGCTAATTAACAGCTTTAATTTCCGAAATAAAAATCTAGTCAACATAAGTTTTCAAGTGAGTTATATACTTTGTGTTGCAATGGTTTTAATTAATCACCAACTTATTAAAACACTATTTATGAAAAACCTCATAATAAAATAATTTTGGCGGCCATCAATATCTAGACATTGTCTAACGTTTTCGGCCTAAAAACTAAATATTGATTATATGGTTATATATCAGTTATCAAATATACTAGACATTAGGGTTTGTCTCGACAAAATTAATTAAAGACTTTGTACTGGTAAAAAAACTATTTTTACCTGACTCAAAAATTATTTTGACCCTAAATTTTGGTAAGAAAATAAAATTTATTAAAAAAAATAATAGTATAGTATGAGAAGAAATTTTTTTGTAATATGATATGTGTCTAAAAAATTATTAATTTTTAGAAAAAAGATTAATGATATTTTTGTAATGGATTTTTCATTTTTCTAAATTATATATATGACGGATCCTATCTCACACGTGCTTATTCACAGTTTTGTTCTCCTAAACATGTGATTGATAATTGATATAAATAAAATAAAAACTAAGATTTGAAAATAAAAAAATGGTGACAACTCCAAACCTAAAGGTCGATCGGTATGATTAGGAAGTATTTTGGCAGAGTATAAAAACGACCACTTTGATACGTAATCCCAACCGATCACGACTTTCCAAACATAATCCTATTATTCCTATCCACATTTTAATGATTTTCTTCTATAATTAGTAGAGTACTATATCTATATTTTATTACATCATTAATAACCAACCGCCGGCTTCTTTGTATCCAGGATTTGAGGTGACTGAAATTGAAGTTGATAGTCTATTTTCATATTATTCGTGAAATTTTTTAATTATTCCTTTTGTGTTTTTTCGCAGTAATGTCATTTAAACTCTCTATTCTGACATAACGATTATTTGTAGTCACATGAATTGTCATCAACGTACGTAACTGATATTTTAGTCTTTTTATTCAACATTGTTATCGTTTTGTGATGTAAACAAATTGTTGCTGTGCTATATCTATAAATAATTATGAGTTAATCTGAGTCGAGATCGATAATAACATCATACCAGGGTTCCAACACTGAAATCTAGTCCAAGAATGGTCTTATCTTAAGCAGTTCGTCTAATGGATGAATAATCCTAATATCAACAATTTATAATTCCCAATCTTTTGAATCTTATTATATGAAGTTACACGATTTTTCAGACTTTACGATTTCCAAAATATGAAACCCTAGAAAGAGGCTGACCCAAAAATAACTTTGCAATTTTTCAGATATATGACAAGATTCAATCTATAGTTAATTTGTCGAATCTTTAACAATATTACGTGAAATAAATATGACTCCCATAAATCAATTTTTTTTTGTTAACATCACAGCTAACCAACCGGTCAATTAGCTAAACTTCTATATAATATAGGTAAAACATTCAATATCTGAATATACAAGTGTATCTACTTTTAATAAATTTACTATCTATCTCTAGAGTAAAGATCATTTGCCTCACAAATGAAACTTATAAGGGAAAAACTCTGTCTCTCGGCAAAAACACTTTTTCAAACAATTTTTCTTATATATCTTAAATTTGTTAATAACAAAGAAGATATTTCCACAAGTTTTTTGTATATCGGTAATAAAAGTGTTGATAAATAAAAAAAGAATCTAAAGATTCCTGGTATGGCAGTGGAGTCGAAAATATAAACTCTAATTCCAATAATATAATGAAATAATGCAAGGTGCGAGACCATAAATCGATCCATGTGGCTCTCTTCTCAATGTACCAAAAAATAGAAAACAATCACATGAATAAAACTGGCTCAAATTAGGCTCTTATACAAGACACTTACGAAATACTCCATATTACTGTAAATACCGTATAAATAAACACCCATTACAAAAAATTGTAAATTATATTATATACGTCAATAACTATTAAACTACCCACCATCGATTTTTTATCAAGAGAAAATTCTGTGTCATGTTTAATGCCATTAAATTTGTCTCTTTCTTAAATATGAAATGACACAATTACTTTTTTAGTAATCTAACTTGCAATAAACAAAGATATCTCAAGCCAGACACATCCTTTTCCGCTGCGGCCGTTCATCTTGCGGGTGAGTTCCTATTTCTTAATTATAGTAATCTAAAAGAAAATTGTGTTGAATATTTTATTATAATAATATATATTTTGTCAAAATATAAAATTATTATTATAAAATTGGGAAAATTTGTAACAAAAACGTTATAATATACTTGTGACGAATAAATCTACTAATAATTTAATAAATCGTGATAGAATAGTCACAATGATCTGTAACAAATAAAATTAATAACAAAATTGTATATAAAACATCACAAATTATTACTAATATTTATGATCACAATATAACTATCAGAATAGCTCACATTTTTTGTAGTGTCTAATTTTTCTGTGTTTGAATTTCATTTTCTCGAAATTGGTTGTTAAATTTGATTGTTCTTTGTGTTTCTAGATATTTTATCGTCTTGCCACAATCCATATTCAATTATGTGACATGTATTACCATTTTTTCTTGTGCCTTTTACTCGGTTTATTGATCTCTAATACCTTCTTCTTTTTATATGGCGTATTCTCTGCTATTTTTTGTTTTTTCTTCGCATTGCTAATAGATAACTGACATGTGGTGAGAAGTTTGTACGACGTTGGACATTGACATTTTTCTACGCTAGACATGTAAATTTTTGTTCATGTTCGTGAATAGATGACTGATACATGACATAAATTACATATGACGCTAGACATAGACGCTTATCCATGCTGGACAATGACAAATGTCATGTATATAAAACATGAACCAAAATTATATTTAGGGTTATAAACATGTCTCTTATGTCATATTATCATATCTTCGAAGACATTTCCCCATAATGCAATATAGATGCAATTAACATTTGACAAATGTTCGTGTTATGACATAGATTTGTCTACAATTGACAAGTTCTATTTGTCTGCGATGGACATGTGGTACGTGTCATTTTCAAATTGCTTGATAAGTCATATCATTTCTTTTTTCTCAAAAATGAATTATTTAGATAATAGACAAATGTTCAAATATATTTATTTACGATGGATATGTTTTGAATTGTCCACCTGATTTTCTCAGCAATATGAATAGATTACTCTAAAGACACACTGGTCATTTGTTTATACCACTTCTTCTCAAAAGAAGGCAAATACAAAAGATTTTTATACACATGACATTCCACATAGTTTCCATTACAAGATAACACTACACAAAAAAAAAAAATTCTCTTTTACCAACTAGTTTTACATATCACTACAAGAAAATATCAAATTAGCCACTGATAATTGGTTGGTGGCTAAAAAACGCATAATGTCAATAGCATTTCGGTAGCGCATCAATGACAAATTAGTGGCTAATTAGCAACCGAAAATATCGGTGGTTAGTCGGTAACTAAATAGCCACTGATTAGAACCGTAGCCAAAAATTTGTATTATTTTAAATAATATAATACGATTGTTAACGATCTCTATATTGGTAGCTATAATAAATGTTAGTCGCCTCCGTCCATGTGGTGGCTAGCTCAGTAGCTATATAACATATATATATTTATGACAGTTGGGCACAACGAATATATTCAGTTCGCAACCGTTATGGTAGTCACTATTGGTGGCTAGACAAAAATATATTTGTGACCGTTAGAATTAATAGATATATTTTTGAGTCGCTGCCTTTTTTCAGTAGTTATTCGGTCACCATGATTTCTATATAACACACGACTCTCATTTAATTTTTCATCACAATCTACTCAAAATCATTTTTTTATCAAGAGGTCTTTCACACAAAATTTACTAAATGAAAGGGAGTGGATGTATAAGAGGTTGGATCCGGTGAATCATGGTGTTTCCGATGCATATCTTGAAGGGTTGAAGTCATTTTTTCTAGGTGCACAAAATGAGAAGTCTTACATCGAGAGAAATACAATGTTGTGTCCATGTTCTCGGTGTAAAAATTGGAAATGTTGGGATGCAAATATTGTGGAGCATCACTTATATACAAATGGTTTCATGGAGAACTACTACTTGTGGACGTCCCATGGGGAAAGTGTTGGTAGATAATCTTCAACAAGTGTTGTTCAACCAGAAGATGCACCTTTATTTACAACGTATGAAGATACTAGTGGCCAAGGACATGACCCCAATGCGTATGTACACATGGTATATGATGCATTTCCAGGATTGCATTGGGAAAACCAACCAATTGAGGAAGAGCCAAATGGTGATTCCAATCGAGACAGATGTTGGCGGCTGCAGAAGAACCCGTATACAAGGGATGTGTTGAAGGATTGTCTGCATTGTCTTTGTCAAACTGTCTGATGAATATTAAGATGGAACATAATCTTTCATAGGTTTGCATGGATGATATATCGCAGAGGTTCACACGATATTTACCAGTAGGTAATAAAGCGTTAAAATCGTACTACAAGATAAAGAAGATGACAAAATCATTAAGGATGTCATATGACAAGACTGATGTATGTGAAGATTATTGAATAGTAGTTTAGAAGGATTTTGATAGATTATTGACGAAATGTCGCATTTGCGAAAAGGATCGATATCATTCTAGACGAGATCGTGGGAAGAAGATTTCGAAGCAAAGAATATTTTACCTTCCTATTGGTAAATGATTAAAGTGGTTGTACCAATCAGAGAAGACAACATCACATATGAGATGGCATGTCGAACATGTAACTCTTGAAGGCGAGATGCAACATTCTTCGGACGCTGCTGCATGGAAGCACTTTAACCAAGTATATCATAATTTTACCTTAGAACCTTGGTCCATGAGGATGAGGCCGAACCTGAAGACGATGAAGACGAACCCGAAGACTATGACTCAAACGATTCTGAGTGATCAATGTTTTATTTTTAAACATTATGACTCTATGTTATATTTTTATAATATAATCTTGTTATTCTAGTAATTTCATATTCATATAAGTTTTTATGATTTTGTCTATATAATAAGACTAAATCTATGAATGTGTTAAATATATGTTTAGAAGTTTAGAAAATTACTAATCTTACATGATGATACAAAAAATTATGTTTTAGTGAATTCTAATATATATAAGAAATGTATAAATATGTTATTATAATTCAAAATCTTAATAGTTTTTAATTCAAATTATTAATTTTCAAATGTATATTATATTTTCTATACAAAAATTAAAATGTATGAATATATTAGATATGCATTTTGTGGTTTAGAGAATTGATGTAGCCACCGAAAATTGGTTGCTAAATTTATATTAATAGTGGCAAAATATTGAGCTTACGGCAGGCCCATGAAATTTTCCTATCTAAATTTTCATATCCACCAAAATATTGGTTGCCATTTAGTGGCCTGTAAAAAATCTCTAAAATTCATAAGTGTTTTCTCCTCAATTCACAAACTGTTTTTCCTCTTCGTTTATTATTCATTTATCTTCTTCTTCTGTACGAATTGCGACTTACTTTTATAGACAAGTGAGACTTCTTTTCCTCTTCATTTATCTTATCACTTCAATTTCTTTTTTTTTCTTTTTCTGAACACATGTTGGTTTTTCAACAACAATTATGTCAAATTATACCACAAGTAGCTTGGAGACTTGATCAAGAACATGATCAACAAGGAAAAATGAGACAGAGTCAAACTAGGTTTTTTGGATGGTGATTATTGGAAATTATTGTTGGAACGTTGCGACATGCCTACAACGATTAAAAGGTACATAATCTATAGTGAGGCAAGAAAACCCCTTCGAGATGGTTCTGGAGAGCATCACCACATTGTAGGTTCAAAGTCATTTGCCAAAATTCAATTTCAAATGGTGAGAAGAATGTAATTTATGTTTGATAATTTCTGATTTTAATTATGACTGCATATTGGTGTGGTGTTTTGTCTAACCATATGTTTTTTTCTAGGCTGAAGCAAAAATGGTATTAGGCCATCGATTCCAAACTTGATTAAGAAGACTCACACTAAATCAGATGGGATCACCTTTGTGGATAAGAAAGTTGAGAAGATATTGATAGCTTGGCAACTAAGATGTCAACACCTAATATAGATTCTGATGATAGTGAAGAAGTGTCCACTGTTTCAACACCTACTCAAATTTTGTTGGATAAAGCATTCTATGAGATAACAACTTCTGTTTTGGCCAATTTGTTTAAATTCAAAAGATAATTATATTTTTTTATTATGCTATCTTGATTTTATTGTTGTATCTTAATTCGTGAAGTTTGCTAAAAAGATTTGGAAATTGTTTAGAGCTGTTGTGTAGCTTGTGGAGAGATAGGTCTTATTCTTTGATTTTTTTTGATTTGTTTCCCTTTATTTGTGAAAACTATTGAAATTTGTTTCAGACCATTTTGGGAAAATAAATCGCATAAGGTTGTCTTACATTGTGCATTCTAATTGTTTTATGAAATGCTGAAAAGAAAACCCTTAATGAGTAGAGACTTTTGCAAGACATAGCTATGGTTGATTAACTTTCTTTGATCATGCTTTCTTTGTATTATACTTGGACGATTCTTTGAAGTATTTTTAATTTTAGAAATTTTTGGTTTCATGCACTAATATTACTTTTTTTTATGTTGTTGTGTAAAATGTTTCAGTCTACATCGCTTTATTTGTTAAAGTGGTATCGATAAACGTTCTTTTCTTACAAATTATTGTTTATATTGATTTACTGACTTATGTTGTCACAATTATTTTTTTGAATAGCATGTTCCTATTGTGAAGGGTTATCAATTTGGGCTAGGTTTAGTTCAGTTTTAGCAAGGGAGTTTGTCTACACCATATCACTCAAGCAAAGTTAATTTGGAGACAAAGTTTGCATAAATGAGAGGCACAGTCTTTGCTCTCGAGTCACAGGTTTCCAGCCTTGGTAAGAAGTTGGACACAATGCAAGCTTCTCTTGACTAGTTTCTTCAAACACTCACTCAGAATGCAACAACATCAACTCCTCTTAGGCCAAGAGAACCACTGGTTCCTTCACACCCTCGTGGAGGTGACTTAGATTTAAGTGTTGATGATTATGATCTCAACTCTTAAGTTTTAAAACTCTAGATATCGATTTTCTCTTAAAATTAATTATATTAAACCGAATTAATATTTTAGTAAAAGTTAAGTTCTGTCACCGAAATATCAGTGGCTATATCTATGAAAATAACGGTGGCCAAATATTAAATTGCCACCCTTAAATGTGTAGCTATACCATCACCATTTACCCATTGCCTTTTGGTGGCTAAATTAGTCACTAATTGCTACTGCCGCTCGGTTACAAAATCAGTAGATATGGCTACAAATGTTTGGTAGCTATATCAGTGACTAAGATCAACCACTTATGCGGTAGCTAGCAATGACCAACTTAAGTTAGCCAAAAATATTTTGGTGGCTATATTCGTAGCCAAGTAGCCATTATTTATCGGTGGCTATGTGAGTAACTAATTGATACTGATAAAATGGTGACAATTTTGGTTGCTCTCTTGCCACCCAATTGTGTCGTTGCGATGTGATGGCTACGTTGCCACTGTTCGTCACCATTCACCACAAACATTATTTAGCTATTATGGATATGCAAATAAAAATTTTGGTTGCTAATGGTTGCAAAACTTAATTTCACAACCGATATTATGATATAGCCACTTTCACGAAATTTTTTCAAAAAATTATATATCATGTTAATTAATAAATATCCACACTTGAAAAGATAAACATCTCAAACATTATACTAATATGAATTATGCATCATCTAAATATGTCTAGAACAAAGTATTAATTTTAAAAACAATGTTTTAGTATCAAACCAAAATCGAATTTTGAGTTTATACAAATTTACATCTTGACATCTAAGTTGTTAATTAGTGATTAAAACGTTGATTAAAATTTATTGATGAGTGGTTTTTGTTTTATCATTATAAGATAAGTGGTTTTAGAAAATTGATAATTGGTTAAGTATATAGAATGTTATTATTTTAACGATAATAAATTAGGATAAACAAAGCTTACATAATGCAACTGGGTTTGCGATGCCTAATTCGGTCTAACCAACAGAATCTCTTCGTACGAGTGGCTGAGCTGTTGATGTATAGATATCTAGTACTATTGTTTATAAATAAAACCAAACCAATAAATATATGTCGACAACAAAATATAAGGGATGATAATTCTATGCACATGGATTTGGATAATAATTCTAGTCATGTATAACAGAGTATTCTTATTTTTGACCACATATTTCTAGAAAATGTTTTCGACTTTTACATAATTAAGTTTTATTTTCATAGCTCTTCTGACTTGTGTTTTTTCTTTTGTAATAAAAATAAATAGATTTTTTTTTTTAGTGGTGATAGTGAACTTGTTTACGTTGGTTATAGTAGCTAGTTTGAAGCCTAATTTAGGCGTGTAATTGAATTAAGACATAACCATGATTAGACACGATGAGGATTAACTTATTTTATTAATCAGTTTGGAAGCATTGAAAAATCCTAGCAGCCACTAACAATCTAAAACCAAATGAATGTACTAGAATGTCAGTTTATGTCGTTTAATGTTTTTTTTCTTATGTACGTTTTTAAAAATTCATTATATCAACGACATAATACAGTTTTATATTGTTAAGCAGAATATTCAATGAGTAATATATGGGTTTGTTGAATCTATGGGCTGTATCTTTCCACAATATGTACATTATTATAGAACGACCCAATTGATACTTAAAAGGCCCAATTGATATTTAAAAGCCCGATTAGAAGGTAAAAAACAAAACAGCAATAAAAGGAAACTTGAACAAGATATGATTGATGTTCTGTAATCCGAACGAAGAGGCTAATACTCAGTTTCACTTGCAGAAGATAAGAGACAATGTCAGTGTCAGCCATCTTCGGCACCGGAATCGCCACCGTCGCTGCTTCACCGATTCTTCGTCAATTTCAGGTTCCAAAATTGGGGAATGGAGGAGGATTGGGAATGGTGATAGAGTGTTCGTCCAGGCCGCAGAAGAAATCGACAGCGCATCACAGGAAGACAAGGCCGAAGAAGACTCAGCCTTGGGACATTAAGAGAAAGCCAACTGTTTATGCTCCTCTTCCTCCTCTCCCGGCGGAATGGTCCCCGTACACTCTTGCTTCCGAAGATGGTGGTGCCGCTGCCACCGCCGGTTCTCCTGCCAGAGATTCGGTTTCAGGCGCTGCCTAGTTATGAGTTATCTGATGGTATGGTTGTAATTTAGTTTGAGAACTTATGTTGGTGTTTTTGTTTCTGTTAATGTGTTTCTGTTTCTTTACTGTTTATTCGGCTTATGTTTGATTGGAGAATGAATGGACCAAAATTGCGAATATTCAAGCTTCAACCTTTCCTCTGTTTTTGGGTTTAAATGTCTTAACTTTATTTTCAAAAACTGAGTTTTATAGTTTATTGATTTGTGAAAATGTAGCTATTGTTTTGGATAAAAGAGTGGGTGCTTAATTTCTGCTAGTACCAATTGAATTCGGATGACACCGAGTTTTAAGTGTTTGCTACCTAAGTTCGTTATGGAATTGAAAGCACAATGGTATCTGTTTTGTGGCCGTTGATGCTGTCGCTACAGTCAAATGCTCTCTGTTTGCGAGCATAACAATTGGAATGCAGGATTACAATATAGAAAGTACCATATTAGTGCCATTAAACATTTTTAGTTTTCCCTTACATCTGATTCGGCTGAAATGGCAAAACGCTCACGTTCTTAGTGCAACATTTGGTCTTCTTGTAGAGTTTATGCCGAGTGCTCTGAAGTGCGTCTGTTGAAGAATTTCAGCAAATAAATTGATAGTCTTATATTGGTTATGGGTTAATCACTCTGATTCACGAATTTATGTTGAGGTTTCCTTTCAATCGGTCTAGTACTTGGCAACTGAGACTTGAGAGGATTTGATTTAAATCGACGGCTCAAAATTACATAAGTACACTAATAGCACATCCTGAACCATTCTTTGCAGCCTAAAAGCCTAAGCAAGTCATTTGTAAAATGAACACTGAGAGAGAAGTGCAAAATGTAGACAACAATACAAAAGTTAATTGAATAGTATTGTCTGAGAACATAGGTAATCTGCAAGATCTTTTCGGGTAGAAATTGATGACTTCAACACAACAGAATGAAATCAAAACCAGAGGTGTAAGAATAATATGCTTCACCTGGGATACTAGTTGCCAGAACTTTCAATGTAGGTGAGCAGGTCTGCCACTGGCCTTTAGAATTTTATTATCATTTGCTTGATCCTTGTAACAACCATTAGCACCTAGAGTTTCGTTTATGTTTTTAGAACCTTTGACTTTGTCTTTCCTTGGGAATAGAACGTTGTTCTCTTCAGGATTAAACACAAAACTGAAACCGGATTTCAAAACTTCAAACCTAGCTTCCCCATCTGTACCAAACTCAAGTGATGCCTTGGTTGGATCACATTTACTCGGATCCTGGCCTTCAAGAAGCTTTTTGAAGTCAAAACAGTTGGAGTAGCCAATAAAGACATGATCTGACTCAACCGTGTCTACTTTGTTGTCTTGTTCAATCAAACTCCCAACCTTCCAAGTAATGCTGGTGCAAGAGCCCCCTCCAACTTTTTGCTCACAAGAGAATTTGGCAGTCAAGTTGGCATGACTTTGACAGTTCCGGATTGAGATAACAACACATAGGGCTATACCACAATGTCTATTGTGATTCCAGTGTGCGGGTAATTCAAACTCCACCATAGAACCAACTCCTTCGTGACAAAACCATGAAGGTATTTCACATCCGGGAAAGCTAGTGCAGAACAAAATCTCGGGAACACAACTCTGCAAAGTTATACAAAGTGAAAATCATTGATTTTGGTTCCAACAAATTTATGCAAAAGGAAAACCTCAGGGAGAGGAAAACTGTTAGGAATAAGTGAACAGCTACTCCACATGGGAAGTGAAATAAAAACTGAAGTGATATATAAAAGGCATGGACTAATCCACTCATTGTCCGTCAGTCTTAAGCTGTAATAAGTCCATAAAACTTAACGAAGAGAAATACCTCATCGCAGCGTCTAAGTACAGTTGATTGCAGCTGACATTTCCTTTCAGCGTATGCGCCAATTTCCTCCTTTGCAGCTTGTTCCAATTCGTTGCAGTTGGTAAAAATGAACGTGGAATTGATATTCCTCACTGGTATAGAACATACTAGTGGTTTCACAATCGTTTTCAGTGAGCTACAACCACGTACGTCTAAACACTGAAGATTTGGTGGAAGTTGAGGAACATGTATAAGTTTCTTACAATACTTCAAATCAAGCCATTGCAGTCGAGGACAATGACTAATTAGGTCCGGAAGCTGAATAATATTTTCATTCCTGCTTAAACATAAACGTCGCACTGAGCATATTTTCGGTATATCTTCTATGGCTGTCTCATCCAATAGCAAAATCTCTAGACGGCTTGTGTTTTCCTCAATTTTTGGAAAACTTTTGAGCTTTGAACAACCAGAAAATGTAAGTTCCTCAAGAGCTTTCAACTTACCTAGAGTGTCAGGGAGTCTTTTCAGCTTCTTGCAACCTTTCATGTTCAATAAGACAAGTCTTTGGAAGAATTGAACGTCAAGAAAAAGTTCTTTTATTGCGGTGCCATCCAAATACAGAACTTCCAGTTTTGTAGAAATAAACTGAAATTTTTTAAACTTTGAGCAGCCACTGAGGATGAGGGTTTTCAGAGAGTTCAACTGAATCTCTGGAAGAGACTTGAGACTTGTGCATCCTCTCAGGTTCAAGAAAACAAGACACTTCATGTTTTCCATATCCACATGTAACTCTTTCAAAGCTGTGCAGCCTTCAAGATTTAGTTCTTGAAGTTTTGGAGCCTTTCCTAACCCTGCCAAAGTGCTCAACTTCATCGAGTGATTCAAGTCAACCCATTTTAGTTTTGGTGCATCCTGGGACAATGGAAAAAAAGAGAAGAAGAAATGAATCAACCGATTATACAAAGAGTCAGGCAACACCTCAAGTTGATGTAGATATTCAAATAACTGTGTACGCATTGGACAAGAAAAAAAGAAGAAGCATATGTATATATTGTTGTTACACACCTTGTTATCTTCCCAAACTCGTTCAATCTCGCTGTAAGGAAGCTTAAGGTCAACCAAATTAACGGGGTCGAAACCTTGTGAAACATTTTTCAAAGGGAATTTCAGCCAGTGTAGACATCGCAACTCATTCAAAGGTAGCTGAAATCCTTCTGGAAAAATAAATTTGATGTCACGATCACAATCTTGAGGACAATGAGTGCTGTAGATTTTGAGATATCTTAAATCGTTCATCTTGGCAAAAGCATGGCCCAGGAATCTCATTTGTCTTGTTATGTCAGACAAGTCAAGCAGGAGAGATCTGACACTAGAAGCTCCCTGTTAAGATAATTCAAACCACAAAACCAAAAATTACAAATGTTTTACAGACAATCTTAAAAGTATAATATAAATTTGGACAACCTCAAAGAACCATGAAAGTACAAAAGCAAATTGGAACATAGAAAGCAATCATGGTTTGAATATAACCTTGTTTTTTTGCAGCACATCAGTTATGGTGTGATGGTGCCACAATCTATGTCGTCCTTTTCCATCTGTACAAGTAGCTTCTTGACCAAGTTCCTTGGAAAGCATATATAGTGTCTCATGCATCTCTACTGTGCCAGCATTAATATTAACCATGAACTTGTTCACAAGACCTTCTATTTCATTCTTAAGGTCATCTGAATCCAATAAATCCCTTACGTAATTCTCATTTAGCGACTTGAAGCACACTATGTCAAGAAGCGTATCTTTCTGTAGCTGACTCAATCCATCGTAACTCCCTTTCCAAATATTGTGAAGCATCTTGCTTATGTTTTGTAACCTTACTCCTCGTGGACTTTTAAGTTGCTGATCCAGTGAACTTAGTTTTAAGTCCCAATGAGTCTCATCTTTTCCCAAAAGCTCCGCACCCAATATTTTGAGAGCTAGAGGATTCCCTTTTGTGTAATGCACGAAACCTTTTGACAGCTTTGAGAAATTTCCTAGCCTGAGAGCATTGTCTGCTTGATCATCAAATGCATAATGGATAAACTGATGTAAGGCATCTCTGTCACATAATCGAGGGACCTCGTAGATATCATCAACCAGACTTTGTATTAATGACTTATCGCTTGTTGCAATGACAATCTTGCTTCCTTGTTTAATCCAGTCGCGACTGCCAAGAAGAGCATCAATTTGTTCCTTGTCACTGACATTGTCAAGAACAACAAGGACTTCGGTCTGAAGTAGTTGATCTTTGTACGCTTGATGTGCAGTTGCAGCTTCTATGGTCTCAATGTTGAGATCCTGGACATTCATCAAATCTTCCAAGAGTAACTTGAGCAAGTAATTCAACCCAAGTTCCTTTGAAATTGCATGGATATCTGTGATTAACACATGTCTCGAGAATATGTTCTTCCAGACATCGTAGAGCTTCCTGGTGAGAGTTGTTTTACCTATTCCCGGCATACCAACAACACCAACAGTACGAGTCATATCCAAGGATCTGATACTTAGTTTTTCTTCTAGTTGATGAAGTCGGTCTTTGATTCCCCAAGAACTCTCATAACTTTTCTGGTGTCTTTGGAGAGATAGTCCATTATAATCAAAGGGATTAGGAGAATCCTGTGAATTTTTTTTAAGCTTTTGCTTAACCTCCTTGACGACTTTTGTGATCAGTTGGTCCTCATCGCTGTGAACAAAGATGAGATTGATTGCATCTTTTAATTTTGAGATCTCAAGTAATTAAAGGAGTTACCTTTTCTCGTCCAGCACGAAGCCCGTCAAGAGAGGAACAGATTTCAGGGATTCTTTCCATTGTTTCTTTGTTGTCTTGTCAATAGACTTCACCATCGTCCTGAACTTATCGCCGAACGGACCTCTGAGTTCTTTCACAACGGCAGGCTCCACTTTGTAGAAGATTGGAATAACCTCAAGCTTGCTTTGCTCCCTTCTTTCCTTTATCTTCGCAAGCTCCTTCAAACACCATTCTGATTCCGTGTACCTTGGGGAGAATATCACTAGGGCGATCCTGGAACCTTCGATTCTTTTGAGCAGAAAGTTCAATTCTTGGCCCATCTCTTCATCACTGTCAATGAAGGCATTGATCGCATTCCTTTTTAAGCCCTTGTCAAGATGGCTGACGAAGTTTGTGCGCAGTTCAACTCCACGAAAGTTAATGAACACTTGTTCTTGGGGAGTATGAGCGTCTGCTTTCACCCTGGAAGAGGAAGAGCTGGAGCTTGCCATGTCCAATTTTCATTTGGTGTTCCTCCTCGGAACCATTGGTTATAAGAACCAAATATGGGTCCTAATTGTATGAAGTCACTAATGTGCTTTAGACTGTATACATATAAAAAGGAAAGAAAAAAAGAATGGTAAAAAGTTTGTTTCGTCAGATTTGTTTTAAGGGAGTGTTTGAATCTTTAAATGTGTTATGATCTGACTAAAATTTTGTGGGGAGCTTAGTGATTCAATGGTCTTCAGATTTAATGGTGGGATTTGTGTTCCAACGGCTGGTTTGTCAGATATTTGGGTTTAGCGTGGTTGTTTGCTCTATGGTGAGTTCTAGTTTTTGGCAAGTGTTGTCTTGGTTGTTTGGGAAATCCGATGGTGAGGTCTTTTCTAATTGAACTGAAATTTAGCGAATGCTTTGTTTACTCGTTTATCTAGAATTTGTACGATGTAGATCTAATTTGGTGGCTAGAATCCTAGTAAATTTATAGTCGTTTGTGACTATATATTTCTAGACTCTTGTATTGTTATCTTGTTGGAGTTTGTTGCATTAGAGATTGCTCTTTGGAGCCTTAGTCTTTGTATTGGAAAAAGGAAGACGTGGTTGTAACTTAAATAAATTGGTGATAATGAATTCTTGAGTGGACTACGATCATGTGGTTTTCCTTCTCACATTGAGGAGGTTTTCTACGTTAAAATTTGTTTGTCTCATTTAGCTCACAAAAAAGTCATTCGGAAATTTTCACAAACACCTTCCAAAAACCCTTGAACATTTGGGTTTTAATATTTTAAAACGGATCCGGGTCAAGTCGAGAAAAATACCGGGTTAGATGTTTGGTTTCACAATCGGGTTTAGCTATGACTTATGGGGTGAGGCTTTGAGCACAGTTGTTCATGTTCTAAATCGTTTACCAAGTGCTCCATTGGAAGGTGATGTTCCAGAGAGGGTTTGGACCTATAAAGATGTTTCTTGTGTTCATTTCAAGGTCTTTGGGTGCAAGGCATTTGTGCACACTCCCAAAGATGAGAGGTCTAAGCTTGAGATGAAGTTCCGACAATGTGCGTTCATTGGTTATGGCCAAGAAGATGAGTTTGGATACAGATTTTATGACCCCGTTGAGAAGAAGCTCATTCGGAGCAGAGATATTGTGTTCATGGAAGATCAGACGATGAAGGACATTAAGAAGTCCGGAGAACCAAGTCAAAGAGATGAGGGTCTGATTGATTTAGAGGTTCTTCCTTCTACATCAGTCCACGATTAGGTTGGGGGTGAGGTTCATGTTGATACACCTGGTGCGGATGCTCCCGCACATGACGATGAGGTTATTGGTGATCATGTGGCGATCATGGTGAGACACCAACTACTGGGAACTTACCTAAGGTTAGAAGATTTGAGAGAGATCGAAGACTGTCGATAAGGTATGATCCTAGTGAATTTGTATTAATTAGTGATGACGAAGAACCTGAAAGCTTTGAGGAAGCAATGGAGGATGAACGCAAGGATAAATGGTGTGGTGCCATGAATGAGGAGATGTAAAAGTTGCCTAAGGGTAAAAAAGCGTTTCTTAATAAGTGGGTGTATATGATTAACCATGATGAGAACAATTAGCATCCTTGAATCAAGGCTAGGTTGGTTGTGAAAAAATTCAGCCAAAAGAAGGGAGTTGATTATGATGAGATATTTTCTCTTATTGTGAAGATGTTATCCATTTGGGTTGTACTTGGATTGGCAACGAATCTTAATCTAGATGTTGAGCAAATGGATGTAAAGAGAGTTTTCCTTCATGGTGATTTAGAGGAAGAGATTTACATGGTACAACCGAAAGGCTTTGTGAAGAAGGGCAAAGAGGATTTAGTTTTTCACTTGAAGAAAAATCTTTATGGTTTAAAACAGGCATCAAGACAGTGGTATAAGAAGTTTGAGTCAGTTATAAGGGAGCATGGATATAAGAAGACAACATCTGATCATTGCATGTTTATGCAAATATTTGGTGAAGATGATTTTATCGTCTTGTTATTGTACGTTGATGATATGTTGATTGTTGGCATGAACATGAGCAGAATTCAGGAATTGAAGAAGCATCTTGGCAAGTCTTTGCCATGAAAGATTTGGGTCCAACGAAACAAATTCTTGGTATAAGAATTATCTCAGGAGCAGTACATTGTGAAAGTTCTTGAAAGGCTTCAAATGGATAAGTCTAAAGGTGCTAATACTCCTCTTGCTACTCACTTTAGATTAAGCATTCAACATAGTTCGAGTACAGATTCAGACAAGGAATATATAGCGAAGGTTCTATATGCTTTTGCAGTTGGTAGCTTGATTTATGATAGGGTTTATACAAGACCAGTTGTAGCTTATGTTGTTGGTACAATTAGTTGTTATCTTTTCAATCCTAGAAGGAACATTATAATACTCTAAAGTAGACTACATCTTTCTAAGCTCTTGTATTGCTTTCTTGTTGAAGTTTTTGTATTAGAGTAAATCTAGAGTCATTTGTGATTGCATATTTCCTTCTCATATTGAGGAGGTTTTCCACACTAAAATTTATTTGTTTTATTTACTTTCTGCTATGTGTGGTTACTTTTATTGTATGAATATATTTTCCTCACATATTCATACAAGTGCGGGGAACTCCATTTTGTTGCGCCTTTCTGTACTTGTTTCCCAAGAGCTTTCACCATTGAAGAGGAAGAGCTTGGCTTGCCATGTCAAATTTTCATTTGGGTGTTATCCTCGTTTCAACCTTTGTTTTGTCTCTATTATCTGCTCATTTCTATAAGTTTTATAGAAATCCCATGTAATTTTTATTTGAAATTACTTTACAATTTTTTTCTTTAAGTTTTGGAAAATAATTTTTTCTTCGAATAATAAAGGGCTTAGAAAAGTTGAAAACTCATTTCAAAAATACTACATATTTTTAGCTGACGGTTAGCTATCTATGCTTTCAAGTTACCTTTTGGTTTTCACTTTCTTGATGTTGTTCCTTCGGATTTGCTTTATATTTTGAACTCAGATATGACTGGTTCCTCTAGTTTACGTTTAGTTTGTACTCATTAATTTTAAATTGATTGAACAAGTTTTGGAGAGCCATTTTCCCCGTTTCTCGACCGAAAAATGGTTTTTAATAAAACCTAAGACCCATTTTGTTTTTCCTTTAATGTTTTATTTTAGCCATATATGATCTTGAATTTATTCGGAACAGCCATGCTGAAAACACAAAGTTTGTATATAAAATACCACACATTCTTAAACGTGTATGAATAGTTACGAATTTGTTTTTCTTTTTCTTTCATCTGAGAATATATAAAAATAAGATTACATAAAAACACAACCAAAACAAATCAGCTAAAATATGTATTTGGCAGAAAATATTGAAATCATCAGAAGCTAAACAAACAAGTCTAAAGCCAAAAGAGGGAAATAAACTAAAGGCTTACAAAGAAAATAATCCTAAAACCGAATGAGATTAAGTTTCCGAGAATAGAAACAAATCGATTCTTTTTGTCCACACTTGAATTTGGTAGACATATGAATAATAGAACTGACTAACTCTGTACTACAGAAGCTCAAAAGAGAGGAAAAATACCACCAAGATGTCTAAACTGGAAGTTTATGCGACTTAAATACAACATGAAAATAGTCAAACTGTTCAGATCATGATCGAAACCTTGTCTTGATTTCTAGTTGGAGGAAACCCAAAAGATTGCCAAATTGCTACATCAATCACCGAAAAAAAGATGATGATCGACTGTTTAATGGCGAGAAGACAAAACCAGCAAACAATTAAAGACCTAAATCCTAAACAAAACCAGGCGACCGGTTAATGGCCAGTTACGAATTTGCTTAAAGTTGATATAGCTAATACAGTATTTCCATTTCATTTTATTTATCTCCTCAATAAGGTAAAGTAAATCTTCTGATGATTGGTAGCTTTGTTGTGAGCTGTCTCGTTTGCCTGTACTGTCATTCGCCATCTAGAATTCGCAAAGACCAGCTGTTAACTACAATGTGGTCCCTAACCTTAAGTAAAAGAGGCCCACATCACCTTAGTGTTCGAAGGACTTTTCTTGTAATCTTTTCCATTGACTATAAATTCAGATTTTGTTACTCCATAATTTGTGGATATCTGTAACAGTTATTTGGATATGTGCTATTTATGATTATACATTTATGTGGACAGAAGAAACCATATATAATTAAATTCTTTTTCCTCTTTGGAGTTTCTGACTTTATCAAATATATCGTCTATTACAGTTTTCGATAATTCCTAAGAAAAGACAAGACATGTGAAAAAATTACCCAATTATAAAATGTATCTACAATTGTTTAATATTCAACACTTAGACTTTTTACTTTATATTATTTTCTTTTTCATCTACCCCATAATCCAACACTCATTTTAATTTTACATTTTACAATAATTTCGTTTAAAAAAATTCAACACTCTACCTCACATTTTTATTAAAACATATAATTTTATTAAAACACACTTAAATTTTATTAAAACACATATAATTATTATAATATTACACATATAAACCATAAAACTCTTACATTATAATTTTTTTAAATAAATATTTTAGTCTGTAAATATTCTGAATTTTGTCCATATATGTTTGACTAAATCCGCTTGCAATTCGTGATGTATATTCAAATCGCGCAACTCAGAGCAATTTGCAAATGCATGAAGCA
The DNA here is from genome assembly GCA_963920545.1 of Lepidium didymum. Classification (NCBI taxonomy): domain Eukaryota; kingdom Viridiplantae; phylum Streptophyta; class Magnoliopsida; order Brassicales; family Brassicaceae; genus Lepidium; species Lepidium didymum. The sequence goes on from OY986996.1 coordinate 14,177,234, forward strand.
CCTCAGTCGAGAATGGTTGTGGTGTACTAAACCCACTTGCCTTAGATTGATCATAATCGGTCCAATATTGAAAATATGTATTTCACTCATCCTTAACTATCATATTATATAATATGATACATGACCTCATGATCATAGCCAAATCAGTTATATCGCACATGCGAACTGGTTCACAGATGATTTTAAAACGAGCTTGCAACACTCAGAATGCACGTTCAATGTCCTTCCAACATCCTTCTTGATGTTGTGCAAATAACTTATCTAGTTCACTCTAAGGAAGTCTTATTTATTTGACGAAAGTTAGATAAGAAGGATATATACTATAAGCTAGATAATACACCATATCATATGGATGTTGGTTCACGAAGAAGTTCACTCTTGGCGTATTTCTTTGTTCAACATCATCAAACACTGGTGAACGGTTTAGAACATTTATATCGTTCAATGTGCCTGGACATCCAAAAAATGCATGCCAAATCCATAGATCATGAGATGCAACTGCATCAAGAATAATAGTGGTGGTTCCATTATCTCCTCGAGTAAATTGACATTCCCACGCCGTAGGACAATTTTTCCATTCCCAGTGCATGCAATCAATACTCCCAATCATTCCCGGGAACCCCCGCATCTCACTAACATAGAGTATTCTTTGTAGGTCATCTTGAGTTGGAGCTCTAAGATACCCATGCTCATACAATTGTATGATTCCTTTACAGAATCTACGCAAGCACTCCAAGGCTTAGTACCTCCTATTTTGATGTATTAATCAATTGCGTCGACTGCCACCCCATATGCTAACATTCGCATGGCTGTGATACATTTTGCTAATGGAGATATACCTTCTTTATTGGCTGCGTCAACTTGTTGTGTGAAGTAGTTGTCAGTGCTTGATAGATCCCCAACAATCTGACGAAAAATATGTTTTCGCATTCGGAATCGCCGACGAAACATTGCATTGTCATATATGGGTTGATTGGAAAAGTAGTCGTCAATCAGTCTCTAGTTTGCATCTGCATGATCTTTTTTGAAGTATTTTCTTTTGCTATGAGGTGGATAGTCTTCTTCTACTTTGTTTCGCCGCTCTCTAAACCGGTTAATGATATACTTCTCTTCAATTTTAGACTGCTTTTTGTAAGCTTTGATATCGAAAGAAAATTCAGATAGATCCATTACTAGTTTTTTAGTAGTATGAGATTTATGATATTGGTACATCAAATGAAGAATGAGTCTCCATTTAAAGAAATTGATTAGGTGATTCCAAACAAACATTGATTGACAGGGGATGGCTCCCCGACATGCATTATTAAAGTAGAAAACGACATACATTATAGCAAGAGATTTTGTTTTTGTGAAGCACAAACTGGAAATGGAATATAGTAGCTTATATCTTCACTAAGGGGAAGAGTCAGCGTTGTGTTGTCGTGATGCTATAGTCAGCGTAGAGCATGAAGCCAGATGTTGTCTAAATCATAGCAAAATGAACACATGTCGTCACTATAGATCATCAAAGTCTGAAGGAAGAGAGTGCTGAAAAAATTATAGTCTCCATGAGAGGAACTATCGAGAAGCAGATATAAAAAGACTCATATCCTTTAGTGGGCTGTTTGATGATGAGCCTAGGATAATAAGATTCACCATATACTTGGGTTGAAGAGAAAAAACCTAACAAGGGTTGGATAAAATTATAGAGAATAAATTGGTAATAGGCCAAAAGGATCATGTGGGTTGGGGAAGGAAATTGGGCCGACTTATAATACAGATCGAGAAAAGAAAGAAGAGTGAGGGAGAGTATAAGGGAAAAGTAGAAAAATTAGGAGGGAAAAACGAAGGAAAAGAATGGTAAGAAGAAAAGGAGAAAATTGATTGGGAGGGAAAACTTCAATCAAAAGGAAGAGGAAGGACGAAATGAAAAAGAATCTTGTTGTAATAATTGTCTAACCCAGAATGGGGATTCACGCTCCAAGTAACCCGATAATTGTGCATGAATAACACTTGTAGCAATGGCAGAAGCAGCCTTATTGGCTAAACGGTGACATTTATGGAAAGAACATGGAGCAAAACATGAGCTCACCTGAGAAATGGTTTGAGTCCATCCTTTGAAAATCGGCTAATTTTGAGGCTCTGAGAGAATTTAAGATAAAACACTATTATCAACGTCAATCTCTACAGAGGATATATTGAGGTTGTGGAGATCCATAAGTAAGTGTAAGAGATAGTGAAAATTGGCCTCAAGCCACGAATAGACATATACGAAGCTATTCCTTGCATGAAATACTACTTCGCCAAGATGGTTATGTAGAATCCAGGCTCCTTCATAAAGGGAAGAATCATTTATCTAGGATACGTGGAAATTACAGCGGACTGTGCCGTTTGGGGGAGGAGTCCACTTAGGATTTGGAAATATAGTAATTTCCGACATGGCGAGGGTGTTGAAGAGACAACCAATTCATGGCTTCATTTCGAGCCTCGATGACAGTAAATGGAATATTATCGAGAGAACCGCCGAATGTGACTTTGTTCCTGCATTTCCAAATAGTCCATAATATCCATGGAATGGGATGACGTATTGCAAGGGGTATTATCTGGTCATGGACAAGGTGAAGAAAAAAGCCAAAGTTATCAAGGAGTAAGAGTGAAGAGGCATTATCTGGGGGCGAGGCAACAAGAAAATAACATATGGTTGATTGTCTCTAGTTGAGTTTGCAGATGGAACACAAGTCATCATCCATAAAATGGCTAATACGAAGAGAGTTATGTACCACTAGTGCCCCTGAAAGAGCGCGCCAGAAGAAGAGTTCAATCTTCAGAGGTTGCAAGTTTACAGATTTGGGTTTGTAGCTCATCAGATGGCAATGTGGTAGTCGTAGTTGGAAAGACGGAAGTAGAAGATGCTAACCAATATCCACTCTTCACCGAATAAGTTCTTGACGTTGAATATGCCCAAATCCAAGAATCCAAGGGCGGATAAGACGAATAGATGGATAAGATACGCGTGACATCAGAAGGAGGGAAAAGGGAAGCCACTTTCGTTATATTTCAATGATGATTCTATAATAAGTCTGAGACTTTTAAACAAACATTAAATATAAGTTCTTTGCGCATTGGAAGCCGGAGGATTTCACCAAAGATCCAACGATGTAACCAAACATACGTTTCTCGCCTATTGCCAATTTGTCGCATTAAGCCCTTTTAAAAAAGTTGTCGCCTAAAGAGAATGCTCTTCGAGGCATAAGATGGACAAGAGCCTACCTGACATTATAGGAAGTCTTGGTTACAAAAATACCTAGATTAATAAAACTTGCAAAGCAAGGAATCCGGCTGTGAAAGTAGTTTCCAAGCTTGCTTAGCCAAGAGTGCCTGGTTAAAAGATTCAATATCCTGAAAACCTAGTCCACCTTGAGACTTATGTTTGCACAATGTCTTCCAAGCCACCCATGGAATTTTCTTCTTTTTATCACAAGCCAAAAGGCAGACATAGCACTAGTGATCTTCTTGCATTGATGTTTGGGCAATCGGATACACGACATCGCATATACTGGAAAAGCCATTACCACTGCTTTGAGAAGAGTTTCCTTGCCACCTAAGGAAAGTGTTTTGGCAAACCAACTTGTTTTTGACCCATGAAAGCAATGTGGTAATCCTAAATATTTACTGGGTCCTTTTACTGATGATATGCCCAGAAATTCCTTGATTGTTGCTTTAGTGGCTGTAGGAATTTTGTTGCTAAATGTAATTAATGATTTTTGAAAGTTGATGTGTTAGCCTGATGCCTCTATATAAAGTTGTAAGGAAGGTGCCAAATTGCGATAAAATTTGATGCGTGACATATAAATATACTATCATCAGCAAATAATAATTGTTAGATCTCAGGACCAGAAGGGTGTAATCTCAAAGGAGAAATTTGATTTCCATGAACCACTTGATCAATAACATGTGCTAAGGTTTCTACACAAAGTAGAAAGAGGAATGGCGACAACAGATCACCCCTATGCAGACCTCTTTGTGGGAAGATAAGTTCATGTGGGAATCCGTTAATGAGAACAATGTAAGAGACCGAAGAGACACGAAACATAATCATATATACCAACTGGCAATCAAAACCTAAATGAAGGAGGATGTTATGCAAGAAAGACCATTCAATACTATCATATGCTTTGGACATGTTGGTGTTCAAAATCATGTAATCTGATTGAACATGGGGTTCAATGTCAATGCATGAAACATCTCATGTGCCATTAAAATATTATCATAGATTAAGCGACCTGAGACGAAAGATCCTTTTGTTGGTGAGATAATACCTGGAAGTATTCCTTTAAGCCGGAGTGCAATGATTTTGGACATTGTTTTATAGAGAACAAAACAAAGACTTATTGGACGGAAATCGGTCATGAGTTGAGCATTCTTCCTCTTGGGTATCAGAGTGATTTGCGTAAAACTCCATTCGACTAGAAATCGACCAGATTGAAAGATATGTTATATAGCGTGACAGATATCTTGTCCAACTATATTCCAGTATGTTTTGAAGAAGGCACTAGTCATACCATTTTCTCCTGGAGCACTATCACCTCGAATACTAAACATCGCTGTTTTGATCTCTTGTGCTATTACATGGCACAAAAGTTAATCATTCATCTGACTTGTAATGCGTGGGTGAAGTCCCTCTAGACATTGCTCAATAGTTGAGAGTTGAGAGATCAAAAATAAAGTACGAATAATTACTCGTAACTTGTCCCTTAGAACCCTCAGTGAAATGATGTTGCCCAACTTCAACAACTAGAACGGGGATTTGGTTTTTTAAACATAGGAACTTGACGGACTTGTGAAAATACTTTGTATTTCGATCCCCATCTTGAAGCCATCTTTCACGGCTTTTGTGTTTCCAATATAACTCCTCATCACGATAATGTTGCTGTAGTTCCCACTTGAGAGAAAATATCTTTTGCAGGTCTAGAAATTGACGTGAGGTTTCTTGCTCTAGCTGATCTCGAAGAGAAGAGATGGTCTTATTGGAGTTTTGGTACGATGATTTTTTCCAATTCGAAATGGCTTTGCGACGAATCAAAAATGGATGTGTTGTGGGCAGTAGCAGGCTAAGAATTCTAACTGGCATTAACGATGTTTTGGAAATGTGGTTGATGAGTCCATCTTGAATCAAAGTAAAATCATCCTTGATAAAGAATGTTCTCCATTGAGAACCTTGTGAAGAGCGATTTATGATCAAAGCCAAACCGGTCCATGTAAGTCATGTTATTACGCAGAAAAAGTTTAAACCATTTGTAATTCCCAAAACTTCTATCTAGGCTACATTGAATACAGACATTATCGCGTTTACCAACCCAAGAGAAAATATTCCCAATTGACCGTATTTCACAAAGCCAGCAATTTGCAATCATGGTATTAAAATGGATAAAATTTATGTGCGCGACATAAAAATATATAGAGATAATTGTAAAATTTGAGGAGACATTGACAAAATGAATATGGAATATTAAAACATGAACATATATGATTTCTTATTGCATAACATATCAGCAATTTTAAAACATACGGACATAGAGTATGGACATAAATAGTTTTTGATAATATGAACATCTGAATACATAGATGTAGCCGAAAAAAGATAAAGAAAGAAATAACACTACGTAGAAAAAAACAGAAGGAATGTTTTGTCTTGGAGCCAAAGTGGAAAGTGGAGCTCGGTGGTGACTCTCCGGTGGTGCCAGAGCTGGGTCTCCTTGTGAGACTCTCGTTATCACTCGATATGTGATAATGACTGACTTATCTGAAGTTGGAGTGGATTTCAGCTTCCTTCACCGATCACTTTTCCATAGATCTGCCGGTTGTGGTGTCTCTCTCCCAAGTTTGGGGTTGACTTGCTTATTCTTCTCTCTTTTATTATATATTTTTAACCCTTAGAATCATAGTTGTTATTTTATCTAGATATTTGGATTGGATCTGCGGGATCCCAAATGAATTGGCTTATTCTAAAAAAGGGGCTCTACTTGATTGGTTCATGTGATTAAGTATAATGCATCTATTGGTTTCTCTTCTACCTTTAGAATTACTTGTTTATGGTTTGATGGAGATTTAGTTTGGGAGTAATCTTTCCCCTTGTAGATGTGGTAGATCTGGTTTCATATGTGATTGGTTTGAGTGTTGCAGTCATTGATTTCCTCCAATTAAGCGTGTTTTTTGTAGCAAGTTGAGCCGGAAAAATTTTTGACATTGAAAATTTTAAGAAAGAGAATCATTATTTTTAGAGAAAGCCAATGTAAATTTTTAAGTTATCGTATTCGAGAATGTTGTGTGGGAATTGCTTAGATCGTATGAAATACTTGATTCACTGTTGTATTTTGGTTTTATCTTGGGATCACTATCTCTTCATCCTCTTTGTTTTTAAGATTAAATGTATCATTTGTTTTCTATGTGGTCTAATATAGTTTTTGGATCTTTGTAACCCTTCCAATCCAATATAAATCATATAAAAGAAATAAATAAAAAGTCTTTATTGGAGTTGTTGTCCAATCGTTGTCACATGAATTTCCCAAGAATTTCCCTTATGTTTATATACATAATACATCTGATTAATCAAATAGAAATTTACAAGTGGAGTTCAATAAAGGAACTTTATAGGCGAAAAAAGGATCTAACTTTTGGAGGGTTTTTTCTTTCGGTCGTCCAACTTTTTGAGTGTTTTACTTGTATTAAATCTTCTATCAAGTTCATACCCGCAATATATGCAGTACACAATAATGAGTTCTAATAATTAGCGAGAGAGATTAGATTGGAGAGGAGAGATCAATGGATTTTATGAATAAAGAAATTACTCAAAAAACTAGTATAATGATCGATATCTACTGCCAGGGAACGGTACAGTACTCGTTCGTCAGCCACCTATCCGCCGCTTTACGCCGGGAAGGCATCTCTCCGGTCGTGCATGTCGACATCTCGTCTAATCCATTTCATCATCGTTATGCTATTTATTCGTCTAATGCATTATCGTCCAATAATGCTATTGTTATTTCCGAAATAGTGGATGCAAATGATTCTCGGAGTTTTAAGCTCATAAAGGTTTATGTACCTCTTAGATTCTATTATTATGAATCAAGGTTCGTATTTGATAAATTAAATAAAGATTCCAGATTTTCGTCAGTTGTAAATGAAAATAACAGGGTTTTTGGGCAGGATCATACGCAATCCGATACTCACAGACTCCGAACAAGTGGAAGAGGTGGTCAATGAAATTTACGAAAAGCTATATCCTGCTGAGCGTGTTGGAGTTTACTCGAAGCTATTGGAGATTGAAAACTTGCTCTACATGCAAACGGAGTTATCGGACAACGTCCGAAGCATGGGGATTTGGGGTATGCCTGGCATAGGCAAGACGACGCTTGCTAAAGCAGTCTTTACCCATATGTCCACTGATTATGATGCTTCATGTTTCATCGAAAACTTAGATGAAGCCTTTCATAAACAAGGACTTCACCATTTGCTCGAAACAACAGTTGGTAATCTTTTAGAGGAAAAGTTTGACATAAAGGCTTCTTACGTTATGAGACCTAACTTCCACAAGGACAAACTATGCGACAAGAGGATTCTTCTTGTCCTAGATGATGTGCGCGATTCTCTGGCTGCAGATTCCTTTCTTCGAAGGCTCGATTGGTTTGGTCCCGGAAGCCTTATAATCATGACCTCCACAGATAAACAGGTGTTTCCCTTTTGTCAGATTAATCAAATATTCGAGGTTCAAGGTTTAAACAAGCGTGAGGCTCTGGAGTTGTTCTCCCAATACGCCTATGAACATCACATGCTAGACAGAGAACTATCAAAGAAGGTAATTGAGTATGCTAATGGAAACCCCTCAGCTCTCAGCATTTATGGACGGAAGCTGAAGGGGAAGCATACAGAAATGGAGTCCACATTCCTCGACCTCAAGAGTTTTCCTCCCCAAGAAATGCAGGATCTAATAAAAAAGGTCTATAGTGCACTTGATGATAACGAGAAGAACATATTTTTGGACATTGCTTTTTTCTTCAAGGGAGAAAATGTCAATTATGTGGTGCAGCTACTTGAGGGATGTCGTTACCTTCCACGTGTTGGAATAGATGTTCTTGTGGACAAGTGTGCGTTAACTGTGTCAGAAAACACAGTGCAAATTGGTAATCTGTTCCAAGACATTTTTCTAATGATTTTTAGTAGAGAAATTGAGAGTTCCACCAGAATGTTGGAACCTAACAGCATTAGATATCTACTAGAAGATGACGAACTCAAAGCAAGTGGTGAATCCAGTTCAAGACCTAACTGTTGTTTGGTATGTCAAATTCATCTACATGCATACTCTTAAAAGATGAAACTAAGTTCTTTGATTTATCGGTTTTTCTTGTTCTTTCAGGTTGCTGAAGACATAGAGAGCATAGTTCTGGACACATCAAACTTGAAATTTGATGTGAAACATGATGCCTTCAAAAATATGTTTAATCTTAAATTCCTAAAGATATACGGTTCTTGCTCTGTTCCTGCACTCAACTTTCCCAAGGGACTCCACTCTCTGCCTCGTGGGCTAAGATTCCTCCTCTGGGAGAACTATCCTTTACAATCCTTGCCTCAAGATTTTGACCTTGACAACCTTTTCGAACTTTGTATGTCTTACAGCCAGCTTCAGACACTCGGGCCAGGAGCCAAGGTAGACTAAATCCAGTATTTATCTTTGAACCCCACTTTCAAAGCCTACTCTTATTTCATATTTGAACTTTGTATTCTTCTGTAGAACCTTAAGATGCTGAAGAGGATCAGACTTTGTCATTCCCAGCAGCTAGTTGAATTTGACCTACCTTCAAAAGCTCAAGATATTGAGCTAATTGATCTACAAGGTTGTTCAAGATTGCGGAAATTTCCTGATACGAGTCAATTACATAATCTTCGAGTTGTAAATCTGTCAGGTTGCACAAAGATCATAGAATTCCAAGGAGCTCCACCAAATATGGAGGAACTGCATCTTGAAGGAACCAGTATAAGGGAAATACCAATATCCATAGTGAGTCACTCCCCCCATAAAGTTAAGCTGGACCGGCACAAGCTTTTGAATCTTCTTGAAAACTTTCAGGATGTTGAGCATCTCGACTTGGAAAGTGTAACAGAACTGGCCATAGTAAGCTCATATAATCAAGGTTTTGGTAAGCTTGTCCACTTGAACATGAAAAATTGTTCTCATCTGCGGAGTCTTCCTGACATGGTCAATTTAGAATCTCTCCAAGTTCTACATTTGTCTGGTTGCTCCGAGCTTGAGCAAATAAAGGGTTTTCCAAGAAAATTGCTCAAGTTGTACCTTGGTGGAACAGCTGTAGTAAAATTGCCAGAACTTCCCAAAACTTTAGAATTCTTGAATGCTCATAGTTGTACGTATCTGAAGTCGGTTAGTTTGGACTTTGAGCAGCTTCCTAAACACTACACCTTCAGCAATTGTTTAAGTTTTTCAGCAGAAGTGATCGCTGAGTTCTTAAAGAGAGGTGTGACTAGAGTAGCAAGTTTAGCAAGAGCACAACAACAGGTTTTTTTCATTCAAAATTTTCCTCTCTCTCTCCCCATATATTTTCATGTGCACATGAATATGACTTGAGTTTGGCCTTTTCTTGTGCAGGAAGTCATCAAAGCACCTGACGTTTTCAGTATCTGTATTCCTGCAGGCCCACGTCATAGATCCTTCTTTGTCTTGCAAGAAGGTCCATCTGTAACAATTAATTCAGCTTTGTTGACGCAAAAAGCTCTCTCTGGTTTTGTTATGTCAGTTGTGGTATCATTTCAAAATGATTACCACAATGTCGTAGGTCTTGGCATTAGGTGCGTAAGCACATGGAAAATCAATAATGTCAACCGCTTTGGTTACCAAATAGAGAGAGTATTTCAGTGTTGGGCTCCGATGGAAGCTTCAAAAGTTGACTGGGATCACATATTTATCTTCTATGATACCTTTGTGCATTCCAGTTATATCGAAGTCAAATTTGAATTCCAAACAGTGGGTTGGGAAAACGAGTCTCTATGTGGCAATTGCGAGGTGACACAATGTGATGTCAAGGTAGTTACGGCTCCAACAAATGATACAAGTCTTAGTGAAATCACGAGAGAAAGTGAAGCTACAAGTATGATTGAGGAGCATCCTCCATCATCTTCCACAGTGGCAGAAGCAATGAGACCAAACCCGATTTTATCCAGCCAGCCACCTGAGGTTTCTAGTAAGTTAAGATCTAAAGGAACTATGTTTCGGTTTCGGAAGTGGGTGAAGACAATTAGAAGAAAGAAAAAGAAGAAACCGTCAACAGATGATGAACAAGCAGTGAATATTACATAATTAAGCTATTATTCTTATCACTCTCCCCTTAAATCTTAAAAAAAAAACTTGGCTTGTTTTATGGGTAAATTAAATAACTACGCCTGATAAAGTTAATTAAGTAAATGAACCTTGCTGAAAATGTAGGTGACATGTCATTAAATCTGGACAAAAATGCATTTATAGGAATTGGTAAGGTATATATGGCAGTACAAAACTTTTATATCATGGTAACATATTTTACAATAGTTATATGGTAATAAATAAATATAACATAGTTACCGGATAAAAAAACATTATACAGGTGAGAAATTACAATGTTATTGTGATAATAAGTGCATATAACATGATTACCAAGTTAAGTAACATTACCCAGGTAAGAAATTACAATGGTTACATGGTAAATGTATATAACGTAGTTACCATATTAAAAAATATTACCCATCTTCATCTTCTTCCTATTCTTCATCTTCCGCTGATTGTACCGGAAATCCACGTAAGTTGACTCAGTTTAGTGACTGAATTCTACTATGAAGAAAACCACTAAATCAGGTTCTAAAATTACCAAGGAAATGAGTTGACCCTTCCAATCCTTCTGGGTTCAAGAATGCTCTGATGCTAACGTTCATTGAAGCAGCACACTAAAAGCAAAAACACAGAGGAATCGAGACGATTTCTTCTTATCAGTAAAATTAGAAGCAACACTCGATATTACCTTGTCAGTTTCTCGATCATTGATTAACAACACCTCAAGAGAATTCTTGAGAACAATTCTTCGATATTCTCTTTTGTCTGTACGTGCCATCAGTATAAAGAGCCATTTTCAAACCGAACTTATTTTGGAGTGTCAATTTCAAATAAAACAAAATAAATATAATAATATTACATAAAATTAATTAAATTAAATTAAATTAAATTAGAGTATTAAATTTATTATATTTCTATATTTAATATTTATAGAAACTTTATAAGAGTAAAATTTAAACGTAAATAGATTAAAAAATTATATATAAAAATATAAATATTTACAAATAATATCAAAACTTTTAGTAAATATAATTTCTTTATAAATACAATTTGAAATATATAAATTCCCAAAAATAATCAAAATTGTTGAGAAAAATGATTAAACCACAAGTGAAAAGAGGTTTTAAGCTATAAAATTTAAAATTTATAAATTTTTAAAACTAAATAAAAATATAATAAAAAGAGATTTTCCAAAAGTTATGATCCACAAATTTATTAAAAATGAGGGTTTAGGTCATAAAATTTGAAATCTATAAATTCTCAAAATTAATAAACAATAGAGTGAAAAGTTATACACTAATTATAGAAAATCACTTTTCACTCGTTTTTTGATTAATTTTGAGAAAATATATTTTCAAATTGTATAGATAAGGAAAATATATTTATTGAAATTTTAATATATTATATGTAAATATTTACATTTTATATATAATATTTATCTATTAAAATTTAAAACTTACTTTTATAAAATTTTTGTTAATATTAGTTATAGAAATGATAATAAATTTCATACTTTAATTCAATTTAATGTATTTTATACTATATTTATTTAATTTATTTTGTTTTATTTGAAATCGGCACTCCAAAAAAAATTCGGTTTGAAAATGGTTCTTTTTCTACTATACACGTGTCATTTAATGAAAATTTAACCGTTAACTAACGTTTTTAACAGTCAATCCTTATTTTTTTTTTTTTTTTTGTCAACGGCAGATAATATGATGGGCCACAACTAGCCGGCCCATTAGCCAAATTCCTGCATAATGCAGACGGTGGGACTCGATCCCGGGTGCATGTGCGCCTGCCATTTAGTGGACTTACCAAATGCTACTGGACTAAAGGCCACTTACACAGTCAATCCTTATTTTGGTCCAAGATTTAAAATTCATATTATTTATTTGAATTTTTACATAACATTATGCACTTCTCAATAGTTCGTATTAAAATTAGTGTTGTGGAAAAACGAAAAACTTCTCTTTCAAAATGGTAAAGGCCCAATATAAATCAAATTTAGAGGTAAAATAAATAAATTTTGAAGGCCCAATATAAAAGCTAGAGTTTCTAATGAGTCCCGGTTTCAAGAGCTCACCAATCACCACCGTCTTCATCTACTCCGTCCCGCCACGGTTTATTTGAGTTTCTTCGATTCTGAATTCCTCTCATCTCGACCCATACAGTTTTCTTCAAATTGTAAGTTCGTTTATTTTTTCGTCAATTTCTTACAAGTATTTACTTGTTCTCTCTTAACGAACCATAGTTTCGTATTTTGAGTTCTCCCGTTTCTGATTTGTATAACCTGACAGCTTCGTTTGTTAGTTACTGTTTCGATTTAGCTTTCTAACTCCCTGGATTGAAGCTTTGACAAATAACTCCCATTTCTATAGAGATGTATCCCTTTTGCGTTTTCTCGAGAATTCTTGGTTAGGAAACCGATTTTTATGTTTGTGCATTTGTCTTTTCTCTATGTTTCTGCCTTTTCGTTGCGCCTCCACTATTGAAACAAAAATCAGAATCAGAGTGGGTTTGTGTGCTTATGTGATATGCTCACACATATGTTATCTCATTAACAAGATTTTAGCTTTAGATGATCTATTTGCAAGTAGCACTTTTCTTTTACTGGTGAATATTAATGATGCAAAGCTTGAATCCCTGTATTTTATTATGCTGCAGAAACAAATAGCAAATATAGTTGAGTTTGGTTACTCGCAAGTGCTAAAATGTCGGTCACAGCGGGGGTGAGTGATGCTACAGTTGCTGTAAGGGAAAAATTACGAGGTGGTATTGGACAGACTAGAGTGAGAAGGTATTGGCCAGGAAAAGCTCCTGAGTGGGCTGAGGAAGGCGAAGAAGATGAGGATGTTAGGATGCAAAAGGTTTCTGTTTTGGATAGAGCTTTTCCAAAGCAGGATGATTTCGGTGTTGCTAGGAAGGATGATCCAAGGCTATATACGTCGTTTAGCTCAGACCAGAATTGAAAACCGTGATGAAGTTAGAGCTGATCATAGGCGAATTAGACAGGCTGAGATTATATCTACAGAAGAAGAGGAGTTGAGGAATCAGGAGACTAGAGACGAGGAAGAAGATAAAGAAGCCTTGGAAGAAAGAAGAAGAATTAGAGAAAAAAATCTTAAAAGAGTGCAAGAAGAGGCTGCTCTACTTCAACTCTACTTCCTGTTGAAGAAGAAGATGAGCTACAAGAGGAAGAAGAGGAAGAGAGGAGTCCGAGTACGAGACTGATTCAGTAGATGAGATGCCCGGAGTCACCATGATCAAGCCTGTTTTTGTACCAAAAGCTGAGAGGATACAATAGCAGAACGTGAGCGGCTTGAGGCTGAGGAACAAGCTCTTGAGGAATTAGCAAAGAGAAAACTGGAGGTAAGAAAAATAGAGACAAAGCAAATTATGGTTGATGAAGGTAGGAAAGATGAAGAAATACGGAAGAACATGCTATTGGAAGAAGCAAATATTGGTGATGTGGAAACTGATGACGAAATTAGTGAGGCTGAGGAATATGAAGTTTGGTGACAAGAGAGATCACTAGGATCAAGAGAGAAAGAGATGCAAGGGAAGCTATGGTGGGAGAGAGGGAAGAAATAGAGAAGCTTAGGAACATGACAGAGCAGGAGAGGAGAGAATAGGAGAGGAAGAATCTGAAACCTTCAACAGCTCAACCGAAAAAGAAATGGAACTTTATGCAAAAATACTACCACAAGGGTGCCTTCTTCCAGGCAGATCCTGATGACGAGGCAGGATCTGCTGGAACGGATGGTATATTCCAGCGCGACTACTCTGCTCCAACTGGGGAAGATACGTTGGACAAATCAATTCTGCCCAAAGTTATGCAGGTCAAGCACTTTGGTCGCAGTGGAAGAACTAAATGGACTCACCTTGTCAACAAGGACACAACAGATTGGAGTAACCCGTAAGTTTTCTGCTTTCAGCGTTTCTTTTCTTGCATTCGGTTACGAATAGAGTTTTGATATGATAGTAGCTATCATTTAGGCTTCTGAAATCTGATTTATTTAGCATTTGAGTAGAAACATTAAGCTGACAACTGAACTAAACTATAGGATGAATTCTCTATGTTCTCTCTCTTCCCCTTAGTTTTCGCGTTTGTTCGTTAGAACAAGTAACTGTCTCCAATTTGGGAGTTATCGTCGCCGTTATTCGATGGTTTCTCAAGGCCTCTCAACGGCTAAATCCCTCACGATTTCTCTCTTCTATATATTCGGCAGTTGCCTCTTAATTTTAGCTTTTATCAAATTGTTTCTCCTATTCCGCTTGAAGATCCCAAAAATGAGTGACTGAATTCGAAAGCAACTGCAGGAGATTAGCCTTGACATTCCGGCGCCGACCATTCTGCTCTCGGTGACTGCGTGTACGAATGCCTTAGCGGTAACTGAACATTGTCTTGTGGTGAGACCCGCGTACCGCCGCAAACAAAATCTCAGAGCAATGAGCAAAATTCCTTGCTCCGATTGTGGGCATGTAGTGATTCGATAACTGAGCGAGTAGTGGCAAATGTGTTCAGTTTGTGTTCCTAACAGAAGAGGGCGATGCAAGCAGTTCTCCGGCGCGGTCTCTGGACATTCAACAATTGAATGTTAGTGGTGAAGAAGTGGAATTCGGATGAACGCTATGAGGATTTGAAATTCATACCATTCTGGATTCAAGTTAGTGGCATCCCGTTGAAGTTCCTCACGCGGAAGATGGTGATTGTGATTGGCCGAAGGCTTGGTGACTTTATCTCCACAGACTATGAAGATGATCGTACTAATAGTGTGGAGTTTGTCCAAATCAGGCTTCTCTGGGACATCAATATCCATGCTCTTTCAACGCAATTTTGACTTTGCAGGAGAGATTGTCACGCTAAAGTTTCATTTTGAACGTCTACCCCTCTTCTGTACGGGCTGTAGATCTTTAACTCATGATGTGATGGAGTGTCCTGTTGCCAATCCAGTCCCAACGGGTCCATCTGGTGATGATATTGACGATGGAGATGATGCTGCGACTGATGAAGATGATGACATATCCAGCGACAACCCAGATGGCGGTCCTATGCCATTTGGTCTGATGCCTCACCCTCTGGTTCGGCTTCATGGAAGCGTAAGACCGATGAACCAGGCGATGTTGCGACTAAACCAAAGATACAGGCTACTTACCTAAAGTTCCACCAGAATTACTATCGTGATTACACTTACGAGGCGCTATCAAAGTTGGTGTCGTGACACACCAATTCTGTGGATGTTCAATGCTCTTTCTTGTCTCCGGATCGTGAGGAGACTTCAGTGGATGTGCCACTCCGTGAAGATGGCAATGCTAACCACACCAGTGAGGATACGGTGGGCCATAAGCCACTGGGGTGGATATGAAAATTGCATTTTAGAACTGTCGGGGCGTGAAGGTGTCTCTGGTAGTTCGACATTTAAAGAGTCTGAAGGCTAAGTATGACCCAAACATATTCTTTCTGGTGGAAACAAAGAACAACGATGATGTAGTTAGTGTTGTGGCTGCACAAATTCCCTTTGATAACGTTAGGTGAGTAAATCCGCAATGCACTAGTGGTGGCCTTGCTTTGTTTTGGCAGAAGTCAATTCAGGTTTCCTTTAATTCCCTTGATGCAAGGCTCATGAATTGTAATATAAATAATAATAAAGGAACTTCTTTCTATTTGTTTTGTGTTTATGGTCACCCAAATCGTACATATCGCCATCATTTATGGGAACATTTACAGAGACTTAGCAATAATCGGCATGGCCCATGGCTCTTTTGTGGTGACTTTAACGAAATTCTCCATATTGACGAGAAGATTGGCGGCCCGCCAAGAACACTCTTTCTTAACAGATTTTCGAAACATGGATAATCATTGTCACCTTGAAGATTTATCATATCTTGGTAATAGTATGACTTGGGTTGGTCGTCAGCATCAACATCTGGTTAAGTGTCGCTTGGATCGTGGCCTTGCGAATGATGAATGGAGAGCTCAATACCTAGCTTCGACTATTGAATATCTCACCGTAACTGGCTCTGATCATAGGTTAGCGGTAATCTCAGTGGAGCATACCATTGATAAAGGTCGTAAACGTTTTCGCTATCACCCACACTATCATGATAATCCTTCTTTTCCGCAAGTAATTTGTGACTGTTGGTCTACTGATGGTGACATTTCATTTTCCCAACGCCTACGGTCATTTCGAACAACGATTTCAAATTAGAAGCGTGATAATGAAGCAAATTCTTCTCGCCAAATAATTACACATACGAAGGAACTTGATCAAGCACAACAAGATCCAGTTTTAACTGTTTGTACCAGTCTTAGCACACTTTTATACGAATGTTTTATGAGAATAGATGCACCGTGTCCGGTTACATACATACCCTCTAAAGGGATCAAGCCGGTCGTAGTTCTATTTTTTTAGTCTGTCATGTGTTTTGTTGAGTTATTTTTTGTGGGTCGAGATTTTCATATATGAAGTCTTTATGTCAGTTACGAGCGTCTGTTCTCCTTCACCACTAGGGTGTTCGTATAGCTTATGTTCGTCTTCGTGTAACTTCTGCTTATCAATCTCCTTCACCACTAGGGTGTTCCTATAGCTTCTGTTCGTCTTCGTGTAACTTCTGCTCGCCAATCTCCCTCACCAGTAGGGTATCCGTATAGCTTATGTTCGTCTTCGTGTAACTTCTGCTCGCCAATCTCCCTCACCACTAGGGTGTTCGTATAGCTTTTGTTCGTCTTTGTGTAACTTCTGCTCGTCCACGCTTGAATGTTCTTTGTTCTTCTGAGTTTTTCCTTTGAATGTTCTTCGTTCTTCGAGTTTTTCCTTTGAGTTCTTCGTTGTGTTTGAAGTTCTTCCGCTCTCCTTTCTTCTCTTCTTCCTCTTCCAAGCCTCCTTTTATAGGGAGTTCAAGATGAGCATAGGTTCTTCAGTGGAATCAACGTGTCATCCTGCATGTCTTTCCTTTGTTGGGCTTTGGCTTAATAGGCTTTAGTTTTATTTGGGCTTCAGTTGGGTTGGACTTTAGTCCAATTACCCTTCTACAGTAACCCTCCAACATTTAGATTTTCTTAAGGCTAAATTGCATGAAGCCTATCTAAATGAGGAGTTATATTGGAAAACTAAAAGCCGCAATCAATGGCTAATGGAGGGTGATAATAATACAAAGTTCTTCTATGTAGCGACGAAGACGCATCTGGCCAAGAATCGAATGGTACGTCTTAAGACTAGGTTGGGTACTTATGTCTATGGTAATACATCTATAGTGCGATAGGCAAAACACTACTTTCACGATCTCTTTACTACCACTAGAACTATAGATCTTGCTCTGATACTTAACTCCATTGGTTCCGTGTGGTGAGCCCAGACATGAACATAGGTCTTACTTGTGACCGGATGGCTTTACGACATCTATCTATCAATAGAACTGGTCCACAGTTGGTCCTGCATTAATAACGAAGGTCACACCATTTTTTAATACAAGACGATTGCCATGTGACTGGAATCATACAAATTTATGTCTTATCCTCAAATTTTCTAATCCATAATCTATGCATGATTACCGACTGATAAGCTTATGCAACTTTACATATAAGATTATATCTAAAATCATGGTGCATCGGATACAAGCTATTCTTCCGGGTCTAGTGTCAGAGAACCAAGCAGCATTTATACCTGGCTGCCATATGTTGGATAATATAGTGATAGCCCATGACGTCTTGCACTCTTTCCGCGTGGACAATGCTATATCCAAATCTTATACAGTAGGTAAGATTGATGTCAATAAAGCGTATGATCGTCTCGAATGAAGATTTTTACAAGAGGTAATGCTTAAAAGGGGTTTGCTCTGCAATGGGTGGGCTGGATTCTCGAATGTATTTCGTCAGTTTCATTTTTCGTGCTAGTTAATGGTACTTCATATCGCCACTTTTCCCCTACGTGAGAAATACGTCAGGGTGACCCGCTCTCACAATATTTATTCATCCTCTGCTCTAATATTTTGAGTTCTTTACTTACAAAAGCACAACAAGAAGGTTGTATCCAGGATGTTAGACTCAGTTGAGGTAGCCCAATTATTAATCATCTCCTTTTTGCGGACGATTTACTTTTCTTTGCCAAATCGGATATGACGAATACTATACAGCTTAAGTAGATTTTTCGGGATTATGAGGCGGTTTCGGGTCAGTGTATCAATATGGCAAAATCCTCCATCATGTTTGGTCAGGGAGTATACACCTCGACATGAAATCATATTCAACAGTGCCTGGGGATTACGAAGATTAGAGGATGTGACAAGAACCTTGACCTTCCAGAACAGTTCACACAACGTAAGCATCATCATTTACAATATATCATAAATAAGGGTAAAATATGCTTCCAAGGATGGGAAAATAAATATATATCGCATGCTCGTAAAGAAATATTGTTGAAAATCTGTGGCTTTTGTCCTGTCGGTCTATACTATGAATTGCTTTTGGCTTCTAACATCATTTACAAAGGAGATTAATAGCTTTCTTTCCCAATATTTGTGGGGTTCGACTTCAGGTAATAAAAGTCTCTCCTGGGTGGCTTGGCGGAAGATTGCTACTAGTAAGAGTCACGGTGGACTAGGTTCCATTTTTTCAATTTTAGAGCACATACTAACTCATATATCTTTGCTCACTAGTCATGTGTGGAAATTATTACAACGACTACATTGTTTACTTTACCGTACATTGCAAGCTCGATATTTTCCACAGGGAGCATTGCTTGATGCTAGACGAGGAGTTCGGCCTTCTTATAGTTGGTCATCGCTACAATATGGTCGTGATTACTAACAAAGGGCCTACAAGTTCAGATTGGTAATGCTTTCACTACTTTAATCGGAACTGATCCATGGTTACCAACTGAATCTCCCCGACCTGCTAAGTTGTTGCCAATATACCGCCCGACGTTAAAGGTTGTTGTATTGATTAATCATCATATAATTCGTAAGATTTATCTTCCTCCTATTTTAATACGAGATACCAGGATCTAGCATCATACTTCAGATGGGTACCATCTCGCTACAAGCATGGCTCCAATTATTCATTCTCGACAGGCACCTTTAGCGCAGTCATCAGAATTTACAAAGAACTTATGGGGCTGCAAATTCAACCAAAACTTAAAACAAGTTTTATGGTGTGGGGGCTTAAGCGCAATTGGAGTCGCTGAGAATTTGTGGCGCTGTAATATAAGTACTCCTAGTTATTGTTTACTTAGTTATCAAGCTTTTGAAACAACAGATCATGCACTTTTTGTTTGTCCGATTGCTACAGCGGTTTGGCGTGCCTCGGGGGTTTCTACATTGATACTATGTGATCTAGATCTAGCTGTCATCGATAAATTACATCATATTTTACAGTTAGCTACAGACACTAACTTCTTACCTCTAGCACGTTACTTACCAATTTGGATTGTCTGGCGATTACAGAAAACTAGGAATGACTTGGTTTATAACCAACACCAATGGCGCTTCCAAGATATTCTCACTAATGTGACTATGGATACACTGGAGTGGTTGAATCGGACCTCTTGCAATCATGTTTCTTATAGGTCTGATGCGCCGAACATCGAATGTAATAATAGGAAGCAATGGTGGCGACCACCAATTGACTGGCTAAAGTGTAACTTCGATGTTTCACACTGGCCATCATCATTCTGGCATAGGTTATATTTGCGGGATTCTAATGGGGACTTAGTCCATTGCGGTATAGGTAAGTTTCAAGGACGTTTGATTGTGGAGGAAACGGAAGCCACGACTTTGATCTGGGTTATGCAAGCAGCATGGACCAAAAGTTTTCACCATTTTATTTTTGAAGGGGATAGCCTACTTTTACACTGAGCCCTAACGTCTCATCACACTAATTTACGGCTACATCATTACGTTGCAAAGATAAATCAATGGAGCCAATTATTTTCCGTTGTTAAGTTTGATCTTGTTTTCCGTGATGCAAACAAATGTGCAGACCTCGTAGCCAGAACAATTACTCATGAGGTTGTTGATTGGTACTTCTATGATTCATGTCCTATGTTCATACGTTCTGTTGTAATGTCTGACAAATCGTTTTTTTTTTTGTCACAACGTTCTTATATTATAGCCAAAAGTATTCTGATCATACAAGGATTCGACCCGGACTTATAAGAAGCTTACACTTGAGAATAAAGAAAACAAAGTAGAAAAATAGATAAAGGGTAGATTGACTCGACCCTGAGACATGGAAAACTAACAACGATTAACGAGTGGTGGGACCACTAGTGGAGACAAAAGGTTAATATTAAGACAAACAAAGCTTAAACTGGCACTCAAGGGAGTAGCTAGCGTGACATCACCATTATAGTTGTGATTAAGGGTGGGATAATGATGTGAAAGAGTGAGGTGGGAAACCCGGTGGGCCTGCAGGTTCAGCAGAAGTTCCCATGGTTAGTGACTTGTTGTCGCTCTCGTCACCTGCATTGGTGTTAATATCTATGTCTGGAGGAAGGGCATTAACTTCAGCCATGAAATTGTCATTAAGATTTAGCAGGACATTGTCCACAGTGATTGGAGTCATTGGGGTTGGAGCTCCCGAGTCAAGCGTCCCCTCTGGGATCGGAGAAAACGGTTGTGTGGCCACTGAGTTGGAAGGCACACTCAGGTCAGTAGAGGGAGAGCCACTATCAGTGCTGAGGTAACCATTGTGTGGTTGTGCTGGTGGGTGGACATAGAAATCTGCTGCCGTGAGGATGTGATGGCAAAAAGGTGTGTTGTGTGTGATCCTTTGGCATTTGAAGCAGAATCTTTTGACCCATTCAAAGTGAAATTGGACTTCAAAGTTGTCTCCGTTTTCGCACTGTACTTTGTGGTAGAACTTCAGGCGATTTGCAATGTTGAAATTGATTTTAACTCGGATCATAAAAGCCCTGGTTACGGAGAAGTCGTGAAGATCTACCTCAATGACCTCCCCCACATTTCTAGCAATCCGGCGAACAGCTTCTTCAGAAGCATATTGTAAAGGGAGGTTACGAAGTTGCACCCAGATATGGACTTTGGTGAGGAAATTAGGTGTAGGAAAGTTCATCCACTTTTGAGCTGCTACTAACCACACGTTGTATACTAGTGGCTGCACTCGCAATATTGTGTTCATGTCTTCCTCATTTTCGAAGAAGAATTGCGTTATTTCCTTCCCAATCATTCGGCCTTAGACATAGCTCTGTAGACCCCAATCCTTGGGAAAGTCTTCGATTAGTTCCTGGAGATTTTGCTCCAATGGATATATTGGTCTCACGAAGAAGCTTTTTCTATTAACTGCTAGTGTGTTCTCGTACAGTGCTGCATGGAGAACTGTTGGTGCATCAGAGCGCCCCATATCAAATTGATTGAGAGCTTGCCAGACTTATGTGTCCATATTTCTGAGTCGAGGGTGAAATTGGTTATTTTGGTGTCACGAACAGCCACATACTACCTGCTTATATAGCCTTCTGTTTGCGTTTACACCTTGCTTGATATAAGGATATGATAATCGCTGCCTAATTTTGTGTGCACATGAAGCATACTCGAAGCGTCGTTGCCGTAGCTAGAGTGGTGAAGGTGAATCGGTTTTTGATACTTATATTCAGATGGCGTGGAGCCCTGTTAAAACGGGCATCTCTCGAGGTAATGATGAGGTAGAGGGAGGCCAAAGTGAAGTTTATCGATCATGATTACCTAGTGTGTCTGTGAAAGCGACAAGTGCTAACGACAAAATCAACGAATTCAGAGAGGCGTAAAGAGGAAGAGAATTATTGTTGGGCCTTAATCACACTTGGGCCTTTATCAGGGTGATGCTTAGTGATGTTGTTCAGGCCCACTCGCTATACTTGGTGCGTTAAAATTCCAAACCCGGTCCACGTTTGACACTCTCAATAACCTTTGAGTCTTCATGTGATTAGTAGTTTGGTCCAACTTCGAGTATATGCTGGCCCATTAAGAATAGAGAAAGCTGCGGCCAATGCGTGACTATACCGAATCATTTATTTCCGCAGTAATATTAATGTCAGCGTGCTGGTGCCTCTGATTGTGTTAGTGTCTGGTTGGGTCCATTGGCATAACGTCCGGAGGTGATGGAGATAATGTATGTATCCAATTTGGGGCCCCTCTCGCGATGTAGTCGTGGAATCTTCATTCCTTGATTACACTAGTGGCAATCGCCGAGGCATGTCTATTGTTTCTGAGTGAGATATATGTGAATCATATGACTCTAAAACGCTCTGTGAGTTGGTTAACCTTTGTGTACCAGGAAGCGTAACGTGGCCAGGTTTGGGGAGATAGTATAAGATTGTGTAGGGTCATATTTTCTAACTGCACTTCTACTTGAGTTATTCCAAGTTCCAACAGGGCCGTAAGGACCCACAACAATCCTTGGAATACGAGACTCATGTATGTGGGAGCTTCTGTGATGACATGTCTTGCATGTAGCCAAGTCGTGTATCTATCTTTTGTAATGATAAACGCTGCACCATGTAGTGTATGATTATGTGACCACTTCACACTCCAGTTGGCTTGATATTGGGGACATATAATTGAGTGATCAGGTTCATTGGTGCGCCCAATGTGGGGAAGTCGTTGTATGTAGCGTTTGTCTTGTTAGACCTTATTCCATTGATCCACATCTTTGGTAACTTCCCTTACAATTTCTTGGAAATCAGGTGTAGCTGATTGGAGCACCTAGTTGTTTCGAGTTTTCCAAATGGCCCAGAGAGTCCAAGGAAATGGAATGCTCTGAGTCGTCATTGTTTGTGGCGGTGGATTGAGCAGCAGGAAGGCGATGTTTGAATACACCAACTCACTCGCATATCCATTTGGTGGTATGGGAGTGGCTGTCATTGCTAGAAGTAGATTGGCCGGTGGACATAGAAAGAAACAGTGATTAATTGTTTCGGCATCAGAGCCACAAATGGGGCATAGGTCCTGTGAAACAATCTTCCTGGTTTTTAGTCTTTCTTTTACTGCCAAAGCGCCCGACAGCGCCCTCCAGAGGAACAAGCTTATCTTTTTTGGTACATTGAGTTTCTAGATTTTAGCCTTTTGTGCGAAAGTATAATCCGTGTGGATTGTGTAACCCTCCCCTGATTTTTGATTACGCTGGTTAAGAAGCCAGTTGCCACTCCTAACCGTGTATTCTCCAGAATTATTATATCCCCAGATCCACATGTCATCCGTTGACGCATTGGGCGGAATCGCTAGTATCTTGTCGGCGTCCATTGGAAGGAAAGTTTCGCGTACTTTAAGTGAGTCCCATTCGCCATTTGTTATTAGCTCGGATACCTTGAGACAAACATTAAATGTGGTGTCTCTGCTTATGGGAGGTCTCGGCTCGTGATCCAAGATCCATTTTTGTTGTCCACACATAGTTGTTCCTGCCATTTCCAATTTGTCTTAGGAGTCCTTGTTTGAGGAGTTCACGTCCGTGACAAATGCTACGCCAACCATATGAGGGCTTAGTTCCCAACCTACTCTCTAATAAGCAACTATTTTGGAAATACTTGGCCGCATATACCCTAGCTAATAAAGTCCGTAGTTTACTCAAAATTCTCCATGCTTGTTTGGCAAGTAGAGCCTGATTGAATTTCTCAATATCTCTGAAGCCTAGGCCTCCCTCCTTTTTACTTCGACACATTTTTCCCCACGACATCCATGGGATTTTCTTTTTTCCTGTTAAATCGCCCCACCAATATTGTGTCATGGCACTAGTAAGTTTTTTGCATTGAAACTTCGAGAGTTTAAAGCATGACATGGCGTAGACTGGGAAAGCCATGGCCACTGCTTTAATCATGGTCTCTTTGCCTCCAAGAGATAGGTTTTCAGAGAACCAATTGTCTATCTTGTTGGAGAGTTTAAATGAAATAAAGTCGAAGATGTCCTTTTTCGAACCCTTGAAACATTCCGGCAGACCGAGGTACTTACCTATGCCATGATCAGAGTGAATATTGAGAATACCTTTAATCTGTTGGCGATCTTCCGTTTTAATTTTAGTCCCAAAGGCTACAGCCGACTTGTCGTAGTTAATGCATTGCCTAGAGAGACTCTCATATGCATCAAGACAACATTTCAGTTTCATAGCTTCAGATGTAGTGGCCTTGCTAATGAATAGATTGTCATCCGCATACAACAGATGTTGTATTTTTGGGGCACCATAGCAAAAGATAAGTCATGAAATTCGATCCTCTTGTTCGGCCTTCTTCATCAAGTGTACAAGGGCTTCCGTACCTAGAACAAAGAGGAAGGGAGAGAGTGGATCGCCCTGTCTAAGGCCCCTTTGGGGTTTAATGAGACCGAATGGGGCGCCATTGATAATGACCGAGTAGGTCGCTGAGGTAACGCAGAACATTACATGTTTGATCCAATCCCTATGAAAGCCAAGTTTTTAAAGTGTTTCCTCAAGGAAATTCCACTCCAGTCTATCGTATGCCTTTGACATGTTTGTTTTAATCACCATGTAATCCTCCTGGCCTCGTTTATTAGTGTGTAGATGGTGCATGATTTCGTGGCCTATCAGGATATTATCCGATATCAATCTGCCTTTGGTAAATGCCCTTTGTGTTTCCGACACAATAAAAGGCAAGATTTCTTGTAATCTCTTGGTTAATATCTTAGAAATGATTTTATATGTGACAGCAGAGACTAATTGGTCGAAGGTCCTTCATCTCTGTAGGTCTATCACATTTGGGTATAAGTGCGATATGGGTGTAGTTCCACTCCTCGGGGAAGGTACGAACTTGAAAAACTTGCTGGACCTCGGCGATAACTTTGTCCCCAATTGTCCCCCAATACTCATGAAAGAACGTAGCCGTCATACCGTTAGTACCTGGTGAACTTTCACCACGAATGTTAAAAACTACTCTTTTGATTTCATCAGGAGACACTTGTTTCATTAAGGATTGGTTCATTTCTGTGGTGACTTTGGTATCCATCCCTCTAAGTGCATTGAGGTTTGGAATAACTTCCAGAAATAGTTGGTTGCAATCTCACCTTTTGAACCTTCTTCAAAATGCAAGTTGCCATGAGGATCTTGTAAACATATTATTCGGTTTTTAGCTCGCTTATAGTTTACAAAATTATGGAAGAATTTTGAGTTTTGGTCTCCTTCTCGAAGCCAGTGGAGTTTGCTTTTTTCCTTCCAGAAGCGCTCATCTTCTTTATAGTGTGTAGTAAGTTCGTTTTTGAGATTACTAATGAGAGCCGTGTCTGGCCGGTTTTTCGACATTTCCAGCTCAAGCTTAGTCCTGACTAGATCTATATGTATACCCGAGTTTGTGTTTGTTGTTTTCTTCCAACGTGAGATAGCCTTTCTACATTCCGCTATACAATCCAGTGTTGTGTAGCGCGTGTTTTGTGTTGATCTCGACCAACTCTCTTTAATCGTGTCTGAGAAGCCCATATTCTTTATCCATCTTTTGTCAAACATGAATCGTTTGTGATACGTCGTAGGGTCCACCATGATCTTCGTATGTAGGGGTCTGTGATCTGATCCCATTATTGGTAAGTAGGCTGTCAAAGATCGAGGAAAGTGTTGGAACCATTCAGTGTTTCCATAGCTATGGTCTAGTCTACACTGCACCCACTGGCTTCCTATGTTCCCCATCCAAGAAAAATGTGGACCCATAGAAGGTAACTCACTTAGCTTACTATTCCTTAAGAAGGATTGGTAGTGTCTAAGCGCGGTTTCCGGCCATGGGGGCCCTCCTTGTTTGTCACTGTTATCAAAAATCTCGTTGAAATCCCCGATTAGAAACCAAGGAGATGTGAGGCGCGATCTTAAGTTCGGTATTTCGTCCCAGACTGCAGGCTGTTGATGAGTTATTGGATTCCCATAAACAAAGGTCCCTTTCACTTGTGTCTCTCCAATGTAAAAAAGGGAATCAATGAAGTGTATGGATGCTTGCAAAACCTGTAACTTCATATGGTCTTTCCAGAAAAGAGCTAGCCCTCCACTCAATCCTTGTGGTTCCACCGTGAATAAGTGATCATAACCATTCCATCTTTGGATGGATTCCAAAACCTGTTTGTCATTTTTCGTCTCCATGAGGAACAAGATGTCTGGAAATATCGTTTTACGTATTTCTTTGAGACGTCAAACTGTCAGGTGCTCCCCACTCCTTGACAGTTCCAACTTAATATACTCATTGATCACTGGGTGGCTTCTTGAAAACCACCACACCCTAAGTCGTATCAGCTTTTGCACTGAGCATGTTCCCCAAGTTCGGCGTATTTGTTTTTTGTTTCTTGTACTTACGAAAACTTCTTTCTTCTCAACCCTTGTTGTCCGGCTCGTTTGTCTCTTCATTGAGGGATATATTATCGTCTACCACCATCGTTTTGTCTGGTGGGATTGTCGCCGTTAGATCTATATTTGCAATGTTGCGCTTAAGCCTTCCTTTCTGTGTTATGGTTGTAGTATTCCCATTATCAGGCTCCGGTTTGGAGACAAGTGGGGCCTCTGACTCATCATGTGGTGTCGTCCTTGTTTCATTGTTTGGGGACATGTTCCCCAAAGGTATGTTATCCTGTTGTGTTTTGATCATCTCTTCCCTTACCTTCGGAGCTCCTGTAGAACTCTCGTTGTCCATGGAGGCTCCCTCTTCGTCTCTCTTGTGGTGGCGGTCAGTTGTTTTGTGCGTCGTATTACAATTTGTGTGCGGGCATTTGTCCTCATTATGTGTTAGTTTGCGACAATAACTACAAAGTTTTCTAACACGCTCGAATTTTATCTTGACTTTGATAATTTCTCCTGTGGGTAAGCGTAGTTCTCTACTCTGCCTCACTGGATGTGTTACATTAAATAATATTTTAACCCTTATGAAAGGGTGCACGTGAGGTTTATCAGGATCAAAGTCCAGTTCCAGGACTTCTCCTATTGAGTTGGCGACTGCCTTAAAAAGATCAACCGTAAAGTGCGCAATTGGAATTTCTGAGAGCTTAATCCACATTGGAACAATATTGAGTTGTTCTTGAGTGAATTGGGAATCCATTTTTGCTATAACAATCCCCTAATCATCAAAATTCCAGTAGTTGAATCTAAGTATATCAAGAAGATCCTCTTCCAATCGAAATCGAAATTGAAATGTGTCTCTACCAAGCACTGTTCCATTGACCCTGTTCTGTAACCTCCAGATCCTAGGTAGACCCAACATTATTCTGTTCATGTTTTGAGCTTCCAGGTTAAGTAATTTACCTATCAACAGGTGCTGGTTACTTGTGTCTGTGTTGTACCTCCCAGTTCCTGGTAAATCAATAACCGTATCCTCCGCTATTGTCATTGAGCGGAGGCTCTCTATCAGGTGTGGATCCATACGAGATTACCTAAGCGGTGACCAGACCAACTTAACTAGACCTTTCTTCGTGGCTCTGAGTTAATTTCGGGGTTCCGGTGTTGGAATCCAGTGTGCGTTACTCTTTGGAGTTGACGGGAACGCGGATCCTCCGATACGATCAACTTTGTGCTTATCACCGTAATCTTAAAGGAATTGTTACTGCGGGTTGTAAGGGATACGATTCGGAACCACTGAGAGAAAAATGGTTAGATTCGTAGATTACTGGGGTGTTGGAAAATGATTCCGATGATATCGTCGATTGTAAAGAGAGGATTTGTAAGAACTGGAATAGTAATTAGAGTGCGGTGCGTGACCGGATTAAAGAGAGTCGATGATGTAACACCGAGAGATTAAACGCCGGTGGTGTTCACCGGGATTGATGTCGATGATTGTGGAATCGCCGAGAGAATCGCCCTTTTTAGGGAGAGGAAAAAACTCGGACAAATCGTTTAATAATTAATAAAGTTCAGGTTTCAAGTTAAAATTAAAAAAAAAGTCTTAAAATAGAATTGGAATGAAGATATAATTGTGCCGAAAGTATTTAAAAGAGCCCAACGAATTAAATCACTTGTTTTGCTGTAAAGAAGCCAACAACATAGCCCACTCTTCTTCTTCTTCTTCTTCATCTCTATCATCACCTCTTCGTGCAGTCAATTATTTTCTCTCTTTCCAATTATACTTTCGGTAAGGTAAGTCTCTGACTTTCCATGGCTTCTCCACGTCCCACTCTCTCTTATTTTTGTTTTTTTTTCTTCATTTCTTTTGAATAATTGTATTTGATTTGGTTTCTCTGCGATCTGTTTTGGTTTGCTTGTACCCGGTGATTGAGTGAATACATTAGACATAGATTTGGTGTCATTCGATTTTTGGATCTGATGCTTGATCTGATTGCGACCTCTTTGTCATCTTTTATAATGATTCGCTTTCTGGGCTCGTTTGCATTGGATCTGATTTTTTCTATTATCTGAGAGGGATTTTTATCGCTGATATATTAGTGTTGTGATTTGATCTTAAGTTTTCGATTTTGCTTTGAATTGGACTTATCTTGTTGCTTATCTCAGTCATTATAATACGATCAAAGCTGGTAAATGTTTCACTTTCCTTTTTTTTAATATGTGAACTGTAAAGATTTTAATTTCATCACCGCTTTACATATTTTATTTTAAGTAAATGACACTTTGTTATCTGATTTCTGATTGTTATTCGTGATTCTTATGCAGAAAAATTCTGGAAAAGAAAAATAAAAAAAAGAAGAGATGATCAGTGATCGGTCGGACTTCAGAGTTCAGATTCGGAGATTATTCGTCATTATGATCAGAACTTTCTACCGATGGATTTGCAATCATCCTTTTCTTCTGGGCTTCGTTGGTTTTTTATATTTTCTGCACAGAACTTGTCCTCTTTTGTTTTCTCCCCTGGTGACTGCATCACCTGTTTTGGTGTGTACTTTCGTTTTGCTTGGAACAATTTTGAGTTTCGGAGAACCAAACATACCAGAAATCGAAAAAGAACCAGAAACAGTTCACGAGACTGCTCTTTTTAGAACAGAGGTTTCGAGGGAGGCTACTGTTTTTGAGAAAGGTGATAAGAGTTTTACTGTAGAGAATTTTGTGAGCAAGGAAAAAGACATACTTGAGGATGGAGATGATGATGGTGATAGATTAAGGGAAAACCAACTCAGTGAGGCCGAGGACGATGGTCGATCATTTGATTATAGGCCTTTAGTTGATGAGACTCTTGGTGAGCTGAAACGAGATACTCAGGTAAAGTTTGAGGAGAAAGCATTTGTTTTGGAGTTGGAGAAGAGGGGAGGAAGAGTAGATGAAAAACTGATTGAAAATGGTGGGATGCAAGTTTCGGGTGCAGAACATTCGAGGAAAAATGGTGGTTCTTTAGATGAACTGATGGATGATTCAAAGGATGATCAGATGGATGTATCTCCAATTTCACCTTGGAGACCGATGCGGCATGAGGAAGATGAGGATGATGATGCGGACCGTGATGACTCGTTGGATTCTGGGTCTGATGGTGCAGAAAGTTCTTCACCTGATGCTTCTATGACAGACATCATCCCGATGCTTGATGAGCTTCACCCTCTTTTACACTCACAAGCTCCAAGTCGTGGTGTTGCAGATGATGAAGGATCAGATGCAGCTTCAGAGGGGCCACATAGGAGTAGTAGTGATGAAGGGATGGAGTCTGATGTTGACAGTGAAAGTCATGGAGAAGAGGGTGACAACGAGAATGAAAAAGAGGAAGAAAAAAAGATTGAAGGTAAGGACGACGAAAGTAAATCAGCAATCAAATGGACAGAGGCGGACCAAAAAAATGTCATGGATCTAGGTAGTCTTGAGATTGAAAGAAACCAGCGGTTGGAAAATCTTATTGCCAGGAGAAGGGCTCGCCACAATATGAGACTGATGGCAGAGAAAAATCTTATCGATCTTGACAGTGCTGATATTCCCTTTAGCATGCCATCAATCTCAACTGCAAGGCAGAATCCATTTGACCTTCCATATGATATGTATGATGACATGGTTATCCCTGGATCTGCCCCGTCCATTATGTTTGCAAGGAGAAACCCATTTGATCTTCCATATGAGCCGAATGAAGAAAAGCCAGACCTCAAGGGTGACGGTTTCCAGGAAGAATTCACTTCTCAACAGCCAAAAGATCCAGTGTTCAGAAGACATGAAAGTTTCAGTGTAGGCCCATCAATGCTTGGAGGTCCCAGGCATGATAGGCTACGACCTTTCTTTGTACTAGAAAGATTAGCAAATGAGGGAACGAGCTATTATCCACTTGAAAGGCAGCTCAGTGAAGTTAGTGAATCAAAAGTCAGTTCTGTTCCAGATACTGAATCTGTGTGCACAGTCATGGAGGACGATGAAAAGAAGGTGGATGAACATGATACTGATCGAGAAGCAAGAATCACTAAAGAAAAAAGCCATTTGGCTGCTGACCATGATGAAGAAAAAAGCCATTCAGCTTCTGACCACGATGAAGAAATACGCCAATCAGCTTCTGACAACGATGAAGAAAAAAGCCATTTAGCTTCTGACCATGATGAAGAAAAAAGCCATTCATCTGAAGATTCCGATTTTGATGAACATGATAACAGAAATCGTCATCATGATGTGGCTGAGATAATACTGGGAAATGCAGAAACACACCATGACCAATCAAACGCAATGGAAGGAGAAACATCTGATAAAAGAACCCGTGATGAAGAGGATTACAGTGATAGTGATTCATCTTTATCAGAGATTGAAGAGAAGATACCGGATATTAGTGAGAATGAAGCAATGCTGATTTCGGAGCAGAAAGTTGCTCTTCATGATGAATCAGGTAGTTCTTCCCAGCGTTCTTTTGGAGGATTAGAAATCCATGAGGCGAGAAGAGTGGAGGATGATTATCACCATGATGAAGCACGTGCTGAAGACTCTTTCATCACCACACATCCCTCACTTGATGAATCAGCAATTCATGAGCTTTGTGGTTTGGTGGACGGCCATCACGAAGAACCTGTTTACGATTCGAGTCCTCCTTCAGGCAGTAGATTCCCATCGTTTTCTTCCATATCGTCTGATTACAAACCAGATATACCTGCAAAGAATGGGGAAGAGTTACAAGAAAATGAAGATAAAGAACGGGATATTTATCATGAAAGCATAGGTCCTGAGGAAATTCATTCCACTTCTGACGAGACTGAAACAAGGACAAAGGAAATAGGAGGGACTAGCACGCATGTTACAGAAGAAGCAAGCCTTCTCACAGCGGAGGTTGGACTTGATGGTCAAAAGAACTCAACTGTTTCAGGGTCATCTCTGCCTATGGATAAGAACGAGAATGCTGATGACCAGGAGGATAACCCTTTATCTGTTTCTAGTCAAGAAGACCTGGAAGAGCTACATGTAAGAGAAACTTCAGATACCAGAGCCCTAGATGATGGTGCATCTTTAGTGATACGAGGACCTGGTGATACGAGGGAACATGTGACAGCACTGGAAGAATCACCTGATGTGGTACATGACATCCCAGAAACTTCAGTAAACAGGTCAGTAGCTGAAGGGATAATCCACGAGGAAGAGGAAGCCCGGGAACAAAAAGATGAAGCCATTCCTCAAACATTTAATGCAGACATCCCAATAGACAGTTATGCCACTTTGTCTTCTGGAGCAGTTGAGTATGTTGAGATGCATTCATCATATGATGAAGATGTTCCGCGTTTGGAACAAGATCAAGTTCGGCCATCAGTTCCTACTGCCGAGGAAGAAACACACCCCGACCAAATAATGGATATCAAAGTCGACTCTGTAAATGCTAGTGCCCAAAATGTGGGATCTGAGGAAACGACTCCATCTGAATCAGATAGAGAACTGACGTGGTCAGATAAATCTGTGGTAGAACAATCATCTCTTGAACCTGGTGCAGATCAAGTAAGTCATGAAACGTATCTTCTCTCAGAGATGCACATCAGTACACCATTTATCAAATTAGTTTAACGTAGTATATTCTGCTGCACACCTCTAAGTTTAAGATAAGTCTATGCGATATACTTGACATCATAACCTACAAAATAATGGAGGGAATATAGAGGATCAATTAGCATCACCACATTTGTGGTTTCTCAGCAGGAATTGGAAATAACTGGAAATAAAATTCCTAACCTATATGATGCTTTGATACATGTGCAACAACATATTTTCTACAACTCAAACGTATCCTGTTTCTTATTCTCATATCATTTGTGGTAGGGATATATCATCTAGATATGTTGTTTCTTAGCTGGGATTGGAGATAACGATTGATTGGATACCTACAGAATGTTTAGAGTTCGTTGTTCTTTCTAAAATTTGTTAAGCAGTAGATCTGTTTCTTACCTCTGTGCTACGTTATTGCAGATACCAAATCGTGCTGGTCCTGTTAGTGTCGTCTTTTCCCGCAACATCACTTTCCACGAGTATCACGATGCTCCTGAAGATACTGCCGAGTTATCTGAATTGACGTCTGACTCATCCTTATCTCCTGCAGAATCTCCTGAGTACACAACACCTATGGTAGGTGAAGGCTCAAGGACAGAGTTCTTTCAAGAGGATGTCTATGAGGAGCTTGACAATGTGGTGGAGCGGTTTGATGAGCTTTCTGATTTACATGCAATATCTCAAAGTCCTCCTGACTTTATGACTGAAGAGGCAGACAGGGTAGAAGATATTGATGAAGGATTGTTGTATGAACTTGACACTGTTGGAGACTTCAGTGTTGAGGAAGTTGTGACAGATTTTGAACCCAGGCCATCTTCAATAGGACCAGACACTGCGAACGAAACTGAAGCTCTGCCTGTTCTTGAAGCAAGATCAGCTGAAGACATAGATTCTGCTTTCCAGCAGATCGATGAAGGATCTGAGGTTGAGGATGTTATCCTTCCAAGCACCGCTCAAGATCAGTTGGCTGAAGACAATTACAAAAATTCAACAGAAACCAAGTCAGATTTAGCAGTTGTGGAAGCTACATCGAAAGAAGATCTAGATAATGCAATGAACCAAGCTGTTGTAGAGAGCATGGGCAAGCAATCAAAGTTACCAGAATCAGATGGTGAGTCTAGAGAAATTAAGGGTGCAGTTGAAACCGAACCATCAGAGTCTTCAATTGAAGAAAAAACTCTTGAGGAGACGAACGTTTCTCTAAACGACACATCAGAGAAAGAAGAACAAGAGGAAATTAAACCAAAAGATATAACATCTGTTGTTTCTCCTGTTGAAACTCAATCACTGGAGGAAGTTCCAAAACCTGCTAAACCAAAAGAGGAGAAGGCAATGGAAATAATCTCTGAAAAACTGGTGGTTCCAACGGAAGCCAATGGGTCTAGTACTGTAACACTAAGTGATGAAGTTGTGATCGAAGAAGCGAAAGCTGAGACCGTAAGCAACGCTAATGCGACTGTACATAGTACTGAGTCCAAAGAAACGCCAGAGATTTCAGGAGAAAACATTGTAGAGCAAAAAGGAAAGACGGAGAAAGATTGATAAATTAAGGGTACTACATCTCAACTCAAGTAAATATATCTTTGTTGCATCGTAACGATAGGCACTTCTGGATTTTGTTTGTTTTTGCTCATTAGACCGTGTGCTCTGTTTTAAAAGGGGGCAAGAATAAGCCGCTAATCATATTTGTGTGCCAAGTTTCTCCTTTGTGCTGGTTTTTGTTTTGTCTATGTTTCTTTTTCTCCTCTCCAGCTTTCTTCTTTATTGATTTGATTGATATGTATCATTTATACTATCTCGAGATTTCAGGGCTTTTTGGTTTGTGACTTATAAATAGTTTCTCTTTCTTCGGATTTCTTCATTATTTTGTATTGAGCCTGAGAAATGAGAAGTGTACTGCCGTTTGGATTTTTCTTTGAGCATTGTAAAATAATGGACTCTTATCTTTTCTTTGTTTTTATAAGTTGGTGGTTTATTGTACGTAACAAGTCTCTTTGTATTAATTACTGTATTAACATGAAGCCTTGTGTTTAAAATTCTCTTCTAGATTTCTGCGATAGATCAGGTTGTGGAATGATAATGAGTCTTCTATATACACTAGAAACAGCGGTTGCGATGAACTGTTCTCTGGATTTCATAAAACTATGTAGACCTGTATCTTTCAGGCAATGTGATTACCAAGCAAAATATGCAGTTACTTGGTAATATTTCCTATATGATAATAGCAGCGCCCTTTGTCCTCTTGGTCTCGTCCTTTTCAGGGACATGAATTTTCTAATCAATTGGACATACGGGAATTCAGAAAATATGAAGAAGTGAGTGGCCCTAGTAGAGGACTTCTGTTACATTACTGATAACACATACTCAAGAAACCAGGTTTGTGTCTTGGTCTTCAGTTATCATTCAACAACCTGATGGAGTCGTTATGAAGCAAAGATATATTTACTTGAGTTAACCTTTAAGCTTCCTAGCAGCTTTAGCTTCAACTAAAATGATATCTCGATTCTGCATGCAGACACAAAAAAGGGAAATCTCTATTGATCCATAACTAATATGGAGTACATCACCTAAATACACAGTTGAATATCTCAGAGTGAACAAAACTAGAAACAATTTGAGAGGAAGAAAATGAGAAAACGTTCTGTTGTTGACTAAAGAACGATTGCAGGCTCATTATAAACAATGAGCGAAAACACGGTTTACAGTAACT
The DNA here is from genome assembly GCA_963920545.1 of Lepidium didymum. Classification (NCBI taxonomy): domain Eukaryota; kingdom Viridiplantae; phylum Streptophyta; class Magnoliopsida; order Brassicales; family Brassicaceae; genus Lepidium; species Lepidium didymum. The sequence continues at coordinate 14,212,121 of OY986996.1, forward strand.
TAACAATAACCAAAGCTAATAGAACTAAACCGATGATAACCAAAGTCAATTATTCTAATAATCGTGTATTTTAATGAATTTTACCAAATATAACGTTGAATAACAATAAATTTCACATTAGAGTTAAAATACAATCAAATCCAAAACAATACAACTTCGAATAACCTCAATGTTGAATACCCCTTCCTAAAATTGAATCTAGATATGTAAATATAAATTATCAACTTGTGCGTATATAGCTTTTATTAAATATGCATCTTTCTTTTTCGGGGTCAAATTATGAGTTCGCATGTCTAAAAAGCATGCCTTTTAATAATTGAATCATAAAGTTTTTATAAGCCAGCAATAAGAATACTTTTTGAATATTGTGATTCGTGTATAATATGATCTACCAAACTCAAGGTAGCCAAAAATAGTTGCAAATAAATGTATTTTAATTGATCCTATAATCTGGCATAACACATGCAATTTAGTTCAATAATTGTCAAACAAAAGTGTCCTTATTTTCTCCAATTTCTTTTGTTTTCGATAAAAGGTTTTTTCTCCAACTTTTAAAAAATTGGATTAATTAAAATGAGAATAAAATAAATGTGATGAAAGATTGAGATTCATTAAATGGTTGTGAGTATATTTATTGGTGTGAACATAGTAGTAGTAGATCTACATCCACCGACACAGCAGTCTCGAGAAAGTATATGCAACTGTCTTGCTGACTTAAAGTCTTATGTAAGTAAACAATGTTCAATATATATGTTGTGATTGTGATTACCAGGTTGATCTATGCAACTTATCAAATAGTAATACAAAATCATCAAACATAAGAGTAATTTATGAAGACAAGAAAAAAGTAATTGTCCTCTCTTTTTTTCAACATTATTGACTACAACTGGCCGGCCCATTAGTCAAATTTTTACATAAAATAGACAGTAAAATTCGATATAATGCATATATTTTAATGGATTTAACATCTATTATTATAACTAAATACCATTTGCATCTTTGTTTAATAAAAAAAAAAGGAAAAGAGGAAAATTGAGTAATTTTATCCATGCTTTGCACATAATCCTCAGCATATAAATTTTGTCGGCGCCGATAACCAAAACCAAAAATAAATAAAACCGAAGCAAAGTTTTTGACTTTATGGTTTTGGTTACAATCAGCTTCTTAATTAATTCTTCCCAAAATTACCTACACAATTCCCAATACAGTAGAAAGAAAGATACTCCAAAATTAGTTATGGAACTGGTTGAAGTCAGCTTTTATATTCGAATATTTCACTTAATTAGTTCCGCAAAAATAAGCAAAATTAGTATTGGCGTGGATTACACACACTATATGGTTAAACCTCAATTGCTATAGTGTTTTTTGTTTTGATAAATCAATTCCTATAGTGTATACAAGCATGAAAAAGAAATTTAAAAAGAGAAAAGAAAAACTAAAGTATACTATTTGTGTTTATAATACACAAATTTGTTAAGAAGTTTAGCGAATAAAAAAATATACATTTTCGGGGATTGGTGCCAAAGAAAAGCAACATAGAGAACCAATGAGATTGATAAAGGTCAGGAATCAATTGTTTGGTAGCCAAATTATCAGCAAACACAAAAATATTAAGCCCATTAATCACATAGTTTCATTAGTCTACAGATCTTGAACCTAAATCTATAGTACCAAAAATATACAAGTGATAATTAGTTTTGATCCCCACTAGACCCATCTGACACAGTGGACTTATGGCCAGACAAAATCCTTTACCGGTTCAAGTAAAATTACTTTACTGGTTTTGGGGTTCCACTACAATTTATCAAATTTATATGTCTTATTGATATAATTGTATAATTAAAACGCTGTGGAAGAGGCCTTGATTTGGTTCGATACTGTTGGTTTCAAGGCATAAAACGATGTCATATTATAGAAATCAAAAATGTGAATCCTCACCAACCACTGTGGGTCCCATTCCACCCACTAATCCCACCACCTACTCCCCTTCACGTTTTAATCCTCTACTTAATCTTTTTATATTCACTAATTAGGTCATTTATACCTTATTAATCATTTTTCATATTTTATACTGAAATTTCATATCACATTTTAGTGAATATATTTGATTTTTACACTTGATTTATTTTTATACATATGTATACATTTAGTTGTTACATTTGATTCATTTCTGCAGAAAATATTATATTAAATGTTGACAAAAAGATATAGAAATATTATACTGTATTCAATTTTGTTGAAAATACAGATTTCTTCAGGAAAAAATACACTGTAAATAAAAAATAAATAAATAGGAATAAAATAAAGGTTATGACGAAAATATCCACCACCAGATCTACACACATACACAGAGCCCAACGCATCATCATTGGTTTCTTGCTATAAATACACTCACACAGCCCACTCTTCTTCCTCGCTCTCCTCCTCTCTTCTTTCTTAGCCAAACCTTTTTCTTCTTCTCTCCGATTCTTCCTCCGTGAGGTATGTTTCCGAGTTTCTATGGCTTCCTCACGTCTCTGTTATTTAGCTTCATTTGCTTTTCATTCCTTTTTTCTTCCTGCTTGCTAATTACTTGTTTAGTGATTTTCGTTTGAATATCATCTTATTTGATTCCGCGATCAGTTTTGTTCACTTTTTGTTTTTGAATTTAGATCTAACCGGTAAGTGAGTGAGTTGGACTCAGATCTGGATATTTTATGTTGTTCGATTTGTAGATCTGGTTCTGGATCTGATTGCGATCTATTGTCATCTTCGAAATGATTAGTGTTCTGTGTTCGTATGCATTAGATCCGCTTTAAAAAACTCCTTGAATTGATAAATGTCATATGTGATTTGATCTAAAGTTTTTGATTCTACTTTGAAGTGTACTCATCTTGTTTATCTTAATCACAAATACGACAAAAGCTGCATAAATTGTTTCACTTTTTTGTTTTCCGAACACGTGAACTGTTAATTCTGTTGGTTTCGTCGCCACTTTACGGCGTTCGTGGAGTACGAAACATTGCCGAAATCATTTAAATATTAACAAGTCAATAAAAAAGAATGTAATTTATTTGATTTAGGTATTGATTTTTCTTTTTCTTTTGGTTTCTTGTTTATGCAGTAAAAGAAAATCAAAATGGCTTCACACATTGTTGGATACCCACGTATGGGCCCTAAGAGAGAGCTCAAGTTCGCATTGGAATCCTTCTGGGATGGCAAGAGCAGTGCTGAAGATCTTCAGAAAGTGTCTGCTGATCTCAGGTCTGCCATCTGGAAACAGATGTCCGAGGCTGGGACTAAGTTCATCCCAAGCAACACCTTTGCTCACTACGATCAGGTGCTCGACACCACCGCCATGCTCGGTGCTGTTCCTCCCAGATATGGATACACCGGTGGTGAGATCGGATTGGACATTTACTTCTCCATGGCCAGAGGAAATGCCTCCGTGCCCGCCATGGAAATGACCAAGTGGTTTGACACCAACTAGTAAGTACCCTTTTGTGTCCCTTGCAGTTATATTTTTAGTTGGGGTTTTTGAGTTGTGGAATATAATAATGCGTTATTAATGCAGCCATTACATCGTCCCTGAGTTGGGCCCTGAGGTTAACTTTTCTTACGCATCTCACAAGGCAGTGAATGAGTACAAGGAGGCCAAGGCAGTACGTATCATTCTTCAATAATATCCATTTTCTTTATCTCTGCTACTTAGTGTTCTGATCCCATAAACTTGATGTTTATGCAGCTTGGTGTTGACACCGTCCCTGTACTTGTTGGCCCAGTCTCTTACTTGCTCCTTTCTAAGGCTGCCAAGGGTGTGGACAAGTCATTCGACCTTCTTTCTCTTCTCCCAAAAATTCTCCCAATCTACAAGTAAGAAGTCACTTTGTTTTTTAATTATTATTTTCTCATCCATTTCCTGATGGTGTGATTGATATGCTGACATATCACTGAAATGATGTACAGGGAAGTTATTAGTGAGCTTAAGGCAGCTGGCGCCACCTGGATTCAGCTTGATGAGCCTGTCCTTGTTATGGATCTTGAGGGCCACAAACTTCAGGCCTTTACTGGGGCCTATGCTGAACTTGAATCAACTCTTTCTGGTTTGAATGTTCTTGTGGAGACCTACTTCGCTGATATCCCTGCTGAGGCATACAAGACCCTAACTTCATTGAAGGGTGTGACTGCCTTTGGATTTGATTTGATTCGTGGCACCAAGACCCTTGATTTGGTCAAGGCAGGTTTCCCTGAGGGAAAATACCTCTTTGCTGGTGTTGTTGACGGAAGGAACATCTGGGCCAATGACTTTGCAGCGTCTCTCAGCACCTTGCAGGCACTTGAGGGCATTGTTGGTAAAGGTAAGATGCTAATCCAGAATCATCTGCCTTTTACTTAACAATACTAGGCACCCTAAACTAAGATTCGAAATGTTGATCTGTCATTTATCTGCATTGATGCAGACAAGCTTGTTGTCTCAACCTCCTGCTCTCTTCTCCACACCGCTGTTGATCTTATCAATGAGACTAAGCTTGATGATGAAATCAAGTCATGGATGGCGTTTGCTGCCCAGAAGGTCGTTGAAGTGAATGTTTTGGCCAAGGCTTTGGCTGGTCAAAAGGACGAGGTATTCTACTCACATGCTTCTCTAGCAGAGGAACCCTGTGTTATCTTTAGTGTAAATGAATTGAAAGTCACTCGAAGTCTAATATTTTTATCTCTTGCAGGCTCTTTTCTCTGCCAATGCTGCGGCTTTGGGTTCAAGGAGGTCTTCCCCAAGAGTTACCAACGAGGCTGTTCAGAAGGCTGTAAGTTTGATGTCAAACCTATGCACTTTTCTCATTCAATGATTTATTTTCCTAATATAGTATTGATTGAGATGATTTCTTATTTCTTGGTGTCTCAGGCTGCTGCTTTGAAGGGATCTGACCACCGTCGTGCAACTACTGTTAGTGCTAGACTAGATGCTCAGCAGAAGAAGCTCAACCTTCCAATCCTGCCAACCACAACCATCGGATCTTTCCCACAGACCGTAGAGCTCAGGAGAGTTCGCCGTGAGTACAAGGCAAAAAAGTTAGTCTCGTGAATTCAATCTTTGGGGATATTTGTTACACATTTCCTTAAATTGTTGTGATGCTAACATTTTCTTTTATCTCTCTTTTACTAGGATCTCCGAGGAGGACTATGTCAAGGCAATCAAGGAAGAGATCAAGAAAGTTGTTGATCTCCAAGAGGAACTTGACATCGATGTCCTTGTCCACGGAGAGCCAGAGGTGAGATTCTTTAATTATTCTACATTATCACTTGAACCCTTGAAGTGGAGGGGTGAAACTAATGTACAAAAGTTCTATCCGGTAGTCCGTGTTACTGTTTTTGATGAGACATGTTTTCACAACTTTGTAGAGGAACGACATGGTTGAGTACTTTGGAGAGCAGTTGTCTGGTTTTGCATTCACTGCAAATGGATGGGTCCAATCTTATGGATCTCGATGTGTGAAGCCACCAGTTATCTACGGTGATGTGAGCCGTCCCAAGGCAATGACCGTCTTCTGGTCCGCAATGGCTCAGAGCATGACCTCTCGCCCAATGAAGGGTATGCTTACAGGTCCAGTCACCATTCTCAACTGGTCCTTTGTCAGAAACGACCAGCCCAGGCACGAAACTTGTTACCAGATTGCTTTGGCCATCAAGGATGAAGTCGAGGATCTTGAGAAAGGTGGAATTGGTGTCATTCAGATTGATGAGGCTGCACTTAGAGAAGGACTACCACTCAGGAAATCCGAGCACGCTTTCTACTTGGACTGGGCTGTTCACTCCTTTAGAATTACCAACTGTGGCGTCCAAGACACCACCCAGGTTTGCTTCAAAAACCAACATAACGAGTCCCTTATAATCGAAACGCTTTCTTAGTTATTAACTTGTTGCTAATGATGGTGTCTTTTTATCTTGAATTTGCAGATCCACACTCACATGTGCTACTCCCACTTCAACGACATCATACACTCCATCATCGACATGGATGCCGATGTCATCACCATTGAGAACTCCCGATCTGATGAGAAGCTTCTCTCCGTGTTCCGTGAGGGAGTGAAGTACGGTGCTGGAATTGGTCCAGGTGTCTATGACATCCACTCTCCAAGAATACCATCATCTGAGGAAATCGCAGACAGAGTCAACAAGATGCTTGCTGTTCTTGAGCAGAACATCCTTTGGGTTAACCCTGACTGTGGTCTTAAGACCCGTAAGTACACCGAGGTTAAGCCGGCACTTAAGAACATGGTTGATGCGGCCAAGCTCATCCGCTCCCAGCTCGCCAGTGCCAAGTGAAGAGATCTTCAATGATTTAAACAAGGAAACGGTTTTGTTTTCTCTATAATGGTTGTGTTTTCGTTTGCTTTAATATCTTTTTATTTTTAAAATATCTTAGACGAAGTTAGATTTGATGCATCTTTCGGATTTGCTGCAGCGTTTGTGTTTTTTTGTCTTCTTTATTTCTGTGATGGAATATCTTTTTCTAAGGTCACTTGAAAAGAAATAAAGATCGATTCTTATACAATATTGAAATAGTCCTCCAGATATTATAAGCATTTGAAATCTACTTTCAGCTTTTTTACCTGAATTGATGCTACGTGCACACAAAATTTCTATGACTGAGGATATGTAACCCAGTCTTTAAGTGTATATTGCAATTACATCCGAAACTTATTATTTTTATCCCAAAATTTATGTGGAATCAAACAAAAAATAGTTAGATAGAAAACTTAGAAACCATAGCTTCTGAGACTCACTCTTAATTACTGTAGACAAGAGCGAAACCCAGTTGTGATTCAAGCTGGGGAGAGGAGGAGATAGGGAGGCTCCCTCAGCTCCGACGTGTCGTCACCTCTCCCCACTGGTCTCTTGTGTATGTTTTCCGTTTTTAGGTTCGCCAAAATAAAGAAAGCATCTCCAGATTTGGCCGTGAAGATGTTTGTCCCTTCCGAGTTTGTCGATTTCGTTTTGCTCCACCGTAGCGTTTTTCCGGAGGTGGTGAATCTTCACGGCTGGCTTGTCTTCTCTTTGGAGATGTGATTTCAAAGAAGCTTGGTTTTGATGGAGGTGCTCGAATTTACTTGATGCTTCGCCGAGAGTTTTTGAAGTGTCTTCGTGAGTCTAGAGCATCTCCGCCGTGTGTCTTCCGAGTTTTGCTGTGGATCCTCGGAGTTCCATTGTCGACCTCGCTTGTCCACTGGTTCTCTCTTCTTGGTGCTCTGGTTTGATTTGCTTTCTTCTTTTGCTTAGTTTAATATTCATTGTTTAAATTAGGCTTTCTGGTTTTGTTTTGTTTGAAATCAGTTTAAGATTAGTTAGTTAGGGTTTCAGATCTGGTTTTTCGAATTGTTCGTTTGGATATTTCTCCGGTTTGTTCTCCCGAGTTTGGTTATACCGTGTTGAAGCTGTTTCGCTCCCTGTCTGTACTCTTCGATTTGATCGAGGTCGGGTCTTTTCTTTGGATTCTAATTTAGGCTTCAACTGGTTGACTATGTTTTTAGACTTCACCACTTCGCCACTACCGAAAAATCTGTGGGTTATCTTCTTACTCGGTGTAGGATCCTAACTCTTATGAAGATACCATTATTCGCTACGGGAAGTTTTGTCACTAGTTCTGGCTACGTCTAACCTTGCAGTGACTTCGATCAGCGGGTTCGGCTTATGATCTAATGAGTTCACTTTTAGTTTTGTTCTACCTATTCCTTCATCCACCGGCTTTAGTATTTCATCAAAATATCCTACCATGTATTACAACGATGTATTCTACTTTCGGTTTTAATAAAATAATTAGTGACAAAAAAAAGAAGCATAGAAACCAACATGAAAGAATGTGGTTCTACAAAATTTTATTATAGGTGCTGAATCTTAGAAACCTTATAAATAGAAGCTACACAAAAGTTTCCGTCAAAAGGAAATGTGTATGCGAACGCAAGAGGCTAAAGACATAATTAGAGTAAACTCTTAAGCTTCAAAAGTGTTGCCTATTGCACACTTACGATTACAAAATCACATAAGCAACCCTTCTGCATTGTTGAGAGCTTCTTTGGCTTTCAGGAATTTCCCATAGATCGCCTTATTAGATTTCACAACATATTCCTTCACAAAGAATTTGATGCCGTCTCGTAGAGCTTCGTAGTCCGGATTCAATGCTATGCGCGTAAACAAGTTCCACACAAGATTTTCAGGGTGCTCAAAGATGGCCTCAAATAGCATTCGAAAGTGCATGATTCTTTTTGGAGTTAACTCCACTGGATTTGCCAAGTCTACAGATTTGAGAACTGCAAGTGATAGATTAAAAGATACAATAATCTCTGCCACAAATTTCGCCAGATGCATGGATCTCTGAAGTGACATTGACTCTAGTTCTTTGAAATGGTCCCAAATGCAATACTGCAGGAGATTTATTATTAAGATAATAGCACAAGATGATGGATAAAACAAATTCGGTACATAGTCTGCTTCACTTATATAAGATAGTAGAAAAGTACCTGGAGTGTGAACTTATGATTCTTGTCGTGCTCGCACAACTTTGAAGCAAGAACTGTATAGTACTTGTTAAAAACCTTCTCCTGTAAACAACATTCAACTAGAACTCTCATGATCTCTCTGTCCTGTTTTCCTGGCAAATCCAATCTAAGAAGTTTCTCGAATGCATCAATGTAGTCCTCACTACTCATGATCACACAAAATATAGCTTTTCTGGAATCAGTATTCATCCTCTGTGCCTCAGCTAGCTTCAACATTTTCTGGGCTTCAGCAACCTCTGCGTCCATTGTTTGTGCTACATCTTCAGCAGTGTTTGAGTTAACTACCAAATCGCTAGATAACCACCACTGACCCTTTTTTTCAGGGTCAAGCAGCTTGCTCCATGTGAGCCCTCTTAATAATACTTCATCCACTCTTAACTGTCAATTTGGGAAAAACCGAGTACAATTTAATCAAACTTACTCATTCAGAAAGCAACGGTAATAAGCAGAACGAAAAGGCAGCGAAAATACTTACCTTCTGAAGCCACTTTTTTACCCTTGTGTTCTGGACAGAATCCTCTTTAGCTCTCAATTTGTTGTTTTTTATTGCAGAAATAGTTTCAAGCATCTTTTCCATCTACAAATTCATTGTAGAAACCACTTAAAATCATAGTATAACATTTTCTTCAGAAGACAATCTATCATGAATCCCTACCATCATGTTATTCATCTGTGTCCGGCTATCTGAGGACGTTTTCAATTCATTTGTCCTGTTTTGGATGCAGATGATGAATGTTTTCATAGCCAAAGGATCATCACTCCTTATTTTCATTCCACAACCTATTCAGAGCATAATCAAAAACTGAGACAGAACTTGAACATCTCAAAACACCTTAGCGCCTTTCAAAAGATAATAATAATAATCAAACTTACAATCTAAAACAGTTGTAATGGTGGAGGCATCAACTGTAGTCAACCGCTTCCCCAATGTCATTAAGAAATCATAAATAAGATCACTGCAAACAAAGACAAAGACTCATATTCATCCGGAATAAAAAAGAAATTTTTGTTTCTGTATATATGAATGAGGACTAGAGAGTGAGTTTTGTGTTGGGTATAAATAGACACAACGTTCATTGTAAAAATTCTAAAAGCGATACTACATGCCAATCACTTCAAATATTTTAAAAGTAAAGAAATTCCATTCCACAAGATTCTGACTAAACAATAAAATGTGTTTGGATAATTGGGTTCAACAGCCTGATAAGTAAACAGGATTCTTGGTTCAGTTCTAGAAACTTCAAAACACTGAAGTATTACATAACTGAAATGAAGTGTAGCTGCAAATAAGTTTACCTGGAGCAAACTCCCAAAATACAAAGATACGAAAGTAAGAGAGAAAGCCCGTTCAAAGAGAGACTGTCTTCTTTCTGATATTCATCCTGAAAATATAATTAACGATTTGTAAAATAATGCATTACTTAAGCAAGATGATAAAAAGAAAATTATTATGGAGGATAAAATCACAACGATATGACTGGATTTTCTAGACAATTTAGCTAGCAGTTCATATAGAAAAAAGGCAGGGACATACCTCGAAAGATTTAGCAAGTGATGCAATAAGCTTTGCACTAAAATCCATTCCAACTAGACTCGCCATGCCAGCTATAAATGCAGCAAATACAGCGTACCTTAACAAGATTAAAAAGTTGTTTAGACATATCTCGACTGATTTGGACATCAATGTAGTTAAGTTGTACCAATCTTAACTGTTCATTGCCTCTCGCATAAGTTGTCAAAACCTCCTCACAGAAAATCTGAGAAGATACACTTCTCGCAACAGTCTGCAATAGCCAATGTTACGGGGTTACTACAGAGCAAAGCGATTAACATGTAAGAACAATAACATGATGGAGCTTGAACAAGCTTATAAATGAAATCTAGGAAGATTATGATAGCCACAAAATATCAACCATGCAGCTATCAAACAACTCTGAAGGAAATTCTGTGAGGTATATTTAAGCTTACACGATAGATTGTAGCAAGTTCTGCAGTAATTGTTTCTACATTGGATTCAGCCATCTTATTGAGAAGACCTACGACACAGACCAAGCATATTAAACTAAGATTACAGAACTAGAAACACCGAGGATAAGGAGCTTCTGTTAGCTATACCTTTTATTCGTGTGCGCATTTTAGTGTGTTCTTCAGATTCACTTTTGGCCTGAGATCTCAGATGAGGAGCAACATACTTGTTGCTACTCTCTGACTTACATTCCAGCAGTGGATGTTCTACTTTCTCCAATTTTGCGGGTGAATCATGATAATTAATAGTCTCAGACTCACCATTATCTGTTATTTTCATCTGATCACTTTCTAGTTCTTCATCAGTCAACTTTTGCTTTTTCCGTTGTTTACGGTCTCTTTTTCTTGGGGGCTCTTCTTCGCTTGCCTCATCAAGAAATTCAGACTCTTCAAGCTCCAAATCTTCATTTGTTTCCTCATCAGCAACCTCAAGGTCCTGTATTTCTTCGGATCTCTTTTTCTTACGTTTCTTACGAGAATCACCAATTTCAGACCCTATTGAATCAAGTACAGATGGAAGTCCATCGAACAAATCGTTCATACCATCATCCAAGCCCCTTAGTTTTCCTTTCTTTACCTTGAGCTTCTTTGCGAGCCTCCTCTCAAGTTCAACATCCTGGTCACCAGATATCACAGTTGGTGTATCCATTTCAAGGAACTCTTCAAATTTTGTCTTTTTCTTTGGTCTCTGTAGATCTTTCATTCTGTGTACTTTTTGCATCTTCTTCTCCTTTAATTTGATTTTAACCTCACCTTTATCGTGTAAAAAAGATTTTCCATCATCTTTGTTTCCACTAGGGCTACATGATTCTAAAGGTTCAGTTTCATCATCCCTTATCTGGTGAACATCTTCAGACTTGATCACGTCAATAGCCTTATGAATTGATGACGATGCTCGTTTCTCCTTTTGTGACTTCTGAGATCCAGCAAACCAGCAATTAACAAAACGTTGAACAGGAAAACTATACCCTACTTCTAAAACAAAAATTCCTTAATACCTGAGACTGAAGCCAAGATTCATGTTTTTTCTGATTCTTCTGCAGGCGAGCCTCTTTTCTTTTTTCATGACGTGAGCTCCCTGCCGAGCATCAAAAACAAACAAAAGGAGAATCTTTCAAATCCTTGCTCCAACAGACAAATAGCTGAGACCATTGCTAGGACAAACAAAGCAACACTTACCCATGTTAGCTAGCCCAACAGATTCTGCAGACACATGAAAGAAGAGAAAAATATCAGAAATTTAGCTGTCTGCTAATAAATTGCAGGTTTCTATAATAACTGTTTTATAGTTTTGATTGATTCGTAATTCAGCCAGAACAAGCAAACTAAGCCGATAATGTAAAGGGTAGAATGTAGAAAATTAAAACATGTAATTAATTGAAAACGCCACTTAGAAATCCAAATAACTTATCAGGAAACGCATGTAGAGTGAAGCAAAGAAACAATTGACAGAACCCAAAACCAAAACAATGTAGAGAAACCTTAATTGAAATTTAAAATAGAAGAAGGAAGAGAAAGAGGGACAATACTCTTCCAAATGTCGTTCGTTCGCTCTCACTAGCTCTGATTAAAGGAAGAATGTAGGTTCCTGAAGGAGGGATTTCTAGGTTCAACGAAAAGGAAATTGCAGAAATTAGGGTTTTTGTTGAATTTTAAAAAGTGACAATGAAGATGGAAGTAAAGCCCGAAAAGTTATTGGGCCTAAAAACCTTCATAAGTCTTTTTTTTTAATCGTCTAATTTTATTAAGAGAAGCCCAATGGACTTTAGAGTTTGAGGGTTACATATGAAGGAAATTACGATGGGCTAAAAAACAAAGAGGCCCAATTATCGAAGAGTCTAGAAAGGATCAAGAATAGGGCGGATTCATCAAAGGGTATTGACACCCCAGGGAAAACCACACCTCAACCTGTCTTGGGCAAAAAAGTATATATGCCAACTCAACCCGCTCGGAGAGTATAGAGTTGGAAGAGACCTCTCACTAGTATGTCCTAGTTCTTTGTTCATGCTGCTAACTCTTAGTTTTATACTACATTAAAGCCACGCGTTGGCCTCCTCGTCGTCCACCTACAGCCATGTGTTCACCTGTTGTGAACTCCAGCATGTAGAACTCCGGTGACCGTCGACCACCGAAAATCACGTGATGTGCTTCTTTTTCCAAGGAACAGTCCAATTAATTATCTCCACATCCAGATTATTATGCGTTGTTGGACAATCGACATAGATCTGGAATCATCTGTAATTTTCAACAGTTATCTTCATCTCCAAGAGGATGTCTAATTTTGTAAGATCACCTCTGAGATCTGCAAGGAAGGCGTCATCCGCCGATGACAAAGGAATTTGGGGAAGAAGTATCCTTGCTGAATCGCTGTTATGAGTGTATTGCCCAACAGCCAAAACAACACCCGACATAGAGTTGAAAAATGTACCAGAGCTAAAGCTCGTCACCTGCAAAAGAAAATACCACATGCCCAAAGCAAAAAGAAAGATTTACCGGATTGTACCAAAGTCGGGATCGATACAACCAAAGACAGAAGAAGGTCTAACATTTTCTCTAAAAATTTGTAATTAGAGAAGAGAAAACGAAACCTAAAGACCGCCATAAGATTGAGAGAAAACTCTCTCTCTCTAGTTAAAGTTTTTAAAAAATATTTTTTTTATCAGATGTCTCCGAAGAGACTTATAAGTCTAGTTAAAGTTTATTTCAAAATAAATCAATTCATTGAATTCATTATTTCCCTCTTCTCCCATTTTCTTTATGTACATAGATTGACAAATTCCACAGTACATACCTTACATCAAAATCTTAAATTCCGGTAAAATACGCAATTAGTAGTAATTAAACTTTGGTGTATACAACTCAACCCAACAATCAGACTTCACCTACTGAATCGCATATGTTTAGAGAAGACAAAAAATAAGATTTTGTATCACGTCCATGTACTAGTATTGATGAGGACCTCGAATGGAGATCTCTCGGATTTGAACTCGTAGACTAATCTTGGTGAGTCGAGTCATACGAGAGCTAGCGATAAAGAGAAAAGATAGATTTTGTTGTCGAATTCTCAAACAACTTACAACCTAAATAATTTGAATCCACAAGTTACTAAACTCACAACATCATAAAAGCCTAAAAAATCCACCTAAGACTCAAAATGACAAACACAAAGACACATTCTTTGTAGAAAACTTCCAAGGTTTAACGATTTTACTTAAAAGATGCTTGGAAATACAATGAGATCAGTTGAGCTTATAAAGGCTCAACTCTAGAATGTCATACAAAGGTAACATGACTAAAAGAAGCAAGAAATATCTCAAAATCAATGGTACAACAGACAAAAGAGGAGAACTGTTGGGGATTAAAGGCTCAACCCGATATGGAAAGTCGAATAAAGGATGGATCTGCTTGATCCTATGAGTGCTAGAGCATGGTAAAAATTTCATGGGATGCTTCTAAGTGGTTGTCACATCCTCAGGTTGCCACTCATAGGTTTGAAGACTCTTAATGGAAGTGGATCTTGGACTTACCTTAAATGGAACCCAAGCAAACCATCTTCTAAATTGGAGTGTATCTGGAGGATACGATGATGATTTGATACATTATTGGTCTTGTTGGAACCATAAAAGGCCCAAGAATATTCTCCAAGTGTTCCACAGCTAAGGTTGCATCTTACTTGGGCTGTGTAGTTCGATCTTTGGCCTGTCGTGCAGTTGGGTTCATTGCATATCCACCAACTTGTAAAATCCATAACTTTCAATTCGGGAGTCCTTTTGGGCTGATTCAATTTTGAGTAGTTAACTGGTTGGAGTCCAAAGAAGGCAAGTGAAGTCTTGGTTGTGTCTTCGTAAGACAGAGCTTGGGTAGTGATTATTGCAAGCTCTTCAAGGACCTTAGATTGTTTGAAGTCTTCGTGGAATGCTTATCCAAGTCGTGTTGGTTAAATTGTCTTGTGTTTTGACCTTCTCAGATTTGATCGTCTTCAGATTGATCCTTGCGGTCGAGGATCTCATAAGTATGGTACCAACCAAGGTTTATCAATCATCAGAAGGTAAAAATGCTTTACTATTTTCATTTCAGCTTATAATATAAATAGTACACATATTTAAGCCGCTAACTTTATTCCTATGTACAAGGTATACAACTCAATATAAGACTTTTACAACGGCAGTTCTTTAATATACAAACATGTGGTGTATACATATCTCAATAACAAGCTCCTTAATGTATAATAGCTTGTAGAATTATAGGTTTCCAACTCAAAACTAATTGGCAATGAGTGGAGTGACCCTTATCTTATATATAGTACTTAAAGGAAGATCTCCAGAAAGCTTTGCAACTTCAACAACTACATCATAGTAGGCTTCTTGGGACGAGTTTTTTTCAAAAGCAGATTGACATAAGATTCGAAAGAAAGATTGACGTGAAAAGTTTCAATTGAAAGCCATCATCATAAGAAGAAAGTTGATTGTATAACGCTCTAGCAATGATGGTTTTACCGATTCCAATAGGACCCCAAATCCTTATCATCCTCACATCATTAGACTATAGACATAACATAGTATTCAACTTTGCAACATGAGCTTCCAATCCAACAAAATCCTTTGAAGGAGTTCAACAATTCAACTCTTCCAAAACATCCGCAACTATTTTCTCAACCATACTAGCTTCATCATGCCTGATAAAGATAAAACATTGCATCCATCAAATGATTATATGAAATTTGAAATTTCAAACATAAAACGAACGACGAGAATTAACTTCAAACAAAACATAATTTATTCACCATGATCAGCGAGTTGATTAATTACTGTGATAATGGCACTAACCATTTTTAGAACAATAACTAGAGACATTAACAACATCGATTAATGCTTGCTTCCATTTTCGGAAGGTCTTCCCAAAAATTCTAGTCTGTTTTCTAACATAAGATGGATCTACTTCATAGAAAACTGTCAACAATGTTTCTTTGGCGGCTTTCTTGTACTCCATGATCTCCAACATGGCGAAGCACCAGCTTGAACCATCATATTCTTTTGAGAGAATAACTATAGATTTTTTTGAAGCCCATATGACATTTTTGAGTTACGGCCATATAGATCGACTTCTCCAGATTTGAGGATCATTGAATGCATTAATTGCTTTAAGTTGTAGCTCATTTTGAAGGCGGGTTAGAAATTTCTTAAGGACATCTGGTCCACAAAAACTCAAAAAGACATGATATCTCCAACAATGAAATGATGAAGAAGAAGAGAAAGCATGCATGAGAGAGATCTAAGCGTCAGTGTTATCAAATTTACACTGGAAATAGAGGTGTGCCTATTAACAGAATGACTTTCTCCTTGAGCCCCCAAGAATATGTATATTTTTGGGGCCCTTAACCTAAAAGTGTTATGTAGAAGAGTAGTAAGGAGCCTTATTAGAAATGTAAGGTTCAAAACTATTATATTAGTTGTAAATAATAAATATAATTAAGGAGCATACTTAATGTGAAGTCTGCATCATACAAACTTCACCTAAAATCTGATTTAAAAATAGACTTTAGGTAAAGTCTGCAATATATGGATAATGATATAAATATAATTGTGTTTCCATTTTTTTGTTTGTTCATGAAAGATAATATTATAATTTCACTACCATAATGAGTTATTTTTGCAATTGATTTCAAAAAAGTTTAGTTTTTGCATTTCAAATCAAATTTTAGGTTACTTTTGCAATTATCCCATTTTTAAAACATATCAAAAAGAAATAAAAGAAATTGTGTTTAGGTTTTCAAAAGAAATCGAAATAGATAAATGGAAAGCTAGATAACGAATCAAATTTCTAGGTGTTCACGTAGAAAATTGAAAACTTTTAAAACAATCGAGACTTGAAATAAAAAAAATTGAAAAAATAAATAAAGAATCATGATTACAAATTCAAAAGGAACTTTTTTCTTTTTGGTCACTAATTGAGATGAAGTATGTGTTCAAATTTCTTAAGAAACGGGAGAATTTTAGTGAATAAGAATGTTTATAAAAGAGAAAAAAAATTCACATAGAAGATGATGAAAATCATTGAGATGCTATAGGTGATGATTTGTATTTTGAACTAACACATTTAAAAGATGTTTTTGAATATAAGAAACTCATTGAAGTGTTGGAATTTATCTAAACTCATAGATTGCTTATCGGATTTTATTGATGATTACGGTTTCGGTTGTTTCAGCTGAAATTTTTTTAAAAAACTAAATTTGATAAATTTTTATACGCTATTAATTATATCACAAAAAAAAATTGAATGGTTTAGCTATCATAATGAAAACTAGTTCGAAATATAAGTTATAGAGGAAAGAAAACTTATGCGTTAGTCGGTTTTTAATTAGTTTTTTGTTATCAACATACTTGTTTTAGAGTATATACTATTTACGTTATAAAATAAATATTTCTAGGGTCCTTTACACTAAACTCGTCTTAAGTCTTTGTAACTCTTGGCATGACACTTACTGGAAACTACATATATGGAGACATGATTCTTCATGATACAAAAATTTGAAACCTTTAGAATAAATTCTCCAATCTCGTGCTCCGTTTCTGCTAACTTAGACTAATCGACCAAAATGGTTTACTCACCAACACTTTTTTTTTTTGCTATGTCAATTTTTTTTTGTCTCTTTTTATTAAATATTAGTCATTAATCAATTGTACAAAATATTATAATTTAAAAATAAATTAAGGTTACAAATACTTAAAATGGTATGAGGCTAAGTGGGTCCACACCGAAATTATTAAAAATTGAGATATGGATTTAATATGCATTCGTAGAAATTTGTACAGAAAACATTAACTTAAGAAATTAACATATCATATAATCATGTTCATATCATATTCATATATATATTGGAACGTATTTATCATAGCATGGTCATCATTGATATTCTAAAAAAATACTCCAATTCCTTAAAATTAGCGTCATCTTAAACAATTTAAATGTAAAATTATACAACCACAATTAAAACTCAAACACGTAACTGGAAAAATAATTAAATGGTATTAGAAGCATTTTACCTTAATCGTAACTAATACATCAAAGATATGGTCTTGTGGTTAACACTCCTTACATGCAACAAACATAATATGCATTCCAAAAAGATAAATACTCAAAAAAAATAATTTTTTTTAGCTTTAGTAGATGCAAAATCATGGAGAATAGTTTCAGAATCAATGCTCTCTAGTATATATTTTTCGATGCATAAAATAGCTAAATCATTCAACCTTTCTTGAGATATCAAAGACTGTAAGTAATTTTTTAATAATTTTAACTTTGAAAAGCTTCTCTCTGTCGAAGCAACAGTCACCGGTATAGTCAAAAGAATACGATATGCAATGGAAACATTAGGATAATAACCCACATTTTCAACAAACTCAAGAACATCATTAGGTTCCATAAGCACATTAGGTAAAGTCGATTGCAACACTCTCAATTTTGAATAAAGATAATTGGAATCAATACCCGAAGATGTACCATGAGAAAACATTTTGTGAAAGTGGTTGCAATGTTCTTGAAGTTCACCTTCTTCTAAAGCTTTTAGTTTTATCGAATCAAATGAAAACCCAAAAACATTCTGCAAATTTTTCATTTGATCAAATATGGTCTTAACTGAATTTTTTGCCATATCAACCACAACCGAAAAAATAGTTGATTGTACTTCACTTGATTGTACTTCTTCACCAAAATTAGATTCATCAAATTATTATTATTTTCTAAAAATATGACTTTTTGGAAATATAGGATCAATATCCATATCATGAGTAATATTTTTAACAATAATCAAACTAGAGTTGAACCCTTCATCTATATACTTCTCAAAACACAGAAGTATGTGTACCCTTCTAATTGTTTTAAAGCATTATCAATGCACATAGATTTAGATTGTAAACTCTTACTTACCAAATTAATAGCAAACAAAATATTATACCATATGACCATGCCAAGTATAAATTCAAAATTATCAAATGCCATGATTAAACTTTGAGCATCACTTTTTGTAATAGCATCATCACATGATTCATATATTTCTAATAAAGCTTGCCTAACTTGTGGAGCTTGAAACCTAATAACTTTAAAATTTTGATTCGACACTCCCAATGAGTATTAGATAAAGATTTTATTGTAAAACCATAAACATTGTCAAGTAAAATCTTCTATCTTTTTGTAGAACTAGAAAATAAAACATGTATCTGTTGCAAAAGTCCAAAGAAAGAAATAGTTTTCACACATGAATGAGCCATATCACTAAATACAAGATTAAGACTATGACAAGCACATGACATATACAAAGCTTTTGGATTTATATCAAGTAAACACTTTTGAACACCTTGATGTTTACCTTTTATGTTAGAATTATTACCATAACCTTGTCCCCTCACATTATCAACATCAAGAGTAAGAGACTTAAGAGAATCAAATAATTTCTCAAAGAGTCCTAACCCATATGTTTTATCGACCTTTAAAAACTCTAAAAAAATATTCTTCTACTTTGACCTTTTTATTTGAAACATTCACACATCTTATTATAAAAGTCATTTGTTCTTGATGGCTCACATCCGGTGTACAATCAAGAATGATAGAAAAATATTTTGCTTCTTTAGTAAATCTTACAATGGAAAATTGAACATTATAAGCCAAAAGAGAAATAAATTCATTTTGAATATTATGACCAAGATAATGATGATGAGTTTCATGATTATGAATGCGTCCAATATGATCTTGGATTATCAAATCAAATTATCCAATCATTTCAATAGCCTCTAAGAAATTCTCATTGTTATCTTGGTAAAGTTTCTCATTTTTTCTCCGGAAAACTAAACATCATTTAGAAATCTTTTTTACTACATCAATTATTCTAGCTATAACAAGTTTCCAATGTTCTTTTACTTTTGCAATTTCTTGTTGTAGTTCTTTATCAATTGTGAGATTATTTTCAAATCTAACTTTCACATGTTTCTAAGTTCTCATGTTTGTCATATGTTCTACACTTTTCTCATGATCTTTAAGTCTCTACTAAGACGCTTCTAATCTCTAAATCCATCATTTGCAAGCATACTTGAATAACCTCTAGATTTAAGCAACTTGCCACAAAACCAATAAAATTTGTCCACATATTTAGAGTAAACCAACCAATTTCTATTACTAGTTTCTCCATTACTCAACTTCCTAGAATAACAACCATATGAGAGATGTCTACCATATTTATCTAAAGAAAACACATGATCCATTTCTCTTTTAAGCTATTTCTCAATTAACACATCTCTTATTTTACTATCTAATTAGTTTTCTCAATGCCTAGGATGTAAATGTCAACACAAGAGTTTGGTTGTTCACCAACATCTAAAATTTCATTATTAGATGAACCTACCACATTATCACGCGCAAACAATTCACAAGCATTAAGATCTCACTAACACTTACTACTTTTTATCCCAAATTTATCTAAAGACTCTTTTTATAACTTAACAAACAATTCTTCTTCTCTTTTTTTCTTTCTCTATTGAGATCTAGATAATTGTCCAGTCATGGTGTCTAATCAATATATAAAAAAAATAGTACATGGGTTAAGGAAGAGAAATCTGATCGAATTCTCAATAAGTGGAAGAACCTACAAAAAAATTAGGAAAAATACAAAAGAAATATATGTACTTGATAAAAGAATTTTTTTATGGAGTTTTGATTATGAGATAATAGTGAAAAAAAATTGTAGAGAAGGGGAAGAAGTCTTAGAGTGGAAGAGAGAAAGAGATATTTGGTGGGAAGAGTGAGAAGATGAAAATACTTATTTTACCATAGTAATTTTTTTTTCCATTAAACAAATTTTTTTGGGCTTGGGTCTAGGACTAGTGTACTAAATGCCATTGTTAGTAAGCTTATACTGCTTAAAATAATGTTTATATTAGTGATTTTTTTTTTACATTTTTTATTTAGTACATAATATTTATATATCTTATATCTTAAATTCATATATAATATATATATATATATATCAAAATATCTAGAACCAAATCTGAAAACTACACATAATAAACTTTCAGACCTAATCAGATTTATAATATCAGATGATATTTATACAGGGCCACTGACTTCATATGTGTGTAAGATTCATGGAACTCTTTTGGAAAATCTTGTAGGAAAATTGTAGAGTTTTGTTGGTATTTGGCCCATTTCCACCAAATGGTCTCAAATTCCTTAGTCCAATTCAGACTCATTAACGATACAAAAGTCCAAATTGGTAAAGTTCAAGCTCGGCGAGGATAAGATAATGACTTGAAATTCAATTTTGTGGATTTTAGAGAATTGAAAGAGAGATTTTATTGAGTCGTTAAAATATATAAAAAAAATATGATTAACATCATTTATTTATACAGAGAACTTAGCTAACTATTACTAAATGTTAGCAATTCAAAAAATCCTAAAAATAAAACGTAATAGACTCAAAAGACTTAATGACTTAGTCATAGACTATTTATTCTCCAACAACTCTGAACTGATTCTAAGACGTATTCGAACAAACTCTTCCTTGACTTAGAATTTGCAACTCTTCTTCATTGCATTAATTCACTTTTGGTCTTCGATGGAAACATCATTTGAGGTCGATCTTTGCCACTCCTTTTTTACGGTCCCAGAACATGCCATATGATCTTCTTCCCTAATATCCAAATGAAAACTCTTTGCTCTCAATTTGACTTTAAACAAGTCGTGCCATGTAGCATCTTTTATCAAGCAACACTGGTTCTCAAATATGATTTTAAAACCTTTTTTTAACATATGCCCAATACTCAAACTTTGGTTAATTATGGGACAAACAACACATCTTTGATGTACCTTACACCTATGACACAATGTAATGTAATTGTACCTTGACCCTTAGCTTTAAGGAAAACCCAATTTCCAAGTCTTATTTTGGAAGAGACACTTATGTCCAACACTTTGAAGAGTCCCTCATCATTTGTCTCGTGGGTTGTGCACCAACTGTCGATTAACCTTGTTCATTCAAAGTAATGTTTGCTTCAAAACATATCACAAACAAATGTTCTAGATCTGCTTCAATGATGACATTCACTTCTTCTTTCAGTTGTGTCTTGCAAACTTTCTCTATGTGTCCACTTAATTTGTCCACAATTTATGCATTTTATATATGGCATCCACTAATACCTTCTTTCCAAATGTCCGGTATTTTTTTGCAGTGTGGGCAGACTTCATCCCCACCAATTTTGTAAATCCTCTTTTCTTCATAATTCTAAACTTTTGCTTGAAAAGCTCCTTTAGTTGTTCATTTTCACGCATAGATCTTCCTTGTTCTTAAACACTCATAGCATTTACCAACTCAGCTAATGTGATTGTTGATAAATCTTTTTTTCCTCTAGTGAGGAGATTTTTGCTTTATATCTTTCAGATATGAACACAAGGATTTTATCAAGAATCCTTTCATCTGAGAAATCCTTGCCTAAGAGTTGTATCTTGTTGACAATACCCAATAGCTTGTTCGAGTATTCCCTTATTGTTTCTTATTTCTTCATCTTATTCATCTCAAATTCCCTAATTAAATTGAGAATTTGCATATTCTTGATTCTTTCATTACCTTGATATTCCCTTTTGAGATAATTCCAAATATCTTTGGCAGATCCCAAAGGTAGATACAAGAACAATAATATTGTCATTGTCTCCTTCTCCCACCCGCATATATTATGTCCATGTTAATTGTAATTGTTAAGGATATGGATGATGTCTGGAGAGAGCAATAACTTTGTCAATATATCCTTAACATGGACATAATATTTGATGGATATAATTTATAATGGACATGGACATACATTATGATGGACATGGACAAACTAGTATGGCATTTTCATAGACATAATAATATGGCATTTGCCTTATGTAGTGTTTTATATTATCTCTGATTTACAAGGAAAATGTTCATAGCGAGTAATATTCACGGAAACATGGACTGGTTTTCGCATGTACATGGACATGGACAAGCGATCAAAGTTTCGTAATGATCAAAGTTGATTATAATGCAACTAGACATGGACAAAACACATTAACAACAATAAACATGAACTTTAGACGGAATTATTAAACTTATTTAGAACCAAAGACAAAAATGAAAACTTTGCTGCAGAATTTAAAATTGGAGTTTACCTTTGATCCCAAAATCACAACACCGTGTTCGAGAAAGACCGTAAAATTGCTAGTGAGATTGAAGCTTTTAGAGAGCCACATGTCCTTTGGGACATTGAGCTAGACCCCACCATTAGCTGCAAAACCTTTAAGTTGTCGTACGGCGCAGCAAAAAGCCGGTGTGTTCGACATTTTACCGTCTCCAACACCACCAAAATCTGTAATCGACATAATGATCTGATTGGGAAACGGGTTGTGAAGGAAAAACCCAGAGCATGTTTTTTAGTCTCCTGACCGTGAACAATTGAACATAGAAGGGGCAACACGATTTCTGACTGTGAATGATTTTTTCTATCTACTTTTAGGGATAAAATTGTCATTTCACTAACTAAAAGGGACATTTGGCATAAGGGAAATAAAAGGGGGTATTTGGCACCATTAAGTAACTAAAGGAGTATTTGAGATGAATTTCCCTTTTAAAAACCATAACTAAAAACATACAAAAGAAATTGAAAATATTTTTATAATTCTAACAAAAAATACAATTATTTTTTTTCTTGGTCGAAAAAAATCTAATTATTTATAGTACGGTTTCTCAAAGTTATTTACTGACAAAATTCTTTCAAGTCTCAAATCCAATATTTTTATAATTTTAACAAAAAAGTCATAATAGATGATAAGTCGATGTATCTCTCTATTACTAAATACTTATCTATATAGATATTCTTAATCCAATAAAGAATCCTAATCCAAAAATAATTTGTGAATATTAATTGCTATATATACATAAGCAAGCAAATAGATGATTTCATGAAACTTTCGATATTTCTTAGCTCTCTTAAATTTTCACAAAGAAGTTTTACTACTGCTTACATCACAAAGATACTTTACAATATTAATTCTTTCTTTTTTGTTTTGATCAACAAGACAAACAAATAAAAGAGGTAAATAGTTGAAATTAAATGTATCATTACTTTAATTTATAATTAATTATTAATATAATTTTTTTATATTAAATATAAGTTCTATGGATGAACATCTCTTCATCTCAATTTCTTAATTTTATTATATAAAGTTTGAACGCTAAAAATTATATATTACTAAGATTTTTTTACGTGTCAAATCTAATGGTCAAATTTATTTTTATATTTATATATTTAAAAAAGAAACTAAAATTTATTCAAAAATAATTTTTTCCATATTTATAAATTTTAAAAAACAGAAAGATTATATTTTAAATAATTTTTTTAGAATATTTATTTTTATCACCAAATATTTATATCTATTTGGAATCGTAACATAATTTTTTTAAAAAAATAAGTATCTGTATTTTAAAATATATAAAAATGTTAATATAAAATAAAAATAAATATATACTTTAAAAAAATATAATTTAAAGAAGAATTTACATTTAGAATTCCTTTACGAAAAAATCTTAATCATATTATATTAAATTATGTTTAAAAAATTAGTAATCAACAAAATTCGTGTACGTGTCAAATCTAATGATCCATAATTTTGCACTATTTTTATATATTTTAAAATGTATTTTTGTTTTAAATATTTATATTGACCACGAAATATTATTTCTATTCACAATCCTATTATATAAAATTGGGTTTCTAAATTTAGTAATCAACGGAATTGTACACGTGTCAAATCAAATGATCCAAAATTTTAGAGTATTTTCATACGTATATATAAAATTGGGTTTCAAAACTAAATAATCAACACAATTCATTCACGTGTCAAATCCAATGATCTAAAATTTTATAATATTTTCATATATTTTTTCCCCCATTAAACTATTATAATAATTAAACCAAACCATAATTACAATGATAAACTCAACCGATAGACAAATCGGGAAAAAGACCAAAAGACAGACTTTGGGACTTGGACTAGATTAACTGATAGAATAACCACACCAGCCCCAATCATGTAGATTTGGGGAATAGGCAACAAGTAATACATAATGCAAGAGCAACAAAACCAAAGGAAAATGACTGCAAACAGATCCACAATACAAATGAAAACAGATTCATAAGCGGATGAGCCGAAATTAAAGGCTTCTGGAAGATTTGCGGTTGGGGCCATCGTCTTGGTCAGGGTAACAAGCCAGCTTAGAACCCCCACGACAGGAAGGAGATAAAAGCCAGCTGTTCTAAGTTAGTATCCAGGTCAAGTTCGAAATCAGCTGCAAAATTGTTGATTTCCAAGTTTTGAAGCGTTGCTCAAAACAGTGCGCGTGAGTTACTTCTATGTTGGAGCTTGGAGGCAGTGTTTCAGGATGCTGAGGCCTTGTGATGTAATCCTCACAAGATCGGAACTTCGGAAGGAGGGAAAGGGATAGCTTGAGCTTGAAAAGAACTCGGGTGAGAGCTTCCAAACTTGAGGGTGGATCGTTAGGTCGCACAAGAGTTGCGGAAGACTCTTGATATTCCGTTTATTCTTTGGATATGACACACCAAAGACAATGAACCATTTTCAAAGGAGTTTTTGATTAAGAAAAGAGTTGAAAACATAAAAGAGAGTTTACAAGTGCTTAAATAGAAGAAGTGAAAAACCATAATGACCCTAATAAATAAAGTAGTTGGAGTGGTAGGAGTAGTTGGAGTAATTGGGGTAGCTGGTAGTTGAGAAGCAACATTAACTCTTCTTTGTCTCCAAATTGGGCCAAGTCCTTTAAATGGGCCGAATCTTCTAATTCAACAAATGGGTTCTCTTGTCTAATGTAATCCAATTGCCTCATTAAAACCATACTTGGAAAACCCAATGGGACAAAACCAAGTGAAGGAAAAAGAGTACAAATGGATCACATACCCATTTGTTAAATACAAGTCAAGACTTTTGTGGTAAGACTTGATGGATGGTCTTCGTGACCTTCAATACGCCTAAGGAGTCCTTCGATTGCTTGGTTGAAGAGCTTGGTCCTCGCTCTTGTCATAGCTCCCGCGGGTACATGCGTGAGAACCTCTTCCTTCCGCTCCAAGTCTTCTTCACTCGAACTGTTCCCATCCGAGTGTATAGGTTGGGAGTGTTCCATGCTATCCAGTATCACATCATCCTTCCCTTCTTGAAGAGGATTTGACCTCAAATCTGTTTCATCTGCAATAAAAGGGACCAAGTCAGACACATTAAAGCTTGAACTCACATTATACTTACCTTGTAGATCGAGTTGATAAGCATTGTTATTGATCCTTTTGACCACGATGAATGGGTCATCAATCCGTGGCATGAGTTTGGATTTCCTTTATGCTGGGAATCGTTCCTTCCGTAGATGTACCCAAACTTGATCGCCTTCGTTAAAAATGAGCTCACGTCTTCCTTTGTTGGCTGCCTCGGCATAGGCCTTGGTCTTGGCTTCAATGTTCTGCTTTGCCTTCTCGTGTATACGCTGCACAAGTTCTGCCTTTCTCTTTCCATCTAAGCTAATTCTTTCACACTCGGGTAAAGGTGTTAGATCCAAAGGTGATAAAGGATTAAAACTGTACACAATTTGGAAAGGAGAAAATTTAGATGCCGAATGCATTGCATGATTGTAAGCGAATTCTACATGTGGCAAACAATCCTCCCAAGACTTAAGATTCTTCCTAATCAATGCACGCAAAAGAGTGGACAATGTACGATTAACAACCTCGGTCTGGCCATCAGTCTGGGGGTGACAAGTAGTAGAAAAGATTAACTTGGTACCTAGCTTAGACCATAATGTTCGCCAAAAATGACTTAGAAATTTTGTGTCCCTGTCAGAAACAATGGTCCTAGGCATGCCATGTAATCTAACAACTTCCTTAAAGAAAAGACTTGCTACATGAGATGCATCATCAGTTTTGTGGCAAGCTATAAAATGCGCCATTTTCGAGAATCTATCAACCACGACAAAAATGGAATCTTTACCCGTCCTAGTCTTTGGCAATCCTACCACAAAATCTATCGATATATCAACCCAATGATGCTCGGGTATAGGTAAAGGGGTATATAAACCGTGTGGCTGAACCGTTGACTTGGCTTGCTTACAAGTGGAACATCTGGCACAAATTCTGTCCACGTCCTTACACATATGGGGCCAATGAAAGTGATCTTGCATGACCTTGAGGGTTTTTGCCACCCCAAAGTGGCCCATGAGGCCTCCGCCATGTGCTTCCCTAACTAAAAGATCTCGAACAGAACAGTTAGGTACACACAAACGGTTCTCATAAAACAAGAATCCGTCATGCTTAAAGTAACGACCAGAACCGTGCTTAGAACAATCAGCAAATATGGTTTTGAAGTCAAGATCGTTTTCGTACAGTTCTTTCAAATGTTCAAATCCGAGCAGCTTGGTTTCAAGGGTAGAGAGTAGGGTGTACCTTCTGGATAGTGCATCGGCAACCACATTGTCCTTACCTTGCTTGTAGTGGATGACGTACGGAAAGGTCTCAATGAATTCGACCCACCTAGCATGTCTCTTGTTGAGTTTGTGCTGTCCTTTGAGATGCTTGAGAGACTCATGGTCAGTGTGGATTACAAGCTCCTTTGGCCAAAGATAATGTTGCCATGTTTGTAAGGCTCAGACTAGTGCATATAGCTCTTTATCATACGTCGGGTAATTAAGTGTAGCTCCTCCAAGTTTCTCGCTGAAATAAGCGATGGCCCTTTTATCCTGCATCAAAACAGTTCCAATACCCACATTAGAAGCATCACATTCTATCTCAAATGTTTTGAGAAAATTGGGTAAAGCTAAAATGGGAGCATTGATAAGCTTAGCCTTTAACGATTGGAATGCACTCTCTTGAGCTTCGATCCACTTAAACCCGATCTCCTTCTTGATTATCTCTGTTAAGGGGGCGGCCAAGGTACTAAAATCTGGTACGAATCTTCGATAAAACCCAGCCAGTCCGTGGAAGCTTCTAACTTCACTTAGAGTCTTGGGCGTTGGCCAGTCCCTGATGGCTCTTATCTTTTCCTCGTCCACTTTAATACCATCTGCACTAACAACAAAGCCTAGAAACACAAGATTATCGGTGCAAAAGGTACATTTCTTCAGATGGGCATATAAGCTTTCTTGTCTAAGTACCCCTAAGACCTTCCTAAGATGCTCTATATGTTCATCCAAGGACTTGCTATAGACTAAAATGTCGTCAAAATATACCACTACAAATTCTCCTATAAAGGCCCTAAGGACATGATTCATTAATCGCATGAAGGTACTAGGTGCGTTTGTTAGCCCAAATGGTATAACCAACCATTCGTATAGCCCGTGCTTAGTCTTAAAGGCAGTTTTCCATTCGTCCCCTTCTTTCATCCTAATTTGATGATAGCCACTTTTTAAATCTACTTTAGAGAAAATAGTAAAATCATCTAATTCATCAAGCATATCATCGAGTCTAGGGATAGGATGGCGATATTTAACCGTTATGTTGTTGATTGCTCTACAATCAACGCACATGCGCCAGCTGCCATCTTTCTTTGAGACTAGAAGGACCGGGACAGCGCATGGGCTCATGCTTTCACGGATATGGCCTTTTGCAAGTAGCTCATTAACTTGTTTTTGTAGCTCCTTTGTCTCTACAGGGTTGGTCCTATATGCGGGTCGGTTTGGTAGAGAAGCTCTGGGCACGAAGTCTATCTGATGCTCTATGCCCCTTATTGGAGGTAACCCACTAACGATTTCTTCAGGGAACACATCCGCATAGTCCTGCAAAAGAGAGGTCAATTTGCTCGGTAGCACCGGCTCTAGGTTAGCCAAAGCGGATAGTGCTTCCTTAAAGACAAAAAGAATCATAGGCTATTTGGTTCCGAGAGCATGTGGTTTAGGAATCGACTTGATGTAGAAATTGGTAGCTTTGTGGCCTTTTTGCTCGTTCGTGCGTGACTTGGTGAGCTGCAACTGATCCTTTTAAACTTCATGTGGTGACAAAGGCAGAAGAATGATCTTCTGGCCGTTATGGACAAAGGAATGCCGATTGGTAAAACCATCATGCATCACCTTCCGGTCGGATTGCCAGGGTCTCCCCAGTAAAATATGACTTGCTTCCATAGGAATGATGTCACACAATATCTCGTCTTTGTAATTACCGATAGATAAGGGCACCGTTACTTGCTCGGTAACCTTTAATTCGCCTTCTTCACTTAGCCACTGAAGATTATAAGGTAATGTGTGCTTGGTGGCTTGCAATCCGAGCTTTCTTACCATAGTTTCACTCGCAACATTGGTACAGCTACATCCATCTATGATCATGCTACAAAGCTTTCCTTGCACCATGCACCTTGTGTGGAATAAGTTCTCCCTCTGTTCTTGTAGATTGAGGGTTCTTCGGGCCACAATAATGTTTCCTTTGAGAGGGGCAGTTTCAAATGTGGGTGTAGCCTTGTCGTGATCAGGTGAAGAAGGTGGAGAGTTAAATTCTTCTTCTTCAGTTTCGTACTCTCCATTAGGTAGCAAGATCATGACTCTTTGATACGGGCATGTATTGGCGTAGTGTCCTCTCCCTTGACACTTAAAACACCGGACTTCTCGGGTTCTAGGTTTGCTTTCACTTCTTTCCTTTGAACTCATAGCTTCTGAGGTAGGTTTTGGTTCGGTTCTAGCCAAATCTGTCCTAGTGTACTCCTTTGGTTTGTCTACCTTTGGATAACTTGACCGTGGGTTGTTGGTGTTGTGGTTGTAGCTGCTTTGATTGTTGCCCTTGCGCTTGAGCTGCTGTTCGAATAAGATAGCCTTGTGAAGCATGTCTTCAATTTCCATGTAATACTCCATTTCCAATCGGTCTTGTATTTCGCGGTTGAGACCTCCTAGGAACCTTGCCATAGTTGCCTCCCTATCTTCCATGATATCAGCTCGGAGCATCAGGATCTCCATCTCTTGATAGTAGTCTTCAACGGACCTGTTCCCTTGAGTAAGCCTCCTTAGTTTCTGATGCAAGTCTCGGTGATAATATTGAGGCACGAACCATTTTCTCATAGATGCCTTCATCTCTTTCCACGTACTGATCGGGTATTCTCCATTCCTCCTTCGGTTAGTGACAAGTTGATCCCACCAGCTTAAGGCATAATCCGTGAACTCCGTGGCTGCTACCCTTACACGGTTTTCTTCAGCATAATGTTGGCAGTTAAATACCAACTCAATCTTGGTTTTCCAATCCAGGTACGCGTCGGGATCATTCCGGTCTTG
Organism: Lepidium didymum; assembly: GCA_963920545.1. Classification (NCBI taxonomy): domain Eukaryota; kingdom Viridiplantae; phylum Streptophyta; class Magnoliopsida; order Brassicales; family Brassicaceae; genus Lepidium; species Lepidium didymum. The sequence continues at coordinate 14,241,986 of OY986996.1, forward strand.
GAATGATGGTATACGAATTTTTAACCCTCCCAAGTTGTCAAGCATTTGGTTGGGTTCGTGCTTTTCTTGGAAGCGTCACTTCTCATTCCATAGTATTCCCTAGCCATTTTGTCTCCACTCGAGCTAGCTCCTTTGTGTTCTCCTTTAGTTTTATCATCCTGTGATGGGACGTGGACTCGTTCCTTGTCTAAACTGCTGTGTTTAGACCTAGCTGGAGACTTATGATGCCCTTCCAACTGTATCTCCTGTCTGAATGTCTCAAACTTTTGATCCAAAACTATGGCAAGCTTTTTTTCAAGCAGTGTGTCCATAGCTTCCATCAGTCGATTCATGGTGATTCCTCGAGGGGCCTCCGCTTCTTCCTGCGACATGTTTCCTGGTAAAACAAATCGAAAACACCCAGTAAAAGAGTCCAAAAATTCGAAGCTTAAGTAAAAAGGGACCAGCAATGATGTAAACAGGCTTCAGCGCAAAATAACTTAACGGATCTAGTAACAACACAAGTAGATCTGAACGGAACTGAGGTGATATGCATGAGATAACCACGGATCTACGAAAACAGATGTTGATCTATGAAGACTGAAAGATTCTTGCGGGTTTTAACTTTAAACAATAGATAACAAATACCTTGACAATCAAAAACACGATTTTTATGCTTTTCTTTTATTAGAACAGAACGATGGACGTAAAGGTAGTGAAGGTAAGAAACGGAAAGTTAAGAAATGATAAGAGATTAGAAGAACTCAACTTCTGAAGGTAGCTCTGATACCACTTGATGTAATCCTCACAAGATCGGAACTTCGGAAGGAGGGAAAGGGATAACTTGAGCTTGAAAAGAACTCGGTTGAGAGCTTCCAAACTTGAGGGTGGATCGTTAGGTCGCACAAGAGTTGCGGAAGACTCTTGATATTCCGTTTATTCTTTGGATATGACACACCAAAGACAATGAACCATTTTCAAAGGAGTTTTTGATTAAGAAAAGAGTTGAAAACATAAAAGAGAGTTTACAAGTGCTTAAATAGAAGAAGTGAAAAACCCTAATGACCCTAATAAATAAAAGTAGTTGGAGTGGTTGGAGTAGTTGGAGTAATTGGGGTAGCTGGTAGTTGAGAAGCAACATTAACTCTTCTTTGTCTCCAAATTGGGCCAAGTCCTTTAAATGGGCCGAATCTTCTAATTCAACAAATGGGTTCTCTTGTCTAATGTAATCCAATTGCTTCATTAAAATCTTACTTGGAAAACCCAATGGGACAAAACCAAGTGAATGAAAAAGAGTACAAATGGATCACATACCCATTTGTTGAATACAAGTCAAGACCTTTGTGGTAAGACTTGATGGATGGTCTTCGTGACCTTCAATACGCCTAAGGAGTCCTTCGATTGCCTGGTTGAAGAGCTTGGTCCTTGATCTTGTCATAGCTCCCGCGGGTACATGCGTGAGAACCTCTTCCTTGTCGATGGAGATATCGCCACCTACATTGGTGATGCCTTCATGAGTGTTGGAGTGGTTTGCTTGATCATTCTGTTGAGGTTGCAGAGGGAAGTAATACTCAGATGGAGTCGGTATGTAAGGGCAGTGGTAGGTGTTGTGGGTCAAAAGCTGACAGTTAAGACATAGCCTTGGAAGTTGTTCATAGTGAAATTGCACCGCTTCACGATTGCCATTGAAGAATCTAAGAGGTTGGAAGAATTGTAGCCTGTTGAAGATGTGGATCCTAACTTTAGCTTTGATGAGAAATGATCTTGTGATAGATGCCTCTTGAACATCGACTTCCAGGACATCACCAAGGACGCTAGCGATCATGTGAACCAATTTGATGGAAGCATATTAAAGCGGTAGCTCACGAGTTGGACCCAAACGATGAGATGATGGAGGAAGTCAGGGGGAGCGTGATCTTCCCACCTTTGAACCGCAACGGGCCATCCATTAAAGGTGATTGGCTGTTTCCTTAAGACCGAGATGAGATCGACTTCAGAGGCAAAGAAGAATTGAACAAAGCCAGTATCGATGATTCTCCCGTGTACAGAAGATTCAAGGTGCCAGTCGCGAGGGAGTGTCTCGATCAATTCCTGGAGGTTCTGGTCCATGAGGTTGAGGGGTTTAGCTGCAATACTCATCTTGTTTCAGGCCAAGACAGCAACATAATAGGTGTGATAAGGAATGTAGAGCTCTGGTTTGCGCCTACCGAGATGAAATTGATTCATGGAGCTCCAGTCGTGATTGTCCATTGTGATTAAGAAAAGGTTTAGATTGGTGGTTGTGTTGATCTGATGAGTTGAAGCAGTGTAAAGGTGCGCCATTATATAGAAAGCCATGAGTAAGAAGAGTGGTCCGTTTGGTTTCGTGGTCCACGTGGCGAAAAGGCAGCGAGGCTTAAGTTATGATGGTTAATTTACGAGCACCAAAGAGGCGTGAGGGAGAAAAGGGATCAAAAGATTATTCCCAAGATACGGCGAATCTTGAAGGAATGAGAGAAGATTTCAGAGAGTGGTTCCCAAATAGTCCGGTGCCACTTATCCAAAGACCACACGTTAAATAATATTGACAACTTAGCTTAGGTGATAATGACCTCATTGTCTAAAGTTAGACGAAAAGGGGTAATGATTAAAAAGATAAGGAGACAAAAAGTATAAGAGAAAAGGGCTTTAATATTTTCTTATTAAAGGCAAAAGTAAATGGTGAAAAGTTTTCGCACGCACTACCTTAAGAGGGTGATATTGCCAGTCATTTAATGGTTATTAAATTTATGGGTCAAATTTGAGTTTATGACTAATACCAACCAATAGGAAGATATATGGTTTAAGGTTACCTTCGTTAGTATTCAACTAGGTTTATAGAGCTCTGAATTTGTTTCTTCAGAGAGTAAAAGAAAACGAAACACAAATAATTCCTTTCATGGCTTCATCTTCTTCATTTCATCGTTGTAGTAGCCATCATGTGTTTTCTAGTTTCAGTGGAGAAGATGTACGCAAGAACTTTCTAAGTCATTTTCACAAGGAGATGAAACTTAAAGGAATCAATGCATTTAGAGATGATGGAATCGAGAGAAGTTTGTCTATATGGCCTGAACTTAAACAAGCTATATGGGAATCAAGGATTTCCATAATCATTCTTTCGAGGAACTATTCTAGTTCGAGCTGGTGCTTGAACGAGTTGCTAGAGATTATGGAGTGCGGAGAAGTTACGGGACAAAATATTGATGGCAGTTTTTTATGAAGTGGATCCATCTGATGTAAGAAAACAGAAAGGAGTTTTTGGAGAGGCCTTTCAGAGAACTTGTGTGGGAAGAACAGTTGAAGAGAGGCAGAGATGGAAGCAAGCTTTAATCGATGTTGCTAATATCTCTGGCCAGTGTACTGCAAAATGGTTAGTTACATTTCAAGGAATTGATTATATAATATCTCATTATGAATGGTTGGAATAAATCATCCGTATTGTTTGATTCAATTGTTGCAGGGACAATGAAGCGGAAATGATAGAAACAATTGTGGCCGATGTTTTTGAAAAGCTTAATTGCACACCTTCAAAGGATTTCGATGGTATAGTTGGATTGGAAGCTCATCTAGTGAAGTTGAATTCAATGTTATCTCTTGAGTCTAATGAAGTGAAGATGATTGGTATTTGGGGTCCTAAGGGAATCGGTAAGACAACCATTGCGAGAGCTTTATATAATCAGCTTTCGTCTTCTAATGATAACTTCCAGTTGAATCTTTTCATGGAGAATATTAAGGGGAGTTATAGGAGAAACGAAACCAATGATTATAGTTTGATGTTGCATTTACAAGAAAGATTTCTTTCTGAAATTTCCAATCATAGAAATGTACAGATATGCCATTTAGGTGTAGCACAAGAAAGGCTAAAGGACAAAAAAGTTCTAATTGTTCTTGACGATATAGATGAATTGGAACAACTAAATGCCTTGGCAGATCAAACTGAATGGTTTGGTAATGGAAGCCGGGTCATTGTTACTACAGAAGATCAACAGCTTTTGAAGGCTCATGGGATTAGTCATGTATATGAAGTGGGGTTTCCATCTAAAGCTGAAGCCTTTAAAATCTTGTGCCGATATGCTTTCGGGCAAAACTCGGCACCAGAAGGATTCTATGATATCGCTTTAGAAGTTAACTTGCTGGATATCTTCCTCTAAGTCTCAGCGTCTTAGGTGCATCTTTGAAAGGAATGAGTAAGGAGGAATGGACTAAAGCGCTACCAAGGCTTAGAATCAGTCTAAATGGGAAAATTGAGAAACTTCTACGAGTATGCTATGATGGCTTAGATAAGAATGATAAGGCACTCTTTCTTCATATCGCCGGCTTTTTCAATGGTGAAAAGTTAGAACGTGTGATGCAATTGCTTGTTAAGAGTGCATTGGATGCGGAATTTGGACTTAAAGTCTTGGTGGACAGATCTCTTATACATATAACCGATGATGGATATATAGTGATGCATTGTTTGCTACAACAAATGGGAAGAGAAATTATTCGAGAACAATGTATCGACGTGCCTGGGAAGCGTAAATTTCTAGTGGATGCTAAGGAGACCTCTGAAGTACTTACAGATGAAACTGTAAGGGTCGATGCCTTACTGATCCTGAAGTTAGTTTTCTTGGGTATATATATCAACTAACTTGTATTTTCTTTCTTTTTTTGGTATAGGGTACAGACACTGTGTTAGGCATATCATTAGATATGTCTGAAATCAACGATGAAGTGTATATTAGTGAAAATGCTTTTGGCAAAATGCCTAATCTCCAATTTTTGAGGCTATACGAGAATTTTCAAGGTAACTTATCCAAGTTGTACTTATCTTATGGCTTGGATTATCTACCACGTAAACTTAGATTCCTACGTTGGGATTCTTATCCATTGAAATGTATGCCTTCTAAGTTTCATCCTGAGTTTCTTGTGGAACTTAGTATGCGAGATAGCAAGCTTGAGAACCTTTGGGAAGGTATTCAGGTAAAAAATAAATAGGTGTGTTGTTGTTCTTTCATGTTTATTTGTATCTATTTAGCTTAACTATGGTTGGTTTATATGTGTTTTCAGCCTCTGAAAAGTCTCAAGCAGATGGATTTAAGTGCATCCACGAAGATTAAAAACATTCCAAATCTGTCAAGAGCAACAAATCTTGAGAATTTGTATCTTAGGTTCTGCAGAAGTTTGATCACAGTTTATTCTTCTTCTCTACAAAACCTTAAAAAGTTCAAAGTCAAAGTCTTGGAAATGTCTTCCTGCGAAAGACTACACTCTCTTCCAACGAACATGAATTTGGAATCCCTTAGTGTCCTCAACATGACAGGATGCTCGAAGTTGAAGATTTTTCCTGAGATTTCAAGTTATGTAAAGTTCTTGTATGTTGGGGAAACCGCCATAGAAGACGTGCCTTCATCGGTTAGTCTCTGGTCTCATCTTATACCGTTGGAAATGTCGGGATGTAAGAAACTAAAGACATTCCCGAAGCTCCCAGCAAGTGTAGAGGTCTTGGATTTCAGCAGGACATGAATAGAAGAGATCCCTTGGTGGATTAAGAATGTGTCTCAGCTTCTTGTAATATGCATGACCGATTGTAAGACACTGAGAAGTATATCACCAAGCATCACTGAGCTGAAACATCTTGAACAAATCAATTTAACTGGCTGTGAACTTCGCCCCCAGCTTCCTTCCAGGTACATAGCTTTTGCTTCTTCTCATTATTTTCAATAGTGTATATATATTTCCATCATAAAAATTTACCCTGATTTCAGAGGACAAAATGTCGATGGAGAGTCTTTAGTTCAAGGAGATAAGTCTAGGAGGACAACAGAAAAGGAAACACATAACAGAGTTGGAACAGTTCGAAAGAGAAGACTAGTGATATGGATCGAAACTCTCTTCTGTTTTCGGGTAAACAGGTGATCGAGCCTCGTATACTAAATCAGGATTATCACAGTGGATGCATCAGTAAGAATCAGTGTGACCTCGGCGAAAAAGAAGATAAATGAAAACCTGTTGGTGAAAGATGAAAATGTTAATCCTGTGTTTTTGGACTCCATACTGCTCTGTTTTTATTTTATTGTTCTAGTTGGATGTTTATTTCTTTTCGCTTAAGCAAGCTTCAAAGTAAGATATTAAAGATCTGTGGCTTGATGTTGAGATAATATGTCATCAAAGCCTTGATAAATTAAGTTCATAGACCATTTCAAAGTTAGAAAATCTGCAAAAACAGATCTTTTTATGCGTTTTGTATAACAGAATTCTTACAGGGCTTTCTATATTCATTTTAAGTTCATTTAATGCTTAAAATTAGATCAAGAACTTCGCTCTACCTTATTATCCAATCGGTCCATGTAATAGAATATTGAGTACCGACTCTTTGGAGGCAGTTGACAGCAATACAGATCAAGTATTGTTTCAGAGAAGCACTGAGAATGAAAACAAAAATATGAAAAAGTAAAATCTTGCCTAAGTCCTTTTGTTCTTCCCTCCAAATAAATGAAATATCTCTTTTCTTGCGATATTTAAAATGTATAAAAATACAGTGTATTATTAAGTAAACATCAGGTGAAGTATGAAAACGCGTAGAAGATGAATTAAACTGTAGTTGTGCTCTTATAATATTTAATATCCAATACCCATTTGCATATGAAAGGGTCAATGTGTTATTGAATGGCAATGGGATCGGTTTAGTCCATGGTTAAGCCAAGAATGTGATATCTCTACCATCCTCAATTCTGGTCCGAATGTGGCTCGACCACAGTTTTCTCCAGGATGAATATGTGCCTATTTGTCCTAGTTCAGTCCGATGCACCATAGATGTTTCAATGGTTTTCTGGTCTAGATGACCCGAGTGAGTCGTCATAGCTTGCATTGGGTATGATGACATCATAATAATTGATGTTATTGGTCGCAAACTCATTAATATTTATACAAAAATCATGTGTTTGAAACAAATTACTAAACTCAGTGGTGGAATAATCATCATTTAAAGTTTAACAATTTCCTATTTTCAATTCTCATAATCGTTATATCTAAAGTTCCTAAGCAGACCAATAAGCCTAAACTAGTTAATGTTGTCTTACATTGGAATATGGGTGAGGTTAAAGGTCGGTGAGATTCGAAGAAAAGGAGAGACAAAGAGACCGATCACTTTTTGAAAAAGAAGAAACAATTTGCTTAAAATCTGACATGTCTTTGTTGGCATTGACTGTAATCCACCACCACCACCACCTTCAATCTCCATGTATACTAAAGTCTAAAGCTATTTAAAAAGAATAAGAGAATCTTCAATTAGTCAAAAGTAACATAGACAAACAAATGCCGAAAGTAAGGAATTACGTAATCTGTGACCCAAAATATATAAAATATATAAAGGGAATTTGTTTCAATTAACAATCAAAAAACGAAAGCAAAAGTGGGAAATCTACAAAAGAAATAGAAAACAAAGTTTGAATGGACAGGAGTTGCTTCTTATTCAAGTTAAGAATCCCACATATTTATTTATTTTGGGGTTTAATCCAAAAATTAAAACTCACAAATCCTTAGGGCTTAGTGATTCGATTGGACAGTGTTAAATGTGCATGCAACAAATTCGACATCTGTCATATTTTACTATCAATCTTAAAAAGTGTCATTAGTGAAATCTCAATAAAACTACAGTTCATATTTACTATATTTAATGGAAGCTCTTTCCTCTCAGATATACGTAAAGAGAATTAGTTTCTCTTACTTTTTGATTCGTCGCTTTTGATTCTTTCACACTTTCTTTTCTTAACATAAGTAACGAATACTGCAAATCAGACTTCTTCTCTCTTCACTCTCTCTTGCTCTTACTCTTACTCTCTTTTCACAACGCCTAAATCTTCAAACAAATTGAGCTCAATCACATACATGCATTGAAACCACGCTTCCATAAGACAACAAATGGCAACAGCTCAGAAATTGGTGGTAGAAGTAGTAGATGCAAAGGACCTTACACCAAAAGACGGCCAAGGAACGTCAAGTCCGTACGTTGTCATCGATTATTACGGTCAGAGACGACGGACACGAACCATAGTCCGTGACTTAAATCCTATTTGGAACGAGACGCTCGAGTTTAGTCTCGCAAAGCGACCTTCTCATCAAGTCTTTACCGATGTTCTTGAGGTTGACATGTACCATGACAAAAACTTTGGACCTACCCGGAGGAACAATTTTCTTGGTAGGATACGACTCGGGTCGGATCAGTTTGTTGGGAAAGGAGAAGAGGCTTTGATATATTATCCTTTGGAGAAGAAGAGTTTGTTTAATCTTGTGCAAGGGGAAATTGGGCTTAGGCTTTACTACGACGATGAAAAACCTCCTCCTTTGAAACCGGCGGTAGCTCCTCTTGAGTCGGTGGCGGAGGGGACAGAGGAAGTAACGGTGGAAGGTCCACACAAGCCTCAGGCACCACCAGAGACTAATGATGGTCCTGCTGATGTAAAAGAAAAGTCAGAACCTCCACAATCACAACCGCCGGAGAATTTGCCAACCGAGGGTCCTAAGCCAAATGAGGAAGCCTCACCGCAGTTACAGGAAAATGCTGACGTTGGCAGAGAAGATGCAACGTCGCCGGAACAAAATATGCCACAGGAAGAAGATAAGAATGAAGCGGAGGTGAAACCGGTGGAAGAGCCACTACAGAATCAACCGAACGGTGTAGATATTGGTCTTGAGTCCGAAGATTCCGCAAGCTGGGCTTCGGCACCGAGATCACCTTTTCCAGAAGTAACTATTTCGAGATCTGTATCCGGTTCCATACCAGAAACCAAAAACGGAGGAATCGGAGGACCACAACCTCTACGAAGAAGTGTATCAGAAACGGCAAGCTACACCTCAGAGATCTCCGACATCTCGACGATCGAACGATCCACTTTTGATTTGGTGGAGAAAATGCACTATGTCTTCGTTCGTGTTGTGAAAGCTCGGTCGTTACCAATCTCAGGGACTCCATTTACAAAACTCTCACTCTCCGGCACAATGATCCAATCAAAACCCGCTAGAAAAACCTCTTGCTTCGAGTGGGATCAAACCTTCGCATTCCTTCGTGATTCTCCAGACTTATCTTCCTCCCCTATTTTGGAGATCGCCGTGTGGGATTCATCGACGGGAATCGAAACTAGCAACTTCCTTGGTGGAATTTGTTTTGATGTATCAGAGATTCCGCTCCGAGACCCGCCGGATAGTCCATTGGCGCCGCAATGGTATCGCCTTGAAGGAGGTGGAGCTCACAACGGTGATCTAATGCTTGCTACATGGACAGGAACTCAAGCAGACGAATCATTCCCCGATGCGTGGAAGACTGACACCGCCGGAAACATAACCGCACGATCGAAAGTCTATATGTCACCGAAGCTTTGGTATTTACGTGCCACAGTGATCCAAGCTCAAGACTTATTACCACCTCAGCTAACAGCATTTAAGGAGGCGTCATTTCAATTGAAAGCTCAGTTAGGTTTCCAAGTTCAGAAAACCAAATCTACTGTTACTCGTAACGGAGCGCCGTCATGGAATGAAGATCTATTCTTCGTGGCTGCCGAGCCTTTTGCCGATCAGCTGGTTTTCAGTTTAGAGTATCGAACATCAAAAGGACCCGTGACAATTGGAATGACGCGCGTGCCGCTCACAACAATCGAGAGGCGTGTAGACGATCGCTTGGTGGCTTCGAGGTGGTTCGGATTCGAGGACCCAAATGACGAGAAGAGAGGAAACAGATCTAGAGTACACTTGAGGCTCTGTTTCGACGGAGGCTATCACGTGATGGACGAGGCAGCGCACTTGTGCAGCGATTACCGACCAACGGCGAGGCAACTATGGAAACCGGCAGTTGGAATCATCGAGCTGGGTGTAATTGGTTGCAAAAATCTTTTGCCGATGAAAACGGTGAACGGAAAAGTATCTACGGACGCATATACGGTGGCGAAATACGGTACAAAATGGGTTCGTACCCGAACTGTATCAGATTCTCTAGATCCGAAATGGAACGAACAGTATACATGGAAAGTATACGATCCGTGTACGGTTCTGACCTTAGGAGTCTTCGATAGTTGGGGAGTATACGAATCTGCCGGTGAAAAAGATGCCACGCGTCAAGATCTACGGATAGGAAAAGTTCGCATACGTATTTCTACTTTGGAAACAGGAAAAGCGTATAGAAATACGTATCCTTTGCTAATGTTAGTTAACGGCAGCGTTAAAAAATTGGGAGAGATAGAATTGGCCGTTAGATTTGTAAGGTCAGCTCCGCCGTTGGATTTCTTACACGTGTACACTCAACCGTTGTTGCCTTTGATGCACGATATCAAACCGTTGAGTTTGTTCCAAGAAGAGATGTTAAGGAACACTGCCGTGAAGATCTTGGCCGTACACCTGTCAAGATCTGAGCCGCCTTTGAGGCCAGAAGTCGTTCGGTACATAGTCGACGCCGATTCTCACACTTTCAGTATGCGCAAAGTCAGAGCGAATTGGCTCCGTATAGTCAACGTCGCTGCCAGAATAGTTGATGTGGTTCGGTGGGTTGAGAACACGCGTTTCTGGAAGAATCCGACATCAACTCTCCTCGTCCACGCACTTGTTGTGATGCTGATTTGGTTTCCTGATCTCATCGTTCCCACATTAGCATTTTACTTGTTTGTGATCGGAGCGTGGAATTACAGGTTCAGGTCACGCGCTGCTCTTCCACATTTTGATCCAAGACTCTCGCTAGCTGATGCAGCCGATAGAGACGAGCTTGACGAGGAGTTTGATGTAGTTCCGAGCAACCGGCCACCAGAGATGGTCCGGTCGAGGTATGATAAGCTGCGAGCGGTCGGAGCTCGAGTTCAAACAATTCTTGGTGAAATGGCGGCGCAAGGGGAGAAAATGCAGGCTTTGGTGACGTGGCGTGATCCACGAGCGACCGGTATATTCGTTGGTCTGTGTTTAGTGGTAGCGTTGGTATTGTATCTTGTGCCAACGAAGATGGTGGCCATGGCTTCAGGGTTTTACTACTTCCGTCATCCAATTTTCCGGGATCGTAAACCCTCTCCGGTGCTCAATTTTTTCCGACGACTACCTTCGTTATCTGATCGGCTCATGTGAACGACTTTTGATTTTGGTATCTATCAATCTATCATGGTGGTGTTATAATTTTTGAAAGCAGATGTATATAGTTTGGGTTGTTGAAGCTTATTGGGCCTTAATGGGTTATTATGGGCCAGTAATAGGATTTAATATTATTTCCTAGGTGCTGTATTTGACTGTCTAAATAAACAAAAGAGCGATTGATCTATGACCAACTTTTGAGATGGGTGATAAATGTGCGGAATTAAAGTACGACAAAAACAAGAAGAAGTTATCCACCGCTCAATCGTTGCCAACTACCAAATCAACCACAATTTATTCCCCAATTTGGAAATGTCAGAGGTCCCTCCGTCAGAGCAACATTCAATAATATTTAATTTTGGAAGGAAATTAATTTAATAAAACACGATAGATTAGGTTTTGTAATAGCAATTAGTGGCATTTTTAAGAAAGTTTTCAGTTAAAAATATTAAACAAACATTGTTTTTTAACAATCTCTTTATCACTCTTAAATTTGATTAGATTTTTATAAAATTAATTAAGAATTGTTAAAGGCATTAGTTGGATTATCCTTTTCTCTTATTAGTATTCAAATATTATTCAAATAAATTAAATTAAAAAAAAAATTCGGGGAAATATTAAAAAAAGATTTAATGAAACTAGTCTTTTTTATGTTTTAAATTATATAAAATAACATATTTCTATTTCTGAAACATTTTAGAAAATATTTTTTTTTTAGAAATGAGCTACATAGGAAAAATCGAAATTACTTTTGTGAATACATATGAATGTGTTCAAAAACATTTTCTGTGTGGACAAAATACAAAGGACATATAATCGAAGGACAAAAGGTATATCAAAATGATTGAGAGTATAATTATATAGAAGTGTGTTCAAAACTTAAAAGCCAGTTCACATATTTTCAGTTGTAGATATTATTTATGGATATGTTTTTAGTTGTGGATATCATTTGTGGACATATTTTCAGTTGTGTACATCATTTATGGACATATTTCAAATTGTGGACATCGTTTGTGGACATATTTCAATTGTAGATATTATTTGTGGACGTATTTTAGCTTTGTGGACATATTAATTGGAGACATCAATTATTTATTTGTTCATGCATTAAATTACATTTTTGCATTAAATTTGACCGAATGTATTCTGTGTGAGATGTTAGAAGAATATATGAAATGTCAATAGTAGATGACAAGACTTATAAAAATTATGGAAATTTACTGCATAGGTTCGATACATGATACATAGTTACAAGTCTATCATTGACAAAAACTTTAAGAAAATAATGAGAGGAAGAAATTAAAAAAAAAGAATTACTTTATTTTAATATGGCTTTTGAGATTTTCTAAAACCAATATAAAAAAGAGTTAGATAGAGTGTATAATGTAGAGGAGAGAGTTAGAGAAAAGGTGAAAAATGTAGAAGGAAAAAAAACAAGATATTTTTTAGAATATAAACTTATAGGGGTTATTTACCATAATTTTCTCATAAAAAGTAGTACTAGTAATAAATTGGATTGGCTTTATAATCCCACAATTAAATTTTGGAGTTAATAAGATTTGCTGATTTGGTTCAAAGGCGCTTGCTTTAGCCATTACAGCGACAGATCATCCATCATAGAAATTTCTCCCTCAGTTTTCTCTAGTTTGTGGTTAATCAATCTTGCGATGGTGGCGACGACGAGTTCCATTGTTTCCGGTATCAAGCTTGCAGGCTTCGTAACTTCGTTCAACGCCGCAGATGATGGCTGGAGTTGCGGAAGAACCAACCTAAGCGGTGTTAAGATTTATCCGACATTGAGTCGGCGACGAATCTCATCGATCGGAGCTGTGTCCTTATTTCATGGGGAAGCTAAATCTTCCTTTAGTCGCAGGTAAAGCCTCGCCTTTGAGTTTGGACGTGTGCTTAGATTCATTAGGGGCTTTAGTTGGTGATCCGGGATGTTTCCCTGAAATTGTTTGTAGTCATTGATTGAGGTCTAAGAATCTGATTGTGGTGCAGTTCTTTCGCTTGCCCTCAGCGTCTCATTTCAAGTGGTGGAATCAGTGGTTTCAGTGCAACTCAAGCTCTGCCAATTGCTTGTGAAAATGCTAGCTCTTCTTCCATCAAATCTTTCAACCAGGTGATTTTTCATTTCGATCTTCAGATTAAGTTTGTGACTTTACCTCAGGTAGTTGGATTTTGATATCTGAACAATTCAGGGTCTCATTAATTATAATATCTAATATCTGTATCTATGTTCTGACTTAGATTGACTCACTTGCTTCATGCTAACTAACCATTTTTGGTTCTGTTTGCTCTTCTGATTTCATTTGTGTATGGATTTATGGGTTTTATGGACTTGAGTATAAGTTTGTTACTTTGTAGGTTTAAAAGAATTTCAGTTTTCATGAACGTCCAATGGCTTTAAGACTGCAATTTAGATCACGAGATTACTATCTTCACATAAAGTGTTTGCTCTGCCCATTTTATTTTTCTCAGTTGATTGAAACTTTGATTGATCGGGTTGATCTATCTGAATCCGAGGCTGAATCATCTCTTGAGTATCTGCTGAACGAGGCAAATGAGGCGCTAATTAGTGCTTTTTTGGTTCTGCTGAGAGCTAAAGGAGAGACATACGAAGAAGTAAGTATATAAATTAAGCTAATCTAGGTGTATTAACAGAAATCATATACATAATTCTATATTACAGCACTTCCGTAATTAAAAATTCACCGTTAAATAATCTAATGTTGGGTAGGTTGTGGGGTTGGCTAGGGCAATGATAAAGCATGCCAGGAAAGTGGAAGGATTAGTTGATGCTGTGGACATAGTTGGAACAGGTGGTGATGGAGCAAACACAGTCAATATATCAACTGGATCTTCAATACTTGCTGCAGCTTGTGGTGCAAAAGTGGCTAAGGTATAGATTAGAAATGAGAAAATTTGCATTAAGGGTTAATGATCTCATACATTTATTGGTCGTGTAACTACGCAGCAAGGGAATCGTTCGAGTTCTTCTGCTTGTGGAAGTGCTGATATACTAGAGACACTAGGAGTGGTGCTGGACTTGGGACCAGAAGGCATTAAAAGATGTGTTGAAGAATCAGGGATTGGTTTTATGATGTCACCATTGTATCATCCAGCTATGAAGATCGTTGGTCCTGTCAGGAAAAAGCTAAAAATCAAAACTGTTTTTAACATATTGGGACCTATGCTAAATCCTGCTAGAGTGTCTTATGCTGTTGTAGGTGTATACCACAAAAATCTGGTATATCTACTTGTTACTAAAATTAGCTTGTTCATCTACAAACAAAGAGAACTTTACAATTACCAATTTACCATTGCTTGTGTGGTTTCATAGGTTGTTAAGATGGCAAAAGCGCTGCAACGATTTGGAATGAAAAGAGCACTAGTGGTTCATTCATATGGTCTAGACGAAATGAGTCCGTTGGGTAAGATTCCCTCTTCCCAAAATTGATGACATTTATTTTCCATCGTTACTAATCAATCATGGCTTAACAAAAACAGGAGGAGGGCTTGTTTATGATGTGACACCAGAAAAGATTGAAGAGTTCTCATTTGACCCATGTAAAGATTTATCTTGCAACTCTCTAGTTTTATTATTCTATCTGTTCAATGAAGAATGCGGATGCAGCTTGGGGAGTCAATTATATTAAATCTTACCTCTTTTGTCCAGTGGACTTTGGTATCCCTCGTTGTACACTTGAGGATTTGCGCGGTGGAGGTCCAGACTACAATGCAGATGTGTTAAGACGTGTGCTTTCAGGGGAACAGGGGCCAATAGCAGATTCATTGGTATGTTTTGTTTTGCGTGTTCAAAATTCTTCTTCTCTCTGACAACTTTCGGTGCAGTTTGTTCATCTTTTTTTCTTTCTCAAAATCTTGTTTCAGATCCTGAACGCAGCTGCAGCTCTGCTGGTTAGCAACCAAGTTCAAACGCTAGCTGAAGGAGTAACCTTGGCCCGTGAAGTACAATCTTCTGGGAAAGCTATCAAGACGCTTGATTCATGGATTAACATCTCGAACTTAGCAGGGAAATCTCAGTGACCAGAGAGGCTTATGCATTTCTTTCGATATTGTAAGCAACGGATCAACTTTGCAATCATAGATGAAGATGGAGTCGATGTGTGGAAGGAAGACGCTGGAATCATTTGTAACTTTAGTTTTCTTTGTCAAGCAATTAAGAGAGGATACCAAATAATACTTGGGCAATAAGTAGAACGTACACAATTGTAAAATTAGTCCAAACATTGAACAAACAGACCATAATGTTGCTCCCAAACACACATGTTCTTCATTAATTCTCCAGCTACTTCTCACATAAGCCATCATCACCATGCAGTCTGTTTTTTGGATACTCTGAGACACATCTCGGTCGGTTTGATGAGCTTGAACGCGAAAACATCTCCAACCTCTAAATCTACTTCTTTAGCCAAACGACTCCATCCTGCAGAGAATTTTGACTGTACATCAGTGGCCACATACGTAACCTCCCATGACTTCTTTCCTTTCGGATGATGAATCTTGAACACCTTTGTCTCATTTGGCATATGCAAGTCCACAAAATTCTTCGGATCCCCTAAATCACTGATAGATTTTCATTGGATGTGTTCAAATTTATATATAACCAATTGACAGGACTGTGTAACTGGTCTTGTCTAGCGTATCTTACCAAGAACAAGAGGTGTGATTTCTTTACGGTGAGTTTGAATTCTGGAACAAGAGATGAGACGCCGGCTTCAGAATCCTCACAAACAGAATCCACCTTCTTCTTCTTATCACTATTCTTAGATTTTTCGGATTCCTCGGCTTCCTTCTTTCCCAAGGTAAGCTCTTGTTTCTGCTTCAATATCTTTCCTGCAGACTCAGCTGTGTTGAGACCAGGAAAGCTCGATTCAGACGAAGACTCTATTTTTTTTTTAATCAGATTAATGTAGATGTTCTTTCTTTGTTCTCTCTGGTTTCGACCTGTTTTCATCGAAATTAACCACTAAAGTTATTACAAACCGTCTTCTTCTTCTTTTCCATAAAGCAAATCACAAAAGAGTAATCACTTAGATATGATCACTTACTGTAACTAGAAGCATTGGCTACAGATTTTCTTGGTCTAAGCATCTCCTTACCATCTACCTCGTAGATGTTTACGTTAAAGAACATATTTGCCTCGTGAGTGAAGGTAAGATACACATTTTCACCCAAACCGATGTCATTCATAAACTGCTCCCATCCACGATCCTCCATGTTGTAAAAAAATGGGTTCTTGGAGGCTTTGACTGGCCATGAATTTCCCCATGGCACTTTTAAGACCATCTTAAATGAAAAATGCTCGCCGGAGATACTTCTTATCAAGTGATAAGGAATCATTCTCTTTAAAGGAACAACAACAAATCCAAGAGATATCAAGAAGAGGGTCATCAAGTTATGACTAAACGAAGTAACATTCTTCAATTTCAGTGATACATAAAGTTCACATATCTTAAGCAAATCAATTTGTTCCGAATGAGCAAAATCTCACCAAGAACAAACAGATCTAAGTTCATAAGACCACAAGAGACAGAATGAAGAGATATAACAGTAAGTTTACTTTAGAGACTCATTAGAAGGTTGGAAATACCAAACAGATTGAATCTTCCAAACAAAAAACTAACATGAAAATGTGTTATCAGGTAAGGGAAACTGAAGAGAGTTACCATGATTTCGGATGATAAATCTTCCCTTCGAAGAATCTTAAAGAATGCAGGATTGTCTCCTTCATCCATAATCTGACCAAATCCTCTGTTTGTCACCATTTCTGGTTCTCTCCTTCAAACTTTCACTCTTAATTCTCCTCACTCTGTGTTTTTCACCAACTCACTACTTCTACTTCACTCACTCGTTACTCCTTTCTTAGATCATGGGCAAAGTATGGAAAAAAGGAGCTCTGTTTAAGACTCTTTACTTAAAACAGCCAAAGGTAGCTCCCAAAATTCAAAGTTTTTTCTTTCTATATTAACATCGAGATTTATTATACAGGGGTTAGTGGAGATAGAATCCCATGTATTATCAACTTCAAACTAATTGTTTCCGTAAACTCTTGACCTCCCAGACACACAAAAAGCAGAGCAAATTTCTAATTTTAGTACCTGAATTCCAAAAAGAAAAATGCAGTGACATTTCTTTATTTTTCTTCAGTAGTTACACGTTCCTTTTGCAGTATTTCCACCAGAATTTTGATTTTACATAATCATGTTAGTCGTAAATACCGGAATTTGATTCTATATTTGTCGTATTACTTTGCATAATCGACATCGTAACTATATTTTTGGGATGATTTATTGTTTAACTTTAGAATATCACTCTGAAAAGCTAGTTCATAGACTTTTTTGAAGCACATACCCCTAATAACTTCAACATGTGACATGTTTGAGAAAACTTACACATATTTTAAAGTCCACTTACTATAGTTAAGTCTCTAACCAAATCACCATAAGAAAGCAAGTATGGTATTTATCAAATGAACAGATACCGATGATTGTGTCATTGAAGAAAGGAATCGAAACCCACGTCAACCTTGAACATCATCATTGCAGTCGAGAAGTTATATTGATGAACGTATCTTCAGGACAAGGAATCGTTAAGCCACCCGTTGGATGATTGAATCCAAAATCTTCCTCGGATTTACTTAGAAGAGCTTGAAATGAAGGTTGCTTTAGATATGAGATTGGAACAAAAAATCTCTTCTTCTGAACTTGGTCTTCACCAACGAACACAGCGAGAAACCCCTTTGGTGCTTGTAGCCTCTATAGAAAGACCGATAATCTTCTTTGCACCCAAGAGACCTCTGAGGAAAACCATCTTTCGAGTCTGGAAAATCGAGATTTGAAGCTTCTGATAAAGGTTAGATGCTCAGATTCAATGTTCGGATTACTTTACTACTTGGTTAAGAGTTGGTTCTGGTTATGTCTTTGGATGTATAAATAGATTAATGAAGGACTTAAAATCACCTTGGAACCTTTAAATTAGGGGTAGGACATACACAAAGAAAGTTTAACATGGTTTTGTTTTCTAGGTCAGATAGATGACAAGCAAACAAAACTAACGAGCATCATCTTCACTTCACAAGGGTTTGTTTTCTCCATGTCTGCACAATTAATGCAGAGCAAAAAGTGAGATATTCAATCTCTTAATCTAACTGTTATGTGTGGGTATCATCAAAGAACAACTTAACGAGTGTTAGAGACTTGTTGTTCTGTTGCTAAACAACATCTGGTCCCCACTTTAAGGTCTTATGTAATCTATTTCCACCGAAGAGATTAGAGAATAGGACAAAGAACCAGCCACCTAATCATCACAGAAATTGCTTTGTTTTTTGTTCATAAAAAACATTGAGAAAACAAGCCCTTGTGGAGATTATCCAAGTAGACAGTAATGCAGCTTTTCCAAATGGTAAAGACAGGACCATGTGAAATTATGTTCTAGTCTGTCCCACAACATCTTCAAGACCACAAGTTTTAGAGGATTTTTCAGAGAGGTTTCAACTTATTCATTGATCTTTCTATATATAATACACTTAGCCCATTCTTTTTTATCATCAACCAACAACAAGCAATCCTTTAACTTCAATCTTATCATACATCTTCAAAAGAACTCAACGGTTTTTATACAAAATAAAAAATAGAAATGGCATTGGTGAGAAGTCTGTTAGGTGCAAAGAAGATTCTAAGCCGCTCCACCGCAGCAGCTTCTATGAGCAAAGGAAGAGCCTCGGCGGCACCAAAAGGGTTTCTTGCGGTATACGTCGGAGAGAACCAGAAGAAGAGATATTTGGTGCCAGTCTCATACTTGAACCAACCTTCGTTTCAAGCTCTGCTCAGCAAATCCGAGGAAGAGTTTGGATTCAATCATCCAATGGGTGGCTTAACGATCCCTTGTCCTGAAGATATATTCATTAATGTGACTATTCGGCTCCAGTGATGATATCCAACATATTGTTCTTCTATTTATAGAGTTAGAGTTGTAAATAGACGATTTTTTTTCCTCGCATTTGAGCGAGCTGTTAATTATCATCTTGTGGTACATCTCACTCGACTGATGTAACATTTTTCCTCGCATTTCAGTGAGTTGTAGAAGATTTAAACTCCAGTTAATTAAAGACATGTTCTTAAAGTTTCAAGATTATCAAACTAAAAATGAGATATCGAAGATTCACATAAACTTGCAAAGGTGCAAGTATTCTAAAGCTTTGATTGGTAAAACATTTTGTTGAGCGTAATGTCCTTTTGAAAGTCAATCTTATTTGGGAAATGTAAATGGATAAATATAATTGACTTTTTAAGAAGCATTGTGCTCCACAAAAAGCGCCTAAATTATCGGTCAATTTAATGAAACCTCTAAGTCTAAGCTAGTTGTAAACAGATTCTCAGATTTCAATTAAACGATAGCCTAATAACTGCAGTGGGCAACTTTCGCATTACACTACTCAATTCGAACAGTGTTTTTCATCTAACATATAGAGATTTGGTTAACTAAGAAGTTGCAACCGAAAAGCTGCCGTTTGAAACTTGAGATCTAATGAGAGAATAAAGCTGTATATAGGAAGGTCATGAGCGAAGAACGGAAATGAAGATATGTGGCCAGTGGTAGGAGAGCGAATTAGGCTAATGGAGAAGAAAGGTCAACATATTTTCAGTCAAATAAATATGCTTTTTTTAGGCAAATAAAAATGCCTTCTTTATATCTAAAAAAAAAAAGCGCTCTTTAGGTTCGTCTTACACATTCTCTCTCTTTCTCACTCAGAAGCGCAATGGACGAGAATCAAATCACTTCAATTTTCAAATCATCAGAGCTTTTTCCGATTCCGGAAGGCCTCAAGCTTTCATACGGAACGGCTGGGTTTCGTGGCGATGCAAAATTTCTGGAATCGACTGTCTACAGAGTTGGGATTCTCTCAGCTCTCCGATCACTCAAGCTCGGATCAGCCACCGTAGGGCTCATGATCACAGCGTCGCATAACAAAGTTTCCGACAATGGCATTAAAGTTTCAGATCCATCTGGGGCTATGCTTTCTCAGGAATGGGAGCCCTTCGCAGATCAGATCGCGAATGCGTCTTCTCCTGGAGAACTCGTCTCCTTGATTAGAGAATTCGTGGAGAAGGAAGAAATTGCGATCGGAGAAATAAAAGGTGGAGAGGTATGGTTGGGAAGGGATACTAGACCCAGCGGTGAATCTCTTCTCCGAGCTGCGGAAATCGGAGTCGGTTCAATTATGGGATCTGTTGCGATTGACATTGGAATTTTGACAACTCCGCAATTACATTGGATGGTTCGAGCTAGGAACAAAGGTCTCAATGCAACGGAGAAGGATTACTTTGAGAATCTCTCTACCTCATTCAACTGCTTAATTGATCTGATTCCAGTTAGTGGGGACAACAAGTTGGAGATAAGAAAACTGATTGTAGATGGTGCTAATGGTGTAGGTGGACAGAAGCTTGAGGAGCTAAAAGGGTCTTTGAGAAATCTAGATCTTGAGATTCGTAACACAGGAAAAGATGGAGGTGTGCTTAATGAAGGTGTAGGTGCTGACTTTGTGCAGAAAGAAAAAGTTGTGCCTCTAGGATTCGGCTCTAAGGATGTGGGAATGAGGTGTGCGAGTTTAGACGGTGATGCAGACCGATTGGTTTACTTCTACATTCCTTCAGATTCTTCTTCTGAAAAGGTTGAGCTACTTGATGGCGACAAGATCCTATCTTTGTTTGCTCTCTTCATCAAACAGCAACTAGACACTCTCGAAGATGATAAAGAAGGGAAGCAGCCTCGTCTTGGTGTAGTCCAGACAGCTTACGCGAATGGTGCGTCCACGGATTACCTTAAACAGCTGGGTTTAGATGTTGTTTTTGCTAAAACCGGGGTAAAGCATCTACACGAGAAAGCAGCAGAGTTTGATATCGGAATCTACTTTGAAGCTAATGGCCATGGGACTATACTCTTCTCCGAAACTTTCCTTTCTTGGTTAATTAGCAAACAAATGGATCTTACCGCCAGAGCTCAAGGTGGTTCTGAAGAGCACAAAGCGGTTTCTAGACTAGTGGCGGTGAGTAATCTGATAAACCAAGCGATTGGAGACGCTCTGAGTGGATTGCTCTTAGTTGAAGTGATTCTGCAACATATGGGATGGTCAGTAAAGCAGTGGAATGAGCTATACAAGGACCTTCCTAGCAGACAGATCAAGGTCGAAGTTCCAGACAGGACAGCGGTTGTGACTACAACCGAAGAAACCGAGGCCTTGAGACCATTGGGGATTCAAGATGCTATCAACAATGAAATTAAGAAATACTCGCGTGGCAGAGCTTTTATAAGGCCATCGGGTACAGAAGATGTGGTGAGAGTATATGCTGAAGCATCCACACAAGAAACTGCTGATTCTTTGGCTAAATCTGTGGCCGAGCATGTCGAAAGATTCCTAGGTTCAGGATAAAGATCCATTTGAGTCTCTACAAGAGTATGTTAGTGGGAAATCTTTTGTTTCTTGTTCAACTCTTAGATTTCACATCTTATGTGTTCGTGTTCAGTTTAGCACAAATGTTTTAGAAGAGTGGTTGCACCGTGTTTGGTTGCCTACGTACCTTTTAGAATGAAATCAAGCATGTCGTAATTCTATTACATTTGTATTTTTAGGTTGAGATTCTTGTTTATGGGGTCGTCAATTTATATTGAAAAGTCAACTTGTTCTAAGTTCAAATTCTCTTGAATGTTCTCAGTTCTTCAAGTGTTCTTGAGCATTCTTGAATGCTCTTGGTCTTTCAAGTGTTCGCCTGGTTGTGCTCCTTCTCCTCCACTTTCTCCCCCTCAGTTCCCTTTGTCAATATGTCTTTATTTATAGGCAGTTCAGCTGAATTTTGGGCTGTGTTAATGGAATCCATGTGTCACATGGGAAGGACGCGTGTTGCTTTGTATGTTCCTAAGAAAGATCACGTGGCATTACGCATGTTCTCCTGCGGATTCTTGGTGTTGATGGTAGAGTACACTTGTCGCTTTGCATGTTTACTTGGCTCTGGATATGTGTCATATTTCCTAGTATATCTCTTATTGGGCTGATGACTTATCTAGGGTTTATGAGATCCTTTCAATTGGATTTTGGACTCTTTATTTGTATGTTACACACTTGGCCTCCAAAGTCACGGACTTTTGTTTAATTGGGCTTTAGAATTAATTTGGCCCTACATTATGTATAACTTAAATGACATGTTTATTTGTCTTTCTTATTCTTTTTTTTGTGACTTACTTGGATTCTCTTCTAGCTCTTCTTCTTCCTCTCACCAATGTAAAGGGTAAAGTATTTTGGTTGCCTGAAAAGAATTTGCTACGCCACTACTCTTTTTTTCTTTCTAATGGAACTCAAAGACCAAAATATCTCTTCTCCGGAAATTGAGTTAAGTCATAAGTGAAAGATAGTTGATAAGGAATCAGGAGCAGGTACTTATAGTAAGATCATAACAGTTATGTACTTGAATAAATCTTATGCCTTAATCTTTAGCTTATGAGGGGAACTTAGTCATGCATTTGTCTTCCTATCTTCTCTCGCAATAACTCAGTCTCCAACATTGACTTTTCACCACAAACCTAACACAGAATCCTCTTGTCCTTACAGCTATTTTGTGTGATTATCCTATCTGTAGCTATCATCAAAAAGAAACAACTTAACACAGTGACAGAGACTTGTTCTGTTGTTGAGCAACTTCAGGTCCCCACCTTAAGTTATATTCAAATCCATTCAGACCACAGAGATTCGAGTAAAGGATCATCACAGAACATGAAGAACAGAAACTTGCTGATCTTCATTATTGATAGTAGCCTTTGTCTTACTTAAAGAAAACATTGAAGAAACAGTTCCTTGTGAATTGCATATGGAGTTTGTTTCTAGTTCATTGTCCTACAGCCAATTAATTACCTCATCAAGAAAGATTGCAATAAACTAAACTTTTCTAATTGGCTAAGACAGAACCATGTGCAACTCTGTTCAAGTCTGTCCCACTCTTGTAGACCACAAGTTTTCAGAGGATTTTATGAGAGGTTTCAACTCATTCATTGATTTTTCTATATATACACACACAACTTATTCTCTCTATCATCAACCAACAGCAAGAATTAGATCCAATAACTTAAATCTTTTCATCCATCTTCATAAGCTTTCAAAACAATCTCAAAACTTTTCATACAAAAATAGTAAAAATGGCTTTGGTGAGAAGTCTATTGGGTGCAAAGAAGATTCTTAGCCGCTCCACCACAGCAGATTCTATGAGCAAAGGAAAAGCCTCGGCCGCACCAAAAGGTTTTCTTGCGGTATACGTAGGAGAGAGCCAGAAGAAGAGATATTTGGTGCCAGTCTCATATTTAAACCAACCTTCGTTTCAAGCTCTGCTCAGCAAATCCGAGGAAGAGTTTGGATTCAATCATCCAATGGGTGGCTTAACGATTCCTTGTCCAGAAGATACATTCATCAATGTGACTTCTCGGCTCCAATGATAATAATCCAAGATATTGTTCTTCCGAGTTAGAGATTGATTTATTCATTGTAAATATATATAGGAGATATTAAGAAAGAGTTGTATAAATTTTTTGAAAGCGGAAATGCCTTACTCAATAGACACGATCATGTCGAGACATTTTCAAACGATCTATAAAAACTAAAGACCATTACATTTGAAGAACCTTTTATAAGTTACCAACAATTCTATCTGTTTCCGGTAACCAGTTTTGTTATAATGCTTTTCTATTGAACAGTGACCTGCTATTGATGAATGTATCAAAACTCAAAAGTGTGGGTTATACAGTTGCTACAACGGATGGAAGGTATCAAAACTATCGTTAGATACATCATGATAATAATGATGATGATGATAGATGTCAACTAGACCTGATCCCTCTCGATCTAAGCTTCGAGATACTCTCGAGACTACCTGCAATATAGATTGCGAGATTTGGCTGTGTCAAAGTTCTGTTCTTCCTTGACCAAACTTCCAAGTTTCATTAAGTCGTTTGAGATTCGAAACTCTTCTCAGCCACCGCGTCTACTTCTCACCTTCTCAGAAAATGAAAAGCGATTCGTCTTCTCGTTTCCGCAACACCAGAATCCTGACGGGTTTTACTCTCTGGTTTACAGTTTTGATGTACCAATCTTTAAGGATAGGGGGTATAGTCTATCAGAATCCGTCCAGGGCTTGGTTCTATTACACGGATTAGTAATTTTGGAACCCATCCATGTTTCGGTTTCTAACCTTACCAGAGCCCTTAAAATACAATACAAGTGTCGGAAGGACTTATTTAGGATACAATCCATTAGAAGGTAAACACAAAGTACTTTACGTATGTGCCAGATTTTCGAGACAGCCTCAGGTTCTTACATTGGGAGCTCACGAATCATGGGGAACAGTTTCCGAAGTTGAGTTTAGCGAAATTTCGGTTAGAAAGTATGGGCAATGCATTAATGGAATTATCTACTATGAAGCCTCTGTTGGTTTTGGTGGTAAACTCCATACAATAATAGTAAGCTTTGATGTTAGATCCGAAAAGTTCAGTACCATAAAACTTCCTACAGCTATCTGTGATTTATATTATCGTACAGTATCTTATGAAGGAAGGTTAGCTTTAGTTAAGATTAAATCCATGCCTAATATTGATCTATGGATTTTGAGAGATGGAGATAAACACGAATGGACGCATACACACTTCGTTGTACCTCTTACTCGAATAGACTCACTATGAAGGAATGAGCTTTGTTTCAGAGGTGTTTGTGATTCTGGTGAGTTTGTTTTTACGCAAGGAGTTTGCTTAAATCGCTTTATATTCCATATTTTGATCCGAGGAACAATAGTATCAGAGAGGCCATTTTTGAAGATCTCGTGGGTGATGAATTTAGACGCAGTTATGGACTTGGCAAAGACGGTAGGTTCTATAAAGTTGATATCATCCCAAATCACATCAAGACTCTCGTGCCTTTCTAAAGCACCATTTCATCAATGGTTTATTCTTTTCTTTTGTTTTCTCTCTTGCAGTATAACTTATTTTTTATGAGACTACATGATTCTTTTTTGTCCTTGGTTTTTCTATATGAGACTATATATTTATTTTATCATTCCTTGATTTGGTGTGCCTCTGCTGGCGACTACACATCCTAAAAACAATGGCATAAATTGTGATACGGGAAAGAGAATATAAACATGCTTAGTTATGATTGTACGTTAGAGAAGAAGAAGAAGCGTATCATATGATTTTTACAAAAATTTGGTATTCACATTTGACTTTTATAAACTCTCTTCTTCATAATGAAACAGAGCTACTAAGTAATTAATGTTAGTTTTCTCCTCTTCTTTTGAACATCATCATTGCAGTCGAGAAGTTATATTGGTGAATGCATCTTGAGGACAAGGAATCGTTAAGCCACCCGTTGGATGATTGAGTCCAAACTCTTCCTCGGATTTACTTAGAAGAGCTTGAAATGAAGGCTGCTTTAGATATGAGATTGGAACGAAGTATCTCTTCTTCTGAACTTGGTCTTCACCAACGTACACAGCGAGAAACCCCTTTGGTGCTGAAGTTGTCCTTTTGCTTGTAGCCTCTATAGAAAGACCGATAACCTTCTTTGCACCCAAGATACCTCTAAGGAAAACCATCTTTTGAGTCTGGAAAATCTGAATTCGAAGCTTCTGATAAAGGTTAGATGCTCAGATTCAAGGTTTAGATTGCTTTACTACTTGGTGAAGAGTTGGTTCTGTCTCTTAGATGTGTAAATAGATTAACGAAGGACTTAAAATCACCCTGGAACCATTAAAAGTAAAGGTGGAGCATACATAAAGAAAGTTTCACATGGTTCTGTCTTCTAGGTCAGATAGATGACAAGCAAACAAACCTAACGAGCATCATCATCAGTTCACAAGGGTTTGTTTTCTCCATGTCTGTACAATTTATGCAGAGAAAGAAATGAGATATTCAATCTTTTAATTCTAACAGTCATCTGTGGATATCATCAAAGAACAACTTAACGAGTGTTAGAGACTTGTTGTTGTGTTGTTGAGCAACATCAGGTCCCCACTTTAAGGTCTTCTTAAATCTATTTCCACCGCAGAGATTAGAGAATAGGACAACGAAGCACCAGCTAATCATCACAGAAATTGCTTTGTCTTTGTTTTTAAAAAAACATTGAGAAAACCAGACCTTGTGGAGATTACCCAAGTAGACATTAATGCAAGTTTTCCAAATGGTAAAGACAGGACCATGTGAAACTATGTTCTAGTCTGTCCCACATCTCTAAAACCACAAGTTTCAGAGGAATTTTCAGGGAGCTTTCAACTCATTTATTGATCTTTCTATATATATTCACACATAACCATTCTTTGTATCATCAACCAACAGCAAGAATTATCTCTAAAAACTTGAATCTTTTCATAAATCTTCAAAAGCTTCAAAGGAATTCAAAGTTTTTTATACAAAACAAAAATGGCATTGGTGAGAAGTCTATTAAGAGCGAAGAAGATTCTAAGCCGCTCCACCGTAGCAGCTTCTATGAGCAAAGGAACAACCCCGGCCGCCCCAAAAGGGTTTCTTGCAGTGTACGTAGGAGAGAGCCAGAAGAAGAGATATATGGTGCCAGTCTCATACTTGAACCAGCCTTCCTTTCAAGCTCTGCTCAGAAAATCGGAGGAAGAGTTTGGGTTCGATCATCCAATGGGTGGCTTAACGATTCCTTGTCCTGAAGAAACCTTTATCACTGTAACATCTCGGCTCCAATGATGATGATCCAACATATTGGTCCCTTCCGAGTTAGAGATAGACTTAATTCATTGTAAATATAAATTGTTTTTTCGTCTTCTTGAAAGAGGGGCTCTGAAATTTTATAAAGAGGATTCCATTTTTTATACGATCATGTCAAATACATATTGAAGCGATCTTTAAAAACTGAAACCAAAACATTTAAACAACCTGTAATTATAGTAAACCATTATTTGTGAGATAAATATAAGTTATGTTATATGTCATCCGGATCCGTGGCGCAATGGTAGCGCGTCTGACTCCAGATCAGAAGGTTGCGTGTTCGATTCACGTCGGGTTCAATACCCCGAACTTTAATTCCGGAATCATTTTTTATTCTATTCCATTTTATAATCGGCCCTCGGCTTTTGCTGCGTTTCATCTGGTACGATCTACTCTCTGGTTTGGCAATATAGTTTTTCTTACCAAACGTCTCAATACGGTTTTGAATCTTAGCTAAGTCTTGAACCAGTTTATACAGAATCGGTCATGTTTTAAGGATGAACAATATCGCTACCACTTCATAACTTTAATTATTTTCTATTATGCAATTTAATATAAGGTTCTAATTAATTGAATTAAATAATAATTTAGATAGGCTCAAACTAGCAACCCCAAAACATATGTTGCTTCGGGAGTAGTTGTAGATGGTTTAATCTCTACATATTAAAACGGAAATATAATTTGAGACATTTCTCATTTTGCTTCTCGAAGAAGAATTAATCAGAGAATTTTTTTTTGGAAAAAAATCGCAATAAATACAGAGGGGTAAATCGGTAAAAAAACTATAATGTTAGAATTAATCTATAGTTTTCATGCAAAAATCTCGGCCATCCGTTTCTATTTTTAATCCTGACCATCTATTTTATTAATTAATAAAAAAAAATTCTTATGCAATTTAAATATTTTTATTTACGGATTATATTAAAACCTCCTCTAATCACTTATAACACTTTAATGGCTAATCGGAAAAACATAGAAAATTAATTTAAAATTAAATCAATTATCACCCCATCACATATAAATTCTCAAAAAAAATTCAAAATCTTTTATCCCATTTAACCTAGCTATATATTTTTTTAAAAAATTTCTGGTAACTTTTAAGTTTTTCAACATCGAAACTCACGTTCATGTAAGTTTAGGTAATAATAATATAGTAAATAATGTTTCGGAGAAGATGATATTTGTTTTCCTAAATTTGGTTTTAGTTTTCACCCTATTTAATACAATGAGTGAGGCGGAAGGGAAATAAATTATAATTGCTAAATATCGTAGCTCACGATAAAGCTTACATAACCGATGAATTATAATAACTAAGTATCGTAGATCACGATAAATTATAATTACTAAATAGCGTAAATCTTCATCTTGCTTTCTCATGTTATTTTCTTTTGTTTGTCTTGAGTTTCGTTTTTTTGGCTTTTAGTTATTGAATTGATCGTATGATATTTGTAGATGCGAGAAGTTGTAATGGAAGTGTCTATTCATTTCAAAACTACGATTATCAGCGGAACAAGCACTGACAAATTTCATTTTTGCCAACTAATATATATGACAATTAATAATATAATATTGCTATGTTTCTCATCGTAGTAAAAACATATAAATCGTATCATGATTTATGAGATATGCTTCAAACTCGCCGTAATTCATTACGCCGGGAGCCATGACACATATATTAAGGATTCATCGATAAATATCAATCATGTTATTTATTTGTCTTTTTTTTTTTTTTTTTTTTGTCAATTTAACTTATTCATAAACAATAACGTGACCACCTTACAAGTACATTGTTCACAAAAACTTGATTCCTAACCAGTCCCCTAACGCTTCGGGCAAGAAAATCAGCCTTGTGATTTAAACCGCGCGGAATCCAGACTAAGGAGAAACTATTGAAGCAACTCTGAAGTCTGGAGAAGTCGTCTAGATAAGGTAGGAAGGCCGGCCACGCGGAGGGATCTTCAATCATCATCACCAACTCAGAGCAATCCACTAGAAATTCTACTTTTGTCAACTGTTGAGTGCTGAGGCAGGTCATAGCCCACATGAGTGCTTCCAGCTCTGCATGAAGAGGGGATAGACTTCATCTAATACATTGTGCCCCCAGAATTCTTCCACCTGTCTCAAAAGGGAAACCAAACCAACCTAACCCCGTAAAAAGGTCTTCTTCCTTCCATGAGGCATCTACCATACATCTATATCCTGTAAAAGCTGGGTTCGTCGTCAAAGGTCTGAAAATCTTCTCCTTCCTAGGGTGTCGTATCTCGCCTTGGCACCCGATTTTTCTGTTTAATTCTTTCTGAGATAGAGTCCATGCCTCCGCTTTGGATTCTGCGGCTAGAACCAATTCCCTGGAATCGGTATTCTTGGCATTAAAAGCTTTTTCATTTCTTGCCTTCCATAAGAACCATAATATCCAAGGGAAACTTTTATTTTCCTCTTTTATGGGGAGTCGCCATAGTAGGTGATCAATATTCGTATATATTGATGATCCCGGGAACGAGGGTCCGGCCGGTATTCTTGATAATGCCCAGGCCTGAGTGGCTGGAGGGCATTCGAACAAAACATGGTTTATCGTCTCTTCGTCTGCACCACATCTGTCACATCTTTTGTCACATGAAACTCCTCGTCTCTCTAGATTCGCTTTAACAGCTAACTGGCCTAATATTGCTTGCCAAATGAAGTGTTTTAGCTTTTGTGGTGCGTCAACTTGCCATACTCTCGACTGTAAATCTTGAAAGTTAGGAGCATAATAATCTGTTGATAGTTGGGCTATATTTCTTTCCGTCCAATATCCTGATTTTACTGTATATAGACCTGACTTATTAAAATGCCACCCCAAATAATCCAGTCTTGGTACTCTTGGAATATGGATACCTAAGATCAAATTTGCGTCTCTAGGATCAAAGAATTGTCTAATTAAATTTTCTCTCCACAATCTTGTGTTGGGGTGTATCAGATCCGAGACTCGTAAGTCTGGATATATCAATGACCCATTTCCACTCGGTATTCTAGGAGTATTATCATGGATCCAAGGGTCATGCCATACCCTAATTGTTTCTCCAGTGCCTACTCGTTTAATTAGCCCCTTCATTACTAGTGCCCTGGCTGACATGATACTCCTCCAACCATAAGAGGGCAGATACAAACGTTTAACGTCTAAAGGGTGTGATTTATTTGTCTATTTTTTATAGATAAATATTGTTATATAATATTTTGTGATTTATGAAAGCATTATAGGGCAACCAAGAAGTAATGTATCAACCAGCAAGTGACAATTTACCGATAATTAAAGTGGTTCATTCTGTAGTTTTGACATTTTAATATATGTTCTTATGATGTATTCAACTAATGACAAAAATTTCTATTGTTTAATAAATAATTACATGTGGTTTGAATTTTAAAGGAAAAAACAAAATCAATACATAGAGCTACAGTGGAACACAACAAGTATTGTATTTCCGTACATTTATGTTGGGTTGATGAGAAGGTGAAAACACAAAAAAAATTTACACAAAAAAGTAAAAAATCGATTTTCTTTTATTAAAAATAAAATGTGATTGTGGTCGAAACAGTGAGGGTTGTTCTCATTGATTATCTGAAATTATGAATGATACTAGACAAAAAGGTAACATTTGAATGTTTACAAAAAAAAATCTAATCAAATGTTAATATGTCGTTTAGGTGATTAATCTCCATGGTA
Source organism: Lepidium didymum (assembly GCA_963920545.1). Classification (NCBI taxonomy): domain Eukaryota; kingdom Viridiplantae; phylum Streptophyta; class Magnoliopsida; order Brassicales; family Brassicaceae; genus Lepidium; species Lepidium didymum. Next base: position 14,272,554 of record OY986996.1, read on the forward strand.
TATAATTAATTAATTAATTAATTGTTACTTCGGTAAAGCAGGTGCTAAACTCATTAGGTTTGATTCATCTCTCTTTTTATTTTGTTCTTTAAGATTTAACCTTCATACTTCACACCTATATATGATAATGATTAACAATTTGTATGACAGATTTTGTTACTTCCTCCATCTCTTAATGATTAATATTTACCTATTATTATTTGATATTGGATTTATACTTTTTAGTCTCCTTTATGTACTAATGGTGAAGATATGGATGAATCAACAATGCAATATCAATTTTTAACAACACTTTCTAAGAGAAAGTATACATTACATCAAGATGGAAATAGCTTAACTTATATATTATTATATTATTTTTATTTCCAGAATATTATAACATTCAACTTTTAGTTATTGTTGTTAATGGTTTTGTTATTATAAACAACACCGTTTATTTCATCATTGAAACTTCGTCCTTTGAACAATGAGACTTACGTGACGCAAAGTGGATCATTGATCTCACTCAGAAGAGTTTACTTCTCACGCTCTCCAACGTCCATAAGGTAAAGAAAATGAGCCTCACAGGTTTTGTTGTTTTGTTAGATAAACATAACGGAGACTCTCTGGCTATCCCTAGATATTATGAGGAAGTCCATGACCGAATTTGGGTACATTCACAGATAACAAAATGTCAACCTTAATAACAGATGTTTGGGTTGATACAACTGATATCTATAATGTTCACAACTTTTGGCTAAAACCGCAGGTGTCCCTACATAATGTTGTTAAAGCTGTACGAATACATTTTGGTTTTGATTCGAGGATGGTTGTAATCAATTTTTTTACAATGCATTGGTGTATATATAAAATAATTATGTAATTTTTTTAGGTTATATAGAATTTAATAAGCACAAATTGAAATAATTCTATACATGCATCAAAACTTAAATAAACATACATCAAAAAATATATTTTGTGTACAATACGGATCATCAACTATTATATAATAGATTATAAACTGATTTTTAGTATATTAAGTATAAAATAAAATTGATATAATTTACATGTGAGATAAATAAAGAACAAAAAAATGTCACATATATATGTATATATATTATAGATAAATAAAAATAAGTACAAATGGTATTTATCATTTAAGAAAATATTTTGTGCATAATTAGAATAGTACCCGTGCTACAGCGTGGGATAATATATATATATATATATATATATATATATTTTCCTTTTTATAACAAATAATATTGGTTATTGCAACAGATTTATAAATATTAATATATAAGTCTTGAATATTTGAGATAGAATACTTTTGTATTTGTTTAATTAGAACGATAGAATAATATAGGAACAGATAGGTTTGAGAGGTAAGAACATAATGATAGAGTATTGTGTTTTTTTTAATTAGTATATATACATTCTTAACTTAAATGTATTATATAAAGAAGATATTTTGAAATTATATAATATATAGGTATCTTTAATTTTTGAATGTGATTTTTTTAATTGTGTTTACAAATATAAGTTGTATTTTTAGATTGTAGAATAACATAACTTATTGTAAAATACTCTATATTTATGGATAAAATATGTAAGGGTAATTTTAAATAAAATTGCAGAGTAAAAAAATCCAAAATATGTAAGGTTTTTTTTTTGGTAAATAATATTTTATCTAATATCTCTTAAAAATGGTAAGTCCTAAGGTTTTTGATAGGGCTTTTTCTATGATATAAATAAGGGAAAATTTGCAGAATAACCATATTTAATAAATAATTGAAAATATAACTATGAAATTGACCAAATTAAAAAAACTAACTAAAAACCTTAATATTTTACTTCATTATCTTTGTTAATTCACGTGTTCAAAATTTAGAAAAACTTAAAGGCTTATGTGGATGAGAGAGGATTGATAAAGTCTCATCTCTACAGTAGTGCTATTATTTATGATATAGAAATACTATATAGTATAAAACAAATAGTGTAAAACAATACAAATTATTCATTAAGATGGTATACAAGGATGAGAAACGGAGAAAAAGAAAAAAGAAAGAGAATGAGAAATAGAAGGAGAATAAGAAAGACAAGACATAGAAGGAGGATAATGATGAAGAATAAAGGAAGATTGATGAGGAAAAGAATGATGAGAATGGGGAGGAGAAAAGTAAGGGAATGATTAGAAAGAGAAGTGGGAGTAGTAAGAAGTGAGTAAGAATGAGGAGGAATACAAAAGCAAATAAGTTAAAGTTGATGTGATTTTTTCAAAAAATAGGTATAAATTGAGGGTTTTATAAGAAAATAAATACTCTATATCAAATAGACATTCTATATATTGGTGTTCTATATAAAATTAGTTATTAACATATTAGTTTTTTGTAAAAATATTTGTTCATTTTTAAATAATTTAAGCCTTAGTATGTGTAGAAAAAAAATCTCTGTTTTCTTACAAGAACTTATAACTTTAAATTTATTTTTTCTTAAAAGATATATTATATTGAAATCGAAGGAGGAGAGAATGAGTAAATAAGAAAAAAGAATAAAATTTAAATGAAAAGAGTATAATGAAAAAGATTGTATAAAATATATTGAATATTGTAGTCTTAAGGGTTTTTGGCTATATCTTTAATTATATTTTGAAATGGTGTTATTCAGCGAATTTTCTCTATACATAATTAGTTATTTTAGGATTAAGAAAAGGATTTTAGTATATTTTATGTTTAATCAGACATATGTTAACTTAAAAATGTTGTTGGCAAATTATTTCTTTTTTTCCTGAATTTATATATATATATATATATATATATATATTTATGATATTATTGTTGTCATTGATAGGTATGTTTCTGCATGTGAAGCTATGTGGAGAATATTTGAATATGATATTCACTTTTGTACAATAACAGTTTTAGTACTTTATTTCCACGAAGATGGTAAACAACCTATCTACTACAATGATGATGACACAGCTGATGATGTTATAGAACGTTTTTCTAGCGGTAGAGCTTAGTTTCAAGCTTGGTTTGATTTGAATAAGAACGATAGTTTTGCCAACATTGCTTTACGAGGAGATACCTAATTTCTACACTTGGAATCGTAAAGATAAATCTTGGCAAAAAAAAGTCTTAGTAGTTTTGCTTGTGGTCGGATCAATTATGTTCCGAGGAAAATAGAAGAGTGTTATTATCTCAAAATGCTTCTAAATCAACAACGAGGTCCAACGAGTTATGATGACCTAAAGACTGTTGACAACATTGTACATGACTTATATAGAGATGCATGTTTTTTAATAGGCTTGCTTCATGACAATGCAAAATATATAAATGCAATAATATAAGCAAGTTTTATTTGTTCAGCTCATTACACAAGGAAGCTATTCACCATTATGCTTCTAGCTGACATTTTGACTAAACCTAAAAAAATTTGGGAACAAACTTGAATTTTTTGTCCGAAGACATGTTATATAAGAAAAGAGAACAATTCAAAGATTCAGGTGCCAACTCTTATCATTTTGACATTTCCTTTATATATGTGTATTATTGATTAAGTAATTTTTCTTTAGTCTGTTATAATTCAAGTTTGTAACACATACCCAATAACTTTTTGTTGATAAATTTAATGATTATAGAGCTATCTCTTATCGATGAGGAGAAAAAGAAATATGCACTTCAGGAGATTAAAAAACTTCTTTCTATTTACGGTGGTTCTCTTATATCACATAAGAACATGCCAGAGTTTGATATGGATGAGCTTAGCACTATTAATCTGTTGATATTGGATGAGAAGAATTACGACTGTTAGAAGTTGAAATCAGATATTGATCGTGATTTAAAGTCAATTAATCCAGAGCAGTCAAAGATTTACAATGAGATTCTTGATTCTGTTTTCGAAAACAAAGGAGGTGTTTTTTTGTTTATGGATTCGGTGGAACCGGAAAAATTTATTTGTGGAAACTTATGTCAGCTGCAATTAGATCTAGAGGTGAAATTGTTCTTAATGTTGCTTCTAGTGGTATCACTACTTTTTTGTTACAAGGAGGCAGAACTGCGCATTCGAGGTTTGGAATACCTATTAACATTGATGAGTTTAGCACATGTAATATGGCACGTGGTTCTCCTCTATGTGAGTTAGTGTTTGAAGCAAAACTTATTATATGGGATGAAGCTCCTATAATGAACAAATATTGCTTCGAATCTTTAGACCGAAGTCTAAAAGTTATCTTAAGATGCGAAGATCCTTTTGGTGGTAAAGTTGTTGTATTTGGCGGAGATTTCAGGCAAATATTGCCTGTGATTATTGGAGCTAGTAGGCAACAAATAGTATATGCTTCGATTAACTCATCATATTTGTGGTCTAATATAAAAGTTTTAGAGCTTAGTAGGAATATGAGGCTTCTTGCAAGAATTAATGCGTATGAAAAATCTGAGATAGAACGGTTCTCTAATTGGCTTTTAGATGTTGGTGATGGTAAAATATCACTTCCAAATGATGGTGTTGTTGAGACAGATATTCCTCAAGAACTGCTAATTACATCCGGCTCTGACCCTATTGAGTCTATAGTTGAAGCAATTGACGGAAACAATAGATCATTGGAGAATGAGCAACCTAAATTCTTTCGAGACAGAGCGATATTGTGTCCTACAAATGAAGATGTCAACTCTATTAATATTCGTATGCTTGATAGAATCGGTGCTTAGTATACTATTTATTTATTTTCTCATCTTAAATTAGTAATTTATAAGACTATTTTTTTAATTGTATTCGTTTATAATGCATGTGATGAAAGGATTTTTCTAAGTTCTGGTAATATTGACCCGACGGATACTGAAGCTTTCGACAATCCAACATATACTCCAGATTTTTTGAACTCTATCAATGCCTCCGGTTTACCTAACCATTGTTTGAGGCTTAAAACCGGATGTCATGTTATGCTGCTTAGAAATGTCAATCCACATGGAAGGTTATGTAATGGGACAAGATTACAGATCACTCAGATGATTAATCATGTATTAGAAGCAAAATTCATTACTGGTACAAAAGTTGGAAATAAGATATTACTTCCAAGGATGCTTATTACTCCTTCTGATGTTCTTCTTCCTTTTAAAATTCATAGAAGGCAGTTCCCTTTATTTGTCTCCTTTTATATTCATCAACTCAGGTTAGTCAGCATAACTAACTAAGTTTGTCTACTATATGTAAATATATAATAAATTATAGTTGATCGTTATATAGAAACACATATCAATTCACTCATAAATTAAAATTTAAAAATGTCAACCATTCATTATTAATATATATTTTTTGCAAATTATACTTTATAAATTTTATTCCTAAAAAATTTAATGTCCCAAAATGTTGTAGTCTATCATAGAAATCCCAACAAAGACGTATGTAATATTTTCATTTGATTTTTTTATTCTCCTATCAGCTAAGATATATAATGGTTAAAATACATTTTTTGTTTCTACAACATCTTACTATATATGCCAATGCAAATCAACCGCCACAAACGCCGCGGTTGGATATTTAGGGGTGGGGTTAGGGTGGGGAATAAGAGGTGAGTTGGAGGTTTTATCTTTACTTATTAAAATTCAGATAAGTTTTCCAAAACAATCTTTTTGTTAATAATTACAGCATATGTCATTGTCTTTTAGTTGATTAGTTATTAATGATTGAAAGGTATTTTTGTCATCCCGATTTTTGGTTTTATTGGTTGATTATTACAACGTAAATAAATTTCCAAATAAAAGAAACATATTAGATGAGATAAAGTACGTATTCGCTTTTATTTCTTGTAATTTTTTTTTCTTAAACGCCTTATTAATTTTTTGTCTCTGAATATTTACATTTCTATCAATTCTCTATCTTCACTTTCTGAAAACTTATGTTATCTCCAGTATCTAAAAAAATAGAGTTCATGTCTCAATGGGAACAAAGAGAATACAGTGTCTGGGTTAATCTAATGTTTTACCTTTGGCTGTTCCATGAGAGTTTACTATGCTAGAATTACTCAAGCCGTTCAAGTCAACTTAGACAATCAAATTTAAGATATTGTATTCATGGAGACAGTACTCGAAAAACAAGGGAGATTCACTAGAACTGATTCTCGAAGGAGGTGGAGGAAGCAATTTGTTGAAGAGGAAATTCTCTGAAATCGATGATGATCAAAATTCTGATCGTTCAAAGCTTGGTAAGGACGCTCTTTGTATAGGCCCAATTTGGCTAAGCCCAATTGTATGGCCCAAATCACTTGAAGTCCAGTAAGGAAGAGCCCACTAACGATCAGGCCCAAGTACGCATGGCCCATGATCAGCCTAGACGACACCTATGGTGTGCTGACGAGCATACGGTTCTGACACATGTCCTGTAGACTCACATGCGGACTAACACCTGTCATCGGAGAGCACCTGCTCGTCATCATCAGTCTACTATAAAAGGGGAACCTAGATCAACAGAAAGGGGATTCGAAATCTGGAACAAATTTTGGAATAGAACAAACCTGACGAACATAATAAACGATCAACGAACGCAATTCGATAAATCTCTTCGACGAACGTAAGTATATCATTAATATAAAACCTGCCACCAATCGACGAACGGAAAACATACACATCGATCGACGAGCCTAAGCACCCTAAGTGGTGAGGCATTCGACGAACGCATTAACAAAATATCGGACGAACGTAAATAAAATAGACATATCGACGAACACGAACTCGTCAACACCTACGAATGTATTAACACCCTAATGGTGACATACATCGACGAACACCTTACGCCGACCAATAGAAGTCCTTAGTCAGCACATACTATCGACGAACACCTTACGCCGACCAATAGAAGTCCTTAGTCAGCACATACTATCGACGAACACAACTTAGCTAGAGCAATCCTAATCAATCGACGAGCGTACGATCGACAATTATCACTTCTAAAACGAACGACGAGCGCGACCAGTTACCAATCATCATCGGACTATAAACGAAGACCTCAACCCACGCATTCTCCTTGACACATGTCCCATTAATACTCAGAACTACGAATTGACTTGATTCCGTCGAACGGATACGTAGACAACCCAAACAACGGTGCAGTCAAAAATTTCAAACAACGTTCGTATTTAAAGCGTGCTGAGACCGATACGAACAAATTGGCGCCGTCTGTGGGGACGAGAATCTTCTAGACACTTGTCAGAATGGTGGTCAACGTACCAAGGAATGAAGCGCAAAACGGTGACGAACAGTCACGACAAGCTGGAGATGTGAACAATGGACAGGCATTAAGGCCGGAGGCGATTCCCCTCAATGAACAAAATCAAGAACCAATTCTTCAAGAAGCCTCGCCCGCGTCAACTAGTGAACAAATGGACATCCCCGAGCTCCTCCAAACTCTTTTAAGAAAAACGGAGGAAGCCTCTCGAAGCACGAATCAAAAGCTCGAGGAATTCCAAAATAAAATTACGACAGTTGAAGAAGCACAAACAAGGGCACCCCCTTTAAGCGCGGACCATTCGCCTCACCAAAGAATCCAAATTGAAGAATCGCCAAACTCGGATATACGACAAAACCAGCCAATAATCGAGTTACAAGGATAACGAATGACAAATAGGCGCGCCAAAAGACCTCGATATCATGAGTTACGCGCAAGTCCGATCGAGCCATCATGTTCAACGCTCGACCGTTTAGAAGATCAAGCTCTAACGATAAAGACGATGAAAGAAGAAATGGTGAAAATGGCATCACAATTCCATAACGCCACCAGATCAGCACCCGATATCGATCAAATGTTGACTCGGACCAGAAACTCGCCATTCACTAAACGATTATTGACGGTTCAAGTTCAACATACTATCAAGATCAAATGCCCAACATATACCGGGAAGACTAATCCGAACAGGTTTCTCACCGCTTTCGGAATCGCGATGGGCCGAGCGCAATATTCCCCGCAAGAATACGATGCGGGATACTGCCAAATGTTCGTAGAAAACCTAGTCGGAGATGCACTAGATTGGTTTTCCAAGATCGAACCCAATTCTATCGATAGCTTCGAACAACTATCGAGGATGTTCCTTAAGCATTACTCGATGTACATTCAGCCCGCGACGACAAGCGCCGATCTTTACACAATCTTTCAGGGACAAAGAGAGAGCTTGCGATCATACATCGAACGATTCAAAGCCATTGCATCAAAGGTGGCCGTATCCGACGACGTCGCAATCCCAGCTCTTCGAAATGGGTTGCGCGAGGATTCGAAGTTCAAGGATGATTTGCATATCAACGCACCACAAACTTGGGAAGATTCTCTCCATCGAGCAAACAAATTTGCCGAGGTCGAGGATCGAAAATTTCGATTTGCTAATCAACCGGCGGTTAGAGAATTCCGCAAAGAAGAAGAAAATCATAGAGGCAAAGAACCTCGACAACGACCATACAAAGAGAACTATGCCAAGAACGATGACAAGGCAGATGCATTCAACATCAATTCACCACGGGAAAACACGAATTACCGTCGGAACAGAGGCCCCAATGCTTATGTTCCGGATATGCAAGCATATTGCGAATTCCACAAGCGATATGTGCATATAACGTCGCAATGCATACAATTACAGCGTATGCTTCTCGAAAAATATCAAAAGGAAAATCCCGACAAAGGCGGCTTGAGCACGAGTCATCATGAGAAAAATAAAAGCGATGAGGAAGCGTTAAGAAGAAATGATCAGGAAGTTCGAAAGGAACAAAACCCTTCACTAAGCACGAGAGTCCCGACGGACTCGTCCAAACGTCCGCATGACGATAAAGATAAATTGCCGCCGCCAAGAAAAAGAATAAATATGATAATGGGGGGACTCACCTCGTGCAAAGATTCGGTCCGAGCTATCAAAAGTTACGGACGAGAAGCGGGGACGGCTCAAAGTCGTCAAAACCAAACAAACGAGAATAGGCAAACAAAATGGGTTCCCGCACAAGACATATGCTTTACAAGGGAAGATATGATGGGTCTTGCCACGCCGCACAATGATCCACTCGTCATAGAACTGAGAATCTCGGATTGCGACGTATCGTGAGTTCTTCCATTGCAGCGCATGGATTTGAAAGATATAAAAATGAAACATTCAGTTCGTCCATTGACGGGATTCGATGGAGACACGACCATGACGCTCGGAACGATAAAACTCCCCGTTTTTCTCGGCGGAACAACCACTTGGGTAAAGTTCCGTGTTATCAACAAGCCGGCAATCTCCAACGTCATCTTGGGAACCCCCTAGATATATACGATGAAAGCCGTAATCTCGACTTATCACCAATGCCTAAAGTTTCCAACCAACGGCGGGGTATGCACCGTTCGAGGTAATCAGGAAATGGCGAGAACGTGTTTCATCACGGAACACAAGCTTCGAAGCAAGGAAAAAACTTTTATGGTCACAAACTCGGCGCTAGTCCAAGACAACCGCAAGTTCGAAGCCGACGTCTTGGAAAAGGTCGAACAAGTAAATATCGATCCTTCCGACAAAAAGAAATGCGTCGGAGTAGGCTCGGAAGTATCGATAGACATAAAAGTCAAAATCGTCGAGTTTCTTCGCCAAAATGTCGTGACGTTCACTTGGACAACCGAAGATATGCCGGGAATAAGCACAAAAATAATTTCGCACGAACTGAACGTGGATCCAACGTTCAAACCAGTGAGACAAAAAAGAAGAAAGTTAGGATCAAAACGATCACGTGCTGTGATCGAAGAAGTCGAACGATTATTGAAAGCAGGTTCGATAATCGAGGTACGCTACCCCGAGTGGCTTTCAAATCCAGTCGTCGTCAAAAAGAAGACCGGGAAATGGCGAACATGCGTAGATTTTACCGACCTAAATAAAGCCTGCCAAAAAGATAGCTTCCCGCTACCACGCATCGACCAACTAGTTGAAGCGACATCCGGAAACGAACTCTTATCCTTCATGGATGCTTTCTCGGGTTACAATCAGATTCAAATGCATCCCGGCGACTGCGATAAAACATCTTTCGTCACCGATCGCGGAATATACTGCTATAAAGTGATGCCATTCGGACTTAAAAATGCCGGCGCAACATATCAGCGTTTGGTCAACAAAATGTTCAATGACCAAATAGGCAAAACTATGGAAGTATATATTGACGACATGCTCGTCAAATCAACAAAAGCCGAAGATCACTTGGATCATTTGAAAACCTGCTTCAAAACTCTCAACCAATGCGAGATGAAGTTGAACCCGACGAAATGTACTTTCGCCATAAAATCCGGAGAATTCTTGGGTTACGTAGTAACAAAGCGAGGAATCGAAGCTAACCCAAAACAAATTAAAGCAATAATGGATTTGCCGTCACCAAAAAACAAACGAGAAGTTCAGCGACTGACTGGGAGAATCGCGGCACTCAATCGATTTATCTCACGATCCACAGATAAATGTCTTCCCTTCTATAAGTTACTCCGCAACAACAAGAAATTTGAATGGAACGACGAATGCGAGCTGGCATTCGTGGAGTTAAAAAGTTACTTATCGACACCCCCAGTGTTGGTAAAACCCGAAGACGGGGAAACATTGTATCTCTATATCTCGGTGACGCATGCAAAAGTTAGTGGGGTATTAGTTCGAGACGATCGCGGGGAACAAAAACCAATCTTTTACATCAGTAAATCATTAAACGACGCCGAAACAAGATATGCGACGATGGAAAAGCTCGCATTAGCAGTCGTGACATCTGCAAGAAAGCTACGACCATACTTTCAATCTCACGCCGTAACAATCTTGACTAACCATCCCTTGCGATCAATACTGCATAGTCCGAGTCAATCTGGAAGACTGACCAAATGGGCAATCGAATTAAGTGAATACGACATCGACTATAAAGCAAGAACTAGCGCGAAGTCACAAGTCCTCGCTGATTTCATAATTGAATTAGAGCCAGAATCACGGGAAAATGATTGCGTCGACGAAAAATGGGCCTTATTTGTGGATGGATCGTCATCCGCACGTGGGGCGGGAGTTGGAATACAACTGGTCTTGCCTGAAGGAAGTATCATCGAACAATCATTTCGATTGATGTTCGCAGCTTCCAACAACGAAGCGGAATATGAAGCCCTTATAGCTGGGTTACGACTCGCTCAATCACTCGGAGTCCAAAAAATAGAAGCATATTGCGACTCTCAACTTGTGACCAATCAATTCAACGGCGAATTCGATGCGAAAAACGAAAGAATGGATGCATATCTTAAAATGGTCCAAGAATTAGCGAAAGAGTTCTCGGAATTTTGCCTGACTAAAATCTCACGCGGAGAAAATACTTCCGCCGATGCACTAGCTACATTAGCATCAACATCAGATCCCGATCGGCACAGAATCATCCCTGTCGAAAGTATTCAAGCTCCAAGTATAACATTGTCAAAAGGATTATGTTTAAGCATAATAGAAGAGAACGATCCCGCGGAAGAAGTTCCCGAAGATAATCAAATCATAAAAGATCCCGTTGATTGGCGAGACGAGATCAAATTATATATAACCGACAGAACTCTTCCAGAAGACAAATGGGCGGCACGGCGATTAAAAATCCGAAGCGCTCATTACACTTTGCACCATGAGCATTTACTAAGAAGAAGCATCGACGGAACGATGCTCACGTGCATATACGGAAAGGAGACCATTCGAGTTATGCAAGAGGTTCATCTGGGAGCCGGAGGAAACCACTCGGGTGGAAGATCACTTGCGCTAAAAGTCCGACGACTCGGGTATTTTTGGCCTACTATGAACGCCGACTGCGAGAAATTCGCCGCAAAGTGTGAAGCGTGTCAACATCACGCACCTCTCATCCATTCGCCGGCAGAATCTCTCGCAACTGCCACTAAACCTTATCCGTTCATGAGGTGGGCAATGGATATCATCGGACCATTGCCTCCATCTCGACAAAAGCGTTTCGTGTTAGTACTCACGGATTACTTCACCAAATGGGTCGAGGCAGAATCTTATAAAAGAATCCAAGACACAGACGTCTGAAAGTTTGTATGGAAAAACATTATTTGTCGCCACGGGCTGCCGTACGAAATAGTGTGTGATAATGGTTCACAGTTCATATCCGACAAGTTTGAGGATTTCTGCGCAAACTGGCGAATCCGCCTAAGCAAGGCAACGCCACGACATCCACAAGGGAATGGACTTGCCGAAGCATCAAACAAGATCATCATCAATGAGCTTAAGAAATGCTTGGATGAAAAGAAAGGGAAGTGGGCTGATGAACTCGACGGTGTATTATGGTTATATAGAACCACTCCTCGCAGCACGACAGGAAAAACTCCTTTCTCATTGTCGCACGGAACAGAAGCACTGGCACCAGCAGAAGCAAGTGTTCCAAGTTTGCGAAAAATGGAATTACCAAAGCAACCTAAACTAAACAACGCAATGATCGAGGACTCCTTAGATCAAGTAGAAGAGTTGCGAGACCAAACTTTGCTAAAGCTTCAAAATTATCAACAAAAAACAGCGAAGTATTACAACGCCAAAGTCCGAGGACGTCATTTCCAAGAAAGAGACCTGGTTCTACGCAAAGTATTTGAAAATACGATGGAACCAAATGCGGGGAAACTAGGTCAGAATTGGGAAGGCCCTTATATAATCTCGAAGATTGTTAAACCAGGAGTGTACGAGCTATTAAAGATGGACGGAACACCAATACCCCGAAGCTGGAATGTGGTCAATTTACGACGTTACTACTACTAAGTATTTCTTACTAAATATTTGTAAATAGAACTACGTTCGGCTTGATCCCATTTTAAGAGGGTATGTAGGCAACCGAATACGGTGCAGCCACTGTTAAAAAAAATGTCTTTATGGACAGATTACAGTCATTGAACAACGTCTGATCAATGACGATCAACTGTTCATAACCACAAAAAACCTTGTGCCACGTGTTGATCGAAGCATAGTCTCTCAACATAGTGCCAAGTCTCTCGCTGTGTAGACGAGCCCAGTCTCAATACACATCGACGAGCACTAAAACCTTGTGCCACGTGTTGATCGAAGCATAGTCTCTCAACACAGTGCCAAGTCTCTCGCTGTGTAGACGAGCCTAGTCTCAATACACATCGACGAGCACTAAAACCTTGTGCCACGTGTTGATCGAAGCATAGTCTCTCAACACAGTGCCAAGTCTCTTGCTGTGTGAACAAGGCCAGTCTCAACACACATCGACGAGCACTAAAACCTTGTGCCACGTGTGGATCGAAGCATAGTCTCTCAACACAGTGCCAAGTCTCGTTGACAAGACGAGCCTAAATGTCAAAAAAAACTTGACCTGGCCTCTATGGCTCGACGAGCCGAATCTCGACAAGACACGTTCTCATTACCTTATTAAAATAAATTCTAAGTCATTTGATCCAATTCTTGGTTTATAAATTAACAGGAAAGGGAGGTTTGACGAGCACATGAGTACTGAAGAAATTCATTGATTCATAAAAATGGACGAATGTCAAATTATTACACCGCCCTTAGTTGGCTTAGCACACTTTCTCATGTCAAACTGAAATTATATTGCCTCTAACTTAGCTTATAGATTTAACATGTGTAGAAGTATGATATGAACATGAATAGTTCTAAAGATCAAGATTCACTTCATACTTCGTTAGAATAAGCTCATGAAGGGTTCAACAAAGACATAAGCTCATGAAGGGCTCATGAAAGAAATGGCTTTTAGATTAGCAGAAGATTGACCTAGATGCAACCTATTACACCACTCTTAGTTGGCTTAGCACACTTTCTCATGTCAAACTGATATTACATTGCCTCTAACTTAGCTTATAGAGATAACTTGTGTAGAATTATGATATGAACATGGATATCTCTAAAGATCAAGCTTCACTTCATAACTCGTTAGAATAAGCTCACGAAGGGTTCACCAAAGACATAAGTTGATGAAGGGCTCACAAAAGACATGGCTTTTAGATTAGTAGAAGATTGACTTGGATGCAACTTATTACACCGCCCTTAGTTGGCTTAGCACACTTTCTCATGTCAAACTGACATTACATTGCCTCTAACTTAGGTTTTAGTGATAACATGTGTAGAAGTATGATATGAACATGAATTGCTCTAAAGATCAAGACTCACTTCATAACTCGTTAGAATAAGCTCATGAAGGGTTTAACAAAGACATATGCTTGCTCATGAAGGGGTCACGAAAGAAATGGCTTTTAGATGAGCAGAAGATTGACTTGGATGCAACCTATTACACCGCCCTTAGTTGGCTTAGCACACTTTCTCATGTCAAACTAACATTTCATTGCCTCTAACTTAGCTTATAGAGATAACATGTGTAGAATTATAATATGAACATAGATATCTCTAAAGATCAAGCTTCACTTCATAACTCGTTAGAATAAGCTCATGAAGGGTTCACCAAAGACATAAGTTGATGAAAGGCTCACAAAAGACATGGCTTTTAGATTAATAGAAGATTGACTTGGATGCAACCTATTACACCGCCCTTAGTTGGCTTAACACACTTTCTCATGTCAAACTGACATTACATTGCCTCTAACTTAGCTTCTCTAGTGATAACATGTGTAGAAGTATGATATGAACATGAATTGCTCTAAAGATTAAGACTCACTTCATAACTCGTTAGAATAAGCTCATGAAGGGTTTAACAAAGACATATGCATGCTCATGAAGGGGTCACGAAAGAAATGGCTTTTAGATGAGCAGAAGATTGACTTGGATGCAACCTATTACACCGCCCTTAGTTGGCTTAGCACACTTTCTCATGTCAAACTTGTTAGTTTTGCGGAAGTGTATTGAAGAATAAGAGATGAAGAGTATGGCCAATAATTTTATAAATTTTCGGCTTAATGTATACAAGTGTGGAATGGCCTTTAAATAGGCTAGATACAACATTGTCTTAATGCTAAACCTAGCCGCAATACACAAAGGGAGGAGACAAGATCTTTTCGGGATCCTCAAGGCTTGAGAGTGACCTCTCTCGGGATCCGCAAAGCTTGAGAGTGACCTCTCATTGTCTCGATCCGAGAGAAAAGCAAGTCACATGTTTGAATTAGCTCCAACGGTCCTCAAGTCTTCAACGGTCGGTCTTTAGGCTTCTAGAAGGTCCTCATGGTCAACCAAGGAAGTGGGCTTCATGGGCTGTGTGGAATTATTGAGAAAATCCCACAAATTCAAGGCCTTGACTTTTTGGGACCGACCGTTGACCTGTCGGTGGTCCGCGGATTCACTACCCGCTGTACATGATTTCTCGGACTGGGATACGTGAAATCCTTCCCGCGGTACGTGCACTGGTCGACCCTTGGTATGTCCTGCGTTACTACTGCGGTATATGTTAAGCTCGACCCATGGTACATGTACCTCGGACACTTGTCTTCCCGCGGTACATGAGCACCTCGACTGCCAGTTTCCGACCCGTCCACTGCCTGCGGTCATGAATGTTCCGACTCACAGTACCTGGACCTCAGACAATCTCTTTCCCGCAGTACATGCCTGTCACGACCCACGACCTCGACTCGATTGCTTCCTGCGGTACACCCGTGCCTCGGACGCTGGTACCTGAGCCTCGACTTGTTCCCTTCCCGCGGTACATGGTCCGACCGTTGACTTTTCCAGCGACCGTCAACCATACCCGCGGTGCATCATTTCTCGGCCCGGTTGCTTCCCACGGTCGTGCATCGCCGTCCGTTGACTTTTCCCATGACCGTTGACTTTTTCCAACATGTTTCCCTTCCTCTTTCCTTGTCAATCCTTTGATCCTTTATTCACCTTGATCAATACTCCCCCTCAAGCTTAACCACATATGGACATTTTGGTTAAGCTTGGAAGACCCGAGAGTTACACCTCATTAAAAACCTTGGAGAGAAAACCACGTGGGACAAAACTCATCCAAGGGAAAAAGAGTGTGTACTTCTCGGGAAAGAGGACCTTTGATCAAGGCCGAGTAAGGTCCACAAGTCCAAGCTTGCCATGAATATGATCACAAACTTTGAGACTTGCGGCCTTTGTGAAAATGTCCGCTAGTTGATCTTCACTTCTAGTGTAACACGGGAGTATTACCCCTTCCTCAATCTTCTCCCGAACCTTATAACAATCCATCTCAATGTGTTTGGTTCTTTCATGGAAGACGGAGTTGGAGGCTATATGGATTGCGGCTTGATTGTCACAATGCATGGTGATAGGATGGTCTTGTTCAATCCCGAAGTCCTTGAGAAGGGCTTTCAACCATGTCAATTCATTTGTGAGCTTCCGCATTGCCCGGTACTCCGCTTCCGCACTTGAGCATGAGACCACCTTTTGTTTCTTGGTCTTCCATGTAACCAAGTTTCCGCCAATGAAGGTACAATACCCAGTTGTAGATCGCCGGTCATTCCTATCCCCTGCCTAATCCGCATCACTATATCCCACGATCTCGGTACTTTCATTCTTGCCCATCCAAATGCCACATCCGGGGCTCCCTTTGAGATATCTTAGGATCCTTTCTATTAGGCTCCAATGGTATACGGTGGGTTCTTTCATATGTTGAGACACCTGGTTCACGGCAAAACATATATCAGGTCGTGTGATAGTCAAATAAATCAACTTACCTACAAGTCTTCGATATTGTGGTGCATCCTCATGTGGTGTATCGTCTTTCTCCCTCTTTCGAGCGACCTTATAGCCATCTCCTAGAGGTGTTTTGGCTGGTTTTGAGCCTAGCTTTCCTGTCTCATTTAAAAGGTCAAGTGTGTACTTCCGTTGAGATAGAAACAAGCCTTCCGATGATCGGCAAACTTCTATCCCAAGGAAGTACTTGAGTTCACCCAAGTCTTTTATATCAAACACGGATTTAAGAAAGGATTTAGTGAGTTGAATACCGTCCTTGTCATCACCAGTGATGATGAGGTCGTCCACATATACAAGGACCACCACAATGCCTTTCGGGCCATGGATTGTGAACAGTGTGTGGTCGGCTTCCAATTTCTTGAAGCCCCGGGACTTGAGTGTGGTACTAAGTTTGTGGTACCACGCCCTTGGTGACTGCTTGAGGCCATATATTGCCTTCCGGAGCCTTAGGACCTTGCCGGGTTTGATGGACTCTTCAAGGCCGGGTGGTGGAGACATATACACTTCTTCTTCAAGTTCTCCTTGAAGGAAATCATTTTTGACGTCCATCTGCCATAGATCCCAAGAGAGGTTAGTTGCAAGGGAAAGGACAACTCTTACCGTGTGTAGTTTGGCTACGGGTGCAAAAGTGTCCGTGTAGTCCTCGCCATAGCTTTGGGTGAAGCCTCTTGCAACTAGGCGGGCCTTGTGTCTTTCAATGGTTCCATCACTTTTATATTTGATGGTGAATATCCATCTTGAACTTACGGCCTTCTTTCCCGGAGGTAAGTCGGTTTCATACCAGGTTCGGTTGCGTTCCATTGCTCCGGCTTCATCTTTTACCGCATTATTCCATTCTTTGATGCCCTTAGCTTCTTCATACGTTTGGGGAATGAAGTCGGACTCAATCTTTCCAAGAAATGCGGCGTGTTCCGGTGGCAAAAGGTCGAGAGAACACACTCCTTGTATTGGATGTGCCACGGCTTGGTTGTTGAAGTATACACTTGTATTGATCCAGTTTGATGGGTCTTTCCGAGTCCTTGTACTTCTCCGGAGTGGCCTTGGCTCTTGTACCTCAGCGGGAACCTCCTCGATGTTCTCCTCATGGGCCATAGGACTATCTTCTTGATGAGAACTCATCTCTTCATCGCCTAGGTCCATATGGCCCAAGTGATTTGGTTCTTCTGGTTGATTCTCCGAGTTTCCACTAGGGCTTGGTGCCTCATTTGATCTTGGTTCTTGATCATTTGGTCGGCTGATCCCGAGATGATCAAACAAGATCCTAAGATTTGTGGCTTGGTCCGTTGATGAGGTTGAGAGGTCACGTAACTTATCCCAATCCTTAGCATCAAAGTACCCCTTTTCTTCCATAAACTTGACATCCCGGGAGACATATATCTTCCTTTCTTCGGGATTGTAACATTTATATCCCTTTTGTGTAGTTGAATAGCCAAGAAACGCACACCTCTTACTCTTAGCCTCCAACTTGTTGCGTAATTCTCCTGGTACTAAGACATAACACACACACCCAAAGACCCGTAAGTGATTAATGGATGGTTTAGAGTTGTTTAATACCTCAAATGGAGACTTGTCTTGAAGTATTTTGGTTGGAATGCGATTTATGAGGTAGCATGCCGTTGTTACGGCATCTCTCCAATAGCTCTTTGGGACGCTCCGATGGAACATCATTGAACGGGCCACTTCCATCAAATGCCTATTTTTCCGTTCGGCCACACCATTTTGTTGTGGTGTGTAAGGACAACTAGTTTGGTGGAGTATGCCTTGTTTTGTAAGATGTTCTTGAAAGGAATGGCCCATATATTCCCCTCCGTTATCCGTCCTTAGTACCTTTATTTTAACATTGTAGTGATTAGTGACATAGAACTCAAAGTTTTTAAATGCATTAAACACTTGGTCTTTGGAATGGAGAAGGGTTATCCAAGTATATTTTGATTTCTCATCTATGAATGTGACAAAATATTTAGACTTTTCCCTATAGAGACATGGAGATGTCCACACATCCGAGTGAATGAGATCAAAACATTTTTCATAAATAGTTGATGACTTGGGAAACACAGTTCTACAATGTTTTCCAAGGATGCAAGCCTCACAATTATGATCATTAAATGAAAAACTTGGCAACATAAGTTTAAGAGCTCTAGAGTGAGGATGACCCAATCTACTATGCCAATCTATACTACTCAAACTACAAAAGGAAGTTAAAGCATGCGAAATATTAGAGATAAACTTGGTGTCTTCAAGAACATAGAGTCCGCCCTTGATAGTTCCTTCACCAATGACTTTCCCGGTCTTAATATCCTGAAATTTAACATCATTAGGACCAAACATAACATAGCAATCAAGATCACATGCTATTCTCTTTACGGATAAAAGGTTAGAGGCAAAATCCGGAATAAGAAAGGCTTTGGTATTTTTATCAAACAATTCCAAGGTTCCAACTCCTTTAACCGGTATTTTCGATCCATTAGCTATTACCACATTTCCTAAAGCCGGTTTGACATCATTTATCAAGTTTGAATTGCAAATCATGTGGTGAGAGGCCCCCGAGTCTATGATAAATGAGTTTACGGGTTTATGAGATAGGAAGGTGATACCGGAGTCCCTAAGGAGTTTAAGGAGAGCCTCAATGTCGGATTGTTTGAGAACCCCCTCTTGTTTGCTTGCTGTAGCCGCAGCCCCTATTTCTTGTCCGGATGTGCTTGGTGCATCTTGATCTTCGGCCGCCTTTTGAGAGACATTTGCTCTTGGTGTGTCTTTGAACTTGGCAGGCTTGAGATGGGGGTGAAGGAGCCAGCACTTGTCCTTGATATGTCCCCTTTTCTTGCAATGATCGCAAATGAGAGTTTTCTTATCCTCTTGCTTGTAGCTCACCTTGCTTGCCATAAGAAGATCACTTTTTCCCCCAAATAGGCCAAGTGACCCTTGCTCGTTGTGAATGTGGCTGCACACTTCATCAAGAGTTGGAAGCTTGTCCGCCCTTAGCATGTGTTTGATGAGGTCGGAGTACGTTGAGTCAAGTGTAAGGAGTAAGTTGAAGACCTTGTCTTGCTCTCTTCTTTCACGGAGGATTGTGGGATCAATGGTAGTGGGCCTCAACATTTCTAATTCGGCCCACAAGCTTCTCCACTTACCAAAATGTTTGGTAAACTCGAGGCCTTCTTGAGAGAGGTTGTTGAGAGCCTTTTGAATTTCAAACACTCTAGTTATGTTTGAAATTTTCCCATAAACTTTGGTGAGAGTTTCCCATAATTCCTTTGCCGTCTCACAATAGGAATATGCTTCATGGATCGCCGGGTCAAGTGAGTTGTGGATGAGAACCAACACGGTTTGGTCATCTTGAGACCATTTTTCATCATCTTCAATTTGAATTTGGACCTTCAATATGGCTCCAAAGACCACGGCTGCGTAAGACGGATTTTGTGGTTCTTGCCCACAGCAGATAGTTTGGTCCTTTTAGGACCACCGAGATGTAGAGAGCTTTACTGTTCTCCATAGATTAAAGTTTTGAGAATTTTGAGAGTTTGAATCGAAGATTTGGAACAAGAATAGAAAGATTTGAGATTAGAGAAGAGATTTCGAACCAAATTGCTCTGATACCATGTTAGTTTTGCGGAAGTGTATTGAAGAATAAGAGATGAAGAGTATGGCCAATAATTTTATAAATTTTCGGCTTAATGTATACAAGTGTGGAATGGCCTTTAAATAGGCTAGATACAACATTGTCTTAATGCTAAACCTAGCCGCAATACACAAAGGGAGGAGACAAGATCTTTTCGGGATCCTCAAGGCTTGAGAGTGACCTCTCTCGGGATCCGCAAAGCTTGAGAGTGACCTCTCATTGTCTCGATCCGAGAGAAAAGCAAGTCACATGTTTGAATTAGCTCCAACGGTCCTCAAGTCTTCAACGGTCGGTCTTTAGGCTTCTAGAAGGTCCTCATGGTCAACCAAGGAAGTGGGCTTCATGGGCTGTGTGGAATTATTGAGAAAATCACACAAATTCAAGGCCTTGACTTTTTGGGACCGACTGTTGACCTGTCGGTGGTCCGCGGATTCACTACCCGCGGTACATGATTTCTCGGATTGGGATACGTGAAATCCTTCCCGCGGTACGTGCACTGGTCGACCCTTGGTCTGTCCTGCGTTACTACCCGCGGTATATGTTAAGCTCGACCCATGGTACATGTACCTTGGACACTTGTCTTCCCGTGGTACATGAGCACCTTGACTGCCAGTCTCCGACCCGTCCACTGCCTGCGGTCATGAATGTTCCGACTCACAGTACCTGGACCTCGGACCATCTCCTTCCCGCAATACCTGCCTGTCACGACCCACGACCTCGACCCGATTGCTTCCTGCGGTACACCCGTGCCTCGGATGCTGGTACCTGAGCCTCGACTTGTTCCCTTCCCGCGGTACATGGTCCGACCGTTGACTTTTCCAGTGACCGTCGACCATACCCGCGGTGCATCATTTCTCGGCCCGGTTGCTTCCCAAGGTCGTGCCTCGCCGTCCGTTGACTTTTCCCATGACCGTTGACTTTTTCCAACATGTTTCCCTTCCTCTTTCCTTGTCAATCCTTTGATCCTTTATTCACCTTGATCAATAAAACTAACATTTCATTGCCTCTAACTTAGCTTATAGAGATAACATGTGTAGAATTATAATATGAACATAGATATCTCTAAAGATCAAGCTTCACTTCATAACTCGTTAGAATAAGCTCACGAAGGGTTCACCAAAGACATAAGTTGATGAAGGGCTCACAAAAGACATGGCTTTTAGATTAGTAGAAGATTGACTTGGATGCAACCTATTACACCGCCCTTAGTTGGCTTAGCATACTTTCTCATGTCAAACTGACTTTACATTGCCTCTAACTTAGCTTATAGATTTAACATGTGTAGAAGTATGATATGAACATGAAAAGTTCTAAAGATCAAGATTCACTTCATACTTCGTTAGAATAAGCTCATGAAGGGTTTTACAAAGACATATGCATGCTCATGATGGGGTCACGAAAGAAATGGCTTTTAGATTAGCAGAAGATTGACTTGGATGCAACCTATTACACCGCCCTTAGTTGGCTTAGCACACTTTCTCATGTCAAACTGACATTACATTGCCTCTAACTTAGCTTCTAGTGATAACATGTGTAGAAGTATGATATGAACATGAATTGCTCTAAAGATCAAGACTCACTTCATAACTCGTTAGAATAAGCTCATGAAGGGTTTAACAAAGACATATGCATGCTCATGATGGGGTCACGAAAGAAATGGCTTTTAGATTAGCAAAAGATTGACCTAGATGATACAAAAACCGAAAATAAAAACTAAGTACAAAAGAAAAAATTACAATAACGAGCCTGATCTACTCGGCTCGGCTTTCAGGAGCCTCTACGTGAGCAGGAGGAGCTTCGAGCACAGGCTCGACTTCAGCAGATAAATCGCCCTGAACATGTTCGGCCTGGGCGGGTGAAGGGATGACCACAGCTTCGGCATCATGCCGCTCGTCAATTGGTCCCTGAACTATAGCAGGAACAGATGATGGCAGAAGGTCCTCCTCGTCAATGTCGAACGCCTCAACCTCTTTAACTTGAGAATCGTAAAGCTTCAGATCCTCCTCCATTAAGTCGAGCGTGTCTTGAGGGATTTCAGTCCCTTCATCCTTCAAAAACTTGAGGCAATTGAGTGTGCCCTGACATTGATCGAACAGGGCCGACGGACCCTTCACAGCGTTCAGATAGACGAGCCGGCGACGCAGCCTCTCTAGACGAGCAGAAATTAGACTCATCGACGACCGCAGCTCATCATTTTCGGCCTTGAGGGAATCATTGTGTTTCCTCATTTTTTGGTAACGATCCTTCAAAGCGTCGAGCTCGTTCGTCTTGCTCGTCAATTCGGCCTTGAGCCCAGAAATTATAGCCGAGCTGTCCCGCTCAATATTTTCGATCCGACTCTTGTAGCCGATGATCTCCGACTTGAGGAGCGTGTTCTCGTCCTGCTCCCTTTTTAGCTCGTCCGTCAACTGCTCGGTATCCCCAGCACGTTCCCAAGCTTGACGAGCGATCGACAATTTGTCTTGATAATCAACGATCATCTGATTTAGGAGTGCGTCACTCTACAATGAAAAGTGACGAACGTGAGGAAAACGAGTAACAAAACAACAACAAAAAAAAAAAACACTCACCCGGACTCTCGCCCGAGCGTAGTTCAGGTAGGTCTCTTTCTCGTCCAAGTCGTCGAGCTCGGGAAATGCATAATCCGTATTTCTAACGGAGTAGACATATTCCCCGCACGCTCGTCGATGATTGAAGTCATTGCTATAATTAAAGTCTCTTCATTGCTATAATTAAAGTGAATGAAGTTTGGACGAGCGCTGCTAGAAGGACCCGCTTGGCTCGACGAGCGAGCGGTAGTTTCACGCCTCTTCCCCTTAGACTTATCAGCCGCCAAGGAGAGCACAACTTGGCTCGATGGGGCTCGACGAGCGGACGTATCCTTTGGACGAGCCACCGCTTGATGAACAGAATCTTCCAGAGGATGTGTCGAGCGACGAGAAGAATAAGTGTGACGAACGGCTGGTCGACGAGCCGTATCATCTTGAGTCGCAGGTTTGTTTGATTGGTGAGCGCTCGACTTCGGAGCAGCTCGCGTTTGATCAGGAGTCTTTTCTGCTCCTGACGTTTGTTCGCCGAGCCTTTGCTCGACAGCATGCCTTTTGGAAGGGCTTTTACGAGCCGGTTCCTCGGCCTTTCTTTTATTTGCCGCAGCTTCACGAAGATGAGCGGAATAGTCCATGGTTTCAACACCTGCAAAATATCTCAAGTTAAAAACAGTTCGAGAATAAGACAGGATACGCTTGTCGAGAAGGCTTACCTTTGTCTAAACGAGCGGATCTTTTGCGAAGACGAGCCTCAAGAATTGCTGGAAAGTGCCGATGAGAAAAATCTCGAATCCGGTCGACTTCCTCTCTGAAGTTTGCTCGAAGTGGTCGACCAACTGGATGACGATCTGCAAAATTAAAAAATTATTACAAAACGGTTAGAATCATTAAAGAGAAGTGAAAGATTCAAAGTCAGACCGATGAGGGCACTCCAACGTCCTCGGTAGGATCGACGAACGTCGAGCACAGACGCTTCGTTGATCTTCACATAGAAGAACCGACGCTTCCAATTGTAAATCTTGTTCGGCGATCCACAGATGATTTCAAACTTGGCCTTCATACTGACATAGTAGGCCCCAGGGTAGTCTGTACAGCGAGCGATCGTCGACACTTCCTCAAAAAGACGTATGTAGACCTGAACGTCAGCAAGTTATGGACTGAAGTGGGGGCCAGCTGCGTAAAGGCAGCATTACGCTCGTCGCAATAGTCGACGAACAGCTGCTGTAGAGGGAAACTCAAGCCACAAGGGAAGAAACTCTCGTAGACGCAAAAATATCCATCAGGCGCCTGCCATGGACGGTCAGCTGGTTGAGGAATTAAGAACTCGATGTTCCCCAATTGACGGCTTTCTATCAGTTGACGAACGGACGCCTCGTCGCACATTGACGGAAGACCCCGCAGCCAGTCCAGCCATTCTTGTAAATTTCTGATCGGCCTTTGAATGAATGAGGAGCCGGGCAGATGCTCGTCTCTAGGAGCATAAGGGGAAGCACTCCCCCGAGTGCTGCTGGAAAAATCGACGAGCCTCTGCTCTAGAGGAGATATGGGACGCTCGTCGTCGCCGAGCGTGGGGGTCTCCATCTCTAGAAGCATCTCTTCAATTCTGCACTCGGCATCGGAGGATGGCATGTGCTCGTCTCCATGTCTGTCCTCTCCGCCGAGCCCCCTATGATAGCCTCCTGAGAAAGGAATGAGGGCAAGTCGATTGGGCTCGTCGATGCTCTGTGCCATTCCAGGCTCATCGTTTATCGGCCTGTTTGCTATCCCTTCCCCACGAAGAGCGAACTGACGCTCGTCGACATACATTCCTTTCTCGACTTCCGGAAGCTGAGCTGCTTCGCCCTCTAGTGGTCGAACGCTCTCAGCCTCCTCAAACAACCTAGATGACGAGCCAACCTCGAACTGACGAGCGTTATCCTCACGTTCGACTACCTCGAACGACCCATCTTCTGATGATGAGTCGACGAGCGCGTACCCAGAAGTTGCAGAATCTTTACGAGACATTTTGTATGTTCGTCGCCGAGCACGATCAAAACCCGCAAACAAAAAGCAAAAAGGAAAAAGACAAAAAAAACTTAGAGAGAGAAAGTACCTTGAAGAGAGAGGTTGCAAATAGGACAAGTGAAGAAAGGAAAGTCCTATTTATAGTGATCTTCGAGCCCAGGCATGCGTTCGCTTCATCGGGAGAATAAACTCCCCATCGACCTAATGACACGTCGCATTCTTCAGTTCCTCGAATAGCAATTGGGCCGCATTCAATGAACTTGGGGGGGCTGATTGTATAGGCCCAATTTGGCTAAGCCCAATTGTATGGCCCAAAATCACTTGAAGCCCAGTAAGGAAGAGCCCACTAACGATCAGGCCCAAGTACACATGGCCCATGATCAGCCTAGACGACACCTATGGTTTGCTGACGAGCATACGGTTCTAACACATGTCCTGTAGACTCACATGCGGACTGACACCTGTCATCGGAGAGCACCTGCTCGTCATCATCAGTCCACTATAAAAGGGGAACCTAGATCAACAGAAAGGGGATTCGAAATCTGGAACAAATTTTGGAATAGAACAAACCTGACGAGCATAATAAACGATCAACGAACGCAATTCGATAAATCTCTTCGACAAACGTAAGTATATCATTAATATAAAACCTGCCACCAATCGACGAACGGGAAACATACACATCGATCGACGAGCCTAAGCACCCTAAGTGGTGAGGCATTCGACGAACGCATTAACAAAATATCGGACGAACGTAAATAAAATAGACATATCGACGAACACGAACTCGTCAACACCTACGAATGTATTAACACCCTAATGGTGACATACATCGACGAACACCTTACGCCGACCAATAGAAGTCCTTAGTCAGCACATACTATCGACGAACACCTTACGCCGACCAATAGAAGTCCTTAGTCAGCACATACTATCGACGAACATAACTTAGCTAGAGCAATCCTAATCAATCGACGAGCGTACGATCGACAATTATCACTTCTAAAACGAACGACGAGCGCGACCAGTTACCAATCACCATCGGACTATAAACGAAGACCTCAACCCACGCATTCTCCTCGACACATGTCCTATTAATACTCAGAACTACGAATTGACTTAATTCCGTCGAACGGATACATAGGCAACCCAAACAACGGTGCAGTCAAAAATTTCAAACAACGTTCGTATTTAAAGCGTGCTGAGACCGGTACGAACACTCTTGATTGCATTTCTTCTCATGTGGTGATCGACTCTAATGGGTATCTGCATTTTCTTCTTCTTTTTCTATTGTGGTTTTTGGTCTTCTTCTTCTAAGTTCCCTTAAAAGGGTTTTTGTTTATTGAAACAATTTTATGTCAATCTTGAAAGAGAGGAGATTTCGAAAGCTACCCAAAATGAAGTAAAATTTTCTCAGAATGGGAACCGTTGAAGAAGACATAATGAGTTCAATCTCCTTTTAGGTTATTGAGATTTTGTTTTCTGAAGATGTTGTTTGATTGTTCTCTTTTAATTTTCGCGTGCAGAAGTTTGATTGGCAAGAAACAGTTGGAGAAATAGTCTTGGCTCGCCTTAAAACCTCTGATGCATCTTCTTCTTCTTATCCACCAATTACGAATAACAATTCAGTAAATGGCTATAAGCCTCCTGCGAAAAAAGCAATCTACTCTCGATATATTCATAGAAATAAAGCACAAACCTCTGCCAGAGAATCAAGTTGTTTTCGACCCGATATATGATGAATTTGAGTCTGGTAACGACAACAGTCTATGTGTTGAAATTGATCTCGAGACTGCTAAATTGCTAATACTTGGACTTATCCAGATACAATACTTTTCCAACTTATGATTTACCATACAAAACTGACGGAGATTTACAAGGTGGAATGTCTTTCTTAATTCTGACATATTGATGCATATGTGTTTGGTATCTCAGTGAATATGAATGTTCCTCTCAGAGATTATCACTTTGCTATTACGAAGACCGCTTTGTTTTCAAACACATTGGTAACTTTGCCGACGGGACTTGGTAAAACACTTATAGCAGCGGCTTTGATGTATAATTATTTCGGATGACCTATACAGACTTGCAGGTACTTGAGAGTTATCGGCTGTCCAAAGGAAAATTTCAGACTTGCATGTACTTTTTCAGGGTTACCCAAAAACTATCTAAACCTAATTAGCCTAACACTCTAGTCGACTCTTCCTCGCATTTCTTCATTCTTCACTTGATTTTCTTCACTTAGAATCTAAGTTTAAAACCATTTGGATATTTAATAGAAGTTTAGGACCATTTGAATATTTGATACTTGATGGACTTAAAACCATTAGATAGAATTGGTTTGTAGTGGCTTTTAACTGTCGACGCTTCGATTTCCTATAGATTCCAAAAACCTGTCAGCCTACTTTCCTAACAATCATTCTTTCTTGCTAGTATGACTCAATCTTTTCTAAATTCCTTTCATTTTATTTTAATTATCATCAAGATACGGGCTTTTCCTCTTAATCTTCTGACAAGGAGATTACGCTGAAACTCTTAACCAATCAAATGTCACTTCTCTTGAGTCTCGAAACCAAGAATTATTTGGATTCCCAAACGCAACTCACCAATGAAGATGAAGAAGACTACTTACAGAACAATGATTACTGGTTTTGGAAGGTGCCTATAAGGAGCATTCTCATGGATCATATTCTCAGCAATCTCACCACAAAATCAACAAAGAAATGTACAACAATCTCTAGCAAGCCTTGAATCAGTTTTAGCTTGGACGTAATGATCCAAGTATCTTTCTCCCTTCTGAAACCTATGAACAAAACCTGGAGAAGAAAAGAAGAAGTTTAATAGCAAGGCCATTGAATTGTTTGGAGCAAAATATTCAAGAGATTACAGAGGACTTACCAAATGATTGGTGTCTCCAAAGGTCGGTTAAGGGAAGACTGATTGACAGGGAATACACTCAATTCTTTTTTGAGTCTGAAGCAGATCTTAATGCTATTTTGAGGATGCAACCAGTTATGTATAACGGGTGGTTTGTAGTTGTTGAAAAATGGGAAAATCGATTACCCTCCACCGAATTTCCTCTCTACTGTCCAACTCTGAGTCCAGATCAGGAATTTACCCATCCATTTTGCGTCAGAAACGGCAATTAGACTGATTGCCAGTTCTCTGGGAGAAGTGATTGAAGTGGACCTTCATGAAGGCTCTGTCACCAGGCCTTTCTTGGTGAGAGCTAAGATCAAATTTCCCTTTGAAAATCGTCTCAAGTACTATAAGATCATAAACTGTGAGACTGGAGATAGCTATCAAGTGGAGTTCTATTGTGAATGGGTTTCGCGGTTGTGTTTCAACTGTCAAAAAATCACACAAAACACCATCTTCTGCTCTTATGTTCCGGAACCAGCTAACTATTTTCCTAATCCTATGGTGGCGGCTAATGGGAACAATGCTGGTGAAGAAAGTCACATCAGAACAGAAGACCACCTCTTCAGGGAAGAATCTCTCAACACTCAACCTCAATCTTCTCAAGTGGATAACATCAATGGAGCAGACACCAGTGAGCTAGTTTGGTTGGTTTCTGTCCCAAGTCTAGAGTCTGTTTCTTCGATTAAGTCTCGAGGTTTTAACCTCCTGTGAGGTCTTTTGGTTGGGCCTTTAAGTGGCCGTGTAGGGTTTTTCACTCTTCTCGATGTATTTTGTTGGGCTTGAGGCCATTTCTTAATGAATTTCACCTTTGGGAAAAAAAAGAATTGGAACCATTTATCATTTGATATTTGAAATTGGCATAAATTTAGAACCATTTGGATATTTGATAGAATTAGAACCATCTGCGATTTGACATTTGAAATTGATAGATTATAGAACCATATGAGATTGATTTTGGTAATGTTATGTGCGTAGATAGCTTCTTTTGAAAATGACAATGATGATTTCATTGATGTAGAGGAAGAAGTTGTAGGACCTAATGAAACTAGGAAAAGGAATAAAGCAACAACTAGAAAATCAACCGGTAAGATTCTACCAAAATCTAGGAAAAGACATGTTTGTAGATCAGCAGTATGGACACATTTTATTGAGAATGTGAATGCCGGAGGAGCAGTCAGTATTTGTCGGCATTGTAGGCATAAAATTATATGTGACAACAAAAGCTGGATGTTTTTATAAACCAACAAACGGATTATTGGATTATGGTGGTTGTTTGTGTATTCTACATATATACAAACAATAATTTAATAGAGATCGAAGCTCCATCAATGAAGATATTTTTAATCAGTGTTTTGTTAAAACAATCAAGGATTTGAATACTATTAATCAATGTGTTGATAAAAAAGAAATAAAGCCAATGAGGATATCATTCACATGTTTTGACCATTCACCAAGTGTTTCACATAATTTGAATGATCATATAATAATCATAGACACTTATGAACCCTTATAACCAAAAAAAAAAAGACACTTATGAACCCTTAATAGGGTATAATTTAAGAATACACATACAAACAAAGTACCAAAATAATCAAGAAACAAAAGTCGCAATGCAAGAGCTATGATCACCAAAGACGAAGCTAAAAAACTATCGAAATATTGATTTCAACAAAACTAACATCCTTAAGGCTAGAATTTAGCAATCACTTGTAACATAACATATTAGACTTGTATATAATGTTCTATAATACTAACATATTAGATTTTGTACACAAACCATAAACCTTTGTACTAAAGTAGAGAATCAAAAACATATAAATCTAACTATAAGGTTTATGGTTTATGTACATATCTACATAAGACTTCTAGATGCATTCACTTCACAAATTGAGACCTTATGATATAAGCAAACATCAAAACAAAGACAATAAATATATTAAACACCACAATGTAATGTTCTGATACTCAAAAGTAAAATCAATGGAAATGTTAGCAATAAGATTGTAGAATCTAAAAGATACTATATCACAGATTGTGATGTATTCAAGGAAACTATTTACGAAACATTGCTTAATGTAAAATTTGTGATATCAGCAAGAGATACAAACAAGTGTTTCAAAAATACAACATATTCCTGTACCTAAAATGAAATTCAAATTTGTTATCAGTGCACATTTTACATGTTCTGATTAATGATCATAGACACTTATGAACCCTTAATAGGGTATAATTTATAATCATAGACACTTATGAACCCTTAATAGGGTATAATTTATGATAAACATACAACACAAACACAAGAAAAAAAAGTCACAATGGTATCATTCACAGAATTACGAAACGACTATCAAACAAACAATCAAAATGTAAGAACTATGATCACCAGAGACAAAACTAACATTGAAATTCAGATTTTTATTAGCAAACAAATAACAATATATTATTCTTTTCTTGGAAAATTTAGCAATCACTTGTAACAAAGACTTAAAACATAACCTATTAGACTTTTATATAATGTTCTATAATAGTAACTCAATGTGCTAGTTTAGCTAGTAACAAACACATAACTTGATTTGTACATCTAGTAATTATAAATATATGATGCAGAATTCCAAAATATCAACAAAACAAAGATAATAAGTATTTTAACTTGAGAGACTTTATGTTACATACAAGCATCAAAGCAAAGATAATAAGTATTTTAAACACACAATGTAATGTTCTAATTGGTTGGTTTAAACTTGTTGTTATAGTGCTTATATATCACTTAACTTGATTTGTAAATCATCACATGTAATTTTATCAGAAAAGTCTAGAAAATATACCTGTTTTAGAATTGTTCCTTAGCATCAGACTGAAAGTTAGAAACACATACACGAAAAAAATCAAAATTAGTAATCACTTCAAGTATGTATTTCTTACTAGTGATTTTCATAATATTATAAGCTAACTACAAAAAAATTTGAAAAACTCATACCTGGTAAAGTAACGCATATGATTTTCATTCATAGTCTTTTCTTAAAGATTCTCCAAGTCGTGGGTATTGTAACTTCTTTAAGCCGTTGGTATACTTTTCCATTCCATAGCAATAGACTCTTTGTCTAATCCAGTCTCTGTCTTAAGACCTTGTTAAGCCATTGGCTTTGATTCAGCAAATCGAAAATTGTTCTAAGTTGTGGGTCATATTCTGTAATTCTAACCCTTTGTCAAATATATTGTCTTATTGCCTCTTTTAGCCGTTGGTATATGTTTCCATCCCATAGAATTTCACTCTTTGTATGCAGTCTCTGTCTTAAGACTTTGTTAAGCCATTGGCTGTGATTCAGCAAATCAAAAATTGTTTTATGCTGTGGGTCATATTCTGTAATTCTAACCCTTTGTTAAGTCCAAGCCCTTCAATACTCTTTGACAAGTATTTTGTCTTATTGACTCTTTAAGCCGTTGGTATATCTTTCCATCCCATAGAAGTTCACTCTTTGTCTAATGTAGTCTTTGTCTTAAGACTTTATTAAGCCATTAGCTTTGATTCAGCAAATCGAAAATTGTTTTATGCTGTGGGTCATATTCTGTAATTCTAACCCTTTGTTTTCGACACAACGTCTTTGTCTTTAGTTTTTTATAAGCCGTGGGTACTAGTGTAAAATACACTTTATTAAGCCGAGGGTCTGTATTTTCCCCATTCTATCCAACATATCAAAGAACCGATCCATAGTATATTTTCCATCCTCTACAATCCCGATTAGGCATGCACTACCCACCAATAGATCGGTTCGCTTCGCAACTTTACTCGGGACAATGTCCCCAAATAGAATCTGCCAGAACACTATATTAGATTAGTGCCTGGTTTTCATCTTTTTGGGGTTTATAAGAAAAACATCATAGAAAAGAGTTTTCAAAATCTCTTACGTTTGATAAAACCAAAACCAAAAGCAAAAGGTTTCAACATCATATTAAAAAGCCTTATTTTTTCAGTGATAAGCAAAGAGAAGGAGAAACAAGTCTCCAAAATCCTCTATAATCAGTACTGCCGAAGCTTATGAAATTGGAAAACGGAGATTAGAAAAGATTGATCAACAAAAAGGTATCTAGTCGTCAGAATTATCGACAGATCATGAAACTATCAAACTATAC
Source organism: Lepidium didymum (assembly GCA_963920545.1). Classification (NCBI taxonomy): domain Eukaryota; kingdom Viridiplantae; phylum Streptophyta; class Magnoliopsida; order Brassicales; family Brassicaceae; genus Lepidium; species Lepidium didymum. The sequence continues at coordinate 14,304,385 of OY986996.1, forward strand.
TTTTAAAATGGTTGTAACACATCAAAAACACAAACAAGAAAAAGAAAAATTTGAACACGGTGAATCAACTTTGGTTTCATGACAAACAAAGACATCACAAACCAGTTTTCCAAATTTTGGTTTTTCGGTGATCGAAAGCAAGATAAAGATTTTCAAAACCAAAACCAAAACCAAAACCAAAACCAAGATCAAAATCAAAATAAAAAAGGAAAGGTTTTCAAAATCTTATTTTTTAGTTTCCAACGGTTTTCAAAATCTTAAAAGGTTTACATCTTAAAAATAAGAAAAGCAAAATCAAAAGATCATAAATCAAACATCAAGAAAACAAGAAAGACGGAGTCTTACCTCGAGGGGTTAACGCAGAGTCAAGCTTCCAAGTAGATTCAAACCAAAAATGAAAAGAGAAACACTAAAAGGGAAATTAAACACAGAAACAATTAGAAACCCTAAATATAACTGTGAAAGAGTACGAAGAAATCTAAAAAATTACCACGAAGAAGAAGAATTCCAATTGATCGAAGGTAGTTGATTCACGCCGAATCAAACATCCCCATCCAAGAAGAAATAAAACCCTAAAATTTGTACAACATAAAAACAAAGAACAACGAACAGCTATAAAATCTTAAATCAAATTCGCATCAATAGAAACTGAAAAACTTAATATTTCTTAGAAATTTTGGAAGAGATCTCCGTCTTACGAAACAAAGAATTGACGGAGATAAATTTTCGAAAAGACGAAGTACTGAATTTGGGAGAAATTTTTCTTTCGGTATGATTTTATATATCGTAAGCGTTTTCTGACGAATATATCTTCAATTACTGTATTTATATGGGCCTATAACTGGCCCAATATCAAAACGCTCAACGAAATTTGAATATATATAAGCCTACTAGAGAGTTAATGGGTCTATTCTTTATAAGCTATATTCTTTATAGGCTATAGTCGACGTGGACGGTAAAGATGCAAGAGTGATTACATCACATCATGACGTTAACAGAGATACGAGTTGATTGTACTTTCTACGAAAATCAAAACGTAAATCAAGGTGAATTACGTGACGATCGTCTCCTTCGTTCTCGCGCTCTCGCTCCTTTCTCATCCAATTTCTCTCCTCGTTTTCCTTTGTCTCTTCGGTGCTCAGATCGCGAGACGCTTGGAGTTTTGGTGTTATTGATAATCGTCGTCGTCTTTTTGACAAGTGTTGGATCTCTGTTAACATCGGCTTTGATGATTGGTTTTGGAATTGTTTGTTTACACGGCGCATTTAGGGTTTCGGAGGATCTTTTCTTGGATGAGCATGAACCTGGAAACACCGGATTATTATCATTCCTTAGCGGAGCCGCCACAAACGCCGCGGTTGCAGCCACCACAACTCCTGCTCCAGGTCGCGTCTGATTTCGAAGATAATGAGATAATTTGATACACACATGCGTGTAGCGTACCACAGAAGTTTATCGTGAATGTTTGTTAAAATTCATAATGAATGATTTGAAATTTCATTCAATATCATCATTATTTTATGGCAGTTTAGTTGTTTGAACGTTACACTCTATTATGTTGCTATATTCAGTAATATGTTTATCATATTTAGCCACACTCATTAATACTAATACTTTGAAAACAAACTTATATATTATGTGGGGTTAGTACTAATGCTTTCTTTCTAATTTGTTTGTTTGCAAATTTCAAGATGATAAAAATGTGGCACATTTGACACATGTAAGTAGTAATATATTAAAATAGTTTATGAAGGGAATTTTGGTTTAGAAGTTATGATGGGAAGATTTATACAAAAATGATAGTTCAAAGTAGATTTAATGGTATATGAAACTTTTTAGGAGAATCCAGATCGTTTACCACTTTTCTTTACCAAAACCTAAGGAGAAGAAGGTGGAGGAATAACACTTTCATCTTTCTCTCTAACATTTTCTGCTTCTGCTTCTTCTTCTCCAGGATCGGATTCTGATTCAACTAAAGGCAAATTACCAAACTCAGGCTTAATACTTTCACAAAAGATATGGCACACAACCCAATCAGTATCTACAATTGTTTTTGGGAGACTAATCTCATCCATAAACCAATTGTATTTTGGAGCTTCTTCTTCAGTCAACAAATTATCACTGTCGGATTCTGATTCGTTCTCAATGAAACTATATGAACGCTTTATACCAACTAATTCGCCATTGTTGTTTGGATCTAACACATTTGTTACTTCTCCTGTTGGTTTCCAGAGATTATAAGACTTTGTAGTGACTTGGTCTGCAAGTTTTATATTATAGAAGTACAAGTGATCTTCTCTTCCATAGCCTAAAAAGTATAACAAAAAACAAATATGAAAACAAAAACTGAGTAAATTAAAACTTAAGGTACGTTTTCAACAATGAATTTTATATAATTCATATATTAAAATTATATAAAAATCATCTGTTATTCAATTTTTAAAGTTCTTAAAATCTTAGTAGCTATTAAAAATATATTTAGTAATGTTATAAATTTATTTTAAAAATTACCATATTAAATAAAATAAATTTAGCTGAATTTTTCCAGTGGTTAGGATGATCTAGCTAATACCTATAGCAGTTAGGATTTGATTCCTTTTTTCTACCAATTTAATAGATTAAATAGGAATTTTAAGGGTTAGATTAAACTATAGATCGGGTCTTGCCGATCCAATTGTTTGACAAAAAAAAAACTAATTTAACTCGCCTTCAACGTCTACTTTTAGTAAATATCATGAAATTCGACCACAAAGATATTATATAAATCTGACGTAACGTACACAATTATTTATTCAAATTTTAACAATTCACCAAATTTTCAGAAGATTATAATAAACTTAATGCTTCTTTTTAGCTCAAAAGGATTATTATAAGTTGAAAGTTTTACGTTTTATTTTTGTAAACTTAATGCTTCTTTTGCTCAAAAGATTAATAGAAGTTGAATAATTTGACAAACAAAACAAAAAAAAGAGTTAAGAAAAACATCACCAGGTAAATCACGAGGATGTCTGGAGAAAATATCAAGACATTCTTCAGGTATTGTTCGAGCTTTCATAGGCAAATTCAAAGCTTTATGCTTCAAAAAATAATTAGCCAACTCAAAAGCTGAAGGACGAAACCTCATTCCAATTGGCAGCTCTTTGTGTCTTGGCATTGTTCTGACAAAACACAAAAACAAAAACTTATTAGTTCCTATGAAAGTTACTTACTTGTAATGACAGAGATTAATCTTGTAATGAAGAGTTTGGTTCGAGCTTCTATGACGATTACTTATCTATAAAAGTCCTTTTTTGTTAGAACTTATTCGATTATTGAACAAAACAAACTCTTGTCTTTTGGTCATTGACAAAAACCAACTCTAGTTATAGAAGATTACGATTCCTATCCCGAATTGGAAATGTAAGTTTGTTTCCTTCATTAAATATGATTATCTCTATGCAATGAAAGGACTATTTCACTAACTAATGTTAAAAATACTCAGCTGCTGAATACAACTGTGATCTAAGATTCTTTAGATCCTTGATACTTTCAGAGAAGAGCATGCTTTGTTGTACATAGATCTTGTCAAAACTAGATGCTTCTCGGTGCACAGTCATTGAAGCCACTGCACTCATGATCTCAACAAGACATACTTTATTCACAGCTACAACAATTTTTGCTAGAGAATCTCATTTAACATACATCCAAAGACAAGATATTCCAATATCAGAGTGCAAGAACAATTCAGTTTCATAAACAATATCAAGCAATATCCAATACTCATGCTTATTCAAGAAACTTGTAACAGAGCCAATACCAAATCTCTTCTAATTATAATTTTCTTACTCCTTATACGTTTCTCATCCTTATGATGAGAGATCACATTCAGTTTATCAAGAGAGATACTGTAAAATCCAGAATCTAAGTTCTAATAAAGAAACACTTTTCAAAGAATTGCAATTCATCATCCCTATACTCAAGATATTCTTAGAGGGCATGAAGCAAAAACTGAAATTCAGAAATCGTAAGAGAACTATGAAATTAAAATTGATGGTGTTACTTACCTTATCAAGACATGGATACCCCCACAATTGATCCATACAGTCTTTTACAAGTTTCTTGATTTCGGAATAGTTTCTGTCTCTTCGCGTTATTGGTCCATGATTGATTGAACCAGAAGGTCCGTCGAGCTTTACCCAAATCGCTTATTGATTCGGGAAAAACGTAGGCTTCTTTTCTCTCTTACTGAAACGACGAAACACAATCCAACGACAACGTGAAACGGAATCTTCGGAAAGACTCACATATGAATACACCGGTAGTGATAACAGCCAAGATTGAAGACTTTGTTGTCATTTGGTCTCTTCTCACTCTCTTTCTCCTTGTTTCTTAGCACCAATCTTTCCTTTCTTTGTTAGCTTCAGACACATTAATCCTCGCCTAATTTGCTTGGATAACATCGGAGAAACGTTGAGGACAGTACACGATTGCCACACGAACACCTAAGATTTCTTCTTTGTCATCTTCAAACTTTTACGATATTAATTGCTTAAGATTGTTGGAACCTTCGATGAAGATGACTATAGAACCTGCAAAAGATCAACGAAAGAAACAGAACAAAACAGAGCCGAAACTTAAGTTTCTGTGCTTAAGCAATTAAGCCCTCTATCTCGTACAAGATTTCAAGAGGAGAATGCATAGAACATTAACTCTGTTACTTAATCATTGTGTACTCAATGGTTAAGCCAATTATCTCAAGAACAATGAAGGAACCGAAAGAAAGAGAAGAAGCAAGATAGAGAAAGACCAAGCTTTATCTCTTTGAAGACGAAGGAAGAAGAATCAAGATGAATTCTCGTTCAGATTCTCGTTTACCAACTCTTATTCTCTATCTCGTGTTCTCCCTGCTTTCGAATTCTCTTCAATCCATGTGTTTTCTAGGATGTTTTTCATTTTACGAATCAGAGAGATTCTCAGTCGGTTGTAACAAAATTATAGGCCTTAAATTAAACAAATGAGTCTATTAAAAGCCCATGAATTTTCGTAATCAACCCAACATCATCCAAATCAACGTCCCATTTTAACACATTACCATCTTTGGATTTCCTCATCAGGGTCTTTCCTAGTTTTTCAGTTTCCTTCTGAGGTCCATAAAGGAGGAACTCAGACAGACTCAGATCTGTCACTCTACTTTCAGTAACAAGACCCTGACCACAATAACACAAACACCAGATCCATCAGTCAAGATCCAGAGAAATAAATCCAAAATCTTATCTAAGAAGAGGTGAAATAGACTCACATTTTCTTCAGAGTAGATGAAGTCATCGTGGAAAATGACAGGACAATCATCTTTTGTCACCTACAAAAGAAAAACCACAAAGCTCGTCGTCCATAAGAAATTGAACAAAACAAACTCTTTGTCTTTTGTAACCAAACGGAAAAAGAGGACAACTATGGACAATTAGGTTGACGTTAATTACAAGAATCTCAGTAAATTAATAACCAACGGAAAAAGAGGAGACGAGAAGGTGGAATAAAAATCATAAATCCACGCGTAAACGAGTAGCCACGTAAATGCAAAAGAGAGTTTGGAATGGGTAAGTGTAAGTAAGTGTTGGGGAGTTGATATCTAAGGAGGGTTTGTTTCTTCAGTCTTACCAAACTCACGAGGCTTCAACTCCTTTATTGTTTTATGGGGTCGGTGTTTTGGTTTTATTTCTATTTATAAATATATGATTTTCTTTTACGAAGCTACCTTCCCGAGTAAATGATTTTGGGTGAGTTAAAAATTTTGGTATAAGAGGATAATTATTTTTCTTTTTTTTTATGATTTAGTTTAAAATAAAAGAAAAATATATATTTTAAAACCATTAAAACATTCAATTATTTAAATAATTTAAATTTGATAAATTTAACATATCCATCACTCAAATACCACAACTAATTTATTCAAAATAATTATTTCTGCTCACCAAACTCTATACTAAATGCCTAATTGGTAACAGCCTACTTGGCTGAATTCTTTTATTTCTCAATTCTTTTTTATTTGTTACCAGTTAGCATGGTGGAATTTAAGTGGAATTAATTTAAGTAATTTTTGTTTTTTTTTTCTGTTTCTTTCTTATCCTTTTTCTTACTTTTGCATGACTTTATTTATTACACTACCATATGGAATTTTTTTTTATTGTGAATTGTTATTATTTACTTTTATTATTAAATATTCGAATGTGTCATGACTTATGGTTAATTTTTATTACGATTTTTTTCATTAGATTTTTTTTACTCTAACACTTTAGAATCACTAGTTTGTTTGTTTTTTTCCTTTTTTGGTCTTTTCTTATTTCTTATTTTTGTTAACCAATTTTCTATTTCCTAAACTTTTAATTTCTTTTCCAAATTTTTAGTCTCTGCTTTTACTTATGTATGATTGTTCTTTTTTATGAATTTTTTCATGTTTTATTATGCTGCTATGTATAGAATACTACTATTTTCAAAATAATATTTAATAAAAATTTACTTAATTAAAATAAATTCATATAGAAATAATAATTATTAGATATATAATTGTATTAAGTATTTTAGATATATATGTTAGTTGTGTGGAATGTGCCTAATTATTTACCTTTTCACATGTAAAGTAATGATTCATTCGATTAGTTTTTTATATTTTTTAAATAAGAAATATTTTAAATAAAATATATAATTAACTATGAATAATATGTTCACCAAAAAAAATATGACTAATATTGTACATGTGTTGTTATATTTCACTTATTTTAGTTTGGATTCGGTTTAGCTTGAGTTCCATTTTCTTTTCTTTGGTATATGAATCTAGCATCAAAAGTTTAACCCACTACTGCAAATAGGTTTTAAATGGAGTTTTAGGGTAAACTTTGGCTATTAATTGGATTTTTTTGATTTGATTATTAAAAAAATTATGCAAGATTCCACATTCAGCAAATTTCAGCTATTACCATTTGATTTTAAGAAATTTCGCAAGATTCAGCATTAAAAATAAATAAAAATTCTGCCAGATTCTGCATTCAGTACAATTCCGCAGTTACCATTTATACCCTAAAACTGATTGTACCTGCAAAAACAATAAAAGATAATTAAATGATTTAATTGTATGTCGAATATATGTCTAATGCCAGAAACATTAGATAACCACATAAAATACTAATTTATAAACAAAAATACTTGTTAAATTTTCAAAATAGTCATGTATTACCATAAATATTAATGAGGCTTACCAACAAACCTAATTTATTTAGCTTTCAATCTAAGTATATGCACACCAAAATATCTTCTCACCAAGAACACACATGTGAATATTAAGATATATAAATGTGTGCTTATATAATAAACAGAAAATAAGACATGTCCAGAATTCAAACATGCAACATCCATTTGTTACCACATCAACAAATCACATAACATACGATAACAAAAATATATAATACTCACACTCTAGCTGTCATTGTAAAAGACATGAATACGAAGGATAAAAATAATAGAAAATTGTAGAAAAAAAATAGAGAAAAACTAGAATAGAAGAATTTGATCTCTAGATCAAAACTTTGGAGTGAACCTGATCCCATGGGTAGAAAATATTAAGAGAGATCGTTGATGTAGTCTTAGTAGTAGTAGAAGGTTCAGTCATTGTTGATTAGTCAATCAATGACAAGAATGAAAAAAAAATCATGGGTAGAACCGTAGAAGAGAAGAGGCGTGAGAGAGAAAAAAAATTTAGGGTTTTTCATGCTCTGATATCATGTAAAGATTTGGGAAAGAGTTTCTCTATTTTATTCATATGACGGTCACAACCTTATATACATATATATATATATACATTGATTTTAACCTAATAATATACTTAAACTATACATTTATATCATATGGCCTATATAAATTTATATCATATGGTCCAATATGACCCAATACCTCTTTTACATTTTAATTCTAAGAATAATATCACATTTTCTTTATAAATTGCATAAATAAGCATTAACTATAGATAGTTATATGCCCATATTTAAATAAACAAAAATTAGGTGATAAGTCGCTGTCCTTGAAGTGAATTAAGTAGCAAACTGCTCTGCTTTTTGCGTGTCCTAGAAGTCACAAAACACAGCTCCTATTTTCAGTATTATGATGCCAAAAACAAAAGTTACATATAAATAATTAACTCTGATTATGCATTGGAATCTTTCTCCACTAACGCCATCTACATTTATTTCAAAATAAGTGGAAAAAACTAAAGCATTTTCAATATATGGAGCAATTTTGGTTGTTTTTTAGAACTCAAAAATAAAAGTCTTACAAAAACAGAGGTAGTGAAAGAGCAGTAAAGAGAAGAAGGTTGAGAATAAGAGGTTGAAGAAAGAAGGATTTTGAAGGAGAGAACGAGAGATGGTAACAAACAGAGGTTTTGGTCAGATTACGGATGAAGCTGATGATCCCGGATTCTTCAAGATTCTTCGACGGGAAGATTTATCTTCTGAAATCATGGTGATTCTCTTGATTTTTCTATATTCTATTACTGGGTGTGAAATCTAAAGCCTAGATTTCTTGCTTGAATAAAGAGTATAGAACCGAAATCGAACTTAGAAAGAAATAAAGAACACGAGAGGATTTAACGAGTTCGGGTTCAAGTGTTGAACCCTACGTCTCGCCGAAGCTTAGCTCCGGAATTCACTATCACCATTGACATCTTTGCTCAGAACTTGAGCTCAATACAAGATAATCTTACACCTCTCTATCTCTTCTTGTCTCTGGTTTTACTCTTTCTCTCTTGGGACTCTTATGATTCTTCTTCACTCACCAACTAACCTTAACACTTATCCTCTATGCTTACATACCGCTTAGAAGATAAGCTTACAACAGAATGAACAAACCTAACTACCCATAACAAACCCTTAGAGACGAGAAGGTGAAGACTCTTCAGCTGATTCACTCTGCAACTCCTCTCTTAGCAGTGATGAATCGATGACCAGTCAAATGGTGATGGGCCCTTGCATCTAAACCGGATTCAATCCCTAATCCTCAATGCCTGAAATAACCGGACTCAATTATTGAATCCCTTTTGAACCAAGTCTCTAAACCGAGAGACTCAGCAAGCTTGGAAAGACTCTGGTCGACATAGAGGCCTCTCATACTTAGAATATTCTGACACTTGATCTTGACTATAACCTTCAGTGGGTTTTTTGTTAGCTTTTTGTTAGAAAGATTGAATCTGTTTGGTTCTTCAAATGTTATAATGGGTCTCTAAAGTAAAATTTACTGTTGTTCTCTTCAGTATTATATGTGTTTGTCATCTCATGAGCTTAGATTTGTTTGTACTTGGTGAGGTTTTGCCCTGTTTTGGTTTTTCCTTTTCTGATTTTCTGTTGGGTTTGTGTGTGGAATGATGAGCGAAATCAATTAAGGTCAAAAGGTTGAAATTTTTTCCCTCAGAGAGCTTGGTAGATGCACAAATTTAAATGATATTCACTGAAATTGCAGAATGCAACTCTTTCTTTTGTTTCATATTGTTTGTCCAAAGAGAGGGATTCCCCTAAACTTCATCAAAAGTATCTCGAACAAGGAGTTTGTGGCTAAGATGATGTTAAAACTGCCATGGGGAAGCTCATGGCCAATCAAAATCTCCAGAAACTTAAGCTTCTACTACATGGAGAAAAGTGGATGGGATCAGTTTTTGAGCGACAATAGTTTGGGTAATAACGAGTTTCTTACCTTTACGCACAAAGGAAAGATGTGCTTTTCTGTAAACATCTACCAAGTAGATGGTACGGAGCTACTTAGACCACTCAGATCTGAAACTACAGCTTCTTTCTGTAAGTTTTCATCTATGTGATTACGTTTTCAATGCTTATGGAGTAGAAGAAGATGTCATTACTTTTGTGGTTTGGTTGAAACGAATCAGGTCGGAACAAGAGAGAACAGGGTAAGAGAATCTATAAAGATGTGAAGAAGGAAGAGACAGAGTCTTGGTCTGATTCGAGCTATTCTGACTCGAAAACAGCTGAATCTACAGTTAGAAGACAAAGGCTTAGCCTGGGGAACAAGAAAAATGAGGACACTATACAATCAAAGAAGAAGAAGAAGAATGTTCCTACTGATTCCGAAGCCGAAACCTTGTCTCTCGTTCCAGAATTTACCATCACTATAAAGAAAGCATATCTCATATGCTTGGTAAGAGAGAATCAAGAGAATACCATTAAGAGTGTCAAACTGGTTTATATAAATGTGAAGTAGAGTCTAATAAAAATTATGTGATTCAGGGTATCCCCAAGAGTTTTGAGGTGATGCATATGCCCCAAAAAACGACAATGTTCAAGATTCATGATCCTGAAGGAAACAAAACATGGGAGGTTACGTATAAGATCATTCGTAGACAGTCGAGATTATCTGCTGGTTGGATTCGTTTGGCCAAAGAATTAGGTTTAGTGGTCGGAGATGTTTGCACGCTCAAGCTCATCAAACCGACCGAGATGGTTCTCAAAGTCACCAAATAAACTTGATGATATTGATGGTGATGAATCTTAGGTTTTAGTAATCTCAGTTTGATCAATCTCTGAAACTCTTTAGTTAATGTGTCGGAAACCAAACTTCATCAGTCTCTGAGACTTGTGTGTTACTTTTAAGTTCACGCACCGGGTTTTTTCTGGTTTAAAATTACAATTTCTCTTAACCAAAGGTTTAAAGTTCCGGTTTAATTCGGTTTTCACTTCATCCTAACCCAATTTCACAACTCGATTTCATCCGATCAAACACCACGTCAATTTCCAAACACTGAAGCGATGATGGAAGCTTCTCCTGCCAGAGGCAATCTGAGAGCGGTGGCTCTTATCGCCGGCGATAACAATATCCGAGGCTGTCTTCAGTTCATACAAGATAATTCCGGTGTTCTGTCTTTATGGGCGTCAATTTTCTAATGCGAAGGCATAATCTTACTTACTGGGTTTTGGTCTGTCGTCTTTTATGTGTTTACAGGGACTACTCATGTTACCGGAAAGATTTCAGGACTGTCTCCTGGCTTCCATGGATTCCATATACACTCTTTTGGCGATACCACAAATGGATGCAACTCTACTGGTTGGCTTTTTATTTGTTGAGATTAAAATTCGATGCTTTTGTTGTTGGTTTAATTGTATTCAGTTCTGATTTTTCTGAGTTTGATTTACTTTGTGATGAATTCGTTTTTTTTGGTTGCTTCTTCTACTTACAAGTCTTCAACTGTCTCTCTTAAAGAATAGACATATGGATCAGATTTAGTGTTGATTGGCTCTTAGTGTGGCCAAAGATTTGGGTCAGGGACCAGGAACCATTTAGATAGCTGATAAAAGAACCAGAAACCAATCTTAAAGGCAGCTTATTAAATCTCAGCTATGAATAATTAGTTTTTACTGGATTTTTCACCTTTGTAAGATTTAGCTAAATTCTCATGCAAATGGTAACTTTCAGGACCTCACTTCAATCCGTTGAATCGAGTTCATGGGCCACCAAATGAGGAAGAGCGGCATGCAGGTGATTTGGGTAATATTCTTGCAGGATCAGACGGTATAATCTTTGTTCCCTTATCTTCATGTATATATATTAGTGCCCTTTGGAGAATGATGGTAGAATTTGTCGATGAGGCTTGTTTTCAGGTGTTGCTGAAATTTCAATCAAAGACAAACAGGTATAGATAGATCTTGTTCTTTCTTTTCTCCCTTCTTCAACCAGTTAATGTTTGACAAAACAAACATTACATTTTTCCGGTTGGTTTCACAAGTCATAAGCTTCTAAAATTGCTATATATAGACCTCGATTGGTAAGGTTTTTTGTTGAGAATAATGTTCTTGTAGGAGCCACATAAGCATTACTCTCAACAAAACACCTTACCAATCAGGGGTATAGTTCTGTTTAGATTTCCCCATCTACCTCAAGTTCTCTTTAATTTCACAGATACCACTTAGTGGGCAGTATTCCATACTTGGGAGGGCCGTCGTCGTGCATGCTGAACCTGATGACCTTGGGAAAGGTAGAAACATTTAGTCTTCGGATATCCATATGCCCAGTGTTAATATATTCAAAGTGAGTCTTAAAAGTTAAGGATCAAATCTCAGAAACAATTAATGTGTGTAGTTTCATTTAGTTGCCATCAAGTACCCAGCAAATTCGTACGTAAGTGATGAGCTCTAACGATGTTAAAGAACCATGATCCCTTTGTGATGGTTGCTATGCAGGAGGACACAAGCTTAGCAAATCAACAGGAAATGCAGGCGCGAGAGTTGGATGTGGTATTATAATAAAGGCTAACATATCAAAAAACAGAAGTTCCATTCCGTCATTTTTTCCATTGTTTCCACTTTCCAGTGTGTGAAGTAACTCACTATAGGTCTTGGTCTTGAACCAGGTATCATCGGACTTCAATCATCCGCGGATGCTAAACTATAAATGTTGAGATCAATAGACTATGAAGACCAGAGCCACACTAAGTTTTTCATCTGCAGTTGTACTGTACTCTATAGCAAGAATTGAAATTGTACATTAAAATACCATTTAAGACATGAGTCTTAATGTAAACAAGTACGTGAGCTCAAAGTTTTCTTTAAAAACGAATCCATCATAGTTTCAAACAAGACTCAAACTACTGAAGGTGACAAGATCTAGAAACAAGAAAACGATTGAATACCTACTGGTAAAGAAGTAGCCGGGATTTTTGTTTCTGAGATTGTAAGCCTCCGGTACATAATCGTATTGGATACATGGTTCAACCCAGTTATCTTCCCAGGTTTCAGGAGAGCATCCCAACTCTTCACCACGTCACATACTACAATGGTCCACGTTGAACCTATCCTCTCAGCCATGTGTTTCTGTAGGACGAGTTGTCGCGAAGAGAAGCATCGTGGGGCTTGTATTCCATGACATATGCATGAGGCAACTTCAAATGGCGCTTGATTGAGTCCCTCAAACCCATCACTGCCTGTTCACAGAAAACATTGCACTGTGTAAGTACAAACTAGGAGGGAGAGAGTTCTTATTGGGAATAGTTTTCTTACCTGATGATCAGATGCATTGCGATTCCACACACTAATGATGTCCTCATTGAAGCGGACACTCAGTACTGCCCCACATATGTTATCAGCATCATCAAGCTGGTCACCTACCAATGCAAGAAGCTGAAGAAACAAATAAATAGAAAGAGTATAAAAACATGATTCCCATATACAAAAAGTTCAACTCATAGTAATAAAGATGGACATTAAAGAACATTACAAAGAGGTCCCTGTTGAATGAAGTAAAAGGATGTCAATACTCGATAGAAGAGCTGCAAGAAAATAAACTCACCAGATCCTCCCAGAAGCGGGCAGATACAACTTTTGAGAAACGTATGATCCACTTTCCTCCATTGCAGTTGGCACCATCCTGAAAGAGATGGAATTTAGATAGTTATAGTTGGGTTTTGTACGCTCAATCAATGATCCATTTACGAAAAGATACAACGACAATGAGAAGATCTATATATGGAAATATCAACCTCCCACAAGGGTCGAATTCCATCCTTGAAGAAATGAAGATCTGTAGGACTAGGCAAGAGAGAAGAACGAGCAAGGTGGCAGTAGCAGGCCCAAAACCCTTCAACCTATTCCACCAAAGCCGGATCTCAGAAATGAACAAAGTAAGATTGCAAACAGCTTCAAGAATGAAGCCCCTTTAGTAGTTTTAAGCTCACCGTGCTAAATTCCACAATCTTCTTTATGTTATCCTCATAAGATGTCTGGCTCCGGACCCCTGGTGTGCGACGAGTGTACCAAATTGCAAACTTGTACTGCACAATTCCAGAAATCACAAATCATAGAGCCACTATTTGATCTTAACAATGGTAGCATGATATCAATTTCTCTAAATTATCTCTCACTTTTGTGACCTTTGAGAATTAATCGCTAAAGATGGGATAATTAGAGCACAATTCTATAACTTTTGAGCTCACAAACCTTTAAACGAAGTCTCAAAACCCAAGTTTACAACAAAACTTCCAAAAACATAGATTTCGCATCCGAATCTTCCACTACCCCGACTATAAGCCGTCACATAACAATTCCAATATTCAACGTAATGGGGAAGCCTAAGAGCTAAGATCAGATTAAAATTGAAAACGCAATCAATATACAGAATAGAGGACAAACCCGCAGAGGGTGCAGACCATCCTTGAGCTCACGAGAACGGCGTTCTTCGGAAACAGAGTCGGTAACGTACTGAGACTTAATGCTGTCCATGTTTCCCGATTCCTTTCCATCCCGGATCTCCTCGTCCCTCCTATCCACAACCTCCATTTCTTTTTCCCAATTTGAGCTTCAGGCGTTCGGCTTCAAAGCCCTAGCTATGTAATCAGAAATAACAAAGAGGAGGAGAGAAGAACTCTTTGACTACTACTATTCGGTCAATAATTATACACTTAAGGGTCGAATTCTGGAGAAAATGGCCTATGGGCCCTAGTGGATCTAAACAATGGGCTTTAAAGACATTTGTTATTGGTCAAATCCTACCGGCCTCTTTATTTTTTGAATTAAAATAAAGTAAAATAATATTCATTAATTAAGTCATTCCATTAAACTATTTTTTGATATCTCTATTGATTTTTTGAAAGTATGATTCTAAATAATCATGTAGCCTTACATGATATTGTTTGGAATTTGGGGAAGTTTGAATTCTAATTTGGGACTTTGTCAATTTTAGTTTAGAGACATTTGGACAGGTAAAGGAGTTGGTGGGTACATAAACTAAATCAACCGCAACCAAAAGATAAAAATTCTTATTACACATGCACCTATCGCGGCAAGATAAGTGGTCTAATGGACAGCGAACTAAAACGAATGTAACGACATGCATTGCAATTTGTCCACAAAAAAATTGATTTTTCGCGTCCTCCATTTGTATGTATGTTTCTGCAAACACAAGTGACTTCAATAACTTTGTGATAATTTTTGCCATGGATCTGAAGCTATCCCCAAATTTCTTTTAAAGCTTTGTTCTTCATGCCCTCGTGCTCAATCAAAAGGCTTCACCTTTGCTTTGAACATTTGGCTTTGATTCGTGCTTTTGTTCCCCAATACTGTTCCGAGTTTCAACTCTAATCTCTTTAAAAGTTTCTTGTGGATTCTCTTAGCGAATTTCCGAAATTTTATATCTATCTTGCTCTTTTGCCGTAGATTTTGGTTTCTGAAATTGATGAATTTCTTGGTCTCCATAATCCTCTTCTCTACGATAGCTGGATTATGCTTGCCTTCTGGGTTTTCCGTTGACGTTTGTGATAACGAATTCGAGGTGTTCCGATTTGGGATTCAGCGAAAATGTCCCAGCTCCCTCTATCCGAGCCCTCCTCCTATCGAGGTATGTCTCGTCTCAGTTTTGCTGGATTTTGTATGCTTTGTGTTAGATACGTCTGATGTGAAAATACCTCTCTTAACTCAAGACTGTAATATATTTAAATGCATGTCTTTATTCATGTGAAACTACTAACAGGGTCTCATCATGTCTTCTGCACGGTGTTGAATTGCAGAAAAGAAGTTATTGCAAAATTAATATGTTTGTGTGTGCTTCTCTATAAGGTGTGGACATTGAACTGTGCTTATTATTGTAACTCAAGAAGTATCTAAATTTGTGTTTATGCTAATGCAGGTGGATGGAGAGTTGCTCGACAGACTCATGGATGCAAACCATGGAAATGCATATACATCCATACTATTTTATGACTCACGGTGCCCATTTTCACGTGCAGTACGCCCGAAATTTGATGTTTTGACTTCAATGTTTCCTCATATAAAGCACCTGATTGTTGAGCAATCTCAGGCTTTACCATCGTAAGAACTTACTCCGGATATTGAATATGAATATAATTTCATTTACATCATATCTAATACAACTCTTGTAGCCTTATGAATTTGTTTCATGAGTAGCAACTTATCCATTAAAAGGCTAATTGTTTTCATCTTCTTTTTGGCCTCTCCCTACAGTGTGTTCCAGGTATGGTATCCATAGCTTGCCTTCAGTTCTAATGATGAATCAAACATTGAAGATGCGATACCATGGTCAAAAGGATCTTGCATCCCTGATTCAGTTTTACAAAGTTACAACAGGTGAGAGCGTCCTTCATAAATATTCCAGACTACGTGTCTGTTTGTGCTTGCTGCTGTATCTGAATACATTAGCACACAATTTGTTAAGGCCCTTGAAGAAACATGTCCAGTCAGTTCAAATTGTATAACAAGTTCTACTTGGTGTATCTCTGTGGCTTTCGAGGTCTTAAACCTATGCAGTACCAGTATGTGAATGAAGTTGAATCAACAAGTTTGGACACCAATGATAATCTGATCACATGGCTACACAATGGGTCATCTGTCCAAGATATAGCAGTAAAAGAGCCAAATTTGGTACTTTCACTAATGTTTCTGTCTTTGAAACTGGCAATTTTGACCTTCCCCATCATGGGATCGTTCTTGAAAACGTTATGGGCATTGTATGTTCAACATCTGAGTTTGGGAATACTCGGTGAGACTAGCCAATTGTTTGGCCGTGCCCTGCCACATGGTCGATGTGAGGATGCTGTGGATGAAACTGAGACTCACCAAAACAAGGAACTTCCAAGAAAGAGCAAAGAAAGCACTTTCACTGTCTCGTTAGGAAAATCTTCATCAGAATCAGCCTAAAAGGGTGATTCTGAAAATCTTTTATTGTATATGAGTTTAGTTTAGATTACTTTACTTATTGTGAGAGTTATTTGACTGACATGTTTCTATAACCTTGGAGTTTCGTATCTGTAAATCCTGTTTTGCTTCTTTTGTGAATATGTTTCTTCCTTTCGAATATCCTTGTTCTGGGTCCACTTTAATTTGGTTAGGCTTGGACATAATTCCCGAACCGAGCTAAAATTCGCAAACCTGAACTGATATTTCCGAAACCAAATCAAAAGCGATGTATAAAATTATTCTAATGGAATAAGATCTTCAATACCAAATTAATTTTTTTCCAACCGAATTGAACCCGAATTATATAGAATTGAATAAAATTAATCGATATTTATAAAAATAACTAATATTTTAATTAAAAATATAGAAATATGCCTTAAATATATGAAAATACACCATTTTTATCGAAATTTTTTATCATCTAACTGTATTATTAAAATTTAATGGGCTTGAAAGTTATTAGTTACAACAAAACAAGAATTATGACCTTAATAGAGAGGGTCAAATAGACCCAATTACGGAACTTTCGAGAAATGCCACGCGTTTATTTTCTCCTCAGCCACCTGACTCCACGTGTTTGTGGGTGGAGAGCTCCGGCTTGCGTCTGGCATCCACGTGTCGCCACTTCCTACTTGCTGACATGCAAAACTCCAGTCTCGATCAAGTCGTCGGAAACTGTCAATATTCTTCCGCAAGAATACTCGTCTTCAAACTTAAAACTAGTTGATCTCCTCCGTAAATTCCACCCAAATGGTTGAATCACGAATCAAACCAGCGTTGAAGTCCACCTACGAAAACCAACCAAAGCCACTCCGACAAAGCAAAGAGTTACTCCTTATAGTTGGAAAACTCCATATTTAAAAATCAGCAATAATCTGCGATAGAAAATTGAAAAATCTGATATTAAACATCAAAAAGACAGCTGATAAGATGTCGGATCGGAACTGACTTGAGATCTATGTCTAAGACCAAACTGAAACAAACAAAAATTTAAAAACAAAATCAACAAAAATTGAAAAAGGAAATGGAAGAGGAAACTCTGAAATGTTACCGACTAAACCAAAAGATAACCCTCAACCGACGAATTCAAACAACATTCGCTCTCTCTGAAAATGATTATTAGAGAAGAGAGAGTGTGTGACCAAAAACTACGGAAAGAAAAAATAATTCTCTCAGGAAAAAGAAAATCGTAATAAGTATATTTTTAGCTAAACTTAATTAATTATTTTATTTATTTATTTATTTATTATTAACTTTTGGATCAAATAATTATGTTATTTCTATTTACATATTATTATTAAATATTTAATAAAAATATATTTGATCATAAATATAATTTATTTTAGAAAAAAATTTAAAATTGAATTTGAATCCAAAAATGAACCAAATCAAACCGAATATATATTATTTACCACTCAATTATTTTTTTTGAATTGCAAATTTTTAGAACCCAAACTTTCCAAATCAAACTTAACCATTTAACCAAATGACAATACTAACATTTTGTTACAGTTTGTCTATATTACAAATGGTTTGGTTTAATTGGTGTCAGAGATGGACACATTTGTGTTTTGTATGTGAAAGAAACTTGTCAGAGTTGTGGATTACTCTGGTTCACATATTGAAATTTGTGTATCCCTTTCGCTTTTGCGTGCAAATGTGACAGTTGAATCTCTTATTTAGATATTTTCAACTAAGGAATCTTTAGCTGAGGAGCTTACACCAATTTGATTTTCTCGACTATTAGAGTTTAAGACGTTTTAAGCTAAGATTAATTTCAGATGTAAAATGACTTAATCAAGCATGAAATCAGAGAAAAGTATTTACTTCTTTTTTTTCTTGTCAAAAAGTATTTACTTTCTTTATTACTCTTGTTTTATATCTTTATCAAGAACTAGATATCCATAACT
Organism: Lepidium didymum; assembly: GCA_963920545.1. Classification (NCBI taxonomy): domain Eukaryota; kingdom Viridiplantae; phylum Streptophyta; class Magnoliopsida; order Brassicales; family Brassicaceae; genus Lepidium; species Lepidium didymum. The sequence continues at coordinate 14,323,007 of OY986996.1, forward strand.
CTATTTAAAAATATGGTTTCTGATAGGATAATATAGTGAAAATATAAAAAGAAAAGTGAATGACGTGGTCTGTTTACATTTGTCAAATGAGCTTTAGTTGATATTTCCTTGAATGACACGAGTAATTGAGAGCAAGCAATCCCCACACTACTATCTTTTATATTTTTTCTCCTTTGAAAATGACTTTCAACTTGTGACTTGTATAACACATCTTCTTCTCCTTTTTAGTCCTTTCGTTTTTGTCGGTTAATTACTGAAATTTGGTAATTTACGTATAGGTACGAAACAAACCAAAAACAATATGAAAAACCTTCATGTACCAATAATTTTTGTATTATTATATAAGAAATTTAAAAAGCCGCCTAGGTGTGGCGTCTTAATCTATAAACTAGGAAATTCAAGACTTGTTCATAACTATCATCTAACGAAATCATGGTTAAATATAAGGAGAAACCAAGTATTGTCCAAAATGAGTTAGCGTGTCAACCAATGGTTATAAAGAAATCAACAAAGAAAGAAGAGATGTCAAAGAAGACAATCAATACTTCTTAAAGTGGGTCCTAAAATGGCAACATCTTCTTTTGTCACTTCATGTCTTATAGATAAGCTCTAACTTATTTACCTCACCGCCCTAACCTATGTTAAATTACTAATCGCCAACCAAATAATCACTAATCAAACCCCTTTAACCCCTAAAAGAACTCACTAATAAACACTTTATGATTTTGTCTATAGATAAGTTTCTAAGAGTGATTACACCTTTAATTTGGTCAAACAACAGTGATTAGGCTAAGTACGTCAATCTCGACCGTAAATTAACCATTTAAGTGTCTGTCTTTTGGTCTCTTCTTCCTCTTTGATCTATTTAAGGAACTAGAAACCACTTCATAACCATTAGGGAGAGTGACGTGTCTCTCCTCAAAATTACTAAACCTGATTCGCTCCAATTATCGAAAATATCAACTCTCACCCCAAAAAGAAGAAGAAAAACTTTCTCTCTGTTTTTTCGAGAACCCTAATCGGATGAGATGGATCTAGAGGAGTGGGAAATACTACCCAAAAACAACTACACGGGTCTAGATCTTGATCTCGATCTCGGTCATGAAGAGGATCATGAAGCGACTAAGATGATCAGAAAGACAGGGAAAAGCTTCGACATGGATTACATCATCTGCTCAAGACAAGATTCTGTCGGAAAACCAGAGCTTCTTGATAAGAAATCGAGTGTGGTCCCCACACAACTCCTCCAAATTCCCATAACCTGGGAACCCGTATCTCCCGTGGGCGACGCAGATCACAACAAGTACTTGGATCCGGATGTCTCGGACCCAGACCCGATGGAGTCTCTTCCATCTCCCAGAATAACCTTCGTCAGCAGAACGAAGGAAACCGAATTTGCCGACATGAAATTAGACTTACCAGCGAGACTCACAACTCCTCTACCTCCAAACGATGATAAATACTCTGAATCGGAAGGAGGGTTAGGAGGAGAGTACTTTGATGAAATCATGGGATCCGAGGTTGAAAAAGGTAATGACTTGAGGAACAAGAAAGATTGGGAAGAAGATGAGAACAAAAGAATGAATCTATGGCAGAAAAGTGTAAATGGAATTGGAGCAATATGTTCATTTGGTGTTGCAGCTGCTGCAGCCACCATCTGTGTCTTCTTCCTTGGACACAACACTAGCATCCAAGGTTGTCGGAACAAGAACCAGATCCTCAGGTTCCAGATTTACTCTGATGATAATAAGGTAATTTTTATATCTAAATTCATGATTCTATTCCTAATCATATACTATAGTTAAGAAAAATTATTAATTAAGATTGCGTGTTTAGTGTTTATAATTCAAAGATTTAGGTGATTTGATGATTAATTACAAATTTAGGTAATTTGGTAGATTGGGTCTTTGGTCCGACGAAAGTGATAAGGATGCGGTTGGCGGTGTGGTGTATTACGTATCTAAGTAAACAATCAATTATTGTAGAGAAGATATTTATTTTGTCTTTGTACGTTTTGTGTTTATCTTCTTCTTTTTTGCGTCTTATTAACAAAAACACGTTTGGAATAACGTCACTATTCCTTAGTTACATTTCCTTACAAGTTATGTGAATGTTGACCCTAGAGATGTTTCATTTGGGATCTTGAGTCAATACTTTCATTTTAATTGTATATATTGTTTCATTTGCAGAGAATGAACGAAGTAGTGAAGCAAGCAACAAAGCTGAATGAAGCAATATGTGTGATGAAAGGTCTTCCGGTGGCAAGAGCTCAAATATCTTTTGGAGGATACTACGATGGACTTTAAACCCTTTTATCATAGCCATCTCTTTCGTTCATAGTAGCTCAAGAATCACTACATTCAGATCCATTATTGTCTACTCCTTAAATAACATCCAAATCTATAGCCTTATATTCTTGAATTTAGGAAGTGCAATAAATAAAGTTTGTAAATTTTAGTATATTATTTGTCCCAATACATACTAAATCAAATTATAGTGAACAATTATTTACTTGAGGTGATTATGAAATACAATAAATAAAATAAATTATCGAATACTATAAAGAACAAAATACATAGTAGTTTTTTAGCTAAACTGGATCTATATGTACCTACACTTTCCAAATTCCCAATTAAAATGCGGACTTGTATCGCAAAAGATTAAATTCTTATAAAAGAATATTGATAAACTATAAATTAGTTCTGTACTTGATTTTTGGAGTTGAGAAACAAAGAATTCTTTTTAGGGTGATATATATTTGTTGGGAAAAAATATCAATCAAATATCAAACTTATCAAAAATATCAAATCAAATACCCAACTATCATAATTCCACATTAAACTGTTTATTTTTAATTAACTTGTATTAGAATCACCAATTTTGCATTGATCGAACCACACCCTGACGATAAGTCATAAATAATTAACCTCGTTTAAGATTATTCAATGTTTTAATTAATCGAAAACATTACCAAAATTAAACAGGATTAATTATTTCTGCTAAATCAGTTCGATCAAAAAAGAATTTAAAATTTTATTAGAACTCAACTACAACTACAAGTATATTGTTTATCTAGAATTATGATAGTTTATATTTTTCAATACATTTTCCTCATATACATTATCTATTGTTATTGTGTTAAGTGTTGTCGCAGATAACTGCATACACACATATACGTACAAGATGAAGCCCAATATCCAAAGGCCCATAATGGAGATTACAGAAATCACAAAAGGAAAAAGAAAAAAGAAAACAAGTGAGATCCGATTAATCTGACCCGTCAGATCCTATCTACGACAAAGCTTCTTGTCTTTCACCACTTAACGTCAGTGGTCCATTTGGAACCTGTGAGTGAGTGAAGATAATGCAGACTCACCTTCTTCTGGGACCCATCCCAATCAAGAGCTGCCGTCGATTCTCATCCTCCATCTCCGGCAATCTCCTCCTTCCTCCCTCGCTAATCCTATCGGCAGAGACCTTTGCCACCACCGTTGGAGGCACCGGAACCGCTCGAAAACGACTGTTACTTCTGCAGCGTCTTCTAATACCGGCGGTCAGAACCACTATGGTGTTTTGGGAATCGCTCGCAACGCCACACAAGTTGACATCAAGAGAGCTTATCGCCTACTCGCTCGAAAGGTAAAGACTTTATTTAGGTCTCCTTTAGTTTTGTTGTTTCCGAGATAGCAATGATGGATCTTTTTGTTTCTCTAGTTTGTTCGATTGATTGTTGTGTTAGATATATGTGAATTAAGTGTCTCCGAGATTCGATCACGTTAAAGATGTGAAATTGCAATCAATGATGACACGACCAGTTTCTTATAGCCATGGAAGTTCCGTTATGGAACAGAGTTTCTCTGTTTAATTTTTTGCTCGGAAGACGTGAAATTCAGTAATGAAAGCAACATTTTTTCATTGGCTATGCCCAATTATGATTTGGAGAAATATAAAAAGAAAAAAACTAATGTTTTTTTTTTTGATAAAAGAAAAAAAAAATCTCTGTATCTGACCGAATTGGTTCCTTTATGGCTCCAGCTTCGTCAGCTTCCTCTCTCGCCGGCCGAGTCGCGATATTCACCGGCTCATCTCGTGGAATTGGCCGAGCCGTAGCCATACATCTAGCCGAGCTCGGCGCCAAGGTAGTCGTCAACTACGCCACCAGATCAACTGAAGCCGATCAGGTTGCCGCCGAAATTAACTCATCCGCCGGCTCCGGTCCGGAACCGATAGCCGTCGTGTTCCGCGCCGATGTCTCAGAGCCAAGCCTTTAACTCGCCGGTTCACATCCTGGTTAACTCGGCTGGGATAGTCGATCCCAATTACCCGATAATTGCCAACACTCCCATTGAGGATTTCGATCGCATCTTCACGTATTTGTGTGATACTCTTTCTCTGAAATTGCTACGCTTAGTTGTTTATTAAAAAAACTAATGTTTGTTGCATATAGTTGCCTTTGTTTATAACCATCACTCATCACAAGTTATCAGCTTGTGTCTGTGTTTTGGTGGAACCTGTTCTCTTTATTCTTACGTTATATTCGACTCTTATGTATTCTTACGATACCATACATATTCTATCTTCTTCTGCCAATCTTATTTTCCTCAGCTTTGTTTGGGTTATGTTTTTGATTGGTTTCTTGTGTTTCGATTGCAGTTTCATCCTGATGAAAATAGGGACTCCAAAGCAGGAGAGCTATTCAAGAGAATTCGTTGTTCCTACGAAGTGTGATTTTTTTTTTTTTGATAAAAAGTGTGATTTCGTTCTAAAGCTTCTTTTCCCTTTCTAGGACTCATATCTGAATACTTTACCTCAAGTTTACAGCCTATCTAACACTCAACGGATGGAACCTTATTCACTTTTACCTGTAATTTTTGTTTAAAAGGTACTATCTAATGAAGCTTCAAGGACTCAGTACGACCGAGCACTTAAACATCAAGAAAATTCCCGGTTCCAGAGAGTGAAAAGGCACAACTACACCCCTGAGTTTGAAGAGGCCATGAAGTATTATTATAGCTGGTCTGAGAAAAGACACAGTTCTAGACACGAGAGATTCTATGAATACTATTCTACATATCCAAACTCATATTTCTATAGTGAAACGGACAGTGAACCATAAGAAGAAGAAGAAGAAACTGCATAGAGACTCTTTTCTTGAAGTTAGCGGCATCCTTCTCACACTCTGTTTAACATTAGCGAGTTGGCTCTGTGGGAAAGCAAGCAGCAGCATAGTGGTTCTTGTGGTAGTGGCAATGTGGGTTGGCTCCAATTTAGCTAGACATGCTCCTCTTCCACAAGGAGCTCTTCTCACCCTCTTGTACATGTCTATCAAGCTTCAATCTGACTCAACCTGAATCGTGTGTTAGTTTCACAACTACGTCAGTTTAATCTCAAAGTTTAGGTTGTAAATAGCTAAATTACATGCTCCTTATTCCAATTTCTCTTAACGTAAGAAGTGTGTCCTACAAAATCCTATGATTTGTATTTTTCATAGTGGGTCTTGGAGAAAATTGATTGGTAAAGAGAATAAAATTGCTTGAAAGTTAGAAACTTTTTATGTTTTCTTGTATCGAGATTACAAATCAAATAATAAAAAGTCACATAATTCTTTGGAAGAATTAGTACAAATTTACTCGTCTACGTATGTCAGTATTCTGCACAAAGAAGAGACCAAAAAACAGACGAATGTATTCCTCATCATCCTCTTCATTGACCTTTTTCTCTCATCTCCTTGAAATTCCTCCATAGATATCTTCCGCTCGCCATATCAACAAACACCCAAAACCCATTCTCCATCTTCTGTTAATCACCAATGAACAAAAAGGAGAAATTAGAATTTTGTTTAAAACAGAATTCAAGAAATTAAACGAAAAAAAGCAACGAGATTTATCTGATTACTTTTTTGAAATTGAGTTCTTGTTTCTCATTCAATTCGACAGGTGAGTCGGGAGAGATGAGTTCCGGCGAAGAATTCATCGTACTCCACGCGAAATATCCGGCGAGAACCGCAGAGAAGAACACCAATAAGAACCTCAACGGACACATGTTTTTCCAGATGGAAGAAGAAAGAGATTGGAATACGATTCTTTTGGGTAACGAAATATATGAGAAATAGAAACTACAGAGAAATTTGAGGGGTGAGATCCCCTACGAGATAAAGGGAACGCGTTTCTGAAAATTTCAGCAATGGTAGGAATTGGTTTTTTCACATATACGGCTATCACGTAAAAACCCACAACTTTTCTGTTTATTATGAAATTGCCCCAATAATTTCAATTTTCTAGAACCCTTATTATCTATGAAATTTCCTGAAGGGAAATTTTTGTGATAATAATTTGAAGAACACTTTTTAGTTTAAACCATTTAAATATGATAGTTATGAAGATAATATTATGGAAAAACACGGGTCAATATAATATTATTAGAATTTGGTTATCTAGATTATTGGGAACAAATATAGTTTGTCTTTGTGTTTATATGTTATTTTTGGTATTTGTCGATCTAAATATACAAAAAGAAAAAAGGAATTTGAGTAGGGTGCGTTGAGGTAACTATGCAAATCTATGAGGTATATATGAAATGATTAAAATCTTAAAGGGTAAAAAAAGTCAAAAAGAATTGATGAGAGGTTAGAAGAGGCTGACCTCAACTACCAGTTCCACTTGAATATCGTTGTATTATAGTATCACGTATGATGAAGTTTTTCAACGCGGCATAATTATAGGATTGAAAGTCTAGCTTTTGGGTTCAATTTGAGGAACATTTTAGAAATTGTCAACATAATATGATGTGCTAGTTCTTAGTATTCCTTGTGGAATGTTTTTTTTTTGTCAAACTTTATTATAACTAGATCGATAAGATTCAATTTATAACCAAAATTCACACTGTAAAATCTTTTTTTCCTTTTTTTATATCGAGGAAGAATCGAAGTCTTGTACCTAAAAATTTATAAAGTGACTACTACCACTTGACCACTTATCCCCAATTTTGTCAGTGTGTTTAACAAATTGATTGAATAAGAACTAAGTGTATATCATGTATTGAGTTTGTTATATGGTTCGAATTTAGTCAGTTAGTTATAATGCATATTAACATTTTCTTGATTAAAAGAATCTTTTAAAAAGATTCTCTTGTGAATATCTTAAGGTACAAGCAACAGAAATTAATCTCTATATATTAGGTATCAAAGAAAAGAAACTTGATTGAATCATTCTTCTTCTCTTCTGAAATAACAGAGTTGTTAGGTTTCTCTATGAGAGTTTTAACTCTCAGAAGCTTTGTCTTCGACTCTGCAATTGATTATGATTCATCTTTCATTCCTTTTTATTCTTTTTCTTGTTTCTGATCTCTATTTCTGACATACCTGACACCTTTCAAAAGCAAAGGACGATTAAGAAGCCTTAATTACTTGCGCTGTTGATATTCTACGATAAGTGTATAAGAGATTAAGCCTACGCTATTATTAGGCTGCATCAGTCAAGACACATGTCTTCTTTCCTTCTCTCTTATCTCTCGCAGTCCACCACCAGCACTAGCATGAAAACAAGATCGACATCTTGAAATGTTCATTAGCCTCCAAAAGAAATTAAAATAGTCGTTGTATCCACTGTTGTGCTTACGCTCACAAAAGCGTCTATCAAGCTAAAAAATGTGGCCTTGTTGTTCAAAAAACAGTAAAATAATAATATTAGACTAGCAAAAAAACAGATGATTTAGTTAGTTTTCCTTTGATTTAGCAGATATTAGATGGTGAATTCAAATCCTACCATATTCTAGTTAAAAAATTTTGGCTATAGATCAAGTTTTGTCGATCCAATAATTACTTATTAATAAAATATATATATATATATATTAGACTTTCTTATAAAGAAAACATAATAATATTAGAATATCTACGTTGCAATTCTCACTAGTCTCATAAAAATAATAATTTGTTATTGAGAGAGAACCTGTTATCTCTATAGATAACAGTTCTAAAAATTTTGAGAGAATTTTTGATAAAAAAATATTATACATTATTTTATTAGTTTTAATTTTTTATGAGACAGTCTTGTAACAAACTTGCAATGCATATGCTTCTATTATTCCAAAACACATAATATAAATATTTTCAAACATTTTTTAGTTTATATAAAAACATCCACCAAACTCGATCTTCTTTTGCCATAGTCTCCGTTTTAGATTTGTCTACTCCGACAAATGGCGGTTGGTTGTTACAACAACACAAACGCCCGTTCACCCTTTTGGCTTGGTTCCAACAACCGGTGAGGTGTTTGGACTGTGTAGTAGGTTCTGGTTAGGATTTGGTTTCATTAAGCTTCGGTTGGAGAGGTTTATGGTTTGCGAGTGGTTTCTTCATTATCTCGGTGGTCATTGACATGATTACAATTCCGGTGGTGGTTCGTGCATATCCGAGAGAGCTTGGTCGGGTGAGATGGTGTCATCTCATCCAGAAGTTTGCGTTCGGTTATAGGAACTTTAATGGTAAATGTGGTCCGAGTTACCATCGGAAAGGATAAAGCCAGTGGTATCGTATAGCTTTCAACCTCTATTTCTACCGAGTTCATTCCTTTTTGTTTTAAATTTTGTTGCTACCGTTTATACTTTTGCCGGTTTGGTTTTATTTTAGTTTAATATTTTGGGTTATTTCAGTCTGATTTTTAATTAGATTCCTAGTCGGGTTTTTGATTAACTACTGTCTTCGGTTGATAGTTCAATTTTCTCTACGGTTTGATCGGTGTTGTACTTTGTGGGGTTCAATTTCTTCCATGCAAAAGTTAGTTTTGCTTTTTGTTCGTACTTCCAAAACTAGTTCGAATTCTTTTTTTTCAAGAATTCTATCCAAATGTCAAATAGTCGGTATTGTCTCAATTTCTATTTCACCATATATGAAAAATATGTGAGATTCATTCTCACTAATATAACTCTAATCTTTATTATTGCGTACAATCATTTACTATAAGAAATTTCATCATCAATTATGCTTTTCAATTTTATTTTCGGTTTTGAGTTTAGGATAATTTTTTTATTGGTTTTTGACACTAGAATTCTAGCTAAAGAATTTCCCGAACTTTAATTAAAAATATTTTCCTCGTTTGGATTATGTTTTCGAAGATTTTTTTGCTTTTTACCAATTTACATGTCTTCCTTGTATCTCATACTCGGATTTATTAAATTAATTACAGAAAAGAATTAATAAAACATCCACCAAACCCATTAAAGTTAAACTTGACTTTTGAAAAGTTTCTTTCTACAAAAACAACTAAATCTATAATTGTTAGCAAAAAGTAATCTAAGGATTTGATTAAAAACCTTTAATATTTAAAAGAGCCTAATTACATTTATCAAACTTAGATTATTGGTAATGGTAGCCTTGGACAATGCCCTTTGAGAATAACATTAAGACGTCTCTCTGGTTGTATCCTAGAAGCAGAATTGAAAAACAAGTGGCTCGTGACAGTATGTATGGTAAGCAAAATGTACATTTATATTCCGAAATAAAATATTGTGATAAACTTTAATGAAAGATTTAAAAGTTTGAGTCGGTGAACCATAGAAAGAACGAAACAACATGAACCATGGACAACCACACCTCAACTCAAGAATCATGAAAAGAATCATTGACAAAGCTATTAGGAACAACATTAGTGTTATACAAAGACAAGATGACTCAAAGTACACAACGAGAATGAGTATTTGGTTTTCAACCAGGCTTCTTCTTCTTAGTTTTCACACCGTATGATTTTAGTCATTTCGGTTAATCTGATCTTTCTTCCTCCTCTCTTAAATGTATTGATTTGTACTGAGCATATAGGTGGATTGGTTTTTGACATAGATCTTCTCTATAGGTGACAACAAATTAATACTTCTATTTTTTTTTCTATTTACCTTTCAAACATTTCGGACAAAATGTAAAACAATATAAAATAATAGCATCAGTTTTTTGTAAAATATAATTTACCATTCATAAAAAAAAGTTTGAGTCGGTACATCTATTTTGGACATTTTTTTACTGGGATAACAAAAGAAATTAATGGAGTGGATAAGATTGTTTACAAGTCAACAAACACCAACTTAAACAAAACAAAATAAGAAGAGTGATTTGATGCGAACATGACGATGCAACCATATTCTATCCGAATCAAAAGATTGTGTTTACATATGTCATATTCTCCACTTATGTATTTCCTTAATTACCAATATATATTTAGCATCTGATAGAAATAAATTACTTTTTATTGTTAAAATAGAATATAAATTACATGCAATGTGTATAGAGTATTCTTATTCTGCTGCCTCGATTATGCTGTGTGACAATATATAACACCCAATCTGAGATATTTCAGAACTATTAATTACTGTTATTAGAATTATTTCCACTTAAAACCCTAAATATGCTTACGCATCCAACAGTAAATATCAGCAAAACATTAGTGATGAGTGTCCAAATAATCTTTAGTTCTTTTACCAAAAATATATTTTAGGTAAGGTTTATTGGTTCTATAATTTTTAAAGAGTTTACTGTTATTTAATCTTGAATTTCTAAAACTTTATTAAAATCCTGGGTTATTGGTTTTGGTATTTTAAAATTTTATAAACAATCATTAAAATTTATGTGTTATTAGATTACATTTTTTTTTTAAATCAATAAAAATTATGTGTTATTCAAATAAAATGATTTAATTTGACTTTATAAGTATGTTAGAGTTTGGTATTATTGGTTTATAGAATTTAAACATTTTTGTTAATTGGAAGACTCTTTCAAAATATTAGGCTTTACCATGAGATTTTCAAAGTCAGCAAAAAAAGTAAAAATTTTTTTATTTCGAAGACCAAAAAGCAATATCGAAAAACTAGAGTATTTGTTAATAACATAGATTTTGGACATATAGCACTATCGTGTAACAAACTATTATAATGGTCTATCATAGTAACAAACATACTATCGAATTTGGGACAGCAAACCATAGTAGAAAGTAATAAACTTCTAACAACTATTAACATAAACTATAATTCCTAGAATTAAAGCACAATATTTAGACACATATAATCTATATTCGATAAGTGGCGAAGATCATCAGTGTAATTGAAAGCAAAATTTGATAATAATTTACAACATAAAATAAACAAATTTATATTAAATGACGAATAAAATAGAAAACCATAATTATTTCCAAAATTTTGTACAGTTAATAAACCCTACAAAAATATATTTTCAAAGTCAGTAAGAGTCTATAAAAGTTTTTGACAAAATATTGTGGGAATCATTAAAAATCTATAAAACTTATAAAATTTTGTAATTGTCATAGTTATTTAAAGTCTCTAAAATTCCTAATCGAATAAGCCCCCTAGTCTAATTGATCCCTATTTGGGTAAGCTTTTTATTTAGGTAAGTATGAAACACTTGTACTATAGTTAATTCTTATCATTTTAAGTTCTAAACTCATAATTCACAAACATTTATTGTTCTCTAAATAAAAAATGGTTGATGGTTTTTTTTAACGATAATTAGATCGATAAAATTCAATCAATAGTTAAAGTTTTATAACTGGAGCTGGGAAATCATCACCTACAACCAAGTAGATCAGAGACAAACCAACTAAACAACCTGTTTCTTGGTAAAATAGTTGATAGTTAATAGAAATTAATAAATTATTTAAAAAGAAATTCATAGTTGGTGTAACTTTAACTTTTTTGCTTTTAAAAAAGAAAATTAAACAAAAATAAAAAATGCAAAAGAAACAAATGTTCCAGTTGGTTTATCCTTAATTTAGTTAGGTATGAAGTGATGAGTTCAAATCTCACTCTACTTCATTTGGAGAAGTTAAGTTATAAATCGAATTTTGCTGTCGATCTAATAGTTTACTTGTTGACAAAAAAAAAAACAACAGAAATGATAATAAATACATATGGTAAATATTCTTCACTACTATCAGAATTTAAAATTATGATAAATAATAGTATATCAGAACGAAATATTTGTGATAGAATATAAATCTGTTACTAAATTTTTTGCGAAAAATCTAATGTGATTGCACAATTTTCTGAAATTTTGAAATACATATTATTTCTGATATATGGTTTGAAATATAAGTTGAATTTTGACCGGTTTTTGCACACAACCCTTAAAAATGAAAAAAAAAACTCTTGACTTATCTTAAAATATGTTTGTATTAGTTTATCTCTAAAAACTCCATTCTCATAATTATTCTGTCTAGGTTTTTAATTTTGTTTAATATCCCTAGTCAGCTCCACCTCCACTGAATCTTACCCAAGCATCGATCACGTGCGTCTAGAACCCAAGCATTCGTGTAGTGTATAAATAACAACACTTACGAGTTAGGAGTTACAATATCACTGACACCAATCTTCTTTAACAACAGTGGTTTTATTAGAGTGTTCTGATCAAAGGCCGATAAGAAGAAGAAGCCATGAATGCTTTAGCAGCAACAAATAGAAATTTCAAATTAGCTTCTAGGCTTCTGGGTTTGGATTCTAAGCTCGAAAAAAGTCTTCTCATCCCCTTCAGAGAAATTAAGGTTCATCAATTTCACTCCTTTTCTACTTCAATTTCAATGTCGATTTATTTTTTAGTGCTGAGACTTGTTAATAAAAATTTCTTTTGATAATTAACTTTGATCCGTACCTCTCCGGCGCCGGGGATGATTCTTTCCGGCGGATTTTATAGAAAAAAATGATTTCTGAAATTCGATTCTGTCGTTTGGGGGCATTTCAAAACCCGACCCGCTATCTGCGGATCCCATACCCATGATCCGGTTACGGATTCAGATAACCAAATAATTAGCCGGTTTTTCGAAATTTTGCAGGTGGAATGTACCATACCCAAAGACGATGGGACACTAGCATCATTTGTTGGGTTCAGAGTCCAACACGACAATGCAAGAGGTCCTATGAAAGGTGGAATCAGATACCATCCTGAGGTTTTGACTTTGACTTCTGATATCTCTCTTCCAAACCAAAATCTAATGTAACATATCCGTAACGCAATTTCGGTTCGGTATGATACAAACCGGTTATTCTCGTGCAGGTTGACCCGGACGAAGTGAATGCATTGGCTCAGCTTATGACATGGAAAACAGCAGTGGCGAAGATTCCGTACGGAGGAGCCAAAGGAGGGATTGGTTGTGACCCGAGCAAGCTTAGCATCTCGGAGCTTGAGCGGTTGACTCGTGTTTTCACTCAGAAGATTCATGATCTCATTGGAATTCAAACCGATGTTCCAGCTCCAGACATGGGCACTGGTCCTCAGGTTTTTAAACTCTCTTGTAAATATTTGCATAAAGTGTTTTTTTTCTTAAATAATCTTTCCACAATTTTCTTTTTGTGAACTTGCAGACAATGGCTTGGATTCTTGATGAGTACTCTAAGTTTCATGGATATTCGCCTGCAGTTGTAACTGGAAAACCCATTGTAAGTAACAGTGATTACAGTTGTGTGTTGGTAATTGCTGATTGCCAAGTACCTGGATGATTAAAGATGTTTGTGGGCAGGATCTCGGTGGATCGTTAGGGAGAGACGCGGCTACTGGAAGAGGAGTGATGTTTGGAACGGAAGCTTTGCTTAATGAGTACGGTAAGAGCATATCGGGGCAACGTTTTGTCATCCAGGTGAACTTTTTAAACCTTTCTTTATTGCCGAGCCAAAGAAGTTTTTCGTAATCAGGTGTACATATCGGTTCTTTAGGGATTTGGGAATGTGGGTTCTTGGGCGGCAAAGCTGATAAGTGAAAAGGGTGGGAAGATTGTTGCTGTGAGTGACATTACCGGAGCAATCAAGAACAAGGATGGTATTGATATCCCGGCTTTGCTCAAGCATACCGAAGAACATAAAGGTGTCAAAGGGTTTGATGGTGCGCATTCGATTGATCCAAAATCCATACTGGTCGAGGATTGTGATATTCTTGTCCCTGCAGCACTCGGCGGTGTCATCAACAGGTTCAAAGCTTTTTGCTACATAAACTTGACATATTTTTTTGAAACATTGTGTAAGACTCTTAATTGGATTTTGGTTGAAGGGAGAATGCAAACGAAATTAAAGCAAAGTTCATCATAGAAGCTGCAAATCATCCAACTGATCCCGAAGCTGATGAGGTTTGATTTTCTTCAATTATCATACGAAATTCTTCATTGCAAATTGTGTAATGGAGACTCCTGTATTACAGATCTTGAGTAAGAAAGGTGTGGTTATTCTCCCAGACATATATGCAAACTCTGGAGGGGTCACTGTCAGTTACTTCGAATGGGTTCAGGTATGTGTCTATAAACTAACTAACCTTGGACAAATCAAGAACACGGACCAAACCGATATTGATCAGATAATATTTGGTATTGTGCAGAACATTCAAGGGTTTATGTGGGAAGAAGAGAAGGTGAACGAGGAGCTTAAGACTTACATGACTCACTCTTTCAAGGACTTGAAAGAAATGTGCAAAACTCACTCCTGCGATCTCCGGATGGGAGCCTTCACCCTTGGTGTTAATCGTGTGGCTCAGGCTACCATTCTCAGAGGCTGGGGGGCCTGAGATCATCTCTTATCTATATGAAGCACCTGAATAAAACGAGCCAATCTTTAATCTTTTTTTTTCTCCTCAACATTGGCTCAGAGACCATCATGAGACCATCATGAAGCACACGAATGATGCTTCTATATGTAATAAAACCATGGGGTCTGATAATTGATTAACTTTTTTTTACTCTCTTGATAAACCAATGTATCAAAAACTAGAATCTGAAAAACAACTAGCATAAGCAATTTCATGATCCAAGATATATAGAGGAATTACAAGCTTTAGGCTATAAAATTTGAATTTATCCTCTCCCTCGGCCTCTGAAGCCTCCACGAGCACCACCTCTTGGTTGAAACCCTCTGCCACCTCTGGGAGCACCTCTACCTCTGAAATTGGCTCCACCGCGGAGACCTCCACGGGGAGGACCTCTTCCTCCACGAACTCCACCACGGCTTCCTGATTGTCCCCTGCAAGAAGTATAGAACAATACACTTGTTACAGATTTTTTTAAACACTTCAGAAGTGGGTTCTACTACTGAAGCGACAACCTAAGAATTGGTGAGTCAACAAGCGTCAATATCAAAAATAAGCTATAATTTCACTAATTGGTTAAGAAATGTGGCGTACTTTGGTTGAGGAAGGAATCTTGCTAGAGGTAAAAGCTTAGCAGGGTCGATAAAGAACTTATCGCCTTGCGTATATGAAGTAGCTACAAGACCTTCCATCATTTTAATGGAAAACAGCTGAAAAAGAACCAACACTTCCAATATTAGCGAGCAGACAAGTTAAAGAAGCAGGATAAAGAGAGATTAAGACATACAGATTCATTAATCGGACCAAAGATTTCATCTACTTTCCCAATCTGGGTCTTGTTTTGCAGGTAGATTGGGGCATTAAAATATGGGATTTTCTCATTGGAGAGCTTGGTCACAGCATCTCCTTCGCAAGCATGGAGAAAGGTTGCAACTTCTATAAAACAAAGAAAGAAACTTTAATCATAACAAAGACAATACAAGTTTGTTCTAACTTCATCAATGTGGATACCCAAAATTTTTCTTTTTTGTTAAATTTCAGCAACAAACTCTCATCAATGTCAAGCTGAGTTAATAAAAAATATCAGCTTGATTGGTTAAATAGGAAGAAACAAAGAATGAGAATCATCAAAGAGGATTCGAAACGAACCTACGACTTCGCTGGGAGGTCCTTCGTCACGAAAACCACCACCAAAACGTCCACCTCTTCCGCGTCCGTTGCCACCAAAACGTCCGCCGCCATCTCTTCCTCCTCTACCCCTGAAGCTCCCGCCGCCACGTGGTGGTCTCATCTTTTCTGGTTTATTTGTTCTTAACTGTGCTCTGCTCCTTAAAGGTTTTTAGGGTTTTAGCGAACGAAGCAATTGGAGTGTACAAGTAATAAGATTCCTTCTTTTTAACCAATACTTGAAAAGTAGTGCCTGTTCAATTAGGGTTTTCAACAATCACAGACCGGTTACAACTCATTAAACCGGAAATTTTTAACTTTATATTGAAACAGACAGATTATACCGTTAAAGGTATAACAAATAGACATTAGACGTGTCTTGGACTCTTGAATGTTTGTTTGTTTACATTCATTTTCTTTTGTTATATACAATCAATTATCATGACTTCAGTTGAAATTAGTTAAACTGAATAGATTCAATTAGTTAAAATTTATTTATTTATCTATGCATATGTTGGTTTAGGTCAGGTTAGACTTTCTCACATTTCACTTATTAGACACTTGAACTGAAGGCATAGACCTAAAGACGCAACAAACAACCGCAAATGATAACAAAAGATAAGCACACTTGAAGGCTTGAAAAAGCCTTCAAAACTTTCTATTACTCATTTTACTTCTTTGTTGCCTTCATTTCTATCCTTTTATACTTCTACATACATACGAAGACGCATCCATTTCATTGCATTCAACAAACAAGCTGCGTCTTTCTACCATTTCGATTGCATTATGAGATCTTCGTGCTCCAGTTGTCTTGTTGGCTTTCTAGCAGAACATAATAGATGGTGCTAAGTATCTCAGCACACTGTCCTCCCATAGCATATCGATGCAATGTACAGATTTTTAGCCCATTTGTCCTGTAAATCAATCAAACATTGTAGGTTCTAATTCAGTATATGGAAACAAGCCAAAGATCCATCTTTTTGTTCGAAACTAAAGAAACCCACCTTGACATGAGTGCTTGGAAAAGCAGTGGTGCGAAGAGTCTCTTGAGTTTCATCCATCATTTTACGTTTTGGTACACTTAATATGAAAGCTGCTTGATCAGCAGTTGCTGCCATTGATGTTATCCTATACCCACTTTCCCATCTCCTATGTATTCCATCGCTTGGGTACAAAAAGTCGAGCTCCACAACCTTTCCAAACCAGATTATTAGAGAGATTTTCAAAATGTCAAAAATGCTTTTAAAGTGAAGAGATGCAAACTTACTTGATCAGAGAAGCCCGAGTTCCTTGACATAACCACACCCCAACGATTCCCAGCAGTTGTCATGGAAGTTACATGAAAATCTTCTTTCCATTTCTTATTAATCCACTTGAATGGAAATGAGTCGCTTACTTTGTAAGATTGCTGAGTATAAGAAGTTCCTACCAAATTTACAACAAGTAGAAAATAAGTAAAGAAGAATTAGCGTTATCAGGTTATTATGTAAGTATGACATAAACATTTGAGGATTACTGTTATTAATACTAACCTTTTGACATAATAACTAACGAGCTCCCGTTGTCTGCACCAGCTATGGAACTGATATAGTAGTTCTTTTCCCATTGTTCCATAATCCAGTCCTTGTGAAGGAAGACTGATGACAATTCGTACACTTGAGAGGTGAATCCAGTCCCAGCATCCATTATGAGGGCCCAGAGATTAGCTGCTGATGCTACACAGCTAATTAAAAGTCCATCCTCGTTACCCTTCTGTACATGCTGGTGCAGCCTTGAGTCTGAAACGTTGTAGTGATATCTACAAAGGAAAACGAACATTAAACAGTTAGTGAGGAATATGATTAGCAAAGGTTTTCAAACTTTTAAGTGTATATGTAATTTTGTACCTTTGTTTCATGGGACGGCGAGCATTATAAACTGATATCCATTGACAAGCAGGAGTGCCAATAATCCTGATTTTCTTCCTTGGCTGTTCATCCTCTTCCAAATTAAGGACCACTCTTCCTCGCTTTTGCCCAACCTATATATATCAAAAGAAGAAAGATCAGCACTTTTAGAAATATCCCAAGTTGAATACTAAGCACTTGAACGAGAAAATAACCAGCAACCTTAAGAGCCCCATCAATTCTAATTGGTCTAGATAGAGCGGATGGTTCAATAAGAGAATCGAAAATTGAAATAAGCTTTGCGTAGTTAGGCTCCTCGTCAAACTTCATATTAGTAACTGCCTCGAGGAAAAATTTAAAAGGAGTTGGACAAAAACAGCACATCAATTCAGGAGAAGTTGACATTTTTTTCTTGCAAACAAGAAAGCTCTTGTTGTCACCCTGTAAACACAATAAACAATATATACTAATTATCAAAAAAAAATCTCTATATATATACATAAAATTGACTGAATTTAAAGAAGAAGATGAACCAAATATAACTATAAGATCATGAAGGAAATGAAAACAAACCTGGTACCCTTGCCATGGCAATCTTCCCTTCAAAAGAAAAATTAAAGTATAAGCTAACGACTCTAGATCATCTCTCCGACTTCCAGTTCGACCTAGATGCGCATGAACACTTGCATACCTTATTGTTCCTCTGTATGTCAAACAATAAACATGTAAGTTAATATGAAATATTCATATATAAAGTAAAACACATACACTAATAAAGATACCTGAACACATCAGGTCTTTGATCATATTCAACATGTTGGCCTGAGTGCGAATCTTTCCACCTTGATGCTGAAACAAAAAAGACTATGTGAACACTAATACAAACATCAAACAAGAGACCCAATTCAAAATTCCCATCAAACGTTTTAGCAGTAGAATATAAAAAATTACCCAGACCAAGGTCAATAAGGTAGAGTTTTTTCTCGTCTGCTGTTCCTGGTTGACCAAGTAAAAAGTTTTCGGGCTTCACATCTCCATGGACAAACCTATTTTGACAGAGGGATGGAACATGGCATGAAAATCAGCTTGTCAAAATAAATTGTGACTGTATATAGCAATTAGTTGCTACAAAACAAATCGAAACTATTTTCCAAACAAATATTCTAACTAACCCTTTCAAATGAAGTTTCTCAAGAATAGATATGGACTCAACAGCAATGCAGGCTACCATGTTTGGAGACATCCTGCCACACGTCATTAACATGAATCATATGAAGAATCTTGATAACAGATGAAAGTGTGGTGAGAGAAGTGCGTACGACTGCCCCGAAGAGTTCCAAACATCCCAGAGACTCGGACCAAGCATGTCCATGACCTGAAATATTTATTAAATAGTTACTTAATACATGGTAACAGGATCTTTTTTTTCTTTTTTTGGGCTAAATATGATAACAGGATCAATCTCGAAGTATAATTAACAAAGCTCATACTAAACCACATACAAGAATATAAAAATCTCCTTGACGACCCTTATGATGTACCGCAGGAATTCCATAGCAACCATTGAGCGTACTTTACAACAAGAGGAAAAACAAAACAGATGAGATAACTAATTAAGTAATTAGTTGATGAGAGAAACATGGATGAAAAATTCAGATAAAATGCATGCAAGTCTTACTTGTACACTTGCCACTCGTAAGGTGGGCCAAAATTGCAGCCTTTGCTATTTCGGTGTTCAAATTTCAGGGCTACCTGAAAAATAGAAAAAACAATAGTTTTGTTTTACGATTTGACCTTTTTTGTCTATAACCCTCATAAACTGCAGTATGTTTCTTCACAACATACCTCAATTGCATCTGCTCCAATCCTATCGCTGCCACCATTCACCCTTCTACCAACAAAAACTTGACCAAAGCCTCCTTTACCTAGTTTCCTCTCAGTCTTATAAACCGGAGAATTTCCAACTTGTACCTATACTCAAAAAACGCGATCAAAATCCTCTCTCAAACTAAAATTCGAGGACTGCATGACATAAGATAAGCATAACTTTTACCCTTTCAGGGACAGGAGCTGTGCTGGAATCTTCTTCCACACCAACTATCTTCTCTGCACTACCACCTTCCATAGCGATATCCTTATCCGCTATCCCTTCAACTTGATTAAAAGCAGGTTCACCTACTGCTGGATGAACCTCACGAGGTTCTGCCTCTAAATCTATTAACCTGATGCCTCGACCCCTACCAGCAGCACCAGTTGCTCTCGTAGGTGCAGTGACTTTTGCTGCAGCGTTTCCCCGTCCTCTACCACCACCACCTCTTCTCCTTGTTGCAGGCTGAGGAGGAAGTTCAATATTTTCTGCCTGATCAATCACCTGAGGGCTAGGTTGTCTCAATCTACGTGCTCCACTTCTTAACTCTGGCATTCTTACTCCATACAAAGAGTAAGAAAATGATTTTCTTTCGGGAAACCTCTTTAGCTAACCTGCGGTAGAAAGAAATGTTGCAGAAAGAAGTATTTAGTTTATCAAAACGTAAACGAACCAATTTCATTGGCAAGTTCCTTCACAATCCAAACGAGAAGTCATCAATCTATAGTAATAGCAAGATAAATACAGCTTAGTAAAATACAAGAAACAGTGGCTAGCACTTCGAGCATTGTCTTTAAAGCAAATCACTTTATGGTCGTCCTTATACAGAAGCACTTTCCAATCAAACAGATAAACAATCAAATCACAAGCATCTGCAACCAAACTCAGACAATAAAGTCATCAACTTTGGCTCAAGAGTATCAAAACCATCGTCACAGTCGAGGAAACGACATCATAGACTCTTCGATGATGACGAAAACATTAAAAGAGTTTGTGACCAAAGTCAATTTGCTACTCAATTAAACGATCAAAAACCATCAATATAATCTGCTGGTGATTCTCATCTTCACAGAAACACACAAACATATATAGATATAAGATAGATTTAAAGAATCAGTATCACCAAGCGACAGTTTGATAAAAAAAATATGTTCGATCATCATTAAAAAAACAAGATCTTTCCAGATAATCATAAGAACAAGGTATACAAAAAAAACCCATCCAAACATAGCAACAACCCCCGAATGAAAACGGGATGTCAAAAACATGTTTACCCAATGAAAGATTCTGAATAAACCCCTGAAACGGAACGATGATCGGACTAAGATGATGAGAAAACCGATCCAAAACAAAAACTTTCAGATCTCCCTCGAAATTTCAGAATGAGAAACCGATGGCTTCTCCAACTATGGCGATTTAAATGTGAAAACTTTCTAGCTGTGAAGCACACATAAAGATGGAGATAGATAGAGAAAGCTGCACGTAGTTTTAGAGTTATAAATAATGAAGAAGAAGATGAAGCTGAAGATGAAGATGAAGGGACGATGAAGATGAGAGGAGGTGCAGATTTGGGGAAGAATTATTTTTTTTCATTGATGGATTGATCAACTTTAGAAAAAATTCTGGCAAATATTTGGTGAAGATTTATTTTATTTCCTTTACTTTTAATTTTTGAGAAAAACAAAAACTTGGGTACTTATGGAATGTTAATTAAAGGTGGGCATTTTAGTCAAACCGAATGAACCAACCAAATATAAACCGATCTAAACCAAATCATAGTCTACATACAAACCATCTGGTTAAGATTCTTTTCAATTTGAATAATTCTGTTCAGTTCGGTTGAAACCAAACCAAACCAATAAACTAATATTATTTTTTGTCAATAATTGGATCGACAAAGTCTGATCTATAGTTTAAAGTCCACCCCAATAATCTTTTTTTTTAAGTTGCCATAATACAGATAGTATAAATCGAACTCTGGTGCCAAATCATTAGCTAGATCATTTTAAGCACGAGACTGAAAACAATTCGGCATAAACCAATATATTTATTTATCATATTATTAATAATATTATATAATATATATATTATAAAAGTTATTATCCTATATTAAATTTTTAATACAAGTTTGATTTTCAATTCAATTCAAATCCACAAAGCTACGTTATCAACTCTTTCCTAAAAATTATAAACAAACTAAAAGCACTCTATACATTTATTTCCTTTATAAAATCTATTTATGATTATTCTTCTACAACAAATACATAAAGATTTTAACTTAAACTTATAAATCTTAACAAAAAGAATTATAACTATCTTAATTTTAGTAAAATAAAACAAATTAACATGTTATTTTATTAACGGTGAAACACTAGAAACATTATTCAATTACAATATTCATTCAATTTCAATTTAGTAATTTAATAACAATTTAGTAATTCATGTTTATTTAACCAAAGTAAAATTAAACCAAAATAAAACTAAACCAAACCGATTCAAACCAATATAAACTAATTCAAAGTAAAACCAATCCATAACCATTTAGTAATTTAATAACAATTTTGTTATATTTGATTAGAATTTTTATGTAGTCAAATTAACCGAATCGAACCAAAATTAAACTGTACCCGAAACTAAACCGAAATGTCGACCTCTAATGTTAATGGTCTTATTGTTGCTGCCTTACTTCGGTATGCTCGCGTAATTTGAATTTGTTAATTTTAGTAATTTAATAATTGTTCGTTCGTACGTAAAGCGCACGTGTATAGTTTCATGTAACTACAATGTTATGTTACATATTTTTCTCCAAAATAAAAATAAAATAAAAACAAAAACTGATGAATACTGTACAAAATCTTGACTGTTTAGGTATAATTTATATATTTTGGATTTTATCGATAACTACTTCCAATGATTATAACGTTTTAATAGTTACAATTAATTCTTTTTATATTATTTTCCATTTTTATTCATTATTTTGATATATTTAATGACTAGTGTTATTTTTACGTTTTGAGTCATGAAAAAAATTATTTTTGACAAATGCGATCTTAATTAAAGTGTTGATCTTTTTTAAGAGGAATAACATGTATGATTTTACCACATAATCTTACCCGTAAGCAATTTCTATGTGGAAAACTTGGTAACCGGATTAGAAATACACCGAGTCACCGAGAAATGGTAGTTTTTCGAAATCGATCGGTTCAAATTCTTTAAACCATTCGTATTGGTTTGATTTAAAAAACCGGATTACTTAACTTCTAAAATTCTCCAACGCAACGGTAACAAAATCGCACAAGTGTCGAAGCTACACGCCACAAGAGAAGACAAAGATGACGTCACCAAGTCATCCCTCTGATCACGGCGGCGACAACTCGGTCGAATTGCGGTCTCCTGAGCTCAGGAAGGATCCAGACTAACCGTATTCTCCCCCCCCCCCTGACGAGCTAAGAGGCCGACTGATTTCAAATCCAAAGCTTCGTCAAACCCTAATCCTAAATCTTCCTCGTGACCCTTTTGCATCGGTGGTGAGCACCAGTGCGCTCCGGAGGACCGAAATGGAAAATCCGGGTCATCGAGAATCTGTACCCAGCCCTAAGCAGAAATCTCGAGACACAATCGACTCAACACGAGTCGGCTACAGTTAGGAGTATTGTCGGATTTGGATTCCACGACGTGGTGATCGAAGCCCCTGTTCACTCGATTCAGCTCTCCGATATTGATCTGGTTGGTCTCTGCGATGTCTTGATCGCGTATAATTAGAGAATTGAGCAGATCGAGCAACATGATTCCATTAATTACATTCAGGTAAAAATATATTCCATAGATCCCAAATTGTAACCCCAATTGTCAAGTTTCTGCTGTTATATACGTTTAAATCTTTGTCTTGCCCTCTATTATATCTAAAAGAAGCTACATTTTACTCACTACTAAAAATGAATTCACCTATGTATAAATCATTATTTGTGTGAAATGAAATGCAACACCTTCTATTGTTTAGCCACCAGTGCTTGGGGTTACTTACATAATTACATTCACCCGAATCGGCTCTCTTTTTTTTTCGTATTCTAAAGGTCTTCAAGAACCATGGTGTGTAGGCTGGAGCATCAATGAGTCACTCCCACTGTCAGATTATGGCTCTTCCAGTTATTCCTCCAACAGTTTCTTCACGCCTTGTGGGTACAAAAGATTATTTCGACGAGACTGGAAATGTTGTCTTTGTGAAGCTAAATCAAAACATTTTGTGATCGATGAGTCGTCCTTTTTTGTTTCTGTTGCTCCTTTTGCTGCTACGTATCCCTTTGAGGTTTGAATTATTCCCAAGGATCATTCTACACACTTCCATCATCGAGATGACGTCAAGGTAAATCTTTTACTGGTCTAGTATGTTCCATCTATGCTACCTAGGCTCCTGGATTATATTACCTTACTTATTTTTCATAATTTACAGGCTGTTGACCTTGGGGGACTTCTGAAACTCATGCTTCAGAAGGTAGCAAAGCAACTAAATGACCCCCCGTATAATTATATGATTCATACTTCTCCCCTCAAGGTCATAAAATCACAATTACCTTATTCACACTGGTTCTTACAGATTGTACCTCAGGTTTCTGGGGTAGGTGGATTTGTGATGGGCTCAGGGTGCTACTTAAACCAAGTTTTCCCAGAGGATGTGGCAAAGGTTTGTGGGAAGTTAGCCTTGTTTGAAGTATTTTAATCCGAGTGAAGTGATAATAGTATAGTATTGGCTTTGACGTATTAGTAATTTAAAAACAGGATTCATCGTCTATGTTTCTAATGTTTTCGCTAGATTTAAATACCACCATTGTAAACAATACATGGAGTTCTTTCGTAGAAAAGCATCATATACTTGTGAATTCTTCTTTCCTTCAAGTTCATATCAGAGCATTAAGAAGATTCTTTAATTTCCTCATACTTTTATCTCCCAGAAGTTATAGCAGGATTATTGTTTTTCCTTGCTATGTCGTCTTACCTCAACTTTGTATAATGTTTGGTTTGCTCAAAGTTGCGGTGACAAGTTTCCACTTAGTAGTTTACGACATAAATTGTTTTAACACTAACAAAACAATATGAGAATTAAATTTAGATTCTAGGCTGCTAGCTCTAATTACAGAGTTCGAAGTTTTCATATTAGTTTAAGTACATTGCTTTTGTGGGAACAAGATGAGACCCTATATCAGCCTGTAAATACAACCATATGAAAGAATAACAAATCCTGCAACTGCAATGGAGAAGAAACTCTGGTTTGGACTACGATCTAGAGATCATATAATTAAATACAGTATATCATTAGATAAGTACTCCACTTAGCTCAGTTGGAGAACTTAGGCTATTTACTTTTTGACAAAAAAAAACTATATATATATGTATTACAGTCAAATAAAGTACAGTCACAGAGTCAACAAAGACGCTGAGTCAATCGTGTCTGACCAAATTGGTTCCTTTATGGCTCCAGCTTCGTCAGCTTCCTCTCTCGCCGGCCGAGTGGCGATAGTCACCGGCTCATCTCGTGGAATTGGCCGAGCCGTAGCCATACATCTAGCCGAGCTCGGCGCCAAGGTAGTCGTCAACTACACCACCAGATCAACTGAAGCCGATCAGGTTGTCGCCGAAATTAACTCATCCGCCGGCTCCGGTCCGGAACCGATAGCCGTCGTGTTCCGCGCCGATGTCTCAGAGCCAAGCCAGGTTGAGTCTCTCTTCGTCGCGGCGGAGAAAGCCTTTAATTCGCCGGTTCACATCCTGGTTAACTCGGCTGGGATCGTCGATCCCAATTACCCGATAATCGCCAACACTCCCATTGAGGATTTCGATCGCATCTTCAGGTATTTGTGTGATACTCTTTCTCTGAAATTGCTACGCTTAGTTGTTTATTGAGAATCAACAACTGGAATGTTTCTTGTAACTGTTGTTTACTCAGGGTGAACACAAGAGGATCTTTCTTGTGCTGTAAAGAAGCTGCAAAAAGGCTAAAACGTGGAGGCGGTGGTCGGATTATAATGCTAACTTCTTCATTAACAGAGGCATTAATCCCGGGGCAAGGAGCTTACACAGCATCAAAGGCAGCTGTTGAAGCTATGGTGAAGATTCTTGCTAAGGAACTTAAAGGTTCAGGCATCACTGCAAACTGTGTTTCTCCAGGACCTGTCGCGACTGAGATGTTCTTTGACGGTAAGAGTGATGAGACGGTGAGGTACATTATTGAAAACAGCCCATTTGGTAGGCTTGGTGAGACCAGAGACATTGCTTCTGTTGTTGGTCTCTTAGCTACTGATGGTGGTGAGTGGATCAATGGCCAAGTTATTGTTGCTAATGGTGCATTTCTTAATTGAATTTGGTTTCTTCACTAATTGTAACATTTTGCTAGAGAGGAATTTGTTTCTTGATAATTCAATGTTTATGATTCTGAAACTTAAAAGTTCTAATATTTTGTTTTAGTCATCCATAAAGAAGTTTGAAAACTGCAGGATTCAAATTGGGACATAGAGTTACAATTTCCTGAACAAGTCTGACTGTTTGAGCTGTGGATCGAATCTAATCTATAGAGTTTGATGGTGACTCGAGAATCAGCAATATACTACAATGCATAGTAAAAGCTAAATAACCAACCAAGAAGCAAAACTGGAGAGCTCAGAGTATCGCAAAGAGCACCAACATACTGATCAGACCCAACCTGATTATGGAATCATACCTATGATTATAATCATTATGCCCTGATGTTGGATCTCCAATTTGAATTGGAAAAATACACTGTTCTTGAGAAATATTCCGGGTAGTGATCATTGCTAGTCCCTCAAAGTTGCAAGCCTCTGCCTTCTGATTTTGCACCTGAAAATACATGTTGAATGCATACGATGCATTCCCGACTTCATCAAGGTTACCACAAGAGGAACCATACCCCAAAGCAGTGCAGTCAGAGAATGTACACGCGTAGTTTACATTATCCCCGAGCTGGTTAGTGTTGTTGCTGAAAGTGTGAGCATTAGGGTTTAACATGCACCACTGGTTTTGCAAATACTGAACATTTCGAGCTCCTGTCAAGATCTTCTTGTGACCTGACCCTGACAAATCCGCCCGAAATTTCGGTTGACCATCGTATTTGAAGATTCCCCAGTGACGTTCAAAGTTTCCAGGAGCTATACTCTTTGCATCTTCATCGAGGAATCCGAAGAGATAAACTTCGATGTAACCGGGACGTGCAGGTGTTCCTCTGTTGGCTGCTAGCTTTGGAAGAAGACCTGTGTAGAAGCGTTCTGCATTTGGGATATTAGCGTTCTTGTCACCATCTGTTGGCCAACCAACTTCTCCAACTATAACCGGCATGTCTCCATGACCCAATGCTCTGAGGGAGGCCAAGAGGGTATCGAAATTGGCGTCAAAGACGTTGTTGTAGATAACACCATTGTCATTGATCGTGGTCTGGCCATCGAAGAACGTATAATCGAAAGGGAAATCGTTGCTAAGGTAAAGACTTAGGAAAGGGTATATGTTGACGGTGAAGGGAGCTTTGTTTTGAGCTAAGAAGTTGACTATAAGTTTCATCTCTTCAAAGATGTCTTGACGGAAACTTCCGGCAGAAGGAACTGAGTTTTCCGGCGGAGAGCTGTAAACATCGGCGTTTGAAGGTACTGTGGCTTTGATGAAATCTCCAACTCCTGCTTCGTTTAATGCGTTTTGGATGTTAACAAGTGCTGGATAAGTTAGGTTTATGAATGATCCATTATAAGATGTCAAAAACGGCTCATTTCCGACAGCGACGTATCTGCAAAGGAACTTCATTTAGTTTCAAATATTGTTCAATCTTTCAGGGTGAAGATGAAATATTTTTACTTGATTTTAACGCTGTCGTTGTAACGAGTGACGTTTCGTCTGACCCAATCTTTAGCTCTTTTATAGCTTCCCATGTCTTTGAGTTGATCATTTGGTATTGCAACCATAACCTCGATGCCAGAGCCATCGAGAGCTCCCATTGTGTTTGTGTCTGCATCGAAAAGCTTAACTTTATTGACGTTGTTGTCTTTCAACATCTGTACCACCGTCTTTGGAGGGAGCGGGTGAGTTGCCATCGTTCCCCAGTTTACTCCCAAGGCGGAGACGGCGCCGGATAATAAAGATACGACGGAGATAGTGATGCAGAGGATGATGAAGACGGTAGTCCTCTGTTTCCGTCGGTTAATCATTTTGGAGTTTACTCTGTATCAAAGTAACAATGATAGTTGTAAAACGAAGTTCGTATTTGTTGTAGTTAGTGAGAAACAAAGAAGAAGAAGTTAATGTTTTCTTTAATCGTTGACAAGAACAAAATGTAAATGATTGTGAATAGAATGTGGATCTATATGGAGGGTCATATGATATGAGATGATTAAAGTATGTATATATTTTGTTTGGTCGGTCTTTGAGATGTGTTTTACATTCATCAAAACGCAAAGTGAATTGCTTGGGGTTTAAGGGATTGCCTAATTGGCACGCAAAACGACGTCGTTCTTCAGGTCAAAATCCCGAAATCGACACTGTCCACGTGCTTGTTGTAATGACGATATCTCGCCGATCCGCTAAATAAGCCCCATACACATATACATAACTCATAACTTTTAGATTTTTAAAAAAGTTTTTTTTCGATTTTATTACACCGACACTGCAAAATCCTCTGTACATGAACATTCCTGAATATAATTAGAGGAACATAGTTACTAGAAAAATAGTTCAAAAGTACAATTTAGAAGGTTCTGCTGCAGAAATCCAGTTATTAACTTCTTTTTTCTCCAATATTCAGCTTTTGGAATAATATCAGCATTAAAAGATTCCAGGATTAGACTCTGGTTATAGTCTTTACAGAGACCTAAACGAAGAGACATAACTTAGAAAAAAACTAAAAAGGAATTTAGTTTTATTGAAAGAAAGTACAAATAGCAGGTAAATAAGACTTGCTCCAGAGCATATACATATATCTCTTATCTATACGGCGAGTTCATCTTCGAGATAACTATATTCAAACGTGAACTCGTGTTTGATCCTCTGACACCTACACATACGTTGAAGAAGAAGACAATACGATTATCATCTCTACTGACCAAAAAAAATGAATAATCTGAAAACAAGAATACAATCATACCATCCGCCTTCTTGATTCTCGTCTTTGGGGGTTTGGAAATCGAAATAAACATAAGCTCCTTGTTCATATTCATCGGTTGCAATCTTTGGCTCCTTATGTCTCTGAAACCAAGTGTTGAACTTTCTGTGGTATCTCCATGATTGTTTCTTCAGCTCTTTTGCAGCTAGATATTGCTGATATGAGTTCTAACCAATCCCAGGACACAAAAACAAACCGGTAAGGCTACTATCGTAAAATAACATATGGAACGGAGCATGGAGCTTTTGGTACCTGCTGATAATAAAACGCAAAAAACAAAGTATCTGTTCCATGTCCGTCGTTGCCAAAACGTTCCCAGAGCAAAGGGTTGTTTACGATTGGTGCTTGTGTTTGGGGAAATGTTGGAGGTGTGATTGCTGGGTTCCTCTGTTCAAAATAATAAGGAACATGAAATTGAAGCGAGTATCATTAAGTAGAATTCAGAAGAATGGTGTACCGGAGTATAGGGTCTAGGACGTTCTGAATCTTTGGGTTGAGGAACTTTAAAGAAAGCAGCTTCAAGCATCTGGAGATTGTGCATCTGATCATGCATTGGTCCTCCAGCTGAAGGGTCACCAATGGCTCCTAATTCAGAGTTACTTCTCCGTCCAATGACCCCAAGGCTACTTGAAGATTGACCCGGTTGTATGGGTTGTCCAGGAGAGAAATCAGGACCGCTAGACACCTGTACTGGATCCAACATGTAGCTAGGCATGCCAGACTGAAGATAAAACAATACACAAAGTAGGTAGGATAAGAGGCCACCTTTAATTAGTTGCTTGGTTAAATAGATACATCTATTATATCATTATCATCATGTGTATCCATAGACCATATTCACTATTGAATTGCATATGTGAAGTTTAAACAAAGGAATGACAAATCAAAACACTCACCACCACCAAAAAAAGACAATAATATTATTCATTTCGGAATTTTCATTTAAAGCTACCTGATGGACAACATATATCAAAGATACACCAACGACTAATTAATGTGAGCACAGATCTATTCATGCTTACCGGAGTATCGAATAGAACTTTAGAATCATCCTCATTTGATATACTTTTTGAAGTTGTTATGGATGTTGAATCATCAGATAAGTTTTGCTGAGGTTGATCATCATTTCTGGCAAGGTCTACATCTGCATAAACATTAAGAACAGGTCCCTTAATATTTTCAAAGCTCGAAACCAAAAATTGAGCTCCATCAACTATAGGATTTAGTTAACTACCATGATGAGTAAAACTCTTTCACAGAGTGGTTTAACTTTCCATAATTATGTTTATAACATCATGATAGAAATCTTAGATCGTACTTTACCATAGATGTTGTTGCCTAACCCAGAAATAGTGTCTATACACAATCATACCATAAACTAAACGATGAATTTACCTGGAACTGAAGGCTGCTGACCCAATTGTTGAGCCATGGCATTTGACTGCTGCTGTAAGGAGGCAGAACTCGTGACATTAAAACCAGGTGCCTGAACACCCATTCCCAAGCTACCATGGGGAGAGATGGCAGAGCTCTGTGAAAAATAGAAGAAACGATAATCTTATATTCTGATGAAATGTTGTGAGTACCATTAATCAAGTGATTGTTCAACTAAACTCAAAACGACTTAGCTCATGACCTGGTAGATACACAACATACAAACAAAATCATATACGGAACCTGTAAAAGAGGATTTTGCTGCTGTGAAGAAAACTGCTTGTCGTTTCCTCCAGATAGAGATGGTATGCCTAAGAGGTTGCCATGGCCTTGCTGTACTTGCTGTAACCGCTGTAAAAATTTCTCTCTTTGATCTGGTGCTATTTCAGTTCTCGCACGACCCTAAAAGGCAAAAACATGTACAGAGCTTCAGAGACAGAAGAAGCTAACAAACCACAGGGCCACAAACCTTAACCAATGCCCATCACCTGTATTGCCTAGAAATACATTACATCTAAAAAGAAAGCCTGGCTATGATACTTTTAGAGTGAAACCAATGTTACACAGATTTCGACTAAAAGACCCAAAAGTTTTTTTCAGAGGTATGTTCCAGAAAAGATGAAAAATTAACAAGTAAAGATATGACATTGCTCAGACTACCAACTTAAAGACAGTGCACATGCCCCACGGATCCTTGGGAATTGGGATTATAATTGAATTTAATACGCACCATTTCATTCTGACTCTGAAAGGGACTCCCAGGCCTCCACTGCGAACCAGATACAATAGATGGCGAAAAAGCTCTACCAATACTAGCCGCAACATCACCAGGATTACTATCAGATACAGTTCCATCATTACCCTTCGCAGTTGTTGGCAATACCATTTTGCTAAGTGGGGAAGTTAAAGGTTGGACGTTGCTCTCAACACCCATTATATTTCTCTTTGCAACTTCAGCTGCTGAAGTAACACTAACACGATCTCCACTAGCTGGACTTGGTGAAGGTGGCTGATTTGGTTGGGGCTGGTTGGAGATACCAACTCTACCAATGCCCCGTAATGGAGAATCAGTAACAGAAGAGGTTGGTTTACGGGAAAGCAAGGTTGTTGGGTCTTCTTCTTTGGCGGCAACTGGGGACAAACTTCCCATGCTTTCTGTGGAAGTTTGAACAGGAATAGAAGTTGATAAGGCAACTGATGCATTTGAGACATTACTGGTGGGCGCATTTAAACTTGGCCGTCCGCCGGCAGGTGTTGATGGTGCTGAGTGAAGGCTTGCACTACTCTTTGCGGGAGGGGTTTTTGGAACTGCCTCAGAATTGCTATCTAGTAATGTTATATCCTCTGTTTTCTCTTGAGAAGTAGTCTGATGATGTGTGGGTAAAGATATGCTCTGAAAAAAAATTCAAAGTAAAGAAACACACACATAATATATCCAAACAAAGGGATATAAGATTAAGAATATTTACCCGAACCTGTGATGCTGACAAAGAACTCTTCATGCTCAAAGGAGTACCCTGACAATTTAAGTCATGTTATTGCTAAATCTAAAGCTGAGAGAATGGTGATCACAGTATAAACTATCGTTCTCAAAAAGATTCCTGCACTCTTGTTGCCAGACAGACAAAAACTTCTTGTTTCCACAGAGAAGAAAATTAAGCATATAGAGAAATTGCAATAAAAACTCACCTTAACGAGGGGGCCAGCAGTAACTAGATCTTCAAGACCTTCCACCTCATCTAGTGGCAAGGTGCTATAGAGCTCATCAACATCACTAAATTCGTCAAAATCATCCTACATAGGAAAAAGTTAAATGAGAATTACAGCCTAGTTATTATATTGGAAAGCCAGTATAAATAGTATGAAACACATATAAGAAATAAATTCTAACTAAAAGATGAAACTAACCTGATTACGTTCAACATAATCGTCCAGAAAATCTTTGACGTCATTCACTTGTTCTGGACTTAATTCATCATTGTCCAGAAGCCTCAAGATCAATTCCAACTTTATTATATGATCCTTGTGCCTTGTAATAGATATCTCAAGATGTGTCTAAAAGGGGAAAACAAAAAAAAATGATAAGCATCACCACAAGATAAGGAATTAAAGCATTTACATACTGATACTTATTTTTCAGAACTTACCAATCTGGGGGGCCTTGTCTTTCCTTTTTTGACAGAGAGTCCTTCCAATTCAGCTTCAAAGCTATCAATCTGTGACTCCAGTTCACTCACCTATGAAAAGAATTAGAAAAATAGTGATGAATCTGTCACAGCACTAATTGATTATTATCCACAAGGACCTAACTACCTAGTTTACATGTCACAATTACCATAATTAGCCTAGTGGGTCACAAACATCATTAAGAGTAATTCGTCACAAACATCATTAAGAGTAATTCGCTTTGAGGGTCAAGAATCACTATTTAAGCATGAACACGACAATAACTCACCACATTGTTCAACCAGTCCCTTGTCTCTGACTTTGCTTTCTCTTTGGGATCCTATTAGACATGAAGCTGACAAAATCAGTAGCCTGGCAACCGAAAAGAGTTTTAAGAGCAATATAAATCCACCAAAAGTATTACCCGTTCAATTTTTGGCAGTTCAAACACTTCTGTATTAGTAGTTTCTGGGAGAATAAATATATCAATCAAAGGAAAAGTGGGGAAATTCTTACAGTTTTAGGTTGCTGACCCAGTCCTTCCTTCGAGAAGGCTTTTGTCTTCGTCTCTTTTTCACAAATCTTAAACCTTTCCATTCTTTGCTCTATGAGCTTCCGTGCATCAATCAGGGCTTGCTCATATGATGCACTGATCTAAGCCAAATGAAAGAAAATCTGCTCAGTTCAGTCTAAGAAAATGGGTAAAAAAATTGCTACATAATAGAATAACAAATCAGGAATATCAAAACAATAATGGAGATAAAGCTACTCCATAAAAAGCTATATGAAACCAAAAGCAAGACAGTTACCACTGCCGCAAGCACCGAACGGAAATGAACGAAATTAGGGTTTTTCTTAAAGATTGGAAAGCTTTAGTTATAACATTGAATCATCAACATACAACTTTTGACCACAGCGATATACAGACATAGACTACGGTTTGAAAGTGCAATCTAATGGTATGCACGAAGAGCCACTCACAAGTCAAATAAATAAAAAAAACAGGTGTAGAAGGTGAAGTACCACTGACTTTCTTATCTTTGATCTCACTGGACTGAATCCATGTCTTGATCTGGTCTCTATACCGCTGCAACTTCTTGATTTCCTTCTTCAAGTCCGCCTCAAATTTCTCCTTTTGGTTGACATTATCTGTATCATAT
Organism: Lepidium didymum; assembly: GCA_963920545.1. Lineage (NCBI taxonomy): Eukaryota > Viridiplantae > Streptophyta > Magnoliopsida > Brassicales > Brassicaceae > Lepidium > Lepidium didymum. Next base: position 14,356,395 of record OY986996.1, read on the forward strand.
ACCTGAAACACCAAAAAATTCCGAAACCAGGTTTTTCCTTTGTCCAGTAAAAAACTTTTCTGCTTCGAAAACAAACATTCTTGCTCACATTCCACTGCATAAAAAACAAACGGAGCTCGATATTGAGTTCCACTGGAAATTTTCCTCACAAAACAAACAAACAAAACTTATAAAAAACAAAAATTAGCAAAGTAAGCAAAGATTCATCCACGAGTTTTAAAGGTGCTCAAAATCAAGACATTTTCAATCACATCATGCTTAGACTGGAACAATACAAGTACAAATTCGATTAAGGGCCAATAACGATTGCTTTTTTTGCAAACCTACCCACAGCTTCAGTAAACTCAATTCTATATCTAAAGTTGAAGCGGTATATAATTCCGAAAACGAAAATATAAAAGTTTAATTCTATAGATCGTCTTGCATTCTCTATATCATCGACAACAATTACGAAATAAAACAATAATATGAATAATGTGTACGAAAAACGTTACCTTATTCCAGATGCCGTCGAAAACGTCTACACCTTCTTGAACCTTCTTCAGCACCCGATCTATCTCGGCTTGTAATTTACGACTCGCCCCCATTCCAGCAGAACCAGAGGATAAGTTTCGATTCGATTAATTTTAATCCAAGAAGCTTAATTCGTCGGATTTTGGTATCCTTAAAAGAATCTCTTACAGTGTTAGGGTTCTTATGTTTTGTCTTTTTTTTTTTTAATGAATAGAAATAGGGTTTCACTTTCAGAAGATGGAGAAGAAGGAGATGTGTAAACGAATAGCAATGACGAATTTTGATTGGACCATTAAGGATGATAACAAAATCAGAACGAACGAGTTGAAAACGAGTTCGACTTCGACATTGACGGCCCAAATTAAAAGAGTACTGGGCCTCTTTTTTTTCTCCTCCCTTATTTCCTTACTTTCTGAATAATTAGATCGGTCTGTGGGATTGGTGCGCCCAAAAATTTAAACTTTTTACTACGGTTTAGGGTCTAACATTCCAACACTCGGTTGGGATTAAAAAATCCACATTTTATCTAAAAAACTGATATCCGAACAAAACGGATACGAATACAGATAGTAAATTTTGATATCTGGTAGATACAGATACGAATAGTACGTATTATTATTATTTTTATGTATTTTTACTATTTTTTATATTTTCAATACCAAAAATACTATATTTTTTAGATCATTTTTATTGTTTTACATTTATATTTTTTAATATTCTTTTTGTTAACCATTAGATTGACAACGTCTGATCCATAGTCTAAAACCCATTCCTATAATCTTTTTTTTAAGCTATCAAATGCAGCAAGTAGAAATCGAACTCTGATGCCAAGTCATTAGCTGAATCATCCTAACCACCAGACTGAGAGCAACTCGACATTTATTTTACTTTTTGAAAGAAAAAATATTTTTTTTTACGTTTTAAAGAAATAAAAAATTTAACTTTTTTTTTATAAAATTTGAATACGGATACGGATATCCGTATATTCATATACGGATACAAATACTAAAATAACAAATATAGCAGATACATATATAGATATGGAAATCTTTATAAAGGATGAATATCCGTATTCGTTACAGGCCTATAACAAATAGGGACTATTTTGTCGTTTTAGGAGTTTTGCGGTTTCTTCATAAGCAATTGAAAGTTTTGGCTCTATTTTGTTATATATTATCTTGTAGGGTAATTTTGGAATTTCAGTATGAGATGTAGATTACATAGGGGACCATTAGAGTTAGGGTTTTGAGTCTTTTGACCAAATGCATATAAAACTCGAGCAACTGAGATACTCAAAACTTAAAACTACTTGATCTTATCTGAGCTGAGAAAAAGGGTTTAGGGTTAGGGTTTCGATCATTTCCGATCTTCACCGAGCAACCCCAATCTCCTTCCTTTGGATGGTGTGGCCGGTGGCTCCGGTGACGGAAAGATTTCGATTGCCTTATTCTTAATTTTTCCCTTTGTTTTCTGCGATGAAGACTGCTTGCTGCCTGAGCGTACCATTACTGGACGCTGTGATGGCTTTTGCGAGCTTTAACACCCAAAAAAATTTAATTTGTATTTGTTTTTGAAGTTTTAGATTTGTTTATAGTTTTCTTCTTCTTGGTTTTTGTTTTTGTTTCATCAGTACTTCTAATTGCCAAATTACTTCTCAATTATTGTTCAATTGAAGAGTAGAATTCACGACTAATGAATATAAACTAGAAAATTTTGTTCTTTTTCTTCCAAGGTTTTCTTCTTACCAACCAAAATCGTTTGTAATTCTTGTTTTTCGACATTTTTTTGGAGGCTCACTACAGAGTAGGATTTATTTTGGTCTACAAGTAAACAATAATGCCTTTCATTCATGCTTATGCTTTGTAGGTTCCTAAAACACTCAAGAGAAACGAAAAAGTTTGAAGGTTCTGCCTTTCTGTTAATAAAACTACGATTAGATTCAAGTAAGAGTACAATGAAATAGAATCTGGTTATTTTGGAATCCTGGAAGAAGATGTGAATCCTATATTCAAACAGCAGCTGAATTTTTCCCATTTCTTGCTTCTTCTGCCAATATGTCTTGTTTGATTGTCATTGTAAGGGCTACCTACTGTCTCAGATTCAACAGCTGTACGGCTTCTTCTGAGAGATATCAAAGCCATTTGCAATGTTTCAGGCATCATCACAGGCTGCTCCATTGCTCCAATGGTGTTTGTACATGCAGGACAAAGCGGGTCTCTGGTCTGAGACGTTGGGGTTACTTTATCTAAACACTCAACATGGTAGACGTGATGGCAGGGGAAAACACCAGTGGTCAGCATGTCTCCACATCTTAATATCTTAGATGAGCACCATGGAGATTTCTGAGATAAGAGCTTCTTGCAAATCCCGCATCTTTGGTGTGTGATTGAACCTGATTCAAATCTCGGGTTTTCTACTTCTTCTGAAATGGGCGTTTCAACATCTAGCAGCATTTCATTGCTACTCGTGCTATAACTCTGGTTTGGTGATGCTTCCTTCACTTGTGAGCCTTGATGGTTTGTTGTGGATATCATTAAACTGGAATCAGGATTTGTGGATGAGTCTTCTTGTGATTGACCAGGTTCATGATTCTCAAAATTCGAAACTGGGTTGCAGAAGACTTGAGGGTAAGAGCAGTAAGTAAGGTTGGAAAGCTGTTTGCTTGGAGTCCCCCATTGTGCAGATGACTCGGAAAGATACAGCAAAGACCTAAAACTCGGTGAGGTGGCTCTACTGTCTCTTTCAAAACCTTTCTCCTGGTATTCAAAGAGTTACAAAGGTTTAGCCTAAAGATGTAATCATGAAAGGCTCGCCTTGAAGATTAATATACTGGAAATCTAAAGAGAAGACCAACTTACTTCATTTAACCTTTGAGGATTTGAACTATATAGTCTTGGTACACTATTAGCAATACTTGTTTTCTGTTCATCTCCACCAGAAGCACACGAGTTTGAAGCCCATCTCGGCGATTCCAGAAAACTAGATTCCAAACTTTTTCTTTGTCTGCTTGTACTCGAGTACAATCCAAAACCGAGAGTCTCACCGCTCATATCCTGCTCCAAACTATCTCCAGCATATCCAGCAGGTGAGAAGCTGAAATTCGTCCGCCATAGAAAGGCATCATCTTGAGTCAACGAAGGAATATCCCTTGCGCTGCGAGGAGATGATTTTGTGGTTGTTACCAGTGGCCTTGAGGCCACAATACAACAGAGCGCACCCGTTTTGAGCTCTGTTTTATTCTCACTGTCCATTCAAAAAGGGGTGTCAAAAAAATCATAGACCTTTGGTAACTTGTTTACACTGAGTAAAGCTGAGCTAATGATTGTAATTCTACTTAATTATAAAATTAAATTCTTGATTATGCGACGAAATCCCTGGGTTTAGACAGACAACTAAGAAGTAATCACAACCAAATTTCAGACAAACACTATGTTCAGACTCGTAACAGCTCCTTTAGAGCTCCTATAATCCACAGGAAACAGGCAGGATGTTTACTTTTTTAGACTAAGCATACGAAACAAACGTAAAGAAAGATAATCCATTTCAGTGATAGAGAAAACAAACCAATGGGAAATTCTGAGGAAGATAATCAATAAGTGTCGGTGAGAACGAACTTGATTAAACCTGAGAGGATAAATTTAAAAACTTCAGAATAGAACCCACCTTTAGATTTGGAAAGCGATAATCTGAAGAAACCCTACAAATTGGGGATTCAAATAACGAAGAGGAGAGAGAGATGAAGTAGAAACGATGGCGGAAAAGCGTTGGAGAGGAGAGTAAGCTCAATACTCAAGACAAGAGCGCACTTCTCCTTACTTTTTCTGTCTTTTCTTTTTCTGTTTTGAAATAAAGACAGACACAGAGGACTGTTATGACTTCAGATTAGCTAATTATTAGCTAATTATTAACTAATATTGTTTAAATTTATAAAAAAAACTTTCTTGTTTCTTACTTCTTTTTTCTCAAATATCTGCCTAATCAATCAACTCATTCATATTTGTTCTTGTCGTTGTTTTCTATCATAGAAATAATCATTAACAGTTTATCAATATATGATTTGATATGTTATTTTCACTATAAAAAAATTCGTTTTATATGTGTTAAGAAAAAAAAATTATTAGCTTTATTTTTCTTTCTTTCAAATGCCACATTATTATTGTTTATAATGTAATCAAATGTATTTTCACTAAATATTTAATCTTTATCATACTTAACTTTCAGTCTCAACTCAACTAATCATATAAATAAAATTCAGTTTTAAATATTTGGTTAAAAGTATTGTTATATAATAAGCCTCTTAGTACTTATCCAGTGGTTTGCATCTACTAATTACAGCAATTAACGCCTTTGATTAATCTCTTACTTTTCTTACTTTTTATAACAGAGAAAGCAGAAAAGATCCAGTGACTCTGTATGCAAAAAAAAATTGAAATTAGTAACGAAAATGCAACATTAGTGAGCAGTATCTTACTGTAAAATAAGCCCAATGTATTGGGACCATGGACCTCAAATAGGCCCAATATTTTACTGACTCACTGTAAGGACTTCTCCTGTAAACCCTATAGCTGTTTATTGTATAACTTTTTCTCTATATTCTCTAACTTAATCCACAAAACGAAATGGTTATCCTTTGTAATGGTTGTTTTTACATTTAAATCTTATTAAAATATGTATTATTTATAGCTTTGAATTTAGATAGTGACGAAAATATTAACTTACAATAATCAACTACAACAATTCATCTTTTACATAAAGAAAATACTAATTATATATATCTTCCGTAGAGAACATGAGTAATTATAGTTTGGTTTGATGTATCTTATACAAATTGAATTAATCAATATGAAAATAATAAAATAAGTAGAGAGTAAAAAGAATAATAAAGAGTTTCTCAAAAAGACAAGAAAAAAAGGAAGCGATAGAATCATAGAAATCATCTAGAAAGCGAAAAAGAAGGAAAGAGAACGGTTAGTTTTGGTGCAAGTATCGATCTTAAAGCTTCGCTTTTAATGGAAAGTCCTGCTCATTTCCGCATTATTATAATGCTCATATTCATGCATTTTTTTGTTGTTGTCAACATTGAGCCCAACATGCCGTTTCATTAGCCAAATTCCTACAAAATGTAGGCGGTGAGACTCGATCCTTGATTGTGCAAGTGCACATGTCTTATGTGCACTTACCGCCTGCCACTAGACTAAAGGCCACTTGCTGCATTTTCTTTTCTTTTTTTCCAAAATTATTAATTATTCATTTGTTGTATAGCAAATTAACCAATAATTCACCAATATCTATATCGATAAGCCCTTTGGAAAATAGAATGAAGATTTTTATAGTGAATAAAAGAAGAGTATATAAACAACAATAACATTGAATTATCGTCCTCTTTTGTTGCACAAATATCTTTAGTATAAGTCTACTTAAAAGATATATTTAGACACCATGTTTTTTTGATTATATGTAAGACCAAAATTTAACGAAAAGAAAAGACAATATAATATTATGTCCTGGATTTTAGATGGAAGAGACTCACACGCTTATATTCAAATCATTATAGTACATTGAACCGAAGACATCATTTATTTACGTACGGTTGATTAGACTTCTTAGTTAGGTATTGTCGGCTACATAATTACCTAATAATGAGCGTTTAGAACATCAATGATATTTAAAAACAAGAAGCTAATTAGCATGGCATTACACAATTATTGTTTTTTTTCAACAAATAATTATTAGACCGACAACAAAACTTAATCTATAACTTAAATTTTTCAAAAAGAGTAAAGTGAGATTTGAGCTTATTACCTTATATCTAGTGACAAATTAACTTGATCATCTGTGGATTAAAAATAAAATAAAAATTACAAGTATGCTATTTCTTTGTTGCTTTTCAAGTTGATGCATGTCTCTTTAAAAATGTATATATATTTGTCGTTTCATAAATAAATAAAAATATCAAGAAATTTAAAGAATAATTAATATTGAACATTCAACCAAGAAAACAGATCTGCTGCAAAATCTTAAACACAGATCTGTATTCATATTTTATTCTATGTAAAGACAAGCTTTGTGCTTCGGGCCCCAAAAACAAATTCCTCAAAATACTTTATATATAAAGTATATATTTATGTATTTACGGTACTGATTGAGGTTAAGCAAGCGCAGAAATTTTTTGATCATATGAAACGTATTAAAAACTTTCAAATATTAAAAAATTAAGTAGGAAAACGTAATGTGATTGATGTAATAACCAAGTTCCTTAAGACATAAGACTTAGGGATCTGGTATTGTATTTTTACAAGAAACCCATCATTAATCACTGTTCCTAGTTGAAATGTTTTTTTTTTTTTGGTACGAAAATGAGATATTGATAAATTATGTGTCATAATAATCTAAATTATTGGGCATATGAAAAGGCTAATATGCTGCCCAGATTCGGGGAACATTCACATGCTTCATGAGCTGTGCTTTTCTTCAATCTATCTTCATTTTTCGTTTTTTTTTTCTCATACAAAATGAAGTGAAAAGAAAATTAATATTCCTACATCAAGTTCTAAATTAACCAAAAAAGATAGGTACTAAAACATCTAATACAAATATTTAAATAGGAAACTAGATAAATGTTTTCGGACAATTGGTTGTGTTTATCTCTATAACTTTTTCCGGTAATCAGATTAAGCGTTTGTATTTTGGACTATAGATCAAGTTTTATCAACTATATAAAAAACGATAAAGTTTCTACTTGAGTTTGGATGGTAAATGTACTTATAATAACATGTAAAAATATCATCTTTTCATAGCATATTTTTCCTCCAACTTGCATGACAATAACGAATTGAACTATCAAGGCTTGATGAATATTCATCTTAAATTTTAAAAATGAAAAACTCTATAAGAAAACCATATAAAGACTAATTATATGTATACATCACAGTGTACATCAAAGTATATATAACTTATGCACTAACATTCCCATAAGAATCACAATTTTTCCCACACTATAAAGCTAATTAAACAATCAACTAATGGAATAAGATCAATAACTAAAGGATTAATCCCCTAATAAATCCTATTATGTATATGTATTTAACTACATGATTTTAAACCCAACCAATATACTCTTGCACCACAATTAGATAATGAAATAACCTTAATGCCCTCAAATTAAAATTAGTAGTCGTTCCATAAGACCCCCAAGTCACATAGATCTTCATACGACTTGCTACTATTCACCATTCCCATCATCCTCATCTCTTGTTTCATTACCGGACCTGAAGATACTTCTGTGGTTGTGTTCATGTTCGCATTCACATCTGAGCTCAAGCATGTTTCTTGAGACATACTAACGAGTGATTGTTCCATTTTGACCATATCCTTGTTGTTGTATGTAGAACCGGAACCAGAAGCAGAACCGAAACCAAAACCTTGTTGGTTATAGAATGATTGGTAATTAGGATTGAAGTGTTGAGGTTGGATTGGTGATGAGATGTTGTATGTTGGAGGGTTGATGGGTTTGAAGTTTGGTTGTTCAAGTTGACCAGTGAAACTTGGTTCTATGAGAGGAGGAAGAGATGAGAAATCTAGGAGATGATCAATGTTCTCTAATGAATCCATTCTTGTGAGATCTTCAATGGGTATTCTCGTCATTTGTTGGGGTGTAGTAGAAGGATTGTTCTTATGAAAAACCCTACACACCACCCATTCGTCCTGTGATCAACATCATCATAAAACAACACAAAATTTTGAGTTTGGGATTAATAATTAAATAAATCTTAATTAGAGCTTTCTTAAAAGACATATAAGCTTAATTACCCTTGCAGATTTAGGAAGATTGTGATAAGAATATTTGCCTTCAAGGCGATATTCATGCATGACCCAATTAGTCTTTTCACCTCTTGGAGCTCTTCCTCTATAAAACACAAGTGTTTTCTTCATCCCAACAAGACAACCTTTGCCTTTGAAGATCTCCTTATCCTTACCGGTTGCTTTCCAATAACCGGACTCGGTCGCACGGTTAGTCCTCATACCGGTCGGATACTTCCTATCCCTTTGACAGAAGAAGTAAAACTCTTTCTCCCCCATCTTTGCCCTCTCTACATCAACCAAATCAGAATCTTAATCAACAAGTCTTTTGTGATTGATCAAAAATTAGTCAAACAAGATTGAAATCTAACAAGTCTTTGTGTTTACGTGTAAACAGTTGCAAAATGGTCAAAAGAAGAATTGACTTACTTGGTAAATCCCAAGGCTCGCACTTGTTGAGATCGGCTTCACCCATAGCTACAGCTGAGAATCGGCTGTTTAAAACCTTCTCTTTGAGATAGTGTGTTATGATCTCTTCATCTGTTGGATGAAACCTGAATCCAGGTGGTAAATCAACAAGCTCTTCACCACCATGATTCAACACCACACCTTCTTCGACCACAACCGCCATAACCATTTATATATCGAGTTCTAAGGATTCAACAACAATATCAGAAACCCAGAAAGTATTTAGAAAAAAGAGATCGCACAAGAAGAAGATGAATTGAGAAAGCTAGCTGTGAGAGAATCTTTTTGGGCAGTTAAAGGCAGAGAAATAAAAGTATTGAAAGGATAGAAAATTTGGCTTTTAAATAGGCAAAATGAAGGAGCTTTGTTTGTAAATTAAAATAAAATTTATTTAAAAAATTTCTTTTTTTTTTCAATCTTTTTGGTGATTAAGAAAGATACGTAGGCTCCAAGCAACTTCCTGAATTGTTGAACAAGCTTCATCACATACAACAATTCGATTTTTATTTTTATTTTATACATTATAATGTTATAAATTACGATTCATAATAGTTTTTTTCTCAAAATAAAACTATTAAATTACATTTAACACACTGTTGAGATTTATTTTATTTTTGAAAATTATCAAATTTATATATATATATATATATGTGGCTAATTAACAACGATTCGATCGTTTTCATGCCATATATGGCTTATATAGCTGGTTTCAAATACATAAAAACAATGGGAAAGAACGTATGAAAAAATAAATACATACAATTAAACAAAAAAACGTGTGGAAATATCAAAAAAAAAAAATCACATAAAAGGGTTATAAGTTCTAGCTTTTTATGTGTGGACCCATAGATTCAATATCGTTTCATTTGATAATAATTCTATAGAAAAATGCCCTAATATTTAGTTATATTTATAGTACTAAGTTTCATATTAATTTAATTTTTTGTCAATAATAATTGGATTAACCAAATATTTTAATTAGACATGGATAATATTCAAACTTACCACTTAATATCAAATTAAATCAGAGGTAAGTCAACTGAATTACTTGCTTCTTCGCTAATAGTATTAATCTTTATAGAATCATGTTTATTATTTATGTTACATATATTTTAATAAAGAGAACCTATAAATAATTGAATAATATTATATATTTGTTTAACACCGCTTCATCTACTTCAAAAGGCTTTGGCCATCGTTTATGTGGTGTTTGTTTAAGCCTTTCTAGTGAAGCCGAAGAAAGGCGAAAATCATATATGTAATTAAATTAATCATCTATTGGTATATATAATTTGTACTTTCATTTTCTTTATGTTTATTATTCTCAAATATGAAATATACCACACAAAACTTGTAGTAACATTCTGAAATTCACATTCTAACACGTGATTCGAATGATTGTTGCTCGAAATCCGTGAAGTAACAATATACATATATTTAGATAGTAGTTTGAATTTTCCCAAGTCGGTGAAATAAATCGACTACTCAAGTCACCACGTTGTTGACTTAAAAAACATAAGAGGAATATTGTCTAGGCACGACATTAAGATTTGCATATAATTGCAATTAAACTCGGTAAAATATATATGATAGTTTAATTTCAAATTGATCAATACCAATATAAAGGACTACTTTACTCGTGTAGAGTAATAATTATAATGAGTATTTGATATATAAATATAGACGTCAAAAACAAAATAAAAAGTTAGGTCATATACATAAACCATCAAAATAGAAAAGTGAGGTTTGTAAGTATTTAATATTTGGTCTGACTTTTTTTGTTGTAAAATACGGAGAATTAGTCCCCACCAATGCAACTAAACAAACCAATAGGAAAAATAGTACTAGTTGATTGATTTTACAATTGTTGAATATATATGCAGACATTTGATTTGTTTTTTGTCGATGTCATCAAATACGTTCGTATGTAATGTTCTCTTTGAGTTTTGCGCGTGGACACGATGACTCGGGCCTAAGTTTCCTAGAAATTATTGAAATAAATATGACACCTAATCTCCAACTAAATTAACTGTATAATTGTCTTCACTCGCTATTATATTATGAAGTCTAGTCTAGATCCACAACACTTATATCATACACCCAAATATAAATATTAACTTTAGCTTCATATATAAACTGATATATATATATATATAAGGGCTGTTAATCATTATCCGTGATCCGTCAGATATCTGTATTTATATCTGAATTTTGATCCATAACACGGATATCCGGACCAAACAGATACAGATATGGATCGAAAATTTAAATATCCGACAGATACGGATACAGATACAGATCAGATGAAATAATGAGCCGGATATCCATTATCGAAACTTAAATGGGTCGGATACGGAGCGGATATCCGGCCCATTTAGAAAATATATATAAAAAAATAGATATCTAGCCCTTTCGGATACGGATACGGATTACGAATTTTACTATTTGCCGGATACGAATCGGTTAAATTGGGCCGGATTCCCGCTCTATAACATCCCCTAATATATATATATATGTACATGTATAATATTGGATTGAATATTGGTATATAATGTTTGTTTGCTTTAAAAAAGTTAAAATGCATCGATATTTCCAGGCTGTCATCAACTGGATAATAAAACACAAAGACAAATGTCTTTCAATATGTATAGAATTGTAATAATCTACACATTGCCGACTCAGATTAATTTGGAAAGTCGTTGTAGTCAGTATATACGCTGTAACAAATCACCGACTTGGTACTACCATTTTAATACAAATAAATTCATTACCCATTCATCTATATTTATTGCTTCTTAGTTCACATTATTAATTACTACTTAGTGATCTTAATTCATTTATTTCGTTTGATTTGTTCCTTGTATTGACCGACGAAACTAAACATGTAACCAATAGTATTGACATTAATTGGTTGAATGAAGAATGAATAATTATATATATATATATATATATATATAATCAACAACTAAATTCGTAAAACTTTATAAATGATTCAAATTCTCAAACTTCAAACCCTATATGAAGTCTAATAATAATTATTATTTTTGTTACCGATCATTTTCAAACATATTTTTTATATATTGAGACCAGCGGTTTATAATACTATTGTAGATACGTAAACTATCCATTTTCTAAAAAAAATTTATTTAGAAAATTTCGAAACCTACAAAAAAACTTACCGGAATGTGTTTTCAACCAACTAAACCAATTCTATTTGATACCTCTAATTATATTGACACATTATATAAACAAAAATGAAAAGTTGTTGATTTTGTCTTACTGCTGTTAAATTGAGTTTTAGTAGAGCAGTCACATATTGAAAAATTGACTAGCAATTAAAAAAAACATGACTTTATAATCAGGAGATTTTACCTGCCGTTATAAGTTTGTTTTGTATAACTGATTTGTCGCAAAATGTTAGTAAAAGTCCAAATAAATGTTGGCAGTATAGAGACTAAAAACATTATTATTTTGTTTGTCTTGAATTGTAACAATCTTAATTATATTCTTGGCCCGTAATTTTCTCGAATTAAACGCGTTTATGATCATATGTGGATCATACATTAAGGAAAATGGATAAGAATAAAAATACAAATCAAATGGATTAAAATATAATGATGTGGACCGAAAGATATGGAATGAAATCAGGGCTTAATAAACAAAATTAACACAAATTATTTTATTTTAATTTCGACGTGTGGACCCTACAAGAGGGGAATAATAATAAGATGTGTGAGGGTGTACCTTAAGAAGGTTGACTTTTGCTCCAGAAGACGAGACTGCAAAGCCAAGGAACCGCATCATTGGATGAGAGCTCTTTGACGTCAAACTTGACGTCATCACTATCCTTTTCGACGGATCTTAATGGGCCACGTGGACCCACCACAAGTCGTTCAGATGTGCGGCTCAAGATTATGTCATACAAACGCTCTTCCCTTCTTCTTTTTTTTTCTTCTTTAACGAATTCGTCAATGCTTTATTTTTGTACTCGTATACCTATAATTTTTTTTTTCAAACTCTAAATTCTTATACGAATTTTTGGAATTAAATTTCGACGAAAAATTAGTCTAAATGATGTTTAACCACTTACCAATACACTTTTCATAATTTTTTTGCTATCTATTATCTTTTTCTAACTCAACTCATCATAAATAAAATAAATATGATTAACAAAATGACTGATTTATCGAAAAGCATTTAATATTGTAGATCAAAAAATCAATTTTATAATTTAATAATTTAGGAATTAAAAATAACAAAAATAAATAGAATACTCCTAAAACGAGTAAACTCTTCCATATAAAAGATAAAAGCCAGCTAACTTTCTAGATTTGTTATCATTTTTAACACCTCCGTATAGTTACCATACCGCAAACGCACTTTTATATATATATATTTTCATGAATAAAGTAAAATTTGTCAAAACTTTTAAACTGTTGTATGCGAACATTTTCGTCGTAGTTTCGTATATTAAAGACAAAAATGATCTATTATACATAAACAGAATCGTTGATGAGAGATCTGAATGATGTATGGAGAGTCACATTTAGCATATACTGTATTACATATAATGAGATTCGATTAATTATTCATTATTCATAATTTATATGATTAGATCATATATCGTTGATGATAACATACTTTATGATAATAAAAAGTGAATCGCCTAAAACTGAATTTTATTAACGTCTTGAAACGTCACATGTTTAACTCAGCTAGATAATGAATTCCATTGTATGAAAAAAAAATCGATTATATTAAAATATTGTAAAGATTACACCAAAATTTTTAAAATAACCTAATTTTTTGGCTGATATATTTCTCTGAAATTTTTGAATAGAAAAACATATTAATAGCATACATCATCTAGAAATAGTTAGATCTCTTCTACATATATATGATTTGTGTCTTATACTATATACAGAGAAAATAACATATTATATAATCTGTTGTTGTAATGAATATGGAACACATATAAGTATATATGTAAGATAAAAAGGAATGATGATGATGTCATACAACATTGCTCAAAGTCATGGCCACCACCACCACCACCACATTTCAGGTATCCGTCTCTGTGTGCATAAATTGGAAATCTTAGAAGTTAATCTCACAAAACTAATATAAAATATTGTGTTTTATATATTTATGGACTTGTGGATCAAATTGACGACTTTGTTGCAAGTATAGTCCAATAGTTCTAATACAATATACACCTTAAATTGTTTGTTTCGCAGTTTGAGACACACCTTTTATATATATTTATATGTTGCAGCTACAATAAGTTAGGATCGATGTTATTGTTATTGTTGGTAGGAATCTTGTTTATTATTATATTTGTATTATATTTGGTTATTTTGAATTTTAGCATGTTCTAGATTCATAATTGTTATAAGGATTGCTTGTTTTGTTACTTCTATTTTATTTGTGTGAAAAGTTGATAATATACATAACCTAAAAATATTATCTATGCCGAGTACATGTGACCCAGTGATAATAGCTATTTTATAAATCTTCAGAGCACTAGGGTTTGATTTCTCTCTGATGCAAAGGGAATGAAAAAATATATTTTTGGGATATGGATCAGACCTTGTCGATCTAATTATAAGAATAAGGTTGATAAAAAAAATACTATCTATATATAAACTTTGTGTATATAATAAAAAATCGAAACTTATAATTGTATCACACACACAAAAAAAAGTTTGTAAGGAGTATTATGAACCAAATTTTGCTGATATGAATATTTTTCTGGTATACATTAATACATATACATGATATCTGTACATATAAATTTAATAAAATATAGAAACAAGATATGATAATAAAATGGATGAAATCTGAAAATGTTGACAGTTGTAATTTGAAGATTAGAGTATGTTTTCTCATGGAGTAAGCACATCTGTATATTCACTAGAACATTAAAGATGACTGGCAGTCTTGCGTCATTTGGAAATAAAAAGATAATATTGTTTAACGATTATTTAACATAAAATTAATATGGCTAATATTAATAAATGTGATTAGTAAATTATAAAAAGTCAATTGGCCAACTTTTTCTTCTAGGGCTTCTTATTGTTAGCGGATTTAATAGACTAGACCATTCTGTCATTCATGTTACACCTCTTCATATTCTTACGTATGAATATATATATATATATATATATATATCGGAAATTCGTAGGTAATATTTATATTATACTATAGACAGGATCAAATATACATATCGATATGAATAATAATGTTCTATAAATATTGGTAAATAAATATTCATTCTAAATTTTTCATGTTAATTTGGATCAATAAGTATTATTTATTTGAATATTTTTGTTAACCCTAATGATGAAGTAAGTCAAATCAATTATCTTAAACTTTTCTTATACCATAATTAATGGTTTCTAGAATTCAGAAAACAATGATTGGCAAAATAATTTTAACCTGATATGCTTTATGCATATATCAGTAAGAAAATATATACATTTTCGTCATATTTTAAATTGAAAAATATATATATTTAATGGTTTATGTTTATACAAAAAAAAATATCGTATGGTGGATAATTAAAAATAATTATGATGTACGTGTATACATTACATTATAAACACGTATACATAGCAATATGAGTTAATACGTGCAAACAATAGCATAAGATTATGTTTTGGGATCATCATATCTAACTATTGATTAATTCTAATCATAATTATAATTGAGCCTCTCATATTCTTTTTCATTTTATCATTTAGCATAACAAAAATGTCATCAAGTTTTAGTGAAATTTATGACAATATTTTCATGATTTTAAACATTAAACCAAACTCTTAAAGTTAATTATGTAAAGTCTGATATATTTGCTTTTAGTGTATTTTTCTATAGCTGTTCGTTTATTTACATAATTAAAGTCACCTAAAGACAAGATTTCCTAAAAATTGAAAAATGTGTTGAAAAAAACTATGGCATAAATAGAAAAGTATAAAACTCATATTAGAAAAATATATTAGTTGATCCAAGTCTAAAACTCAAATTAATTGGAGCACCTAAATTAGAAATCGACTTATTCAATCTTTGGTGTAATTGCTCCCTCATTGCAAGACAATTGAACACGTAGTATTTTTTTCTCAACGTCACACACAAATGCATAGAGCACACATATGAAATCTAAAAGCATAAGTATTGAAATCCAAATTCGAATGCAATAAATGATATATAAATCCAAGTGTTTTGTGTGCATCTACACTAATCTATGCTAAACAAAATAAGCATAACAAAGGATAATAATGAATCCATCTTTCAATTATTTGTAGGAAATGCATGGGTCATAATAAGTAAGTGTCACATCGATCAAATTATTTAGCTCACCAATCAAACCTTAATTGACACTTATTTATGCGTGTTCATCGAATTTCCCTTAATAACTTGCTTTCTTTTTCTTACGTTCAAACTCATTTTCTTCTACTTTTGAACAATACTCCAATGATCAACTTACGAAGAAATTAGAAGTAATGATTTTAAGAGATAAACAATCGTCTTTTTAATTTTATAGATTGATAATAATTTGACGAGTAGTCTTTTCAATATGTGAAAGTAACTCTGACGATTCTTCTTTGAAAAATAGGTAGATGTGTTTTATGTCGTCATTTTTACGGACAGATTAAATATTATTGGGTTTGCTTTATTCTATATGTTAAAATTTCAAATGATTCCCCAATAATTCATTGAAAAATTATAAAACTTAGCTTCACCATGAAGCTTGAAAATATTCCCTCCCCTTTCGTAGATATCGACCATATATACATGTATTACTGAATTTATAATATAAATACTTTTTTGAGAAAAAACAATCAATATCATCAAATCATTTAATCAGAGATAAATATTTTAACTGCATTTAATAACAATTAGTTCAGTTGGTATATAGTTCAAAAGACTAGGAAATATGGAAACTTTGAAACTTTCTCATTATTATTTTATTTTCCAATTAAAAAAAACTCCATTACTCGTCGTGATTTCTAAATGAAATCCAAAATTGGACAACCTGTTTGAACTCAATGCCACATGACTTATTAAAGCAGATTGGGTACAGTAACTTTCATCTTTCAGTGGTCATATGGCCTATTGATTACATTTTGGGCCATCTTAAACCATACAAAAGGTCATTGTGTATTTTGTAGTATTTCCTAATTTTTGTTCCCTCTCTTAGATGTTTTAGAATTTTCAGGCATACTAAATTTTTTTTTGTGAAATAATATTTTAATTTTATGTGTCACTTAAGAAAAAAATGAAATATTAAAGAAGAGAAAAAATGCAGGAAAAATATACAATTTCAATCAAATATGCATTGAAATTTGAAAACTTCTTCTTCTTTTTTTTTTGTTAAAGAAAATTCTATTTTTAAAACAATTATTTTCCATAACATCAATCCATTAAAAACAGAGGGAATATTAAAGTAGGATTTTTGTGCAACAAATGCTAATGACAATGATTAACTGATAATAGGATACAACCCGCACTATGTATATTTCATAAATATTGAAAGATAATACCAAATACTCTTTAACCAAAAATACTAAATAATAGTTTTTTATCATTTACATTTGATTTTTTTTGTTAAGATAACATACATATATATGATAAATGAAGTTTCCAATAACTTTTAGTTGTATCTTAAGAAGATCACTAAATATAACGAAAAATAAAATTTGGTAATGTTAATTGAAGAGTATTTCGTTGTTGTTTCTTTTTAATCAAAAAAAGGGCCAAAAAAATGATGAATCATCAATTGTTGTGTGCAAGTAATTGCCTATCTATCGAGGGACAGGAGCAAGCTGAGAGACAATTATTGGATTTCAATCACCACGTGGATTTACATTACACCACAATCACACAAAACGTCATTATCTACATTTTCAAATTTTTTATTACTACATTAAAATAAAAACATGCGAAGTCGATAAATCATCAATGATTTTACGTATGTTAATATGCTACAGTTTTTTGTTTTTTTTTCTTAAGCTATCGTTAGATCAGACAAAAAAAGAAGAAGCCAGTATCGTAAATAACAATGGAGAGAGGAACGTTGCAATCATTTCATAAAAGTATAACAAATCGGGACAATAAGATTACTCTATTTTACAATATATAAAAAGGTAGATGTATAAGCAGCAAAACCAATTTTCTAAATACGATTATTATAATATGGGATTTTCTGCTTTAAGCATCATAAAAATTGAGGTAGAGAAATGAAAAAAGAAAGTTTTGGAAGAAATCAAAAGAATTAAAGTTTGTGTGTAATTCCCAAAATGGCCCTCACGGTGAGGATACGGCCTCTATAGCACTATCCAATGGCCACGCAGCTTCTACCGCCTGATCTCTGTATTTCACCTTCTTCGTTAATGTTATTTTCTGTGACGGCTCTAATCCTGTTTTATTATTTTTTATACCCATAGAAAATAACAATTAGACAAAACTAAATATAATATTATAATAAATATATATGAAAAATGAGATACTTACCAAATCCATCAGTGAGCAGAGTGAATTGGTAAACGAGATCCATGCACAAGTAAAGCAAATTATCTTCTTCCACACGTGGGAATTTTGATTTTTCCTCTTCGATTTTCATACTACAAGCTTTCTTTGCTGTTTTCTCAAACTCCATTGGACGAACTGTAGCAACAGGTTGCTTCGGGTCAATGAATCCAGCCTGTGACAATATAACCAGACCCATTTGTACAGAGTGTTTAGTAATGAAACAGGCTGTGTGAAACCAGGGTTTTCAAGAATAACTTGAGGTGTTTTTAGTTGGATTACCTCAGCAGCACGATCGAAGAAAAACGAAGCAACAAACATATTCTTCTGGCCACCACCTCGACCACCATTCCAAACTCCACCGAATGTGCATTTCATGTGTGTACACAGTGTGTCATTCACTTCTAGTGCAGTGATGGCTATTCTTCTGCACTCATCCAGACTCGCACTGGATGGCGAAGCAGCGCTTTTGAATTCTTTTCCTCCATACTTGTAAGTACCTACCGTGAATAAATGTAAGTTAGAAGAATAGAAAGCTACAAATCCAATATGCTAAAAGAGGAACTGCTAAGAGTTCCTAGCAATCAGCATTTATGAAAGTGTGTGTCATATGATGAGTATATATGCAAAGAACTCTAGTTGGAAAGAATCATCTTCCATGATTTAAAAAAACAATAATCTCTCACCATCATAGCCTGTCACGATGCAGGGGTTGTTTGAATCTTCCGATAGTTTCAATATCTCTGCTCGAGCAGCCAGTAATCCGTAATGTAGATAACTACATGAGAAGCCAATAACACCTCCCATTAAAGATTTTGGATAGAAACAAAAGTGTGGCTTGCATGGAAGGAAAACTATACCTACGATTATGAGTACCCTAGTCTATAAAATGCACAAATAAAGTAGAAAGGCCTAGAACTGCTTGCTCTTTGGGAGTCATTGGTAAAAGATCATTCAAATACACGTGAAATCAAGAATAACACATGAGATGACAAACCTGTGAACATATAGGAAATACTTTCGTCCCTTTAGATACATTTCTTTGACATATGAATCCTCTCCCTCCAATGGTTTTGGTGCACTTGCAGCATCTTCCTCGGATATAGCATATGCCATTTGGACTGACCCCCCTCCAAGGTCAACCACTCCAACTGTATCCGAGTATGGTTTTCCCAAGTTCCTTAGCAAGTAGTTTATTGTCACCTGCAAAGTCCAAGTCCATTTAGGGTACAACAGCCTGTAATTTCATATTCATTTGCGACTACACTTCAAACTATTACAGTCACCATAGTTAAAACACTTCTTATTAAATAATTAAAAAAAACTAGAAAGGATACCAATCCAGAATTTACTTCTCTGAATGGAAACAATGGGATTATAGGCATACACGTAGATACATAAAAACATAGCAAGATGACTTCCTGTAAAAAACGACATAATGTGGGGCAACATACCCACTGATAAGAACCTTCCTGCGTACCATCCAACACAGTAACACCATTGGCCTCATTTTTCAGCATGCTTCTATCTCTCAAGAGCTCCCTAACCTTATAAACAAAATTATAAGAAAGTATAAGAGCTACATGACCAGGGGAATGTGCATGAAAAATATATAGAAATATAATAACCGCTTGCAAAATGTTCTCAGATGCTTCATGACCCAGTGTTCTCAATCATGCAGTTGCCTGACAAAAAATAGAAGAAAAACATTCAGATGATTGACAAAATAAATAATGCCAATATGAAATAGCTTCAATCATCTACACTTGGAAAGAATTCATTCCATACCCCAACTCTGACAGGTGTCTTCGGACGCAACTCGCGGGGAACAGAAGATTCTGCTTTGTCAAGAAGAGAGACCAAAGAGTTCGCTGCTTGCCGGGGATCAGTAGGATATGCGCTCAACCCTGGTTTTAGCTGAGATTAAAATCAGTAAATAGTTTAGTGAAAGTTTCAACAAGCGCCAGGAAAGTGCAGAACAAACAAGAAACTAAAGCCAATGCAATATAATGAAATAAGGAACTAAGTGATGCTAGCTAGTTAAATGACTTCAAGCTTCATGTCCAGGAACACAGAAATCATTTCAATTTTATACACAGGAGAAAAGTTATATCACAACTCAAACAAGGTCAATTAAGTTGTATCCAAGAAATGCGAATTAGATCTGGCGACACAGCTAAGTCTTTTCACACTGTAACAACCATATCAACTTGAATAACACAAATGTAGCACAATTTACCATAAAGAAACTGAATCAAGTCTCGGGAACTACACAAAATCTATCAAAGCACTGCAAGTAATTAGTAGTTCTAGTGTCATATATCTCCACTTACTTAAGCATCTATTATGATCCGACGAAACCATTAAAGTGGGAGAAAAACGGAACAAATGCATCACCTGTAGGAAGATCTCGAGTTCATTCCCGAGAGGAATAAGATCTAAATTCTGATCAAAACAGTTAACATGTACACGACTTCCAGAGCTTCCAGCATCAAAAATCACGGCGTAGCTCTTCGGAGGCCTAGAATTGGGACCTCCCTTGCGGTTATGCTCTGTGTACTCCTCAACGACCGAATCAGAAGTCGATCTCCCAGGCATTAGCAGAAGAACGAGAACGATCAACATAATGGGAACCGAAATCAAGAGCAGAAGACCACGATGGCGTTGGATCTTGTCGGCAAGAGATTCGTGGCGTCCAATCCCTTGCTTCACCGCCATCTTACCTCCGTCAACAGAGAGAAGTCCCTCGGAGGTAAGAGAATAACCAGAGGAAATGTTGGCAGTTCCAGATTCACGGAGCTCAGTTGAAGAAGGCGAACGGTAGCGTATCTTACCATTGCCGTTGCTGGTACCAGAGGACGCCGTGGTCTGCGGCAGATCCTGTAATGGCTCCAGATCGACGGTGGATTGGAAGAGGCGGCTTGTATCGCCGGAAATTGAAGTGAAGATATCGTTTTCCGATAAAAAAACACTTGTGCTTCAGATCTGTAATCTGTATTTGAGCGACGACATATACAAATAAAAGACGTTATGAGTTATACAATTGCGGGAGTTTGGTAACTCTCACGATGGGTAAAACTCTCGACACTTTCAGTTGAAATTTTAATTGTATTCAGTAAAAGAAATAAAATTAATTGACTAAAACACCCAAAAATATTTTATATTCTCTCATATGCCATCAAACTTATATTTTGTGGGGAATATCAATTTTGTGGTGTTTGTGGCATTCCCAATGACTATTTTGCCTTTTCAAAGATGGAAAAATAGAGGGAAAAGAGAGAGAAGAGAAAAAGGGAAGAGAGAGAGGGAAGAGAGAAGGAAGAGAAAGATGGAAGAGAGAGAGAGAGAGGGAAAAGAAGGAAAATGTAGAAAGAGAAAAAATATTTTTTTGGGGAAATGAGAAAAAAATGGGCAATGAAACATCGACACGTGGTAGACAGAAAGAGAAAATGCGAATTTGTGTTTGACAACGAATATGGACATAAACGATGAACGTCTAAAATGGACATAAACATAACAGATGGACATAGACATGCCAAAAACGAACATAAACATGTCTAAAACAGATACATGCATAACAGATGGACATAGACATCTCAAAAGTGAACATAAACATGTCTAAAACAAACACACACAGTCACAAATGGAAATAAACATGTCATGCATGGACATAAACATGTCACGAATGAACATAAACATGTCACGAATGAACATAAACATGTCACGATAGACACAAACATGTCACAAATGGACATAGACATAAGCAATGGATATGGACATGCCTAAAATGGCCATAGACATGTCTAAAATGACCATGAACGTAAGTGATAGACATAAACATGGAATCTATGGACATTGATATGATATCGTTTTTTATCGATAGATCGAGAGAAGTGAAAGAGAAATCAAGAGAATTAAAACTAAAACAAGTAAAGAGAAATTGAGAGAATTGTGGAAGAAAAAGAGAGAATGAAGATGAAAGAAGGAAGAATGGAGAAGGAAGAAGAAAGAAAGAATAAGAAGAAATGAAGAAGAAAAAAGAATGAAAAAGAAAGAAGGACATTTTGGTCTTTTCCTCGAATGTTGACTTGATCAAAGTGGCATTGCCCACAAAATTTGAGTTTTGTGGCATTTTGGGCAATTTAAAGCTCATTGATAGCATTTCAGAAAATAATCTCAAAAAAATATATACATACTACTAATTAAAATATAAAAATCTATCCCTCAAATTTCAACGATTTACATTTACACCCCCAAAATTTCATTTGATTTGTATTTTGGATTTTTACTTTTTATAGTTACTTATTTTGATAGAGAAAGCCTTGGTTTTTGAACACAAGTTACAACTGAACACGAACCAAATCCGAAATATAACTAAAGTCGTAAGGGTATAAAATTTTGATGCATTATATACATGTTTTCCATTTTGTTCTGTTTTCCTTTTGTTTAAACTTCCAATTTCGTATTTCCTTTTTAATTAGGTTTAGACTTAAACCTTCTCTATTTAAGCTTTGTAAACTGATGTTGAAGTCAATCTCTTTATTGATACTCAGAGCAAGAACAATCAAGTTAAAGACAACTACTCTATGGATGAAGAACCTGTAAACACTCGTTGGGAGTCAAGTTTTAAACTTGAAATTCCTTAATTTAGAGGGTCTTCTATGACTGAGGAATTGCTTGATTGGTTTTTCACAGTTGAAGAAATCCTTGAATTCAAATGAATTCTGCTTGATCATTGTGTCCCTTTGATCGCCATTCAATTTTGCGACAGAGCTACCGCTTGGTAGGCTCACAGTAAGAATTCTCGTGTTTGTCTTGGTAAAAGAAAGATTACCACTTGGTACAAGTTAAAAAGTGAGATGCGCAAAATAAATTTGCCTTACAATTACGAACAAATAATGTTTCAGAGGTTTCACTTTGAACAAGGTTCATGTACGATCGAAGAGTATGCAATTGATTTTTTTTTATGCTTAATCATGTGGATTCACGAGATTCTGAGCTTCAACTCATGGTTCGTTTCATTGGCGGTCTTCATCTTCAAATTCAGCATACACTCAACTTGTTTCGTCCTTTGACAGTATTTGAAGCACATCAACACGCTATAATAGTGGAGATTCAGTCTCGTACCAGTTTACCGAGTTGGAGTTCAAAACACCAGTCCCGTTATATCACTGTTCTTTCGCCTCATTTTCTTTCGGTTATTGACGCCTCTGTTTCCAAAACTCGTCAAGGCACACTTCATTGCTTCGCCTGCAATGAACCGGGACATTGCCCATCGGCTTTTCCAAATTGAAATTGCCGTGGTTTACTTCTAGATGACATGGGTTGTGATTTCGAGGTAATCTATGATGATGATATGGAGGACGCCATCCACACTGAGGACTATGTTCGAAACCAGACTTGTCCCAACATCACAATCTCTTTCATTCTTGTTGCACTATTGGTGGGAAAGTGTGTAACCTTATCATTGATTCTAGAAGTTGTGAGATTGTCAGATCTGAAGAAGCAATGCGCAAATTAGGTCTTATAGCGGAGGCCCATCCTCTTCCATTTAAATTGGCTTGGTTGAAACAAGGAAGTGAAGTTTGTGTCACTAAACGTGTTTTGGTGAAACTTTCTATTGGTGATGCTTATCGTGATGAGATTTATTGTGCTATAGTGGCTATGGACGCTTGTCACCTATTGTTGGGCTGCCCATAGGAGTTTGATAGAAAGGTACAACATGACAGTTTTTGTAATACTTACACTTTCACTTTCAACGATCGGAGCTTCACACTTCAGCCTTCACCACTCGTATATTTGGAGCCCTCATCGAAACATGTGATGTTGTTCTTACTTATCGACCTCACTACCGAATGAGTCCTAGTGAGCATGAAGAATTATGCCAGCAAGTTGAAGAATTGGTTATTAAAGGCTTTTTGCATGAAAGTTTAAGTTCGTTTGCAGTCCATGCTCTCTTAATACCCAAGAAAGATGGTTCTTGGCGAATATGTGTGAATAGTCGCACCATTGATAAGATTACAGTCCGTTACCGTTTTCCTATTCCACGTCTTGATGATCTCCTAGATCAAATCAGTACTTCCTCTATTTTCTCCAAACTCGATTTAAAGAGTGGTTACCATCAGATTCGCATACGCCCCATTGATGAATGGAAATTGCATTTAAGACACATGAGGGACTCTTTGAATGGCTTGTGATGCCTTTTGGATGGACAAATGCACTTAACACTTTCATCCGTGTCATAAATCAAGCACTCTGACCCTTTATAGTTAAATTCGTGGGGTTTAATTTGATGATATCTTGATCTTCAGTTCTTCTTTGGAGGCTCATCTACAGCACTTATGCGACGTTCTTCTCGTTCTTCATCGCACCCAACTCTTTGTTACGTTGAAGAAATGTGAGTTCGGCTCACCTTAAGTTCACTTTTTGGGCTATATTGTCTCTGCTCAAGGCTTGTCTGTCGACCCTGAGAAGATCTCTGCTATCAAATCTTGGCCAGAACCGGCCACCTTATCGGAGACACGAAGCTTTCACAGGCTAACTTCTTTCTATTGGCGTTTTGTTATGCTCTTTAGCAGTCTTATGGCTCCTATTACCAATTGTATTCGAGATGGTTCTTTTGTTTGGACTCCGGAAGCTCCATGCGCCTTCTCCTTAATCAAAGACAAAATTGAGTTTTGCCCCCATCCTTACTCTTCCGAATTTTACTTTGAACTTTAAGCTCCAGTGTGATGAATCTAAGTCTGGAATTAGTGATGTGTTAAGTCAATAAAGTCGCCATATTGCTTTCTTTAGTGAAAAGCTTCCTGGTGCTCGTTCCCGATATAGTACCTATGATATAGAGTTTTATGCCATTGTTTAAGCTATGGCATCATTACTTACAATGCGCATTAGCGTCATTACTTGTTCCATAAGGAGTTTGTCTAATACACAGATCATGATGCCTTAAAGGATCTTCACTCACTGGATAAGGTATCTTCACGTCATGCTTCGTAGGTTGGGTATTTACAACTATTTACTTTTGTGATTAAACACACTTCTCGCTTCAGTAATTGCGTGGCCGATGCACTGAGTCGTAGGCATTCTCTTTTAGCAATTTTACATGTCTACGTTCCTGGTTTTAGTGTCTTCGTTGATCTCTATTCAACAGATCCTTTCCTTGGCGCATATGGGAGAATGTCCAGTCCAGGCTTGCCACATATTATCCTATTCATGATGGTTATCTATTTCGCGATACTCGTTTATGCATCTCCGATTGTAGTTTGCGGTTGCAGCTAATCTCTGAAATCAATAAGGAAGGCCATGTGGGTCGTGGCTGTACAATACATCTCGTTGCTACTTCGTACTTTTGGATGTCTTTTCCTCGGGATGTGGAATGTTTTGTTGAACGATGTATTTTTTCATGGGTCTTCCGAGAACTCAACGAGGGTTTGACTCTATCTTCGTGGTTGTTGATCGGTTTTCAAAAATGGTTCATTTCCTTCCTTGCAAACGTACCACAGATGTTGTTCATGTCGAATTATTGTTCTTTTGAGAGATTGATATGCAAGCAATTTTGAGGTGCAAAAAAATCAATTACATTTATAATCAACAAACGCTAAACAACTATCATTGAAAGCATTTAAGGTTCGAACCCAAGAGAATCTAGAATCAACACAATAAGACTATGAGAATGAAGATCTAAGCTATAGCAATAAATTGGGGGTTTTGAACTAAAAGACTACTAACAATAAAACAAGCAAACCAAATCAAAACTAGAACCAACATAAAGGAAATGACAAGCACACTTAACAAAGGACAAAACAAAACTAGCAAACAATAGGTTTATGGAAAGACAATTTATCAAAGGAAATGACAATCAAATCAAGATGCATAAGGAACCATTAAGCATCATCCTAGGGCATGAGACACAACAATGGAACATCCCACTCTCATGGCAATGAACCCTTTCCTAGTCAATCAATTGAGCTAAACTCTCATTTGTCAATTCAAAGACTAACAAGCATTACAAACAAGCTCACTAAGACCACTAATCACCCTAACATCATCTCTCAATGGCTAGGGAAGAAAAGCTCATAAAAAAGTCATTCGGGAATTTTATCGAACACTCTCGGGCGATAATTTTCCTATCATCTAGATTTAGGTGATCAAGTTAAATCTAACATTAAGAACACCTTAAATGAAGGAATCTAAATATCTATCAACTTAAGCTTAAGATTCAACTATCAAATTCTAAGATCTACCTAACCATCAACCTATCACTTCACTACTCAAACATCAAAGACATGAGACAAAGTAAGAAAATAACCAAAAACATCATGAAAGGAATATAAGAAAAGAGAAAAAGAAATCTTAATAGAAGGAAGATGATGATCCAAGGATCATCATCCCCAAAGGGTCTCTAACTATTCTCCCTCTCCTCTCTCAAGTGTTCTTCTCAAAGGAATAAAAAAAAGATAAAAAGATTGAAAAATTGAAAGATCTCTCCGAAAAACCCTAAACATTTGGGTTTTAATGTGTAAAACGGATTTTGGGTTGACCCAAAACAAAATGGGTCGAATTAATTAAATCAGCGCGTGTCTAAAACGTCGACCCCCTTTGGCGTCGGAGCAAGGGTCGACCTTTTCAACCTTTAGAAGCTTTGGCTTAAGCTTCGCGGCAGATTGACCTATCTTGAGTAAATTTGTCATATCTTCCTAACCGCTCGTCCAAATGCCTTCAAACTACCTCCATATGAAAGCTGACTCTTATGGCTATTTTGTATCCAAATTTCAGCCAATTCCGTTAAAGAGAAGGTCTTCATCGATCACCATCTTTAAGCACATTGTACTGGTTCTTCACTTATTTTGCTCAAAACGTCGACCCTCCATAACGTCGGAGTGAGGGCCGACGTTTATTACATCCAGAAGGTGTCATTTGATCATGTTCAAAACGTCGACCCTCCATAACGTCGGAGTGAGGGTCGACGTTTCATGCACCAGAATGTTTTCTCCTTTCTCCTTCATATTTTTGCTCCACTTTGTCCATAACTTGATAGCACCACACCTTCCTAAACCTTCCAAGCTCCAAAATGTATCCAAATTCACCTGAAAATGACTCAAAAACAGAAAACATGCTACTCGATCTACTTAATACTCTAAAATGCAATATGAAGCAAAACTAAATTAAAATGAAAGACAAACTACTAGAAATGATGCAAAACTATACAAAAATCCTATGCAAAACTAATGAAATAATTACATATATCAACTCCCCCGGATTTGCCTTTTGCTTGTCCTCAAGCAAATATCACAAGCCAAAGAAGAAGGAGAATTCGGGAACTCATAGCCAAAACCTTATTGCTCAAATGTTAACCTCAATGTCCAAGTTTGTAGTTCTAGAATGCAAGCAAACAAGTCTACTTAAAAACCTTTTCCCTACTCGTTCACAACTCAATCAAGCTCCATCTCAACCTAGACAAGCATTCAAATTCATCGTTCCTTTTGACATTCATTCAAAACGTAACCATGAATCAAACCATGCAAATTAAATAAACTTGTTTGGCAAAGGGAAAGCCTAAGAGATAAAAGTGATCTCTACGCATAAGTGTTCACAATGTTCAATATAGGGATCTCTCAATGAATGAAATGAACTTTAGAAGAATGCTAAAGGTAAGCTCCAATAGATGCATACAAGACTAGAATCTCATCTACCCAAATACACAATTATCAAATCTTACACCCAAGAATGATCCTAATACTACCCTTTTCAAGGCTTTTCCACTTCTTTTCCATCCTTTGAATCATCTTAACAACTTCCATAATTCATTTCTTGTCTTTTTTTCTTTCTAGGAGAGGGGTTAAAACTTATACAAGTCTAGCAGGTTTGACATAACTTACATTTTGGTTCTACTTTCATTTGATTCCTTTTGGTTATCTTTCTTTTCTTTTTGCTTCAAAGAATCCCTTTACACAATTCAACACTTCCAACACCCTTTACTAGACTATTTTCCTTTCTTTCATATTCTCTTTCTCTCCTAAGATTCCCTTTGAACAATGACTTTTTTTTTTTTTTTATCTTTTCTTTCTCCTTTCTTGACCCTTTTTTGCCAATCAATTCTTTCAAAATCCATACATAAACATTCCCATAATCCATATCAAGCTCCCACCTAGTCCTATTCGGCTCAAAAAGCGTGAACCGAAATTACATGAGAAGCTAATCTTGTCGGCTCTTACCTAACACGTTCTACCAAGTTCATTCCGAAAACAAGGCCTAAAGCACTCACAAATCAATGGCTTGAACAAAAGTTAGGCTAAAGGTAGGAAAACCGATTTAAATCGACTACTTGGATCACAAAGAGTGGTAAAGTGATAAAAGAAATCCAAGTATGTATATGTATCCACAAGTTCAATCACAATGCATGGCAAGATATTTAATAGTCAATATTAGGTTCAATTAGATAAGGAATGGTCTCAAATCACAACTTGCTTCAATCAAAACAAAGACTTAAACTGAGAATTCAAAGCATGAATCGATCTTACTTCAACAAGCTTATTTGCATTAAACAACTAATAACTTGGGCATTGAACCTAACAAACGGATCATCAAGCTTATCAAGGCAATAATATCATTGTTCCCATGCAATCTTAAATGCTTCTAAAGACTAAATCTTAAATGACATGTCAATGCAAAATATATACTTGTTTTGTATTTTTCAAAAAACAATTTCATGCAAAATGCAAAGACTCAAGAAAATGGAAAATAAAACAACTCAAATGATCATTAGCGACCAACCAGTCTCCTCCCCCGGACTTACTTATCACCGTCTCGGTGAGAAAGTAAAGCCAAAAAAGAAAACCACAAAATCAAAAGAAAAATGCAAATGAAAAACTATGTACAAAGAAGTGAATTGGTACCTTACTCGAGTGTGGTGCGGATGTCGAGGGTGCAAAACGTCGGGAGGAGGGTCGACCTTTTAGACATCCAAGGCATTTTGTACATAGCGTCGACCCATTCATTTCGTCGGAGTAGGTGTCAACGTTTTTGACATTCGAGAGATTTGTTGAAAACGTCGACCTGCTTGTACCATCAGAGCAGGGGTCGACTGTTTGTACTCCAGAAGCCTTTAATTCACATTTTCCTCATCAACTCCCTATCCGATTCCCTATAAGCTGAGCCACCACAAAGAACACGCAAAGAGACACAAAAACAAGCAAACGAAAGAAATAAAAATGATATATACAAGGATATCATGGGATTGCCTCCCAAGTGCGCTTATTTTATGTCTCAACCTCGACGTTAAGCACCGCTTCTTATACGGTGATGGGATCGGAGAGTGGAATCTTCTCCACAAACGCATCCCGAGAGTAGACTCCTTTTACTTATCAAGAAAGGAGTGTGGCATGAACTTGGATCTCCAGGATCATACTCATCATAAAACCATCCCCTAAACTCTTTCATCCTAACCTCCTCAAAGAATGACAACTTCCAACAATCATCAATACCCAATTTGATGGTGAGAATTATACCAAAGTGCTTGCTAAATGGCTTTGCCTTTGGAGATTCTTCTTCATCATCTTCCTTGTAAACAACTTTGATGAGATTGTCTTGATTCTCCAAAGGTTTTGCAACCTTTGTCTCTTGCTTGACCATGTGTTGCACTTGCATGTTTTCCTTAGTTGAAAGCTCATTCTCAACAATTGATTTTTCCTCCATGTCTTCCATGCATTCTACAACCACATCATCTTCACAAGGATTTTCATACCTTATCACACAATTCTCATCAACCTTGCAATTAAGAAGAAGTTCAAGCTCTTGCAATGTCTTTTCAGCTTCTTGAAGGAATGTATCCTCCTTTGGTAAGTACTTAAGCTCATCCTTTGGTGCATTGAGCTCAATCAAAGGGTAATCTTCAATTGTATCATTACCAACTTCCTTGGACTCTTCACTAATGCTAGAACTTGTCTCCAAATCCATGAGCTGGGTTTCGTCACTCTCTTCCTTCCAAGAGTTAAAAAACTCCTCCATGGTTTCCCAACTCAAGTACTTATGCTCGTTCTCCTCAATAGCACAAGGCAAAATGAAACTACTTGGATCTTCAACAATTGTTGGCGTGGATGGAATGATTATAGGGATCTCTTCTTGACAATTCATCAACATACCTTCATCCATACTATTCTCTTGATTGTTCAAATCCTTTAAGACTCTTTCCAAGGCAACCTCCATGGCATCAATCCGGGTTAAAATATTCTTGTAATAACTCTCTTGTCCTTCCAAAACCAACTCTAGCAAGTTGTAAATGTCTTCTTGTTCATAGCTTGGGGAAGGAAAAGCTTCTTCGTACTCATAAGGCTCTTCATAATCATAAGCTTCTTCATACTCATATTCCATGTCCCAAGATTGATAGCTCTCACCATATCCATATTTTTCTTCTTGAAAGTAATTTCCATATGGAAGATTTTCTTGATAAGTGGATGTGCATTCATAACCACGATAGCTTGTGGGGTCCCAAGCCATCTCTCTCTCTTGAGCTTCATAGTGAGCCTTCCTCATGGAAGCTAAATACGAAGCCGTACTTTCCTCCATATGATTGTACCTTCAAAAAGAACAAACACTTGAAAGAAAGTTAATAACTAACCAAAATAAACAAAAGAAAAAGGCTATAGTCTTAAATCTAATTCAAACCCTAATGGCTAATTGCATAGAATCCCCGGCAACGGTGCCAAATTGATGCAAGCGTTTTTGAGGTGCAAAACAATCAATTACATTTATAATCAACAAACGCTAAACAACTATCATTGAAAGCATTTAAGGTTCGAACCCAAGATAATCTAGAATCAACACAATAAGACTATGAGAATGAAGATCTAAGCTATAGCAATAAATTGGGGGTTTTGAACTAAAAGACTACTAACAATAAAACAAGCAAACCAAATCAAAACTAGAACCAACATAAAGGAAATGACAAGCACACTTAACAAAGGACAAAACAAAACTAGCAAGCAATAGGTTTATGGAAAGACAATTTATCAAAGGAAATGACAATCAAATCAAGATGCATAAGGAACCATTAAGCATCATCCTAGGGCATGAGACACAACAATGGAACATCCCACTCTCATGGCAATGAACCCTTTCCTAGTCAATCAATTGAGCTAAACTCTCATTTGCCAATTCAAAGACTAACAAGCATTACAAACAAGCTCACTAAGACCACTAATCACCCTAACATCATCTCTCAATGGCTAGGGAAGAAAAGCTCATAAAAAGGTCATTCGGGAATTTTATCGAACACCTCTCGGGCGATAATTTTCCTAGCATCTAGATTTAGGTGATCAAGTTAAATCTAGCATTAAGAACACCTTAAATGAAGGAATCTAAATATCTATCAACTTAAGCTCAAGATTCAACTATCAAATTCTAAGATTTACCTAACCATCAACCTATCACTTCACTACTCAAACATCATAGACATGAGACAAAGTAAGAAAATAACCAAAAACATCATGAAAGGAATATAAGAAAAGAGAAAAAGAAATCTTAATAGAAGGAAGATGATGA
Source organism: Lepidium didymum (assembly GCA_963920545.1). NCBI lineage: Eukaryota > Viridiplantae > Streptophyta > Magnoliopsida > Brassicales > Brassicaceae > Lepidium > Lepidium didymum. The sequence goes on from OY986996.1 coordinate 14,388,240, forward strand.
TCCAAGGATCATCATCCCCAAAGGGTCTCTAACTATTCTCCCTCTCCTCTCTCAAGTGTTCTTCTCAAAGGAATAAAAAAAAGATAAAAAGATTGAAAAATTGAAAGATCTCTCCGAAAAACCCTAAACATTTGGGTTTTAATGTGTAAAACGGATTTTGGGTTGACCCAAAACAAAATGGGTCGAATTAATTAAATCAGCGCGTGTCTAAAACGTCGACCCCCTTTGGCGTCGGAGCAAGGGTCGACCTTTTCAACCTTTAGAAGCTTTGGCTTAAGCTTCGCGGCAGATTGACCTATCTTGAGTAAATTTGTCATATCTTCCTAACCGCTCGTCCAAATGCCTTCAAACTACCTCCATATGAAAGCTGACTCTTATGGCTATCTTGTATCTAAATTTCAGCCAATTCCGTTAACGAGAAGGTCTTCATCGATCACCATCTTTAAGCATATTGTACTGGTTCTTCACTTGTTTTGCTCAAAACATCGACCCTCCATAACGTCGGAGTGAGGGCCGACGTTTATTACATCCAGAAGGTGTCATTTGATCGTGTTCAAAACGTCGATCCTTACTCCGACGTTATGGAGGGTCAACGTTTCATGCACCAGAATGTTTTCTCCTTTCTCCTTCATGTTTTTGCTCCACTTTGTCCATAACTTGATAGCACCACACCTTCCTAAATCTTCCAAGCTCCAAAATGTATCCAAATTCACCTGAAAATGACTCAAAAACAGAAAACATGCTACTCGATCTACTTAAGACTCTAAAATGCAATATGAAGCAAAACAAAACTAAAATGAAAGACAAACTACTAGAAATGATGCAAAACTATACAAAAATCTTATGCAAAACTAATGCAATAATTACATATATCAGAGATCTATCGTTTACATGGCTTGCCAAGTTCTATTGTCTCTGATCAAGATTCTCGCTTTCTTGGCCATTTCTGGCGATCATTGTGGAAAATATTGGATACTAGTTTGGATATGAGTTCTGCTTATCATCCTCAATCAGATGGTCAAACTAAAGTGGTGAATCGTTCCTTGGGTAATTTACTTTGGTGTTTGGTAGGCGAGTCTATCAAATCTTGGGATTCCAAGCTTACTCAGGCTGAGTTTGTACACAATCACGCGGTAAATCGCACCTCTGGCTTCAGTCCTTTTCAGGTGATTTGTGGTATAATGCCTCGTGGACCAGTGGACCTTTCATTATTACATGATCGTGCCAGACTCCATGGTTCAGCCGCAACGTTTTTAACATTGTTGTTACACATGCTGCAGTGTCAGCTAATTATAAGTCTTCCTCTACCAAGTATAAGGTCGCTGCTGAAAAACATCATCATCGACTTGTTTTTAGTGTTGGAGACTTGGTTTGGGCTGTTCTTACTAAGGATCATATGCCAGCTCATGCTTACAACAAGCTCAAGGCTAAGAAAATCAGACCGCTTGAAGTACTTGAACGCATAAATGATAATGCCTATCATCTACTAATTCCATCAGATCTCAACACTTCTGATGTCTTCAACGTGAAGTATTTGTCCACTTATGTTCCTCCTGATCCCATTTCTGATTCATGTCGAATCCTTCTCACCCAGGTAGTTTTGCTGCAGCATCTACCTTAACATGATATACACATTTTCCATTTTGTTCGATTTTCTTTTTGTTTAAACTTCCAATTTCATATTTCCCTTTTAATTAGGTTTAAAATTAAATATTCTCTATTTAAGCTTTGTAATCTTAATAATAATTCAAGAGATTTCTCTTATTGTCTTGCCAGATTTGATTCAATTTATCAAGCAATAAGTTGGTCATAAGAGTTGATTAAATTCTTCTTAATTGATCCACGTAGGTCTTAAGAGAGTTCACACCCCCTTGATTGAGCTACACGCTAGTTTCTAGATCTCAAGAGATTCATAACCTCTTGATTGAACTACAAGCTAGTTTTTACGCTGCGCCAAATTCATACTCGGACTCAAACCTATACAACCGAACCATTTAGACTAAAAACTAGTTGTAAACATATATTTTGGTTGAAATAACCGATCTGAAACCAAATCTATTAACCCCAAAACTGAACTGAATCTTAATAATAATCAAATGGATATTAAACCTTAATACCGAAAAGCCAAAAATCCGAAGCAATCGAGTCTGAACCGATAACCGATCGTAGTCCGAACTCCCATGCCTAGAGAAATAGGGCTCCTAAACTTATCAACTAACCAAACCAAATTAAACCAAATAATGATAAATAATACGAATCTGGACCAAAGTGAATATAGATTACGCACAAGATAAAACATAAAGACATGAGTCTACAAACTAAAAAGACAAGAAATGTACAACTACAACATATTTTATCAAAATCTCAGGCTTTCTTCTGCTTTTTCAAGACTAAAGGTTGCGGCGGAAACAGAAGTCGAAAGAGCATTGCTGATAAAATAGCTCCGGTGAAAGAACTAAACCAGTACACATAGAAATGGTCCCAAGTATTGTGAGACTTGTGTAGATAGGCCCATCCAAATGCCTGCAATAATTGCATTTAATTAACACCACAATATTATTAAATAACAAGATAAATTTAAAACATGTCAAAAAGGATCAGTTGTAATAATGAACTTACAATGGCTGGATTCATGAATGGTCTAGTGAATTTAGATCCTGCGAGAAACACTGAGACGGTAGCAATAGCGAGCAAGAAGGTCTTAGCTAGTAGTCTTCGAGGACCTCTTAGGATAATTAGTAAAACCAAAAATGTAACACAAAAACTTAGAATAACTTCTGCAATAGCTCCAACGTGTACATCAACTTTCAGTGAATTTCCTCCGATCATAGCCTTATAATTCTCAGGTATCATCTCCATTATCGTTATTACACCTCCTGCTGCACCAACTGCCTAAAAATTGAAATCACATCATCATTACATAACAACACATTTAAGGTTTTGTTTCATTCCCTTTAGAGAAAAAAACACATAAATTAGCATACATACCTGAGCTGGAGATCGAATAGCCAAGGAGAAGAGGGAATCTGCAGAAACACCGACCGTATAAAACGCAGCGTTTCCACAAGGATTGAAGCTAGCGCCACCAAGAAAGTCTCCGATAATCGAAAAAACCGATATGGAGACGAAAACCACAAAAGTTGTGATCACCGGAGTGATGCCATTAAATCCGGTGGCGGAAACAATCGCCGCCGTTTGTATACCAAACGTCGCCGAGAGATTAACCCACAAAAAGGTAATCAACATATCGCTCAACGCCAACTTCACAGCACTCATTTTTTTATTTTATTTTTACTTTGGGATAAAATCACGTCTGTGTTCTTCGTAAGTAACGTTTTTGTGTTTTTGTTGGGTTTAAGAAGAGAAGATTGTTATATTGATTTCTTTCTCCACTTAAAAAGGAATTTATTTTATTTGACCAATCAAAGTTTTATATTTTGGACATAAAAGATATGTTCGAATGAGTCACCTAACTGATAAGAGTCCAGGGAAGTTAAAGTTAGTGTTGTGATAACGGCTTCTTCAATTTTGTTGTACGCGAATATGCTAAGGATCCCAAATGAATTAAAAAACAAAATACAAGTTGTAATTATTATAGAAAAACAAAATGGAAAGTTCTATAATTATTTAACTTTTTGGTATATATTCGTATACACAGATATATGATTTGAAAAATCGAATAAATTTTCTTTATATGCTTTATTTTTAAGTTTTCTTAACTGGAATTGTTTTCTTGGTTGTATTGTCTACCTAGTAGATTGGTTAATTACGTAATGTACAGACGTGTATAATTATCCAGTCGAAGATGTAATGTGTTATATTGACGTGTATAGGTAAATGTACTATTATTAATTATACTACATCTTCTTCTTTTATTTAGAGGAAATGGATTATTTAGAAAAATTGATGTAATTAACTTGTGAAAAAGAACTAAGAAAAGAGGAAGAACTTGAAAAGGTGAGATTTCATTCACAATAAAGTGATGATTTACATTTGACTACACATCCTTTTAAGTAGACAAGGAATGAGTTACAACGGTCTAATGGTTAAGCTAACTATATGGAGAAGAGCATGACCAGACTGAGATATGTGCAAGTCACGCATCAATGAGGCTAACCAGGTGATTTTTGCAGTCGTTTATGAGAAAGCTTTATACTCAGCTTCAGTAGATGATCTTGAAACTGTAAGTTGTCGTTTTTCACTCCGCGAAACTATGTTAGAGCCAACAAAGGTACATAATCCGGTAGTACTTATGTTTTCATGGCAACCTGCCAAATAACTATCGCTTGTCGCTATAAGTAAGAATATATAAATGAGATGACTTGGGGAGATGTAATCCCATTGATGATGTGCCATGGAGATAATGCAAGGTTCATTTTAACAGAGCAAAGTCATAGTTTGTAGGTTGATGCATCATTTGGCAAATTAAATTTACTGCAAACCGAAGATTAGGTCTTGTGATCGTCAAGTACTGCAGTTTTCCAGCTATACTTCTAAAATATGAGGGCTCAGGAAAAAATTCATCACATCACTCGTTGGACTAAGTTGTTGTGGAAGAGGTGTAGGCATTGGATTACACTATGTCAATCGTGCTTGTGCTACGATCACATCAACATATGTTTCTTCATGCACAAACAGACATGTTGTGGTGTGTGTTCAATTTGAATACCAAGGAAGTAATGCACAAACCCGAGATCTTTCATTTCAAATTGAGTAGTGAGCTAATTGATGAGGTGATTAAGGAGACTTGAGTCGCTTCCTGTGAGAATTATATCGTCAACATAAAGCAATTACACAAGAGTGTGACCTTGATGATGATAGACAAAGAGTGAGGGGTCAGTTGTGCTACACTTGAAACCATACTCCAAAAAAAAAGTTAAACTTATCAAACCATGCTCTAGGAGCCTGTTTTAGCCCATAGATAACTTTTTCGAGCTGGCATACATATGCAGGATGAGACTTATCAATAAAGCATGCATGTTGATACATGTAAATGTCTACGTTTATGTCCCCATGGAAGAAGACACTTTTAACATCAAGTTGTGTAATCAACCAGTCCTTGGTCGTAGCAACACCAAGAACAACATGGATTGTAGTTGTTCGAACCACATGGTTATATGTCTCCAAATAGTTAATGCCTTCTTCTTGTTTGAATCCCGTTGCTACTAATCGAGCTTTAAACTTGTCAATAGATCCATCAAGTTTTAATTTGATTCAAAAAATCCACTTACATCCCAATATATTCATGTCTAGTGTAACTGGAACAAGATGCCATGTCACATTCTCTCGTTGAACTTCAATTTCTTCTTCCATTACTGTAGTCCAATTTATGTATTTAGAGCTTGTAATACAGCTTTTAGCCATGTGTATTTGGTAGTGAGAAGAAGACATCAAGGGTTTGGTTTAAAGATGCTAGACTTTGCTCAAGTTCTCATTAGATGCACATTGTGTGAAGCCTCTGGTGAGCAACAACTGGTTCAGGTAAAACAGCTGGCTCCGAGATAGCTGATACAACAGTAGAACAATCTCTTGTTTGTATAGATTCATGGGGACTGTGATTGTCTTCAAACACATAGTCCACTGATATTTCAGACATATCATGATTATTGGCTTCATTTGTATACGATATTGGAGTTGTTTGAGAACCTGAGAAGGTAGTCTCGAGAGGAGGCACTCAAATTGCAGAGGAATGTGATGATGGTGGTGTAACTGAGCGTGGCAAGGGAGTAGTGGAAGAAGTAACACTCCTAGGAACCAGAGTATGACTTGCAGATTGCCAAGACTGTAGTAAAAAAGTAGAGTATCGGGTGGTTAGATGTTGATACTCTTCAAAAGGAAACAGTTCATCAAAGATGGCGCTTCTAGTGATATACACTCTTCCTGTAGGAGGGTACATACATCTGTATCCTTTGTATGAAGAATTGTATCCCAAAAATACACATTAAAGAGACCTTGGTTCGAATTTGTTTGCACCATAAGGCCTTAAACAAGGTAGCATGCATTACCAAACACCCACAGGCCTGAGCATCTCATGAGGAGTTTGAAAGTCAAGAGCCGCCGATGGAAGAATGTTGCTCAAATAATTTGCTATATAAAAGCTTTCAACCCAGAACTTTAAGGGCACTTTGTTGTAATACATCATTGACAAACCAAGCTCAACAATATGCATATGCTTTCTTTCAACTAGACCATTTTTTTGAGTATGAGGACATGAAAGTTAATGCTATATGCCATTTGATTCTAAATAAGCCTTGAACCGATTGCTAACAAATTCTCCACCATCATCACATTTGAAGACCTTAATTTTCTTGTCAAATTGACTCTCAGCATATCTTTGAAACATTAAGAAGACACCAAAGAAATCAAACTTGAGTTTTAAGGGATACACCCAACTGAACCGGGAGAAATCATCAATAAGCACCACATAATGTTTGAAGCCTTTGTCAGAGATCATGGAAGAGGGCCCCCAAAGATCACAATGAATTGTATTTAAAGATTCTACCGAACCAGACTCTGAAGCAGAAAAAAGAAGACTGAGACTTTTCCCTATTTGACATGCCTCGCAGATGGAGGAAGGAGAACTCTTATTGATGATGATAGATTTGGACTTGTGCATCTGTTGAAGAACCGTGTCACTAGATGTCCCAACCGATGATGCCAAATAGAGTTATTTGTGGAGAAGAGTGGAACACCTTGTAATTATGAATCTCCAACACATACAGTCCTTCATGTCTTGGTCCCACAGTTAACCCTCTGAGTTTCCAGGTCCAATATGTAAACCTTATTGGCATCAAAGAACAAATTACATGGATAATCTTCATAAAGCTTTGAAACAGATAATATAGATTTTTGTACTATGGGACAAACCAGAACCTCATTCAGAGGTAAGTTACCCGTTGAAACTGTGAGGTTTGTTGAGGCAACGTGAGTGATAGGAAGTTTATTCTCATCAGCAGCCATGATACTCTCTGAACAATTATAAGACACTATTTGATTCAGACCATCAGTTCTTTTAGTAATATGAGTAGTAGCTCCTGAATCTAGGAAGCCTTCCTGACTTGAGTTGTCACTGGTTTGACACGCTGCAAGAGCTTGAGACACAACTTCTTCTGGGTAGTTATTATCAAATCAATTCCAGCAACCTTCGATGTGAATGACCATTTCTGCCATAGATTTGACACACTTGTCTAGTATTGTTCTGAGAGTTTTGATTTGTGGAACTGACCTCGTGATGGAAACCCCTTCCTCTTGAAGAGTAGTTTTTGTTTCCACGCCCTCTGTTGGAGCCACCACAGTTTGAATATCCACTGTTTAATTGAGAACATCTGCCTCTGTTGCTTCCATATGCAGTTGAATACTGAGGTTGAGTGGGCCGTTGTTGCTGCATCTGAAACGTAAGATGAGGAGTGACAGAGGTGGAATTTTCCTGAGATTGAAGCATATCATCATAGGTTGAGACTTCTGAGGCAACATCGTGAAATTTGGACGAGGTAAGCGAGATAGAAAGTGTTGAATAACAGTACATATACGGTCATACTCTCTTCCCAAACCATTCAAAAGTTGAAGATTTACATTGATTGATTCATTGGTTGACCAATATTGGATCTGAGCTAGTCACAAATTGTCCTGAAGGCTCGACAATATTTAAAGAAATTTTTTCCCTTTTTACTAATGAGTTGAATATTTTTGTGAAGCTCAAACACACGAGCTAGAGAGCTTCTGTTGAAATGTTCTACTAAGAACTTCCAGATCTCTTGAGAGGTGGATAACCCAATAACAAATCCCAAGACATCTTCTGAAACGGACCCAATAAACCATTAATGCACTAAGTGGTCAGTACACAATCAAGCTTCAAAACGAGGATTGCTTGTTTCAGTAACAACATCTCCATTTCTAACCGTGACAGTAGCAGATTGAGCCAGTGAACTGCCATTGACAAAACCTAGCAACTTCTGACTAGTAAGGAGAGATTCAAGTTGTGGTTTCCAGAAGAGATAGTTTTGCTCTGTGAGCTTGATATTGACAAAACTGGAGACATGACCATTACTTCATTAGGAGCATCCATTGATGACATGTTAAGGTTTTGTCGAGGCTTTAATACCATGAAAGAGAACTTGAAAAACTGAGATTTTATTCAAATAAACTGATGATCTTTACACTTGACCCGTGTTCAAAAACACGGAGACTAGGACCGCCTAGCTGGAGAGTAATCGCTCGGCGGAGGAGAGACGCCGCAATTTCTCCATAATCGTTTTTATTTGTTTTTCTTCTTGAAATCTATTATTATTTAACAGATCTATACATATGTAGTGTAATGTACAATGAAATTAAAATAAAATGATGAAAAAGATGAAGAATTTTAACATAGGCGGCGTCATTAGGATTGCAGTGTCGAAGAAAGACATGAAGAATATGAAAAGCCAATAACACTTTTACCTTTAATTAAGCTTAAAAGTTTTTTAAAAAAAATTAATATAATCCTGGTTTGATCCCACCACATGGAGATCAGATACAACACATTATCCAGTCTGTCAAGTTTGTTTTTAACCTCTTTGTTACAAACATTAAAATATATCCAATTTAATTAAAGAAAAACCTTAAAACTAGTTCGCGAATAACCTCCATATAATCTCCGATTTATTTATTAGGCTGCTTGACCGTCCGACTAACGCCTAACGATATTCAAAACAAGGCACTTAACTATACATCTCTTTAAGTAGATAAAGAATGAGTTACAACGATCTAGTGGTTAAGCTAAGTGTGGTTGGGTTAACTTTATTGGGATTGTAAAGTTTAGACTGAAAAGTGCATGTTTTGCCTCTACTTTGTCTCCTTATGTTGTGCGATGATCTTCTATAATGTTGCATAGGTTTGGCATGTTTTGATTTGATCTTGATTTTCTTTTTTCATTGGGCTTCATGAGCTTTGCTTTTTGGTTAGCAAATTGTTTTGGTGGATATGCTATTGTAACTCCATTTTTCTCTTTGATAAAAAGATAAATTATTATCAAAATTTGATAGTCGGAAATCATTTTTACCGTCTGATTTCTTCCTTGAGTGTCAGTCTCCGGTGCTATTCACCAGCTCTACGAGAAGGAGCAAGAAGGTGGCTTGAAGATGAGATCAGTAGATTAGGTCTCATGGCGTCATGGCGTCGAAGTCTCTTGGGGTGAAAGATGTCTGGCGCGAGCTCTAAAGGCTATTAGATGTTCTCAGCCGTTGCACATCTATTCTAGAAGAAGTATATTGGCAATGGACTCCATTAGAGAGAAAAGTAAGACCATCAGCGGTTCCAGCGGCGGCGATCTTGTCGGCAACAAGCGGCTGAATGGTGGTGTATATTTGGGCCTAATATGTTTTGGACATGATCTTTCTTTTTAAACCTTTTATTTTTTTTCTTTATTGTTGTAGATCCACTATAATTTTGGGTTTTGCATGCCATATTAATTTAACACCATTCCCACAAAAAGAAAAAAAAATCCATTATTATTATTTTTAAAAAACCAATTACAGTAATTTTGGTGTGAAAGATTAACTGAGAGAAACATGTGATTCAGTTGGTTTGCTTCTAATTTAGCTAGATAGGAGATTGTGAATTCGAATTTCATCTTACTCCATTTGAAGAACTTAAGTTATAGCTCGAATTTTGTCGAACTAATGGTACTTAGCTGGCAGAAAAAATATGGACGGAGAGTATAAATGTCAATCATGAGAATGCAAAAAGGAATACAACAATAGAGAGATATGTCAATAAAGCTCGTGCAAAAACGAGACTCGATGGTCGGCGGTCGGCGGTCGGTACTTACTTGAGTATATAAACCTCGAGCATGAGACTAGGCCCCGTATGAAACCCACCCAACATTTTTTTTTTTCGCAAATAACGTCCTCTATGAAACATTGTTTCAAATGTTGATCTATGGATTTTTATGTGGGCTGATTATTCTCTTATATTGGGCCATAGATTATCTGAAACAAATTAGTATATATCATTTTTTTTCCGTCCAACTAAATTACATCTAACAAGCTCTTTTTAGCTGTACATATACTATCTAACATGTTTTTTTTCTTGAAAGTAACCAAAATTAGTGTTAATGATGGACTGACTACATGAATTTTGTTCTTTCTAAAATCAAAATGAATTTTGGTCTACTTATGTTTCGGGTCTTATAAAGGACGAGTAGGTATACAGTAAAATAAAGTTATTATACTGAAAATTTCATATTATTATTTGGCAAGGGAAGCCATGGTACAAGTATCCCGGCTATCCAAGCACATAAATGGAAGATGAAGTGTTTTTCAAAAATCAACACTTTGTTTCGCAAGCTATTTCAAGAATTTTGGCTGTAAAAGATAATTTAAGGCTAGAGGTGTAAATTATGATCTAGTTTGCAATAGATGTGGTTTGGATAGAGAATTGGTATCCAAAAACAAGAGTTTGTTTTCTAGCTTTTCTCTCCATTTAATCCTTAGGTTTTTTAATTACAAAGTTGATTTTTCGTTCGTAATGTTGGACAAATTGGTTGTGATCTAGTCCTTTTAAACGTTGTTCCTTACAAATGGATATTTTATTTTATTGTTAAGTTGAAAAAAAAAATCAAAATGCATCTTGATCTATTTATGTTTGGTGTGATCACTTATAGAAGAGATTTACTTGTTTTCAATTGAGGGAGGGTTTATAAAGTAATAAAAATAGGTTTTGATATTGCTACGAACATCCCTTTACTTTTCAATAATAATATATTTAGAGTTTATTAGTTTCTGATTGATCAAACGGTGAGCAGGAAAACATTTTTTTTTTTAAATCTCTTGCATAGGATAAATCATTAAACAAATATTCCACTGTTTTATAATATAATATGTTTTGCTCGAAAGAAAACTTTTGCATTTTCTATTTTTTCTAAAAATCATTATTTTATATTAGCATTTAATTAAGAAAAATAAAGAAAAATGGTTTAGAAAAAATGAAAATAAATATGAAGAATTAAATTTGTCGTAACTTTATAAATGGAAAGATAGATCCATCCATTTCAATTTACTTTTTGTCTTGCTTTTACAAAATAACTTATATTTTGAAATAAAAAAATTCTAAAAAAATTGATATTATGAAAAGAGTGAGTATGAAACATCCCATTATAAAATATAAATAGCAATAAAACTTGAATTTTAATGTGTTTTAGTCTCATTAATGTAAAATTAGTTTTCTCAAAAACAACATAAAGTAATAAGCAAGAAAAATAATAAGGAGTTATCAGACACAATCCAAAAAAAGTGTCTGAACTAGTTAATCGGCTGAGCAACCCAACGAAACTCAAGATCATCTCTCTGAAAGATGTAAAGGAGAGAAGAGACGAGATTTACCTTTGCCTGAAGAGCCACTAGAATAAAATTCTCGGAAAAAAAAATTCTGTTTTATGTTTTGTTTAATTTCCACACATTTTAGATTTTATAATTTTAAGTTATATATATTTGTATGGTATTTTTGCAATTTATTTTGATGGTTTATTTGCACATTGTTATTGGGAGGTTTTTTTACAACTAGTGATCATTTTGATGAATTTCTTACATATAATTTATTTGAATGGTTTTGTTTTGTAAATTGTTATCACCTTGATGATTTTTTTACCAACTGAAACTACTTTAGTGGTTTATTTTAGAAAATCCATTAAATAATGTACAAGTTATTAATTAAAAACACAATAAACACAAAAGATATGGTTAGACTATTAAAAAATTGAATAACATAAAACATGAAGTAGCTTAAACTTTTTGATATTAAATCTAGAAAAAAAAAACAATATAGAACCGACAGAAAAAAGAAGAGAGCTGACAAAAATGTTGGTCGAAGGATGGCAGCAAAAAGGGACTTTTAAAAATGGGAACTTTGACTTCACCGTCATCGTCAAGCTTGCGCGAACCACTCTATTTATTACACATAAACTATCTTTTCAGATGTAACGCCATTTTCTTCTTTCAACTATTTGTAACGCTAATCTCAATGCTTCATTTTGTAACTGAAACCTTTTTCATTTATTGGTTAATTAAACCAAACATTTAATTGATAGTTTACCTTAAGCTTAGCTTTTATTTAAAACTGTGCGTTTTTCTAAAAAGCAGATCACATATGATAATATAAATTTACTTTTCCCCAAAAAAAGTCAAATGGTGAATAATACTGTCATTTAATGGCTATGGTTTTTTGGGAAAAACAATACTCCATCTCTTACATTTATATCATCTTTTTTTTGTTTGTATTGATATTTTCAAATATTTGTACTTTTTTCATTTTCACATTCAACAATAGCCGTATGAGTATTGAGATTCCCGTTTTGTTCTATCCCGTTCTTGTCTTATAATTTCCGTATTTTTCAGAAACAAAAAATTCTAAATTCTGTTCGGATAAAAAGTAATAGCAAATGAGTAAGGGAAATAGTTGGGAATGTTTCCGGGAATTCAGAGAGAATTCCCGTTGGATATTTGTTTATGTTAACAAAATGTTAAAATATATTAGATTCAAATATTATATATGTTTAAATAATTAAAATTAAATTCATAACAATATTTGACTTAAATTTTCACAATTTTACAATGAATACAAAGTATTCAATATGATATACTACTATTTTTGACAAAAAATAGTAATGTTGGTCATTTAATTATAAATTCTAACACTATAATTTTGTATTTTTTTGTGTATAAAACAATGATATGTCTTTTATACATTGTTATTTTTGTTATATTGAATATATAATTTATAATAATACTTTTAGTTTTTATTATTACTCGTATTTCTCAATTTAGTAAGATTTTGAAAATAGTTCGGAAAGTAAATTTTGAGTCTTAAAATTCTTGTACTATTTTCGATTCCCAAAATTCTCATCCTGTTATGTAGTGGAATTTTTTTGGAAAGTAAATCTAATTTTCCGAACTAATTGTTTTCGATCCGTACCCGTAATTTTCTGTCCCGTTTTGTGCACATAACTATTCAACAAGACTCCTTATTTATCATAAACTATGCATATTATAAACTTATTTGATATTTTGTGACCATTTGTATTTTACAATCTCTTTTATAAAGTAAAATATCACATGTTCCTAAGCAAGAGAGAATAGAAAAAAATATTGTTATTGAAAGACATTAAGTTTCAATAATTACATGTTTAAAAAAATCTCAAACAGTATGAGCTAACAATTGTTTTTCTAATGTTGAATTCTAGAATTATACAGAAAATTTTTTTTTAAAAGATTTTATAAGTTTTTCAAACTTCTCAAAAAGCTTGCTGCCAGCTTATTTCAAGTTATTGGTGGAGACAAACTTGAAATAAAGGGATGATCATAGAATAGAACGGTTCATGTATATATTCTATGACTTTTTCATCGGTTTCTTCATCATATCACATCATGTCTTCTTCTCCCGCTACAAAGGATTCCAGTGAGATGATGTGTTAGATGCTAAGCTACAAATAAAATTTTAGTGGTTAACAACATAAATGTTTGCAAAGCACACATATAGCGGTAATTAAAGAATTTATAGAGTACTAAATTGTTTTGTATATATCATTAAATATTATCTTGCACTCCCGATCAATTTTCCTAGCATTTGAAAGCACAAGGGAATTTCCTTATAAACTAATTTTGTTCAAACACCAAAATTGAAAAACGAAAAATGGGGATTTGCAGAAGAAATGAACGCTAACTTGATTAGCACACATTGTCCGTTAACACTTATTTTATTTGCTAATTAATGTATTATCTGCTAACAAATACATGATCTGTTAATACATATTTTTATCTGCTAACTTGATAACTTTTGTGAACCATCTTCTGCATTTTGCGTGAAGGTCAAGCACAAACAAAAATCCATCACTTGTTTCTGACTTAGTGAGTCGGATTCCGATCGAATCTACACTAGATCTCCTAATTAACTTCAACAAAGAAAAAAGCAGATGAGTTAGTGAAGCATGAGCATAAAGGATTACAAAAAAAAAGGATTACAAACGGGATTTTATCCCACGACATTGAATTTTGGAACAAACTCAAAAAACTTATGGGGTTATAACCCATAAATTGATATCGTCGAACATAAATGGGTCATATTTTGGATCTAAACCCTAACTAAAAAAATTAATTACAGTCATAGGGTGCTATAAATATGAGACGAAAGCATAAACATTATGAAAGTGGGTTTCAAAGTGCGAAGATTGTAGACGGCTTCGAAAAACGATGCATGAGTGAGACTGATGAGAAGTTGGAGATTTGAAGAAGATTATGAAAGATAAACTAAAGAACAACGTAGAGAAGCAAGGAAGATTTGGATGAAAAACTGAAGAACGGTGGTGGTGTTGGAGAAGAAGAAAAGAGAATGAGCCCATTTTTTTAAAAAAAATTTATGAAAAAACTAAAAAAAATTCTCTCAAAAATGAAATGTCGGACATAACAAACAGTATTAGATATTTAATCTAATAAAATATTATTTTCAAAGCATTAAGCTTGTAGGGACATAAGATTCATGATTTTAAGTACAGAAAGTTAAGAATATAGACTTATTTTGGAACTATAATGTGTGTTTGTTGTAAATAATGTTTTTCGGATCTAATTTGATTATCTAATATGATGAGGAAAATTGTAGAAAGGAAAAAAGAAAAAAAATATTCAAATTTTCACATAATCCTAAAGTTTTGATTTAATTAAGAAAAACAAAAATTATAGTTTATTTATATTAGAGAGATCCAATCCAACTTTCAGTGTGGACGTTATTTCCTAATACGCACCCTCGAGATAATGACCTTTTACTCATTAATCTCGATATGTTTGGGATAGATCGACGGTACTAATTTTTTTGGTTTAGGTTGTCGATAATTAAACCATTTTGAGTCGGATCTGAGTTAAAAAGTATGGATCGTGGACTCTGAAATCATATTAGAATATGATATTTAAAAATGTTTGGAAAAAAAACAAAGATGATAGCAGTCTCTGATTTGGTCAAAAACAATTAATTTCCTTTATTAACAAATGGGTTAATGGATAATTTATAAAATCTACCTATTGGGAAAGTAGTAAATGAGTCAACGACAAAGAAAGTCAAGACTTTGTTTATGTCTGACAGGATATCACTCCACGAGGCCACGCTGCATCACAACGTTTGGTCTCAGCTAGTTTGGACATATAACATGCTTTTCACTATTCACTTATTCAATACTCTAATCCTAACATATCATATTTCACAGCTAATACTATTATTTTTTCAACGTTTCTTTACCTATTCTTCTATCAGAGTCGCACAAAAACACCTAACTGTTTGCATTCATTATAAAGGAAACATTGATTGAACATAATGAAAAACAATAAATGATGATAAACAAAGAGTCATCAATACAAAAACAATCCATTTATAAGAAAACAATCCATTATTAAAAAAACAAATTCTCAGAAATTTCCGTCTGAAAAGTGGACCGACAGTATAATAGTCAATCATCACAATAGTAAGAACGTAAGATCTAGTTTATACTCATATAACATTATGAAATGCTAATTGATTGTGTTTTTCTTTCTTTGTGGGTAGATTTTTATGGACGGTAACGTAAAGTAAATGTGTCACTGACAATGCTTCTTGACAAAAAAAAACACACACACACATTATCTTATTTAATTTAATTTAAGCCGTAGACTTACGCGTTTCTTCTCTCTTTTTCCCCATCACTTTTGTTTTTCTGTAAAAAAAAATCTGAATAATAAGGGTCTTACTTAAAACTTAGTTTAGTTGACCCATCTTCTCTTTTTGATAGGTATGGACATTTTAACCTTCTCTCTTTCTCTCTTATTATAAAAGACGTTAACCTTTGCGAAGAGAACGAGAAAGAAATCGCCATGGCTCATGTAAGTAAACTTCCTCTCTATTTATCTCTCTTTTAGATCCATTGATTCATATGGCTTTGTTGATACTTCTCAGGGGAGATATGATAATTATAAGAACAAAAGTGGACAGATTCCACGATTTGGAGAATGGGAAGAAGCAAATGAGATGCCAATAACACAATACTTTGAGAATCCAAGACAAGCTGGTCTTCTTCGTCATTACACAACCACAACTACTTCATCTTCTTCTTCAACTACAACTTCTTCATCTTCTTCTTCTTCTGCTGAAGCCTTGAAGCTTGCTTCTCACCATCCTCATCCACGTCACAGACAGGTTCATATATATAAATTAATAAACTCTTTTTATAAAGAAATTAAGATCTAAAGAAGAAGGCTTTGTTCTTACCGTAGACGACGGGGACGAAGGAGAAAAGAGGACCACAAAGGCGCGTGCGTGACGTCACAGGAGTTAGGCACTTCCAAAACGATGTCGTTTCGGCTTCAAAGCCACCGAAGCCTGTTGATGAGGATCTCTATAAGATTCCTCCTGACCTTATCCATTCTCAAACTAGGGTAATTAATAGCCTCAATATCTTACATTCACTTTTTTTTCTAATTATTTATGCCAAGATTTTATAACTACTCCTTACCAATTTATAAGATGTTTTGGCAACAAAAAACTATTTCAATTTACAAGATATTTTACAAAATTCTATGCAGAAATAAATGTATTTGATTATTAATATTCTGCAATTGGTCAAATTTATTAACCTAAAGTATTAATTAAGTTTTAAATACGTATATTTAGTGTTATATTCTGAAACAGAGGTAATGTTTTTTCCCTACACTCATTTATTATGGAGATATGTTTATATTTAGATTTGATCTGAATGTATAAATATTGTGTAGCAGAAGAGAAAGCCTAGCTTTTTGGCATGTTTGGTTCCATGCGCATGAACTGGAAAAAGGAAGAAGGAAGAGAAGAAGAAGAAAGTAGGATGTTGAATGAATAATGTAATTTGTTTTGTTTTATTTAATTTGATTTAATATACATAGATATATGATATATATATACACTTGGCTTGGCAGAAAGAACGAACAAAAAGTAGAGTAATGTTTCATAGAAATAGAGGAACAAAGTAATTTCCTCCTGATACGTCCTTTTCTCCTTTTGAGATTAAGTATTATCTTGAAGAATTACATCTTCATTTCAAGTGTTTTTTTTCTCGTTTTTGGCTCCAACTCGTAACACATTCCTCGACATTTTTTCCATTTTTTCTTTTGTTACCAGTCACATAGTCACATACATGTAATTGATTTGAGGAATCTCGAAAAATCATATTACTTTTTTTCTTTCTAAATTTTCAATTATTTTCTTTTACTTTTTCTTTCATATGCATATTCAAAAAATTTGCACACATAGTTGTTTTTATTATTGTAATTTATATATTTCTGTTTTATTTTTTTTTGTTATTTTTATTGTAAAATGCATTGCATAATTATAGAAACATATAGATATGACAAAAATATATGATATTACACAAAACCAAATAATCATAATCAGTTAAATAAATATTAAAACTAACTGCTAATTGGAGAAATTGGAAAAAATTTCAATTCTATAACTTTTTCCATTTCTAAGTTATCCGATATTTCAGATATAAAACAGATTTTTGATTCAATACATGTTTGGTTATAATATTTTGGATACAAAGATTTAGATGTTTTTGGGTATTTAGTCAGTTTCGGTTTAGTTTGATTTCTTTTAATTCAGATAAAATTTGTGTTCGAATTTAGGTTTGGTGAAATATCTTTAAAGCTTGTTTGGTGGGTTTAGCTATCAAAACCATAATGCATCTCTAAATTCAAGAATTTCTAAAGAAAAATTGACATATAGACTAAAGTTAATTGTGTTATCATTTTAATTTTTTCAAAGAAAATAAATGAAATGAATATGCAAATGATCTACCAAAAATATATCAGCTATATATATATATATATATATATTAGCCAAAACATTATGATTTAATTTTATCAGATCTTATTAAATATTTTAATTTTTTTAAAAATATTAGTTAGTTATTTTAGAGATTTTTTAAAAATATTATCTAATTATTCAATTGGAAAAAATATTAATTATTTCCTTACTAAAAATAAAAAAATTATATCAGATTCCACATTCAGCAGAATTCAGCTGTTATCATTTGATTTTAAGTAATTCCGCTAGATTCTACATAAAAAAAATAATTCTCTCAGATTCCGCATTCCGCAGTTACCATTTACACCTTTTGTTATCGATTTTCCTCAACATTTTTTTATTTGTGAATTATTTCTAAGAGAATTATTATGCAGAACTTCATCTTTTCGGTTTTGCATTTTCATGTTTTTGTTTTTCTCTTGAATATTACATATTTTTCGTTGATCCAGTCTATTTTTGTCTTTTAACTACTAGATTTGGTTATTCAGAAACAACACATTCGATTATTTTTCATTTGCTTATTTATAATCAATACATTATTCCAATCCATCAATGATAAAGCAAGGAGAGTTAAAACAATCTTAGAAGAAAATTTGTAAATCGATTGAAATAATTTAATTAATCACTACGATTCACTAAAATGTATAAATGGGTGGTTAATTATTCTTTAATATGATATTAAGGTAATTTGTTTTTGAGTATTCACAAACTGTGGTTACTTACATATGCTTAATATAGTGTCGTCTGATTCACATATGCAATAAAATACAACATGATTGCAATTGAATTGAACTATTTTGAAAGTAGGACATAGAAAGATAATGGTTATTGATATCAAACTATCAATAAAAGTAATATAAATTATTCTTTATTGGTATGAGAAAAGGTCCAAAAGTAAGAAAAGTCAAGTGGTAGATGGCCTAACAAACCCCACAAAGTCCTCATCATCACATTCATTTGGTTCTCTCTAGCCTCGATCTATACTCTTTTCTTTTTGATCTGAGCTCAATTTCAGCCCCCACATTACCTAAATCAATTAATCACCGGGGCCTTCATTAATTTACTTTAACAAGTGATTCATTAATCTAATATTTTGCACATAAGTAATTAAATTAATTTGATGTATATGTTATACATTTGTAGCTTTCAGTTTAACTAAAGTCACATAGAAAAGAGACTATGACCTGGCTATCGTTACCATCATGCCATTCAAAAAAGAAAGAAAGAAAGAGATCATCTTTTGTAATCAGTTCTTCAAAAGCCCTCTATTTGCAGTAATATGAATCAGAAACAGCAATGAAGAGCAGCAAAACTCTGGCCCTCTTTAGCCTCATTATCTATATACAACGTTTCCTTTTTCTTTCTAAACTTTCTAAAGCCTATTTACCATCAAATTTTGGATCAGTATACTGTATATGTATCAAGAGTAAGTTTTGTATAACTATTTATGTATATGTATTAACAAGACCTGATTTTGATAAATCCCTTCATGCCCTTTTTGGCGCTTTACCAGTAGGATCTACTAATCCAATTTAGAATCCCTTCTGCTTTTCTCACCGCACGAATTGATCCTTGCTTCACAAGCTTCGTAAATGTCCCGTGTTGATTCTCTTCTTCTACAAGCATTTTCATTTTGGACCTGTTTCTGTTTCTGTCACAAATGTTGAAGACAATCACTACAGCGTTTTCTTCAGTCTGCGAGCAACTGGGTTCCCACAAGATACTGAACAGATCATTGATAAACCCTAGATTGTCCATTTCATCAATGCCCCGGTTTTGTGTAGAAACCAATGCCAAAAGAGATAACAACTCATCCACATTGCTTTTTGCTTTGATCTTGTTGGTTACCGCAGGAATCAAACCCGCCAAAACCGCCTGTTCCTTGTTCTTCAATATTTTACAAAAGTTGAAAACCGCAGAAGCAGCATCTCTGGTGGCTAACAAATCACCTTCTTGGATAAGATCTATGAGAGCCTTGATTGTTTCAAGGTTTCCAATGATGACCTTGTTAGAATCAATGTCTGAAAGTGAGGATAAAGTCGCTGCAGCGTTTCTTCGTGTCTCAGTTGCTCCCTTCTTCAAAGACTTTGTGAGCAGAGGGATCACAAGAGGGTTTTGAGCAATTACTAGTTTATTATCCTTAGGAATCGAGAGGTTGTATAATGCTGTCACGATATCCTCTTGAAGTTCAGCATTCGAGTCTAGTGCCTCGCCTAAAGTAGAGAATGGACTAAGATTCAGCGACTGTGAAAAGTTTATGGTTAAGGATACAAAACTAAGATTTGTATCCTATGACATGATTCTTGGATTTTGCTCTCAGTGATCACAGTGGCTTTTGTGTGTCATGAACTCAACGAGTTTATTGGTTAGGAATCAGAAAGCGTAACCAAACCACTTCTCTCTGGCTTCTACTTTAGCTCAAACTGTTAAACAAAGATTTATGTTCAAAAGTCTGAAGAAGCCACCAAGAATTGACGTTTTTTCAGGCTCGTTTATAAATTGTTCACATACAACTTTCGACTCGATTCTTGTACCAAATCGTGCAGCTTGATATGTATATGCGAGACTTCAAGAGCAAAGTTGACATCAAGCCAAAACTTGCAAGAATTTGCAACCATCTGGTGCAGACTTTTACCATACATTTGCTTCTAACGGCACAAGAATTTTAATTTTGTAAGTAGTGGAATCACAATAACGTTGAAACAATTTGCCAGGACCAGGTATGAGGCTAATATCACAATCAAGGTTGAGAAATTTAGCTTAAACTTCAACTAAGATCTTATCAATTGTCCCTTTGTGGAATAGCTTTTGTGTTTAGGATATCACTTAAGTTATTTGATGAAAAGTCTTTGATTATTGATCGAGGTCCTTAACCTCAAGACGGATTACAATATCTGACCTCGCTAAACAATAGTATAATGCTAAATTGCTAATTATGCTTCTAATAAGCAGCCAAACAAAAAAATTCTCTAATCTTATCCAAAACAAGGACGAAGATGCCAAATTTGATGTGTAAGACATCTGTTGTGAAATTCAACAGAAATAAGGAGAGAGATACGACTAAAAACACAAGTAATATAGTCAAGAACCCAAAAAGTAACACAGAAGATCTGACATGCATTATGGAACCAAAGAATAGACTAAATTTATTTTCGAAGCAGAAAAGAGGGCTCTTCGCTCTATGCATACACATAACATCATCAACCCAAGCATCATGGAATGTTATTCTCTGTGGAGTGGTTAAGACTTTAGACCAAAGACAAACTACACTAACATTCCCACCAATTGTTTAAAATCAAAGTAGAGACCTCAACTAGCAAACAATAGCTCACAAGTAATCCTGATAGATGATCAACTATAGCTCAATCACATCAAGCAACAACTTCTTCTAAAACTCAACAAGACCAAACTTATGTGATTGACATGACAATGAACTAACTAAGCTAGTAATACCATACATTTCAGGAAAATAAATGAGTTAAAAAGATAATACATTGATTAAAACATAGCAACTTTAAAGATAGCAAATGGGTAAAGATAAGTTCTGGGAGACAAAATCCATTATCGAATGAGCATAAAACTGAAAATATAAATCTAAAGTCTCACAATTCCCATACTCCAAAACCTTTCGATGATAGAAATTGATAACAAAACACAAACCAGCTTAACGGTAACTCTTCTGGAAACGAGCACGAGCACCACGACCACCAAACTTCTTCGGCTCACACCTCCTCGGATCAGCCACAAGAAGAGTCCTATCGTACCTCACCAAGATATCTTTGATCTCCTTCTTAGATTGCTCGTCCACATACTTCTGGTAGAACGCAACAAGAGCCTTTGCAATACTCTGACGGATTGCATAGACTTGGGAAGTGTGACCACCACCATTGACACGGATCCTCATGTCAACACCTGCGAAACGGTGCTTTCCGAGGAGAAGGACAGGCTCGAACACTTTGAATCGAAGGATCTCAGGCTGGATGAGTTCGATTGGTGAACCATTGAGCTTAATCAAACCCGATCCACGCTTGCAGTGGGTGACAGCCACTGCAGTCTTCTTCCTTCCAAAGCATTGAACAGATTCAACTGCTGGTTGAGTCGCCATGATTAGAGTTTCTCCTTGTCTGCCGCTAAAAAGAAACCTAATGCAGAGAGTGGGAGGAGAAACGAGAAAATTAGGGTTTTATACTAAGAGATCTAGTTTAGGGCTTCCACTTTACAACGCAGCGTTTTCATAAACTGTAAATCGTAAAAATAAAATAAAATAAAAGTTAATATTACACGTTACTGGTCACCATCTTGTTTCTGGCTCAACTCGAGTCCACTCCATCAGTGAAACTTTTCCCGGTGAGAAATGTTCATTCTCCGGCGTTATACCGGAAAGTCATTCTTCTCGATTATCACTACAAATTTCAGAGCCTCCAGTTATAAAACTATTCGTCACTTCACAAGTCTCGAGCCTTTGCAAAACAACTCCGATTCGTCACCAGCCAAAGGCGATTACTTTGCCGCGATTAACCACGTCGTCAATATCGTCCGCCGAGAGATTCACCCGGAGAGATCGTTGAACCGTCTCCGTCTTCCTGTAACCTCCGAGTTCGTGTACAGTTCTACGCGCCACCTCTCGTTCTGCCAACGATTCCCTCCGCTTCTTCAATTGGGCTCGATCAAGCCCTAATTACACTCCAACCTCCCTGGAATATGAACAGCTTGCTAAATCCTTAGCTTCGCATAAAAAGTATGAATCGATGTGGAAAATTCTCAAACAGATGAAGGACTTGTCTCTCGACATCTCCAACGAGACTCTCTGCTTCATCATTGAGCAGTACGGTAAGAACGGCCATGTAGATCAAGCGGTGGAGCTCTTTAATGGCGTCCCCAAGACTTTTGGATGTCAACAAAGTGTTGACGTATACAATTCGTTGCTCCATGCACTTTGTGATGTAAAGATGTTCCATGGCGCTTACGCTTTGATCCGGCGAATGATCAGGAAAGGTCTCAAACCAGATAAGCGAACATACTCTATTCTGGTTAACGGATGGTGCTCCGCTGGTAAAATGAAAGAGGCTCAAGAGTTTCTTGATGAATTGAGCAGGAAAGGGTTTAATCCACCGGTTCGTGGCCGTGATTTGCTAATTGAAGGATTATTAAATGCTGGATACTTGGAATCTGCTAAAAAGATGGTGAACAGGATGACCAAAGGAGGTTTTGTTCCGGATATCCAAACTTTCAACACTCTGATTGAAGCTATATCTAAATCAGGGGAAGTTGATTTCTGCATTGAAATGTATTACACTGCTTGCAAGTTAGGTCTTTGTGTAGATATCGACACCTACAAGACACTTATACCTGCTGTTTCAAAGATTGGAAAGATCGATGAGGCGTTTCGTTTGTTGAATAATTGTGTTGAAGATGGGCATAAACCATTTCCTAGTCTGTATGCTCCGATAATCAAAGGAATGTGCAGGAATGGGATGTTTGATGATGCTTTTAGCTTTTTCAGTGACATGAAGGTGAAAGCTCATCCACCTAACAGGCCGGTTTACACAATGCTGATTACTATGTGTGGTCGGGGTGGGAAATTCGTGGATGCAGCTAACTACTTGGTCGAGATGACAGAGATGGGTTTGGTTCCAATATCACGGTGCTTTGATATGGTGACTGATGGGTTGAAGAATAGCGGGAAGCATGATTTGGCTATGCGAATAGAGCAGTTGGAAGTTCAGCTTAGAGGAGTTTGATAATGATAATGCTAAGACTTAATTAGGCTTTTTGGGCGCCTACACATCAACCCTTGTTCAGTTTGGTTTATATATGATAACCGAACTGTATTATGCAATCGAAGCTTGTCTGACTATTTGTTAGGACAGTTGGTTATGCTTGGGTTTCGGGGTCGAGTTTTTGGTCTCGGGAGTTGTTTTTTTTACACGGAAACCGAATACATGTTTTTGTTTTGAATCAGTATGTCAGAAGAAAGTTACAAAACTAAACGACCAAGCGAATTGATGATGAACAGACTAACAATTATTTAACAAAACGCAAAACTGTTCTTCATTGACACTACGGTTTTGTGTTTCTGAGCGACACGAACAATATTCTATAAAGCTTTGGGGCCAGGAAATAAAAAAAGTGCTAACAAACGAAATAATACGAAAGGGGGCACAAAGTAAGCGATGGAACTACTTCTGTGATCGGCAGAAGGTTATATAACCTCGGTGAGAAACAACAATGGATGAAGATGCACCTTTCACAGGATTATATGTCAGCTTCAAGGAAGTTTTGTGATAGGGATACCTACGAAAGGAGACAAAGTTACATGAATAGATTGAAACTGAGGATTTAAGATAGTTTGCAATGGTGATTGATATAAATATCAGTTACCTTCTCGCCTAATTTGAAGGGTGGGAGACCCTTGTAAGGACATGTACCACAGCGGAAAGCATCACCAAGCCCACACTGAAATATTTGTTTTCTAGGAAATTTCAGTCTTGTGGAACTAAACACCCAATGCAGGCAGAGAAAGAGATGGACAAAGAAGCTTACGCTGCCACATGATGATTGTGGATTCTCGATTTGATCCTCTGTGAGGCCCAGCTTCACAGCTTTCTCCTCTATCTCAGCTCTACCACAGACGCAGTTCTTACAAGCTTTTTTGGTGGTCTCACAACCGCTGGCTGCATAAATTCCAAGATATCTTACACATAAGGGATGAATATAGATAACAAAAGTCATGTGGTTGTCTTTAATTACCAACAGGGAGTTGTGGCTTCTTCAGGTCCTCCTCTGTCAAAAGAGAATCTTCATCTATAAGATCAGAGTCATCGTCTAGATTAACCTTCAAGAGAACTTTTGCAGGCTTTTTAAGAGCAAATGACGAACCAATCTTCCAAGAAGGTTTCTTTGCCTTAATCTGCATTCAACAAAATGTTTCTCTGTTACATAGATGCTCCAAATATGCAACTTTGACAGATAACAAGAATCAGTATCTTTCACTCTTGATGTTAAGGCCAGGATTATGATTGAACCCAAAAAGCAAGCTTTTCTTCTTATTTTGGGGGAACAACAAAAGTTTTTCTCATACAGAACGAAAGTGAAGACGTGTAAAAGTGCTCACCCCAAAGGATAAACTGAACGTAGAGAGCTTAATAGATTTCAAATCAAGACATTTTGGCTCCAGAAAACCAGCCAACGTCACTCTCCTTTGAATGGTCTGTAAAGCAGATGCCATAAGATTAAGCAATAAGACGTCAATAGATACCAAAGAACAGATATAGAACACAAACCTCTTGCATTTCTCCTGTTTCACCCTCAAAACTCTTGCACACAAAGATCGTGCCACCTGGCTTCAAGATTCTTGAGAATTCACCATATATTTTATCACTGGGAAAATCAGTTGTTCTGGAAATGGCTAAAACAGCGTCCACAGAGGAAGAATCCAAAGGAAACTGATCTGTAAAAATGATTAATAGTCCAACATAATGAGAAAATGATACATGAGAAACCTCAGCATAGTGTTGTCACCCAGCGAGAACACTATTCTATTTGCCTGAAAAAGTGTTCACCTTTCCATAGTACAGAAACAAAATCTTATATTTACAGCTTAATCATTCCAAAAACTATACTAGACGCTGAGCTACATAAATAACCAGAAAATAATGAGGAATCCGAGACATACTTATTGTGGATGCTTGAGTAATAATCAGAGGATCACAACGGTCAATCCCTTTTTCTCCAAGCTCTTTGATTATAGTTAGAACAGAGCTAACAGGCAACACCATATCATCCGTCACAGCCAAAGCAGTCGTTTGAGTAACCATCGAATCCTAAAAATCAAAGCCCATTCATTTAAACCACCTCTTTGGTCAGCAAAAAATATAAAATTGAAAAGTCAAGTTCGAGAAGGAGAACAATTCCGCCCAAAGAAGCTCTTAATCTCTTATGGCATGCAAAATGATTGAAAATTTATTAATTGAGGCAATCCAAAACAAGGAGAAATTTTCAGAGGTTTAAGCACGAAATGCATGGTAGTCGCAAAGATAACAGAAACAAAGTATCGATCTGGAGATTAATTAGAAAAGTAAATTCAATAGAACCTGCAAACTCACCATACTGAGAAATCTCTGTAAGACCTTTGCGAGATACTAAAAAAACCCTAATAATATATCTCTGCAAAATTTTGATGGTTTGCCTTTTCGACGAACAAGAGATATTAAATTTTCTAACCTTCTGTCTCCTTATACCTCTCTCCCTCTTTATTAATATTTTCCGCCGACTCTTGTTTTTTCATGGTTCTGCTAATGGACGGTTTGATCAAACCGGGTTTAGGATTATCTGCGAGTAGCAGGTAGGTGAGCCCTCTGTTTTTTTTTTCCTTTGAAGCCCTATGTATTCTTTTGACAATACCAAATAAAAAATTTCTCATCGTTTTCTATTTATCCATAAAATAACATAGCAACCAAAAAACTCATTGTGTATAACACACATGAAATAATCAAATTGTGCCAAACATACATAAACTGAATGCAAATTCAGCCAAACTAACATAAAGTTTTGGACAAATTCAACCACGCTAATCTAAACTTCTAGACCAAACTCCGTCAAACTAATAAAACCTCTTAGACTAAATTCTGCAAACTAATAAAAACTCTTAAACCAAACTTTGTCAAACTAACAAAAATTCCTAAACCGAAATCCGCCAAACTAATAAAAACTTCTAAACTAAACTTTGTCAAATCAAAAAAAACTTCTAGACCAAACTCGGCCAAACTAATAAAACATACTTAGACTAAACTATTTCAAACTAATAAAAACTTTCGGACCAAACTCTGCCAAATTACTATGCCAAAGTAAGACAAAATTTCAAGCTAACTCCGTCAAATTAACCCCAAACTTTACCGTCTCTACCTAACTCTCTCATGTAGCTGATGTGGACATTTTTCATTAATGCATTTTCGTAATTAGTTTTTTCTGTCAACACTGGACTACAACTAGCCGACCCATTAGTCAAATTCCTACATAACATAGGCAATAGAACTCAATATCTGGATGTGCAAGTGTATCTACCTTTAGTAGACTTACCACCTGCCACTAGAGTAAATACTACATTTAGAATATAGAGTATAAAGTTTTTGAGTAAATCACCGATGTTTATATGTATTTATTATTATCTTCAGTAGCAACAAAAAAAAAACTCCATTGCAATAAAAGATTTTCCCAGTCACTTGTTCAGCAGGAAAAAAGGAAACATTGTCCCAAGAAAAAACCAGACTCTGGTTCTAGTACGCAACTAGCTCAGCCAACAGTGCCTTTCTGAGGCAGAGTCTCGAAAGCAGACACAGTATTCTCAAACCTGACACGTGGCAGTGGTGCGCCGCTCTGCTTTATGGCACAAGCCGTTTTGTCTTCGAGAGGACAACGAGCTTTAAGCATGGAGAAGACATGATTGTTCAGTCGCCGAGCTTTCTTCATCCCTTCCAACAAACCTTCCCATCCCTTGTTTATACCACATGAAAGACATTCAGACAGAGAATGAGAGAATTCGACACCTCTAACTACTATATGTGCATAAAGAAATGTTACTGAGGGAATGGAGAAAACAAAATCTACCTGGAGGATTTGAGAATTCCTATGAGTATGTGAAGCAGACACAGTTTCAACCTCAGAGACATTAAGTACTTGGTACGAGAAATCAAACAACTCAAAGTGAAGTTGCTGTCCGAGCAAATAAATGATGGTGCAACCCCCCCAAGCTATCGAATCACCAAGGACTTCATGTTGAACTGATTGTGGAACTGTTATCTCCTCCAGATATCCCTGAGTTTAATGCAAACTTTATATAAGAATTGAGAAGAGAGAAATGTAGCTGCGGAAAACAGATGTTTTCATAAGGTTTTTTCGGTTTTGGTTTGCTTACGATCTGAAGACCACCATATATACGATAGAAATCCTTTGAAGTTGTAATATCGATGAATCCCGTCTTTGGAGGAGCACTCCATTTACTACAGTATTTGTCGAGCGACGCACTTGTGAATGCAAGAGTGTATTCAAGGACACTTCCACCGTTCATGTTTGCCTTATACAAAAGATCTGCACATATAGCATAATACCTTTGTTTAAAAAAGGGTAACAATAAACTAATGATTGAATAGCAACAGCTACTAATTAACCTGCAGCTTCTGCCTGTTTGGACATGGTGTAGAACGCTGCTGGATTAAGACAATCAGGACTTGACACAACTGGAGAAGTAGCTGACTTTAAGAGATTGACAAGAGGGCTTTCACCATCTTGAGCATTAACTATCTGTCCTTCAGCGCCCGGGATTAATCCCAACCATGGAGCTGTTTGCATGAACCGCTTTGTGTCTACCTCTCTCTGTGTGAAAAAAGTATTACAAACATGTTTGTTAGACTCAATCATAAGACTTTTAAAGACCTTTTGGCCTTGAATCTTGACAATCTGTCTAATACGACTGACCAATACGATATCAAGAAGTCCCATTGTATATATCACACTTCCAATTTCCTTTATTCCTCGTAGAACTTCTGATTTGAGTTCTGACTTAGTACCCCAGTTTAGTTGTTCTCTAATAAGCTTCATACAACCTGTAAACGAAACAGCAAAAAGCATCTGTAAATATGATATTTCACCAAATCGAAACACATCAAGAATACTGAAACAGGGGATTAACCTGTGACACCACCATCAAAAGAGAGCAATCCAATAGACTTGGGCAACGCTTCTTGCAATCCAGAGATCATCGGTTCAAGTGTTGTTATCTGAAAGTTGTAAGACATAATAACCATTTTAGTTGGCTCTTTTCTATAATTAGTACCTAAGAATAAAAGGAATATATGGTCCACACTGTGCAATATACCTTATTTGATATATGATCTAGCAACGCTCTTATAAGCCAAGGCAATGATCTGGATCCAAGAAGTTTAACTATGGAAAACAAATGCGGTATCCCGAAAAATCCACTATGCAATCGTGCAAAACTTTGATGCGCTGCATTTAAGTCCTACCACAGAAAAAAAGAAGCATGAAAACAAAGATATAAGATGAGACCATTAAAAAACACTATGGAGGTACGTGCAAAATGGGACTTAAAGATTGTTTCTGAACAAATTAAAGATAAAAATGGCCTAAAGAGATTGCTCCTTACTTGAGTGCCACAATAGAAACTAGGCTTAGCAGAAGGCATTGATGGTTTTTGAGTAGGAGGGACTTTCGATGAACGGACAAATCGTTGTGTGGTATTGCAAAGAATAAAGTTTGGTAAGAAATCACTCTGCATCTCTGACCAAATCTAGTAGACAAAAGAAAAAAAAGATTATGAAAAGGTGGGCAAAATAGACTCCAAAATTTGAACTCCTTCAAGTATTGTAAGGCTGACCTGTGTAGCAAGTCGACTGGAAAACGAGACGAGAGATATGTTTTCTTGCATTTCATTCAAAATGAGGCTGAAAGGATCTATGGAAAGATCTAGTGAAAGCAATTCATGTGAGTGCTTTAGGATATCCACCAGCTTCTCCAATTCCTGCAATTGAAGAGAGTATCCATTTTTGTATAGTTAAAACACAATGATGATACATACAGAATCAAGAAAATGAAAAAAAAACAAAAACAAAAACTTACCACTACAGCACATAGATCCTGAGACTCAAAACGGTCAAAAAGAAACTCCAGATTTTCTCTAAAGATTTTATTCATCCTTTGAGCGATCAAACTTCTTAAATTAATTGTTCTACCAAGTATCTGCACGTCACAACAAAACTCAGTAAAAAAATTGTATAAACATGCCAAGCCACACATAAATAGAATCAATGCTTGAAATATAATCTAATCCTATATAATGTCATAACAATAGAGCTAAAGAATTAACTGATTGTGACTTTTTATATAATAGGAGAATAGTGTTATTGTTCACCTTTACTTTTGTCATCTTAAATAAGGCAGTAAACCTCACAGGCTGGATGGAGAACTTTTCACCATTGTCCAAGGCAAAGAGAAATGATGGATCAAGAAGCTCACTGTAGAACTCAGCAATTGATGATAAAAGGGTTCAACTCCTCATTAATAAACAGTGCGGAGTGAAAATATCAAAAACCAAATAATTAGGTACCTTGCTGACCAACTCTTGTAATATGTGAATATAGAGTCCGAGAGCCTTGAAACAAATATATCAAAACCATGGTCCACCTACAGAAAGAAGACAAGATACAAGAAACAATAATTTTGATTAAGAAACCTTTTATTCAAGAAGACCTATAGGTTTATAGCTGTTGAGATTGCTATTAAACTCTAACTACCTCAGCCTCAATTTCATCATAGAGGAATCTCTGCCTCAGAACAACCAGAGCTTGTTGAGCTGAGTCATTATAAATATCAAAAGGCAGCAGAACACTCTCAAGAAGGCCTGAATTTTGGGCTTCAAGAATGTAGTCAATCAGCATCCATGGTAGTGAACATTCAATCGGGAACTGCAATAGTGAGGATATGACTTTTTGTAAGAAAAAGTCAGGGACGAAGTGAAAACAGAGGGGCAATAACCAATTCATATTGCCGCCTACCTGAATAACACGTGACGACTCCAAGTAAAATTCTCTAAACCACAGGAACCCCAGATCAGTCAATATTCCCATACTTGCTGCAGCCATCATAGATTGAAGTTGAGGAGTCAGCTTACAAAGCTAATGTTAGGCAGGATGGCTCAATAGAACTAACCAAAAAGACATTTAAGCATGTGGATTACCCGAGTAATCCAATATGTGCAAGAAAAAACTGAGCTTGTAAAAGAAAGTTTCCAATTGCTTTAAGTCATTAACAGGAATCTCAGAGCCATTATTCCCAAAGAATCCCCCTGGCCTCCTAAGATTTCCACCAGAGACAACCTCATAAATCAAAAACTGCAAACAATGCACCTGAAACAACAAAACGGGATGAAGTTCAAGTACTGGGTCTAACCATCCGTTGTTGTATCTAAAATAATAATGAAATGGACCCAGAACCTGTGCTGCAGTTGGGGCAACTGGCCGCGGATAAAAGAAATTCTCCCTGCTTTCATCACCTCCATGTTGTGAAGAAGGCATCTCATGCTCGGGCCTGGTATTTGCCATCCAGTCAGCTGAAAGTGTCCGCATATCAGAAAGAATCCTGAAATGCAATCATATAATACAATTAAAAATGAAAAGCTTAAATTTATGGAAATGCAACTAAAGTAAGGAAATTTCATTCACCTTGAGAGATCTTTCTTCTTTCGGAAAGTGGTGCGCAACATTGTGGCTAACGTGTTTTGTACAAAATCTTGTACTTCAGCATGTATTGTCTCCCATAAAGCATCTGCAACTAATGTGTCACAACGCTGCAGCATAGATCCCACACTCTTTATATAGCCAACAAGTTCTACCAAGGCTTTCCTTTCTTCTGCAGTATAGTTGAACCTCACCACCTATTAAAAAGAAACAAAACTTGTTACCATAAAAGATAACTACATATTTTTGAGAAAATATTTCACAAGTATTGCCTTCTCGTAATCAGAATATGATCCAGAGGCTTCAGGCGTCTCTGATGCATCCCTACATGGCCGAGAGAATTTCCAAGCACATTGCTCCCAAATGCGTGCAGTCCACCTGCTTAACAGTTGGAAACCTTCAACAATCATATCGTACATATTTCCTTTGACCTCTCTGCACCATTCAGTATATGCTCCATCATTTGACTTCAGCAGCAACAACTGCATGAAAGCAAGTGAGACAAGATCCTAGAGACTCAACATAAGAACATGGAAATAGGAGCTTCAGAGAAAAGAATAGTGTGAGCACCTGATTCATGGATGAAGCAAATCGAACTGTGAAATCGTCGTGCTCAGCACGGAGAGCACCAATGTGATTGACTATCAGATAGTGTCTCTGATATGTTGAATATGTCAAGGCTTGCAGTTTTCAAAGCATATACACATAATAGTTATAATAGGTATGTAACAAAGAAAATATTAAAGGATATTCTAGCGCTTCGCGTGGAGGGAGCTCATGAGGTGCTGGAAGAGTCAGAAGGCGTGTCTGTGATGAAAACTTTTGGAAGTATACTGCCAATTCTTTCAAAATTGCAGCAGGGGAAAGATGGAGATCGGGAAATGCAGGAATGACAGGATCATTCTGATTAACCGAAAAAAAAAAACAAATATGTCATCAGCAAGATGGAGACCACACTTTGAGGTATATTATCGTGAAACTTTAACAAGTATAACATGAACTTCAGTACCTTGAAAATGTTGATCAATCTGATGAGTTTTACCCTCTTGTATAAAGCCTCGGTATCTTTTTCAGATGGTGTTGCTAAGACAACAAGAACAGGTAAAACGCGGAGAAGAATATATCGCTCAGGAAAAAGTAGTGCAAAATCCAACTCAAGGGACTCAACGATGAAGACTATGAGAACTTGGAGAATATCTTCCACACTGATTTTACTTTTAAGGAATCTAAAGGCTTGTAATACAGTCACATAGCACAACAGACTTTAGCAGTATCCGTATCTCAAATAGAGAAAACCATAATAAATCTCTGCAACAACCACACGACAATGATTTTCTGGAACAAAGGATACTTGTTTACACGGAACATCTCAACATGCAAGTTGAGTAAAATAGCCCATCTTGTGCTCAGGAAAATCTGCATACATAAGAACTCACATTTTCATTTACGAAAATTTACAGGGGAAGGGATTACCAAATGATTTCATAACAAGCTATGCAAACACCTGTAAATCGTCTAACTCTTCTCTCATTGTATCTGTATCTTGCCACTTAGCACTGACTTGAGTGAACGTTCTGAAAATTGTGAAACTATATTAAGTAAAGAAGCTAACAGAAAAGTTTTTAGGAAATCACTTCAACTCTTTAAATAGAGCTTTAGTAGCTGAAATTCTTAGTAAGAACCACAGATCTACCAACATTCAAGTTTTCCATTGCAGAAAGAATTTAAAAGCAATATAAAGTATTATATCTTTCACCTCTTATACCAAGAGAAATCATTAGGAATGCTAGCTTTAGCGTTTTTAAGGTGATCCAGCTGAACCAAGACGTCAAGCAACTTTAACATCGACCTATATTAAGTAAACCGCTGTTAAATTATATATATACACGGAAGGAGTGTTAATCGACCCACGATCTATACAAATCATAAAACAAAAGCGTTAACCCACCAAAGATGAGTAACTGTGGGACCATTGATGCGCCTTTCAGGTCTGGAAAACCGCTGCATGTCAGCAGCTAACTGCACAGGCATAGAGCATACATGCACAATATTAATGATACATGAATTTATACAAAACGAATTGGACAAGAAATGATATAAAGCATACTTTAGCAGAAGCCGACGCTTGCCATCTCTGAATTTCTCGTAAACGACTCATTTCTAAGTCCAGAACTTGATATGTTTCTAGATACAAATCTGCTTGACTATGCTTCATAGATTCGGGAAGCTGCACATATATCATTAATAAAAATGTAGGTGTTTTATGGAAGAGATATATACAAGAACACGTATACCATATTGAATTTTACCTCCGTACTTTCTACAAATTTGTTATTATTTATACAGATAAATTCATTGTCCATGAATTTCTTTTTGCACTATACTTTCCAGTTCTAAAATGATTTTCATATAATCACTACGAATTTCAAATATCATGAATCACTCATACCATAATTCTCCAAATTACTTTCTATCATATAGAATGTTTAGAAGTAAATAAGCAGTGGGATATAGTAACAGATTTCAATAGGACCTGAGGCAATGCTTTGACACAACTTCTATATGTATATAGAATTGACGCCATCTCTTTTCCTTCTTGTATAAGTGTATTCTGCATACAATTGGTTAAAAACTTACTTGAAGTATTCAAATCTAATAAGATAAACACGAAATAAAGTAAAAAAACCAAAAGTTTGGAAAACAATACTATAGCTATCAAATCTTTATATAACCAGCCTTTTATCAGATGAAGCATATGAGAAGAACCATATACCAGCTGGTTAAGAGCTTTTGTGTCTTCTGATAGAGACAATCGATATGCTGCAACATCACTATACTCTACAAAATTAAAATTAGAAAACCATCTCATTTCAGTTGTCTTTTTTGCCAAAAGAGTGGAAACAGAAGTAAATAAGCATACCAATGGGACTATCTGTCGCTGCTCTTTCAGCTGAAACCATCACAGCCGGTCCTTGGATTTCTGGTTGCTCATCCTATAATGAACCCAACAAAATTTCAAAATGCTTCAAGGAAATTTGCTATAGTGATTCCAAAAATTTTCAAGAGGATATATAAAATCTTCAGCATTTCAGTGAAACCTGTTGTACTGGTAAATAGGAAAAGATCCGCAGAAAAATAGGCGATTTAAACAACCAGAATTTACAAAGAAATGGAAAATGAAGAAACAACAATTCTTTGCCCTTCTTGCTAGTCAAATTTCTAAAACCGAACTCCAGAAAGACATATAATTGTCAAAGATCGCAAAAAGGAAAATGATCCAGAGAACCCAAAGTTTATAAATTTAACCAAATATTTTCAAAATCACAGTTACCTCTAACGAAAATGTGGAAAGAGCTGCTATGGCTTCCTCTACAGGAACCGCCATTGTAATCTATTGACTCAACTCGAAAGGTCAGAAGAAGAAGCAGAAGCAATTAGCAACACAGGCGACTTAAGGAGAAAGCTTTCAACTTTGTATTTTCTTACCAAACAACAATGAATGGGAGAGTAGTGCTGCTACTTCAAGACGATTGATTCGGCTTTTGTTCTGACCCTTTATGGACCGAGATCGTGAAAATTCCTAGTACTCCGTCCGAACCAAATATTTCGCGAAATTACAAGCTTTCATTTTTTTTTTCCATTTTTTTTTCAAACAAAGGTAAAAAAATGTTTTCTTTACGGTCCTCTTGACGTTGAAATCGCGATTAATGTTCGTTCTCACCCAACACAAATTTTTTTCTTCTTTTGCTAAATAGTTTTGCAAATTTATTTTTTTGTTAAAGAATAGTTTTACAAATTGCAAGTGTAATTTGTTCTGTATTATTGGTAACAGTTACAGAAAATACATTTTTATTACATGTTTACTGGACTGTATGCAAGAATTATCTAACTTTTTGTAATGCTACAGGTAAAATTTTATTTCGTGGTCTCATTATGTGTTGGATATAAAATTATTTCAAAACTTTGAGACGAAGCATTACATTTGAGTCTTATTTATGAAGCAAACTTGATGACGACTACATAATCACTTACCGATTCCGTTATAAATACGCATCATAGAAAATCAATTATACAAAACTGATCAAATAACAACTTTTTCGCTTGATCCAGAGCCTAAACCAATCCGGATCAGCATAAACCCGTTCATGGTCAAGTGTTAGGGAAAAAATTGAGAAATTACAAAAGAAAATAGCGAAAGTTGTCTGATTTTCAAAAAGTACTTTCTTTAGCTACAAAAGAACCCGAAAATTTCAGGAAAAATGGAAAAGAAAATAAAATGGAGACGAAGATGGTGAGAAGAAAAAGAAGAGAGTCTATAGTTCATTCCAATGTTTTCAAAAGCCTGAAGAGACCAGCTGCTTCTCGGATCCGTGAAAACTCAATGCAGAATGCTTGGACTTCTATGAATAGATCCTTCACTGTAACATTTACCAAAGGAAAATAAAACAATCAGCTAAGCAAAATACTAAATTTGATTAAAATCAGTCAAAAAGAAAAAAAGATAAGAACAGTTACCGTCGATGATGTTGTTACGAATTAAACTTTGCAAGAAGACACAAACTAGGCGCACAAGCCTATTCTGCATGTATTTGTCTTGCTGCTACAGATCGAAAACAATATATCACTAATTCACTATACCATCAAAGAAAAACAGCCAAATTGAAGAAATGTACAAATCCGACAGTGTTTAAACAAGAGAACATAACGTCAGATCACGAGCAAAAGTATATTATAACACATAATTACAGGATGATGTTATTGCTATGCATAGTAAGCTTTGTTCTTAAATACTTAATGGAAAAACAAAAGAAAGCTTTGTTTTAATACCTTGGCGTTCTCACACGACGATATGCAATTAGTTATGTACATATGTATAAATTCCTTGGGAAGCTCTACTGCAGTTGTGAGTCTATTCACAACTTCCATTGAGTGCAAGCTCATGTCCATACTTCCGAGAGCTGTGAAATAGCTGCACAAGCATTCTCAGATTCCCACTTTTGAACCTTTTTTTTTCAATGGTGGAACAGATAAGGTGATGACTTACTCAGCAATCTCTGGGGAGTTAATCAACTTGGTGAGAATCTCAACAGCTATTTGAGGATTGTGCTCTACTAATTGCTGAGAAAAAGAAATTTGATCACATAATAGAAGAGACCATAAGAGAGAAAAAAAAGAAAACAAACAAACTCCCAGATAACAAAATCACATACCGGCAGCTTCCGTGGAGTTATTCCACAGTGATAGACAAGCTTTGGGTCATTTGCTAATTCCGTAGTGATGTCCTGGTCAACAAATAGATAAAACATCTTGTTTTCTTCGCTAAAAAGATCCAGGATTTCAAAATTGATACAGCTATATGGGCAAGGCTGAACAACTAAAAATTATCACAATCACTATATATCTACGGTATCGTTATTTTCCATAAACTCTTACTGCAATCACTTTCCGTTTCATATCCTACTGGGAGCGACAAGATCTTTTAACCCGATGAGAAAGGGAAAAAGTGATAGCAGGGATCTCTCTCAAATCTAATAGTATGTTTACCATAAAATAAATATTTTTACAACCATTAAAAGTTGTGCATATGTAGCTTGCTATATTAATTCACTTATCAGTGTTAAAGCAAAATAAGTAACTGTTATCCTAAAAGCATACTACCTGTATGACTTGAAGCACATATCAAGGATTAAAGAGCAATGATATACCTCTTGCTCCGTAGGTGAAAGTGTAACCTTTAAACCCTTAACAAGCAAGTCTCTAACTGTTGCGCCTCTACTTGTATCCACACACATTTTATCGTCCCAAACAAGCTCGTGCTTGTTATCAGGATCAATCCAAAGCAACTGTAAGAAGTTGAACCACAAAGGTCAGTAAGATAATTTTCTTAACCACTTATATAGTGGTTTGATTTTAGCCTTACCTCACTCTGATGAACTGGGTACCTCGGAGGACATGGACGGATCCACCTGGGAGTTAATCCCCCCAATGTCAAATTTCCCATTATTCCAGATAGGGCCTCATCTCTATCACCATACCCAATTTTGGAATTTCCTCCAGGTTGCACGTCAAACCTATAACATTCGCATATGGTAATAGATACTAGAAGATTAAGCTGGGTCGGAAAACTGGAAGCTTGCGAGAAATGAATCAGAGTCAAATTTGGATAACAGTTGGAAAGAAAGAGAATCCTCAAATCATAGGTTACTTACTCTGGAGAGTTAGGATCACACCCACGAGGAACATCAGGATCATGCAATAGCTTTTTAACGGAATGGTCTGCAAAAATGTGAGTAGATGGTCCAGGATCAGCCTTATCAACATACTCCCGTTGCAACTCTCCTAGCTCCGGAAATTCCTGACAGAACATCAGCAAATTAAATCACTAACCAGAAAATTTTCTCTTAATGTTCTCCATGTAGGTTTATGCATAAGGAAAAAACAATTATGATGTAGATAAAGGATTAGATATATATTTTGAACATTGGATGTCTATGCGTCAACCATTCTTACATGAGTTGAAGGATCAAACGATTTGATATATTCAACAGCTGACAGTTTGAGAATCTGCAAGAGAGGAAACAAATGTTACTTTTATTGATCATGAATTCATTAGCATCTATGGGTCACATAGATCATTAAACTATACAAGTCAGGCCTTGAAAATGTCATAATATGTGTGATCGGAGTAATGGATTAATAAGTGTAAAAGATAATTGCACCCAGTCAACAAGTTTTCAAAAAAAATAAAAGACTTTTTTCTTAGAGAGTATATGTTAAAAGTAACTTGCATAACAGCTTTAGAAAGCACAGTTCTTAACCATATAATCAATATTGAGAAATATTTCAACAACAGATAATAAATTGGACATTTGTTCACCACAGGAGCATTATAAAACATGATCTATCAACATGCTTTTCAAGAAAAACAAGTGAGCATATATTTCAAAGTTACATAGAATTAGCACAAAAAAAGCAGGCAAAGAGCTCAAGGAAACAGCTATACGTGCAGCTATATCTTACCTCTTTGGCGTTGTTGTAATTATTCCACTGTAACAGATGGAGGAGAAATGCTCTCTCATACTTTTCCGCTTGCTCATTACAAGCAGCCTGCAGAAGGTATAGATATTGTTATTCTTCTAAATAAGAAGACTACATAATGCAAACACATAAAACATGTGTGATGAATAAAATCTATTGAATGCTAAACACATCACCATATTAAATTTACAACCATGGTGCCACTTCGAGAAGTAAATGACCTATACTAACTACCAAGCTTAACATTTCAACCTGCTTTGGAAAGAAAAATTCTCTCAGCAACTACAATATTTTTAGGATTAACAACACACTAATTATACTAGGAGGCATTGACAAGAATCGAACTTCTCAACAGAGCCGAGCAGCAAAGAAATTTGTATTTCTTAATGTTTGCTTTTAAAATTTTGCTCCATTTGATGGGCTAACCAGAGACACACATTAGAGGCACAGTGAAGGCTGCTCACACGTATCAGTTCCGATGCAAACGGGTTGTTAGATGGTTTCTGGGAAGAATAACAGTGGTATATGATAGCAAATGCAATTAGACGTTCAGTATACCGGAGCGGCCCCTGTTCCTGAAATTGAATCAAATTTCATTCAATTAGACTCAATCTGAGAATTGAAAGTAACCTAGCCTATGCAATAAGTAAAATTAGGAATGGTAATTAGATACAAACACTCTTGAAACAGTTTCTTATGACTTTTTAAATGAATAATATTGTGAATTGAACATTTATAGATAATTCAAAGATACACTCATCAAATAGCTCAATATCCGAAGAATAGAAAAAGAAAGAAAAATTATATCATCTCCGTAGACACACGATAAAAATCGAAACCAGCTTCGAGTAAACAACCTAGTACTACTAAGGGAAATTGTGAAGTACAAAACCTCTATTCCTCAATGTTTAAGTAAAAACCCTAGATTTAAATCAAATCTTTCTAGTGAAATATCGAAAAACCCCTAACAGTCGCTACTGTAACACAATCAAAAGCACGATGCCGAGCAAAAGGAGGAAGCTCAAAGGAAGAAAAGAAATATAGCGACGAGTACATGCCTGCAATAGCAGACAGAGAGAGCTGCAGATATTGATGTGGCGAGAGTGTGAGAACAGGGAGTTGAATTCCGCAAGTATGTCTTCGATCGGCCGGAGATCCGACTTGAGCAGCGGATAAACAATCGCCGTCTCTTCCTTCTTCATAATAATCATCGTTGATCGGTGCAATACGCCTCTTGTGTGCTAAACCTGGATTCCAATTCAATCAATCTGTAGGATTTTTCTTTTCAAAGTTTCTTCGTTTTTCGATATCACTGAATTTGACTTTATACCTCTTCCTTAGCCAGAAGGTTTCACCCGTTCGAGGGGTACCTTTTCATATATAGAAACAAGGGCTGTTTTATATATTTACTGTGTTCTAAAATACGGCGTATATACAATGATGAACTGTACTGTATTTATATTATATAGTATAGTTATACGGTGGAAGACACAATACAGCCATATATACAGTGTATATAGGATATTGTATATATAACTTTCATATTTTTAAAATAGAAAAATGTTTCTAAATAAAATTATGTCATGATTTAATTACTTAACTTAATAAAACTCATATTCTTTTATAATAAGAGAGTTACATGAAGATAATTTCGTATTATTTTGAATTCGAGTCTGATGATACTTAGGTGTTATATTTATATGGAGTAGAGGAACATAAGTTTGAGAGTTAAATTATGTAATTTTTATCTTGCATTTTAGAGACTTTTATAGGTTACATGAAGGTTAATATTTTCATTATTTTAATTTTTAGATTGGGACTTTTTTGTTTGTATATCTTTTTAATTTTTCATAGAACATATTTTGAATTATTATTACAAAAATATTCACTGTATAGTTCCTGCATGAACAACCATATATACATTATATGGTGGTTTTTTGTACAACTAGTGTATAACGTATTTTTGAACACTGATATTTATTTTTATTTTGTCAAAAAATTAGGATTGTTTAATTTGGAAAAAACCGAACACAACCACACCTAAAAATCAATATGGTTTAAACTGAATAAAACTGTTTAATATAATATAAAAATTAATATATTAGTAATAGTACAATGGTATACACGTAAAATAATAAGTTAGTAAGTGCATATTAACTTATCAATCATAAAATTTTAGATTATTATTTTAAAAATAAAATAAATTAGAAAAATCCTAATAAGTATTTCCTTGGGTTCTATCCCAGAAGGAAACCCGTTTTTTAAAAGGTGACAGTAAGACGATACGACATTTTCAAGAAAACATGATTTATCGACCTCTCACGGTGAATTCGGCATTTACGGGGTATAGATGTATGGTAGATGCATCATGGAAGGAGTCTGATCTTCATACTAGTTTAGGATGGTATGGTTTTCCTGTCGAGTCGGGAGGACGTAACTTAGGGGCGCAGTGTATCCGAAGAAGTCTTTCTCCTCTCCATGCGGAATTCGAGGCTCTTTTCTGGGCTATGACTTGCTTGAATTCTCTCCATATGACAGAAGTCGAGTTCTTAGTGGATTGTTCCGAGCTCGTAACGATGGTTACAAAGCCCGCTGCATGGCCCGCGTTTTTCCCATATTTGGCAAATTTCTCCAGACTTCGGAGTGGTTTCACCAGTTTTTCCCTCGTCCAGATTCCGCGCGCTCTTAATCACAAGGCTGACTTCTTAGCTCGAAGTGTTAGAGGTTGTTCTAGGAATCAAGCTTTTGTGAACAATGTACCAGCGTTATGGTCCCGTTATTGTTTGTGAAAAAGTAAAGTTGACAAAAATATATATATATATATATGAGTTATGTAAGAGTATATGATAAATGTGGGTTTTCGGTTTAAACGGGTTAAACGACTCAGTTTATCGGTTTATCTGGTTAATCGGAAATTAGAATTTTAGCCAAATTGAACCGAATGTTTATTCGGTTCGGGTTATTCGGTTCTCAGGTTGAACCAAAATTTGAAATTAAACCGAATTACACTAAAGAAATCCAAAAACTTGTAATTCACCATTATAATAAACCAAATAAACCGAATAAATCAAATGAATCGATAACAATCGAACCGAAAAACCCGAATTCATCAATCAATAACCGAACAAACCAAATTCGATAATCAAAAACCGAACAAACCGAATTCGATAAAACAAAAACCAAAATTATATTTGAAATTGTTGGCTTTTGTAAATGATTTCGGTTTAATTCGGTTATTGAATACCGAATCGATCCGACAACCGATTACAATTACACATATGACCGATCGGTTTACAATTCAATTTTATTCGGTTTCGGAAAATCAAGTTTCGACTTGATTAACCCGAAAAACCCAACCCGTAAACCCACCCCTAGTATATGAGTCATTGACCCTTCGGTATTGATGAGTAACAGTAAGTAAACTGCGGAAAGAGTCAAAAAGTTCAATTCATTTTTGTGCTTCTGTTTGAATGGAATAAAATTAGTTTGACGCCAAAAACAAGTTCCTTTGCATTTTTCACATCTTTTGATTTCTAACTCCGGACTCATAGGTCCAATCCTTGTCACTGTTCTATCAATGCAGTGTTTTCACAGAACTAAATAGAATACTGAAAAAACATCAAAGAATCATTCCCTAATTTGCGTCTTCAAATATGCTGACATTTCCATATGCATAAAAAGAAAGGCACACCCCCTCAAGCTATTTAAGACGATGGGGGATTCACCTCTGGGTTATCGTCTTCCATTTCATCATCACCGGTAGAGTCCCTGAATGGATTTAATAAGTTAGATTGGAGTAAGGGTTTGGTAGATTTAACAAGTTCACAAGACAATGAGGATACATACAAGGGTTTGGTAGATTGGAGTAAGAGGAAGATTTTACTACCTGTCCATAGTTTGGCCACCAAGACCTGAGAAATCATGAGGAGGTTTATCATCGTCGTCACTGTCTGATTCATAAGCCACAGTTCCACTCCAAATGCGAGGCTTTGGTCTTTTCTCCATGTCTTCTTCCGGCTAAAGATTTAAGATTAATAGATCGAGTGAGTTGGTCTCCAACAGAACAGGATGAAACTTAAAAAGAAATTAAAAAAAAGAGAAGTTATGCAGCAAAAGATTACCTCTTCCAAAACTCGATTGACTGGTGGTGTGTGCTGAAACTGCACACTGGGTGCGTGTATTAGTCCTGAAAGTTGTTCTAGCAACGTGTTCCTGAAATTTCAACAAGTAATTCTCTAAGTTCAGAATATCTCATTCACAAGGCAAAGGAGGCTCATTTAGCTAAATCATATGTTACATACAGAATTTCAATCTCAAGGGAGTATCATAAGCATCTTACCAAATCCCACTGGAAACCGAAGTATAATTACCACAAAAAAGGAGACATAGGAGATATTACCTAATCTTCTCCATATCTTTTGGCGTGTTTAAATTCTCCATTGGACTTGGGTCGACATGAAGAGTATAATCTGGGCCAAAATACTCAAAATACTCATTGTATGGGAGTTTGTTGTCTGGCTCTACTCCAACCGCAACTGCAGTCTGACGAGGCAATAGAAACTACCCTTTTAAGAAAAAAACTCATGTAGTTATCAAAAAGCATAGACGAAGTGCAAAGAGAGATGAAGAGACCTCATAACACCAGCAACGGGCGACATTTCGAATAGTATACCCTCCGCCACCCAAGACCATGAGAGGAACGTTGTACGATCTTAAGAACCGAAGGCAATCAGCATGACCCTTGACTGATAAGTTGAAGCAACCCAATCGATCACCACTTAAGGAGTCAGCCCCACACTGAAGAACAACTGCTTCTGGCTGATATACCTCCATAACCTTCTGGATAAGAGGTCGAAACAAGCTGCGAAAACTTTCATCGTCCATACCATCGTTTAATGGAACATTTAGAGCATAGTATTTTCCTTTTTCCGCCCCAACGTCTCTTATGTGACCAGTTCCTGGGAAAAAATCCCCAAATTTGTGGAAAGAAACAGTCATAACTCTATCAGTGGTGTAAAACGCTTCTTCTACTCCATCTCCATGGTGGACATCGATATCTATGTAGAGAACCCGCTGCAAGCCAAATTTGATAAACACAATGGAAGGCTCAACTTTTTGAACAATGCAATCAGAATAAAATAACAAAGCAACAGAATCCAGATTAAATACAGCATTATCAAGAAACTTGAAGAATCAGATGATGTAAACAAACAAACAAAGAAACAATACGGAAAGCTATCTACTTGGCCATGGAAACACTGAAAGGAATTCACTCAGATTGACTTTGTCAAAAGCAGCAAAAATTATAACTTGCAACGGTAAATCTAAGAAACATCTGAAGCATTTGACTTCACATGATAATGCAAGAATTTAAAAGCTAACATGCAATTTATAAACAAGAACGAACAATTGTCAGTTGAAAGACCACAAAAATATTCACGGTTTCTAGTAAAGTTAGGAAAATCATTCAATGAGATAAGCTTAAACCCCAAAATTTTCAGAAGAACATATACAAGTTCTCTATGAACAGCTAAGTGATGAGATAAGCAGGAAACGAGCATATACCCTAAACATCTTGAGCAACTCCAGAATCCCTAGCACGATGTCATTAACATAGCAAAACCCAGAGGCCTCGCTTTTCTTGGCATGGTGAAGCCCACCGCCCCAATTGATAGCGATATCGGCGTCCTGTCGGTTCAATTTAACGGCAGCGCCAATAGAACCTCCGGCGGAAGCACGGCAAAAGTCAAAAAGCCCGTCGAAGACAGGACAATCTTCGCCGACATTGAATCGCCTTAGGTTTCGTGCTGCGGAAGGATCGGCCATGGATTCGGGCGAAACGGAAGCGAGAAAATCAACATACTCCGGCGAATGGAAGCGGCCGATATCAGCTGCGTCGGCGAGGTTAGGGCGACTAATTTCCAAGCGACGGTGGAGGTGATAGTGGATGATTAAGCTATGAGCCATACGGATCCGGTGAGGTTTCATCGGATGTCCCTGACCGTAATAGTAGTCTCCGATCGTCGGCTCGTAGAAATAACTAACTCGCCGTTTACGACCGTCGGGCCCCGACGGCAAAGAAATGCCGCTTTCGTCTGCTTCCATCCTCCTCTTTCTCACTCAGAGTCTCTCCCTCTTCTCAAGTTATTAACCACCAATAAAATTTTGTTGCCTGATGTTTGGTTAGAAGGTAAAGTTAATGTCAGCACTGCTTATGTATTTACACACACATTATATTTATAACTAACCATATTTATCTGCATTTGTAATGAAATCATTACGAATTTATATGGTACATTTTTGACCAACACGAACACTAATACAAATAATTTACTATACGATTTATATTCGATTCCAAAACTATCAATCACTAAATGGTTACGAACCATGCTTCTATCAATTTCTAGACGCTGCCACACAAAAAAAACTTGTTCTAGTAGATGTTACATTAGTAAGTACTTTTTCAATCTGTCTAATTTATTTTCATATTACACAAAGCAAAACTAATCCAC
This sequence comes from Lepidium didymum, assembly GCA_963920545.1. Lineage (NCBI taxonomy): Eukaryota > Viridiplantae > Streptophyta > Magnoliopsida > Brassicales > Brassicaceae > Lepidium > Lepidium didymum. Next base: position 14,432,869 of record OY986996.1, read on the forward strand.
AAAAGAAATTTTCCTTAGAAATTTAAATACAGTGTCATATTTTTTTGTCTACATTGGCCACAATAAGCTGGTCATTGGCCAAATTCCTATATAATATAAGCGGTAGGACTCGATCCCTATTTGCGCATATCTTATATGGACTTACCGCCTACCACTAGATTAAAGCCCACTTGAAAAATACAGTGTCATGTTTGACTAGAGAATAAATTGTCTTATTAGTCGAGAAATTATGAAAAAGAAAGAAGCAATTAGTTAAGATATAATATTATGAAAAAGAAGAATCGAAATCAGGTAGTAAGTAAACGTGTATTCTCTACAACAGAGATATTCAGCATAAAAACAAACACTGATTAAAGTATCATTCATAACTAAAGCCTTTCTAGGACAAACCATAGAATCAAAACGATGAGATTCTCTACCAGGTCCTCTTTCCACCGTGAGGCACAAAGTTTGAGGTCGATCTTGACCGTTTATCTCCAAAACCACCACCACGTCCTCCTCCTCTTGGCCGGAAGTTTCGTCCACCACCAGAACCTGAACAAGTCGGTAAATCTTGATTAAGATCATTAAACCAAATAGAACGACTTGCTAAACTCATCAAACGAGAAGAGAACATTTCACCTCCAAAACCAGAACCAGAAGATCGAACTAGCGCAGAGAGAGTAGGAGGTACAACTTGACCCGCTTCTTGAAGGATCTTTATAAGCTCTCTCGCAAACTTAGCATTGTCATGTGTAAAGAATGTAAAGGCCATTCCTTTAGCTCCTGCACGACCGGTTCGACCAATCCTATGGATGTAATCCTCCAAGGAAGTTGGGAAATCATAGTTTACGACACACTTGATATCCTTCACATCTGCAAAAAGAAGAAAAAAGGAAGAAAAAACAAAATTGAGAAATAAAGCAAAGACAGGTCGATATGATCTAAGATGCACGAAGAACATAAAATTGTTTGTGTAAATGATTTTGGTGTTCTAAAGCCTAGAGGCAGGAGAAGAGAGAGAACAAAAACCCCTTATCCCTACAACTGCAGATCTGAAAAGATCAAGAAACTAAGAGCAACACATTTTTTCCAAGTAAATGTGCCCACCTTAACGTGCAGGGATAAGGAGTGTGTGACGGCGTTAAACACTATTAATGCAAGCGGGTGTCAGTCGCCCAGGCTGCTCAAAAACCAATCAGCTCCATGCCCGAGAGATTGATGCAGGAAACAAATTCTTCAAAGCTCCCTTTTTCTTTCTAGGTACTTTTTTCCAACACCAGAGGAAACTGTGGAAAGCGGCAGCCAGGCGACTTTCATTTTTTTCTTTTAACCCTGAGACAACGAAATGGTCTAATCTAATTCTCTCCTACTGTATACAGTTATCCTACCAAGTCCCCTTGCTGCTACATCGGTTGCAGTCATTATTGGGCTTCTTCCACTTCTAAATTCTGACAAGACTCGGTCCCTTTCCGATTGGTTCTTGTCACCATGTATAGCAAGAGCTGGCCATCCGTCCATTCTCAATTGTCTAGTCACTTGATCACACCCCCTCTTTGTCTCCACAAATATTAGGATTTTACTCCCATCCATTAACTGTTTAAGCAGTGCAAGGAGCCTAACAAACGGGAAAAAACGCATAAGCAACATGTCATAACAAATATATCTAAATGGTTTCTTCTCTAGTTATTTAAAAAGACATATAAGAACCTGGAGTATTTCTCTGGCGTCGGTACTATCTCAATTACTTGGTTAATAGACTGGTTAGCTTTTAGATCAGCTGATCCAATAATGACCTATGAAATAACAACTGTATTCAATGCACAAAATAAACATTCCCTGCTTTGTTCAACGACAGTATACAAAACTCTAATAAGTTAAACAAGATATTTAGTAGACCTTATATGGATCTCGTAGAAACTGCCTGGCAAGAGATTCAACTTCTCGTGGCCATGTTGCACTCCAAAGAAGAGTCTGTCTATCAGGTCGGATCTATGAAAAAAGGTACAATCTCAAAAAGTGTTGTAATGGTACTTGTTTAACAAAAGAATGATGAATTAAGTAGAGAATATCTTTCGACTTAATAAGTTATAATAACAATGGTCGAGCACCCTTTCGTTAATGACACTATATGATCGCTTTTGCGGTGTACAAGCATACCTGAGTAATAATCTTTCTGATTTGGGGTTCAAATCCCATGTCTAACATTCTGTCTGCCTCATCCAGCACAAGGTAAGTCACTCTCCTCAAATTAGTGTGTTGGCACTCCAACATATCAATAAGACGACCAGGTGTAGCAATTACAATCTCAACACCTGGAGAGCCAATTATGATTCATAAAGTTAAATGTTCCATCCAAGAATAGGAGGTGTAAAAATACAAAAATGATATAAAAATAAAGACCTCGTCTAAGATCGCGAATCTGAGGTCCTTTAGGAGCACCACCATAGATACAAGTACTTCTAACACCAGATCGCAACCCGAATTTCCTTGATTCTTCTTGAATCTGAACAGCTAATTCTCTTGTGGGCGCTAATATTAACACGATGGGTCCATCATCTTGACCTAAAACACACCACAACGATACACATAAGTAAACATATATGCTCCCATAGATATGCAGCTAAAATCCAACAATCACTAACGTATGGTAGTATATACTCACCCAATCGAGGTTGCGCACCTACGTGAATCAATGCTGGTAACAAGTAAGCCAATGTCTTACCAGAGCCAGTCTCAGCAATACCAATTAAATCCCTACCCTTCAACGCCATCGGCCATCCCTGAGCTTGTATTGGCGTGGGCTCAGTAAATCCCAATTTAGCAATTGCTTCCAGAATATTATCTAACAGATGATAAAGGAACCCATTGAACCAAGAATCCAAGTACAATAAGAAGTTGCAAATGTCCTTTCCAGGAACAAAGCACACTTGCACTCAAGACATATAACTTTTGACCGATCGAATCCATACCTGGAAAGTTAGCATCTTGGAACATCGTAATAGGCTTAGGAACATCACGCCCTTCGACGGTTATATCCCTCTCGGTTCTGTACATTGCAACATCTTGTTCGGTCATCGCCTGAACAGCAGGACTCTCCACGTAGAAATTCTTCTCAAAATGGACAACATTACCAAAATTCTGCCTCGGAAGAGAAACGCTATCTAGTTCTCTCTTACTCGATCCACCACGTCCTCCTCCCCAATTCCCGCCACCGCTGCCTTCACCTCTTCTATCTACGTATTGACCATACCCGCCTCTTCCGCCGCCGCCGCCGCGACCAACAGAGAAGCCAGTAGTTGGTGGCTGGAAAGATGGGTACCTACCATAGCCAGATCCTTCACCCGCCATCACAGGAGATGGTCCACATCCACCTCCACCACCGTACCCAGAGCGTTGGCGATACGAATTCGGATCAGCAAATCTACGATCATACGAGCTCATCGTATCTTTAGATGGTTAGGTTTTTCCTTTGTTCTCTCTCTCAACCTCCTTTAATTCTCTACTGCGTAACTTAGAATCGAATTTGATGCAAAAGAGAGGAGGAGGATAGTGTAGGAATTCACGACGAAAACCCGCAAAGGAACAAAAACTAAGATATTTTAGGACTCTTTTTGGACAGTAAAATTCCCAAATTAGAAACCCTAATTTTTATCCCTTTTTTTTCTTTTTTAAAGCACAAATTTAGTTAATTTTGTTGCAATTCGAGATGGGCCGAGACTCACATTTAATGGGCTTCATAGAATGGACAAAAACAATGTTGATATCCCTTTTTAGAGAAGATTTTGGAGGTTTTACGCTCAGCCTTAAGTCTAGCAGAGTCAGGATTTGGGAGTCTGAAATGAATATTTCCACATAATCAAATTTTATAAAATCTTAAAACTTACGATGGTATTTTTGAGACCTATTATGTACGCCAATCCATGAAAATTATCATGTATGGGTTTTGGAATATTCCATTATTTCCATATATGCTATTTTCTAAAATTGAGAAAATCATATACCTTTGAGTTGACTCATAAACAATAGGAGAATTGTCAATTGAGCTCCTGAAATGATTTTTTTTTTCCAGATATTCGATTATTCTGTTGATCTCTTTGTTGCCATGTTCTTGAAGTTTTGCAATGAGGTCTTATTAAAAATATATCATTAAATTAACATTGAAGAGACAGCTAAGATGGAACAAATAATCATTCAATATTATGTATCTTGGAGAATCAACGAGTAATGGCCCACTTGAAAGTACTTTAGCAAATAGGCCTAACCGAATTAATTAATTGAATTAAAAAAAGGGAATATTCCGTTATTGAATAACGGAATTGTCCACAATGCTCATAGAAGGTCCAAAGAATTTTCCATATCCCTAATACGCGTCAGTTCGCCGCTATGACGTCACGCCCTGCCTATAAAAGCCATCCACCTGCAACCTTTCTTCTTGGTTTAAGACACCAAAGGGAAAAAACACTCTAAAACAAATTATTCTCTCTTCTCTCCTCAGAATTCTCAAAATTTCAAAAAGGAAATAAATTAACCTTAATAATGGTGGCTGTTGACTATAGCGAGAAGAACGGTGGCAGTAATCTTAAGTTTCTATGCAGTTACGGTGGCAGGATCCTCCCTCGTTCTACGGATGGGAAGCTTCGTTACGTCGGAGGTCTCACCAGAGTACTCTCCGTTCCTCGTTCTATATCTTTCTCAGGTTTGTCTCCAATTTCGTTTAGGAATCACTTCGATTTTGCATTAATCACTCCTCCTTTGCTCGATTCGACTGAGATTTGATTTTGATTTCATTTGTTGTTCTACAGAGCTGATGGTGAAATTGTGTGAATTCTGTGGATTTTCCGTTGCTCTAAGATGTCAATTACCGAACGACGATCTCGAGACTCTAATCTCCGTCAAGTCAGAAGAAGAACTAGCGAACGTCATCGAGGAGTACGATCGCGTTTCCGGATCTAAAATCCGAGCCGTTTTATCGCCCCCGAGGTCTTCGCATAGACAAGAGTCTCCACCGTCTTCAAGCGGTGATCGATCTCCGATATCGCCGTTCCCAGTCACGCCTTCACCGCCGAACTCTCCTTCGCCGGCTTACGGAAGATATCTACAATATCGGTATTGTCTACCTCCAACGGATATTCCTAGAAGATTCAATCATAGATCGGATGAATCTATCTGCTATGCGTGTCGTGTACACAAAGACTCTAGGCTCATCTGGCATTGACGGAGATTGGAATATAAAAAACGGCATATACGTAAAATTAGATTCGATGATGACGATGAACAAACAGAAAAAATACTATATAAGAAAACTGGGATTTAAATTTTAGGTTCTTTGAATTTCTACAATGTGTTGGTTTTTCGTGAAGAGAAGAATAATTTTCTTTTTACAATTTCGGTTCGGAGACGTGAACCGACGGAGAAACTATTTTCGACGGAGAAACTATTTTAGACGGAGAATTAAACCGGACGTTAGTGGCCGTTACTAACTGTTAGAGTTGCCGTTACGGCGTCTTTGCACGTACGACGTTCTTTTTTAATACGTTATACGTGGCAAACACTGAGAAGATCATCTCGTGTCGTTTGCCGGAGACGTAACACGTGTTGCGTCTGGTGTATTTGTTACCTCCACACGTGTCAGCCTTTCGTATTCCTTAACGAGGTTTTTTTCTTTTTTTTTCTTTTTGCTTGTTTGATAATTAAATTGTTTATTTGATTTTCTTTTTAATATAATTTTCATCAGGATTAGAGATTGGATATGAGATAGTTGGCAAAAAAAAAAAAAAAGAGATTGGACATGAGATTTACTGACACGGAATTTGTTTGTTGAGCTGATCCAAAGTTTCGCCTACCTGAGGGAAAAAAAAACAGAACCATGAATAAAATTTATATATTAATCGGAAAATATTGAAAATAGAAAATAAATGATTTTGTTAATACATAAAGGGAGGGCGTATTATTTGACTTCCACATTTTTCGCAACTTGTTGTGAATGGGACAGACTGAGAACTAGAGAGTGATGAATTAGTTAGGCAACTTGTCCAGATTTAAAACTTGGATCTCCATAAAAACATAAAATATTAAAAGTTGTTCAATGATTATAAATAACGTTTGGAGTAGCAGTACCCACACAATTTTTGTTCCGACTATTCTAATTTATAAATTGTTGTTGAATTCAACCAGCAGACACAGTCCATCAAAATTGAGCCATTCAAAGAAAAATAAAGTCAGGAAAAAGATCTGACCTTTTGACAACAAAAATTATATATTTCATTTTCTTTTTGCCAACCAATGCATACTCATTCATCACCAAGTCTTCATGATTTAGGTGTGTTATTGTTGAGCCTATTTTAGAATTCAATCAAATTACATATTATTCAATTATGCATTTGATAAAATATATTAAAATCTGTTAGTATCCACAATTATTAAAAATCTAGTTGAAATTCCATGCTATAGTTTTTGTGAAAAATTAATATATACTTATAATTATTTTAATTTATTTATATGTGATATTTGTTTTCTTTTTATTTATTTCATGGTATAGTTTGGTTTGTATATGTAAATTTATCAATTATATATGATATACTAAAATATAATTTATAATGATAAAAATTGTTGTACAAGAATTATATTTATTAGAATCATGTTTATTTAGATTTTAGACCGTATTCATTTAATTTATTAGATCCGCATTTATTTAGGATTTTTAACTTGAATTCATTTTTATCATTATTATATATATATATATTATCAAGTATATCTACATAATATATCTATTTGTATTACAATTCAAATTTTTAATAAATACATATTATATAATTATGTGAGGTCATTATAGTTTTTTTGTTTTTTTTTTCATATTACATGGTTTGATTTCAATTTTAAAATGTATATTTATTTCAAAGTTATAATAAAGTAGATTTAATAAATTTATAACTTATAATATTTTAACATTTTTGTATTCTTAATAGATTAATACTGTTTTGCTTGTATTCTAACAAATTAGGAATATGATTTATAATATTTTAGAATATGAAAATTGAAAAGAACAAATGATATCCAAGACATAACTAACATATGATTTCCAAAAATTATATTATATAGAGGATTTTAATGCATAGTAAAATACAAAAAAGAACAGAATACAAATTACGATTATTTGAAGAAATCTCCTTATAAATTTTATAAGTCCTTGGTCCAAAAATATTACAAATCATACAATTGTTTTACATGAATTTTTAAAATAAAAGTCAACAAGATTTCTTAGTTTTTTAGACTATATTATCAATCCAAAAATATTATGTTTGTTTATTTTATTAAATAGATAGTAATTTTATTTATTATTTATTATATGTAATTGAAGATTATCTCAAATATCATTTTTATACTATCTCAAAATAAACTAAAAATATCATGTGATTATAATTTTATTTTATCATAATGTTTTCCTAGTAACCTAAGCTGCATGGAACTAAAAGCGAATACGTAGAAGCGTGAGTTAGACCTTGATTGGTAAGACTTTTGGTGGAGCATAATACTCTTTTAATATTTAAAAAAATTTAAATGGACAAATATGATTGACTCTTAAAAGAGGATTATGCTCCACCAAAAGTCTTACCAATCAAAATCATAATGCTACGTTTTTATTATATAAGATATATATATATATATATATAGAAAATAAATATTCAAGTAGGAATATGATTTATTAAAAATTATGATATGAAAGATTTGATACTATCGGACTTAAGGTCGCAGACAAGGAGAACTTGGTGTGGACTCTTTTTTAGCAATGTGCTGCCCCAAGAAAAAGATAATTTCATTGACCTACGACACGAAAGGAAAGCATCGCTGCTAGCTCGCCTTGTCCCCAGTTTCCATCTTTCCTTTTAGAGTTTACCACTCTTCATAGCTTCTTGAACTTAGAAATTTAAAATATTATTAAATCAAAAAAATTTCAATCTAATTTTTGGATTATTTAAAAATTTAAAAATTAGTTATGTTGTCTTCAAAAATTTTAAATACAAAAACTAAATTAAATTTTTTAAAAAATAAATATAAATTTTAATATTATGGCAATTCCGTAATCAAAAATGTTAAAATTGAATATGGTATTGACATATGATTACTTTGAAGTTTAAAATAATAATTATATTTCTTTAAAAATAAAAAATATTAATTAAAAAATTAGTTATAATAAATATAAGTAAATTTAAAAGAGTATGAAATTATAACATATTTTTAATCTATTTTTTTGGATAATTTAAAACTTAAGATATAATTATTTTTTCTTAAAAAATAAAAATAAGTTAAAATAAATAAATTGAGTTAAAAATTAATATTTAATAAAGGTAAACTATAATGTTAATGAAAACTTTGTAATCAACCATACTAAAATTGAATATGGTATTGACACGTATGATTTTTTTAATAAATTACTTCTCTAAAAAAATATAAGGTTTTAGTTATTATCTATTATATGTGTTTGAAGATTATCTCAAATATTTTTTCTCCATTAGCTTAAAATAAACTACAAAATATTATATGATAATTATTTTATCTATTATAATGTTTTCCTAGTAACAAATTTGTTCCAATATTTCATAGACCAAACTATGCTAATATAACATGGTGTTTAAGTTAATGTTACACTTTTATTATATAAGAGATTCCTATGTAAAAACATCCACAATTTATGTCATAACTTCCGTTTTTTATATAGTAGATTTTTATTATATTTAATTATTATATCTTTATATATTTAAATTTAAAAAAATATTTATATATTAAACTGAAAAAACTAATAATTATGTAAATAAGATAATAATAAAAATAATTATTTTTTATTATTATAAAAGATTAAATACAGTTAATGTTACAGTGTTATTATATAAGAGATATTTAAGTTAAACAAATCTTTATATATTTAAACTAAAATAAACTAATAATATTATGTAGATAAAGATAATAATAATAATAATTAGTTAAAGATTTTATTATATCAAATTTTTTTTTTTTATTATTATAAAAAATACGAATTTGTTAACGGTTTTATTATATAGATAGATTTGTTTTTTTTATTTGGCAAAAAAAAAAGAATTCGTTTCTTTTATATCGAACATACATCTCTTTAGATTAAAGGTACTTTGTTATTCAGAAAATGTGTGAACAAAATTGCACTATTTTCTCAAGTATTTTAAATCCTCGAACCTTTTTCAATAACAGCCCTTAGCCTTTTCAGTGTATTAAATTCAACACCATGAAATTGGGGCAATGAACTACGAATATCCACGACTAACATATAGGGTCAAAAGTGATATTCGTGAGAACAAAAAGAAGCACAAAAAAAACGGCTCACAAAGTCAGAATTACAGTGGTTTTAGCTCAAAAGAAGATTTAAGAAAAGTATGTTTGAAATTTACGCTACTTCCATCAATAAACGCTGTGCGGTTTTTCAGTGTCAAGATTTTTAGCCGGTCTCTTGCTCAAACTCTTCACCATCTGATTCATCTGCATTGTCTGCATCATCATCCTCTACTTCATTATCATCCTCTTCTTGATGGTTGTCCGCCACTGGCTTACCAATCACAGGTAAAGCATGACTCATCTTTCTGATCTCGTTGCACTGCACCAAACCCAGACAACAAGAATTTACTCCTATTTCTCTGAACACTCACCAGCACAACAATGAACTGACAGGTAACTCCGATTTATCTCACGGTCCAGTATATGAAGAACATAGAAATAGAGGAAACATCATATGACAAGGAGACAGGTGGTAAAATTAATCTTCTAGCTTAACAACAGTTTTCAGGTGACCTCAGATCCCCAATTAAAACATCGACTTTTCCTATTTGCTTCTTACATTCGTCTTTCTGAGTGATTCAGCAAACGAACTGAACCAGTTTTGGAACACTGAAAAAGTTTCAATGTACAGGTAGAGACTCAAAGTCTATTCTATAGTAATCCTAGAAACCAAAAAGCCTTTAAGATCAAACTTCAAGCTCTCCCACGGATCATCTAGTTTTCTTCACAATTCTGTGGGTCTAACACTATAAGAATCAAGTCAGATGAGCCCATGCCTATATCCATGGAGTCTAAACTGAAAAAGAAAAAGAAAACACTACACTAGAACTACAACCTAAATTTAAACTTTCTAGTATCTCAAACTCAAACATAGGATGTTAAGAATATGTTCCACAGAATATTGTGTACAGCATAAAGTGTGTCGTGTAGAGAAGAAATGAGCTTGCCTAAAAGCAGATTCATCACCACAGATCGAAAGCGATTGATAATTTATCTTCAGATTATCATCAAATTAAGCAGAAACCACTTATAGTCTCTATCACAATAAGAATCTCACTGAATAAACCGTCAAAAGAAACGACCTAGTTCCAAAACCCACGATTCTCACTCAAGCATCGACCTTTAACAAAAGAAGGATTCTCACTCAAAATCAGCTCGAATTCATTAATTCAGAGAGTTGAAATTCGCCAATAATGTTTCAGTTGACACTTAAAAACTGAAAATTTCCAATCAGATTCCGAAAGAGAGAGAGATAGAGTACAGAAGTAAAAGAAGGTACCTTTTCTTCAAATTCAGCTTCTTCCATGGCGAGAAGAATCTCTTCATTCTGCGGCTGAGGCCACTGTAACGGAAGCAAATATGATACCGGAATTGTCTTCGTCGATGACGGAAACTGGCTCATCAACGTCGGAAACTGTAACATTATTCTCCCCCTTTTTTTCTCACTAAGAAAAATGGAGTTGTTTTAAAATATTTTTACAAAATGGAGGACTAGAAAAAGAAAAAATAAAGAAAGAAGTCCAGCTTACTAAAACGCTGCGTATTACTAAAACACGCAAGAACTCAGCCCTATTATTGGGCTTTGATCTATTTTTAGCATATTTTAGGCCCATCCTCTTTCTTTCTTTGTTTCCCTTTTAGGCCCATCCTCTTAGACGGTAGGAGTTGAACCTTTTTCTGCGCAACGTGTCCTCATTGACAGCGAAAGTATTATTGTCTTATCCATTAATCACCGTTAATAAATAGAGAAAATTGCAGAATATGCCACAAACATTTACCTATATTCCAAAAAATACCATATATGTTTCCAAAATTGCAGTGTATGCCAACAGTGGACTAGAGCCATAGATTATGTTTGAAATCCCTAAACAACCTTTAATTCCTTAACTATGTCACTTTCCCATCAGACTTTTTCAGTTTCTCTCAAATTATTTCAACTTTTCGAATTATTTTCATTCTCTCATTTTATTTCACAAATATCTCTACTATTTCCTTCTCTCTCATATTCTCGTTTCTCACCCTCTTCTCTACAACTCAACTTCTCACCAGAAACTAACATATTTTCTCCTCCTCTGTCGTCTCCCTTCATCCGGCGATCTGCCGCTTTACTCTCTCATTTCTTCACTCCTAGGTGTTAATTTCAAAACTCATCACCCCTACCATGCCAAACATACTCCCAAAAAATGCATTGGAGGTTCCGACTTTCTTTGCAACTTCTGCATTTCTCGCCGATCTGTATCATTTTGTAATTTTGTAATTAGGGGTTTTCCCTCTGAATTTCTGCATTTTCTCATTTTTATTCAGCATGCACCATTAGAGTTAGGGTTTCGTCTCTTTCAATATCAATGGATTTTTTTTGTGAAATTACATCTTTCTCTCTGTCTAACATTTGAGGGTTTTTATATATTTTGTCCAAAATCTCAGATTCATGTCCAATTTTTCGACATTAATCATAGCTTTATGTTTTATGAATTTAAGGACGTCATTCCCTCTTACCCTTTCTCTATGTCCCACAATATGCTTTTATAAATTAGCTCTCTGAACTTTCTAGACATAATTCCAGTTTTGATGTCCCTTGCATAAATCTTACGTCTTGTTTCATCGTATTCTGATTTGCGCAGTGTTTAAATGCCTCGTAACTCTGCGAAGGGGTCAGCTTCATCGGGTGCACCTCTTGTTGATCCTGAGCGCCTGCCTCCACGATTGTTTGCAACAGATTGGTATCCTCTTGATGGCAGAATCAACGCCTCCTCTAAACCAGAATATCTTATTGATTTGGCTGAGTTTTTTGACGCACACCAGAGTTAGGGTTCTTGTTGAATTCCTGCTTTGGGAAACTTTTCAGCCTCCTAGTTCGTCGATGCTATTTGTCTGGCAAGTTTGTTCACTCTACTTTATGTCGATCCCTTATCTCCAAGTCTCCAACAGAGATGTGGTTTGTATTCGGTGGACGTCCTTGCAAATTTTCACTCCGAGAGTTTGCAATCGTTATGGGACTTAATTGCGGTTCCTTTCCTGAGGATGCTGAGGTTAGGGACATGAAATCCCCTCCCCTAGGTCAGCACCCTTTCTATAACTCACTACTAGGCGGGGAAAAGAATGTTGAAGTCGACATTGTTGTTCATTAGTTGAATCATGACCGATTGTTGCCTCCAGAGAGGCGAATGTCCAGGGAACGTGCTTTGCGCCTTGCTATGCTTGTGATTGTTGAAGGAGTTCTAACTCCTAAAACTACTAAACCCAAAGTGTCATTGGAATTAGTTGAATTGTTGAGTGACTTGGATCGTTTCGAGAGCTATACTTGGGGTCGTGATGCTTTCTTCCTGACTCTGAAAATGGTTATGCAAGACTCTTCAATTAGGCATAAGAATATACTCCTAGATAAACTATTGCAGTCTCAAACCACATTCCATGGCTTCTGGATAGTTTTCCAGCTTTGGGTTCTTCAAGCCGTTCCGGGGCTCGCATCCCTTTTCCCCTCCTCTGCCATAGACAAGCCATTCCACCAGCCTCCTTTTATTAGGCATACATTGCTCTGATGTTTTCACAACGCCAACATTCTTAGTGTTGAATACTCACCTAATGTACATTCACTAACAATTCTTTGTTACGTCCAATATATACGTCTTCATAGTCTTATGTCCCTACTCATATGCCTTAAACAATGTGGGATCCTGATGTCGATATATTAATAGTTAAGTCCACACTAAGGATGTCTTTCATATGTCTACTGTTGTTTTTCTCGTGGCCTAACTTCCTCTACTTTCTGTGCAGCTTGTGGTTCATTCCATTTTTCCCGGCCATTATGACTACGACGTCTCATCTCATGGTGACCTCGACGAGCCTGCGGTTGCATATATGCATTGTTTAATTGACACTGGTGTCACATGGGCAAAAGGATTGTGGTGTGGAGGTTTCGGTGAACTTAATCCCCTGCCCGCTCCCATTACCAAAAACAATAACGCGTCGTCTAAGGGGAAGCAGTTGAAAGGAGTTTCCTCCAAACCCAAACGCGAGGAAGCATCTACTTCAACCCCACAATCTTCAACTGCTGAAGAACAAATCTCCCTTGTCCATTCTACAAACATCCTTAAATTGATGGAGGAAAACTGTCACTCAATGATTGTTGTTGAGGTTGCTTTATTGTTCGAGAGCTGCAAATCAATGATGGCTGCCGAGATTGATGTCCTAAAAGCCATTGCAATGTCATTTAGGAGGACAAACTCATCCAACGTCCTCAACCTAGTTATGCGTGTCATAGCAATGATACAGTTTTGGAGAAAATATTACTTTATTCAGTCTGAGATGCTTATAATAGTGTATCGTTTGTTCTATCTTTTTTATAGCAGTATAGGGTTTTGCCTGCGTCATACATTATTTCAACTGACATGGTCAATCATTTTTTGCTAGATTTGGTGGGTCCCTATCTAGCAAGAAATTATTATTGTCGTATCCATTAATCACCGTTAATAAATAGTTAAAGCATTTAGAGTTAGAAGAAGTGTTTCTGACGCGAAGGCCCATTGGGCCACTTCCTACCAGCCACGCGTGTTGTAGTTTTGAAACTAGCACCAAAAATAAAATATAGTGCATTTGAAACCATTTTTATTTTGACTGTGTCGTCATTTCGCGAAACATGTGGAGCGATGAAATAATGTAGAAAGGAATCTAATTATAGACAAAAAATTGACTTTCAGTTTTAAAAAATATATGAGAGGTGAATAGTGGTAAAAGCTGTACATTGCGTAAAAAACTTAGGGTAAAATGGAAAAAAAATTAACATTTATAATTTAAAAAGGCCAATCACACCTTTAAAAAGGTTAAACCTTTATAATTTTGACACCCATTTCCTGTGATAAAGAAACTTTGCATGCGGGAATATAACAATACGGCTTTGATTCTCAAAACAGCTACACAAACCTCTCTTTATATCACTCTCTCAAACACACACATACAGCTATACAATCTCTCTATATATAGATAGTTTGATGTCGGTATAGATTTGAAGTCATATATAGAAACCATGTTTCATGATTCAGATCATCAGCTGAAGCTTATGTTCTTGATCTTGGTGCATCTCGATGAGATTAATGATGATGATGATGATGATGATGATGGAAGCTATTGTCATGGTTAAGTTAACTTGAGGTCCTCGACACCATTGATGAAGCTAAATGGGGAATAAGCATTACTGGTCCGATCGATCTCATTTTCATGCTTTTATATGTATGTATCTTTATAATAAATCAATGTTGTTCGATGTTCTAAATCGCTTACGTATGTATTCTCGCATAATGTATGGTAGTAATTAAGAACTATGCTGATTTTCTTAACAAAAATTTAGAAGTTAATTATTGAGTCTTAAATTACAGTTTACTGTATTCTACATCATGCGATCATCTATAATATAAGGGTATGAATGATGCGCAGAAAAAAGGCGTTATTTGGGAAAAAAACGCTAATCAGCAAATGTTTACCAATTACATAATTATGTTGCATGTGTGATTTTGATTGATGAATTTAAAGTGGGATCTGGGTTTTTGTGCTAAGGGAATACATGTGATTTCCGGCCATGTCATCAACTTTGGTTTAGCCGCTTCAGATGCTACTTAGCCTTGGTTTTGTGGCTCTCTTCTTGCCGCTTCGTTTGGTCTTTGCTGTTGGTTGGCTTGCGTTTTGATTTGTTGATTAATTAGCTTAATGTTTGGAGGAGCTACTAAGGTCTTGGAGATGTTTAGCGTTGCTTCGTTTAGATGGTTTTTGTCTGGGCTTGCCGACCTCATAGTAAGAGTCTGATTCGTGGAGCTTCCGGTTTTGCCTCTTTTAATTCGTTTGGTTCCGCCTTGAGAAAAACTCATGGTTAGCTAATGGAGCATCTCACACTTGGCGTGTATGGAGTCGAAATCTAGTTGCTCCTGCAACTTCATCATTGACGACTCAAGTTTTCAGACCTTCCGTAAAAAACTTCCATTCGTACAAAACTATTTCACTTCATTGATTTCAAAAGTATTTGCTATTGTTGAAATTGATGGACAAATTGAATATTTTCTTTGTTATGGGATCAACTATAAGATCTACTATGTGTAATTCCTAACAATTTAATTTTCAATCCGAAATTTACATTCTTATCAAAAAGAAAAAAAAAAGAACTTTTAAAATATAGATTTTATGAAAGACAGAATATAAGAATTATGAAAAGGAAAAGGAAACATCGTTCCTAGTTTCCATCTATTCCAAAAGTGCAGTCACTGTTTCGATTGATCTTAAAGACTTTTCAAGGATTACAAATCTTGTCAATTCATTTTTTTCCTCTAGCTTAAATTATACTCTAGCGTATTGGTTGGTGTGTTTCTTCCTTCGTAGCAACTACTCTTTTTCCCTGACTTTATGAACTTTTTAATAAATAACATAAGACTATCGTAGTTTTTCAAGAAGTTTCTCATCAAAATAATATACAAATAAAATATACTCTTTTTTTTTTTTTTTTTGAGAATTCTTGCATAAGTATTTAGATTTTATTGAAAAACACTTTAAAAATTATGTTTTCTTTGTGATCAAGTTATAATTCAATTTGGTTCAAGTCATGTTCATGTTTCTAAAGATTTAAAATTTAATTTTTGTCCGGTATCAAATTATTTTGATAGATTTTGGTTTAGGATCGCAAGTTCACATGGTTGTAGTTCAGTTCAAAATCATTTAATTTGGTATAAAAAATTTATTCAACTCTTATTATTTTATATTTTTCAATTTTGTTAATTCTGGAATTATAATTATATTAAATTTTATCTGGTAAACCATACAAACATACTATTAAATCATAATAACAACTTTAGACACAAAAGTTTAACTATCATAAAAATTTTAAAACAATAAAATAATATATACAATAACCAATGTCAAAATAAAATTATATATAAAAAACATAACCGGAGAATAACTTCTAGTATTAGGTTAATGGTAGGCTAAACCATGAATGGTAGACTAGTTTTTGATTATTAGGTTTTAAATTTTAATGTTAATATTTCAAAATCATGAATGGTAATTTTCATAGTTTGTGGTTTTTACCCATATTTTATTTGTTTTCTATTTTTATAGTTTATTTTAGATTATTTTTTCTAAACTTATTTGAAAAATGATATCATTAACTAATAGAAAGTAAAAACTTGTAAACTTTCATAAGTAATATAAAAAATGGGCATATATAAATTTATTCAATAACTAAGTCACTATATTTGGCAATATAAAAAATCAAAATCATTAATCTTTAAACACTATGTTTAGAATTATAAAATCAAAGTATTTAATAAACTATTTTAATCTTAAAGTTTCATAGTTGTTCATTTAAATATATTTTCCAGTATCAATTAAATCTAGTTTATTTTGACCCTTTACATTGAATTTTAATTTTTGTTCAAGAAAAAAAAACAATTCTCGACAACAATTGCTAAAATTTACTAAAATGTGACTTTTGCGTTTTATTTTTTTTGGTAGTGAGGAGAGAACATAGCTCCCAAATTTATTCAACTAGAACGAACAAAACTTAAAAATTACAGTGATCAAAACGAGGATGAGCAAAACCACTAATATCCTCCTCCACCTACAAAAAGAACACATTCCCGAGTCACTGCAGAAATCAACTAAACGTTTCAAACAATCTACCATTTTTGTCTTTTCTCTCACAATTGGATTATTTGCTTTCTTTGACCTGTTCCTCCTTCGACTACATGCACACAAACTTGCTTATATATATCTCTACACTGAAGAAGATTTGGAACACGGATTTTTCTTGGTCTCTCTAACTCTCATAACTATGGCGGACAATCGAGGAAGAAGGAGCTTCTTCAACTTCTTTCTGTTCTCCTTTTATCTCTCATGTCTCTGTTTCGCTCCAGTTCCTTCATCGGCACTTCGTCAGAAACTCAGCTTCGGTGTAAAAGGCGAATTCAAGATACTTCAAATAGCTGATATGCATTTTGCTAACGGCGCTACGACTCAGTGTCGCAATGTTCTTCCTACCCAGAAACCTCATTGCTCTGACCTCAACACTACCCTCTTCATGTCACGACTCATCACTGCCGAGAAACCTGATCTCATCGTCTTCACCGGTAACAAAATTTCATTTTTCTTAAACCTCAAATTGATATAATTTTTGTCTTCTTTAGATTTCTCATCTGATGTTAAGCCGGAATTTTCTATTTGGAAAATACTGACTTCTGAGGTTGTCTTAGATAAACCCTAAGTTGGAATCTTTGTTTGTTCATCATAGCCATTGATTTCTTTATTTGGGGGAGGGGGTTTCAATTTCAGGTGATAAATATATATGGGTATGATGTTAAAGACGCTGTGAAATCGTTAAACGCTGCTTTTGCTCCGGCGATTGCGTCTAAAATCCCATGGGTTGCTGTTTTGGGAAACCATGATCAACAATCTACTTTGACACGACAACAACTCATGGAACACATTGTGAAGCTTCCAAACTCTTTATCTCAAGTGAATCCTCCTGAAGCTTCTCATTATATTGATGGGTTTGGTAATTACAATCTCCAAGTTCATGGAGCTTTTGACTCGAGTCTACAGAACAAATCTGTTCTCAATCTTTATTTTCTCGACAGTGGAGATCGCCCTAGTGTTAAGGACATGGGACATTATGATTGGATCAAAACTTCTCAGCAGTTCTGGTTTCACCAGACTTCAAAACAACTCCAGGTATGCATCAATGATGAACAATCTTATCTTTTTTGATCTCTACATTGTTGTTCTGAGTCTTGGTTTTGATGATATCTGCAGATGAAGTACAATGCAAAGCCTAATCCTCAACCAGGTGTAGCTCCAGGACTAGCTTACTTCCATATTCCATTACAGGAGTTTAATAGTTTAAACGGAACCAAAGGAGTGAGACAAGAAGCTACATCTTCAGCTTCTATAAACTCGGGTTTCTTCACGACAATGGTAGCTAGAGGAGATGTGAAATCTGTGTTTGTGGGTCACGACCATCTCAACGACTTTTGCGGTAACTTGAAAGGTATGAATCTATGCTATGGTGGTGGATTTGGGTATCATGCTTATGGTAAAGCTGGTTGGGCGAGAAGAGCAAGAGTTGTGGTTGCGCATTTGAATAAGAAGGGAGAAGGAAAATGGGGTGATGTGAAATCGATTAGAACTTGGAAGAGGCTTGATGATGAGCATCTCTCTCTTATTGACTCTCAGGTTCTTTGGACCAAGACTGCAAACTGATCTTATGTTTTGATCTTTCTATCTACCAAATGTTCGGTTTTTTTCTTTTTCGGTTCTATAGAAACGAAAACCATACAAAAACCGTTTATCGATACTTTATAAGTTTTGTTTGATGTAATTTTGGTTTCGTTTAAGGCAAATACATAGATAAAATGATTTGCATAAAACTATATTTTAAATGTTTCGTAATCGTTTTCTTTGAATATAAAAACTCCACACCATTGTTTTTGTTATCAATTGGATCCTATAATTTAAATATAGTCCAAATATTGGTCGGTTTATACCATAAAATTGATTTTGGTTTGAAAGAATTAGTCAGACAGATCATGTAATTATTCTTTTCTTCTTTTCTTCTCTTCTTCTCTTCTCTTCTCCTCTTCTCTTATCTTCTCTGTCATCGTCTCACCGTTCTCTTCTTCTTCCCTCTTCTTCTTGTTCTCTCTTTTTCTTGTTCTCTCTTTTTCTTGTTCTCTCTTTTTCTTCTTCTAAACTCTAAACCAACAACTCTTGTGGACTTATTTTTAGGGGCTATAACTCTTCGGTCACTGATCCGTTCGTCATGTTCTTGGTATGGTTAGAAAGATCTCGATCGCAACAATCCGTAGCTTCAAACCGTTTGTTGATCGGAGTTGTATTGAGAAAGTTATGATCATTTTAATGTAAGAGGCCGAAACATAATCTGAGAAACCTACCTAACATAAACTGAGAAACCTACAAAACATTATGTAGGTTTTTAGTTTATGTTATGTAGGTTTTTAGTTTATGTTATGTAGGTTTCTCGTGAAACCTACGAAACATTATGTAGGTTTTTTGTTTATGTTATGTAGGTTTCTCGTGAAACCGACGAAACACATAACCTACGAAACTGAGAAACCTACCTCACATAATGCTGACGTGGAATTATTTATTAATGGCAGTTTCGTAATATTTTTTTTTTCAAAGGATACATGGGTAAAATGGTATTAAAAACGCAAAAAGACTAGTCTAGTAATTTTAATCTTTTTAGACTATTTCAGAACGAACTAGAATTATAAAAGACTAGTTGAGTAAATCACCCTTTTGGTTTTGAACATATTTGGTTGTTGATTTGTTTACTGGTAATATCATTGATGAGCCTGTACTAACGAAAGAATAATTACGATAATAAATGAGTTGTAACCGAAAGTCGTATAGCTCAATGGTAGAGCGTCAGTCTTGTAAACTGAAGGTCCGTAGTTCGATCCTGCGTGTGGGCACTTTTTGGTTTTTTGATCCTTCTTTTCAGATCAATGAGAAAACGGCGTCGTTTAGTAGGTTTTGAATCAACTCATTTAACCCGAAAAGCCCAAAACTGAAATCTTCCCTGAAGTCGTCGTCGTTACTCGTGTGCGACGAGTTTTTTGGTTTTCTAGGGTTTTGAAACTGCAATGGCGAATCTAATGCATAGATTCTTAAGGAACAAATCTTGCTTCAATTCAATCCAGAGGCTTACTACTCCTTCTCTCTTTACGTACCAGAAGCCCTTCATCAACAATATCGAATCTGTTTTTGAGAAACCTGATCCAGTTTCCATTGCTAATCCCGTGATTACGGTCTCTAGGAATGAAGCCAATCAATCTATGCGTTTTTATCCTAGTTTCTCTGTGGAGTTCTTCTTGAATCCCAAAACGAATCAAGGTCTGGATCTAGCTGAAAAAGCGTCGTTGGAAGAGAAAAACGACAAGGAAGTTGTGATTTACGCTGATAGTGTGAAGAAGAAGAGGAAAAAAAAGATGAACAAGCACAAGTACGATGTGCCTTTCAATACTTCATCTGTAAAAAATGTAAATAGAGGTCCAGAGTTATAAGTGTATCTACCAAACTCTACTAAAGTCAAACAACATCTACCAAACTAGTCAAACAGCCTCAACCAAATTCTATTAAAGTCAAATAACATCTACAAACTTTAACAGAAAAGATTCATATATCTACCCAAAGTCTACCACGTACTATCATCTGTATGCTAAACTCGACCATGAAGAAATTATACCTACAAACCGAAACGTTTGTTCAGGGATTCATCAACATGCCGAGGAAGAACAGATGGACCAACACCACTAACAAAATCCAAGTATAAACGACCAAGAATATCAGGCGTTGCTTGACGAGCTTGAGATAACCTCTTTGTAACAAAGCAAGTGTGTTCTTCATAGTAGATTCAGATATAAAAACACCTCGCAGTAGTCAAATCTCATTTCCACTTCCGCATCTTCTTCAGCGTAGCCGACGTGTTCTTCTTCTTTTTTGACAGTCTCCCTAACTCTACCACACGTTGAAGATTTTTAACTAAATGCTCGCATTTAGGCTCAAATCTATTACCTTCTTCCACAACTAAATGAGATTTGTGAGCTCAAGCAACAATGGTGATTTTGGTGCTTCAATGGTGTTTGGCCGACAGTTGAAGCGAGAAAGAAGGTAGGTGATGTAATAATTGAGTGCTAAAATCCTCATTCTACAAACTAGGTTAAATGAACTAACTCTGCCTAACTCTACCAAACTCTACGAAACAACTCTGCAATATCTGCCACACTAGCAAATATAACTCTGTCGAAATTTGCTACACATTGTACGAACTCTGTCACATCGTCGTTACTAACTCTGCCATAATCTACCACACATTGTACGAATTCTATCAAACTATGTCACACCATCGTGACAGATAACTCTGCCAAATTCTGCTATACTGGCGATTGAAACTTCGTCAAAATCTATTACAAAAGGTCCAACGTCTACTAAACTTCGTCAAAACCTACTACAAAGGGTCAAACGTTTGGTAGAATGTGGTGGAGTTTACGCTGACGTGAGACATTTCTTTAGTGGCATTTTTGTTATTACGGTTTTGTTTACATATATAAAAAATGTAAAATAGTATTAAATAATTTAATAAAAATATTTGAGTAATTATAGATTAATATGAACTATTTGAAATTTCACAATTAATATGAAGTATTCTAGCAAATCAACCTTAAAAATATAGATTTTATGAAAGACAAAATATAAGAATTATGAAAAGGAAAAGGAAACATCGTTCCCAATTTCCATCTATTCCAAAAGTGCAGTCACTGTTTCGATTGATCTTAAAGACTTTTCTAGGATTACAAATCTCGTCAATTCATTTTTTTCCTCTAGCTTAAATTATACTCTAGCGTATTGGTTGGTGTGTTTCTTCCTTCGTAGCAACTACTCTTTTTCCATGACTTTATGAACTTTTTTATAAATGACATAAGACTCTCGTAGTTTTTCAAGAAGTTTCTCATCAAAATAATATACAAATAAAATATACTTTTTTCTTTTTTTGAGAATTCTTGCATAAGTATTTAGATTTTATTGAAAAACACTTTGAAAATTATGTTTTCTTTGGGATCAAGTTATAATTCGATTTGGTTCAAGTCATGTTCATGTTTTTAAAGATTTAAAATTTAATTTTTGTCCGGTATCAAATTATTTTGATAGATTTTTGCTTTAGGATCGCAAGTTCACATGGTTGTAGTTCAGTTCAAAATCATTTAATTTGGTATAAAAAATTTATCCAACTCTTATTATTTTATATTTCAATTTTGTTTCTTCTGGTATTATAATTATATTAAATTTTATCTGGTAAACCATACAAACACACTATTAAATCATAATAACAACTTTAGACATAAAAAATTAAAAAAAATAAAATAATATATACAATAACCAATGTCAAAATAAAATTATATATAAAAAACATAACCGGGGAATAATATCTAGTATTAGGTTAATGGAAGGCTAAACCATGAATGGTATACTAGTTTTGATTATTAGGTTTTAAATTTTAGATTTTAATTTTTCAAAATCATAAATGGTAATTTTCATAGTTTGTGGTTTTTACCCATATTTTATTTGTTTTCTATTTTCATAGTTTATTTTAGATTATTTTTTCTAAACTTATTTGAAAAATGATATTAAATTTAAATAATAGAAAATAAAAACTTGTAAAATTTCATAAATAATATCAAAAATGTGCATATATAAATTTATTGAATAACTAAGTCACTATTTTGGCAATGTAAAAAATCAAAATCATTAATCTTTAAAACACTATGTTTAGAATTATAAAGTCAAAGTATTTAATAAACTATTTTAATCTTAAAGTTTCAGATAGATTTTATGTACTGAAATCCTTGTTTCTAAATTGAAAAAGGCAGAATATAATAAACAAATTACATGGATATCTATTGCTAGAGCAAGTCCGGTCATATCTCATATTCTATTTGTGGATGATAGCATTTTCTTCTGTAAAGCAACGACTGAAGAGGCATGTCATATTATTAGAATTCTTAGAGAGGATGAGTGGATTTCGGGTCAACAAATAAATTTTGGAAAATCCTTGGTAGAATTTGGACATTCGATCCCTGTACATGATAAACCATTGATGCATAATGAATTGGGGATCCATCAGTTAGGTGGTATGGGAACGTATCTGGGTATCCCAGAGAATATTGGAGGAACAAAAACAAAAGTGTTTGCTTTTGTTAGGGAGAAACTTCATGCAAGAATTAATAGCTGGTCGTCGAAATTCCTCTCTAAAGGAGGGAAAGAAGTGCTAATTAAATCGGTCTTGACAGCTTTACCAACATATGTTATGTCTTGCTTTCGTTTGCCGAAGGTAATTGTAAAGCAATTAAATTCCGCTATTGCGAATTTTTGGTGGTCCAATTCTGAATCATTGAAAGGAATCCACTGGTTAAAATGGAAAAAATTATGTTGTCCGAAACAGGAAGGGGGTTTGGGTTTCCGGGTCCTGGAGGATTTCAATTCAGTCCTGCTTGCTAAACAAGTTTGGAGACTAATTGACTATCGTGATTCTTTATTTAGCCGTGTTATGTGTGGTCAGTATTTTAGAAATTATTGTCTGATGACGGTCAAATCTACTTCGAACCCTTCATACGAATGGCGAAGTATTTGCTCAGCTCGCTCCCTTGTAACTAAAGGTTTAATTAAAAAGATTGGTGATGGACGATCTACTTCGGTTTGGAGAGATCCTTGGATTCCTGACATTCACCCTAGAGCGACAATTGGTATAGATCCATCGATATATCCGGATCTTACTGTTGAACAATTTATTGATTCTCAAACTAGGTCCTGGCGTGAGGTGATATTAGGATAATATTTTGTCCCTGAGGACGTTCAGTTAATTATGGGCATTCCAATATCAAGACGGGTAAGACCAGATTATTGGGGATGACATTACACTAAAACGAGAAGATATTATGTCAAATTAGGGTATAAAATTGAGGAGACGGAATCGCTAATGGAAGTTGGTTCTCAAGGTCCAAATTTTTGGGCACTACAATCCAAATTATGGAAGTTGAATTGCCCAAATAAAATAAAACATTTTATATGGCAAGCTTTAACATGATGTGTTGCAATTAAACATAACCTCACTACTAGGGGAATTAATTGTGACCTGAGATGTAGTCGATGTGGGGCAGGTGATGAAACCATTAATCATGTTCTTTTTGAGTGTCTCTAGGCGATACAAACTTGGGCATTAGCTCATATTCCATCGCTAGTTGATGTTTTTCCAGGAAACTCAATATGGTACAACCTAGATTACTTATTTTGGAGGGTACCATACTCTTGGGTAATTTGGCAAATATGGAAATCGCGAAATGAATACTATTTCTCGGGAACAACCAGGGATCCCCACGAAGTATTATCCCAAGTAAAGCAAGATGAGGTGGAATGGTTTAAGGCTAGAAGTCAAATAAGTTATGCTAGCCAACTGGGAACCCTCAGCAAAGCATCGGCATGACATGCTGTGTCATTTTCGATGACGATGAATCTGGCTTTTACGGGATACCGTTGTTTTGTGGATGCGTCGTGGAAATGTTCGAACATTTTTTCCGGGATCAGCTGGTTTTGCTTTCCGGACGCAGTTAATGAGGTATGCATGGGGGTACGCCAAATAAGAAGAAGTCTATCAGCGCTACACTCGGAGGTGGAAGCAGTACTGTGGGCTATGGAATCTCTCATAGGGGCCCAGATTTTAGAAGTGGAGATGGCTACAGACTGTGCAGATGTACTGAAGCTTTTGATGTATCATGAGGAGTGGCTGACATTTCAACCATATCAGGAGGATTTCTCTGGTTACAGTCTCTATTCCGTGCTTTTTCCCTCCATATAAGTTTGAGATCTCTGAACCATAAAATAGATGCTCTCGCTCATTCTATTAGAGAGTCAGCTAATGGTTTAGTGTTGTAAACTTTCGTTCGGTTGATATTATAATATAATGGTTGACAAAAAAATAATCTTAAAGTTTCAGAGTTATTAATTTTAATTTATTTTTTAGTATCAATTTTGTTCAAGAGAAAAAAAACAATTCTCAACAACAATTGTTAAAATCTACTAAAATATGACTTTTGTGTTTTAGATTTTTTGGTAGGGAGGAGAGAACATAACTCCCAAATTTATTCAAGTAGAAGGAACATAAAAAAGGTGATCAATAGAATAATTGAATTACTATTTCTCTCTGACACTATTATCGAGGCTTAATCCTTAGTTGCTTCCTCCGACGCCGGTGACACTGGAATCACCGGACCTCGCCGGCGTCGGGACTTCATCCGTCCCGTATCTAGCTCTCTTTCTTGTTGTACCTGTGTTGCGATGCTTCTCCTTTTCCTCCTTCTGTTTTGGTGTCTCCATTGTTCTTTCCTCTCACCGGATTCCATGGTAGACGAGGAGGTTGCTGGAAGCTCTGTCTCTCGAGGACGAAGACACCTTCAGTCATCTTCTCTCTCTCTACCTCCGGCGACGATGTATATACCTCTCCCCTACCCCACTGTCTATCATCGCCTCTCTTCTCACTTGCCGGAATTGTTGTCGAATGCTGGACCCCAGAGCTCTGTTTTCAGAGGACGAAATTACTCTCCGCATCTGCACCGTCGATATATCCCTTCGGAGAAGAGAAGTCTGTGTTGTCCTCCACTATGTCTTTCTCTGTGTGAACCACCGCTGTTGCTCCTTAAAGTCAAAAATTTTCCGGAAGCTTATGCATTCCGTGATCGATCTTACCATCCTCCATCATTCGCCGCGAGTTATCTCTCGGAGGCCCTCCCTCTAGCCAGAGGCGGAAGCCAGATTAGATGCATCGCTTCACCCTCCACCAAGAACTCAACTAGCCCCGCCTCCTTCACCTCGCGTCGGTTTTCTCATCAAGCTATTTTAGAGGACGCGTATCAGGATGGTCACTTATGTCTCTTCCTCCGGCAAACATACCGGCGGTCGGAAGGTCAGAAGAAGACCGCCGACGACTTCTCTGGCGGCGCCATTGTCTCTGCCCAAAGAGGTAAAAAGATGAGGGTTTCAGTTGGATTACATGGGCCTGTTAATGGGCCATAGATATGGACTTTAAATGGAACAAAACCTCCAATTAGATTAGGTTTCTTTAGCCTATTAAGTTATGCATTTGAGGACAAATGGATATTGGTGGGCCTAAGACAAATTGAAATTGAAAGTTATAGGATTTGTAGATCTTTTAGTCTATTTTCTTCTAGACAGAAATTAGATGGTATCACTTTTTTTTTTCAAGAAATTAGGATGACGCATTTATTACCGAAACCGGAAAACATTAACTGTGTAATTAATCGTTGAATCCGAGTCACTGCAGAAATCAACTAAACGTAGCAAACAATCTACCATTTATGTATTTTTTCTCACAATTGGATTATTGCTTTCTTTGACCTGTTCCTCCTTCGACTACATAAACACAAACTTGCTTATATATATGTCTACACTGAAGAAGATTTGGAACACGGATTTTTCTTGGTCTCTCTAACTCTCATAACTATGGCGGACAATCGAGGAAGAAGGAGCTTCTTCAACTTCTTTCTGTTCTCCTTTTATCTCTCATGTCTCTGTTTCGCTCCAGTTCCTTCATCGGCACTTCGTCAGAAACTCAGCTTCGGTGTAAAAGGCGAATTCAAGATACTTCAAATAGCTGATATGCATTTTGCTAACGGCGCTACGACTCAGTGTCGCAATGTTCTTCCTACCCAGAAACCTCATTGCTCTGACCTCAACACTACCCTCTTCATGTCACGACTCATCACTGCCGAGAAACCTGATCTCATCGTCTTCACCGGTAACAAATTTCATTTTTCTTAAACCTCAAATTGATATAATTTTTGTCTTTTTTAGATTTCTCATCTGATGTTAAGCCGGAATTTTCTATTTGGAAAATACTGAATTCTGAGGTTGTCTTAGATAAACCCTAAGTTGGAATCTTTGTTTATTCATTATAGCTATTGATTTCTTTATTTGGGGGAGGGGGTTTCAATTTCAGGTGATAATATATTTGGGTCTGATGTTAAAGACGCTGTGAAATCCTTAAACGCTGCTTTTGCTCCGGCGATTGCGTCTAAAATCCCATGGGTTGCTGTTTTGGGAAACCATGATCAAGAATCTACTTTGACACGACAACAACTCATGGAACACATTGTGAAGCTTCCAAACTCTTTATCTCAAGTGAATCCTCCTGAAGCTTCTCATTATATTGATGGGTTTGGTAATTACAATCTCCAAGTTCATGGAGCTTTTGACTCGAGTCTACAGAACAAATCTGTTCTCAATCTTTATTTTCTCGACAGTGGAGATTACTCTAGTGTTAAGGACACGGGATATTATGATTGGATCAAAACTTCTCAGCAGTTCTGGTTTCACCAAACTTCAAAACAACTACAGGTATGCATCAATGATGAACAATCTTATCTTTTTTGATCTCTACATTGTTATTCTGAGTCTTGGTTTTGATGATATCTGCAGATGAAGTACAATGCAAAGCCTAATCCTCAACCAGGTGTAGCTCCAGGACTAGCTTACTTCCATATTCCATTACAGGAGTTTAATAGTTTAAACGGAACCAAAGGAGTGAGACAAGAAGCTACATCTTCAGCTTCTATAAACTCGGGTTTCTTCACGACAATGGTAGCTAGAGGAGATGTGAAATCTGTGTTTGTGGGTCACGACCATCTCAACGACTTTTGCGGTAACTTGATAGGTATGAATCTATGCTATGGTGGTGGATTTGGGTATCATGCTTATGGTAAAGCTGGTTGGGCGAGAAGAGCAAGAGTTGTGGTTGCGCATTTGAATAAGAAGGGAGAAGGAAAATGGGGTGATGTGAAATCGATTAGAACTTGGAAGAGGCTTGATGATGAGCATCTCTCTCTTATTGACTCTCAGGTTCTTTGGACCAAGACTGCAAACTGATCTTATGTTTTGATCTTTCTATCTACCAAATGTTCGGTTTTTTTCTTTTTCGGTTCTATAGAAACGAAAACCATACAAAAACCGTTTATCGATACTTTATAAGTTTTGTTTGATGTAATTTTGGTTTCGTTTAAGGCAAATACATAGATAAAATGATTTGCTCAAAACTATATTTTAAATGTTTCGTAATCGTTTTCTTTGAATATTAAAACTCCACACCATTGTTTTTGTTATCAGTTAGATCCTATAGTTTAAATATAGTCCAAATATTGGTCGGTTTATACCATAAAATTGATTTTGGTTTTGAACATATTTGGTTGTTGATTTGTTTACTGGTAATATCGTTGATGAGTCTGTATTAACGAAAGAATAATAACGATAATAAATGAATTGTAACGGAAAGCCCGTATAGCTCAGTGGTAGAGCGTCAGTCTTGTAAACTGAAGGTCCGTAGTTCGATCCTGCGTGTGGGCACTTTTTGGTTTTTTGATCCTTCTTTTCAGATCAATGAGAAAACGGCGTCGTTTAGTAGGTTTTGAATCAACTCATTTAACCCGAAAAGCCCAAAACTGAAATCTTCCCTGAAGTCGTCGTCGTTACTCGTGTGCGACGAGTTTTTTGGTTTTCTAGGGTTTTGAAACTGCAATGGCGAATCTAATGCATAGATTCTTAAGGAACAAATCTTGCTTCAATTCAATCCAGAGGCTTACTACTCCTTCTCTCTTTACGTACCAGAAGCCCTTCATCAACAATATCGAATCTATTTTTGAGAAACCTGATCCAGTTTCCATTGCTAATCCCGTGATTACGGTCTCTAGGAATGAAGCCAATCAATCTATGCGTTTTTATCCTAGTTTCTCTGTGGAGTTCTTCTTGAATCCCAAAACGAATCAAGGTATGGATCTAGCTGAAAAAGCGTCGTTGGAAGAGAAAAACGACAAGGAAGTTGTGATTTACGCTGATAGTGTGAAGAAGAAGAGAAAGAAGAAGATGAACAAGCACAAGTACAGGAAACTCAGGAAACAGCTTGGACGCAAGTCGTAGAAATTTGCTGCTTGATCCCTTTTTTTTGCTCTTCCGGTGAGAATTTTTTTCTCTCGTATCTTTTTCTGTTCTATTTCTTCTTAATGACTGCAATTCAAAGATCATTTCTTTGAACTATAACAAAACCATTCCGAATTTCAGATTACATTTGCATTTGTCATTAGTCTGTGTTCATCGTTTGTTTAGTCCACAAAAAAATTAACGCAATTCGTACACAAGTGCAGTGAGTTAAGTGTTTTTGATAACTTCTACTGTTTGAACCTTTTAAGAGTGCTAAGATTTGGAGATGAAAGATGTCTATGAGTTTGCTTGTTAATTGGATGTTCCAAGTTTGTGTTTTTTCTCTGTTGCACTGTGCCAGTATGGTTTTGTTCATATCTCTGTAAATTCACAAGCTTAGATTAATGAGATTACTCCTTAAAGCTCTAACTGGAATACTTTAAATCACATGGCATTTGATGGAATCTTAAGATGATGTGTCTTTCAGTTGATGAGTTAGATAAAAACGATACGTTTCTATTTTATTTGTTTAGCTAGAAATGGCTTAAGATTCATCAAAGCCCAAAAGTTCAGAGTCTGCAGACATAGTTAATTTTAAGGGCTATGATCTATAAGAACAATGGCTTATGAATTTGAATCAATTAGAGGGATAATTCATTGCTGTTAGAGATCATATCCGTTCTTTCTCGATGAAAGAGGGCATCGTCCTCTGATTGCCATTCCAAAATGATTTAAGTTTATGTAGCTGAATGGATTTGTCTGATTAGTTTGTGTTTGTCTGAAGTTAGAGATCAATCAGGTTGGCTGTTTCTTTTTTTCCTATTTGCAGTGCATATCTTAGTTAAATTTATCAAGACAACAAATAAGCAAAAAAAAAGGAGGGAAGCTTTTGATTACTTTTGCTATAAATCTCACTTCATTGGTTCTAATAACAATAAGAAAAACACTTAGAGATCAATATCTTAAGACTCTGAAGGTAACACCTAAGAATGAAGCTATTAGAAACTTCATAAGGCTGTAACTAAGATTAAAGAAGCAATAGCTTTGGAATTGATCTCTTATCTTCATTTTGATCCAACCTTTTCCTGTTTTTCTCCCTTTTTTTAGCTTTTGATGTTAATTGCGTGGATGGTTTAGACTTTAGAGTTAAGGAAGAAGATTGGATTATATAAGTCTAGAAATACATTATGTGAGTTTGTAAAGCCAATAAGAAACGTATCAAATATTTAAGTTCCGTCCGTATGGTATAAACTCTAAAGAGTAACTCTCATGTTAAAGTTTTGTGTAGTAGATATTCAACTTCTACGCTAGTTTGACTTATGTAAGTTTGTCATATTATATCAGAATTGTGAAACGGTAATTACTAATATTATTTAAACATCAATTTTCTTTTTCTGTCAACATTTGGAAATCTCCAATCACATAAACAATAGTATGTGATACAAACACAGATTTGAACAAAACAACAGCAGAGTTACTTTAAATCGATTTAGGTAAGTGTCTTCGTAATTCAGTAATGATGAGTTTGCTATTTATATAATACATAATTGAAAAAAGTTCACATATGAGCTACGCAGGCAATAACATTTACAAACACAAAAAAACACAAATTTAATACAAATGGGTTCGTGATAGACCAGCTTCTTTTCTATATACTAGAGAATACCTACCCCTGATTTTTGATCTCAAATCAGATTTACTTGAGAGCAAAAAATGAAGCAAATCCAACCAAACCGAATCGTAAATTACTTCTAAACGAAACCTATTTTAAAAAAGTCAAAAGCGTTTAAATCAATTCATACCAAAATTGTTGTAAAAAGATTTGATTCAAAGTTAT
This sequence comes from Lepidium didymum, assembly GCA_963920545.1. Classification (NCBI taxonomy): domain Eukaryota; kingdom Viridiplantae; phylum Streptophyta; class Magnoliopsida; order Brassicales; family Brassicaceae; genus Lepidium; species Lepidium didymum. The sequence continues at coordinate 14,463,521 of OY986996.1, forward strand.
AATGAACTAAAACAAATATGTGACAAGTTTATAGAAGTTTTTAAAGTGAGGATGTAAAGAAGCTTCGAAAGTTTACTTTTATTAGTATAGATATTAGTATTGTACCCGGACAATAACACTGAATAATATCTAACAATAAATAACAAATTTATGAGGTATTTGATATCAAAAGTTGCTTTAACTATATTTCTTAGGGATATTATATATATATTTTCTATTTTTTTTTAACTTTTAAGAATATTTTTGTATTGAAATCTACACCATTTATAAAAACCTTCCACAAATGTCTTTTTTTTTTATCTATGATGTATATATTGTTATTGTGGATCTTTGAGTTTTAGGAAAACAATATTAATTCATCAATAATTTCTTGATAAGGTCCAAATTCAAGTTTGACTTATATTGGTTAAAAATTGAATTGTACTATTTCATGTGTTCGTTACTTTATGGTCGGTTACAAAGGCAAAAAGAGTTTGGCTGCACCAAGCTTAATGTTTTGTCTCTTACCTACAAAAATTAAATGCAATAGAAAGGACACAAGGAGAAAGGTGATTCAAAGGAGAGGTCTTGCAACACATAAAGAAAGAGTCCAAATGTTTACCTTGTAAGAGAGAGTTACGAGAGAGAGAAAAGTGAGAGGTGAGAGTTTTTCATCTTTGTATTGTTTCTGGGTTTTCTTTCTTAGGTGAGTGACCGATCTTTGTAATAAGGTGGTGAGAGAAATCTAAGTGTGTAAACCAGTTTATCTTTGATATCATAGTGAAACTCCCATGAGCTGATTACTCACCGAGATGTACCTTGGTGGTTTGCCTTGGGAACTCATAAATCTCTCGTTTCTCTTTGTCATTGTTTACTTCTATCTTCCGATGCAAGTTAAACAACAAACAAAGTTAGCTACAACATAAGAGAGTGAACCATTGAATAACTGAGATAAAACTAAACAAAGTTTATAACAAATGGTATCATAGCCTTTGGTTGCGTTTTAAGAGCTTTGTTGAAGATAGTTTTGTCTTTGTTTTGTATTGCTTATGGTACAAGTGGATGGAGCCAACATAGGGCACATTCGAGGTTGAGAAATTTGATGGGGATGGCAATTTCACTTTATGGAAACATAAGATACTAGCTCATATGGAGATACTGGGTCTAGATGTGGCTTTTCTTCCTGTTTATGAAGAAGAACATGTCATGGAAGATAAAGGAAGAGAGAGTTCTAAAACAGATGTTGAAGAAATTTGCTAAAGCCAAAGATGATCCAAGGTGGCAAGACAAAAATTGAAGAACAAGAAATCTTTTGAGTATGAGCCTTAGTGATGCAGTTTTGAGAAAAGTTATAAGAGAAAAGACAACTTATGACATGTGGGTTGCCCTAGAATCAGAGTATCAAGTCAAGACTTTACCCCACAAGTTCAATCTCAAGCAAAGGTTCTCCAGTTTTAGGATGGATGCTATTAAGAGTCTAGACAAAAATCTGGATATGTACAACAAACTAATCTCAGATTTGGCTAGGGTTCATGTGGATATGAGTGATGAAGACAAAGCTTTTATCTTGATAAATAGTCTGCCAAAGCAGTTTGAAAGTCTTGTACATACCCTGAAGTACATCAGTGGGAGAAAAAACACTATAACAGTTAAAGAAGTTATAAGCTCTGCATATTCCATCAAGATGGAGTTGAAAGAGAAATGTGTCTATAAATTGCAGTCAGAGACAGAAGGGTTGATCATTCAAAGTAGGGGAATCAGAAAAGAAATCCCAGTCCAAAGGGAAACCAAGCTCAAAAGACAGGTCAAAATTAAACCGAAGATCAAGGATTGTTGGCATTGTGGTGAACCAGGTCACTACAAGAGGGATTGTCTTAAACGCAAATCAAATTTAGGAAACAACCACAGAGTTGAGAAAGTTGAAGCTAGTTTAGTAAAGGCTGAAGCACAAGAGGTAACAATGCTTATGGCTTTAGTGAACTCCATAGAGGAGGAGTGGGTGTTGGATTATGGTTGCTTTTTCCACATAACATTCAGAAGGGATCTCATGTTTGATGTGGAAGAAATAGACGGAGGAAGAGTTCTGATGAGAAATGATACTCACTGCGAGGTAACATCTATTGGAAAGTTGAGAATAGTTAACCTTGATAGCTCTGTTGTTTTTTTGACCTAGGTCAGGTACTCGGCAATATCAAGGAGAAATCTCATTTCTTTAGGACAGTTGGAAACAATGGGATGTTGGTTTCAATCTCGAGATTTCAGATTGAAGATATTCCATAATGAGAAGGTGGTAATCATTGGAACATACAGAAACACTTTGTATTTTATAGATGGAAAGCCTAAAATTCTAGAGGTGAATGTGGTTGTTGATTCAATCAGTTTAGAGGTTATGTGGCACAATAGATTGGGACACCTTGGTGAGACGGCATTGAAAGTTCTTAAGGAAAAGGAACTTATAAAGTATGAAGGAAAAAAGGATTTCAAGCACTGTGAACCTTGCATCTTCGAAAAAACTCACAGAATGTCATTCAAGAAAAGAATGCACATATCTAAGGAACCATTGAAGTATGTGCATTCAGATTTATGGGGATCTCCCAACGTCATGCATAGTTTCTCAAGGTGCCAATGCTACATGTTATTTGTAGATGATTTTTCAAGAAAAGTGCGGATTTATTTCCTAAGGATTAAGGATGAAGCTTATAACAATTTTCTGGAATGGAAAACCTACACTGAAAATCAAAGTGGAAAGAAACTAAGGCATTGAGAACAACTGATACTGCAACAAAGATTTTGATGAGCATTGCAGTTTTCATGGTGTTATGAGGTAGAAAACATGCCCTTATATCTCACAGCAGAATGGGATTGCTGAGAGGCTAAACCACATAATACTTAAAAGAGTGAGAAGCCTTTTAAGTGAGACATGTTTGTATGAGACGTTTTGGGCTGAGGCTATAACAACTGTGGTGTGTGCGATAAACAGAATGCCATCAAAACCACTAAACTATCAGATTCTGGAGGAGATGTGGTATGGAAGGAAACCAGAATATTCACACACGAAAAGATTCAGATGTTTGGCATATTACCATGTCAGTTAAGGGAAATTGAAACCTAGAGCTAAGAAATGATTTTTCTTAGGTTATCCTCAAGGTGTCAAAAATTATAGATTGTGGAGTCCCGAAGACAAAAAATGCATCGTTTCAAGGGATGTAATTTTCCGTGAGGAGGTGATTTACAAAGACATTGGAAAGGTTCATGAGATTGCTGAAAATCATCAAAATTCACAAAGACATAAGAAAGTTACATTCAATATTCTTGGAGATCAATTTGAAGTGGGTGAGTCAAGCAATCAGACAAACGATTCAGATGAAGGTGGAGTTTTGCCAAAGCAAACTCAAGAACTCGAGGTTGAGACAAATATTGAAGATAATGATAATCTATAGTTTCCAAAAGATGGTTATATGCTAGCTAGATATAGAGAAATGAAAGTCATAAGGAAACCCATCAGATTTGTGGAGTCTAATATAGTTTATTATGCTCTATATATGTCACAACTGATGGAAGAATAGAAACCAAAAACTTATCATGAAGCTATTAATATGAGATAAAGAGAGCAATTGATTAAGGCTATGGATGAGGAAATGAATTCATTGCACAAAAACCAAACATGGAATTTAATTCAAGTAGCAAAACATCAGAGACTTATTGGATGCAAATGGATTTTCAAATTCAAGCATGGAATTCCTTATGTTAAAGAGCCTAGATTCAAAGCTAGATTGGTTACAAAGGGTTTCTCACAAATCGAAAGCATTGATTATCATGAAATATTCTCACCAGTGGTTAAACACATTACTATCAGATTGGTTATGTCTATGGTGGTTCAACTAGACATGGAGCTAGAGCAGTTGGATGTAAAGACATCATTTTTACATGGAAACCTAGATGAAACAATCATGATGCAACAACTTGAAGGGTATTCTAAAGGTGATCAAGTTTGTTTCTTGAATAAATCTTTATATGGGTTGAAACAATCGTCTAGGCAATGAAACCTAAGGTTCAATCAGTTCATGATATCTCAAGACTATTCAAGGAGTGATTTTGATTCGTGTGTATATCTGAAGAAGTGTAAAGGAGGAAACTACGTGTATTTACTAATATACGTTGATGATATGCTTGTGGCATCTACAAATATTGGTGAAATCAAAAGGTTAAAAGGGCTCCTAAGTGATTAGTTTGAAATGAAGGACCTTTGACCAGCTCAACGGATTCTAGGCATGGATATAATTAGAGACAAGGAACAAGGAACACTAAGACTCACACAACAAACCTATCTTGAAAAGGTGTTAAAGAATTTCAAGATGAATGAGTCTAAGCTTGTTCAAACTCCTATGGGAAGCCATTTTAAGCTATCAAGTACTAAGCCAGAGAACAAAGATAAGACAGAAGAAGAGATGCAGAACATACCTTACTCAAGTGCCCTGGGAAGCTTGATGTACATAATGGTCGGATCCCGACCAGACTTGGCTTATGCAGTAGGGATTGTCAGTCGCTTCATGAGTTGTCTTAGCTAAGAACATTGGAAAGCAGTTAAATGGGTCATGAGATATATTAAGAACTCAAAAGGATTTGGCTCTGACTTTCAAGAAATCTGGAAAATTCGAAATCAGAGGCTACTATGATAACGATTATGGAGCTGACCTGGATAGAAGGAGATCAATAACCGGATATGTATTTCAAGCTGGTGGGAATACTATTTGTTGGAGATCTGGTTTGAAAAACGTAGTGGCTCTGTCAACCACAGAAGCAGAGTTCATGGCTTTAGTAGAAGTAGGAAAAGAGGCTCTGTGGCATAACCTCTGAGCTTGGTTTTCCACAGAAATTTGTTGGCATCTTTTGTGATTCACAGAGCACAATATGCTTGGTAAGAAACATTGTTCTTCATGAAAGAACTACGCATATGGCAATGAGAATGGGTAGATTAGAGAAGTGGGTAAGGATGGGTTAATTACAGTAAAGAAGATCATAACTTTAGAGAATCCGACAGATATCTTCACCAAATCTGATCTGATAAGAAAATTTGAAGAAGCTCTGTGTCACCTTAAGGTGCTTTGGAATTTAATTCGTCGTCAAGAAGGTGGCGAGGTTCTTCGGCGAGTGGAGCTATGCTGGAGAATGACGGATCAAGAAGGCAGTGAAAAATTGTCTCGATGGTTATGCGATGAAACAAAAAAATCAAGGTGGAGATTATTGTGGATCTGATTTGGGTTTCAGCAGAACAAAGGCTTAATGGGCTTAGATAGTAGTTCATCAATTATATCTTGAGAAGGCCCAAATTGAGGTTTGACTTATATCGGTTAAAAACTGAGTTGTACTATTTCTTGTGTTCATTACTTTATGGTCGGCTACAGAGGCAAAAGGAGTTTGGCTGCACCAAGTTTGATGTTTTGTCTCTTACCTGCAAGAATTAAATGCAACATATTGGACACAAGGAGGGAGGTGACTAAAATGAGAGGTCTTGCAACATATGAAGAGAGCGTCTAAGTTTTTACCTTGTAAGAGAGAGTTACGAGAGAGAGAGACTGAAGTGAGAGGTGAAAGTTCTTCATCTTTGTATTGCTTCTGGGTTTTCTTTCTTGGGTGAGTGACTGATCTTTGTAACAAGGTGGTGAGAGAATTCTGAGTGTGTAAACCGGTTTATCTTTGAGATCATAATAAAACTCATGTAAGTTGATTACTCACGGAGACGTACCTTGGCGGTTTGCCTTGGGAACTCATACATCTCTTGTCTCTTTTTGTCATTGTTTAATGCTATCTTCCGCTGCAAGTTAAACAAAAAACAAAGTTAACTACAACATAAGAGAGTGAACCATTGAATAACTGAGATAAAACTAGACAAAGATTACAACTATTTTTTTAGCAATATATACAATAATAATTGTATATGTTTTCTTGAAATACTTTTTAACGTTATTGTTTGCAATTTTAACTTTCATCTCCAAAAATACAAATCAATGATATGAACTCATATACATCTCCGATTCGTTTTGGTTACAAGATGACTTTTTTTTAATTGAAATCTTCAAAATTGTTTTTTCGATTCTAAAAGTGTCTATGCGGTTGTGAACATTGATGGACTCATTGTTATTTTATTTGGTACCATGTTATTTTTTACTTTGTTTTTTAAATATGACACCATTCGGTAGTCTTTTATCCTGTGTAACTCCTAATAATTTTCATTTCAATAAAATGTTTACATTCTTGTTAAAAGAAATAAACATCAATTTCGTTTTTGTCGAAAGAACAAAAATGAAGGAGAATCGAGGTACGCCTTGTGCCAACACCTCTCAAGCGAATCTGGTCCCAACTCCAATTGTGATACGAAGAGAAAGCTGAACGGTCCAATAAATATCATGGTCTAGTCACTTCTATTTTCTTGATAAGAATCATTATTGTAATCTAGTTTGAAAACATTACTGTCTTCACCACTTGAACATTTGCCCGATTGTCACATCTATTTCTCTTGAGGCTCTTACTTGATACAATCTAAGCCAATAAAACTTCTAATTGGCTACAGTTTTTTCGTTGTAAATTTTGTATATACTATATTTGAAACAAAACCGTGTAATTAGTTTTTCTTTAAGTGCATTGATTTGGTAGTTAAGAAGTATGAATTGGGATGTAAGACGTCCGACATGAAACCACATTGCGTGGTTCGTATGTTCCCCACGCGGCTTTCCATTTGTTCAGTGATCTAATAATTAAATAAAATATCTAATGTCTACAAATAATCAATCACATGTTTGTTTTTTCTAATAATTTTGCCTTGTTTGCTTTTGGATTCTCAATAATGATCAGCCTTCAACTATGCCAATGGCTAAGATCCTGGTTGGTCATTTTGTAGATCTCCAATATTGACTTTCTACTTTTTCCTTCCAGATTTTTATCCTTTTGTCATAGCATAGTTGAAGATATTCTGATCAATTGAAATGATCTTTAATTGAATATGATTTAGATATTTTTGAATTCGTATCCAATCAATCATGTCTGGTCATATAATCTTGCCGACTAATCAGTGACAACAAAAATGATTATATGTGATCATGTCGATCTATTTTGACTAAACTGGAATTGTATTAGCCTTAATCAATTGTGTTTTTAGATTCAATTATTCTTTGAATCTGATCTTAGTGACTTTAAATTAAGTTTAAACCAGATTATTATCTATAAATTTAGCTTATATGCAGATTAAATACAGTTGAGCTTATCTGTATTTAATTCTCTCATTCACACATTAAAAATACAGTACAAAAAAAAATAATGATCTGCTTGCATATCAACAAAAAGAAAAAAAGTAAAATACTCCATCACCATATATATACATATACATATATATACACACTTACGTTTTTATCCATAGTTATTTTATATTTTTTACAAAATAGTGTAGTTATTAATACAACAATAATTATTCTCTTTATTAATTCAATCTACCCACCAAACAAATTTTATACTACCAAGCATGACTATTGTTATTATTATAAACAAAATCTTGCATACGGTATACTTTAAAATTATAACATGTTAACCATATCAATTTAATTTAAAAAAATTATGAATATGCAATACATCCAAGAGTCATAACACTTTTCAACGTCCAAATTTGGATTCAAAATAGTTGTGTAGGAAAATAAAAAGGAAAAGATCAATACAATGATAATGGAGGATTTATCTTTCTACTTTGAGTATATAATATCAAACTCTATTCATTCAAATCATTATTTCCACACTACAACTTAAAATATATATATATATATATATGTTTTTTGTTATGTAAAAAATTATTTGTATTTTATTATTCTTCTTTTTTACAAATCTTTTTATGGAAAAATCAAAATAATCTATTTGAATTTTTTTTTTGTATGTTGAATCAAATTTTTTTATTTGCATTTGAAGCCTTTGTCTTATCACAAATTTCTAATAATCTGATTCCAATTTATAACCAATATATAACAAAGTTATATAAGAATACAACCAAACAAACGACAGATTGAAAAGGGTTACTAATCGACAAATTTAACCCCATGATCAACCTGTGTGATAGCTTCTAGCAAGTATTGTTCATTCTATAATCTTTAAATTAAAGAATTTTGTTTTAAATCACATTAACTTCTTCCGGAGTCTGATGAAATCTTCTGCTTCTTCTTTAGATAACACTTCACTTTTCTTCTTCTTTGATTGAGACAACGAAGACATGGCTTTTGCAGATGCAACTCTTCTCACTAGAACCTTCCAGTTCGTGTCCTCAACCATTTTCTTGTCCTTTTCTCCTCTATTCTTAAATTGCCTACTCCAATCACCAAAATTAGAAGAAGAAAAAATTAATAAATCTGACAACGAAATAAGATTCTTAAATCGAAAAAAGTCTTTTAAGAATTCGACAAAACAATATATTTCCAGCCGTCCGATCATGACTCATCATCTAATAGTAGGCCAACATAATTATTGGAAGCCGAAAGTGAAAACAAATCAAAAGTAGGTTTTTACTTTTTATCATTAATTACAAAAACAAAACGTGGATTAATTTTGATGATTCTAGAATGTTACCTGCAAAGAGGGACACGGCAAGATTCAGATTGATCGCAGATTGAAGAATGAAGTCTAAGGAGTTGAATCATTCTCTTGCAACGAACACAACCTTTACCATCGACTCGTTTCTTACAGACTGCAAAGTGACGAATTAGAAGTTGAAGTCCGTAACAAGTCGAAAACGCATTACATGGACCGGTTTTTACTTCGGATCTTGACTTAGACGATGGTCCGACCAATGTGCAACCTTCGGTACATATGTGTTCTATACATTCCATTGCTTCACTTAATTGCATATACAAATTCTGTTCTCGTCTGTGTCTTCTTCTTCTTTTCTTCCTCTGCAAGTAATCAAATCAAACATAATTTTAGTATGGCTAAGTTTGGGTAAAGTTATGGATTTTAGACCAAATCAAAGTTTTATTTACCGATTCAGCCTCGTCGATGAATTGGAGGATGTCAAGTTCGAGAAAAGGATCATGTTCTTGAAGAAACTTCCATCCTTCGGTCTGTTCAACGGTTTTGAATTTGGAGTGAATCAAACGCATACACTTGAGACAGAGGTCAGGTGCGTCGCAGAGACGAGCCAGCTGGAGAACGTCCACGACGTTATCGGCCGTTACTTTCTCGCCGACACCTTTCGTGCACCGTTGCTTCAGCTGAGTCACCATGTATACGTGCGATAAAGCCAGTAGATGGATTCCGTAATTCTCCATCTCTTTCTCCGTCAAACTAGAGAAATGCAAAAAACAAGTATTTTAGTCATTTAGTACAATTTGATTTGCCCTATCAAAATAATCATTTTTGCGGTAAAAATCATTGTTGATTTTTCAAATTTGATGATATTTCGTCTTCCTTGTGTTTCACACGTTTCTAATACGAATCAAGTCTAAATCAACAGCAATCAGGTGGTGACGTCTTCTTCTTATTATAATTTTCTTTAATTATGATTGAAGTGTGAGAAAAGTCGAATTTGGTAAAGATTTGTCTTCCAAAGAAATATTTGAGTGAAGAAACATCTTAAAATGAAAGAATAAAAGCAGAACAATATACGAACCTGGGAGAATAGAGAAATCTAACGAAGACTGAAACGGCATCGCATGGAACGCCAAGAATCTTAATAACTCTCTTGGGTAATCCACCGTGGACTTTCCTCGGCTTCTCTATGATGTTGGTTAGTACCGGTGATGCCGAAGCCTGCATTTTATCATAAATTTCGAAATCGAATTAGAAAAATTAATCACCAATAGAAAATGCTCGATCATATAGAATAAGTAGAAAATTTGAAACAATAATCTTACGAGGACGCCAGAGTGTGCTTGAATTCGACGGCGACCAGAGGTTATGATCTCAACATCAGTTTCCACCAGATCGTATGAAATCTTATCGGCGGATTTCGAAACGGTGTCGTTTTGAGTGACGGTTATAGCCATCGCGTGAATAAAAAGAACAGCTTGCGATCTTACAGAGAAGAAGAAGGAGAGAAAGAGTGATTGGGTTTTTGGGGTGTGCAGAGAGGGTTTTATTGATAATTGGTGGAGAAGCTTAGAGCATCCGATACCCAATTGAGTCTCTTAGCATTATAATACTAATATATATAATTATTTTATTTTAAGATATTCACATGAATATCACTCTTAATTTTCATTTTCATGGGTGAGATACCCACGTAACTATCTCACTAATATTATATAAATATTTCTTAATAATATAATTTTTTTAAATTTTAATTTTAACTTTTATTTTAAATTACAGATATTTCAATAATATATATATACCTTAAAATTTTTAAATAATATTTATAGTATAAAACATTATAAATGATATAGAAATATTGATAATAATATCATACATAATTGTGACCAAAAAAATATCATACATAATTTTAAATAAATATGTAAATAAAATTTTTATTTTTCAAATCATATATTATTTTAAAAAATTAAAAATTAATTTTTAAAAGAAATAATATTGATTTTAAAAAAGATATAATAATAATAATATTTTGTTTTTATTTTTTATTCTAACTAAAATTAACAAAAGATATTATAATAAATATAATAAAATTATGCATAATAGAACTTGATAGATAGCTAATTTAAACTTATAGTTTGTAATTAAAATCAAAATTTCAAAATTAGAACATATAAACTATTTATATAACATTTTAAACTATAATAATCTAAAAACAAATTCAATTAATCAAGTAATGACATGTGTCCAATTTAAATTTGAGATACTCATAAGAGAATATCTCAAATGAGAGACTTAAGATAGAATATCATACAAATTTTAATAATATTTTCTTTTGTTTTATAATATTTTATTAGTATAATATCTATGGTGATATTACCATTGGAGATGTCTTTAAGATGCTTCTCTGGATTATATAGACAGCTCAATGAAGCCTGGTCCTTTTTCTGATCTGTTTATACACGTGGCTTTTTTTATTTAATAAATATCTTCTTCTCTGTTTCATTCAATACATGCGCTTTTTTTAGCGTGTGTGTTTTATTTTTGTAATGTTATAATCGAAATATTTGGAAACAAATTATAATAGTGAATTTATATATTTTGAAGAGTTGAAGGAAAAAAGAAAGATATTTTGAAGAGTTGAAGGAAAAATAAATTCTTTTTAGTTTTTTTATAATTTTTTTTGATAAAAGATAAACAAAATTTGAGGAGTTTTGGGGTTTGTATATCTCAATCCTTTGATAGATGAGGCTATGAGTGTTGATAAATAATTTGAGGTCGTCTTTAATACCAATCCAAAATAATGGAATGTGGTTTTTTCGAATTTATAAAAGGAAATATATCTCCCGGACCACAATCATGGCATATTTTATTCCAATTTTTTTTTTATTTCTCTCCAAATATAACTCATTTTATATCTATAATCCTTTAATTACTAGTTGCATTCATCTTTCTACGTTTAAATATACTTGATTAGAAAAACTTAACACTAGCATTAATATGCCTTAAACATTTTCGAATAGCCGCATTGCCTCCTAACCTAACCATATATATAATACTCCCAACATTGTATCAATTATTTTTCTTTAGTCCCAACAGGATATAACCTAGAAACCATTAGTAATATATTATGTATTTAATTGGACCTTTCACTACACCAAACTTGCCTCTATTTTAATACGAACATCACACCCATTTATTTATTTAATTTCTACGAAAAGTACCTATAAACAATTTTGCTTTTTGTGTTTTTTGGGATGAATATAAAAACAAGTATTACTTTTGGTATCATGTAAGATGTTTGTCCCCATGAAGTGGCGAATGTTTATGTTTTTTTATTGATCTTACGTGGAAAAAGTGATAAAAACCTGTCAAGAAAATTGCCATGTAATGTATAAAAAGTGTAGAGAAAGTATTTAACAAAAAGCAAGTAGAAAAAGTGTTGATAATATTGTTATTGTAAAGTTGAGAAAGGCCGGTTATTGAAGTAAACCGACCCTTGCCTCTTCTCAAGAGCCACCTCCTCGTCTACGTGGATTTTAGTCCTCATCCACACTCGAGCCCTCTTCCGTATGCACTTGTAATTCTCTTATTTATCCATTGTTGCCACTAGATTTTGTTTTATAAAATTACGGAACTGCAAAGTAGTTGGAAGAATTTAATATCGGAGAATGAAAATAATGTTCGCCACATAAATAGTGTATATGTTGCAAAGTCTAAGTAGTCTAAGCCAATAACAGCAGTCAAGCTTGACCACTGATATGATGACACGTGGTTATAGTCGAACGTTCTATGCTGCATTTATTTGAAATTTGCTCTTTTATACCTCACATGAATCTCTTTTTTTTCTTGTCACGATCTCGCTAAATTGATTTAACTAGAACTGGATAAGATTTAAATTTACTGCTTTATATCAAGTTAGATTAAAGACAAACCAACTAAATCACTTATTTTTTTGCAACATAAATAACATGATTCAAACTAGACTTTTCGTATTAGTAACTACTATTTTTTTTTTGTATCACAAATATTCTGGACTTTTGGGCATTGAAGATGAGTAGATGACTTTTTGGATCTTAAAGAATTTTCATAGGATCATCACAACTAGTATCTCATAGGATCTTATCTTAGTTTTCTTTACACTTGTTAGTTTTATAAGATTAGCATATTAAATAATGAGAGTGTTGTGTATGTTGGATAAGTTAATCAACTTGCTCCTTACTTTAAGTATTCAGAAATGGCTCTTTAAGAAAACGAAACATCAAAATCCAAAACTTGTGGATAAGTTTCCACGGGAGAAAAAGTGAAAAGTGTTACATAAACTAATAGATTTTGATGATTTCATGTTAGATTCTTCCCAATCTATATTAGCATTTGATAATTATAAATCATAACTGAACATTTTCTATTATAAACTGTGAATATATACACTCCACTGAACTTACTGGAGATTGATTTGCATATTATATATTCTGATCTTATCCTTACGAGTTTGGACTTTGGATATATGTATACATTAATATTTGAAAAGTATTATGAATCAGCAATGGAGTTATAAAAATACGGTAGATATCCACAAGAGATGTGTGTATTGCAAAAAGTCAATATATATTAAGGAAATTGTCTTGTTTCCGTTGAATACGTTTTTAATTTATGGTTGTAAAAGAAAAAACATATCTATTGTTGTGGTTTGAAACAGAAGTCTTAAGATATATATAAAAGGAACATCAAATATATGGAGGGGATTGTCCCTTGGTCTTCGGAGCCAAGCACGTCTACTAAGCGCTGACTCCTCCTTAATCTTCCGACACTCATCCTCTCTGTTTTTTTTTTGTTTTTTGGTAGCAAAAGATTCTGGACCTTAGACATCCCCTTGGAGCTGGGGAGTCCAATATAAAATCTCTTTCCAAAGTGTGGATCGAACCCCTAACTTCATACTCACATATATGGTACCTGAGCGTCCTTAACCATTTGAGCTATCGACACTTGATTCCTCTCTTTTTTATATGTTTTTTTATCTTTTATATTAATTGGACAGCTTTATGTTTTCATTAGATATGGAATTGGGAATTAAAATAAAATAAAACACATCTATGTGCTCTTCACAAATTCTCAATGTGGCGGTTAGTTTGGTGTTAGCCTTTTGAAATTGTCTTTGAACTTGTTCAAAATTAATATATATGTCCTCAAAGTTAGATAACATTCTAACTTCATAGGTCAAAGTTTTGTTAGAAAACAACAATATGTGGGCTTCTAGGTTGCATGCAACTTTAAATTTAGCTCAGAAGAAATTGATGAACAGAAATTGGGTCTGAATCTTTCAAAATGGCCCAAAAGTTGAAGAATATAATAATGGCACGAAGTATGACTTGGTGATAACAATTGAACACATAATTAATAGTTAGATATATCATAGATAGTAGTACTTACAACAAAAACACATAATATAGTTGTTGAATATTGAAAAAAATAAGACAGATTTGAATAATTGTTGAGTAAGTGAAGACAGTCAAATCAAGCCAAGCTTTGTTGAATTTGTTGGATAATGGAAGGAATGATTGTCTGATAAGCTTTCTCCGATGGATGTCCAATATCCCAAAACACATGACGAGAAGCATCCAAGCACAGTACCAGAGCCTAAGGAGCACAACAACAAGGATCAGTCGGCGAGGTAAACCCTAAAAGAAGTCGAAGGCATGATCATGAAATTTCTTGATTCCATATAAGAATTGATTACGATTATGGTAGTTTAGAGTGTACCTGATCTTAGATGGTTTTTGACGAGGTCAAGAAGAGGATTATACATGTCAATGTAGATCGAATGAGAACCTGGGAGCATGAATCGAGGTTGTTAACTTCGGTCTCAAGCTTCCGGTTAAAGAGTCTAGCTGCTGCGTTTGCTGGTTCTAGACATAAACCTCCAAGTGCATTGCTTGCTCCCGGTAAGCAACCCAATGGTAACGTTCCCATTACTGCGAGTTTTCTTGCTCCCAAGTTATACAGCTCCTACATTAATTTTGTTTTTATGTAACTGATTAGTCCATAATTAGCCAAATGTAGAATTAGGTTTGAAAAGTGTTATACCTTGATGAATGATTGAGTCCATGAGATCATCATGTTAGTGTATGAGAAGATAGTGTATCGAGTGTTTCTTGCTGCATTTCCGAAGTATGTAATGGCAATATCGTTATTTCCGGCGGAAATGATAAACACTGCATTGGATATGATTGATTTTGTTTTCTCTTCGTCTCCTGTGACGCTATTAAGCTTTGCTATGTCATCTTTGAAGTCCTTTAACTGGTCTGGTACCCAAATTACTCCCTTTAAAAACAAAAACAAAAACAAAAAAGAATATGAGATTATTAGTTAATCAAATTGAAAATTTTAAAATCATGTTATCTTTAGTCTAATTAATTAAACCTGAACTCTTGCGGTCATTGGATCTAAATCGGAACCACCAGTAGTAAAACTAACACCGTTTAAGATATCATTTGGTTGAAGAAATGGACTACGATAAGCTGGTACTATATTCTTGATGCATAAATATACCAAAAAAGAAATTGAAAGATAAATTCACTTTTGATAACAAAAAACATTTGATGAAAATTATCTAAAATTGTACCAATAAAATCAGTGGGAATTCTTCCATTGCCAAATCTTCCTGTGGCTCGACGGGTTACAAAGTCTCTACCATAAGGAAAGAAATTAACTTTAGTTAGAGTCCTGAGATTATTGTTGTTGCCTGTGTCCAGTATCGAATCTCCGAATGCTATAACCGCCGTAACATTTTCAGCTTGAACGATGGAAATCGATGTAACAGAGACTAATACTATTATGGTTTGAATATATACAGAATTCATTTCAAAATGCATTGACATATTTTGTTTCTTTTTTAAAATCTTTTAAACAATATTTGTTTTCAAAAATTGTGTTGATTGTGATGATACGAATCGAATTAAAAATGCTTATTTATAGTCCCAAAATATCGTTAATGGATTATGCATATCTATTTGTTTTGGTCAGATTTTGTTGGTACATAACTATTTTTAAGATGTCCATCGAATCGTACTTTATCCATTAGGGTTTTTTGTTAACCCATTTTTATATGACTGTAGAAATTTGTTATCTAAAGTTGACTATCGCTTTTTCAGTACATTATCAATTCGGTTCATGACTGAATGCTAAATCTGATATTATTTTCCTCACTGGACACTTGATTTGAAATATAATGTTAAGAAATATGTAACAAGTGTGTGAATATATATATACTTACATAGATATGTGTGTACGAAAAGAAAATTATGTACACACATAAAACTTTAACTAATCTTAATTGATTATAGCAAGCTATTTTGAATACCTGTTGAACCGAAAATGATATAATAAATGTGTTAATCTGAGTTATAATACTGAATAAATTACCAAAAAAACAAAAGAATAAATTAACTATAGCTGAGATAAGACCAATAGATATGTAATTGGGCCAAAAACTTTCCGAACCCTAGAAATATCATTTTCCTCCCCAAATAGATTGAAACTTAACAGGCCGACACAAGACCAAATAATGTGTAATCTAACACTTGTTCATAACCCGAATGAGCTACTTCAATTGGTAACAACTCTCCCACAAGGTGAGAGGTGCAAGGTTCGAGTCTCGGACAGAAAGGAGTCTATTTATATGAGTCTAGACCCCGCTCTTAAAGGAAGTATATGTGGTCGGGGCCCCGCCCAAAGGGTGGTCGGGTCCCCCTTAGTTATATAAAAAAAAATCACTTGTTCATAATCGTTGCCATCAAGATTATTACATAATTAACTTTGAAGTGCTTTACGTTTTTCACCATATTATATATATATATACACACATACGCAGATACACACTTTGGTGTGCTATATATGATCAACAATGAGAACCCTTTTTGCAGCTGAGTACACCCGAGGCTACAGTCATGTCACCAACATGCGAGGACGGTCTAGCCGCTAAGCTCGAGGCTTTCGAATAGCTTGATGATTTAGTTGGTCCAGCGCCAGAAAGCGTGAAGAATGCTCCATTAAGCATTAAATCTCCTTCAGATCTCCAATTCCAATTTCTCCATTCGTTTTCAGGCGCATCCTCATGCTTTGTTACCTATTTTTCCCCCCAAAAAAACATAAGCTTATGATGATTCATAACTTTGAAAATGGAATTAATAAGCTTATGATGATTCAATACATAGCATTAACTAGGCTTATAAATTTGAGAACCTCTTTGCTAAAAGAATTATCAGGAGCAAGAAAACGATTGCCTTGAGAGTTGATTGTAGGATTAGCACTTCCTCCAATTGCATACATTTCCCAATGTGTGTAGTCATTGTTCACCACATGGAAATATCCATGTCTACACCTATATATACAAATATAGTTTTCCATTTATTAGTTTGTATATTAAATTTCCATGTTTTTTTTTCTCACTAAATTTCATGTTCTACTTATATAATCTTTACTCTGAATTACATTTATGACTAAAATATTAGCAAAATGTAACTTAATAAGTAATTTAGACAAGATAATTCTGTCGGTGGTTTAATTATCTTATATTTGGAAAAAAAGAAGAAGAGAAATTGATATTAACTAGTCTAGTGCAGTTGTTTTTTAGCGAAGCTATTTGCTTATTAGAATATGTCCAACCGACAAAATACTTGACTTTTACGTTTTATAACAAATATATCCAAAAATGTAAGTATTACTAAAAATAAAATATTAAATACCTTGGCATTCTTTGGACAAGTCCTTCTCCAAAATGGTTAAAAGCGATAGTGACTTGCATATTCTTATCTTGTGCATACGTATCACTATGTCCCAATAACATAACCTTATTATGATGAGTCAAATAATTATTAGAAATCGTTATAGCCGTTGATCCACGAATCGCATCAATCAACCCATCATTACAATTAGATAGCGAGAAATGATCAACCCACACGTGGCTCCCGCCAAAGATGGAAACACCATCACCGTCCGATATTGTTCTGTACCCGTAATGCTCTGGAGAGTCACGTACTTCAGTATTACCACCTTGCTTACAATCATGTATATGTAAACCATGAATGATGATATTTGTTACATATTGTATTGTTATACATGGACCACCAGCGATGTGTACGGAGGCTCCTCGACCATCTAGGGTTTTGAATGAATTCATTATGAGTTCTTCTTTTAGTTGAATTGTCATGTCTCGATTAAATATGATCCATAGTGGTTCATCTCGAATTACTGCATATCTTAGTGTTCCTGGTTTAGGGTTTACTGGATCGTCGTTTCCTGGATCTGTAACCACATATATTTCACCATCACGACCACCTATAGCGTTTTTGCCAAATCCAATTCCACAATTGGCTAAATTTTTGCGGTTTTTCTCCCAATCTTTGTCACATCGCCAACAATCATCGATTGGATTTCCAGTTCCGCACGAAAAGAAACCTAGTTTTCTTCTCGCTATAGACTCATTTATTTTCCTTAAAAATAGTAAACCATTTTATTTGTCAACAATTAAACTTTCATATTATAAAAATAGCAATGAAGGAAATCTAATATGAATAATTTCGAGAAAGTTCTCTAATATTGAGGACTAACAAATCTCTGTTATAAGTTAAACCATTATTCTTGTATTTGCTATGGTGTAGACAAATATTAGCTATTCTTGTAATCTACATGTATGTAACTAAGTAGTGTAGTCAAAAGTCAACTATTAATGCAATAAAGATTAAAATGTGAAAACTACCCTTTTATAGGAAAAATGAAAACTATTTTATCTTATTATTGAATACAAATTTACATATATATGCGTGTAGAGTGTAAAATTTGGTTACAAAACCTGTGTACTTCGTCGACGACGAGTTCGGGGTCAGCAACATAGAAAGATGAAGCGAGCTCGGAGAAGAAAATGCAGTAGAGGAAAAAGAGTGAGAAGAAAATATATGAAGAATTGAGCATTGTGCTCTTAATGATTATTGATAAAGTTTAGGGTTTTAGGAGAAAAGATATGAGTGTAGGCTATATAGAATAATACGCACAACACTTCGGGTGATTTATTGCACATGCAACTTGATGACACTTGGACCCACTCTACCTTACCTTAGCTTTTTGCCTTTCTTATCAAAATAATTTTGGATGTGGTGAGAATAGATTCATCCTAAATCATTTTAAAGAAGAAGTATATAATAAATTCAATCAACAAAATTTAATTTATAATTGAAATTATGAATTGTATATTACGTGAGGTTACACGACTATTCCGAATCAAAATCTGATGAATAATTACAGAAATAAACATGTAACCAGGAAAGTAACACATTTAGAAAATGCTTTGTTAGAATGTTAAATTGTTACATAATAGATTATATATATAATTTTTGATTGGCTCAATCATACTATTACTAAGAGTTAAAATCAAACCAAAATCATTCCCAAATTCAACATTCTGGTGACATGAAAAAACATGTGTGGATGAGTCACGTGGCCTAAAGAAAAAACAGATCTCGTAATTAACTTTCAACGAACTTGTAGATGAATGTTGTTGAACACTTAATATAATGCACAAAATGTCAACAGTGTGTTAGTGTGTACTTTAGTAATACGCATTTATGATTATTTTATTTTACTGATAACGATATTATGAAAACTGAAACACTTTTTGGGACAAATAAAATCTTATTCCACATGACTTAGCACTTTAAAACATGATGATCGCTTCAACTGTTAAATTTTTCTTAGATAACTCATTTATTTTTTAAAAAAATTAAAGACCAGCTCAGACAGTATATTTTTCAGTAGTTTATATGTTTTTTTTGTCAACAAATAACTATTGAATCAACAACAAACTCTGATCTATAATCTAAATTCTCCAAAAAAAGGAAAGTAAGATTCGGACTCACCAGTTCATACCTAGTTAAATCAGGAACAAGCCAACTGACCACGTGATTGTACTCTTTTTTATATCCTGTTTTTTTAAATTTAAATGCTTCGTACGAATATTTACGTAATATAAATTCGAAACAGAGCTTCACACGTAGAAATGCATTCAATAAATGATAGTTTCATCAAATCTTATCGCGCCTTACAGATTTTGTATGTTTGTGTTGTGTTAAAGCCATCAAAAAGTCATATGTATCATTAAAGATTTTACTGTCTGGTTAACAAATGTAAGTAATAAAAGGTTTTTGACTGTATATATAATAAAATTGGTACAATGTTGGATTATTTGATAGTTTAACTTGTAGATTATTCGTTGTTACATTCATTTTGATGATTTTATTGTCCCAAAAGTTGTTTGCAGGAAACAAGAGAGAAAAGAATTTGAGAAAAGTCCCACCAAACAATAGTATAGGAGAACTGAACCGACACTGGCCAATAGGGGTTTGATTTCGGGACCACCGAGCCATGTGCTCGAGTACTATATATTTCAATAAATTACGCTTATAATTTATATATTTTTCTTATAAAAAGCTTTATAATCTAACAATCAGACCTATGTTGAAATTTTGGCTGGTATAAATTGTGTGAACAATCAATGCACATGGGAATTATTTGCATCACTATATATCCCCCACACAAAATAATATTGTACTTTACATAAAAAATAGATTTCTTTAAGAACTTTATCAACTTATATAATTGCTGAGTCTTACCGACAATTTAGTTTGTTATAACCATTTATGTTACTGAATTTACTAACAAATCATTATACAGCAAAACCTCTATAATTTAATAATATTGAAATTACAGTAAAATTATAATTTTTTATTAATTTATAATAACTATTAATTTATCGATATACTAATTAAAACAAAAAATTTAGTTTAGGACTATAAAATTATATTATTTTATAGAAGTTATTAATAAATCGAGTATTAATTAAAGAGATTTAATGTATATTTTATTGGGAAAAAAAACAAATCATTGTATACATTTAAGCATGATTTATTGATTAATCTAGGTTTACTATATATAAACTGCAGAAAACAAATAATGGAAACAAAGTTTGGTATTTATAAATTTTGGACATCTATTCTGAAACTCGAGAACTGACGTAATGTTCGTTTTCAGAATATTCTCAATGCTGAAAAAAGCTAAAGTATATATAATCGATCAAAATATAGTTTTTGCTACTTTTTACAAATTCATTGAATACTAAAATTATAGGAATTTGACCATGTAAATATATAACCTTCAAGTATGATAGTATATAATTCAACTATTTTAAATTTCTTGCTAGAATAAAGTTTCACATTTTTTTAGTAGATCATACGATTTAGATGTTATTAAAACTAAACTTGATCACTTAAATAATCAAAACTTTAATTTGGGAATATGTAGCTTTTGTCATTTTAATTCCTCTGAATAAATTACTGTTTTGGACGTATGCTTAACCACTAGAGTTTATTGAAAACCAAGTTGAGTTGGTAAATAGTTGAAGATTAGCATTCGTTGTTTTTTTTTGATAATGTTAAGTCTTTCTGTTATATAAAATATATTTGGTGACCTTATAGACGTTTTTAATAGCAAAGAAACTCAAATTTTTATGAATTAATTCTTATGGCTAAGATTCCTGCGGTTTTAGAGAAATCTTATAAAATTGATTTCAATTTTAACATGTATTGTAAAAACAAAAAAGAGTTGACCTTTGTAAAAACAATAAGTCGTTAGATTAGATTTAGAGAAATAGATATAAAAGGTAAGTGTCGGATGAGATAGACTTAATTCAGACAAGAATCATGTGACCTGCTTTGCTTGAAAACTACTTGACAACTCTCTCCACTGATAAGTGTTCTAAATATTTCTCAATCCACTTTAATAACAATTTTACTAATAAAGGTGATTAATTACCAAACAAATTGTAATCTTTGAGTTCGATTAAATTAAATAATATAAATCATTATTTTCTTTTGGGTATTTAGTGACAACAATAATGATCAACAATGAATAAGTTTTGATTAGTTATATTCAAATAGGTCGTAGAAAAATAATATACTTATTCTACTACTAATCAATACTTTGTTTAAAATTATTGGTCGTTTAAACTTATTTATGATCGTTTAAAAAACTTATTTGTGGTAGTTTAAAAAGCCATTTTTCCAAATGACCATCATTTGAATTTTATTAATAATGTTCACTTTTAGCATTCAATTAATTACAACAAACGTATACAATAGTTATTGAAAACATTTGAGATTCAAATTCATAAAAAAACTTAAAAACTAGCACATTAAAACCCAAGACTCAGTGAAAAGAAAAATTCATAAAAAAGTCTTTCAAAAAATTTCAAAAACAAAACTTTATGTGAAATCACCTAAACGTAAAAAAAGCTAACATAGATGTTATGGATCTCATTATGATGTCAAACACATTTCGGGCATGAAATTTCCTAGCATCTAGATTCAATATGACCAAGTTAAATCCAGCATTAAGAACACCTAATATGAAAAAATCTAATAACCTAAACATCAATAATCAATCATCTAACCCTAAATCTACCTAACCATCAACCCATCAAAAAGACTACTCACTCATAGCAACAAAGAAAATAAAAACAAAACAAACAAAGATGAACATAATGAATTAGATAAGAGATAAGATAAATAGATTCTTCAAATAGATCAAAGAAATGATCCAAAGAGGATCATCCGAATGAGTCTCTAGTATTCTCTCTCAAACTCTCTCTCAATATGTTCTAAAGTGGCTAGAAATTAAAGCGTGATGTTCTCAACCCTTAAACAATAGAGTTTTTAAGTTTTAAAATAGAACCGGGTCTATCCGGGATAAACCGGGCCGGATAAAATAAAGACAAGTTCGTTTGTTGCTATCATCGACCTCAGTATCGACCACGAGGTCAACATTTTTGACCATAATGATTCTTCACGTGTCTGTGCAGAAATGTTGACCTCAGTATCGACCAGTATGGTTGATATTTTGGACTAGAGAGAAACATTTTTAGTTTGTGTAATTCTGTCGACTGGGACATCAAGCAGGTGGTCGATTCTTTAATCCAAAGCATCTTTACTCCATTCTTAGGCCTCTTCATCTAACTCCAAGTTTCAAATTCATTTAGGTTGCTTTAAATCACCTGAAATGACTCAAGAAATACACAATATGCGACTTGATCTATCTAATACTCTAAAATACAAAATAAAATAAAAATATATGCTAAAATGAATGAATGTGACTTTAAAATAATAAAAAGACCAAAAAATGTATAAATGCTTATGTAAATATGAAGCATATCAATTAACAATAATTGTTTATCAGTTTGAAGTCAATAATAAAGCCAACACTGCAATTTCCACCATAATTTATGTATCGTATGAAATTTTTTCCAATATATACCAAATTCACATTTTTTTAGTGACATATAAGAATCTAAAATGACGATTTCGGAAACATATATGATAATTATTTGTAACCAAATTACATATCATGTTAGGCATGCCAGGAAATGAATAATACAATATTATTGCATTTATAAGATAGTATACAAATATTCTCTTAAAATAATAATTGTAACATATGTATATATGTATGTATATATATATATATATAAAATCAAGAATGTTAAACAGTAATTGTATAAATTTAAATAACTTTTTGAAATAAGTTTTTTATAATAATTAAAATTTTATTATACTATTCAATCATTGTAGTATCGCTAATCAACATTAATTTTTAAACGACTGTAATTTTTTTTTGCAAACTTGTATTTTTAACCGATCGTCTACAAATGAACTTCGTTTCAATCACTTATTTTACTTTAAACTGTCTTTTCAAACAATGTCACAAATCAAACTTAATACATATTTCTTGGTTTGGTAACTATTATTGATTATTTCCTTTTTACTAGTTCAACAATGTCACTCCACGGTTCTCTCCTACTATAAGAAGTTAACTCAGGCTTAAACTCAATCCCACATGTCTGATGAAGTATGATATTAAAGACAGGTGCTCAATAAATTTTAGGCTTGATTCATGGTTTAAAATAGGGCTGATGATTGAGTTTATATGCTCTCATAGTTTGAGTTCTTTTTCGCATACCTTTGGATGCAAACATTCAAGAGGCAGTTCTTGATAGTGAATGGTCTCTCTCGGGGGTAGATTGGAATCTAGCTGAAGCTCAAACTTTCCAATGCCGAGATTAGGTTAGCCTAGATCTTCAAGTCATCATCCTCTCTTGTGAACGTAATCTTGGCCTCTATATATTTACAATATCCATGAGTAAGAGACTTCTCTCTATCCTTCAAATTATAATGCTATATGCATTCTTGGGTTCTATTTTGGCTGCATTTCACTTCCTTTTTTAATTTGTAAGTGAACATTATATGAAGCTTGCTTCATCTTTTTGGTTTAATATTAACATTAAAATCACAAAAAGAAAAATCTTGCATTTTTTTTCTCTTCTATCGACTTTACTCAATTAAAAAGATATTGAGTCGTGAAGTGAACTTAATCTAGTGGCAGGTGATAAGTCCACTGAAGACAGACACTATCTCACACCCAGGGATCGAGTCCTATTGCCTACATTATGTAGGAACTTGGCTAATGGATCGGTTAATTGTAGCCATGTGGTGACAATAAAAAAAGAAGAAGATAACGAGTCCAAAGATGAGGTACATTGTCCACAAAAACGCAATCTGTGGATAGCTTCTAATACTAAGGGCTAAGTAATTTGCTTTGTGGTTGAAGGTACGTGGGATTAGAATTATGGAGCATACTCTGAATAGACTCTTGAGCTGAGCAAAGTCTTCGAGGTATGGTAAAAAAGCAAGACTGTGAGATGAGACATGTCATGACCTAGAAAAGTGCTTTGAATTTGGAATGCAGCAAAGAAGGACTTCTTCTTATGCTTCACGTTCCCATATTCATGCCTTCAATACTGCCAAGGAAGCAATACCATCCAAGACCCGTATACAAATCTGAATCTTTCATGAAGCATTTACCATACATCGGTAGTGTGTAAAAGTGGGTAAAGTTGTCAACGGTCTAGAAATCGCATCATTCCTCTGGCTCATAACTGATTGGTCACTTCTGACTAAACTAATTTCCCTTCCTAGGCCTTCTTCCAAATAGCTGCTTTGATCTCCGCTGCTTGAACTAGTTCTCGCAGATCCTTATCAATATTTGTAAACGTCTTTTTGTTTCTTGCTTTCCAAATGAACCATAAAATCTAGGAAAAACTCATAGTATTCTCCGTTTTGGGGATCCGTCATAGTAATTGATCTATATTAGTGTATAATGAAGGCCCTGAGAAATATGGTCACGAAAGAATCTTAGATAGAGCCCATGCTTGAATAGCAGGGGGCTTTGAAATAAAACATGGTTAATCATCTCCCTTTCTGCTCTACATCTGTCACATACCTCCTCACAATTAATGCCTCGTCGCAATAAGTTAGCAGTTACTACAACGTGTCCTGAAAGTGCTTATCAAATAAAATATTTGATTTTCTAGTGGGCTTTTATTTTCCATAAATGAGTTTCCAATGTCTAGATATTCGGTCCATAAAAAAACCATATCATTGAGGGAGATATTGCATTCAACCTAGTAACCAACTTTCACTTTGTAAAAGCACGTTTATGTGAAATATCATCTTAATCTATTTGGCTAAGGCCTATGAGGGATATGAATCCCTAGAATCAACTTCACTTCCCGTGGGACAAACAACTGTTTTACTAGTACAATCTGATCTGAAACTTTTAAATCTGAATAATATTAAGGCCAATGTCCACCACTGGTCTTAGGATATGATCCAGAATCTATGGTTTTAGGATATGATCCAGAATCTACATATCATCTCAAACATTAATTGTGTGTTTGTTTTCTATTATTTTAATTAGTGTATTTTAGGACTAGAGACCTTTATGATATAATGGGAAAAAAAAATTAAATTGCAATTAAGGATTTTTTTTGTTGTTAAACATTTAAGTGACTTAATTCTGATATCAGCAATATAGTTATTGATGTTGTTACCAACAATACAGCACAAAAGATTTATTAGTCATTTAGTCACCACTGGTTTTGAATTATCATTGGTCGATAGTGATTGCTAAGCAATAGCAGACTCGCAGTCGCAAGCATGATCCACAATCATTTCCACGTCAGTATTTATGTTTTCATCAACGTTTTAATTCAGCCCAAAAATATATAGTTTATGGGCTAAACCTTTCCATGACGGCCCATTACGCTGGATCAAATTATTTAAAAAATCGGAGACGAATTGAAAAGAAGAAAAAATGTAAGCGCTCCACGTATTTCGTTGATGACGTGTACAATCTTATATAAACCTCCACTAAACTTTATTTTATTTTATAGTATATTAGTATATAATAACTTTGTTTTTTTGGCGATCCTCATCCATTTCCTTTCTCGTCGTTGTCTCGAATCGGTGACTTTGAATCTTCGCGATTCTCTTGCGCTAATCGTTATCTACAATTATTTTGCTTACTCGACGTGTAGACTTTCTTCTCAGTTACCTCGGTGCTGGAGATCCGATCTTTTTACTTTCCTGTCTTGGCTCGAGATCCGAGCCAAGCAGAGAAGTCGACTTTGTTCCACGATCTGTTATTGGATTCGCGCGATCACATGTATGATATATCTTTTCTATAGCTGCTATATACGTGTTTGAGTTGTTTTTTTTTATTATTCATTTTTTTGGGTGTTAAATCTCGGAAAATTCACATGTGTGTGCGTGTGTCTGTGTGATTCACAGTGTATGCAAGCTAGTAGTAAGGTCTATGAATTTCTTGTTCTAATGGTTCTACAAATGTTATGAAACTGATATTGTTTTTGAGATGGGAAGAAGTATTGTTAAGATGCAAAGTTAATTCTCTTGGTAATTATTATTTGTGATTTGGGTTCTTATCAGTTTCAATGATGATGGGATTTTTCTATTGTCTGTAGATGGCATCGGGTGAGGAACTTTTAACTGATGGACAGTGGAAAAAGCTAGAATTAGCAACCCAGAATGCTGATAATTTGTCATCATCGCCAAAATCTCATTCTCTGTTTGCTGATTTGAACATAAAGTCTCCCACTGGTGGGAAAGCACCAGTTGCTGGGATTCCGTTTAAACAGGTGCGACGGACTCACTCAGGGAAGCATATCCGCGTAAAGAAGGGTAAAAAACCTGAAATTTTTGAAGCTTTTGGTGCTTGATTATTGACACTACTAAACACAAAGATACTATCTTTGTATATTCTCTTTATGCATACGTAAATCGATTTCTTAAGTTTATTAGTGAATGAGATGAGTATTTATCAGTTTCCTTCGAAATTCGCTCTGAATGAAACCAGCTTTAGATTTTACTTCTGGACAAAACAGGTCAGATCTATAGGTGATATATATATACATTACTTATGTGGCAATGATATCTGCAGATGGTGCTGGTGGAAAGGGAACTTGGGGAAAGCTTCTGGACACTGGTGATGGTGATGGTGACTGCTGTATTGATAAAAATGATCCCAATTACGATAGTGGAGAGGTATTTACTTTTTCGTTTTGTGGTCTATTCTTTGCTAGGAACTGCATCTAACATCAATTGACTCTTACTTTTGTATACTTGATTTATCAGGAAGCATATCATGGACTTGTTGAGTCACCTGTATCAGACCCGTTGGATGATTACAAAAAGGCTGTAGTTTCCATCATCGAGGAATATTTTAGCACTGGGGATGTGAAAATTGCGGCATCTGACCTCAGGGAACTTGGTTCTAGTGAATATCATCCGTACTTCACCAAGCGACTTGTTTCTATGGCCATGGACAGACACGATAAGGAGAAGGAAATGGCTTCGGTGTTACTCTCTGCGTTGTATGCTGATGTCATTTTGCCTGATCAAATTAGGGATGGGTTTATCAGACTTCTCAGATCTGTTGATGACCTTGCTGTGGACATACTTGATGCTGTAAATGTCCTTGCATTGTTTATTGCCCGGGCCATCGTTGACGAAATTCTCCCTCCAATTTTCCTGACTAGAGCTAAGAAGAATCTTCCAGAATCTTCCAAAGGTTTTCAGGTTATTGTAACTGCAGAAAAGAGTTATCTCTCCGCTCCTCACCATGCAGAACTAGTGGAGAGGAAATGGGGAGGCAGTACTCACATTACAGTAGAAGAAACAAAGAAAAAGATATCGGAAATCTTGAAGGAATACATAGGAAATGGAGACACATATGAAGCTTGTAGATGCATCAGAGAACTTGGTGTTTCTTTTTTTCATCACGAGGTTGTGAAGAGGGCTTTGGTTCTGGCTATGGAATCACAAACAGCTGAGCCACTCATACTGAAGCTGTTGAACGAAGCTGCAGAAGAAGGTCTAATCAGTTCTAGTCAAATGGTGAAAGGCTTCTACCGAGTAGCTGAAAGTCTTGATGACCTTGCTCTAGATATTCCATCTGCTAAAAAGTTGTTTGATTTGATTGTTCACAAGGCTATTTCGGGAGGCTGGCTCGATGATTCCTTTAAGGTAACCTGTGATCGAGATGGAGGGAAAATGACTCAAGACGAAAGGCTAGGACAGTACAAGAAGGATACTGTGTACATAATTCAGGAATATTTCTTATCAGATGACATTCCTGAGCTAATCCGAAGTCTTCAAGATTTAGGGATACCTGAATATAACCCGGTGTTTCTGAAGAAGCTTATAACTCTTGCTTTAGATAGGAAAAATAGAGAAAAGGAAATGGCTTCGGTTCTTCTCTCAGCTCTTCACATGGACTTATTCTCAACCGAAGATTTCATAAACGGTTTTATCATGCTCCTTGAATCTGCAGAAGACACAGCTCTAGACATCATGGACGCATCAAACGAACTTGCTCTGTTTCTCGCTAGGGCTGTGATTGACGACGTCTTGGCTCCACTTAACCTCGAAGACATCTCAGTCCAGCTGCCACCAAAGTCAACCGGAACCGAAACAGTCCGTTCAGCACGGTCTCTTATCTCAGCCCGACACGCAGGAGAAAGACTCCTGAGAAGCTGGGGCGGTGGGACTGGGTGGATAGTTGAAGATGCGAAAGACAAAATCTTGAAACTTCTAGAAGAATATGAAACAGGAGGAGTAACATCAGAAGCTTGTCAATGTATCCGTGATCTAGGGATGCCGTTTTTTAACCACGAAGTAGTGAAGAAAGCTTTGGTAATGGCAATGGAGAGGCAAAATGATCGGCTGTTGAATCTACTTGAGGAGTGTTTTGGTGAAGGATTGATTACAACTAACCAAATGACGAAAGGGTTTGGTCGTGTTAAAGACAGCCTGGATGATTTGTCGCTTGATATACCGAACGCTAAAGACAAGTTTGAGTTGTATGTTGGTCATGCCACGAACAAAGGTTGGATTCTTCCTGAGTTTGGGATTTCTGCAACTTAGTGATGAATGAATGTGTGTGAGAGAGAGGGAGAGTGATAATGACTGTTCTCTCTATCAGTTTCATGTGTTTGTTGGAGCTTATAGACATATATTACATCTATGTATATGTATGAATATGGTCGGTAGATAAACATGAGATGTTTATATTTTAATGTCTTTCTTTCTTTGTTACCAGGGTTGTTTTTGTACTGATATGTTTTAGTGTGTTTCAATTTCTCATGGATTTTCGTTAGATTGCAAAAGTCGTTCTTGTTTTACAAGGACGACAAAATTTTTGTAAGAAATTTGAACAAGTGAAAAACAATCTTGTAATTCTGACTCAAAAACCTTCTGATCTTATCTAAGCAGAGTTCTAATATTTAGTCGGAGTGTAATGGAATTTGTAAAAGAAACAATTTTGATAAAAAGGTTATATAGTACAAATCTATGTCTTTTTAATTAGACAAAAAAACTCTGTTTAGGTCGCTGAGATATTCCTCCGGTAGGTTTGTAGACAAGAAAAGGACAGACTTATCCTTGTTTCCAAACGGCCTCTTTAAGCATTTTTGCTTGGTCCCTTTTTTTTCCTCCTCAGCTTACTCACCGGTGCACTCAGAAACATCGATGGACCGGCCGGAGACGATCGCCGTCAAAAACGAACCTGTGACCGTTGAATCTCCTGCATCTTCTTCTGCCATCGGCAGGCCTGAACGACCTCCAAAGCTTGTTGTTTTAGCTGACCTCAATTTCAACCCTCCTGAGACTGATGATCTTGACTCATCGACTCAAATTCCTAATCCTTCCATCGCTAGGTATTAATTTCTGATTCTTCAGAGTAGTGATTCGTCTACATATCTTCCTTTCTATTGCTATCTACTACCTTACTCTGGCTGAGATGATTTTTTTTTTCTCTGTTCGGAAGAATTTATAGTTTCCAGTGGGGATTTTTTTGTTTATGGGATTAAGGAGTTGATGTATTCTTATGCCTAACTCTAGTGATATAGTTAGAACAGGAGACTTTGGATATCGTTTAATACGAGCCTGACTCTAGAAATGAAGATTTGTTTTAGAAGAGGGTTTGAATTTTCACTGCCTGGGTTAGGAAAAGCTTAGAAAGGGTTATCTGGAAATATTAATTCTTCATGGTTCTTGATTTCCTGTACAATCATATCTAGTTGGACCGAGCTAGAGATATGGAGGAGTTGTTGCAAACTAAAGTCTATATGAGTGATATGGGCCAAAAGCTGAAAGAGCTGGAAAGTCCGACTTTATAGCAAGATATATATGTATATTTATATATCTCTGGAGCTGTTTCTTTGAAGCCAGGGCCTGAATTTACTCGTAGAATTTCCAGTTTAGGTTCATATGCCCAACAGGGTTTAACATGGATATATACATTTGTGTTTCGTAGATTGACTAACGAGGAATGTCATCAAGAGGGTGGTACATTAACATGCAAGGAGGTGGAACTAGGAGAAGTAGAAGCCAAAAAGACCAGCAAGGTGGGGAAATGCCGCTCAAGAAGTAAGATAGAGGCTTCCTCTGATTGTGGAGCTGATGCAGATGGTGATCAGGCTAATCAAGGGGTCCCTGCATCACGAGAAGAAAGAATCAGTAACCTCAAAATGGTGAGTTTGCTGACTCATATTATGGTAGGAAGCTTGCTTGGGTGTTCTTTACAGTCTAGGTATTGTGGATCACCTATGGGATCAGAATAACTTTTCGTATTATTTTTGTTTGATGTTGATTTTTCTTACGCCAAAAGTTCTATTACTTTCCAGAAGTCGGTCATTACAGTCATATTTAGGCAACCAATTTAAGACTTAGATGCTAATCATGGGACTAGGACTTCATAAAGTTGTCCCAGAATATTTTATTCTCTGGTGAACATTTCATTCTTCAGTAAGCATTTGGAAAAGGAATAATTATGGTACTCTTAATTTTGTGATGATGCCATATCTTATTCTGATTATACTTCTCTGCTACTAGGGTTTGATTCATGTTGCAAGAAAGATGCCCAAAAATGCTCATGCCCATTTTATTCTTGGTCTAATGTTCCAACGATTAGGCCAATCTCAAAAGGTAAGCTTGCACTGAGGCTACAATGATATATTTTAAATTACTATTATCTTATGGTGTTAACTGCTGTAAGTCTTTAGGCTATACCAGAATATGAGAAGGCTGAAGAGATTTTACTAGGTTGTGAGCCGGAAATTGCTCGGCCAGAACTTCTCTTGTTGGTTCAAATTCACCATGGACAGGTGATAATCTTTTTGTCGTGTCTAGACCAAATTTTCTTGTACTCGTGAGCTCCTTCATATTTTATTAAAATTCACGCAAAGGTTCTAATATTGCACATCTGAGAACATTGTAGTGTCTTCTTCTGGATGGTTTTGGGGATACCGACTCTGTCAAGGAGCTTGAGGGAGAAGAGCTTGAAGAAATTCTTTCAAAATTAAATGATTCTATGAAGTTAGATATTAGACAGGCAGCCGTTTGGAATACCCTTGGCTTAATGCTTCTCAAAGCTGGTTGTTTGATGGTAAATATTTTTTCACCATTTTCGTGTTTCAGATATACCAATGTGATTCCTTCTGTGATATAGTTCTTTGTTTAATTTATAGAGTGCCATATCAGTTTTGTCATCTTTATTGGCTCTTGTTCCTGACAATTATGATTGCCTTACAAACCTTGGAGTTGCATATCTTCAAAGGTGAGTAGTTTACTTCCCCTCAATTGTCTATTTATTATTCGTACTTCTCTCTAATGAACAAGTCTTCCAGCGGAGATTTGGAGCTTTCGGCAAAATGTTTCCAAGATTTGGTACTGAAAGACCAAAATCATCCTGCGGCTTTGATTAATTATGCTGCGGAGCTTCTCTGCAAACACAGTTCAATAGTCGCTGGTTTGTTTCTTATCTAAGAACCTCAAAATTGTTTCTTATCAAAAACCTCTATATTGTTTCCTCCTTCTGAACCTGCTTAAGCAAAGAAAAAATGCAAAAATAAAGGAAAATGTATTTATGCCAACTGGTTTCTGTCGTCTAACCTGTGAATGTATATTCCATTGATATCAGGTGCCGGGGCAAATGGTGGCACTGATGCTTCTGAAGATCAGATGGCGCCAATAAATGTCGCAAAGGAGTGTCTCTTGGCTGGTTTAAGATCAGATCCAAAGTCTGCCCATGCGTGGGTGAATCTTGCTAATTCATATTATATCATGGGTGATCACAGAAGCTCTAACAAATGTTTGGAGAAGGTGCTCTTGGCTCACTTGTTTGTTTTGAGGTTGTTCATTGTTTTCCTTATCTTAGACAGAAGGGTTTCTTTACTTTGTTTCCTTTTCACTTTTTTCTTGAGGCATATTTGGTAGTTGGAGAAAGTGATGCAATGGAGTCCTGCGTTTCCTACTCATTCTTTATATGTTATCGTGTGAGGATTAGGCTAAATCCTATCATTTTAAATGGGTCGGACATATCAACCTCTATCTGATAATAGAAAATAACATTGATTAGTGTGTCCATGTTCAGTCTCTGTAACAATAGGCCTAGATTCAACTAGACATAATCCAAATGCATTAGAGGAAGAGACTTGTGTAGCTAATCATACCCTGCCCTGATAGTAGTTGTTCAAAAGTTACCGTGGATGTGTGATAATAATAGTCTTGCTGTTAAGATTCTACCTTATACTGCAGTCTTGGTTATGGTTAACTGAGTTTCGTATTTTATCATCAGGCAGCCAAGCTTGACCCCAATTGTATGGCTACTAGATTTGTGGTTGCTGTCCAACGGGTCAAAGATGCTGAAAGGTCTCAGGATGCAAGTGACCAACTTTCATGGGCTGGAAACGAGATGGCTTCAGTAATAAGAGAAGGGGAATCTGTTCCAATTGATCCTCCGATTGCCTGGGCAGGGCTTGCCATGGCTCACAAGGCACAGCATGAAATTGCGGCTGCTTTTGCTGTTGACCGGAATGAATTGGCAGAGATGGAAGAGCGGGCTGTGTACAGCCTAAAGCAGGTATGCGATATCTGTGATGCTTGTGAATTATAAAGTTAGTTTCAGATGTTGCATTCAAATTATAACTGATCGTGTAGAATAGGAGTAAAATTGAATAGGGTCAACTATCTAGAGATAAAAGACTGAGTTCCTTAAATAAGTCATTGACACTTCTTGGTTTGGTCACAACTACAGACACATAGATAACTGAGAGATATAACCATTGTCGTATCAAGTAAAAAATTTCAGCTCATGATTATCTTTTTTTTCATATTAGGCAGTAACAGAGGATCCGGAGGATGCTGTTCGGTGGCATCAGCTCGGTCTTCATTGTCTCTGTTCTCAACAATATAAACTCTCCCAAAAATACCTTAAGGCAGCAGTTGGTCGCTCTAGAGAATGTTGCTATGCGTGGTCAAATCTCGGTAACACCCTCTTAAAATCTGCTTGCTCCAAGTATGAGGTGAATATTGATGGTTCTACAATCTTAAGTTTATTGAGTTCATGTGTTGGCTTTTAGGCATCTCGTTACAGTTATCAGAAGAACATTCAGAAGCTGAGGAGGTATACAAACGAGCCTTGGCTGTGTCAACAGAGGATCAAGCTCATGCAGTATTCTCTAACCTCGGGAACCTCTACAGACAGAAAAAGCAGTTCGAAGTCTCCAAGGCAATGTACTCGAAGGCGTTGGAACTCAAACCGGGTTATGCGCCTGCATACAACAACCTTGGACTCGTGTTTGTGGCTGAACGTAGGTGGGGAGAAGCTAGATCCTGTTTTGAGAAAGCCCTTGAAGCTGATTCATTGCTTGATGCAGCGCAGTCTAACATGCTAAAAGCCACGACCATGTCAAGACTCTGTACTTGCTTCTCTTCTTCAACTGTTGTCCGAGATAAATTGATGTAATACTCCTGTTTTCGTTTTGTGGACTTCCGACTCTCACATCATAAGTCTTTAACAGCAAGAGGCTTTTGAATCTGCAAAAACATTTGCCTTCTCTAGATTAGTAGTCTTCCCCAACAGTGTCAATGAGTTTTTTTCTTTTGGTTCCGAGTTGACATCCCATTTCATAGCCCTCATCGAATTCAAAGACGCTTTTCTTCTGCCTCCCAGTTGAGATAAACTCTGTTCATTCAACAGACTTAACGGAATTAGCATCACTGTTAGTATGTACCCATATGAAAGACTCAGACTGTCCAATGTCTGGTAGTGTCTAAAGTTCAATTTTCATTTATTTTAAAAATCTAGTAAAGGCAAACAAATGTAAAATGTTACAAAGAACAAAACTCTTTTACAACCTCAGTAAAGAAGAAATAACTTATAACCTGGAGAATTATCCAGAGCTATCCATTATAAGTACATTGCCAAAATACAAATCAAAAACGAGAAAAGAAAAAAATGGGAGTATTTTTGCCTCTTCTTTCACCTTCCTCATCCCATCATCTACACATAACAATGAGAATTTCAATGGTTACCTTAAGATATGAGATCTATGCAGATCATATATATAGAAATTCAATTTACCTTGAAGATGTCTCCAAACATTCCTTGCAAAGGATTCTTACGCTGCACCCCGTAAAACCTCTCTGCAATCTCGTCCAGCAACTTTAAAATATAAAACAATACCCGGTTTTTCAATAGGAGTGGAAGACAAACATATCGAATCAACACAGATCTAAACAAACGGTTGCATTTTGTTGAAAAACTAGGGACCAGTAACAGTAAGTAATAATTGTATACCTCGTTAAGCAGTGGTTCTCTATCTAAGCTTGACTTATATTTTACTCTTAGCATATTGAAAAGAGGCAATGCATCCCTCTGCATCCTGTATCAGACGACAAAGTTCTTTAGTTTACAACAAAAAGAGCAGAGAAGACTGAAGGAAGAAGATGATGAGGATGCTGTTAAGTGAGCAACTAACGTTTCCAGAAGATATGAGATAAATTGGATAAGGTCTGATTCT
The DNA here is from genome assembly GCA_963920545.1 of Lepidium didymum. Lineage (NCBI taxonomy): Eukaryota > Viridiplantae > Streptophyta > Magnoliopsida > Brassicales > Brassicaceae > Lepidium > Lepidium didymum. The sequence continues at coordinate 14,498,376 of OY986996.1, forward strand.
GAAAGCTCAGGATTTTTGGTCTCTGCTTGTCTCTTAATTTCATCCATCATAAAGTTTGCATCTTTCATGTTACCCATAGACAAGTACCTATCATGCAAAAAAAAAAAAGCATACATAAACTCCTAGTTCAATTTCGAAAACCAACCTGTTCTCTTTAGTTCCCTCAAACTCAGCTATCCCCTTACCCAGTTAGAAAGAAGACTTACATGAGAACTGCTCGTGCAATGGCGAGGTCATCTTCACCTGGATAACACTGCAAAGTTGGATTCAAGTAAGAAAGCACATATAATTAACCACGAGAGGTTAAAACTAAACTTCAGACACTTCTCGAATTTCTATTCCAGTGCAAAAGTTTCTCTACACTAGAGCATAAAAATAATAGAGAAATCAAGAGTTAAAACTTAACTTCAGACATTTCTCGAATTTCTATCCCAGTGCAAAAGTTTCTCTACACTAGAGCATAAAAATAATAGACAAATCAAGAGATGATGATTTGAAATGACAAGACTGACCCTTCCCATAAAATTGACGAGCATAGACGCAAACTTCTCCGGGTCCTCAGCTCTAACAAAGTGTCGTGATATTCTAACCATGTCCTGCCAGAGACAATAAAATACCAGTTAATGAGAAAGATGAGTGGTATAACGCTATAAACTAATGGCTACAAGAGGATTACAAGTTCAGGACACTCGGTGTAGAGATAATCGGCCAGCATAGCATGCAACTCTGGGTATCCAGTACTTGGGCCACCAAACTCTGCAGACCATCTAAGACAGACAAAAAGCAGTATCATGGAATTACTACCTTTGTCTTAACCTTCAAATGTGTTTGATACATTGTTTACACCAAAGAACACAACAAAAGGACAGTACCAGCTGAATAAGCTAAATAGTAAAAGAGCTCTGGCTTACTTTATAGCAGCTCTCAAAAATGAAGTCAGGTTTTCTACGCGTGATCTGGCTTCCCCAAGAGATTCTTGAAGATTTTGGACATCTTCATCGTCGCTCACATCTACCAAGTGAGGTGGTACAGGAACCCGAGGAAACAATTTATACATACACCTGATACGATCTGATGGAAATATTTCAATGTAAATGAAAATCACAATAGGTCAAATTGATTATATATGGTTCGAACTAACCAAGAGTTTCATCATTGCAAGGAGACTTGGCTTTAACTAGTGCGTCCACAAACAAAAGAGCAAGGTCCGCTCCACAATTGACCTGGGGATTTGTAGTTTTAAATAAGAATTTATCTTTACAAAGAAAACACATGTCGACATAGAGATTTTTGCCAAGTAAAACTTTGTGATTAGATGTCATTTTAGGCTCCAAGTACATTATATATTTGTAGATGTGCACGAATAAAGAAGGATAAAAAACAAACCAGGCCGTGTTCTAGTTCAATGCAGGCCCCTGAATAGAGGATATCAAGAGCTTCAGAGAATCTCTGAGCCGTAACATATCTGCAAACCACAAAAATGACTAAATTGTTATCAATCCATTCATCATTTTCATATTCAATGCCATTCATAACAGCTCTAGCATTAAAAAAACGTATTTTCAACAATTTGCCATAAAGGTCAATGCGGAATCAAGTAATATAAGCGAAAGATAATTGGGTATAAAGGAATACAGCAAAAGAGGAGCTACGAACCTTGCACTTATGGATTTATACATCTGCAACGCTCCATAGTAATTGCCTTCCTCTACCACTTTTTTCAATTTATCAATATGCTATAACAATATGAGGGAAAAAAAAAGAAAGAGAAGATCAAACTCACGAATTCGAGAGAAATTTCTGGCAATGGCAATCGGAAAAGCAGATCCAAGTAGAGTACCTCTTGTACGGGAGGTAATTCTCGTTTAGTTCTCTCTCTCGACATGGATCCGAGATTTGGATTGAAGATGATGAAAAGGATCTTTCTTTCAATTCTCTGTATTTGGTTAATTTTGAAGGGAGAATAGATTATAAAGTACCAAAACTAAACAGAAATTAGCACAGATACCGTGACGTCATGCTTCCGGATTTACCCTACTTAAAATGTTAAAAAAAAAACTAAACTCGGTTTAAAAATAGAAGGAATTTTTTTTTAAAATATTCGATCGACAAGCTCGATCCATAAGCTTCAGCTACCATAATATAACGGGTAAGAATCGAATTCTGATGTCAAATCATTAGCTGGATCATTCTAACTACTAGACTGAGAGCAACTTGACAAATTAGAAGAAATTCTAATTCTTTATTTTTATTTTTGTAAAATGGAAAACCCAAAAATCATGTATTTAGTTTCAAGTTTATGGAGTTTCTTCTATGGTTTATTTTCCTAAATTAAAAGTAGATATCAAAAATGTGTAGAAAATTAGAAAATGTAATTTTTAAATATGTGTAGAAAAACTGGCATGTTTGTTTTTTTTTTTTTGACTCAATTTTATTATTCCATTCGGAGGCTACGCCATTCAAAGTCGAGATACATAACCAAAGACATGAAACTTAAAACTAAAATGCTGAGACACAACAATATTTCTAATAAAAAGTTATTTCATTCATATATTTAGATAATAACAAATATTTCCACCATAATACCAAGTCATTAACTAGAGTTTGAAACATGTATTTGTTAACAATATAATACTAAAATATTGATGCATGTATGAATTGGAATCTTTTCAATTTATTTAAATGGAATTTTGGTCTAACAAACAGACACAGATATAGAAATGTTAATAATTATTCTTAAATATACATGAGCCATGGCTAGGGTCACTATCAGTACTGCTAAAATTGCATTGTGCCTTGGTACCACCTTCGTTCTGGTAATACGAATTCATCACATATGATGCATGGTCTCTAATTTATTTAAATGCATTATGTGATGCATCACAAATAATCATATAATATTTGTGTGTCTTTCTTATATAATAAAAGCGTAACATTAACTTAAATACCGTGTTATATTAGTCTATTTTGGTTTATAAAGTATTGTTTAACAAATTTGTTATTAGAAAAATATTATAATAAAATAAAACTATAATCACATAATATTTTTAATAAAAACTAAAAGATATTAGATAACAAAATGAAATAATAACTAATCATATCCATATTTAACAAACTAAATAACTAATAATATCAACTGTTAACAAACTAAATATCTTATTAATTATAACAAATCTCAGTTTAGTTAATCTACAAATACATATTAATTATATAATATTCATAATATATACTTTATATCATAACTTTTTCTTATATGTGATATAAATTTTTTTTTATATAGTCTCAAATATCAAAGTGTATATTTTATAGGTTAACGACTATATATATTAAGAGATATAGTTTAAAGAACATGAAATGCGATGAATATATTTGCTTTTTGTAGTTATATTATATATCAATAAATATATTTTCTATTTTAGTTAAATTATCTCTATATATATAATAAAATTATAGCGTTATATCTTTTATATTAATAAAAATAATTTTTTTATCTTTTGATAAAATTTGATAAGATTATTATTATTATTATCTTTATTTACATAATATTATTAGTTTGTTTTGATTTAAATTTATAAAAAGTTGTTTAACTTAAATGTATAAAAATATAATAATCTTTTATATACTAAAAGCATAGCATTAACTTAAACACCGTATTATATTAGTTTGTTTTGGCTTATGAATTATTGTAACAAATTTGTTACTAGGAAAAGATTATGATAAAGATTGTGGTGTTGACACGTACGTTTTTTTGATAAGAATCACTTCTCTAATACTATATATGATTAGCTTTAAACATAGGATTTAAACTTCAACTAAGAGATTTGAAATAAATACAAAAGCTTATCATAACCAATTCCTAGTATTTATAATATATCATACAAAAGATATATTCCTAATCAATATCTATTTTAAAATTATACTTCTAATTCTAATAGAAAAATTATATCAAACGAATTTTGTTTAAAACACATCCCATGACTTTTCTCATAACATCAACGAGGTTTCAATGATTTTGCCTTTACGATTATGGGTCTTCTTTTCTCTAATCAATTACTTTCAAGTGTTTATATGTGGATTAAGTAAATGTAGATGAGTCTGATACCAAATATAAATTCAATTTTATGATTTCTATTTGTGCAATTTATTCCAAAACATTCTAAATTTTTGTTAATTAAACTAACAATCATACCTTATCAATTGCTATATGATGACGTGGATCAGAACTTCTTAATAATTTTTTTCTCTCTTAGCTTTTGTCCCTTTATCTTTTGATGGACAAGGATCTACATACTCTTCTTCTCTATCACTTCGTAACCGTTTGTCTTTTTGAGACAAGACACGATCGCTAACACATAAATTAACTTGAACCTTTTCGTTTTATTTTATTTTGACCAACAAATTTATCAATTAAGAACAATCATAACAGAGTTTAATATAGGGGGACAATCATTAAATATTTGCCAATCAGAAGGAGATTAATACAATATAATTTTGAGGACAATTATCAATACACCCGAATTTAATGTATTAATCAAAACCGATTCATCACGATATCGTTGTTTATATTATAATCCATAAACTTAATATGAACTTGAACTTTATAGTTATACCGATAAATACATCGGACCACACACAATAGAAAATATTCTTACAAGTAATCGTTCCAACATATAGAGCGAGGAAGTACTGGTTGGAAGAAACTGCTTTTATCTTTAGGCTTCTTGTATTGATTTGCACCTGCAGATGCTGAGGTAAACCGCGTCCCTCTTGATTCAGTTCTCGCTAGAGCTACGGCTGCATACAAGATCCCAAGCGGGAGCTTTGACGGAGACTTGCATAGGATTAACCCTGTCTCACACAGTCAAGGTCTCAAAGAGTCCAAAGATACTATGAGAGTCAATAATGGTACGATGACTTTGTGTTTGTGTGTTATACTGTAGTTAGAGAAAAACGTTAAAGTATACATAAGAAAATGGATCTTCAATAATGGTGCAATGATTGGTTATGATCGTGTGTGGTCCCAACAGGACATTCAGACTTTGACATTTCATCTTCTATTGTCGCTTTGCCAATATGAGGTTGGTGAATGTATTATTTGCTAAATTTAGTTTGATATATGAAGTGGTAAATATAGAAAAACACACTTTACTTGGTAAAAAATGTACAAACAACAGAGACAATTAAACTGAACGAAACATGTTTTTAACTTTTTTGGAGCTTGTTCGTGATCATCATCTTCTAGGTTTCTGTATTTGTAAAACCAAGCACAGACGAGAAAATATCCAAAGTTTATGACTCATCCAGTGACTAAAACCCAGTAAACATTGTCAACTCGTCCATGGTTGATGTCATCTGGTAACCACTTGGTCGTCCTTTGGATAAGATCAATCAAAGCTGTGCCCAGATAGAAAGAAATTCCAATTACTAGTGAGGTCAACGAAGTAGCAGTGTTCTTCAAAGATTCTGAAAATTCTCCATAGACTAATTCAATATTCGCCGGTAAATGGAAGGTTTCGCCTATTCCTACTTTAACAAGAGGAGGAAACAGCCATAGCATTGACATGAGATGACCATTTTCAACTGATTTTAGCCTTTTTGCTTCCATTAATGCAGAGACTGCCATGCTTAGGAGGGTTAGAACTTGGCCTATACCTTTTTATGGGCTAGCTTCTGGTGCATTGGATAGACAAATCAGTTGTTCATTATTATAACGATGCATCCAGAGATGATCATTATGACTTGGACCGACCCGGCCGGGACTTCAAAGTGAAGTAGAATAAAGTTGATCCATATTTTTTTCTTATTAATTTTGTTAGTTTAACTCCTTTACAAGCTTCATCCTATATTCTTCTAAATAAAGTAATTAGTGGTTTTCCGCACGATAATATCCCTATTTAATAAATAGCAAATTTCCAAAGTTTCAATTTTTTTGGGGAATAAATTACAAAGAAATTTTACAAACCATATAATTGATCTATTTCTCTTTTTTTTGAAAATAAGTAAAAGAAAAAATAAATCTTCTTTTTTGAAAATAAGTAGCAATTATTAATGAAGATACAAAAATTCATGTTACTTTCACTATTTGTCCTTTTGTTAATTCGGTTAATTAAGAGTCAAAAGTGCCAATTAAAGTCACATTTTAAACCAAATCGATCTAAATTGTTCACGGGATCAGAGTGGTTTTATCATGGTTAAGCGTTAAACCAAAACTTAAATTTTTTTGGGTACTTTTTTTGTTTACGTTAAACCTTATGGACATCTGGATATCGTAATTGTAACACGTGTACGAATATGGAGTTGGAAAATGTTCGTGGCGTTTTCTATATTTTAAAATTTGAATTTTTGTATAAAATTCGAGTTGGAAACCAAAAAGCCGTTAGGAGAAGAACGTTTACTATATATAAATCCTTCTCTATATCTCAGAAACCCCCTAAATTTTAATTTCTAAAAACCTCTTTTGAGGCGGTGTTACTTAGGTCACCGGCGATCATGATTTAAAAAGGGTTTCTCTCAGTTTGGATAGGTTGATCAATTTTAAGGTTAGTTTACGCGCATGAGAGACTGAATTCCCATATTCTGGATACAGTCAAGTCGGTTCTGATGATATGTTTCCAATTTGTGTTTCTCTGTTATTTGATTCGATTATTGTTACTCTGCCACTCTTTCCTTTACTTTGATTTATCTTAAATCTTTTCGTTAATCGTCCTAGGTTTATGAGTCGGAATGTCGATCGATTTATAATTTCATAGCTTTTGCAATACCTTCTACGATTTTTTTGCTGATTTGTGACTTTTTTTTCCATTAGTGATTACGAGACTCGAAGATCATGGGGATTTGGATTCGTAACTTTCAGACGACAAATTTATGAGGGGTGCTATCAAAGAGATGCTTTCTTTCTTATTTCCTTGCTTACATGTTTCTTTTTAGTTGATCTACTGAACATTTTATCTATCCCTAACTTTCTTGCTTCTCAGTTTCCTAATGTGTTGTTTACTTCTTTTCTTATTACTTGCTTAATTGCTTCTGTTTTTTAATACCTTGCTTAATCACTAACTTCTTTGTTTTGTATTTTACTTTCTTGTGATGAATGCTTGCTTCCTTGATACTTGTTTACTTACATACTTCCATGTTTTTTTCTTAATTTTTATGAACTTCTAAATTCCTTGTTTCCTTGTTGGCATGCTTAATTTTTTTGTCTTCTCTACAAAATATTTATTTTGTCTTTCTTGTTTTTTGTCCTTAACTTTGCTTGCTTCTCTATTTCTCTAATGTGTGATTTATGTATTTTTACTTGATTATTTGTTTTATTGTTTGCTTACTTTTTTTTCTGCGTTCATTACTTACTTGCTTTCTTCCTTCTTTTATTTATTCATCTGCCAGCTTCTTTGGTTGGTTTATGTTTCATTGTGTTCTTGATTGCCTCTTTGATACATTTTTTCTTTTACTTACTTCCATAATTTTTTCTTAATTTTTATGAATTTCTTGATTCCTTGTTTCCTTGCTTGCATGCTTAATTTTTTTGACTTCTCTACTAAATATTTCTTTTTCGTCTTTCTTGAGTTTTGTTTGTAACTTCCTTGCTTTTCTGTTTCTCTATTGTGTGGTTTATTTCCTTGTTTAATTGATTATTTATTTATTATTTGCTTACCTTTTTTTTCTGCCTTCATTACTTACTTGATTTCTTCCTTCTTTTATTTATTCACCTCTTACTTAATTACCAACTTCTTTGATTGGTTTATGTTTCATTGTGTTCTTGATTGTGTCCTTGATACTTTTTTACTTGCTTGCTTTTGTATTGTTTTTTTTCGTATTGTTTTTCTTAGTTCATGATGAGCTTCTTGCGTCCTTGTTTCTCTGCTTACATGTTTTGATTTTTTTTCATATCTACTGAATTTTTCTTTGGTTCTTACTCTCCATCCTTAACTTGCTTGCTAATTTGTTCACTAACTATTTCAGTTTATCTGCCATTGAAATACGAATTTCACATAGACGGTTCTATGTTACCAGCTAAAAAGTTATAGACAGAGACTCTTGAGCGGCTACAAGAATCAGTTTTTTGCACAACAAGATGAAACAAAACCAATGGTTTTAATACTCTCTCAGTATTAGTAGTTTAATGAATTTTAACCCTTGTATATGTTGCAATTTATGGACACAAAGACAATGAGTTAACGACAAAACTTGAGGAAGAAAGGTAGGTTATGTTGCAGAACTGGATGTCGGATTTCCCATGTTCTGTGAATATGGTAGCGTACTGATTAATTATGTCCGTCTTAGGAAATGTAGATTAAACACTTTCAAAGATATCGAAGGAGGCCTGACAATAGATTCTAAGATGATAGAAATCTGATCAATATTTGAGGCTGCCAAATGTGAGGAGCTACATATCAAATTGATGAAAGACTTAGCTGATTATCTGAAAAGATGTTCTTTCTATTTCCCTTTGGTTTTGTCATCTCTTACTCTTAAGATCAATATTGTTGGTTATCTCATGATCACTTTTTTTCATTAGCTAACGGGTCCAAAACTGATGACCATCTATTTGTGCTTGGCAGACACTAATTGGAAGTTCGAGGAGTGGTAAACAGGGAGATGCTCTATATGTGATGTGAGAAAACTTAGTAATCAAACAAAACCATTAGGAAACCAATGTTAATAAGATGGAAACACTTACTCACTTCCACATGTTTTGTTTTTGTTCATATCTACTGAATTTTTCTTTCTTTCTTTCTTACTCTCCATTCTTGACTTGCTTGCTAATCTGTTCACTAACTATTTTAGTTTATCTGCCATTGAATTATGTGTTTCACACAGATGGTTCTATGTTACTAGCTAAAAAGTTACATTCAAAAACTGTTGAGAGGCTACAAGAATCAGTTTTCTCCTAAGAAGACGAAACAAAACCAACAGTTCTAATGCTCTCTAAGTATTATTAGTTCAATGAATTTTAGCCCTTGTGTATATGGCAGCGTGTCGACACAAAGACAATGAGTTAAAAAAAAAACTTGAAAAAGAAAGGTAGACTATGTCGCAGAAATAGATGTCTGATTTCCCACGTTCAGTGAATAGTTGTTTACAAGATAATATATAAATGGAAGCATACTGATTAATTCGGTCCTCGTTTTAGAAAATGCAGATTAAACACTTTCAAAGAGTTCAAAGGAGGCCTGGAAATATATCCCAAGATGATAGGAGTATATTTGATTAATATTTGAGGGTGCCAAGTTTGAGGAGGTACATAGCAAATTGCTGAAAGACTAAGCTGATTATCTGAAAAGATGTTCTTTCTATTGCCCTTTGGTTTTGTTATCTCTAACTCTTAAGATCAAACTGTTGGTTATCTCATAATATTTTTCCGTTAGCCAGCTGTGTCCAAAATTGATGACTATCTCTTTATGCTTGGCAGACATTAACTGGAAGTTTGAGGAGTGGTAGACATGGAGATGCTCTATACGTGATATGAAAAAACTTAGTAAGCCAACAAAGCCCTCATGAAACTATTGTTAATAAGATGGCAACACTTACTCACTTCCACCTGTTAAATTCCATGTAGAAAATAATAAAGAGAAGACAGTGATATCTGAATAGGAGATGTTTTGTTCATTGCAAATTGATGAGAAACAAAGCTGATCATTAGAAAAGGTGTTCTTTCTATTTCCTTTTGGTTTTGTCATCTGTCACTCTCAAGATCAGTTATTCTGGGTGTCACATAGTTTTCTTCCAACAAGCAAGTGTGAAGCAAACTAATGACGTGTGATTTTTCTTGGCAAAGACTAATTCCAAGTTTGTGGAGTGGTGGACGAGAACCGAGAAGACAATAAAATCTGAACAGTAGTGGTTCTGTGCATTTAAAATTGATGGGAGACAAAACTAGTAGTCTGGGAAGGTTTTATCTCTATTTTCTTTTGGTTATGACATATCTCACTCTTAAGATCATTACTGTTGAGTGTCACATAGTTTACTTTCACTAAGTAAGTAGGACCAGAACTAGTGAACATGTGTTTTTGCTTGGCAGACACTTTCCAAGTTTATGAGTTGTAGGACAAGGTGAAGCTCTATATGTGATATGAGAAACTTAGTAAGCAATAAAAATCTTATGAAACCACTGTAAATAAGAGGGAAACACTTACTCACTTCCACCTGTTTAATAACATGTAGAGAAAAACAGAGAAGACGATGAAATCTGAAGAGGAGAGGTTAGTATAGAGCTTGCTGCATTGGAAGGTTAGCTGAAGAAAAAAGTGGGTATATATTAGCCTTACGTACGTTACATATTTTCTTTAACCAAAAGAAAAAACGTTACATATTTTCTTGTTATATGGTAGAATGAAAAACGAGCCTCAACATGCTGGCTCGTTTTTTAAGAATGACGCCTCCGATGAGTAATAAAATTGACTTCTCGTCATTTTATGCTAAAGGTAAAAAAACCCTTTACTGTGATCAGTCAAGACATTTCTCCCAAAGTAGTGTTTTGTCATCTCTCCCCTTTTATCACATAGTTTTCTTTCAGCATGCAAGTGTGACCAAACTTAATGAACATTTGTTTCTGCTTGATAGACACTGATTACTAGTTTGAGGAGTGGTGGACATGGGAAGCTCTATATGTGAGATGAGCAACTTAGTAAGCCAACAAAAACCTTATGTAACCACTGGTAATAAGATGGCAACACTTACTCACTTACACTTATTAAATAACATGTAGAGAAAATGGAAGAGGAAAATAATATTTGAACAAGAGAGGTTCTGTACATTGGAAATTGATGATAGAAAAATCTGATCATCTACGATTATTTTTGCTGAATGTTTTTTCTGACAGTCAATTAGTGGTCGTGAGACTTCAAGATCATGGGGATTTGGATGTGCAATCTTCAGGGACAACAAATTCATGAGGGATGCTATCAAAATATGTATGTGCATTTGAAATATGTATTTAGAATAAATTATACTATGTTACCAGATAAAAGATTACAGACAGAGACTCTTGAGCATCTACAAGAATCAGTTTTCTGCCCAAGAAGATGGAACAAAATCAATGGTTCTAATGCTCTCTAAGTATCATTAGTTTAATAGATTTTAATCCTTGTTTATCTTTGTGAAAGTGTGTCGACTAAGGTAAAGTTAAGATCAAGCTCAATGAGTTAAAGAAAAATCTTAAAGGTAGGCTATGCTGCAGGGGTGGATGTGTGGTTTTCCATGTTCTGTTAATAGTTGTTTACAAGATAAGATATCAACGGAAACGTGCTCATTAATTTTTTCCTCATCTTAGAAAATGCAGGTTAAACACTTCAAAAGAGTTAAAAGAAAGTTAGAACAATACACCTCAAGATGATAGGAGAAGATCTGATCAATATGTGAATCTGAAAAGTTTGAGGAGCTACATACCAAATTGATGAAAGACTAGGTTGATTATCTGAAAAGATGTTCTTTCTATTTCCCTTTGGATTTTTCATCTCTCACTCTCAAGTTCACTATTGTTCATTATCACATAATCCTTTTTCATTAGCTAAGCATGTTCAAAACTGATGATCATCTGTTACTGTTTAACAGACACTTATTCCATACTTGAGGAGTGGTGGACCAGGAGAGCCTCCATATGTGATACGAAAAACTTAGTAAGCCAACAAAACACTTATAAAACCATTGTTAATAAGATGACAACACTTACTCACTTCCACCTGTAACACCATGTAGAGAATAAGCAGAAGACAACGATACATAACATGAGAGGCTTTATTCAATGCAAATTGGTGAAAGACAAAGTTGTTCATCCGAAAAGGTGTTCTTTCTGTTACCCTTTGTTTTGTCATTTCCTACTCTTAATATCACATAGTTTTCTTTCACCAGGCAAGTGTGAGCAAGCTAATGATATGTGATTCTGCGTGGCAGACACTAATTCCAACTTTGAGGAGTGGTGGACAAGAAAACGGAGAATACAACAAGATCTGAACAGGAGAGGTTCTGTACATGGCAAATTGATAAGAGACAAAACTAATCATCTTAAAAGGTGTTATTTCTATTGCCCTTTGGTTTTGTCATCTCTCACTGTTAAGATCAGTAGTGTTGGGTATCATACAGTTTTCTTTCACTAGCTAAATGGGACCAAATTGATGAATTAGTTAGTGTGGTTGGCAGACACTAGTTCCACGTTTGAGGAGTGGCAGACAAAGAGAGACGCTTTTTGTGTGATGTGCAACTTAGAAAGCCAACAAAACTGTTATGGAAGTACTGTTAATAAGATGGTGACACTTACTCACTTCCACCCATTAAATAATATGTACAAAAAATAGAGAAGACAGTGACATCTGAACATGGGAGATTCTTATAGAGCTTGCTGAATTGGAAGATTTGCTCAAGAAACAAAAGTGAGTATATAATAGCCTTACATAAGTTATATATTCTCTTGTTATATGATAGATCTGAAATTTCACGGGCTCAAAAGTAGTTTATATGTTCAAAATTTTCTGTTAAGATTTTTGTTATAACTAGTTTCTCAAAAGATTTCAGGATTGTGACGTACCATAGACTTAGATATTGGAAATGTGTAGTGAAAGGTAACAAATATTTTGGACATACATCAGAAATGATCTAGGCCATCTCAAAAGATCTTGCCACATATATATCCATTAATAAGTAAGTAATTTTGCATCTATCTCGTCAATAACTTTTCTATTAACAATTGAGATTTTCATACTAATCTAAACTTATATTTTTTATCATCTTAGATCCAAACTGTGGTATGGGGATTGTGAGATCATTTGGAAAATTCGAAGAAGAAGAATATGTATGCAAGAGAAGAATCAAACTCCCATTCTTTGGGTAATCAATTACACCGGTAGACTCTGGTATGAAATCATTCTTTCAGTCATGACGATGTTGTTGTTAAGGTAATTTTGATATTTTTATTTGCGATTCAGTTAGATGAGTTTTGGTATTTGATCTTTACTCGTTACTTAACAGGTTGATGATCTCGTTTTTTGTGTTTGAGTATTTTAGTTTGCAGTTTTTGTTTGAATACTACTAAAGAGAAGACACTGGACATTTATGAGTTCCCAAGGTCTAACTAACCAAGGTATGTCTCACCGAAAAACTTACATCTTTGAGATATTTCAAGCACTCACCTTCATGTCTCTCACCATGCACAAGTTCATCAAACAGATGATTTTTCTGGGAATGGAAAACAATTGTAAAGATCACACCCCCTCACAAAAGGCTCACACTCACCACCCGTAAAAAAACATAAGTTACAACTTGCATGTATTCCTCTCAACTTGATAACTTGTTGCGTCTTCCACTACTGCAGCTGTTTCTCCATGTTTCCTGCAGTTATTTTCCACTCTGTTTTTATGGTCAACCTATTTATTCAATTTCGGTACGATATTTGTAGGTATTCTTGTCAAACTGTTCTGTGTCCACATATGTAGGTATATAGAGAAACCAATGATAATAGCGATTCAACAGAAAAGATGGGGCCTGGATTTTGATGTGTAGAGCATGTCCTCGAATTTGTTAGGTTTAATTCTCTCAGGTATGTCTTTGGCCCTTTTCCTTCGTTTCATTATTTTGACTTCTCTCTTATATCTTGTAGTTATGATCTCGTTAATATTCTATCTATAGTGTAATCTAGGTTGATCTCTTGGATCTCCCAAGACATCGTCCATGCACATTTGCTTTCTTTTTCCCTTTAGCATATTCCATTGCTCAACTTCCTTGCATGTTTCTCTGACTATTCCCTTGCAGGCGTAACTTACTTTCTCAGTTTCATGCTTTTCATTTCTTAGTTTGCTTGCTTGTTTCTTTATCATTTGCACATGCTTAACTTGTTTATTTGATCTTTTCTTTGTTTCTTTAATCCTTGCTTAGTCAATTGCTCCATTCATTGCTTAATTTGTTTGCTTGCTTGATTCCTTTTCGCTTCTATAATTCTTTGTTTCCTAAAATAATTCTTTGATTATTTGATTTTGCTTATTCAATGGCTTTATTACTTAACATGTGTTTGTGCTTTTTTCTTTACATCTATGATACCTTTCTTTGTTTGATTACATGTTTAAGGTGGTTTACATACTTCTTTCTACATTTTTTTTACTTCATTAGTATATTTTACTTGCGTGTTTGACTTTTTTAACTGATTTTATTTTCTTTCATTGTCTGATTAGATGCTTAACATGTGTTGCATGTTTAATCTTAATAATTATTTCTTAAAACCGAAATTTGACTTTAAAATAACCATTTCACTCAATTTGTAAAAGAGGGTAGCCAGGCCCTTAACTGTTTGAATTCGGTGAGGCGAGTGACTTAGAGATTGGGTAAAACTCGTTTAGATCAAGGATTTGGACTAAGTAAGCGCTAGAGATCAATGCCGACTAAATGATGCCTCAAATTGGATTTAGTCCTCTCCCTCTGTATACTTAGTCATATGGGGATGGTTGGTTGAATGATTGAGTAATGCGGAGGGATTGTTAAAATACTTCGAAAGAACACAAATTCTCATCACCAGAGATTAATGCCTGCTAAATGATGCCTCAAATTGGATTCAGTCCTCTCCCTCTGTAATTTAGTCATGTGGGGATAGTTGGTTGAATGACTGAGTTAAGAGTGTTTCCAATAGTATTAGAGCATATTTGATCCTAGGAATATAAGGGGCTAAGTGTCAAGATCAACTTTTCTCTGACCACTTTCTTGTATGTTTAACTTGCTTTCTTAGTTTCAGGCTTATTTCATTGCTTGGTTTACATGCTTAACTTGTTTATTTTATGTTTTCTTTGTTTCTATAATCTTTGCTTAGCCAATTGCTCCATTATTCATTGCTTAACTAGTTTGCTAGCTTAATTCCTTTTTGCTGCCACAATTCCTTGATTATTTGATTATTGCTTACTCAATTGCTTTACTACTTAACATGTATCCGTGCTTTTTTCTTTACATGTATGATACCCTTCTTTATTTGATTACATGTTTAACGTGTATTACACTTCTTTCTGTATTTTTTTGTGTCATTGATTTCTCACTTCTTTCATTAGTGTATTTTCCTTATATGTTTGACTTTTTTTTACTGATTTTATTGCTTCTTTGATTGTTAGATTAAATGCTTAATGGGTGTTACATGTTCTATCTTAATAATCATTTCTTAAAATTGAAAATTTTATTTCACTCGGAAAACTTATGGGAGCGGGTGGCCAGACCCTTACTCTGTTCGAATTCGAAAGATATTGCACTGAGACGAGTGCCTTAGAGATTGAGATTGAGTAAAACTCGTTGAGAATTAACCAAAACCTAGCAAACCCCTTGTGTTTAGATCAAAGATTTGGATTAAGTAAGCAAAAGACCACAAATTCTCATCGCCAGAGATTATTGATGTCAACTAAAAGATGCAGAACAACGCATTCTTATCATTACTTATCTAAAACCGGTTATGATTGTTTACATTTTTGATTTTGTTATTTCTATTTTCAGCTACTTGGTTTACCAAAAGTGGATATGCTTTTTGCTTTCACTTTTTGCTATATGTAAGGAACGTTGGCCACATTTTCTAATTAATGAATAAACATTTTGTCTCTAGTTAAATATCTCTCTCTCCAACGAAAAAACTCTATTTTTACATTGTCTTCGAGGTAACTCTTCTTCCCTTGTTGCCTTCTAGGTCTTGTAATACTCTTTTTCGATTTATTACTTGAATTCTAGAAGAGATTTCTATCTTTATTCTAACATCTGTAACAGCCTCGAACTTATGCTTACGTTGGGGAGGTTCATGGAGCCACAAACTCACCTCATCCACCATAACATCGTACATCTTTCCAATATCAGTAAACCCTAAGATGATCGGAGAAGCAGCAAGAAACAAACAAGTCTATTTAATTTTGATGGAAACGCCAACTACTCTATATTTATTGTTCAAAGACATTGTTCCAAAAAAAATTAATTATATGGAAGACTTTTATATGGATACCATGAAAAAAATCAGTGAGAATCCTGATCTTTGGTTTAAAGTACAAGAGATAGCGAACTTACCTTAAGGAGAAAGGAGACTACTTGGTTTAGCTTCCAGAATTTCTTGGTCTTCCCCTCAGCAGAATTGCCTTAAATGTAATGTGAGCTTTTTGTGGTTCAAAACATACAAGCTAGGAGATGTTGCATGGGCTGTAAGGGCTCAAAATGAATTAGTTTTGGTGCGTAGCAGGAGAGCTTTCCCTAATACCAATGCCCTTATCCATTCAAAGTTTCTACCCTTATTGTGGGCGATCTAAAGTATTACATGGCTGAAGCTGAAGATCATATCCTTTGCAATCCAAGTTCCAGATTTAGTGGCGGCAGTCAACCTTATTCTTGGCCAACTTTGATAGTTTACACGGGATAACTAATCCATGCTCCCATGCTCTCATAGCGTTATCGTTAGAATGTATTTTTTACACTTAATTCATTAATTACGAATTATAAAATTATAAAATCAAAAAATTGATACCCAATAATAATTGATGATTATTAATACAAAATTATTAAATATAATATCTTTTTTAATATTATTTTTTGGATAACCCATCAACATTCACTAATCACTATTGCTCAACATTGGTTGATTCAAAAAAATCTGAAAATTTATATTCTAACCAAACAATGTTCACCCTCTCGCATTTAAGTTTTGTAATAATTTGTAAAATAAAGTTTATGCCATTTCACCTACCCATATATATTTTTAAAAATTTCAATAATGTTTTATTTTTCTTCCGTTAAAATTCATATTCATGAAGGTTTGGGCAACCATGATGGAAACAATGGTGTAGAAAACGCTGATACTTATTTTCTTAAATTTGCTTTTTTATAATAGGAAAATTCCTATAATAATAATATTTACAAACTAGACACGAGATAGTGAGTTTAAATTTCACCCTTCTTTATTTGAAAAATTTAGGCTATGAATGATATCTTATTGTCTATTCAATAATTACTTGTTCACAAAAAAAACCTATAAAATCAAAAATTTGATACCTAACAATAATTGATGATTATTAAATTTGAAATTATCAAATATAATATTTTTCTAATAATATTTCTCGGATATGCAGTGATTTTGTAATTGTGCACGGCGCTGGCGCTGAGAATAAACGGTTATTCAATTATTTTCTTTTTGCATCTATATTTAGATATAATTGATCAATTTCTTAATTTGTATTTTTGTTTCAGTTTTTAAGAATTTTAAATATATGAAATATTTTCTGTTATGATAATACAAAATTTTTATTCTTTTATAAAGTTAACTTTTATATAGCAGATGTTTTTTAAAAGATTGTTAGTTAATTATGTATATCTATTTGCGAGTGGATCTGATTTCCTTTGTTTTGATGAAACAAACGTAAACATTGTTATCGAAGTTCCATCACATTTTTTTAAGGATGTGATGGAAAGATTTCAAGATATGAATAATTGCTTGGTGGTTTGGTAGAGTTTTTTTTGTATTTTATATAATTTTTCTTTTTTTATCGGAGGGACAATTTTATATAATATTTTGTTATTTATTATTTATAGACAATTATTTTATTAATTAAGTTAAATTATGATTTGGGTAAAAATAATTTTTGGGTCCGCAAGTGTTCCATCCTTACGTCCACTAGTCAGACAAATGGGCCTTTGGCCCAAGACAAAAATAATTAAACTCAACTGTAAAATAAGCGGGCTATAAACTAAACTATTAATTATACACTTTCATTCCGATTCTCAGTTGTGTTGTGTCGCTTGTACAAAACTACCCATCACGAAAATTAAAAAAAAAAAGTTTTGTTTCGTTCTCTTCTTCGGTTTTCCTTTTTCTCTTTACCCGTTTGATCTTCACTTCTCGGTGGAAAATTAGGGATTTCTGTAAAAAATTGTAATGTGAATTTGAGTAAAATCATGAGCAAGCCCGAAGAGATTTCTGACCCGAATCCGACTGGACCGGATACGAAACTGCCGTCTCGATCTTCCTCCGATGAGGTCACCGTCAGCGATCGGGCTCCTTCTGATCTCAATTGCCTTTCCGAGGAGCTAAGTGGTCATCTCAGGAATGTGGATTTGAATGAGCTGAGTGTTCCGATTAGTGTCTCTGAGGGTAATGAAGAAACGGATTCGAAGGCGTTAGGCAGCGATCAAAAGGAGGATGAGGAAGAAGAAGTAGTAGAAGGAAGAGATGAGAGCGAGCGTGAGAGTACGATCGAGAAGAGAATGATCGTGTTTCCAGTGAGACCTGATGCAGAGGATTGCTCGTTTTATATGAGAACAGGGAGCTGCAAATACGGATCAAGTTGCAAGTTCAATCACCCTGCTCGAAGGAAACTCCAAGTACTTTTCTTTACCAATGATCTTTGCATGTTTTCAATTTTCTATCTGTGATAGGAACTTTGAGTTTCTTTGGCTCTTCTGACATGATACTGATTTTTAATTGGCAGTTGTCTGTTGAACTTAGGGTAAACTATTAGGGAAAATAGGTTATTTTATTATGGTTAAAGAAAAAGTTTAAATTTTAATGGTGCATGTTCTATGTTTATTCAGATGTGTACTTCATTGTGAAACCAATTTAAAATTTCTGTTCTGGCTACTCGAGTGAAACCAATTTATGTCTTAGTTTTGAGTTTGCTTCGTTTTCTTTTGCTCTGTTGTCTTGGTCTCGGATTTGAAATCTTTAGGGAGGAATATAACGAGAAAGGGAAAAGCCCTATCCTAATATAGACGAAAAATAATGTTTTCATATTTCTTCTTTCCTATTCTAATGTTTCGTTAATTGGAAGATTGGTAGGGAGAAAGTAAGGGAAATGGAAGAAGATGTGGACAATCCGAGGCTGATGGAGTGCAAGGTTAAATATGTCTTTCCATTCCTCTGTAATGGCGTACCAAGATTACATTACTTACTTTTCGTGTTCCTTTCCCTGCAATGTCTATCATGTTGCTAGGCTTCAAATATCCGACATTTGTGTGCTAATTGGGTCAGGTTATATTGTTGGACTGTGATTACAAAAGCTATCTCAGAAAGTGAAGACAAAGTTATCTGGTGTAGCTGTTCTTTTGTACATGAAAAATTCTTCGATGATTTAGGTTCTGAGTTTGTAAAAGGCAGATGATAACTGTGGCCTTTCCATGTCTTAACATGGCCGGTATCTTAAATGATAATAATATATCGGTGTAAGGACATAGACATATTAGTCTCTAAGTTTCTATGGAAGTGCACTAGTTGGCCATTTTATTATTTTTTTGGTGTTGTATGTGTTGGTTATCTTTTCCTTTGTTCCTAAAAACCTGTCTACTAATATCTTAGCCATGCCCCTCAATTCTGAGGTTTGCAGTACTACTTCAGGACTGGAGGGTGCAAATATGGAGAGTCTTGTAGATTTAGTCACATGAAAGAACAGACTGCTTTGGTCTCAAGAGCAGAACTTAACTTCCTTGGCCTTCCTATTAGACCGGTATTCCATCAATGGTTTAGACAGTTGTAGCATTCTGTTTACAGGAGCCTTATAAAAGAGCTATAACGATGTAAGCTTTTGACAGGGAGAAAAAGAATGCCCTTTCTACATGCGCAATGGCTCCTGCAAGTTTAGATTTGACTGCAAATTTAATCATCCTAATCCTACTACGGCTACTGGAGGAGTTGATTCTCCTTTGTTACGTGGTAATGGTGGATCTGTTGGTTCATTTTCCCCAAAGGCCCCATCTCAAGTAACTTCAACTTCTTGGTCTTCATCGAGACATATAAATGGTACTGGTACTGCTCCTTTTATTCCAACAATGTTTTCGCAGAATCATGGAGTTTCACCTCAAGCTTCGGAGTGGAATGGCTATCAGGTATTTAACTTCAGCTCTGCCTTTGTGTTACTTATTTCAAGGCATTTTTCTCTGTACGTTGATAAACTATAGTACTTTGCTTTTGAAGCTTCTCATTTTTATTTATGTAGGCGTCTTCTGTCTATCCACCAGAAAGGAGTGCGCTTCCTCCTTCCTCATACCCGATGAACAATTCATTGGCTGAAACTAGTTCATTCTCACAATATCAACAGCAGATTCCTGGTGAAGAATTCCCAGAACGTCCAGATCAACCAGAGTGCACTTATTACCTTAAAACTGGGGACTGTAAGTTCAAATATAAATGCAAATACCATCATCCGAAAAATAGATTGCCAAAGCAAGCTCCATCCTCTCTGAATGACAAGGGCTTGCCCCTAAGACCTGTGAGTGTTTTTCTTCCATGCTGTTCTTTTCTTCTTATATTAGGAAGCCATTGTAGAATTTTTAGTCCTCCGTTCCTTCCTGATGTTACAGAACATGATCTTTCTGGTGAATTTGATTCAAAACAAAATTTATGATCCATCACACTCTTTCCTGATGCACACGTTAAGCCACTTTTCTTATTTATATATTATTTCAGTATCAGAGCATGTGCACACACTACAGTCGGTATGGCATCTGCAAATTTGGTCCAGCTTGTAGATTTGATCATTCCATACCGCCTACATTCTCTCCCAGCAGCTCTCAAACCGTAGAAGCTCCACAAGGCGGCGTCGATGGAAATGAAAATGACAGCTGGAATTGAATACTACACGTGCAGAAGCCTGTGTGAGGGATACTTTTGTCTTTACCATCAAGAGGCTTTTCAGTTGTTAGGATGAATCTCTTCTTTTGGTTTTGGAGTTTATGAAAACAGTTAGGTAAATTGTAGTCTCCAAACTATATCTATCTGGCAAGTCAATGCTTGTTTACAGGATTTTCACTAAATAATTTTTGTTCTTCGGCTTTAACTGTAACTATTTACTCATTCACTCTAAGGTTCAGTCTAATGGAAGCTAGTCCTCTTTTGTGCTTTGTTCTTCTTCGGTTGGTTGCTCTCCACTGAAAAAAATCCTGGATTTCTGCCTGGTCTTGTTCATAGCAGAATTTGAAATAGATTTGCTAAAATCCAGAAACAAATAAAGACATTATATGTATATAGATAGTTTTGCCGACTTCTGTGACAGGAAACATGTTTCTGCTATAATTTTCTTGTGCAGTGTAGCTAGTTTCTTTGGACGGCCATTGAAGAGGGGTTCACTGTACTAAATCTTGAAGCCCTAAACATGGCCTCAGTTTCTTTGAGATAGATGGTAGGATGATCAAACCTTATTATCCCAGTTTGTCTTTTATAGCAGATTCTTCAGGTGGTAGCACGGAAACCGCAATCTATCCTTATAGATTTCAGGGTCGTGACTTCCCAGTGAACGTGAATGCTTCTTTTGAGGTAGAAGGTATTGGGAGACTGTTAAAAAGTCATATTATAGTCCTGTTTCATTTACATGAACGACAACATTATGTCTGAGAAGGAATGTCTCAAAATCTTATTTCCATTAAAAAAAACTTGTTAGATGGAGTTGGAAGATAAATTGTACAATATCCATTGTGGGCAAAACATTTACAAACAGAAAGAAATGAACAAAAGGTATATTGAACAAGTATATTACAAGACAGAAGAAGAAAGCTGAGATTGAACTCTTAAAGCCTTTTGTTTCAATTTGTTTGTGATCCCTTTCTAGTGACTTCTTCAGCTTCACTACCCCTCGGATTTTTCAGAAGATCGTAGGATTCAACGGAAGCAAAACCATTTCTTCTGCAGAGAAAACATGAATCAAGTAAGAAATCTGTGTTATCCACTTTTTAAACGAAAGCAGGAAAAGAAGATGAAGGTGATCACCTTAGCTTTTGAGTTTTGAGAATCATTGTGATTGTTTTGGTCGGAGTTTTCGTTTCTCTGAGGTGAAACTAGATTCTTACCTGCGCCTGACGCTTTCTTGGTCTTCTTCTCATCACTAGCTTTGCTGAAAATGACTGTGAATCCCTCGGCCGATGCCGGATTGTTTACATCCCATTCGCCAAACTTTGGCAATGGCTTCCCTTTACTTTCCTGCAACCATAAACAAGAGTATTCACTTGGGATGAGAAAATCTTCGGATAAGTGATCATCAAGATGATCAAAAGAGAGATACTTGAAGTGGGTGTTTGTTTGATAATCTTACCGTCGCCATTGTTGAGATCAAAGCAAGATGCAATATCAAGATGTATAGAGAGAAAGATTGGTGGCAGGAGAGAGAAGGGAAAGGAAGTTGTAATATAGAGAGACAGAAGAAGAAGAAACATAAGAGGGAAACACGTCGTCGTTGACAACAGCATTAACCAAATCAAACCCTCTTTTTCAATTTATGCCATTTTAACATTCTTCTTTGCCGCGTATTTTCTCAACCAAACTACCTAAATAAATAATTTTAAAACAAAAATATTGAAGAAAAACAAAATGTGTCAAGCATCACTAAATGCACATTTTCCTCCTAGCTTCTTATTCTGTTCGTATTTTTTCAGTTTATAACGTGCGTTAGTATTATACCAAATATAAACGTCGTATTGAGAAAGTCTTCTTAAGATTAAGGTCAAGTTCCTTTCCATTTTACAAAAGGCTAAATTGTTTGACAGATTTTAAACAAAAACTTTGGCAAAAGTTTTTTTTTTAAACAAATGTTTGGTCCAGACCAAAAAAAAGAGAAATGTTTAGTCTGGTATTCAGTTAAATGGTTTAGATTCGGTTTGAAAAATTTGGATTCGAGAATTTTGAAATTTGAAAAAAGTAATTAAATGGTTAAAAATATATATTCGGTTCGATTCAAATTCGATTTATGTAAACAATTACCAAAATTTAAATCGGTTTCTTAATAATTTTAGGTTATTGGATTTAAATTTAATCAATCTTAACATAATAATTATATTCAATAATTAAAAAATTAGAAAAAAGCAAATAATATAATAAGTGGTGACTGTTGTTGTATCAAAAGCAATATCGAATGTTAACAACTTAAGAATTATAAAGAGCTCTCTTCTTTATTAGTTTAGGAAACTTCCTTAAAATCTAAACTCTCAAATCTCAAATTCTTAAATTCATACCACACTTTGGTATTTCATCTTTTTTAGACAAGACTAAGTTTTTCCTTTTCACAATAGAAAAGTATGAATATATAACTCTTAACCATAACAAACTTAATCTTATCTAATTAGTAGCTTACTCAACAACCTACTACTTTCAAGCTTAATTCAACATTCTCCTCCTTAAGCTTGAAATCGACTTCTTCTATGTCTTGAACTCCAATGAAATCTCTCATTTCCTTGAACTTCATCCTTCCAAGTGCCTTTGTTAGAATATCCACCTTTTGCTTTGTTCCGGGAATGTGTTCCACTTCGATTTGATCATTCTTAACGCATTCTTTAATGAAATGGTATATTGTATGTATGTGTTTGCTTCTTCCATGAAACACCATATTCTTGGTAAGTGCTATTGCAGATTTGTTGTCTATTCTTATGATCACCTTTACGCAAGTTGTTCCCGTAACCTCACTCAACAACTCTTGAAGCCAAATTGCTTGTCTTGAAGCCTTGGTTCCAGCCATGAACTCGGCTTCACAAGAAGACAATGCAACCGTTTCTTTTTTTTGTGAGCACCAAGTAATTAGACTTCCATTTAGATAGAAGATGTGTCCCGTTGTACTTCTTCCATCATCCGGATCAACATTGTGACTACTATCACTATATCTGATCAACTTTGGTACTTGTGTGGTGGATCTCGTGAAGGTTAGTCCGAGAGTAGTTGTACCTCTCAAGTACCTCAAACATTGCTTCATGGCAGCTCCATGAGATTCTCTTGGACTTTGCATGTATCTACTTAAAACTAACACAATATGAAAAATCTGGTCTTGTGTGTAAAAGGTATCGAAGGCAGCCAACTTTTCTTCTATATTCTGTGGCATCTTTCTCCTTTTCTTCGAGACACTTTGACAACTTAAATCCCGAATCCATTGGTATATGAACCATATTGCAATCACTCATTCCCGAATCTTCAAGAATTCTTTGAGCATACCGTTTTTGAGATAACGTTATGCCTCCATCAAGTTGTTTTACTTCTATTCCAAGATAGTAGGCTAATTTACCTAGGTCACTCATCTCGAATTTGGTTGTCATCTCCTCCTTAACTCATCAATGATTCTCTTGCTTGTCCTGGTAACAAACAAATCATCAACATAAACGACTATAAGAAAGATCTCGTGAGAAACAATTCTCTTAAACACCGATGGTTCCTTGCTACACTTCTCGAATTTTAGCTCTCTAAGTACTTGATTCAATTTGATATTCCAAGCTCTTGGTGCTTATTTTAACCCATATAAAGCCTTCTTGAGTTTATAGACTTTGTCTTCATTTCCTTTAACTTCAAAACCTTCCGGTTGGACATAAACGGTTTCTTGTAGCTCCCCATTAAGAAAGGCCGTTTTAACATCAAGGTGATGAATCTTCCATTTGTATGATGCAGATAGATTAATGAGGAGCCTTATCATTTCAAGTCTTGCAACTGGTACAAATATCTCTTCATAATCTATTCCATATTTTTGTACATATTCTTTGGCAACAAGTCTCGATTTGTATTTGTTGATGTTTCCATCGGAGTTACGTTTGATCATGAAAACCCACTTAAGTCTAATAGGTTTAATTCCTCTTGGTAGTTCTTCAAGATCCCAAGTTTTGTTTTTTTCAATCGATTTTATCTCATCATCACAAGCAAGAATCCATTCTTTTAATTGTTTTGCCTCACCGAATGTTCTCGATTCATCTTCTAAGCTCAACATCAACATCTCTCCTTCTTTTTCAGCAAGTAAAACATAATCTTCAAGGTGTTTAGGTTTTGAAACTTGCTTTTGTGATCGTCTTAATATCGGAGATGTTTCGTGTTCTAACTCTTGTGATTCTTGTTCATGAGATGGTAACTCCTCTTGTTTCATGTCTCCTATACGATCTTCACTTGTATTATTTTTCCTTTCATCATGATTGGTATCATCACCAATCCGTGTAATCGTATAGTCAAAATCACTACTTATTAACTCAAAGTTTCCTTCTTGACTATTCTCCTCCGAAACTTTGAGGTTCCAATTCCATCATTTTGACTCATCGAAGACAACATCTCTATTTACCACAACCATTTGAGTGATTGGATCAAGCAATCTATACGCCTTAGACCCGGGTTCGGTTCCAAGATGAACTAAGATACGAGATCTATCATCAAGTTTCTTTAGTTGTGGAGTCTCAACCTTTGCAAAACCAATGCACCCAAAGATACGAAGATGTCCTATGTCCGGTTTTCTTCCTCGTAAGATCTCATACAGAATTCGATCCTTTATAGCTCGTGTAGCAATTCTATTCAATAAATATGTTGAATATCTTACCGCTTCTCCCAAAGATAATTTGGCATATGCATATGCTTCATCATGCTTCTTGACATCTCCATCAATGTTCTATTTTGTCTCTTAACAACTCCATTTTGTTGAGGTGTGTATGGTGCAATAGATGTTTTTTTATACCCATATCTTCACAAAAGATTTTGAATTCTTTTGATAAGAATTCTCCTCCTCTATTGGTTCTAAAGACTTGAATCCTCTCCTTTGTTTCCTTTTCGATCACGGTTTTAAAACTTTTGAATTTTCCAAAAGCTTCACTCTTTTCTTTCATGAGAATCGTCCACATATATCTCGAATGATCATCAATAAGAACAAAATATACCTACTCCCAACAGTTGTAATAGGTGATATTGGGCCACAAAGATTCCCATGACAATCAAATCAAGATGCTTAAAGACTCATTAAGAACCATCCTAGGGCATGAGACACAACAATAGAACATCCCACTCTCATCGGGGTTCAGTTCGGTTACTCTTAATGAGCTAAACTCTCATTTGCCAATTCAAAGATTAGCAAGCATTACAAACAAGTTCACTAAGACCACTAATCACCCTAACATCATCTCTCAATGGCTAGAGAAGAAAAGCTCATAAATAGGTCTTTCGGGAATTTCATCGAACATCTCTCGGACAACAAAGTCCCTAACATCTAGATTTAAGTGATCAAGTTAAATCTGACATTAAATCCACCTAAAATGAAGGAATCTAAAGATATATCAACTTAAGCCCAAGATTCAACTATCAAATCCTAGGATCTACCTAACCATTAACCTATCTCGTCACTACTCAAACATCAAAGACATGAAACAAAGCAAGAAAATAACCATCAATATCATGAAAGGAAGATAAGAAAAGAGAACAAGAAATCCTAATAGATAGAAGATGATGATCCAAGGATCATCATCCCCAAAAGGGACTCCAACTATTCTCCCTCTCAAAACTCTCTCTAAGGTTCTTGGTGGCTAAAAAAAAAAAAGAGTCTCTTCAAATGAAGTGAAAGATGTCTTAAAATACCCTTACAATTGGGTTTTAATGTGTAAAAACGGATTTGCTTTTACCTGGGACAAACCGGGTCAAAACACTAAAAACAGACCCGTGCGTTCCACGTCGAGCTTGTGAGGTCGACCTAGGGGTCAACCTAGCTCACATCCGCAGCCTTCTTTTTCATGTTGGTGGCGTCGACCCTCCCATGTCGACGACCACAGAAGCCTTCATCATCTCTTGTGATGTTAACTGCGTCGAGGCTGGTTTCGTCGAGGTAAGGGTTGATGGGAATGTCCACAGAGAGGCTGATGAGTGTGTTGGTGGCGTCGAGAGGCTGAGGTCGAGGCTGGGGTCGACCTGGCTTGCAACAGAGAGCTTCCGAGCCTTGTTCACAACATCGGGTCATCCTAATCGATCTAGGGCTCAATCTCAATTCTTTTCAAGTTCTTCTCCACTTTTTCTTAATGATTTGCTCCACAATGTTTATAGTATAATAGTGCTAACTCCTTCCCAAGTCATCAATGTTCCAAAGTGCTCCAAATTCACCTAAAACGGACTTAAAATGAAAAATATGCGATTCAGTCTATCTAGGACTCTAAAATACAAAATGAAACAAAACAAAGCTAAAATGAAATGTAGAATACTATAAACGATGCAAAAACTATACAAAATAATATCAAATACTAATGCAATATCTACACATATCAAGCTGGTCCAATAGTATTCCGCTACTTGAGTTTATCGTTGGGCCTCCGCAGTTGATAGAAAAGTTAAAATCTGGACACCAGTCGATAGAGAAAGTCTTTGAACAAAACATTTTCCAATAGAACATTCATGCATTGTCCAAGTGTTTGCTCACGACACAAGATTATGAGGAAATCTCTTAGTTACTTACATATTCCTTGGCCTCGATTGCAGCCAAAGTTCTTCTGCATGCAGTTTAGTCTTGGTAAATTCCTTTTAACAAAAAGAAAAAGATTTAACATGTTTTGTGGGAGAAAAAAAAAGAAACGTCAAAAAAAGAACATATTAACAATTCAAAACAAAAAAACCAATTAAGAATTCACCTGTTGTCAGTAACTTCCAATGTGAAATTGTTAGCAACAACATTGCTGCGCAAAATAACAAACAGTTTTGTTTAACAATGGTGGATATGAAGACAAAACCCTAACAAATATATAAAGGGAAAATCTTATGTGATTAAAGATGAGATATCATTTTTTTTACTTACAGTTGCAAGTCTTGTTCATTGACCCATGAAGAAGGAAGACTTCCAGACAAATCATTATATGAGACATCTCTGTAAAATTATAAAAGAAAAATAATTATTTTGGAAAGTCTCATCTGTGTCATTAAGAGGTCAACCTTCAAAAAAAGTCAGACTCACATATTTTTTAAAGACGGACTCTTTTGAGTGGGCAAGCTATCAGTCAAGGTGTTGTTTCCCAGGAACCTAATATGAAGGCAACAAATTATTTTAACAGCTATACACATATACTTGTCTATAAACATCCAAAAGAAGCACCAAAAATTATCATCTTACAAGTGAGTTAGACTACTTAAATTGAAAAGTGAAGCCGGAATTGGTCCATGTAGTTTGTTGAAGCTTAAATCACTGCAAAACAAACATGAGTTACATTGTAAATTACTAAATCATTCCTGTTTAGCTGTAACTGAGAAATTCTATTGTAACCAATTTTAGATTTCCACAAAACTTCTCAATCATTTCAGAGATTAGTCCCTGATAAAGCCTTAAGAGGATTTGAAGAAACACATCAACCATTTGAATACTCGGAAATAAGGATCTATCTGTGGGTTGCACCACTCCAAGAGACTAGCCTAGACCTCCCCTCAAAAGATCTGGGAACTTCTGACTTACGAAAAAAAATACACATTAACGTATGTACTTACACTTGTTTGAAAATTGAGTTTTCTCCAAAATTAAATGGTATTGTCCCAGTGAGATTGTTGTTCCTTAATACCCTGCAACATAAATAATCATTGTTAATTGTTACATACACATTCAGGAGGGAGAAACAGTTCAACAGCACAATAAATTGAATTGGAGTGAAGGTTAAATCAAATCTGCCTTACAGTATTTCTAGAGATTTCATGTTATTGATAAATTCAAGAGAAGATCCTCCATTGGATATATCACTAATCCTCCTACATTAAAAATATAAATATGTGAAAAAAGGGAAGGAACGAGAAACAGTAGGCAATAATAATATGCAAACGATGCAACACTCCTCGCCTTTTACACTTTTTATACCATCAATTTTATATACTCTATTTTTTTCAGTTTTATAAGATGTTTTAAGGTAAACTAGATTTATTTTGATTTTGATTCGATTTGAATATGTTGCTTTGGTGCAGTAATTTTGCATACCTTTATACGACGTTAATAGTAGTATTATTTTGATCTCTTAAATGCATACACATTCTGTTGTTTTCCTAAAAATATTAATCAATTATTTGTCCCATCAATACAGTGCACATTGTAGTAATTTTACAAAAAAAAACTAGCACATAATTCCATTTATTATTCATGACATACCTGTGTGTCCAGTTTCTAAACCCAGCTATGGTTTTTTTTTTCACAACCTATCTATGGTTAAGTCACACATCTACGATAAGAACCTTGAGCCCTAAGAGATCGATATAAAAAAACAAACTCAACAAAAGAGAAATATGTTCCTCCCAGTCAAACAAGAAAACTTTCATCATTCATATAAACACATTATTTTTTTATGAATATTAAATTATATTCCACAAAAAATCTGATGTTGTTGTTTTACATTTTGTCTGAAATGATTGAAAGATAAATAGAAGAAAACATAGAAGTATTGATTCGTTGTCGCCTATAGAGAGGATCCATGTCAAATACCAATCCACTCGTACACCCAGTACAAATCAATAAATCTAAGAGAGGAGGAAGAAAAATCAGATTAACCAAAATGAGTAAGATCATACGGTGTGAAGCCTGGTTGAAAACCAAGTACTCATTCCCGTCGTGTACTTTGAGTCACCTTGTCTTTGTATAGCACTAATGTTGTTCCTAATAGCTTTGTCAATGATCCTTTTCATGATTCTTGAGTTGAGGTGTGGCTGTCCATGGTTCATGTTGTTTCTTTCTCTCCATATATGATAGATTGTAGTTTGAAGTGCATACCGAACCAATAAAAATCTGACTTTGGAGTCTTGCTGTCTAAGAAGAACCGATGGCAGCTGAGCCCATGATGAAGTGTGTTCTGTGCCTAAGAGAGTGCCCATAGTAGTTTGCCATATATCCCTCGTGTATCCACACTCAAAGAAAATGTGGTTCCTAGTTTCGGCCTCTTGGTTACAAAGCAAGCAGCAGATGTTTACTCCGTTGTTCTAAAGTGACATCCTATCTCCAGTAGATAACCTATCCTAAAAAGCAAGCCAAGTACAAAAAGCATATTTTGGTGTGGCATGAGAAAACCAAATTAGTTTATGCCACACCACAGTCAACCTTTGTTCTCGAGTATGCAACCAAGTGAATTTCGAAGAAAAGTGGTTTAAATACTTTGTACCTGAGTGACGCCAAAGAAATATATCCTTATCATCACGGCCTAAGCCTTCATTTCTTAGGTTTTGAATTTTTTCTTCAATCTGATTCATAAGTTCATGCCGATGTCTTCTTGTAAGATGGTTATGAATAGCATCATGCAAAGTAACCTTTTGGGAATGCCCAACTCAATGACTCCTTTGCTGCCAAATAGATCATAAAGGCAGCCCATGTCAGTCCAATTATCATACCAAAACGATATTAGCTTACCATTCCCAACTTGAAGCTTGTATAGACTTTGCACTTCTTCTCTATGCTTTAAAAGTTTCTTCCAAACCCAAGAGCCCATCGACGTGGTATCTTTGATTAGCCAGAAGGATCCATCACGGATCAACCTATCCCAAATCCAATCCACCCACATAGATGGCTGCCGAGATATGATGCGCCAAATTAGCTTTAGGTAACACACTTTTGTTGTCTCCATCAAATTCCGAATTCCCAAACCTCATTCCCACTTAGGAGTACAAACATCCATCCATGCAACTTTCGCTTTCCTTGTGTTTAGTTCCGGACCACACCAGAGAAAAGCAGAGTAAATACTGTTTATCTCCTCTAAACACTTCTTTGGAAGACAAAAAGCAGCTAACCAGAAATTCGTTATACCAACTAACACCGAATTTATTAGTTGTAAGCGACCAGCATAAGATAAATACCTTGCTGTCCAAGCACTTACTTTCTCCTTCAAGTGAGCTATTAAATGTGAACAATCTACCATTGTGAGCTTCTTTGTGGTTAGAGGCAACCCTAAGTACTTTACGGGGAATGAACCTTCGGTAAACGAAAACTGTTTGTAGATATGATCCTTATCATTGTTGGCGTGACCTGCAAGGTAAAGTGTAGACTTTTTCAAGCTAATTCTCAAACCCGAATACTTAGCAAAAGTTCCAAAAACCTCGACAATTCCCTGAATAGAGTTTAGTGTACCATTTGAAAAGACAAGCAAATCATCAGCAAAACAAATATGGGTAAGGTAAAGGTTCCGACATTTAGGATGATATCCGATTTTCTCTATTTGAGCTGTCACATTAAGCATGTTAGATAGTACATTCATACAAATAACAAATAAATAAGGGGAAAGAGAACATCTCTGCCGAAGACCGGGTGTACTACCGAAATATCCAGCAAGCTCTCCGTTTACTTGAATCTAGAATGAAGCAGTGGAAACACAAAGCATAATCCAATGAATGAATTGCTCCGGTATTCCCATTGCCGTAAGTGTAGACTGCAGAAATGGCCATTGAATAGTATGAAAAGCCTTCGCAATGTCGATCTTCACTGTACTCCTCTTTGCAATCGAATCTTTATGATAGTCCTTTACAAGCTCTGTAGCAAGAAGGACATTCTCCATGAGCAACCATCCAGCAACAAACACAGATTGATTCCTAAGAATAACACGAGGAAGAATTATTTTCAATCGCCTTGCTAAAATTTTCGATATTACCTTATAGATCACATTGCAACAGGAAATTGGTCTGAAGTCTCTCATGTCAGACACCACCTCCTTCTTAGGAATCAGGTCCAGAATTGTAGAGTTAATTCCCTTTGATAGAAAACCCAACTTGAAGAACGATTGGACATCATTTGTAAAGTCCAAACCAACTATAGGCCACATTGCAATGTAAAACTCGGCTATGTAACCATCATGCCCTGGTGATTTATTTTTTGGCATCCTGAAGAGAGTCAATTTGATTTCCTCATTCGTAACAGCATGACACTACAAAAAAACACGCATTTTGTGACTGCAAAATGTGACTAAAAAATCAGTCACAAATTGTGAGACTAATTTGAGACTAAATTGAGACTGAAGTGGGACTGAAAACATCAGTCCCACTTCAGTCGCAAATATGATACTGTAACTTTCAGTTTTACATCAGTCACAAAAGTGTGACTCTGTTGACTGATTTGCGACTGAATTATAGAGTCACAAATCAGTCGTAAAACTTAAGACTGACTTACGACTGATAAATCAGTCGCAAACATCAGTCTCAATTCAGTCCCAACTTGTCAGGTGTACACATTTTTTGTGTGTTGATGATGGTCGTTGAAGATATCGTGATTGAAAATAGAATTGAAAGAGGAACAGTCACTAAACCTTGAAAAAGTTTCTGTTTTAGCACTCGGCTCCATTACTTCTCTGTAATAGACAAAAAGTCCTTCTATCTCTTGATTCAAAGATGAGATCTGACTTTCTTTCTTCTCAGAAGGTTCTCTTTCCGCTTATTCGGCTTCTTCATCATCGAAACTTCTTCCATCACAGGAACCCTAAATTTGGAAATTTAAAACCCAGGAAAAAGACGGGAGAACTAGAAATTTCCAGGGACAGACGAGCTGAAAAAGAAAAAAAAATGGAAGCTCACTAAAAGGTAGCAGATTGAAGAAAACACAGTTTTCTGCCAAAGATTTGACACTAAAGATGCAATTTTTACTTGCGCCAACTAGTTTTTTTTTTCCTTTTTTTTCCTTTTTTTTTAACCGAACCAAAGTTAAAATCTTACCAAAGTAAGCTAAATCAATTATAATAATTCGTAAATTAATTTCCCTGGACATATTTAATTTTTCTGAACATATAATCTATATTCAAAATCCAAATCAAAACCGACCCAAAAAAAAGGAACCCAACCTGACAAAATACTCGCAATGATTCAGAAATTTGTGTATTCAAAAAACCAAATCAAGAACCAAAAAAGTACACAATATATTTTTATTTAATTTAGACTTTTAATAACTTTTTCTATTAAATTCTTATTAGTTTTGAATTTTAATTTCGTCAATTTTGCTAACCCGAAAATTTCCGGGAAAATTTGTAAAACCGAACAAAAATCAAATAGCTAATATATATTAATGCCCGTAAACAATTACCGAAAGAGTCTAGTAGCCCAGTGGTTACCGGACTACAACAAAAACAGTTAACATGCGAGGTCATGGGTTCGAGTCCCGGCTCGCGAAAATTTTTAAAAAATTAAATTTTGAGACTGAAATGTTTTAGGGTATAGGTTTCAAAAATTTTTAAAATTTTTTGAATTTTATGAATTTTAAAATTTTTTCGAAAAAATTTAAATTTTTTTATTATGAGTCACAGATCAGTCACAAAATTTGTGACTGATCTGCGACTGAAATGCAATAAATGATGTCAGTCGCAGATTAGTCTCAAATTTTGTGACTGATTATTGTATATATTAGATTTTTTCAACGTATATGAATAATATTGTTCCAAAATTGCAAGTTACATTGTTACATGATGTTTACCTATCATATTATCCATTTAGGAATGATTAAAATTGATGTTTTAACGATTTACATAAAATCACATTGATGTCTATGTAACTGTACTTCTTAAACGATATTACAATATACTTTGATTTCTTCTTCGAATATCGAAATATTCTATTATCGTTTATAAATATTGTTTAAAATATGTTTTCTATTGTATTCTTTAACATTAACACTTTGAAATGATATCAATTTCCTCAATTTTGCTAACCCAAAAAATTCCGGAAAAATTTGTAAAACCGAACAAAAATCAAATAGCTAATATATATTAATGCCCGTAAACAATTACCGAAATAGTCTAGTAGCCCAGTGGTTACCGGACTACAACAAAAACAGTTAACACGCGATGTCACGGGTTCGAGTCCCGGCTCGCGAATTTTTCTATACCATTTTAACTTTGAGACTGAAAATCAGTCTCTGTTCAGTCGCAAATATAAATCAGTCGCTAATTTTTTGGCTCCATTTTTTTGGCAAAACCGTTCAAGTTTCGCGGACTAATTTTGGCCAAAAAATTAGCGACTGATTTATATTTGCGACTGAACTGAGACTGATTTTTCTGTCTCAGTTTAATTTCATTAAATCAGAACCTATCTTCTTCCTCGCGATTCCTCTCCATTTTCCTCCGATTTCAGCCGATTCTAAACGATTTTCTCTCCAAAAACTCTCGATTTTTTACCAAATCCAACGCAATTTTCCCATATTTTCCGTAACCTTCTATTTATACTAATGCTTATTACATACTCTTACTCTTCCTATCGTTTCTCTACAGTTACAATACGATGCAAGCATATGGTCAGTCAAAGCTCAGTAACATACTGCACGCCACAGAGCTCGCTAGGCAGTTCAAGGTAAATTAGTATTTTATAAGTGGCTTTTTTTAACGTTTTAATCAGTTCTAATGGCCAAAGAGAAAGCTAAAGGAAAAGTTTTTTCTATCTTTTGTTTTGGTTTTAATAGGAACAAGGTGTGAATATCTCACTGCCAATTCACTTCATCCTGGATCTATTATGACCAATCTCTTACGCTACCACAGCTTCATAAATAGTAAAGTCTTTTACTCGTCATACTTTCAATTATGTTTTTTCTAGTACTGCATATTGGATTGACACTGGATAAACATCAAACTGTAAGCAACAACTGTCTTGTAAGAATTTAGTTTGAGCCTGCCCTGTAGCTATATCCTAGGTGATGTTTGATGCTTTAGAACTAGTATAAGGTAAACTCTGTCTTAATATTCACACTTTTAAGCAATGTTGTACAGTATTAAACTTGTCAATGAATGTTTCTGATCCAGCAATCGATGCATCAGCAAATCAGTCAGTAATGCCTTCATTTGTTTCATTTGTTTGATGCAGCAATTGGTAATGCGGTGGGAAAATATGTGTTGACTTCGATGCCTCCTCCTCCACCATGGCACGATGGTTCAGGATCTTCTTCTGCAACCTGACCTACCGACCAATTCCCCGACCAACTTTGATTATCTTTTATTTTTATTTTCGTTTTAACATTTTATGTTTTCAAATTTTGGATTCAAAACAATTCGGTTTCGGTAATATATTGTATTTAAAATTTTGATTTGTATTAAATTAAATTAATATTTATATTTTTAAAAAATTAAACAAATAATTATTTTAAAAATTGAAAAATAAAAATGTCTGACTAATCTGCGACTGAATATTTGAGACTGATCTGCGACTGAAATTTGAGACTGATCTGTCACTGATAGCTTGAGACTGATCTGTGACTGATTTTTGAGATTGATCTGTGATTGATTTTTGAGACTGATTTGTGACTGATATTAGAGACTAATCTGTGACTGAATTTAAAGACTGATCTGTGACTGATTTTATAGACTGATATGTGTCTGAATTTAGAGACTGATCTGTGACTGATTTTAGAGACTGATCTGTGACTGATTTTAGAGACTGATCCGCGACTGATTTTAGAGACTGATCTGTGATTGATTTTAGAGACTGAACTTTGTGACTGATTTGCGACTAAAATTAGTGACTAACTGATGAGTCTTAGATTAGTCGCAAATTGAAACTAATACATCAGTCACAAAATCAGTCGCAAATTTGATACTGAATGTTTTAGTCGCTAATCAGTCACAAATTTTGTGACTAAACTGCGACTAATTTTAACAGCGACTCAAGCTTTGCGACTGATTGTATCAGTTTCACTTCAGTCTCAGTTTGTGTATTTGAGACTGATTGTGTAGTCACAAATGCCATGTTTTCTTGTAGTGTGAAGCAAATTCTCGTGCTCCGCCATTGTGCCTTTAAATCTGACCAAGTTATCTATTTCTATTACCGTGGGAATACTCAAGTCTGAGACAGAAGTGGTGAGGAAATCCTGAAAAAATCGCACAGTCTCTTGTTTAATCTCTAACGGATGAACCAATACATTGCCTTGAGCATCCTTTATTTCCCGAATAGAGTTCCTATGCTGCCGCTGCTTAGCAATTCTATGGAAGTATCCATTGTTTTTATCGCCTACTTGTAACCAATGAAGCTTCGCTTTCTGACGAAGATAAGCCTCCTCTATTCTTGAAATAGTTTCCCATTTTCCTTGTGCTTCTAACTCCAACTCCATATTTTGTGATGTAGGATGCTGCAGATTTTCCTCCTGAGATGTACATAGATTCGCATATGCTTCATGAGATCGGACTTGAATATGGCCAATGTAAGAACGTCCAAGACCTCTAATAATTGGCTTCAAAGCTTTTATCTTCTTTGAGAACATAAAAGCTGCAGCCGTGGAGACATAGAGAGGCGTAGTACTCTTCCAATAATCCGAAACTGTATCTAGGAAGCCTGGATGCTGAGCAATCGCATTCACAAATTTGAATGGAATTCGCTTATAATGGGAAGGAGAATGTAACTGAAATCTTGCCCTGAGATGATCCGAACAACCACCAGCTTCATGTTCCATAGGAATTGTCAAATGTGCCAAACCATGATTGATTGCAAAGAATACGATCAATCTTCTTACTTATTAGACCTTCCATACGCTTATTACACCAAGTGTAATGCGGACCAGCCATGTGGAGATCCATAAGGGAGCAATAATTTACCAAATCCCTGAAGTCATTCATACATGCATCATCAAACGAAGAAGAAATGTTAGAATGATCTGTCATACTCAAAATTTCGTTAAAATCACCACAAATCAACCATGGATTATTTTGAAACATTGGTAAACTATGGTGATCCTTAAGATCTTGCCAAAAAACTTTTCTATCCGTTATAAAATTTGAAGCATAAATGAAAAATACTAAGAACTCCTCGTTGATACCGTCGAGGAGGATCCAAACCGTAATTCGCTATGAGCTTTTGAAAACCGGAGTTACTCTAGTTGTGCTGTCTCAAAGAACCCATATACGACCAAGCTGATGATGCTCATAATTTGATAAACACGACCAATATGGATCCAAAGAGCGAACAATACTTGCTTGCTTACACTCCTTTACCCGAGTTTCTAAGAGACTACCAAACCTATACCCATTTTGATGAATCAAGTTCCGAATAATTCTATGCTTTGAGGATTTATTAAAACCCCTAATGTTCCAGCAAAAACCAGACATTAACATCTATTGGAAGGCTACGTTTACTCTGAGTCATCTTGGGATTACTCGGAGCTGGATTTTGTGGCTGATATTTGAGCGGAGGCTTACGAGCTCGAGTTGAACTTAGCCTAGTGTTAACTAGAGTGGAATCCAACTTGCTGTCATTAGGCAACTCCGAGTCTTGAATTGTCGTTGAACTTTTCCCAGCAATATCCATAGTATTATGGTTCACTTCTAGGGGCTGCAACGTTTCTACTCTATCATCCTCCTCATCCTCATGGTCATCGAAAAGGACATTAAAGCTGGATGACACTTCAATTTGTTTGTCTGGAATGGCAGCTATTGGGCTTCTATTTTTTTTCCCTGGAGAAACATCAATCCATCCTTCTTCCAATTGTTGTTGCATAGCTTTTGTCTCTGAATTCTGCAAAGGTAATGGTTTTATCATTAATCTGTAGCTTTGTTGCCTCACTTGTTACTACACGTTTCTCTGGAGAGGTTGATGTCACAGCCAAAGTCAGAGCAGAAGAATGCTTAGTCTGCTTTAATGATTCAACGCCTCATGTATGTTGATTCAACTCAGTGGAGTTGTTGTTAATTGGTGGAGGTGTCGTTGTTGCCTGCAGCACCACAACAGTTGCTTCGGCTTCAATAGATGCTGGAAATTCTGTAACTGATGGCAGTTTATGACTTGATTGTGATGGCGATGATGGTTGTGTGGGTTTAGGTGCTAGAGGCTGCGATTGGACAGAGCAATGTTGTTGAATGTGTCCCCATTGGCGACAGCCATAACAAAATTGAGGAAGCTTGGGATATTGGAATGTAATCTTTTTAATTGAACCATCAACATCTTGAGCTAGAAATTCCTGCGGTAATTCCTTGGTCAAGTCTGTTTCAATTAAGACTTTAGCTTCTTCAAAGAAAACGCACATCTCAAGTTTCTGGATGAAGCTTTGTAGGTTTTCCAACTGAGCTAGCAATTAAGTTGATGCCTTCCCATGAGAATAGACTTTTAGGCACATTTTGAAGAGTGATCCAAAGTGGAATAGCTTTCATAGTTGGCGTAGAATCCGTGGCAGTTGGAGACCATTTGTATAGGAACATTGGAAGGTCAGCGATGGTCCACAGGCCTCTCTTTAAAACCCGAGTTATGGTCGAGAAATCCCTGATCCTGAACTTGATTGTCGAGTCATTCACATGATATGCATCAATCTTGATATTCTTATTACCTTGAGTCCAAATCTTATTCACGATTACGTGAACTTTTGCAACATGGGGTGCTTGGCCTGGTGGGAATTTGCCTATTAGAAGACCATCCCATAAAGGAGCTGAACGAAAAATTGAAGGTGGAATTGCAGCCACTCTCGAACCTTCAATTTCAGAGTATGTTATTTGAACTTTCTCTAGTGATTTAGCAGAAGCCTTAGCCTCTTTGATGATCGCTGCGTAGAAAACTTTTGCTGGGGATGATACTGTTGTGACAAGAGGCGGAAAGTTATCAATATTAGCATTGAGATTATTCTCAGTTGGGGAAGCAGATGATTGATTAGGGATCAGATGGATGTCTCTGTTTTTTGACGAAGGAAACAGAGCAGAAGATGGAGCAGCAGATGAAGAGGCGATCGCTGTTCCATTAATTGATTGCGGAGTCTGGAGGTTGGTTCCAACTCCGGCATCGACGTTAATGGCTGAGGAGATTTTTTTTTGATTAACAGAGGTAACGAGAGCTCTGTTTTGTAGTGAAGGGGACAGAGGAGGTGACAACGGGACATATGGTGAGAGAGGCGTTGGTGGAAGAGGAGGATCACCGTCATGGCTAGAGATGCCATCAGCAGCAGCCATGGTGCTAGGAAACCTAGCACATATATGGAATCTTAACGAGCAAGAAAAGGAAACTTTCTAATTTTTCAAAATCGCCTATAATATCGCCAGCAGAGCAAAATCGAAGAAGGCTACTATATATAAACACATTATTATAGGCTACATAAATTATAGAGAAGACGTTGTCATCTCCCTCATTGATATTGAATCCAAGCATTGGCTTAGAGCTGGTGTCTCCTATTAATATCTCAGGGGAAGGTTTCACAAAGCTCGTGGAGAAGCTTGTGCCTTTGGTTTGAAAGTTGCTGAAAGAGGATGAGCTTGAGGTGTCATCGAATGTATAGTCAATTGGGTAGCCTAGCTTTGAAGTGGTGTCATTGACCTCAACATTTCCTAACAGCATGTTCACCACTTGTGACATTGGTGGTCTCAACGCATGAGATGTCTGAGTGCACATCAGAGCAATTCCAATCATACGTCTCACTTCTTCCATGTTGTATTCACTTAGCTTATCATCAATTAGTTCAACATCACGATCCTTCTCGTGTAGATTCCACGCCTATATATATACAAGAAATACACAAGGATCATTCAGGATTGTGTCCAACTTCCCCCATATATTGACAAATAAGGACGTACCCATTCAAGAAGATATATTTTTTCCATCTCCAACTTCTCATCAGAGTTTCTCCTTCCACTCACTAACTCAAGAACCACAACACCAAAGGAATACACATCTGCTTTCTCTGTTAGATGTCCACGCATGGCATACTCTGGCGCAAGATACCCACTGCATTGATACAAATCACATGTGTTATCTATCCATAGATGTGTTTTAAACCAAATGTTAAGTATTGTGGGATTACTTACACCGTCCCTGCCATTCAGGTACTTATATGGGTGTTTTTGTCATCATATAGTTTTGCAAGTCCAAAATCAGATACTTTTGGGACCAGTTCAGAGTCAAGTAAAATGTTGCTGGCCTTCACATCCCTGTGTACTATGCGAACACTACCTTCTTCGTGGAGATAAAATAAACCTCTAGCTATTCCCAGACTTATCTGATAACGAGTTGACCAATCAAGATGTAATGTTTTATCCCCTGCATCATTCAAACCAAGAGCATGATGAATACTTCAGCTCTGTAGAAGCAGATATAGATAAGTCATGTTTATGTTCATTACCAAATAATGCCTGATCAAGACTTCCATTTGCAAGAAACTCATATACTAGCAAACGATGATCTCCTTCAAAGCAGCACCCGTAAAGTTTTATTAGGTTGCAATGTAGAACTGAAGAGATTGCTATAATTTCTGCAACAAATTGTCCTTTCCCATGTCGGGTTCCAACAGACAACTGCTTCACCACAACCTCCCTTCCATCCTTAAGGTTTCCCTATTGAATATGTGAATTGAAACAAAACATATCAAAAGGTGTTTCATATTCTTTTCTTCCCTTGTGTCTCACAAGAGTACGTAAATTTTGTTTGTTTGGTAAGGGACTTACCTTATAAACAGATCCAAATCCTCCCTCTCCAAGTTTGTTTGAAGGATCAAAATCTTTAGTTGCACTTTTAAGCTCCGGGTAAGTAAAAGTGTAAGGTTTTACGTCCATATTTAGTAAATCTGCCATAAACAATTTGGTTCTTAAAATTACCCAAATTCATAGATGATATTTAAGTTCTATACAGCTAATATTCTTCATTTCTAAGGCGTGCTTGTGTTCTAGTTATAACATTTATACCTTCATCATTTGTGTACCACTTTCTTCTTTTTCGGATGATGAAGATAATTACAGCCGCAAAAATACTCAAAAGTACTACACCGATAATGATACCCACAATAGTATCAGTTTTGTGATTTTCCTTTGATGGTGGGCTATTACCCACAATTAGTGTGAAATCTGGACACAAATATGTAATACTTAGACACTAAGTAGCATCTTGAGATAATAAAAGTAAGGAAAAGAAAAAGGAATGAATTCAACATGTTCACATAACTAACCTGGTTTTACACTAACGGCAGATATTAAAGGCCCATAAGTCCCTTCAGTAGGAATACAACATGTTCCTTTTCCAGCCCAGAAAAGATGAACTTCAAGGTGATTTTCTGATACATCTACTTTATGTTCTCTCTTAATTGCACGAAAAGAAGATTCACCAGCTGTTCTGCGTATATCAAAATCCTTTTCAACAAGCCTTCCCTAGAAAAAAGAGCTCAATCTTAGAATTCATCTGAACCCAATCTTAGAATTCATCTGTTTGTATCTCAGCAAACTGCAGTGTTACAGTATAGCCTCCGTTTTCTAGCCCCAACCCATAATACCTAAGGGAAGACGCAGAAATTCGT
Organism: Lepidium didymum; assembly: GCA_963920545.1. Taxonomy (NCBI): domain Eukaryota; kingdom Viridiplantae; phylum Streptophyta; class Magnoliopsida; order Brassicales; family Brassicaceae; genus Lepidium; species Lepidium didymum. Next base: position 14,539,205 of record OY986996.1, read on the forward strand.
GCTGACCGTAACAACTCTGAGTCCAAAGTGTTGATAAATTGTGATTGTGAATTAACTATGTATTTATTGTCGCTATTGTCGATAAAACGTCCAACATTACTGGCTGCCCATCTCTTATCAGTACTCACGAAGAACGAAGCTTGTCCAAGATCCGTAGTCACCCCTTAAATGGTGTTCCGCTACTAGAGTTTATCGTTGGGCCTCCGCAGTTGATAGAAAAGTTAAAATCTAAACACCAGTCGATAGTGAAAGTCTTTAAGCAAAAGAATTTCCAATAGAACATTCAAGCATTGGCCATGTGGTTGCTTACGACACATGGAGAACAATGGTTATGAGGACGTCTCTAAGTTATAACTTACATATTCCTTTGCCTTGATTGCAGGCGAAGTTCTTCTGCATGCAGTTTAGTCCTTGTAAATACCTTTAAACAAAACGAAAAAGATTTAAGATGTTTTGCTGGAAAAAAAAAAAAGAAACAAAAAAAGAAGAAGAAAAAGAAACATATTTAACAATTCACCAGTTGTCCCGCTCTTCCAATGTGAAATTGTTAGCAACAATGTTGCTGCACAAAATAACAAACAGTTTTGTTTACTATTTCCCTAATATATGATTATAATAAATATTTCGTACAAACAAAGCTTCAATGTTTTGAAGACGAAAGGCAAAATCTGATGTGATTGAAAATAAGATGAGATATAATGTTTTGCTTACTTACACTTGCGAGTCTGGTTCATTAATGACCCATGGAGGAAGACTTCCAGTTAAATCATTATATGAGACATCTCTGTAAAATCATAAAAGAAAAATAATTAAAATCTACAGAATATGTTATATATTCCCAAATAGTTTCCTGATTATCTTGGAAAGTGTTTCATCTGTGTCATTCATTAAGAATGAGATCTTCTAATTTGAATAAATGCAAAATAAAAAGTGTACAAAACTTGAGTCTATATCAGTAAGCTCTATACATTATACTATAACTCACATATATTGAAACTCACATGTTTTCTAAAGTCGGATTCTTAGAATCGGGTAAGGTACCAGTCAACGTGTTGTTTCCCAGAAACCTGATATGAAGACAACAAGTTATTTTAACAACTATACATAAACATCCAAAAGAAGAAGAAAATAAGAACATATCATCTTACAAGGAAGTAAGCCGCCTCATGTTGAAAAGTGAAGCCGGAATTGGTCCATGTAGTTTGTTGAAGCTTAAATCACTGAAAGACATATATGAATTATGCACTAACACATTAAAGCATTCCTATTTAGCAATGAATGAAGGAAAATAAGAAACTCTATTATTAGAAATTTATGATTATTTATCTTCTCTCAGTGTTCTTTCAAGTCATCTTTTTACCCAAAAAGAAACCTGAAATAACTCACAGAGTATCTGAGGAAACATATTGGCCTATGTACTTACACTTGTTGCAGATTTGAGTATTCTTCAAAATTAGATGGTATTTGTCCGAGTGAGATTGTTGTTCCTTAATACCCTGCGACATATATCATCAATGTTAATTAGTATTAAATACACAAAGGAGGAAGCACGAGAGTTGAATCAAAGATGCCTCACAATATTTCTAGAGATTTCATGTCTTTGATGAATTCAAGAGAAGACGCTCCATTAGATATATCACTAAGTCTCCTATATTTAAAATATAAAAATATGTGAAGAAAGGGAAGGAAGGAGATACAGTACTCGGCGACAATAATTCTGGAAACAATGCAACACGTACAGTTTTGTCAAATTAGTTAAGTTGGAAAATGATGATGGGATCGGACCACTCAAACCACTTCCGATAATTCTCGTGCAGTAGAACATGTACCAATCATTTAATAGAGAATACTGTATACATAAACAATATCCCTAATCGAACTGGTACAATATCCTATAATGAAACCTTCTTAGAGGCTACAAAGTTTGGTCCAATATCTTATAATTAATCCTAAAATTAAATGCAATGGATATCTAGTAAGAGTAATAGTAATACAAAAAATACATAAACAAGAGCAATCAAACGACTCTATTATATAATTTTGTAAATGTGAAACTTCTTACAAGGCTTGAAGTTTGGTCCAATGTCCTATAAAGTCTGGTATTGGACCTATAAGTTCCAGATCCGTAAACCAACTGGTACAAAACAATATCACAAGACAAAAGCTAAAATATGAAGTAGTGAATAGATTACAAAAGATATCTCCAACTAAAATCTAATAAAGAAAGCTTATATTCAAATTAATTTTAGCTTACGCTAGTTCGAGCTCCACAAGATTAGCAAATGATGAAGGTATTCTCTCGCTGAGTCCAGAACTATGTATGTACCTCCATTAGATGTAAGTAATTCATTGAATTAATTAAATGAATTAGAATTTTGTGGTCGGTGAACAATAAATGATTTCAGAGGTTAATAATTCTTATCCACGTAACTGATATATATATATATATATATATATATATATATATATATATATATATATATATATATATATATATATATATATATATATATATATATATAAATTACATGACTTGTAGATTTGGCAGATACACTCACATATTCTTTAGTTTTGTACAATTCCCAATCTCAGCTGGTATAGAACTGGAAAAGTTAGTTGAACCAATACTACTGCAGAATGTAAATAAGGAACCATCAAGATCCTCCAGTACCAATGTGAAGACATTATCATATTTAAAGGACGAAAAAGCATCCTAAGCTTACAGTTTTTCTAAATTTGTAAGCAAACCGATTTGCTTAGGAATAGGGCCAGATAAAGCATTGAATCCAAAATCCCTAAGTAATTAAAGAGTTGAGAATAAGAGTCAAGTCAAGAAATTGTTAATTAAACGTATAGAGATAAATAAAAAGGAAAACGGTATCAGAGACTTTTACATAGATTGCAATCGAGTCAGATTACCAATTGCAGGGGACAGAGATGTTAGCAAATTTTTACACAGGTCCCTGAAAAAATATGAGTTTGAAGTACATTAGATGCATTATTTCCAGTCTCAATATATGTGTGAATGAGTTATAAAGAATAAATAAAATGGGTAAGTGGATTGAATGTGGTGGATATACAGCTTTGTGAGGTACTTCAAGGTGTAGAGCTCTTCAGGTATTGGTCCTTCCACACCTAGTGAATCAACCTTGCTATGAAAACAACAGCACCCAAAATGAGAAAGAATCATTATAGTGAGAGAATGCGCAGAAAATGAGGAAAAGAGGCTTACAGAGCAATGATGCGGCAGATTCTGGAATTGTTGAAAGTACAGTTGCATTTGATGAGAGGATTGTAATCCATGTTGGCGAAGTCAACTGTGTCATTAACGGCGTAGCCGGAGCAAAGTTGGCCGCTGATGTTCCAATCACTCGTCGCCTTGAGCTTCCATGCGTCGAAGATGGAGTTCAAAGCACGTGCTACGTCGAATTCACGACCACAACGATTGAATATTAATTAATTACTGATAATCCTATATAATAATATTAAAAGGACTAATTAAAAGGATTTTGTAAAAACAAATTTAGTATTATTACTTTTCGCAATTTTCACTTATCTTCAACCCAATAAATCTATTAAATCAAAAATTATAAGCAGTATATCTTTTTTCTTAGTTTTAAAATTTTCAAATTCGGTTAAATAATATAGAGAATTTTTATTTCCTAACAAAAAGTTTTCTCATAATTAAGGATCTAACAAGAGCAAAAAAAAACCTATAAAATCTTAACCATTTTACCCTTGTCACGATATAATATATAACATATATATGTATTTAAAAAGTTATATGCTGAATCGTTTCTATTTCAGTACTAATGAAAAAGTTTTTGATGTAACTTATAATATTACTAGATATCAATATTGTTATCGTGTTAACTCTTCCATTTTTATTCGATTTAACATGTTTAGTAACTATGTACCAATAATATTATACGATAACATATTAAATAACATGTTAACATTACTATTAACATGTTAACTTTTTTGTTATATTTCATTTAAGTACTACTACTCCACATTTTATTTATTTAAATATATTAATTATATATTAATTATCTTGTTACTTTATTTGTTAACCGTGTTTTACAAATGTTATTATGCTAACATTTATTGTAAATGTGTAACCACAAGGGTATATTGGGATATATTGGTAATATGATTGTGAGATTTTTTTTTTGTCAACGGCAGATAATATGATGAATTACAATTGACCGGTCCATTAGCCAAATTTCTGCATAATACAGGCAGTGTGACTCGATCTTGAGTACCTATGAAGATTTGTAAAGTGGCAACACCACTGGACCACCTTGGCGATTGTTAGATCTTTAATAACAAAAAACATTTGTTATTTTCTTAATTATCTAAAAACTATTTATTATTCATTAATTTAACCCAATAATATATCATATTAAAATTGTCAAATTCGGTTAAATAATATACCATATTAAAATTTTCATAATAGTACAAATGTTATTTTAACATTTTGGAAATTAACTGTAAATGTTTTGAGTATTTTACTTATTTAGTTAAATATATAAAATGTAAAGTTCCGAAAGATAAACCTTCGTCGGGATCAGTAGTTGCTCTTGTTTGGTTTTGGGCTCGAACCAAAACCAAGAAGCAGAAGATAGTTAGGAACAGAAACATAGAACTCTGTAGCCCTAGCGTGCACATCATCAGATATCCAAACACTAGACAGATGAGGTTTCAACTTTCTTTTCTTTTCTTTTCTTTTTTTGGAATAAAAATGAGGTTTTAAGTTTGCACTACTCAATAGACAATGGTTGGTTTATAAAGAGATTCATTTTGCCGACAAACGAGTCATAATCACTGTTAACTGAGAGGGAAAATTATTGCTTCTTCGCATAAAAATCATGCTTGTTTCTTCTTCTTTTTTTCATTATTTCATGACTTTTCATTATTTCTAAAGAAGTTTTTTCTTTTTTTTTTGATAAACAGAATACAAGTGTTATTTCTAAACAAACTTTGAAGTTTCAAAGCTTAGGGACCGTGTTTTATGTCGGGAAATGTTGCAAGCCTCATATTGCTGATTCAATTTCTGGTTTATATATTAAACCGAAGGCATTAAAGGTTATAAATCTTATCGGTTGAATTCAAGTGAAATAGAAAATATTGAAGTTGAAGACCAAGCCGGTTAGAAGTCAAGAATTGAATTGGTTTAAAGAAACTAGACATAATATTGTAAATCCTCATATAATAATTCACAAGTTCTAACCTCTTTCTAAAAGAGGGAAAAATTGTTGCTTCTTTACTTCAACCACATAAAATCAATAATCTTTTTTTTTGTTCGATATGATGGGTTGATGCCTTTTGGAAGGATTCCGATATTTTTACAGGTTTGGGTTTGTTTTGTTATCCTGATGGACACGAAGGAATTAATATGGGGGGGCGCAAAGTATTCAATGTTGTTTGTCTTCCCTGCATTACGAATTTGAGGCAGTTCTTTGGGCGATGACTTGCCTATTAGCTCTTCAGATTCTGGAAGTTGAGTTCATTGTCGATTGCTCCGAGCTCCTGAAGATGATCGGGGAGCCTCATGCATGGCCAGCCTTTCTACCATACATGAATGATTTCTCAAGACTACGAATCTCCTACCGGTCCTGCTTTGTTGTCTTGATCCCCCGCGCACTTAATCACAAAGTTAATAACCTAGTCCACACAGTCAGAAGATCCTTTCACTTTCAGGCCTTTGTGAACAATGTTCCTTTTATTTAGTCGTTTTGTATCCGATTCATGAGTTAAGTTGAAAAAAACTACAATTAAATTGATGAGTTCCATCTATAATCCAATCTGTTAAATCTCAAATAATATTATGCGACACAATTTAATTTTTTTAAATTGAAATGTGGTGAAAACTAATCACTTAAACCCAAAAAAAAATCTTTTTAGATCATGATTCTCTTTTGGTTTTTAATTATGTAATTTTTGTTTCAAATTGATAGAAACCACAAACTATACAAAAAACTGATACTACAACAGTAGAATCCGAGATATTATTTCATTACTAATTATTTCCAATTATTGTTACATAAATTAGTCAACTGAGGGAAAACAAACTATAGAAGACACCGAATTTTTGAAGGTAATGTTTGAAACCAAGCATTAAACAAATAATATAGATGTTTCTTCACATTTGCGTACTCCTATTTGTTAAATGACAACAATATATAAAATGTTATGTTATACCTATTTTATAATGATTTTAGCATTAACAAAAAGAAATAATGAACGATAGTTGGAAAAATAATTTCTACTGTTAAAACCAAATATAAAATATTACCAGTGTTTACCTCTCCAATGAAATTTGGTAGATATAAAATTAACACTTTAACATATACACTTTAACAAAAAAATCACCCATCCAAAAAATTAATTTTAGTTAAGTAGTTGAGTGTTATTTTTCTTATCCGAATTCAATTCTAAAAAATCGTATTTATTTCAAATGATATTTTTAGGATTTGAGACCAGTTTAGTTATGATATTGATCTAACTCTCCTTTTCATGAATTTCAGATTTTATCTTCTAGATTTTGGTTGGTTTTGGAGCTTTGGTTTGCTAGAAGTGGTTTCGTCAGAATTAAGTGATTATGGTTTAGATGTTGCTCCTTTTGTAACTTAACTTTAGGATTGTGAAGTTTGGTTGTGAGCTAGGTCGTTTAACTAGTTGGTTTTGTTGATTTCAAAGAGATCAAATATAAAATTGGAGTCATTGTTATGTATGGTTTTGTATTCATACGAATAAAGGAATAAATTTTGGTTAATGAGTTGGTTAACTTGTCATCTTCTTCTTTAGTTTATACTTACGACATCACATAACTACTTTAACTACTTTAACTACTTCCACACTTCTTGCTTCTACTTTTTCAGGTATTAGGTCAATATGCCAGCTCAAATTCGTTTCTTTTTCTTTTTTAATTATTAATTTAATGAAATATTTCAGAATAAGTTTGAGGCTAGTAAGACACATGATTTACAAAAAAAATTAAAATTTTTTTTTAATAAAAAACTAAATTCTTGTAAAAATATCAACATTTTATTATTAAGAACCTCAAATAAGCATGCCTCCATTGGACTGAGAACCAATCCAAACTGCCACAAGATTTAGTCCTTTAGTTCAATTGATAGAAAAACCCAATCTTTATAAGCTTTGGAAGACATAGGTCTTGATAGAAACATTGCAGAAGATCATTGATCAAAATACAGAAGAATCAAGAGTAAGAGAGGATAAAATATACAGCAATACAGATATGGTCAATGAACAAGTTGAACACTTGAAAATGTTGTGGTAGCTCCATTAGAGTTAACCAACGTCGTAGTACATGAAGTTGACACATGATAAGTAGCGACAGGCATTTTGGTTGGGAGATTAGGCATTGGTACTTCAAGATTCAACACTTGGATTGCTTGTGTTTATGGAAGGTCTTGAGTTTCTATCAGGATGAGCACACCATAGTCCAACAACCATTTATAAACATTCTACTTGCTTCTTATCGAAAATATTGAGTTTGAGTTTCTCATCAATTATTGTGGTAACTTCTCCTTTTCCATACAAATCCCACACTTTCTGTGCAAGGGTTGTTACAGGCTCCAATCTTGCTTGTCTTGGATCCACAGATTTTCTTCCTGTTACAATCTCAAATGTAACGATTCCAAAGCTGTAAACATCAGATTCTTTGCTTGCTCTTCCGGTGCTTATGTATTCAGGAGCCATGTAGCCAAGTGTTCCTGCTAACCCTGTAGTCTGTGGACCTAACTCGTGGTCCATTAATCTAGCTAACCCGAAATCACCAAGCTTGGTATTGAAATTGGAGTCAAGCATCACGTTACTCGCCTTGATGTCTCTGTGCACAACACATTGTTCCCAGTCCTCGTGAAGATAAAGCAGCGCAGAGGCTAGACCGCGAGTTATCTTGCACCTCACAGGCCAAGGAAGATGTGGTTGTTTACCAAATAAGTGGGTGTCAAGGCTACCATTTGGCATTAACTCGTATACCATTAGAAACTTATCTTTCTCATGACACCAACCAGTGAGTTGTACAAGGTTTCGGTATCTCAAACTGCTGATTATCTTTACTTCTGTAATGAACTCTCTTCTTCCTTGCTTAGACCTACCAGCAAATTTCTTTATTGCAACCATCATATCAAAGCTATGTAAGTACCCTTTATAAACCTTTCCAAACCCTCCTTGCCCTATCTTCCTCTCATCTGAAAATTGTTAGCAGCTGATGCAAGTTCTTTGTATGTAAACCTTCTATATCAGAGGTGTTGCTTTTTTGACAAACAACAGCCACCATGTATCTGACCGTAAGAGTAAACAAATCATATCTTTTTTGTTGGTTTTGCTTATTACTTTGACAGACATTATAAAAATGAGGAAGATATGTCTGATGTCATTCCAAATCGTAATATAGCTTCAAATAATCACAATAGAGCTTTGGACTCAGGAAATTACAATGAAAAGTGGACCAGTATATAATTAAAATCGCATTTCCGGTAACTTTCAGTTCTTTATTTAAGATATGTTCTTTTTGTTTTATCAAATTTCCATAGAAAATAAGAATGTATGAAAGTTTTAACGTTAGCACAACATAAAAATTTTGTTATATGCAATTTGTATACAAAAAATTCCAAGTAAAAACATTAACATTAGTATATGTTCTTACACAAACATTTTTTTCTTAAACCACTTCGGCCTCACTTAAGCCTCTATCTATTTCATTTTCATTTTTAGCTGTACAACTTCCGTTTTCAATTTCTCTTGGATAGCTCTATCTTTTTTTTTGTCAACGGCAATATATTGAATATGAATCAAAAATGAGGAGCAGAGTTACAGTTATACATCACAAGCATGCTCTCTGACAAAACGGGATAGCTCTATCTTAGTAAACTATTTATGAATGATATAATAATACTGAAACTATAATTCTTTAATTAATTTATCAATAAAAATAAATGAATATTAAATTTTTTCAGCAAAATGTATTAATAATTAAAATATTAATTTATTTTTCTTTTACTTTTTTTATTCTCTCTAATTCTTGTAAGTTTAAATTATAAAGCAAATTTTCAGACCCATAATATTAAAAGATTTTTCGGAGATATGAAATTTGTAAACTATATTTCACCAAAAATTGGCTTCGTGTTCTTGTATAAAATTGAATTGAGTTGAAACAAAATTTATTAATTTACATTATATTACTCTTTGAGAAAATTATTCATAATATATTATTTAAGTTTAAAATTGTAAAAATACCTCATTTTCAAAAAATTCTGCGAAATATCTCTTTTGACGAAAAAAACATTTGAAATAAGAACATAAAATATAATTTTGTTTACTATAGATATTTATATGATTTATAATGAATATATATAGTAAATTTATATATGCAATAAACAACAATATAATATAAATTATACATGAATATATACTAAATTATGTATTAAATAGACAAAACTGTATTGTAATTGTTTGCCATTAACATAATTTTACGACTTAAAAGAGCTACTTATCATAATTTAAAATTCAAAAGATATTTTTGGTAGAAAAAATAAAATGGACTATTTGTCATCATTTAGAACTCAAAAGGCCAGTTCCTACTATATTTTCTTACTTTTATTCCTGCCTGTACAGAAAATAATAGACGTCACTGAAAAAAAATATTCGCCGCCGTTTGCTACTCTTCATCGCTCAATCTCAAACTCGATCAAACAATCCCAGTTTATTCGATTCTCCTCTTATTCCATCACTGCGTCTAAGGTTCGTGTGGATTACAATATATTATAGCCTTTGTAAACCTAGACTTTTCTGGATTCAATCGGAATTAGTTAGGATCTAAATCGTTGCTTCGAAGTTGATTACGGCGATGCAAAACCCTAATTTTGATCATGGGTTTGAAATTGATTTTTCTGCCCGAAATTTGGTATTCTGAATCATTGTAATCTGATGAGTTGTTCTGTAACTTTGCCTCTTGAGTAAGTTTAATTTCAATTGGGAAAAGAAAAGACTTCAATGTTTCTACTTGTGTGCATTGATTTTGCAGATTGTGTCAATGTGTGTAATCAATCTCTGATATTTTTTTCTCTTAGTTGGTAACTGAAGCTTTTATTGTGATGGGAAGCAAAGGAAGAATCCCTCCACCTCATTATATGAAGCGTCCTCTTCCAGGTCCTGGTGGTATTGCACATCCGGAGCCTTTTGGTGGTCCTGGTTTACCACATTCTGGTGCTCAGGGTCCATATCCTTCTTTCCCCATGTTGCCTCCACCTAAAGTTATGGAGCAAAAAATCGTGGCACAACATGGCGAAATGCAGAGACTTGCAATTGAGAATCAGAGACTTGCTGGGACGCATGGTACTTTAAGACAAGAGCTAGCTGCAGCGCAGCACGAGTTGCAGATGTTGCATTCGTAGATAGGGTCAATGAAGTCCGACAGAGAGCAACGGATGAGGGGCCTTGCTGATAAAGTTGCCAAAATGGAGACTGAGGTTCAGAAGTGTGAGGCTATAAAGGTGGAGATACAACAGGCACGTGAAGAGGCTCGTAGCCTGGTTGTGGCAAGAGAGGAACTTATGTCCAAAGTGCATCAGTTGACTCAGGAACTTCAGAAATCTCGTTCAGATGTGCAGCAAATACCTTCTCTAATGTCCGAACTTGAAAATCTAAGACAGGAGTACCAGCCGTGCAGGTTTCTGCTCTAATTCTCTCCTGTCTTTTTTCTTTGTTGTTATCGCTGAGTCACTATAGTTGAAAGGAGGATATGAGAATTGATGTTTTAGAACTATAGGAATGGAATTTTATGAAGTTTTTCAGCTATTGAATTGTCAACCTTTGTATCTTCCTCTTATGGTCATAATCAATATTTAATCTGATTTTGCAGGGCTACATATGAGTACGAAAAGAAATTTTATAATGACCATCTTGAGTCACTTCAAGCAATGGAGGCAAACTATATGACTATGGCTGGAGAAGTAGAAAAACTTCAAGCGCAGTTGGCAAACAGTAATCCAGACAGAAGAGGCGGTACTAAATTTGTCATCTAGTTTCTATTCTATTTAGCTTCATTCTCCCACAATCCTTTTCGGTATTTTAAGAATTGTATCTGTCAATCAAATGAAGGTGGCCCTTATGGTAGCAACGTGAATGCTGAAATTGATGTTTCTGGGCATCAGAGTGGAATGTTTACTATGATGATGCTCATGGTCACCAGGTTCGTGAGATTCTCTTTGCAAGCCTTTTCCTAGCTGTCTTTTTGAGACCTTTTGTAGTTTCCCACATTTGTTGATCATTATGAAAGGTTACATCTATAAACTTAGGGCTCAAAATCTTTACCATTGTATAAGTGGAAGCATGAGCTCTATATTTGTTATAATTTTTTTCTCACTTTCGACTTGCATAGAGACTAAGATCTCTGTTTTGTTACTTTTGCAGGGATATATTCCTCAACCTGTTGCTGGTAATGTGACTGGACCAGTTGTTGCCACAGCTCAATACCCTTATCCAGGTGTAACTCAGCCAGGATACTTTTCCCTCCAAGACCCGGTTACAACAAGGTTAGCCCCAGGACCATATGGCGGTCCATTCCCACCTGGACTATCCAACAATACACCTTACGGGTCAGCTGCAACAGCTGGTCCACGTGGAAATCCTGGTCGCAGATGAGGCCACCAACCAGAGTATATAATAACTCGCGCGCCTACATTCCTTCAACTATGGGATTTTTGCTGGTTTTTGGATAGTTTATATGGGTGAAGAGAAGCTGGTACAAAGAAATTTTTTATATAATGAATCTTAATTTTGGTTTGTAATCTCGGTTAATCTTAATCTAAAATATTCCATTTGGCATCATTTGTCATTTGTTGTCCATTTAATATTATTTTTCAAAAATTGATATTTCAAATTCCCGCCATACCAACCAAATTTTCTCTTTGGCGCTTAAGAGTTAAGGCCTTCCATTCCATTTACAGAGTCAAACCTGATTCTACAAACTCCACTTTTAATCGCGATTCGCGATTTCTTCTCCTTCCTCAAAAACGAAATCGATTCTTCTTCCAGTGTGAAGATAAGTCTCTCATAAGGAGTCAATTCCTCCGGCGAACAAGTTTGTTCAATAGTTCAACCTCGTGAAATTCCAGGTACATCTAATCTTACGATCCTTTGAAGTTTTTTTTGCTTTCACGAACTAAGATGAAGAAAAAGCCTGTGACTTCATTTTAATTTCTTTCGATTCTTCTTCTCTGTGCCAGAGATTCGCCGTTTTTAGTTAGGGTTTTCCCAATAATTTTGTTAATTTCTTTGTCGAGACCTACAGCTACGGATTTGAACTTGCCTTCTTCTTCTTGTCTGTGATTTTCCATGCTAGTGAATGTCTTAGGTAATTCTAACCTCAATGACGAGTTTAGACTAAATCCTTGTTGAATCTTTCCTTGAAAAAACTTTGGTAAAAGACTGAAATTTCCCTTTTTTTAGTGGTTTTTTTTCGTGGCGTGAAGCAATCACTCATCGAGATACATTGGATTTCCTGAAGAAAATATTCCTAAATGTATATAAAGAAGTTCCCAGCAGGGCTGATACTTCAATCCAGGTGAATTCTCCATTAGAGTCCTTCTAGGATTTACTTCTGTTAGACCGTACTGTGCTTCTACATTTCTTTGACTGACTTCGCCCTGAATAGACTGAATCCTCTTGTCAATGTGTAATACTCCCTTTTTTGCTGCACTGAATTTCTTATTAGTTTTAACATTCTCTGTGAAATACCATCCCACTCTAAACCTTCCTTGCTTAACCTCAAACTCTCTCTCTTCAGCCTTTTAAACCCACTTTGAAATTGCATGCTTTTCTGAGTTACATTTTCTCCTTAACCCAGACTTCTTTCCTTTTCTGAAAACTAACTTTGATTCCCATGAATCCCTGCTGTATTCTGTCAGTCTCTTCTTTGATTTCCATGGGTTTTCCTCATTGTCTTCAGCACATTACCTTTCAACACGTCACTCCTAGAGACAGCAACATAACACCTCAGTTCTGATAGCATTTGTGAGGATCTTGTTGCTTAAGGTTCACTTTGTGAGTTTAGTAATGGCTTAGAAAACTAATGACACAAGCATTTAACTAATTCCTGGCCTCTAACTGGTATGTCTCTTTGGAGACTCTTGCTATCGTGGGAGTTAAGTAATTTTGCTTGTGCATTTATGGTGTTACGTCGGGCCCATGAGGTCCAAATACTTTGCGCGTGGAGTCAAACCCAATTCTACAGCTATTGTAGGTATGGAAAATGTGGTTGCGACTGTGAGTGGTTATCATGGATCTGAAAGGTTCAATCTCATAAAGCTTATCTCTCATTCTGGAGCAAGTTATGTTGGGAAAATGTCAAGATCTATCACGCATTTGGTTCGTTTAAATTTTCTGTTTATTTTTATTTTTATTGAGATTAACGACTATGGATTTTCAAAGTCATACCCTTTTGTTTTATTTGTTGTGTGTGTAGGTGTGTTGGAAATTCGAGGGGAAAAAGTATGATCTTGCAAGACAGTTCGATACGAAAGTCGTAAATCATCAATGGGTAGAAGAATGCATAAGGGAAGGGAGACGAGTTCCCGAGGAACCTTATATGTTTGAAAGGTTTGTTTAGCCTTCTTCTCTGACATGTGTAGCATAACTTCTCGTTATTGGTTCCAAAAAGGTGATTGATAAAACTGAGAGTAATCTTTCAGTGGGGAAGAAGTTGGACCTTTGATCGCTGAAGTTCCCACAGTTTCCGGCGAAGCAAAAGTTCCAAAGAAGGTGAATAAGGCTGCCCAAACTTTTGATAAATACTTTGATAATCGTGAAGAAAACAGGAGTGGCTCCACTTCTGAGCTTGCCACGTGGTTGGATTCTGTCTTGTCGAAAAAGGTAATCCTCGTTCTCTTATTATCTAGTTGTTTTTATCCAAGTCGAAACTAGAGTTCTACAGCTTTAATTCTTCATCTTCCACCTATTAGTGTAATTTTTATTGAATTAAGATCGAACACATGTTTTTGTGCTATTTAGTTATATTGCCAAAAGATCGGATTCTTTTTATCATTCTGTACACTTACTGACTAATCTGAATGAATGAAGAGGTAATAGCTTATCCTCACCAGGCTTGTTTTTTTATATTGTGACGTTGCTATTAAGATTTGCTATATAGGTGGTCACTATGAAAAGAAGCATTTGAATCAATATTAATATTTATGCTTAACTGCATCACTGTTCTCTGTTCAATAGTTTATTACAAGTTTTGCTCTATTTCTGTCTCTGAGCCCCTTTATTGCTCATAAGGGAAATATAGAAGCAAACAGACACTCAGTGAGATCAAGAACAAAGAGGCCGAATAATATTTTTGAAGACAAGGAAAATGATGGCGTTGAGGAATTTTTAGGGAAACGAAAGAGGCAGTTAGTAAAGCAACGGTCTTGGAGAAATCTTATCGACCTTGAATCTGATAACAACCTTCATGGAATACTCATGAGAACCGAAATAAGACTCAGGATCCTAAAGAGTCTGTGGATGAAAACGTGAGAGACAGTGTTTTCGAACCAGGAGAAACATCAGCTCTTCGACATCCTGAAGACTCTTCAACACAAAACTGGGATCTAGATGAAATAGAGGAGATTGAGAATTGGAGTCATTCTGCTGTTTTTAAAACTCCAAGATCAAATATTGCAGAGAGAAAACTGCAAGATGATAGGTCAAATTACAACAAACCGCATTCAATAAGAGCAGAGACAGAAACAACTGAGAAGGCTCCTGCTCAGGTTTCTTGTATCATATGCTGGACCGAGTTCAGTTCCAGTAGAGGCATTCTTCCTTGTGGCCACAGGTTTTGGTATCGTGCATTCAGACATGGGCAGACCGTTTAGTAAGTTTATCTTCAAACTCGAGAAAAACTCCTAAAGTCTGATAATTGTTGTAATGATGCACAACTACCATTCACAACATCTGCAGGTTTCAGAAAGAAAGAAGACAACATGTCCATTGTGCAAGTCCAATTTCGTCACCATCACAAAGATAGAAGATGCTGGATCATCCGATCAAAAGATATATTCACAAACAGTCCCTGACTTATCTTCAACAAAGAACACTCTTGTAGTGCTCCCTGAAGAAGAAAGACACAATTTCAATCCACTGGTACAGTCATCCCCCTGAGAGTCTTAAATCGTAAGTGAGCTCTTTTTTATTGCAGCAACATTCTTCTTGTGTTTTTTTTTTCAATCTCTGCAGGCTCAAGCTTCAGGTTGCAGCAGATGCTGCTTGAGTGAGCCAGAGGATCTTCTAATCAGATGTCACCTCTGCAATTTTAGGCGCATCCACTCATATTGTTTAGATCCTTATCTACTTCCTTGGACCTGCAACCATTGTAGTGATGTTCAGATGCTTTACCAACGTCGTAGCTACTAGAGGTTGTTATTCCAAACGATGGCTATATAGCCTTATAAAGATTAAACTTAAGAGACACAAAACTGAGAACAGAGAAGATGAAACAAAATGAAATTAGAAAAATGTTTTCAGCTTAATAAATTTTTTTATTTCAAAATTAAATGCATACAGAGAAGATGGTAGTGTTGAAACGTTGAATGTTTTGTCTGATTTTATGGAAGTTAGATTGAATTTGTAATGAGATAGTTCTTTAACAAGTTTTGGCTTTAATTGTGAGATGTAAAATCGGAGAAAAAAAATGCATTTCAGATCAGTTACTTTTATCAAATGCATTTCAGATCAGTTAAGAAACCAAGATGATGTCTGATATATAATCTGTCTTCGAAACCTTTTATGTTTTTTAGAGTCTTTGTAACTCTGATTGATTTCGAAACCTTATGTCTTTTAGAGTCTTTGCAACTCTGATTGATTTGGAAACCTTCTATTTCTTTTAGAGTCTTTGCAACTCTTCTTCACTCTGATTGATTCAATTTAAAACCCTAAAAACTGTCAGATAGCTCAACTCGTTTGTCGAGTACTTCCTCTCGAAGCTAAGATAAAGCGGTTTCAATTCTTTCATATTGATTGATTTCATCTCTCTCTTGCTTCTATTATGATCTTACAAAACCATATATTGATTTGACCTGGATTGATTTGGTGGAAGATTTTGAAACCAACCCTGAAATTGATCAATGGGTCGGAAGCAGAAGAGTGCTCGAGGTGAAGATGATGAGGAATCACCTACGTCGTTTCTCGTTGGTGCTAGAGCTAAGAAGAAAGCTGTTCAAATTGATGACAATGAATACTCAATAGGTCTCTCTGATGATGATAAATCTGATGGTGACAAAGAGCCAGTAATTTGTTTGATGTCTTGGGTGGTGATGATGATGAGGATGAAGAGATAGTGGATAAGATGAGGAGGAAGTGTCTCCTATCATCTTTTCAGATAAGAAAAGAAGAAGAATAAGAGTGGAATGGCTGTACAGGAAGACGAGGATTTGGATAAATGTATAGCAGAAATTGGATAAGTGTTTGGTGCTGGATCACCATTGCCCTATAAAGAAGAGAAAGTTCAAACTCAGCCTGGACCTGTTGCAGTTGTTGAGAATGCAGCAGCGAAGAAAAGGAAAACAGTTGCCGGCTGTGGCTAGAGGCCTTCTTGTTGCCAGATGATAGCGAGGTTTCTTCAAAGCGTCCCATTTATGCTAAGAAGAAAAAGTTAGCCCCCCAGAAAGGCAATAACACTTTTGTTGAGGTGGAAGATGAGTTAGAATCAAAAGAAAACAATGCAGTTCTAGGGGAAGTGAGTTCTGCAGACCTTGAAAAGGTTGAGGATGATGAATGGGATTTAAAAAGCTGGGATAATGTTGATCTTAAAATCAAAGGTGATTTGGATGACGAAGAGGAAGAAGTTCATTCCGTGGCTAAGAAAGAATTAAAGGATGCTGTATCAAAGGCACATGATTCAGGTTAGTTCTTTGTCCCTCTTCTTAGTGTTTCATCCAAAGTGTCTGTTTTTAATCTAATTTTTGTTTAAATTTCAGATCCTGAAACTGGTAAAGCAGCAGCTAAACCAACAGCTATTGGGGAAAAAATGAGTCTAAGAAGGGTAAAGACTTGGCTCCCAGTGAAACTATAGAAAGTGGAGAAAATCTCCGTTCTCCTATTTGCTGTATCATGGGTCATGTTGATACTGGTAAAACAAAGCTGTTGGATTGCATCAGAGGTACAAATGTACAGGAAGGTGAGGCTGGTAGCATAACTCAGCAGATTGGTGCAACATATTTCCCGGCCGAAAACATCCGAGATAGGACAAGGGAACTGAAAGCTGATGCAAAACTTAAGGTACCAGGTCTATTGGTTATTGATACACCTGGTCATGAGTCCTTCACGAATCTGAGATCAAGAGGTTCAGGTCTGTGTGACATTGCCATTTTGGTGGTTGACATAATGCATGGTTTAGAGCCTCAAACAATAGAGTCACTAAATCTTCTGCGGATGAGAAACACAGAGTTCATTGTTGCATTGAATAAGGTGAGACTATTTGTCATTCTGTTTGTTTTGGGATTCTTCATTCTGTGATGTTAATACGTTTATGGAAAATATAACCTTAAACTTTCAGGTAGGTAGGCTTTATGGATGGAAAAGGTGCAAGAATTCCCCTATCGTGAAGTCAATTAAACAGAAAACTAAAGATGTTAAAAGTGAATTTAACGCAAAGCTCACTAACGTAAGTTTTATGTTTATAGTTTCTTATGTATGGTTTAAGCTATTACTTGGTGTACATATTGTTCAAATTATGTTATTTGGTTGGTATTCCAGATTATTACCCAATTCAAGGAGCAAGGACTCAACACTGAGCTTTATTACAAGAATAAAGAAATGGGTAAGGATAAAGAAATGGGAGGAACTTACAGTAGTGTTCCTACTAGTGCTCTTAGGTATAAATCTCTACTTCTTGTTTGTCTTTTACAGCTTAACAGACAAATTTTCCTTCCTAAGATAGTTGGGTAACATTTGGCTCTTGATATTTCAGTGGGGAAGGGATCCCAGATCTTTTGCTGTTGTTGGTTCAGTGGGCTCAGAAAACAATGGTAGAGAAACTTACTTATGTTGACGAAGTGCAGGTCTCTCTCCTTTTCTCTGTTAGGTAACACTTGTTTTCTGCAATACTTCAGCGTTGGAATTCTAATCCTTTCTTGAAATTGTTGAACAGTGTACTGTACTTGAGGTGAAAGTTATTGAAGGTTATGGTACAAAGATTGATGTTGTGTTGGTAAACGGTGAACTTCATGAAGGTGATCAGATCGTCGTTTGTGGGCTACAGGCAAGTAAAAACCCAAACAAGTGATGCATTGGGTATACATAGAACTTGAGAGTGATATTGGCCTTAGATTGGCAGCAGTTTTTGGTTTTTTTTTTTTTTGAAAAAATCATTTTTTAGCCCATCATGATTTTGTAAAATCAGTTTCTTAAAAACTAGTTTTTAGGGTGTTTTTGCTAATTCAACACAAAAACAAAAAACTAGTTTTTTGTAGTTTTTGATGTAGATTTTCGTTAGCTTTTTTAAATAACAAAATATAATTTTTTCTCTATTATTTTATTATTGTTTGACTAGAATTTTAAACAAATCTATTTAATTTAAATAATAATTTATGAAATACGATTATAATTGGCAGGCATAACACTATTTGACACTAGGTATATTGTTATTCATAATGACTTACGATTATAATCGGCAGACATAACACTATTTGAAATTATATATAATATTTGAAACAATAATATATTATTCTTAAAATAATTTCTGACTTTTAAAATTTTCATATTGCTGAAAGGAAAAAAAGTTCATATTATTATGGGATTCTCAACGATAGTAATAATTTATGAAGCAATGTGTTTTTTGTGAAATAAATTTTTATATGCATAACTTTTGTATTTTCGATATTATTTATGAAAGTTTGAAAGTTTTTCTTATTTTAGTTATTTTAAGTTTCTGGTCAAAATTTTATTACCTAAATTTAATAACATATTTTCATAGTTTTAGGATAAAAAACAATTCAAAGTGAAAATATTTTTTAAAAATCAAGTTGAAAAACAAAAATCCAAAAGCTATAAATCTATAGTGCAAAAACCAAAAACCAAATTCTAGAAACCAAAAACTAAAAACTAAAAACCAAAATCTAGAAACCAAAAACTAAAAACTAAAAACTAGAAACCAGAAACTGATTTGCCAATCACCACCATTATTTTCTTCCTCCTATTTGAGGGACCTATTGTCACAACAATTAGAGCATTATTGACTCCTCATCCAATGAAGGAGTTTTTTTTAGGGTGAAGGTACTTTTAGATCTCCACTTCATGTATCTTATTACTGTTTTTCCTCTGGTAACGCACAATGATCAGTGTTGGTCTGATGTTGCAGGGTACTTATCTGCATCACAAAGAAATAAAGGCTGCACAGGGTATCAAGATTTCGGCACAGGTGAAATGGACTAACTCTACTATAATCTTTGTCGTGCTATATATACTGATGTTTAGATAAGATTCTGAATATGATTTCCCATTTTTGGGTTGTTTTTAAAAGGGCCTTGAACACGCAATTGCTGGAACTTCACTACATGTGGTTGGACCTGATGATGACATTGATGCGATTAAGGAGTTGGCTATGGACGATATGGAGTCAGTTTTGAGAAGGATTGACAGAAGTGGTGAAGGAGTTTATGTCCAAGCGTCTACATTAGGGTCATTAGAAGCATTCCTTGAATACTTGAAGTCCTTAGGTGTAAAGATACCTGTCAGTGGTATTGGCATAGGGCCTGTGCATAAAAAGGATATAATGAAGGCTGGAGTGATGCTCGAGAAGAAAAAGGAATATGCTACAATTTTAGCTTTTGATGTGAAAGTGACTAAAGAGGCTCGTGAACTTGCAGATGAGATGGGAGTTAAAATCTTCTGTGCTGATATCATCTATCATTTGTTCCAACAATTTGAAGCTTACATTGAGAATATCAAGGAGGAGAAAAAGAAAGAATCAGCTGACGAAGCAGTCTTCCCATGTGTCCTTGAGATTTTATTTATATTCAATCAGAAAGACCCAATAATCCTTGGAGTTAAGGTCGTTGAGGGTATGCTTAAGGTATCCTATTCTTACTCTGCTGTATTCTTGGTAACTTGCACAACACATGTTGACACAAGTCCTAGGAATCTCACTCTTCTTAACATTCGTTTTGGTTTTTAGATCGGAACCCCCATTTGCGTCCCTGAAAGAGACTTCATAGATATTGACCTCTATTGAACACGAACGAAAGCCTGTTGACTGTGCAAAGAGGGGCAACGAGGTGGCTATTAAGGTAATAATGGGATCATTTCTTTCAACAAGCATGCCACATTTGTTTACGGACAGAGACAAAAGTATTACAGTTGCTGAGGTTGCAACTTCATTCATTCACCTATAATAATCAGTCGATTATTTCTCTGGTAAAACAGATTGTTGCTTCAAATCGTGAAGAACAGGAGATGTTTGGAAGGCACTTTGACAAGGAAGATAAGCTCGTGAGTCACATTTCGAGGAGATCTCTCGACATATTCAAAACCTACTACAAGGTAAGTGGAGAATAAGTCGTTTCCCCTTCTGCGTTTTCTTTGAATCATCATCATTCTGACAAAGAAATAGTGTTCTAATTCGAAACCCAAAACAATCGTAGGAAGAGTTGTGAAACTGAAGAAGATCTTCAAGATTCAGTAGATTCCCGGAACATTTCTCAAATTTGTACGTTGGAGCTTAAAACAATCACATGCCTTATTATGTCGATGGAGAGCAGAGCTGATTCGTCAGTGCTTTTTTCTTTCTCCGTGAAAAGTGTTGTATAATTGCTTCGTGAACCTTCTTCATGCTAGCAAAATTGCAGGGAAATAAAGAGTCTTGTGATATATACAGTTCATCTTTACTTGCCTTTTTTACTTCAATTCATTTTGGTTGACAAAATTGCAGGGAAGCTGAGGTACGCTCCAATTCTATTAGCTGGAATTCTAAGTGATCTAATTTGCTCGTTCGATCAAGTTCAATAGTTTGAACTCAAATGTTGATCAGTTTGTTAAATTGTAAAAGACACTGAACAATACCATTCGTAGAATACTGTGAATGCTATCCACAATTTCCAGTGAAAATTAGCAGGCCGAACGAACTCAAGGACAGTATTAACTTTAGGACCATGACATCAAGTGGGTTTGATTTGCATGTTTCACTTCAATTCCGATTACATTTCGGCAGTTTTCCCGTGATATGAGGGAATCGAGAATGGCTCCTGTGGTTCAGATTTTAAAAGGTACAACCGTAAAAGTAACTGCACCTGACAAGAAAGTGGTTCTGAATAGTTTGCGGTCATTAGCCACAAAACGCATTTATCAACTACAATTACGTTAATTGCTCTCGATTGTTTTGCTTACCTTGAAAAGCAGTTAGCTACTATATGCTCGGAATTAACTTATATAAAACCTGACTTTGTGTACTTTATAGGATAATGGACAATAAGACTCTGACATTCAAGGGTATGTTTTTCTGTACCATACCTATAACTCTAGTTGAATGTTAGCTCTTGCAAAAATATATATAAATTTCCATTTTTATCTATTCTCTTCTGAGTGTATGCAGAAAAAATGATTTACATCATTTCGATCTGAAGCTGTTTCTTTCTCACATCCACCAACACACAAGTGCAGCAGATTTGGAGGCTGGTTCTCTTGGCATGAAAAGTGACTTAGAGGGTCGGATTCTGCAAATGAAACAATAGGTAAAGGAACAAATTTGACTGCTTCGTCTCTTGTACAATTGATGGTATGTATTACTGCTCTCAACTGGATAATATATGTTTTTCGTCTCTCATGTTCATGTAGACCATTGATTTTCTTAATAGATATTGAGTCAAAACAAACTACTCATTTGTTCAATTGTAGAAAAAGTGTGATATCAATCTTTCATATAAGCCTCTTTTTGAGAGACAGACAGGTCAGTGTGAATCTGATTTTGCTTTTTGCTTGTCACTGTCTTTGAATTTGCTAAAGCCTCTTTCACATTCATTGTTAGGCTAAAGCTGAGAAAAGCAGACAGATTCCGGACGTTCTTCAATCTGGCCCTTCCATAGACATTCAGATGGAAGAATTGGCAATAGCTCTTATTGGAAATGTTTAAATATTTTGGAGAAGAGAAAATTTAGAAAAAGAAGATTTTGTTCTTATTTAGAAACTTAAGTGGATGATTACAAATGAAAAGAGATGGAGCTATATATAGCCTCCAAAACTCAAAATATCTCTAATATTTTAATTTAAAATCTAGAGAGTTCTACTATTATATCTAGATTATTTTATTATAGTTATCTAGATATTTCTATCATAATATCTAGATATTTATTCTAAAGAGTTCTCTAGAATATTGATCAAATTTTATGTAACCCAATTAAACTTAACCCAAATGAGACTTGATCCAAAATCAAGTTTATTTATTTTCAACACCCCCTCTTAAACTTGATTTTACTACTCCAAGAAAACTCCTCATCTTGATAAAGTCTTCACACTTAAGGGGTTTTGTAAAGATGTCGGCTACTTGATCGCTCGTCTTTATGTATTCCAACCCCACATCTTTCTTGGCAACACACTCTCTGATGTAGTGATAGCGTGTATCAATGTGCTTGCTTCGATCATGGAAGACTGGGTTCTTTGCTAATGTTATTGCCGACTTGTTATCCACAAATATCTTTGTTGGTTCCTTGTCCAGAGATTTCAACTCTTTCATCAAGTTACGTAGCCAAACTGCATGACAAACACATGAAGTTGTAGCTACGTACTCTGCCTCACAAGTGGAGAGGGTGATAATTGGTTGTTTCTTCGACATCCAAGTAAAAGCGGTATCTCCAATATAGAAGACAAATCCACTTGTGTTTTTGCGGTCATCCATGTCTCCACACCAATCATTATCACTATATCCAACAAGCTTGAAGTCGTTAGAAATAGAGTAATATAAACCAAAGTTTACAGTACCTTTGACATAACGAAGGATCCTCTTTGCTGCTTTGAAATGATTTGTTGTTGGGTTCTCTATGTAACGACTCACTACTCCGACCGCATATAAGACTAGTCTTGTGCATGTCAAATATCTTAAACTCCCAACTAAGCTTTTAAAGAGTGTTGGATCCACTCTTTCTCTTTCTTCGTTTTTTGATAATTTGATTCCACATTCCATTGGCGTGCTAACAGGATTCGAGTCATCCATCTTGAACTTCTTAAGTACCTCTTTAGCATAACCTTCTTGGGTAATGTAGATTCATATGTCTTCTTTTTTCACTTCTATTCCAAGGTAGTAAGACATCAACCCAATATCCGTCATCTCAAACTCCTTCGTCATCTCTTTCTTGAACTCCTCGAACATATTTGGATTGCTTCCCGTGAATATCAAGTCATCAACATATAAGCATACAATCAATATATCTTTATTTTGATTTTCGATATATAGTGCATGCTCATATGGACACTTGATGAAGTTGTTCTCCTTGAAATATTTATTGATTCGAGTATTCCATGTCCTTGGAGCTTGTTTTAACCCATAAAGTGCTTTCTTTAGCTTCAATACTTTATCTTTTTCTTCTTTGACAATGTAACCTTGTGGTTGCTCAATGTAGACTTCTTTTTCGAGGTCTCCATTTAGAAAGGCTGATTTGACATCCATTTGATGTATCCTCCAACTGTTTTGAGCCACTAATGAAATAATTAGTCGAACAGTTTCTAAACAAGAAACATGAGCAAATACCTCATCATAGTCGATGCTGGCTCTGTAACTGTAACTTTTTGCCACCAGTCTTGCCTTATATCTTTCAACTTCTCCATTAGAGTTTTTTTTCACTTTATACACCCACTTTACACCAATTACTTTTTGTCCGTTTGGGAGTGAAGTCAACTCCCAAGTGTTATTCTTTTGGATGGCCTCGATCTCTTCATCCATTGCATTTCTCTATGTCTTCTTTTCCATGGCTTTTTGGAAGTTCATAGGTTCACACTCCACAAATAGACAAAATAAAGTGAGATTTTCTTGATTTTCGGTTACCTCATAAATGTCTTGTAGACTTCTAAAACGTGGAGTTCACTCACTCGAACTTTCATCTCCTTGAGAACTTTGTGTTGATGAAGTTGGTGGGGTAACATGCTCCTCACTTTATTGCTCCAAGTTTTCTTCTTCAAAATGTGGAAAAAAGTTATAGTCTTCATCACTTGATCTCCACTCATATTCTTCTTCTTCATCAAAGATGACATCTCGACTTACGACTGTCTTCTTGGTATTTGGATTGTAAAGCTTGTATCCTTTGGATTTTGCACTGTATTCTATGAATATATACTTCTCACTTTTATTATCAAGCTTGCTTCGCTTCACCGCTGGTACATGTGTGTAAGCAACACTTCCAAAAACTCGTAGGTGAGAAATACCGGGTTTCCTTCCGCTCCAAGCTTCTTGTGGTGTTTTCTCCAAAACACTTCTTGTTGAAGATCGGTTTAATAGATAAACAACACACACAACTGCTTCCGCCCATAATTCCTTTGGTAGCTTCTTACTTTTGAGCATACTCCTCGCCATTTCAAGGACTGTTTTATTATTCCTTTCTGCCACACCATTTTGTTGAGGGGATCTTGGCACCGTTAGTTGTCTTCGTATTCCATTATCTTCACAATACTTCATAAATTCTTTTGATGTAAACTCTCCTCCACGATCGGATCTCATTGCTTTAATCACCAAACCATTTTCCTTCTCAACATGAGCTTTAAACTTTTTGAAGTTTTCAAACACCTCCAATTTTTCCTTCAAAAAGTAAACCCATGTTTTTCTTAAAAAATCATCAATAAAGAAAAGGAAGTAGTTACTCTGACCGAGTGATTTTGGCTTGATGGGACCGTATACATCTGTATGAATAAGTTCTAACAGCTTTTGAGCTCTTGTGATTGACTCCTTTGGAAAGCTCATTTTGAATTGTTTTCCATGTAGACACCCTTCACAAACTTGATTTGGATGGTTGATACAAGGTAGTCCCTCACCATTTCTTTTTTCGAAAGCAGCTCCAAACCTCCAAAGTTGAGATGCCCGAACCGAAGATGCCAAAGCCAAGACTCCTCTTTGTAGCACATCTTGAGACATTGTGCGATGTCACTTTGAATATTAAGAACAAACAATCTATTTTTAGACATCGATACTTTTGTGATGAAATTATTTTTCTTGGCTCTTAAAGAAAGGTTATTATCTTTTAATCCAATATCATAACCTTTCTCTAAGAGTTGTCCAAGGCTCAAGATGTTGGTCTTCATGGTTGGAATGTAATAAACATTGGAAATGAATTGATGATCTCCATTCTATAATCGGATGATAATATTTCCTTTACCTTTCACCTCCATCTTTGATTCATCTCCCAAAGCCACATTTCCTTTCACCGATTCGTCAAGTTCCACGAACATATTTTTTTCTTCCGCATATGTGATTACTTCCACCACTGTCGAGGTACCACTTGTGACTATCTTTTCCTTCGTCTTTCTTAAATGCCATTAATAGCATTTCTTATTCTTTGTTGTTTTCTTCCACAAAATTGACCTTCTCTTTGACTTTTTTGTTGTGAGGAGTTTTATATTCCGAAGCATAATGTTCAAACTTCTCACAATTATAGCATTTGACATTTGATTTATCGTACCTTAGTCTTGAATTTCCTCTCCCACAACTTCTAAATGAGTCTTCTCCTCTTTGCTTAGAGTTATCTTCATACGTTCTCCAACCTCTTCCACTTCGATATCCACGACCTCTTCCTCGTGACTGAAATCCACCTCCTTTTGGATAACTTCGGCCACTTTCTTCCTTAGCATGATCAATCCGCATCTTGAGTACTTGCTCGGTGATGTCTTCCTTTTTCTTCTTCTTTTCTTCATAAGCTTGTAAAGAACCGAGAAGTTGCTCCATTGTCATGGCTTCTAAGTCTTTTGTTTCTTCAATGACGGTAACAATGTGTTCGAATTTTGGATCCAACGATCTACGAACCTTCTCCATGATTCTTACATCGTTTAGCTTCTCTACATTTCTTTTTAGATTGTTGGTAACCGTCAAAAATCTTGAAAAATAATCGGAGACGATTTTACCTTCCTTCATTTGTAACGCTTCAAATTCTCCTCTTAAGGTTTGAAGACGTACCTTTTTTACTTGATCAACACCCTTGTAAGATACTCGAAGGTTTTCCCAAGCTTCTTTGGCCAACGTAGCTTCCGGTACTTTCTCAAATGTATCTTCATCTAATCCTTGATAGATTAGACAAAGAGCTTTCTTGTCTCTTTTCCTTGAATCTCTCAAACTATCCTTTTGAGTTTGAGAAAGATTACCTTCATTCTCCAGCACAATGAAACTTTTCTCCTAGGATAGCCGTCATTCTTAGACTCCAATTATTGTAGTTGCTCTTTGTGAGCATCAGAACTTGGAAGGGAACACCGTTACTCGCCATCTTCTAAACGATCTTCTAGCTCTGATACCACTTTG
Organism: Lepidium didymum; assembly: GCA_963920545.1. Classification (NCBI taxonomy): domain Eukaryota; kingdom Viridiplantae; phylum Streptophyta; class Magnoliopsida; order Brassicales; family Brassicaceae; genus Lepidium; species Lepidium didymum. The sequence goes on from OY986996.1 coordinate 14,565,705, forward strand.
TTGGAAGAGAGAAACTATTTTGAAAGTGTTTAAATATTTTGGAGAGGAGAAAATTTAGAAAGAATATGATTTTGGTCTTATTTAGAAACTTAAGTGGATGATAGGGAGAGGGAGGTATATATAGCCACGAAAACTCAAAATATCTCTAATATTTAAATCTAAAATCTAGAAAGTACTACTATAATATCTAGATTATTTTATTATAGTTATCATAATATTTCTATCATAATATTATAGTTATCATAATATTTCTATCATAATATTATAGTTATCATAATATTTCTATCATAATATTATAGTTATAAATAAACTTGATCCAAAATCAAGTTTATTTATTTTCAACACAACCAACTTCTCAACGATATGAAAGAAGATATGGTAAAGACAAAAGTTGCGCCAAAGTTATGTCTGATTATGTGGTTTCGAAAGCCAGTTTGAATGGTTACACGAGGATCGTGGCGAAGAAACATCCGAAGTTTTGTGTAAATGCGGTTTGTCCTGGATTTGTTAAGACGGATATAAATTTCAAGACTGGAGTCTTGTCTGTTGGAGAAGGAGCATCAAGTCCTATGGGGCTGGCCTTGCTTCCATATCGTGAATCTCCTTCTGGTTGTTTCTTTCAAACAAGTTTCAGAGTTCTGAAACCTATGTGTGGGAATAGGTTATATAGTATGCGAAAAACTTCACTACTGTAAGGAGAATTATCTTATGAATGTAACTCATAAAATAAATTATCAGTGTGTAACATTGAAGATTAAAAAGAGAAACTTTATTCTTTGCAAGCTGTGTTTTTGTGTGTTTCAACAAAATCTAAAACATGTGGTTGATGACATTAACAGGAACAAGGTGAAGAGGATGCTTCCTATGGCTAGTGAGACCAGGTGCTTCATCAATACTCACTTCCTATGGCTAGTGAGACCAGGTGCTTCGTCAATACTCACTTCCTCTGTCACTTTCCAATCAAAATGGTACAAAAGATTGGCCAATGTGTATTCCACAGTACTTAATCCCACATACATTGCAGGACAACCTCTGCGTCCGCTCCCAAACGGCAATAGCTCGAAACTCGTTCCTTTAGTATCCACATTACTATCCAAGAATCTCTCTGGGATATAATCATCAGGATCCTTCCACACATCAGGGTTGCGACCAATGGCCCACGCATTGACATGAATCCGAGTTCCCGGGTAAATGTCATCACCCTTGATCGTGAATTTGGCCATTGCCTCTCTTGGTATCAGACTTGGACTCGGTGCGTGTAATCTCCAAGTCTCCTTGATCACCATTTTCATGTAAACTAGAGCCTCATGATCTTCGTAAGTCACTTTTCCTTTGTCACCTACGTGTTCACGAATCTCTGTTTGTACTTTCTTCATTACTCTTGGATGACTTGCAAGCTCTGCCATTGTCCAATCCATAGTGATTGCAGATGTGTCTACTCCTGCTACGAACAAATCCTGTAATAAAAAAAATCAATGCTTTTATAGATCATCAAAATATACTATGGTCTTTCATTTCAACATTCAAGATTCAACATGTCTAATATATGGATGGATAAACATACCACACCAAACTATGCTACATACATTTCAACATTCAAGATTCAACATGTCTAAGTCTCTCCACGAAATCAATGAAACATAATATGGTATTAGAAACCAAAGACGATTCAACACGTTTTTTTTGTAAACAATTGACTCGATAAGATTTGATTCATAACACAAGTTTCCCAAACCTCAAATAATATCACGCTGGGTTACATGATTTTCTGGAATCAAACTTAAGTGGTAGATATCTAACTACTTAACCAAAAATACTTTCTTTCAACAAATTCTTTTTCTCGAAAACAATTTTTACCTATGTAGCATATAAAAATACTCTGTTTGGTTGTGATTTTCGACCAGATCAAACGATTAGAAGTTCATGAATCCTAAAACGAGCTATGTATCAATCGAATTAACCAAATTTGAAACAAACAAGTTTGATATATGAATCCGTACCATAAGAATGGCTCTGATGTGTGTATCAGTAATTCTAGTAGAACCAAGTTTGGTGTCTTGACTCTGTAGCTTGAGCAAGACATCGATCAAATCCTCACGTTCTTCTTCACTCTTCTTCTTCTTTTCTCGATGTTCAACAATAGCTTTCTGATAAAACGTATCAAGATCTCTAAACTCTTCCTCCGACTCGATTCAAGACCTGTAATCCGATCAACAATCCAACCAAAAGGAAAGATATCCTCAGCTGCAAACTTTCCAATAACTCTATTAGCCTCTGTAAACACTTCCATAAACCTCTCGTTATCGATTTCACTTCCAAGAAAACTCAATCCAAACGCCATTCTACAAGTAAAACTTGCTACAAACTTTATCAACTTAGCACTAACATCAACACAAGATCCTGAAGCAGCAGAGACAGAGAGTGATTCAACAAGTCGACTAAGCTCTTCCTCTCTTAAGTTCCGAAACGGGTTAGCTCGTTTGACAGAGAAAAGCTCAAGAACACAAAGTTTACGAACATCTCTGCAATAATCACCCCATTGAGTAAAACCTAAACCAAGTCCATTGTAGAAAAAACTCTTTGTTATAGATAACTTAGGACGAGTACAACAGTCTGAGTCATGAGAATTTTAGAACTTCTTCTGCAGTCTCTGGTGAATGAACAACCACAGTACGAACACTTCCAAGATAAACGGTGATGATTGGACCATATTTGAGTGAGAGATCTCTAAGACTGCGATGAGGAAGAGTTCCAAGTTGATGAATGTTTCCTAAAAGAGGTAATCTTGGTGGACATGGTGGAAGGTTTTTAGGGGAACGAAGAAGAAAGAAGATGAGGAATAAAGGAAGTAAAAGCAGAAGAAGCCATGGAAGCAATTGAGTGGAGATGGAGATAGAGAAAAGCGATATTTGTTGTGGTTATCTTCTTGTTCATATTATTTGTGTTTGTGAATATACTATATATATATATATATATATTACTTGTGTTTGTGAAAATACACAACATATGTTTATTTAATTAAGGTTTGCTTGTAAGAACTTATTTCTCTACTCAAACTTTGTTTGGATTTTTTTTTTTGTTTTAGTTTGTATATATAATCAGAATATTGATCTAAAGCCAAAACTAATCTTGGATGTTGGAGTGTATAGATTAATTATTCGCATGTGCATAATTAGTTACTCTGTGAAGTATAGTATTTATTATAATATAAGAATAATTAGTTAATCGATAATTAATAATCATAATAAATTAATAAAAATTATAGTTATCACGTCTATATAAATAAGTCAAAAGTATTCTGTAATGGGCTGACGACCTAGAGGCTAAGCTTGAGATCTGATATCTTAGGATTTTACTAGAATTTAGGATAGGATTTAGCTATTTAAAATGCATTTTAGGGTGTTTTAGAATTGCATTTTGCATACATATTGCATAAATAGGTGTTCGTGTGTCAAAACCAGAAATGGAGCAAAACCGAAGCAAAAAGGCGGGATTGTGCGTGGAATTGAGGATTGGAGGAACATTTTGTATCAAGGAACGAATCATCAGAGAAAAGGAAGCTGAAGAAAAAAAGGAAGAAGGAAATCAAAGAAGAATGGAAGGGGAACCAAGAGAAAAGGAAGAAACCAAAGAAGGAAAAAGAAGAATGGAAGAGAATCGCAGAAGATAAGGAAAAAGGCTACCGCAATATACACAACATGTTGCTAACCTATTGTGCACGAGCAACAACTTACCAAAACTGACGAAGTCGCGTTCCGCCTCCTAGTGCAAACTCTTCGCCTCTATCTATCTATATATATATCTCCTATTGAGAGTTTTTAAGAAAGAGAAGTTTTTAGGGTTTTAGTTTAGTTTTAGTTTCTTGCAAGACTCTTTTATTTTATTTAAGCATTCGTATTTCTTTACCTTTTTGTCTTTAAATTACTCGCACTTAGTTAGTTTTCATTCTCTATTCCAATCTCATGGTTAACGAATCATCTACCAATATGATTTCGTTACCATCTATGATTAGCGAGTAGACTCCCTCAACCTTTCGGGTTGGGTAATAGGGAGGATGTTTTGAAAGGAAAAACGATGAGTGTTTAAAGCTTCAATGCACAGTTCCCATCGTGTCCCTGAGATGCGTAAAGCCAAACATGTCTGACCAGGATGTTTGTGTCAACTCTCGCGGCGACAGCCAGAGGTTGAGTCATAAGCCGTAAACCATCCCGACCAGGAGTTTATCGTGCTTGAACACTCTAGACACAGGCTCGGTGAAACTTGCTCAACGACCAATTGATTTCAGGTTGCCTTGCTACAGACAGAGAGAACACGCTCTTAATGCTCGTCTTCACTAAAGTACCCAAAGAACTTTGTAGATACTTGGGTGGTGACGAAGTGGTTTCTGTCACGAATGTGGATTAACTATACATCAGAGTTTCTCTCTAGCGTGGGCCGAATGTAATAAGCTTATAAACATGAGTTCAAATAAACCTTCCTTAGAAAAATCCGACCAAATTACCTGATTCCGAGGGGTCCCTAAATCTGAAAACCAAACAAACCAAACTGCTTTTACTTCTTTTAGCTTTACTTTAGATTCCTTAGGTATAGCCATTTACTTTACTGCTTAGATTAGTTTTAGTTTAGTGACACCAGTTTACCAACCCATAACCAACTTATCCGCCTAAATTAAGTAGAAACCTGCATTCTAGGTGCTTAAGAGAATCTCCGATTTGGATTGACACCCTAAGTACTACAACTAAGGGGTTTGGTAACCTGCACGAAAATCGTGTTTACCAATTGGCGCCGTTTCCAATTCGGGAGTATTTCTTTTAACATTTAGATTTGGTTTTTATTTGAGCTTAGGTATTGCTATTTATATACTTCGGTTCTCACACCTCTAATCTGCAATTTCAGGTGTATGCAAACACGAAGTAGGGGCTCTATAAACCTACATCCACAAGTTGCAGACCCCCACCAGATAGGACGATCCAATACAAGACCACGCCGAGCACGAGAACAACAAAACCAACCTCAACAGCAAGATACAAACACCGATCATCCTCCAAACACAAACATGGAACAAGCTTGAACAACCACTCAACAATGGCAACCACAACCCCACCCAACACGAGTAATAGGAGCCTATGACGAACCAACAACACACGGCAACCGAACTGGAATAAGACCACTGGATAGACAACAATAACTTTGAAATCAAAGCGAGTCTTATCAACATGGTCCGAAGCAATAAATTCCATGGCTTACCAATGGAAGACACTCTCGACCACCTAGATTAGTTTGATATGCTCTGCTCCACAATGAAGATCAACGGGATCTTAGAAGACGCATTCAAACTGCGCCTATTCCCCTTTTCCTTGGGCGATAAGGCACACATATGGTAGAAGAACTTACCCCTAACACAATCACAACATGGAGCGACTGCAAAAAGATGTTCTTAACCAATTTCTTCTTCACTATCCGCACTGCAAGGCTGCGCAATGACATCTCCGAATTCACACAATGCTCAACTGGGAGTTTTAGGGAGGCATGGGAACGATTCAAAGGATACACATCACAATGCCCACATCATGGTTTCTCAAGAGAATCTCTCCTAAGCACACTATACCGTGGCGTACTACCAAAGATCAAGATGCTCCTCGACACTGCTTCAAACAGAAACTTTATAGGCCAAGACGCCGAACGAGGACTCCAACTAGTTGAAAACCTAGCCACAAGTGATGGGAACTACGGAGAAGTCTATGATCGCACTCCACGCGATAACTCAGAGCGAGACTCAACAACAAAAAGGGAAATCCAAGCGCTTAACGACAAGCTAGACCGGATACTCCAAGCCACCAGACGTCACGTCAACTTTGTAAGCGAGCCAGAATACATTCCAGATGACTCACTAGAGCTTCAGACCGATGACACAGCAAAAATCAATTACATTGGCGGACAAGGATTCAACAAGGGTTACAAGGTCAAGTTTTCCGGGTTGTAAGATCAAGTTTTCCGGGTATGGACTGGAAGAGCAAGGTCGCCGCGATGTCATTCTTTATTGAATCCGTCGTGCCTGGTTCTACTGCCTCCCAAACTTTATGAACTTTCAACGTACTGTGGTTGCATCTAATGAGTTACCTACAATCACTCAAGATGTGATGATTAAAGAGCCAGAATTCATTTTGGAAAGAAAGATGGTGAATCGGCAAGGTAAAGCTACTACAAAGGTTTTGGTAAAGTGGAAAAATGAAAGCATGGAAGAGGCCACTTGGGAGTATTTGTATGATCGATTAAGGCAATTTCCAGACTTCAAACCTTGAGGTCAAGGTTTTTTGGAGGGGAAGGATTTGATGCAGTGTGATGTGCAGTGTAAAAGATGAAGAATAAGATAGAAACTGAAGAAAGTTTAGGATTAACAAGCCATTAAAGGTTTGTAACAAACAGAGTTTGAGCGATATATAAGCTACATTAATCTCTGATGTAAAGATTCATTCATTGAGTAATAAAAATTGATCTTTCTCTTAATCTCTCTCTAATGGCAGCGCAATGTTTGACTTTGATTTCTTCTTCTATCAAGGAATCAACGTTCGCGGGAAGCAATCGCTTGTTTGTTTTTTGAGCAATTGATGTAATATATAGAAGAACCTCTGTTCTCTGTATCATCTCGTGCGTTGATAAGTCGTCATCTGAGATGGTCGAGGAGATGGCGTGGAGAGGGCGGTTGATGTGTTTCAAAGGAGAGGAGTGGAGGAATGACTTTAGAATAGGCCGGAGGGCGAGAGGGAAGCTTGGTTTTGCTAGTGTATGAGCGAGGTGAAGGAAGGAGAACCTGCGAGGGCTGATTTGTAGGAAGGCCGGAGACACGGAGGAGTATGGTGGCCGGAGGAGTTGTCTTGGTGGGAGAGGTTGCTGTTGGAGTGGCACGCGACATCGGCCGTCGAGTTCTGAAGGGCGGTGGTCGAGATAACGGGAAGAACAGGAATCGGGGGCGGATGCGGTTGATCGGAGACATTTTTGGCGGTGGTCGGTGACTGGAGCTTTTCACGTCCGATAAGGGAGGGAGGAGGTGGAGTCGTGGGCTCAAGTTGATGGTGGGCCTCATTTGAAAGGTTAGTGGACTTTGGTTGCAAACCTTGGGCTGTAGAGGAGGATGATTGAGTGGAAGGCCTTCGATGATGGACTAGCAAATTAATCAGATTTGGGCTACTTTTTAGCAATGTAAATGGGCCAAGAGGAACGGGCCGAAATTGGGGGGAAGTGGTCCATCAGGTCAACTGATGGAGAGATATGTTATTATGTTTTGTGAACTCGGTATATTGAAGTTGACTTCGTCATTCCAAGGCGTACTGATCAACAAAGTTTGCATCAATCCAACCAAGACCCTCGGATGGCCTCAGCTTCCACGGTTAAGGTAATCCCTCCGCAGCAGCCGCAAGTGTTCATCAACTTCCGGGGGCGAGAACTGCGGGATTCCTTTGTCAGCCATTTGGTGAAGGCCTTGAAAAAAGAGGGATTGAACATCTACTTTGACGAAGACGAGACCCGGAGCGAAAAACTAGATATCCTTTTCAGGAGGATCGATGAGTCGAAAATCGCACTAGCGATTTTCTCGGAAAGGTATGGAGAGTCAGACTGGTGCCTGAATGAGCTGGGGAGGATTATGAGGAACGTGGAAGTAAAGAAAATCCGCGTCATCCCCATCTTCTATAAGGTGACTTCGACTCATGTCAAAATACAGGTTGGAGAGTTTGGCTTGAACTTACTCAAAGGAGATCGCTATGATATACCTGAAATGACGCAATGGAGGAAAGATTTGAATTCTGTTGTGAGAAATTTTGGCTTGTGTTTGTCTACCTTTCGGTAAGACTGAACAAAATATGTTTGAGCATCTCATACTTTCATAATCCAATAGCTTAATCGATTTACCTCATTTATTCGGTAGGAATGAAAGCGAGTTTTTGGATAATATCATTGTTAAGGTCAAAGAAGTGATAGCAATAATTTCATCGGATGGCCAGGGCGGAGGAGGAGACGACATGCTTTCTACTAATACAGCAACGGTTACTTCTAGCGGTAATAGTTTTACTGCGTCTGATTTTTGACCTTTCTCAATATATAATACCCTAATTTAATTATATGTTGAAAGATTCAAATGGGTTTGCAATGGGGCAAAAGTTGGAAACGGTTGGTTCGAAGGGAGGCAATCAGTGGGATGATGGTGCCGACCATTACTGTGTAGCAAAGATTCATATACGAGGTGGTCCTGCAGGCATTCAGTACATCAAATTTGACTATGTCAATGGCGGAAAATCCATTGATGGGATAATTCATGGGACTTCGGCCGATGGTTTCACTCAGACGGTTTGTTGATTTTTTATTTTTTTTATTTCTATTTGATAAATATAAATTATTGCGACTGAGAAATAAATTATCAAATTAAAAATTCGATATACATTATATTTCGGGACCAAAGTTTTATATTTCTTACAATTATTATCAAAACCACTTGTATCTGTGATTTTCATTTGTATAAAAATGATCAACTATTTTGTGATTGCAGGTAGAGATGGACTATCATAAGCATGAACAAATTGAATATGTTGAGGGTTACTACAACGAAAGTACCGGTGTAATGCAAGCACTACAATTCATAACGAACCTTAAGACATCAGAATTTATTGGATATCGAAAGGGTACTAAGTTTTCACTTGGAGTCAAAGGAAAAGTTATAAGTAGCTTCCATGGATCTGCTGAACAATACCTCCGATCTCTTGGAGTATATATAAGAAATCCTTCTACAAAATCAGAACTCCAAGGTGGCCCTGGAGGAGGCAATAAGTGGGATGATGGTCCTAATTACGGCGTAAGAAAGGTTTATGTTACTTTTAATGAAACTCATATAAAGAGTATGAACATTGACTACGACAAAGTTGGCGAAGTAGTAACGCGTACTCACGGGCAAAAGAATGGAGAAACACAAGAGGTCCTAAATCTCTACAACTCTTTATATATATATATTTTTCTTTTGAATTGCTTATTTTAGTAGTATTGTTTACTATTCCGGTCTATGTAACTTTTAGACGTGGAATTTCTAACAGCTAAATTATATATTTTTGCAGTTTGCGGTGGACTTTCCTAATGAATATATAATATCTGTGGAGGGCACTTTTAACAAAATCCGTAGCTTCGTGGCCCTTACGTCACTGACTTTCAAAACATCAACGAAGAGAACCTCTCAAACATTTGGAGTCGTGACTGGTACCAAATTCGTGCTCGAGAGACATGGTAATGTTATTGTAGGGTTCCATGGAAGTGATGGTGTTGCTTTTGATAATATCGGTGTTTATTTCTCCCCGATGACTATGTAAACAATTAAAAACAAATATGAAAATATTCTGTATTATTATTCTTTTTTTTTAATATTGAATAAATGTTAAGCTATATTCACTTAAGACTTTTTTTACAATTAGTGCAGTTGTTTTTGGAATGAAAGCTGAAAATTGGAATGGGAAATAGATTACAAAATCTAAATTGAAAGCTATTCTTCTTGCTGGAGAACCACACTTGTACCAACTCCCCATCGGAAATTTTTGCCTGATCAAGTTCCAAGTTGAGAGCTCGGCTTCAAACTTTGACAGTCTCACAAAGTTCTAGCGTCTGTCAGGATAAGTTTGATATCTCTTGTTAGCTACATGTTTAACACTGACGTTAGTTTACCATTATCCCAAGATTTGTCTCGAAGGTGGCGAAGCACTTGTAGGTTGTGTAAACAGGGGGATCTCAGATACAGTAAGCTACACATCATCAGACGAGTCAAAACTTCCTTCAGAATTAAGTGATTTGTTTTCGTAAACTGGTGAAGAAGCCTGAGGAACAGTTCTGGATGAAGTATTATTCTGCGGCTCCAAAACTTCATCAAACGAAACTTTCTTACCAAATTAATTTATTGTAGAAATTTATATATAATTGTAGTAATTAGTATTGGGCCCTGAGAAGATTTTTATACTAATCAAAGTAAATCAATTCATCTTAATTTTTAAATAGTACCAAATTACATAAAATTTAGAAAAATCTGAGTTCACAGGTTTAGTTGCTTTTACCTTTTTTTGAATCGATATTTTTGTGGTGTTTAGTATACCCTGAGTACAAGATCGAAAAGAATGCATTAAATGGATGCATTGAGATTCCGTAAGTAAATGAGTGAGTGTTTTCTAAGAAAGAAGGGCTTGGAAGAAGAAAATGAAATAGGAACAACCGCGCTGGTCGTAATAGATCGACTAAATAAGAGAAATGTTAAAACGAAACAAATCCAAACTTGAAAAAACTAAGCATTAAATTGCAAGTTAAATGAGGTGGTTTTATCCATGAGACGCCTAACTTCATAATCTCATATGCAAACTTTATATGTCGTAGACGTTTGGATGCCTTCAACTTCCTCAAAACACTTGCAAGTGGATCAAAACATGAATACTTATCTTTAACATATGTGTACATCAAATCTCAAAAACCACTGGAGCAAGCAGATAGAATATAGGTCTAACTCTACTATAAACTCTATCAAGATTCTAATAAGTTTCTTTTAACATAGACATGATAAAAGAAGAGAGTTGTTCATCACCTTCTATTTTTCTATGTTTCTCCAATTCATAGTAGAGTGACACCATAAAAATACTTGGCTCCTCTATACCCTCTTTAATTGAATCATCACTTGCCTCCTCTGTACCCATCAAAGAAGGTGTCTAATAGTAATACAAATATATAAGTTACGATTTTATATAGTTATTAATATTATTTAATGATTACATAAGTTATGTTTAAAAACTTACATGAGAGGATTGTGTTTTATTGAATTCCTTTAGTAGTTCAACCTTGTTCACAACCTGATTAACCTTATAGGTCTGATCATTATTCTTTAAAATATGTTTCTTTTCAAGACCAACAGCGAATACAAAAATTTTTCCAATCAAATTAGTAATAGCCGTGGGAACATTCTCGGAGTTCTCGATCTAAAATAAAAACACATACAATAAGTTATCACTAATCTTTTAAAAATACATAAAATAAAGCGTATATAACACATATAAGTTAATAGTAGTTTAATTACCAACAGATTCGGCTAAGTCGCCCGCATAACAGTTGTTAAGCGATGTAATCAAATATTAAAAATCTCGATTCCCCAGTATCATCTCCAACTTTCACAAAAATGTAATACCTATAGAAACATTTATAATTATGAAATTCAAATCTAATAAATTTTGAATAATATACCAAAAATATATTAGTAATGAAATATTAAAAATGCATAATTTACTTCATAATTAATAAATCTTAAAATTCGTTCTAAAAAACACATAAATGTAAAAATAAACGTTTTAATAAACTCATAAGGTTCTTGTTAATAAAAGCTATAAAAATCTACAAAATACACAATTAATTTCATTTACTGATTATTTACTAAAACAAATTTTAAATACTATACCAAAAAACCTAAGCGGAATCAATATAATTTTGAATGAAATTTTTTCTTAAGCAAAAATCAAACATATAAAAATCAACTATTGTAATTATAAAGAAGGAAAAAATCTTACTTGGGAACTACTTCAGTAACATTTGATGAAAACGTTCTACAATACCAGACTCGATTTTCTAAAACCTCGACACCGTCATCATCGTCTCCTTCATAACAGTCAATAGGAAATACCTTCTTTTTGCATTTTTTGCAACTCAAATAACACCACTCATAATCATAATTTATATCAAGTATGGAAATGATTGTAACATATGATCCAATCTACACAATAAAAATATAATTATGTTAATATAGTAACATAATTAATAGTTTGTATATGTGAGAGAAAAAGTAATCAAATATTAAATTTTAATTACATTAACCGTATTGGCAAGTTCCTTCATTGTTTTCATAGGAAAACGCCTAAAAAATTCACCCGGAACAATTGTAGAAAAATTTTCAAATAACTCAAGTGAATTAGGTACAACCAATTGCAAGTTATCATTCGGAAGACTAAAAGAAAAAAACATTATAAAAAATCAAATATGATAAATATGCTTTTAAAGTATATTCTTACTTGGATCGTAATGCTAACACATCAGGGATTGTGTCATTATCAAACCACAACTGTGTACATTCAAAAGCATTAGAAACTAATATGACATCTGCAATTTTTACCAATGAGACGATTGATTATAGCATTGATAAATCACATGATTTTAGATAGGAATAAACAATTTAAACAAAAATAATATTACCTCTAGACACTTTAATCTTCAAAATTGCATAACAACAATTGGGTTATTGGTAAACCCTGATGAAATCTTCTCTTGCAAAGTTTCAGCATATTTCTCCTAGAGCACGCACGAAATTCTAGCATCACGGTGTTGAATCCATTTATAAAACTTATTGTAAATATATATATAAATAAAGACGACTCAAAATAGGATTTTAAAACTTTTTAGCATTACGAAGCTCAAAACTGATATGTTTGGTTTCTTTGCCATTAGCCTCATTGACAATCATATGATCAACATGAATCAATTTTCCAATAACATCTGTAAAAATAAAGTTGCTAGTCATAAATCTAAAATTTCGCATGCTTTTGTTTTCTAAGATGATATGTAAACAAAAAAAATTCCAATTATTCTTAAAAATTGCTAATAAATTATGAACTCACACATATAAAAATAAACTCATAAATAAACTAACCAATCAAGTAATTATCATCAAGATATCGGACAAGTAATTTATTGTAATTCACAAACTCTAGACCAAATAAATGATTTGGCAAAGGATCAGTGTTCCTTACCGAAATAGTGTATCCAAATGAGATCTTGTATTTATGAGAACTGGTTTTGTATTTATGTAAAAACCAGTTGTTTGACACACTTGGAAATTACTAAGTATCTTAGTACTTCCTTCTTTCAATAAAGGACCAAAATTTTCAATCACATCTTTCTTAGCCGTACCATGTATTTTGGAATCTTAAAAATAACAAATATTTTTATATTTTAATTTAAAAAAATTATTAAATTAAATAAAAATGAATGATAAATAATAACTTACTTGATCGTCAACCAAAACCACTTCAATTGTCTGGTCATACTCTTTGGTAAAAGCCTTCCAAAGACGTATGATTTTGACTTTAATCATCCATTGATACCCTGGTAGTTTAAGCACATTAATAGAATTGAGAACCATTTTTCTTGCTTTAAAAAAAATGTATTGTATTAATGTTGTGAAAATTATTTTGGCTAAATTGATTTCGGAAATTCTACTCAGAAATCTAACTTATATAGAGTATGAGTAATTATTGGTCTTTAATTACTTTCTTTTCGCAAATTAGACATACAAATAATTTGTAATCTTTTCACTAAAGCATATGATTTCGTTTGATTTTTTGCTTGGTCTGAAAGCATATATTTACCATATAGAATGATTTCGTTTATTTACAAAAACTATCCATTAATTATTTGATTGATTGATTTCAATTATTGTGAAAATTAATATAAATTCAAATCTAGATGATTCATGTGCATTAATATTTCGTAATAAATTTGAATAGGTTTAAGGAGCATTATTAAGAAAATTTGAATAGGTTGAATGAGCATTAATATTTCATAATAAAAATTTTGTAATGAAATATGATTTATTATAGTAAGATTTCTAAAATTTATCCATTAATTATTTGATTGATTGATTTTTTTATTAAGAAAATTAATATGATAATTATAAAATTGATTGATTTCGATTATTATGAAAATTAATATAAATTCAAATTTACCTTTAACTAATAAAGCTCGATTATTGTATTGTATTTAATGTAGATTAGTTACCATACAAATTGATTTCTTTTGAATACAAAACAATATATGGTAGTGTATAAAAATCGAATAAGTTTAATGAATATTAATATTTTTTGATAAAATTTTTGTAATCCAATATAATTTTTTTTAGTAAGATTTATGAAATTTATTTATTAATTACCATAAATTGGAAATGTTATAGGGTCATCAAATTATGGAAATGTTGTATACAAAAAATTGAGATAATTTTCTCAAAATACTTTCCTCTATATTGTAAATATAATGTCACTCAATATAATATATTTAATGTAGCAAAAGACAAATCTAACTTTAGCTATTATTTTATTATATATAAGATACAATATATATTGATTAGTTTTAATTTACAGAACTAAGATTCAGATGAATTGATAACTAACTTTTCTTAGTATAAAGTGCTGACGAAGACTTGTATACTGTTGACTCTTCAACTAATACATGACTGTCTCTCTCATAAAATGACAGTCATTAGCTGACAATTTTCATAAATATTTAACTAAATTCATTTTTATTTTAAAATTAATTACTATAATTATAATTACAATTATTAATAAAATAGAAATTATAGTTTTAATAATAAAATTATTATTATTTTATTAATAATTTACCTATAAAACCAAAATCCCTTAAATTTTTACTAATCACAATTTTTGTGTCCCGTACTAGAAATCTAGGAGATACAATGATTATTAGGAGATATATGAATGACAATGACATGTGAGCCCACTACTTTTGACTAGTCAGGTTACAAATTTGGAATAAGATGTCTTGTAACATTGTGATTGTTTAGTTTATAATTCATGTATATATTATTGTAGTTACAGAAAATTTTAAAAGTGTTTTCGACATAAATAATATTTCTAACATTGGAAAAAGATATCACTAATGCAACTCTACCCAACAATGTCCAGTTCCAAAACTATTATGTTTTATGGGATTTCGTTTTCAAATTCAATGGCAAAATTTTTCTTAATCTAATGGTGATCTAGTTAAAAACTATAGCATCAAGGATTCGATTTCTCCCATCTACTTATTTGATAGATTAAATATAAATTTTAAAAATTACACTAAGAAAAAAATTATAACATAATAAAAATGTTTGAGAAAATGAATTTGATCCTACATCCAATAAAATATTTTTCAGCCTTGAGGGTATTCATCACCCTCAGAATTAAAAATAAAAATCAAACATTTGAGATAAACTGCATCCACAACTAATCATTCACACAGAAAGAGCTTTTTGTCCACAAAGTAGTCAATTTCGTCTACAACAACATAATTTTTGTCCCAAACAAGGGTTTTACAAAATTGTCAATTCAAAATCACTTTTACAATAAAATATGTTATTATGGCTAAAGAAACTTTTAAAACTGTTTTCCACGAAATCGAGTTTTCTAATGAAGCAAGTAACAAGGGAAAAAATAAATATTAGAAAAAAACTGTGCAGCCATACTGAGTTGTGCTACTATGAATTAAACCACATAACGGCCATGAATTACATGAATTAAAGCACATAAAGCATGAGTTTTAGATACCAAAATCTACAAAATAGTTATAGGGATATCACATTTTAAGTTTTGCTATAGGGTAGTAGTAGCATACTGCTATTTTAGTTTGAGAGAATTAGTTCAAACTTTTAAAGTGTATTTTATTTTATAATTTTTTTTTTGTTTTAGCATACCGCCAGTCCTAATGCTATTAGACAAAACATGTAAAGACCCATAAGAGACGACTAAGTCGTTGATAGCTTCACAACCTTCTCCCTTATCTCTCCGATGTATTTGATTAGTCTTTGGTTTATTCTCTACCACGACTTCACCTCTCATAGTGATCTTTCATATTTCTACATGTCTCTCATACTCTATATAAATGCATAAAAAAGAGTCATTTTGATATAAGTAAAGTTAAGATGGCATCTTCATCAGTCTCTCCCATGCTTCTCTTTGTCCTTCTTTTTCTAGTGTTTCCGCATATGGATCAAGTGGAATCCCGCAAACTTAGTGAGTAATTCTTGTCTTCATTTGTTTTGTATTAGAAATCATGGACTTTCAACTCTAAATCACAATAAGTGAAATAACCTATAAACCTTATATATTACTTGGCAAATCTCCATTTTTTAATATGGGCTATTCTAATTGGATATCCCTTCAAGATGTGTCTGAGAATGGCTCAAACTCATCATTCTAACTAGACAGGTCAATTATACATGCCACATAAGTAGGAAACTGTTTTTGTGAGAAATTGCGTATTGGATTAACTTTAGGATCTCTGGTACCATATAAAAGATCACGAGTTTTCAAATCAAAACTAATTCACAATACGTAGAGTGGCCCATAAATATAATATATTGCTTGGCAAATCTCTACCTTTATTCTAATAAAGAATATTCTAATTAATAGTTTGTGATTACTACATTACTATCAATGAAGTTACTATATCTCTTGAACCCTCCTAATAAGTTATATGAATGGTTCAGAAGAGACAAATAACGTTGATCAAGTGACGGCCCAAAAAAGCAATCATGTGACGAGGGGTGCGCTTCGCCCTTAAAGAGTTGCTTTTGGAAACACTTGTCTTGCTTGTTTCCCAAGTAAGCATGATCCACATACTTTCTTCTCAATCTCGACTTTTGGAAGGCGTTTAACCAGCTCTTTCTTGACCATGTTTGACAAAGTATCAACATTAGCATGTCCTAACCTCGCATGTCACTTGCTTGAGTCACTTACCTCGGCAAGAAGAGCCTCCGATTCCTTAATTTCCATCCACACTTTGTAAACTCTATTTTGTGACCTTCTTGCTTTGACAATTAATTTTCCTTCTCGATCATACATTGTCAAGTAATCTCTCTTCATATGAATGTCACAGCCGGACTCCGTTGCTTGTCCAAGACTAATGATATTACTCTTCAAACCCGGAATATAATATATATTAGTCATGGTTTTTGTTTCTCTGTTTCTATCCAAGAAAGAAATCAATCATTTCCCTTTAATGTCAATGCGGGAATCATCACCAAACCTTACTTTTCATGTCACTGATTCATCAAGTTTCGTTAAGTATCTCTTGTCTCCCGTCATGTGGTTACTTGCTCCATTATCGAGATACCAAGTGTATTCTCCGTTACTTGTTTCAAATTTACTTGGTATGTAGTTTTTCTCATTGAGATACACAACCTCATGCATAAAGAGTTCCTCCGCATCTTGTGTATCATTATTGACACTTCCTTCTTGTGATTCTTGGAGCTTAAGTAAACGATCCGGACAGCTAGAAGCATAATGTCCTAACTTGTCACAGCGATAACACTCGACTTTTGATAAATCACGATCTCCATTACCTCTTCCTCGTCCTCTTTTTCTAGAACTAGAACGACCTCAACCTCTTCCTCTAGAAGCTCCATTACGTTCTTGATTGTAATTCCTTACTTGAGTCTCCGAATTAGAATACATCAACTTATTTTGTTCCTCTTGAGCTTCTTCCTCTTCATCGAAGATTCTTTCTTCATAGGCTTTAATACATCATATGATATCTTCGAAGCTTATGGTGTTAAGATCTAGTACTTGCTCAATTGAGGCAACAATTTGAATGTATTTCTTTCGCGGTAGACTCTTAAGAAACTTTTTCACTAGCTTTGACTCCTCAATAATTACTCCTAGAGATGCCAATTTTGAAGAGATTTCATATAGCTTGCCAACAAAGTTATCTATGTTGTCGGAATCCTTCATCTTGAGACGATCAAACTCGGACATGAGTGTTTGTAATCTTGCTTCTCTAACTCTTTCAGCTCCCATATTCCGTATTTTGATTGCCTCTCATACTTTCTTTGTCGTATCTAGCTCACCGAATTGCAAGATTAAAGATTCCAGTATTGATTGAAACAATAATCCCATCGCCAAGTTGTTCTTCTCTTCATCGATTGTACCTTTTTCTATAACCTCCCACACCTTAGATATTTTGAGACAAACTTTCATCATCATAACCCATACAGTGTAGTTAGTTGAATTCAACATTGGACATTGAATTGAAGAAGATCTTCTTCCTTCTTTCTTCTCCGATGGTACAATCGCTTGATTGTCCCCCATGGCTTGTTACACCTCACGTGTAACTTCTCTTCTTGTGATCAAGGCTCCTCCTTAATCAAAAACCTTCGTCTGAAACCAATTATTGTATCTAAAGCAATATCGAATGTTAAGAACTCAAGAATTTTAAAGAACTCTCTTCTTTATTAGCTTAGAAAACTTCCTCAAAACCTAAACTCTCAAATCTCAAACTCTTAGATTCATACCACATTTTGGTATTTCATCTTTTATAGACAAGACTAAGTTTTTCCTTTTTCACAATAGAAAAGTATGAATTGATAACTCTTAACCATAACAAACTTAATTTTATCGAATTAGTAGTTTACTCAACAAGCTAGCTTAATTAACCAATGGTTGAATACTAAAACTAAATAATAAATTAACATTTATTTAATACAAAACTTTTAATCTTGTTTTGGATTTTTATTGGATAACCAATTAACTAAATGGGTTTCTATAAGAGTATCAAACCAATATCAAACTAATACAAAGGCCCTGTTCGTTTGTTGGTCGCTGGCGACTGCGACCAGCGACCGCGACCAAAAGTTGTTCGTTTAGTGGTCGCTGGTTCTGCGACCGGTCGCAGCGACCAGTCGCCAGCGATCAGCGATTAAAAATTTTGATCGCTATTTTTTTCAGCGACTTGAATTCAAAACCAGCGACTGGTCGCTGCGACTGGTCGCTGCGACTGGTCGCTGTGTTGTTCGTTTTGCAGTCGCCAGCGACCAGCGACCAAAATTTTTTTTTTCAAAAGAAAAAAAAAAAAAATTGAAGTCGCTGGTCGCTAGCGACTGCAAAACGAACAACACAGCGACCAATTGTAGCGACCAGTCGCTGGTCGCTGGCGACTGCAAAACGAACAACATAGCGACCAGTCGCAGCGATCAGTCTCAGCGACTAACAAACTAACATAAAATCAAATTTTTGGTCGCTGTTGCTGGTCGCTGTCGCTGGTCGCTGTCGCCAGCGACCAGCAAACGAACAGGGCTAAAATGTTTACAATCAGGTTATTTAGCATTCTCAATCTGGAACAAAATTACTAAATTTCGGTTAGGTTCGGTAACAAACCAGTTCGATAAATATGTCCATGTCAATTATAGGCCCATATATAATAGCCCAGCTCAAGAGAGAAGAGCTAGTTAAGACTAAAGTTAAAGTGTATTGAAGTCACCGTGTTTGGACGCAGAGATAACTGCATTCCTCCTAAGAGTCACGAAATAGAACGAAGTCTTTTGACAGTAATGTCTAATTTCCCGGCACACCAATTTTCCCAGTCAAAATTTCTCGCGAAAATTCTATAGTTCGATGGGAAGAGTAAGGGAATCACTGCCCGTGAGTCTTCTACTGCTTTTGTTTCTTCTTCTTCATCAACCAGTTTCTCAGGTATTGAAGATCTCACGTGCTCTATCATCTATATTCATGATTTAATGATTCGCTGTTTTGTTTTTTCTTCTACTGATCTATACAGTCAATGAAATTTCGTGTTTGCTCTTTTCTAGGGTTTCGGAGTATCTGAATCTACTAGGTGAGTCTTCAGCTATTTCTTATCTCTGCGTGAAAACAAAAACTTTCAGCTAAAGATATAATATGCTGTTCCTTAGTGTGCGTTAAACTATTTCCAACTTCAGATTATGTATATTAATCGTATGTTCATGGAATTTAGATTGGCTAACGAGGAAGTAGGAGGTAATGCTCCAGAAATTCATTGTTCCCGAGAAAGAAGTCGAGCAGCTTGGCAGATTATACAAGACGTAAGTAGAGAATTAAGAATGATACAAAAT
Source organism: Lepidium didymum (assembly GCA_963920545.1). Taxonomy (NCBI): domain Eukaryota; kingdom Viridiplantae; phylum Streptophyta; class Magnoliopsida; order Brassicales; family Brassicaceae; genus Lepidium; species Lepidium didymum. Next base: position 14,585,398 of record OY986996.1, read on the forward strand.
CTGGATCTTCAAATGGATTTTATCTAATACGTTTCGTTATATCTGTAAATTTGGATGAATTTAGCTTGGTAATAGATTTCTGATTGCTTTATTAATTTGGATTCTCTGCAGTATTTGACACCGTCTGTGGAACGGGAAAGATATCAAATTCCAAAGAATTGTAGGCTTCATCCTGATAACGATTTGTATAGAGATCAGGAACAGCATAAGATTCACGTGGATTTACTCGAATGGAAATGTGGTTACTGCAAGAAAAGTTTCAATGATGAGAAGTTTCTTGACCAGCACTTCGCCAATAGACACTATAATCTTTTGAATCCGGTATGTCGATTCTATCGTATGTTTCTCATCTCTGGAATAGAAAGTTAATATGGAGTTCTTCTGTTCTTTTTAATGTTTTGCTCATTTCACTACATTTTCTTACAATGATACTTCAAAGTCACCAAGCGTGACCAGATTTTGAGATTTGTGCATTTAAAAGAAACGGACTTGGCTAATACTAGAAAACTTTCTTAATTCTTCAGACTGATACAAAGTGTTTGGCTGACCTGTGTGGTGCATTGCATTGTGACTTTGTGTTGAGCTCCAAGAAACCAAAGAACAAGTGCAACCCTGCAGCTGTTGCCAAAAACCGTCATCTCTGTGAGGTTGCTTTCTTGAATTCTCTTTCGATATTCATTGCTTTCTCCGCTCTGGATCCATGACTTGTTACTATTTTTTTGTTTGCTTCTTCCCTCTCGTGTTTATTTAGAGCGTTGCCAATAGTTGTTTTCCAGTGAGTCAAGGTCCATCAGCTAGCCGTCTTCATGGTATGATTCCTTACCGAGAAGTTTCCAAGTGAATCTTTGCTCGTTCAATACTCTTATGTCTCTCAAATTAGTTCCTTGAAGTGTACCAAATAATCCTCTTTGATTTTAAATTTTCATGATTGAAGAACACTTTTTGCGCCAATTCTGTGATGCTCATACCTGCACTGGAAAAGTTAAACCGTTTCATAGAGGAGGCAAGGTAAGATCTGTTATACTATCATAATTATTTATGTGTGCTAAATGAGGCTATCAGTTGTATCTCAAAAGAAAATCTAGTTTCATCTGCTTCTTTTTACCAAGCGTATGTATTTATTGTGGAAAGCAATAAAAGAAAGATATCAGGTTTTCGTTAACATCCGAGTCTATGCTAATACCTGCAGAAGAAATCAGGTGTCTTCTACCTTGCCATTTCAATATTGACCTTGATGCTACTCCCACTATTTTACCTTCTAGTCTTCTTATATCAAAGGTACTGTATGATGTTACTTATCTTTCTCCCCGTCATTACTTTGACCTTCAGAAGTCTTTAGTCACTTTGTTGTTTCTATTGTCTTTAACAGAGAAAAGAGAAGTGGAACTCAAGATTTGCGTCGGATTATAAAAAGTGGAAAAAAGACAAAACCGTCGTAAGATGGTAATTTCTCAAACATTGGCTTACTAATGAAATATGATCAGAACTAATCACTAGATAGACCGTAAATTTCGTTGCAGTACATCAAAACATTTCCAATTTCTAAAGTTTACCCTTGCTTTACATTTTATAAAGGTAAGCTTCAAACTGCTCATGAGGGAGTAGCAAAGGATGTTTAAATCAAATATTGGTTTAATGAATCAAAATCTTACCTTCTCGGACCTTTCCAATTTGGTGTTTATTCTCAAACCAGATACACTATGGATTCCCAAAAGAGAGTGTTACTTTGGGGTTATGAAGCCAGTTGCGAAGGATAATAGATGGGTTTACATAGACAATTGATTTCTTTGTAAGCTTGTAGAAACAGATGATTCCTTCCACAGAAATAGGAATAGTGATTGATTATCCTCTGTAATTTTATCGGTTCTTCATACATAACAATGATAAATTCCAGTTTCTATAACAGTGAGGATGTACCAAAAAAAACTGTCTTTGTTATTAGCTTTAAAAGTTTAAGGAGCTATCACACTAAACGCAAGAGATATCAACTCGTTCGAGAGGAGGAAGCCATCTGGATCTCTCAGCCTAAGGTATCTCACATGATCCTCAATCTTCACATCATCATTTGCAATTAAGGCTTTGAATGTATCACTCGTCACTTCTCTTCTCATTTCATCCAAACAAACAATGTGCCCACTCTCAACATAAGGCTCATACACTGTACAGATCGAGTTCACTACCTTGCTGCCAAAAGCTTCTGCAAGTTCTAGCCCTTTAGATGTTCTGAAAGATAGCATTAGAATGTCTGACGCAACATCCTTCAGATCAACATTACCATCTCCACACCAGTTTGCTGCGCCATTCTCCAAGTCAGCGACGTAGTTTGTGTATTCCTTAAGCCTTCTTGGCCTCGAAAACCTCAACCCTCCAACATTACTGGCTGAACCTAAACCATAAGCATAAAACGGCTTGTTCTTCTAGTATATCAAGTTGTGTTTGCACTTGAACCCATATTTCAAATAACTCCTGACTTCATAATGCTCATAACCTGCACCACGGAGCATCGATTATGCTGTTTTATAAAATTCTGCAGATTGTGTTTCTGAAGGAAAAGGGGACTGGCCTGGAGTGTACCTACACAAGTTAATGAACACAATTCGTTACTGTTCAGATTACAACCAAAAACCTAAAGCATCAGTAAGCAAACTTGGATTATATACTTACAAGTTTCCAAACTTCGTGCCTTGTTCCACTTGCAGATCATAGACAGAAACATGATTGGGTTTTGATTTGATAGCTAATCTTAAGCTCTCTTCCCACATCTCCAATGTTTGGTGAGGCAGCGAAGAAATAAGATCCATACTCCAATTCTCAACTCCACATTCTCTAACAAACTCTATTGCCTCGTATACTTGAGAGACACCAGGAGCTCTTCCACAAGCTTTCAAAAGCTCATCTTGAGATGCTTGAACTCCTAAAGACACTCTGTTCACTCCCACGTCCATCAATGCCTTCAGTTTCTGAGCACCAAATGTGCCTGGATCCATCTCCATTGATATCTCAGCATCTGGTCTCAACCCGAAATTGGAACTCAATGTATCCAAAATCAAAGAAACAAGCTTTGGGGGAACAAGAGAAGGCGTTCCAATGTTTTCAGCATCAACGATCAAAAAAAGTTCACTGGTCTCATCATTTATACGCTTTGAACATTGTCGTTTTACTCAGCTACTAAATTAGAAGATAGTAGTCTTAAGCATTCTTGCTTAGTAAAACTAATTTACAATTAACTATCATTATAAATACAATAACCATAATTTAGTTTATTCAGAGCAATGGCGCTAGAAACAATGGCTTCCCTCGCCGATCTCTTCCTCTGTCTTCTTACATCAAAACCGCCTTCTCCGTCGCCACCATCGCTGCCGAGTCTGAAACCTATCACTACCTCTTCACAGTGTACTTCTTCCATTTCCTCGAAAATATTACAGCACCTGTCGATGACGACGAAGGTTTTCACGGCCAATGACGATGACGTCGTCAATCGCGTGGCGTATCCTTCGCTAACGAACGCGAATCTCTTGTTCTTCAAGTCAGGTTACTACAACGTCGAGGTGGTGCCTAAAGACGACGAATCGGAGGATCAGCTGGTGAATGATTTCAAGAGATCGTGTTTAAGAGCTGGTGTGTTGCAGGAATCTAGGCGAAGACGATTCTTCGAGAACTCTCAGGATAAAAAGAAGCTTAAAACCAAATAAGCTGCTAAGAAGAATCGGAAAAAAAGGGGAACAATTGCTGGATTAACCTTATTTGGAGAAGAGAGTGCCCAAATGACTTTAAAAAAATTAGAATTTTGGTTATAAGCAAAATTACCCAAATGCCATAAAAAGTTTTCATATTTACAACCCAGCCATTGGATAATCCGACCCAAATCCATTTACCCACCCGATCCAACTTTCTGATTGGATCCTCAATTAAATATAAAAAAATTAGAACCGTCGACGGTTCCAATTTCAACAAAGCCGATGGATTTTTCTAGGTTTCTCCTCCTTCCATTTCTCCTCCTTCAATTTCTCCTTCATCTTCCTTCTTAGCTTCCGTCATCTCCTTCATCTTTCTTCTTACCTTCTCCTTCATCTTCTTTCCTTCCTTCCTTCATTCTTCCACATCGCTTCTCTATTAACGAGTTTCAATCTCAAATTTAGTAATCTAACTTGCAGCGAGGAGAGAGATTTCCCAAGGCAGACACATCTTCATCCGTCGCCACCGTTCGTCTCGCCGGTGAGTACCTAATTCTGCATTTCTCTATTCCTTTTTATCTCCTTTCATTTCGTTTTCAATTTCTGCTACCTCCGATTGATATGTAATGGCGGAAGTAAGTTGGAGAGTTCCTAGCAAAGTTGGATTATGAAGAGTGAAAGAGAACGATGTGTTGTTGATTTTTCACTTGATTGGTTCTTCAATGATGTGTTGTTGGTAATGGAACTTGATTTTTCAGGTTACAGGAATGCCTCCTCGCACAAAGAATGCCTCATGGCGGCCATCAGAAGATGCCACGGCATCATCATCCGCATCGTCATCGTCATCGTCATCGTCATCGGCATCGGCATCGGCATCGGCATCGGCATCGTCATCCTCATCCTCATCGGAGGAAATGGTATGTTTTTGATTAAACATCCGAGTTAAACTAGTTAAACATCCTCATCGCCATGTGTCTTGATGTGCAGTAACTGCTACTGATCTGGAGGGTGGTGCCTCTTCTCCAGAGGATCTTCCTACTGGAGGTACTGCAGCTCCTCATGGTACTTTTGATGATGACTTTGGTAAGTAGTTTAACTGTGTAGTTTAACTAGTTTAACTGTGTCTTGATGTGTAGTTTAGCTAGTTTAACTAGTTTAACTGTGTCTTGATGTGTAGTTTTAGACGACGCTGGTGAGCCTCATGCTGCTATTGATCCGGAGAGTGCCATTGTTTTATGGGTCCCGACGGCTGCAGCGGAATCTTTGTCTTCCACTCCAGATGATAATGCAGGGAATAACAAGAGGAAGAGGACGAAGTCAAAGCATATCAACACCCCATTCACAGTAGGTGGGAAAGGTGTAGGAAGGGGTGGGGGGAGAGGAGGTGGCAAAGGTGTAGGAAGAGGTGGGAGGAAAGGAGGTGGCAAAAGGTGTAGGAAGGGGTAGCGGAATCTTTGTCTTCTACTCCAGATTGATTTTAATAACTTTTGAGTTTTTTTTTTGGTATTTATGAACCTAGTTTAACTAGTTTAATGTAGTATAACGAGTTTAACCAGTTTAATGTAGTTTAACTAGTTTATCAAGTTTAATGTAGTTTAACGAGTTTAACTAGTTTAATGTAGTTTAACCAATTGCCCCGCCATTAAAATTAATTTTTTTGTTTTCCACGTGGCACCAAAAAGGATTGCCACGTGGCGCTAAGAATGATTGCCACGTGGCGCCGTCATTTCTACGTGCCGTCAGTTCTTAGCGCAGTCATTTTATTACATGTAGTTTAACCACATGTCTAAATCAATTTAATTAGTTTAACCACAGTTTAACAAAAAGTTAATTAGTTTAACTTAAAAAAATAGTTGTTTAACATATATTTACCAACTTATTATGATGTAATATATGATAAAATCTATGTTTATCTAATTGACATTGTTATTTGGTGAACATTAGTAAGTTACCTTAAAAGTATAAGGTAGATTAGTGGAAGTGTAAAGGTTTCATGAAATAATCACTTAAATCATATAAAATATTTTTTTTAGGCCAAAATCATATTGTTATATACGATTACCTATACAATTTATTGAAATACGTACGTTTAACAAGTTTAGGGTTTAGGGTTTAGGGTTTAGGGTTTAGGGTTTAGAGTTTAGGGTTTAGGGTTTAGGGTTTAGCCAGTTTAACCAGTTTAACAAGTTTAGGGTTTAGGGTTTAACAAGTTTAACAAGTTTTAGGTTTAGGGTTTAGGGTTTACCAAGCTTAACAAGTTTAACCATATTTAATCAATTTGACGTGGTTTCACCAGTTTAACAAGTTTAACCATAAGGTACTAGTTTGACGTAGTTTCACCAGTTTAACATGTCTAGTACATGAAATAAACACACATACAACAACAAAACAAAAAACAATTAGCGAGTTTTAGTCCTTCTTCTGCTTTCTCCAACCGATGGGAACCTAACCTCTTGGTTTCTTCCCTTCGTCTTTTCGTAATCTAGAGGTAAGACACACATGTCTACAACATACTCAGGAACATTCCACTCAGATTAATGAGGTACTGGATAAATGGTTTGATAGTACGCTAACATCCATTGCTCCATATAATAATAAGGCGAGCAAAACACATGTAGATCAACATCATCCACCGCCGTTTCTGCGTGTGTAGAAGCTGCAGCTATTGCATGTTCGCATGGATATCGGTCTATGTCAAAATGCTTACAGCTACAAGATTTTCTTGTCAAATCAACCAGATACTCTTTGCAATCACTTCCCATCACAATGTATTCCAGCGTAAAGCTATTTACCTTCCACTACCTCCACGTGCAAACCAGGTATAGACGCATCCTTTTTACATGCCATAATATATCCAACGGTATCTTCGTCATCCTCGATATAAGATATCATCTTAGGTTTCACCCATCGACGTTGAAAATAACTTATCTTCAGCAACTTCGATTCACTTACCTTCACCTTTCTGCATATTTTATCAACCAAAGATGAATAACTCACTTGTTTCCAATTTCTATCCATATATATGGTATAACACCGATGTTCTCTAGGATTCCATTGTATATCATCCCCGTCATGTGAGTAATGTCCCCCGTAATTAAAAGATATGTCAATCATCGCCACCTGAAAAAATAAAATAAATGACATCAATATATAGCAATTGCACGTAGTTTAACTAGTTGAACTAGTTTAACCAGTTTAACCAGTACAACTATCAGTACATAGTTTAACTAGTTTCACTAGTTCAACTGTCTGTATATAGTTTAACTAGTTGTACTATATGCAGATCTAGTTTTCCCAGATTCAGATCTGAACCAACAAATTCCGATATTCACTTCTCAATCCATACTCATAATCTACAGTAACATTAAACCTTCAGTCGACACAAGAATAGGAAGCACAAGTTACAACAATCAAAATAGAATAAAATCAAATTGAAATTCTTTACCAGTTCAAATACAGCTACAAGGAGCGGTCCTTGGCAAGAGGCGACAGCGGCGGAGGCGGAATCGACGGCGGAGGCGGAGTCGACGGTGGTGGCGGAATCGATGGCAGTGGTGTCAGGTTCCCAGCGATGTCAGCTGTGATTTTTTTTTTCCCGATGAGGAAAAAGAGAAGAGGAAAGAGATATTGCTTTTCATTTTTTAATTTTAATTATTATATAAAGGGTAAAATGGGAATTTTATGTTTGTTAGTATAATGAAGGTTAGATAGAATTAAGTTAGTTTAGATAGCTTTTGGTTTCTCCAATTAAGTCATTTGAGGAAATGCCTCTTCGGAAAAGGTCAGATTTTTATTACACTTTACTTGCTTCGAAATTTTGAATAATTTGACAGATCAAAAATAATTTGTTATCATGTTTTATTAATCATTTTCTTCTACGTGATTGTTTAGGCACGGGCTTGTGAATAATATTTACGTTAACAACACCATTGCAAATTAAACGAAAACGAATTATTTGATGAAGAAAAGTAACTAATGATTAAAAAGGCATACATCGATCATACATATATACAACTTTTCTTCAAGTCAAAAAAACATAAAATTTGAAATTCAGCATACCACAACTCAAACAGAGAAACATAAGAAATATTTTTGTAAACAAAATCCTAAGTAAAATGAAAAAAAAAATTAAATTAGAAAATATGTTCAAAGATGAAAATTAAATAACTAAAGTTGAGTAGTAGTTGTTGTTTTAAGGCCATGTGTATACGGTCGTCACGATTTGCTCATCCAACGGTAATGAGAAAACAACGTATCAAAGGCACAAAGCAGCTTTGACGTCAAGCCGCCACGCAAATCCTCCGTTATTCATTCTCCAGACATCACACGGCACCGTAACGGATCCTCGTTCACGATCTTGACACGTGTGCTGTAATCTCACCCTGCATGAGAACGCTGTATACGTTAGCATCGGTCTCTCCTTCATCACCAACCGCACGATCACGTGAATATTATCGGAGTTCATTTCCGGTGCACTCGGAATATTAATATCTTCCTTAGCCATCATTCTGTACGCGTCATTGGTCCACGTGACGCTTCCTACACCGTCCGATATAAACCCAGGACACGTGTCTTTCACTAGATTCATCTTCTTCTCCTCGTCTGTTTTCCCCAATCCATAACCATCGATCCAAACGTCAGTCACTCGCTCAACCGTTACACACGACGAAACCACCACCTTCCTTCGTGTTTTCTCCACATTCTTGTACAGATTTGCCATCTCTCCGCCGCATCCGCCGTTGAAATTGAGCCATAACGGACCGTTCCGCTTCTGTTTCTCCACCGGAAAAGCATTCAGATCTGGAAAAACTCGTTTATCCTCAGGCGTCTCTGATAAAAGAGGCAGTGTAACCGCCGTAGTAGCAATAACGTCGCCGAGCTCGGAAGTTTCTGTTGGCTTCTTCTTATTGCACCTCCGTGATGAGTTACCACCGGAACTCTCTTTCTGATACTTACGCTTTCCTCTCCCGGATTTACCAGAAACATCGGAGCTTCCACCACTGGTGGTAGAGATGGTAGAACCATTCTTTCCGGAAAGAGGAGAGCTACAACCACCGTGAGTAGCCGGTTTAGGAGCAATCGGACGGAAACGAAGCATGATTTGATCAGCTTTGGAGAGACCATAACCGCCATATCTGGCTATACAACAACCACCTCTACTATCCATTTGATAATATCTATGTATTGAGTTTGTAAAGAATGTTTAGAGACAAAACCAGGGTTAAAAGAAGAGCTTGGAAGAAAAGTGAAGAGAGAGTGGTTGTATATATATGACCATGATTAATGGGAGGTTCTTAGAGGGGTTCTTAACATTTTTTATTATTATTTTGTTAAGAAATTTTACCAAAGTGTCTTATTTAAGATCATTTCTTAGAAGGGTTCTTAACATTTTTCTTCTTTCAATTTTCTCTTTCTTCATTCATTTATTAAAATTTATAATAAAATATTGTTAAGAACCTTTATTATAAGAACCTTGCATTAATCATGTTCTAAGGAGTGCGAAGATGACAAGTGTTGGGTCGATACGCGTGTCTTTGTCTACAGTTCCCTTGTCACCGTTGCACATGCCCTTCTACTTCTTTTTTTCTTTCCTTTCTTTCTTCTTCACTTCAAGGCATAATGAAAAATATTTTAAATAAACATTTCATGCCATCTAAATATGTTGGTATGTCAATAAAAGGATGTAAAAAGTTATTCAATTTCACATTACTTTTAAAGATATCTATTAATAATGTCCGATCGCATGTAGTTTACCTTTGTAATCTAACTTTTATAATAGAAATAACTCGAATTTTTTATGCTAAAATTATTAGTTAAATTATTTGCCATCAGACTAAAGTATTTTAGTGTATTTTGTAGATCTCTTTAGCTTTGTATTATTATTAGTTTGTTAACTTTGTATTACTATTATTATTTGACGGCAAAGTAAGGTGTAGAGTAGTTTTATGTTAATAAAAATGGTTGGAGTTTTAGTTATTTAAAATTTCTAAGTTCTCGATTAGTAATATAGTATTGGGTCTAACATTCATTTGACATATAATAACAGATATGATATATCAAACAGACCAATATAAGGGTACCGTTTTTATTTAAGGATGGTCTTGATGAACATAGAATCTAATCATATATAGTAATATAAATTAATTAGTAGTTGAGTAGTTATTACTGTAATCACTTAGACCCTTGTGTACTTACTACTGTAGAACTTTTAACTTATGTGGTTGGCCTAAACAATATTAGATATTTTGTTATTAAACTATTTTAATTTGAAAATAATATTACATTTAAAGTTACATATGCATATGAGCATATTATCACGGATTCCCATTGTAAATTTCAAATATCTTAAGAGTTTAGTTGGATTCATTTGTACGCAAACTATTAGGTGTCGGATTTTAATCTTCCTAATATTTTATGAAAGACTTGCTGATATAAAAATGTATTCCACACCATCTTTCGCTAAAACTAAAATGGCTTGAAAGATTTTGAAAGAATAATGACTCCAAAAAATGCAAAGTGTTACATCAAACAAGACCAACGAAAACAAAGTGTTTGAAGAACGCAAAAAGAATGACGGCGAGCTCTAGGGTTTTGGTGAGAAGTGGCGATGACGAAACCATGGTTGATACAGGGAAAAGGGATCGTCTACTGGATCCAAAATCCTTGCTGGCCATGGTGACGGCAGAGTCGAGTGTTGATGGTGTCTTAGTTCGTACGGTGGAAGAGAGGGCAGATGTATCTAGGGCTTTAGAGAAGAGTAATGATAACGCTACCATGGTGGATGCACGGAAAACAGTAGCCTACTGGTTCCACAGGTTTCATGGGCTAATAAGGTTGGGAATACTCGTGGTGGTGGAGGTTTGATTCGCACGTCTCAGGTGTCTGGAGAATTCATCAAATCGAGAGTTAAGGTTGAATTTCCACAAGGGTGGATGGTGAAGCTAAAGTGTGTATCAATGATGAAGCGATAACAACCTTGAATTCTCTTTGGGAAAATTGTATGTATGTGAAAGTTCTGGGTAGAAGTGTATGCGAGGAAACTGCATGAGATTTGGAAGTCTTTGGATTCGATGAAGGTGTAATGACTTATCAAGGAACTTTTTCCTCGTTCAGTTTGGCGATGAAGAGGAGTTTCTATCTACGCTTACGGGAGGGCTTTGGAGATTGTTCGGCAGTTACCTACTTTCTCAAGTTTGGACTCCTAGTTTTGATCTTTCTAGCATTGACATCCGAACAACTCTTGTTTAGATTAGAATTGATAGACTGCCGCTGAATTGATAGACATCCGAACAAAGGCTTATGATGTCACGAGTTCCACGAATGCCCCAAGACTGAGAGTGGAACGTAGGATATCACGGTCTAAACCGCTTGAAGGATGGTATAAAATGAACATAGATGGCACGTTTCGGGGAAATCCGGGTTTAGCCTCGGCTGGAGGGGTTCTTTGGGATAGTAATGGAGATTGGTGCGATGGCTTTTCTCTAAATATAGGTCTTTCTTGAGCACCATTGGTAGAATTATGGGGTGTGTATTATGATCTGCTCCGAGCTTGGGAACAAGGTGTCATGCGCTTGGAGCTGGAGGAAGATTCTGAGGTGGTGGTTGGTTTTCTTCATACAAGGTTAAGTGATTTTCACCCATCGTCATTCTTATCACGTTTGTACTATGGCTTATTAGCAAAAGAGTGGGTAGTTCGCATCTCTCACATGTATAGGGAGACTAATCGTGCTGCTGACGGATTAGCTAACTATGCTTTCTCTATTTCTTTGGGTTTTCATGTTATTTTGTTTCCCTCTGAGGATATTTCTTTGCTTGTTTCTGATGATAGAACTGGGACTTCCTTCTCGAGAATATTGAACTCTTAAGTTATTTATTTGAATAAAGGTTAGGGATGCCTTTTCCACCTTTTCGTTGACAAAAAAAACAGAATTTCACTAATTGTGCGTGCCAAATAACAAATTGTCAACACCACTCCTTGTTCTTAAAACATATATACTAGTTAATTCACATATCATTTCAAGTTATTTTTGTCAATAACTACATCTGATAAATAATTTAAAATTTAAATTATATCATTGATTTACTGAAATCAAATTCCAATAAAACAACAACAAAAATAGGTATTTAATTATTTTGTGCAAATTCATTTTCCTGATTCATGGTTTCATTGTTTTATAGAAGATTGCAACAACAAACACATAAGTAAAAGTTGGAGATACTAGCCATATATATGATCATAAAAACATGCAACTTTCATCTGAGTTATTTATTATTCATAATTGTCCACATTCATTTCAAATTATTGCGTTTATATTAAGATTTAGGCACCTTCATGCATCAGAAAGAAAGAAAAAATAGCTAACATCATCACGAAGATAACTTCTGAATTTCAAATGTTCCAAAATGTAGTATTTTCTGAGGGTAAAGACCAAAAGTAGTGTGTAGTTTCAAGCTTTTCAATCATGAATAAATGCCAAAATTAGGTTAAAAATATCGGAAAAAAGGTAAGGTTAGGCATGGTCCAAGAGATGAGGGTTCATAAATTATATCTATCATTGACCAATTCTGAATAAAAATTAGTGGAATCTTAATTAACTAAAGGTGATGGTGACTCTAGATCTCAAATCTTTGATTAAGGGGACAGGATCAATGATCTCATCATGTCTAAAGACAAATTCAGTTGTTCCAATCGTGTTAGGTTACCTCTTTTTAGGAAAAGAAATTGCATTTGAACGACGAATTTAAACATGCAACCTTTCCTCATATTTATTAAAACTAGATGATTATCCGTATATTGCACGGGATTAAATTTTTTGTAATGTAATTATATATTTTTTATATTTTAACTTTTTATATGTTTTTGAATACAAAAATTCAAAATTTATAAAATGTTTCAATTTTTTTGTGTGTTTTTATGCATATAGTATTTGTTTCAAATATTATAATTTATTTTATGTTATTTTGTTAATTGATTTTTGTCTTTTATTTTTACTTTTTTATTCTTTTACGTTGGTTTTTTTATAAAAATTTTACGATATATAGTATCGTACTTAGTTGTTAATTTTTATAATGGTTTTACAATTTTATGTAATTCTATTTGATTTCGTATATGGTTTATGAGATATACATATTTGTTTGGACAAAATTAAACTTACCAAATTAATTTATTATAGAAATATATATATATATATGATTGTAGTAATTGTTGAGTTGCTCTCAGTCTGGTGGTTAAGATGATCCAGCTAATGACTTGGCACCATGGTTTGATTCCTACCCGCTGCATTATGGTAGCTTAAAAAAGAGATTATAGGGGTGAGTTTTAGGTTATGGATCGGGTCTTGTCGATCCAATTGTTGACAAAAAATAATAATTGTAGTAATTAATATATGTCCCTTAGAAGATTTTTATAATAATCAAACCAAATCAATTCATCTTAATTTTTAAAAAGTACCAAATTACATAAAATTGAAATAAGGAAATTTTAAAAGGAAACAAATCTACACTTGAAAATAACTAAGCATTAAATTGCAATTTAAATGAGATGGTTCTATCCATGAGATGTCAAACTTCATAATTCCATATGCAAACATTACACACCATAGACATTTTGATGCGTTCAACTTCCTCAATAACACTTGCAGGTGGATCAAAACATGAACATTTGTCTTTAACATATGTTTACATCAAATCCCAAAAAACTATTGGAGCAAGCGGATTGAGTATAGGTCTAACTCTACCAAAAACTCTATCAAGATTCTCATAAGTTTCTTTTAAAATAGGCATGATAAAAGAAGAGAGTTGTTTATCATTTCTATTTTTGATGTTCCTCCAATGCATAGTAGAGTGACACCATAAAAATATTTGGCATCACTAAAACCTTTTGCAGAAGCTTCATGTAATAATTGTATTCCTTTATCTTTTTCATCACAATGGAAAATAAAATACACATAATCTGAAAAGAGCTTCAGGATTCTCAATATCCCTTTATGTCATATAAGCAAATAAGATATTACCTTCAGTATACGCGCTCATGTTAGGTGTTTGTGGTGGGTACTCTCTGTTTAAATTGGTTTGCTTAGCTAAACTATTACCTGTTGATGATGTACATTTCCTGGTAATTTGCGTGAATGTTTAGGCCATTAACTTTCCAAAGCTGGTTCTATCTCTCGGTTTAGCTGTGTTTAGAAGTATATATTTGGAAGTTAACTTCATAAAAGAGTATATGACTTGTAGTTGTTTATATAATAACTCTTATATATCTACGTTCATATTTACTTGCAGGTAGGGATCCATCATTTAATACCGAAAGAAAAGCATTAGTAAACAAAGATATGTTCTCTTTCTGTTTGATTGTTGTCCTTTGCAACTGCTGTTGTAAAATCACCTTGTTTCTTCTTTTCTTTTGAGATTGTATTTAGTTATGTCTTCCAGATCAATATGACGATACTTCGAGCTGCTTGAAGTTACGTTTGAAACTAAAAAAACAACAATCCAACTCTATAAATTACTGTAATGAAATAACTAAAATTTTAAAAAATTATCGAAAGAATTATTATTATTGATAGACTCCTAATAAAATTATATAAGAATTGTAGTTTTTAATTATTTCATACCAGATTTCTTTTGCTGTTTAGACTGAACTTTTGAAATTTCTTGTAATGTTCTTTTACTTATGGTTTGCACGGATGAAACTGTATTTTCTACACTCGTTAATCATAAAAACAAAGATTAGGTAATTTGATTATAAACACCGAAAAATATTCGTTGATTATTCAATAATATCAAAGGAAACATAGAAATTTATATGTAACTTGAAGACAACTTCATTGTTTTCTGACTTGATTATTACTATTACTTGACTCATCATTCGTTTCTGGCTTCTTTTTCTTCATATCCTCAAAAATAATATCACTTTCTTGTGAATAATAATAAGCGTATAGGGTAAGATCAAAAACACTTTGATTGTTAATATGTAATCCTTTGAATAGTAGATATTGTACATAGTACATTTCATATCATTACTAAAATGATTTGAAAATAATTAGATATGGCAATTATATTAGTAACTAATGTCCGAAAAATACTTAATCAAAATTAATGGCGATTGACCAATTATTTATGGTCGTAATTATTATCAATAATTCATGATATTTGAATTTGTATTATAAAATTTCTTCTTTTTTTAAACGTATCATTAGGATGATTGAAATAAATTTAGTTATAGTAATTAGATTATTAACTTTATTACATAAATATTTAATCAAATGTAAGTAGTTTTTAGTCTAGTGGGATGCGGTAAGTCCACATAAGACATGCGCACTTGCACAACTAGGGATCGAGTTTCACCGCCTACATTATATAGGAACTTGGCTAATAGGCCAGTTTGTTGTGGCCCAATGTTTGAAAAAAAAATACTTAATCAAATTTAATGGACATCAACAATAACTTTTTTGGACGTTCAAAATATTCATAAAGTGTTAGATCTCATATTTTATAAGTAAGTTTCCACAACATATCATTAATTCTTTTTGAATATATTGCATATATTTAAATATATTGCGACCATAAAATCTACTCAACATATCCTTAAATACATAAATAAGTTTCCTTTATAAAAACAAAGAATGATAGAATATAAATAAAACATAGCATTCAATAAAATTATATTATCAACTATCTATGTTTGAAAATATATCAAACATAATTAAGTTATGGTAATTAGATTGTTAACTTTATTACGAAATACTTAATCAAATTAAATAGGCATTGACCATAAATTTTTTAGACGTTTTAAATATTCACATATTGCTTGATCACCTATTTTATAAGTAAATTTTACTTTTTGACAACATAGTATTAACTCTTTTTATATTAATTGTATATCTTTAAATATATTGAGACCATACGCTTTACATATATTTTATTCTAAATATATATATGATAGAATAGAGATAATAATATTTTATATTAATTGTTTTTAGATTTAAAATACACGATAAATGGATATGTAAATAAATGAAACAATTTTAGTTAATTAATTTTTTTTAAACGAAGTTACAAAAAAAAAAACTGAAAACATAATCAAAATTACATGAAACCAAAAAGGTACGAAACAAATTAGTTACCAAATTTGTAAACCGATTGTTTCAAACATAATAAATAACTTGTAACCAAATAACATTAGATAACTTTCTGTGAAAATTAATTTATAGGAATTCAATAAATAAATTGTTTCAAACATAATAAAGAACTAATTAAAAAATAACCTTAAAAAAAAACCACAAATAATAAAAAACTAAGTCTGTATAATAATAATAAATAACTTAAAACTGGTAAAACCATAGAAAATCGAATAATTTTTAAAATTCAAAGTTTCTCCATCTTAAATTTTTTTGAGTTTCGTGTTTTTTTTTGTGTTAGACAGATCATTAGGGTCACAATCTAGTTGTGTGACTTCATCCTTTCTCTTTGAATGTGGTATCTCAAAACTCTCTTTATTTGAATCATCACTTGCATTCTTTGTACTCATCAAATAAAGTGCCTAATAGTATTACAAATATATAAGTTATGATTTTATAAAAATATTAATATTAAATAATGATTACATAAGTTATGTTTAAAAACGTACATGAAATGTCTGTATTTCATTAAATTATTTTATTAGTTCAACCTTGTTCACCAACTGATTAATCTTATAGGTCTAATCATTATTCTTTAAAAGATATTTCTTTTCAAGACCAACAACGAATACAAAACATTTTCTAATCAAATTAGTAATAGTTGTGGGAACATTTTCAGAGTTCTCAATCTAAAATAAAAATACATACAATAAGTTATCATTAATCTTTTAAAAATACATAAAATAAAACATATATAACACATATAATTTAATAGTAATTTTATTATCTCTCCAACAGATTCGGCTAAGTCGGCCGCAGAACGGTTAATAATTTGTTAAGCAATGTAATCAAACATTAAGAATTTCGATTCCCAGTATGATCTCTAACTTTCACAAAAATATAATACCTATAGAAACATTTGTAATTATGAAATTCTAATAGACTAAATTTCGAATAATATATCAAAAATATATTAGTAATAAAATATTAAAAGTGCATAATTTACTTCGTAAATAATAATCTTAAAATTTGTTCTAAAAAACACATAGTTTTCTTAAAATAAAATCTTTAATAAACTCGTAAGATTGATGAATTAGTATTACATCGTGTACTCAAAACTACGTTCTATTTAAATAAACATTTGTAATATCTTAAGTTAAAAACAAACATATAAAAATCAATTGTTGTAATTAGGGATGTTATTATAGGTAAAAAAACCCGACCCGAGCCCAAACCCGAAATAAATCTACCCAAAAAAACCCAAAACAGAAAAACCCAATAAGACTCAAGTCTTATTAAGACTACCCAAATAAAACCCAGAAAATTTTGGGCTTTATATGGATACCCATTTATTTTTGTTTTATTTTTAGATTTGTTTGTAGTTTTCAATAATTTCTTTAAAAAATATATATTTAATATTTAAATTTTGTAATAAATCTATAGTTTGACAAAATTATCCATGCTCTAAAATTCTTCCACGAAAATCAGAGCTTAAATCAGTTGACTTTTCATAACGATTTTGGCATTTTAAACAGTTTTAAAATAAATAATATTTTATATATAATTAATTAATGATAGAAACATACTAAATGTGATAAATTCTATAAAGTAAATGATAATGTGAGAATGAGAAAAGACACTTACAAAATTAGGATCATCTTCTAATGGTGACTCAGTAAGAAGTCCATCAGGAGTTGGGGTTGGGGTTGTGATGAAAGTGGAAGAAACTTGAGTCTTGGTGTGATATTCTTTATAAAGATCCTTCAAGTTTTGCTTAACAATACTAATTTTTTCCTCTGAAGTACTCGGATCCACCTTGTCATAAGCAGATTTGAGGATTTGAAGCTTTAACATCGGATCCAAAACGGCTCCCATAGCTAAAATGATACTATACTCATCCCAATATTTAGCAAACTTGGACTGCATACCCTTAGCCATAAATTCCACTCTACTATCACCACAATCAGCATATTTTATCAACAAACACTCAATTTTCCACACTTGTAGAAAATACACGTTGGCTGTAGGATATTTGACCCCAGAAAAATATGTAGTGATCACACTAAAAGGCTTCAATAGATCACAAATTTTCTCACCAAGATCCCACTCATCTTGTGAAGGCAACGACTTATAATTTCTATCATATTCTTTCAAGCTGACAAATGCCTTACGAAACTTCAATGCTCTAGCAAGCATATCATAAGTGGAGTTCCATCGGGTAGGAACATCTAATGACAATCCAGCTCCACTCCTAATCCCTACACTTTTAGCACAAACTGCAAATGCGTCTTTTCTGGAATCTGATGCTTTGACAAATTTAACATTATCTCTGATATTTTCTAAAAGATTAGTAGCTAGTGACAATCCTTCCTTAACTATCAGATTCAATATATGTGCACAACATCTAACATGAAAGAATTTCCCATCAGAAAACAATCCACCACCACTAATCATCTGGAGACGATTCTTAAGAATTCTTTGCATACTATCGTTACTAGTAGCATTATCCAATGTCATAGAAAACACTTTCTTCTCTAAACCCCATTCTTTCAAGCAACCCATAATCATTTTAGCTAATTCTTCACCGGTATGTGGAGGTTTCATATCAATGAATGCAATAATCTTGTTATTTAAGGTCCAAGTAGCATCTATATAATGAGCAGTCAAGCAAATATACCCAGTCATGGTGCTACGAGCTGTCCATAAATCAGCCGTAAAACAAACTCGACCTTTGAAATCTGCAAACACTTTTTTCAACTTTTCTTTTTCTACCTCATACCTCCTAAAAACATCATTTCCAGCTGTCTGTCTACATATAGGCTCGCAATTAGGATTCAAATACCTATCTCTAGCTCTAACCTTTTCATACTCCACATATCTAAAAGGCAAATCATGGTAAATAATGATTTCACTAACCATTTCTGTAATCGAATATGATTTTTATAGTAAGATTTCCGAAATTTATCCATTTTGATTGATTGATTTTGTTTATTAAAGAAATTAATATGATAATTATTTGATTGACTGATTTCGATTATTATAGAAATTAATATAAATTCAAATTTAGTTTAATACGATCATTAAATATTGTAGTAAGATTTTGATTATTATAGTTTAATATGATCATTAATACGAATATTTTGATTATTATAATAAATTTTTTGTAATCGTACTACGATATTCGAAATTAACACATATCAAACGAATCAATCTTCCCAACCCCTAATTATCTCAATTTTCCTAAATTGAGATAATCTTCCCAATCTTTCCCAATCAGCTTTAATATGATCATTAAATGAAAAAAAATAAGATAATTTTTCCAAAATACTCTCCTAAATATTGTAATATTCAATTTACTTATCTAAATTTAACTATTTTTTTATTATATAGAAGATGACTAATGGAGTAATAACTTTAGATTGTATTAGTTATATAGAAGATGTACTAATGGAGTAAATACTTAATCAATAAGTTAAACACTTATACTATTCAAGTGTCGACACATGGAAGAGAGTAGTACATACTCCATAGATTCCTTCAATTCTTTGATTACTTGTATGAAATTTAAAATTTCTTTGATACTCCACCAATTATAGAAAGTATTGGTTGCATGTTAGCAAATTTTAAAAGAAGTTAGTTTCTTTATGTTACTATCATTTCAGTCTTTTCCTAGTTATTTAAAGAAACATATACAGACCAAGTTTTATATGTTTTATTTTTAGTTTGTTTATAATTGATAAAAACTAATTTGTAATCCAAATTTTATTATATAGAATTACATAACTACCTGAAATCAAAATCCGGTTATTGCCACTTTTTTAACGATGTGTAATATGTGTTTTTGAATATGACATTGTCTACTGAAAAACATACTTTGGACCATAACCAGTAAATTTTTTTAATTACTAATGCTTAACTTTCAAATAACATTCCAAAACCATTGAACTAAAAATTTATATTATTTATGTATACAATGTTGTTATATGTTAGTATTTTAATCACTTTTTTGTGAAGTAAATGTGTTGCTAATAGTAGAAAAAATAGTAGTAGTATAATAATAGGAAAGAGACAAAATACATGATGGTCCAACCCGGATTAGGAAATTATTTAGAGTCAAAATCTTATAAAAATGTATAAACTAAACAAAAATGAAAAGTAGATTCGGAGGGGAGTTCCAAGTTACGAGAGATGGCATCAACAAAATCTGATGGGTTACTTTGCATAGTTACACGCAAGAGGACACGTTGTGACTTGTAATTAGCTTCCCAATTAATTTACTAATTAATTAATATTAAACCAGGCCTAATTATTAGTCTACTGTCCTAGAATTGTCCAAAGTAGAAAGTGGGACGAAACTGACTGATGTTGAGACATCAGATCGTTAGGTTTGATCCTTTAACATTTGATCTCATCTTGCATATTTAATATATTTTATGCATTATTAAAAATATTTTTAAAAACTCATATATTTTTTAAAATTCATATATATTAAGGTACAAAACCTAACGATCAAATGTTAGTTCGACCAGGTTGAGATTAAAACATCTACTTTTGTAATTAAAGGAGACAAAATTTCGGGGCTGATGGTATGACGGGCTTCTTTTTCCAATCTTATTGGCATATTATTGGCGCCCAAATTGTGCGGGAGGTTTAGAGTTTTTTGTTTCAGGTTCTATGCCACTTAATTGGAATTATATGCAGATTTGTCTTATCTCTAAGGTGTCTAGTTCAAACAAAATGATTGATCTTCGCCCCATTAGCATGTGCTCTATTTTATACAAGATCGTTTCAAGAGTGTTGAGCTCACGGTTGAAGAAATGTCTTCTTTCTTTAATATCTGAAACTCAATGAACTTTTGTTGCAGGACGCCTTATATCAGATAATATTCTCATCGCTCATGAGATGGTACATGTTCTCAAGACAAACCCACAATGTAGTGCAGATTATATGACTATTAAAACGGACATGTCTAAGGCCTACGATCGGGTTGAGTGGACATTTTTGGAGGTAACTTCTCATCAAACTGGATTTTGATCAGATTTGGGTTCAATGGCTGATGGAATGTATTTGTACCGTCTCGTACTCAGTTCTTGTCAATGGTTGTTCCTATGGAATGATTAAACCAGAGAGAGGACTCGGACAAGGTGACTCTTTATCACCGTTTGTTTTCATTTTATGTGCAGAAGCACTTGTCCACGTTATGAAGAGGCCCGAATTAGTTGTGTGCTTTCTGGGATGAGGCTAACGGCCACTTGTCCAACGGTTCAACACCTTATATTTGCGGACGATAATTTGTTTCTCTGCCGTGGTACTCTTCAAGAAACTACTGAGCTTCTACGTTGTCTCAAATTATATGGAGACGCTTCAGGTCAAGTAATTAACTTCTCGAAGTCGGCCGTTACTTTTGTACCCAATAATGAAGAAAGTTCTTGGTCTGTTCTTGGGGATCGTTAAGGAAGGTGATGATGGTAAGTATCTTGGCTTTCCTGAGTGCTTTAGTGGGTCTAAACGAGAAATGTTAGGTTATATCACAGAGAGGTTGCAGAAACGTATGAGTGGCTGGTTTGCTAAGACACTTTCGTTAGGGGGCAAAGAAATTCTTATAAAATTTGTAGCTTCAGCCCTTCTGGTGTACGCTATGTCGTGTTTTAGGTTCACTAAATATCAGTGTCAGAAGATAACTAGTGCCATTACAAATTTTTGGTGGAATAATAGTGAGGAGAAGAGGAAAATACATTGGGTGGGTTGGAATACTTTGTGTAAATCTAAAAGGAATGGAGGGCTTGGATTTCAGAACATTGCTAATTTTAATCAAAACCTCTTAGCAAAAAAATCAGGGAAAGTATTAATGGAACCAGGTTCACTTCTCAGCCGTATCTATAAGGCTCGCTACTTCTCTTGCAAAACTTTCTTAGATGCGGGTGTTGGTCAGCGACCATCATACGCATGACATAGTGTGTTATATGGGCGTGAGTTGCTATCACGAGATTCAGCTAAGAGTATTGGTGATGGCAATGATACTCTTGTGTGGCTCGATAAGTGGATTGTGGACTCAGACCCGCATCGACCGTATAATAAAGAGACAAGTATAAATTTGGATCTCAAGGTCTCCGACTTCATTACTACACAAGGCGATTGGAATGTGGAAATGTTGCGTGATATTTTTCCCCCTCTTGATGTTGATAGAGTTTTGGCGTTTCCTCCTTCCCTTGACTGTAGTGATGAATGGTTTTGGGCTTATACAAAGAATGGATGCTATACGATAAAAAGTGGGGCTCGGTTTTCATCTCGGAACTTATCTTCCCCGAGTTACCTTCGGATCGTCACATCAACTCGTTGAAGTCTAGGATATGGAAACCCAAAACAGAACCCAAGATCCGGATGTTCTTTTGGCGGGTTCTTTCAGATGCTCTTGCGGTCGCTTCTTGCTTATGTAAAAGGGAGCTTCAGACAAACCCCTTTTGTCCTATTTGTAAGTCTGCCCCTGAGTCTATAACTCATGTGTTATTCTAATGTTTTCTTGCGGTACAAGCCTAGGATGAAGTTCCCTCTTTCCATTGGCCTAGTGGTGGTACCTTGGCCTTATCCTCTTATATGGAACATGTCATTGTGAGTATTGAACATCACAACCGTAATAAAGATCAGATTTGTGTCCTTCCTTGGATACTTTGGAACATATGGAAGCAACGAAATGGTATAATTTATGCTTAACATTCTGGGGATGCGAAGATCTTAGTGGCTAATTCCATGTTGGAGGCCAAGGCGTGGAAACTCGCCAAGATAGCAACCTCCACAGGAAAACTTCTTGAAATGTGATATTAGTCTCTCATGGTGTAATACTCGGAGCCTCTCGGGTGTGGCTTGAATCCTCCGAGATCATAATGGAATTGTCAAATTTCATGCTCGTGATGCACTATCTCCTTCTCCGAGCCG
Organism: Lepidium didymum; assembly: GCA_963920545.1. Taxonomy (NCBI): domain Eukaryota; kingdom Viridiplantae; phylum Streptophyta; class Magnoliopsida; order Brassicales; family Brassicaceae; genus Lepidium; species Lepidium didymum. The sequence continues at coordinate 14,608,124 of OY986996.1, forward strand.
TTTGATGCGAAACTTCGATGTATGTTTTGGGCCATCACGAGTATCTTCCGCTTTTCTTCTTACATTACAGCTGGAGAACCTTCTTGGCTCTTGACAACCTTTGAGGAAGACCGAAGACATTGAGTTATCTATGTTCATCGGTTTTGGGTTTCGAAGCTCTGTCTTCTTCATTGTCTCTTTTGGTTTTCGTGTTTTTGGTTTACATCTTGAACTTTTTGTGTTGGATATCTCGTTCTGGTTTGGAATGATAAATTAACATTTGAGTTATAAAAAAAAACGAGTTTTTGTAATGTGCCTTGAACATTTTTTGTCATCTTTATTATAAAAGAGTATCAAATCTTATATCTCCTCGAACCAATTATATTCTCTTTCGATTTTAAAATTTAAAAACTATCAAAAACATTTCGATTCCACGTCTAAAACTTTACAGATATGGTCGCCATAAGAAATGACGAATTAAGGAACCGAATACAAACTTAGATAGAGGACACTACTATATATCTTCGACAAAACTCATTTTACAAAGGTCTGAATTCGAAGAATGGAAGACAGTAAACAATTTGTGGATCAGTGTGTTTTGTCTAACTATTGTACTTTTAACTTTCTACGGCTTTATATACCTTAGACAATGCCAATGGCTTCTTCCACCTTCACACTTACCTCACTGACTATACCTTTCCAATTGACTTGTCTCTCTGAATATTGCGACTGGATCCATCCATCCTCTGGCATCTACATTCCGATCGCAAAGTGGCAAATAAGAAAGAAACTAAGATCCTCGAAACCATGCAACTCATCAACTAACCTCACGAATCAGAATAGAACAAGAAAGTACTTAACATCCAAATCTACACATATTCAACACAATCAAACTCGAGCTTTTTATTAAAGTTCTCTACCCTCTTTTAACATACACAATCTAATAGCTCACTACCTCTTTATGTTCACCAGGAAGCATCTTCTCTCTGCCATGTCACCAAACACAAGCACTTCAAACACCAAAAAAAAAAAGAGCTACAAATGACATTGAACAACATAAGCAATGAAATATAACTTACGTTAATATCTTTTCTCATGTTTTTGATAAACGATGTGTTTACCTCAAGTAAAAACAATGCATAAAGATATATACGAGGGCGTAAAATCATAACCAACCAAATCCAATTACTCGTAAAACAAAACTCACATCTCTTTTATTCAAGTCTATGAGTCAATAGTGTACAATTACTCATCCCATTAGGGTTCTAGGCGAAAGAGAGAGAGACACCTTTTAGTTTCACCGACCACTCATACATGCATCTGAATGAATCGTACTGAATTAAGAATCATGCAGATGAAAGTAAGTAAAAGGAACAAAATAGGACCAGCCGACTTCCCTGTGTTTGTGGCCATATATATTAGGTGACATATCCCCTCCACCAAATGATGACAATGTTTCTCAGCTACCGCTTTGGAGGAAATGTTGGCATGAAATCTTTGGATTATGGTAACGGGACTTCATGGAACCAACCATGCTCAAGAGCCTCTTCCACTGTTAGATGTTTCTCAGGGTCCAAAGTTAGTAGACTATTAAGCAAATCAAATCCACGTTCAGAAAGAATTGACCCCCTACAAATGAAATAGTTGGAAACTTCTTACCCAACAAATTGTACAGTTGTGAAGGAACCTTGGCTTTAGCATTTGGAAACGATGAGAATCTAGGGCAGATTGCCTCGTTTGGTGTTCCAAGGACCGCAAAGATCTACATATATGCAAACACATGATTACTTAGGATAAGAAACTTAATCAGCGGGGAAAAAAAACTTTAAGAATAAAAAAATAGAATCACCTTCTGGATTTGGTCAAGTTCACTCTTGCCTGGGAACACAGGCTTTTGAGACAACAGTTCTGCAATAATGCAACTGATTGACCACATATCAACTGCTGTAGAGTATTCTTTTGCTCCTATAAGAAGTTCAGGTGGCATCTACCACTGAGCAACAACCATCTGGGTGTATGGCTTGATAGGACTACCATACTGGCGAGCCATCCCGAAATCACATATTTTTAAATCCCCACTGTTGTTCATTAGGAGATTAGATGGCTTCAAATCCATGTGGATAATCCAATTCGTGTGGAGGTATTTCAAACCCTCCAACAGCTGCATCATCAAGCACTTGACCTCGCTAGTACTAAAAGGTTGTTTCATTCTATCCATTACGCCCCTTAAGTCGTGTTTTAAGTGTTCCATGACCATATAAACATCATAATCATTTTTCCCTCCAACAACAACCTCCTTCACGTTCATAATTGAAGGGTGATTGCATGATAAAAGTACGTTAATTTCCCTCAGGGACGTCAAAGGGAATCCATATTCTTCTTCTAACCTATCTTCCTTCATCTTGATCTTTTTAAGTGCCATAATCTCTTTTGTTTTCTCATCCCTTGCTCTGTAAACAATTCCATATGTTCCTTCGTTAATCTTGTTCAGCTTCTGGAATTCATTCACAGACCTGCTCCCAAGAAGCATGTTCATCCCTCCCTGATGATTTACTGAAGACAATTCTTCACTTTCTAACTCATATTGGTCAGGACTCCAACACTCATGATTAGAATAGTCCTCAACACTAGGCTTTTCTGAGCTGCGATGTCCACTGCCAGATCCAGATGAACTGCACTGAAGTTTTTCAGACACCATTATTTCTCCGCACTCCGGAGTCAAAATACTCATGTTCCATCTGATATTCTCTGAGACGTTATCAGCATGAGATATTAACTCCTCCTTGCGGTGAGCTAAACCCGTCTCCCACCGAGATGTTTTTATGTGTGGTTCTTGCATCACCTGATCTTCTTCCAACTGACCCTCCTCCAAATCATCAATAGGATGTTTCCTAGACACCTGAAAAGGTATCACTGGCGACAGATAACTTTGTTCAGGTGACATCACAACACTGACCTGATCCTTCGAAGAAGTCTTCCTGGTAGCATCTACATCAATACCATGTTTGGATATCGCTTTTGTAGTCGGAATAATGAAAGGAGATTTGGTCTTTTCCCTAGACGGAGCTCTATCAACTTTGGTTTCTACATTCCATACGATGGGGGAGAATTTCCTCCTTTTCTCAGGGGGTCTTTGATCCTCTTCTTCCTCTCGTAATTCCCCTTTCTCGGAAGATGCCAACCGAGATTGGTGCCACTCATCCTTCCTCCTGAGATCTTGGTCGTTAGGTCGTTTGATTTGACACCTCTCATCATCTCTACCACTCTGTCGTGAATATAAATCACGAGAACCATTCCTGTAAAAGTCATAGTCTTTTTTGGTGACAACAGCACTTCTGGAGACATCAACACCCCCTGCCGCCATCATATTCTTCTCAATGAGATATTGATCGTATAGAAAATATAAAAAGAAAGGATAAAACACCAAACCCAGACAAGCCCAACTAATGAAACCCTAGGGAGAATCCTAGAGAATCAAATCACGATACATAGAATCGATGGTTGTTCAATTATATTTTTTCTCAACAATGAAATCAGAAAGACGATTAATCAACAAGTTTAGAAAAACCCTCTCGAGGAAATCAAATCAGAATAGGGAAAATCAAGACCAATGAAAGAAAAAACGAAACCCTAGAAATCAATTTCCAAGAAAGCGATAATTTTCCCCATCCTCTCCTCCGATTCACACAAGTACCGGAAGGCCTTACCGACAGCGGAAAAAAATGGAAGATGAAGACGGAGATGGATGAGATCGATCTACGAGCACGATGCAATTGCGAGCAATGTCGTTAAGCTTTTCGTCTTTAAAAGTTTCTCTCGAGACACAAAGACGCGTTTTTTAATATTCTGGGATCTATTATTGCTTTGCCTTCTATTTATTTAAACACGCAATAAGGTCGGCTGCTCCAATAATTTCCTTTTCTTAAATTTCTAATTTTATATGATGTGTACGAGTCTACCGAGATAAGCTGAGCCAAAAATATTGTATTGGTGAGAAACCGTATATATTTTTTCGAAATTAAAAATATTAATATTTTAATGTAATTTAATTTTATAGTTAAAATTTTAATTTTAAATATGAAGTTTAACTAATCATAAATACATGTGGTATGATAGTCTCCTATCTCTTATTTTTTAATTATTTTTATTTCTTTTAACAGTGAGAGACTAAAGATGAACTAAAAGATTGTTAGCCTTTAGCAGGGAATGCCGCATTTAGCAAGCCTTGTTTATACAAAGCTTTAACGCGAAACTCGGTTGTTATTGGTTTGATGATGACGATGCCAGTACCCACCTTGATCGAACGGTCCATAGTACATTATTAAATCTTATTATATAGTAGCTGTGATAATTATATTTATCACGATTTTTCAATAGCCCATGATATAGTCCATATACAAAATTAGAGATCTGAGAAGAACTCCAAATGAAGCGATTTCAAGAGAACAATCGTCTGAACCGGTAAATCAATACGATATTCACTCAGAACCAATATAATCATATCTAAACCCGCTGGTTATCTCAAAGCTTAGACGAATTGCCATTCACTGCGATTTTAGTAAGCTCCCGACGCAGAATCTTCCCGGCTGGATTTTTTGGGATTGCATTTATGAAAGCAACTCGTCTCACCTTTTTGTACGGTGCAACCTACACAAGACAAAACTACATTAGCAAACCCAAAAAAGAAAAAAAAAGCACCAAATCTGATTTCTCTGTCTTTTTACTTTATACCAAGAAGAACAAGACTTGAGAATAAATAAAGAAAACAATGAGCATTATTACTTGTTTAGCAACGAAATCAATGACTTGGGCCTCGTTGAGATTGCTTCCTGGTTTTCTCACTATAAAAGCCATTGGAATCTCTCCCGCATCCTCGTCCGGGAACCTTGAATTGATGATCATGTCGGTATAAAAACAGACATTTTCAAAAAGTTGCAATTTTTGAGTACAAAGCTTCTTTTTCTAAATTTTTTTATTATAATAATACTCACGGAACAACTGCAGCATCAACCACGTCCGGATTCGACTGAAGAATCTGCTCCAACTCTACAGGTGGAACCTGCAGTGATGCTTATTGATTAATATTTGAAACTCTTTAGAAAGTATCTTCTTCTAATTCGTATTTACTTTACCTGATAAGCTTTGTATTTGATCAATTCCTTTAGCCGATCAACAATATATAGAAAACCTTCTGCATCAATATAACAAAGATCACCCGTCTTTAACCACCCTTCCTGATCTAGTGTCTCAGAAGTTGCTTTCTCGTTTCCCACATAACCTGTGCTCATTAACCACCAATGTAAAACCAACAAGTTCCAAGTCACATCTATGATCAAAATTTTGATTCTTATATGAATAGTCATTTAGTATACACTAGCTTAACACAATACGTTTTCTCCAACTATTGCATGTGTTTTCTATGATACCTTTCATGATGACTGGTCCTCGGAGCCAAAGTTCGCCGTTTTTTCCAGGTGGCAAGGCTTCTCCGGTGGATGGATCAACAATTTTGGCTTCTAAAGTCTCAGAGATACGACCAACTGAGCCATACCTCAACGTCTCTTCAGGTCCAGACGTCACGGCGGCTGGACCTGTGCTTTCCGTCAAGCCATAACCCTGTAATGGCCGATACAGAACCAGAAAGTCAAAAAGTCATATCACTGATTTTAAATTGGATTCCAAGAATTATGAAGTCGGACCCAGTCCTAGATGGCTAGATTCTCATATGCAAAGTCATGAACTTTTACACTAACTGTGTTATCACCTGAACAATCTCCACGTCTGGGAATTTCTGCTTGAACCTCTCAGCGACGTCTTTACCGAGCGGAGCGCCGCCGCAGCCTAGAGAACGCAATGACCGAAGATCGTACTTGTTCGTTAGCTCCGATTTGACAAAGGCTACAATCAACGGCGGAGATACAGGCATACCAGTGACCTTATATCTCTCTACCGCCTTTAACATCGTCTCGAACTCGAATCTCTCCAAAAGCACCTGTGTCTCTCCAAGCGAAATTGCTCGGATCATCATCATGAAGCCAAACACATGGAAGAGCGGGAGAAAGAAAAGTCCAACGCGGTCGTAATCCACCGGATTTTGTAGAGCCCGTATCTGAGTAATGGCGGTAGACGCAATTAGATTACGGTGAGTGAGCAGAACGCCTTTGACTTGCCCAGTTGTCCCAGACGAATAGAGGATTGCGACAGGATCCGATTGGTTTACCCGAACTGGAATTGGATTGACCGATGAAGAATCCGTTCGAGATATCCAGGAAAAGAACTCAGGTGAGTCCATCAGAACGATTCCGAGAGGAAACGATGAGGAACCAAACTTCTTAACCGTCTGCGATGTAGCGAACGCAATCACTGGTTTGCTGACTTCGACTTGATGACTAACCTCCAATTCAGATCCGATTGGATTCGCCGGTGAAATCACGACGCCGATGGACATTAAGGCCAAGTAAAGCACCGGTACGTGCAATGAAGTTGGAGAAAGAATAAAAGCGACATTGCTGGAGGAAAGAGAAGGAAATTTCTCCTGGAGAGACACAGCAAGGGAACGAACTCCACAACGAAGCTCTCCATAAGTGAGAGTCTCACCAGAGCTCGCGTTAACAAGGTAAGTTAGGGCTTCAATGTCTTTTCCTGCGGTGGCTGGGGGTGAGGATTTGCGGAGAAGAGAAAGCGCGAATTCGGAGGTGGAGAGAGATTGATGGATAGGAGGTAGAGAAGGAGAAGGACGAAGGCTGTGATAAATTCCTGATCGTCGATCAAAGCCGGAGCTCCGGTCAATCGAACGGCTGTCGTTGTTTCTCGTCTGCATTCTCAAAAGGCGGTTAGAGATATCTTTTCGTCAGCGGTGAATAATCGCACGCGAAGACTGTGTTCAATTATTTATTCATTTTTGTCAGCACCAAGTTCAATGATGAAGTCGAATATACTAATATATTACGTGGCATCGTTTATCAAGTTTTTTCAAAACGTATTTATATGTTTGTCAGAAGGATACAGACAAAATCCTAAAACAGTAAAAACATTGGTCAACGAAAGTACACCTCGAAATGTGTACAAAACTATTTTAAAAGAACGAATGAATATTTGTTGTACAAAAAAAACAAATTTGCACACATTCATATGTACACGTTTCGAACAACAATTGGATACAGATGGAGATATCTATAAGAGGTGTTGCCTTGAGGAGCAAGGAACCTAAGGTTGAAGATACCAACAGGCTACTACAGATTTGTGTCTTGTATTAGGCTATGTACAATGGTTAATTAGTTCTAATATCCTAATATATTATATTTTAATGTTTCTAACACTTTCTCTCTCTTTGGTTCACCAATTTTACTGACGTGGCTTAGTATCTTCACCCATTTTATTATTCAACATGTTGAATTTATTCAACATGTATGAATCCACATCATCTTTTTAATTTTTTCAACAGCTCCATTACAACCACTCAACTGTTGAATCTTTAGTTCAACACCCTCATTGTAAATAGTCTAACAGTTCTGCGTTGAGAAGCAATGAGCCTGACCTAGAAGAAACTTACAGACTTGTGTTTCCCATGGCGGCACATACACTCCGGCACGGGATAAGCTATCACGTCACGATCTCTCCGCCCTCTCCGTGACTCAGTATGACCTTGAGACTTACGGTGAAGCTTCCGAATCACAAAACTGAGTTCGGATTCCAAAACCAATGAATTCTCCATTAAAGGAAGCATGGCTCTCTTGTTAGGCATTATAAACTTCCTGTGTCTACGTAAGCTCTGTTTCCCTGAGTGATAAACAACATTTAACGAATTTTGTAAAAATCAAACCTATCAAAAGATAATATTAATAACTTTTGTGTCACCTGCATTGCTTTTGCCATGTTTCCACCATGGGAAGGAAAAAAAACATCACTGCAAAGTGAGACAATGTAGTCAATAGCTGCTAAAGCTGAAGATCTATTGGTGTCGGCAAGAGCTCGCCTTTATGAGCCAATGTCTCCTTTGTCACCAATTTAGAGAACTCATTAGTGAGTGGCTCTAATGCTCGTGAGCCACCAAATGGCTCACCCCCTGCTATATATATTGATGCATTGCTCGGTGCTCCCAAAGCCTTTAGAAACCTTGAAAACCAGAAAAGACTCAAGCTTTAAGTTTCCATCAAACTACATATACAAAACGTCAGAATGTTAATTTCTTCTTTCTAGTTTACCTTGCAATCTCATATGCATTGAGAGAGGACACAACCCAGCAAGTCTACGCTCTGTATGGCTCATGTTAAGTCTACCAGTGAGGTATCGAGGTTGAGCCATACGGGTTTCTTCTATGATTCGATCAAATTCTGACCTTAATCCAGTGAGACAACCAGTTCTTACCCATACATCTTTCTCCAGCCTTAAATGGAGAGCTACATATGGACCATCGATCCACATTCTTCTCGCAAGCCTGTTCCCGAGGTTCTCAATTGGTGCTGCGAATCTCAGTGCATGGAAAGCAACCTGTAAAACCAAAAAAGTAAACCAACATTTTCCTCATTTAAGAAATTGAAAAGAAACATATTGTACCTTGCAACGAAGTTTCTGCAGATCCGGAGGAAGATTCTTTGTTAGCCTTGAATCTAAGCCTTTCAACACCAAAAGTCCTTCCTCATTCAACTACATTTAGTTTTAACATTCAAAATCAAGACTTACAGAAAAACGTAAACTCTAGACCAGTATAAACAGCAGAATCACACACCAGTTTGAAGAATTTGGCACGGATCCAAACCGGAGAAACATCCCACGGAGTCTGATTCTCAATAGTTTTTCTTGACATAAGATGTGTTGACGGCAAAGAAGAAACAATACGCACATCAGATTTCAGCGTTTTCTTGAAATGCTCCACATCGAAAATGTCTGAGAACTCACTGAAAATACAGAAGAGATTAGGTCATCGAATCAAAAATCCTGAAAAGATCATCTCTTTCTCTGCTTTTACCTTTCATCTCCTCAGACTCGATTCACCTTCAAAACTGGAACAACAAGAGCAGCTTCAAGAATCATAGCGATTACAACAGCATCAACGATTTGATTTCGTTGTTGATTAAGTCCTCCAGAGACAACAACGACGAGGAATCTTTTCTTCTCTTTTGAAACCCTTGCTGATCTCTTCCTGTAATCCAAACTAAAATCCAAACAAGGTTTGTATCCTTCACCATCGGGCTGTTTCCAGAACTCTCTCTCTTCCTCCGTCATATTACTGGAATACCCTCGTCTCGCCGGCAAAGGAAACAAGGTGGAAGCACCGGAGGAGGTAAGGGAAGTTAAGACTTGACGATTGTCGACGTCGGAGACGAGAAATTTGAGAGAGGAAGATGATGTGCAGACGCAAGTGGACCCAGAGTTTAAGGGCGATGTGAGAAACGAAATTCCCGAGAAAACAAGAGAAAGTGAGATGAGAAGGAGGAAAAACTGTTGAGGTGGGCATCGAGTTTGGTGATAGGGGTGTAAGTATCGGGGACTGGTTTTCTTCGGGGGAGAGAAGAAGAGAAGCGAGAAATGGAAGAAAGGAGATGGTGGATGAGAAGTGAAGAGTGGATTATTGATACTTCTCATTGATTTCGCCATTGAAGCAGCTCTTACGATAGAAAGAAAGTATTTCCTCACTAGGATTTTACTTCTCAGGAAGGAGAGAAATTCAGTTACAGAGACAACTGATTCTTCTTCTCCCGGGAAAATAAAAGCAACTACTAACGAATCGAGATTATTTTTATTTGCCCCCTGTATTTATAACGTATAACAGTATAAGGCCAAAATTCTATTTAATCATTGATTCACCCCCTAAAACTTTTCATTGTTTTCGATTTTGGCCGAATTGGTGATCTATGTCGTTCAGCTTACACGTTTTGTAAAAAGTGACTTACAAATGTAAGACTCAGTTAAGACTCATGTGAGGCCTGGTATGTTTATTAGCTCTTTAAATAGACTACGATCATCTCCTATCTTCTATCAAAATATAGGATTCCGTCTAAAAGACAATTGGACAAAGTACTTATTTTGTAAAGAGTGCAAATATGCCCGTAAAAGAAGACTCCTCTGTCAGATAGGAGACCAACGGAAATCTTCAGGAGTAACATTATTCTCCTGATCTTGAAAATTAGCCGAAATAGCAAGCGCAAGGACTAAACAAAAAAAAATTGTCATTCCGCATAGATGGATATATAGATGTGTCTCTCTTGTAGTAAGGAAAAGAATGGAGTCTAACCAGAGGAACTGATCTGCTGGAAGAGTCTTTTGATCATCAGGACAGTGCTTTTTTGACCTCTGATGTAACTTCTTGGGGAGCCTTCTCCGCGTGGATGTTTGTAAGAACGGCCTTCTTCGCATAGTAATCAATCACCTGTGAGCAAGGGAAAGAACATGAGCATGCTTGCAAAAGATAAAGATTTCCATTTACGGATGGTGTATTGCAAAAAAAACAGGTTTGATTCGTAAAGGAGGAATAAATACCGGTTCAGTTTGAGTGTGAAAAGCTGCAAGCCTCGACCTTAGAACTTCAGCGTTATCATCTTTGCGTTGGATCAGAGGCTCTCCGGTAATCTGCAATAACAAAATGAAGAGAAACCAGTTGGTAAACAGATGTTTGGGAAGAAATTTGTAAAAAAACAGATGAAAGATAATCCAGAGTATTATAAGTCTTATACATCATCAACTCCAGGGGTTTTTGGAGGAGCGAATTTAGTGTGGTAACTCCTGCCACTAGATTGGTGGATCCATCGCCCGGTTATTCTTTCCTCCAAGATTGAGTCATCAATAGCAAAGTTGAGAACTTTATCGATTTCAGTTCCTCGCTTCTTAAGCATCTCATCGAGCTGAAAACAAAAGAAACCAAGGTTAGATGTTAATTACAAATATAAAAACCAAAAGAGTAAAGGAAAGCCAGAATAAACAGTGAAGTTTTTATTATGTAGCACCTTCTCTGCCTGAGTAACAGTCCTGGGAAACCCATCAAGGATAAATCCTTTTTGACATCTTGGCTTGTTCATGGCTTCATCAATTATACCAACAACCAAATCATCAGAGACGAGTTCACCCTGAAAAATAGAATCACAGAGGATAACAACCCGATCAACAACCTCATCAAACAAACAAAAAAATTAAAGAATAGCAAATAGAATCTCTCTCAATTAAACATAAGAGGAGCTGACTTTGTCCATGGCTTCTTTTGCCTTCACACCAAGAGGGGTTTTAGCATTAACAGCAGCCCTTAACATGTCTCCAGTGGACAAATGACACAAGCAATACTCATCCTTCACTACTGGAGATTGTGTACCTTTCCCTGACCCTGGAGGTCCTACAAAACCAAAAGAGTAGCAAAAAAACCATTCTTAACATTCCATCAACAAAGTCACCTAGGTGTAAAATCTGCAACTTGATTCTCCAGAAAAATTAGACAACTTAAAACAAAACACAAAAACCAAGCTGCATTTGCACTACTAAGATTCTTGTCTACATATACCCCAAGGAAAGAGACAACTTAAACACACTTTCACAACACAATAAACGAAGCCAAACCATTAACATTCCGGTATCTTTACAATGGCTCTAAAACTCAGTAAATCATAAAACTTCCGATCTGGAATGTCTCATTTCAGGTCACAAAACCCAAACAGAACCAATTTATAAGAAACTGTAGGAATATCACTCAGGGAATTTTTTAGTTCATCATTACAATATTACGAAACATAACTCGAGTTCAAGCTCACTGATACAATGTCTCAGATCTAAAATTACCCTCCCAAAAAGTTTAAATTTTTTACCATGCGCACAGTATATTCTCCATAAAAAGCAATAGAAATCCGGGATCCAACGATAAAACAACGACGTATGTGCAAATCTAGTCGTATCCGAGAAAAACATACAAAAAAGGACCGATAAAGTGAGAGGTACCTATGAAAATGAGGCGTTTGTCGGGCTTTTGTGCACATTTGAGGCGGCGGAGGAGCTCCGACATGAGATCCACCGTCTGAATATCTTCCAAGTCCGCCATAGCTGATCTACTTTTCGCTGCTGTTTAGCTCAAAAGTTCTTCGTTTTTTTTCCTCGACGTTACGCTTCTCGAAGAGGTTTTTGCTCAAGTCAAATGGGATATAACAGTTACCGGGTCGGGTTTCGCAAACTCGGGTCTCTGTAATTTGGGTCGGAGCTTTTTGTCCTGCATGAAAACAAAACCGGATACTCTCAACGTGAAGGTAATTAGCAACTGTCAAGTCCGGTTAAATAGACCTAACCGGAATCTGCATATGTTTGATTTCAGCCTGGTCCGGTATAATTTTTTTGAGATTTTTTTTATCAACAAATCCAATTTATAACACAAAATCTTCTGTACTCCAAATTTTATCATGTGTAAAACTCAAATAGACATGTAACTATTTAACCACAAATTCAGCATAATAATGTACAATTATATTTCAGATTTTTGGATTTTTGGATTTGGTTGGTACAAAATAAAGGAAATGACTTGTTTTTTCTGGGATTAATTAAGAGCCAACGTTATATATTTCCTGTTTAGATCGTTACATAAATAATAGGGGACTTTTTTCATACACACAATACTCGAATCTGTAAAGCATTTAAAATATGATTTTTTTTTTTTTTTTTCTTTTACGTCTAAGTGAAGAAAGAGCAGAAGCTCTGTATATTTAACATTGGTCACCATCTGAAGCAGCTTGCAACTGAGAAGCATACTGTAAATTCCACAAGATATCTTCGAAGGATGGTCGGCTTAACGACTCCGGCGAAACACATTTGTTCATTAGTGTTATCACTCTTACCAATGATCCGTTCCGACAAGTTGCTTGTACTGTCGGATTCACCATTCTTCTCCTTCCTTCCTTGCTCTTCAACGATGCCTGAATATAAACAGAGATCGCAACTTTTTAATAAGGATAACTAAGGATTCAGAGACTGGTTTTTTGTTGAAGAAATTTACCAGTTCGTCTCGGAGAAATGCTTCTTCTCTTGTGGAAACAGATGGTCCAACAATTGATTGTAGAAGAATCAATCCGAAGCTGTAAACATCGTCTTCTAGCCTTGACATTTGCCATGATTTTGTGATTTCCTGATAAGAAAAATGTGACCATTCGACTGAATCAGTGTTTGATCTGGTTTAGTCATGTTAAAATTAGAATCTTTGGACTCACACTTCAGCTCTTATGAGTAGTCTATGTTTCTGTTTAATAACTCAGTTACCAAAAAAGATGGACAAAAAATGGAAACTTGAAACAGAAACAAAACACTAAAATAACGAGCTTAACTGTGTTATGTCTAGTTGCTTCAGAAACAATGGACAAACCATAATCACTCAGCTTAGCAAACCGGTGTTGGTTAGCAAGAAATTGTTAGTCTTGAGTTATTGCTGAAATCCAGGAATAACTCCAGTGTGAAGAAAATGAACAGCCTTTGCAACACCTGTAAGAACATTCTGCCTCTCGGACCAATTCATAGCCTTACCAAAACTATCATCTGCACAAAACCAAAAGACCGTAAGAAATTTTTTAGTAATCTACAGAAACATCAAATCAATTAGTCGAAAATAGAGTGCAGAGAATTGAGCTTTAAACAAAATTAACACCTGAGAGACAAGAATGAAAGTTTCCATTTGGAATGTATTCATAAATCAGGAAGACTTGTTCGACACTGTAATCATCTTTTCCTCCACAATCTATGCAATGACGCAACAAACAAACGAGATTTGGGTGTCTAAGCTTCGCCAGCAAATCTAACCTCAGTTTTAGATTCCTTATTGAGTATTTCTTCGATGAAGGTAAGCATCTTATAGCAACTTTTGTTCCATTCTCAAGATTTCCTTTGTAAAGCTGAAAATATATAAGCAAATCTCAGAAACTATCTGAATATTATTGATGTTACTGGAACACACAAATGGCTAATATGAGCTATACCGTGCCATATAAAGAGCTTTCACCGAGAATTGCAGTCTTATCGAAGTTCTTTGTAGCTTTAACAATCTCTTCTAAGCTAAACTGTCTACATACTGGTAAATCCTCCGAGCCGAACTTGGATGTTTCAGAAACAAACCCTAATCAATATCAAATACAAAGTTATTGTAAGTTAGTCATTTTCGCAATATTTGAGAATTGCAGGTTTTTGAGAGAAAACCTTACTTGCATTTGAGAGTATCCCAGAGGAAAATCCAATGGATGGATGATCATCCTGGACAGTCTTATGGTGCACGTGCTTCTTTGTCACTCCTTTTCTTCTAAGCAAGATAAATACAATGCAGACTAGAACCGATACCGCCACTGTTATACCAACAATCAAACCAACTAAAGCTCCTTTCTTCCCTTTTCCTTTTCCTGATTCACTTGCAGCCTCAGCTTCAGCTTCAGCTTTAGCCTCTGCACGAACTTCTTTAACACAGAAAGATTATGGATGCTGCTGTTTCGCTAGAGATAAACAGTTTCCATTGACTCTCACCGCCAGATCTTGCTTGCTGCTTAAACGATGAGGGATATTTCCGGTTAACTTATTGTCAGAAATGTCAACAAACCAGAGTTTGCTTCCACATTTCAGATCATCCGGAAGTGAACCACTCAGAGAATTCGTGCTCAAATCGACATATTCGATTGTCGACAACGAGAGTATTGAAGAATGTAGCTCTCCAAACAGCTTATTACTCTTAAAGCTAAGAACTTTTAGATTCGGAAACGATTCCAACCAGCTAGGTAATGAGCCATTGAAGAAATTATAATCAAATCTGATAGTTTCAAGCGTTACCATTGTAGACAACTTGGGTGGTACTGATCCAAACAGAAAGTTATTGCTCAAATCTAAGTACTCAAGTGAAGGTAACCGATGAAGTTTCTCAGGGAGATGACCCCAAATCCCAAGAGAAGCCAGAGTAAGAACCCTAAGAGATCTTAACCTTGATAGTGTGGTAACAAAAGAATCAATTGAGAATCCATTAGATAAAGTAACGTTAGGGATAGCAAAACCCTCAAAGCTTTTGGCCTTTTCAGATGATTTCTCACCAAAGATATTTAGTTCTGAGACTGAATTAGAGAAACAAGTGATGTTCATAGATGGTGTTGCTTGTAAATAGCACAACTGGTCTTGTGATCATACCATGAATCTAGCTGTTTTGGGTATTCCAAGTGTTTTTTCAGCTGAAGTAGAACTTGTGCTTCTGAAGCTTGTAGATGAGATGAGCCCAAACTATAGAAAATTGATGATCAATACCTTGTTCAGAACAGAAATTCTTGAAGACTTCATTCTCAAATTCACCTCCATGATCACTACGAATAAACTTAATGCTGTGACGTTTATTTTTGAGCTGAAGTGCTAGAATTCTGAAGCTTTCGAACGAGTCATTTTTTTCATGAAGAAATTGCACCCATATATATCTGCTAAAATCATCAACTAATACAAGAATGTACTTTTTCCCGGCCATACTCTCAACTTGAATAGGACCCATCAAATCCATATGAACAAGTTCCAACAGACTCTTGGATCTTACATCCGAAACAGACTTGTGTTGAGTTTTGACTTGTTTTCCTATGCTACAAGGACCACAAACAAACAACTAATCTTTCTCAAGTTTTGGTAAACCTCTAACAATCTCTTTGCTAGATAGTTTTTCCATTCTTCAAAAATTCATGTGGCCCAAACGTTGATGCCACAATTGAGTTTCGCTTTCAGAATTAGCCACCATACATTGAGTTCTTGGGACCCACATGTAACAGTCATTCCCTATGTGAACTCCTTCCAAATGAACTGTACATTTTTCATCAATCGTGCGACAACTTGTCCTTGTGAAAGTAACATCAAGACATGTGTCACACAACTGACTGATACTGATCAAATTAGCTTTCAAACCATCAACAAGAAATACATCAATAAGTTGTGGTTCCATTGAACTCCCAGTTATGTCTTTCCCTTTTATCTTCCCTTTAGCACTATCTCCGAATGTTACTTTCCAGCATTCATCTTTTCAAGATTCTGTAATGACTCTTCTACACCAGTCATATGTTTAGAGCATCCACTATCAAAGTACCACTTGCCTCGTAAGGAATTGAGATCTCTTTTCTCAGCTGTAAAGACTACTGCAAAATATATCAAATTTCTTAACCCAAATATAATTCCTATTTTTCCCATTATAGTTAAACTTTCGTTGTCTCCAGAGTCTTTGAACTTGTGCTTGAAGTTTATAGCACTGATACTTCATGTGTCCTTCTTTGCCACAGTACCAACATTCAACATAGTTTTCCCATCTGGATCCATAATCGACAGCCTTTTGATTTCTCCATCCAAGACCAGATGTTTGATAATGTGTCTCTCTTTTATAATTCTGCTGAATAGCTTTCGACTTTTCAGAGCTAGAAGATGTATTAGCAGCCTTAACAAACTTCATTTCTGTGGACTCTGTTCCTTTATAACCAAAACCTTGACTTGTGTTCTCTGTTCTTCCAACAGTCAAGAGTTAGTCCAAATCCTTAGTTCCCTTGAAAAACATCTTAATCAGCTTCATATGTTTGTGCATTAGATTTCTAGCTCGGTATTCTTGGTCTTCAAATTGGATAGTTCCTTTTCAGCCTTTTCAAGTAAATCAACAGCAATATGTTTTTCTGCCTTTAAGCGTTTATTTTCTTCTCGAGTATCCATTAGAGATGTTACCAATATAACCATTATCTTCATGCATCATGTTAAGCTCGTCATTAGATTTTGTCTCAGCATCATTAGTTTTCTGCTGATCATCAGAACCTTGAGTTTGATCAATTCTCTAATTTTCTGAGACTGTAGTTTCTCCGAGATTTTCAGTACTAACACTCTCTTCAATATTCAACTCAACAATACCAAAATAAGCCACATGGTTGTTCAGTATATTACCATCCTCATCATTGTCACTCTCATCGTCGCTCAATGTTGCAATTGCTGATTTCCCACTGAATCTTGACATATATTCATTCTTTGTATGGTTGTATCCTTTGCATTCATAGCACTCAATGGTCATCTTCTTCTTGATGGATGGACAGTCAGCTTTAAAGTGTCCAAACCCTTGACATTCAAGGCACTGTTTTTTTTTACTTGGGGTTCTCTCTGTCTGTTGTTGGTTTCTGTCGATTGAAAATCCCTTTGTTTTCCTCGTTTTGCTTTTCGGAAGAATCTCTTCACAATCAACCCAACTTTCTCTTTTAGATCATCAGTAGATTTCTTATTCTGGACTTGTTTTCAATTACCAACGCAATACTCTTTCCTTTATTCACCCCAGGCTTATGGTTAATCTGTAGCTTATACGCTTGCATCATACCAACAACCTGATCGAGCTTAATAGTATCAGAATTCTGAGATACTTCAAAAGCAGAGCAATGCCCATGAAATTTAGCTGGTAGACATCTTAGGAATTTCTTGACGAGTTTCTTGTCTTTGTAAGTTTTTCCCAAGATCAAGGCTTCATGAGCAAGTGATGATAGTTTGCTACTAAATTCTTCAACGAATTCATCTTCTCCTATCACCAGATTCTCAAATTTAGATGCCAATATGTCTATTCTAGTTCTTTTCACTTTACTCGTTACTCATTCCTTCGAAACCAACTTCAAGAATATCCCATGCATCTTTAGCACTTTTACAGCCCTAAATTCTTTTGAATTGATTGATGTGTAGCAAGTTGAAGATTGCAGACAGAGCTCTGGAATTCCATTTAGCCTCTATTTTTTCTTCAGCTGTCCACTGTTTTCTCGGTTTCGGAACCATCACTCCAGCTGAATCTTTCATCTCTGGATGTTCCCAACCTTCTTCCACAGCAAGCCATGCATCCGCATCAATTCCTTGAATATGATGAGCCATTTAAACCTTCCAATGACCATAATTGTCCATATCAAGTTTCAGCGGTTTCGCAACAGTAACCAGTTGATGTTGCGAATTGTCCATCTTGTCTGAGGATCTAGCACCTGTAAAATAAACAACATGTTATGCAGCGAACTGCTCTGATACCAATTGTAGATGTTAATTTGCAATATACTCAATATAGAAAACTGAAATTACATTTTATTCAATGTTTTCTTTTCTTCCAAAACACAAACACTTGTTGTGATTAAACTAATCTAGCTACCAACCTAAAACTTCTTTCAATCGATAACCTAAACACAATTGACTAGTTATGTAAACCTTATGCACTAAATTCTTCAAGAAGCTAGGTTTACAATTGAGATCCTTTTTATAGACCAAGGGCTCGACTCGATTTGATCATATCTACTCGAGACCTAACAAACTCGAATTTTATCTAAACCATAAAATCTTCTCTTGATAAGATCTTCTCTTCTTGATAAAATCTTATTGTGATTCAAACTCTTTTTGAAATAGCTTCCACTTCAAGTCTACGTTTGCCTCGCACATGTTGTTTATTAATCAGTTTCTTGTGACTTGCACGTGACTTTCATTAAGCACAACTTCATATAACTCAAACAAAATGTGGTTCAAATGTGGTGTCTGATGAGTCTTCGATTTGTATATATTTTAAAATAGCGATTACAGCAATGTAGTTTGAATAAGTTTGATACGATTTGCTGTTTATTGAATCAATTTAACAGTATATATAACAGGGAGTCTCCAATAGATGAATTGGAATAGAATAATTTTATGATACATTTATTTATATATTGTGAGGCCAAGACAAATACTATCAGCGTTACTGTCATATTTAATATATACTGAAAATGACAGATTTTGGTTGCCGTATAAATGAGGTCGATGTTATTGCTTCGTCTCTTTCATTCTTCAAAACAAAAAGTCTATGTTCATTTATATGAGTTTTATTACTATCATTCTATGATTTCGTTTAATAGAGCAAAAATTATGATTGAAATAATGATCACTTGGTCAAGTCGTCCACTTACAAACTAAAAAGTGAATTAATTACTGATAATAGGAAATCTTTTTCTTTGGTTTGGTGTGTGAGTTTTCTTTCTATGTGAGTAAATAAACACGTATGACCAAATTTATAATGATACATATTTCATCAAAGAAAATGAAGATTGACTTGGAGTTGAAAATATATTTAAGTCTATAAACAACTCTTAGTTGTGATATTGTTATTAACTCTTCTTTTAATACACTAACTATGTAATAAATCACAGAAAACAGGTATCTCAGTGGTAGTGGTCACTTTACAAATCCTCATACACTATGGTTCGATTTTTCTCCGATGCAATGAGAAGAAAAAAAAAGAGGAAATTTAGGATATGAGATTTGGCTATGAATCAGGTATTGTCGATCAAATTATAAAAGTAAGGTTGAAAAAAAAACTATGTAATAAATCAGAAATGTTATAGTAGTACTTATTAGTAAACACCATAACTGAATTTTTTTTGTTGCAGTTGATTCAGAAAGACATTATTTTACCTTTGAAGATAAAGTATACAAGCAATATGTTGGGCTAAATCCTTAGTGGGCCTGGGCCGAACCATGGTAATGTCTAACTGATTGAAGTGCATGTGATCTTTAAAGTGTTGTATCATTTGATCCGGTTCAAAATTAACTGGTTAAGGAGAATAACCGGTTTACAAATTAACAGGGACAAAGGTTTATGCATACGTCTCCATCCGATAAGAGAGAAAGATAGTTTTAAGAGTCACAGAGATAGTTTTCTCATCTCTTTGTCTCTCATTTCCCGCTTCCATCCTTAAACCCCTTCTTCTTCTCCAAACCCCATCTTTAGGGTTTCTTAGATTGTGTTTACAGTGATGAAACCTGCTGCTTCTTTACAAACTTTCTCCTCACACTCTCCCTCTATCTACTTCGATGTTCGCAGACCAGCTATTACTCCTTCCAAAATGGCAGCTTTCAGTGCCCTCTCCATTTGCCCCTACACTTTCACTTTCCGACCAAGCTCTCCAATTAAGTCTACCGTCTCGTGTTCCGTCACTTCTCCTCCTTCTACTGGTCTGTTGGTTTTTTTTTTTTCTAACTCCTTTTTTTCTTTGTTTAGTTTCTGGGTAATATAAGTTATTTATACGATAACAGTGTTCTATTGTAACGGGTTTGAAGTATTTTGAGTCCGGACAAATACAAAAGATTGAAACTTTTTGAGAAACTAGGTCGATAATTGCCAGTTTGCGGATAGAGTTTTCTTTGGAGATTCTCACTCTGATTGTGTTGATATTAGGAGTAAAATTCTTCAATTTGTGTTCTTTAACTTCTTGTATATGAACTATAGGAGACTGATGAAACAAATGATTGTTCTTTGTTTTGAGTTGCTTATTTCTTACTTCTTTTACAGTGACTCTATTTGTTTAAGCTGGAGCTATGTTTTCTTCATTCTTTGTTTTCAGGTACATCTTCTTCCTCTAAGACACCTCGTAGACGATCAAGTCGACTAGAAGGAGTTGGAAAAAGCATGGAGGACTCGGTAAAACGTAAAATGGAACAGTTTTATGAAGGAACCGATGGGCCACCACTCCGTGTTCTTCCCATAGGTGGTCTTGGTGAGATTGGAATGAACTGTATGCTTGTTGGAAACTATGATTGTTACATTCTAATTGACGCTGGTGTAATGTTCCCTGAGTAAGTCTCGTGATAGATATATCTTGTTAATATAGGCGAGAAGTCTTTTTATCTGTGAGGTGTTTAACCTTCTGTGGAAGTAAATTGCTGTGTAATGTTACAGTTTTGATGAGCCTGGGGTCCAGAAAATAATGCCAGACACAGGATTTATCAGAAGATGGAAACACAAAATTGAAGCTGTTGTTATAACGCACGGTCATGAGGATCACATTGGTGCGTTGCCTTGGGTAAAGTCTTCATCTGATCCTCAAAAAAGCCTTATAGAGAATAAACCTTTTGGAGGTTTCTAGATAGAGTCTAGGTTTTATTTTTGAATCAACAGTTGAAGCTCATAGGTATATATCAGTTCTTTTCCTTTGTTGGTTTTTATCCTTCTTTATAACCAATACTCTTATCGTATGCAGGTTATACCAGCATTGGACTCTAATACACCGATATTTGCATCATCCTTTACCATGGAGGTGAATTACATCTTTATTCTTAACATTTACTATTCTGTTTCAACTACACTTATTATTTTTATTTTGGTTTAACAGCTACAAAGCCTAGATGTATAGCTCAGTTCCATATATATGTACCCCAACTTTCGTTATTATCTGTCCAAACTGTCAGTTACAGGAAGTTGGTTGCCTAGATCCAATCACGCCTAAACTTCTCTTTGCATTTATTAACATGGTTTATTTTTGTCTGTGTGTTAGCTTATAAAGAAGCGCTTGAAGGAGCACGGAATCTTTGTTCAATCTAGACTTAAGACATTTAACACTCGACAGAGATTTATGGCGGGACCATTTGAAATAGAACCCATTACAGTTACTCATTCTATTCCTGATTGCAGCGGGTTAGTCCTCCGCTGTGCTGATGGTAATATTCTTCACACTGGAGATTGGAAGGTAGAGTAATCCTTTCATTAATTATTTCATGTCCGTTTGTATAGTCCTCAAGCTGCATGAGATAATTTATCAAAAACAGATTGATGAAGCACCACTGGATGGAAAAGTCTTTGATCGCGAAGCTCTAGAGGAAATCTCAAAGGAAGGAATCACATTGGTAGGATTTGGTTTAGAGTCATACTCTTGTTAAGTGTTGAAAGCATATAAACATATGTTGAAATTGCTACACTGATTACTTTAGGCAATAACTTAAGAACAATTTTCTTTCTCTTACACAGATGATGAGTGACTCAACAAATGTGCTGTCACCTGGAAGGACAATTAGTGAAAAGGTGGTAGCAGATGCTCTCGTAAGAAATGTAATGGCAGCCAAGGGAAGAGTTATCACAACACAGTTTGCCTCCAATATACACCGTTTGGGAAGTATAAAAGCTGCTGCTGATATAACTGGTAGAAAGTTGGTATGTCTTAATTTCAGCCTTGACTATGTTTTGCCTATTTTTCCTTCGAGATCTATATAATTTTTCAACTCCTGCTGGCAACTTTTTTTACTATAGATTCCAGCTTACACCTTTAATGTCATCATGTCGCCAGGTTTTTCTTTAATTATGCAGTAGCCAGCTTCATTTTAATAAGTTAAAAGAACAAAATTTATTTGGTTTTTTATCTAGGTCTTTGTTGGCATGTCGCTGAGGACATATCTAGAGGCAGCTTGGAAGGATGGAAAGGCTCCAATTGACCCTTCAAGTCTGGTATAAGACTTTTTTCTTGCACAATGAATTTGAAGAGAACTTGCGTGCACTAACCATCATTCATGCATAAAGTTTGCCTATTGAGTAAAAAGGGCCAACACCTGCCATATGTTAGTTTGATGCTTATAACAAGTTCTGCTTGTTTGACAAAAAAAAAAAAAAAAAAAAAAACAAGTTCTGCTTACCAATTTCAGTTTATCGACAATCTTTTCTAATGTTTACGCAGGTGAAAGTTGAAGACATTGAAGCATATGCTCCTAAGGACTTGCTTATTGTCACGACTGGCTCACAAGTAAGTTAACCTTGTCAACTTGTGGAGTACTGGTATTAATTGGACTTTCTTAGCTAATTTTCCTTGTTACCCGTATTTGACAATGACTCTGATCAGGCAGAACCACGTGCTGCCCTGAATCTTGCATCATATGGAAGTAGTTACGCATTCAAACTTACCAAGGAAGACATAATTCTTTACTCAGCCAAGGTAACAGCGAGATGTTATATGAAAATGTACATACACATGCTAAAGAGCATCTAATAAGATGGAGGCTGAGATTGCTGATATATATTCTTGGTCCAATATTTCACTCAAGGTAATCCCAGGCAATGAATCACGAGTAATGAAAATGATGAATCGGATAGCAGATATTGGACCAAATATTATCATGGGTAAGAATGAAATGCTGCACACATCTGGTCATGCCTACCGTGGAGAATTGGTAATTGTCTGCATCTCTTAACATTCTCTTCATACACTGATACACACAAATTTTGTTGCCAGCTTTGCCTTTTTTTTCTTTTTTTCTTCTTTTTACTTCAACATCTTTCCGCTTTTAGAGCATACGTAAAGGAACAAAGGCAATATTTATTCCATATTTATATGTTGTTGATAGATGAATCTCCAGGGAGAAAGTTTGTTTCTAATGATTTTATATATTCCCTATTTTGAAGGAAGAAGTTCTTAAAATAGTGAAACCGCAACACTTTCTACCCATACATGGAGAACTTCTGTTTCTCAAGGAACATGAATTGCTCGGGAAGTCTACTGGGATTCGACACACTACTGTAAGTCTGTCACCAACAATTTATGAAATTATGGTAGATATAGATAACTTTTGACATATTGCAATGCGGATTGTGAAGGTTTTTGAAGGATATGCTAGTTCCATTATGAGTTCAAATTATACAAAATTAGATGTTAAATCTGGTAACAAGTGCATCACACAGTTAAAACAGAATTTCTAAGACGTTTCCATTTGGCATGTAACGTTTTCCCTTTAAATCCATTAGGAGTTTCCCCATCAATTATATGTGAAGTAAGTTCGTGGAAGGATCTGTTCATTATCTCTAAAAATTAAAACACTTGATTGACTGGTAATGAACCTAGCTCAACTTTTGTTGAACTTTCCAATATTTTTTTTTCTTTTCTCCAACTTCAGGTCATAAAGAATGGAGAAATGCTTGGAGTTTCGCACTTAAGAAATAGAAGGGTTTTGTCCAACGGATTTAGCTCTCTTGGGAGGGAGAATTTGCAGGTTGGTTTAGTTGTTACTGTGGTGTTCTGTTTCTCTTGGACAAACGACTTGAGTAGATTATTGAATAATCCTAGCCTTGTTGCAGTTAATGTATAGTGATGGCGATAAAGCATTTGGCACATCAAGTGAACTATGCATCGACGAACGACTCAGAATTTCTTCTGATGGCATTATAGTGTTGAGGTATATTTGTACTGTAATATTTCTGTGCCAATACATTATTTATAGCCCATTTTGATTACACATTTCCTTGTATGATATTTTATAATGCAGCATGGAAATCATGCGCCCGGGAGTCTCAGAAAACACTTTGAAAGGAAAAATAAGAATCACAACACGGTGCATGTGGCTTGATAAAGGAAGACTATTGGATGCACTTCACAAAGCAGCTCATGCCGCTCTATCAAGTTGTCCGGTGAATTGTCCCTTGTCTCACATGGAAAGAACAGTCTCTGAAGTCCTGAGGAAAATTGTGAGGAAGTACAGTGGTAAAAGGCCTGAAGTCATAGCTATAGCCACTGAGAATCCAATGGCAGTCCGTGCTGATGAGGTCAACGAGAGACTGTCAGGTGATCCAAGTGTTGGTTCTGGAGTTGCAGCTTTAAGGAAAAGTGTTGAAGGACATAACAAAAGAAGTCGACCGAAGAAAGTGTCTTCACAAGAAAAAGCCCCAAAAGAAGTAGATCGCACTTTAGAAGGTCCCAACTCATTTACACATTTGTAGGGTGTAAGCTCGGGTTTTCAGTATGTAATCTAACCTGCTTCACTCATGCAGATGATATTATTGATACTGCAAGACTACTGGCTGAAGAAGAAACCGTGGCATCAACAAACACAGAAGATCATGATATGCCTGTTGGGAATTCTTCAGAAGAGTCGGATGATTTTTGGAAAACATTCATCAATCCATCATCATCACGTTCACCAAGTGAAACCGAACTTGTGACTAAGATAACTGATGCAGAGCCTAAAACAGAGGATAAAGAAAGCAGCAGAGACGACGATGATCTATCTGATGCTTCAGATTCGGAAACAAAGTCGTCCTCAAAACGTGTAAGGAGGAACAAATGGAAACCCGAGGAGATTAAGAAGGTAATCAGAATGCGTGGAGAGCTGCACAGTAGATTTCAAGTGGTGAAAGGTAGAATGGCTTTGTGGGAAGAGATCTCTTCAAATCTATTGGCTGAAGGGACCAATCGAAGCCCGGGACAATGCAAATCTCTCTGGGCATCACTTATTCAAAAATACGAGGTTCTGTCTCTTGCATATCAATCCTTAGCAGTTAATTTGATGTATATGTTTCAAAGATCAAGAGCTCTAGTTGGCACATTGATCATAAATAAGGCTTTTGTTTGACACAGATTGTTGTATACTTTTGTTGCAGGAGTGCAAGGATGATGAAAGAAGCAAGACGAATTGGCCACATTTTGAGGATATGAACACCATTTTGTCTGAGTTAGGCACATCTGCACCTAAGTAATGCCATTGTGTTACACTCTGTCCCAAAAGAATCATCTCAAAATTCGTAAATCAAACAAAGGCATTCGTCATATAAATTACATCTATATATATAAAACTGTAAGATGATTTTGTCTGTAGAAGCCATTTAAGCAAGAAACATTTGTCTAGGATAACTAAGTCCCTCCACATGTTTGGTTTATTTAGATTCGCTTTCAATTCGATTTGTATAAACCGGTTTTTTCTACTTTCTTTCCGTTATAAAAGAATTTTGGTTTCCCTAAATTTTTTGCTTTATACCAGTTTTAACCGGTAAATCATAAGAGATATTTAACCAAATTACACAGACGGTTTTTGTTCTTGAGGCTTCGTGATCTACCGGAACGTTGTCCGCCGTCGATCACTAGTCGCCGTCTTGAACTAGTGTCCGTCATCGGTTTGCGCAAGGTTGGTTATTTATTAGAAACTTACTTCTAAGACAAAATAAAAGTGAAAGAGATTATTGTATAGTGATAGCCGAGTTTAGTAGACAAAATTCTTGTATCGACGAAGTCTTACGAGAAGAGAGATGCCGAAGAGAACGACACATACGTACTCGAGCGAGGATGCAGCACCAGACGGACCCGACTCTGATCTCTTTGTTTACTACTGCAAGCACTGTGGTTCTCATGTCCTTATCACTGGTTCGTTTCTCCAATTTCACTCTACATTCTTCCCCTTTCATCTTGATTTAGGGTTTAGTTGCGTGAAATTAGACTGAAACTCTACTTACTCACTTCGAATTGGCGTTATGTGGAATGATTTGCGGGATTGCTTTATTTGGTTTCCGGATACATTGAGTGGGAAATGATGATTGAAAGTTTCAGTCTTTGATTCCCTTGGAAAACTTCTTGCTGTTAATAATGCTTGACAACGAATACTTCTGGGTCAAAACACAGATCTTTTACATTATCTCGATTTAAATTCTGTGTTTTTTAGATATAAACTCTTGTAGTGAATTCATATATGATTTGGAACTAAATTTTGGAATGTGTCAAGACTTGCAACACTCTATATGGCCTTCTTTTGGCAGCTCATTGCTTGTTATTATGTAATTTGTTATATTTGCTTATATCCTGAATCTTTCATATTGTTTTGTGTACACCTTAAGAACGGCGTCTTAGAAAGTCAGTTTTCAGTAAAAGCTAAGGTGTATAATGGCAACATCTCGTTGATTAGATTGAGAGTGTAACATGTAAAGTTGTTCTGATTGAACCGTAATACGGTATCCTTCTATAGAGCTTGTATACTAAATTAAATTTGTTACAAGATACCCAGTTGCAGAAGATGCCAAAAAGAAAGACTGATAGATCGAATGTGCTTGACAAGAAGAAGCACCTTGCTAGGTTAAATGTCAGCGAGGGAGGAAAAGTTTTATTGAAACGGTTAGTTTTGGGTTGAGCATCATATTTGGATTTAACATTGATATGTCTAAAAACTTATTTCTTTATGCTTGATATTTTTACCAGTGGAGAAGGCAAGCTGGAGAGACAGTTTAGAATGAACTGTATTGGTTGTGAGCTTTTTGTTTGTTATCGCGCTGAAGAGAATCTGGAAACAGCGTCCTTCATTTACATTGTTGATGGAGCACTTAGTGCTGTTGCTGCAGAAACTAACCCACAGGATGCACCTGTACCTCCCTGCATTTCACAACTCGATGGTGGGCTTGTTCAGGTTGCAATAGAAGTGGAAGACCGTGCACAACGTTCAGCAATCACAAGTACAACATAATTTGACAAAATTTTATGTTTTCGTCTATCTTGATATTGATCTTTGGTACGACCATTTTTTTTCTCCCTCCCTAAAGGGGTAAATGCTGATGATGTTCGTGTGACTGTTGCGGCACCTGCAGCTCGTGGGGAAGCTAACAACGAGCTTCTGGAATTCATGGGAAGGGTATAAAAACGATCCTTTAATAGCCATTTCTACAGATTTGTTCTCTAATCATAAAGGTCTTTACATTGTATTTAAACAAGCCTTTTATTTAACTTAATGCAATGCGAGCTCTGTGGTTTTTCTCTCTCAGGTGCTTGGATTAAGATTGTGCCAGATGACTCTCCAAAGAGGTTGGAATAGCAAATCAAAACTCCTCGTGGTACGTTGACCCTTTATTCAATTCTCTTGAGTTATGAATTTCTCTACAGAAGAGAATACTATGAAGATTCATGTTCTAGTTCTTATTTAGTTGTAGATAATAAGATTTTGGCTTTACTAATGGCACAATGTCCCCTGATCAAAGATTGGCTTGGGCATTTGAATGAATCACCCATTCTGATTTATATTGCTCTGAACCAGGTCGAGGATTTATCTGCTAGACAAGTGTATGAGAAGCTTCTTGAGGCCGTTGTACCGTAAATTCTGCAGCTCCTTCGGGTTGGTGGTAGTTCTATGCACCCCCCTTCTTTTTTTTTGTTAACACTATTGGTTTGTTGCAGAGAAAAAGTGTTTTATATTTTTGCTATAGACAAAATGTTTTCTTTTGCTACATCCATAGTGATTTGTTTCGGCCCAAAATCCTCCTAACCGAACCGGGAATGGATTTTAATCTATTGTAAAACTGAACCGTGATTTGTTTTTCTATATTAGAACCATTCTTCCAACTCTTTCGTGGTTTGACTGAGTAGGTTAAGAGAGGAAACATGTGTCTTCTGCATAAAACGTGTTTGTGTTTGCTATGAATATCTCAGTGATGAACTAATATTGTATTAATCCAATTACTCAAAATTATATAATCTACTAACTTAAGGTAATTTCTAATTCAATATCTGAAAACTTGACACGTTGTGATCGTAAGTGCAGAAGAAAGGAATAACCTTCTATATATACGATTATCATCTAACTAATCTTTTATGTTAGCTAATAATTTATTTTTGTGGTCCTGAGATGACATCTCTTCGTGGCATCGAACCAATCGTTACTGTTAGCCAATTTGTAATTATCTTCCCATTCTCTGCTTATTAATATTGATATGTATATACTTTCCACATGGTACACTTCTCACATATGTCTATCAGACTGATTAACATATGGCATCTACTTCGATAAGACCACATATTCATTTATAAATTTATTCTTTTTACAAGCAGATTGCGAATCACAGACATATATTGATTTGATTTAATATATATACCTCACATTTTACATGTACTTTAGATATTCTATTATGAGGAAGTTCTTTGATTACTTAACTAATTAAATACATTGGATAACATTTACTCTCTCCTCTTGATCTTCACCTTTAGCCCACCGGCCATGTGAGCCGTTAAAAGAGGAACAAAAACCGGTCGGTCATTGCAATCAGACATAATTTCAAACCGACTCAAAACCGAACCAACCACGTATTTCATCTGCATAAAAGCCATATCTTTCCCTATGCAAACTCTTGGTCCGGCTTGGAAAACCGGAAATTTGAACGAGCTCACACTTTTCAACACCGGTTTGGTACTGTAATTCAGTTCGTCCTCAAACCATCGATTTGGTTTAAACTCATCCCAATCCTGACCCCACACTTTCTCCATCCTTCCCATACCGTAAGGGAAATAAGTAACTTTGTCTCCTTTCTTGACACAAGTCCCATCTGGCAAAACGTCGTCGTTTGCTGCATGTTTTGAGTCCCAAGGCACTGGTGGGTATAGTCTCATTGCTTCACATAAACAAGCTTTCGTGTAATTCATCTCTTTCAAATCCTCAAACTCTAACCCTAATGATGATCCTTTGTTTCTCACTTCTTCAAGTATCTTGTTCTCGAGTTCATCGTTTTGACTCAACAGCCAAAACAGCCACGTCATCGCTGCTGACGTGGTATCTCTTCCCGCCATAATAAAGCTGATTACAGTATCCCTCACAGCTTCCTCGCCGTGGCCTGAATCCAGAAACCTAGACAAGAGGTCTTTCTTGTCCATCACGTCACCACCGATTCTAATACATTTCTTTTTGGCTCGAATGATCTCAGAAACACAAGCGTGTACGGTCTTGATCGCTTCTCTTAGCTTCCTCTCGCTCCCTATGTTCAACAAACGCTTTAGCTTCCACACCGCGTTAACCGTTTCCGTGGCGCGGCGAGCGCTGATCGCTGCAGCTACATCGAAAGCCTCAGCAAGAACCGGTACGGGTCGGGTCAAATCCAAACAATCCGGATCCCAACCCAACGAAACTTTACAAACAACATCGAACGCAAACCGCTTTAAAACCTCTTGAAGATCAATCGTCTCTCTTTTGTCTGCGGCGGAGGAAAGCAGCGGAATGAGACGGTTTTGGACTTCTTCACGGAGGCTTTCGAAAGTGAACTCTCTAAGAGAACGCATCGTGAACTCATGGCTCGCGAGTTTACGCTGTGAGCTCCATAACTCGCCGTCAGAAATAAAAATCCCGCCGCCGAGTAAATCTCCGAGAAGCTCGGTGAAAGGTTTGCCTTTAGGGAAGTTATAAAAATTGGTTTTGAGAATGTGCTCAACGTTTTCAGGGTTGGCAGTGATAATAGTCCGACGACGGAATAGGCAATCGAAGGTGATGGTTTGAGACGGAGATAGACGAAGGAGATCGGTGTACCATTGAAGAAGACGGTGACGGTTCTTGTTGAAGGAGAGGAGAGACCCAATGAATGGATACGACGTCGGATTAAAGGATGACGTAGTTTTGGACTTTAGAGCTTTTGCTGAAAATGAGAAGATTGACATAAACCCTAAGATGAGAAATAAGATCATGAGAAGTATTTCCATTTTGGAAATTTTTTGATTCTTGTTTTAGTAAGTTGAATAATGTGTTTTTGATAGTCTGTAGAAGAACTATTAAATATATATAGGAGAATAAAATCAGATCAACAGTTGTGGCTCCGACCACATAAGTCTATAACACGTCACCATTGAAATAAAAAACATTTTTCATTTCCTTATTAATATTATATTCACCGATGTATTTGTTAAATTAAAAAAATAGGTTTATCCTATATTGCATCCAGTGGCGGACCCAAAAAAATTATCTACCAAAATCATAATATAATAACATAATAAAATAATTTTTTTAAAATATATAAAACATATTGTTTCATAAATAGTAAGTGATAAATACTATATAAAAATATAATCGATAAAAACATCAATATAGTGGTTAGTATGATTCAGCTAATGATTCATGCATCAAGGGTTTGATCTCTTCTCACTACTTATAGTAGATTAAAAATAGATTTAAAAGTGTAGATTTTAGCTATTGATCGGATCTTGTCGATTCAATTATTGACAAAAAGAATATATTAAAAATTAAATTATTTTCAAATAAGGGAGTTATTGAATAAAATAATTGTGTGTTTATGAGAGTATAAAAAAAGTTTTTAAAAAAGAATTGGTGAGTTGATTAAATAGATGGTTGTGAGTTGATTTTTTGCTAGTTATTAAAATTTAGTTAATTGTATGGGTGTCAAAATAATAAAATAGTTAAATTTGGTTATAATAAAACATAAATGTTCCATATAATTTTTTTTTTCAAAATTTGAAAAAAAAATCAAAATTTAACATAGGTCCGCCTTTGATTGCATCAACCCTAATGTTGGATTACATAAACACGTTATATAAATCAACAAGTTGTTTAAGTTGACATTATGTTTTAGGAAACTTTATTTTTTATATCTATGATAAATTAAGTTGACAAAAAAAAATTAAGTGATGTATTTTATATATATATATATATATTATTTTTTTGAGGTCAAACACATAAGCTACTTTAAAAAGGAACTTTACCACACAAATATAGGCTTTGACCATAATTAATAGGTATTTAAGGATTTTGGTTTTATTAGCAGAGAAAATTTGGTATCACCCTGGAAATTAAATGATCAAATAAATGTGATGAAGAAAATGTAATTGCATGAAGAAAAATTGATTAAATGTCGACGGAACATGGCAATCAGAATGGGACCCAAAAAAGGATGTTGATGTAATGATTAATAAATAGATTTGGACAAAACCAATAACACCACCGCACTTGTGGCCAAATTTTTAATTTTATAAAATGTAGCTACACGTATCAAACACTCATTTTTATTGTTTACACAAAATTAAATTGCCATTGATTTAAAGTGTGTTTTATGAAAGAATATATAACCAAAAACAAAATGTCTACTCTAACAAAAAAAAAACAAATACAAAATTTCTTTGTTTGTTGGTGACCAATAGTTTAGTGTCTTTATATACCATTTTTGGACTTTTATCCGCAGAAAATATTGTGAATAATATATTGAAATTTTGATGATATTAAGATAAGACAATAAAAATACATATTCAAGTTATAAAGCTAGCTGTTGGTACTAAGTTGCTCTTGGTCTGGTGGTTAGGATGATCTAGCTAATGACTTGATACAAGAGTTCGATTTCTACCCGCTGCATTGTGGTATAACTTAAAAATGGATTATATAGGTAGATTTTAAGTTATGAATCATGTCTTGTCGATTAAATTATTCACAATAAAAAACTAGATGTTGGTTTGCATAAAACTAGACACAACTTGTAATAAAAAAAAATCAAAATCAAGTAGCCTTACTGGAGTATTATACAAAAGGATCTTGTAGCATCTCTCTAGTTCAACAAAAACAACTAATCTTGTACGAACTCTATTAATTACTAATCTAATTATTAATCAAGTAGCACAGCACGTGATGACGTAAGTGAATGATCTGTGTCTTTTGTCTATTAAACAACTTTGATTCCTAAACACTTCCTGCAATTTTGTTGAATCACAGGGAAATCAAATTAATTATATATATCATGATATTTTATATTACTATATAATTAAGTTTTTTTAGTATATCTTTATGAGTTGGTCAGAAAATATGCCTGAGACCAAAATGATTCATTTTACTGTCATACAGATATATTGTCAATCTGTAATATTGAGCTACAAATTTTTTTTTTCTGATGGAGTTTATCTGTTTATTCTAAGTCGTGGAAAATCAAAATCAAAATCAATAAAAAAATCTGTCAGAAATTCCAAATAGATTTTTTTTTTGCTAAAGCATAAAAAAAACATTTCATTATTCATTACATAAGAGTTAAAACAAAATTGTTGGATGGAGAATCTGAAAATGAAGGATAAGATCGAGCACGTTTATGAAATTGTTCAGCCGAAATTTGAAAGAAATCAATGCACGAATTTTGAATAGTGTTTGTGAAAAGTAGTACTAGTTAAGAGGATCGTTATGAGATGATTAGAATAAAGTTTAGAGCACGTGGTTCTCGTGGTTTGAAAATGAAGCTTAGTAAAGTAAAGTCGGAACTAGTTGTATATTGACTTTGTTGTACATAAAATATAAAACTAAAATAAAATAAAATGGTTGGTCTCCCTTCGAAGCTCGTGTTTCCCGAAAATCATCCACCTTTTCTTAATGAGTAAAATATCTCCTCTGACCGCCGTTATTTAAGATTATTTTCGTAAACACCACATACTTTTATTCTTTTTATAAATGAAACCACAAAAACTCTAAATAGATAATAGATACACATTCTGTACTATACGGACTCTTGCTTGAGAGATTTTTACTTAAGACATATTGTACAACTGGTTCAGATTTTTTAAATAAATTAAATTCACAATAGTTTCAGAATACTGATTAAATATTTACATATTATTATCAAGTTTAACGTAGTAGTTGATATATAGCAAAATAAATATATTTTAAGATGTAATTATATATGTTTTAGAAATAGTAATAAAAAATTGAGAAAATAAATTAAAGATAAGTTTTGATATAAAATAAATTAAAAAAATTTAATTACAATAAATATATTAATATTATATCGATGGGAACTTAGGTGAGTGTCTAACAATAAATAGAGAAGTTAAGATAATTTCTCAAATTAATATATATTAAAAATAATAACATTATATTGATAAGAATTGACTCCATGAATCTCACTCATCTTGAGGCTTTAAGTTAGGGACAATAACAATGAAAAAACTAAAACCTTTTTTTTTGTTAAAGACTAAAAACCAATTGTTAATAAGATCATATGCAAAATATGAAAAAGAAGGTGTGAGATTGATGTGAACCACTCACGTTTTGACCAAGAAAACGGCGCCGTTCAGAGAATGGGTCCATTTCACCAAGTACCAAAAGATGTTATGAACCATAAGCATCATCACAAGTTTCCACTTTATTACACAAATATGTCGACAACTATCTCATTTTTTGCTAAAGATTTGACACACAATTATTATTGGCCATTTCGACAAATACAAAACTATCTCCCTCCTTTTAATATATACTTCGACTAATTTGTCCCTTTTTTTTTGTCATTTTCAGCTTCACCGTCCAAAGAAACTTGCACTTCCGAATAGAGATAAGTTGTGTTAAAAAGAAAAAGAAAAACTAAATCTGTAATTAAGAAATTAGTTTCAATACCTCAACTTTATAATTGGAATCCTAAATCTTCACATATTAGTTTAAATCTCACTATCTAATCCATCGAATTGTTCATATAGCCCAATAACTTATGATAACACAATCATTATAGCACCTTTTAGATTTAAAGCTTGATTGGTTAAAGAGGTAGTTTTGAGGGGTTTTTTTGTTGTAGTATTTAGGTGGTAGATTTTTAACTGTAGATTTTTTTGTTGAGTATTTAGGTATTTTTCTATATGTCTTTTTTTTGTAGAATTTTATTTTTTTTAAATTCATAAACTTGATTTTTGTTTTTTTACTATCTACCAAAAAATATTCATAAACAAATTGATTTTATAAAACAATGAGAACCAAAAATAAATTGATAGTACGATAATTTTTAATTTAAGTGTTCAAATTTTTTTTTCTCCCTACGACAACGAGACTTTCAAAGGCATGCATATGAAAATATAATTATTTGTTTTTGACAAAAATAAGTCATGAAACCCAAATAAGAACAAAGTGATATTACAATATAGAAGATTCAAGTAAATCCTTATTTACAAAAAAAAAATTAAACAAAACACTCTTGTGGTAGGTGAAATGGAACTGGAAAGTTTTGTAATTTACACTTTGCCGTCCTATCTTCTCGAGAGTTGGTATTGGACAGGCTAATCTTATCGTGAAAACATATTTGTTATTAGCTTCATACTAGCCCAAAAGCAATTCAATCCAATTTGATTTCACCACAAGCGTCTGGTTTGGTTCACATATCAAAATATGGAATCTATGTTCATGTTACAAAGATCAGTAATTCTTTGATGAAGCACTCAGAACAACAATAATTCCAGATCACCAATTCCCAAAAAGAGGATCCAAAGGATCTGATCAAGAACAACAATATATATCACATCCCAATTTATCCTATTTGGAAACCTCTAACGTTGCGTATATTCAAGAGGGAGTTTTCTCAATCTGGAATTCTCTGAATTTCAGTTAGCATTCTTCAGCCGAGCTATGAGCTCATCCTGCAAGACCGTGTCAAGTTCAATAATCAATCAGCTAATCAGGAGCCAAGATAAACCAACGCAGTGCAACACATATAGTGAAGAAACAGGTCCCTAAGATGCTATTGAAAATGCAAGATTAAGCTTTAAGGAGATTTAAAGGAGCCATTATTGAAAACATTGGCGCATGTTTTGACTTGCCTTTCTTCCTTTTGTTGGAAGGCCTTTTTCCTTGAGAAGGGCACGGAGCTTCTCGACAGTCAAAGACTGAAAGTCTCTTTCGCCTGTGCGACTGCTTGATCCTTCTGTGCAGAAGCAAAAGCATTGTTTTAAGTCCAAGTTACATTTCATTTTCTTGGAAATAATAAGTACAACGAGATACCTTGTCTAGATACATTAGCAACTCTTTTAGCTGAGTTTCTGTCTTCCAGAGCTCTATTTGCAGTCCTACAATTATAAAAAATGTAAAAGATAAACAAACCAATTCTGCAGCCGAAAGGAGGACTAAACATTTCTTCTCTCAACAAGTCACGCAATGGAAGCAAGAAGTAATTGAAATGTGATTAATAAACCTCTTTTTATGACCATCTTCAGGAGTTCCTTTTGTGTCTTTTGAACTAGATTCACCTTTTTGCTTCTTTAACAAGAGCGATCTGATTAGTATATTTTGCTGGTTTGTTTTGATATGTTGCCCTTCTGGATAAATGATTAATAGCAATTCAGGGTTTTCCTCAGGTGAGACAGTTTAAAACAAAATTTCCACAAGAAACAATGACTTGTTACTAAAACGCAGCTTGTTCTGAAACTGATAACTCGGTGAATCCTAAATACAAGATTGTTGCCACAAAACTGTCTTCAAGATAACAACTTATAGAACAAAACAAAAAAAATCAATGCCATTTTCAGATAAGTAGTACCAGGGGGAGATGTGTCATGCTCACAAATGTAAACCCGCATGCTTCCCTGCAACCGTATACAATGTGAAATTATAAAATGTATGATTAAGCTCTAACCACATAGCTATTGGTGCACAAGTAAAGAAGTCAACTTCATGGACATAAACATGTGCGGAAACCAATAATCTGAGATCATGGAAGTAAAGTTCATCTACCAGAAAACTAGGTATGACGGATTTATCAACAACTAAATTGCTAAATAAATGTCATGATATAAAAATTGAGAGGCAAAAAGGAAAAATGTCATTCATTCTGACTACAATTTAGACAGCAACACATCGATACAGACTCAAACTCATCCGTTTCCAGCATGACTTCGGTAGTTAACAAGATCCTTTGTCATAAACTGAAGCAGTTCCTATGAAAAAATTTCTCAGTGAACTCATATAATTATATCATCACACAATTCGATAACACATCTCAATGATTCAACCATAGATACATATATGGTACTGGAAAAATCCAAAGGAAAAAGCAAGAATTCTAACCTAGAGGCAAACGTATCATTAAGAAAGGAAATAAAACTGAGATCAGAAAAAACTTCATACCTAAACCCAAATTCACATAACCAACCAGAAAAGATTCATTTGATCCAATTCCACACAACTTTAATGATTAGAATCGGATGGGAAAGATCTGTATTCAACAGATGATGGGTTATCCAGACGAACCAAAAAGTGAACAAGCATAAACACAAAGCCAATCACTTTCGAAATCCTGAATCTAATATACGCCTTTCGAACTGTCGAACAAAAGAAAGCGAGAATGTGTGAGTAAAAATTGGCAGTACCGGGTTGGAAGAGACGACGGTAGAAGAAAGGAAACCGCGAGACGGAAGATCAGAAAGAAACTTGGTAACAGTTTGATCGGAAGAATCAGATGGTGGCCGAGAAGATGAGGCCTCCATTGCCAAACTACTGATAAACCCTAACCGTGGCAGACGAACGGATTAGAGAGAGAATCGTTGAGGAAAATCAAATCACAAAGAAGGACAGAGAGAGAGGCATGTCACCGTCCGATTGCGCCTATAGGAGAAAGATATGGGCTTCTTAGACCTTTTTGAGATAAACAAATGTTATTCTATTGGTTACAAACTCCTATCCGCGTAAAAAATCATTTGTAAGTAACAGATAATTTGTTAATACATCATAGATTCATAATGATAATATATTTTATGATAACTGATGTATTTAAAAGAATTATTATTTTTTTACTATTTTATTCAATGTCTTTAATTTTTATAGCAAATAAAAACTATATACACTTGCGAGTAGTATTTAGTCTAGTGGCAGGTGGTAAGTCAACAAAAGACATACGCACTTGCACAACCAAGGATCGAGTCCAACCGCCTACATTATGTAGGAACTTGGTTAATGGGTCGACCAATTGTGGCCCAATATTGACAAAAAAAAATTATATACACTTTTAAATATGATCACAAGGATATCAGAATGTGATATTGAAGGGAATACCGATGAAACAACAACAAGAGGATACAAAAAAATTGAATATATGCATGCTTACTTTGGGAGTGTGCTCAAAGCCGTAAGGAATGGATCACACGAGAGACTACTTCTTATGGTTATTTATGGATTTATACGAGATACTTTGGAGATACAATTTAAGTTTTGGGTTGTACTCTGTTAATTTTAGTGATCCTCATAGCAAGAGATCTCTTAAACTCTCTGCTCATTGGTACTCTAATTTTTTCAAGGGAGAAAGCACTTTTACTGAGTCATAAGGCATCACAAAATTGCATAACAAATTCTCTACTAGGTTTTCATAATTTTGATGCGTCCCTTGTGTCAGTTTATGAGAAATGTAATCAATAAAATGGTATTCTTGAATATTCTGCTTCAATTGACTCTAGAAAATAATTTTACAATGTGATTTTATGAATTGAATTTTATCTTAGTTTTTCTCAGTTTTTGCGATCTGTACTAGTCTTTTTGCTTCACTTTCAATAGATAAGTATCAAGACAAAAAAAATTATAACTATCGATTTCTCAAATATATATATTTTTAATATATTTTAGATATTTGTTATATTTCAAAAACTAGTAATTTAAACCTATATTTTAATATTTGAAAAGTTATATCTTATATCAAAGTTATAGATAAAAAGAAAAAATTAGAAGTTATAGAAATTTTTTAGAAAATATATTGGACGAAGAAGAAAGTATCTTTAGTGAAACCAATTTCTAACACGTAGATACTTAACAAACGTTTTCTCCAAAAAAATGATAAAAAAATTAGTTAAAGCTACTAAGACGTATTTTAGAAGATGTTGATGGGGTAACTCAACTTGTAGAGTCATTTCTTGCACTTGTTCTATTAAATTCTACTTCCGCAAACGTGTTATTATTTAATATTTGAAGTCTGTAATAAAAACTAGTTTTCTTGTGAAAAATAATAATATTCAAATAAAGGTATGTGACTAAGACTTGCATACTAGAAAACAAATTAATTTTGTGGAAATTTTTGGTAGGTGAGAAAATTTAAGTCGAATTCTAACCAATAGATGTGATCAAAAAATTTGTGCAAATTTTGATCAAGAACCTTTTGATGATGTATTTTGGTTATTAATATATTTTAGTTATTAAGATATAGTCCAAATATGTTTCACTAAAACATCGTTTAAATAATTATGTACGAAACTCTAATGAATATGATTGAATGGCTTTAACTTGAAAGAATATTTGTTTGGTTGTTCTCTCTTTCAAGTTAAAGCCACTCAATCATATTCATTAGAGTTTTGTACATAATTATTTAAACGGTGTCTTAATGAAAATATTTGGATTATATCTTAATAACCAAAATATATCACCATAAGGTTTTTGATGAAAATTTGCACACAATTTTTAAGTATCTACGTGTTGAAAATTGGTTTCACTAAGATACTTTCTTCTTCGTCCAATCTATTTTCTAAAAACTTTCTATAACTTCTAGTTTTTCTTTTAATTTATCTATAACTTTGATATAAGATATAATTTTTCGAATATTAAAATATAGGTTTAAATTACTACTTTTTGAAATATACCAAATATCTAAAATATATTTAAAATATATATATTTGAGAAACTGATAGTTATAATTTTTTTTGTCTCGATACTTGTCTATTGAAAGTGAAGCAAAAAGGCTAGTACAGACCGCAAAAACAGAGAAAAAACTAAGATAAAATCCGATTCATAAAATCACATTGTAAAATTATTTTCTAGAGTCAATTGAAATATAACATTCAGGAATACTATTTTATTGATTATATTTCTCATAAACTAACACAAGGGACGCATCAAAATTATGAAAACCTAGTAGAGAATTTGTTATGCAATTCTGTGATGTCTTGTGATTCAGTAAAAGTGCTTTCTCCTTTGAGAAATTCAGAGTACCAATGAACAGAGAGTTTAGGAGATCTCTTGCTATGAGGATCACTAAAATTAACAGAGTACAACCCAAAACTTAAATTGTATCTCTAGAGTATCTCGTATAAATCTATAAATGACCATAAGAAGTAGCCTCTCGTGTGATCCATTCCTTACGCCTTTGAGCTCACTCCCAAAGTAAGCATGCATATATTCAATTTTTTTGTATCCTCTTGTTGTTGCTTCATCGGTTCATATTTAATATTTAAAAGTGTATATAGTTTTATTTGCTACAAAAATTAACGACATTGAATAAAATAGTAAAAAAAATAATTCTTTTAAATACATCTGTTATCATAAATAACATACAAATAATTTTTTACGCGGATAGGAGTTTGTAACCAATAGAATAACATTTGTTTGTCTCAAAAAGGCCTAAGAAGCTCATATCTTTCTACTATATGCGCAATCGGACGGTGATTTGCCTCTCTCTCTGTGCTTCTTTGTGATTTGATTTTCCTCAACGATTCTCTCTCTAATCCGTTCGTCTGCCACGGTTAGGGTTTATCAGTAGTTTGGCAATGGAGGCTTCATCTTCTCGGCCACCATCTGATTCTTCGGATCAAACTGTTACCTAGTTTCTTTCTGATCTTCCGTCTCGCGGTTTCCTTTCTTCTACCGTCGTCTCTTCCAACCCGGTACTGCCAATTTTTACTTACACATTTTCGCTTTCTTTTGTTCGACAGTTCGAAAGGCGTATATTAGATTCAGGATTTCGAAAGTGATTGGCTTTTTGTTTATGCATTGTTCACTTTTTGGTTCGTCTGGATAACCCATCATCTGTTGAGTACAGATCTTTCCCATCCGATTCTAATCATTAAAGCTGTGTGGAATTGGATCAAATGAATCTTTTCTGATTGGCTATGTGAATTTGGGTTTAGGTATGAAGTTTTTTCTGATCTCAGTTTTATTTCCTTTCTTAATGATACGTTTGCCTCTAGGTTTAGAGTTCTTGCTTTTTCCTTTGGATTTTTCCAGTACCATATATGTATCTATGGTTGAATCATTGAGATGTGTTATCGAATTGTGTGATGATATAATTATATGAGTTCACTGAGAAATTTTTTCATAGGAACTGCTTCAGTTTATGACAAAGGATCTTGTTAACTACCGAAGTCATGCTGGAAACGGATGAGTTTGAGTCTGTATCGATGTGTTGCTGTCTAAATTGTAGTCAGAATGAATGGCATTTTTCCTTTTTGCCTCTCAATTTTTATATCATGACATTTATTTAGCAATTTAGTTGTTGATAAATCCGTCATACCTAGTTTTCTGGTAGATGAACTTTACTTCCATGATCATAAACTTTGGTTAAAACGATGTCATAGTGAAGCGCTTTCACTTTTTAAACAGGTTTCCAGTATTGTGATGGCATCGAAGACGATGACGACACAGGAGCTTGCTATGGAAGGTGAGAAGCATTTGGAAGAAACTATTGAAGCTGCTTTTCAGATAATTTCCGCAATGAACGATGAGCTTTGCAATCCTTCCTTCTGGTCTACATCAGCCACCGCCGCTCAGATGATGACGGCGAACGGTTCCAACGGCGTGGCTCTTGTTTCCAGTGATGCGGCTATGACTGATGGTCAATCGAATCATTCGGAATCCGGTGGTGGTGGTGGTAGCGGAGGAAGTGGAAATAGCGCTTTGGATGAGGCTAGTCTTCGCTATAAGAACTCTGTGACTTCGCTTTGTGCCGTTCTTACTGCGATTCCAAATTCTCAAAAGGTACTGCACATAGATAGTGATGTTCTTACTGTAATCTGAGAAATCATTGGTCTGATACTTGTTCTGGGCTGAGGAAATTTTGAATTTCTAGGGCTTCTTGAGATAAAAGAGTGCCAAAATTCTTAATTTGAATTGAGTAAATATATCACAGCTTGATCCAATCAAATTAGTGGTAGCAAATTCTGAGCAATGTATAGAGTTTAGATGAAGGATCTATTACTTGCTAAGTATCTTGTTCTTAGTAAGCGTTGTGAACTTGTCCGACACTTATGAAGCTAATTCAAAACCCCTGATTTTAAAAGAAACCTCATTTTGTTCATCAATTGTAGGCAAATGTGTCTGAAACCGAAAATGGCTTAGGATCACCTGAAAGTGAAGATGAAATCGAGAAGTTGGAGGAGCAAGCCTTAAGTCTCCGAAAGGTAAGCTTTGTGCAATTTTCTACGCTTGTTTGTTTTCAATCAGAGAATGTTACTAGTTACTACAGTATTGCTATCTATTGCAGTACATTGCAACTTACATAGCATTGAACTTTTCATTCAAATAGTGAAACTTTTGTGAATGCAGGAGATTGCAAAGAAGAATGTTCATGTGAAAGAACTAATCGATAAATTTCGGCAACTTATAGCAGATATTTCTACATGGCAAAGCCCTTGTTCTGTTTGAGTAGTTTTCTTCTTTTTTGGACAATGGTGAGATCAGTTTCGACATAGATTCGGAAGCTTTGTTCTTTAATCCCTCGATGTTGTATTAGTTCTATAGATATTTTGTTATTGAGAACAAGAATCCAGAAAATTTCGGAAAGATGACTTTGTATATAAAAATATTTCAGACTAATATCTTCAAAACCTGTGTCTGCTTTTTTTGTATGACACTTTTGTTTGTATTAATCTGTTCAAAAAACTTCAGTTGGGTGTGTTTAGAGGAATCAATTTCCGGATCTTTTGAGATAAGCCATAAAACCAAGACCAGCTACTAATGCTGCACCAGCCGCAACTCCACTATAAGCAGCGGCCCAAGCGTCTGTGTGTACATATTCCATTGCTTCTGCTGATACTGATGCTCTTTTTCTTCTTCGCCCTTTACCTTCTTTTGAATCATCTAAATGCAATCTCAGACTCTGCAATTTATAATGGATCAATCAATTTAGCATGAAAAAAGGGTCTATGGGAATGATCTCATCTTTGAGTTCGTTTCTTGATGTTCTTCGTTTAATATCAAAAACAGAGGTTTAAGGCAGGAGGAAAGCTTTCTTTTTATATCTCTTTTACCTTCCATCCAATTGATTTTGCATGTTCTATGGCTGCTTGAAGGTCACTATCTGAAGCCAACAACACTTTATCTTGGTCTTCGTCTTCATACTGCAGATTATAACACCATCCTTTTAGCATTTCAGGGGTGACAAAAAACTGCATCATTCTCTTTTGTAAGAAGTTATTTACGTACCAAGATTTGAGGTAAGTTATCTGGATCGATATCATCCCCTAACCTCTGAAGGATCGCGGTGACCACTTCTGTCAAACTCCGAGTATCTGCAATTTAAGAACCAACCGAATAGAGTAAACGCAAGATCAAAACCGTTTTATTGTGAACCAAGACCAAGATTATGTTTACCGCTTATGAATCTGTGTTTTCTGTGCTTTTTGTCTTCAATCTTGAAAGAAAATGTATTTGCAAACGGAAAAGATTTTCCTGTCTCAGCTTCAGAGGCAACTTTTATGGAGCTCTCACTGAAAAAATTGTTTCCCATGTTGCCAACAAAGTCAGCAAAGACCGAAAAGATTTATTTTAAAAGTAACACGATTAATTGTGGTTTAAGCGAGACTAGGTTATGACCTCCTGGAGTCATCGTCATCCTCATTAGGAGACAACGCCATTGCTGAATCCCAAAACTTCTGCATCATCGTGTTTGTCACCTCATTACCTATTCCCGCTGTAGTTCCAGCCTGAACGCATCAAATTAACGAGTACAAATTGTCGTTAGAAAAAGGAGAAGAGTAGATATGTTGTAAACGAAATAAGTGACAAAAGTTTCAAGAAATGGGAGTTACTGTGGCAACAGCAGCGTGGGTAACATTGATTACATCGACAACTGCAACAACATCTCCTTCTGCAACCAGAAACCCTTCTGTTGTTTACATATGTTTTGACTTTGTAGTTTTTGCAATACTTTACAGTTAAAAAGGTTTCAGATTTTCTACCTTTGTCAGTAACGGGAAGGTGTAAGAATTTTCCCTCGTGCATAATGTGCAGAGCTTCAACAATTGGTGTGTCAACTGTTGTAGATTCTGGATTCTGAGTCATAACCTGTGCATTAATAATCAAGAACAAACGATTAAACTCACTAACTGGAAATAAGAATCTAAGACTGTTAAAAATTTGTACCAAACTTTGAAACTAAACTTGAATGGAGGCTAATCTTTAGATCCTACCTTTTCCACTGTAGTCTCAGATGGAGGAAGATTTTCAGCCACAACCCGCATCAGGATATCCTTGGAACTAGAGAAATGAAAACAAAACTCTTAAAAGTTAGTGATACTTTATAAATGAAAGACATAAAAGATTAGCCATTGCATAATCTAGTTAGCAAGTTAGTTGGAGTCAAGAATACAAATGAAAAAGAGATTAGATAGATTTTCTATTCAATTTGGTAAATGTGATTTGGTCGAGTTGGGTTTCTCTTGAACAAATCCATCAGTTCTAGTTTTATATAACAGATTTAGCAGAAATATATGGGAGTCCAACCATTTAGCTAATATTATTGTATCTAAATGGAAGCTAGTAGAAACAATAGAACGGTAAAATAGGGATGAACGCAAGAGTTTCAGAATCTGTAGACTAAAGAAGACAAAACTTGAATAGCTTTCAGAAAGTAGAACTCACGTAAATATCCCTTGAAGCTTGCCCTCAATCATAACGACTGCACAGCTTGATTGAAATTCAACCATCTTCTTTGCTACAGTCAACACTGTATCTGTCGGTGTTACTTTCAAAACACTGAACAAACAGTACACCAGTGTTAAGTTTCAACAACATAATTGATGACCAGGAAACAATAAAATCGCTCAAGATTGTAATAAGAATTTAATTA
The DNA here is from genome assembly GCA_963920545.1 of Lepidium didymum. NCBI lineage: Eukaryota > Viridiplantae > Streptophyta > Magnoliopsida > Brassicales > Brassicaceae > Lepidium > Lepidium didymum. The sequence continues at coordinate 14,651,892 of OY986996.1, forward strand.
GAAAATGAAGAGATTACCTACTTTGTATCATCTGGTATAATTGTCGATAAAGAAGGTCTAAACATCCGGTCCCGTAGCGTTTCGATGAAAGTGTTAGGAACTACATGAAAAGAAACATACTGGACATTCTAAATCCGATTTTAAAAAAGCCGATAAATATTATTCTAGCAGAAAGAATTTCGTTTCTTGTCCACCTGAAGTGTTTGTTCCCCAGCTTTTCTCAACACCTTCAACAGCAGCAGCTATTGCTTTACCTTTCTCAGCTGCCCTCTCCATACGAGCAATCGCATCATACAGACACTTTGCTATATCTAATAAAGCAATAACTTCGCCATTTTCAACAACTGGCAGATGTCTAAATTTTCCTATAGGGTCAAATTCAAATTCATTAAGGATTCATATGAAACAACTAAAGGAAAGCAACACGTCCCTCTATATTAGAGCAAACAGGCAAACCTAGAACCATCTTCTGGAGGGCTTCAACAGCAAGTGTTTCTGAGAGAACAAACATTGGGTTCTTCGTCATAACGTTGGATACAGGAGTTTCCTCGACATTAATTTCCTGTGAAATCACTCGTGTCGCTATGTCCTGAAAATCCAACAAAAGAGGACACCCACACAGAAATCATGACGTATCCTCTTCCATGTTTTTAACAAACTTTTACCATGTTACAGTGGCATACCTTGTCTGTAAGAATCCCACAAAGCATTTCATTAGCGTCAGTCAACAACAAGGCATCAACTCGTCGTGAAGCCATCCTCTTACAAGCTTCATATATAGTTGTTGTTGCTGGAACTGTAAGAGCTTTCGATAGTCTTAATCGTTTAACAGTTCGCTCGCCTCCGGTTAAACCTCTGCCCCAAATCCAAAATGATCATATAAAAAAGATAAAAATTAAGCCAAATCACCAATAGCTTTAATGACAAGAGTCAAGAGAGAAAGAACTAGGACTAAATTTACTTATTTCTAAAGGAACCAAAATCACTCCCAGAAGGCAACATCACAGAGCTAATACATCAGATAAATACCTGAGGAGCTAAAAACGTTCTTGATTCATTTGATAAGATAATAAAGTAGGGTTTATACCCATAAATAGACTTACAAAGGTGAACGAGAAACCGTAAAAGATCTCCGGCCAGTGTCGGGACCTCGTTCGCCAATTTCCATGGATTTTTTCTTTCCGTGCAATGATGCAGTCGTTACAGATAAGCTCCGTCTTGACGACCCGCCTTGGCTAGCCATTTCTACAGTAGAAGAAATCAGACCCTTGAAATCGTCAACGCTGACAAGATATCGAATTGATTAGATGTTATTATCAAATTCCAAAAAGGAAAGTTTTCTGGAATCGCAAACGCGAATTGAACATACAAATACTAAGAATAACAAAAAATATTGAGAGTAAACTCTTGAAATCATAGCTATATTACCAGGCAAATTCGTTGGGTCAACAAATTGGATTTTGAGGTTGAAATTACTTGAGCTAACGAAGTTCGGATTAGCTTCCTTAACAGATTTCTTTTATCTCAAATATTCGTGAGGACAAATAGCCAAAGAGAAACGACGATTGCTGAGAAAAACAAAGATTGCACGGATTCTCCCGGGAAAGTGATGGGAAAATGGAAGAAAGAAATACTTTTTATGAATTTTCTCTTAAAAACGTTTTTGTATTTTCTTTCCCCAATCGGATTCCTTGATTTCTATGCTCTGTATGTCGACTTTAGGCAACCTTTTTGGTTTTCAATTTTGGTCTTTAATATTTTTTTTGGCATCATTTTGATTTCTCCTCTTTTGTTATTTACAGTCCTATCCTCAAGATGTGCTGACTAGTGGACAAGTGGCCATGAGATTTGTTTCCCGTTTGACAAAGGGTGTTATCGTCATTGTACTATTTACGGTCGTTATTACACACGAGTTGATATATTTTTCTTTTTATTTCCACCAATATCCTGATTTGGTAAATGACAAACAAAGCTTGAAAGTTGTAGAGTTTTCACTACTTGGTCATATGTTCAATCAAGAAGCTACATGAACACATAAGACGAGATTCTTTCGGTGGCGGACATGAGAAGCCTCATGGGCCGAAACATCAGTGGGCCGAAAAATGAAAGCCCAACTTAAACAAAACGGTTAAAGAGAAAACACCTCACCCTTAGCTAATATGGTCCACTTACCTATCAACGTCATTCAAAATTTTGCCCCCAATATAAAATAATATTTAAAATGCCACGTGGGTATCTATAATTGGTTCAGTATACCATTTGCTTTTCACATCACACGAGAAGCTTCGTCTATAACAAAACCAAACAAAACTCTCCAGCTCCTTTCCCACTCTCTCTTCTCTCTTCGTTTCTAAAATCGAGCAGTTATGGCAGATTGGGGTCCAGTTTTGATCGCCGTGATCCTGTTCGTAGTTCTCTCGCCGGGACTTCTTTTCCAGATTCCGGCGGGAGGTCGAGTGGTCGAATTCGGGAATATGCAAACGAGCGGCGCGTCCATTCTCGTCCACGCCATCATTTTCTTTGGTCTCATCACTATCTTCACCATCGCCATTAACGTCCACATCTATTCCGGTTAACTCTGTATCCAGCTTAACTATCGGTTTACAAAAAGAAAACCAATTCTTCTCCGGTTCTGTTTGAATTTTTATATATATGGATGTAAATTGGGATTTGGTTTATAAACATTTTCGGATTAGTGAATAGAATCATCGTTTCATATCGATTTTATAATAGATCTGGTTAGTGCTATCTGAAATCTGAAACTCGACCCGAAATAAGAGAAACCGACGAAATGAACTCGACTAAATACCTAAATGGATTTCACATCATAGAAAATTGAGTACCCGAACCCGAACAGGTAAAACCCAAACCCGAATAGATATCTAAAATATCTGAAATATATTATATAGTTTAAAAGTAATTATATATATATATAAATTTTAAGTTATTTAAATATTCAAAATTATAATTATAAATTTAAATATATTACAATTTGAACTAAATGAATTGAAAAAAATATTAAAATTTTCAATTTTAAAACTAAATTAAGAGTTCTCTAAGAATTTTTTCAGTTTTTTTAAAAGAACTAATAAAAATACTCGAATCCAAACCGAACTCAACCCAAACCGGATTCGAAATAGGACATTTTATAAGAACCGAACCCGATCCGAACCCAAATTTTAAAATACCCAAACGGATCTTATATATGTAAACCCGAAAACCCAAAACCCAAAAAAACCCAATCCAAACCGAACTCGAGCGGGTATCCGAATGCCCACCCCTAGATCTGGTCATCCATTTTTTGGCGTTTCATGTTTGTGTTCAGGGATCTTGTTAAATTAGTATTTCAAATGCTGCTAGGTAATAATTAATTACAAATATAGATTGTGCTTAATAAAAAGTTAGGTAAGAAAAGTTTCGACCAGAAGGTTTAGATAAAGGTGATGTTCGTTTGTCCATCCAGATAGAACATCTGGATGAAGATGTAAACTGTTGTTCGTTTAAATACATAATTGTGCATCATCCGGATGGACATGCTGGATGGAGCATCTCAACTTAATTTAAATTTTTAGAAATTTTAGATGTGTTTATAATAAACAATTGGACGTAGATGAAGTTCATAAAATTTAAAAATACCAAAATATCATTTTCTTTTCTCTTTCTTTTTTTTACTCTCTTTATCGTATTTTTTATTCTTTCTCATATTTTTTATTCTCTCTACTTTTTTACTTTCTCTCCTCTTTTTTACTCTCTCTCTTCTTTTTTATTCATTCTCTTATTTTTTACGCTTTCTATTTTTTTACTCTCTCTCCTCTTTTTTATTCTCTTTCCTTTTTTTACTCTCTCTCCTCTTTTTTACACTCTGTCTTCTTTTTTACACTCTCTCTTCTTTTTTATACTCTCTCTTCTCTTTTTTACTCTTTTTTCTCTTTTTACTCTCTCTCCTCTTTCTTACGCTCTCTCATCTTTCTTACTCTCTCTCTTCTTTTTACTCGCTCTCCTCTTTTTACTCGCTCTCCTCTTTTTACTCTATCTCCTCTTTTTTACTCTATCTCCTCTTTTTTACTCTCTCTCTTATTTTTACGCTCTCTCTTTTTTTTACGCTCTCTTATTTTTTACTCACTCTCCTCTTTTTTACTCTCTCTCCTCTTTTTACTCTCTCTCCTCTTTTTACTCTCTCTCCTCTTTTTACTCTCTCTCCTCTTTTTTACTCTCTCTCATATTTTTTACGCTCTTTCTTCTTTTTGATGCTCTCTTCTTTTTTACTCTCTCTCTCCTCTTTTTTCTCTTTCTCCTCTTTTTACTCTCTCTCTCTCCTCTTTTTAACTCTCTCTCCTCTTTTTACTCTCTCTCCTATTTTTTACACTCTCTCTCTTTTTTTTTATTCTCTCTCCTATTTTTTACTCTCTTTCTTCGTTTCACTCTCTCTCATCTTTTTTTTCTCTCTCCTCTTTTTTACTTTCTCTCTTCTTTTTACGATCTGTCCTCTTTTTTACTCTATTTTAATTATGTTTCTTTTGGTCAATTTATAGGTATATTCATTTAGACGTAGATATCAATTTACAAAACAAACAAACACACATCTAGATGTAACATCTAGATGTAGTATTCACCATGGAAACAAACAATATCCAACTGCTCTATCTAGATAGTGCATTCAGATGGACCATCTGGATGAAGTAGCTGGATGAACAAACAAACAGGATCAAACTCTGTTGTGTCTGAATCAACTCATTAGCCAAACTTTCACTGATTAATAGCTAGAACCCAACAGTCAAATTCGGAATGAACCGAAACTTTGCGATAAATTTACAAAACAATGCAGTATCAGTTCTTAATGGGCCTTTAAACTGGGCTTATTTAAAGCCTAATATGTATTTCCTTTCATTTAATTTCAGTCTCTCGACGACCTCTCTCTCTTCTCTTCACTTTGAAAATCCTTGAAAATTTCCAAAATTCATAGCAATGGTGACTTCAATAGCTCGAATTTCAAAGAAAGGAGTAACATCTAACTTGCTCCGTCGTTACTTTGCTGCGGAAGCGGCTTTGGCGACGAAGACGGAGGTGCCTAAGCCGAAATGGACGGTGACGCCGTCTCCGTCGCCGGATCGTGTGAAGTGGGACTATAGAGGCCAACGACAGATCATTCCTTTGGGACAGTGGTTGCCGAAGGTAGCCGTTGATGCCTACGTGGCACCAAACGTTGTGTTGGCCGGTCAGGTTACAGTCTGGGACGGCTCATCTGTCTGGAACGGTGCTGTTTTGCGTGGCGATCTTAACAAAATCACCGTCGGATTCTGCTCCAATGTACAAGAGCGCTGTGTTGTTCATGCTGCCTGGTCTTCACCAACAGGTTATTAATCCTTTTAATTTGGGAAATTTTGTGTGCTGGTTATCCAATTTCTGGGTTTGTCACTGCCTTACTGGTATGGAATCAAGACTATGTTAATTGAGATTTAGGTTTTTCATCTTCCATTTCCAGTGAAATAAGTAAACTGCTTCTACGAATAAGTGTTCTTATGAGTACAAATTTTCTTGCTGGACGAATCCTGAATGATTCAGTGCACTTTGGCTGTTTTCACTTTTTTTTGGGCATTACTGCTTTTAATTTGCCGAGATTGGCTGTAAAAGCACGTAGTTCTTTAGCTGATCAATACTACAGGAATCACAAGACTGACCTAAGATATGTGCTTGAGATTAAGATCTTTAGTTGACTGTAGATACTCCCACAAATGATCATACTGTATAGGAGTAGGCTATTAAGCTGTATCACATGGATTTGAGCGTGTTTTTGCCCCAAGGTAGCAAGGGTCCATGTAAATGTTTAGAATATAACAGCATTTAATGAGAGACCAATCTGGTTTGATTAGGCTCTGCATAATTATTTTGGAGCACACGAACAGTATCTGTTCAAAAATGTTCCTACGCTAGAGTTGTCTTGGTTTTGTTTTACATAGTGCACTAAGTATTTACTCTTCTCTGCATGCGATATGAAAAAATCAGAATATGATTCGTCTATAATATACAGGATTACCAGCACAGACATTGATCGATAGGTACGTGACAGTGGGTGCATACAGTCTTCTTAGATCATGTACCATCGAACCAGAATGCATCATTGGACAACACTCAATACTAATGGAAGGTTCACTAGTGGAGACCCGCTCAATCCTAGAAGCAGGTTCAGTTGTGCCACCAGGAAGGAGGATCCCATCAGGTGAACTATGGGGAGGTAATCCAGCAAGATTCATAAGAACTCTAACCAACGAAGAAACCCTAGAGATCCCAAAACTCGCTGTAGCCATCAACCACTTAAGCGGACAATACTTCTCTGAGTTCCTACCTTACTCAACTGTCTACTTAGAGGTAGAGAAGTTCAAAAAATCACTTGGAATCACCGTTTAGAAGCTTTGTTTTTCGGGTTTCAGAAGCTTTTTCTCTGCTTATCTATCATATGAAGTTTCGCTCGCTGCATATTCCAATAAGTACCTGAAGAACATCAAAACAAGTCTGGCATTTTTTTTAGGTTACTAAATCTTTGCCTTCCTTTATTTTTGTTTATTTGTAAAATTCCATGTTTATATTGATTTTTTCTGGATGGACATGCTGGATGATAATGACGACGACCTTTGTCACAATGAAGAAGTTTGGTCAAACATAAATTATGTAATAGAATTTAATCAAGATGGGTTACTTTTTGATGAGTCTTCAAATTTCTTCCGTTTCGTATAAGTTATAAAAATTGCATAACTCTTTGTCTAATTAATTACGTAAATTGAAATCCTTTTTTGTCACTGATAATTTCCAAGTTTCTTCACATAACAAAACCATCCAAGCATCAAAAGTGGAAAGAACCAGAGATAAGATTAAGTAGAGAGATGGAAAACAACACGAGCAATTGTATCGTTAGTCCTAGTTCTAGCTTTTTGTGTGGAGCATTTTTGATAAGCACTCCAAGAGTAGTAGTAGTTCATGAGCAACCAAGCCGATCAGTATCAGTATCAAATGCTCCAATGGACATTGAAAAATGTTGATCATCTCTCTTCAATGTTCATGGATGTGTACTCGAGCTATATAAATCAGTATTTTCAGGCAACTTTGGAAATGTTGGAATCGCTTGTTGAAAGGCAATTTCGACCATTGATGCTAATTGTTGGCCTCATATGTTTCCTTTTAACCCTTTCTTTCCACGTCTTCTTAAAGACAATCGTGCACACATCATTTAACTTAAGAATCTCTGTTGGATTCTTCTCTGAACGCCAATAAAGTTACATTTTTGTTTAGAATCTATTAAGATTTGATCTAGATTAACTCCATTATATCATATTCTTAGTCTTTTATTGGTAATACTTTGATTAAAACCAAGTAAACCTACTTGTAACAAAAAATCGATAATTTAGTCTAGACAATCGGCAATTACTTCTCACGTTTTGAAACTGAAAAAAAGAACAAGAACACACATTTCTTATGTTAGTCAATTAGCTCAACTTTATTGTTCTGTAAGATAAATTTGATACAAGCATCTAAAAAAATTCTAAACCAAACACAAAAAAAGATAAAAGAGGGAAATGAGAAGCAAAGCTATAGTCTCAGTGATCTTAGTAGTATTCATCTATGAAGCTGCCATTTTTGTGAGAAAAGGAGTAGCTCAAGTGCAAGAGGCTCCTATGATTCCTGGGCTTTATCTGCCTGGTTCACCTATCGATCCTATAAAATGTTGGTCGTCTCTTTTTGACGTGCAAGGATGTGCGTTAGAAATCTCCAGATCAATATTTTCAGGCAATCTTGAAAATGTTGAAGGAGCATGTTGCAAGGCTTTTGCGACTTTAGATGCAAATTGTTGGCCTCAAATGTTTCCATTGAATCCATTCTTCCCACCTCTTCTCAAGGACACTTGTGCACGCATCAACCCCAATTCACCCTAAACCCTCACACAACTGAAACTCTTTGCCTTATGGCTACAGATTTTTCCTGTAATTATACTTTGTCCTTTTCTACTACACCTATCTACTTCGGAGATTCATGAGTTTGGATTTGTGATCATTTGGGATTTTAGAAGAAAAATAAATTATGAATGAGCTAAGAAAGAAAAGCTAGGAATTTGTTTTAGTGAATCATGGTAACATTTTTATTCTAAGACATAATAATTTGCAGTCATACATTGAATTAGTTAATTACCAAAAGTTCAGAGATATTATATTGGAGAGTATCAAATTGGTATCAATTTAGTCAAAAAAGAATTATAATCTTAACATAACAGTGCATGTATATCTATCCATTTAAAGAAGATAATCTGAGTTCTGTTATCATCATTTACAAATTTGCAATCCAAATAATCGATTAAACTGAAAGAAAAGAAAAAAAAATATTTAAAGGTTACAAATTAGCAAATGGAGAGACCGACTCTCAAGCTTGTCTTCATAGTGACCCTCACAGTCGTTGCATTGTGTATGCATCTCTCTTTCCTTCTCTTAAAGTTTCTTTGGAGTTTCTATTTAATGAGCAAAAAAAAATTCATACCCTTCGTATGAAACAAATAAACTTATTAAAAACCATTGAAGATCATCTTTCTAATGAGTTGAGTTAGGTAATTTGAAATTGTTGTGTATTTCTTTTGTGAAGGTTCCACTTTAAGTGACGCGAGAGAGATGCCAAAGGAGGAAGTGAATTGCATCGGTGGATGTCCTCCAGGTAAGCCACATTGCGATTGTAGACCAATGTTGTCGCCAATTGCACCGATAGATGATTCCGAAGTGATGCTAAAGGAGGAAGTGGATTGCATCGGCAAGTCTCCTTCAGACAATCCGAACGATATTAGTGTGCGGTTGCCTCCTTGTATGATGCCGCCAACTCCACCAATGAATTGACAAGAAACAGAAAACATAGAGTGGTTGTTCAACGATTTGTCTATAATATATCAGTTCTTTTATCTATGTGATTTGAAATCTAAGTTTTTCTTTTGTTCTCCTTAAAACATTAAACAAACAGACACCTTAAGTAAACGAGACTATGAGATATACCGAACTATAAACGTGAAGACATCTTCGGAAGCTTGTGTCTTTCTTTTCCTCTCCCTCCTCCTCGTATAAGCTGCGTCCGATTTCACCACCACCGCAGAATATGCCGCCAAACGGTAAATCTGGGAAATTCTCCCAAAATGGAGAGCTGTCCGCATTTGGGCGACCAAAGAAAGAGTCACTACGTCCCGTACACGCAAAAACAAAACCTCCAATGATTTCCGGATGATTCAGTTTAGACTTGAGATTTCTAAGCTGAGAAGAAACAGCATTTATTGATGCTTCAGCTACGCTGGGATCAGGGAAGTAAACTTGGAAATAGTCTCCTGTTTTGATTCCGGCACCGTTGACTACAAGATACTGATCGTCGGCTCTGAATAAACAAAAAGGAAACTTAGATGGGCCGGAAGGAACTGATTCATGTTATGAAACAAGTGAATATTTACCCAGTCACTTCATGGAACACAAGTGAGGCCATGATCTTTGGCTTCTTCTCCAAACCAATGTATTTTCTTCGTTTTATTACTCCGAGATATGGATCATTCTCCCAGAATTGGTTTCCTAACTGCATTTGTAAGTCCTTTTAGTAACCAAATCTTTTAAGATAAAAGTTGGCTTCAGATACATACCAAATGAAAATTCTCTATGTCATCTAGAATTTGCTCGCCATTAAGAACCTCTGCTTCTCCTCTTCTTTTGGCAGTCAGAAACGTAGAATCCCATCTAGGGATAGAAGCAATGACATTAGCCGCCTTGTACCTTAGATCAGCTGATGACATTCCTCTTGATATTGCAGTGTGGAATTGAATTCTTCCAGCCTCTACATCATTCATCTCAATAGATTGAGAAAGGCGAGATTTTGATAGGAAACAAAACAAAACAAAAATACAAAAAAGCAAAAAAGCACAAGCTTGAAAACAGAGGCTGGAATATTTAACTAAGCAATGATAAGTGCATCTCTTGATTTAAGTAGATAATATTAAAACCGTAGACACTTACGAGCAGGTCTGTGTCTATCTGTTGCAAAGATTAAACCTGCGAGAACTCTGCTATCGTCTTTGTCCAACTGAACATTTCTTGATTCATTAACAGGTTTATGTAAAAACTGGCCCTTTTGATCACCTACAATAATAGTTTCTGCAGGGATGGCATAATCTGCAATCCAAACAGACTACATTAACAAGTTTTTATCACAGTTAGAGAAGTGAAGAAGGTAGTCACAACAAAATATCATGAAAAGTGTTTCCAAAGATATTTGTTTGGTCATATCTCACTTGTCACGTAATGACATTGAAAAAATGTACTTAATAAGACAGTAATCATACCCAGTTTTCGAATGATAGGTTCTGTGGCATGAGTATCCTCCTACAAATATATCAATGCAGCATGAAGCACGACAAAATAGCCATAACTATTGAATATAATCCACAAGAATAACTAAAAATGAAGCTAGAAAAGTTTTGTTCACCCCAAAAAGTATAAGACAGGCTGGTGCAGGATGATCTGAAACCATGGATACATAATTTCTAATATCCATCACAAACTTATCTCCAATTTCTGCTTCAGATTCCTGCAAAAAAAGAAAAGAAAAAAAAACTAACACCATCACTCTATCTATCCAAACAATTACATGGGTAGTCCACTAAACAAGATGTTCACTTAAATAGTAGTTTTGTTTTATATGTGAAACTATCATTTCTTTTCTTTGCTTCTTGTAAGCAAATTCATTACAGCCACGAGAAGATATAAGCCAGCGAGACAATCTCCATGAAGATAAACACTGTCGAAGCAACAAGAGAATTTTGAAAATTGATGTTGTGAAATAATTACCCCTTTCGCTTGAACTACAGCAAGGACGTCTACTTTCATTCCTGGCAAGTAGCCAATGGTCAACAGTATAGCAAAATTTGCAACAACGGGCGTGCCATCACCAGTTGTAGCTGTCTGTTTAACCTGTAAGCGTTATGTAACGTGAACATACGCTAAAAAACTTGGAACTATAAAACCATTATATACCTAATGATAGGAAAACAATAAAACCTCTCCAGCCTTGTCATTGCGTGCTTCCTTTCCCAAGACTCCAGCAACTACAGATACAATTATAGGAACCCTTGATCCCACTCGCTCTATTATCTACAGAAATTGCATTATTAAGAACGAGTCAAAATAAGAAAACAGAGGTGATACGGAAAGAAGAAGCATACCAGTGTCAAAATTTCTTGCATGTTTCCATATGTAATGTTTGCGATCACAAATTGTGGTCGAATTGGGTTAGACAAAACCTTTGTCAAGTACTTCTTCTCCAGCCTTCTGTTTAACAAATTAAGTCGTGTCAATTCTTTGAGAATAACACATATAATTCAAGACAATTAAAAGAGATAGCATCAGCGACCCTAATGCAGGAAATGTCATCTTCCCGAGTTTCTATGGTTCAGCTTCTCATGCTATCCTCAACACTTAACTTTATCCAAAATAGCTTTATAGCCTTCTTTTTTTCTTTTGGAATGGAATTTTAGAATGCAATTGTTCACAGTATCCTACATTCCAATGAATAGCTCTAAGAACTACCGTGGAGAGGAGAACTTAACAGGATTTCTTCGTTTCTACAATTTCTGAAAACAAAATCTCAACTAAACAGAATAATAGGAATAAGGAAAAACTTACAATTTGATTAGGATTCCGAGAGAAAGCAGAGATAATCTTGGGGCGAGTAAGGATGCGATTGCAGACGCTGTACCATGATCGGTTAACACATGACCCGAAAGCAAACGATTTCGCAGGTAACCTTGAGAGAATGTTATGGAGAAGGTCTTCGTTAATGGAAGCGATGAAAACCATTTCAGACATATCTGTATTCTTCTTCGATTTCTCGCTCCTTCTTCTTCTTCGCCGTCGTCGGCATCGTCGTCTCAGACAATACCGCCATGGGCTAATTTACTTGGGCTTTCAAGAAATTAAGCCCAGTATTATAAAGCCCATCATGATTTTGGAAGTTTTTATGCTTCGACAGTGAGTACAAAACAATCTGTGTAGTTTTTTTTTTTGGTTAAAGTACCATTCTCTGTAGTTTTTTTTGATTAAAGTAACATTCTCTGTAGTTTCATAGTTATAAAACTAAGTTCGTGGGTGATAAAGGATTGAATTTAAGAAAAAGTTTTTGAAGTTAATTTGATCATTTTGTCCCCCGAAATATCTCATATTTGATGCAATATCTTGCTTATTTTTATTATTTAAAATATCAAAATATCAAGCAAATGTGATTGAATCAGTGAGTAGTAGAAGTTAAAAAAAAAAAAACAGTGAGTAGGAATCGTAAAGATATAAATATAAAATCTATCTTCACAACAGAACCACTCATCCACAATAACTTTTAACACTTTTTAAAATATATAATATATATATAGATCTATGAATATTTCCACTCTATGGCATAAAATAACCAAAAAAAAAAAATTAGAATAAAACAATTCAAACCCATACATTCGAAATCATTCGTTACAGCTTTATGTTATTAGACTTACGACTTAAAGGCTATATCCACAAAAAAGCCACGAAAATTTTTGTGGGTATAGTTTAAAAGTCACAAAATGTTATGAAAATCCACGATGAACAGTAATTACTTATCCACAAAAAATTTCGTGGCTTTTAGTGGGTTTTTCGTGGGTATTGTTTTACCCACGAAAAATTTCGTGGATATTGTTTTACCCACGAAAAATTTCGTGGGTTTCGTGGGTATAATTTACCCACTAATTTTTTCGTGGCATTTTATAGATATTGTTTTACCCACGAAATATTTCGTGGCTTTTCGTGGGTTTTTTAAATCTTTTTTTATTTTTTCCAAAAAAAAAAAAAAAAAATTCGACCCGACCCGACTCGATTTTTTGGTTCCGTTATTTCGGACTTATTTTCTACTAACCGAATAACCTGATTACCGATCGACCCGACCCGACCCGAATTCCCACCCCTAAGCTATATGCAGTGTGTTGTAGTTGTTGTGTTTTTAATTTCAAATTTTGAAAGTACGTTGTAATATTTAATAATATAGTTTGCTCTGTTCTACTAAAAAATTGTGTCGCAATATTTAAAATTTTTTCTATAGAATATATAGTTACTGATACATCATTATAAAAAATCACATGAAATGAAAATTCGATGACCGTATTTAGAAAATAAACTATCTTAAATAATTACGAACATCCATTACTAATGATATATATTAATAATGGTATTGCTTACCCATAATTGTTCTTACCTCCGCTAGCAACGTCCCTAGAATGATCCATAAGTGATGCGAGTTCGAATCCCACTTCTGCCAAAAAAAAGGGACTAAAAGCACCTATTTGATACCTGAGTTCGAATCTCCGAAAAAAAAAAATGATTACCCATGAAAATTTTCGTGGGTTTTGGTGGGTATAGTCACGAAATACCCACGAAATTGTTTACCGACATACGCACAAATTTTTTTTGTAGTTTTTTGCGGGTTAACCCACGAAAAACCACAAAATTTCTTTGTATTTATCCATAAATTTTTGTGCGGGTATTTGCCTTAGTGATATATTTTTCTTACTTATGACCTTTTATTTTTGAAGGCGCTATCAAGTACCTTTACAACCACAACGTGTAATAATAATTTTCAATTTGGTACTAAATCAGTTTTTGTTAAAAGAAACAAGTAAAGTTTTTGAAACTGAATAGTTCTCTAGTAATGCATTATGTTTTTATCAAAAAAACTTTATGCTATTACGTAAATTATTTTATACTGATAGTAAAATATGAATTTATAATTAATAAGAATTATTGGGACGTCATTGAGAAAAAGAAAAAGAAAAGAAGAAACACACAAAACATTGAGATAAGAAATCTTATCTTTTAATGAGTCATACAGTACTTGTTTTGGATATAGACACAAAGTATCTTCTTCCTTTTTTTTGTTTGTTCATTATCTTTCTTTTTTTTTTTCCTACTGAGAAAACGAAGAATCTTTCTCCAATCTCGACATTTCATTTCATTAATATGTTATAAAATTTTCTTTGATTTGTTTGGAATTTTATAAAAAAAAGGCTTTATGAAAAAACGACCGACCTCGTTTGTAAACATGTTGGATGATAGTATTTCAATATATTATTCAACATATAAATATTAAAAAATACCTTCACAAAATTCATTTCGCTTTCACTTGAATTCTTTAAGTGTTAAGGTTTGATATTTTGTATAGAAGAGTGATTTGTTTTTAACATATGTAAAAAATATCTAAATGCGTAAGTCTTATAAGATTTGGGTTAAAAAGTATTTATTTTCGTGAAAACACCCATTATTCAGCTTCATATATATATATATATATATATATATATATATATATATATATATTTTATCGAAAGCTTCATATATACATAAGAAAAATTGAAATTAAAAATGTACCTAATGACCAATTTTTATTAGGTGAAAAATGTTGACTCAAAAGAGAATTGACAATGTTGGTTAGAAGAAAGAGAAATGCATGCGCATTAAATGCAGTGAGACAGCGTATTTAATGTGTTGTCTTTTCACTATTTACTCGTAAAAATCTAACGGTATCGGATAACAAAATTTGTACATGGTAATGGACAAGTTAGACGATACTCAAACATGTACATAATAGGATATAAATTAGATGGTATTCGTTAACGAATATGTTATCGGATAACAAAACTTGTACATGGTAATGGACGAGTTAGACAATACACAAACATATATATGGTAGGGTACAAATTAGATGGTACTCGTTAACGAATATGTTATTTGAGTGACATATACAATACTCTTAATTTTACATAATCACAATTGAAGAAAAATCAAAACAAGGTTGTTAGCCCAACACAGTCATGAGGCACAGTCACAAGGTCAACAACAGAGTATGATCGAGAAAGAAATCGAGGAGACCAACCTATGGAGGCGAAACGAAAACGTTATATATTGTTCGTTAACATATAATTTACTTTACTAAACATATAATTACTCGTTAATACATTCTGTATCTAATAACAAATTTATTATCTCTGGTAAAAATTTCTAACTCATCTTCATCTTTTCCATAAACAAAAAGATTTTTGATGAGTATAAACTAATCAAGATAATCTAAAAGAGATAGAAGCATTAAAATCTTGGAAGCTTTAGAACATAAAAAACAAGATCTATTTAATTAAAATAAATAATAAAGTGAGAATTTTGATTTTTGGAGGTAGATTTATTTGCCAAAAATTTGAAATCTACTATGATATATAGAGAGATAAACATCCATATCCCCAAAATTTCAACATGAAAGAAAAGATTTGAAGAAAAGAGATAGTGTAAGAAAGAAAAGGAAGAGAAAAAGAAAAAAACTTAAGAAAGAAGAGGAAGAGAAGAAACTAGGGGTAAAATGGTTTTATTTTTGCATAAAGTTGGCTACCATTTATAGGATTGGTAGTTACCTAATTTGTGATTATATTTTATAGATGCACCCAAATTACTCTAGATATTAATCTAATTTGTAATTTTTAATTTGGTGTATTTTTTAATTAGCATTGTTATTTAAAATTTTATTGAGTTCTTCTCAGTTTAGTGGTTCATATGATCCAACTAACCACTCGGATATTTAGAGTTGGATTTTTCTATTCTATTTCTGGTAGATTAAATAGAAATTTAAACAATAGATCAGAGTTTATCAATCTAGTTATTGACAAAAAAATTTGTGCCGCAACACTTATATGATTTGGTTAAAAATGTTTGTAAATTTTGTAAATTATATAGCGCATTAAAATTATTCTGTGATTGTATGTTTTTTTGTCAACAATTGGATCGATAATGTGTGATCCATAACCTAAAGTCCACTCTTATAATCTTTTTTTAAACTACCATAATGCAACGGATAGAAATCAAATTCTAGTATCAAATCATTAGCTGAATTCACCCAAAACAACTTGGCTGATTGTACTGTTTTAAAAAGAGTGAAACGCAAAGTTTGTCTAAATTTTTCACTCGTAAATCTAAACAAGTTCTATAGAGTATATAAGTAAATAAAATTCACACAACAATTATAGTATAATAATTGAATGCTAGTTGGAGAAAATAATCTGATAGGCTGCGGTAAATGAATGGAAACTTCTTACTGTTTCAGGTAAATAGTGAATTTAGGTAATCGAGAAACTGTTATTTAACGCCAACAACTTACGCCGTTAACTTCGAGGTGGGCACAAACGCAGGAATGATGTGGAAAAAGCAGAAGAAAACAAGACGCAACAAAAACGGCCGTTACGTCATAATTATTGCTGACGTGTCCTCGTCAGCTCTTGGATTCGTTTGTCGTCTCTTTGCTAAAAATAAATAAAAAGCATTTAATTTTACCAGATCCATCATTTATATCACTGCCATCAAAAGAAGACATAAAAAATCAATTTGTAACAGAAGGAATAATGTCATCAAACCGGATATTTAAGAAAAAAAATTAAGTGTGTACCGGTTTTGGTCAATACCAATTGAGTTTATATGTTTTTATCTGTTCAAAATTATAATTCTCTACTGAATATTTTTATACATGGAATTCACTATACTAATTAATCAGTTTTTTTTTCTTTGGTAAAGGCACTCTTACAAATGTTTAAAATATCACTTTATCAAAAAAAAAATCAGATATTAAAAGGTCCAATGAAGAATCTTACATCAATTTTAGGAAACACATGTAAGATTTCAGAGCCTTTATAGATGATTCTTTTCTCCCTATAAATATAAACTCACAGATTACAAAAATAGTCACAAATAATAAAAGAGACTAATTTTGGCATCAAAATAAAAACAGCCGTTAATGTGAAATAATATTTTTTATTAAAAAATACCAATTGACTCTATTATTAACTTAGTAATTTCCAAGAAACCCATATGTTCCTTATGATATGATAAATTTGATAATATCAGCACTCATTACAAAAAAATAATCAAAATTTGTTTTTATAATGTCTCATTTGTTTTGTGACTTATATGTGGTAATATACATTGAACAGAAAACAGAAACGAAACGTAAGTAAGATGGAAACTTAAATAAAAAAAACGTTTAAGTGAATAAAAGAGAAGAGAAGAATACAAGTGAGAAGTGTAAGCCTCGGTACTACAAATAGTTGTCCCACAGTGCGATCTAAACGTCGTGTCCCACACGTGTGATCTCCTACGTGGCACTACGTCAGCATTCATTGCATGGGATCAATTCTACAAAATTATAGAACTCACTCCACACTTGATTTCTCTAATTACTGAAAAATTACACTTATGGTTAACTTTGTCAAACTTCTTTATTCAATCACTTAACTATCATCTCTTACTTTTATGTACCGGAACTCTACTTCTCATTTATATCAACTTTAACTAACTAAACAACTTATTTGTAACTATTAGCCGAACGAACTTGCTCTATCTATAGTACACTAAATAGATAAGTAGGAGAAATCACCAATTCGAATCTCAGACTTATACAAAAATTCAACTTATACAAAAAAAGAGATATTTCTAATTGAAATGTCTAAAAGCTTTTTCTAGATTGGTATAAACCTAAGTTTTTATTCGAATTTAGCAGCTAACAAAAGAAAATGAAAAAGTCATCATCCTTTTCAAAATATATTTACTAATAATTAAACTAATTTTAATGATTTAAAGCATTTTACATAAAAGCTCTCTCCAACTTTGACGAGTAAACCTAAAAATCATTACCGTCTATTTTCTCAGCTCGGGGTTAGTGGTCGGAGGCTTTCCTAGTTCTGATATCGGTCCCCTTAGGTCTCTTTTCATGTGTTTGTTTCGTTTTTGCTCGGGGTTAAAGGAAAGAATTTCAAATATGAAATTATGGAGATTTGGATTTATGCTCAAATTTGAGGTTGGTGTGTTGATGGTTGACCCTTTTCACCGTCGAGGATCTCTTAGATGTCACCATTGTTGTTCCTTACTTGGAATATTTTTTTATTACGAAAACTAATTTTTTATTTTACCGTTTAGCTTAGAGCTGGGTTGTGGGTCAACCCGCCCCGCTCCGCAACAAATCTGCAGGTTTATGGCCAATTTTATGAAATTCGAACCTGCCCCGCTAAAAAATGGGTTACCAAAACCAAACCAACAACCACCCCGCATAAACCTGCGAACCCCACATTTAACCCATTGAAAAAAACTACAACTTGTCCACCTTAAAACCCGCATAAAACCTGCTAAAACAGTTCTTTGAATACATGTAACATGAATCACATGATGCTTAATCGAAATTCACTAAGATTCATCCATACATGTTCAATTATTGTAAACATAAAACATGTTCAAAGTGCAAATTACAAGTCCACACACTAACACACGTAATGATATAAATGAAATGTAAAAAGTAACTTCAAAGTTTTAGAAACTTAGACTACAAACCTAAGAAGTAGTTGATTCAACAAAAGACTTTGTAGTTGTCTCAGTCACATTCCCAGAACCAGAAAGCTCACACTCAACCATATTAATATTCAGTCCTTCAAGTTTTGAAAATGAAAAACAAAAATCATATGTTGTTGTATGAATGAGAATGTAGAAACAGAAATAGAAGTTACCATTGTCATATGATGAAAACCCTCTCAGCCAATTCCTAGCACACAACAAAGCCTGGACATTCTTGGGAATAAGACAACTTCTGTACTTGTTTAGAACTCGAGAACCAATGCTAAAAGAAGATTCATAAGCTACCGTAGTGATAGGTATGCTCAGAATGTCACATGCCATGATAGATAACTCTCCAAAGCGCACAACATTGTCCCTCCAATAGTCCAACACGTTTAACCTTGTATAAACCTTCATGTCTATTGGCGGTTCATCCAGATACAAGTCCAAAGCCGATTTTCCACATACTTAAACATTCTTTTGCCGAAAATGGTGGAAGTCCTTCAAAAAATAAAATTCTCATTAGTTACTACTTACTAGTTAGACATTAAAAAAACAATACAAATATATAAGAAGGAAGTCACTTACAACATAGGTAATGGTAAACTTTCTATGAGTAAGAAAGCCATCCTCTTCATATTGATCTGATTGTTGCCATGCTGGAGCTGCTGCATCTGTAGCTAAATCTGAAGTGCTTGCTCTTGGTGGGCTAGGTGTAGGAGTTCCCTTATATGCTTGGAAGAGCCGATTCATTCTAGTCCTCACATTTTCCTTTTTAACTTCACATGTTTTTTTGACTCAAAATGTCATGATGTCGAAGCATTTTTATTGGAAACAACATGTTGTTTCACTGAACCGCAGGTACCCGCATAACCCGCGGGTTTAGACCGCTAAACCCAACTCAAAATGGACCCTACCCCATTAGACCCGCAACAAAGTGAACTTTGAAACTGAAACCTATATCCGCCCCGCACAAATTTAAAACCGTGGGCTCCACGAGTTTTTGACTCACTTCCCAGGTTAGTTTAGCCTTAGCAGGTAGTCCCATAGGTACTTGTTGTTATCACTAATGTCGTGTTTGTTAACTTTATCATAAATCCCTCGTGTTACCAACATGCATTTTATTCCATCTCCTAATTTTTATTAAATTAAATACTGAAAGCAGTATAAAAGTGTGCTGTAAATTAAAAGAGTTAACATTTTGTAATTTTCTTTTCTGTAGATAGATCATAGATGTAACATGTCTTATCTTCATTTTTTATTCCTTTTATATAACATCCATTATACTACTCGTTATTTTATCTCTAATCACAATACGAATTTTTTTCATCAAACTAGCGAGAAAGTTATCAATAAGATGGAGCTACTATGATCTAAATTTATGATAAAAACAATACAATACAATTTTCTTCGGTAGTTTAAATGTAAAAAATTTGGTTAATACTTTTGTAAACATGATAAATTCTTGAGTTTTATGTGAAAAATAAAATATTTTCAGAAACTCAGTTCGGTTCCCATAATGGTGATGTTCGATATGAACAGTTTTCTAATATGTCAACTGAATGCAACCATATTAAATTAAAAAATATATCAACTAGTGTTAAGATGATGACTTATATATAAATTTAAGATATATGAAAATCATCCAAAATATTAATGGAAAAATTACCATTTAAAGAAAATAAAAAGGCATTTAATGGAAATAAAATTTTCCCACTATCTCCCTCACCTTTCTCTATGATTCAACTTCACAATCTATCTATAGAGAAACAAAAATGGCGTGAGAATTAGGTAAATTTTGACTGATAACTAATTAAACGACATTAAATTAAGTACTAAAATAATAATAGTATTAAATAATATTAGATTCACGTATAAGTCATGTTAAAAAGGGAATAAAACAAAATAATTTACAATTTATTTTCAGATCTTGAGGTCCACAGTTCCACCTGCGTACCTACACCCCCAAGTGGTTCTTTAGAAAGAGAGAGATTTATAAGTTTCTCTTTGGCCATTGCTATTATTTTTGAGAACATAGAAACACTCAAAAAAACGTGAAATATGGGAGAGGTTCAAGAAAATCCCAAACTCTTATATCATTTTGTTCAAATCTCTATGAATGATAATAATAATGCTAATTTAATTAAGAGTTTAATTTGTTTTGTGGTTTTTAGGAAGAGAAAAAACCAGAAGCAGCAGTAGAGGAGAAGAAAATGGAAGAGAAGAAACCAGAAGAAGAGAAAAAAGGAGAAGAGAAGAAAGTTGAAGCTGAGAAAAAAGGAGATGATTCTGAGAAGAAACCTCAAGAAGGAGAATCTACTAAAGATTCTAAAGAAGATTCTCCTCCGCCGGCTCCGGAGGCTCCAGCACCACCTCCGCCGCCGCAAGAGGTTGTTCTTAAAGTTTACATGCACTGTGAAGGTTGTGCTAGAAAAGTCCGCCGTTGTCTTAAAGGCTTCGAAGGTATATATCTTTAAAATACGTTATACAAATACTGATGTTTTTTTTTGCATTTTTTTCGACCTATAATTTTTTAAACAGAAATTTTAACATTGTTTTAACAAATATAAAACATTTCATATTTTTTTCATATAGATCATGAGGTTATGTCGACAGAGACTGTAAGCTTAAGCCACTTACTGTAACTGTATCTAGTTTCTGTCAACTATAGTTTTTTTTTCTGGTTAATTTCATATCTAGTTATAGTTAATATTCGTTAAATAATTTGTGTTATGTTTTTGGGTTAACATGGTTAAATAACAATATAACCCAAACAAAACAAAAATTTGTAACGTTTGGTTTAATTTGTGAATTAGGAGTGGAAGATGTGATGACTGATTGTAAAACGGGGAAAGTGGTGGTGAAAGGTGAAAAAGCTGATCCATTGAAAGTATTAGCTCGAGTTCAGAGGAAAACCCACCGTCAAGTTCAGCTTATTTCTCCGATTCCTCCGCCGTCTCCACCGCCGGAAAAGAAAGCAGAGGAGGAGAAACCCAAAGTCGAAGAAAAGAAAGTTGAGGTATCTTTTAGTCCTTTCATTTTATTTTTTATTGTAAAAACATACATATTTCTAACAACAAAAAGAGAAACAAGCGTTCTATTGAATATATTTTTTTTTATTGTTGTTACAATTTTTAAGGCTAGGATTAGTTTATTTATCATTCACTAAAAGGGAATATACCCTTTGCAGTTTCACATGGGGGTGTATTGATAGGATTTTATGATATAAAACAGAATTTTTATAATATTTTTTTAAATGATATTTGAGTTGATTTGTCATCTTCCTAATTTTCCGATGGAAATATTTTGATCAGCCGCCGGTGGTCGTGACGGTGGTCCTTAAGGTTCACATGCATTGTGAAGCTTGTGCGACGGAGATCAAAAAACGAATCATGAGAATGAAAGGTTAGTAGTAATTTTATTGTAATTAATAATATATAAATTCGTATTGCAGAAATATACTTTTATTTTTTTTACCAAAAAAAAAACTCTATTTTAGCCAATTTTTAAGATTTTAGCTTTTATTCCTGCCAAGAGTATTCTTGACTTTTTAGGAAATTTACATGAAAAAGGTAATGATTAAATCGAAAAAATTATTTATTAATTTTTCTCTGTCCTATAGGTTAGATAAAACGTTACAATATCTTGCAAAATCATTCACTTTTTTACTTCTTTTCACCAAACTTACTTTGTGTTATTCATCGTTCGTTGGATTAAATTTGGTCCATACAATTTATTTTGCTTCGACTTAAAAAAACACACACTCGTGCTATTTTATTTGTTCATAATTATATTCTATAATGACAGCTTATCTAATGTACTATGATTTTAATTATATATAGTGGGGTCAAAGTTGTGTATTTGGTCCTTCACTAAAGTAATCTAATTCTTGTACTTTTATAACTTTTAGGAGTGGAATCAGCTGAATCGGATTTAAAGGGTTCTCAAGTGACAGTGAAAGGAGTGTTTGAACCTAAAAAGCTTGTGGACTACGTTTATAAACGGACCGGAAAACACGCTGCAATCATGAAAATTGATCCACCACCGGAAGAGGCTGCGGCGTCTGCGGATGGAGAGAAGAAGGAAGAAGGAAAGGGAGATAATGGTGGGAAGGATGCGAAAGGCGAAGAAGGGAAGGAAGAAAAACCGAAGGCGGAGGAAGAAAAGAAAGAAGAAGATGGCAGTAAAGCGGAAGGCGAAAAGGGAGCGGAAAATGGCGGCGGAGGCGGTGGAGAGGAAGAGGCAAAAGTAGTGGAGGTTCGGAAAATAGAGAATCCATATTACTACTATTATTACCAACCACCACCGCGTGTGGCAGTTCCACCAATGGAAATGCCACCGCATGCTTATCCGCCGCAATTATTCAGTGATGAGAATCCAAACGCATGTACTGCAATGTAAACAAAGATAAACGCAAACGCTAAAAAGAGTATAATGGGAAATATTTTGAACATTTTTTGATCAAGTGTCTACTACTTAGCCTTTGCTCTCTCTTTGCGTTTGTGTCTTTCTTTTTATGGTGTTTGTGCAGCTCTTTTTCTTTTTATATGTAATGTACATTTAAATAAATAACTCGAAATTTGTGAGTTATTTTTAATACCTATAGGCAATAAAATTATTAAATTTCCACTATGTTTATATTATAAATTGAGCTACGTTAATAGTACTTAGATCATTTAGCTGATGTATCCCAAATAATTAACAATTGTTCAAACTGTAACAATCCTCAAAATCCAAAATAACAAATTATTTAAGCGAGACAAATTTCATGCCGGAAAGATATGAAATGTGCATTTAGAGTTCTACAATGCAAATTTGCTATCATAGCTACGGGAAAAAAGATGACATGATATAACATAATGTCAGCCAGCACTATAATGCATAATATGATAATTATGATGAACGTGATATGAATACATCTGCTAGAGATTCAAGATCAGTCTCACATATACAAGTTGATATGACAACAATTTTTAGCTTATAATCTACAAAAATAAAAAATAAAAAAACTCATCTATCACTTCAAAATACATTGATTTATATGCACGTGGTTTTTAATCTAATGACAAATGATAAATTCACTAAAAGTATGTGCACTTGCATATTTAGGGATCGAATTTCACCATCTACATTATGTAGGAATTTCGCTAATAGACCGACCAGTTGTGGTTCAGTGTTGACAAAAAAAAAATATTGATTGATCTATTGTGGAAATAATTTGGTTGAGAAATATGATATTTATAGTAAAATTTAAATTTAATTGCATGTTTATTTTTATTATTAAGTAATTTTATATTTAATGTAATGTTTTATTAATTAATATTTTTGAAATACTTATATATATGTTTTAAGTTAGTTATAAAAGTTTTATGGTTTTAATTAATTTGTGATTAAACGCTTATTTTAAAGTATGTTTTTGAAGTTCAGAACTTTCAAATTTAAAGTATATGAAACTTCAAAAATGAATTGTCTTTTTAGAGATGTCCAAATACAATTACTAACTAGAAACAAAATAAAAAACTTTGACTAAATTAGTCTTATAAACCATTTTCTAAGAAAAAGTTTACATGGAGAAGTGATTTCCGTTAAGTAATTAAATACTAGTTTTAGTGATTTTTTTTTTGATTTTGATTAGAAGTAGTCGCGTTTTTTACGATATTGTTAAAGGGTACAGTTTGGGAATAATTATACATTAGGTTTTCGTTCTAATGTTGAACAAAAAAAATTCACGAATTATGAATGGGGTTGGGTGAAACACTATTGTTTTGCCTGTTTAGAGAAGGTTGGTCCATTTATTGTATGAATAAAGTTAATCAATTGTGTTTGTCAATTGTGTTATCATTATTTCCTTTATCTACCTTTTTTTTGGGTACAAAAATTATGATTATTCCTTCTGAACTAATCTTGTGTCCATCATGTGTTGTTTGTGAGTAAATGGTGGCACGTAGAATCAATCAATCATCAAAAACAATATTATTAAGAATCCTACGTTTATAAATTTGAAAGATTTTTTAGTACTATTAATTGGAAAATTATGTCTATGCATATTATTTAATTTCTGTACCAAATCTAAATTAAAATCTTTTAGTAACAAAGTAATACTCACAAAACTATATAAGCTTTGTTGTATTGAAACATCATCTTTTAGATTTAATTAAAAATTTGATAAAATATTGTTTTTGTTTATAAAAAAAATTAACTAGTAACTCTATTCTGTAATAAAATTGATACTAAATTTATTCGTCACGAGTGTATTATAACATTTTTATTACTAATATGTATTTATAATATTTGTATTATAACTATTTATAAATATAAATTTATAACAATATTTTGTATGTCAGGAAATATGTGGTATTGTGAAATATCTGATAAAAATTTACAATACTATTTTTTTTGTTGCAGTGTACTATCTAATAAACTCATATATATAGTAGGGGACTGAATAAAAACGGAATAAAAATGTAATTGTTCTGACATAGTTAAGAGTTAGAAAATGTAAAGGCTATGAATAAGCGGCGCGTCGAAAGCACGTGCCAAGAGCTGGTGACGTTAAGGCAAAGAAGAAAGAACATTCTATTCATTGGAAGTAAGAGTAACACGCGCGCGAGTGAGGGAAGTGGGTGATTGTGATGGTGTAAGACACGTGGGATCCACGTGATGGGTCCGTGCCATCTCTGAGAAGGTACAGTTTTTTGTATGAAAGAGGCCACGTGATCCGCCACCACTTCCTCTAAACCTGTGCTTTCGTACTCAACTTTTGTCGACGCACCATTTCTTCTTTCTATTATTATCTTAATTTTAAAAAATATATTCACTTGATTCCTCTTCGAAACAAACAAAAAAATGAAAAGAATTAGTACGTTATTTTTACTTTTCTTTACCAGAAATAAAGAAGAAAATTACACTTTTGTTTTTCCTTTTTAATGTTTATATTTTCTTTTGCAATGGAAAGAATATCCAATTTTGTGTATGAGCGGTGAAGTTTTTGATTAGTGTAATTTTTAGTTTACAAAGCAATATAGTAGAGAGTAATAATAATGTAATGAATGAAGACAGAATAAAGGAAGTTAAATCCATTGTCGGTAGCTTAATTTATTTAGCGGAGGAAAAATATTTTCAAGTTAAAATCCGTCAGTACAATTGAACTTCTTGTCAGAGAAAGATATTAAAATCTAGACATT
Source organism: Lepidium didymum (assembly GCA_963920545.1). NCBI lineage: Eukaryota > Viridiplantae > Streptophyta > Magnoliopsida > Brassicales > Brassicaceae > Lepidium > Lepidium didymum. The sequence goes on from OY986996.1 coordinate 14,677,498, forward strand.
TGATTCACACAAAAAAGTATTATTGGTAATAAGATAATAACATTATTCTTTTTTTTTTCCAAATAATCTTTAATCTAATGACAGACGATAAGTCTACATAAAACATGCACACTTACACAATTAGGGATCGAGTTCTACCATCTACATTATGTCGAAACTTAGCTAATGGGCCGGTATGTTGTGGCCCAATTAACATTATTTTGTCTATGTTAAAAATATGATGTTTTAGATATATATATGTATGAATTTAACATTTTACTATTTATCTGTATCTTATTGAGATCATTTTAGTTTATGCATTTTAATATGCAGTATTATTTTTATAAAATGAGAGGGATGGGTAGAAGCAATAAATAAAAAAGCAGGTCTTTTTCTTTTTTTCTGTTAGGCTTTTGGGTCCATAAGTTTTTTTTTTTTTTTTTGATAAAAAGAGTCCATGAAAAGGGTCAATAATCTCCAAATCATGTTGACACGTAAAAAGCACACATATACATATACGTAACAACTTACGTCTTCTTTGCATCTATGTATAAAAATACGTATACGTATATATAACCAAAAGTTCATGTGTACGTAATCTAAACCATTGTGGCTATAAGTAACCAACTTTTATTATTATTATTCGAGTATGGCCGGGCGTTACTTCGGTTGACTTTTATTATACTTTTCATATTCAGAGAATTCTCATACTTACTTACATTCATATTAGTTTTTTTTTTATATCTATAGAAATTCAGTAGTTTTTTTTAATAAAAAAGCATCTACCAATAATCAAGATGTTTTATTTTATTTTATTTGTAGTAGACAAACTCAATTTCTAGTTAAGACTTAAGACAAATAATTAGAGTGAGTCAGCTTCAAGTCTTCAACTACCTAACCAACTCAACTTAATCTGATTACTTTGCTTAATCTATTCAAGAATATATATCAAATAAAATTATTTCTGATAAAATTAATAGTTTTAAAATAAGCATTATTAGCTAGTTACCATAAATGTGAATATTTTTTTTTATCAATTTTACTTTTATAATTGGATCAACAAGATCCGATCTATAGCAAATCTAATATCTTAAAATTTTTTTTTTCTTTTTTCTTGTATCGAGAAAAAATTAAACTCTAATGTCTGAAAATTTACAAAGTGACCATTACTATTTTCGGTAAATGTGAATAATTTAGATACAGTTTTTTGGTTAAAAACAAAAGTGTTTTGATCTGCAATGGCAAATAAAAATAAAGAGACCAAATCACAAAAAATGCGGTTTAATAGAAAAGGAAGGAAGATAACAACGTTGTTATCATTAAACTTGTTTATGTTGATTGCGACCCAAAACCCAATTTGACCCGACCATTTAACCTAATTTTAAAAACTATTGGGACCATCTATATCTTTCATCTCGAATTTCATTATACTTTTTTTTTTTTTTTTTGTAAAAGTGGATTTCATATACTTATAGTTAATAGAGATCCAAAATAGTACCAATAATTTATTTCAATTATTTTTCAACTTTTAATTTCGGCGTCGACTGCCAAGCAAATAATATATACATATTATTTTATTTTCTTTGTCATCTTATACATAAAATACTAACTTCTTTTCACTCAAATTATCATAATCTGTTTGGACAACGATTTTTTTTATTGTTCCATACAAACCGATATTAAAATGCTCACATTTTATACATAAATACTAATATCATAAAATGTACAAAAAAGGTTGATTAAGTAGTAACCGTATAATTCTAACATGCAAACGTAAACACAAAAAAAAAAGTAAATCAAAAGTCTAACACACAGAAGAAAATTCCAAATTTGAGTGGTCTAGTGGTTAAAAGGTTGGATCTCTAACACCCAATAAAAAATTATATTCTCACCCTTTAAGAGTTCAATATAATTTAAATATCATGTAGACAAAAAAAAATACACAGAAGAAGAAAGTATGTAGGCCCATAAAATACATAGAAAGATAGAGAGGATGATGATGATGATCATCATGTTACCTGTATCACAACTTGCTTGCTAAAGTCGACTCAGTTAACGAGTTCTATATGTGAAACTAATTAATCACAGGAACGCACAATAATGAATGAAAATTGTAGGTCTTGTGACATAAGAAAACAAAATGTCGAAAATCATAATGTGATCAAAAATAATAATAATGTTGAGAGATTTAGACAGGAGCCAAATCTATAGAGCAATGATTAATAATAAAATACTTTTGAAAAAACTTTAAAATTAGGAAAGAAATAGGATTGATAAGAAGAAATAAAGGACTTTAAATCACATCAAACTTAGTGGATGTAATATGTAAAGGCAAAAGAAGAAAATATGGATGGCTTAAGATTACCTATTATTGTGTGCCATTACCACCTACATGCCTTATTTCTTTTAGGTCTAATGCTACTAATGCTCCATATTTCTTTTATTTTCAGTGCTCCATTTTTTTTGAATCTCCATGTAGCTAATTACTTTGTTGTCTATTAAGATATTTTTCTATTTTAATCATTTCTATATTAGAAAAATTATAAATATATTTATTTGTTGTTGATTTTTTTTAGATCGATTTCCATATGATTTTGGTTACCTAGACTGATATTTCAAAATCCTAAACAACTGGTTATTACTATAATATAGAAAAATGCTATACCAAAAAACACCTATTTTTCTTAGGGATCAAGTTAAATTGGAATAATAAAAAAAGAAAACACTCAAGTCAAACAAAACTTATCAAATCCGAATTCTTGTTTTTTCCCATAATGGACAATCGTTGAATATGGAGTCATCAAATCAACTCGAAAAAGATGCATATAATCGGAAATCAGCTGACAGAGAATAAATATTGGAAAATAACTCCACTTTTTCATTATTGAAGATGATTCAAGTTTATCCATTTCTTTGGCTTTAAAACTGTAAAACGACATTTCTAAAACCATTATCTAAATACAAGTAATATATAATGTGAAATTTATTTACAGCATTGGTTAAAAAGTAAAAAAAAAAGATAGACCTTATGCAATACACATAGTATAAGGCTAATTCAAGGATTCTAGAACAAGCATTTTGCTATAAAGCTCATAACAATATTTTCATCTTTGAAACTTTCCAATCTGCCATATCTAAACTTTGTTTATCCTCAAAAAAAAAAGAAGAAGCTGATGTAACAAATTTATACAACTTATCTACTTGTTTGAAAAAATTAAGAATACTCTAGATAATTTATAAAGATTAACCGGAACTAGAATCACTTCCCGGTTTAGTTGAACCAGGAAGTAATACCGAAGCAGAGATATAAATGTAATCAAGTCACTTAAAAGCTCTCACTGTTTCGAAAGCTTTAGTTGAGTACTCGATCATGGAGACAAAATAACAACTGAATCTAAGCCTGTTGTGGCAGAATATTTGATTCTTTCGAAGAGTAATCGAGCATCGGTTAACAAACATCCCTTGTTCATTTCAATAGCTATTGGATATTGCGATGATCTGTTCATTTCTACCACCATTGTTCCCTGCATTAACATAAATATGAATTATTTGGAATTAAACTAAGCTTCCTAATACATTGGTCTTAGTTTGGTTTGTGCTTGCATGTATCAAGGTGATATTCAGTCGTAAGCAGAGTATCTAAATTTAATTTGTGTTTGAAGGCAATATGTTAGTAAACAGAAGTTAGCAGGTTTACCTCAAAATCAGATAGAAACAACTGGAAGCTTTTCAGTTTCTCCTTCATCATGGCATTTATTGTTGTTGGTGCTGAGGATGATAGAGCAGCTGAGACCTCCATGGATGAATGACCTATCCTTTTTTGTACAACCTGCAGAAGGAATGACATGAACCTAATGGACGATCCTCATTCTAACTCAACAAAACTTTTAAGAAATAAGAGATCAAGCTCACGTCATTATGGAGCAGTATCTCGCAGATGAGACTACCATCATCGACGTAGCATAGAAGCTCATATGTAGATTGTTGTTTGAACTGGAATTTCTTCACTCCGGTTAGAAAGCACTACAAAAGAAATGGATACTTTAGTTACAATTACTGAAACCCACATTGATGAGAGTGTTTTAGTAAGTGGTATTAGTACCTTGATCCTTCCATGAACAAAATGCATGGTATCTTTCATGACTGCCCACTTTTGAGACAGCTCGGCTAAGTAAGTGAAAGGCCTTTCTGTATTTGTAGATGGTATGGAAGGGATTTCCATATCGACAACCATATTACTGACTTCTGTATCTCTTACAGCGCCTGAACCTGAACCATATACAGGAGCCGTTGTATCCCTTCTACAGCCATTGTTAATATGCATTTCTTCAACAAATGCAGTCACTTTAGATGTTTGTTGATCCGAGGTATATTTGCCAACGTTGTTGGAAAAAGATCTTGTACCACTGCAGCTTGTTCCAGCTGTGGATGCTGTCCTGTGAATGTTACTAGAACTCAAGAGTAAATCAGAAAAAGCTCTTCCCCCGTCCGCAGGAGCAGTATCAATCTCCATATGCTCAACCCTTGAAACATTGGCTTCCACAATGGTGGAAGCACGAGGCTCATCCATAGGCCGTGGAATAATTTGAGTTCTCCTTACATTCAGGGTAGTGTCTGCCGTAGGTGTATTGGTGAAAAAATAATTAATGACCACTTATATTATCAAAAGAAACTGGTAGTCTCATGTTATTGTCGATCAGATATGCACATTTTCTGAGCAAGATGATTAATGTAGCAACATCCCTACCTTGACCATTGGTCTGAGCATGAGTAGCAGCACTTCGTGAGGTAGAACTATCTACATGATTACCAGTATTATTGTCATTTAGTGACCAGGCAGCTAGAGTTGCTCTGGTTGCCAATGAAGGAACCACTCCGCTCCTTGTTCTGTAAAAGTTCAATCAAATAAAAACTTCGACAAGGTAGAATTTACAGCTGTAACTAGAGTAAGCACATTCGATAGGTGATGGCCAGTATGTACAAAATGTAGTTTAACAAAAAATCATGTATAATCTTTCCACATAATCTAATACATATATTTGCCAGCAGGCAGAGCCTTGCAAATGCAGAATTCACTAAAGAAGAGCATCACAAGATATATTCCAAACCAGTTGCTGTTCTCAAGATCAAAGAAATCGAAGGCAAAGAAATCAGCAAACATACTTGGTGTTTATCGTTGCAACTGAAGAGACACCATGACACAACATTCATATATGAACTGATTAAGAGAAACATAAGCTCTTTTTCTAAATATAGTTACCTTTTTCCTCTTGGAGGTTTGTTTACTTCAACAACCAGACGCCTTCGTGCTTCTTCCAGTTCTTCAACCATCCCTCCTAAAACTTCAATAACCTCAGGTACTAGCATCAAAAGCCCACGCCGAACTTGTACACTAGATACAACGATCTGAGTTTAACTGTTATTGTTAGTGCTTATACCAAAAACACAGAAGTGTATCCATAAGGATAATCTACCATCTTCACAACTACGATCATCAGGAAGAAAAACAGACCTTTAAACCAGCAGGAGCCAAGACTGGAAGATCTTTAATAGGTCTGTATTCCATACCAAATACGCGTTGAACACCATCTGTCATTGACAGCTTAAGGCACCTCTTAAGCCCTGCATTAGCGTTTTCATACCTTCCTTTCAGTGGGCAGCCGATATTAACAATCTCATCAACCTAAAGTCATAGAATTGAGCAGATGATTCAGTCAAAATTACACATTCTGGATTACATATACAGCAGTTCCGAAGATACGGGCAAAACGCAAAAAAGGAACAAACAAGCAGATTAACCTGCAGAACAAACGGACCAGCGAGTTCTACAATATTCATAGACGCAACATTCCGAGGTAGAACCCCACCTCCGCATAAATTCATGTCGGAAAACAGGAACTTCCCAAAGCAATATTTAGCTTTTGCTTCTACGTCGAGGCGGGAAAATTGTGGAACGGAGCTTTCAAGTTCAGAAAGACAAGAGACCCACCAATCTGTATTCAATTTAATCCCTCTTCGAGAAAGAACCTCGCCGATCGGCGAATTATAGACATTTCTTCTCTCTGACGCTGACTCCCACCCCGAATAATCAAAACGAATACTTGAATCCGGAGGTGTAGGAGTCAAATTACCCGAGACGTCGATAATCTCAACGTCATCTGATTCAGGGATAGCTTCGCGGGGATTAGGATTGGAAGTCGACGCTACTGAGGTTTCCGGTTGAACAGATGAGGCAAAATCAACGCTCTCAACAGAATCTCCAACTCCGCTTGTTCCTGCTTCATCTTCTTCTTCTTCGTCGGAGGAGTACCGAAGCTTCAGGCGTCGTCTAGACATTTTTGCCGGCGAAAGTTTGGGGGTATTTTCCCTCCAAAATGATTTTTTTCATTAAACCCATGTATGCTGTTTTGAAAATTTGTTTTGTAGTGGATCAGAAGGAAGTTGGAACTGATAAGGGCCTATTAGGAGATCAAATAGGCCCATTTTAAAATTGGGCTAAGTTTTGTGTATGTATATATATGTGTATGTATATATATAGATTTGGGTTAGATTTACCGCGAGCTGATTTTGGTGGAAATTTTGGGGTGAGGAAAGAGCCCGCCTTTGTGTTTGTGTTCCAATTTTTGGCACCACAATGAAATTTTGAAAATCCCCAAAATTTGGTTTTTGTGGTTCTCTTCATAATAGTGATTTAGGGTTTCCGAGTTTCTAGTGAAAACTTTTGAAAATTTAGGTTTTTTTCTTCTTCTTGTGATATCTTTTGTTTTTTGATTCGAGCTCGATTCCGTTGTTGTTTGGATCTCCCATGGCGACTGAAAACCTAAAAGAGAAGACACCGGAAGTGGAATCTCCGGCAAAGGAGGAAGTTGATGTCGGTGATGCTGTTACTGCGGAGGAGAAGGAGATAGATAAAGGAAAAGCAGATTTGCCAATAACTGACGAGGCGGAAAAAAAGAAAGAGGTAGAAGAGGGTGAATCAAAAGAAGGAGAACTGGAGGAAAACGTTGGAGACGGCAATAAAGGAATTGAAGAGGAAAAGGAGGAAAAAGGTGGAGACAGCGATAAAGAGAGTGAAGAGGAAAAGGAGGAAGAGGAAGACGAGGAAGGAAGAAGTGGAAGTAAGAAATCTTCGGAGAAGGAAGCTGTGACTCCGACTAGTGACAGGCCTACGAGGGAGAGAAAGAAGGTTGAGCGTTTCTCTTTGGCTACTCCTGTCCGATCTGCACCGAGCAAGTCCGTTTCAATTGAAAAGGTATCTTGACTGAAATTTTGATTCTTGTCTTTGTTAGAATTGGATCGATTTCTCTACTCACCGTTTATGGTTTCTGTGTGTTCGCAGGGTCATGGAACACCTCTCAGGGAAATTCCAAATGGTATGTATGCGCATCGATTCTAATTGTGATTGGTTTGATTGAATTTTTGTGAATTTGTGAAATGTTTACCTAATTGTTCTCGTGTAGAATAACAATGAATCTTTGCTGTTTTGACACATTTTAGATCTAGAATATGTAATATCTGCAAAGTTTCTCCTGTGTGCTTTGGTTTTGACCACTAGATATATTCATCTTATTAAACAAGTTATGGCTTTTTGTTTATCTGTATACGATTAGTTTCACCAATTGGTTACTAATAATCTGACTTTCTCGGTGGAATATCTCATTTTGTAGCTATCACAATAAGCCTATGGACTATTCTTTGTGATTTGGTTTTACTTCACTATATCAATTAGCCTATGAAATACTCTCTGCGCTGTGTTGAAGATGATAAACAGTTTTATCTTCTCTTTTGGTCTCTTGTTTGTTTATTGAACTTGAGGGTGGAAGTTTTTTATTTTTCTACAGAGTCTGTGTTTACAATTATTGACTGTTAGAAAGCTGTCTGATAATGTTGGCTGTTTCAGTGACTTATAATTTGTCAAAGAGAAAAGCTGATGACAACCTACTCTTACTACACACCATTCTTTATGGGAAGAAAGCAAAAGTGAGTTAAACGTTTGATCACATTTTCCGAATTTGATATGTATATTTTCCGCTCCTCTTCACTTAATATGGATGTTATTCTGGAATCTTCATTGTTTGTTTGCCAGACTATTTGGTTGCTTACAGAGTTTCGTGAAAATTGCTCTGCAGGCACAGATGATTAAGAAAAACATTGGTCAATTTTCTGGCTTTGTGTGGACAGAGAAAGAGGTATAACCGTTTTGAAACTATTCTGTTAGATTCGTGTATGCTGTTTTGCTTCTTGTTGAGACATGCACTGAAATGTTTTCCAGGAGGAGAAGCAGAGGGCACGAGTAAAGGAGAAGATTGACAAATGCATAAAAGAAAAGTTGATTGTTTTTTGTGATCTTCTTGATATACCTATAAACAGAAGTAACATGAGAAAAGTAAGTGATAAAAAGACGTGGTCCATCTGTTTATTGTTCAGGCTTCGGGATTCTAAGATTTTGTCTGTCCTGATTTGGTCAGGAAGAATTAGCTGTCAAAGTGCTTGAGTTTTTGGAATCTCCAAAGGAAACAAGAGATCTTCTACTTGCTGATAGAGAAAAGGTACTGTTTGATTCAGTAGTCTTTTTTTTGTTGGACTAATGATTCCGTTATTGTTCCACATGTTATACACAGCATGGGAGAAATAATTTTATTTCTTATATTTAGCAGGCGAAAAAGCGCAAAAGCACACAGAGAAAAGGGAAGGTGGGAGAATCTTCGGACACCCCAGCCAAGGTCTGTACTATGGTTTGTCTTAATTATCTTATTAGTATTCTTCCATTGCTCCTGCTTCCTTTTTCTACCTATTTATCCCCCTAATCTTGTCCTCATATGGCTGATGGGAATTTTGATTTTGAATGTGTAAGGATGAACTATGATCATTTGCATGAATTATATTATATGCCTTTTCATCCGTGTGAATTGTTTATTAGCTGTTGAAAATGGGTTGTATAAACGACTGTTGTTTATGTATGTTTTGTTACTACGCAGAGGAAAAGGAAAACAAAAAAGCGAGATCAGCCATCTGAAACGGAACAAAGCAAGGATGAGGGAAATGCTGATTCTGAAGGAATCGATGATTCTCATGCAGAAGATGATGCAGCTCCAGAAGAAGAAAGTGACCATGAGGAAACTGATACAGAAGATGAGAACGAAAAAGCAGGGAATGAGAAACCATCTGAGAAGAAAAGTTTATCAAAAAAGACTGTAGAAGAGAGCTCAGGGTCCAAAGGTAAGGATAAACAAGCTTCTGCCAAAAGTTGTGCAAAGTCTGGTGAAAAGTCCTCCAAACTAATTGCGAAGTCGACTTCATCCCCAGCTAAGAAGCAAAAGATTGATCACGGTGATTCTTCTAAAGAGAAAAACAAGAAACAGTCAATTATGTCACATGCTAAGGGTTCTAAAGAGAAAGGTTACAACCATCCTCTGCTGCTCTTAAAGCTTAGCCTCGTTTAATGTATGTTTTCTATGAAATCATTCTATGTCTCTGAAGTTAATTGCTTATGATGGATTGGATACAGGAAAAGCCACTAAGAAAGGAAAAGCCAAAGCAGAGCCCACTAGAGAAAAAATGCTTGAAGTGGTGTCCAAAATTCTGAAGGAAGTGGACTTCAATACGGTGAGATGGTTCAGTTTTGTAAAAACCAATTAAAATTTAATGGTTTAAGATCTTGAATGCATGTTCTTATACACTGTTTTTCTTTTTAATAACAGGCAACACTATCAGATATTCTGCAGAAGCTGAGTATGTTCTTTTATCGTTTGTTTGCAATCTTATGTTTATACTTTCCAAATCTTGAGGAGCTTTTTGATCATATTTTCTGTTCGTGATAACGTCAGGTGACCATTTTGGTATCGACCTGTCACATAGAAAATCAGAAGTGAAGGATGTTATCACAGATGCCATAAATGAAATGACTGATGAAGAAGAAGATGCAGAAGAAGAAGAAGAAGAGGAAAAAACTGAGGCTGAAAGTGACAAAGAGAAAGAAGAAAAAGATGAAGGAGAAGAAAAAGCAGAGGCTGTAAGTGATAAAGAAGAGAAGTAAGAAGAAGAAAACAATATAAGGTATGAGGTTTTATCTTTCTTCACTAAAACTTTGACGTGAAGGGAAAGCAAAACTGACAGAAGAGTTGTGTGAATCAGAGAAATGGTAATTAGAGTGGTGAATCAATACTTTGTACTGTGTAATCTCAGTAGTCTCATATAGTTTCAGTGTCTTCTTCTTGTAGCTGTTACTTCTTTAGGTTGCTAGTCCTTGTTCTATTTGATAGCCTGATAGGATCATTTTAGTTTTCTTGGTTTAATTTGAGACGTTTTCGTATATTTGTGTAATTCTCTTTTCTTCCGATGTGTGAGACTGTTGAACCATTTGCTTTTCTTTTTTTATTTTATTTAAATGAATCCTTATAATACGTAATATATGTATGTGCAAAGTAGTCCTGGGCGTAATAATTGGAATTGGAGTCAAAAAACCAAATGGAACTGAAAATTTCGGTGATGTTTCAGATTTTAAAAAGAAATGTTTGGTTCCTACATAGTAAATTTTGTTTTTGGTTTTGGTTCTAGAAATCGAAATATACCGAATAGGAACTAAAATTAGGTAATACTAAAAATACTCTGATAATTAACTATATATTTTTGGATATTTGATTATTTTTGGAAAAAATAACTATTTGGAACCGAATTACTATTATTTCAGGTTTAGTTTGGTTTTATTTTTTGAAACTGAAAGTAAATCAAAATTGAACCAAAATTTAGTCGGTATTTATTAGTTATCACATTTTCAGAACTAAAAGAATGGAAAACCGAAAAAACCAAATTGAATCGAACTGAAAAATCGAAAGATTAGAGCTAGCACTAGAGTACGAACTAGTGTTTATTAAACAAACTTGTGAATTCAATTGGTGCGTGAAAATACATTTGATTAGTGACGAGCTAATGCACTCGACCATTTTGATTAACTATTAATCATAAGCTCCAAATAATTGTTGGAGAAGTAGAAGGGAATTTGGTTGTTAAGAAAGTCCTGAACTTTAAGTCTGTACTCTTTTAATTCATGATTAAAATCTACTAGTTTAAGTTAATGCAATGGTTGATTCACAATTCGAGTTAATTTTTGGACTAAACAAAATTTGGGACATGTTTTTGATGTCTGAATTTGGTGGAAAGGTAAATCCAGTTGTTTTTCTTTACGCCAAGTTATGTACAATTATGGATGTGAGACTAGTACAACTACTGCTATTTAGATATATAATCACAAAATCGAATGTATCTTTCACTTAAAAAAAAAGCTACAGTGTAAATGAGACAAGAGCCACCAACTCCCTATATTTTACACTGATATTATATCAGCAAATACATTTTGTACTTTAGTTATTAGTAAGTCAACTTCGTTAATCTTCAAACGTAAGCGTAAGCACGAATCTATAATAGACTCGTTTACATATAGACCGGTAAAGATGACTCCATCAATCAACCACCACCTGTTATATATTTGTATTCAATTCTTTCATTTTTTGGCAGTATATTTTCCTACATTACATAAAAACTTATATTGTTAAAATTCTAACATCGATCTTACAAATCACTCACATATTTTTTATTTTTTATTTATTTTTTCATCTAAAATTAGTGAGATTACAAAGATCCAAACAATAATAAATCATATAAAGAACAATGGACGCATGCAATCTTACATTACAACTAGGATGAGTTGATGCCAATCCAACGATAAAACCAAACCAACAATAAATCAAGCATATCAAAAATCACCTAAGAAGTTTTATGCACAATATTATCCAACCTAAAAACGATGACTTGAAATCATATACATTGGCTTTCTATAAGAAAAATGAGTCTGACCAAGCCATCATGATCAAAACAGAGATATCTGTTTCAATATCCACATCATATATAATTTAAGAATGTTTAGCTGAAACAAAAATCTGGGGATTAAATAAACAACATTTTGATATTCTGAAAAAGCAGGATCACATATATCGGACCAATTTTGTATGGGTTTAATCTTTAAAATGAATCACAATCTTTAAACACTATCATTTTTTATAATTAATTACATTATATTAAATTAAATGCATGCAAACTAGAAAAAGTGCAAATGGTTTTGTATTAGTTCTGGACATTCAGTTTTTCGGTTCGGTTTTAGAAATATAGTAATCAATAGGTACCAATTAAATTTTGGTTCGGTTCAGTTCCGGTTCCGATTTTTTCGGTTCTACAAATGTGGTAACCAATAGGTACATGTTAAAATTCGGTTTGGTTCCGGTTCCGAAAAGTGGAACCGAATGAGTCTCAAAATAATATTGGTTTGATTTCGAATAGTTACTTTTTCAAAAAAGTAACCAAATACCCAAAAAATATGATTAGTTGTAACAAAAAGTAATCAAAGTATTTTAGTACTAATTAGTTGCGATTCCTATTTGGTAACTTTCGGTTCTCGGAACCGAACCGAACACCGAAGTTACCTATAAATTGGAACTAAACGATTTTTTTAGAAATCAAAACTGAACCGAGAAGCGAAGTTACCTAAAAGTTGAAACCGAACGATTCTTTTCTCGGAACGAGTGGTTGATGGCTCAGGTCTTGAAAACCGATATAGTTCTAACTATCGAAGGTTCGAATCTCTCTCTCTCCTTTTGTTGGATGAATATATTTTTTTCTTTATTGACTTTTTTGAACAAACCAAAAGTTTTGGTCGGTTCGGTTCGGTTTTCGGTTCTGATTATTATACCGAAGCCTAGTTTGTATGAAGCTTATTAGAGCATATGCAATGAGAGTCTCTTATAAGAGTCTCTCATCCAAAAATTAAAATAATAAAATAATATATAATATTTGTTTATTTAGAAAATATCTCAAAATTCTTGGAACATTTACCTATAGTCTTTAAAATAAAAGACTCATTTAATTCTATTGAGAAATTCTCTAAATAAAATATTATTATTTAATATTTTATCGTTGCACATCGTCTTAGCCATTTCCGTTACACCGATCAAATTCATTCACGTCATTCCAAGTTTAATAAATCGTAAAACCTAGAAATTAATCATCGATTCAGGTTTTAAAGTATTTAATCGAACATGTGTTCCTTAATTTTCGTCTCTCCCTATTTTTTTTCATCTTTCTTCTACTATTGGCTGATATCCTTACTTGTACCACAATTAACCTCAACCCCTAAACCTGTACTTAACACCCATGAGAACATCCCTCAATTCTCAAAACATATAACATCTTTGTTTTTTCTTAACCTACAGAAAACCTAACAATGGCTGACTCATTCGAACTCATTGTAACCAGAAAAGAACCAGTTCTTATCCCTCCAGCTTCCCAAACTCCAACAGGTTTCCATTACCTCTCAAATCTCGATCAAAACATCGCTATCATTGTGAAAACATTCTATTACTTCAAATCAAACTCAAGATCTAACGAGGAGTCCTATGAAGTCATTAAGAAGTCACTCTCAGAGGTTCTTGTTCACTACTATCCTGCAGCTGGGAGACTCACAATCAGTCCAGAAGGAAAAATCGCTGTGAATTGCAGCGGAGAAGGAGTCGTGGTGGTTGAAGCTGAAGCCAATTGTGGGATAGAGAAGATAAAGAAGGCTATATGGGAGATTGATCAACCGGAAACTCTTGAAAAGCTTGTTTACGATGTTCCCGGTACTCGGAATATTCTTGAGATTCCTCCGGTTGTTGTTCAGGTTAGGGACGTTGATCCATTGATACTCTTTTTTGCTTGCTGTTTTGCGTGAGTGAACAAACATGATCTGAATTAATTAGGGTTTTGGTCCGATATTGGTTCAACAAAATATATTATATATTAGATTATTTATGTATCCATACAACATTTATTTTGGTTTTGTTAATTAGGTTACCAATTTCAAATGTGGAGGGTTCGTGCTAGGACTAGGGATGAACCACAATATGTTCGATGGTATTGCAGCTATGGAGTTCCTCAACTCTTGGGCCGAGACGGCTCGTGGCCTTCCTCTCTCCCTCCCACCTTTCTTGGACCACACGATTCTCCGACCTCGGACTCCACCAAAGATTGATTATCCGCACAACGAATTCGAGGACCTTGAAGATATCTCCGGTACCGGAAAACTCTACTCCGACGAGAAACTCGTCTACAAATCCTTCCTCTTCGGACCCGAAAAACTTGAGAAGCTCAAGATCATGGCAGAGACCAAAACCACGACTTTTCAAATCCTAACGGGATTTCTATGGAGAGCTCGTTGTCAAGCCTTAGGGCTAAAACCAGATCAACGGATAAAACTCCTCTTTGCTGCAGATGGACGGTCAAGATTCATTCCGGCTCTTCCTAAAGGATATTCCGGAAACGGGATTGTGTTCACTTATTCCGTTACAACGGCAGGTGAAGTGACTTTAAACCCTCTTTCTCATTCAGTGGGCCTGGTCAAAAAAGCCGTTGAAATGGTCAACGACGGTTTCATGAGGTCAGCTATTGATTACTTTGAGGTGACTCGTGCAAGGCCGAGTCTAACGGCGACACTTTTGATCACGTCGTGGGCAAAACTGTCATTTCATACTAAGGATTTCGGTTGGGGTGAACCGGTTGTATCTGGACCGGTCGGTTTACCTGAGAAGGAAGTGATTCTGTTCTTGCCATGTGGTAGTGACACGAAGAGTATCAATGTGTTGCTTGGACTTCCAGGTTCGGCTATGAAAGTGTTTGAAGGTCTTATGTATATATGAAATTATTATTGCTTTATGTCGGTCTTTAAATTTAATTAAGAACAAATAATGATTATCGGTGGGTATTTGTGGTCGTATATATACAATATTGCTCGTTGGTGGGACAAAATGTAACTAAAATATTAAGTATGAAGATTTATAAATAAAGTTATTGTGTTTACTTAAATGGTGATTTTAATTCTCTCTTTTTGGTTTAAATCATTATTTTGTTTTTTGTCGAGAAATGGAAGAAAAATCTCCTAAATTTATTCAAGAAATACCAAGAATTTGACAAAAAAAAGAAATACCAAAAATTATATCAAAACTGCTTCAGGGAAAGAGATCTCGTTTGTATCATCCAAAAAAATCAAAAGAATCTTCTGAGGAGGAGTATTACAATAATGAAAACTTAAAAGAAGAGAAAATGCATAGTTCGCTAATATATTAGTATGACGATTAGCTTTTCTATATATGTCGCAAATTTGAACTATCCAGTCATCCGATATAAAGTCATATAGCATAATCATATTAGAAAAGACAAAACATGTGAATCTACTATCCATATCGTGAAAAAACTAACTACAATTTATGAGTCTATCTCAAACTCAACTTTTCGGTAACCATGCTCCCAAACAATCTAAAGACCATAATAAATACCCCATAATTAGACAAATGAAGCAGAACATATACCAATGTTCAAAGCAAGACTATTAATCTAAGTATATGTGCTATCAACAAACTCAAAAAAACTATAAGCACTGCAATTTCACAAAATTATATAGTTTGTTTTTGTCAACAATAATTTGATCGACAAATCTGATCTATAACCAAATTATTCCAAATAGAGTAAAGTAGGATTCAAATTTATAAGTAAGTCAACTAGACTACTTGCTTTTTGACTTCTGTAATTTAATTTTTTTTCAAAATTTAACTTATAATTAATTTATTTTAATCAAATTGTTAAATGTCCCTGTTCTATGATAAAAATTTAGGACTTAAATTAGATATCTTATTCATCTAATTATTACAAAAATTTAAAATTTCACAACACATAATGGTACTTATTTTTTGGAAAACCAATAGTAGTATAATATCATTCACCACTCATTTATAAATAAAATTAGCGCATAAGGTAAAATGATTTGTTTAAATTTGAGTTGCTCATAATTTAATAATGATTAGGATGATTCAATTAATGATTTGATATAATTAATGATTTGATATGAGAGTTTGATGTTTATGATATCTAGTAAAAGATATTATAGAACTGAGTTATATATTCTTGTGGATTTAGAAAAAAAAAATTGGGATCCAGATTTAATATCCATATAAAAACCCGGTGGCTTGCCATCGCCTTATCTTGTTGACTCTTCTTCTCTCAGAAATACCCACCCACTTTGATTACCAACTCCGACCAAAGAAAGAGAGCCAGCGATAAGATGTCGGCGACGCTTACGGGATCGGGAACTGCTTTGGGGTTTTCCTGTTCATCGAAGATCTCGAAGAGAGTTTCTTCTTCGCCGTCTAACCGATGCTGCGTCAAGATGTCTGTTTCCGTCGACGAGAAGAAGAAAAGCTTTACTCTTCAGAAATCAGAGGAAGCTTTCAATGCTGCTAAGGTTAATTGCTTTCCTCTGATTAGTTCTGTTTAGTTCGAAATTCCGATTTGGTTGATTGTGGTGGTTTTTTACGTTCTTTCTGATTGAAATATCGGAGAGGGTTTTAAAGTTTCGCTTGGATTATAGTCTTGCAGAATGCAATTTTTCTCTGAACTCTGAGAATTGTCCAAATCAATAAAGTTTCAGACTTTCATTTTGTCAATATCGTTGTGTTTAAGAGTTCTGGAAATGCATATCACTAGTAAGAACATGTTAATTGGAATCTTTGTGGGATTTTTTCTTCATGAAATGATTAGATTTTTGGTGCATAAAAATATGATCCATTGTTACTTTTTTGTTCCTGACAATTTGCAAAAATGACTTCTCTTTCATGAAAGAATCTGATGCCTGGAGGTGTGAATTCCCCTGTTCGTGCCTTCAAATCCGTTGGTGGACAACCCGTTTTGATTGATTCCGTTAAAGGCTCTAAAATGTGGGACATTGATGGAAATGAGTACATTGACTACGTTGGATCTTGGGGACCAGCTATTATTGGCCATGCCGATGATGAGGTACCGTTTCTCTCGTTGCTTTCTTGTGCAACAGAAGTTTCTGAGCTTATGCTTCGATATAATATCGAATCTAGTGCAGGTTCTCGCGGCTCTAGCTGAGACGATGAAGAAAGGAACAAGCTTTGGTGCTCCTTGTCTCTTAGAGAATGTTCTAGCTGAGATGGTTATATCAGCTGTTCCAAGCATTGAAATGGTTCGCTTTGTTAACTCGGGTACTGAAGCGTGTATGGGGGTGCTCCGTCTGGCCCGAGCCTTCACTAACAAAGAGAAATTCATCAAATTTGAAGGATGTTATCATGGTCACGCCAATGCTTTCCTTGTGAAAGCCGGTAGTGGTGTGGCTACTTTGGGGCTACCGGACTCACCAGGTGTGCCAAAAGCAGCTACCTCTGATACTTTAACAGCTCCATACAATGATATCGAAGCTGTTGCGAAGCTATTTGAGGCACATAAAGGGGAGTTAGCTGCGGTTATTCTGGAACCTGTTGTTGGTAACTCGGGATTCATTCCTCCCACACCAGAATTCATCAACGGATTAAGGCAGCTGACAAAAGACAATGGTGTTCTGCTCATTTTCGATGAAGTCATGACAGGTTTTCGTTTAGCGTATGGAGGAGCCCAAGAATACTTCGGAATCACGCCTGATCTAACAACTCTTGGAAAGATCATCGGTGGGGGTCTTCCCGTTGGGGCATATGGTGGAAGACGCGATATTATGGAGATGGTAAGATCTGCCTTCTACACTATTAAGAAGCCTCTCCTCTGTTTTGATATATGTATAGTGATAACGCTTGTGTTTTACTCTTTTTCTTTTCGAAGGTTGCGCCCGCAGGACCAATGTACCAAGCTGGGACTTTAAGTGGTAATCCACTGGCGATGACCGCAGGGATTCATACCTTGAAGCGGCTAAATCAGCCAGGAACATACGAATATTTAGACAAGATCACAAAGGAGTTAACCAACGGAATCTTAGAAGCTGGAAAGAAAACAGGACATCCAATGTGCGGCGGTTACATAAGTGGTATGTTCGGTTTCTTTTTCGCTGAAGGACCAGTCTACAACTTTGGGGACGCCAAGAAGAGCGACACAGACAAGTTTGGTCGGTTTTTCAGGGGAATGTTGGAAGAAGGTGTTTACTTTGCGCCGTCTCAGTTTGAGGCTGGGTTTACGAGCTTGGCTCACACTCCTGAGGATATACAGTTCACTATTGCTGCAGCCGAGAGGGTCCTCAGTAGAATCTAGAATGTTCTGTAACCCAACCCTGAGTCCTAGTTTCACGGTTTTGGGATCCTTGTGTTTAATCAGCGGATATAATAATTCTTGTTTTGTGAGTTGAATTTTGTCTTTTTTCTTGGGTCATCGGTAGCTTGAAATTTTTCTATTTATGTGAACATCTCTTCTGTTAATTAACAAAATTTACATTTTGCATTTCAATGGTTAAGTTTTTAGTTGAAATCTATCTTTTTTCATGAAGAAATTTTATTTGTGTTTCAAACATATTTTATACATACAATAAATATGTTAAAACGAGTGGTGTAACTGGTACTAAATTTTTTGGTGGAATATTCTTTTATATTTTGAGTGGATTCAAACTGAATACGTTAAATTCAAATAGTCATAGAAAAATATTAATTTGGTGGAATTTAAAATATTAGTTTATTAACAAAATAAATAATATTGTGTCATCCCACAATTGTTGTTTTGATTTCCTTTCAGATCATTTACATTTAAGTTACATTATGGTAATTTTTAATATTTTCTTTTTGGTCAAGAAATGGGCACAACGCCCTTAGTAAAACTTTACTCCAAACTTAACGAAAGAATCAAATAAGAACTTGTTTCGAGAACAAACTCCTTCAACATCCTCTTCAAAGAGAATACGCACTTCATCAGATAAATCATCTAACAAATATAAACGTAAATGCATAGTTTGCTAATCCATCGACAAAACGATTAGTCTCTATATACATATGGTGAATCCAGACTATCCAGTCACTTGATAGTAAGCCATAGCTCTTACTTAGTCTTCATCACAACTCATCTGAAATTCCTCTCCCAAGCAATAAGAAGGCCGTAGTAAACTCCCTAAAGCTCGACAAGAGGAGCATAGCAAATACCAATATTTAAGGCAAAGCCGTGTATCCACACATCATTCATGTCACGTAACACACCACCGGCTGTCGCAAGTCCTGGATTACTGCGTCACGCACCATCCGTATTCACCAATGTCCACCGTCTTGAGGTTTCTCCCATCCGATCATCGTATCCAATCTGGTACTGTTACATGTAAAGTATTATGTAACTGAGAGTTAGCTATGGAAATCTCCTTAGTTAGCTCCCTTATAAACAGAGTTCTATCTCTCCACGTTAATGTAGAGTCAAAGACGTTATAGCATCGCCATTTCCAAGCTCACCAAAGAATTAAGGCAAATATTGTGGACCACCGTTTTTCCTCTACTGCTCTAGAATCCCAAGGTTTGAATAAATCTACTCCAACAAATACTTATCGAAAAAAATATGATGAAACCTCGACGGTAACAACCGACACCACAGCCCAGAAATTGCTTGACAATCTTGCAGAATATGAATGATGGTTTCCTCTCCTTGTTTACAGACTTGACACAAAGATGAATTACTGAGATGTCTTCTATGTCTCTTTGCATCGTCATAATTTAAATGTTCAGTTAACACGATTGTAGACATCGATTTATACGCAAAATTTTCTCTCTCCACTTTTAGATATATAGACACACTAGATTATGTGTGAAATTTGAAACCTCAGATCTATGTTGTTCTAAATTATCGTTAAGAATTAAAATGCCAAAACAATTAAGGGAATTTCATTATAACTGCCATGTTTGGAAAGTTATTTGTATGATATGCCCCATTTTTAAAACCTCCTCCCGCCTACCCCTTTTGCATGAAGAAATGACTCATTTAACCCTAAAAATAGGCGAATTTTTATTTAACTGAGCTGACCTTTTTGTAATCGGGTAGAGAACCGAGCATGTCATCAATTAAAAGTGGTTGACATGACAAGTTCTTTAATTTATCAAAAAGGAATAATGGATGAGTCTAGCGACATCTAAAAATCTAGAAATGCATCTAATGGATGTTGTGACAGAATATCTATATGGATCACTTGATAATGAAATATATATATGAAAACAATCCCAGAAGGATTAAAAGTATCTGAAGCATTGAGCTCAAAATCTAAAGAAATATATTAAGTTAAATTTCAACGATCACTTTACGGATTAAAACAATTCGGACGCATATGGTACAATCGCTTAAGTGAATATTTGTTGAGTAAAAGATAAACCAACAATGCGATATGTCCTTGCGTATTTATTAGAAATCTATATATGAGTTTGTGATCATTGTTGTATATGTTGATGACTTGAACATAATTAGAACTTAAAAAAAATTGATGAGACAAGAATTCATATGAATAAAGAGTTTCAAATGAAAGATCTTGGACATACAAAATTTTGTCTTGGACTTCAGATTGAGCATTTTCGGAATAAAATTTTCGTACATCAATCAAATTATACGAAAAGGATCTTAAAACGCTTTTATATGGATAAAATGACTCCTCATAGTACTCCAATGGTCAATAGATCACTTAATATTAATAAAGATCCATTCCGCCCTTGTGAAGATATTGAAAAGGTATTAGGTCCTGAAATACCTTATATGAGCACTATTGGTGGACTAATGTATCTTGCAAATTGAACTAGACTAGATATAACATTCACCATAAACCTGCTTGCAAGATACAGTTCGCACCTACGCGCAGACACTGAGATGAAATAAAATATATATTTCGTTATCTCCATTGAACAATTAACTTGAGATTATTTTATAATAGAAATTCTAGTGTCGATTTAGTTGCTTTTGCAGATGCATGCTATTTATCAGACCCACATAAAGCCCGATCACAAACCAGATATGTTTTCACAAGTAAAGGCATTGTAATTTCTTGGCGTTCTCAAAATCAAACTCTAGTTGCTACCTACTCAAATCATGCAGAAACAATTGCACTTCATGAAACATCTAGAGAATGCATGTGGTTCAGATCCATGACTCAACACATACAAGAAGCAAGCGGAATGACCATAAATAAAGAGCCAACAAAATTGTTTGAAGACAATGTTGCTTGTGTCGCCAAAGTCATAGAAGGTTATATTAAGAGCGACCAAACGAAGCATATCTCCCAAGATTTTTCTCTTACACACGAGAACTTGAGAAGAATCAAGAAGTAAATATTCAATATATCCGTTCTGTAGATAATGCAACAAATCTGTTCATGAAAGCGTTTCCCACTACAATATTCAGAAAACATGTTCATAGTATCGGAATGCGTTAATTAAAAAACTTGTGATATCCATCTTTTCAAGGGGAGATTACATCACTATACTCTTTTTTCCTTGTCATGATTTTTATCCCACTGGATTTTTCCATGATAATGTTTTTAATGAAGCAATGTGTACTATATAATTAATGATAGATAATTAGAAGAGAGTGTTATAAATATATATTTTATTGTTATAGGTATAATAATTACCTATCTACAAAAATATCTTACCTTATCCTCCGCCTTTACACTAATATAAATACATGTGTTGAGGGTAAGTATTCTGATAAATAAAGAAATTATTATTCTCTCTTCCCCTCCATCTTTCTATTTTTACTTTTATTCAATTAATATATTAATATAATATATATTCAGAGTTATTTTATAATAATAATGCATTTTCTAGTGATATGAATCATTGATTTTCACTTTTAAAGTATAGCAAAAATAAAAGGTTTTCTTTGATTTTCAATCTTTGATCAAGACTCATCATTTACAGAAAAAGCTAGTCTATGGTTTTAAGTCAATCGTCTTTTGGTTTGAAACAGTTGAACTATATTAATCAAATCTCGTAAATCTTAGGATTTATATAATATATGGTTTTTAATTACATGTTAGTTTCGACAAAATATATGAATGAATCAGTTATGTCTTGAAAAGACATGTATTACAACCATTCGTATGTTTGTGTCTTTTATTTTAAGATTGTGACTTTAGGATTATAAGTTGTATTGTTTGAATTCTACAGTCACAATGGTTCGGTCATGAACCTATAAATTAGTGACAAACTCATTTGTAATCAATGTGTGTGTAATTCTCTGTTTTCGTATTAATAAAAGTTTTGATTTCTTATACGACACGTTCTTGTTCTCTTTACACAAACACATACACCTTGATATTTGTAACATGGTAGTAGAACTATACGATTGAAAGGACAAACACAAGCACTAGTTTACACAAATCAATTGAGAGAAGAAGTTTGGCATTCACTAAACACAAGGGTGACTCAGAGAAATGCAAGGAACTTCGTATCAAGTCATTCCCATATTCAATGGGGAGAAGTATGACTTTTGGAGCATTAAGATGGCAATAATTTTTTGGACTCGAAAGCTATGATCCGTGATTGAAGAAGGTGTGCCACTCGAACCAGTACAAGAAACACCAGAAACAACAAGAACAAAGATGCTTAGAGAAGAAGCACTCGCAAAGTACATGAATGCTTTGCAAATTGCTGTAACCGATCACATCTTCTCACGTATTGCGACGGCAACAACATCTAAGGAGGCATGGGACACATTGAAGGCTGAGTATGGAGGCTCTCCTCAAGTCAAATTGGTGAAACTTCAAACATTTCATAGAGAATACGAAATGTTGAAGATGAATGAGAATGAAGAGATCAAGAAATTCACGGATATGTTGATTGATTTGGAGAATCAATTAACTTATCATAGTGAAAAGAGGACTGATTATCAATTGATACAGAAGATACTCATCTCTCTCCCGGCCAAGTTCAATAGAATCGTTAGTGTGATGGAGCAAACTCGAGATTTGACTTCACTCACAAGGACTGAATTGATTGGTATCTTTCGACACATGAAGCAAGGCTGTCAGTCAGAGAAGATCGTCCAAATGAAGGAACATTTTACGCTCACTCTAAAAGCAAGAAGTGGAGTGATTATTACAAGAGAAGCAATCACACAGAGGCCTACTGTTGGAAGAAAGCAAAGGATAAAGATCCTAGGAAGAATCAATGTTACAATTGTGGTGAGATAGGCCACTACTGGAAAGAATGTTGCTCAAGGAAAAGGACCAAGCTCATGTAACTCTTGAAGAAGAAGAAGACTCTAGTGAAGATCACATGTTGTTTTGTCTCGAAGAAGGAGACTCTAGTGAAAATCATATGTTGTTTTCTCTGAAAGAGGAATTGGACTCTAGTGAAAATCAAGCACAAGGCAAAGCATTAGGTGTTTCAAAGTTTGAAGATCTTTGAAAGACGCTTGGAGTTAAAGTAAAAAACAAGATTTGAGTAAGGGGGAGTGTTGAACTATATTAATCAAATCTCGTACATTTTAGGATTTATATAATATATGGTTTTTATTTACATAAGTTAGTTTCTACAAAGTATATGAATGAATCAGTTATGTCTTGAAAAGACATGTATTACAACGGTTCGTATGTTTGTGTCTTTTAGTTTAAGATTGTGACTTTAGGATTATAAGTTGTGTCTTTTATTTAAGTTGTATTGTTTGAATTCTACAGTCACAATGGTTTGGTCATGAACCTATAAATTAGTGACAAACTCATTTGTAATCAACATGTGTGTAATTCTCAGTTTTCGTATTAATAAAAATTTCTACACGTTCTTGTTCTCTTTACACAAACACATACACTTTGATATTTCTAACAGAAATGTCTTCAAAAATGTGTAGAAAACTCCTTAGGTAATTTTTGATACACTTAATTCATTGTTAGTCTTGCTTTTATCTTTGGATTGACATTATCTTATCTTTTGATGTAATCTAGGATTGTATGTGTCCATCATTCTCTACATGTCTATTATTGTAGAATCTTTGTAATCACACCAAATCAATATAATCTTCTTTTAGATAAAAAAGAAAGAAAGAGTAGTTGTTGTCCTAATAAAGCTGCCTGTCAAATCTACAATTTTAGTAATCTGTGTTCAAATCTACACGTAATTACTAGACAAAATAAACAAATTAATTAACATAAAACAAGAAATGTGGCTAAAACGTTACAATCCATATAAAATCTTTTAAACTTTAAATATAATAAAGTTTGATTGAAAACATAAAATATTATTTACAAGATATCATTTATTATGAAAGAAAGAAATCTGAACATCACCACACAAATATTTGATAATAATTATACAAAAGTACTTTACACCAATTATTAAAGCAGATGCAATAATCTCCCAATAAAGAAATTATTTTCCAAATGAACTTTCTTCTAGTGGCAGGTACTAAGTTCACTAAATGCATGCATATTTGCATATATAGGGATAGAGTACTACTGCCTACATTATAGTCCTGTTTGTTTATCCATCCAGCTACTTCATCCAGATGGTCCATCTGAATGCACCATCTAGATAGAGCAGTTGGATGTTGTTTGTTTCCATGGTGAATACTACATCTAGATGTTGCATCTAGATGTGTGTTTGTTTGTTTTGTAAATTGACATCTACATTTAAATGAACCTACCTATAAAATGACTAAAAAAACATGATTAAAATAGAGTAAAAAAGAGGACATAGCGTAAAAAGAGGAGGGATAGTAAAAAAAAGAGAAATAGTAAAATAGAGGAAAGATAGTAAAAGAAGAGAGAGTAAAATGAAGAGAGAGTAAAAAAGAGGAGAGAGATTAAAAAAGAGGAGAGAGAGTAAAAAAGAAGAGAGAGTGTAAAAATAGGAGAGAGTAAAAAAGAAGAGAGAGTGTAAAAATAGGAGAGAGTAAAAAAGAGGAGAGAGAGTAAAAAAGAGAAGAGAGTAAAAAATAGGAGAGAGAGTACAAAAAATAGGAGAACGAATATAAAAGAGGAGAGAGAGTAAAAAAGAAGAGAGAGCGTAAAAAATAAGAGAACGAATAACAAAAAAGGGAGAGAATAAAAAAGTAGAGAGTAAAAAATATGAGAAAGAATAAAAAATAGGATAAAGAGAGTAAAAAAGAAGAAAGAAAAAAGAAAATGGTATTTTGGTATTTTAAATTTTTATGAACTCTATCTACGTCCAATTGCTTCTTATAAACACATCTAAAATTTCTAAAAATTTAAACTAAGTTGAGATGCTCCATCCAGTATGTCTATCCGGATGATGCACAATTATGTATTTAAACGAACAACAGTTTACATCTCTATCCAGATGTTCCATCTGGATGGACAAACGAACATCACCTATGTAGGAACTAAGCTAATGGACCGACCAGTTGTATTCTAATGATGACAAAAAAAAATGATTCTTTAATGATCTCTCATCTGTTTCAGGGTGATGACTTATGGAGATGTTCTCAGTCAAGAAGAAGCTTCTTAAGCTTACGAAATTTGAAGTCTTTGTAGACATAAGGCTTAAACTTGGGAACATTATCGTCGCCGGTAATAAGCTCCGGTAAAGGTCCGAAAACGTGATCAAGGTTAGATTCCACGAAAACCGGCCACGAGATTCTCGTTTTCTCCTTATCCATCGTCGCTCTGTGCTTCGCACTCTTATACTTTCCATTGCTCATCCTCTATCAAAAATCACATTTTCAATAACCAAACTAACCCTAATTAATGGTCAACTATATATGATAGTGAAAATGTTCCACAGTTGTCTCTTAGATTCATAAATAATTACTTACCAAGAATTGATCTCCAATGATTACGATGATCCCTGAAGTGGTACGCTTGGCGTCAATCCAATGGCTATCTTTAGAAGCTTGTAGTCCTAAAACCTCATTAGCAACTAGAAATGTGATTGCATTGACATCAGTATGATCTGGAGCTCCGACGACCAGATCAGGATCTTTACATGGCGGATAGTAATTGATCTTCATTAGATATTCCACCGTTTCGCCGCCTAAACCTTCTTTCAAAGCCTCACGCCGTAACCCTAGACCTTCTGATAACCATTCCATTACTCTCTCTGATAACTTCTTTATGTGACTTGCATATTCCTCACTCACCTCCCTGTAAAGATCAATAACTGATCAAATCCCAAACAATATCACGCAACTACACGAGGGGGAATAGAACGACAAATAGAATACTTGTATTGGGAAGGATTATTGGGCCAGAAAGTGTAAGTGACTCTGGAGGGTGGCCAGATGCGGTGAAAGAGATGATCGATCCATGCGTTTCTACCTTCTAGATCTTTCTTGTACTTTGTTCGATTTCTACATCCATGGAGTCTTCTGGCTTAGCTATGACTTCCTTATCCGTCTCTGGTAGATTAAAAAAATCTGTCCCAACTTCTTGCAACCGTCGTATCAGCTCTGTTGGGATTCCGTGGTTAACCACTTGGAAAATTCCCCATTCTTCGCTTGCTTTGACAACCGCACGTGCCACAAGCTCTTCATTAGGGTTACTTAGATCAATGACGGGAATCTCCGATGGGTTTGTGTTATTGTTTCTATCGATCTCCATGGTTTTCACTTCACTCTCTCTTCTGCTTCGTTTCTTGTTGGAAATAATGAAGAATGAAGTTACGGCATGGTTACTAAAATAAGGGAAGGTGGTTAGGATTTGGTGATCTATTTTGTCTAAGCTTCATCATGTGATACAAATAAATAGAGGTGAAAAGCTTTTTCGATTAATTAAACAATTATTGATACAAGATCAGTAAAGGGTAAACAGTCCGGTTCAATTATCGATCTGGTTCTCATCATAACTTCCGTGGGCTTCACCATCACATTGTCATCAGGTCATGATAACATATAATAATGTGACTGGGGTCTCAAAAGTAATCATATAACGCGAATCTGAACATATAAAACTATATTTCATTTACATTATGTACTTACTATTTCTTTCCTTCTTTATTAAATTCAATGTATAAATATTTATACATTGTGTTGTAAATTTGGAGATGATTTTTAAACGAAAATACAGAACAGCAAAACTAGTGATGATTTAGGCTAGTTGTTCATGCATGGGATATATATAAATTAATAATAAAGGGGAAAAGCTTTTTTGATCAACTAAATATCTATTTAAAAGATCAGTAAAAATAATCCGATCTAATTTCAGTTTTTAAGGTTTACTAGATATGTATGTAGAGGCTGAGTTTAGTTTGATTAGATCAGATTTACATCTTATTTGATTTGATATAGAGGCTGAGTTTACGTTGAATAAATCGGTACGAAAAGTATTTTAGTGAAGAAGAAGGATTTCATATTTCTTTTCGAATTGATTGTTATTTCAATAAACATAAATTCTTGCCAAATGTCCAAGCATAGAACTATTATTGTAAATTTACAAACAATGCATGCATTTTCTGTTTCTCGTGGGCAGTAGAAAGCAAACAAGATAATATGCAGAACTATATTATTGGTTTGTGACGTTTGTCATAGAACTACAGTCCACATGATCACATTAGGTTAGGTTCACCAAAGTATGTAATAATGTTGAATTATTTAGGTCGATAAAGATATTCAATTTAATCTTACTACAAATTTTTTTTTTAATTTATCAAACTAATCTACTTATAACACATGCGATTACAAAAAATGACTTTACGAATAATTTAATAACTTATTTTCAACATTCGGATTTTTGACTGAGAATATTTACTATTAATACTAGGAACTCAAACTTCGCGTTGCTGCGCGGTAACTTATATCTATAAATAAATTATTTACAACTAATTGAAATACATATTATTATAATTTTAATACATTATGATATTTTTAACTTCTATTATTAGATAATACAAGAAGTAAATCATTGTTAATTATTTTTAAATATATAAGTGGATGGTTTTTTAGAAAATAAATTTTATATATATATATATATATATATAAATAAATAAACATAATAAACAAAAACATATTTTAGAAATAAAACTATTACTTTGAAAATACATGTAAAAGACAATGAAAATAATTAAAATTGTTTGAAATATTATAATGATTCTAACTTATATTATTACATATACATAAATTAAAGAATACAAAATATAAATTGTTAATAACATTTGAACCACCTAATTATCTAACATCTTAAAACATAATGAAAATAAAATTATTACCTTGAAAACACATATAAAAAACAATGAAAATAGTTAAAATTGTTTGAAACATTGTTAACTTTTGGTTGAAATACATAAACATTCTAACTTATATTATTATATATACATAAATTAAATAATACAAAAAATCAATTGTTAATAACATTTGATTTACCTAATTATCTAACATTTTAAGACATAATGAATAGATTTTTTAAACATTAATTTTTAGTTTCGAACAGTGAAAAACACACAAAATATTAAAAATACATAATTTTAGATGAATATATGTTATAAAATAAACAAAAGTTTTAGGAATAAAAACTAATATAAATTATATTCTAAGCAAAATTTTCAATGAAAATGCACACATTTAAAACAAAAATATTAATTAAAACTGAAATATTATCAATATTGTTCAATTTTGGTACGCATTCTAACTTATATTATATACAAATAAAAGTTAACTAATACACATATAATAGATAGTCAAAGAGTTATCTCCCAAATAACACATATATTAAAAGATATGTTTCACAACTGTCAATATAAAAACAAAATTATTCAAACCATTAGTTTTCTTTTAACTTAACAATTGTGTATTTCCACCAATAATCACTTAAAATTTAGTTTTTTTTAATGGAAATTATTGAACTCAATTTGTGTCTTTTTATTTTCAACACATAAAAGTATAAGTATTTGTCATTTTTTCAAACACTTTCTTCTTTTATTTAGTTATCTAAATATTCATTATTTTAATTATCAAAGTTTCTTCTTTTATTTAGTTATCCAAATATTCATCATTTTTATTATCAAAGATAATAAATTTTAAAATATAAATTAATAAATTAAAATTCCCTATAAACAGTTTAATGATAGAAGTTAAAATGACATATAAAAGACATTTACTTAGAAATGAAAAGTTACGAATAAATAAACACAATCATAAAAATATAAACATAATGTTATAGTTACATATAAAAATTTATTCATAAATAAAAATATGATTGAATAGATACAACCATATTTTACCTTTATTCAATATTTTGATTACATATAAAATATTCATTCATAAATAAAAATATATGAATGAATATACATAACTCTCGATTACCTATATTGAAATTATTATTATTATGTACTTTATTTTCACTAACAAAAACATGGCGATGTTATTGATTACCTTTTATAAAATAGAAAACAAAATTATTGGAACATTAGTTTTTTTTTAACTTAACAATTGTAACATTAGTTTTTTTTAACTTAACAATTGTGTGTTTTCACGTAATAATCACTTAAAAGTTGGTTATTTTCATGAAAGTTATTGAACTCAAGTTTTATCTTTTTAGTTTTAGCTGATAAAATTATAATTATTTGTTAGTTTTTTTCAAAAACTTTCTTCTTTTATTTGGTTATACAAAAAATTATTTTTTCAATTATCTAAGATAATAACTCTTAAAATATAAATTGATAAGTTAAAAATCACTATAAATAGTTTATTAATGATATATTTTATAGTTACATATAGAATATATTTATTTAGTGATTAAAAAAATACATTTATTTCAAAATTAGAAGTTATGAATAAATAGACACAACTATAAAAATATAATTTTTTATTTTATTTGTTTATATCTTAAAATATAAATTGATTGTAAAAATCACTATAAACAACTTCATAATGATAGAAGTCATGGTTACATTTTAGAAAAAAAAATTACGAATAAATAGACACAACAGTAAAATATATAAGCATAAGTGTTAAAATCACATCTAAAATATTTATTCATAAATGAAAAATATGAATGAATAGACATAACGGTAGGTTACCTTTATTCATATTCTATTCTTAATTACATATAAAATATTCATTCATAAATGAAAAAAATATGAATAAATAGACACAATCGTAAATTGTTTTGATATTGTTATGACTGAAACGACACAAGCCTACATCGCATTTATTGAGATTGTTATTATTAAATAGGATTAATAAATTTACTCTGATCCTATGGTACCATAGAAACTATTGAGTATATAAGGAAGAGTAAATATTGTAAATACAATTACTCGATTAGGGCTATTGTAATTGTCTAGATATTGTAACCTCATCATCTTAATAATATTCATTCAGCCTTTTAACCTACATAGTTTCAGAGCACACGATCCCACAAATTTAAAATTTCTCTGCCACCTCTCATCTCTCTTCCTCTTTCCATCCTCTTCTTTTCCACTCAAATTTCTTTATCATGACAACACTCTCCTGCTTCATCTAATGAAACAATTGTTGTGTCCGAAACTCCTACACTCCTCAATGTCAATATGACAAATGTTACTAAACTGAATGCATTCAATTTCTTGATGTGGAGCCGTTAAGTTCATGCCCTCCTAGATAGTTATGAATTGGCCGGATATTTCGCTGGCATTACTTTGCCTCCGACTCCTCCGACTCCTACCCTCTCCACCACCGATGGTGTGACTCCGAATCTTGCTTATTCCCTTTGGAAGCAGCAAGATAAACTCAAATACAACTCTCTCCTTGGAGCTATCTCAAACAACATTCAGCCTATCCTTGCAACAACAATTACATCGACTGAGATTTGGGATACACTTTCTGCGACATATGCGAAGCCAAGTCGTGGACATCTTAAACAGCCGAGACAACAGATCAAAACTGGACCAAAGGCACCAAATCTATCTATGAATATCTTCAAGGCTTTACAACTAGGTTTGATCAACTCTCTTTGCTTGGCAAGCCTTTGATCTTGAAGACAAAATCGAACATATTCTGGAAGGCCGCTCTAATGACTACGAAACAGTCGTGGACCAGATTGAAGGACGAGACATCATTCCTTCTCTCACGGAGGTCCATGAAAAACTCATCAATCATGAGTTAAAACTGGCGGCTCAAAACAACTCCATCTCATCACTTCCGATCGCAACGCATATGGCTCAATCAAGGAACTCCAATCAAGGCAACCAATACAACTCTCACTCAGCACCAAAAATTGATCAACGACAAACAAGAGGCTATCAAGGTAAATGTCAAATTTGTGGAGTTTTTGGACATAAAGCCCGTCGTTGCTCTCAACTTGTTTCAGGATACGGTCCCAACCAGAGTGGTATGACTACGGCTACGAACAATCCATGGCAACCAACGGCTAACATGGCTACTATGCAAGCTTACAATCCCAATAATTGGATTGTCGATAGTGGAGCTACACATCATCTAACTACCGATCTCAATAATCTGTCACTTCATCAGCCTTACCAACGTGCTGAAGAAGTTACTATTTGTACAGTCTGCTATATTGTATTATTACTTTTCGAGAAGATATTTCTTAACATCGTGTATCTCGTGCAATCACGAAGTAAGTTAATATCTAGACAAAAATGTGTATCTAAACAATAGGGTTACAAATGGTTTGACCAAACAAGTAACAATCAAATGAATTGATTGCTATCTTCTAAATTTCTTTCCCACTAATGCCATTAGAACCACATATTTAAGAATCAAGTTTACGGACGATTATTCAGTTATTATATATAGCTCGAATCATTTGAAGAATAGATTATCATTTGTGATAAAATAATCAATATATTTTGTAATGATGATGTAAAGGTGAAAAAGTTTCAAAGACATTATGTTATACATGTAAGATAGTTAATTAAACCTTGTGATCCCAGTAAATCTTATTTTACTCCAAACTAAAAGAAATTTCTTGATAAAATTCTTTATCAATTTGATGTTGCTTCCAGTACACCTGTTTACTTCACATCTCAATGTTGAATTTAATTAGTTTGAACTTTGAGCTATTGAAACAACAAAGACTGAAGAATAATAAAAACATTAACTTAGATTGGCTCTCATTAAGACAAACACTTGAGAGAATATGTTTTACAAACTACTTAATAGCAAGAAACAGCGTGCTGCATTAGAATCTAGTCTACTCTAAAGCAAATCGTACTGCTTTCTTCTGTGCACAGAACACAGATTTGAATCTGGGAGAAAAAAAACCCGAACTTGACAATATAAATTTTACCTTCTCATCTTTACAGACGTCTGGTTTTGTTAGGAGGTGCGTAACCTGACATACCCATTCCGGGATCCTTCCTTCTTAGCTGTTGTTGCTGATGCGGTTGAGCCATCCCACGTTGTTGTTGCAGGGGAACACTTGGGTTCATCCCTGCCTGTGCTGGGAAATTATAAGCCATCATGCCTTGAGGTTGCATCCTCTGCATGTTATGTGCAACCATTGGTCTTGGCATCGATCTATTACCCATTCCATGAGGTCCTGCCATGTTGCCTCCTACATTTCCTGCTACTGCTTGAGGCGGGTTGATACTTGTTGTGCCTTCAAAATCCGTGTTTGTATCAACTGGACGGGTCGGGTAATTAACATTCTTCTCCATTGGTTGGGTGGCTACAAATGCGTCCCGTCCAGGGAGAGGATCCATCCGGAAATACTCATGTTCTAGTGCTTGAGAAGCTGTGATCCGCTTTAGAGGATCGTATTCCAACATTTTGGATAGGAGATCATACGCAGGGCTTTTCATATTTAGGTGAACCACATTGTGGAGACCCGCGCTGTCGTATTTGTGAGCTTGAATGTGTTGAAGATCAGATTGCCAGTGCGGAAGGTTAACAAGCATTGGCCATTTCTCCGTCGTCGGGTGGCCTAAGATCTTGAATATCTTATCCAGCTGATCTAACTGGAAAGGGTTTTGAGATGATTTCGCTTCTGCTCCCTGGAACAACGGTTTAAGAGTAAGTAATTCCGCAAATATACATCCAACTGCCCACATATCCACGGCACTCGTATAGTGCTTTGAGCCAAGAAGCAGCTCTGGTGCACGGTACCAGATTGTGACCACAACTCCATTATCTGATAGCGCTTTCAATGGAGCTTGATATATCCGTGCAAGCCCGAAATCAGCTATTTTCACTATTCCGTGTTCTTCTCCATCACCCATAACCAAGATATTTGACGGCTTCAGATCTCTATGTATAATCCAATTACTGTGGAGATAGTTCAATCCGTTGAGAAGCTGCCAGAGCAAAGACTTAACTGTGTATGTGTTTATGGAATGGCCGACTTTGTCTCTGTGGTGCCTGATGATTTCATAGAGATCGTACTCGGCATAATCAAAGGCAAGATACAGAGACATGTCCGCAAAATTAATGTGGACATTCACAAGCTTGACAACATTCTCATGGGAAATCTCTCTAAGAAGCATGATCTCACGGATTGCAGTTGGGGAAACACCATCTCCATCTTTTGACTGCTTAAACTTCTTGATGGCAATTGGTCTTTTAGGCGGAGTTTTGGTTCTAGCCAAGAAAACAAGACCATAAGTACCTTCACCAATCTTACCAACAAGATTGTACTGTTGCAGCCACTCTGGTTTCTCACTACTACTGTTCGAGCTGTTAGATCTAGTAGAACTCCCATCTCCCATTGCTTTTAGTATTCTCTACCTAAATTCCTTACCATGTGAATCGAAAACGGTAGAGTCTAACAAAACGAAACCATTTTTTGTTTCCTCTTTGTAGTTTAAGATTCTTGTTTTCCTGAAAATTTGAACAAAAATTGGAAAATCAGCCAAAGAAGTTGAGTTTATCTAACTGTAAATGTAATCTATCTACAGCTAAGCAATACATAGAAGAGTAACAATACTATTTACAATGACTTATGAAGATCGATCAACTGATCCAAATTAATTATAAGGATACATGTAAAAGCAAGAAACTTCACAGAATAAGAATACAAGATCTGACAAAAACTAAATTCTAAAAGGCACACTTCAGGAATGGCTGATGATTATAACATTCAGATCCTAAGACTTCAAGTTTTCTACAGTTGACGTCTTATGAAATCTCTGGCTTCGTTCATCCACAAAACCGAATTCTACTAAACCCAGAAAATAAAACACGAGCTTTTACAACAAATAAAAGGATGAAGTTCAGCTGAATTATCAAGCTACAAAGACCAATTAACCAGAAGTAAACCCTAAAATTTCATACCCAGAGCTACGTTTCCCAAACACAATCAAACACCTAAGATTCGATACCAATTTTCAGATTCCAATCTAAAATTCGAAACTTTATACGATCTGTTTTTTTTTCTTCTAAATAAACGATCAGGGGAACAGAAAATCCGAAAGGATCTAACCAGATAAGGCGATCAGTTGAAAGTTAGGAGGGGGAGACCAAGCTGGAAAGCGTCGGCGTCGGAGGAGAATAGACAAAGCGAGAAAATTCCGGTGAGACGGAAGGAGAAGATTGCGTTACCGAAACGGTGACGTTGTGAACCAGCGGATGCTGAGAATGGAAAGTGTCGTACTTTGGGCCACTTGGTCCAACTTTTGTTTATTTTATGGTAACAAAATCATAAACAGCTTACCAGAAGTTTAGATATGTCTTCTATTCTATCTTGTACATGTCTATTTTCTCATCTTTATCCTCAAGACATGTATCTTGAAGCTTATTCTGCTTAAGTTTGTTTATGAATTTCTGTTGTAATTTTGAATTTTAATCAATGAAATCTAGTCGATAAGAAACAAAAAACAAAAAAAAAAGAATTACATCAAATCACAAACTAAATTCCGCATATAGTGCGCCAATAAATTAGTTTTATGATTCAAGTTACAAAAAAATTTAAATAAACGGAAAGCAAAGAAAGCCGAATCAGGTCTAAAGTCTACCCATCTAACTCCTACATAAGAAGTTTACATTACATTTAGAAAGAAAAACAATAATATCGGAGAAAATGATGGACTGGCCATGATCATTTGGGGACGGAAAAATACAATTTCGAGAATGAAAAAATACAATTTGCCATTCGAAACTAATTATAAAATCTAAACGGAAAAAGAAAATGGTTGGGAATAGGTTCATAAATTTCCATTAGGTATTTGTTCATATTCAGAAAATCAAAATATATTGATTTCAAATTTATGAATATGTTTGAACTATCGAATAGGGGTAGACAAAATATCCGTAAGATCCGATTCGATATGGTATTTGCTTCAATTGGATTCAAAAATTTTGGATATTCATAAAATTTTGGAACAAAACAAATAACAAAATCTAATATCCGTCAAAAATAAAGCAAATATCAAATAGCATTTTTTTAAAAGACCGGATATCCGCTCCGATTCGTATCTCAATAAATATATATTTAAACCTTAATTATATATACATATATTATAATATAAATCGTGTTGTGTATATTTATATAGTTAGAGATGAATTAAATGTAGCATGTAATTAATTTTAATTGTTTTATATTTTTTTTATGATATTATCATTTTTCGCCATATGATATACTATGGTTTTTAATCCGTAATAGTTAGCTATATTTCCTTTTTAAAAATTTATATTGAAAAATATTTCTTTTGTGCTTGAAAATTTATCTTGATATAGGTTTTTAATTTTTAATTTTTATTTTTGTGACTTTTCTGTTAATTGTTTAAAAAGGGATCAAAGTGGATTATTCGCATAATCTTTGAAATAAAAAAAAATAAAATATTTGGGTTTCTGGATATCCGAAACTCTCGGATCAAAGTAGATCACAAAATCAGATATTCGGATAAAATGGATCAGATCACGAATACTATAAATTTTGTGGATATTCGCTCCTTGACTACCCTACTATCCAGGTTATGTCATTATCTAAAACTTAAAAGCAATTTAGACATAAATCTAGATTATTAAGCATGCATATACTATTATTTTGGCTAATGTTATGGTCATTTCTTCTATATTTTTTTTGGTTATATTGATTACATAATTAATCAATATAATTTTAGTTTTTCAATTTTTCAAATTTCTCAAACTTTTCCCCGAACCTCTACTAATAATTTCTTGATCTATTGGTACACTTGGACTAGTTCGAAAAGTAAATTTAAGTACAAAATTTCTTGTACTAAATCAGATACCTGAAGTACTTGTTCCGTTCTTTCGCAGAAACCTTTCAGGTAGTACATTTAATTTTTCTAACTATCGCTTTGTGGGTACGATGAACAATCCGAATCCTCTGCTAAATGTGCATATACTCAGCTTCTAATTAACTTGAAGTCATTCATAAGTTTTCATATTTAAGCTAAATCATGTAAAGTTTTTGATTTTTATGCGAAGTAACGTATAGAATTTTAATATTAAATCTCATGGTTTTTTTTGTCATTGTAATCTCATTGTTTTAAGCTTGAATGTACGCAGATGGAAACAAATGTAGCTTAGAAATTAGAGCATGACGCATCTCGTTGAACAAATATCAAAGTAATGTCACATACATTCTCCATCTTCATTGATTCTCAAGAACAATATTAAAAAAGGACGAATCAGAAGACATTGTTATGCACATAGAAGCAAACCCAAGTAAGCTTCGAGAATCTGATGACAATGAACTTACTTATCTGAAGATTGTGTAGCAACTGAAAATAAAGACATCAGTACCAAACCAGTAAGGCTATATAGTTATAGTATCTCGACAACACCCCGGCTCACGATTTTGCCTTCGTTGAGATCTTGAAATGCTTTTCCTGCGTCTTCAAACTTGTATTTGCTTGAAACTGCACTTGTTAGATTGAAAATCCCTGACTCTGCTAATTTCACTACTTTAGGAAGATCCTGTCTTGCTCTTCCTCCATATGAGCCTATAACTTTTATCTTCACAAAATTTGAACAACAAAAATGGTCAGTGATTCATCATCATGGTGAGCACCAGAAATAAGTAAGCCAAAAAAAAAAGACAAACCTTCCTACGAACAAGTCGGTTTATGTCTATTTCTCCAACGGAACCAGCTTTTGAGAGTCCAATCATCACAGCTTTTCCACCATCTTTCACACTTAGTGTACACTGCATGAAAGTTTGAGGCTTTCCCAAAGCTTCGACAGCCACATCAACACCCATCCCACCAGTTATTTCCTGCAAAGAAGAAAACCTTTTTCATACCGATATCATCAAATCAATGGTTTATCTTAGCCTTAATTAACCATACTCTTATCCTTTCAACAGCATCCTCTTTAGCAGCATTAACAATATGAGTAGCACCAAGTGTCTTGGCCTTCTGCAATTTATCATCTTGAACATCCACAGCAATTATGTCTGACGCTCCAAAAGCCCTCGCTATCTGAAGACAACTGAAGCAAGCAACTCAAGATGGTTATGGTCATACAACAAGAAGCCATTACAACCAAATCAGGTTTCAACTATCCTCAGATTAGGCAACTTAACGACAATGCCACATTCAATATACCTGGACCCAACACCACCAATTCCAATTACTGCAATAGAATCTCCAGGACGGATCTCAGCAGCATGAGCCATAGCACCATACGCTGTAAAAACAGCACACCCTAGAATCGCACTTTCGGTGTAGGGTAAAGACTCTGGTAGAGGAGCTAAACCGTGAGCTGGTGTGACACAGTACTCAGCCATCCCTCCCATACTGTACATATACACTGGCGAATCTGCCAAAAACCGAGAAACTTAATTAGGTAAAACAATCATGGTTCTCGAAACATCTCATGATCTCATCCCACCTGCAGTTTAAAATCCTAATTCATCAAAATTTACCATCATGTCGCAAAAAAAGACGAGTTTCGCCATCGTAAAGAGTTCCTTTAGCCCTATTATAAGCAAAGAAGTCTTCACATAAATCATCATGGCCCTGTAACCGCGTGAAATCATCAGCTAGAAAATACAGGCTAAAATTAGAAAATCTAATGCAAGGTAGTTCAGTTTCCTCTTCACCTTAGAACAATAAGAACAGGTTCCACAAGGCATAATGAAAGCTCCAACTACACGAGACCCTACAGGAAATCTGAAAGAGAGTTAACATTTTGTTTTATAATTCCATGAATGTTTCGTGAGAGAGAATACAAAGAATTTAAGAGCTGAAGAAACCTTTTGATGATCTTGTGATCAGTAAGTGGACCATGTTCAACTACTTCACCAGTGATCTCGTGTCCAATAACACAAGGACTAGAGAATGGTATCTCTCCTTTCATCACATGAAGGTCAGAATGGCAAACTCCACAAGCTTCAACACACACAAAAAAAAAACACTATTTAAAAAAACTTGAATCCTACAACATCGATTCAATCCCTAGATTCAGCCAAACCCCCATTAAGAGAAGAATTTTTGTTGTATACCCTGGGTTTTGATGAGAATTTCATTGGTTTTAGGGCGAGGAATATGAAATTCTTCGATGGTTAGGGGCTTATTGGGCTCGCGATACACTGCTCCTCGCATGAATCCGCCGGAGCTCACGTGATACCCAGCCAATGATTGACGAGAATCATCGCCGGAGGAGGCTCCGGTTTGCAGAGACCTAGAAGAGAGAGAAGAGCCAACGGCGAGTCTAGCCAACGATGTGAGATTCGTAGCGGCCGAAGCACGACGGAGAATTGGAGCTAACGCCATGCAGATGACGACGGAGTGATCGGACTTTCGGCTACAACGAGAGACACTTAGACACACGATAGAGAAAGATCTGTTAGTAATTTGTTGATTGGGAAGCCCACGCGCCTAATAATAACTATCTGGAGGTGTCACTCACGCGTTGATACTGCGAGTGTGGATTGATTTGACTCCGTCAACTCTGGGGTCCACATCCACGTGTTAATCTTATCTACAATTCTCTTTACCAAATCTATTTTCCACTATTGGGTGACTATTACAGTGGCGTTAGGCCGTTAGTAATGGGAACTTATAAGATGAAATGGTGCGAAAATCAAACTTCAATATTCAATACAAAAGCCAAGAAAAAGAAGAAGAATGATATACAGTATTTACTTGGCTCTAAGACCAGGAACATTCTTGAGACCCATCTTACCAAGAATAAGTTTTGGTATAGCTGGAGGATTATCAAGTCCCATACTACGACTGAACTCGTTAGCCAACTCCACAAGCCTATCTTTGTCTCTTCCAATCATCTTCTGTGAGTTGTAGTAACCCAACCAAGCCTGATACGCAGCCTCCTTATTCCTCATATCGACATGGCATAGCGCCTTTTGCACCTACTTAATCAAATTCCAACAAGTTAAGTTTCTCATACTTCATCTGCTAATAGATGTTAAATTCCAACTTTTGTCTCCTTGAAGCAGAGAAAGGCTTTAATACCTTTTTCACAGTTTCTGGCTCTATTAATGGCAGAGGTGATTTAGTGATAGGTAAGTCCTTAAGAGAGGATAAGAAGTATTCTTCCCATGGTGCCAACAACAATATGCCTTCTCCTTCTTTTCCTTTTCTCCCAGTTCTACCGAGTCTGTGTATATATTGTTCTCTGTCTTTTGGCAAGCCCACCTGTGGAAGTAGATACATGGATACAATTTCCACAAAACCCAAAATTAAAAGTTTCTAATTGGGGTAAGATTTCTATGCTAATGTATGATTGATTTTACCTGTAAAACAAGGGTCACGTCAGGGTAGTCAACTCCTCGAGCAGATACATCAGATGTT
Source organism: Lepidium didymum (assembly GCA_963920545.1). NCBI lineage: Eukaryota > Viridiplantae > Streptophyta > Magnoliopsida > Brassicales > Brassicaceae > Lepidium > Lepidium didymum. The sequence continues at coordinate 14,716,893 of OY986996.1, forward strand.
ACAAGAATCAAACCCTTGGATTTGCGGAACTCATTAGAAACTCTCGTTCTGTAACTCTGCGGTTTTCTAGAATGGATCTCTCTCACGTTCAAGTTTAGCTCACCAAGTAAATCAGCCGCTAATTTTGTAACCATAGCAGTTGTACAAAAGACAATGACCTTCAAGGAACCAGAGTTAGTCGGAAGGGAAAGCATAAGTCACTGCGGTCTGCGACTGGAGCTAGGAAGATTTTTGTACCTTATAGTCTACGTTATTCACAATATGTTCGCGAAGAAGTGTGTACAGAAGAGAGAAGTGTCTGTCCAGTGATGCAATCATGTGCATTTGTCTGACATGTTGATGCGTCTCTCCAGTGCCTTCGTGAACACAATTGATAAACTCGTGATCCCGCCTCAGAGCAATAAGGCATATTTGGCGAACCTTTACAAGGAGAAAAAAGATACCAAGAACCATTACAAAAAAGGACTAATGCAGCAGAAACCAAAACCAGAAGAATTATGCAAGATAATGAGACTGACCTCTTCAGGTACTGTAGCGGAAAATAGAAAAGTTTGTCTTTCCTTAGGAACCGCGGAAATTATCCTCTCAATGTCCTTGCGAAAACCCATGTCTAAAAGATGATCAGCTTCGTCAAGCACAAGGACTTTCACACCCTTTAACCTTATTGCGAATCCTGGTGTGTTCTCGATATGGTCTTTGAGCCTTCCAGGTGTAGCCACTAAAATCTGAAAACTTCAAATCACACATGTATTGGAGACCAATATATTGAACGAACTTTAAAGATTTCCTCCTAAAATGAGCCTCAACTTTATGGCAAAAACTATTCACCTGGCAAGGATTTGTTTGCATACGCTTTTGCTCTAAGCCAAGTCTTGTGCCTCCAATCACAACTTGAACGCCAATAGATGGATGATACTTTAGCAGGGTGTTTGCTTCTGTAGCAGCTTGATTGGCAAGTTCTCTAGTCGGGCATATAACAAGTGCAAGAATCGGAGGTCGCTTATTATCCGGGGTTGTAGGAGGAGATTTGACAACTACTTCAATTGATGGAAGCTTAAAAAATAAACATCAGTAGTAAGCGCAAATTCCAATTATAGGTTCAATCCATTGTCAAACGGCCAACTTAGTTTAAGGTATGTCTCACCAAAAACGCTACAGTTTTCCCCGTTCCTGTTTTGGCCTTAGCCAGGACGTCTTTACCTGGAAAAAACAAAGGATACCAAAGAAACCAAGAAATTAGAGCAAAATACAAAGATATAAAATGAAAGTCTATGTATAATTCAGGAATTTCATAGATTCTAGCTCAAGAAAGGTTCACAAAGTTTCAAAGCTTTTCCTTCTACTACTGGATTGCCATGTGAAACAAGTGGTGAGTATATAAACTTGACATAATCGAAATTTCCAACTGATGGTGTTAAATACTTTCTCCATCGCCAATCCAGTAAGCATCATTAGAAAAAACATATACCTTTGAGAATTGTAGGCAGAGTAGCCTCCTGCACAACAGTCATTGTCTCATATCCAGCATCCTTGATTGCTTTTAGCGATAAGGGAGACAATAGATACTGATCGAATCTGTTAAAGAAATGTTAGCACTTAGAGTATTCCCAATCGAAGAGCACCAAGTTATCAAAAAGAATAATAATTAAAGATAAATTCTTTAAGGAACCTAATTACAATCCAAGCAGAAATCAGGATTAATTAAAAGCACAAAGACAATACTAGATTTTTTAACAATGTACCTTGTCTTAGACAGATAAGAATCTGAGGATTTAACATTTTCTGCATTCATTTCCTTATCAAACCCAAAAGCAGAAGCCGCTTTCTTTTTAAGAAATTCATAATCTTCGTCCTCTTCCTCATCGTCTTCACTAAGTAAACACCCCAAGCCTCCCATTACTAAACTCTTCACATCCTCATCACTACTTTCGTCCTCAAGAAGATCTTGTTTCTTCCCTAATCCCTTGTACTCTTCTCTAACTCTCTCTTTCCTAAATCCTGAACTATATCTTGGCTCTTTCCTCCCACGAGAAGACGCATGACCATTAAATCTACTATCTCTACCTCTAAATGAATCAATTTGGCTGCGAATTTCTCTCCTATCTTGGTTTCTTCCTCTGCTACGACCCACGACCGCACCCGAATCGTCATCGTCACTCGTGAGACGGTCACGTGATGATGATGATGATGATGATAATCCGATCCTGAAACCGCTGACCCAGTTACTTAGCTCTTCCTCGTCTTCAATCAAGCTCTTTGACGAGCTACTTTCTCTTCCATCTGGACCCGTAATCCCAAATTCAGGTAGATTTCTGCTCGGACGGGTCGAGAAATTGTTGCCAGACCCGAACTCAATAAAATTCAATCTAGAAGAGAGTATCCGGGAGATAAAGGGGGAATGATATGCGAGATGAGTACCCTTAAGAGATTGAGAGAAGGATCGTATTCGGAGTGGGAACTTCAAAGGCATTACTTTAGCTGTAAACTAATGACAGAATTTTGCCGTCGCCGGTGGCCGGGAAAATTGAAGGCAAGTGAAAGGGTTCAGTCAAGTTAAACATCTTCGAGCTTCAGAGGTTTAAGGGACATCAAAGAACCCTTAAAACAACGACATATCGTGCTATTCTGAATATTGAAAACGGCACGTCGTTGTTTTCGCAACGCTTTGAAAAATTGTTTTAATTATTGTACTAAATGATTGATTATAAACTTAATGACTAACCATGTTTAAACTCACCAAATACTTCATTTCATTGCAACACTTGTTATCATTGAGAATTAATAGTAATAGTATTATTTGTTACTCAAACTCGATTTCTTTCTTTTTGTTCTCTGCACAAAATTTGTGGCGGATTATATGAAAATCCTAATCACATTTTCTAGCAGAAATTTACAAAAGCAGTATTGTTGCCAGATTTTCTTTTTATCGATAGAATCTACCATAATTATCAATATCATAGTCTTTATAATGACCTTATGATACATAACGTATAATATCATATTTTCTGTACTAAAAATATACATTTTTCTTGTAGTTTCTCTTTCTTTATAGACATCACTAATCGTAAACTCTATCTCTCTATTCACATTCCTTTAAAGATCAATCTTTGGTTATGTATTTTCCATTGATCATTTATGTAACCTTGATTTCAAAATCGAAATTGTATTTGTGTGAATGGTATTAAAAGTGTATGTTAGGATTAAATTAACTTTTCATTAGTATTTTTGCATAAGGTTTATTCATTTTGGTATCCTCCTTTGATGGTATCACGTGGACTTCAATTCTTTCAACTTTATTTGATTTTTGATTTTCAGATTAGAAATGTATTGGAGCTGATTTGGACCAAGGGGAGATTGAAAAGATATTCAATGACTTTTTCTTCAATGTACGAAGAAGCAAGACAACAACAAGAAAAAGACACAGAGCTCAATGGTTAACAATACTTGAGGAGTTTCATCGCCGAAGTCAGAAATGTTTATGTCCTCATTTGTCTCAACTCCAGTCCTTCTCTTCCTTGCAGTAAGGATTAGTCACTCGACTTCGATATTGATAGGGAAATTATTAGTTTCTAAAGATTTCTGAGAAAACATAAAAGTTTTGAGTCTAGCGTTTATGTTCTACTTGCTGGGTGGGTTTGTGCCGTTGTTTACCGGCTTGATTACTCAAGATCGGAAAATTATGATCATAATGTCTAGTTTCCTTACGATTGTTTTGACATTGTGTGCTATTAAGAGGCACAAGAATGACAAATTCACTAGAAGAATTCAGTTTATGGGTTAGTTAATTTGATGACCATCGTCGTTGTTGTATGTATTTTGGTAAGTTTACAAAACAATACAAAAGTAATAAAATAGTTAAGTCAAACTAGAGAAACCTCAAAAGTCACCTCACATATTCCTCGTCATCTCAAGTGGCAATACACAGATTCCTTGTATCGTCTATTATACTGATTTCGCACAGTTCTTGCAAACATCAGCCAACATTTTTGAGGACCCAAAAAACTTTACATTTTAGGATAATTTTTTTTGTTCATTGTTTTTAGGCCAAATTACGTTCCAGTTTTCTCTTATTTTAATTGCATAGGAGCCTACATATCTTTGATAGAATCGACCTTTTAAGAGTTATGTAGAACATATTCATTTCTTTGTTAATGGTTTTTTCAAATATAACCATTTAATCTTATTTAATTTCTTTCATCTATAGCTATATTTTGGCAAGGTATTCTTCGCTGTATGATCTTTCAATATTCACCTAATTGTTTTTCTTCTATCCGACATAGATATTATAAGTTTAGTAATGATCTGTCCTTAATGTTACAAGATGGTGTATCATTGTTTTATTGAGATACTTAAATCATGTTTTGGCTCTGGAACAAAAAAATGTACCTCTTCTCATTAAAAATATAAAATAAAATTGAAAAGATCTTGGCTACATATTAAATTAAGTAGCATCCCTTAACCTGCTTAGCCCAGATCAACCAAATCATCCATAATACTCATATATTTTGTTTTTCCTATTGCTTCTCACTCATCCCTTTATATATATTCATAATAGAATGTTAGTGAAAGTGATTTGAGTTACATAGCAGCTTCAATCTATCCATTTCTTGTGAAGTTTTCCTTATGAAGTTTCAATTATCTTGTCCTCTATGAGTTTTGCCACTCGTTTAGTGTTGGTTTACTTACATCGGTACTCATAATAATTTGATAGAGAAGAGGGTCCATTTGGTAGTTAAGAGTTATCATTGTTAGCTAACAACCTTTGAATTCCATTATATAATTTTTTTGCTGACCAATATATGTATTTTCATTCATCTTATCGAAATCATATCTACACAAAAACTGTCATGCATTATATTCAATAAGCAAAACTAAACCATTCTTTATCAAAATAAATAAATGAAACACGCAAACACATCAATTAATATAAAAATGTTGGGGAAAACTATATTCGTATACAAATTACAGTTTTTAATTTAGATTTATTATAATTTGTTTATTTTCTAACAATGAATATAAACATTAGTTTACGTTTAAACTTTACATTTAATCTTTAATTATATAATTTGAAATAAATATAACAGCTTATCATAACTAATTCCTAATATTTAGGGTATTTCATATAAGAGACTCTATCTTAAATTTTTACTTATAATCCTAATAGAAAAAATTATAATAAATAAACACCAACGATTTTCAAACTCTTTATCTCTTGAGTTTTTACAGTTCAACATATGTTTCTCTGAAATTTCTTTGTTGAAATTCTACAAATAAAACTGGATAATTAAAGAAGATTCTCAAGCTTTTGAAGGTTTACCGGGCAGAATTTGGTCAAACCATTGATATAGTACTTTGTGATTCTAAGATTTGTAACTAATAATTTATCTATTTGTATTTATAATTATTTAGGAATATTTTTGTATGGTAATAAATTCATTGTAATGTAAAGAAGAAACTGGTTTCCAAATTTGGTAATCTTCTTAAACAAGAAAATATTAAATACAAAGTCTAGTTTGTACATGAAATTATTTTTTCTTCTATTAATATATAAAACATCAAATGAACAAGTTTTTAAATACTTGGATGTATAAGGATAATCAAAATCTATGATTATAATAACACAATAGCACTAAGCATAATATGATTTTTAGGTTCTACCGAAAATAATATATTATATATTTATAGTAATTGAAAATCAAATGGATATAGCATATAGATTTTATTGATAATATATAATAAATTAAATATATTAATTTTTAAAATATATTAAAAATTAATAAATTATAAAAAATTTTAAATATAAGTTTAAATGTTAAAATGAACATTTGACCCATGTTTGCCTAAATGAACATATTTCTACAAATCTAAATAAACATGAATCTAAAAATCTAAATAAATATGGATTTTAAATCTTAAATGAACGCAGGTGTAAAAATTTAAATAAATGCAATTCTAAAACATAAATGAACATGGGTTTTAAAACATAAATAACACGAGTCAAAAAAATTTATATATGTAAATTATAATGCATCAAAACCTAAATCAACAGAGATTGAAAAATATATTTCATGTAGAGTACCGGTCATTATTATAAATTAAATTTTAGTATATCAAATATATATAAAATTAATAAATTTATAAATACAAATCAAATTAAACCATGGAATACAAAAAAAACAAATACTATGTATAAAAATTATTCATAAACAAAAATAAATATAAATGCATATCAATTTTTCACAAAAAAAAAACTCGTGCGCTTCATCTAGTATGTTTTTTTTTTTTTGTGAAAAATTGATATGCATTTATATTTATTTTTGTTTATGAATAATTTTTATACATAGTATTTGTTTTTTTTTGTATTCCATGGTTTAATTTGATTTGTATTTATTTTTATTTTTTTCACAAAAAAAAAACTCGTGCGCTTCATCTAGTATGTTATAAAACGTTATCTCAATTTTCAGATATTTCTCTTAATGGAAAATGTTTCTAGATTTTTTTTGTTATATCCAAACTATAAGGAAATGACTGATATTGAAGACTAATGAAATCACGAGACATTTCTGGAAAAAAAAAGTGTTGCTTCAACGAGATGTTTTGGGTGTAGTGATAAAAGAGTATGACACGTGGCATTCAGACAGGCTGTCAGTTGTTGGTTAGAGCAGACAAGCGCGTGACTTTACTTTATCTCCCTTCCCCGCGCCAACGCTTGACCACCAACATGACGGTGCTCTGCTGCTTCACCCTTTGATTATTTCTTTTTCTCTCTTTTTATTTTTTTAATTGAAGCTAATCAGTCCAAAATCACTCTATTTTCCGATTAAATTAAGGTCGAATTATATCGGTGAAGAAGAGGCTCAAAGCCTCAGACTCTCTTTTTTTTTCTTTTGTCAGTTTTACCGATCTGGCTATCTGTCTTCTTCTTTAAGTCTCTGTGAAATGTTTAAGCTGATTAGGGTTTATCAACTCTTTGCTGGTTTTCTTGTTATCGCATTCGTTATCCTATCCGTCTTTACAGGTGAGTAAGGCTTTTCACTCTTATCTTAAATCACCTCGGATTTTTTTCTTTTTTGTTTCTGGTTTGCTTTTAATTTGCGATCTATTTTTAGGTCAGATTGTTTTCAAGACAACTAGATTTCTTTTTGAGATCAAATTATCCTTTTAAAGAAAATTGATTCCGTCTTCTTCGTGATCGGGTTTGTGTCTTTTCCTAGATTTGAGGATTGCGGTGCTGTGATCATAAGTGGCCTTTATTGTTTAATGATCTCTTTGATACAGAAGAAACACTAAAAATGGGGAAAATTGATAAAACTTTTTATCTGAGAATGAAGAAATTTACAAACTTCGTCCATCTTCTTTATTTTTTCTTTACCTAGTGCTTTACTCTATCAGTATCCTCCTACACACTTTTTTCTGGTTTTGAGATTGTTTGTTTTTCTGAACATGCTTGGGGAAGTGTAATGTAAGTTGAAGACTTTGTCTAGTTCTCCTAGTTGCTAAGTGTTTTTTGTATTGTTTTTCTTAAGTATTCTCATGGCTTGTGGGATCTGATTGCATTTGATTTCTTTCGTCCTGTCTGAAGTAATTTTATTGGTTGCAGCATAGCAGCTATTGTCCATTCAAAACTGTGCTTGGAAGTAAGACCCATATAATAGTTAAAATGTAAGTTCTCTTCCTCAATAACCGAGAAGAAGAGCTTATTTAATCTGTAAAAAAAATTATGTTCTGATCGGCCACACACAATTTTTTTTTTTTGGCTGCTTCTGATGTCCTGGTTTAGTGAAGTTGTAACGTAATATATTCACTTTGCAGTTCTTAAGGTTAGCATCAACCAAATATCTGATCTTGATATCACAAAGTTGCGACTTGGTTGGTCTTGTTGAGAATCTTTAGTTACTAATTGTCTCTGGCTCATACAGATAACAGAAATGGCCGCAGAGCTTGTAAGTTCTGCAACTAGTGAAAAGCTTACTGATGTGGACTGGGCGAAAAACATAGAGATCTGTGAACTAGCTGCTCGAGATGAAAGGTATTGCTAGCCAGAACTTTTTCAATCTTCTAATACAAGTATGGCGCTAGTGAGTAATATGAAGCTTAATGTACAATCAGACTGTCATCATTGTAACTTTTGTATGAAGCGATATGTTTCACCAATCTTTAAATTTTTGTGTTTTATGTTTACAGATATATAGGCTCTTTAATTTTGCGTCGTCTTGGACACACTTGCACTTTTTTCTTCTGATAATGATTTCTTCTGTTGTGAACAGGCAAGCAAAAGATGTTATTAAGGCTATTAAAAAACGCTTGGGAAGCAAGAACCCAAATACACAATTATATGCTGTCCAGGTAGGTTCCTGGTTCTAGATCTATGTCTAACTATAGAAATCATGCTTTAGGAGAATGTCATACATTTGAACGTTTTGGTAACTGAAACTGATATTTTCTTTGTTCTTGCAGTTGCTGGAAATGTTGATGAATAATATTGGAGAGAATATTCATAAGCAGGTTATAGATACCGGTGTACTCCCTACACTTGTGAAGATAGTAAAGAAAAAAGTATGTTCATCTGTGTTTCTCAATGTTCGTGTTACTACACAAATTTGAAAGTTAAGCAGCTTATATTAGTATGTTCATATTCTTTTGTTGGCATTTTTCGAAAACTTCCTTTAGTCGGATTTGCCTGTAAGAGAAAAGATTTTTCTCCTTCTTGATGCAACTCAAACCTCCCTTGGTGGCCAATCAGGGAAATTCCCTCAGTATTACACAGCGTACTATGATTTAGTGGTGAGTTTGAAACAATAAAATTCTGGTCCCCTGATTCTACTTATGAAATATGAAGAAACAAAATTAGATTAAGACTCAAGAGTTTTACTTTTTGTTATCTCCTGATACCTCCAGAACGCAGGAGTTAAATTTCCTCAGAGATCTAATTCGACACCAGTGGTGGTCACAGCTCAAGCGATTCCACGAAATACACTTAATGAACAACTTGCATCTGCTAGGAATGAGGGAACTGCTACTACTCAGCAGCGAGAATCTCAAACTGTCTCTCCTTCTAGGTATATTTCTTCTCCAAGTGTCAGTTAACCAAATTCATAGTTGATGTTAAGAGACCTTATGTTGTTTTATTTCTCTGCTTATAGCATTTTACAAAAGGCTAGCACTGCATTAGAAGTTCTGAAGGAAGTGCTTGACGCAGTGGATTCTCAAAACCCCGAGGTATATAATAAATACCTCTGGACTTCGTATTGTTACCTCCTTTAAACAGACACTCTTTAGTCTCTTAGCCTGAGAGATGACTCCACCTTTTTGCATCCAGGGGGCAAAAGATGAGTTTACTCTTGATCTTGTCGAGCAATGTTCATTTCAGAAAGAGCGTGTAATGCACCTTGTAATGACATCGAGGTAAGTCTCCTGTCTCACTTGGTTTAGTGGACACATTAATAGCATTTGTATTTCTCAAGTATATCAGTCAATTTTGTTATGCAGGGATGAAGAAGCAGTTTCTAAAGCAATCGAATTGAATGAGCAACTTCAGAGAATTCTCAATAGACATGAAGATTTGCTGTCGGGTAGAATTACAGTACCTAGCAGGTCCACTACATCTAATGGATATCATTCTAGTCTCGAACCTGTCCGTCCTACCTCAAACGGTCACCAGAAACCCGAACTAAATGCTTCTAAGACAAATACCGAATCAAGCAGCTCTATTTCTAACTCAGCCATTCTTAAGCTTGACGAAGAAGAAGATGAGGAAGAGGAACCTGAGCAGTTGTTCAGAAGGTGTCTTCCCTTGCATTACTCAATATCTCTAATTGGAAATTACAAAATTGATTGCCTCATTATGTTCTTGGAATCTAAAATTGTTATTCTTGGTGCTAAGTCCTAAGAATCTAATGTGAACTTCTGCTTGCAGATTGCGAAAAGGGAAAGCTAGAGCAAGGCCTGAAGATGAAGAAGAGCCATCACCTCCACAAGGATTACCTGGATCAGCAATCCATAATAAAAGACTCAACCGTCCACTTATTCGCCCTTTACCATCAGAGGAGCCATCACGCGGTGGTGATAGCAGTTCACAATCCCCGCCTTTTGTGATTCCACCACCACCTGCAAAACACATTGAGAGGGAAAAGTTCTTCAAGGAGAAGAAAGTGGACGGTGGCTCAGGTTTACCAGGTCATATGAGAGGCCTTTCTTTGCATAGCCGAGATGGCAGCAGCTCACGCAGTGGAAGTGTAGACTTCAGTGACTGAAACAACCAAAGCTTTCATCTTATATATATATATATATTCTTTTACGCTTGTCCCTTAAGGTTTTGATCATTTGCAGAAGGAAAAGGTCTGTTATGTGTGCTGATGTATCTCTCTCTTTCTGTCTCTCTAGTGTTGTGAATTAAGAGCATGAGATATATATACGAGAAAAGTTACTTCCTTTCACTTTGTTATCTACAGAGGTTCTTGATCAAGTTTGTGTAACGAAGCTGAATATTTTAAGAAATAACATCTTTTATCTCTTACGAGAACTTGGTTTATTTGGTAATAAATTGTATAAATAAAATGTTGAAAATTTTGATTATACATAAAGGAAGCAATACAAAGAGATTGAATATTAAACAACAGAGTGGGAGTTTCTTAAGCTTTAGAAGTATCTTGGCAAGAATGTGCCTCTTTGACATGCTTCTCATATTCATCTTCTTCTTCTTCCTCTTCTTCATCCTCTTCTTCATCCTCTTCTTCCTCTTCTTCAAGGTCTTCCTCCGCATCTTCATCCTCATCTTCATCAATGCCCTTGACGGCATTAGAAGACGGAGCTGGATTCCTTGCTTCTCCAACGATCTTCATTATGTCCTCTACGCTTTGAAGGGAGAAGCTCGGGGTTTCTCTCTTGTAGTACGCCGCTTGAGCAGACTCTGTAAGCTCCTTCGGCAAGTTCTTCAAGTACCATGGATGCTTCTTGATCTCTTTAAGTGTGATCCTCTGCATAAATTTATAACATATCATCCAAAGGTTGAAAGTCAAAACTCAAAAGAATGATCTTTAAAGTCATAGAACTGCGAAAGTACCTTAGCTGAATTAGTGACAAATATACGAGAGAGTAGGTGTTTGCACTCCTGAGATATGTGAACGTAATCTGGGATCTTGTACTGAACAGCCATAATACGCTGCAGAACATTTTCACAACACCTTTGAGAAGAATTGCATTTGAAAAATATAGAGAAGCAGTTGAAGTGATGGAGTTATTACATACTTGGATTGTTTTCCTGAAGTTTCTCGGATCATCAGGGTCTTCAAATGGGTAACCTCCAACCAACATGACATAAAGAGTCACACCGCAGGACCAAACATCGGCATGCTACATTAACAAAACAACCAAACAGTTCCATTAACAAGTGAGTATCAGTCCATTTGAATACATGGTAATATTTTTGTACCTTTCCGTCATATTCTCTTCGGGAAAGAACTTCAGGTGCAATGTAAGCTGGAGTACCAACAGTTGATTTAGGTCTAGAGTGAAGCAGAGATGACTGCACCATGAAAATAGAAACATTATGAACTATTAGATCAAATCCAAGTGATGATGGGAAGTCAAAGCAGAAGAAAGAGACTAATGAATGAATGACCTTGGAGTAACCAAAATCACAGATTTTCAATAGTGGCGCAGGACTACCATCCAGGAGTGTATTCTCAAGCTTCAGATCTCTGTGACATATTTGCTGAGAAAACATAAAAGTCAAAAGGATCACGCAAATTGAAGCAAAAAGATTGATCCATTTCACTTTTAAGAGACTTGTTATGTATTAAAAGTTACCAAGGAATGACAGTAATCCACACCACAAATCAGCTGCTGAAAGAAGTATCTAGCCTGGAAAAGATTGAAAGATTCAAGACAAATGTCAGATGCAAAAATTGAAGAAGACCCCAAATTTGGATGTTTAAATAAAGAGATAAAGAAAACAATACCTCAGCTTCACTGAATCTACCAGCATTACAGATTCGTTCAAAGAGCTCTCCTCCAGAAGCATACTCCATTACAATTGCAAGATGAGTTGGAGTTAGAACCACTTCCCTAAATCTGATAATATTTGGATGCCTAAGTGATCTGTGATTGATAATCTCTCTCGCCACATTCTCATCTATCTGCAAACTCAACATACTTGAAGATGATCACCTAATCGAAACAAATCTTTGTTTTGTTAAAAACCATCTCACAAGAGAACAAAAGATCAAACCTTACGACCTCTCTCGATGTATTTCATGGCAAGGAGCTCTTTAGTCTCTTTGTGCCTAAGAAGACGAGCCACGCCGAAATTACCAGCTCCCAAATCCTTCACAACTTCATACTTGTCCATCTCTTCTTCTTTTTCAGACAAAATCAGTTTAAGTGTGTGTTATGTATATACTTGAGGACATGCACGAGCACGATCTCGCAGTCACAGTTGGCTTTGTGTTCGTTTCAGAAAATGGTCTCTGTCTTATAAAGCGTTGCTTTCATAGGGATCTGAGATTGACTCTGCACCTACGCGTTTACTTACACTGATAATGTGTATGTATAGGTGTATGTATCGATGATGGAGGAGGAGTAAACGGAGGAGATGGGTGTGGAAGTGAGGCACGTGAAGAGAGACTTCCTCGACTTCCCATGACCAGCTTTGAATTCAATCTAACGGTCATTAGTTATTCTCTTTAATTAAATATAATCTTATAAACTAATCTTCCTTATTAATACCTTAATTACTGTAAACATTAAAATAGGTTTCATCAAACACAAACCTTTACCAAAAAATGAAATATTAAAAATATGTATCCACCGTTAAAAGTGTTTGGGTAACTTAATTACACAATGATGAATCCATATGAAATCCGTCTAGAATAATTACTATTGATAGATTCCATACAAATTTTCGTTGTTGGATATATATTGTGCGAGAATAGATATGGGTCGAGATTTTGTATGAGCTTGATGATTTCCCATTACAATATTATGCTAGGACATAATTAAGGATATTGGTATTACTTAACCTCATTGTGTTGTTGTACGAAGTCGCATGATAAGGTCGGTTAACTTAAGAAAGACAAACCCATTAATTGATAGCTTCGGTTAGTAATAAATTACAGCAATATGCATGATCTTAAAACCGACCATTACTAAGTACGTTACTAAGTACAATAAGTTTACATTTTCTTTTTGTTCTTTTAATAACAGGTTATTTACATTTGGAAGAGTCAAACTCAAACCGGCCATCACATGACATACTTATCGATCCCATTCTACATGCGATATATGGGCCAAGTTATTGTAAACCACGTGGAAGTTGCTACATACTTTCTCATACACAAATTCAAATGAATGGTCAATTATTACTTGTGGATAATATTGTTTTGTATTCTATCACAAAAACTCTTCTCAATTTTGTATGCGGCTTTAGATATTATCTGAGTGGGACACGCAACGTGTCATATGTTTATTTGTTTAACTTTTGTTAAAATTTGTGTATTTTCTTTTCGATAGTTATAAAATTTATTATAGATGAAGTCTTATTCATCCTTCTGTTACAAATTAAACAAATTATTTGAAAATGCTGAGATCTATTAGTTGTAATTGGTACAATTGTTACACGCCTCATTATTTAAAAGCGTATTCATCGCAAGTAATAATGGTTTATACATAACTCATCACTTATTGCCACAGTTGTACTTTTCCGTTTTTCGTTTTTTGTTTCTGTTTCACTTCATAACATGAAAACGCAACTTAGAAATTTTTAAAAAAAACTCAGCTTAGGCATGAAAGGAAAACGGCATATTTCTTAATCAATTTTTACAGCAACGCCAAATTTTCAATTAACTTCTGAATACGTCTAAAATTTCAATTTGTTACTTTAAATTTTTAAAAACTAATACGAATTACCTATTTTTGGTCAATTTCTAAATTGACAGTTATCTATGTTAGTCAACGGTTAAATTTTTGAGATTGTGCCTTTAGACGATATGTGTACATCGGATATAAAAGACACGTGTCGGCTGACAATTTATTTTGTTAACATTGGATCGACAAGGCATGATCCATAGTTTAATACAACCTTTAAAATTCCTATTTAATCTACCAATTTATAGAGGGGAAGAATCGAACCCTAGATAACATAATCATCAGCTGGATCATCCTAATCACCCAAATTAAAAGAATTCGGCAATAAAAAATAAAAACTAAAATAACTAAAACTTTTAAAAATCAAAAAAAATTCCAAAAAATCAAAAAAAAAATTAAAAAAAAATTCAAAAAAAATTCAAAAAATACAAAATTACTTTTTTAAATATATTAAAAATTAACTTAAAAGTAAAATAAAATAAATGCAATTAAAAATAGTATAATATAACAATGTAAACGTAATTACAACACGATTAGAACCACACTACAATCATAATCTAGCCGATTCAAAAATTCTCAACTCTAAAACTTTAATTCAAAAATCTCAATTCGTCATAAACCTTAGAAATCTTCAACAAATCAAGTGTTTTCGGCATGGTAATAGGTGTTTTGTTATAAAATTTTGACGTTTTAGTGTGCGTTTGTTGGAAATTTTGAATATTGACATTCAAAAAGTATAAGAGAAAAGATAGGGGAATAAGTTGATGAAGCGTCTCGGGTTTGTTGAATCTAAAATTGACATGCAAAATATTATGAAGAAACACTTATTACCATGCCGAAAACACTTGATTTGTTGAAGATTTCTAGGGTTTATAACGAATTGAAATTTTTGAATTAGGATTTTAGAGTTGATAATTTTTTTTAATCGGCTAGATTATGATTGTATTGTGGTTGTAATCGGCTTCTAATTATGTTTACATTTTTATTTTATGTTCTTTTTAATAAAAGTTATTTTACTTTTCAGATTTATTTTATTTTATTTTAATTTGATAAATTATATATATGTTTTTAATTTATTTTAACTTTTTAGTTTTACTAGTTTTTAAAAATTTTGAAATTTTTGTAAATTTTTTATATTTAAAAAAATTTTAAAATTATTTTGTATTTTTCAAAATAATTTTTTTTTAAAAAAATTTTTTTGATTTTTTTTCGAGTTTTTTAAAATTTAATGTTTTTAAATTTTTTATTTTTCCAACATGTGTCGCCTAACGGCATAACACAAAAAATTAATCATTGACTAATGGAGATAACGATCAATTTAGAAATTAACCAAAATAGGTAGTTACATTTCTAATAACTCGAGTTTTCATTTCACATCCAACGCCAAACTCCCATGGAGGCTACAACCAACGCCAAACTGCACCCTACACAGACGCTCACCTTTTTCAAACTCAAGTTCACAGTGTCCAGCAAATGTCGATGTCCACGAATGTTGTCCATCAAGTTGTCCACCTCGATTCGCGGAATCGCCAGATTTGATTTCAGTTACTCGATTTCCTCTTTCGCGTCTTCCACTTCTTCCTCTAGACAGACCTCAATCCATTTGAATAGATGCCCCTACTCTCGAGGGAATCAGTCAATTTCCATCATAAACTTAACTCAATTCATCATCAAAGTATAGGTTTTGTAATAACATGTTTCATGGTCACGCACCGGTAGAATAGTTTCACAGGGTTATCATGCGTCCACGACGTGTGTCTCTTAGCCTCTCCACCGCACTTGCAGTGTTCTGGTGTTCCTCTCCTCGGTACCCCCTCATCCCGCCGTATTGCCCTCTTGAACTCTCCATCTTCCGCCTTATTTTTCCCACAACATCTCCCTATTTTTTAATGTCGTTTCCCGTCTCCCATATATCGATGCACATATAAGCTCGGCCCAATGGACATTCATGGGCCTTGATGAGGTCCACCATCGCTAGCGGGAAACTTCGTTATATTGTGATTTCGTACAACTTCGAATTTGTCTATGACGTGACTATCATTTATGGTCATTTAATGAAAACTAACACAAATCAATAACTTTTAAATTATTTTACCATTAATCACATCCCCAGTAAACTCAATGACCACTTCTCCAAACCACATATATCTCAATCAACACTAATACAAGAGATCTTTGCTCGTGGACACAAACCAAGGTTAGCATTTATTTCTTCAACTCTTGGTAGTTGGTGTTGTTTTCTCTTGCATTCACTTCATTTCTCTAAGCCGAAACCTTGTGTGTTTTTTTTGGTAATAGCTAGGGATTGGGAATGTAATCATGATGGTAATTGGCATTTCAAGGTCCTTAAAGAACGATTTGCTCGTGTTGTTGCATTTTGGAAAAATGACGACTTCACCACCTCCAAAAATAGTGTTCTTGACTCCTTTGGAGTCACAACCTCACCATCGTCCACTTCACTCAGCTTCTGGTCTCCTACTATCGATGCCCCCTATTTTTGTTACAAATACTGCTAGTTTAGAGTCTTTCAAAGCAACTTTGAATACAAACAAATGATTGAATATATACTTCTCACTTTCTATGATTTCGGAAACACCTATTCCACTATTAGCTATCGTACCTGAAGTCCCTTTGAAAGGCACATTACATTTAATAGTATTGCCACCTCTATCTCTTGACAATGACGAAATATTTGCTCAGATTGAACACGCCGAGAAAGTTTATTTTGCTCGCAAAGCAAAAGCCGTGGACACATCTCCTAATTGTCCACGGCGTTGTATTCGTTCCCGAGAGACTACTTTTGGTGCTCAGCACCCTGCATCACATACGATTCCAACTTACTCCATGGACGATGACCATGACCATGATTTCAAATACTGGGATGACTTGTTGGAACGTGAATACTTTCCAGATTTGGACCCATTCAATATCCCTCCCACTCACAGTGCTCCCTTAGACTCTGTTTTTATTAGGCCTACTCCAATTGGGTTTGATTTAGGGATCAATGATGACATTGACATAAACAATGAGCGTACAGACGACGCCCCCTTCTTACTCATGATGATGAACAAATCCTCATTCCAAAAGTTGCTCCATCCCCTGACAATATGAGTTCGGCCATTAGGGACCACTGTAACATGGATTTAAAAATAGTGGAGGATGCTTTTTTTGTTAGCAGGGTATTCGAGAACAAATCTGAGTTCAAGCATAATGTTGGCATTTACGTAATAAAATGAATCTTCCATGCTAAAATTGACACGTCAGACAATCGTTGCATTATAGTCATTTGCAGATACAAAATGTGAATGGTGGATATATGCAAGAGTACAGTTGTCATCTCCACTAATTGAAATAAGGAAAATTCAACTTAAACACATATGCGATGTTGTATCACGCTCAAAGTTCAGTAAGAATGCTACGGCTGATATTCTAGCTGGGTTGTTTAGTGAAAAATTTGGTCACAGAAAGAAAGGCCCTTGTGCTTGCGAGATCCCAGATATGTTGTTATCTGAGGTTAACATTAAAATCTCCCACCCCAAAGCTTGGCAAACAAAGGAGATCGCCAGGGACCATTACACATTTGACCGAGCTCGTGGTAACGAGGAATCCAACTTCACTTCCCTTCCTAAATATCTACACCTCCTTAATTCTTCAAATCCAGGGACCATTACACAGTTGCACACAGAAGTGTCCACCGATGACCAGTTGTTGTTTAAGTATCTATTCTTTGCTTTTGGAGCATCTGTTAGGGGATACAAATTTTTGCGCCAAGTGGTTGTCATAGACGGTACCCAACTGAAAGGTAAGTACAAGGGTTGTTACTTACAACAAGTTGCCAAGATGGTAATATGCAAATCTTCCCACTTGCATTTAGGGTTGTAGACGGAGAAAATGAAGCCTCCTCGACCTGGTTCTTGACTCAACTTCAATCATTTGTCCCTGATCTGAATACACTAGTTTTTATTTCTAATAGCTCACCACGGAGCTTGTGTTGTCCACCTATATTGCAATATCACACACCGATTCAAGAATGCTGGTTTAGTTGTCATTGTTTCAAAGGCTGCTCGAGTTTTCACGATTGGCTCCTTCAAATACGGGTTCGCATAAATTGAACAACGATGCCCTGCTTATGCTAAGTATTTACAAGAGATTGGCTTATCTCATTGGGCTCTTGCACACTCCCCTACCCAACGCTTCAATGTCATGACTAGTAACATTGTTGAATCCTTGAACGCATCAATCGGGAAAGCGGTTTCTTTCCCTATAGTATCGATGATTGAATTCATTCGAACAATGTTAATGAGTTGGTTATTTATGCGTCGAGAACTTATAGCACATTCAACCTCTGTCTACACTCCCCAAATTGAAGAAAAACTCATATACCATATTTGCCTAGCCATTCCTTGCGCTGTGCTATCGTCCATGAGTTTCGTCTACCAAGTTAATGCCTCCGGGTTTGTATTTCAAGTGGATCTTTCAAACATATCATGCAGCTGCAAAGTTTTCGATGTCTTGCGTCTTCCATGTTGCCATGTATTAGCAGTCGTGGGTGTCACTGACATAGACCTCTACTCTCTAGTCAGTAAATTTTATTTCGCAGCATATTGGAGAAACGTATACGAAGGGTCCATTGTGCATGTCCCTAATGGACAAGACATCGAATCCCGCTAGCTTTGAAAGAATTCATTCATTAAGCCCCCACGAACAAGAAGACCTGCATGAAGACCCCATAAACTTTGAATCATATCCAGAAGAGAGATCCCAATATGTATTTTACCAGATTTTTCAATCGGATTTTTGAAATACATCTTACCTACTTCAACTCACTCATTCTCACATGTTTTTCAGCCTAATTCATTATCCCGGACACAGAAGTGTATACAATAAAGTGACATACAAAAATCCGATATGAGAGATTCTAAGATCGTTCTGCTCCACCGAATTTTATGTGAAATAGTTTGTCCCTCGATATTCTTGTCTTTTAATCTATGCTTCTGTCCTTTCCCTCCAATGTAATATTGTTCAAAAAAAACCACTTCTATCATTATCTTTTTCAAACACAACACACGTGCCTCAAACTCACGTGCATTTTAACTCTTCACGTGCCCCAAACCCACGGAAAGAATCCAACACACGTTCATCATCACCACGCGCAGGAGCAAGCCAATTTATCTTCACACACAACGGCATTCGGTCCTTTCACTACTAGCTCCTTTCTACAAAACGTACATTCCCCATTCACAAAGGGTTTAGTTCTCATTAGGACCGAGTAGAATACCCAAAATCTGAAATCCGACTGAAACCTGACCCTAAATAAGCAAAATCAAACCAAACTAAATCTAACAAAATATTCGAACAATTTTTACATAATGGAAAATTGGGTATCCGAATCCAAACGAAGAAAACTCAAAACCCAAATAGATACCCGAAATATATTATATAGTTTAAAAATAATTATATATATATACACTTTTACTTACTTAAATATTCAAAATTATAATTATAAATCTAAATATATTACAATTTGAATTAAACGAATAAAAAAATTAAAATATTCAATTTTAAAATTAAATTATGATTTCTCTAAAAACTATTTATTTGTTTCTAAAAATTAATAAAAATATCTGAAACCGACTCGAAATATGACATTTTATAAAAATCGAACCCGACCGAACCCGAAATAAACTGAACGAAATCTGATCCAAAATTTTAAAATATCCGAGTAAGATTTATATGTGTAAACTCAAAAACTTAAAACCCAAAAAACCGACCCAAATTTGAACAGATACCTGAATACTCAGACCTAATTCTCTTTATTAAAAATTCAAAAAAGCTATTTTCATTAAATATCTCTAATTAATTGTTGCTTTTACTGAGTTACTGCTGGTATTTGCCGACCATTGTCCGATTTGTCCCTCGTTAAATGTTTAATTTTTATCTCATAAAAACATTGTACCTCTTACTTTTGTACATTTTTTGTTTTTATCTGTATGCAATTCGTCGTTCGTCTTCCACACATCTTTGTTCACAGCATCTAATCGATCCATATTTCACTATTCCACCGACTTAAATACAATATAAAAAATATATCAACCAAAACAATTACTCTCCCTCCCTCCCTATCTCATTATATTTGATTTGATGAGGTAGGTACAGGATAACTAAAACTAAAACTTGTGAAACTACATAAAATATTTAAAATGTAATCAATTAGTAGTATAGTTAATATCAATAAGGTCAAATGAGAAAAATAGCAGTTCCTAGAAAATGAGAAAACCTTACATTTTTATGTTACAAATCTAAAACATCTTTTAACAAAAAAAATCTATAAATTGTGAAAAAGTTAAAACATTATTTATTAACATAGAGACAGAATGAGTGCTATTTTAAGACAATATTATTTGAGGTAAATATCAGTAAATTGACCAAAACTCAAAATAATTCTATAAAATCTACGAAATTTCAGTTTATTTATCATTTAAAATATTGAAAGGTGGAAAAATATATTTAAAATTGCTATAATAGAAAAAATCAAACATTTAAATTTTAAAGTTAAAACAAATATCTCAATCGCGAGTTCTTTTAAGTCTGGTTGTTCATATGATCCAGCTAATGACTCTATCAATAGAGATTTGATATTTTTTTCGAACCTCGATCTAATTGTTAATTGTTGACAAAAAGAAAATGTTTCAATCAATCACTATAACTTGATTATAATTAGTAAATGAATGAATTGTACAAACTCATTGTTTAATGATTTGAACATCGAGTACATTATGTTTGTTTTCAAAAAAGAAGAATCTGAGTTCGCTATGTAACCGGGAAAAAAAGAAACCCTACCGAAGACACATATGGAAACTCTATATATATGGAGTTATAGAGACGTAGCCCTTGCTCATTAACCACGTAAGGTTTTACGAAAAAATAAATATATTTATAAATGGCGAACAAAATTTTCACTGCCTTCCTCTTGCTTCTCGTCATCTTCTCATTTCGTAAGTTTTGTTTTGTTTTGTTCCTTCTATAGTTCTATATATATATGCATTAGTTCGTATCTTTCCTAAACCCATGATCTTTTGCTATGTACGTATATATTTAAGTTGCATAAAAGACTAATGCATAAATATAGATGTATGTAAAATGTTATGTGACATATCTCAATTCTTATATGTTTTATTTTATGGTACATTTAAATTACACGCAACTCTTTAAGAAACCACAATCAGAAAGAAGTGACATTGATACCAACTTTTGTTTCATATAAACTCATATATCCATGTATTGTTATACAAATCTATTGGTATTCAGCTTTTGTTCTATTATGGTAAGCAAAAAACCATCAAGAAGGTGAAGAACACAACAATGTGTTGGATAATTCCTAACTTGAATAGGAAGTTATTTCTAGAAGGAGTTAGGTTCTAGAGATAAGATCAAATAAAAGGATAAAATTTATGTAAATTAAATCCTAGTATAATTGGGAATCAGCCTATTTCCTAATAGAATAGGGAGTTAGCCTAGTTCTATAATTGAGAGAGAAAGTTTAGTTTTGAGAGAGTTTCTAAATCAACGAAAAGAACAGTTCTTATAATCTTTTAAAATGCTTCACGATTATTATTTGCCTTTTACTTGAGAATCCTCACTCCCGCTGGCGATGAAATTGTCCCAATAGGCACCAAAGCAAGACCTGATAATAAAACGACTACGTTTCGGTCCAGTGAATTCAAATTCCTCTTCCTTACATGGCTCATATTCACCAAGGTACCAGATATGGATCTTCTCGGTAATGAGATTGATCAGAAGATGTTTGTTATCTTTCGAAAGTGAGAAAGAGGTAATCATGTTTTCCTCTGTAATCAGTGTCACCTCTCTGGTTTCTCTATCAAACAATGAGATCTGATTCACCTTGTTCATACTTACAAGCCACTTCCCATCAGTCGTCATAGCTACATCAGAAAGTTTTTGTTCCCAGCTACCTAGCACGTGCTCTATCTCACTCCCATCTAACTTCCATAAGCATATGCTTCTGTCTGTCATCGCACCAATTATACCTGATCCATCATGAAACCATCCACAAGAAACAGAACAAACACCATCTATTTCATACAACTGAACAAATTCTTCTGAATCCACATCCCAGCGCCTGATGACCTCATTTTCTCCACATGTAATGACTTGTTGATCATCCGGACTCCATAAGATTGTTACCACTGGCTTCTCGTGCCCCACAAGTCTATGCTTCATCAGAAACTTCCCCTCTGCGTTCATCTGGAAAAAGTAAATCATTACTATGTCGCTCTGGTGACACAAAATAAAGAGTAGCTAAAGGAGGCCACAGTTAGTTTACATACATACCTCCCATATAATTGCTGACTTATCCTTGGAAGATGAAGCCAAATATTTGCCATTATGCGAGAATTCCAAGAACCAGACTTATCTGTATGTTCCTCCAAAATCTGAACACATGGATGTGTTACATATAATTAAAGGCATGCAGTCACAGAGAGTCCAATAAATATCACAAGCACAAAACGGGAAACACTAGTAATAAGACTTGGACTTTGAAGCAAGTAACACACTCTCTTAATATTTTCAGGATTCACTTTCATCTATCAATGAACAACAACATCACAACGAAATGAAAGTACCATTTGCAGATTGGTGCATAGTATTTTTTACCTGTACAGTCTTAGAAGGAATTTTAAGATCCTCACAATTATGACGTGATAATAGGGACATATCACTATCCAAAATATTATGGAGATCACAGTCAACCTGCCAAATAAGGCTCCACTCAAGAAGATCCTCCAACCTCTTTGGTGGGATTATAAGTCCATGAGGAAGCAACTTTTGCAGTTTCTCAACAACCTCCAACCTTGAATTCACCCTTACTCTATCTTGGCCAAAGCCCGATATAAGTTTGGATGCGAGCTCATGAACACGCTCAATGTTGACATTAAGAGGCACCATTTTTTCCCTTAAGGTGCTCAGAGCATCAGTAACATTATCTGTTTTCAGATGTTTTCAGAAAGTCTAAGAATTTTTGCTCTTGCAGCAAAAACGATGCCGATTTCACAGCTTTTTCGTCACCTAACTGTGATCTTTCCAATGTTGCAATGCTGTTGTCCCATTCTTCATCTTTTACTTGCTGTAGAAACTGCTTAACGGTAGAATCGTGCAGAGGAATGCCAGATTCTTCCTCTAAAATGTTTCCAATTTTAACAAATCTAAGCGAGTAAAGTGCTTCAGTGATTATCCTAATGAATTCAGACCTTTTGATGAGACTTTTGGGGTGTAGCGTTTCCTCGTCCGAAGGCTTTCACGTTATGTCTTCCAAAGAGTTGTTCACACTACAACTAAGCAGAAGATGTATCCAAAGCTACCAATATATGTCCCCTACAGAAACAATAAAATAAAACCTTGAGCTTTCCTGAACCAATAAGGCATAAGACATACATGAAACAAAACCAGCATTTCATATCTTTTGGACGACAAAGATCTAATCCGAAAGCAGTCTTGTAAATTAACGATAAGATGAACATTGAATCCCCTTCACAGGTGCAAATCAAACAAATTCAGTAACAAGTTCAATCAGAAAAAATTTAGTCTCTAAGGCAATTACGAAATCAAGATGCATAAATTCGCAGTAAACCCTTCGAATAGCGTCAAACTTGTTTGATAAAATCATCAAAAGGAGCACGAAAATGGGACCAATTTAGAAAAAAAAACTACTGACGAAACAAACGAAGTAGCGAAACATAACAAGAAACAAAGAGGAATAGAAGAAAGAATCCAATCTTACGAAAGACGAAGCAACGCCCAGCAAGAATTTGATCAGATTTAGTGATCGTGGAAGAGAGAAAAGAGAAGAATATGAGAAACCTAAATGTGGGAAAGAACGAGAAGCGTGCAAGAGAAGACGAAGAACGATGAAGAAGGAGAGAAAGATGAATTTCATAGTATTTCGCTCCTTTTCTCCTTTTGGCGCTCGACTTTTGTTTTGGCTTGTGTTAAAAGTAGTAAATAAGAGTAGAATGAAATCGGGACTCTGACGAATGCAAGAAAGGCCCAATATGAACTTAACATTGGGCCTAATTACTCTACATGTAAAGCCCAAAAAGGAGTTGCAAAGTTCATAAGACTCATGATTTGCTCTCCATTTCACATATATAAATATTGTCAATTTTTTCGGTAGACATTTTAGAATTTTGGGTTACTCTGTATAAATATATAATACAAAACCATATCCATCGGACGAAACAAAATGTCTGATTCAGATTTCACTATAAGGGATTTAAGAAAACAGAAACTCCTATCAAACCAACATTTTTCTTAATTTAATCAACTGATTTTAATATAAATATTGTGATTAGTGACAAGATTTCGACAGTAATGAATTGTTCAATTGCACTTTTGAATGTTTCCGCAGTTGGTGCTTTTGTAATGTTTTGCAGGTTTTCTAATAATTCGTAAATATTTATTGAAACACGAATAGAATAGAAGTAAAAGTAAATGCTACATACGTCCGAACCTAACTATGTAATTCGTTCTGAATTATATCTAATAAGTCGTTATCGATCGAATACTCTATCAAATCCAAAAATAGTGGCTGTAATTTATTTTTAACAAAAGTAAAAGTAAAGAAAGAGTGTGTGTGCGTGAGTGATTCTAAAAGCAATTATTGAAAGGGCTTTTACATAGATTAAGTACAAAACTATAACATTTTTTTTTTCAACATTACTCATTCGGTTTAGATCAACAAGGCATAATCTATAGCCTAAATGTTTAACTGGAGCTGGTGAAATTCAAACTGTTCACCTAATACATAATAGATCATGGACAAGCACTGAATCACATATTTCTTAGCTAAAACTATAACATCTTTAGAACTCCAGATTTTAATTATTATTATAAATTCAATTATCATTATTATCTTTAAGCTCCAACAAGCCCTTACACCTTCCAATTTTGAAATTTTTTGTAAATCCAACAAATCTCAAAACGCTAAAAGTTGCGGTTTATATTTATAATTTAATCTTTTGATTTTTATATAACATTATTTTTCCTATTAAATTTTGTTTAGATCAAATAAGTACACACTAGTATAAAATCAAATTTTTTAATATTGAATAAATATTACATAATATCAAAAAAAAAAATTATACAAACAAAATACATAAAATCTGTTTAATACAAATCACAATAATTTATATTTTTAAATAATTTTTATTTATCATGTAACTTTATATTTTCGTGTAATATTGTGTATAATATTTTTAATGTGTGTTTTATGTTCAATTATGAAGTTTTGTCATTATTTTAAACTTTTATTAATGTTAGAATATATGGTGCAAATTACTAATAATTTCAAGCGTTTTTATAAGATTATGGTTGGAATTGATTCTCCCAAAATTTCATTTTGAAGTTTCATTCCCCTCATTTTAAAGTGTTTTGTTAGAGATGCCCTTGTAAATAAAAACGATGTTTTGGGGGATGAAGTACTTATCATACCAACAAAGGATTGTATTTAGTGAAAATGGTATCTGCACAAGGCTTATTTCAAGTGATATCACTATTCTGAACTCTATTTCTTCTGCTTAGCTATTAAACCGTTTCGATATTTATAAGGTTGTTGATAAGGAAATTTAAAATCTATCAAAATGTTAACAATACTATTAATGGAAATTACAGTCAATCTAAGACAATCTCTTTAACTTGCAACTTTGATTGTATGATCTATTTTTTAGCTTCAAGATGAAGCACATGTTCATAAAGCTCTGCTTCAACTTTGCTCATGCGAATTTCATCACTATATCATTAATCCTAGACCAAATTCCAACCAGTCGCTTGCTGTTCTAACAAGCTCTGCACTTTCAATTTGTGTGGTCTATTAATCATTGCAAAATGACTATATATATATATATGCTCCAAATTAAAATACATCTTATATTTATTATCAACGTCACTTTCTCTATCTCTTTGCGTTTTATATCTATTAGAGTTTGGCTATATACAAGCTCATTTGTTTGTTAAATAATTTGTGAAAACGTTTTCTTTTTATTTTATTGATTGATGTATTTTTTCTGACCATAATCTTTTGCTCGAAATACATGCTAATAGATTGTTATGCCTACACTAAAATATTGTTGTTGATCACTGATTTGAAACCTGAACCACACAAATTTTTAAACCATTTTGTAGTATGTATCTCACGAATGTGTAAGAGTTCTAGTTGAGCTTTAATTCCCAAGGAATATTATATAATTATAGTTTTGTTCATTCTGTTCTTAATCTATTTATTACTTAATTTGTCTGCTTGTATGTGTATTTATTCTTATGCCTTATAGGCTCAAATGGATTCCAAAAAAATGTTATAAATTAAGAGAAAACCTATCTCCACTTTGGACCATGATAATATATTTAATTTCAAAATGACACACTAATATGAGAATTTTTAATCAATTATTTTTTCTTTTTTTAAAATATATTTTGATAGTTGTAAGATGAATATTTTGGAACCGAATAAACTTTGATTTTAATATACTAAAGAGTCATGGTTAGTCCTCGACATTGGCCCCTACCGAAGAAGAAAAACTAAAAATGAAAGAAAAAGAAAAAGAAAATTCTGAGAGAATAAAAACCTATCGATGTCAAATCTAATGTTTGAGTGTACGGACGCATTTTCTTTCCGGAAAATAAGTATAACTCACTTAACATGTGTTTGGTTTTATTAGTCAAATTAAAAACTGTACGATCAGTCAATCGGAATGTAATATGTAATGATGATTACTCTTAATCAAATACTATAAGAAAACAGTAAATTTACGAAATTATTTTACGATGGCAAAAATAGGTTGCAAACTTGCAAAATATTTGCAACGTCGTTGCAATGTATTGTAAAACATTGCAACGTTTTTGCGATGCTCTTGCAACCATTTTGCGATGCCCATTTTGCTATCGCAAGTGCATTGCAATATTGTGACGTTGTTGCGATACATATTTTCCGTAGCAAGATTGCGAGTTATCTGCGACGTTCCTGCGATGTTACTAAACTCCATCGCAATTACATTGCAAATTTTCACATTTTTCCTATAAATAGCCCATAATGTGATTGTAATTTTACACCAAATTTTAGAAAGAGAAAGAATTCGGGGAGAAAAATTTAAAGTGAAAAAAAATTTGAGAATTTTTTTTTTAAAGTTAAAAAATGACGTCGGAACATTCACATTACGACGATGGATGTATAATCGAAAAAATCCGGAGACGGGAGAAGTGAGGAAAGAGTTTAGAGATGAGTTGCGGGCATTTGTAAACCAGACGGCTAACAATCCATTTACTCCGAATGACGGTAACATCTTCTGTCCATGTGTAAAGTGTGGAAATACCAAAAATTTAAATGTTGATATGGTGAAATGGAATGTATATAATAGAGGATTTACTCCGAACTATTATGTATGGTTTTCACATGGGGATGAGTATAGTCTCGGTGCTGGGAGTAGTAGTATGGGTGATGGTGATGATCAACCTACTGATAATGCTAATTATAATTATGGCGAAAATATGTTTGAAAGTTATGAGCATCTTCAAGGTAATAGATATCATGATATGGTTACAGATGCATATCATGGATCTATTAGAGTCGGTAGTGAATATACTATTGAAGAACCTAACGCAGAAGCGAAACAGTTCTATGATATGCTTGATGCTGCTAATCAACCTATCTATGAGGGATGTAGAGAATGTCTATCCAAACTATAATTCTGCTGAGGGTTACTATGAAATGCAAAAGTTAGTTGCATGTCTCGGATTACCATCAAAAACGATTGATGTTTGCATTGACAATTGCATGATTTTCTGGAAAGACGATGATAAGTTGGAGGAATGCCGTTTTTTTTGGAAACCGAGGTATCGAGCAACAGGTGGAAGGAATCGTGTTCCATACAAACGTATGTGGTATTTGCCAATCACTAATAGATTAAAACGACTTTACCAATCGGAAAGGACATCAGCAGTAATGAGATGGCATTCAGAGCACACAACAAATGACGGGGAGGTTACACATCCGTCAGATACAAAAGCTTGGAAAACGGTACATTCTGACTTTGCCAAAGAGTATAGAAATGTTTATCTTGGTTTATGCACAGATGGATTTAGTCCATTTGGTTTATTGGGAAGACAATATTCGCTATGGCATGTCATATTGACGCCATATAATATTCCACATGATATGTGCATACAAAGCGGATTCTTGTTTATGATCATTCTAGTGTCAGGTCCTAGTCATCCTAGGCTATCTCTTGATGTGTTCATGCAACCTTTGATTCACGAGCTTAAACAGTTATGGTATAGAGGTGTTCGCACATATGATTTCTCGCAGCAGCAGAATTTCAAGATGCGTGCGGTTTTATTGTGGACGATAAGTGACTTTTCTGCGTACGGAATGTTATCTGGGTGGACAACTCATGGAAGGTTATCTTATCTATACTGTATGAAATGGACTGATGCATTTCAATTAAAACATGGTAAGAAATCCTGTTAGTTTGATTGTCACCGTCGATTTCTCTCTATGCACCACCCTTACCGGAGGAACAAGAAACTGTTCAAGAAGAACAAGGTTGTGCGCATTCCTTCTCCAACACATATGTCAGGGGATAAGCTCTTGGAGCAGATTGATTATTATAGTATTGAGGAAACATGTAAACGTGGGGGCAATTGGCACACTCCAGCAAACATGCCTGACGGATATACAGAATCTCATAACTGGCACAAAAAGAACATCTTTTGGGAACTCCCATATTGGAAAGATCTCTTACTACGTCACAATCTTGACGAGTTCGAGGAGACAGATGAAGAAGAAAAAACGGAAGATGAAGACTCTAATTGAAGTAATGTGACTACACATATTATAGCTAAGTGGTGTTTTGTAATTGTACTTTAAATGAAGTAATGTGAAATTTTTATTTTTTAAAAAATAAGTGATTTTGCGAGGGCCCTGCGACGTTTTGGTACGAAACGTCGTAAGTCCATCGCAAGCCTGCGAGGCACTTGCAACGTTTCATACCCAAACGTCGCAGGGTCCACGCAGGAGCTGAAATCGACAAGGTTTAGCGGTCTATCCTTTACCTTACGACATAACGGATGTTTAGAACTACGTATCAAAGTTAAATACGGAAGACCAAAAATACATCGGTGATCATTCATCAATTGCACTTGGTCTGGTTCTGTCTACGCAAAACCGACAATGTTGTTACATTATTGAAAACATATATATATATATATATACATATGTAGAATTAATTGTCGGTTTTGCGTAGACGTAAACGGACCAAATGCAATTGATGAATAATCACTGATGTATTCTTTGTCTTTATGTATTTAACTTTGATATGTTGTTCCAGACATCCATTATACCGTAAGGTAAAGGATAGACCGCTAAACCTTGTCGGTTTCAGCTCCTGCGAGGGCCCTGCGACGTTTGGGTACAAAATGTCGCAAGTCCATCGCAAGCCTGCGAGGCATTTGCGACATTTCCTCTTTCTCTTTCTCTTTCTCTTCTTTCTTCTTTCTTCTCTTCCCCGCGGTGATTCCTTTCTTCACGGCGCCTCCTCCTCTCTTCAAGACCTTCTCTTCTCCGTGGTGTTTCCTCTCTTCCCGTGGTCGTTCCTCTCTTCCCCGTGGGCTTTCCTCTCTTTCCCGTGCTATTTCCTCTCTTCCTCGACTCCAATGTAAGTTCTCTTACCTAGATCTACTCTATGGAATGTAGATTAGGCCATGGAACTTTAGGACTTGGAACATATATGTTAGATTATAGATCTAGGCCAAAGAAAAATTGGTTGATTTAGGATTCTAGGCTTGATTTTCGATTTTTGATTTATCTACACGATTTTGGAATTTTTCAAAACGATTTTGGAATTTTTCTAAACGATTTTTGATTTTAAAAGTGGTTTTTGGATTTTTAAAAACTCTTTTTGATTTTTAAAAACAATTTTAGAATTTTTCTAAACGTTTTTTGATTTTTAAAAACAATTTTTGAATTTTTCTAAACATTTTTGGATTTTTTAAAACTTTTTTTGCTTTTTAAAAACATTTTTTGTATTTTTCAAAAATGATTTTGGAATTTTTCTACATGATTTTTGAATTTTTTTAAATATTTTTGGATTTTTTAAAACGTTTTTTGATTTTTAAAAAAGTTTTTTTGTATTTTTCAAAACAATTTTTGTATTTCTGAAAATGATTTTCGAATTAAAAAAAAAACAATTTTGATTCAAAAAACATTTACAATTTTCTAAAACGTTTACAAATTTCTACAACGTTTTAATGAATTATGATAATTTCAAAAAAAAAATTAAAATACGTTTAGAATTTACTAAAATGTTTTAAACCATTTTGAAACTCGTAATACAAAAAATATTAACAACGACTTCAGACATCTGATTTCAAATGTCCAGAATTCGTAATCCGTATATTAGGCACCTCTTTGAGGGTGGGGGATCGAATCATCCTACTCCACATGGCTCTCATGCACAGACGCCTCACGGGGAGGGGACATCTCACGCTGTCTCATCTCCCGCCTCACGCTCTGTCCCGTCCACGCCGGTATATACTTCTGGCTCTGAGCTGGGTTACACTCTCATACCGGGCACACAGTCCGCGCCACCTCCTCCTCCCGTCTACCAGCCGATTCCAACGGACATTGCTGCGGGGATGTCTATTGAAGATATCCTCAACAATGCGACCCACAAGTTCTAGAAAAACCTCCATCCACACTGTCCGCCGGGAATGCTATGGTACTTTCCGATCTATAAAATTAGGAAATTAATAGTTTGTCAATCAAATTTTAATTAATTTTGGGAATAAAATTGTACGTTCAATGATGACTAAGTGTTGGCAACAGCCGTGCGGGAAATCTTTGAAAGAGATTTCACATAACCGCACGTAAACTTTTCCCAAGTCCCGAACCACATCTTCGATAGGTGGTTCAAGACATTTGCGATAAGTTTCTGAATATTCAATTTCTTTAAATAAATTTTAACATCAAATTTAACATTAATTTTTTTCCCATTCTAGCAACGGTACCACTGGAGCCCCTCGAGTACGGGTGACGTCTGTAAGAAATTCGAGGAGGTTTTGAAGAGTCGCTTGTGCGACCAGATCAGCCGTTGGAAGGCCAAATGGAGGGCACAGGACGACAAAGCGATGCCGTGGTGGTTCAACCCCGAAATCTGGGAGGGTCTTGTCCGCTATTGGCAAGACCTGAAGTCCGATCAGAAAAGCGCAAGTGCGCGGGCGGCTCGGTTGTCCGAGCCTGATGGCGACGGTCCACATAGACATTGCTCAAGCCTCGAGCTTGGAAGATGGTAATATATTACGTTTAATTTTTTTAAAGAACATATAATAAAATGAATCTTAATTAAAATAATTACTTCTTACATTTTTTCAGCAAGAAGAGACGGGGGATCCTCACTCTGATCAGATAGAGACGTTCTACCAGACCAAACAGAACAAGATCGGGGTCTTCGTCAACAAAAAGACCAAGCAATTACACAATGAGGTCATTGCGAAGATGCAGCAGTTGACCCAAGACGGGGGTGACGAGAGCACTGGATCTACCGTGCTATCAACTGCACAGAAGAACCAGATATATGCTAAGGTAAAAACTTCTATTTTTTCTTTCGTGTTTATTCCGTTTCAAATTGTTAAACTAACGTTTAATTATTTTTTTCTTATCAGGTTGCTCCCCGTAAAAAGGGGAGAGTATACGGGACCGGTCACTCCCATGGTTCGCAGATCGAGATGAGCACCTGGATTCAAGGCTCACAATCTCAACCCGCTGCCGATTCCGCAAAAATAGTAGAGATGGAAAGTAAGCTGCAAGCTCAGGATAGTAAGATGCAAGCTCAAGATCAACTCATCTCGTCTCTGCAGCTGAACATCACCCAGTTCACCAAGTTGTTCTCTACGTTGGTTTCGAAAGACCTGGACTTTGCTGCTCAGCTGAACGAGATGCAACCTGGTGAATCCGGATCGAGTTCAGCAAACTTGGACCGGAGCACAGACCTAAACTGAAACTTAGATCCCAACCCAGACCGAAGCTCATACCCGAACCTAGATTTATCGGAGAATATTTAGTTTTTAAAAAAATTTATTTTCAAAATATTTTGTCTAATATTTTTATTTTAATATATTTCTTTTTAATTTTTATTAAAAAAAATTTTAAATAGTTTAAATATATTTTATTATATAATTTATTACAATTTAAAATTTAAGACAAAATAATTTTAATATGGTACGTCGCAACATCGTCACAGTAACAACGTCGAAATGTCGCCGTAGCAAGCACATCGCAGTGTCGCCGTAGTAAGTGCGTCGCAGGCTTGGCATCGCAAAAGCGTCGTAAGTCCTACGACGTATCTGTAATGACTTGTTTTGTCGCAGGTTTGCGATGTCATAGAGACGTCGCAGATCTTGCGACACCTTTACGATATATATTATTTATGACTCACAATTTACGACGTTTTTGACGATGTCGCAGGACTGTAGCAAATTGATTATTTGCGACGGAGTTGCAACGACAATTACCATCACAAATTACCAGTTTTCTTGTAGTGAAACATTACTCTTCTAATGTTAAATAATGAACCAACAAATTAATTTTTACTATCATTTGAAGTTTTCAACTAATTGTTCTAGATGTTTAGCTAGCCAACCAAAACGAATGTTCGTACGTTTCATCATTATTAGAACAATTTAATACTATATAATAATGAATTATTTAAGTTTATGATGGATTTCTTGTTAAATGGTTGAATAATATATATCAACTTTTAAGAATATAAAAATACTGAACTTATTGATAAACCTTCTCTAGTCGAGAAATATATTTCGTTTAAGTAAACTAATGTTCATCACCAGGTTTCACATATTATCGCTGCTTTGTAGATAAAACGTGGAAAACATCGGACCTCCATTATAGTCTCGGTTGATTTTATTTGTCCAGATTTTATAGATGAAAAAAGTATGGAAGCTTAAAAAATTAGAATAAGTCTCTTAGAATTTCATTCTGTATGGGAAGTAATCTTATGGGCGATGACGTGCTTTTTTTCTTTTCCGATAATCAAAATCGAACTAGCAACAGATTATTCGGATGTCTTATAAATGGTTTTTAATGGAGTGCAGTTTTCTCTTTATCTAGAAAACTTCGTAAGACTATTAAAACTTTTAAATTATTTTCTCTTCATGTAATTTCTAGATTATTGAATCATGTGACTGATTTACTCACTCGTAATATCAAACAATAAACCTATGATTTGAAACTTGTATTCTTTTGATGGGCTTTTCTAATTTTAATGAAGTATTTAATTGATAAAAAAGCTTTCATTTCAGTACTTCTCAAGGAATTTAATTCCAATAGATCGCATGATTTTGTGCGACAAATCAATTTTTATCAATTTAACCGTCGAGAACAAAATTTCTTAATTAGCTCACCAGCTTTTAACATAAAATTTAGACTAGTTTTAAAACATTTGCAACTTATTAGACCATTAAAAATATTTTATCAACTACGTCTTGTAATATCAATCGATGTTATTAGTGATTAATTATGGCATCGAACATTTTTTTTTAATAAAGCAAAGCAAATTCCATTGCTCGTAGCTTTCTTGAAAATAAATAGATCCCCCAAATTGTTGTCACTTCATGATTGCTCCTTTTTATATCATGGTTGATTATACATAGAAAATATTTTTCAATTATATAAAAACATTAACATTATAAGTTATGGCCAACGTATTGTATATATAATTAAAAAATCTAAATATTTTTTTGAATGGAGGAATCCAATAGCCATTTCTTAAGTTGACTATAGACAGTTTGTATTTTATAATACTTGAGTCTGCAACTACACCATCATAATAATCATTATATTTGGGTTTGTTTATATAATAACATTACTACCATAACTAAACTTAATATTTATTTATTAGAATATTACATAATGCTCATAGATGTCATATAATATTACCCTCCCTGAACAGCCCCACTTCTGTTTGGAATTATTAATTTGTATCAATTAGCTTCTTTTATTTATTTTATTTTTTATATTGTCAACCGATTTACATTCATTCAAAGTCTATTTCAACCTTACGTCAACCCTATTTCAACCATGCATGTCATTTTTCTATTACTGTTATTGCTTAAACATTTTTAGTATTTTTAATCATGTAATGATAATATGTATAATAGTAGACTATATATATATATATATGTATACTATGAATATATGAAATATTTGAACACGTGAGGGACTTGTTGAGAGCAAAAGCTGGAAGTGGTTAAGGGCCTAGCAAATCTCAAAATCTGACCTTACAAGCTTTTGGTTGCTCTTTGAGGCCATAGCAAATGTAATATTTTTATATCGAATAATTAAGGCCGCATGTTATTATAAATTTTGAATTCTATAAATTTTATCTCTTAGAAGTACTTAACGACATTAATACATCATCAAATTTATCGTTAGAGGTTCAACCAATATGATATCTTAATTTATTCAATTCACTAAACGTCCAATCAATTTTAATTAAGTCCAACCCACTAACTTAATTTCATCATATAATCTATGTTTACTTAACCAAAAGGACTCTCATTAAACTAGGTCATAAATTTTAATTTGATTTATTTTTCTTATCATAAGACATTTATTACATTATCTTAGGATTTGAATGAGTAAATTTTTTTCTAGGCATAAAATATAGTTTTTTATTTGGTTTTATATTTGCTTTCTTAGTTTAGAATATATATATATATATATGAAATGATTCTAATAGAATCTTGTACTATTCGGTTCGTTTTTGTACTTTCATATTCAGTTTCTTAACAAAACACATATTATTTTTGCCATAGTTTTAGAAAACTTATAAGATTCATCCCTAGTAGGTGTGAATTTTTCATCATAAGTCTACGGTTTGCTAGTAAATAGCTATAACAAGTATGTTTTCATAGATCAAACATTATAATTAAGAAGAGTTAGTGGCAATTAAAATAAAAAGTTGTTTGGGAAAAAGCCAAATAGCAAAAAGCTAAAAGCCCAAA
Source organism: Lepidium didymum (assembly GCA_963920545.1). Classification (NCBI taxonomy): domain Eukaryota; kingdom Viridiplantae; phylum Streptophyta; class Magnoliopsida; order Brassicales; family Brassicaceae; genus Lepidium; species Lepidium didymum. The sequence continues at coordinate 14,751,840 of OY986996.1, forward strand.
GCCAAAACTTATAAAAAGCCTATATCAGAAGAAGAAAAAAACCCTCAATTTATTCGAGTCAGAAATCGTATATATCATCAATATATAAAATAAGTCGAATCCACTAACTTTGAAATCAGTTTTCTATATTTGTATAGGGTCCGATCCGATCAAACATGCGCATGTATCTGATATTTTCTAGATATATTTTACTTCACAAAATATGAAAATATGAATTATATTTGATCCATCGATCTTGACTAATTTTTTGTAACTCTATCAGTTTTTTTAAGAGAACATACATATAGTAATAAATAACAATCAGAAGTCATTTTGTTTGAGAATAATATTATCTAACATAGACTACATACAAGTCATATTATTCTACATAGACTGCAAGAGGTACCAATCCCCTCATTCTCAAGTAAATTTTAAATTAAAAAATAGTAATATAATATGATTTCAGAACCCTGATCATATAATGTTTATATTTTAACAATAATTGATCCGACTCAAATTTGATTTGTGGATCTCTGACGGAAAATATAAAAATTAATGGATAGAAAAATTATCATTTTAAAAATAATTTTATTATATCACATAAGATAATATAGATTTACTATCAATTAAATTTGAGTTTAATATTTTAAATATAATAATTCCATCTCTATATCAATGAATTTTATATATAACATAAAAAAAAAATTGAAAATATGTATATGGCCTAGAGCCTATAGGTGTTAATCTGAAATGTAGGAGCATATTTATTTTGATGTGATATGTTATATATGTTACAACAAAACAAACGTATAAAAAAATATAATATATATAGTACATATATTACATAACTCAAATTTGATAAACTAGAAGTGTATCTTGAAGACCAAAATAATTGTGGGCTGTCAAAATTCTTATTAATTACTTCTTCCTAGCAGATTTTTAACTAGTAATAATTGGATTATGTAACATTACTAAAATACACGGGCGGGTGTTAGCAACATGTAATTTCGACATGCTATATATTTGTATGTTATGATCTCTTATATCCAATCAAAATTATTAATAAGGAATTTATTAAATCACTACCCTTAACTATTAGAGATATAACTGAGATTAACATTTGAAAGTTACCGGCAAACAAGCTTTTGGCTTAATACTAGAAAACAGTCTGTGTTATGGAATGTGTAGAATTATGAGTTTCTAACTCAAAATCAACTGGCAATAAGTGCATAGACCTTTATCTTATATATAATATTTAAGTCTTATTTAAACTCATGATGTGAGATATTCTTACACTCTCCCTCGAGACAATGATCCGTCTAGCTATTAGTCTCGACAATAATCCATTATAGGATCTATTTCGGGTCAGATTAATTGGGTCTCTTGATGGGCCGAATCGGTTCGGGTAGAACAGCGTGAGTTTATGTTCGATATCATGTAGAATTATGGACTTGCAATTTAAAATTAATTAATAATAAGTAGATAGACCTTATCTAAATTTCCGATATGAGATATTTTCACATAATGAAATAAAGGTTTTGTCTCATCAAACTCCCATTATTTTGTTTGCCTTAAAATGTGAAAAAAAAAAAAAACGTTTAAGACAAAAGAATACTTCTAAAAACAAACTTATTTTTTCAATTTTTTTCATGAATATGTTCTTCCTACTGCCGACCCTTTTGCTATTTGTTTGCGTTATTCAAATTGGTGAAAGAACCAATGACAATGATTCTTACTCAAGATGTGGTGAGAAAATATATATCATATTATGACACGTGTCATGAAGCAACAAGTGTAAGTAAAATATAAAACAAAAAAACGAAACAGCATGTCGCTGTTAACATGCCTCGAGATTCAGGCACTATAAATTGGAAGGCCCGATCTTTGCTCAAACATAAGTTCATGTGATCAAATTCAGATATCTATGTATATACATTATCATAGTTTTAACTTGCTTTCTCCTCACCAATTATTTTTATTTCCATAGATTTCGTGAAAACTCAGAAGATTATTATATATAGTTTTGTTTTGATCGATTGACAGGGAAGAGACAGTGCTCCGTGAAACAAGCCACTTCAAGGTTAGTATAATCCGGGAACGATGTCTCTTCTTATGCTTCTAATTAGATCTGTCTTCTTCTTCTTCTTATTAATTTATATTAATTAATTCCAGCAGAGGCCAGTTTTTATAAGAATGAAGCCATGCATGACGGCTCTCAGACAAGTGATTCAACCATTGTTCAACTTTCAAGGTATATCCGCCGGTTTAAACATGGTCGACGTTCCCTTTTTCCGGCGAAAAGACAAGGTTATTTTCGTTATGGGAGCTACTGGAACCGGTAAATCACGCCTTGCTATTGATCTAGCTACTCGTTTTCCGGCTGAGATTGTTAACTCCGACAAGATCCAAGTTTACAAAGGTCTAGATATTGTGACTAATAAAGTAACTCCGGAGGAAAGTCTCGGTGTCCCTCACCATCTTCTCGGCACTGTTGATGATACTTATAAGGATTTTACGGCGGAGGATTTTCAGAGAGAAGCTATCAAGGCCGTGGAATCGATTGTGCAGAGAGACCGTGTCCCAATCATAGCTGGTGGTTCAAACTCTTACATCGAGGCTTTGGTCAACGACTGCGTTGACTTCCGGTTAAGGTACAATTGTTGTTTCTTGTGGGTCGACGTTTCTAGACCGGTTTTACACTCGTTTGTCTCGGAGAGAGTCGATAAGATGGTTGAGATGGGTCTCGTCGACGAGGTTCGTCGCATCTTTGATCCTTCGTTGTCTGATTACTCAGCCGGGATTCGCCGGGCGATTGGAGTTCCGGAGTTAGATGAATTTCTCCGATCTGAATTGCGGAATTACCCGAGGGAGACGACGGAGAGACTTTTGGAGACGGCGATAGAGAAAATCAAGGAGAATACTTGTTTACTTGCGTGCCGACAATTTCAGAAGATTCAAAGACTGTACCAGCAGTGGAAATGGAATATGCACCGTGTAGACGCGACGGAGGTTTTCCGCCGGCGAGGAGAAGAGGCTGACGAGGCTTGGGAGAAAGCGGTGGCTCGACCAAGCGCACGCGCCGTCGAACGGTTTCTTAATTACAGCGATGAACATCATTTGGACGGCGCCCATATTCTCTTACCGGAGATATCCGCTGTTCCACCACTTCCAGCTGCGGTGGCGGCGATTTCACGGTGAAAAATGAAACAAAAATAAACGGACAAAAAATGAAAGTTTAAAAGAAGAAGAAAAACAAGAATAATGCCACGTAAGCGAGATTGGTCGCGAGTTGATATAGCGATGATAATGACACGTGGCAAGATGGGTCGCTGTCTCGGAGTTACTAAGACAAAAAGTGTGTTACCGTTTAACGGAAAAATCAGTTTTGAGGGAACTGAAGTGCACGCGCGGGGCGGACACAGACAGTTTTTCCCTTATTATTTTTTCCGGTATAGTGTACTTTTAGGGGGTAGGATGTGGTGCGGAATAGTGTACGGTTTATACAGTGGATTAGTCTTAGGATTTATAAGTTTATTAAAACAAAATGAAAAAAGGCCGTTGGTCAACGCGGTTTTGTCAAAATAATAAATAAGGATCCAACGGACTTAAAAAGAGTTATTGTTGGACATGGACCCCACTTTTGACGGCGGATTACCGTCCGTTACGTGTTTTTGGGTCCCCTCCAGTTGTGACGTTATGTGGTTAAATAATTCAATCAAACGGCTGTGAACTGATTATTATTACTCTTATTTTATTTATATTTTTGGCTCGTTGCTGTGCATAAGCTTATGTGCTTTACTATCAACTCTTCGTTACAAAAAGACGAATGATTTTTCAAATATTGGATTCCAATGAAAACAACATTTTGAGGATTAAATTAACAAATTAGTATAAAATTACATCAGAATATGTCGAGAAGAAAATGTCATATTTATTTGTTTAATAAATTCAAAAGGAGGAGATTCTTATGTAAGTTGATGCCCACTATCCACCGCCACGCACCGTTTCTCTCAATCTCTTGCCCAAAATATGAATATAGCAACCCTTTTATTTTCATAGTGCGATTATACCAGCATTAATAGTATCATTTTCTAAATTAGACAATAAAAAAAGCAAGCTTTTTATTTCCATCAAATAGCACAGTTTTATTTATATTTTACATATAAATCTATGGCTTAGGATATTTAAGTTGCACGAACTGAATTTGAGTATAATTATATAATCCTGCGTACTAAAATATGTAAAAAGTGATTCTACAAGAGATTAGCTACCAATACGCGTTAGTGTGTTACGGCACGTACCAAATTACTCAAATTATTATTCTTCTCTTGTTTTCTTCGTAACTAAATCGCATTTATATTAATATCGTAAAACTTTAATTAATAAATGGAGACGAAATTATGGGATGCAAGTTAAAACTATTCCCATTAGGCAAGTTGCTTTTGAGTTTTGAATGGCTCAATTATTAGCTTTGTCTAAAACACGTTAGATGCATTTGAACCACAAGCTGTTTTTTCATTACATAATAATTTTTTTTCCAACGTTTCAATTATTACTTTATATTTATCTTACAGCTTTTGTATCAATGCGTGTCGTCAAAGAACAACAAACTCGATATTAATGGGCATTTCGTGAATTAATTTTCATTTTCTCAATCGAATCCATCATCGTGTGTGATTTGACTAACTCAGTTTTTGTTTAAGCTAAGTAAAGTATGTTCCACTTATGTATGTACTTTCAAATCAGTCATTAATTAAGCTATACTTTATATATAAATGCCATTATTTATGGAAGAATAATTTACACGAGAAAAACTGTTAGTTAATTAATGAGATGCATGCATTAGTCAGTCAGTTATGTCTCATCATCTTTGAAATTTGAAGACAAAGTTATTGGTAATGATTATATATGTTTATACGCCAAGTTGCTAATCTTTGATTCGCGTCTGGCATTGGTGGAAATATGCAGTTATCGTGTATTTATGGAAAACATGGCCAATTAAGGCAGCCTATAATAGTAATAACGAATCTTAATTAGTTTTCGGGGTACAATTTTTTTTATTGGACCAGAGAAATCTAAGATTAAAAATTTGTTATGAGCACTATTATTTTTTCGTCTCTATATATGGTAGAAATAATTTTTGCAACCGATTGATCAGAAATTTTTAAAATAATTGATCGAATTAGAGAAGTCAAATGTCTTTTCCCCTCATATGGAAGAGTTTTGAAGACTCACGAACTTGTTTTCGCCTTTTCTCTTCACTTAGTTCTTAGTTTTCTTCAAAGTAAGACATATGTACTGGTCCATAGTGTAAAAAGTTTACTGAAAACTATACTTATGTTAATACTATCTTTTTCATGGTTTTCAAAATTAATATAAGCTATACTTGAAGAAAAATTGATGTATAGCTCAAAGCCCCTCAAACATGCAAGTTCATTCAACGAATCCAAATGTTCAAGTCAAACTTGAGCATATTGAGTTCAGTCAAAGATCGAACGAAAACAGAAATCACCTTGTATTCTGTCTGACTGTTTTTGTATGACTTACAAATCGAACCAATGACTATATACGTGAAAATAAACATCCTGCATCGAAAGTTTAAATGGGATTTAAGTATTATATAAAAAGTAAAAGCATATCTACTCATTGCGAATTAATTTGAGTTGTAAACTCATAATTCTATATGGTATCAGAGCCTGAACACACGCCGCTCTCCACTCACCCGAACTGATCCGGTCCATCGAAAGAGACCCGATTAATCTGATCCCAAATTGATTTTATAATGAATTATTATCGAGACTAATGGCTAGACGAACCATTTAAATAGAGTTAAGTACTATATATAATATAAGCTCATAATTCTACAATATGATTGTTGAAAGCACATACTAGGATATAAGTATAAGTGTAGTTTTGATGGGCCGAGATATCAGGCCTGCTTAAGCCTGATTGTTAGTTAATGAGCCGAAAATAAACTAACCTGATAAACCAGAAGTGGCTCGTCGTTACTTCTTCCGGTTAGGGATTTTCGCCGGAGATGGCACTGTCTCAATCGATTTCGCTCCCGACTTTCCGCATACACCAATTCGTCGGAACATCTCAAAATCGGAAATCACTTATTTTAATGACAACATTATTTCATACGCCGCGAATCAAACCCTATTCTCCTCTCCGGACCACAAGCTGCTTCGCCGGAGCTATTTCGGACGATGGAAAAAGAGAAGCATCTCCTCTATCTACGTCCGTATCTTCTATTTTCGTAAAAGGTATTTTTCTATTTGATTTTTCTTTTTTGAATTCTGTTCCTGTTTCTTCTAAGGGTTTATAGGAAATCGAATCAGTTTTTGGATCAAATAATCTAACAGGGCTTCCGGATTCAGTGAGTGAAGGGCGTTTAAAGAAAGTCTTCTCGGAGTTTGGACATGTTACTAATGGTGACTCTCTCTCTCTGTATCAGTCTGTTTCTTTTCTGGAATTACAATTTCAGCTTCCATTAGGTCCAGAGCATGATCGTAAGAGAAACCATTTGATTTGCTGCTCTCAATTGATAGCAGACTCAATGAATAACAAAGGACATAACCATCAAATCCTGCTAATGTTAAACAACACTTAGTCATCATTTCCCAATCTTTTCGATTGAATTGTAACTGCTATACATTGTCTTTAGTATCTTGTTGTGTTTTTACTTGGTGCTTATCGTTTTCTTTTGCTGGAGAACATATAATCGTAAAACACAGCTACGTAGTAGATTAACTAAGCAAAGCCTGTGGTTTGTAAGTCAGTTCTATGAGTAAACATTTGAATCCTACTTGCAGATGTAGCACTAAAAAGCATTAAAGGGAGAATATCATTTGGTAAGCTTGGCTAAGGAATCAGTGAAACCCGCATGATCTTAGTTTCTTACTTGTTTTTGGCAGTAAAAATCATAATCAACGAAAGGACTAGGCAGTCTCTGGGATATGGATATGTCTGGTTCAACAGCAAAGAGGATGCGCAGTTGGCTGTAGAAGCCATGAACGGAGAGGTATAAAAATAGCTTCTTTGAAATTCAATAAACATGTTTCTTCTCTGTGGCTTGGTTGGGTCTTCAAGATGTCTTTTATCGATTCCAGTTTTGGTTTTTGATTGTTAAACATATTGTGGTTGATACCGGTTCTTGGTTTAGTTTTTTGATGGCAGGTTTATACTTGTTAAATTTGGTCAGCCTGGATCGTCAGGTCGCCGGAGAACACGTTCCGAGTTTCTTTTTTGTAAATAAATGATATTTTACATCTATGTTTTATTACCGAATGTAATATAACTCGGATTCTAAAGGTCGGAATTATTTGACCAAGAATAAAATATTTGTAATAATTGCTTATAAAAGAATTCGAATTTTTTTCAATGTGATTTTAAATTTTCTTAATTTACAAAATTCCAAATAATAACGATTTAACATTTTAATATCATGTCAAAAAGAATGAAATAGAGGAACTAAAATATTGTACAGATTATTTGTAAAATTCGTACCGTTCTCTATAGGTTGAGCAGTGTCGGCAACTTCATTTTTGTTTTTCCGGAGGCAACTTCATTTTTGTCTAGGTGTTTTATTTTTGGGATATTTTTACATTATACTCTTTTTATGTTTTAAATTATGAGAAATCTTATTTTTTCTAAAACTTACACACGAAATGTTATTTTTATGTTTTAAATTGTAAAAAAATATCTTTTTGCATATTGAATTGTAATCGTTGTCTATGGGGGCCAATAATATTACAGTTTTGTCTATTATATATATAATTCAGTATATATATTCACCGTATATAATTATATTGCATTCTTGTCTATGGTAAACTATATAAATGTCCACCATAAACAACAGTCCTTATTTCGAAATACTCCCTTTTCTCAAAAAAAAAAATGTATTTCGTCTAGAGTTTTAGAAAAGGAAAGCAATTCAAAACATAAAAAAAGATATTATACAATTTTTCCCTCTATTTTTCTCCTCAAAAAAAAGTAAAAAGAAGTGAATACTTATTTTATTTAATCAGGAGCAATTACTTCTCCCGTAACTTATTTTTCAGTTATATATTCCAAAGAATTCTTCAAAATTAAATTAAATGCCAAACCTATAGATACCCATAGACTTATATGTAAAGGACTCATTGGCTCTCCGAAGCCCACGGCTGGTCAACAATCGTCCACCACCGTTCTCCTCCTCCGTAACATGCTCCATTTCCTCCTTTGTTGTAAATTGAATTATTTTTGTTGGAGGTGGATCCCGCACGGATCCATTCTTCGGTCCACGAAGTAATAAGCGGATCCGAACCCGCTAAGTACCTACCTCAGAAATATAAAAGAATGCCCAAGATAGTATTTCGTGATAAGGTGATAAGTCGGCAATCTTATCATCTCGGCAAAAATATCTATCTCGACAACTTATCTCGTCTCGGATCAAAGATATTTGGCCGACACGTCTCTAAAGAAGAAATATGAAAGTATTCCTTTAACGATTTGGAATATTTCCGGGTTTTTTCGCCAAAATCTTTAAGATAGCTTCAAATCTAAACCAAAATATAATATTTCCTATTTTGATTATGTTGTAACCCGCCTCTATGCATTATAAATAGAAGAGGAGGTCTCACAAAGAAACCAAGCTCTCATAATTCACACACAAGTAATACAAAGTTACTGAGCATTTTTGCTTTCAGTTTATTCTCTTTACGTCTTTAATTGATCAAAATTATTTTGCATCTTCCCTCTTAAATTTCGGAGTCGGATTTAGAACCTTTGTGATAAATCTGTTTCAAACAACTTTGTTGTAAATTGAATTACTTTTTTTTTCATTCTTTCAATATCTGCTGTTGTTTTGTTTATTGATTCCGGGATTCATCATAACTGTCAATGATTTTTTATTATTAAAGCTTTAGAATTCCATTTTGATTCGTTGTCAAGAGGGTATAATTTTCAATCCTTTTGTTCTGTATCTTAGTTTGTTTGTATGTATTTGTTTTCTTTGATCTGTCTTAATGTGAATAGAAATTTAGTCATTGGATAAAACTGTTTTCGTTGCACGCTGATTTAGTTGATGTTCTATATTATCTGCAGATCACCGGCAAAATTATCTGTAAAGGGATGTGTAGACAATCACTGATCCGGAAACTCTTCACTACAAAATATACTTACAGATTATCACATTAAAATGTTGTAGTTGCAAATATAAAATTGCAGGTTGTTCTCGAATTACATTTATTTAGGATTAGGAAGAAAATATAAATTATTGATTTTTCCTATTTCCTACAGAGTTAATCACTGAAACTAAAAAAAGTCTTATCAATCCAATGTGAATGATCAAATCAAATTTCATTTTGGTATATATATATATTTTTGTCAAATAGCAACTTCATTAAATGTAAGTTACACAGGTTTAACTACTTTGAAGGGAATTGCAGAAGACATAAAGCTTAATAACGTTGCTTTAGCCAGAGAATCAGCAACGCTATTGAAAGTTCTAGAAATAGCTTCGAACTCGACAGAGTCAAAGAGAGGGAGAAGAGAGGTTCCGCAAGGATGCCATAGATCTCCATTAGATTCACTCCATTTTTGATGGCTGTGATGAGGATTAAAGAATCAGATCGGAACACGATCTGATCGAAGCCGGTGGCCAGTGCGTCAATCATCGCGGATCGAAGAGTTAGAGCCTCGGCTATCAAAGGTGACGCTACATATTCCTGTATTTGCGAGCCTCTTCGTGGTGGATCTTTACCCGACTTGATGATCCACGCAGCTCCCGCCACTCGTCCTTTTTCATTCCAAGCCGCATCGGAATAACACACGGCCATGTTTGGATTCAGGTTAGACTTGATATCACCCGATTGTATTTTATTTCCGATAATTTGCACCTGAGCCTCTTCCCATTCCCTTGCTGCAATTAATGCCAAGGTGAGAGTCTCTGCTGGGGGTTGCGAAATTTTGTTGAAGACCCACTGATTCCTGGCTTTCCAAATTGTCCAGATTAACCACGCTGCCAAAGGTACCTTTGTGATTCCAATGGGTGGCCTAGTGAAGTCATGATAGTGGACCTTCTCTCGGCTTCAGCTCCATCGGCGAGCAGTTCCACGGGTGTGCAACTTCATAATACCATCGTGAAGACAGGTTTCGATTGTTATGACTTTATACAAGCGACGATCATACATTTCTATGGTGTCTCTAATAACATGAGACTCGATTTTTAACACTTTGAAGTGACCATTTTTGCTTCCTCTATCTCTGCAGATCGCCGGAAGATTAGAGGAAGCAAAAGAAATTATTAGAATAAGTGTGTAATTGAGTCTTTGGTTATGTCCGGTTCAATTCTAACAGAACTTTCGTCATCTTCTTCGATTCTCTTTTTAACTCTTTTTGTTCTGTGATTCTAAGAGAAATGATCAAGAAGATGCTGGTGAAGGCGGATGTGATCATCTGGGGGATGTTGTTAACTTGTTATCGGCTTCACAGGTTCATGGAAATGTTGAGGTTGCTGAGCTGGCTGAAATTGAAACATCTCATATTCTCATGGAGAGGATGCAAAAATCTGCTTTCAAACGTTTATGCAGACGCATGAAGATGGGAAGATGTAGCTTTCGTCAGAGAAGAGATGCGAACAAGAGACGTTAAGTGTTCTCTGCCGTAAGTGGTGTTGTTAAATTGTTTTGATTTTTGATGGGTTTATGTTATGGTTTTTAATCTGGCCCAATAGTACGAGTGAGAAGAGTGGCGCGTGGATCACACTAGAAGGGCCCAAGGAGAGTCGGATAACGCGTCTGCACTTTGTTCAGTTCGTGTTTCTGTGGGCCCATCCAAAGCTGAGCTGGCTTTTTGCTGCCCGAAAGCGCGTGTATTTTCAAAGAACACTTTTATTATCAAATAATTTAATTGTAATATTGGTCTGATTTTTGGTTATTGTTTTTCTTATATGTTTATTGTTGTCAACTTTTTTTTTTGATAAAGATTTTTAAATTTAAATAAAACAGGTTACATGAGCTATGACCAAGTCATACAGTTTTTGTTTGTATTTTCAACAGAATTGAGTACCTAAGCAAAGTACATATTTATAGCATAGAATGCATAGTAAGAACTACGAGAAATACATTGTAGCTAAACAAATAAAGATGATTGAATTAACCACGCTCATCATGATTAACTTGTCTTTTTTTCCTTTCCTTCCTTAAATAGTTGTCCTTTCCATTTCTTACTTTTTGAATCGGTTTGACAATTTGTCCTCCCAAAGATTTCTGGCTAATTAACTTATAGCTAGTATTCTATGATGATTCCGGCAAGTCTAACTGATTTTCATTGGTAACATTGAATTCAAAAGTATTATAGGGAAAGATACAACCTGAGGGAGATATATGAGAGGTGGGTAATGCCTCAGTTTGAGTGACAGTGTCGGGAGCAGTTACAATTGTAGCATCTTGTTGAGTGGCATGAGGAGTGGTAGTTGAGTTTTTACTAATGGTGAAGCTAAGACTTCTGCAGTAAGTGAAGTTGAACTAATATGGTCCATGGGAGAACTATTTGGGGCTGAATGTTGGTCATTATCTAAGTTTCATGTCTCTTGAGTCTTCGAGCCAGAGCCATGTACCATAGTGGGAACCATATACGTAGATGTTGTAGCCTTAATGGCTGAGAGTTTAGGCGAACTAGTATCAACAAAGACAGATAATGGGACAATGTTAACCAAATTTTTCTGTATAGTGCTTTCAGTACCCTTATCAACTTCTAAAATAAAGTTTATATGATGGCCACCTGAAGATACTGAATGTAATTTTCTTAATGGTGAGGTTGTTGCTGGCTGTTGCGCTAGGGACTGAATACAATGCTTCACTTTGTGCCCTAATTATCCACATCTACTACACTTTGAAGGTACCCAAGAATACTCCACATCAACCATGGAGACTATGCCTATTTCATATTTGGCAGCAACTTTTTAAGAAAATGGTTCATCTAGCTCAACTTCCACTAAGATTTATAGCCTCTCCCATTAACATAGGGTAAAACCTTGGCTTGTTTGTGATCATTGGTGCACCTAGTGCAGAAGTTATATGGCTAATTCCTGGGATTAAGTACAAAGAGTTTGGAATATTCTTTAGTGTAACCCAAACTGGAACAGTAGAAATTTCTGGAATGGCTAGACTCGGTGATGGGGTCCAAGGAGCTGCAAACATTAGATAGTCATCAACATGCCACAGTCCTCTTTGCAAGACCCATAGTCTAGTAGTTTCATTAGGAATGTGAAATAGATAAGAAGAATTTCCTACTTTACGACTGAAGATTTTTGATTTTCCTATTTTATGACTGAAGATTTTTGATTTTCTGCCCCATATTCTATTAACTATTGCATGGACTAAACCTCTTGCGGGGAGACTGCAACGATAGAACTGTTCTATCACATATTCATTCTAGTTTTCTAAACCCTGAAGAAGAATGTGATTTGGAATAATTACCTCAGGAGTCCCATTATCCAAGTAGATTGGAGAAGTAGCTCTGTAGAGGTTTCTTGTTTCAGGTTTCATCCTAGAAGCCTAAGGAAAACGCAGTTTATCTTCAAAGGAGACTTCAGATTTTGATAAGGTTTCAGACATATTTTGTAAAAGTGCCTAAGATTCTTTTCTCACCATATCAACTTTTGAACTAGAGGAAGATTTGTGTTTACCATCTTGTAATGTTGGCCACAAGTCAGGAAAAGTTAGTTGTGAGGAAATATCTGGATTTTCCCGAGTGGAAGAACTCACCATAATTTTTGATTACTCTGACTGAGTCGAAGGATGAGTCGATGGAGGCACTTTCCATGCTCCTTGAGGAGAGGGAGACTGAGTAGATGTCAGTTTTGTCACCACTGCGTTTTCAGAATTAATAGTGACTGGGATTGGAGTTGATGAAGACGAGATTAAAGTACCCAACAAATCCGAACTTTCTGCAACCTCTGGATTTTCTGAACATGAGCTAGAGAATCAAAGCACGACTTGAAACTTCTACTTGGTGAGGGCATTAGAGCATCAACATCACACAAGTTGAAATAGGGAGTATAGCTGTGAATGGGAGTTTTTTGGGAGGGTAAGTTTTTAGATGGGAAAGGTGGCACAACCTCATTGGGGGTGGATTCCATTAAGAGTGGCGATGGTGAGGTCAACCGGCAGGTTAGAAGGTGATGGTGATGTCGCATGGCTGCGTAAGATGTTGTGGTGGCAGAGCAACAGTGAAGTGAGGAGATGAAGAATGACGAACTAGATTAGAAAATGAGATGATCGATGGTGATATAAGCTACATCGGAAAAGTAGATTGAAAAAAGCAATGGTGAAGGGAAGAGAAGAAGATCTCATGTTTCGCACTTTATTGTAGCAAGTGAAGAGAGAAACCGAATTTCCATTTTTACTTATTAGAGAGATAGACGCTCTCTCTAATAAAAAGATCGATGAAAAATCATATGAGAGAACGTCAACTTCTAATAACAAATTCAAATTTTTTGACACATGGCTGCATGTAATAATATAATAAGGTTTCAACAGACGACCCAGAGATTAACTTTAATAATGCATAAAAGATATAATCATTATAGAAGCTAATAAAAAAAGAGAAGATAATAATTAGTCCAAAAATGTTATTGGTATTTTATGAAACCTCATAATAAAAGTCATGTGATGCACATGGACTCGAGCATTTCCACGGTGCTTAGTGGCCCTTCGTTCTTCCGTTGGTTTCTATTGAGGTTTTTTCTCTTATAAGCATAATATCTTGCTGTCTGAATTTTCTGTTTGGTAATAAAACTTCATTTCTTATTATTATTAATTTATAAAAAAAATTAAATTAATGTTTTCTATTATTTACTTCGAAATATATTCTGTATAACTATACATTTTCTAAACAACAATAAAATTTATTTGATATGAATTTGAGTAAAAATGTTCAAAATTAATAATAAAAACAGAGAAAAATAAAAGAATTATATATTTGAAACTAAAACTAGAGTGGCTGTTGCGTATACAAATTTTATAAGATTGTTGTACACAATTCAGACATCCTATCTATAAATAGCTAAATATGTGAGAAATATATAAATTAAATCCATTCAAATAAATTACTAGTATATATTGGCAAGAAAGAAAACTATAAAATTAAATGAATTGTAATTATTTTAACAACTATATAAGTGATCATTAATTCATAATACAGAGTAGAACTATTAATTAAACGATTATATAAAAAAATTAATTTAAGTCACAAATATCTAAATTATTATATTCGTCGTTTGGAGTTTGGACATTATCCAAAGCTTAGTTTTTCAAGCAAAGTCGCGAGAATCCATAAACTTGAGGGTATATTCGACTTTTCAGGTTACGATAATCTCAAAAAGAAAAGAAATAAGAAAAAAAACCATATTTATACTTTATTTTGTTCTTCATCATATTGAGAATTTAGATCTCTCTGCATTTCTTCTTCAAAGGTTGAAACTTGCTCCTTCGTTTGCCTCTCTCGCTCTCTTGCTCGCTTTGTGAGATTCAGATCCTGAAAGAAACTTCTAACTCTGTAAGCTCAGAGAATCATATTTTTGGTTTTGAAGCATAAAGGCTTCTCTCTCAGCTTTGAACAAGTATCTCATTTTTTCTTCTGTTCAGAGTGATTTTTAAGCAGAAATTGATCCAAAGAAGATAAAAATCTGTCTTTCTTCATCTCAGAGGAATACTGATTCCTGTTCTCAAAGCTTTATTTGTATGTCTTCCTTCTTCTGATCCCCTAATTTCAGTTTCAAAAGCAACGAAATCTCGATTAGGTATTCCTTGTTTCAGTCCAGAAAATTTACCATCTTTTGGGAACTGTTCTGCCATTTGATTCAGTCTCTGTTCTATTCGATTTCTGGATTTAAGGATTTGGGTAATGAGCTCTGGGTTTTGACATTGCCGTTGTTAGCTTTGCCTTGGAAGTTGGATATAAAGATTCTTCAAACTTTTCGTTGCATTCGAGCTTGATTCGAAGTTCACTAGTTCAGATTTGGAAGAGATTCATTTGGTTTTTCATAAGCTTTTTTTTTGGATGTTCTGTTGCTGAAGATGCAGCCTGATCAACGCAAAAAGGTACGAATTACTTTCTCTTATTCTCAAATTATATCTAAAAATATTCAGATTTGTTTAATAAATTGAGATTTGAGATCTAATTATGTCACTTAGGATCTGTAACAATTCTTGAAACACTATCATTGCCTTTTAGTTTAAGTCGTTAAACTCAGTGAGATCCGACTATGTCTCTTCTTTTTTCTCGAGGCTTTTCTATTGACATTTAGAGTTTTTTGTAATTTCAGTCATCAGTCGAGGTAGATTTCTTTACGGAATATGGTGAAGGAAGCAGATACAGAATAGAGGAAGTAATCGGTAAAGGAAGCTATGGAGTCGTCTGCTCTGCGTACGATACACACACAGGAGAGAAAGTTGCGATCAAGAAGATCAATGATATATTCGAGCATGTATCGGATGCTACTCGTATTCTCCGTGAAATCAAACTTTTGAGGCTCTTACGCCATCCTGACATTGTTGAGATCAAACACATCTTGTTGCCTCCTTCAAGAAGAGAGTTCAGAGATATTTACGTGGTTTTTGAGCTCATGGAATCTGATCTGCATCAGGTTATTAAAGCAAATGATGATTTGACTCCTGAGCACTACCAGTTTTTTCTCTATCAGCTTCTCCGTGGTCTCAAGTATATACACACAGGTTAAGCTAGCAACATTTTCACAGGTTAGCATAAGTTTTGGATCATTTTTCTGAACATACTTTTTTTCTCAATTTGGTTTTGTCTCTTTTCCTTTCAGCTAATGTCTTTCATCGGGATCTTAAACCCAAAAACATATTGGCAAATGCTGATTGCAAACTCAAGATCTGTGATTTTGGACTTGCGAGAGTCGCTTTTAATGATACACCAACTGCGATATTCTGGACTGTGAGTAGTAATTAAATGGCAATACCCTTTACAAGACTACTCTATTTGGCATGAAACCAATTCTATTTGTATTGCTTTGTGATCGCAGGACTATGTAGCTACTCGATGGTACCGGGCTCCAGAACTGTGTGGATCATTTTTCTCAAAGGTGACCATGATTTTGCATGCATTATTTCAGCAAATGTTACAAATCTTTATAGGGATTAGTAGTCATTAGATCTTTCTCCTGCTGATTGTATTTTTTTGTTTAATCTTTGCTTATGTTCAGTATACACCGGCTATAGATATATGGAGCATTGGGTGCATTTTTGCAGAGCTGCTAACAGGGAAACCACTTTTCCCCGGGAAAAATGTGGTCCATCAATTGGATCTGATGACTGATATGTTGGGAACTCCATCTGCCGAAGCCATTGGAAGGGTCAGTGTACCTTTCCACAATGCTTAACACAGCTGCACTTTTTCTTCTCTTGACTGAATTGCTTGCATTAAATGTGACAGGTGAGGAACGAGAAAGCTCGAAGATACTTGAGCAGCATGAGGAAAAAAAAGCCTATTCCTTTTTCACATAAGTTCCCGCATGCCGATCCTCTTGCTCTCCGTCTTCTAGAAAGGATGTTGGCTTTTGAACCCAAGGACCGACCTACAGCTGAAGAGGTGCTTCACACGTTTTGTTCATCACACTCCTGATGACTTAAGTTTAATTGAATTCCATTAAAATTAATAAATCTATGTGTTACCTCAGGCACTTGCGGATGTGTACTTCAAGGGTTTAGCTAAGGTTGAAAGAGAGCCCTCTGCTCAACCTGTCTCAAAGTTGGAATTCGAGTTCGAGAGGCGGAGGATCACAAAAGAAGATGTGCGAGAGCTCATATACAGAGAATCTCTGGAGTACCACCCAAAGATGCTGAAAGAATACTTAGATGGATCAGAGCCAACTAACTTCATGTATCCAAGGTATTGTCCTGAGCTGAGACCCTGCTTCATAACTATACTCTACTGTCCTGTGACTGCTCGTCCATGATCTTTTGGATTATGTATTATTCTTTCTGCAGTGCGGTGGAACATTTCAAGAAACAGTTTGCTTACCTTGAGGAACACTACAAGAATGGTACTTCTCACAATCCCCCTGAGCGGCAGCAGCACGCATCATTACCAAGGTATGGTTTGGGATACTTACATTCGATGATTTGGGATACTTTCGTTACAGCAGAATAAAGGCCTTTCTTAAAAATATGTTTTGCAGGGCTTGCGTTTTGTACTCTGATAACAATCCTATGGTGCCACAACAGAGCTCAGCTGAAGTCACTAATGGACTCTCCAAGTGTAGCATCAGAGATACAGAGAGACCACGAGGCACAGACAGGAACGCACAGATGCCAATGTCAAGAATTCCCATTAACGTCCCTCAAACAATCCAAGGTCTCCCCTTTTCTCTCCATATATATATATATAAAACGTTATGATGCAGAACAATCTCTGTATTGTGAAAATTTGTTCGGTTGTAATCAAGCAGGTGCTGCGGTAGCTAGGACTGGAAAAGTAGTTGGATCAGTGTTACGCTACAACAACTGCGGCGCAGCAACAGGTGTTGAAGCTCTTGAACAACAGCAGCGTAGGATGGTCAGAAATCCAGCTGGTGCGTCTCAATACCCAAAGAGGCCACAACCTTGCAAAAGCAACAGACGAGATGAAGACTGCGCCGCTGTGGCTGCCGAAGGTCCAAGCAGATTAAACCCAAATACTCAATATATACCACAAAAAGTGGCTGCAGCGCAAGACACTGCGATGAGTCGTTGGTATTAAACTTGGTTCTAGTTGAAGCTTTACCACTTCACATCTCAGAGAGAGCTGAAAGAGAAGCCCTTTGAATCATCCATACTTTTTCAAGAGCCGAAATCTGAAGAGTAGTAGTACAGTGCAAGAGTGAGATGACTGAAGGGTGAGAAGAAGAACTTCTTACACATGTAATTTGTCTCCAAAGCCTTTGCTTTGGTTGTTAAAAAGCGACCTTTTGTAATACTAATATTGTCTACAATTCTTGTATCCGTAAACGTACGCTATATCGAATATCTCTTACCTCATTCTCTGATAAACACTGGGATTAATCCCCAAATTTCTTTGGATCTTTGATTTATGAATAAAACAATGAAAAAGTTTCATAGTACATGCTAGATCAGATTAGATCAGCCATTATCCTTAACAGTTATTATACAATGCACAAATCTTTTTCTTTCTCTCCAGTTCAATGTAATCGCTGCTTTACCCGCCTTCCATTTGCGTCACAACCATCAGCAAATATTTCTTTCTGATGCCCAGATGCTACAACGGATAGTTCACTAAGCCTTGCCACATACTCCAACAGCTCAGTCAGTAAAGATGGGCAACTCTTCTTCAGATAATCAAATCCATTTGTCTGCATCACAGCTGATCAAAACAAAAGACATAAGTCTCATTCTGTTAACAGAAAGTTTACACAAATCGATTTTACAGCTTAAAGAATGATCTTTTGTTTACCTTTCAGATTCTCTGGCAATGCCACAAATTTTAAGCAGACTGCTTTTAGCTGGAAACAATGATGCTGCTCCGCAAGGGCCAACGTAGTTGCAACTGTATTTATGGCTATCCCTTCACAGAGTTTAGACTCACAAATCGCTTTTAGCCGCTCCAGAGCATAACGGTCTGCCGCTGCAAGGAGATGCTGAGCCACAAGAGTAGAAGCCAATGTAGAGTCCACGCCCATTAAATCTTGCATATCGGGCAATTCGTCCGTGTAAATAAAATGGAGCAACACCTGCGCAAATAGCAATACAAGGGTTTGCATCAGGTTACACATTCAGATCAAAACTACCAGGATTGAGGATGACTTCAGCCAACTGATAAGAACTATCATGACAAAGCAAAGACAGACTCAAAGTTTACATCACAGAACTAATAGTTTCTACAGTCAAAGACACCCACAAAACTTTAAACTCTAAGCCCACCAGCCAATCTCTCTAATACGCTGAAGATCATCATTCGTCTACTTGACTCACATACGTCTAAGGGGAACAGAAAGTACATAACGTAATCACATATATATGCCCATCTATTAGAGACATAGAAAACAAGAACAGAACAGACATTCATGCAACCAACCAGGAAGAGAAGCAGAAAGAAAGAACCTTATCCTGGGCGTGTAAACTCAGAGAACAGGAGTAGCGCCCCAGGAGAACATCCCGGATGGTATATCCGTGAACAGAAAGTCCTGTATGACACCACCATCACTCACCCGAGAAGGAAAAGAAGAAAAAACGAAAGAAAAGGGCAAGGAACCAAGAAATCTATCTTTTCCTATAAGACCATGAACTACCCATCGACTGTAGATAATCTAGTTACACATTCCAAATCTAAGGGATGTAATCCCAAAAAGAGAAACAGAGGGAGGACCTTGAAAATGGGAGATTCCATGTCTTGTATTGTTATGCACTGGATATTTCGATTTCCTAATGGGCCAAAAAGCTGTGCCCTGAAAACTGGGGAACGCGTTGCAAGAACCAATTTGTGTGCGTTGAATGTTTCTCCATCAACTTTGAAAACAACATCAGAGCCTTTCCCAGTTTCCAAAAGATTTCCCAACTGTTGTCCCAAGTCAGAAACTGGCACGGGGATATTGTAACTCCTCGGTCCCTCCGTGCGCGACTTTACCACACCCACACGGCAACGAACCAAGAGACTATCTTCCTTCAAATAATCCGATGATTCTAGACTGGACCTCCTGAAAAACCGCTTGTACCCCCTAAACAAAGAACCATCCAACACGTTACTAACATCGCAGCAACCGAAATGTATCATAATCCGATCAATCTATTAACAAGTTTATATCAAAACATTCTAGATTCATAATAAGATAACCGAAATTTCAACACCAATGACCTGGTTTCACTCGAGTAAAGGTGAACTACTATCGCAAGCTCGAAACTTTACAGGCATAAAGAGAGAGAAAGAGTAAGAGTTACTCACCACATGCTTCCTCGATACTTAAGAGTATAGGGTCCGCTTTCGAGTGCTCTGCCAAAATGGCTATGAACCTTGTGTTTTCCATTACCACTCTGATCCACGAGCGTGAGCTCGAACAAAGCCCTAACATCGGCTCCCTCGCTAGCAAGGGCTATGAACAAAGAAACGTATGAGGAGTTATCCTCTGGACTCTTTCCATCTGGGTAGAAGTAGATTGCCCACGAGTAATCACCTACCGTGAACGTATCAGAGGCCACGTATTTGCCGATTCCAACACCTTTGACGAGAGAGCAGCCGCTGATCTTAAATTCATGGTAGCCATTGACGGTTTCAATGAAAGATGTCGACGCCGTGGGTGCAGGGCTAAGCGATTTCGAAGATCCAGAAACCTCCCCGCAAACCCTAGTTGTGTCCATCAACAAGATGTAATCACAAACACAGAAAGATCTTCGATCTACTCCCTCTTAAAAAAATCTTAGAAGGAACAAAAGTCTAGAAATCCAAAAAAAATCCAGAAATTTTTTCAGATTTAGGAGCAAAATCAAAGTCAATAACTCCAAGGAGGATAAAAAGTTTAGGGGTTTTACGAGAGATTACAAATCCGGAATCCGCCAGATTTAGAAGGATAGAGAACGTAGACTAATAATCGGCCGAAGTCACCAGCAGAGATGGAGCGTAAGAAAGATCGGTGACGTCGGTGGAAACGAAAAGGAAAGAGAAAGAATGAAATTACGAAAGTGATATTGGTTTATAAACTCAGTTAGGACAAAGGTAGCCAATTACAAAACGTCAATATATTTAATTAATTATCATTACCATTTTTTATTTTACGTGCAAATCTTTAATGTGCACGAAATTGAACAGAAACTTTTCCGTTGTCTTTTCAGACCCCAAAAAAAAAAAACTTTTCCCTTCCCTCATAATTTGAAAAACAAAAACTTTCTTTCCGTATAATTCTCTCGAGAGATACACCGTCTTTGCGTTACTCAATCTTCTATTTTGATCTTGGGAGCACTAACTGGTGCGCAGCTCCACTGCCATGATCGCTTGCTCCCTCTGTTCGACTCTTTTGTCTATAGTCTTTTTAGATGGAAAGGTTTTGGGGTTCAAATCTGTTTGGCATCTCTATTGGGATGGCCGTATCTCATTTGGTATCATTGTTCGATTTTCATACAACGATGACCGTCACTTTATCATCGTAATGAATTCTTGGTTTTTTTTATCTTAGTGTTTTTGGTTCTATTGTGGTCTCTCCCATGAATTGTCTTCTGAATTTGCCACTTCATCTTTTTATCAAACTCAAATCAGGTCATAGTTTTGAATGTGCTTGTGATTAATGATTATAGCTTCTTTTCGTATGCTTATGTTAATTGTCTTTTCGTCGTTTTTAAAAAAATTTAGAATTTCAATAAGATAGACAATTGGTCATGGACTCTTTAATTTAATCGATATCTTTTATCCGAGTTTGCTAGAATTTCTAGCAACCGATTGAGATAGATTGATTGATGATTCTCTTTTTTATCCATTTTAGTCATTACTAATGAACAAAAAGTTTCGTTGTTAAGATAGGTTTTACGGCGGTGATCAATTCATTGGAACTAAGCTCTTGTGTGACGGAAGTTGAAGGAATATCACATGTCCACTTACTCATCTTCATCGTTGTGACCAGTATCACATAAACCATGTTAAACTAAGACTGATCAAGCTCTTTCCCATTCGTGGATGCTTGGATTTTGCCCCAGTGTGATCCTCTTAGAACCTGACATGATAATTTTTCATCATCCATCCGGTTGGACGAATACCACATGTTCACTTACTCATCTTCATCGAAATTAAGCTCTTGTGTGACAGAGGTTGAGGAATACCGCTCGTCCATTTACTCATCTTTAGCGTTAGATACATCCCCAAGGCTTTCTTCTTTTTGACACTATGCTTAAAATTGTGTACAATTTTTGATCCTAATTAACCTGTTTTGATGTACTTGTAAAATTCAATGAATATTAGGATGACAAAAAAAAAATTAATTACGTAGAAACCTCTAACACAGTTCAACGTTTTCAAAATATGTATTTTTAGTAGAACTTTGAAAATATGCATTTTGACCTAGAAAATGACCAAATTACCTTCACACTACTTTCCCACAAATGATATATTCTCTTCGGATCTTCTTCTCCAATATTTCTAAAAATCATGATTTTATTCATTTTTTGGGTTTATGTATCCATTAGGTCATCCTAGAGTATAATATTTAGTTTAATCTATTAATTTTGTTCATTTGTTTGGGTTTAAGTATTCATCGAGTTAACCAAGAATTTAGTTTTCTTATTAAAAAATTGTTATAATCATACACTTGACTTTAGATATTTATTTAGTCATCCTAGGATTGATTTTATTCACTTAAGAGGAAGATGCATTTGATTTACAAAAAGTTGTTGGTAGAAATTGTGAATCGGAGAAGAAGAAGATTGGCAAATTTGTCATTTACCTAGTTCAAAAGTGCTTATTTTGAAAACTCACTTTGAAAGTGCCCATTTTCAAAGTCCACCTTAAAAGCGCTCATTTTTAAAAGTCTAAACTCAAATAATGTATATTTTGTTAATAAACCCCAAAAAACAACTCTTTGCTTCTCATTTCTTTTTGGTCAACACAATTCTTTGCTTCTATTTCTTTTCATTTCCTTTGTCGGTTTATCACGTTTTTTATTTATTTAAGTTTTTCTTTTCAACTATTTTCTTTTAATAGTAGATTTATTGGATGCTTCAAAACCTGTATAATAATAAAAATTTAGTTGAGAATATCTCATAAAAAACTTTCAACTTAACAATCATTTACACCTTAAAATTTTAAAGTTTTGTACATTTGTTATAACCTTTAAAAGATAACAATATTTATACTTTAAACTTTTAACGTGGAAATGTTGTCACTTTTTTTTAAACCGTGATAGAAATGTTGTCATTTTAAAATTATAATAGATATAAAAAATTTTAAAGTGTAAGTGGTTACTAATTAAAGATGTTTTTAATGAGATGTTTATTAAAGATTTAAGTAATAGTTATCATGGCTGCATGCCCTAATCTCTCTCCTCTATAACACGATTTTTTCTGCAGGCAAATCTAACGTTTTTCGATCTCTTTATTTGGTGGCATTTTCGTCCACTACCACCGAAAAAGAGTCCTTTTTCTCATTCTTTTTTTCATGATGGATCTCTCTGCTCTTCTGCCTAACCAATGCGCGCTGCTTAGCTAGTTGTCCCTTCTTCTTTGGACATGGTTCCGATGGGGAGCTGTTGCAGTGAGCTCGTGTGGATCTAGGGTTGCCACCGTCGACTATTACTTTTATCTCACTTGAGGACGGCGACGTTAACATGATACATCGTACTCGTTGTGTGAGGCTCTATTTCTGCTCAACCACCGCGTTTTTGGTCTGGGTTAGGCTTCCAATGATCTAGCCAAGCTGATTTGAAGCACCTTGTACGAAGATGGTTCTTTCAAGTAACTCTTCTCCTAGATCATCAGAGAACAATGACGTATAGAGTTTAGAGTTAGTCTAATATGAACTGATGACGGTTTCTGGGTAGTCTCTTCCATTTTACCATTCTTTTAGCAAATGGTTGTATATGACCTAGATCTAGTTAAAGGATGACTTGATTCTATGTTTAGATTGTCAAATGCTTCTCATATACGTAAGGTGGTTTGAGATTCCAATGTTGGCTACACTATTGTTTGCTCTCAGGCTTCTGTGTGTTGGTTTGAGTGTACTAGGGCCTCGTTTTTGTAGATAGTCTGCGATTCTGGATTTCATTGCAAAAGAGAATTTTTTTGTCAACTGTCTTTTAGTGGTGGTAGTTTGTCGGCGTTGCAGCTTATTCTGGATTGGTCTTCTCCAGTGTCATTCTAGAGAATTTTCTCTATCAAGCTTTTTGTCTCTAGCCGAGCTGAGAATTGTCTTCGCTCCATGTCTCTACAATTAAGACCAGTGTGAGGTCTCCTATTTCAAGGTATCTAATAAGACATCAACAAGTCGCTAATCCTCGACTGCACCATTTCCAGAAAATTCGTGTGTTTGATTTCAGTGTTCCAGCTCCGACTTACTGGTTAGAAACCAGCATCAATTGAGGTATATCACATTCAATTTTCGAGGATTTTTTTGCGTGTCACATAAATCATCATGCATCATGCTCACCCAATTTTAACTTATTTTTTACCGTATTATCATTCTTTTAAATGATAGTTTTCATTTATTCTCTGCTACATTTTAGTTTTTATGCATACTATTGTAGCAAAAAATGGTTATGGGCTATATTAAAGTCATAATTGGTAAGATATATAGTTGTAGCATTAAGAAGTATAAACATTAAGCTTCTTATTATGCTATACTAATCAAACCCAAAGTTTATATTATGTGTGATTTGAACAACTGACTAATTAGAGTTAAAATTATAGAATTAGACAACATACTTTATTTTTAATCTTATATACAGAATATTAATTTAATTAATAAGGATAAAATTATCTTTTAATGATGTTTAATGTTCTATGCTGAGAAAAACTCTATTTAGGAACATTGATGTATATAGCATTTAGAAAATTTAATACTCTCCTAAATACCAATTATGTTTTATTAACAAAGTATTAAAAAGAGTAATATACTATGGTTTACCAATCAAGACTTAGTATATCACATATGTTTATTTATATAACTCTGCATATTTATTTATTTATTTGTTATTTTATTTTTTGTCGCAATTATTTATTTTTTAAGAGAACACATCTTTCATAAATAAGTGAACCGAACCATCGAGAAAATGGATGTGTCGATTGGGGTCAAAAACCGAAGAAAGAGAGTTCATTGTCAATGCTGAGCTAAAGAAACCAGCGATTCTCATCAAATTCAAACCTAACCTCAGCTTCCCAAATGTTCATCCTTTAATATCCCCAGATGTTTCGAAAACTTTCGCCTTCTCTTTTCCGTTACACCATCTTCCCTATTTATACCAAACCCATCTTCAAATCAGAATCTTATCCACAATCGCTTCGTCGTCTCCGCTCTTCTTCCTTGAATATGTCGGATTCCCTTCAAAACCCTAATTCTCCCTCAATTCCATCAGCCACTAAGCCCGAATTGCTTCGCTCGCTTGAATCCCATTTGGGTTCTTGTTTCAGCATCGATCCGATTACACCTTCACCAAACCCTCTCGTCATCGTGATTAGCGGAGCAAGTGGAGTTGGTAAAGACGCAGTGATTAACAAGCTTCGGGAAGTTCGTGAAAGTCTCCATTTTGTTGTCACAGCTACGAGCCGTCCGATGCGTCCTGGAGAAATCGACGGTAAAGATTACTTTTTTGTCTCGAAAGATGAGTTTTTGTCAATGGTGGAGAAAGACGAGCTTCTCGAGCACGCACTCGTTTACGGCGATTACAAAGGCATTCCCAAGAAGCAGATTCGAGAGTTCATTGGCAAGGGATACGACATCGTTTTGAGAGTTGACATTCAAGGAGCTAACACACTTAAGAAGATTCTTGGGAACTCTGCAGTTTTTATATTTCTTGTTGCTGAGAGTGAGCTTGCCATGGTTGAGAGGTTGATTGATAGGAGAACAGAGAGCCCTGAGGAGTTGCTCGTTAGGGTTGCTACGGCTAGAGAAGAGATTAAGCATGTGAAGAGATTTGATTATGTGGTGGTAAATGCGAAAGGGAAGCTTGATGAATCGGTTAAGCGTGTGGAATCCATTATCGATGCTGAGAAGTCTAAGGTTCATCAAAGATTTGTCAGAATTTGATGACTTTTCCATTCAGACTCTCTGGTACTGTTTTGCTTGTTAAAGCCACTTTCCATTCTCTTCTCTAAGTTTTGAAATACAAATTGGAATTGAAACACCTTGTTCTCTTATGTGATGAAGATAACTAGTGTGATGAAATTAGAATTTATACAACAAATAGATTCACTCACTAGCTTATGTTTTTGGTAGATCGCTCTCGTAATCTTTGAAGGATTTTAAACTCTTTGTTCCACTGCTTTGCTTGTCTCTTATTGCTTGAGAGGGTTTGTAACTCTGTTGCGTGAAAGCTAAATCCAAGTTTCTTACTATGGGTAATGGTTTTCTTTTTCCTTTGTGTTGGGAATGACTTTCGCGATGAATTCTTCAGAAGCTTTTAAGATGGTAGCCATTAATCTTTCGTTCTCTCAATCAAAAAGTTGAAGAAAATTTGAATTATAGATCAAAATGCAAGTTCATTCAACCAATCCAAATGTTCAAGTCAAACATCGACCGAACTCAGGTGATCTCGATCACTTATTCTTATGTCTGACTTGGAAAATCTATCGAGTTTGAACTAATCACTACATATGTAGTTTTAATGGGCCGAACTGTTAGGCCCACTTAAGCCAATTGTTACGTTAAATGAGCCCGAAATATACAAAACTGATAAATCGGAAGTTGTTCATCGTTATTTCCTTCGATAAGGGAAAGGCACTGTCTCAGACGAATTCGCTCCCGACTTTCCACACACAGCAATTCGTCGGAACTTCTTAAAATCGGAAAATAGTTATTTTACCGTCGACGTTATTTCGATCCAAATACGATATAAATCTCGTCTTTCTTCGCCTCAGAGGAATACTGATTCCTGTTCTCAAAGCTTTATTTATATATCTTCCTTCTTCTGATCCCTTGATTTCAGTTTCAAAAGCAACGAAATCTCGATTAGGTATTCCTTGTTTTACTCCACAAAGTTTACTATCTTTTGTGAACTGTTCTAAGCTTTGTGAGATTTCGTCTTCTGAACAAGCCTCAAAGTCGAATAGTTTCTTCTTTTCCTCGCTCAGTACGAGGAAGATATATAAAACCTCGAGTTTAAGTAATTAGTTTTGTTTCTCTCATGTTCACTTATGAGCAAACCGATTCGTTTTGTCTGCTCTTGTCGCTGTTGGATATTTTCTCCTCAGCCGGTGAGATGTTTCTCTACTTCGACCACGCGAAGACCTCAACTACCCACTACGGCTCCAAGTCCGGCCCACTTCGATTTCTCCGCCAATAGCTCCGATTCTGAGAGAGCTCTCGTCTCCGCTCTTGGATCATGCGCCTCCAGTAATGACGTCACATGTGGCCAACAAATCCACGGCCGTGTTTTGAAATCCGGTCTTGATTGTAATGGATTTATTTGCAATAGCGTCCTTAACATGTACGCTAAATGCTATCGCTTGGCCGATGCGGAATCTGTGTTTCATGCCCACGCAAAGCTTGATTCTGCTTCGTTCAATATTATGGTTGGTGGGTATGTTCGATCGCGTCGACTTGGGGACGCGCTTAGGTTGTTCGACGTTATGCCTGAGAGAAGTTGCGTCTCGTATACTACTGTGATAAAGGGTTACGCTCAAAATGATCTGTGGATTGAAGCGATGGAGCTTTTCAGGGAGATGAGAAATTTGGGAATTATGCTAAATGAAGTGACATTAGCCACTGTTATTTCCGCTTGTTCACATTTGGGTGGGATTTGGAATTGCAGGACGTTGCAGAGTTTGGCAATTAAGCTGAAGCTTGATGATCGAGTCTTTGTTTCCACGAATTTGCTGCATATGTACTGTATCTACTCATGTTTGAAGGAGGCTCGGCAGTTGTTCGATGGAATGACAGAGAGAAATTTAGTTACTTGGAACGTGATGTTAAATGGGTACTCAAAAGCCGGACTTATCAAACAGGCTAAGGAATTGTTCGATCAGATTACTGAGAAGGATATTGTCTCGTGGGGCACCATGATTGATGGGTGTCTCCAAAAGAATCAGCTTGATGATGCTCTGGTTTTCTACACCGAGATGCTGCGCCGTGGAATGAGGCCTAGTGAAGTCATGATGGTGGACCTTCTCTCGGCTTCAGCTCGATCGGCGAGCAGTTCCATGGGTTTGCAACTTCATAATACCATCGTGAAGACAGGTTTTGATTGTTATGACTTTATACAGGCGACAATCATACATTTCTATGGTGTCTCTAATAACATGAGACTCGCTCTTCAGCAGTTTGAAGTGGGCGTCAAGGACCACATTGCGTCAAGAAATGCGGTAATTGCAGGATTTGTGAAGAATGGAATGGTTGAGCAGGCAAGGGAAGTATTTGATCAGACTCGTGATAAAGATATCTTTTCATGGAACGCTCTGATGTCAGGTTACGCACAGAGTCATTCGCCTCAATTAGCTATACACCTATTCCGCGAAATGATTAGTATTAGCCAAGTAAAACCAGATGCAATAACAATGGTGAGTGTTTTCTCGGCAATCTCATCTCTAGGATCGTTGGAAGAAGGGAAAAACGCACACGAGTATCTAAACCGTAGCTCAATTCCTCCCAACGACAATCTGACCGCTTCTATAATTGATATGTACGCCAAATGCGGAAGCATCGAAACCGCCCTACACGTTTTCCACCAAACAAAGAACATTTCTTCAACAATCTCTCCCTGGAACAGTGTCATTTGCGGGTCAGCAGCACATGGTCGCGCAGAACTAGCGCTTGATCTCTACTTAAATCTCCAATCTCTCCCCATTAAACCAAACAGCATCACTTTTGTGGGCGTCTTGAACGCCTGCTGCCACTCAGGGCTTGTGGAGTTAGGTAAAACGTATTTCGAGAGCATGAAGAGCAGTTACGGGATTGAGCCAGACATAAAGCATTATGGATGTATGGTTGATTTGTTGGGGAAAGCTGGAAGATTAGAGGAAGCAAAAGAAATGATCAAGAAGATGCCAGTAAAGGCGGATGTGATCATTTGGGGAATGTTGTTATCAGCTTCACGGGTTTATAGAAACGTTGAAGTTGCTGAGCTAGCGGCTGCTGAACTGGCAGCAATTGATCCATCTCACGAAGGATGCAAAGTTCTGCTTTCAAACGTCTATGCAGACACAGGGAGATGGGAAGATGTAGCTTTCGTCAGAGAAGATATGCGAACAAGAGATGTTAAGTGGTCACCTGGCTTGAGTGCTGTTGTTTGATTGTTTTGATTTTTTGGTGGGCTTATATTTATGGGCTTTCATCTGGCCGAGTAGTACGAGTGAGAAGAGTAGCTCGTGGGTCACACTGGAAGGGGAATCGGATAGCGCATTGCACTTGTGGAGAGTGAGCTTGCCACGGTTGAGACTTGAGAGGTTGATTGATAGGTGAACAGAGAGCCCTGGGAGTTGCTTGTTAGGGTTGCTACGGCTGGAGAAGAGATTTGATTATGTGGTGGTAAATGCGAAAGGGAAGCTTGATGATTCGGTTAAGCGTGTGGAATCCATTATCGATGCTGAGAAGTCTAAGGTTCATCAAAGATTTGTCAGAATTTGAAGATTTTTCCATTCAGACTCTCGGGTACTCTTTCCATTCTCTTCTCTAAGTTTTGAAATTCAAATTGGAATTGAAAAACCTTGTCTCTTATGTGATGAAGATAACTAGTGTGATGAAATTAGGATTTATACAACAAAGAGATTCACTCACTAGCTCTCACTCATGCGGCTGTAGCCTGTAGGACTCTTTGCTTATGTTTTTGGTAGATCGCTCTCGTAATCCTTGAATAAGAAGGATTTTAAACTCTTTGTTCGACTGCTCGTCTCGTCTATTATTGCTTGAGAGGGTTTTAACTCTGTTGCGTGAAAGCTAAGTGTTACCTAGCTAGGCCTAAATTCGCAACAGAAGGTCTTAAGCTCAATTCCTAGCTAGGCCTGAATTCATTGGTTTTCTCATTATTTCCATGTTAGATCAAGATGAGGATTTGATTTATCAAAGCCAAGTTTC
The DNA here is from genome assembly GCA_963920545.1 of Lepidium didymum. Lineage (NCBI taxonomy): Eukaryota > Viridiplantae > Streptophyta > Magnoliopsida > Brassicales > Brassicaceae > Lepidium > Lepidium didymum. Next base: position 14,781,522 of record OY986996.1, read on the forward strand.
GTTTGTAATCAGTTGTGGGAAATTTGTTGCAGAAATGATCATCTGTATCACAAAGATTTGTGATTCATGTTAAGTTACATGTGTATTGCTTCTACGAAGGGAAGGTTAGTGGGTCCTAATCCATTTGAGCCTTTAGCTTCACACAAGAAGGCTTCTGCTGGAAACCCATATGCTTGCAAGTCACCACTAATCTCACCCTGTTCACTAATTATTTTATTATAACTTTTGAATTTCATTACATATGCCTACGTCAACAATTTTTAGTACCAATAATTCGTGACTTATCTAAAACATAAGTAGCAAATTTGCAATTTGGAACACGATGGCTAATTATTGATTTACCAACAGAAATTCCAGACGAAATTCAAAGCATAACACAAATTTATTTTTACTTGTAATCGTAAATACAAACAATCCCCACGACTTTTCTCAACTATTGATGTAAGGACAATAACTGATCCTATATTTGTAGCTTCTAAAAATAGTTAACTAAATGTTGTTTATGTTTTTCCTAAAACACGACATTTTTTTATTGGTGATAGAAGATTAAAAAAAATGTCAGGAATGCTTTGGTAAGGATAAGTCAAGCAACATATAACCATCACATTAGCCCCTCTACTTTTGTTTACCTTTCTAATAAGCTATAATAAGAAAAGAAAACAAACTTTAAAGCTTAAAGAAATATTGAGCTTTTTAAAGGTATTATTAAACTTTAAAGAAAATGGTTGTAAGCACTTGTGGACAGAGGTATATCATTTTATATATTTTTTATGTTGGATATAAACTGTGCGACGCAATAACCATACATAATAACCGAACACTTGAACCGAATCAAATCGAAATATTTGGTACGGTTCGGTTTTGATTTCTAAAAAAAACTATTCGAGATAATTTCAATTTTTGGTTCAATTCTGAAAACCAAAATTACCAAATAAAAACCGAAATTATTTAATATTAAAAATACTTTGGTTACTTTTAGTCACAAGTAATCCTGTTTATTTTGGATATTTGGTTTTGGTACTTTTGGAAAAAATAACTATTCGGAACTGAACCAATATTATTTCGTGACTAAATTGGTTATATTTTTTCAGAAGTAGAATTGAAACCGAACTGAATTTTAGTTGGTACCCATTGATATTACATTTTCAAAATCAAAAGAATCAAAAATCAAAAGAACCAAATCGAAGAACTAAATGATCATAGCTTGTATCCAGATTAAAAATGCTTCTGGATCAGGTCACTGGTTGTAAGATGTCATAAAGTGGATTACTATTATTATAATTCTGTTGTTATTAAAGTTTAACTTTTGGTCATAAAATTGATAGGTGAAGCATAGATACAACAATAATCTTCAAGTTACACTTTCTTGCACATTTCCTCTTGCGTTATTTAGCTTAGTTTTTTTGCATACTTTCTCTCCACTCTTTTGCCTATTTCGTTTGCCTATTTAGAAGGAATGTAAAATCACGCTTTACTCGTTTCTCTTCATCGTCAACAACTCCTCAAGTCATTACTATACAAAGAAAGAAAGCAAAAAAAAAAGAAAAAGAGAAGAAAAAAAATCCGATTGGCGATTTGAGTAGGATTCAACGATTGACACATCAAAAAAGTTTGTAATGGTTTCTTCAAGGAAGTTGGAAGAAGATGAAGATCGAAGCATTTGTTTTCAGGTTTTATTAACATTAATCCACTTGTTATTTTGTCTTTAAGCTGTATTTTTTTTTGGCAGTTTGTTGATTTTCAATGAACTTTTTTCTAATCTAACACTTGTGAATGTCAAAATATTGCCTTCTTTGATTTAGATGAATGTCAAAATTCGTATCTAAATTTGAAGTGCTGATTTTGTTTTGACAAAAAACTATATTTTTAATTACTTTAAAAATATATTTATTTTAAATTTTAATTTAGTAAAAATGACCCGCTTCATATTTTTGTAGATGTCGGAGCTTCGGAAATTGGAGGAAGCAAGAAGAGGCTCAGACGACACTGTTTTTGATCTAAGAAGCAGCATTGAGAAAGGAGATAGCGGTGAAACCGCAGACGCAGCTTCTGTCTCCTCCGCGACTGCGTTTCGGAGACAATTTACAGTCGCGGCTCCGGAGAAGAAACTGACGGTATTCGCTTTACAACTCGCCATTCTTGAGAAAACCGCAACTGGAATCGGAACCCTAGGGTTTATCTGGGCTACGGTGGTTCTTCTCGGCGGCTTTGCTATCACGCTCGACGGTTCCGATTTTTGGTTTATCACCATCATTCTTTTGATCGAAGGTGCTAGAATCTTCAGCAGAAGTCACGAACTCGAGTGGCAGCATCAAGCCACGTGGACTGTCGCCGGCGTTGGAATTAGTAGCTTTCGTGCTCTCCGTTCGAGCTCCGCCTCTCTTCTCAGAAATCTAAAACGAATCAGGTTCAATTTTGCATGCTCGAACCGAGCTCGATTTAACTTGGGGTTTGATTTGTTAAATGTTTGTTTGTGTTTCTCTGCAGTGAATCGATCTTCAAGCCACGATCTAGGGAAGCGACGAGACAAGACTGCGTCGTTCGAGAAACGACTTTAGAGACATGGAATAACTCAGACGTACCTCTCCTTCCATACGCAAGATGGTTCTTCATTTCCAGTACAGTGAGTAAGCTTCTTTACTGGCTCCAGCTTCTTTCTGCAACAGCCTGTGTGGCTCTGTCTTCTTACAAGCTTGTTAGGCACAACTATGGAGATGTTCATAAAGGAGATACAGACAAGAGGAACAGACAGTCTGCTCTCAACATATTCTATTCTCTCGCCTTTGCGGAGGCGCTGCTGTTTCTTGCGGAGAAAGCTTACTGGGAGTGGCAAGTCAGTGTATGTAATTTGCTTGAGAATGTGGCAAGAGAGTGCGAGTTTGGGGTTACTGGTTTGGTCTCGATCAAAAGATTTTTCTACGACTCCTACTCCAAGTGCGTCAATGGGAGTATATTTGATGGTTTGAAGATGGATATAGTGAGCTTTGGTATGGAACTCTTGGACTCGAACTCTTCTGATGAACAGCTCATTGGAGTGAGGATTCTCAGGCAGTTTTCAGTGACTGAACGGTACTCGGAAGACACACTGGAGAAGATCGGAATCAATTTTCCCGTCATCGAAAGGTTTGGTCTTTAGTCTTTAGTTACTAATTAAATTGTCAGATTTTGCAGAGAAATGCATATAGAAGAAATCTTATATGTTTTAAGTTTTTTTTTTAGGCTGGTGGAGATGTTGAACTGGAAAGATCTGCAGGAGGAAGAGATTAGAAGATCTGCCGCCGAGATACTAGCGAAACTAGCTGGTAAAAAACAGAACTCCTTAAGAGTTGCTGGGATCCCTGGTGCAATGGAATCTATTTCATCGTTATTAGAGAACACAAGATCATCAGGTGAAGCTCCTGATGAGATTGGAGAGAAAAAAGTGTTCCATGAGCATAATCTACATTACGATTTCTGGAGATTCAACAATTTGGGCCTCTTGATTCTGAAGAAATTAGCCAGAGATCATGACAACTGTGGAAAACTCGGCAACACAAGAGGTCTTCTCCCGAAGATAATTGACTTCACACATGTGGACGAAATACTGTTGAGGGATGAGAACGCAGACGTTGCCAGGTCACAAGTTCTGACTCTGAAACGGTCACTGCAGCTGGTGAAAATTTTAGCCAGCACCACAGGGAACACAGGAAAGTGCCTCCGGAGAGAAATCTCTGAGATTGTATTCACAGTCAGCAACGTGAGGGATGTATTGAGACACGGGGCAAGATACCCAAAGCTGCAGAAGCTCGGGATCGGGATACTGACCAACCTTGCTCTTGAAGCCGAAGCTCGGGAGAGAATTGGCGGAACAGGTGGTCTTCTGAAAGCGTTGTTCAACATTTTCTTTCAACAGGAAACACATGGGGGTGATGGATGTGTCAAGATCGCTGCAGGAGAAGCAATAGCGATGCTTGTGTTGGAGAGCAAAAGCAACTGCCTCCATGTCCTTAGGCTTGGGGTTATGGAAAGACTTGTGGAAGCACTTGAAGTTCCTTCTATCCGTGTGAACGCTGCAAGAGTGTTGAGAAACTTGTGCTTATATTCTGGAGACGAATGCTTTCATGACCTGAAGGCTGTGAAAGCAGCAGCACCGACTGTTAGTATTGTGACATACAATTTCGATTGAAAGCTTACGTACAACTCAGTTAGTAGTATATTGAGTAACAAATCTGGAATTTTTTAAAACATTTGTGTTGCAGGTCTTGAGATCAATAACATCAGACGACAACAAACTGCAGGAAGTGATGGTGGGGCTAGCAGCACAAGTGTTTAGATTCATGAGTTCGGTGGAATCGAGCTTTGTATTCGTGGATTCAGGGATCAAGAGGAAGGAGCTGGCAAACTCATTGGTCTCGATTCTGAAAAAGCATGACAAGCCAGCCATTAAAGTTCCACGAATGAGGAGGTTTGTGATCGAGCTGGTGATTTGGATGATGGAAGAGGATGTCGAGGATAGTGTAACGGTGTTTCGAGAGTTGGGGCTGGAGAAAGAGCTTGTGAAGGTTCTAGAAACTACAGCTGAGCTTGAGAACTTTGATGTTTTCTCTGGTACCGTTGGACTAAGCCGTCATAGCAGAACGGTCCATTCGCTAGCTGAGTTAGCCTTGGAAATTCTTGAGGATAAAACAAATTATTTCTGAGCTCTGCATTTAGAGCTGCAAATATGATTTCATTGATTTGTAAGAAGAATGAATAATTACTGTACAAAAACCTGATACTTATGGAATATAATTTTGAATTCTTTTCCGGGAAAAGTTTCAGCTGGACAAATTTTCCTGGGAGAAAGGGTTTTATTTTCTTTCTCATTCTCTCATCTTAAGCTATTCTTTTCTGCATCTGCTGCACAAAAGACAGCAAATAAGCAAATACAGGCTCGCGCGAAAGTTGAAGTTTTGGATTTGATTCTTTGCCCAAAGTTAAGGACAAAGTAAAGAACGAAAAATATTGCTTTTGGCTGAAGAAACTTCTATTCTTATGTACTTTATAAATAAATATAAACACATACAGAGATATTCTGATAATCCCAAGACAGAAGCAGAGAAGAAAAGGACCTGTCTGTTTTTATTGTAAGAACTCTTTAAATTTTTGTCGGAGAGCTCAGAGAATCTTGTAGACATGGCTTCAGGAGGATCAAAGTCGGCAGCTTTCATGCTTCTGATTCTGAATCTCGGTCTTTATTTTGTCGTCACCGTCATAGCTTCCTGGGCTGTTAATCACGGCATCGAGAGAACTCGCGACTCCGGTAATTAACTAATTTAACCACTTCTTGGTTTGATAAGAAATCCAACGTTTTTTAATGTTGAATGTCACAAAAAAGCTTTCTTTGTGGTTTTTGCAGCATCGACGCTGTCTCTTCCAGCGAAGATCTTCCCGGTATACTTCCCAGTGGGGAACATGGCGACTGGTTTTTTCGTAATATTCTCATTAATCGCCGGCGTCGTTGGAATGGCCACGTCACTCACCGGAATTCTCAATGTTCTTCAATGGGACTCTCCGAATCTCCACTCCGCCGCTGCTTCCTCTCTCATCTCCTGGTCTCTCACTCTCCTTGCCATGGGGTAAACTCACCATCCGGTTTATATTGACATCAAACCGGGCTTTTAACCGGTTCTACACCTAGCGTAAATTAACCGAATTTGATGTTGGTACAGATTGGCATGTAAAGAGATCAACATAGGCTGGACCGAAGCCAATCTAGTGAGCTTTTTTACTCTTATTTAGATTTTTTTTTGTGAGGGTGTGAATTTAATCAATATGTTTTTTGTGTGTTATGGCAGAGAACTCTTGAAGTTATGACAATAATTATGAGTGCTACACAGCTGTTGTGCACCGGAGTTATTCACGTCGGAGTTGGAGAAACAGTCTCTGAAGGGCCTCATGTCGGGAGAGTTTGAGTTTCAACATGTTTGGTTTGGTTGATTTTCTTCTTAAAAACGGTTTACAAAAAACCGGAGTTTAAGATCGTGTAATTTGTGTGTGTCTTGTGTGTTGAACTGTTGATTTTTGTTTTTTCACTATTTTTAATTTATGTACCATGATTTATGTGAATGAAATATACGAGCGAGAATTTGATTAGCAATGAAAAAACAATTAGTGTGCAGAATAAAATGAGATCGATAATTCTATGCTTCTACGTAAGCCTCAAACGATTTGATTCTACAAAAACAACCCACAAAAAACAAAACCCTAATTCTGATCTGTTTTTTTTCACTTTCTCAGATCATTTGGAAGACCCACCATAAACAAACACACAAAAGAACAAGCAAAGTCACAGATCCATTACAATGATGACTTTCAATAGGATCCACACTGACCACAACTCCAACACCACCACCTCTTGCAGCAACGATATGTTATCAATTAGAATGTCCATCAAGACTTCATCTTCTTCAAGTGTAAACCCAAAAATACCTACAGCAACCATCACCACCAAATCCCTGTTAGAAATCTTTAATTTCTTACACTAGATTCTTCAAACATGAATGAAGAAAAATGATCTTACATGGTCAAAGCTGGGAACATCATCTCTGCCAACAAAGTTTCTTCCCACCCTCACGCATAATTTCATAAGCAAGCTTATATTTCTCTAGAGACGAAGTCCCAAACTCTATATACTTGGAAGCAGCTTCTCTCAAACTCCAAACCATCAAGGCCTTAAGATCCTGAGCACTCACGCCTGAATTCATATCACGAACAAAGCCAAACTCTGCGTTCTTGGTCCATCGGTGCAGTATATACCGAGAAGGTAGCTCTCTTACGTCCAAGAGATTAAACACTTTCAAGATATGTCTACATAGAAGTCCTTCGTGCTCAAACATTTGACAGCTGCAACTTGAATTAAGATTCGACGCACTGAATGTCACAACATGTTTCTCGTTTTCATTCCCGCCTTTCTTCACCAGGAATCTACTGATTGCTCCTTCTTCATAAGTCTTTATACAAAGGTAATTGTAAGAATGGACGAGTTCATTCTGAAAGATTCTGAAGATCGTTAGTGTGTAGAGTCTTCTGCACTGTTCTTCCACGGTTTCTTTTGTCTGAAGGAAAGGCTGTAAGTTGTAAGAATTAAAATCTTCTTTCCTTTCCTCTTCTCGTCTCTGCTCAAGAGCTTGTTCATATCGGGAAATGAATTCTTGGAGAGGCGTTAGAGCATCTAGCGAAGCACCAAAGAAGGGCTCAATAGTTCCGTTTATTGGGATTCCTGCAAAGAAACTTGCTCTTAGATACGCGGGAACCCAATTCTCGCGGCATTCGTAGATTTCTCTGAGCCAAATGTTGTCCCTAAGACCGTATTTGTTGATGAGAGCATTCCAAACTGATTCAAACTCTACCGTTGTCTGAGTCTGATATATACATTTCTCGTATTCGTATTTAAATTCGCTCGGAAATGGTCTGAGATTTTCAAGCTCCTTTTCCCTCATTTGCCAAACTGAGTACCGATGATGTGCCTCAGGAAAGACTTGGACCAAAGCTTGCTGGATAGATAAATCTTGATCAGCTAAAATGGATTTTGGAGGACGACCTGACATGGCACGAAGCCATGTTTGGAATAACCATGAGAAAACCTCTTTAGATTCATCAGCAACCATGGCACACCCGAGAAGCACTGGTTGCCTGTGATGATTAAAACCGATGAAAGTAGCAAAAGGAACAGAGTAGTTTCCTTTTCTGTATGACGTGTCAAAAACAATGGAATCACCAAACTGACTGCAAGCAAATCTTGCTCGGCTATCTGCCCAGAAAATGCTCATACAGCTTCCGTTATTGACATCCAATTCAACAGCGTAAAAGAATCCCATGTCTTCGGTTTGTTTGGACTGAAAATAATCGAGAAGCAGCGGATACCATTCTTTACCAATGCTGTTTTCTCGTGCTTTCTTAATGTGGTTGTTGCCGAAGTCGTTTAGTTCAATAAGACCAACGGAATCCAATCCTCCTGTCACATCTTCCGTTATCTTTTTCATACCAGCGTCATTTTTCTTTCCCTGTTCAAGCTCGTGATTATGTTCTCTACTGAGACGGTCCACAATCCAACCACCAGACTCTTGTCTCTTGATTCTCATGTAAGCTCCACAACCCATTCTTGAAGGATGCTGAAATCCTTCTCTCGAACAAACAAACCGTCTCGATGTGATCGAGCCATCGACTTTGGATCGAAACAGCTGACCAATCCTAACTCTAAACCCAACAACTTCCGCATACGCCTGATAAAATTGGCAGGCTTCATTAGCCGAACCAAACTCCAACCCTGCACACGGTTCAGTACCAACAACCGCCTTAGGCTGCTGCGTTTGATGATGATCGTCACTCACTTCTCCTTCCCCGCCGCCACTTTTGTAGCGTTTGAAACCAACTGGGCAGGAGTGTTGTTCTCTATCTGACTCATCAACAACTTTCATCTTGGGTCCATGTGGATTAACAGTTACACCTAGCTTCGTAGGAGCAGGAGCTCTTTGAGGACGACGAGTTGTCTCCTCAACATGAGCTTCACCTCCAAGCTCATGGTTATGCTCTTTCTGGATTTGGTCAAGAACCCATTTCCCAGTATCCCGTCTCTGCACACGAATGAACGCACTGCAACCGGTTCTCGAACTCAGCTGAAAACCTTCCTTTGAGCAAACAAACCTTCTCGACGAAACCGTACCATCAGTTCTTGATCTATACAACTGACCAGTCCTAGCCTTGAAACCCGTTCGGGCTGCGTAAGCGTTATAATACTCACGAGCTTCCTCTGCAGTGTCGAATTCTAGACCCACGTAAGGTTCGACTCCTGAGCCTCCTTCTTCTTCTTCACTTATGCCGTTGTTTTGATGCAAAATCCTTACAGGATATGCTTTAGCAACCATGTTGTCGAACTGGTTAGCTCAGCATCTGCACTGCAAATTGAAATACAAAATCACAAAAGAATTTATCAAAATTCCACCAATTCACTAAAACATTACATAATTATCCTCCTTTGTAAACACAGAACGAAGTACGTAAGTACACTCATCGAATTGAAGCTAAACAATACAAAAAATGAAATTTGGGTGGGGGGTGGGAAAACCCAAATCAGCCACGGTACTTTCCCCAAAAAGTTTACCTTTCCATTCCTCCGTCGAAGCGACCAAAGACCAGCTAATCAGTAAACGGACGGAGATTGCGAGAGAGAGCTCTGACTGAAATTCACTTCGAGGCTTCATTTCTTGACCGTCCACATTCGCTTTGGCGGGAAATTGATGGTCGTAAGAACAAAAGTAATTAGGGATTTCGGCGTAGACAATAGATACAGACACAGAGAGGAGAGAGACAGTAGCAGAAGCAAAGGAAGCCCCTTTTTTATCCGTCAATTGACCTTTTCGCTTTTCTTTTCTTTTTTTAACTAAACCTAACTCGACAAACATATCTGATAGATGTAATAAACTTTATTATTTAATTACACTATTAACTCCAAAGTCTAAAACTTTTCATCACCTGGAATGGATGACAGAAGATCCAAATTAAATTGGAGATCAGAATCTAGGGTTCCGGCGAAAAGTATTCAAATTCTTCTCCCGGAATAACACAACCAAAGCTCCTATCTACGATTTGCATCTGTTTACTTGGAGCTTGAATAAGAGTTTACCGATACGCAATGAGTAGAGGTCAGTCGTATTTGGTTGGCCTCTTAAGAAACCGAACTCGACAAAGCTCTAATACCCAGATACGGAGTCTTTACGTTGAGTCTCGGGATAATGAATCCAAGCCCGAGGAGCTGAAATCGGCTGTGAGTTATACGGAGATGGCTAAAACTGTCAATAGAATCATGAGAGAGAGACAGAGATGGCAGCAAATTCTGGTATCTGATTTTTCCTCATTTGATTTTGCAGATCCTTTGTTTTTCCGTGAACTGTTGAAATCACAGAACAATGTTCTGTTTTCTTTGTGGTTCTTCCGATGGGTGTGTTCAAACTATGATCACACACCTGATCCTGTTTCTTTAAACCTTCTCTTTGGTGCTCTTTTGGATGCAAAGGCTGTAAAGGCTTCTAAAAGTTTGCTTGATACCACTGGTTTTAGCCCAGAGTCCACGTTATTAGAGCAATACATTAAGTGTCTTAGTGAAGAAGGTTTGGTAGAAGAAGCTATTGAAGTGTATAATGTACTGAAAGAGAGGGTAATCACTCCTTCAACCGCAACTTGCAATTCTGTTTTATTAGGTTTCTTAAAAGCGAGGAAACTCGATCGTTTATGGGAACTTCAAAAGGAAATGATAGATTCTGAGATTGATCTCGAGAGGATTCGCTGTTTGATTCAAGCTTTGTGCGATGCTGGGGAGGTTAGAGAAGGCTATGAGCTTCTGAAGCAGGGTTTGAAACAAGGCCTTTATCCAGGACATGATGTGTATGCCAAATTGATATCTGGGTTCTGTAAGATTCGGGACTATACTTGTATGTCGGAGATACTCCATACAATGATAGCGTGGAACCATTTCCCCAATATCTATACGTACCATGTGATTATGAACGGGTTGTGTAAGAATAAGAAGCAGGTCGAGGCTTATTGCATACTCAACAACCTGAAGGACAAAGGCTATGCACCTGACAGAGTCGTGTATACCACAATGATCCATGGGTTCTGTGAGATGGGCTGGTTAGGGAGTGCGAGGAAGTTATGGTTTGAGATGATTAAAAAAGGGATGCGACCAAACGAAGTCACTTACAATGTTATGATGCATGGGTACTTAAGAAGAGGCGAATTTGTGATCGCTGAAGAACTCTACAGTGAGATGATCAAGAATGGCTACAGAGAAACAACAGTAAGCTGCAACACGATGATCACGGGTTACTGCTCACATGGAAAATCAGACATGGCATTCAAGGTTTTCGAAAAGATGTCTGAAACAGGAATTACACCGGACGCGATCACGTATAACGCTTTGATTCAAGGATTTTGCAAGGAAAAGAAGATTGAGAAAGGCATAAAACTATATCAGGAGCTTAAGGCCTTAGGTCTGAAGCCTTCTGGTGTCACACTCCAACAGATGAGAAATCTGAAGATGTCTGAATCTGTTACAACGTCTTTAAATGAGATTCTAGAGATTGCCTGAAAGAAAATAAATTTTGTTGGGAGTCTTGTGTAACATTAGGTTGCTTCCATTTTTCTGGCAGATATGTATTTCTAATCTCTCTTAGATAATAAACAAATAGAGTTAATCCATTTCAGATATTAAATACAGAAGCACAATCTTCTCATGATATCAAAATGGAACAGAGTGTTTTCTTTAAGTAAAGAGACGAGTCCTTTGACAAACAAAAAAAAAAGTAAAGAGACAAGTCATGGATCCAGACAACTCAGCGATAAAACAGAAACCAAAAGTTACATTGCCACTCTTTCGAAAACCAGCGGTTTCTTGTTTAGACAACACAGTTATGCAACTTTGACGCATGAGTTCTTTGGCAGGACTCAGAATCATGGAATGGAACAGAGAGAGATGAAGAGGCAAGAGAAATATTTAAAGTTCGTAGTTTTGTAGGGTAGACATTTTTTGGATCTCCTCGATGATCAGTTCCTTTTCCTCTTCAAATTGATCATCTTCAGAACCTAAGCAAGATATTAAGTAACAGGGATAATCTAGTTTAGAGGGTAATCGTTAAGAAGATAGTATTGATATTGTTTAAATTATACCTTTACCAGGGGAAAGATTGTGAAGGAGTTCAAGTAATTTCTCATGGTTTCTTGCCAAAATGATCTTCACTTCTTGTGGCTTATTAGGATTCGCAACAAATATCTGTAAGCACACAAACAAATGCAGATTCAAAATCTGATTTACAGTTGTTACTAAATGAACTGCGGTTCAACAAAGGAATATGTTACCTTGAATATATGGAAGGCTGATATTTGAATATTCTTGCTCGAGTCCTATACATATGAAGATGAAACGTAAATTTATGAGTTTATAAGAATTAACCGCAATACAAGAAAGATGAAACCACAAAGTCATCACTGACCTTTAAAAGTGTCATTATGACTTTCAAATAACGAACTTCTAAGATAAATTTCTTCATTATGTGGGAATTCGGAGGCTCCAATAGGAAATCCGAGAGAAGCTAAAACAACCAGGATTTGTTTCATTGTTTAATACCTATTCAAGAGGTAATATAGAGAAGAATATACCAACAAGAAGAGAAAGATTTGTCGCGACGCTAACCTTCAGTGATTGCCTTCTTGTCACATAATTTGAGGATGTCAAAAGTCTTTCATAGATATCAAAGAACTGAAACAACCATAAATATTCAGTCAGCTAAAGGAGAAGAAGTTTTTCATAATGTAAATCAAATTTCATTAGAAGATTAATAGCTGAAAAGATGCTTCTCATGTTTTCACTAAACTTGAAAAGATGATGATGCTGAAGCAAACCTCACTGTAATGAGAGGTGAGAAATTCTGAGACGACTGAGTCATGTTTTGTGAGAAGATCCTGCACGAGATGTAAGATAGTGTATTAAATAAAGATGCAATATACGAAAGAAGACCAAGCCAAAAAAGTGTAAATCACCTTGAATGTTGAAAATGCATCAGAAGCAACATCAAAATTTGGCAATTCGACAAACTTGAAGAATAACTCAAAGCAGGCAGACTCTAAAATGTACCTGAAAAGGCAATACAAAAACTTAACCGAGTGAAACAATAAAATCTCAACCATGCGTCAGTGAACTTTTTTAAAAAGCTTTGGAATCACATCGAGAACCTTGGAAAGAAAGAGCAAGATATTGGGTTTGGCTTACTTAGCTAGAGTTGGGAATTTAATGCATTCCCTAAGCATGCTTCCACAATGCAGAGCAATCTCCTTGTTGTCATAACTGCTCATAAACGTTGAAGTTTTGGTTATGACTCAAGTGGTAAGTGTTCAAATCAACTACGGAAAATTTCAGCTAGATAAAATAAAATAAGAAACTTTTATAGAGTTTACCAAACAACCAAAGAGTCGAGCAACTCGAAATGTTCCTCAAAGTATTGCACACAGCAATAAGTCTCACCAACTTTTTGCTTCAACAAGATAGACCAGCAATGCAGTAAATCTTTTCTTGTCTGCAAACATTATCCAGCGGGTTTGTAACGGATTCTATATTAACAGACACAAAGTGAACAAATTTGAAACCTCTTACTTACTTCCCATCCCAAAATGTGTAGCTTATGAATAACAAGAGAGATAACGTCTTCTTTACAAATCTCTAATGCTAACTGTACAGCTTGATCAGCATTTGGTTCAACCTCACCATCTCCAGATAGAATTCCTCTCAGAGAAGAAAAATTCTTCTCAACTTCTTCCAGAGCCTAACAAAGAAAACATTACCATTTAAGATAATACCATAACACACTAAATGCATTCTCAATAAACAAACTGGGTTTGCCCACAAATCCCACATATCCAAAACGCAAATTTTAGCTACAAGCAGATGATCTTCAGCGATTCAAGTGAAGAAAGCCAACCTTAACCAAGCCAAATCAATAAAACCCATATCAAAAATTCAACAGTTAGGCATAAAGGTCTAAACTTTTTAGAAAGAATAAAGAGAGAACCTTCTCAAGGGCTTTAACTTCGACGACGGTCTTGGTGTCGAGAGCCGTAAGACTGTCTCTGATTGCCTTAACGACCTCTTGAGGCGTTTTAGGCCTCGATGGCTTGAAGAAAGAGAAGGACATGAAATCAGGTTCCGATTCCGCCTTTTGCCTCTTCGAATTGTGAACTCAGCGACGGAATCGTGGATCAAAGCTCATTCAATAGCTACGAAAAAACAAACAGAAGAGAAAAAGGGCGACACTTAGCTTCTTCTTGCCTCTCGCTTCAAGCAGATCGTCTAATCAAATTATACGCACATTTTTTCCTTTACAATTACGATGTGACTAATTTGACCAAACCAAAATGAATAAATGCCATTAAAATTCCAACTTTTATGTTTTACGAAAGCAAAAGCCTATGATATATCAAAATATTTTTCACTTCCCAACTTGTAAATCTTGTCTAAATTTAGTGTGAAATTTAAGTCCACTACTTGGCAAAGGGCTAATTTATTAGTATGGGTTGTTTCGGATAATTGATTTAAAATCATTGGAATTTGGATTTAGTAATGGCATGAGAACAGATCTATAGAATAAGCTGCTACTTTAGTTGAAAGTTGAAACTAACGTGATATAAATGTAAGATCGGACGAATGGAAGCTGATTTTGCGATCCAGTGGAAATCCCTTTAATTCTTTAGCTCAGTTCAAGACATCAAACGGATGCAATTTATCGATTCTGTTTCGGCCCAATTAAGCCCAACTAGTATGAGCCACCACCAAGTATTGAAAGAACAATGATTTTGATAGGCAATCTGATTGAGATTAATATTATACTTTTGCTATATCCACGCATTTTTCAATCACATAAATTCGTATTTATGTTATTTTTGCTATTTATATAAGTCTAATAAATAAAATAAATAAAATTTACCATTCTTTTTTGCCTTTCTTTAAAATTTTAATAATTTGGTTTCGTTTGCTTATTGGTTCCATCATCTTATTTCATACAACTTAATTATTCCAATAAAGAGAAAATATATATCAACATTTAACAAGTGTAAAGTTTTGTTTTCCTTACTCTTTTTGGTTAATAGGCTATTTTAAGTTTAAAGAGAAAATATTTTTTGTAATTTCCAAGTAGTTATTATTGAATATACACCGAAATTTGAGTGCAATAGATACAATGATTTGGAGCATACGTTAGATATCACTTCAAATAGTAAACATGTAAGTCATGAGCAAGCTTCTTTTTTTTTCCTCACATATTAAACCGAATATATATATACACGTCTGTAAATCCACTATATGGCTTAGACCGTATATAGGGTTATGATTCATCTGCCATAAGAGAGTGAAAAGAGAAAGTGAAATATTCCTAAAAACAAAACATAAGTGTTGATTGCATAGGAGTTAGGGCTTTGGATATGGAGACATTGTCATATCAATATGCTCCTTAGTTCCCTATCAAACTCTTCATTTCCATCCCAACATCATCATCTTCCTACAACTCCTCATTACTCTCAATACTCACAATTTATATTTTGGATATATGTATATATATACACATAGAAATATTCCAAAATCGTCAGAGATCTTTAGTAACTATATGATCAAAATGATATATATATATATTAACAAATTATCCTTGCGTCGAATTTTTTTCAGTAGGCAGTTAGAATGATCTAACTTTTCTATTATGGGTTCGATTTTTTTTACTATATAGTAGATTAAAATAGGATTTTAGAGTGTGAATTTTAGATTATGAATTGGTTTTTGTTGATCAAAATTATTTGATATTTATTTAGTGAGAGTTATAACTCTCAAGTTTGATTCGATATTCACAAGCAGGACATTGTGATTGTCGTTACTATAGGGCTTAGTAGGATAATCATCACCTACTATGATTTAGAATATACATATATGATGGAGTAGGAGACATGGTTTATAACCAAATGAATGAACCCACAGGCGAAAAGGTTTATGAATATTCTATAACATTTCACAAATAATTACGAGCTACGGATACATGCATAGGTTACAATCGAATTATATGCAATAACGCACCCAGACATTTTTTATTACAAAAAATAAACCATTATAATAAACAACTTGTTTGCCTTTAGTTAATGCATGATATATAATTTTAAGAGTTCCAAGAAGTTCATAATCATCCCGTTAAGAGCACTCTTCACTAAATTTGAGAATTCGAGTATTCAATTCGTCGAATCAGATTTTTTTGTTTCGGATTTTCAATTCTATTCATTTAAAAGTTAAATATTTTATTTTCAAATAAGATTCAAGTCAAATATAGATTAGGTTCAAATTTACTTATTTTTCTTCAATCTTAATTCAAATTCAGTTTTTCGAATACATAGATTAAAAATCCATTCAGATATTTTATCAAATTTAGTTCCGATACTATTTCTTTTAATTTGGGTTGGTTTAAATTTGGATTTAAGATATCCGGTTTTATGTCGAGATCTACTCTTCCTTGCATAATTCAAAAGTAGATACACTTTTTGGCACACCATACTTTTTATATTTGGAGAAAAACCAAAGCAGGATTAACAGTTCAATATGTTTATTTTACATAAATTAATGAAGAAGCTATAGAAGCAATTGTGTGGGGGGTAAAAGAATCTAAAGTACTAGACTGTACAAAGAAAAAAGTAAAAAAGAAAAGAAAAGAGAGAATATAATCAGATAGTTTTAGAAGAAGAGAGAGGGTTCGGGAAGAGGGAACATGATGGCCTCCATGCTTCACTCTTCTCTCATCATCAGTTATGTTATGTGACTGAACCAAATCTCTTGAAAGTCTCTCCATTACAAAAGTGTCGTATTTAATAATAATGTCATGTTGGATTTTCACAACGTGACAAACAGATGACGCATGCTTACGCCACCACGTCTCATTATTCTCCAAACTCTTCCAACTTTACAACAATACAACAGATAACTATCTACTCTACATTTTTATAAATAATTAAATTTTAAGATAAATTGTATTACAACGAAGAACTTTCATCAAGTTGTGAAATATGTAATTTTACAAAAACAAATTTAGTGGAATCTGTTTTTTCTTTTTTAAAATGTAAAATTTATATATCAACAAAAGAAAATTAGTGGAATATGTTTTTTTATTGAAATGTAAAATTTATAAGTAAAGTCAAATATAGTGGAATTTGACTCTACTTAGTCGATCAAATTTAGGATTCATTAAAATTGTAGTAATTTGGTTTATTTTGTTTTAGATCAAATCTAAATTTAAAAGGAAACATACACATAGTAATATAATCGTAGATATAGAATATTATTAGTGGTCCTAGAAACTTAATTAGCAAAAAGAACTAAGTTTGTTTGCCCTTTAGTTCAAATATTATTGTGTTCCAGTTAAAAAAAGTTAAGGTATAAATAAGGTTTTGTTGATCTAATAGTTACTTATTAACAAAAAAAATTACATTGATTCAGTGATTAAAATAATAGAAGAAGTGGTGGTCCAGGAGTCGAAAGTAAAATGCATGCATGTATTAGCCCTTTTAGTGGAATAATGCTTGCGTGGAGAACCCTTACACTACAAGAAAACACCTAATTTGCGACATCATTTTGCGATGGTAAAATATTATCGCAATTTTACAACGTATTTTGCACAATCGCAACCACGTCGCAAAATTGCGATATTTATATATTGCGATGTGGTTGCGATGTGATTGGAACGTGTTTGCGATTCACATTCTGTTATCACAACTACGTAGCAAATTAGAGATGTTTTTGCGATGCCTTACTTGCATAGCAATCCTGCGAGGCATTTGCGACATTTTTTATATACATCGCAAATACATAGCAAATTTTTACCTTTTCTCTATAAATAGCCCACAATGTGATTGTGTTTTCACACCAAATCTTAGAGAGAGAAAGAATTCGTGGAGAAAGATAAAGGAGAAAAAAAAATTAATTTTAATTTTTTTTTAAATTTAAGAAAATGATGTCTGAACATTAAGTGTTCACAGTACGGCGATGGATGTATAATCGGAAAGATCTGGAGACGGGAGAAGTGACGAAAGAGTTTCGAGATGGATTACGAGGATTCATAAACCAAGCAGCTAATAACCCATTTACTCCGAATGACGGTAACATTTTTTGCCCATGTGTTAAGTGTGGGAACACCAAATATTTGAATATTGATATGGTGAAACGACATGTCTATAATAGATGATTTACTCTAAATTATTATGTGTGGTTTTCCTATGGGGAGGGGTATAGCCTCGGTGCCGGGAGTAGTAATATAAGAGCGGGTGTTGATGATCAACCTATTGAAAATGCTAATTGCAATTATGGCGATAGTATGTTTGAAAGTTATGAGCATTTTCAAAGTAATAGATATCATGATATGGTTACAGATGCATATCATGGGTCCATTCAAGGTGGTAGTGAAAATACTATTGAAGAACCTAATGCAGAAGCGAAACAGTTCTATGATATGCTTGATGCTGCTAATCAACCTATCTATGAAGGATGTAGCGTAGGTCTATCTAAACTGTCATTAGCATCTAGGTTGATGTCTATTAAAAGTTAAGGAAACATAACCGAGAGAAGTATGAATCAATTAGTGGATGCGTTTAAAGAGTATCTGCCAGCAGATAATAATTCTGCTGAGAGTTATTATGAAATGCAGAAGTTAGTTGCGGGTCTCAGATTACCATCAGAAACGAGCAACATGTGGAAGAAAACGTGTCCCATACAAACGTATGTGGTATTTGCCAATCACTGATAGATTGAAACGACTATACCAATCAAAAAGGACATCAGCGACAATGAGATGGCACGCAAAACACACAGCAAATGATGGGGAGATTAAACATCCATCAGATGCAAAAGCTTGGAAGCACTTACAGACGGTACATTCTGACTTTGCAAAAGAGTCAAGAAACGTATATCTTGGTTTATGCACATATGGATTTAGTCATTTTGGTTTGTCGGGGAGAAAATATTCTCTATGGCTAGTCATCTTGACTCCATACAATCTTCCACCTGATATGTGTATGCAAAACGAATTCTTGTTTATAACCATTCTAGTGTCAGGTCCTAGCCATCCGAGACGATCTCTTGATGTTTTCCTGCAACCTTTGATTCACGAGCTGAAACATTTATGGTATAGAGGTGTCCGAATATATGATTTCTCGCAGCAGAAGAATTTCAAGATGCATGATGTTTTGTTGTGGACGATTAGTGACTTTCCTGCGTACGGAATGTTATCTGGATGGACTACACATGGTAGGCTATCTTGTCCATATTGTATGGAATTGTTAGATGCAAATTAAAGCATGGTAAGAAATCATGTTGGCTTGATTGTCATCATCGGGTTCTCTCTATGCACCACTTTTACCGTAGGAACAAGAAATTGTTCAAGAAGAACAAGGTTGTGCGCATCCCTCCTCTAACACACATGTCAGGAGATGATATCTTGAAGCATATTGATTATTATGGTGTTGAGGAAACATGTAAACGAGGGGGCAATTGGCACACTCCAGCAAATATGTCTGACGGATATACATAATCTCATAATTGGCACAAAAAGAGTATCTTTTGGGAACTCCCATATTGGAAAGATCTCTTACTACGGCACAACCTTGATCTGATGCACATCGTTAAAAACTTTTTCGATAACATCATGAACACGATTTTGAATATGCAGGGAAAGAGTAAAGACAATTTGAAATCAAGGTTGGACATAGCTAAAATCTTCGTGAGAAGCGAATTACATATTACACGGGATGGGAAACAACCAATTCCCATATTTTAGTTGACTGGAGAAGCGAGGCATGCATTATTTAAATGCATTGTTGAAGATGTAAAGTTTCCTGATGGCTACGTGTCAAAATTCTCCCGCTGTATCGAGCAAGGGAAAAGAATCTCTGGTATGAAGAGTCATGATTGCCATGTTTTCATACAGAGACTACTACCATTTGCACTACTTGAGCTTCTACCCACAGCTGTCCACGAAGCAATTGCAGGTAAGTATGGTACTTGGATTTAAATTTGTCATTTAAGTAAAACATATAATTTGTTAAATAAATTTAGTTCCAACTTGTAGGAATCAAAGCATTTTCCAGGGATTTATGTACATGAACAATAACGGAGGATGACATTGTGCAATTACAAGCAAATATCCCAGTGTTGCTTTGTAACTTGGAAAAAAAAATTCCACCCTCCTTTTTGACGTCATGGAACATCTTCCAATTCATTTACTTCATGAAGCAGCTCTTGGTGGCCCTGTACAATTTCGGTGGATGTACCCGTTTGAGCGATTCATGGGACATCTAAAAAGAAAAGTCAAAAATAAGCAAAAGTAGAAAGCTCGATCGTTGCAGGAAGTTTGACAGAGGAAACATCTCATTTCACTTCATATTACTTTAGTCCAAACGTCAAAACCAGAAGAACACAGGTAGGACGATATGATGACAGAGGGGTTGCACCATCATATACCATAGCAGTTCCTAATATCTTCACTCAGATTGAAAGATTTGCTGGGAAAATAAAGGAAGAGTACTGGGAAATTCATTCGTACAGTCGTGCATCCCATAACTATATATTGAGGAATTGCGAAGATGTAATACCATTTGAGAGGTACATATTATATATATATATATATATCGACTTATTATATATAGTTTAGTAAAATAATATCAACTTAAATTTGAAGTGAATTCGACAAACACATATGTGAAGCATTCCCTGCGGTAAGTGAGACAGAATATGATACTTACAACGAACGTGATTTTACTGGATGGTTAAAATACTACGTAAGTATCATAATTGCGGATATTTACTAAAAATGTTATATATAACCACATAATGTTGTAATTAATATATATATATATATGTATGCATTTTGTAGGTCAAGAATAGATGTGCATGGAAGCCTTTACTGTTATGGCTGCATGAGATTGTTGATAAACCAATTGCAAGGATCATGACAGCACCAATGTATTTGACGCGCGGGTATACTTTCCATACTTACAACCATGGCTCAAATAAATCAACAACAAATTTTGGAATCCACGTGCCTGGTGAAATCGACTTCTACGGTATTTTGAACAAAATTGTCGAAGTCACATTTCCAGGAGTTCTCGGACTGAGATGCATTTTATTCCAATGTCATTAGTATAGTACAATGGATGGTCGAGGAGTGCGTACTAACCAGTTAGGGATAACCGATGTAAATGCAAGCCAAACTTATTTGAAGTTTGACCCTTTTATTCTAGCATGTCAAGCAGAACAAGTATGTTTTATTCAATATCCTCATGTAAAACAAAGGCACGAGACATGGCTATCTTTGATAAAAGTGAATCCGAGAGGTCGTATTATCGGGGAAATCGACGATGTGGTTATGCAACAAGAAAGAGCATCAAATGTTTATATAGCCCTGGAATCCGTAGATGATATCATGCGTTATCAACTAGAAGTAGAAGACATTAATGATAAAGGACATGAAAATGCAGAATGTGACGAGTTCGAAGAGACGGACGAAGAAGAAAACATGGAAGACGAAGAGTCCGATTATGAAAATAACTAAAGTTGGTGTAGTTTATCTTTCGATGTATCGTAAATGAATTTTTTTTTTTTATAAAAAAAACATAACATTGCGAGGCCACTGCGACGTAGAGGGTCTGTACGTCGCAGAAGCCTCGCAATTTTGCGAGATCCATGCGACGTAAAGACCCTCTACGTCGTCGTGGCCTCGCAACTTGCGATATACATGCCTTAAACGCCGCAGAAGCCTCACAATGTACTCAATCCTTAACTACCGACATCTTAACAACGTGATTACAAAACACTTATATAACATATATTTTTGGTTTTGCGTAGACGTAAACGTACCGCATTCAATTGATGAATGAATGACGTTGTATGCTTGGACCCAAACCACCAAAACACTAAACCACAAAAACCCCAAACTTACTGTAAAAACGTTAACCGACATCCTTCACAAGTGTCCAAGTATACAACGTTATTCATTCATCAATTGAATGCGATACTATGGCCAAGATGTCGGTTTATGTTTTTACGGTAAGGTTGGGGTATATCGGTTAAGTGCTTCAGTCTAATTTTCTGTGAGGCCACTACAACGTCTTCTTTTCTGAGATGTCGCAGTGGCGTCGCATGGTTCAAGTTTTACTTAAAAACCCAAACCGCCTCTTCTTCTTTTCTTTCTCTTCTCTCTTCTTCCTCTCCTTCTCGCGGCTGAGAATCCATTTCCGGCAAGTGCTATGTCTTCTCTCGTTTGTTTGTTTTATTCACTTCTCCTTTTACCTTCTTCTCCATCTCGCATGCTCCCATGGATTCGTCGTCTCCGATTCTCCTTCTCTCGGCTCCAACAACAAAGGTAAGTCCTCTCCAACTCAAATTCCTAGATCCATAAGATTGGAACATAGATTTCTAGGATTGGAACATGGATTTGCTTGATTTGAGGCTAATGGAACTTAGTTTAGGCTTTGGATTTGTATAGCTATACCATTTGAAACGTTTTTTGATTTTTGATATTTTTTATATAATTTACAATAACGTTTTATATTATCTAAAATATTTTTAATTTAGAAAAATGTTTCCAAAATTTTTATAGAATTTTACAACCGTTTTAATGCGTTTTTGTAATGTAAAACTATTTTTAAAACGTTTTATATTATCTAAAACGTTTTGGTAATTTGTATATAATTTTTAAAAAAGTTTAAATATTTTTAGTAATTTTAAAAATATTTTTAAAACGTTTTAATGTTTTTTTGATATATTTAAAACGTTTTTCTGTTTTTGGATAATTTTAAAAAATATTTAAAACCATGTTCTATGTTTTGTTAATTTTCAAACCATTTCAACAATTGTTTTGAATTTTAAAAATGGATTTTTATTTTTACAAAACGTTTTAATGTTTTTAGTAATTTTAAAAATATTTTTAAAACGTTTTTATGTTTTTTAATATTTTAAAAACGTTTTTCTATTTTTTAATAATTTTAAAAAAATTTAAACCATTACTATGTTTTTTTTTAATTTTGTAAAAAATTTAAAATATTTTTTAAGAATTTGTAAATTTCATAACTATTTTAAAAATAATTTTAATTTTATAAATATAATTTATTAAAACAAAAATATTATTACAAACAATATAATTAATTACATAATTTTACAAACGTTCTAAACAATTTAGAACGTTGTAAAACACTTAGCACGTTTCGTAATTTCCAATTATTAAGTGAATCTTAATTACATTTCATTTTTTGAAGTGTTCGTAATTTTTAATGATCAATTATAGTTACAACTTTATAAATTACTCGTATAAAAAATTTCTAACAACGATTCCGTACATCTAAATCCTCGCGATTTCAGATGTCCAAATGTCAAAACCCTTATACCAGATTCGTTACCGATGGTGGGGGATCTCACTCGTCGATGCCTTCCGGCTCGCATTACCAACCGCCTTACGGGGAGGGGACGTCAATGCCCACCCGTTCTCCGGCCAATCACTCTGTCTCGTCCACGCTGAGATGTAGTTTTGATTCTCAGCCGGGCTACACTCCGGTACGGGACGGAGTTCGCACCTCCTCCATCCCGAGCTTACCAACCACTACCGCCTGAGGTTGCTGTCGGGATGTCTGTAGAAGACATATTGGCTGATGCGGACCACTGCTTCCTGCCCACTCTCCACCCCAGGCGTCCGCCGAGAACACTTTGGTATGTCCTAACACCTTATTGTTGTAAATTCTTAATTTTGTCATTCAAACTTAAAACATTTTTTTTGGTTAATATTGTACGTTCAATGATGATCAAAAATTGGCGACTGCTATTCGTGAAATCTTTGAAAGAGATTTCACGGAGCCACATGCCAATTTTACGCAAGTCCCAAACCACGTCATCGATAGGTGGTTTAAAACGTTTACGGTACATTTTTTATTTCTTTTAAATCAAACGTATTTATTTAAACAAAAATTTAGTACTTACTTTTTCAGCAACGGTATCATTGGAGTCTCTCGATTACGGGTGAAGTCCGTTGCAAGTTCGAGGAGGTCCTAAGAGTCGCTTGTGCGACCAGGTCGGCCGTAAGAAGGCCAAATGGAGGGTCCATTGCGACCAAGCAATGCCGCAGTGGTTCAATACCAAGGTCTGGGAGGGTCTTGTCTACTATTGGTAAGACCCTAGGTCTGAGCAGAAGAGTGTTAGTACACGGGCAACTCATTTGACCGATCCCGATGGTTTCGGTCCGCATAAGCATTGCTTAGGGCAAACGTTATTCAAGGTCCGAACCCAGAAGATGATATGTCATATCCTCAATTAATTTACGCATTATTTTACATATTTTATTAATAATTTTTTTAAAAAACATTTCAGCAAGAAGATACGAGGATCCTCATCCAGATCTGGTAGAGACGCTCTACCAGACGAAACGTAACAAGGTTGGCATCTTCGTCGACAAAAAGGCCGAGCATATCTACAACAAGGTCACTGCGAAGATGCATCAGTTGACCTAGGATTGTGGCGATGAGAGCACTGGATATGCCGTGCTCTCAACCGCTCAAAAGAACGCGATTTATGTTGAGGTATGAATTTCCCTATTTCTATTGTGTTTCTTTCGTTACAAACTGTTTTACATGACTTAATAATTGTTTTTTCTTTTCAGGTTGCTCTCTGTAAAAAGGAGAGACTCTTCGGGATCGGTCGCTCCCTTGGCTCGTATATCGAGCAGAGCACCTGCTCGCAAAGCTCGCAGTCTCAACCCTCTGTCGATTCTTCGAAAGTGGGAGAGTTGGAGACTAAGATTCAAGCGCATGATCAACTTATCTCGTCCCTGCAGCAAAACATCGCGCAGTTCACTAAGTTCTTCTCGGTTTTAGCTGCAAAAAACCTGGACTTAGCTGCTAAGCTGAACGAGGAGCGACACGATGAGCCCAGATCAAGTTCGGCAAACGCAGACCCGACCCCGGATCAGAACCAGAACATCTCGGACGATTTCTAGTTTTATTTTTTGTAAAAATTAAAATATATTTTGTAAAATATTTTTATTTTAATATATATAATTTAAATATATTTTAAATTAAATTAAATATATTTTATTAATAATTAGTTTTTATTTTAAATAAAAAAAGACGTCGCAATGGTGTCGTATGTCTCCGTCTCGCAATGGCGTCGCAGAACCGCGACTTACAATAGAGTCGCGAAATCACGCCTCGCAAAAGAGTCACAGACACACGCCTCGCAAAGGAGTCGCAGAAACTAGCCTAGCAATGGAATCGCAGAACTGAGCCTCGCAACAGTCGCAAAAACTAGCCTCGCAATGGAGTCGTAGAACTGCGCCTCACAACGGAGTTGCAGAACCTGCGACGTCTGTGGAAATCCCATATCCATCGCAGGATTGCGAAGTTTATGTGGCGTCGCAATACTTGCGACGTTTTTGATTTGCGACACACGTATTGCGACGAATTTGGTAATATCGCAATAGTGTTGCAAATCGGTCATTTACGACATCCTTGTAACGGCTCTTGCCATTGCAAACTGATAGTTTTCTTGTAGTGATAAGGGTACAGTAGATTCTTTGTTTTCTTCTTATTATATAAATTCTAAACATAATTAAAATTTCTGATGTTTATAATAAAGAAAAACATCAGCATCAGAAGCACGGGGAATGATTTGCATCGAATTATAAATTGCTTCATATGTACCATACAATCTGATAAGAATAAAAAAATGAACCAATAAAAATATATCAATATACAAAAAATAGATAGATAATCGAGATTGATTCTGGATTTGGTTTTGCGCTCGAGGCACATCTTATACGCATCGATCTTCTCCTTTCTCCACATGCGTTTCCCTTTTTCCACCTTCCTTCAACATTAATACAATTACTTCAAGAACCTTATAATTATTAAAACCCTCATATATAATAGCTTCACTCGATTGAAGTCATGGGAGTAATCTTAATGTATGATCCAAGTGTTGCGGCTGAGATATATAATAAAAAGATGACTCGAATCGGTTACAATTCAAACTAAAGAAAAACAAGTTATATGGTTGTGATTAAATGTTTATTTATCGGAATTTGATTTGAGGTAGCTGCATAATCATGTATGATAGAGTTTAGAATTTGTTATGGATAGATTTTGTTGATTATATTGGTAGATAAAAAAAGAAAAGACAAGACATAAGCAGGAAATAAGAAAAGATAATTGGGAGGAGAACATGAGATAGTGATGAATTAACATATGTACGCATGATACAGTACATATGTACAATTGTGAAGGAGAGTGGGCCTCTTTGGTTAATTATATTTTGGATATAAACTTGTGTACGCATGATACAGTAGCACTCAATTTATCTCATTAGTCTAGCTACAAGAAATTATACATATAACATCACTAATATTATATTATATAAATAAATGATATTATATAAAATCATTTATTTAAAAATGCTATTATGTTATTTAACATTATTTAGAATAAGCAATATTATTATTACATTTTTACATCATTTAAATAAAATTGACACAAACTAATATTGATTTACATCAGTTAAAAAATAATTGACATAAAATATAAATTTATATCAGTTAAACAAATGATATATCAAATCAAATAAATACTTTTAACATCAATTAAAAACTGATGTTAATTTGGTTTCAGTTTAACAATTGATACATAAAAATTAGATAGTGTCAATTAAATTAACTAATGGCAATGAACAATGAACACTAGTTTTATTTATAATCATATTAAAAATTCATAAGTTCTTCATAAAAATACGGATAGATTTAATTAACAAAAATATCATAGAATTTAGATACACTTACATAAAAATATCCTTTATTATCTTTTTTAGTTTTTTTATAAAAAATTAGATTCTCAAAATCTTTCTCAATATTTTTAGTTTAAATTAATATTTATCCCTTTAACAAATACAATTTAATATATTTAAGCTCATTTGAACATATTAAATTATTCTTTAAAGATTATTTAATTTTTCATTTTTATTTCCTTATTTCTTTGGGAAACCAAAAAAAAAATATTTTTCCCAATACTCAACGACTCAACGTTAGCCAACGTTTTCTTAAACTTTTGTAGATAACTTTTTTTTAGGAAATAAAAATAAAATCTGGTTTGATTAACAATCTTGTATCCATATATTCTATATATATAACATCTTAACAGAATAAGATTAGCTCATGTTTATTCAACAAGTTATAAGCAGAAAACTCTTGTTTTCTCAAGAAATCCAGAAAATCCTGATTTTCAATTTCTTTACAAATTGAGGTACAATTCATGTTGATAATTAGATCTATTGATAGTATTGATTTTTTTTTCTGTTTAGAATTAAGGTAACTATCGATCTTAATTTGCCATTATTTTTTGCTCTTAATTTGATCTAATCAATTATAAAGTTATTTGTATTGTTTGAAAACTGATCGAATGAATTATACTTGTTGAAGATTTTTTGATTGATCGTTAAAATTAAAGTGGTTGATTGATCGATTTTCTAAATTATTGTATTGACTATCAATCAACTGGTGCTCTTGTAATGGTTGTAGAGATTTTTTTTTTTTTTTCTGCTGGTCATATGTGTTTCCTTAATTATTAATTTTACTCTTTTCATGGTAGAGGTAGTCAAAAGCTGTGGATGTGTTCATGTGGATGTGTTCGTCATCCGCTCTTCTTTTCTTTTGTCAAATTATTATAGTATTAATGCATATATCACATTGTTTTTTTAAATATATTTTTTGGTCGGATCGTTTTTAATAAATTTAATCGGATGACCTGAATAGTTATGGTGCCAAAATCAATGGTGTAAATAGCTTTGGAGTTTTTTTTGTTGTTAAATAGTTATGGAAGTAGTTAGCTAATTTATCTGTATTTATATTTTTAATAAGATTTGAGATTTTTGGTGTTATTTCTTTTTTTTTAATTAGTAATGGAATATCTATTTTAGTATATATATTTTAATTGATTATCTGCTTGATAAATTATTATGGAATATTATCCAAAAATTCACGTGTATAATAAAAGTGATGATAACATAATATCATTTAAAAAATATTTGAATATAATTTAATTTAACCTAAAAATTTTGGAATTTTTTTTTGTAAAATCATCTATTATAATATAAAACGTGTATAGATAATTAATGCATTAATATTTATTTATAATTTAAAAATTGTTACATCAGTTAAACAAGACTCAAATAAATATTAATATCATTTATGATAAATAAATAAAAAAATTAACAACATTTTTGACAATTGACATCAATTACAATAAAAAGATGAAAACATTAACATCACTTATATCAATTGATACAATGATTAAAATTATTTATATTAATTGATGTAAATGTTAACATCATATTTTACATGTGATACAAATTAATATCAATTGTAATAAATGATGAAATAGTTGCATCAATTGTTAAAATTGACACAAAGTATTTGAATCACCACTTTGTCCCTTTTATAAATAATGTAAATTTTATTTATATCAATTAAAAATTGATGTAAATATATTAAATAAATGGCACAATATACCTGATTTTTATAGTGTGTCTCTTCTTCCCATACTCCCATTTTATTATATGCTCCAAGTTTATAGCAAATATTGTAAAACTTATTATTTTTTATTTATTTAAATATTAGATTGTCATAATTTTATTGTGAAGAAAATTTATATATATTGGTTGTATTAAAAGAATCTTTTGCAAATGACATGCTTATTTTGCTACCAATCAACATTTCATTTGAAACGAAATGATATTTTTAAAAGGTCATTTAGATTTATTTAGGTCGTTTTCAAATAAAGTTATTTACGGTCGTTTGTAAAACCGCTACAGTGTTGCTAATCAATACTAATTTTCAAGCGATATGAAAACCTCTTTTGTCAATCACTGTTTTCAAATGATTTTCATTTCAACCGTTCATTTATTTTCAAAATATCGTTTCAAAGAATATCACCAGTTGGATCCATTATATATATCGTTTTGAAGCATGGTTATTACAGTATTTTGGTATTGTTTTCAAACTACGATCTTTTGTTACTCTTAATATATATTGATATCAATCATTCATGCTAAACCATCCGAACTTACTTCTGAAAACTGGATATACTTTTAAATAATCTATTGTTTAAGATAAAAGCCCCACTCACAAATGTTCATCCACTATTTTTTCAGTTTGGTAAAGTATCATAGATCACAAGTGGAAAAAAGATATAACTTTATGATTTGATGTCTTAACTCCACCTTGATCAACAACGTTCGAACTGAATTTTTTGGGCCTTATTGTTCATCTTTTTTTGTTTATATTTAAAATTTAAAATCCATTAATTTATAATTTCAAGTAAACTAAAAAGTATAAAACTAAATTTCAAAGCTATATTCTACTTTAACTATGTCGTTTCGGAAGTGAAATAATGTGTGCAAGAAATTTCAAGTGATAGCTAAGGCCAAATTGCAAAAAGAAAAAAAAAACACTTTTGTTTATAAGATCGCTTTATGTTACATTTTTATTAAAAAATATGACATGACATAAATTATACCAAAAATAATTATACAGAAACCCAAATACCTTTCTATACAGTTATATACCTAATTATAATGTAAAACAATCGTTTAAATTACCATATATAAAACCTATTCAAAATATACAGGATAGTGATTTTCAGAAAACTCTAAACAAATATTTTGCAATCTATAATAAAAATACAAGAGAATTGAGAAGAAAGGTACGAAAGAGAAGGTAGTTGGCACGTAGAGGAGTGAGTAATGTAGGGTCGGCATGATCACATGTCACTGTCTTACGAAATCAGACTTGTTAGTTTGTAGGGTCCACCTTTCCTATTTTGTTCTGACATCTCCAATTATGCTGTCAGATTCTCGCTCTTTTTCTGGGTCCCTTTTGTCCACGTCAGCTGTTCCATCCTAATCGTTGGCCCCACTCCTTATAGTTTGACAATATGTCCAATTATATGTCTTGTTGCAACTTTCTACTCTTTCCAGATTTGTTATCTTTGTTCTCCAATGTTCACAACGGAAAAAAAGAGTGATAAATTCGAGATTAACTTAAAGTTAAGGCTACTCTTTTATTTCGATTTAGGATTTACTTATGCCAATCTCAGTTTGTTTTCAATTTGCTATAAATCAAATTAAATTAGTTAAAACGAAAATAAATAAAAACTCTGAATCAAATTTTATACCAGTACAGGGAAATAAAAGATAAATATGGCACGCTGCATTATAAAAAAGAAGATAGTTTTGTAGTTAATTGCTTTTTGGTGTCGCAGACATTATTTTTTCTTAATATTATATATATGTAAGGGTTTAATTGAGTCACGTGGTAGAATTATATAATGAATATGCCTGGTTAACCTTTTTTCTTTTTAAACTAGAGCTGTGTATGAAACTATGTCTACGGATTTTAAATTCATTGCTCCAAGGACTTTCACTAGCTCAGTTTTCAAAGCTAACATCATGTATTTACCCAAATTAACTAAAAAACTTTTTTTTTGGGGTTAAAATCAACTAAAAAACTTGAATGTCTAATGTTAGAAAAAATATATGTTGACAAAAAAAATGATTCTTCAATAAAAAAAAGATATATATGCTTTTGTAAATGTATAATTTGATGCATTAAAGTACGAGGCTAAGTTTTTGTAATTGGGATACTGTTCATGAATAGAATACCCCTTTATTCTTTTTATTTTTGGTCGAAAAATAAGTTGATATTTGATCGTACTAATTTTTTTTTGTTAATAATAATTAGATCGACAGTGTCTAATTTATAGCCAAAATTTCAACTAAAGTTTGGTGAAATTCGAATTCATCACCTAGAGTTAAAAAGTAGATAAAAGACAAGCCAACTAGATTACATTTTTTTTTTTTACAATTGTACTAATTTATGATACTAATTTAATGACTTTTTATTTGTAATACTAGTTTTTCAAAAATAGTTTAATGACTAATTCCAATCACAAAATTCCATGAAGATGGGATGTGTAAATTTCAAGCACGTACATCAACTCTTGTCGTGTACTTTATCTTTATCTTTATCTAACGGCTGGCTATTCCGATTATTGATCTTGTATATTATTTCAAAACATTTCTGAGTTTTTTTCCTCATTCACATAATCACCAGAGATTATTAGACTTATCGATTTTTTTGTTGTCAATAATGTTAATCATAATCCGAATTCTAAAATCTAGATTGCGAGATTATGCTTGTTATCTGGAGTCGACTCCGAAATTTTTTTTGTAAAACTGAATATTAGTTACTTGTCCAAACTCCATAATCGATTAATTAGAAAAATTATAAAATAAAAAAAGTAAAAAAGAGATTGTTAACCAAAAGGTTTAAAACCTTGGGCTTTACTTCTCATAAGTCCTTACCTAGACGAACCGTTGGGATATTAGAAAATAGATGAGTCTTTCTACTCTGTTTATGGTTCCATATAGATAACTAATTGAAAAGCGTGATTAAAGTGATATATAGTCTTATAGAATTCAAGTTTTGTGCCTTGTGTAACTAAGATATGAGTGGAATATATAAATTTGTAAAGTAATTAAGAAATAGAAAGATTAATAAATAAGAAGGTGTGGATGGTGGAGTGATAGAAGAGACAAGTGATTGTGGGTGCGCGTGCTCCTCTCTCTCTATTTTGTGCCATTGTGGTCATAGTGCTTACCCCTTAACCATTCCATTCCTCACCCTTTTTTTTTGTCTTTCTCTTTTATATTTATCCATTTTTATATAATCTTAATCATCTATAATTGGATTTTCATTTTATCTCTACAATTTTTTTTAAAGAGTTTATAGGGTGAAATTAAATTATGAATGAAGCATTTTTTTTATCTAATTGTTGATAAAAAAAAAAAATATATATATATATATATATTGAGGTGAAAGTCATATATGACTCCACATAACGGAATGGTTTATACTTTATACTATCTGTGTAGTGCCATTTATAAATCTGGTAATTTTGGGAAAACAATCTTAAATTAAAAGGTAAGAATACTATCTATAGTAATTTGGAAGAAATGTTAAGCATTACATCATTCGATTACTTTTCCTTTTTGGTATATAAATACTATTTCACAAACTATCTGGTCACATATGAAATAAGATTAGTGAATGTCGTAATTATCGCCATAATTTAGTCTAACAAATTAAATGAAACCAGTGATCAAAAGATTATCGACTTTCCCACTACAAATTATTGTATCAAACAATTAAATCGATAAAATATAGTTTGTTATCCCATTATACGAAATCCAATTTCTACTAAAAAGTGTAAAAGTAAAAATATTTAACGATTTGACTAAAGTAATTATCTCAATTAAAAAGTGAACAAATTGAGAAATAAGATTGAGTGGTTGACTTTGGTTTTGATAGCAATGGAACGAAAGAGTAAGATGGTGCTAGATTTGAAGGTACGTATACACAAGTACAAAACATATAATTAGAAAGCATCCAAGTACTTATTATACTTAATGTTCCTCCTATATCTATTGCTGTTTACACTTGTTTCTCGGTTCTTTTGTCATTTATCTATTTGAGTTCACTAATCAAAAGTTAAAGCCGTAATGTTTTCAAAGACACATATACACATATGTAATGGATAAATATTTGTTGGGACAGATAATATATATATATATATATATATAATGTAAAATAGAAGTAAAATAAAAATGGATAATGATAATGCCGGAAAACAGAGTTTAGACAGAAATTTGCATGGAGAATAGAAATGATGTTGAAAGGGCACTTTTGGTATCACGTAACTAAGCATTCATTTCATTCACTCCTAATTAATATTCATAAAGGTAATTTTTATAATTATCAATTTGCCACGCCGGCCTTTTTCTCCTAATTTTTCTTTTGAACTATCAATCTACCAACAACTTATATATGTCACCTTTTAATTTTGCACCGTCGACATATTACAATTTTATTTTATATCTCTATATATACACCAACATACATTACAATATCCCAAAGTCACAGTTTTAGTTATATCAATCATATAAAGCCTTTGATAATTAATTAGCTTGAGCAATCACAGTTAAATTCGAAGCTCTTGATCAACTACAACATATTGTTGACGCCAACTTAAAAGGAAAAAGGTTAAGTTAATACTATATTTGTAAAAAATAAGAAGACGTGCAATATTCATGCTATAAAGTACACACATACTTATAAAAATACATATATATATATATATGTGCAATGATATTTTTGTAAGTCTAACTCCATATATAGATTTACTGGATGTATAATTTGACTTTAAGCATAATTTTACTTGATCTAGATTGCTTAACAAGACTTGACGTAAAAAGCGTGTATAAATATAAGGGTAATTATATGTATGAATAAATGTATCAGAACACTAACTTCATATATATACATATTTATATATTCGTTCAAAACTTAAGTTGAATGCAAACTATAAATAGTGATCCATATAAAATTATTTATATTTCAATTATTCTTTTAAATAATTGAAACTCCAAATAACCAAACTGTCAAGTATTGAAGACAACATTTCAAACCGATGAATTTGAAGTCGTTTTTGAAAGAAAAGAGAAAATCAAATTTAGGAGTTCTTTAGAATGAAAATAAGAACTGAATCGAACTTTCAAATTGATTTGGCTTTTGAATTTAGAGAAATTTTCGATTTGAAATAAATAGAATGTTCAATTGACTGAGTTAACTCAAAGTTTGATGTTTTTTCAAAAATCAATAAAAACTGAAAGTTTAATCAACCAAATCCAGAGTTCAATATTTAATTAACGATTTTTGGTAAGTTGTATTTTTAATCGACAGTTTTTCCATAACGAAATCTATGTTTCCATTTATAGTTATACGCTAAATTAGAAGCAAACTAATTGGACCAACTATTTTTAGCGTATGGTTATTAGTGATCATAGTTAGTATATGGATATGACCAAACTGACTTGTGGTCAAAAGAATTGAGAGGTAAATGGTGAATGATTCTTAATAAGGCAACAAAATGGAGTCTACTTATGATTTAAACTTTAATAAGGTCACTCTAAAGTAAGCCCCCAACAAAATCATCTTCAAATTAGCACACGATTTATCATTTCTCTTTCCAACCAAAAAAAACCTTCCTCCTTCAACTCAATTATTCTTTCTTTTCGCTATCTATTAAAAAAGGTATTCAATTCCGATCTTTCCTTCATCTTGTAATAAATATCAAGCCGTCGTTTAACGAATAGAAGTGTTAGATGCAAAAATCAACAATCAAATATTTGTAGAGAAGAATTTAGGCTAAATAAGAAGATTAAGACTTTATATATAAACAAATAATGGATTTCATTGAACCTATTACATTGGACTGCTTACATATTCCATAGGGATCAAATTTTAGTGTCGTTCTATTTGTATTTGGTACAAGATTTTTGTGTATATCATTAGAGATTGTTAAATGTATGTTTTAATCTATGCAAGTGCCATAAAAACAAACTTTTACCATTTTGGGAAAAATGTCGATTTAACACTAAACTTACCAAAATGGTCAAATTGAACACAAAACTATCGTAATTATTGATTAAACAATGAATTTGTAGTTGACTTTTAATAAAATCTTGTATTTTTCATTGACCAAACAAGATTTACCCGACATTAAATTTTTAAATGGAAATCACTAATTCTGTTTAAATTTGTTAATCAGTCTCTGTTAAGTAAAGTTGTGCGTTTTAATTAAAAAGAAATCGAAGAAAAAAATATCAAAACAATGTCGTTCTTCATCTCATCTTCAAAAACACAAAATTCCCAATTCCAAACCCTGATTCACTAAATCACAGTGTTGTTTATTCTGGAAATCTAAATGTAAAGATTCAATTGATCTATTAACAAAGTTTTCAATTTAAAAAGACAATCAATTGAAACACAATCAATTCTCTGCAATTGTTCTTTCAATCAAATAATGCTATTTTTTAATCCCCAAATCTCATCAATTGTTACTCATGAATGATGATGATAATGTTTGTGGATTACTTAATCAAACACTGTCACTTTTGATTTTAAACCATAGTGAGGAATACTCCTATACTTCGGATGAATATGATGAACAAAAAGACGAGATCAATATCATGAAATCAAAAAAAGAGAAACTGAGATTTAGTGAGCTAGAGTTTGAAATTGGAGATTTTCTTTTTGTAATTTTAATCTTCTGTATAGATTTCAACGCAAAATTATGAAATAAAGCTTAAACCGATAAATCAATATACATAAAAGAGTTAGAAAGATGGAGTTAGAAGAGATTGAGAAGAGAAAGTCAAATGAGAAAGGAAAGAGACGATGAAGAGAGTTTTTTTTTAGTTTTTTTTTTCTTTTTCAGTTAGAAATTAAAACGCACCGTTTTAATAACTGGAAGTAAGTAACAGAGTAACGGCGTTATAATCCCTTCGGTTAAATCACATTTAAGATCATCATAATTTGGCTGGTCAACTTAAAGTTTAGGGTTTTAATGAAAATCAACTATAAGTTTATGATTTAATCAATAATTACGATAGATAGTTGAATGTTCAAATTTATTTTTTTTGGTAAATTTATTGTTAAATCAGACACTTTTTCCTTATTTTTCAGATAAAATATTTCATTTAGATTGAAGGAAATAATATTAAGTTTGGTAATAATTTAGATTGATATTTCATTTAGCATTAGCTATTGTTTGACACACAAGGCACTGAAGTTGATGTTTATTGCAGACACTTGTTAAACTGCCATTCAAAATCTTTTGTGTCTTGTCCACGACATTTTTATATATACATACATAAAAAGATAGATAAAATCAGATATATAATATAATATTGGGCTAAGTAAAGATGGGTCCTTTCTTTTGACATGATGAGTGTGATACGTAACGAGTGATTTGAACCAACATAGGAGACGCTAATTACCAACTTAATTCATGCCATATGAGCTATTATCCCATCAATTATATATGTTTTATTATTGCTAATTTTTGGAATGACTGGATGTCTTAGCGATTCTATTCACTTTAACATTTAACATAATTATGGCATAAATCGGAAGTATTAATTAATTAATTCCCATCACCATGGAAAATGAAGAAATAAAATTTAGAAGACAACAAAAATCCAAATTTGGATAAAGAACCCATACAGAACACAACAAAACAGAAGTGAATCAGAAGAACAGTAACTAGATCTCTGTACATACATAGATTCATAGATACATACAAAACAAAAACACAAACTCGCATGCTCTTTCTTCTCTATCCTCCAAATTCTCTCCTATAAATACCACTTCTCTCCCACTAATCACCAGTACCTCTCTCTCTAATCTCTACACACCCACCAACAATCTCATTTTCCTCTGTTCTCTTCCTGTCATCTTCTTCTGATCTTTACAATGGCAGTGTCTGGTTTCGAGGGTTTCGAGAAAAGACTCGAACTTCGATTCTTCGACGATGACGACTCTATCTCAAACAACCCTATGGGATTACGTCTAATCGACTTCGAATCTCTAGACCAAGTTTTAAACAAAGTGCAGTGCACCGTGGTCTCAGCCGTAGCGAATCGTAGCTTCGATGCTTACGTCCTCTCAGAGTCAAGCCTCTTCGTCTACCCAACCAAAATCATCATTAAAACCTGTGG
Source organism: Lepidium didymum (assembly GCA_963920545.1). Classification (NCBI taxonomy): domain Eukaryota; kingdom Viridiplantae; phylum Streptophyta; class Magnoliopsida; order Brassicales; family Brassicaceae; genus Lepidium; species Lepidium didymum. Next base: position 14,817,751 of record OY986996.1, read on the forward strand.
CACAACACAACTTCTCAAATCAATCCGACCATTGATCCATCTCGCACGTAATCTCGGCCTCACGTTACGCGTGTGTCGGTACTCGCGTGGCAGCTTCATCTTCCCCAAATCACAACCTTTCCCTTACACAAGCTTTAAAGACGAAGTCATTGTCGTTGAAGAAAGCCTTCCTAAATCTCTTTGTTACCGAAAAGCCTCTGTTATGACACCTTCTAATAACCCTTCACGTGCTTGGCACGTGTTCACCGCGAGTGCTGACGTGGAATCCGACGAGTCAGTCGTTGTGGTTGAAGTCTGTATGACGGAGCTTGACCGAGTCAACGCTCGGAGCTTTTTTAAACGCGAAAAAAACAACAGCGATTCCGCAGGTAAAGAGATGACCCGGCTTAGTGGTATTGATAACATAAACGCAAACGCGTTTATTTGCGATTTTGCGTTTGATCCTTGCGGTTACTCTATGAACGGCGTCGACGGTGACCGTTACTCAACTATACACGTTACTCCTGAAGACGGTTTTAGCTACGCAAGCTTCGAATGCGGTTTATCTCTTTACGACGACGGTCACAATGATATCTCTGAGGTTTTAAGCAGAGCCGTTGATGTTTTCCGGCCAAGTGACGTCTCAATCGCCACCACTTACGGCGGAGAGGATTATAACCACGAGGTCACAAAGCGCGTGGAGCGCGTATTAGCTAAGAAGCTTGGTCTTAAGTGCCGGAGTCGCCTTATGGTTGAATTTCCAGGCTCCGGAACCGTCGTTTATCAGTCGTTCACGCCTCGCCGGAAATAGTCTTCGCTGAGGAAGGAAAAAACGGGTTTTAGGTTAATATTTAGTTGAGAGGAGAAAAAAACAGAAAGGTGATGACGTGGAAGAAGATGATTGGTAGAATTTGGTAAGGAAGATATAAGTGGGAACATATGATAATGCACCCCACTTTGCAGTGGCAATGTCACGCCTAAACATTTTTGAGGTTCAGTGTTGTAGAATTTTTAGTGGGGGATGGTAAAAATGGTTTGCTCTTTTTCTTTCTTATGTTTGTTTTTCTTTTTTCTTTTCTTCAATTTAAATTATCTTAAATCTCTATATCAGACTGTTGATATACGGTTTAATCGTTCTTACTTTACATGGTTACAAATTCATTTACACACCTTTACTTAAAGAAAACTAATCATGAATTAAAATTAAGTTTGACAAAAAAAAGAAGTAAAATTAAGTAGGAAAACATTTTGAGAAGTTCGAGATATGTTTTGTAGTTGATGTCAGAAAATTCGTTCAAATGTTTATGTCAATGTCTTTTTGCTGTTGAAAGAGATTAATATGTAATTACTTCACATAATCGCGCGTGTAAATATTCCCACCCCAACAAATCAAAATCCAGACTGCACGTGATAATTATTAGCTAAAAAGTAAAAAGTAAACACAATATTTTATTAATATGTCAACTGGTAAAACATAACCTATCTCAGTCTCATCACATGTAGTAATCGAAATCAATCTTTTATGGAGTTTCATTGCTCTTCTGCAACGGCAATTAGAGTAGCATACAGTGACTAAGATATTATAGTGTTTGGAAGAGGAAGAGTGATGCAACTAACATTCTTAGCAACAGCCCAACATAAAAAGAATTGGCTTATTATCATAAAGTGGTCAACTGTTTACAACCTCAAGAGAGCAAAATAAGCTGTCTGAACAATATCAGAATACCAATTGCTGATTTCTTCAGTGATAGTTTACATTTCAGAAAGAAAACTAAGGAAACAGAAGCAAAAGAAAGCTTCTCTGCAATTAACCAAATTGACAAAACAAAACTAAGATTCAGATTGCTCCAAATTAAGGCTGCTTTTGATGAATTAACCAGTAGGTTGATTACATTGTAGATAAAGTTAATGCATTTTACAATACGCACAACAAGAAGATTCAGAGAAAAGTGTTGCAGGATCATGTATATATCTATAAATGATATAGTAATATGGTTTCTCTATAAGAAGTAATCAATCCTTACTAATTAGGTGTGGCTTTTCCTCATCTCTGTCATTTCTTGTTTCTCCTTTCCTGGCATGCTTTCAATGCTTGAACATCTTTGAAACAAATCACAAACAAACAAAATTCTAATTCAACATTGTGTCTAAAAGTATCTCATAAATTTGCATATCATTTTCAACTACCTCATCTCTTTCACATAAGAAACTTGCAATTAATCCACCACTTCTTTGATCAATCACCGATAAAGAAGTCAATAATTATCCCAAGTTCGTTCTTTTAGGTAAAAATCCTAAACCCTTTAACTCAAAAACCCTTAAATTTAAACAAACTTGAGATAGAGAGAGTGACATACGTTTCTGGCACGATTTCCAGTCTCTGTTGCTATCAACAAGACAATCCTACATAATCGGACAAAAATAAAGCTTTGAGAGATTCCAATCCGAAAAATCAAAGAGGCGATGACGATTATGAATTGGGAAATACGAACCTGTAATGACAAATAAAGAGAAGAACACTCCTCAAGCTGTTTCACATTCTCGTCGTCGTCGTCTGCATCCATTTGATGATTGGGAAGAGGAGGAGGAGGAGATTGCTTCTCGGAATTGGAATTCTCGGTCACTTTCTCCATTGGAAATTTTGAGTTCTCCAGCCGAGAAGATTCAACAATTAGAGGACTCTTCGTATAAATTGCGGCGTTTTTCGTTTGTTTTTGTGGGCTTATTTACTTATATGAACCTAAAGCCCAGGCCCATTAAGTTGGTGTATTTCTCAATCCTGATAAGTCAAACAAGACGAGGATTAGTGAGTGACTACAGGCCCACTAACCTTTGTCGGGTTGTCTGGATACGAAATGTGCCACGTGGCATTAGCCCAGCAACGTGGGAGCTGTCACATTCAAATATACTCTGTATTTCGAAATGCAAAAATGGATTTAATTATGATCCAAAATTAAGAAAGAAGAAGGCGAAGAGAGAAGAGCCGGATTTTCAGTTATAACAAGAGAGAAGAACAACTCAATGATGATGTCTTCCGTGAATTTCTCTCTATTTTCCTTAGTCTTTTCTCTTTTCTTTCTCTCTCTCTTTACCTTTTTTTTGGGTCTCATTTTCTGTCTCCAAAATCCATGGAAGACGTTCGAGACTCGTCAGAAACTCTTGCTTCCACGACGACGTCGTCTTCGTCTCCCTCCTGGTAAATTTTCAGTCAAAACTCTTCTAAGAGATACTGTTTGATTGCTGTTTTGCTGATTGTTTCAGAGACATCAAACAGTACAAATTGTTTATGTAGCGTGTATTGCAAGTCATTTCATTTACTTTTGTTTTCGATGTTGAAACTCAGCGATGTAGAGGTTCAGAATCGTAGAAAAGAATTAAATACCCTTAAAGCAAGAAGATCTCGAGCCGGCTTCTCTGATTCTTTCTCTTCTCTTGGTAAATTGATTACATCAAATAGGTTATAACCATTATTTTCATTGACTTTGAGATTGTTCTTTGGCTCAAATGTTTTCATGAGTTTTGTTTTCTTTGTTACCAGATCTATCAGCAATCTGCTCAGATGAAAACAACATAACATTTTGTCCTGTTAAATTCGAATCAGACGATGACGACGACTTATTAAGGTGCATAGAATCCGAAACAACATCATCTTCCTTGGTGAGCACGTCAGATTCACCATCACCAGAAGGTCATCATAATCATCACCGTCATCATCATCATCATCCGTTTGTACATCCTACCAACGGTCACTGGCGGCGAGGTTTTTTCCGTTTACTCAAAAAAGGATCATCAGCAATGCCATTCACCGCCTTCACACCTCTCAAAGGAGTCCCAAAACTAACCAGACGTAAGAGCAAACGTATAAGAGACAACATGGTTCCTGTTGTACCTGCTCTTGACACTGATGACTTGTTCTATTTCAAACCCTCCTGGAGAAACTTTTCTCTTCAAGATATTCAAACCGCTACTAATTGCTTCAGCCGTGGTCCGAACCTCTGATTAACCCTTGTTGTTCAATCCATGAAAACTTGTTTATATATGAAGTGATGTTAACATGAAAACTGTGGATATTATATTCAGAGAATATGATTGGAGAAGGAGGATATGCTGAGGTGTATAAGGGACAAATGGCAGATGGGCAAATAGTGGCGATTAAGAAGTTGACTAGAGGCTCTGCAGAAGAGATGACCATGGATTATTTGTCTGAACTTGGTATCATAGTTCATGTAGATCATCCAAACATTGCTAAACTTATTGGTTATTGCGTTGAAGGAGGAATGCATCTAGTTCTTGAGCTATCTCCTAATGGAAGCCTCGCCTCTTTGCTATACGGTAATAATTCTCTTTTGTTTGATGTTCCAAACTATTTAAATCATAAACCTAACAAAGATTTTTATAACATGTCTGCAGAGGCAAAAGAGAAATTGAATTGGAGCGTGAGATATAAAGTGGCAATGGGAACAGCAGAGGGACTCTACTATCTCCATGAAGGTTGTCAGAGAAGGATCATTCACAAAGACATTAAAGCTTCTAACATCCTTCTCACTCAGAACTTTGAGGCTCAGGTAATTAATGATTATTAAGAGAGCTAAGATACTCATATCCTAGTATGTTGTCTTTTAATGATGAACTCAAAACCGTATCCTATTATAAATTATGAATGTAGATATCTGATTTTGGACTAGCAAAATGGCTACCAGACCAGTGGACTCACCATACTGTATCAAAAGTGGAAGGAACATTCGGGTTTGGAATCTATCACACTATTACAGATCATAAGCGATTCACAAATCCAATTTGTTTTGACAATATATCAATCTCACATAATGCCTCATGTCCATGTGTTCATCTATCAGTTACCTTCCGCCAGAGTTCTTCATGCATGGGATAGTAGACGAAAAAACAGACGTATATGCTTATGGTGTCCTGCTTCTCGAACTCATTACTGGCAAACAAGCCCTTGACAGCTCACAACATAGCCTTGTCATCTGGGTATGTAATTCTTACCCTTCTCTTAAACCCTAGCTTGATTGAATCTTTCTACTTTCAATCGTGATCTACTAACAATAAATCATCCATGTTTCTTTAGGCCAAACCATTGATCAAAGAGAACAAGATCAAACAACTCGTTGATCCTATTCTAGGAGATGACTACGATGTACAAGAGTTGAACCGTCTTGTTTTCATAGCTTCCTTGTGTATAAACCAGACCTCCATGAACCGGCCTCAAATGAGCCAGGCATGTATGCATGCATATATGATCTTTTCATAGCTTATATATCCTGTACAAAGTGACTATAATCTGGTCAGTGATGATGTGTTTATATACAGGTTGTGCAGCTTCTGAGGGGGGACAAGTGCAGCTTAGATCAGCTAAGAGAAGGAGAAAACACGAAACTGCAGAGGACTTACTCTGAAGAACTATTGGATAACGAAGAATACAACTCGACAAGATACTTGAATGATATTCATCGACACATGGAAACTGTTCTCGGAACATCTAAAGACTAGTGAAACTTGCTCCTTGCTTAATGCAAGACAAAAAATTCACTTTTGAGTCCATAATATATGTTCGTTTATAGAGTTTACATGAGTGCTAAGAATTGTGAGATTAATCCTATCCTGATTGGATTGGATATTAAGTTAGAAGAGAAAGGACAGATAATGTTCAATATTGCTTAAAGATATGTTGTACCATGAATTGGTGTATGTATTTGATCATGATCATGATGATATATTGTGTTCTTTCCTTTTGCATGAACTATTGTTTGATTGATGTTTCTTTTTTCTTGAATCGATTTTTGTGTGTGCAAGTAATTTTCTAAATTTAGATATCAATAACTCAAACTCTGTTACAAATGACACTTAGAATCAAATTCTCATAAATAATAAGACAGACATTTAAGTATTTAACCAACACACATGGCAAATATCCTAATTTTTATAATTATTCGAAAATTATGACAAATTTCTTACTTTGTAAATTTTAGTTTTGCACAGAGTTTTTATGGGCCAATCCAAAAAATTTAAAATAAAGTATCACAAACATAAAATTGTTATGAAGCTGAAATGATAACAATTATGATTAGATGGTTACGCTCAGTTTATATGACATTTGGATGCTAATTCTCTATCTCCAGCTGCAATTTTGATATTAGAACATATACACATTTGGATGTTAATGATACAAATGAAAAACTACTTAGAGAAAATATAATAAATAAACAAATTTATTTATACAAAATTTTCAAAGTATGTTCGTGGAAATACATGTTCAGTGTAATAGACGAAGAGTAATTCGTGATGTCTACATATGATAATACATATGAATAATTCTAAAGTATTTTGGATTTATTAATATAATCTATAATATAATAGAAAGGTTTCGGCCTGTCGAGATTCTGATATGTGTCAGAGAGAGAAGGTAATCGACGGTTCGAATTAGCTAAAACTTATCGAAGGGTTTCACTTCCCTCTTTGCATATGTTGGTCGTAAGACTTTTAAGGCATACATTAAAGTAAAGATCAAAGTCTTTACCTTACGACTTTTCTAAGCCGTATGTTATTTTTGATGGAGTATTTAACTACAAAATCATATATAAGTTACCTTTCTCATGAAGGTCTTTCTTATATAAGTTACTTACAGTTTTTGTAACTATTCTCTATTTTTACTAAAATGAAAAAAATTATGTTTGCATTTGTATCTTCACTACTTTACTTAACTTGATTTGTAAATTTTCACAAGAAATTTAATCACAAAATTCTGGAAAATATACCTGGTCATAAAATTGTTAATGCCCTTAGAAATCTCCCTTGCATCAATGAGGAAATGAGCTATTGAAAGTCAGAAACATATACATGAACAAATCAAAAATAGTATTACTTCAAGTATGTATCTTCTACTTGTGATTATCATAATTGTATTAACTAACTACAAACAAATTTGAAATACACATAACCTGTCAAAGAAGTTTGCTACATTTAAAGATATCTTCAGCGTAACAATTTGAACTTCTGAATAAGAGTCTTGAACTCCTAGCTTCACCATTTTCGAAAAATTTGTCTCCTCTTATTTCTTGTCCATTTAGTTTATCATCGATACCAGATGAGCTTCTTTCGAGGCATCTGTGTCGTTTGGACTCATAGATTCATTCTCGCTGGGTTTAGTAGCTCTTCCTTCATATATAAGGTACACTTATTCGTTATAAGAGGGTTCGCCATATCGTATAACAATTAGTAGTCTCAATCTTTGAGTTCGGGTCGTGGATTATTGCGTCTATTCTTCAAAGATCCTACTTACGTATTTTTCGGAGTTTGTCTTTTTTTTATTAATTTCATATCCTCCAGGGATATTTTATATTTCGTCGGTTTTCTTCTACTTGTACTTTTTTGTCTGTTTGTTTACTAATAATAAAGCTTCAATGCAGAGAAAATCTTTTTCTAAATATAGCGTATTTTGGTAAGTTCTAATATTCAAGTATTTTAAAGCATTTAGGTATTTATCAGATATTCATGTATTTTTTCGGTATTCTAGTATTCTTCGGGTATTCAAATACTCGGGCATGCCTATATTTTTGGATATCCTGTTATTTTTTGGATATTTGTTATTTTCAGTAGTTTTAAGGTATTTTGAGTAACTTAAATATTTGAATTTTTTTTAGGTATTTGGATATTCAAGTATATTTTGGGTATTCAAGTATATTTTGAGTATTCGTATATTCAGTAGTCCAATATTATCAGGCATTCCATTATTCTTTTGGATATTAGCTTATTTCGGTAATTGTTTGGGTCATTTGAGTAATTTTTAATAAGTTTTGAGTAATTTTAATTTATTTTGGGTGCTCGAGTATGTTTGGATGCTCGGTCATTTTTGTGTACTCTGGCATATTGCAATGTTTTTTGGATACTTGGTTCATTTTTGGATATTCACAAGGATTTACTTATTTTTCAAATATCCTGATATTTTTTGGAAATTTCAGTATTCATGTATTTTTTGGATACTTAAGTATTCTATTGGACATTCACTATTTTCAGTAAATTTTAGGTATTTTGACTAATTTTTAAAAATATTTTTAATAATTTCCAATTATTTTCTTGGGCATATGGTTATTTTTTGGGTAACCATGTAGCTTTCGTGTATTTAAATATTTTTTGGATATTCAACTATCTTTCATTTATTTTTGGGATATTTTGAGTAAAATTTTAGGTAAGTTTCAAGAATTTGGGTATATCATATTCTTATTAATTTTTAAAACAATATTAGGTAATTTTAGAGTATTGGGTTATATTTTGGGTAGTCGCATATTTGATGATAATAATACTTTTTAGGTATTTTGATATTTTTTGCTTACTAAATATTTTTAGGATTCGTTATTTTCGTAACTGAGTATTCTATTAGTTTTCAAGTCATGTGTTGTTTTACGTACATTCACAACTTTTTGGTTATTTTTCGAATTATTGTGCTTGTTTTTGAATTTTTTCAATAATTTTTGGTAATTTATGATAACATTTCATGTAATTTTTGGACATTTAAATATTTTTATGGATAATTTTGGTAATTTTTGAAAACATTTCTAGTAGCTTTTAGGTTTTGAGGTAACTTTTAGACATTTAGTTAGTTTTTATTTTATTTTTAATGTACTTTGAGAAAATTTTGAAACAATTCCAGGTAATTATACGGTATTGGTGTATTTTTGGGTAGTCAGGTATTTTCAGGTCTTTTCCGATACTCATGTATTTTTAGGTTTATTATTATTTTTCTTCAATTTGACTCAATTTCGAACATAATATTTTTGTAGGTTTATTATTTTCGTATTTTGGTATTATATTATTTTTTTGGTACTAAATTATTTTTTTGGATATTTACAAAAATTTTGGTTATTTTTCGTGTTTTTAAGTATTTTTTAAAAACTTTAATGTAATTTTACGATATTGTGGTATTTTTCTGGTAATCATGTATTTATTTGGTATTTAGATTTTTTTGGGTATTCGGCTATCTTCTTAGTATTTATATATTCATGTATTTTGGTATTTATAGCATATTTGAGTATTTTTTAACATTTAAGTAATTTTGGGTGTTTGGTTGTTTAGCTATTGAGTGTTTTTTTGATAGTTAGATATTCATGTATTTTGTCGGATCCGTTCAGATATTTTGTTGCGTCTAGTACCTCTTGTTTCTGTTCGCGTTCGGGTTCTTGAATTCTTTGTCATTTTATAAATCGACTCGTAGTCTTGGTCAAAAGAGTTTTCTAAGCCGTGAGTAATAAAGTAGAACATGTTTTTCGTTCATATTGTCTTTTCTCTAAGTCGTGGGTAATGAAGTTATTAAATTGTTTATTGTTTTTTTCTTTGATTCAACAAGTCGAAATCATCAAGCCGGAAGATCTTTCTAAGCTGTGGATAGTAGATCATCAAGCTGGAAAATCTTTCTAAACCGTGGGTAGTAGGATAAATCACCCGTTGTCAATGTATAGACTTTGTACTGCAACCTTTATAAGCCGTGTGTAATGAATTAAATCGTTTGTTGTTTATTTGCATCCAACAAGCCGAATTCATAAAGTTGCAAGGTATTTCTAAGCCGTGGATAGTAAGATAATAGACATCTTTTTATCAACGTATAGAATTTTGTTCCACGTTGGTCTTTGCATTAAGATTTCATAAACCTTTGATATCATATCCTCTACGTTTCATCCACCATATCTCTCTCGCTTAAGGCTTTATCGTTTGTTGTTTTAAGCCACGAGTTGTATAACTAAGTATATTTCACTCGTTTGTCATTTCCATTGCCTTTTGGTAAAGTTTCTAAATCGTTAGTTGTTTTCGACTTTGTCTTTTAAGGGTTTACAGAGCCGTGGGTACATGTAAACTATAGAATTCAATACAAAGTCTCTGCCTTAAGACCTTTTAAGCCGTGGGTCATATTCTCCATTATATCCACCAAATATGTCCTTTTAAAATGTTGTCACTTTTTCGTTCCAACAAGTTGAAAGCCAACCCTTTATCTTAGTTCAAAGCTCTCTAAGCCATAGGTAGTTCTAAATCGTTCGTTGTTTTCCCTTATTCTGACTCGGGCTTTGGTCTCGGACTTTTATAAACCCAATCTGTATTCTGACTCAACATCTGTCTTTAAGTTTTTACTCAGCCGTGGGTACATGTAAAATATAGAATTCCAAAGTCTGTATCTTAAGACTTCATAAGCCGTGGGTATCCAAAATCCTTTTTCTCTCTTGAGACTTTATTAAGCCGTGGGTATTCAAAGTTTTTGTTCCAAAAGCCAACCCTTCTTTGCATTCAGACTTTCCAAATCGTTTGTTGTTTTCCAAATGGTTTGTTGTTTTCTTAAGACTATTAGACTCTATTTTCCACGTTCAATCCAACAAATCAAGAATCGATCATAGTATGTTTTCCATCAACTACAATCCTTGATTAGGCATGCACTACCCACCAATGAATCGATTCACTTGGCAACTTTGCGGCGGACAATGTCCCCCAAAGAGAATTTGACAGAACACTATTAGATTAGTGCCTGCTATTATCTTTTTGGGGGTTGAAAACATCATAGTTCATAGAAAACGGTTTTCAAAATCTATTTAGAGTTTTATAAAACCAAAACAAAAACAAAAACCAAAACCAAAAGAGGTTTTCAAAATCTTATTATAAAGATCTTCATCCTCAAAATTAGAAAAGAAAAATCAAATATGCATAAACAAAAGAAAGAAAGAAAGAAAGAAGAAAAGCACCAAGAACAAGAAAGAAACCTCACCATGTGTTTTAATTTCTGGTAATATATTGGCCCCATAAAGACGTATGCTTGCAATGGCTCGCCAATGAGACCTGCAAGACTCTCCAGGTTGTCTCAGGTTGACGTACAAAGAAAGAGTATATCTTTGTTATATCACTTGGAATTATTTAGAAAAGAATACAGATTTTTCATTTATCACAAAGTATGAGAATGATATGTGCGTTAAAGTTGAAAGAACTAACCCAATAACAGAGAGTATTCCATGCTAGCATTGCCCTTCGTTCTGGACTTCAATTGGTCAAAGAAATCTCCCACCATCTGCAAATTAGAAGGGAGCCAATAATAAGATCAGTTTACAATATCAAGAGAGACATGTTTCTAGAATTTCATTGGGGTTACTTGAACTGTGCACAAGCAAAAACCTCACCTCTGCAAGAGGTAACTCATACACGATAGAAGCTCTATTCTCAGCTATATAATTCATTTAGTTGAACTCTTCTCGCCTCTCTTGAGCATGCTCCATAAGTGCACCGATATAGTCTTTTGGTGTAAGCAGCTCAATCTGTATGTATCAATTGCAGCAAGGAAATGTTATATTAAGTAGTTTGTGGAGTAAAATTATCAGCAAAATCTCTACAACACAAAAGGTACCTTAACGAAAGACTCTTCAACGGATTTTCTTTGCCCTGGATCCTGAAGACGAGATTAGATTCGAGCACAAAGGCTGCAGTAAAATAGATTTCATACGTAGTAAGTAAGGCTCTAGATATCAAGAAATCAATACAAAAAGATGCAACTTTCAGGGAACAGAGAACAATATACAAAAGTGTAGGATGGAGAGGAAATTACAGAATCACCATTCAAAGCGTTCACCCTATAAACAACACTTGGAGCTGTGGTAATAAGATTTGAGGTGTGTACTCCCTCTCAAGCCTTTTCTGTGAAGAAGAATGAACTAGAGCTTAAAAAGTGAAAGAATGATATAATTCTCTTGGTGGAGTGTAATAAATGGCAGTAATTCATCAGGGAGGAAACTGTAAATATGTAAAATATGAATATAGTAATTCTATTAACATATAACTAGGTGAATACCAAAATTGTCTATCAACTCACTTCTGTTATCATTACAACAAATCTTCAATTAATATGACGCACCAAAAACATTTTGAAACAAAAAAAGAGCAAAACATACCTGACCTGCACGATTTCCATGTGGAGAAGACCCAACAATCCGCATCTTGTAGTTGAGACCAAGAATTTTAATCGTTCTACAAGAACAAAAGCATAGCCTCCACACAAGAGCCCCAAATACACCTTCACGCAGACTCAATCTTCCAAGTGATTCAAACAAAAACGAAAAAAAAACCTCTGAACAGGAAGTCAAATAAACAAATGATTACAAACCCTAAATATAATCGTGGATGAGAACGAAGAAATCTAACCAATTAACACGAGGAAGAAGAATTCCAGCCGATGGAAGAAAAATTATAAAATCATTAACTAAATTCGAGATCTATAGAAACCAAAAACCCTAAATCTATAACTGATCTCCGACTTACTTTGTCCTCAACTACAGTCTTGAAATCCAACAACTCAAATATCAAACTCTCATCTCTTGAAGGATCCACAAACACTTCCAGATGATCTGGAACTTCCCGAATACTGCTCACATCCTGAAATCTTTGCGGGAAGACGGTGGAAATTGAGCCACCAAACAAAGGCCTCTCCGAACTCAACTCAAGAGACATGTTTCGCAATATAAAAACCCTAAAATTCGGGATTCAAGAGAAAATAAATGAGTAGAAATCGATCGATGTGTTTGGAAATGGAAATGCTATACACTGCGACAGAGAAGACAAAAGAACTCGAACTTGCAAGCAAATCAAAAGTTGAACTTTTTGTTTTTTTTTTTCCGTTAAGAGAATGATGGAGAAACTTTTTTAAAAAGACAAAGTCACCGACTTCCCCAAAATAGTCTTTTCGATTTGCGTTTGTTCTTCCTAAATCCTAACGAATAGATTTCAATTAATATCATGGGCTTTTAAGTGGCCCAACTTAATCGTGTAACATCTGATTCGTTCGTTGATTAGTTAAATACTCTAAATCGGATCGGACGGTACTTCATTTTCAACTTTATCTACATATTTTAAACATATTTTAAAAGCAATAGAAGCAAACAAAATGTCGTTTTTGTTGCTAATATATTTTAGGCCACTTTCTATGAGGAAATGGTATTTTAGGCCATAAACTTTTGAACCTATCTTAAATTTTAATTCATTGCTTACAACTTTAAAAAATCTATATGAACTATTAAGTTGTGGTCCATTTCTAAATTAACTGTTGGTTCCGTCAGTTAACAGTTAAGTTTCCGTTATTTTTTTGTTAAGCAACACGTGTATAACCAATTTAATCAGTCGATTAAAAATAAATAAATTAAATTAAAATAAATTTAAAATAAAAAAAAACGAAAAAAACTAAAAAAAATTCACAAAAAGTTTAGAAACATTTTCTAAAATGAAAATAAACTTTTAAAAAATTAAAAAAATGGAAAAAATTAAAGAAAATTCAAAAAAATTAAAAATTTAGAAAAAAAGAAAATTAAAATAAACTAAAGTAAATTAAAATGCATAAAATCACACTATAACTAACCGAAAAGTAAACCTAATTACAACCCTATTACATCTCACTAATTCAAAATTCAAAATTCTCATCTTTAAAACTCCAATTCAAAATTCGTCACGAACCCTAGAAATTTTCAATAAATCAATAATATATACTTCGTATAAACTTTTGATGTTTTACTTCATCAACTCATTTATGTAGGTACACCCATTACAATCTGACTAATTCAGAATTTTCAACTCTAAACCCCAATTCAAAATTCGTCATGAACCCTATATATATACATGGCAACAATTGACATCTCCATCTGAATCTAGCAGCTAGATGAAGAAACAAACATGTCCTATGTTGATATATAGCTGTTTGAGATTCGTCATAATTTCAACTATATTTTCGATGATTTTTTTGTAGTTCTAATATTTTCTTATTAGTAAATTATTAAATAAAATTTTGACTTTAAATTATAGTATCTCACATAATTATTTTCATATCTGGATATAGTTATTGCGCAAATGATTTAGAAATAAAATGTTAATGTGATTGTATTACTAGATTTGTTTTTAATTATATCCACTTAAAAATCTTTTTTCTCAACAATTAGATCGATAACATCCAATAAATAATTCTTAATTCTAAACCCCAATTCAAAGTTTATAATGAACCCTAGAAATTTTCAACAAATCAAGTGTTTTTGACATAGTAATAGATGTACCTACATAAATGAGTTATGAAGTAAAATGTCAAAAAGTTTATGATGAAACATATATTATCATGCCAAAAACACTTGATTTATTGAAAGTTTTTAGGATTCGTGATGAATTTTGAATTAGAGTTTTAGAGTTGAGAATTTTGAATTAGTGAGATTGTAATGTAGTTTTAGTTATAATTTATGTATTTTAATTTATTTTATTTTAAATTTTCTAATTTTTTAAATATTTTTCTAAATTTATTTTTAATTTTTTGTGAATTTTCTTTAATTTTTTTTGGTTTTTATTTATTTTTTTTAGTTTAATTAATTTATTTTAGTCGGTCAATACGTGTCAATTAAATTAGCTATAATTTTACATTTATAAAAATTGAAATTTTTTAAAGAAAAATTATAATTTAATTTTAAAAATTAAATAATTTTAAATATTTAGTAATTAAAAAATTATATACATAATTATTTTTAAACTATATAATATATTTTAAATATTTCAGATATCTGTTTGAATTTTAGATTTTAACCTTTCGAATCAAATCTCCAAACTTTCATGATATAAAATTTATTTAGATATTTTATTAAATTCGGTTCGATTTGGTTCCTCTTTAGATCGGATTCAAGACAGGTTGAAATACAAAGATGCAAAGAAAGAGAAATGGGCTAATAACATCGAGGTCAACAAGCAATAAGAGGATAACGTGGCGTCAAAGCCACAAATAAGCTTGAAGGAGATCCACGTGTCAATCAACAGTGTATTCCAACATGCAACTTGCCAGCAAAGTGGAGCCAAGAGGCCCTTTCTTCTTTGCCCAATTCAGCTATGGTTTTGTGGAGACATCTTCTGATCCGAAACTGATCAGGGAATGTTTAACCCAAAGTGCTTTAATCAGTGATCTCCATCTTCAATAGACTCCGCACTGTCAGGTTTCAAGCTCTTGGTCCAATCTTACTCATTATATACTCTTCCTCGGTGAAACGACGAAGATTGACAAATCAATGAAGTGAGATCATATATATCAAGGTTCAAGCATAATCTTCTCTTTTCGGGAAAAATAAATGCTCATGGAAGAAAAATCACCACCTACAAAAGAAAAAAAAACCGACAAAAGACAGAACATACACAAAACTAAATCTGAAACCGGAGCCAAAGCATTGGAGAGCAACTCGGAGAAACCCGAGATCGAAATCCATGCGACCAAAGACTCTTTACTAGCTTTCTGAAAGATAGGAATCAAAGAAAAGAAATAGTGAAGATGGAAAATCACTGGAACTTATCGGAGAAGAAGAAACGAGAAAAACCTCTCTCTTCTTTCTTTCTATCCGGAATATGTTTATTCATCAAATATATAGTTCAATAATAGAGTATTTTAATGAATTTCAAATACAACCCTGAAAAAATGGGATGTTCCTATAAATTTAATATTGGTTTGGGTCCGTTTTAGGGAATATGGATCCACGAATCCCGAACTCTTCGGTATACCAAAAAAAAAAATTGAATGTCCATGGCAGAAAAAGAAGAGATCAATGGAGGGGAAAAAAATGATACGGACAATTAACTCATTTGCAATAGTAGAAAATGTTTATTTATGTAAATTAACTCAGAAATGCTTTCCTAAACAAGATTGAATAATATTAGTGGTTTCTATGTAATTAATTGGACCAAGAGTTTGAATACTAATAGAGATGTGTTGCAACAAAAATAAAGTTTCTACAATTTTAGGGACAATTTTATGATAGTTTCTAATCAGCAAGGCTGCGTAATCGGAAAAACCAGTTCGGTTCGGAACCAATTATTCAGAAAAACTGAAACGCAAAGCTACGTGCGCGTTTTGTCGTCATTTCGTTAGGCAAAGCATAAACTTGTCATCACCATTGACACTCTCCCGAGAAAACGCTTCCTCTCAATTTTTTTTTTTTCTTTTTTCCCGGAAATAAAAAGTACGATTTTACCCACATTTCTTTCCTTATACCGACTCTCGTGCATCTAGATCCAAGCGATGACGATATCACGCCATGGATTGTTGTTGTTCTTCTTCTTCGCTTTCTTCTCCGTTCTGCTTCAATCCTCCACTTCCCTGATCAGTTCCTCTAGCGCAATCATCAATCCTTCCAAAGTCAAACAGGTTTCATCCAAACCCAGGTTTGCTCAAAATCGCCTCAACTGAATTTTCAAAACATTTGAACTTCGAATGTTAACAATTTTGGACTAACTCGATGTTTGTCTTTCTTTATTTCTTTTGTGCTCAGGGCGTTCGTTTATGAAGGGTTTCTCACGGATTTGGAATGTGATCATTTGATTTCGCTTGTGAGTATCTTTATTCAATTTCACTTTTGGGTTTTGAGCTTGATTTTGGAAAGTTCTTAAATGTTTTACATTTCGATCAATCATCGAAATAGGCAAAAGCGGACCTGAAGAGATCTGCTGTGGCCGATAATGATAGTGGACAGAGCAAATTCAGCGAAGTTCGAACAAGCTCTGGCACGTTTATCTCGAAAGGAAAGGTTTGATTTTTCTCTTTCTTCGATACTTCACTGGTAAAGTTAGAAGTGGAAACTAGATCTCTGTCTTAAAATTGTTTAATCTGGCGTAGATCTTGTTTATTAGGTTGAAATTGGGGTAAATAGATGTTGATTAATACGTAAATGATAGATTTTGATAGAACCCTAATCGAGCTTAAGAGTGTTCACAGACGCATTGGGATTGTCATTTGATTTTCGATTACATTGTCATATTTACGAAATATTTTTAAGCAATCTGTGTATTTATTCTTTGAGTGATGGATCTTGGAGTTGGTTGATTGACCTCATGATTATGTTAAAATCTATAACTATTGCTTAGCAACGAAATCATTTCCGAACTAGGTGAAGTTTCTGTGTTTATGATATAAATGGTGATCAGTTATGAAAGTTATTGCCGTTACATCGATCTGATTCAGAACTGTAACTATTGTGTCATTGTTGTGATTACCTTGATCTGTCACTCCATTACCTGAAGGCTTGTTGGTGAATTACAGGATCCCATTGTTTCTGGTATAGAAGACAAGATCTCCACTTGGACATTTCTTCCTAAAGGTACAATATGCTCTGAATTGCGTTAAAATTACTTTGGTTGTGAGTAGCTTAAGATATTCAGATGATTATCTTCATTGTGTTCTGTTTTCTGTGGTGACAGTAAACGGGGAAGACATTCAGGTATTGAGATATGAGCACGGTCAAAAATATGACGCTCACTTTGACTACTTTCATGACAAAGTCAATATTGTTCGTGGTGGACACCGCATAGCAACGGTTCTCATGTATCTATCCAATGTGACAAAAGGTGGAGAAACCGTATTCCCTGATGCAGAGGTTTGTTCCATCAATGAATTTTGCTTAACGTTTCCCCAAAAGATCACCCTTGGGTCATTCTCTCAAAAAATCTGATCTTTATAGGTACCAACTCGCCGAGTACTCTCTGAAAACATAGAAGACCTTTCTGATTGTGCGAAGAAAGGAATCGCCGGTGAGAAACAAAACCGAAAAAGTATTCTTCTTTTCCTAAAAAGATTAAAATATAAAGGTTTAAGTTTTACATCTTTTGTGTCTGTATGGGTGAATGTGTATCAGTGAAACCAAAGAAAGGAAATGCTTTGTTGTTCTTCAACCTCCACCCAGACGCAATCCCGGACCCATTGAGTCTTCATGGTGGATGTCCCGTGATCGAAGGAGAGAAATGGTCAGCGACCAAGTGGATTCACGTGGACTCATTCGATAAGATTGTGACACCAAGTGAAAACTGCACAGACATGAACGAGAGCTGTGAGAGATGGGCAGTTCTTGGGGAATGCACAAAGAACCCAGAGTACATGGTTGGAACTGCTGAGCTTCCCGGCTATTGCAGGCGAAGCTGTAAGGCTTGTTAGACTTAATTTTTATACTTCTCTTTCTTCTTGTAATGTGCCTTAAAACCCTCTCGAAGTTTTCTGTTTTCTTGGAGTTACGTTTGTTGTTGTTTCTTGTAGAGTTGTTGTCGTTGATGAGCTTTGTTCTGTAAAACTATCAAAGTTCCTATGTAAACACATAGATTCAATCAAATCCTTTATAGGTTATAAGTATATATATATATCTACTTCTTGTCGACTCGGTGGCATGTCTGGCCAGTGGCACAAACCTTGTAAGCTATGGCTTTGATCGTATTGTTGCTTTTTTCTTTTTCTTTTCTTTTGGGTGTAATCAGTAATTATCTATCTGGTTCTTAAACTCATTAGCTCCATTCCATTATAAAACTTTGTAGTTTCAACTGGACTTAAATGTCTAATTAACCGTTGAAGATAACAGTTTCTGGAATAAATTCAATGAGTAATATGTAACCATATCAATTCAATCAAGTTTTTGAGCGGTTATATCTTATTGTTGTTGGTGTTGACATATTGGTGGTGATGTCCATTTCTTCCTCTGTTCTTCGAAGCTTCCTGTGACCGCAGATTGTTTCATATCATCGAGTCTAGAAGCAAAAGTCTCATAGCAGCCTCTCAAATCTACTCGTTCGAGTATTTTTATTTTTTTACCGCGCAGTCTATCAATCAATATCTGACCATCTTTTGATTCATCTCCTTCAGCAATCACTTTTATGTACTCATCTTGCAGTTTCGGCTTCAATGAAGCATGATCATCTCCCAAGAAAACAGCTCCAAGAATTTCCCCTAAGAAGATGTCCTGTAATAACAAATTAGGATTAGTTTGAAAACCAATGATTCTCTGACTTTGCATGTTTGAAACAGAAGGAAAAGACTGAACTCACCATGTGCGTGTATCTCCTGTGATTCTGATGAAGATCTTGCATTCTAGCAAGCAGCCGTTTTACAAACTGAGCTTCAGGTGTTATCGCAGAGGAATACAGTTTATCAAGCATTGTTTGAAAAGAGCTCAACTTGCGTTGGGTTGCTAGAGGGATGAGTGTGATGTTTAGACGGGATTCAAGAACGATCTTAGCTGCTAAAGGATCAAGAAACATATTGAATTCGGTGTATTCATTCGAAGGAACCGTGAATATGTTCCCTTTGTCTGATTTCTTATGGTTTATATGTCCACCCACGATGTAAACTTCCTGCAATTTACAATAGAAGGTATCTTAATTCAATCTAGGATCTTGATGAAATTTATCAAAGAAGAGCTCAGAAAGTTCTTGCCTTGATTAGTGAAAATGATTTTTCATCTGATGAGATGATCTTGGCTAAGCTAGTCAATGGTCCATTGGTCAGTACTGTGATCTTAGACACTCCATTATCAGATTTGGTCAGATTTTGCCAAACTTCAAATGCCAGCATTTGTCGGAGTTCAGGCTGATCTGTGTCTTTTGGAGCTCCACCTGCCACTGACTTCTCTGCAGTGATTCTGTAGAGATGGTGTTAATAATATCAAGTAGAAAAAATATAAGAGACCTAATGTATCATACGACCTGCGAGGGCTTCTAGGGAGGTCACGAGCAAGGCCATAGAGAGTGTCAGAATCAAGAAAACCACCACAGCCTTGTGGAATTGCCTTGGCATACTTGCAATCTCCAACTGATGGAAAAGCCGGTTCAGATTGGTTCAATGCAAACATATCTCCTAGACCTACTGGTATGTCGTCGCGTCCCATCATATGAAGCAGATCGTAGACCACGTCGATTGTCGCTGCGTTAGCCCAACCGGTCGGGCTAACGATAATCGCCTGAAGAATTCAGAGTTAAACGAGAGCTTGATTGTTACTTGTGTGACAAACAACAGTTGTATCCCTTTCTTTTTAGGGTTACAATTTCTAAAATAGTAACTTATGTAGCAAGAAAGGATGTAATTAAGCCCCTCAACCTTCAAATCTATAATCTCCACCGGAACTTTCAAGAGATAGAAGAGAGAGAGGAAATCTCCCGGACTCATGTCCATATCGAAAACAACAGGCTTTCCAAGCTTTGTTTTGGTAAGATCTGGTCTTAACAATTCTTCTTTGTAGTATGGAAACTGAGATGAAAAGTTAAATCTCCCTTTTTCTTCCGGCCTATTCAAAACCTGTTCATTATATAAGTGGCCTGATGAGAACATAAAGACTTACTTTCAAGATATATAGGCCTCATGAGAACATAAAGACTTACTTCCAAGAAATCAACATAGAACTCTCTATCCAGTTCATTTTTTGAGTTCTTGTTCGGTTTAGCTCGTTTCGCGACAAGAACACGAACTGAATCAGGTCCAGACGTCTCTTTTGTGTAACCATCCTAATGTGAGCATAATAAAAGAGAGATAACTTCCATTATTTGCTTTAAAACTAGACAAGGATTAAGGAAATTCACATGTACCTTGCACTTTCGTTTTCCGCTTTTAGGTATACAGATTGGATCGTAAAAACCCTTCTGAACATGACCACTGTGAACTCCTCCAAGGGTTAAGTTAAACTTTGGAGTTATTCGTTTGTAAAAGAATGGATTTGAGCTATCATTGGATATTCCATAGGGTTCGTTTGAAGTAACAATGGTTATGTTCATATACTCCATCTCTGCGAAATCATTCTCACCATTACTGTTGTTCTTATTACCAGAGTTTCTCATTATCGAAACACCAACACCGGCCGTGAAAGAATCCCACATGGAGAAGCTCTGTAAAAAATGCAAATCAGTCATGATCAGGATTGAGCCAAGTCATCAAGTTAACAGAAATGATTCACTGATCTCGTTGTCTAAAACATACAACAGTACTAATTCGTTTGTAATTGATCACATATGAAAGTAGCTATGAATTAGTATTATACCGCATAGAATTCTTGGGGTGACCAAGTGTCTCTGATGATTTTCAGAGACGAGAAAATGTATTGAGCTTCGAATGTTGTTTGATTCTTTTCGAATATCTCAAAGAACTTTTGGTTGATGGGTATTGTATTGGTTGCATCTAGAGGAACCATAGTTATTGGAACACCTGAATGAAACACCTGTAATGAAAACAGACAAAACACACATGACTTAATTAACAGATAACATTGACAAAACACTAACACATCACTAGCTAGCTATGATATCTTTGATTAAAACCTGGTAAGCAGCGAAAGGATCAGCAAAGATGTTGAATTCAGCGTAAGGGTTACTTGTATAATCTGTGAACAAGTTTCCACAGAATCCGGTAGGGTTTGGACAACGTATACTACCACCCATAACGTAAATATGTTGGATGTTATGTTTGAGATGAGGATTTGACATCAGGAAAAGAGCGAGATTGGTGTGAGATCCCATCACAAAAATGCTTATTGGACCTTCCGAAACTTTGTCGACGATTACATTTTGTGCCGTTGGTTGCCGGAGTGGAGTGTATCTTCTCTTTCCCTTATTGTCCCACAAAAGTAGAGTATTTTTTAAAAATATTTTTCTCACAATTTTTTCCGTAATTAGTGAGAATATATATAACCAAATAGCAAGTCAGAAATCAACTTATCATAACAAAAAAAAGAAAGTGATAAATAGAAAAACACTAGAATGAACCACTGGACTGCCAAATATCTTGTAATATGAACTTACAAAATTACTCAAAAGTTTCATATATATGTTCTTCAAAATGTATTAAAAATATGGGGTAAATATTCAAGACTCTAATTAACTAATTAATCATTAATGAAACAAATCAGAAAAACTATCTGAATATCTAAACTAGTAATTATAAAACTTTTACAGAAAGAAAAAACTAATAAATATAAAACTAAATAAGAGGCCTTAGTTACATGCATGACCTATTTTACCTAGCTAGATATATATAATAATAAGAAAACAAAATACCTGAGGAAGAAAATGTTTACGAAATCCATAATTGGAATCAACGTCGAGTAGGCCTTTACGACCAGTAGGAATGAATTGCCTGTATCTGCCTCCTCCTGTTGTTGTAATCCCCTAAATCAAAATTTAGTGTTAATCACTAGGCAATTTCGATAGTCATATTTATCAAAATGTTGGGATTTGTAGACTTTGAACTCGAAATTAAAAAGAAGAACCTGATCGATGATTGGAAGATAACCACCAACGTCAGGAAGAATAGTACCGTTGGTTAGAATCCCACCTTCACCTCCAACGCCAACGGGGATATCGTCACGACCCATCATGTAAAGAATGTCATATATATGATTCACTCCATGTCCTGCGTTTGTCCAACCATTTGCACTCAATGTAATTCCCTGTTTCATTAGACAGATCAATAAACGCAAAGAACAGATAATGTGCATCATGATTAAGTAGTAATGTTGTAAGGCATACGACAAGATCGAATTCTGTTTTGTTGAGCTTCAGAAGATACAAGAGAGCAATGAAATCGTCTGTGTCCATGTCTGTGTCTAATAGAATACGGTGTGGGCTACACTCAACACATGTGAGGCAATGACCTAAGAGTCCAATAATGGTGACGAGTAGAGCGAACCTTCGTAGGCTCAACATCATAAACGAGAAGAAGAAGAAAGCCCAGAACAAAACTCAAGATTTATAATTATATATATTATATTTCTTATTAAATATATACTCCTCAAATTAATAATAGAATCAAGAAATCAGATTTATTTCCAAATTTTTCTTTTTCCATAACATTTAAAAAAAAATTAAATGGGAAATCTCAAGGAAAACGGAAACAAATACGTAGATTATGGACTATAATAAATTGATGAATCCTAGAAAAAGGATACATAAGAAAACAAATTTAGAAAAGAAAAAAAATTGAATAGAAAATAATCTGGTGTATTCTTCTGGTACATAATCTATGCCAATTTGTTTAATCAGCTTGGTGGTGTGCTCCATTTCTTCCTTTGTACTTCAAAGCTTCCTAAAACTGCAGATTGTTTTTTGTCATCGAGTCTAGAAGCAAAACTCTCAGAGAAGCCTCTCAGATCTACTCTTTCCAGTATCTTTATTTTTGTCCCCTGCAGTTTATCGATCAATATGTTACCATCTTTCGATTCATCTCCCTTAGCGATCACTTTTATGTGCTCAGTTCTCAGTTTCGGCTTCAATGAATCGTGATCACTTCCCAAGTAAACAGCTCCAAGTGTTTCCCCTACAAACATTTCCTGCAACAACTACTTATTGTTAGTTTCAAAACCTGACTCGAGGGTCTTGATTGTTACCTTTGCCTGTTTGCGTTCTAGATGTATTTGCTAAAAGAATGAGAAGAGAAGCTTTACCATGTGCATGTATCTCTTATGATTCTGGTGAAGAGCTTGCAATCTAGCAAGCAGCCGTTTTACAAACTGAGCTTCAGGTGTTATCGCAGAGGAATTCAGTTTATCAAGCATTGTTTGGAAAGAGCTCAACTTGCGTTGGGTTGCTAGAGGAATGAGTGTGATGTTTAAGCCAGATTCAACAACAGTCTTAGCTGCTAAAGGATCAAGAAACATATTGAATTCGGCGTATTCATTCGAAGGAATCGTGAATAAGTTCCCTTTGTCTGATTTCTTATGGTTTATATGTCCACCCACGATGTAAACTTCCTGCAATTTACAATAGAAGCCATCTTAATTACATTTAAGATCTTGATGCAATTTATGAGACAGAGCATCAGAAATTGCTTGCCTTGATTAGTGAGGATGATTTCTTATCTGATGAGATGATCTTGGCTAAGCTAGTCAACGGTCCATTGGTTAGTATAGTGATCTTAGACACTCCATTACTAGATTTTGTCAGATTTTGCCAAACTTCAAGTGCCAGAGGTTGTCGGAGTTCAGGCCGATCAGTGTCCCTCGGAGCTCCATCTGCCACTGAGTTCTCCGCAGTATATCTGCATTAATAATTTAATATGTAGAAATATATTATATCTTGCTTAAAATGATCTTATCATAGCATTTTTTAAATATTAACATATTCTTACGAATTGGTTTTGTGGTATATATATACATACCTGCGAGGGCTTCTTGGAAGGTCACGAGCAAGACCGTAGAGAGTGTCCGAATCAAGAAATCCACCACAGCCTCGTGGAATAGCCTTGACGTACTTGCAGTCTCCAACCGGTGGGAAGACCGAATCGGATTGGTTCAATGCCATCACGTCTCCCAGACCGACCGGAATGTCATCCCGACCCATCATATGAAGCAGATCATAGACCACGTCGATTGTTGCTGCATTAGCCCAACCGGTTGGGCTCACAATAATAGCCTGCAGAGTCAAGAGAGAGTGGGTGTTAAAATACAGAAGAAAACAGCTTATGTACTTACATACTTGTGTAACAAGTAACCGTTGTAATCAGAGTTATTTGTTTTACACCTAGTTTCTTGTGAAACAAGGATCAGATAGATCTCTGTAGAATCATACCTTTAAATCGATTTTCTCCACCGGAACCTTGAGGAGGTAGAAGAGAGAAACAAAATCTCCGGCGCTCATGTCCATATCGAAAACAACGGGCTTTCCTAGCTTTGTTTTGCTAAGATCTGGTTTAAACAATTCTTCTTTGTAGTATGGAAACTGAGATGAAAAGTTAAATCTCCCTGTTTCTTCAGGTCTATTCAAAACCTGTTCATTATGTAAGCAACTCTGTTATATCAAACAAAAAGAAACGCTTGATCTGTAACTTTCTTTCAGCTTAAAGTTGTTTAGGAACAGGAAAACTTACATCCAGAAAATCAACATAGAATTCTCTGTCAAGTCTACTTTTGATGTTTATGTTGGGTTTAGCTCGTGTTGCGACAAGAACACGAACTGAATCAGGTCCAGAGATCTCTTGTGTGTAACCATCCTAATAGTAACCACGAAAGAGATCACTAACAGTAAATTAATTGTGCCACAAAGAAGGTGATTGTAAGGAAACACAAACCTTGCACTTTCCTTTTCCTTTACCGGTTTTAGGTATGCAGATTGGATCTCGCAAACCCATTTGAACATGACCACTATGAACGCCTCCAGGGGTTAAATTAAACTTAGGAGTCTTTCTATTATCAAAGAATGGATTTGAGCCATCTGATTTTCCATAAGGTTTGTTTGAAGTAACAACTGTTATATTCATATACTCCATCTCCGCGAAATCGTTCTCACCATTGCTGTTGTTCTTATTAACAGAGTTTCTCATGACTGAGACTGCAACACCAGCCGTGAAAGAGTCCCACATGAAGTAGCTCTGAAGAATATTACAAAATCAGAAAAAACGTTTTCAAAACATTATTGAGTTTGGTTTGGTGTAAAAGTTACCTGGTAGAATTCATCGTCGAACCAAGTGTCTCTAGCGATTTTCAGTGATAAGAAAACATATTGAGCTTCGTATGTTCTCTGATTCATTTCGAATGTTTCGAAGAACTTCTTGTTGATTGGAATAGTGTTGGTTGCATCTAGAGGAACCAGAGTCACTGGAACACCTGAATGAAACACCTGCAACAAACACACGCCGTGTCTAGTAAGTTAATTAAAGGCCTACACAGAATGTGAGAATATAAAATTGGACAACGAACCTGGTAAGCAGCGAAAGGATCAGAGAAGATGTTGAATTCAGCATAAGGGTTACTTGTATAATCTGTGAACATGTTTCCACGGTTTCCACACTGTCTTGGTTGACATTCCTCCGCCGTGGCATTCGCGGGACAACAACCGGTGGGGTTTTGCGAACGGACACCACCGCCCATGATGTAAATGTGTTGGATGTTGTGTTTCAACTGAGGATTTGACAGCAAGAAAAGTCCGAAATTGGTGTGGGAGCCGATAAGGAATACGGTGGTCGGACCTTTGGAAATTGTGTCAGCGATCACTTTTTGTGCTGTTGGTTGTCGGAGAGGAGTGTATCTTCTCTTTCCCTGTTTTCCCACAAATGTTATGCAAATTTTATATTTATTTATTATTTTTTAAGGGTTTTGTTAGAATTCTAACTTTTATTTAACAGAGAACAAAACAATATAATTCAGTTTCATCAAATTTAAAATAATAAAAAGCTATATACAAGTTTTCATAGAGTTAATATGGTCACATTCAAAACGTTAGAAATAAATTTTAACTTTTTTCTCTGTAGATGAAAAAAAAACTGAATTTTCCATACATGCCCTAGTTTCCTTGCTACCTTGTAAACAACGATGCATCTATATGAATAAATTAGAAGTTAAAAGAGACAAATAGTTTGCTCATATGGTTAAATGTTCTGCATTTTTTTCATCTAGTTTTGATTCAAAGAGTAGTGTTATCATGCGCAATATTGTTTGAAATTTTATGAAAAAATAAAATATGAATCGAGTTTTGTTGATCGGCACAAAAATTTTGATGATAATAATTGCATGTATTTTTCTAAAATTAGATGAAATAATTTATTTTCGAGATAGATTTTAAAGTTGCAAAAATAATAAATTTGATAGTTTTTCCGCAAAAATATTTTATTATAAGGGTAAATTATGAGTATCTTTAAGAAGATGGAACAAAAACTAAAAAGGAGATGTTATAAAAAAAACAAAATAGAAAAACCAATTCTTAGGAATGTAATGAGTGATACTAGACCTACCTACAATTATATAAGTAATTAACTACTATATACTATATTGGAATCATATAGCAGTCGACAAGTGTTAGGATGTATAAAATTAGATACTTGTATTGGAATCCAACTTACTATGATTCCAGTTACACGTGTAGCCCAAGACTTATCAACACATATGTCACAAAAAACTCCACAAATTAAACAATATTATAACGATTCTAAATGGTGGTTGCAATTAAAGGTAGCTTAGTTGGTGCGATGCGAACATCCGATCTATATCATTTAATAAGAGGTTATTATATTGTTTTAGGTAACCGACGTTATTTATAGTTAATACGATCAGTTTAGTTTAGAAACACTGCTGTCAAATCATTATGTTATAAGCCAATAATAAATTTACCAACTGCTACATATTTTTTAAAATTTTTTTAAACAATTTGACCAATAAAAATCTATTCATAGTTTAAAATTTATATCTTAAAAATTTTTTTTATCTACTATACGTAGTGAAAAAATATTAAATCCATATACCTAAATTATTAACTGAAACATATTAACGACTGAATTGAAAAGAACTCTACAATTGTTATATATCTATAGACTTGTAATAATGGAAAACATCAAATTTTTATCTTTTCTTTTCTTAGGCTAAGAAAAAAACCCTATTTATAACCCTAAACATACTTCAAATAATAACATGCCAAACTACCACATTCCTAAAATTATTTTACCACTCTGCTAACAATCAGTATTTTTTCAAATTTTATTATTTCCTCTTTGAAATTTCTTCAAAAAATATTACTACATGTGGAAAATATATAGCTAGGGATTAGTTTCCTGAATAGTAACGGAAAGTGTGTTTCTTTGTATGTTTGGGGGAGGCAAATAAGTGAATTGCTTTCTGTGTACTTTCTATAAATGTATACAGAATACTATAAGCCAAAAAAATATAAAAAAAGAATACCTGAGGAAGAAACTGTTTACGAAATCCATAATTGGAGTCAATGTCGAGAAGGCCACCAAGACCTTTAGGAATGGCTTGTCTGTATCTACATCCTCCTGTTGTGGTCATCCCCTTCACAACAACAACAATTCTCTCGTTTTCAATAAACAATTAATGAATTCAAACACAAAAGCCAACAAGAAGAAGAAGAAGAAAACCTGTTCGATGATCGGAAAATAACCACCGACGTCGGAGAGAATAGTACCATCGTCGAGAATCCCACCTTCTCCGCCGACACCAACAGGGATATCATCACGGCCCATCATGTGCAATAAATCGTACACTTGATTCACTGCGTGGCCTGCGTTTGTCCACGCATTTCCACTCAATGTTATCCCCTGTTTCAAAACAATAACACAGCTTTGAACTAAAGATGTAGATATACTTGAATAAACTGATCAAAAGTTATAGAGACTTACGACTAGGTCGAATTCTGATTTGTTCAGTTTTAGAAGGTAGAGCAGAGCGAATAAATCATCTGTGTCGACATCTGTGTCAACTAGAATACGGTGTGGACTAGACATAACACAATGAATGTTTTGTCCTAAGAGTCCAAAAATGGTGATGAACAACAACCATAATAAACTCTTCAACATCTTTGGAATTCTTGTCTGAATCTGAAAGGTAGGTGGTTCCTATATTTATGGATATGTGGCGAATCACCAACTTAAAGAAGAGAGACTGTTACATCAGAGGCTTATAAAATTGGAGAAAGGAAACAGAATATAGTAAAAGATCAAATTTGTAAGGTGTTTATAGATTTTTTGTTTCTTTCAACGTCTTCTTCTTCTTCTTCTTCTTTTTCAGAGGTTTGTTTCTTATTCAGAGTAAAAACATGAATAGCTTTGGCTTATTACATAAACACTTCTGTGAGAGAGAGAAGAATATTAACAAAGGAGAAGAAATAATAGTTGGCAAAGAGGGACCAGAAAATCGATATGAAATAAAAGTTATTGACATCTCTCAAACTTAATAATATAAAATGAAAAATACAAAAATCTTATAGTCAACTTCAACAAATGCGTCTTCAAAGTTCTTTGCTTTTATAGTTTGTGACTAGGTGAGATCTATCTTTCTTTCTCTTCTTCTTTTTATATAATATGGTCAAAATTACTTTTGTTTCTCACATTCTCTTCATTACAATTTTTGCATCTATTTGCATAAACTTTTTTCTTTCTACTAATTTACGTCATAAGTGGCATCACTATGTATATGAACTTATGTACACAAACCTGATGTATTCATCAATGATTAGTTTTCCACTTGATAATTGATAATTAATCTAAAATATCTAATCAAATTTTATCAGAAGAGTCAATAAAAAATTATTTACGTGCGTATTTTTATACATTTCTTTGTTTATAATTTTAGAAGTATAGCATTTTGCACATATATTATTTTAAAAATTGCAACAACTAGTTTATCATTTTTTTTATAAAAGAAATTAATCTGTTTTTGGCGTGGCCAAAAGAGTTGACTAAATTACTATTTTTATTTCAGCAGTCGCGCCATTATTCTATATTCAAACGTGCTTTCATGTACAATTCACACAAGACAAATATAGTGTTTTTTTTTGATAAAAAGAGACAAATATAGTTTTTTTTTTCTGATAAAAAGAGACAAATATAGTTTTTTCTTTTTGATAAAAAGAGACAAATATAGTTCATGAAACATTTGTTGCCATTTTTCTATCTTTTTAGGTCGTGTATGGTGAAAGAAAATTATTATCTATAATATTTTTGGTGATAAAAATCAATGTAGAAGTAGAAAGGAAATCCATTAGAATCTTTTCAATATGCTTTTGGTCGCCAAAGAGATTAATAAATTTAATTTGCTTACACACATTTTTTTTTTTAACATTACTTATTCGGTTTAGATCAACAAGGTCTAATCTATAGTTTAAATACTCCAACTAGAACTGGTGGAATTCAAACTCTTCATCTGAAACCTAATTAGATTAGGGATAAGCCAACTGGACCACCTGTTTTTTGACACCTATAATTTTTTTCAAGACGTGAAATATTTCAAAAAAGAGATCGAATAGTCATCAGCAAAATATTATTAATTATATTTTCCAACTTGTGATCTCATTTTTTCTTAAATTTAGTTCCAAAGTCAAACTAATAATATTCGGATCCATTCATCAAGGAGTAGTGGGCATAAACAAAGGAACATATCACACTTTTTGATTAAAAACAAGTATACACAGTTTTAATTAGAATCAAATAACGAAATAAAAAAAAATCGATAAAAAGTGATAGTTAGGAAACACGTTGTGGGTAATATATAGGTGAATATTAATTTTTTTTTTTTTGACAAACATATAGGTGTATTAATTTAATTTAAAAGATTCTCTCCGACATATTTTTTGTTTGACTTGATTTTTTCCAACAGTTTATCTTGAAAAAAAGGCTTGAGTTCAATAATCATGTTTACAAAATACGAAGTCTAGATCACGTGACGTGATCGATTCTTGTTGGGCCGATGGGTATTGCCTTTTCCTAATGTAGTAATTACTTCTACTTTTTTGTTTTTTTAAACATATTTTGTCTCTAATTAAATAAATCAATTTATAACTTATTAGTTGAAAGCTCGAAGACATATCGTTTAAATTCACATTCTCC
Organism: Lepidium didymum; assembly: GCA_963920545.1. NCBI lineage: Eukaryota > Viridiplantae > Streptophyta > Magnoliopsida > Brassicales > Brassicaceae > Lepidium > Lepidium didymum. The sequence continues at coordinate 14,847,839 of OY986996.1, forward strand.
TTAAATTAAGATTCAATTGGTATTCTACTTTATTTGAATTAATCGGGTGTTAAACTAGATTAGGGACAAGTTAACAGTATTATCTGTTTTTAAACATACATGTTAATTATTTTAAAAATGTAAAACGGTGAAGGTCTATTCACATTAACAATTAATAATTGTATAATTAAATGAATAAAATCTTAAACACAAAATTCATGCATGCCGACCATTACCATAATGAATATAGATAATTAACTATTTAGATTATATAACAATATATAACAATATACAACTAGATGATGTCCTGCACGGGGTAAAAAATTAATATATATTTATAAATATTTTTATTTATTTATGATATTTATATGTGATATTTTTTTTTCTTTATTTTATGGTTTTATTTGTATATGTTATCATTCAAAATTAATTTTAATAATGATCAATGTTTTAAACAAAATATTTTTGTTTAATTAGATTTATGCATTATAATTTTTGTATACGTTTTTGACTCGTGTCATTTAACTTTTTAGAGCTATGTTTATTTAGACTTTTAGATATGTATTCATTTTACTTATTAGACTCGCGTTCACTTAGTATTTTAAACCCATATTTATTTAGGTTTTTAGATCTATGTTTATTTAAATTTGTAGACATTAGACGTGCTATATGACTGCGGGCTTGCCCAACCTGGTATATGATCTGGCAGATATAGACATATATTTTTGGTCCGTTTAAAAAGTGAACTTCACAAAAAGACTTGTTGCATATTGTGGGTCTAATGGGTTGTCTGCGAATTTACGGATCAGCCTACATGCTATAATTTTTTAAAAAAAATACATAATTCATTAAAACCTTATTACCTTATTAGTTTTCTCAAAACTTTATTTTAAAACTAATAACAATCTTTTAATATTTTTTCCAAAAAAATAGAAAAGCAAGATTTTGGAAAGTTTTTTTTGTATATTATTAAACATAATACAAATATTATTTGGTAATAACAAAATTTAAAAATTCAAAACTAACTAATGATAACTTTATTGATTATTAATTGAATTCTTTTATACAATAAAATATTAGAGATGTGTATGACACGAATTCAGACTTATAATTAGTATTTTGAAATATAAAAATAATAATATACATGATATTATTATTATTATCAATTATATTATTATGTAGCTAACTTATTGATTTACCAATTAACAAAAAAAATACTAATTAATCAACATAGTAAACCTTTACTTAAACAAAAATATATATGGGATTATCATTCTAATTTTGTCATAATATCTTCCTTTTAACAAATTTATTATTATAATTTCTAAACCAAATGGACTAATATAACACAGTGTTAAAGTTAAAGTTAATGACATAGTTTTATTATATAGCGAATTGATTAGGAATATTTTTTATAATATAAACTAAATATTAAAAATTAGCTATAATAAACTTAAATTATATTCGAATGTATATCTCTTTTAAAACTTAAAATATATACTCAATTGACCTAAAAAGTATATACATTAATTTTTGTTTATCATGTATAAAAGCACGGACCATTAGTCATTAGTCTTGATATCAAGTTGGTTTCAAACATTAAATTTTATTGTACACATTAATTTTTATGATTAGTAGAAAGACACTTAAAATAGAATGAATTGATGTATTGTAATTTATTAGCCTTGAGAAAAGAATTTAGAATGAATTAACAAAATAATTTACACAATAAAATTTTTTAGCCTTAATAAAATTAATTAAAAATATTTAAAATCTATTAGTTGACATTAAATCTTATGTTCAAAGTTAATACTAACGATACTATAAAATTCCTATGCAAAAATATATTTATACCTTTTTCATCTAATTCATATATGATCAAGTATAAGAATTTTATATAACCTATAATTATACAAAATATGCGGGTTATATTAGTCGGTGACTCATTATATTTTATATTACTTATGTAAAAGACTTGTTAATTTAAATAAATAATATTAATTACTAACATTCAGTAAACAATCTCAGTTAGACTAATTGTTTTCTGTTTTAATTATATTTTAATATAATAGGCTTAATAATTTAAATAGATTATACTAATTCCTAACATCGAATAAATAATCTCAGATTAATTGCCTTCTGTTTTTTTTTAATAAAAACAAACTAATAATATTATTATGTAAATAATATAATTAGTTATAGAACCTTATAAAGAGATCATTATTTTTATTATTATAAGAGATATAAATATTATGTGATTATTATTTTTTGGTAACAAATTTGTCTGAATATTTCCTAGGTAAATACAGACCAATATAACACGATATTTAAGTTAACGCTACGTCTTTCTTATATATGAGATAATATCTTTAAATATTAAAATTAAAACAAACATTTATATATTAAAGTGAAAACAAACTAATAATATTATTAGATAAAAATAATAATAATAATCAGTTAAAAAATCTTATAAAAAATAACTTTTTTAATTTATTATTATAAAAGATACAAATAAGTTAACACTACAATTTTATTATATAAGATATTCCTATGTAAACTCGTTCATAATTTATGTCATAATATACTTTACTAAAAAAAATTATGTCTAGCTTTTATTTTTTATATAGTAAGTTTTTATTATATTTAATTATTATATCTTTACATATTTAAGTTAAAATAATTTTTTATATATTTAAATTAAAACAAATTAATAATATTATGTAGAAAAAGATAATAATAATAATTTGTTTAAAAACTTTATCAAGAGATAAAAAAATTATTTTTTATTATTATAAAAGATATGAATCTATTAACACTATAGTTTTGTTATACATAGAGATTATTTTATCTTTAAAACAAATCTTTATATATTGAAATTTAAACAAACTAATATTATGTTGATAAAAATATTAATAATAATCAGTTAAAGAATATGATCAAATCTTATTAAGACATAAATTATTATTATTATTATTATTATAAAAGATATAAATCTGTTAAAAGTACAATTTTATTATATTTAGAGATTTATATTTTAAAAGTTAAAACAAACTAATAATATTATGTATATAAAAATAATGATAATTATCAAGAAATATGTTTTTTTAATTATTATTATAAAATATACAAATGAATTAACGCTATAGTTTTATTATATAAGACATTCCTATGTAAACTCGTCCATAATTTATGTCATATTATATTTTACTAAAAAAATTTATATTTAGCTTTTTTTTATATAGTAACTTTTTATTATATTTAATTATTATATCTTTACATATTTGAGTTAAAATAAATGTTTATATATATAAATTAAAACAAAATTATGTAGAAAATAATAATAATAATATGTTAAAAAATTTATCAAGAGATAAAAAATTATTTTTTATTATTATAAAGATATGAATATGTTAGCGCTGCGGTTTTATTATATATAGAAATTTTTATTATATTTAATTATTATATCTTTACATATATGAGTTTAAATAAATATTTATATATTTAAATTAAAACAAATTAATAATATTATGTAGAAAAAGATAATAATAATAATCTGTTAGAAAATTTATCAAGAGATAAAAAATTGTTTTTTAGTTTTATAAAAGATATGAATCTGCTAATACTACGGTTTTATTATATAAAGATTATTTTATCTTTATATATTTACTTTAAAGCAAATCTTTATATATTAAAATTTAAACAAAATAATTATATGTTGATGACAATATTAATAATAATCAGTTAAAGAATCTGATAAGAGAAAAATTATTTTTTATTATTATAAAAAATATAAATCTGTTAACGTTACAGTTTTATTATATATAGAGATGTCATTATATTTATACAAATATTTAATCATGTACAGTCTTAACCATAGCACTATATAAATCAATTTTTATGTGTGATTTGAAGTCAGTTTAAAAGTTCATATATGCCACTTCATATTTATATTTATTGCGATTTGATATGCAAGACTGTAACTGCCTGGAAACTTCAATCATAAACAAACAAAAACTTTAGGAGTATACATTAAAATATTCATATCGAATAATTATAAAATATTCATCGCGTGTAACCATATATAATTATGGAAAGGAAGATCCGATCTTTATAAAACAATAATATATCTAAGATTAGTCGCTACAAAGTAAAGAGAAGTCAAAACCGGAAGCCTCAACTTTAAAGTTGTGTAAGAATAATTTCCACTATGGTTTTAAAGAATTATGTGGCTCCTGAAGTTTGTCAAAATGCCATCCATATATCCTTAAACCCTAAATTATATATTGGCTTTAATCTTACGAAAATTTTGATATTTTAGCATCCCGTTTAAGACTAATTCATGTAATTATTAACTACAAACGAAATACTATATATGTCTATATTGCATCTAAATTACTCGTATTATGTGAAGTAAATTAAGCTTAAATAGGAGTAGTAGCAGTAGCCCACAATAAATAGTGTATAAGTTTTCTAGATCGAATAAAGGTCCCCACATTATCTCTTAGTTCAGTTCTTTGTTACAATAATGGATTGGAGAATTTATATAGAAAATGCCCAATTGGACCTAACTATACATGCTTTGCCACATCACTTACAAACTAAAGGTAGTAGCTGAAAATAAAAAGTAAAATTTAGCTTTATATATCTTGCTTCATCTGATTCTCTTCTGAATTTCTCAAAATGTTAGATGTTTAATAATTCAAAGACCGATGGTTACACTATGTAACTTCATATATTTCTTTCTGGATATATGGAAATTCTATTTTCGGTCCACAGCTACTGCGAATTCACATCAATTCAGAAGGTAGAAGCAGTGAATCAACGTATCGAAGATATAAGCTTTGATAAAAAGATGATAAAAGAATAATCGTGTGCACCAAAAGCTAACGTGCTTTGTTTATTGGAGTTTGATGATGATTCAGTCTGGTCAAAACCCACTTGAGTTTTGGCCCATAATGATAGTAAGTGTTTGACAAAGACCTCTTTCTTTTTGCTTGACCTTAGTTGTTTAATGAAAAGTATTACTCATAATTACTTGATTAACCAAAGTGGTTACGTCACCAAATTACTCATATTTCTCTCCACCCACATCAGAATTATACTTTTTTTTTTCAACTTCTTAAAATTAAGAAACCTCAAAAAGTAACAAACAAAATTTACACACTAAACCATTAGTTGTCTCTCTAATATGACGAGCGAGAAAATCAGCTTTATAATTTAGAGATCTCAAGATTACATGTGAAAATAAAGAGCAGAAAAGAGATCTTAACCTTGAGAAGTCCTCTTGGTATGATTGGAAAGCCAGCTACTCTTCAGGTTACATCATTATCTTCATAATGTCTTCACAATATGTCGATATCTCTACTTCTATGACTTGGATGGCCAAAAGCGACTCTATGGCCCAAAACAGTGTTTCAACCTCTGAATGTAATGCTGAGAGACTTCTACGAATACCGCGGGCCCCCATACCCCTCCACAGAGTCTAGGAAGCAAATCCAGCCAAACTCCGAAAGTGGATATGAATTCTTCCACGAGTCGTCAACAAAACAACGGTAGGCTGTGAAGCTTGGGTTGCTAGTTGAAGGAGACGCCACTGATGACCACTTTAAATAATAATTAACAGCAGTGGGACGTCTCAAATCTATCACCTCCCCCTAGCTGAAGACCATTCTTTGTAATCGGTTTCCGCTTAAAGTATTATGTCTCTTGGATCTCCATTTCTATTTGAAAAGCAGTGATCATTTTTTGCTTTTCAAATATGTCAAATAAGTCATGGAAAAATCTTGATGTCTACTTGGTTCGGGATATTTTTCTTTTGCATACATATTAGTATTTGTATTGAGATAGAAGCTATGTTCAATAATTTGCTTTTTTTTTTTGTTCGTTCTCATCATAGGATAAATATCAAAATACATTCATGCTAAAAAGTTTAAATCATGGTTCTAATCTCTTATAGATAATTAGATATGTAACAATATAGATATCCGTAGTAAGAAACTGTAGCCACAAGACTTAATCAAGATCTCACAGACTAATGGACCTCATTTTTATAATCAACACAAGTAATTTTATGTCCACAGCAAAAAAAAAAAAAAAAAGCACATACACTCATTTGAAGTTTTGAACCCAAAAAAAAAGAAAACTCATTCGAAGTAGTGACCAAAAAAAAAAAACTCATTCGAAGTAGTGACCAAAAAAAAAAAAACTCATTTGAACTAGTGACAAAGAAAAACTAATGACGTAGTATATTGTGTATTATTTTTCACTTCGGAGAATAATTTTACAATTGGTCATTAAGATTTTTTTGCACAAAACCTTTTAAAAAATTACAGTAATTATATGCTAAAACATTAGTAGAATAGAACATCCGTAAATTAATATCCTGTAAATTAATAAACACTATAAATTAATAAATTTATCTGGTCTCAAATCGGGTCACTGTAAAATTTGATCAAATTTAATAAATTAATAAAATAATAATTATTTTGAAATTCCTATGTAAAAATATAATTCCAACAATATTATAAATTAATAATCATCTAAATTTATATATATGTGTTTTTAAATAAATTATTATTATTGTATAACTTATTTAAAAATGAATTTTTTCCTATAGCTCAACTCTATAAAAGAGTTGTTATGTTTTATTTTCAAACAATAATATTGTAGTATAATATGTTATAAAATATAACAAATTTTTTTAAGTTTTCAATTTTTAATATATATCATTTTCATTGTAATAGTATCATAGACCGCTGAAATAAAATAGTTGAAATCACTAATCATAAATTTAAATATATATATATATATATATATATCAGTTAGCTATGATCAAAAATATTATTTTATTAAATATTAAAATTTTTAGTTCTAAAATTAAAAAATTTATAATCTTCAGAAAATTAATATAAAAATAGTCTTAATTTATTTTTTCAATGGAGTTTTAACAATTAAAAATACTATAAATTAATAACTCATTAATTTTGGATAAATTAATATATGTCAAAATATTAGGTTTTACTGTATAAGTCAAAAGATATTCGTAAAGTACGATATACAACTTGTTTTATCTAGATCCAACAAGACTGTTTTCACATTTAACTTAATACAGTAATCACATACTCATAGCATACATGTAAAGACAAACACAATATTACGATTATTTTCAGAAAATTTGAAAATTGATCTCACTGATGCCCGAATCCGACTCGTCGTGGTACCATCCTATCGCTACCTGCACGAACTGCGATAAACCTGTATCCAAACAAAACCAATATCACCGACAAAGTTCAACAATCAATCGGAGAGACAACAAAGAGAGAGATTGGAGATTGAGAAAGTGTTTGCCTTGTCTCACGGATTGCTTGTTCTGACGAATATCGTGGATAGTGGCGGAGATCTTCCAATAAAGAGGATACCCAACGTAGAACAGAACTACTATCAAAGCGATTAGGATCACTGCACAAAACCAGATTCTCGTTGATGATGGAGACGCCATTGATCTTCCTCACTGTAGAGGAGAATTGAGCTGAGGCCCAATTACCAAAGCCCAACCCAATTGAAACACAATAACAACAGAAGCCCATTAGAGCAAGGCCCAACAGTGGATATGCATGCGTATGGCGACACCTTTATTCCACTGACGAGCAGAATAATCCCACGAAGCCAACACGTGTACTCCAAAGCTCACACCTGAAACATGCATGCCAGATGACACGCGTACATAAGACGACACCTGGACTCCACTAAAGAACCCGTGCTCATCCTGAACCCCTTATAAAAGGAGGCTCGATGAAGAAGGTAGGACATACAAAAAAACGCTGGAAGAAGAGTTGTAGAACTTCAAAGACAACGAAGAACATTCAAAGGAAAAACCCAGAAGAATGAAGAACATTCAAGCATTGACGAACATAAGATATACGAACACCTAAGTGGTGAAGGAGAATTGACGAACAAATGACATACGAACACCCAAGTGGTGAAGGAGAATTGACGAACATAAGACATACGAACACCCTAGTGGTGAAGGAGAATTGACGAACATAAGACATACGAACACCCTAGTGGTGAAGGAGAATTGAAGAACAGAAGACATACGAACACCCTAGTGGTGAAGGAGAATTGACGAACAGAAGACATACAAACACCCTAGTGGTGAAGGAGAATTGACGAACAAAAGACATACGAACACCCTAGTGGTGAAGGAGGATTGACAAACCGAAGACATACGAACACCCTAGTGGTAAAGGAGAATTGATGAATAGAAGACATACGAACACCCTAGTGGTAAAGGAGAATTGACGAACATAAGACATACGAACACCCTAGTGGTAAAGGAGAATTGACGAACATAAGACATACGAACACCCTAGTAGTAAAGGAGAATTGACGAATATAAGACATACGAACACCCTAATGGTGAAGGATAATTGACGAACAAAAGATATATGAACACCCTAGTGGTGAAGGACAATTGACGAACAGAGAAACACCAGTGACGAGCAGGAGAACAGAAGCTCGTAACTAACATAAAAACTTCATATACGAAAATCTCAACCCTCCAAAAGAACAAATAAACATAAAAATGGCAAACATGAAAAATAGAACTACGACCGGCTTGATCCCTTTAGAGGGTACGTAGGCAACCGAACACGGTACAACCACTCCCATAAAACACTTATAAAAAGTTTGTGCTAAGCCATGTACGAACAGTTGGTGCCATCTGTGGGGACAGAGTTCTTCTATACGCAAGAAGTCATAATGGCGGTTGATGAACTGATGGCAGGACCTCGAGACAGTGATAAACAGTCGCTACGAGTGGAAGGCATCAGTGAACGATTGCCAAGACAGGAGGAAGTCACTCTCCTCGATGAACAGGAGAACGACCAAATTCGTCAAGTCGGGTTGCCAGTGTCACCCGACGAACAGATGGACATCCCAGAGTTTCTTCAAACCCTCCTGAGAAGATCGGAGGAAATAGCTCAAAGTACGAACAAGAAATTTGAAGAATTCCAGAACAAGATAATGACACTTGAAGAAGCACGAGCTTGGGCTACCCCAAGGAGCATGGACCATTCTTCCCATCAAAGAGTCTGATTCGAAGAGTCACCAAAGTCTAACGTTCGGCGAAACTAACAACTAATCGAGTTGCAGGAAGAACGGACTACGAGCAGGCAAATTGAAAGCCCTCAATACGAAGAATTGCGCGTTAACCCAACATAACCATCATTCTCGGCACTCAATTGTCCCGAGTACCAAGCGGTGACCATTAGAGCAATGAAAACGGAGATCGAGAGGATGGTGTCACGACTTCACAGTGCGACCAGCTCAACTCCGGAGATTGACCAGATGCTAGCTAAATCGCAGAACACACCATTCAGCAGACGACTACGAGAAGTCAGGGTCTAACACAACGTTAAGATAAAATGCCCAACATATGGACAAACAGATCCAAGTCGATTCTTGATGGTTTTCGGAATCACGATGGGCAGATCTCAATATACACTACAAGAATATGATGCCAGATACTACCAGAGGTTTGTAGAAAACCTAACTAAAGAGGCATTAGATTGGTTTTCAAAGTTAGAGCCATACTCGATCGACAGCTACAAGCAATTATCGAAAGTATTTCTCCAACACTACTCAATGTACATCCAGAAGGCAACGACAACTGCAGATCTATACTCCATCTTCCAAGGCACTAAGGAAACCCTGCGATCATACCTCGAGCGGTTTAAAGCAATCGTGTCGCAAGTAACTGTTTCGGACTACGTCGCAATTCCAGCTCTCCAAAATGGATGAGGCGAAGACTCAAACCTAAAGGATGACTTGCATATCAACATTCTACGAACATTGGAAGATGCCCTACACTGTGCCACTAGGTTTGCCGAAGTCGAAGCTCGAAGATCTCGATTTACCAAGCAACTGGGAACCAAAAAATTTCACAAAGAAGGTGAAAAACACGAAGGCAAGGAATCTCGATAGTAATATAGAAGAAACTACGTAAAAATGAAGAGAGGAATGCGAATACGTTCTATGTCGACTCGCCACCTCGTGACTCCGCTCATATGAATCTGAACCTATGCTGGAACAAATACGACCTCACTGACATTCTGAAAAAGCAAGCATATTGCAAAATTTCACAAGCAATCCGAGCATATGACTTCACAATGCAAACAATTGCAGCGGTTCCTCCTCGAGAAATACCAAAAAGAAAACCCAAGCAAAGGTGGCCTAAGCACAAACCACCGCAAAAGGGAGAAAGATGTCGGCAACACATCGAAAGGAGACAACAATGATACGCAAAAAGAACGCGACGGTTCGCCAAACACTAGGATGAGAACTCCGATGAACCCATCCAAGTGACCTCATGACAATGATCAAGATAGACTGCCGCCACCAAGAAAACAAATAAACATGATATTGGGAGGACTCATCGCATGAAACGATTCAGTCCGAGCCATCAAAATCTACGAGCGAGAAGCAGGAGGGGCACAAAACCATCAGAGTTAATCCAATAAAAATAAGCAAACTAAATGGGTGTCCGCACAAGACATATGCTTTACATAAGAATACACGATAGGCCTCACCACATCGCATAATGATCTGCTCGTCATAGAGCTAAGGATCTCTGATTGCGAAGTATCTCGAGTATTAGTAGACACCGGAAGTTCAGTTGACCTAATTTGCCAAGAAACGCTACAACGCATGGATTTGTAGGACGTAAAGGTGAAGCATTCGATTTGCCCATTAACAAGATTCGATGTAGACACAACCATGACACTCGGGACGGTAAATCTCCCTGTCTTCCTCGGAGGAATAACTACCTGGGTGAAGTTTCTCGTTATCGACAAACTAGCAATCTACAACGTCATTTTAGGAACCACGTGGATATACACGATGAAAGCAGTGATCTCGACCGACCACCAATGCCTCAAATTCCCAACCAACGGCGGAATCTGCACCGTTCGATGAAATCAACAAATGGCGATATGCTTATTCGTTGCATAACACAAACTCTGAAACAAAGGGCGAACCTACATGATTACGAACTCAACATGCACGCAAGAAAATCGCAGATTCGAAGACGATGTTGTGGACAAGATCGAACAAGTCAACATCGACATGCTGGAATGCGGTAAACCTTCGTCGTTACTACTACTAAAGTGATCCCAAATACGTATGATTACACATCTATATAACTAACAAAATGCTCGGCTATCTATGAATGTTTGTAACAAGAACTACGTTTGGCTTGATCACATTCTAAGAGGGTACACGTAGGTAACCGAATACAGTGCAGCCACTTGTATAAAAATATATATATGAACAGGTCAAAGGTTCGTCGAAACAGAAGAAAATCCAGCTAACAACGATTGACGATTTGAACACAAAGACGAGTCTCTCGCAACGTGTATACGAGCTTAGTCCTCAATGCAGTGACGAGTCTCCCACAAAACATCAACGAGTCCAGTCTCGTCTGGAGAAGTGACGAGCCTAATCTCTCACAACGAAAATACGAGCCCAATCTCATCAAAGTAACGAGCCTAATCTCACATACAAAAATATATATGTTATGAACGTTCATAGGTTCGTCAAAACAGAAGAAAATCTGGCGAACCGCGATCAATAATCACAACACATATATGACTTAGTCTCGACGCATCGCTTATACGAGCTCTGTCTCGATGCATTGCGTATACGAGCTCTGTCTCGACGCATCGCGTATACGAGCTCTGTCTCGATGCATCGCGTATACGAGCCCTATCTCGACGCATCGCGCATACAAACCTAGTCTCGACGCATCGCGCATATGAGTCCAGTTTCGACGCATCGCGCATACGAGTCCAGTTTCGACGCATCGCGCATACGAGCCCAGTTTCAACGTAAATACGAGCCTCGTCTCTCACAACGTGTATACGAGGCTAGTCTCGACGCAAATACTAGCCCAGTCTCATCAAAAACTTTACATAAGAATACACGATAGGCCTCACCACATCGCATAATGATCTGCTCGTCATAGAGCTAAGGATCTCTGATTGCGAAGTATCTCGAGTATTAGTAGACACCGGAAGTTCAGTTGACCTAATTTGCCAAGAAACGCTACAACGCATGGATTTGTAGGACGTAAAGGTGAAGCATTCGATTTGCCCATTAACAAGATTCGATGTAGACACAACCATGACACTCGGGACGGTAAATCTCCCTGTCTTCCTCGGAGGAATAACTACCTGGGTGAAGTTTCTCGTTATCGACAAACTAGCAATCTACAACGTCATTTTAGGAACCACGTGGATATACACGATGAAAGCAGTGATCTCGACCGACCACCAATGCCTCAAATTCCCAACCAACGGCGGAATCTGCACCGTTCGATGAAATCAACAAATGGCGATATGCTTATTCGTTGCATAACACAAACTCTGAAACAAAGGGCGAACCTACATGATTACGAACTCAACATGCACGCAAGAAAATCGCAGATTCGAAGACGATGTTGTGGACAAGATCGAACAAGTCAACATCGACATGCTGGAATGTGGTAAACCTTCGTCGTTACTACTACTAAAGTGATCCCAAATACGTATGATTACACATCTATATAACTAACAAAATGCTCGGCTATCTATGAATGTTTGTAACAAGAACTACGTTTGGCTTGATCACATTCTAAGAGGGTACACGTAGGTAACCGAATACAGTGCAGCCACTTGTATAAAAATATATATATGAACAGGTCAAAGGTTCGTCGAAACAGAAGAAAATCCAGCTAACAACGATTGACAATTTGAACACAAAGACGAGTCTCTCGCAACGTGTATACGAGCTTAGTCCTCAATGCAGTGACGAGTCTCCCACAAAACATCAACGAGTCCAGTCTCGTCTGGAGAAGTGACGAGCCTAATCTCTCACAACGAAAATACGAGCCCAATCTCATCAAAGTAACGAGCCTAATCTCACATACAAAAATATATATGTTATGAACGTTCATAGGTTCGTCAAAACAGAAGAAAATCTGGCGAACCGCGATCAATAATCACAACACATATATGACTTAGTCTCGACGCATCGCTTATACGAGCTCTGTCTCGATGCATTGCGTATACGAGCTCTGTCTCGACGCATCGCGTATACGAGCTCTGTCTCGATGCATCGCGTATACGAGCCCTATCTCGACGCATCGCGCATACAAACCTAGTCTCGACGCATCGCGCATATGAGTCCAGTTTCGACGCATCGCGCATACGAGTCCAGTTTCGACGCATCGCGCATACGAGCCCAGTTTCAACGTAAATACGAGCCTCGTCTCTCACAACGTGTATACGAGGCTAGTCTCGACGCAAATACTAGCCCAGTCTCATCAAAAGTGACGAGCCTAGTCTCTCACAATGCAAATACGAGCTTAGTCTCATCAAGGTAACGAGCATAATTTCTCTATTCGTTAATAATCTTGATCTTAACAATGAATATCAGAAACAACGAAACATGAAGACTCGCATTCAAAAAATGCATCAAAGTACTAAGATCAAGAATCGCATCAAAGTTCCAAAAATAAGTTCATTCCACAAAACAAAAGAACAAGGTTCCAAGAGAACAAAGGATTAAACGAACAGAAGCAAGGAACTACAAAATGCCGAACGGAACAAAACATCAAAATGCAAATACAACACATAAGGACCACATGCGCTCAGACCTCTGGGTCTCCGGCTTGGCCTTGGGATATCTTTCCATCTTTCAGAATCGCGCCACCCGCAGCGAGAAATGTGTGACACCTCAACAAAACTGCACTCGACTTCCACTCCACACTTGTCCACCATCCAAGATAACATCAAAATGTTATCAACCGATGTGGGAGCTAGCTGAGTGAAAGCCATCTTACGCTCAACACAACAATCGACTAACAGCCGTTGAAATTAACGAGCAGACGCCTTGTGTTCATCAACCTCGCAAATGGAGACTTCTTGTTCGGCGTAATCATGAGAAGCAATGTCTATTTGACGAAAAGATGTTCCATGTTCATCAAAACCGTGATTGAGGACACTCTGTTAAGCAGGCAAATCATCCTTTTCTATTTGGCAAACAGATGTCTCGCGTCCGTCAAGATCATGACCAAAGAGCCTATGTTCGTCAGATAAGGCTTTGTCCCCCTCCAAGTGACGAACTCGCGTCTCGTGTTCGTCAAGGCCATAGTGGGAAACTTGCTTGGAGTGACCAGCTAACAAGGCATATCTCTCTGATCGACGAAGAAGAGCTGTAGAACTTTAAAGACAACGAAGAACATTCGAAGGAAAAACCCAGAAGAACAAAGAACATTCAAGCATTGACGAACAGAAGACTTACGAACACCCAAGTGGTGAAGGAGAATTGACGAACAGAAGACATACGAACACCCTAGTGGTGAAGGAGAATTGACGAACAGAAGATATACGAACACCCTAGTGATGAAGGAGAATTGACGAACAGAAGACATACGAACACCCTAGTGGTGAAGGAGAATTGACGAACAGAAGACATATGAACACCCTAGTGGTGAAGGAGAATTGACGAACAGAAGACATACGAACACCCTAGTGGTGAAGGAGAATTGACGAAAAGAAGACATACGAACACCCTAGTGGTGAAGGATAATTGACGAACAGAAGACATACGAACACCCTAGTGGTGAAGGAGAATTGACGAAAAGAAGACATACGAACAACCTAGTGGTGAAGGAGAATTGACGAACATAAGACATACAAACACCCTAGTGGTGAAGGAAAATTGACGAACAGAAGACATACGAACACCCTAGTGGTGAAAGAGAATTGACGAACAGAAGACATACGAACACCCTAGTGGTGAAGGAGAATTGATGAACAGAAGACATACGAACACCCTAGTGGTGAAGGAGAATTGACGAAAAGAAGACATACGAACACCTTAGTGGTGAAGGATAATTGACGAATATAAGACATACGAACACGCTAGTGGTGAAGGAGAATTGACAAACAGAGAAACACCAGTGACGAGCAGGAGAACAGAAGCTCGCAACTAACATAAAGACTTCATATACAAAAATCTTGACCCCCCAAAAGAACAAATGAACATAAAAATGACGAAAGTGAAAAATAGAACTACGACCGGCTTAATCCCTTTAGAGAGTACGTAGGCAACTAAATACGGTGCATCCACTCCCATAAAACACTTATAAAAAATTTGTGCTAAGTCTGATACGAACACTCACTCTTGTTCTTGAGTGATTCAATAAATCTAGAAAAGTCTCAAAAAGGATTCTCCCAAAAGTAATAACCAGAATATTAAATTAAATTAAATGAACATAGAGATTACTAACCAGCAAATAATTGTGCCACGTCATTAATATTAAATGCTAATACGGTAATTAAATGCTATGTAACCTACTATGGGAGCCTCCCGAATGGTCACAGGTTCCCGATGGATTCTTTTGACAAGAACGCATAGCCCTGGGCTAGGTTTTTCAGTACCGTTTAGTTCCGTTATTTTGGTTTTAAAAAATATGGTAATTAATAGATATTAACTAAAATTTAGTTAGGTTTTGGTTCGGTTCGAATTCCCAAAAAATAGAACCAAATTAGTTTTGAAATAATATTGGCTCGGTTCCAAAAAGTTATTTTTATCAAAAAAATAAACAAAAATAACCAAATGCTTGAAAGATATGGATACTTGTACCTATAGTATTTTTTAGTATTAACTAGTTTTAATTTCTATTTGGTACCTTTTGATTCTAAGAAATCATACCGAAAACCGAAAACCGAAAATCGAAAACCGAAGTTAGCTACATATACATATTGGAGCTACAACGTTATCCCGAGAGACATAAAATCTTGTACTGTTCATAAACTCTTAAAAACCAGCTGCTTTTGCTTAAATGATTCTGCCATTCCATTAATTTCCTTTTTTTTAATCCACGATTCCCAAATCCCACATTAACTATACAAAACGTACTTGATGAACACTTCAACGTGAACCAAAAAAACCTATTCTAAAGCATTAAAACCAAAAACTCTAACGTTGGACTCTCAAAAGGTAATCTTTTCCGGCGATACTTTTCTCTACTCCGCCTTAAGCTCATTACAGGCAAAAGCTCTTGATTTTTTTTTTGGATACAGTGTCCATTGAATTTTGATTGATTGTATCTATTTTAGCTCCGTGTATGTTTCTCTTCGAATACATGCTTGGATCTCTTCGAGTGTCTTTCCTTTCGTCTCTGGCACCATCTTTGCCACAAATATAATCGTTGCAACTGCAAAACCAGAGTACATATAGAACGTGCCTACACAAATAAAACCCATCAACAAAGTATTAGACTCGCTTTTAAACACACATTCTTCTCCTGAACAAGCCCTTAATAGTGTACCTGGAGAGCTCCAGCTCATGAGGAAGTTGAAAGTGTAAGAAACAGCCCAAGCACCAGTCCAATTCACCAGAACCACTAAGCTTCCTGCGATTCCCTTCACATTTATTGGAAATATCTGCATTTGTTGTTAAAAAACAGAGCACCACTTCAGTATTCTCTTTAAACAACACTGACTCTGTTTCTACACAGAGTTACTTGCTACACAAGGTTACTTTCTACACAAGAAGGAACCATACCTCTGACATTATCACCCAAGGGACAGGTCCCATTCCAATGGAAAAAGCAGCTACGTAGATCTGAAAAATGAAAATGAGACAGTATCTGTGTCAGGTAACTATAGATATGTTTAAGGCAGAGCTCCATTTTCACTGTTAAGTAACAACTTAGTATGTTTTACTTACAAGTACACCTCCAACTGCTAAGGAAGGAACCCATTCAAGCAACAAGTTTTGTCCCTGAATCCGAAATATAAAAGATTCAATGTAACGATTTGCTTTAATGAACACATTAATAGATTTTAAAGTAAAAGCTAAGGTTTTTGATATAGACCTGAAGGAAGAAAGCTGTGCCTGTGAGTGTACATCCCAAAAAGATACCACCAGCTGAAATCTGCAGCATCATTTGTATACATATATATAAAATTGAACTTTCGACTTGAAAACACTAATTATAGACTAATAATTGTGTTTACCATTATTAGTGGTCTTCTTCCAGATTTATCTATCAAGACAGTTCCAAGAACAGTAATGGGCACCTGTTTAAAATGATTTGGTCTGTTAGTGAAATAGAAAGCTTTACAGAGAAGAATCTCGAATGAAGTGAAAACGTTTATGCACCTGAACACAAGCGATAGCTATAGTTCCGAGTTTCCCAGACGAAAATCCTGCAAGTTTTGTTAAGACATATTTAGAATATGAAATGAACTGATACAAGACAAGATACTGAGGTTTATCAGATATACCAGCTTTTACAAACGTTTCGCTTGCGTAGAAACTGATTCCATTGATTCCCACAAACTGTTGGAATACCATCAGGGAAACACCAATCTGAAGAAAGAAGACATTTTGTTATCTTGAAAGATCGAATTGAATAAGTCAATTACATCAATTGGCTCTGAGTTGAGACTTACAATGACAGATCGACCATATTTCTTGGATACAAGATCTTGGATTCGTGTTTTTGGAAGAATCTCTACAGCTTGAATGGAGAGTTGAATATCTTCTGCTTCACTTGTGATATCTGAATCTTGTCCTCGCAACTTTTGTAGTGCTGCACGAAACTCTCTCTCACGGCCAGCTTTTGCCTGTAAAAGCAAACAAATGAATGATTTAGAATCATGTCAAGGACAGTTATTTTAAGAAAGACAGATAAAAATCACGAAAATTACCAGCCATCGAGGAGATTCAGGTATGAAGCACAAGCCAAAGAGCAAAACAATGCAAGGAGCGAGTCCTTCAATTAAGACCAAACAAACAAACAAAACATGTGTCTGATCAGTTTCATAGAAAATTTCTTTAAACAATATACCAAGAAAGTCAGAGAAATTTACCGAAAAGTGCAAGAGTTTTCCAGGAAATGAGAGTTCCGATCATGAAAGAAATTGATGAGCCGACCACAATCATGAGTTGGTTCATTGTTGTAAGTCCACCTCGGAGATTCTTGGGAGATATCTCAGCAATGTACACAGGGACCTGTTTTTTTTTTTTGTTGATTTTATTTACTTTGTTGACTGAAAGTTTTTCTAAATATTGGTCCATAAATATCAACATAATTAACCAAAAAAATAGTAAACTTTCAATCAGATTGATTTATCTTGACTACTAGATAAATTTATTCTATTTCAAGTGTTATGAAATTTATCTTTAGTAGAAAAAAGACAGAGAGAGTAAATTACCACATAAGAAAAAACTCCAATTCCATATCCAGTAGAGAACCTTCCAATATCAAGTAACAAAGGACCCTGCACCAAAATTTAACACCAACATATCATAAATCAAAATCCAGACTAATTTCATAATATGTATAAGTAATTAATTTATATACCTTGGAGATGAAGACAGCGAGCCAACCAGTAATGCAAAAGCAAGCTGATGTTCTCATAGCCTGAAATGAATTTTAGCACATATATAATGAATTAACATTTAGAAATTTTGATATTGATCTCTTCACTTTGGGATTGGACAAGATTTACCCCTTTTCGGCCGGAAAAATCTGAAATTTTGCCACTCATAACAGCACCAAGCATTGCACCTATTGTTAATATGGATCCAAACATAGAGAACTGCAATTTTCAAATGATTTCATTCTAAATTAGATTTTTATTTCAGTTTAATTAATATATCAATTAATTAATTAAAAAATCTTTAATTATAGAGGTTTTACTGTAAATTGTTATGTCCAAATTTTTTGAGATAACGATATTATTAACAATCTTTCTTTTTCAACTTATATATTATATTAATTTAGAAAGCCAAAAAACAGACAGAGAGTTTACAAATTTTTTTTTTAACGTGAATCCTATTAACGATCTTATTAAGTATATGCATTTATGAATCAATTGTTTTTGTAACATAAATCCTATATTAATAATGGTAACCACGAAAAGATGGCAACGTCACGAGATAAACCTTTCACACTGCGAGCCAATAAATCGGTTTCTAAAATTATAAATTTAGGCTTTATTTTGTTATTTTTACTTTCACTTTTGTTGTGTCGGATTTCTGTCATTTCAACTACCCGTATTAATGTATCCAAAATATTTGATGGACAAAAAAATTGTATCAAAAACTTTTATTGACAAAAAAATTGTATCCAAAAATTCTTTGAACAATTTGTTTTTTCTTTGATAAGGAAGAAAACTTTGGTTCAGAGACATAAGTACATAGACACAAACCTCAGAAATGGAGAGATTGAGATCTTGTCTTATAGATGATTCAGTAGGCGCTGAGTATCCAACCTTTAACAATTAATTCACAAAAAGAAAAGTTAAGTAAACTAATTAAGACGATCATAAAGGAAACCTCGGATTGGAAAAGTGTCTTTTGAAAGGCAAAACTTACACAAGAGCCAAACTCAAAGGAGCCACAAACAGCAACAAAAGTGCTGAAGAGAACCATCATGTATGATTCTTTAATATCACTCTCTCTTACATCATCTTCATCACTCAACAATGGTGTCTCTAGATCTTCAACCTTATTCATGATCTCACCACTCTCAACATCTTTGATTTCTCGAATCGCCATTCCCTCTCTCACTCTCTAACTCTTTAACTCTTTAACTCTTTGAGAGCACAAAATCTTCGATTGAGAATGTGAAGAGTTTTGGAGTGGGAATTGGGTATTTATAGGTAACAGATGTATGTAAAGTCTCGACATGGGACGAAGATATTTAAGATATTTGTCCTTCGACGGCAAAATAAATAAACTAAATTGTGACAATGATTGAGATTATTACTGACAAAAATAGTTCTCATGTGGGATTAAGCTGTCACTGACATGGCTCTCTTTCTTATTCTAGTCATCTCTATTTCTTTATCTTTTCTTACTTGTTTTAGCTTTAATTTATTTATCAACATCACAATTTTACCATTTGTGTTTAATCTTTAAGAGGAATGTAATCTTATATTATTACAATCTTTTTTTCTTGTAAAATTAAATATGTAACTGAATACATTGAACATAACAAATAAATTTGTTTTTCACGTTTTAAGTCATTCATATTACATAGTATGTAGTCATGTAGACTAAAACAAAATCAATATATATATATATATAGACATAACAAACAATCTTATTATTGATAATCATGAGACATAAAAAAATTTTATTCAAAAATATCTTATTCTTTTTTCATTTAATCATATATATATATATATAATTGTTCATAAATTAAATATATGAAAAAAAATTATATATATTTATAGACTTTGTCAATCTCTTTAATTTCCTTAAATTGTGATAAAGAAAAGGGAAAATTGTCATTCTTTATCAAAATAATATTGAAATTAATTTGGGATTTTATGTTAATATTTGACCATTTGGGTCTCGTCACTTTTCTAAACCACCATTAGTGATTGCGACCATGTACACGTGTCAGTTGAAATGTCGATATGTTCTCCTTTAGCTAAGATATTTTGTTTTATTTTAGGTTTTGGTGAAGTTTATGAATTCGTTACTTTTTGGACTTTCATGTGATTTGGTACTATTGGGTTAACTATTGTCAGCTTTCAACAACCTTCTCAATTGTTCGCAACACAGAAAATATCCGATCCAAAGTCCTCTTCCGCAGATATTTTTGTTGCTGCGTTTGATATTTCATGTACCTTTCCAATCCAAATGGTTTATCTTACCTATCCATAATTTTGACAAACCTCTCTCAATATATGATAAATATAAATTAACTTAGGTTTGTAATTACATATAAAATTATTTGATATAAGATTTTTTACGTAATTAGAAATAAAATTTCATAACATTAATTTTAGGTTATCATAAAAACAATTGGGCTATATGCAGCACATCGTTTTGTTGATTGAATCAGGATGATGTGTTGTTTTTCATACTTATATAAGGTTGGTTGTAAAATTTGATATATAAGCAAGCAAGGTAATATTCAATTGTAATAAACCAAGTGGTTTCTTTTTAAAGATAAACCAAATGGGTTTTACTTTACATAGAATTCGCTTGTTGGTCCAGGTTAAAGATTGATTCATCTTAAGTGCAAAATTACTAATCATTACCATTTGGTCAAAGGTTTTTATATGGTATTCTCCGGATCCTAAGGAATTATGGGTTTCAATCCAAGATTTCTTAGTTAATCAAAAAAAAAAAAAAAAAAACATTCAATTGTAACCTAATAATTAAGGACAAAGTGAAATGAAGTTCAGGTGAGATTGTATGCATATCTTTGATGCGTCCAAGTAATGTGTAATAGTGTTCTTTTGTTGAAGATCGTCCAAGTTTAAGCAAACTTGTGAAGGGAAAATAGATAAGTGTGTTGGAACACGGTAGAAAGTAGTGTCTGATAGGCAAAGTGGGTTTGTACATTGTAAACTTGTAGCCAATTAGCAAGCCGACCTTATACAATGTTGTCGTTTACCAAAATATGACTCAGACCTGACGCTTTTCCATATAATTATTTGTCCCTTCATCCTTTTCAAATCTCATCTTTTTTTGTCTTTTTCTGCCCATTTGCGTTTCTCTTTTATTAATCTCTGCGCCCATTTCTTAATCCAACATGCATCTTAAATACACTAGTTACATTACATACTTGAAAAATATATATCTTAAATATCTTTCCACCAATCAAATTATTATAATTATGATATCGTTTACTGTCGATATTGACAAATTGTCATCATTATATTCTTTATATCTCGTGATTAAACAAGATGTTATTATTGTTTCAGTGAAGCTCGATGCTAAAGTAGGTAGTGAACTTTTATTAAAAAAAAAAAGAAGTAGGAAGTGAAATATTTTTTAGGGATTTATAAAACAAAAAGAAAAACTCAAGGACGTCCAGATTGAAGTGCAGACAAAAAGAAGAAACGACATCGTTTAGGCTAGCTAAATATTGCTATTTGCCATTTGCGGATTGGCATTAATCAAAGTTCAAATTGGATAGTAGAGTTTGACCAAACAGTGTCTAGATAAATCTAGGAACCAAGTCATTGCTTGAAGCAGACAATGCATAAAATTACGACCAGCGTTTGTTCATGAATCATTTCTTAGATCAAGGGGAAAAAACACAGGTTACAGTGAGTCAGAACAAACCCTAGGATATATGTAACACTATTTGATGTGGGATAATCAATCACTGATCAGACCATTCTGTTATTACAGTTACAACATCAGCAGTCTTTTACGAAATTGGGAAGAAGAAGAAGAAGAAGAAGACAGAGATAGAGACCAAAGTACTCCTCTGATCATTAACAATCTTGTCTCTTTCGGAAGGGAATCTCTCTGAGAAGCTGTTGTACCTCAGCTCCCTTCGAACTTTTTGAAGAGCACAGTTTCATTGGTTAGAATGATAGTCTCTGCTATTGCAATTTTTGTTCAAAGTTTGTGTGCCAATCTTGTCCGGATTGCTACTGCAAGCTGTGTGACCTTGTTTGGATGGTAGAGAACCACACAGACCGCAAAACAGACAGCAAATGTAGCGATTAAGAAAACAGTTTGACGGGACCTGAATGTTTGGGCTGAGCGTATTGGTATACAGGACTTCCTTGGCCAGTCTCCTATGTCGTTCACGTTCATGACAACCTCTTTGTTTAATAGAGGATCAGTCTCTTTTCTGCCTGTATCTGGTCTATAGCCCGTCTGTATCCTTTCTTTACAATCTAACCTTACTTCCGGGTCCTGTAATCATAATGAATGCCAAAGGTTAATGAAGGAAAATATGCAAAAACCAAGAGCCACAAGATTGTGTGCAGAATCCACTAATATCATCATAGCGTGTCAAAAATACAGTAGAGCATGAAACCAAATGTCCAAGAAAGTGAAGACTGTGGGCAGAGTCCAGTCTAGATTAAACAGGAAGAATACGGCAAATCAGATGTTAGTGAAAACCTGATTAAAGTTTGATATTCTTGATGGTCTGTCCTTCTGGAAACTGCTCTCACAACAGCAACCTGATGAAGGAAGAACATTCCCTGGATTTACCTTCGACTCTTCATGGCTTCGATGCTTTCTTTGAATATCACTCGCCAAATCCATATTTTCATGTAGAAGCCTCACGTCACAGTCACAGGTACAGTGAACGAGACTGTTTGGTTCCATTTTCTTCACCAGACTTTTCAGATTGTGCAGTACGTTTCCCAAGATTGACGACGAGTTATTCTGTATAAGATAATTCAACACTCTGTTGTATCTCTTTATCTGACATCGATTCACAGTTTGCTCAGTGCATTCTGCAGAAGGCACCTTCACTGACCATGCAATATCTAACAAGAGGCCACTAAACGTGCTCTGTCTCTCCCCAAATTCCCTGCAACAGCAAGTTAAAGAACAGCAAGCGGTAACTGCTTGTCCCTCCGGAAAGAGAGTAGCATTGAACTTCTGCTCTATTAGTTTCATTTCAGAACAAATAGCTTCATCTCCGATAATTAGAGGTATAAAATTTGATAGGCCAGATTCATTTTCAACCTACAAAAGGATTAGAGGTAGGCTGTATTATAAAGAGCTACTCACAAAAATGTAAATCCTCAAAAAAAAAGGGTACCTCGACAAATGCAGGTCCAAAGAGATTCGGATCAGAATTCACAATATTGATCTTGTAGAACTTGTTACTACAAGAACGCTTCCCATCCTGGCCGGGTGCAGGTACAGCAGAATAGTTATGAGGCAAGTACTTCCCAGAAAAAGACACGAGAAACCTACCATGAAACCAATACATGTAAGCCAATTGTTATTCTACCCTATCTAGAACATCTTAGTGGTCTCAAGTCAAAGAAACTAAACCAAAAAATGATTAGTAATCCAAACGCAACATTTTAGAGGTTCTTGAAATATGAGAAATGGACAATAACTTAAAATTAGAGAGGAGTCCCAACCATAGATCAAAATTAGGGTTGACATTCATACCGGCATTTGGGTTGCACAAGGTTTTGTCCGCAAACTACGAGTTCAATTGGTTTTCCAGCTTCAAAACATGTAGGATACACAAACTGAAGTTTTGGTGATTCTAATTTTACATCAACTCTCTTTAACGTTGTTCCACCTGAGAAAAGAAAAACAAACAAAAATTAACTCATCTTGGTTATAGGCTCACAAGATTATGGTTATACAGTATGATAGGGAGAATAAAAGGACATGTAGACAACACGAACTTGCCTTTAATAAGACGGAAAATCATGTTGTTCAAATAGACAGTCATCGAGCCTCTTCCAAATAGCATCTTTCCAGGTTTAAGAATGAATTCATCCAGATATGCAACAGGATCTTTAGACAACTGCTTTAAAGATAGACAGAAGAAGTTTATTACAGTGCAAAGTCAAAGAGAGAGTTCACGGAAGAGATACTAAGTTTGTAACTTCTCCCTCCAGGACACAATCTTTGAAGTAAACAATTTTCGGAACAAAAGAACTCCAGGTCAAACAAAAACATAAGACCATCAATGTGTATAAGGTACTTAAGAAGGACAGGGTGCATAGAGACATAGATCACATCTCAAGACACCCTATAAGGCATCAAGAACATGAAAATGACCAGTACAAGTCTAAAAGAATACACTATGTACCTTCGTCCACATAATCTCTGGCATTGCTACAAAGACAGTCAAAATTGTACATCCTGGGCGGATATAGCCCTCCAGCTCAACAGGCATAGTGGCCAACCATTGGAATATCTGCAAATTCAATTAATCACATAATATCAGTTCTTTGAGATTCCGAAAAGGGTAAATATAGTCTCTGAACACTAAACTGTAGTATATAATTCTTGAGAATACTTGATGACGTAGTCTCCGTGGGAACTCCGCTGGATTCCAATCGTAGAGCTTGAAAGAGATACGACCCGTTGGGCACTACAATGAAATGAAATACTAGTTCACAAAGCGCTCAAAAGTTTGTGATGTAAAAGTGGCTGATAATAAACCCACCACAGTTGAGTAAGCACTTTTGTTGTCGCCACAGGAAGGTGAAAGTTCAAATTTTGTGTCATTCATTCCTTCATCTGGTTGAGCTTCACCAGAACCTGTAACAGAGACAAAGTTGTCTGCGTTGTTGCTATGGGTAAAGGGTACAGAACCCTGAGCAGGAATATGTCGATCTTCAAAAATCAATGAAGCCTCTTGTTCTGGTCTCTGGTCAGTAGAGCATGTATTATCTGCTTCAAGATAATAACACAGAAAAGCAGAATTAGCTTCACTTTCTAAGGGAATTTTAACATTGGCAATTAGGAGAATATGCAAATCAACAACTAAAACAAAGAAACCAGATGGCAATATGATTTCTTCTGTTCACTTATACCTTTTCTATCATCAACATCAATAACGCTGTTATCATTTTCTGATAGAACTTGCGGTTGTTTTGCAGCAACGCTTCCTTTATCTACGGGTTTCCTTTTCCTTCTGTTGTTGTGACGCTCTAGCTTTCTCCGACAGCTGCGTTTTCCTTCATCAAAGTCTGGGAGCACGTGAAACCTGCGAGATAGGTTTACTCAATGTAATGACGGAAACAGCATAGAAAGGACACAGAAATACAAACACAATAATACTGATTACTAGCCAGTTTGTAACCACGAAACCAGTAAAACTCAGCCTATTATGAACTTGGTAAATGATTTATTTGAAATCCGTAGAATCATTCAAGCTTATCAACAAAATAGTCACTCCCTAAATTTTACCCAAATTCCTGATGATAGATTCAACGGATTCTAAATCAAACAAACAACAGACAAACCATCCCGATCTTATATGACATCATGCTGCTAATCAAATCTCAAGAGGAACCCTGAACAATTCCAATTCGATACAGAAGATAGTACCCTAAGTCAACCACAGAAAAATTAAATATGCCCAGGAGATGCAGAAGTTGGATTCAGATATCTAATCCATTTCCAATTACCATTATCGAATCGCAAAGCTAAGATTGCAAAATTGAATGAAACTGATAAAAGAAAAAACATACTTTCCACACTGTTGGCAGTATCTCTTATTTTCTCCATCAAGCACAACGGAGCTGGCGTTGGCACACCGGAGGCAAACCCTATGCCTCCTATGGTACCCTTTGAGCTCGCTTATATCCGCTTCACAATCCGGAACCTGACATCGAGCCACACCCGACCCACCACGAACCCGTTTTTTCTTCGGCAGCTCAGCGTCCTCCAATTTCTGATCGAGCTCAGGACACGAGCACGGAAGCATACCTTCCAGAAAATTGGAACAAATCAACCTCAGGTCCCGCTTCCTAACCCGATCGGATCCTGAACCCGATTCTTCCGGAGATTCAGATTCCGTTGGAGGTTGCGGCGGAATCAGCTGAGACAGCGGCGGAGGAGGAGCAAGAACAGGAGAGAAAGGAGTTTGTTCGGAGTCAAGAGAACCGAGAAGCCGTTCGTCTGCAGCAAAATCAAGGAGATCTCCCCAATCCCACATAGCGGAGGAATAAGTCGAAGGATCATCATTAAGCAATGCCGACGGTTGGATTTCCATCTCCGGCGAGGTGGGAGATTGCGACAGAGAAGACATCTGAGTCTTCAAATCATAAATTCAGAGAAATTTGAAAAGGACCATCGGTTGTTAAGGAAGTTGGTGATTTTGGTTGAAGGTTTTAGGTGAAATTGCACAAAGTCATCAAACTCTCGGAAAAAAGCGCATTTTTACAAAACTTTTATTATACATAAAATTATTATTCTCACTTATGAGAAAAATAAAATAAATTATGTAAAATAGTCCACACAACTAATAAACACAATCATTGATTAGTTAATCGTGCTTTATTATTATTTTCACATTTTATTTCTTCTCACGTCCAACTTATTCACAATATTCTCGACCAAAGAAAAAAAACTTAGTCACATATTTAAAACTTTTATAAAATTTATTCACATATTTCTTTTTGATTTAAAGGGTTGAAACAATATTTTGACTATTGTAGACACAAATTACAAAGCTCAAAACAAAATTAATAGTAAATTAAATAATCAATCTTTTTGCATAATATAATGGGAACTGTCTTAAATCTATTTTTTCTCATTGTGTCATATTTAACAATTGACAAGAAAAGAAGACTTTAGACGCAACCAAAACCAGAGAGATTGCAGTTTAATATACAAAAGAAATTACAGTCTTGATATTATTATTATTTTGTCACAATTACAGTCTTAATTTAGACTACAAATTTATGAATCAAACTCGAAATCTAGTTTAGATATGCATTATGCTCTAGTTAATCAATATTTTGCTATTTAAGTCGCTTTCAACCAACTACTAAACATATAGATCTATGAAGTTGGACCAACAAAATATACATATAAAAAGTTATTAAACACACACATATATATATATATATATTGTTTTATAAAAACGTGTAAAAAACAGAATTTATAAGAAAAATTACTAGAAGTGGGAAACTAATATTAAGACTGGGCAAGTATTCATTTTTAAAGTCTAAACACATCTTTTGCCAGAGCTAAATGAAAAGTCCAGAAGCAAGGAAAAAACTGCTAGTGATTAAACCTCTAGAGCCCAAATTCTAGACATGGGTTATGCAAGGGAGAATTTACGTGACATTATGGTACAATACGCAGACAGTTGCACACCCTACAAAAAGAGAAGTGCACAAAATCTGATTCCAACAAGCCTAGGAATATTGAGAATTTGAAGAATCTGCAGCGGAAATGGTCAGAGCAAGTAAGAGAGATGTTGAAATGCTACACCTACACAACACTGCAATACCTGATCAGGAAAGGATTCATGTGACTCAAAGGTTGGGTCTTCTTCTAGAGGAGCCTCAATAGGAGGAAGTAATGTCAAAAGCTAATACCATTTGTCGCAAACTGGGAAGACCACCAATGAAGAAAAAGGTCTCAGCTAGTTCAAGATTTTTTCGGGACTGTGCTAAAAAAAAAAGATTAGCAATCCAAATTCAAAACTCCCCTCCATAGATTCCAATCCTTTCATCCACGGTTCTTTCTGACAAATCTGAACCACAAAATGCAAAAATTTCATTACCTCATAGTCTAATAGAAACCTACAGCTCCCAGATTAGGTCAGAAAACACAGTAGAAAGAGAACCCCAACTTCAATGAAGAGAGTGATAGATTTTTGTGACCAGCATGATCATGTTCCTTAGCCATTGCGAGCTGAAATTGTTAGGGGTTGGTGAATCTCCTGACAATCTAGAGACTAAGTTACCTAAAAGCAGAGTTTCGTCCCGATTTCTTATTCCATATGGAGACCATGCACCCCACAGACTATGTATTGAGAGATCTAGATTCTCTGCTCTATGAAAACATGAACGTGTTCCGCTAACAGTAGGAAGTGGAGGCGGTTTAGCTCTTTTTTGGAACAAAGAACATGATGTGGAAATCCTTAGCACAAGCATCCATATATTAAAACAAAAATCTCTTATAGAGAAACTTCTTTCTACGCAACTTTCATTTACGGAGCACCTGAAAGAAACAAGTGTAAGGAAATTTGGGAAAAGATAACAAATGGGTTTGGAGAAAGAGAAGCACCTTAGTACCTAACATGAGACTTCAATGAAATCACTTCTGATGTAGAAAAAAGAGGTGGTTCAACCAGAACTGAAGCTTCTTTTTCTCACTTTAGGCATTTCCTTGTGGAAAATGACCTATTTGACATCCCTCACTCTGATAATCCGCTATCTTGGTGTGGAATCCGTCACAACCACCTGATTTTTTGCAGATTAGACAGAGCAATGACAAACAATTAATGGTTTAAGAAGTTTTCAAAAACTAGAAGTGAGTACCTCACCTTTAGAGGATCAGATCATAGACCATTTATCACCTTCTTCTCAGACCAAAAGAAAAGCAAAGAGGACTCTTCAGGTTTGACAAAAGCCTATAAAAAACAAGGAGGTTAAAGACCTAATCAGGAAAACCTAGTAGGAAGAAAGAGGAGCAACAATGGATAAAAGAGTCGCAGCAGTTAGAAATGAAATCATTCAATGGAAAAAAAAAAGCAAAGTTTTAATGCAAAGAAGCAAATCGACATTTGGACAAAAGAATTGGATGAAGCCTTGAATGACCCTCTACCAAAGGAAAGACTTACAAAAATCACAAATGATCTGAAAGCAGTATACCGATCGGAAGAGTCCTATTGGAAACAACAAAGCTTAGTTTTATGGCAGACTTAGGAGACAAAAATTACACCTTCTTTCTTTCAATTACAAAAGGCGGAAGAGCACAAAATCGATTTTTGTAATTGAAGACAGCAAAGGAGAATCTTTTTATGAAGAAGATGAGATTTGCAAAGTTATAGAGGAATATTTTGATGATCTGTTTACCTCCTAGCAAATGAACCCATCCGAAGTAGTGGATAGAGCCATTTCCAGCCGAGTCACAAGTGATATGAATGAACAACTAATAGCTATTCTATCTAATGAGGAGATAATAGCTACTCTGATGAACATTAACCAAGGAAAAGCCTCATGCAGGTTCTCAGTGGGTTTTTTCCAAGACAGCTAGGGAAACATTAGAAAATAGATTTTAAAAGAAATAAAACAGACATTTATATCTGGCCAGATGCCGAGAGATCTCAATCACACACATATCAGATTAATTCCCAAGAAAGACAACCCAAGATTAGTTGCGGACTTCCGACCAATAGCTCTATGCAATGTAAGGTACAAGATCATTTCAAAAGTCTAAAGCACTTGCTGGAACAGAGGTTTGTCACCAAGGAACAATGGAGATGGGCTACCAAACTGTTAGGCTAAATATCATAACAAATCGACTTAGGAAGATTATGGAAAGCTTGATCTCTGAAAACCAATTAGCTTTTGTCTCGGGTAGAGCAATCCAAGATAATGTGCTGATAACTTATGAAACTCTCTACTCCTTAGCAATCACAAGCAAAGAAAAAGTGTGGAATGGTAATCAAAACAAATACAACAAAAGCTTATGATCGGCTGGAATGGGTGTTAATTGACAAAGTTCTAAAGAGGCTGAGTTTTCATCCTACTTGGATTGGATGGGTAATGATGTCTATAACTATAGTATCCTACTTTTTCCTTCTAAATGGCTCAGCAAAAGGATTAGTAATCCCCCAAAGAGAAATCAGGCAGGGAGGTCCCTTTGTCCCTTCAATTTCATATTATGTACAGAAGTCTTATCGGGCTTATGGCAATAAGCAAATGACTCAGGTAACTTACAAGGTTTAAGAGTTGCAAAAGCTAGTCAGTGCATCAACCACCTCATCTTCGCAGACGACACGATATTTATTTTGTCATTTCGATGATAAAAGCTGTAAAACCTGAAATCAATCCTCGCAGAATATGAATCAGTCTCAGTCCAGAAGATAAACAAGCTCAAATCAACTATCACCTTCTCATCAAAGACGCCTCAAGCAGTTAGATCTAAGGTGAAATCTCATCTGGGTATACAAAAGGAAGGAGGAACTGGAAAATATCTTGGACTCTCTGAAAACTTTAAAAAAGGAAAAAAATTATGTTCAACCAAATTGTAGAAGGAATTAAACAAAGAGCAAAGAGTTAGACCACCAAAAGATTTTCTTAAGCAGGGAAATTGGTAATGCTTCAATCTGCCCTAACAACTAATCATGCTTACACTATGAGTTGTTTCAAGCTCCCAAATAGCTTAATATCTAGTATCCAATCCACCATTACACGATTCTGGTGGGATTCAAAGTCAGAAAAAAAGAGCAATGCAACCTTATTGGTAAAATTACGCTAAAGAATCATCCTAGAACTTGATTGCCTATTCTCAAGAGACTTAATGGGAAAGTACTCACCTCAGTAGAGTATCTTCGATTGCAGATTGAATGGTAATGTCTCCCATTGATGGAGAAGTATTCTCATGGGCAGAGACCTCCTCAAAACCGATATTGGGAAAGCAATAGGCGATGACACTTAATCTACATTTGGTATGACCCATGAATGTCTACAGAGTCACAAGTAACTCCCTTTGGGCCACCAAACATGCAACATATCAACCTGAAAGTATTAGACTTATTTGAAGAAAAATACTTGACAGTGTAATATTAGAAAAATCAGAGAATTGTTCCTAAATCTAGAAGATCTTATCCTAAAAATTAAGCCAAGCGACTATGGAGCAAAGGACAAAGCAATTTGGATACCAAGCCGAAATGGTATTTACAAAGTGAGATCAGCTAATCACTCATGGCTAGCTTGCTCCAGCAGGAATGATGAACACAACCAAGACCAGTCGGGTTTAATTGGAATAAACAAATCTGGGAAGCTACTTGTTCTCCTAAATTAAAGTTGTTTCTCTAGAAAGCAAAAAGCAATGCTCTACCTACGGGAGAACTCTCTATCATAAACAAATTGTAGAATCTAGCAGTTGTAAGAGATGCAATGAACATGAAAGTATTGAGCACCTGCTATTTTTCTGCTCATATGCTCAAGAAGTCTGGAATTACCTTCCGCTCATAGATTCCATTGACTTCCAATCTGCAAGCTTAACAAATCTGCTGCAGCTAAGTCACAATTTAGTGTGTCTCTCTCCATTGGGTATCACCACAATCTCTGTTAGATTTCGAGCTTAATTTACCAAACTCAATTCTTGAAGAAGATTGTACGAATTTGTAAAGAAGTAAAACACGAGAGGATTTAACGAGTTCGGTTCCAAACTCGGAACCTACGTATTGCCGGAGTTACAAACTCGTAACTCCGGATTCACTATCTTTCTTCTTCCTTATCAAGCTCAAATCCGAGCTTGATTCCTTTACAATGTCGTGATTGGTTTTCTTCTCTCTCACCCAAACCTATACTCTAAAACCCAGAGAATACAAGGAGAAAGATAAAGAATGAATTAACCCAACTCTTCCCAAAATCACTTCTCTCTCTCTCTGATATTATCTACTCGATCAGTTACAATAATGGTAACATCTCTCACTCTGTTATAACAGTCACGAACAATCACAAGAAGAGAAGAAGCAAACCAGAAGAAGAGATAGCTTTTGGTTAAGTTGATAATCGGTTCAATAAAATTGAACCAACCTTTAACCGAGAATCATGCTTCAAACCGAAGCACCATGAAACACTCTGATTCCATCCGAGTCTTCTATCACTTTGACTCTTATCTTACTTTGATGTTGGCTATATCTTCACAATTCTCCACCTTAGCCATCATCAATAAGTTACCTGGTGGACTCCTTTAAGCTTAGCATTACTTCCCTGCCACACGAAGCAACTTGAGTGCTTCTTGAAGCTTGTAGACAGGAAGAACCTTGGTGAATATATCTGCAGGATTAAAAGATGTGCAGATTTTCTTAACTTCTATAATGCCTTGGTTAATTAACTCCCTTATGTGATGATACTTCACAGCCACATGCTTTGTTCTGCTGTGGAACACCGCATTCTTTGCCAATGCTATCGCACTTTGAGAGTCACAATTGATCTCAACTGATCCTTGATGAAATTCGAACTCTTCTGCAAGACTCTTGAGCCATATTGCCTCCTTTGATGCTTCAGAGAGAGCAATATACTCTGCTTCTGTTGTTGACAATGCTACAACTCCCTGTAACTTCGATCTCCAGCTAATAACATTTCCCCTTGCAGTAAACACCACACCTGAAATTGATTTTCTATTGTCAAGATCTGCTGCATAGTCTGAATCACAGTAGCCTTTGACAATGAAATTCCCTTTGTTGTTGAAACTCAAACCAACATCTGTAGAACCCTTAATGTATCTCATCATCCACTTGACAGCCTACCAATGTTCTTTTGTCGATTACTCATAAATCTACTTACCATTCCAACTGGATAAGCTAGATCTAGTCTTGTACCTATCATTGAGTACATTAAACTCCCCATGGCACTTTGATAAGGGATTGACTTCATAAAATGTTCATGTTCTTCAGTCTCTCTGTTGGTTGCAGACTGAAGCTTGAAGTGAGCACCTAAAGGAGTAGATACTGACTTCGACTGATCCATTTTATGATTCCCTAACACTTTCAACATATAGCTTGACTGAGATACTCTTAATGTCCCTACTGTTCTGTCTCTAATAATCTCCATTCCTAAAATCTTCTTAGCATCTCCGAGATCCTTCATTTCAAATTTTGTATTAAGAAGATCCTTTAAAGCTTGAATCTCCTTCTTATTTGTTGATGCAATGAGAATGTCATCAACATATAACAGCAAGTATAACATTGTGTCATCCTTCAGCTTCTTGAGATAAACACAATAGTCATAGTTGCTCCTTATGTAACCATTCAATGTCATAAAGTCATTGAATCTGCAATTCCATTGTCTTGGAGATTGCTTTAATCCATACAATGATCTCTTAAGAAGACACACTTTTTCAGGGTGATCTTGATCAATGTATCCTTCAGGTTGTTCCATAATGATTGATTCATCCAAATGGCCATGTAGAAAAGTTGTCTTCACGTCCATTTGTTGCAGTTCCATGTCAAAATGAGTTATCATAGAAAGTAGGTACCTGATTGTAACATGTTTGACTATAGGGGCAAAGATTTCCTTGTAGTCAACTCCTTTCTTTTAAGAGTATCCCTTAGCTACAAGCCGTGCTTTAAATCTCGGATTCTCAACACCTTCTATTCCAGCTTTTCTTGTGAAAACTCACTTGCATCCTATAGCCTTTTGATCTTTTGGTTTGTCAATTAAATCCCATGTCTGATTCTTCCACAATGAATTCATCTCAACATCGGAAGCTTCTGTCCATTTTTCACTATCTGGCCATGTTATTGCTTCTTCATAGGACAAAGGATCATTTAGCCATGCATCTTCTGTAAGTGCACACACATACCCAGCTATCTAATCTTCATCACTCTCATCACAATCATAGTCTTGAAAACGAACTAGAGGCCGAATGATTCTTCTTGTTCTGTCACGAGCAAGTTGATAATCATTCTGTTCTTCAATCTCTGTCCCATTAAGGGCTTCATTTTCAGTATGATCTTGAGATTGCTCCTCTTGATTTGGTGATACATTTATTGAAGCTTCACCTTCAGTGATAGCTCCACCTGTTCTTGAGATTTTCAAACTAGAAAACTCATTAGTCATAACACCATTTACATCACTTTTATTACCTTGTCTTTGTTCTTGAAGAAAGTCTTTGTAGACCAGTTCTTCTGGAAATACCACATTTCGACTGATCACAAACTTGTCTTCTTCTATGAGCCACACTCTCACTCCTTTAACTCCTTGTGGATAGCCTGTAAAGACTCCTCTGTTGGATCGTGGTTCCAGCTTGCCTTCAGATGAATGTACATAGACAATACATCCGAATTTTCTCAAGTTACTGAGTGATGGCATTGATGTAGTCCACATCTCCTCTGGTACTTTGAAATCTATTGATGATGATGGTGATCTATTTATGAGATATACAGCTGTTGATGCTGCTTCTGCCCAAAATCTTTTGTTCAATCCACTTTCACTCAACATACATCTCACTTTGTTCATCAAAGTTCTGTTAAGTCTCTCTGCAACACCATTTTGCTGCGGGGTATAAGTGCAAGTTCTATGTCTCATTATCCCTTCTTTCCTGCAAAACTCATCAAATTCATTGTTACAGTATTCTAAACCATTATCAGTCCTTAACCTTTTAATCTTCTTTTCTGTTTGGACCTCTACCATTGTTTTCCATTCAACAAAACTCTTAACTGCTTGATTCTTAAACCTGAGAAAGTAAATCCAAACCTTTCATGTATAATCATCAGTAAATGAAATAAAGTATTGACATTTACTAATACTTAGAGGAACATTTGGTGATCCCCATAGGTCAAAGTGTATGTATTCAAGCTTCTCTTTAGTGACATGTTTTACTGCTCCAAAACTGACTTTGTGTGTTTTTCCAATCACACAGTCTTCACAGAAACCAAGTTCTATACCCTTACACTCATCAAAGCATCTTTTCTTGGCAAGAATCTACATTCACTAGTTCCCTAGATGCCCCATTCTACTGTGCCATAACTTGATGCTTTTATCTTCTACAGGTTTAGAATCCTTTGGACTTAACTTTGCACAGTAAGCCTCTGCTTCATTTGCGGATGCTTGTAGAATGTATAGAGATTGTCTCATCTTGCCCTTCATTACTACAATACATCCCTTGATGATCTTTAACACGTATTTCTCTCCTTTAAACCCACAGCCTTTCTCTTCTAAGGTTCCAAGGGAAATCAAGTTTCTTTCTATATCTGGCATATATCTTACATCATGCAACACAAAACTAGTATTGTCAGTGTTAGTAAAGCGAATTAAACCAATTCCTTTTACCTCACTGTATGTTTCATTCGCCATCTTTACTCTGCCTTTGCTTTCTTTTAGATCCAGAAACAAGTGCTTGTTTGGTGTCATATGGAAGGAGCATCATGTATCCAAAATCCACTCATTAGTATCAATATTACTTATTGAAACATTTACCTCGGCTGCAATTAATTTGACGAGGTCATTTGAATCATTCTAAGCCAGAGATAATTCTCCACTTTGTTGCATTTGGCTTTTCCCTTTGTTCCTTTCAAGCCACTTGTAACATTGCTTCTTGAAGTGTCCTTGTTTCCCACAAATCCAACATTCTCCTGGTTTCTTGTCTCTTGACTTAGACCTTGATTTGCTTCTATCTTTGAAGGAAACTTTCTTTGTCTCTGACCTCCCTTTTACAAAGAGACCATCCCCATTTGACTTCGGGTTATAACCAGACTTCTTTAACTTTGTTTCTTTTGATTTTGCTGCACTCACAACATTATCAACCTTCAATTTATCTTTGCTATATGTCATTGTTTCCCTACACCTCTGGAAGTGCTTTGAGAAGAAGAATTGCTTGTGTTTCTTCTTCAATCTCAATCTGCAAATGTCTAAGATCTCCTACTAATTTTAAGAAATCATCAACATTCTGATCAATACTCTTAGTTTCTTGCATTTAAAACGCATATACTTCTAACTGGGAGTAAATTCTATCTGGAAGAGAAGTTGGGAGAAACAACTTATCTAGAGTATCGAGTGTACTGATCGTTGTTTGGCAATTCTCGATCTTCCTGAGAATTTTATCGTCAACGGCTAAGAAGATTAAGTTCAATGCTTGTTCATCTTTATCCGCTCTAGCTTCTTCTTCTTCTGCCATTCTTTTCTTCTCTTCGAGTTTCTTTTCTCTTTCTTCTGTTTGATCTACCAGAGCAATTGGCTTGAGAATACTTTTCAAACCTTGAACAGTAAGATTTGTGATCATCCTCTTCTTCCACAGACTGTAATCCCCTGTCCCATCGAAGATTGCTATCTTCGACTTCATCTTCGTATTTGTCATCTCCGATCTTCAATTCGACTTTATCTTCTTCCACAGAACTCGATTCTTGTACTGGAATCGAAAGCTCTAATACCAATTTGTTAAATTTCGAGCTCAATTTACCGAACTCAATTCTTGAAGAAGATTGTACGAATTTGTAAAGAAGTAAAACACGAGAGGATTTAACGAGTTTGGTTCCAAACTCGGAACCTACGTCTCGCCGGAGTTACAAACTTTCAAAAATCAAATCGCTATCTTTCTTCTTCCCTATCAAGCTCAAATCCGAGCTTGATTCCTTTACAATGTCGTGATTGGTTTTCTTCTCTCTCACCCAAACCTATACTCTAAAACCCAGAGAATACAAGGAGAAAGATAAAGAATGAATTAACCCAACTCTTCCCAAAATCACGACTTCTCTTTCTCTCTGATCTTATCTACTCGATCAGTTACAACAATGGTAACATCCCTCACTCTATTATAACAGTCACGAACAATCACAAGAAGAGAAGAAGCAAACCAGAAGAAGAGATAGCTTTTGGTTAAGTTGATAACCGGTTCAATAAAATTGAACCAACTTTAACCGAGAATCATGTTTCAAACCGAAGCACCATGAAACACTCTGATTCCATCCGAGTCTTCTATCACTTTGACTCTTATCTTACTTTGATGTTGGTTATATCTTCACAATCTCCTTATTCTTGTGGGTATGTTGGGCTATGTGGACATCAAGAAATAAGTATCAATTCGAGAATAGAGTTTTATTCCAAGAGGAGACCGTCATTAAAGCTATAACATAAGCAAAAAAAAGGGCAAGAGATAGGATTAACATTAAATGACGAACATCCACCTAATCATATCAATTCAAGTGGAAAACAGAACAATTTGAGTTTCAATATGTGGGTAGATGCAGCATGGAATGTGAAATCATTTAAAACATGTTTGGGTTGGCATCTCAAAAATAAAGAAGGGAAACGCTAGCAAAAAAAAGCATGCAATTAGAAACTACACAAATTCACCTTTGACGGCTGAAAG
The DNA here is from genome assembly GCA_963920545.1 of Lepidium didymum. Taxonomy (NCBI): domain Eukaryota; kingdom Viridiplantae; phylum Streptophyta; class Magnoliopsida; order Brassicales; family Brassicaceae; genus Lepidium; species Lepidium didymum. The sequence continues at coordinate 14,885,129 of OY986996.1, forward strand.
ATTGGCTATGCAAGCAGTCTTCCACGCCGCCGAACTGAGAATCAAATATCTCGCTGTCTACTCAGACTATTTCCTGTTAATCTAAACTCTAACGACGAAACCAACACCGAAAATGATTTACGGTTTAAATTTTGATATTTTGTCTTTTTCTTGATCATTCAATACCATCACCTACCATTACACTAGCCAATCATTGAATAGAATCGCTGATGGATTGTCTAAAAAACGCTTATTGAGGACCAGTTTGTATCAGACTTTTACGATTTATGAGATATGATTGTATGTGCATACGTATACATATTTTATACACGAACCCAAAAAATGTATACTATAATTTAGGATATGTGATTGCATACGCATACGTATTTTATACACGAACCTAAAAACAGGTGAAGTGAAAAATATTTGCTCGTATCTTTTTAAGAGAAGGCGAAGTAGGAGTGTCGGGGCGTGATTGGTTAAGAGGGTAGTCGCGTGTAAGCTACGCTAAGTTTGAACAAATCAGCAGCTTATACATCGTTACCAAACACGATGTCGGATCTGTGTTCCATGGGACGTGAGCGGCCCAAAAGGGCTCTGTGAAATTTTAGTATTCTGTTTCCAAGTCAGACTCTGTCAGAATATCGACACGTGTCTCATTTGCCATGTGAATGATGTGGTATATTTATCCTTTTTGTACTATAAAAAAGTTGTTTTTCGTATCATACAGAAAATAACATTTGATTATATTACATGGTTAATAATTGAGGACCTCGAATATGTGCTGAAAAATGGAGATTAGACCACCTCTCAAATGGGCCAGTTCGGGCCCAAGAATAAATGACAACACCATGAACCATAGAACGGTTAGAACCACAAACATAAAAGTTGAATCGGAGGAAAACAGAACCTGAGGTTGACCTTTATTAGAGTCCAATCGGACAGAAGTGTACAAAGTATACCATCAATGGCTTATAGAGATGGAATTGGTGTACCATTGAAAATGCTTATTTGACTTAATTGGACGGCTAAGTGTAATTAACTATTCCAAACAGGTTTCGTAGGCTATAATGATTGATGATGTTTGCATATACACAGTATATTAATAAAAGAGTTGACACTTTATAACCACAAAAGAAATTAACATAAAAGGTATATCTGTGTATTTAAATAAATAGGGTTTACAACGTAGGAGAATCTTGCATTACAAGGCACATTTTCTTGTGTTGTTAGATAATTAAGGCTAACATGAACTTTGGCTTCCACAATAAGCAAAAATGATTCCAATAATCCTTTTATTTCCCAAAACTCTGCATATATCATTGCATCGCCAATTTTGATGTTTTAGTAACAAAACCAAAACTTCTCTTTGTGAGCAAAGGTTTAGATTCGGACAAAACCTGCTGAGTTACGTTTCTTTTGCTTGTTACCTTTAGTAGGTTGGTTGTTATGAGGTGGGTATGCCAGGAACTTGAGGAACAGCAGGTTTAGGCTGCTTGAACTTCTCCAGGAGCACTGCTTGAGTCGTGAGCACAATGCCGGCAATAGAAACCGCGTTTTGAAGGGCTAATCTTGAAACCCGACAAGGATCTGCTATTCCAGCGTTTAGAAGATCCTCATACTTTCCAGACATCGCATTGTAACCGCTTCTCCATTCAAGTTCTCTGGTTTTCTCCACCACAACTAATCCATCTACCCCCGCATTAGTTGATATGGCCATTGCGGGTGCCGTCAGGGCATGCAAATTAGTGACTGCAACTATTTGAAGGTTTTTGACAAAACCAGAATGAAATATAGATTTAGTTTCATCATTAAATCTTCATACCATTGCTACAATATCTGCACCTATCTGTTCGTATGAATCTTCCATTAGATTCGTCTTGATTCTCGGAACTTCATCTAAAAGATGGATATAAGTGGCACCACCACCTGGAACAATACCTTCTCTCATAGCTGCAAATGTAGTGTTCTTCGCGTCCTCTATTCTAAGTTTTCTGTCCTCAAGTTCTGTTTCAGTGTGACCTCCCACCTGCATTTAGGCAGGGTAAGCTAATGTTTCCAAGAGGACTCAAGAAATATCAAAAGCGGAAACAGTGAACTGTTTCTAACCTAGGTGGAAATTAGGTTCTCATGAACGCCCAATTTGTTGAAGCATATTATAAACAAAAGAAGGGTTATTGTATAATCGGACCTTTATTACAGCCACGCCTCCTGTGAGCTTAGCGATTCTCTCTGCAATTTTCTTGAAAGATATGAATTATCTGTCTCAGCTAGATCCTTCTTCATCTGAGCAATTCTTGCCTGAATCTCTGGTTTAGTTGAAGGGTCTGCGACTATAGTTGTTGAATTGGCTGTAATTACTACTTTCTGAGCAACACCCAGCTGATCCGAAGTGGCGCCCAGAGAGACATGCCCATATCTCCAGAGAGATAATCAGCTCCTGTTGTATACCATACGTCATCATGTCATGTTGTAAACTGTATATTGTCGCTGAAAATCTGCAAGGAAGATACAAATGGTTGAGAAAACATGTCATGAGTACAATGTCTTGTAGCAAAGCCTTTTTCCCATCTAACATTCCTGGACATTTTACAACAGCTACATTGATCAAACCTTGCCTCTTGTTCACCACCAGTATCTCAAGCACTTCCGCAGAGATATCTTCAGCAATTATTAGGAGTGGAACACTCAGTTGTGAAGTTTTCTCCAGTAATGGAACTAATTCTTTGGCTGTAGTAGTTTTCTGATCCATCACAAGGATTTTAGTTTTGTCGAATTCAACAGTAGATTTCTCCTGATTTGTGATGAAATGAGGCGACATATAGCCCTTGTCAAACTGCACAAAAGATATATTCCAAATGAATCGCAGAAACCAAATGGTTTGATAATCTTAAAGATGGCAAGTGTAAAACACTGTCAAGCCTTTAAAACATCCGACTAAAGTTTCAAACTCACCTTCATTCCTTCCTCAACTATAACAGACGTTTCTGATGTGGAAGATGATTCAATGGAGATGACACCATCAGGGCCAATCTTTTCCACAGTGTCAGCAATCAAGTTACCCACAAACTCATCATTTCCAGCAGAGATTGAAGCCACAGCTACAGAACACAAGAATCCCTTATTTCAAATCAAGATGGGAGATATATCAAAACTTAGATATGGTAATAAGCAGTAAGTAACCTTTCACATCATTTTTCCCTTTGACAGGTATACTTTTCATCATCAACACTCTGACTAACTCTTTAACAGTCTTGCTCATTCCATTATTCACGGAAACAGCATTTGCTCCAAAAGCAATAGCCAAAGATCCAGCTTTGATCATTTCTCTGGCCAAAATGATTGCAGTCGTTGTCCCATCACCCGCTGATTCATTCATTTTAATGGCAACCTACAATACTTGCATATCTTCAGCTTACCAAAATTATTAGTTTACTAAATTTAAAACATTTCAAGTTGCAAACAATGAACTAACGAGGAGAAGGAGAATCATTTAGCCACCATGAATGAATAACCTCTTGGATTAATGTTGCTCCAGCGTTCTCGATCGTGTCAGGTAGCTCAATAGATTTAGCAATCGTGACACCATCATTAATCACTTTGATTGTATCTTTTTCAGCTAGCACTACATTACGCCCTGCATTCACAAAATCATCACTCTAAGAGATTCACACAGGACGAATTGGTTAACTCATAATCCAAAAATCACTACTTACAACAGTAATCCAATTCCAAAAAGAAAATTTTCGAATCGCAGCTTCTGTTTTCTACTTTATATGTTCTAAAGGGTAAACCAAAATTCCAACGACTCACCTCTAGGCCCTAAGGTTCCGGAAACAGCATCAGCTAATTTATCAATACCGGCTTGTAGTGCCTCTCTGCTACATTTACCGTACAGTATCCTCTTCGCTCCTGCTCTCACCACCGAGAACTTCCTCGGAATTCGAGTTATCTTCGTCTGACCACTACGACAGCTCTACAAGAGCAAGAGAACTCTTTCGGTCAATAAATAAGAAGATTCTGAGATAAAGAAATAAAGCGAGAGGAAAACTGAAACTCACAGGAGAAATTGTTGACGGCGAGAAAGACGACGGTGAAACGGCGAACATTTCCGGTTCACTATTAAAGAAATGAAGCAAGGTAGAGGTTTTTCCAAGGGTTTTAATGTAACGGAAGACCCAGTTTTGGAAATTCGATCTCTCTCCGAAAATAATATAATAAGAAAGCGTATGAAGAAAAAAACACATAAAATTAGAAGATAAATATTTATTTTTCGTCAAAACTTACAGACAAATTGAACATTTTTCAAAAATCAATTTTGGTTGAGATATATGAACTTATTTTCTAATATTTTTGTAAAATCTGTCAAAAGAACAATCTACACCAAAACACACAAGAGAGTATGTAAGGTTAAAATTTAGAGGGTCAATTATTGAAAATTTCTTATAATAAAATTATTTTGGTTTGTATAATTCTTATGATTCAATCCTTCTTTACTACATATTTTAGATTAAACAAGATTTTAGGTGTCTGTTTTGGAAAAAACAAAGAATGTTTCTGGTTTAAAACGGAATGAGAAACAAATACACAAAGCAAGGCCAAACTTGTTATTGATCTTTACCACTCGAACAATAAAAGAACACGTAAGAGGACTGAGTTAGACAGAGACATCTATCTTGAAATCTTCACCATTGACACGAATGGAAAATTTCCAATTATGTTGCAGACAGTGAAACGCTTCCCACAACAGAACCAAACAAAGAAAGAAAGTTCAGTGCTTCGCATCTTCTTCTTCACAGAACTTGGAGTACTTGTCTGAATCCATCAGTTTCTCCACTTCGCCTGCATCACTCAGCTCCACTTTTATGATCCATCCTTTTTCATAAGGGCTCGAGTTCACCTATCAATCCAACGAAAACAATCTCACTCCAAGACCACAAAACCAAAAGTATCACCAGTTTAAGATGTCTAACATCAGCTAGAAACTGTCTACGAATCTAAGACTTTTTTAGATCAGAATCAAAAAGATATCGAAATGATGTAAGAAATTTGAAAGGGTAAACTCACAAAAGCAGGGGACTCGGTAAGGTCGTTATTGACATGAAGGACCTTACCGGAGATAGGAGAATTGACATCACTAGTAGCTTTAACACTTTCGACGGCTCCAAAACTCTCACCTTGTGACACAGATCGTCCCACATCAGGCAACTCTACATACACTACATCACCCAAATGCTCTTGAGCGTGATCCGTTATACCAACCGTCGCTTTATTCCCTTCAATCTTCACCCATTCATGTGAATCTGCGTATTTCAGATCCTTCAATACCACTATCAAATAAGAAAACACGCAGTAAGAATCTCATGAAACAAAACTTTCTTTCAAAGATCTCTTATAATCAAAGCCTCCTTCTTTACCGTTGAATCCGATCAAATTTTAAGCAACGGTAAAAACCCATAACTTTAAAAATAGGAGCAATTACAGATCAAAAAGGCAGAATATATTTGTTTTTAAAAACAAAGAGAAAAGGAGGAGATCGAGATTCACCGGAAGCGAACCCTCGTTGGGAAACGGAGATCTTCAGATGAGAAGCTAACCTAGAAGAAGCCCACAACAATCTCGAAGCCATTTTTTTTTTGGTTTCGGCGGCTGGTGAAAAGAGCACAAAGAAGCAAAGCTAATACACAAATACTCAGAGTGCACTCACCGAGCAGATTATTAATTATACTTCGACATGAGGGTTCTTGGATTTGTTTTTTAGCTTATGGAGCAAAACTTTTATTTTTATTTTTATAGTATTTGAAACATGTAAGCAAATACTTACATTTTTTAAATAGTTTTATTAAACTAATGACTTGGCACATGGTTCGATTCCTACATGCTGTATTATGCTAGCTTAAAAATGGAATTATAGAAATAGGTTTTAGGCTATGGATCGAACCTTGTCGATCCAATTATTGACAAAAAAATAGTTTTATTAAACAAAGAATTAGATTGGATTTCATCACCACTTTTTCTCTCTCCGAAGGCGATTTGTGAAAGCCCTAGCCGCCGTGTTCGTCAAAGTCTCTTCTTCTTATTCCGGGAACGGCGGTCAGTGGCTCTTTCAGCACCACCGTTGTTCCTCTCTTTTGCTCCTCACTCTATATTTATGTAAAAAGCGATGATCTTTAAGTTTGGTGTTTTCCGACAAATTTCTTCTTCCTCTACTATCTTTTATGGCGTTCTCTGTGACGTTTGGTTGAGTTGTTGTTGCAGGACCTCATTGCACGGGTGAAGGTATAGTCGTCTCTTTAGGTGATGGCCTTTTTCCGAGATGGGAAGCTTCGCCGCTGGTCCACCGTTGGTGAGTCTGTCGGGTTATTCCTTCCTCTTTCCACTTGTTTGCTTCTTCTTAGTTTGTGTTGGTTGGGTTTAATTGATTAGATCTTGGTTAGGTCTCGTTTAGGGTATAGGCTAGGTCTTGTGGTTTAAGCCTCGTTTGCTACTGCCCTTCGTTGATTGTTTTGTTCTCTTCGGGTTCGATAGGTATCTGAGTTTGTTTGGGCTCGGGTTCTCTGGATAGAGGATTGGTATGCTCCTAGTTCGTACTTTAAAGGTCTGATTGAGGTCTGGTCTTTGTTGGGCTCTATTGTGGTCTCATTGGGTCGTATGTGTTTCGGCTTCGCCCTCGTTGCTAAAAGTCTTGTATTAATCTATTATGCCATTTAGTTTGTCTCGGTCTCGCCTTTAGTTTTGTTTGGCTTATTTCTACGGCTTCATGCAGTTATGGTTCTTAGATTCTTTGTCGGTTTAGCAGTTTTTGTTTCATATGTGAGGTACTCTTATTCGCCATAGGAGGCTCCACCATCAATTTGGAGTCGTGCAGTATATGATGATTTCGATCTTCGTGTTCGGGGTAGTAACTTTTTGGGTTTTTATTTTCACGTGTATCGGTCTAGTCCTCTCGAGGTTTTATTTTAGTCTCCCTCTTTTGGGATTTTGTTTTCAGGGAAGTATCGTCTTCCGTCGGCTTTTTGTATTAAAACTGCATTCCATTCTGGTTTATTTTTTTTTGTCATCATAATTTTATTAATACCCCAAGAACGGATCAATAGTTTACAACTAAAACATACAACAACATAAAACTAGCAATAATAGAATCAGAAAAATAGATGAAACACAAACCAAACTTAGTAGAGCAGAGAACAAGAATACCTGGAAAGTGAATCCTCCCATAGTGAATGTGATATACCTCATTAAGGAAAGCATGAAGGTATCGACATAAGCCAGAACACTAACTTCTGGTTAATGGCGTGATTTGTCGCTTAGTTAGACACCTTATGAAGATTAGACCTCGATCTGGTCCAGAAACGTAGAGACAAAGAACGAACAAATTTCTCTACATGGAGAGAGCCAAACTCAAAAGAGGAAAGCATTTGATCGAAGCCGGAGAGAAGACCCCACCCGGATGAGCTGTGAACACCAACAGTCAACTTGTTCCCAAAGAAAGCTAGAATATGTCGAAATCATGTAGTATGATAACCTAGCAGTGACTGGTCTGAAGACTATAAAAAAACAAAGGATTAGATTTTTTAATTGAAAACGGGTTAGTTTTTTAAAAAAATTTTCTTTTTTGAGAAAAGAAAAATACTTTTCAAAAATTCTGATCTTGCCAAGGTCAGGGTTCAATTCCTTCCCGATACAAGTTGAAGAAAAAAAGAATTTTAAGGTGTGAGTTTTGACTATGGATCGGTCCTTGTCGATCCATTGATTAATGAGTAATGTTGAAAAAAAAATCCGATCTTTTGATGCAAAAATCCCATTCTCTCTACTCCGGCGAGTCACCTCCACGATCTTTCTTCTCCAATTTGATTTTTCAGGGAGAAGTGTGTGGTTTGCGGTTTGGAGAGTTCAAATCTGGTGTTGGCTGGTAAACTTCCAGTGTAGTCTGGTTATATCTTTGGATTTTTCTTCCGGTGATGAGATCTGCCAGTTTTTTATTTGTTTGTAGTTTGTCGTTTTGTTGTTTGGATTTTGCTGTCTGTTTTCTTTCTTTTCTTTTGGCCTTTGCCGGACTTTTATCTCTGGTTTCTTTTGAGATTTTCATTCTCTATCTTCCGGCTTTTGCCGATGTTTTCTTTTATATAGGTGGTGGTGCTCCTTCCAAAGGATTCTCTATCACCGGAATTAGAACTAACTGTTCTTTGCGAGATCGGATAATTTCCAATGTTGAGATTGTAAACCTTTGTTGCTATCACTAAGGACGAGAAGATGGTGAGCCAGTTCGGCCCAAGAGTTTGGAATTCGACAATGCCATAGTTGCTCGATGGTGGAGAATTCCAATTTGTTTTCCTAGTGTTCGTTGTTTCCAGGTTTCGGTCTCTTACGGCAAGAGGTAGCTCAACTCCACAGAGGATGAAGGCAAAGAAGAATAAGGCTTCTTGGCTTCACTTTCTGGTGACAACGCGGAGGATCTGAGCCTTGCCGGTGACTTGCATGGTGGATTGTATTGGTGGTTAACGCGTGGCGCTCCTTCAAATAGATTAGTGTCTGACGCCACTTTATCTTTTATCATTATTTTATGGGCCTTCTGGGCCTTCTGTCTTTAGCCCAACTTCTCTTTGTTTCATCTGATAATGGTTCAAGCCTTTTGGGTATTTAACAAAGCTTAATGCAAATAAAGCCCATGTAATTTTAGTGTGTAGGCCCATCAAAGGCAGACCGTAGCTTCTGTTTCCGGCGAGTGTTGTTTTAAAACTCTCCGACAGTCGTCGATTCCTTCCTCTCTCTCCCTCCAAATTGCACTCCCTCCTCATTTTCCTGCTGCCTCTCTCAGATAGGGTTAGGGTATTGCGCTTCTATTTCTTGTAACGGATTTTTTTGAGAAGAAGACACGAGAGCCAGAGGAAACTGTCAAATTTTCGATGGCGAGAGCGAGGAGCCGGAGGAGAAGCTATAGTCCCCGTCCTCGTGACAGATCACCACCGCGCAAGCGGAAAAACTACGACGATAATCGTCACCGTGAACGCCCATCTAACCGTGACCGCGAATCCTCTGATCCTTCTGGTTTGCTTATCCGTAATCTTCCTCTCGATGCTAGGTATCTCTCTCTCTTTCTCTCTATCTCTTCCCTCTCTTTCCTCATATGTAAAATATAACATTTAAAGAATCTCGGGACATTTTGAAGCGATTATGAAGAGCTTGGCTTTATTTCTTTGTGGAGCTGCTCGTTTGCATTTACTTGTTTAGACAACTGACCCCTTTAAAATTCTTATTGGCACAATGTCTTAATTGTTTGATCGTTTTGTTTTCAGACCCAATGATCTAAGGGATTCGTTTGAGCGGTTTGGTCCACTTAAAGACATATACCTGCCGAGAAATTATTATACTGGGTATGTGTGAAGCTTTTGTCTCTTGTAATCAGATGCTTATAGTTGTTTTCTAGATGAGCCTTAGCTTTACTTGTACTGTCGTCTAACAATGTAAATGGTTTCTGTGAATTAATATTACAAATGGTCATGTTCACAACTTTGCTTATGTAATGGCGAAGTTGCTTAGGAGCTTTTGGTGTTGCTCAAGTAGGTGTTATTTGACTAGGTGCCTTTAACTTCGATGAGATGGTGCTTTGTGGTTTAGGGAGCCGAGAGGGTTTGGATTTGTTAAGTACCGTTATGCTGAAGATGCAGCTGAGGCGATGAAGCGAATGAATCACAAAATTATTGGTGGGCGTGAGATAGCCATTGTTTTTGCTGAGGAGAACCGGAAAACTCCACAAGAAATGCGTACAACTACTCGTACAAGGTGAAAATCTGGTTTCTTATCTATATTAATTCGTCCTGTAATTTTAAATATGTTGTAAGTAATATCCACTGTTTCTCCCGACTTCTATATGGTTTAATATAGTGGTCGATATGGGGATGACAAGAGGACTTCACGCAGATCACCAAGACGCAGATATCTTTGTAAGTAGCTTTTTATTCTTGCTTTTTTTCCGATATGTCTCAGAACAACTGCACTTTATAGTTAGAACATTACCTATGTACACTGTAATGTGTACTAACCAAGTCCTTTCTTGTCCATCAGCTCATTCACGTTCGCATTCTCCTCCAAGACGTGAGCCAAGGTTTGATTCTTTTCTATTAGGATTATGTTATTGTATATACTCACTTCTTTTAATTAGACTGTTTATTTTCTTGGATTTCTTTAATGTGAATACAAATGGCACCCGCTCCTAGTCACTTCGAGTGTCTGCCAGTTGTGTGTGGCCAATGCAATGAGAAGGTACAATTGGAGACTTCTAAGTTGATTAGTTATGTAGAATAATGTTCTCTTTTTGGGGCTTTGGCTCCTCTAAAAGCTAAACCATGAGAGTTATTTCACTAAGCATCATCTTCACCAGCTCTGATTAGCTAGAGCTTGTATACCACTTGGTCATGGTGGTCGATATTCTAGCGTGAGAGTTTGTAGGTACTATCTGTCTTAAAGTCGGACAAATGAGAGATTTTGAAGCATTAATGCTCCATAAAAGTTGAAGAAAAAAGATCTTTCAAGTATTTATGGCACCTGCTCAATCAGCGTCAACATTGTAGATCCTAGAACATGTTGGAATATCACTTACCAGTTATTGATGTTATCTTCAGAAACATGAAGAAGGTACACAATAAATAGAGAAACAGTTTTAATTCAGTTAGAGAAGTGGAAGAGTGTGAGAAGGAACAAAAGCCATTCATAATATGTTTGCATTCTTTTTGTGTTTTATGTTTAGGAATAAGGTTAATTGTCTCGGTATGTAAGAATTTTTTTTGTAATTCCTTCTCCTTTGCACTGGTGTAGGCACAGTAGATCAAGAGAGGATGATTTGTACTCTCCTCGAAGGTCAAGATCTATTTCTCGTTCCCCTTTACCCCAAAATGAGAGGAAATACAAGTCTAGGAATGTGTCTCGAAGCCCAAGGAGTAACTCTAGAAGTCCTGAAGAGGAGAGGGTGCTAACTCCAAGGAGGTCTCGAAGTCTTTCAAGGTCACGTTCTCGATCCTTGAGGTAAAGAAATAGGTGCAATGCTCTTTAATGAAAATGTCTTTGGGACTAGAGCTAGGCGCCATTTACATTGAGTTGATTTCATCAAAATTGTCTTTGGCTCACATCAAACTCTCTCTATTAGCATGTGTGATGATGTATGTTGGTTCTTTGCAGTCACTGAGAAATAAGATAAAGGAATAGGTTTCTGAGATGTCATTCTGCGCTTGTAGAAGACAAGTTCTTCAGTGAGACATAAGATCCGAAATTTTACAGTGAATGTGTTTCACTGTCTTGTTCGCTCTTTATATTTTGTTTGTTTGTGTCGCAACTTAAAATCCTCCTTTGTTTCTTTTTTCTCATGTAATGTACCTTAAAATATTCTCGAAAATAGTAATTATAGTTTATGCTTTTCAAATCTTCAAGCGTTAACATTAATAACTCCGGTAAACATGGTTTTATATCCCGAAATTCCGGATGAAATGAATTAAGAATCTCATAAACTCTAGTACTACTTGTGGTCAACAAGTATGGAAGAAGGTAAACGGATAAAAGATTATTCCTGGGGAATTCCACATTCTGTGAACGATCTAATGACGAAAACTGAGTCATTCTTCGAGAACACAGTACGAAAGCATTCGAGAAGGAAAAAATCGGATTACAACAAAAACAGAGTAAAAGCTCATTCAAAAATGAACATATTGCTTTATTAGGAGATACAATTAAAACATGACAAGAACTTGTGTGATTCTCATTTCAAAGGACAAACTTTCTCGAAGGCTTCTTGTTCTTTCCTACACAGATCGAATTCGTTGGTGTAGTAATACATACACCCAACATAATCATCCATCTCTTTTTGGCACTTTTGGTGAAGATCCTTCAGCCTGCAAAATTCATCCAAAACAACTAATAGGTATCATAATATAGTGTCTGAATGTGAAACATTACTAATATACATTCTGAGTGATGCATGTTAATGGTCACTATGGTTGATGGGTTTAAAGTCTTCTTAGTTTGATATTGTTAGAGCATTGCATCATTTTTATAAGATAATACAACTTCTAAAACTTCAATCTACGCTTTAGACCAACTCTAAAAGAGTAACCAATGGGTTTCTCAATGGCTTATAACTAAGGATAAAAGGCCATAATGATTTTGCATGACACATACAGCTCTTCTGAACTCTAAATCATATACAAAACACCGACTTGCCGATTTTCTTGTGTTCAATACTAACTGAGCTCTATGAAAAAAAAAAAAAGACTTGATGGCTGATCATGGTGACCCTATGATTTCCATCTAACTACTTTATCCTGTATGGCTAAGAATAGCTAAAGCCTGTTTGGATATAGATTCCTCAAAATTGTCACCCCAACTATTCAGATAAGTTTGCTCATTTAGTGACGTACAGAAATTGACACCAAATCTTTACACTCAATTTTAATTGTTTACACTATATGAAAAAAAAAAAAACCAAATGCAACCATTTTGGTTACACAATATCTTCCTCAAAACAAGCACAAGGATTCCTAAACACAATCAACCAAAGAAAGCCAAAACTACGACTAAACTTGCAAAAGAAATGGAACGAACAAAGAGAAAATGAGGTTAGATTGCTTACAAGCCAAGCACGCAACGAGTGACGTCACGACCTTTCTCGAGGCACTTCTCAGGGTTTGGATCATTCTTCTTGCATTTGAGGAACGCAACGTTCTCCGGCATACACCTGATACCTATGTGCTTCGCCGACGACATCAACACCGCCGAAGTAGGGATCGGATTCCCCGTCGCGTCCACTGCACTTGACATCGCTCAGAAATTTCGAAATCCCTCCCTAACCAGAATCCGAATGAAAAAAATCAAATTAGTCCAATCTAATCGCAAATCACCCAAAAAAATCAAAACCAAAATCCAATAATCTAAGTAGCTAACAGGAAGGGGAAGAGTGAAGGAGCAGAGAGCGAACATTGTCATACCTTTTCAACGGATCGATTTGGATCTTTCGTCTCTACTGAGTAGAATCGGAAATCGGACTAGAAGAGAGAGAACAATAAGAAAACCAGGTGAGAGTAGCTGAAAGAATGATGGGCCACATTGGGCCTATACAAAGCCTAATGATTAATGGGCCGAGTGAACATAAGCTGAATCATGAACTCTCCTTTTGTGTTTGGTAAGTGATAGTGATGGGATAAAGTTTCCTAGTACAAACTTTAACCAATAACAAATCTTAAGAGTGTGAAACTTATCTGATTTATTTGAGTGTGAGTTCTTAATCATCATCATTATAAGGAAACACTTATTTGTTATGAATGTAATCTATCGTCATCGATCCATTATCTTGTTCTTTGATCATTGTTGTTTACCACTACAAGTACGTACAACTTCAAGAAGCAAAATTTGTTCCAAGCATTATGGTTTGGTTTAAGTACAATTGAATTGGGATTCAATTTTGGTGTTGTAAAAAAACTAAAGTAAAACGATTAGTTAAATTTGATTTAATTCTATATGGCTTTTTTCATTGTTCATACTCGATATGCGATTTGGATTTCGGTTATCGTTTGAGTTTGTACCAAACTTAATCTATAAATATGCGTGTGTGTGTGTATATTCTGATCACTGCAAGACGATATAGATGGATATTTCTTGTTAGAAGAAACGGCTGATTCCGACATGAGTTTTGAGTTGTCCGACGAACGTGGCTTTTATTACCATCAAGATGACGAAAACGATGCCGAATCGAGCAACTATAACGGAGGTAGAGTTTACAAAGATGTAGAAGCCAATTGGGATAATGAAGATGATGATTTTGCGCCGTCGGTTGAGGAGGAGGAGGCAGGACAGAGTATCTCCGGCGTCAAAGTAGGTTTGATCACGACGGAGGAAGAGAAAGAAGAAGTTACGAAGACGTCATGGAGTAAGGAAATGATGATGATCATGGAGGACAATTGTACAAACTATTCTGGGAAATGTGTATTGCTTTTGGATATCCCTAAGCTATTTATGATACTCTATGTGAAGAGATTAAATTACGCCTTTTTGTTTTGTTTTTAGTAACATAACCCATAAGGTGTGGATGTTTTAGTAGCTATATTATAAGGTTTGTGATATATTTATACTACAACTAGATTTTGCACGGAACAAAATTATGATTTTTTATATAAATATATAAATTATTAAAAATAGAATATTACGTTTTATTTTTTATATATCTAAGTAATAAGTATATATATATATATTAGTAATAAGCATATATATATGTTTTGTTTTTTTTTATCATATATATGTGTTTGTTTATTTATAATTAGTTGTTTATTATAAATTATTTTATAATTTAAAAATATAACAGAAATATGTTTTTTAATATGTTTATTTTGTATGTAGAAGTTCTATAATTATGTTTTTTGTATAATGTTTAAAGAAATTTTCACAAACACATAAAGATTTTGGATATGTTCGGGTAATTCAATATGCAAATCATCATTAGGAAACCTACAATACATATTCATATTTATGAATTATAATCTGTTATATAAATACTGTTGAAATATATTTCTAGTGTATACCTTCAAAAGTTTTAGAATGTTAATTTTAATTCTCCAGTTTTTTTTGTTAGGTTTTAAGGAAAAAATTTCAGAGAAAGAAATGATTAAGGAATAAAAAATTGAGAGAAAAAAGAGACTTAGAATGGTTGACGAAAAAAAAGATTCAGAATCGTAAGTATTATAATAATAGTTATATGATGAGTTTTAAACAGAAGTCGTTTGATATAATTTTCTTATTAGAATTATAAATAAAATTTTAAAATATATATTGATTAGAAATATCTTTTATATATATGATATACCCTAAATATTAGCAATTAGTTATGATAATATCTATTATATTGACTTTAAGATAATTTAGACCGCAAGTCAATATTTAAGTTCTATTTAAATCCATTAACTTTAATAATATTTAAGTACGTTAACTTTATATAAGTTAGGTGTTTAATATTATAGTCCTAATTTAAGTCCGTTATATTAGATTTAGTTTGTTATTCCCATTATAGTTATATTTAAGTCCACATCTTTATTAGTTTGTTAAGGTAGCCTTTATTTTATCAAGAGATAATAAATGTGTTTTATTATTACAAAAGATAATAATAACATATGTCACCATCATTTTTAGTAACAATACGATAAATATAATGTAATAGTGTTTAAGTTAATATTACATATAGAGATATGTTTACAAATATACTCTAAGTCTTATCACCTAAGCATTTTCAAAGAGTTGTATCCATTTTTGTTAGTCAAGTGTATGTGAAATAAACAACTATGAAGTTTCCTGGAAAAATACTCCAAGAGAAATGTGATTGTCCCTGGGAAAATGACAAGAACTAGTGACTTAAAACTCTCAAACTCTTTGAAGAGGGTTTGACTAACTAATGTACAACTTTTAATTACTGACTTAAACGCGTAATTAAAAAGCAATAAATAGTGGACTTTTTTTTTTAACTGAATCAAACGCGTAATTAAAAAGCAGTAAAATTGATGGATTCTGATGCATGCATTCATACACACACATAAGTAAATGCCCACTCAGCCCTTAATTACCTGAATGTATAACGACAAATTTCCCAATCCCTTTTCGATTTTGCTTCTCTTGCTTCCTAAGAAGTTTTTTTTTGTCAGCCATTTTGATTTCGTATTATTACCGTAAACATCTTGATAATTTGGTTCGATTATGATGGAAGAATCTGCAATTCCACCGCTCAGAAAATGTTACATCACGGCTAAAGATTCTTCTTCATCTTCTTCTACTCCTACTTGTTCTTCTTCTCAGGTATTCGAAAATTTTGCTAGATTCTTGTGTAAATTTGTTAGCTTATGATAATCTGTAAGTCTCTATCGGTTTGATTTTACATGGGTATCTTACGGACTCGCTAAAAACCCCATCTTGGTTGCTTTACTAGTTTGTATCTTCGTGTGATGAAATTTCATTCTGTAGAAAAACTATATTTAGGGTTTCTCAATTCTTAAAGTTTGCTTCACTCTAGGAATTACAGAAAAAAAAACCCTTTTTTATTAGTTTTAAATTTTTTTAATCATCAGGCTAAAGAGCAATCTGGTGAAGATGTCTCCAGAGCTCAACCAAATGGAAGCCAATTGGATGTTTCAATCCAAACACCACCAAAACCAATGCCGAGTTATGGAATTTTGAGAAATTTGAGTCTGAAAAGAAAAGCTTCTCTACCAAATAGCGAGAGAAGATTGCTCCTAAGTCCCAGTGTTTCAGAAAGCAGTGAAAAGCCTCTTGTTGCTAGTCCCATCACTTCGCCTTATTGGAAAAGATGTTTGTCTCTTCCTTCTAAGAATGCTGCTAAACTGTCATTGGTTATATCTACACCACCGCCTGTTTCAGCTTGTGAACAATCTAAATCTAGTGTGAGTTATTGGTGTGTTCTATAATCTGATTTCCATTTTATATATGTGCAAGAGTTTTGTATCCTCTTCATTGAACTCTTGTTTGAAAAGTTTTAAAACTGGAGTTTGTTTTGGTGCAGAAAGATGGTGTTCATCCATCAGTTTCAAGATCCTTGTCTATGCCTGGGAAAAACAAAGTGATTATACGAGCTGTCTCTTTTGACGACATTTCAAACGAAGCAAGCAGCGGTATGTGCTGATTTTCAGTGAGATTTTGAGCTCATTTCGTTTTCTTTTGGTGGCTGTTTGATGGATTCATTGGAAGGCTGAATGTTGTATAATGATAAAAGGCTCACTTGAAGCTCTATCAATTCAAAGAAATTTGATTACTGATCAATGAAACAGTAAATTCACACTTGTATGCTCCTTTCTTCTATTTTGATTAGCAGATGAAATCACTCCGGTTCCTCCAGAAGAAACAGGCGAAGAGATCCCTGAAGAAGATGCAGTATGTAGGATTTGTCTTGATGAGTGTGAAGAAGGCAACACGCTGAAAATGGAATGCAGTTGCAAAGGTGACCTCAGACTGGTTCACGACCATTGTGCCATTAAGTGGTTTAGTACGAAGGGAACTCGAATCTGTGACGTTTGTAGACAAGAAGTCCGAAATTTACCAGTGATTTTGCTTCGTGTCCCAACAATTAATCAACTTACCACTAGGCGGGAACTCACTCAGCAGAATTCACAGCCACAAACCATTGGGTAAATCAGACTTTTTTATAAAAGATCTAGTTTCTTTTTCAGAGGTTCCTTGAAGAAATCTTACAATTCAAGATCGCATAATTGGTGCAGTGTTGGGCAAGAGTTTGTAGTGCTTGTACTCATCAGCACAGTCTGCTACTTCTTCTTCCTTGAACATTTACTGGTAATGCTTCTTTTTTCCCCTGAGTATCCTCTTAAGAGCACAGACTTTTCGGTATTTCATTACAAATTATCTTTCATTTCGAAGACAACACGACATGGATTCTTATCTGTTCTGTAGATTCGTGACTTGCACACACAGGCTATCTTTGTTGCAGGGCCATTCTCTTTCACCCTAGCTCTCTTAGCCTCAACTTTTGCCGTCATCCTCGGTATAATACCACCCCCTAATGAAAGTACCAAGTCTTGTTATTCTCGTCCTTTACCACAGTTACATAAACTGTTAATCGTGTTATCATTTGGTCTTGCAGCGATCAGAGAATACATATGGACATACGCAGCTCTTGAATTTGCACTGGTGGCCTTGCTTGTTCATCTATTTTATGCTACAGTAAGTACTATAATACAGAGCCATATGTTACTAGCTTTTTACAAGACTTACAACCACCTAACAATTTGAAAAGTTCTCATGGAAAAATCCTTTTTTTTATTTTCAGTTTGGTGTGCCAGTCATCTATTCAATGCTTTTCGCAGGGATTTTGGGGTTTGGAATGGCAATGTGCGTAAACATGTTGTGCATTTGTTATTCCTCTCGTTTTGCTCGTGTTCAGCAGAACCCCAACTTAGTATAGAGAAAGTCTCTTCCTTTTTTGAGTTTTTTCTGTTCTTCCTTAAAAGGTTGGACATGAAAGGCCATATTGCTGAACAGACACAATCAACATTAAGAGCTGTAGATAATAGAGTTCTTTGTACTTTTGTATGACGAGACAAAAGCTTTTCTTGTATTACAGTGAGAATGTGTGAAGATAGATCAAGTGAAAGAATGCTTTTGTGAATGAGATCAAGTTTTACTTTTTAATGAGATCAGGTCTCTGGGTTCAACTTTGTTTTTGGAAGTTTACGAGATTGGCTAGTTGTTTGTTAACACATGTGTGAGAAATATATCTTTCTTCAAAAATAAAGAGGGGCGTTCCGAGAATCGAACTCGGGACCTCTCGCACCCAAAGCGAGAATCATACCACTAGACCAAACGCCCGTTTTGCTTAATTATATCAGTTAAGAAGTTTTCGTAAGTTGTTTTCTTCTCACTCGAATCTTTTTGGCAACTTAGACGAAAAACGACAAAATTTAAAGCTGTATAACAGTGATAAAACAGACGAAGCAACACAGATCCGTTAAAAAGGCTTTTTTCACAGGCATCAATATTTCCAAAGTTTCTAGTCGAGTAAAACTGAAGTTAGAAACAGATGGCGTTTGAAGCTAAAGTCTGCATCTGAAACAGAAAAAAAACTACACATTTCGACAAAGTGCAAAAAGATTACTAGAACCTGGTACCAACTACGAACAAACCTTCCTACCAGAATTTAGTCTAAGATCTGCGCAAGTTACGGGACAATGCAGTTGGATCGAGCTCAACATAGCCTCTAAGAGTTCCATTTTTCTCTGCAGTTAAGCGGAATGCAGGAACATAATGTGAGAATCTCAACAGTTCAGACCTCGGAATCTTCTTCTTCACATCGATGCCTCCTTCCACTTTTTCTTTAAACACTGAAATATGCTCATTAACCCGTTCCAACATCATAACTTCAATGTGGCTCTCATCGTCGTCAAGAACTTCAACAACCTCGTATTCACACTTCTTCAAGCTCGAGACTTTGATTGTTTCACTCCAGTTCTTGTATATTGCCCAAATTTCTCCAGTCCTGGGGAGGACAGTGTACTCGTTCTTCCTCAACTTCGGTTGTGCCTTAATCTGATGTGAAAACTGAGTCACTTTTGTGAGTGTTTCGGTCCGGCCTTCCATCAAGGTGAAATTTCCACAGCTGACTGGCATTTCTTTGTCACGCCACTCTGTAACATTCTCAGGAAGTGATTCTAGCTCTAGCCGGTTTATCTGCATTTGGAATGCCGGCTTCCATGCTATCTTCTGAATTTTGGCGTAATTTTTGGGCAAGCCATCCTCTTTGCATTTCAATGACCATATCTGGCCCATTTCAAAGTTACCCTCTAATCTATCAGAGTAGAAGTTGTGGAACTCGAAATTAGGAACGACAATACAGTCTGGTTCCAATGAAGGTGGAGAGCGATGATGGACTTGGTTTGACTTGGCAGCTTCTCCTGAGACTGGGACAGCTTCTTTTTCGTCTTCAAGATTCTTTTGTGGTAATGCAGCCGTATCAAGCTCATAAGAACCAACAGGAACGCCATTCCCTTCTGTCCCTCTCAATTTGGTTGAGGGAATGTTGTGGGAGAATCTAAGCAACTCTTGAGGCTGAATCTGAAATGTGTCTGATACACCATCCAGTGCAGTTCGACAAAAGACACTAACAAAGCCTTTTTTTTTACGCAATAACGCAACCTTTATTGCAACCCCTTCAGCATATTCTGACAGGATCTCAACAACCTCATACTCATACTCACGGGAAGAGCGCTGACGACCAGAGGACCAATTAATGTCCCAGTTCTTGAAGAGAGCCCATGTTTCTCCAATTCTTGGGTACACTCTGAAAGTATCTTCCTTGCTTTTGACTACAGAGTGGATAAGATGAGAGAACGACGACGGAGTTCCATTTATGTTCATAGAGTCGCCAAGTTCGAACGCACCAACAGAGATGGGCATTTTTTTCCGAATCCAATTTTTTGCATTCTCATCTTCTGGTTTAGCCTCTAGCCAATTTATTTTGGTCATGAAACGAGGTTTCTTTACGACATTTGTGATGTTGGCATAGAATCGAGGCATTCGATCTATATCATCATACATTGCCCAGGTCTGGCCAGCTTTAAAACACTTCTCTTCTCTTGACTTCTCAAAGTTACTGAAATCCGGATCAGGACATAAAACAATCTCTGTGTCCGATGCACTTTCTGAACTTGAATCCTTTGCTGCTTTAGAGGCACCAGAATTCAGAGAGCTTCGCATTTGATCTTCTTTTAGCTTCTCCTTCCTGTATATACCATTTGGCAAGGTTTGTGCAGAGATATGATCCACATGTGACTTCTTTCTGGAATCAGACTCTTTAGCACTTTCTCCATCCTCTTCTTTATTGTCATCATCGCTCTTATATTCTCTATATGAAACCTGCTGCTTGCTACGGACTGACTTCCGGGAATGCTGTCCACCAGTGGACCCCGAATCTTGTTTACCAGCTGGAATTTCTTCGCACTCTATGCGGCTATCACTGCAAGAGCTGTCACTGGATTCAATTATCGTATTCCTCTTCCTCTTCCCATTGATTTTCTCAGCAGATGTACCCACACAGTTTGCTCTAGAACCCTCTTTACTTGAGGATATATTGGCAGAATTCTCTGGCTGCTTTTCTGCTGCCTTGCTTGCCTCTTGAGTTGGAAACTTGCTCTGTTGGTTGAAGGGGAAAGTCTCCTGATCAGTCGTCCAAAACCTTGAACCACCACCAAATTCAGTTGGTTGAGCTTGAGGTTTTTTCTGCTTTTCAGGTCTCTTCCTTGTGGCAGTAATGTTTGCCTGGAAAACAGGCCGGGTATAAACAGCCATGGCCGGGGCTTGTTGGGGTTGAAATGACGGTGCTGGTGCAGGCCTTCTACAGGGCTTCCGTTTCATATCATGAAGCCTCCTTTTATCTTTGTCCAAAAGAACCCTCTGAGCTTCACCAATGGTTTTGAAAGCAGATTCAGCACCAGGTAGTTTGTTTTTGTCTGGATGGAGATGAAGGGCAAGCTTTTTATACTGTTTCTTAATGGTATTCTCGTCTGCATTTTGCTCGACTTGGAGAATCTTATACCAATCAGTCTCATCCCCACATTTCTCCAATGCTGCACAATGCACATCGCACACCATAATCATGCGACCAACAAGAGTCTCCAGACTTGCATCCATGTTCTGAGCCTTAATTGCAACCCTCCTAGCAGTTGTGAAATCTGATTTTCTCATCCTATCTTCCGCTAAATCTTTGGCTCGAAGAGCCTCATCTTTGTTGCTCATTCTTAAAATTTCAGATTTCAACTTATTCTCTCCCTAAAACCTACACATAAAGATTTAAGTTCAGCACTGTAACCGGAAGACTAAAAGTCACCAAACAAGCAGTCCTCAAAAAAGACATTAGTTTCAGACATGAAACACAAAATCAAGCGAAGAATTTCTCAGAGACGGAGGCAGAAATTATAAAATTTTGACGAGACCAAAGACTACCCATATTCGAATAACGATACAGGAAACAGAACCAAACTGAAAAATAAGAGAATGACAGAGATAAGAGGAAGAGAGCCGAAAGTTCACCGGAACTGGGAGAAGGAGAGACGACAGGAGAAGATGGGGCACCGTCAGAGCTGTCACGTTGATGAAAAACGGACTCCTTGACTGAAATCTGTCTTCGTCTTCGTTTGTGGGGAAACACACCACAGTTTACATGCTTCTCTGGTTTTACTGTAATTTTCAGAAACTTTAAGGTCATTCAAACTTGATATTCCTGTTTTTTTGCTCAAAAGCCCTTTAACTTTAGCTAAATTACCACTAATTTGTGAAGAGAAATGTATATTTGATTGTTTCCTTTTGATTGAAAAGACTTTGATGTCCATCAAAGGACATATAAGTCATTTCAAATATTGTTTAGTTTCAAGTAAATTAGGTATTATTTTAAAGTTAAAAAGGTACTGATAGCCATACCAAATTTGATTCGAATAAAAAATATTAATTCAATTTGAAATCAGTGTATATATTCAAATTGAATCTACGATTTTATGTCAATTCTATACTTAAAACACAATTTAGTTATTTAAACATAATTGTTTATATTTGAGTTTTTAATAAACTACCAATAAAAACTACAATTATTAATCAAAATATACAATAACTTTTTTGCTTATCATATCTTTCATTGATTTTACCCAAAATAAGTTTGACATTACATATGAATTATACAAAGAAAACAAAAAAAATACTCAAAACACATAGACCCAAACGAAAGATAGATGGCACAAAGGCCACTCTACCCACAGTTGGAGCTCCACGTGTCAACCTTTCGTTGATCTCGGCATGCAATCTCCAATGAGACTACAAGGATAACTTCGGTGGAGACCGCTTCTCTTCAACACTTTTCTTTTTCTTCAATTGCAATTGTGGGTCGCCACTTTCGATAATGTTGTCGCCCTTAGATTTGCTTCAGAAAATCCGTTCGTCGTTCCCTTCCATCGCCAAGCTCCATCTCCAAGAAACTCCATCGCCGACAAGACCCAATATATTGATCTTCATCTTTACCCACATGCGAGCTCTCCTCAAGAAACAGTGGAAGTAGTCTAAGAACTGAGATTGATTATTGAGGAAAGAAATCATCAGTGAAAGATGCATGAAATTTTAGTCACCGAAGACATAGAAAGCTGAGGGAAGGGGGTCGTAACTCGCCACGACGAGGTTGAGTGGACAAAGAGCGGTGACCAAAACTAAAAACCAACACAAGATCAAAACTTGAAGCAGAGTCCAGTATTCAAAGTGATTTTTGGCTAAAACCAAAGCCAAAATCCGTACGACAA
This sequence comes from Lepidium didymum, assembly GCA_963920545.1. Classification (NCBI taxonomy): domain Eukaryota; kingdom Viridiplantae; phylum Streptophyta; class Magnoliopsida; order Brassicales; family Brassicaceae; genus Lepidium; species Lepidium didymum. The sequence goes on from OY986996.1 coordinate 14,907,934, forward strand.
AGATACCTTCACTATCTTTTTGAAATATAGTTTTTGGGGAAGAGAAACAAAATATAAAAGAGTCGTAGTTACCAGAAAGAAAGATCCGGAGACAAAACTCTCTCTCTCAAAAAAAAAAGTAAGGGAAACTTATTACATAAATATAAAATGTTAAATGTTAAGATTTAATGCATGTAAATCATTTTATTATAGAAACTAGATGTGGTCTTTGTTTTTCATGAGATATTTTTATGAAAAATCAAAGGGTGTGATTGGTAATGGCTCTCAATATTTGAGAGCAAAAATCTTTCCAAAGCACTGAAATTGAATCAATCTTGCTTTAAATTTATTTTTTGTTCTCACTACTCTAGAAAACTAATTTTTTATTTATGTAATGTTTTTGGTTGTAGTGTTTAACTTAACACTACATTTTTATTATATAAAGAAATGAATGGTATATAATCAATATATATACAATTTTACAAAATTATTATTTTCATAATCTCAGTAATATAACATATCAAAAAGGGAAAATTGCTACCAATTACTTCAAAAATTTATTCCAGACCTCTTTTCCACATGGAATACGGGAAGATCTACAGGGCTGCAACTTAAAGTAACTGGCGCAATGAATAAGAAGTTACTATCACAAGTGTCCCTTACGGAGATTAAACTCGCAGCTTTCAGTATCAGAGGTGACAGTTCGCCAGGCCCTGACGGCATGACTGGAGCTTTCTTCCAAAGTTATTGGAGCAATATTGGAGGCAAAATCATACATGATGTACAACATGCTTTCGTTACAGGCTCGTTCTCCAAGGAGTGGAATTACACTTATATTGCTTTAATACCGAAATGCACAACCCCTATAGAAATGAAAGACCTCCGTCCAATCAGCCTCTGTTCTGTTATATACAAAATCATCTCTAAAATCTTAACAAAGAAGCTGTAAGGAATTCTGCCTGCCATAGTATCGGACACTCAAGGCACTTTCACAACTAAAAGACTAATATCAGACAATATACAGATCGCCCACGAGATCCTGCATCATCATAACACTCATAAAGAGGGTCAGGAACAATTCATGGAAAACAAAACCTGATACACCGCTAGCAAGAACCTACAAAGCACGGTATTTTAGAACTCAGTTCTTCCTAGAGTACACATTGGGGGTTAGGCCATCATATGCCTGGAGGACCATCTGCTATGGAAGAGAGCTTCTATCAAAGGGACTAATGAAACAGATTGGCAATGGAAGAGACACCTACGTATGGACCTCAAAATGGATTTTTCATCATCAACCCAAACCCCTCATAAGTAAAGAACCGACTTTCAATGTCTGCCTGAAGGTGTCGGATTTAATTGTCAACGGGGACTGGGACTACCAGAAAGTATGTGAAACCTTTCTTGAGATAGATGTTCAGAGAGTACTTGAATTTCCTCCCAATGTAACGGCTAAGGACTTGTGGATTTGGGGATTTAACAGCTCTGGGATTACACAGTTAGAAGTGGAACCTAGCTTCTTAATCAATAAGGAATCTTTGAACAAACTACTGGGAATAGCAGTGTAGACTACATAACTACACTCAAAGCCAAAATTTGGGATCTTAACATCCCGAGAAAGATAACAATATTCCTATGGAGAGCTCTCTCAGGAGCTTTGGCGGTAAACAAGCGGTTGAAATCCAGAACCATCATACACAACGACCAATGTCCAATATGCCAGAGTGGGGTGGAGACCATCAATCACTGCTTATTCCTCTGCCCACAGGCGAGGCTACTCCTAGCGTTAGCATCTGTACCAATTCCTAGAAGTGGTTATTCATAGAACTCTATACATTCAAATATGGCATTTCTGATAAGCAAGGTTTCCATAAAAACGGGACAAGGACAAGACAGTATCTTTCTATGGATCCTCTGGGCCATTTGGAAAGCCAGAAACAGACAAGTTATTCAGGGACATCAAACTGATCATCAGGAACTTTTAGGAGAAGTCATACAAGACGCTGACTACTGGAGAATATCCAAAACAATGGAAGCTGGCAGGGACAAAGGGTTAAGTCATATCCACACCTCAAGTGTTGCAGATATCTTTTGTAATGGAGGTGAACCTCTGCTCTTTCAATATCAATGAAATGCATTTTTGGGAAAAAAAACATATCAAAAAGGTATTTATTTTAAATATTACTTTTATTATATCAGTGATACCTCTATACTTGAATCTAACCGGTATTTAAATATTGATGGAGTTCAAACTAAATTCTAAATTGAGTTGGAACCTAACCCGATAAAAATTAAATCATGATAAAATGTATGGTATATGTCAATCCCAAAATCCAAAAAGTGAAATTTAATTGCGGTTTTTTTCCAGTCTGGTGGTTAAAACGATCTAGCTAACAACTCTAACATCAAGAATTCGATCATTCCCCTCTATAGTTGATAGATTAAAAAACATTTAAAGAGTATACTTCTTAAGTTATAGATCAGACCTTATTGATTCAATTGTTGACCAAAATAAAAATGGAATCTAACTCAAACAGTTTTAAATATTTTTTCCATCAAATTGTTTTAAAATTTTTAAATCCTCAATCTTGAGATCTTCAAAATTAACTATTAGATTTTTTGTTTGTCAATAATTAAATCGGCATAGCCTGATTTACAATATATAGTCTCTTATATATGTAGTGGAGAAGAGTTGAACTCTATATGCGAGAGTTATTAACTAAATTTTCCTAACTGCTAGATTTAGAAAAACTCTTGCATCATGGATTAGATCATTCTCCACTACAAAAGTACATAATTAGATATTATGGTATTATGAAATGAGTTTTAGCTATAGATTTAGCTTTCTTATTCTAATTGTTAGAAAGAAAAATAATGATTCAGTTCTGAGAGTGTTAGTTTAGTTTGGTTACATCCATATGGAGTTGATTTAAGTAAATGTTGTACATTCGGAATTTAACCAATGTCACTTTGTTAACTAATTTGTACTCCAATAATTAAAATAAAATTCTCAATCATCAGAGATCTCTTCGTTTGTTGTAAAAAAGATTCTCATTAGTTGGATCCTCACTGTCATTAAACAATGATAACTTTTTTAATGTACATATATGTAGCAATTAATAAGAGCATCTTCGAGATTGAAGACTCTTGTGAGAAACAGAAGAAGAAAAAACTCTTGAAAGAAGCATAACTTTGACGTTTCAGATCCAAGTTTTTGTTTTTAATTTCTTCTTTCCCATCTCGAAAGTATACGATCATGGACTCTGAGAGAGTATCACTACCAGTGATCCACGAGCATGTTATGATGCCTTGGAATAATAATCCGAGGAGAGGTTATTGTTGTGGACATTCCAAAGATATCAATGATGGCTACTATTGTCAAACCTGCGATTTTTTGGTTCACAAGACATGTGTCGAAGAGTGTTTCGACTCTATCGAACACCCATCTCATTCCAATCACACTCTTGGGCTTCGAATAAAACCAGATTATCATGTATGTGATTTATGTGGAAGGTGGATCAAGGAGGATCTATGTTATAGCTGTGAGATTTGTGACTTCTACATAGATCTACATTGTGCAAAGTATCCACCACCAGAGATTATTGACATTTCTAAGACCCATCAACATAAGCTCACACGCTTCAAAGATAAAACCCGATCAAGTTCGAGTGTGGTGCTGAATGTGGCAATAATAGTTATGGGTTTCCTTACAAATGTCATGAATGTGATTTAGCCTTTCATGTGGATTGTGTGTGGCATCCGTTAGAGACAATGCACCACCAGGTAGAGTTAAATTACCAGACTATTCTGATGGAAAATGTCGTCTTTGCGAGAGAAAGATAGGTTACTTGTTTTATCATTGTTCTCCATGTAACTTTACATTGGATATGCGTTGTGCTTTAAACCCACCTCAAATATCTCTTCTAGATTTGAAAACACATGATCACCAACTCAGTCTTCTCCCAAGACTCGATTCTTGTACATGTAATGCTTGCGGATTGAAGGGAGATCAAAGCCCTTAAATATGTGTTCAATGTGATTTCATCATCCACCATCGTTGTCTTGGCCTTCCACGTCTTATAAACATCAATCGGCATGATCATCGTGTTTTTCGCACTTCTCTTCTTGATGTTGAAAAGTCAGAGTGTAGAGTTTGTCACAAGAAGATGGATTGGATTTGAGGAGGCTAAATTTGTCAAAAGTGTCCTGGTTATGTTGTTCATTCAAAATGTGCTACCAAAAAAGGTGTGTGGAATGGAAAAGAACTCGAAGGAGTTCTGAAGGAATAGAAGATATAGATCCATATGTGGTAATAGATGACTACACAATACAACATTTCAGCCACAAGGAGCATTACTTGAGACTCCATGTTAATGGTGTTGTATACGAGGAGAACAAGCGGTGCAACGCGTGCAGTCATCCTATCTCTTTCCATTCTTTTAATGGTTGTATGGATTGTGATTTCGTTCTCCACGAAAACTGCGCTGGATTTCCTAAAAAGAAATGGCATGTACTACACAACGAACGACTTACTCTAGTTACAAGCCATACACATGTGTTTTTGTGTTATGCTTGTGAAAGATATTCCAATGGTTTCAGGTACCAGCAATGGTTGCAACTGGCAGCCATTTGTTCATTCAAGTCATCCCAATCATCCTTTATATTACACTCCATCAAATATAAAAACGTCTGCAATGGTTGCAACTGGCAGGGGCATGTTATGCTTAGTTGCATCGAAGAAGATTGTAGATTTTACATATGCTTCAAATGTGCCACTCCACCACAAAAGGCAAATCATAGAATCGAAGATTATCCTCTCTTACTATGCTATGGAGACATATTGGTGTGACATTTGTGAGAAAGAAACCGATCCAAAGATATGGTTCTACACCTGCAAAGATCACCGTCTTAATTTACTTACAAAGTGTGTGATGGGAGACTTTTCAGGTCTCATGCCAAGACGCTGATATGCCTCTTAAGTGGTTCCTATCAGACACACAATAAATATAGGGTTAAATATGAGTCATCTACGTTATGAAGTGGAGCTCAATAATGGTATAACTCGTCCGTTTTGCAGCAGGTGTAAGTTGCATTGTATTTCTCCTATCATTTTGAAGATCTTTGGAGCATCAATTGAATACTTTTGCTCGTTTATATGTTGGTTACCCAGAAACAAAACATAGAAATATGCATCTTGTGCTCGTGTAAGTTGCTTTTCATTTTTCCTATCATGAGTTGATTTTGGTAACTGTAATGTATCATTTATCTAAAAATCTTGTAATCTTAATCCAGCTGTTTCTAGCATTTTCAGTCTTACATTTAACTCTGCGAAATCGGAAGACCAAAAACAAGAAAATTTTGATGACTACTTTCTTTGAATCAAAACAGTTGATAATTTGATTTTGACAAAGCTTATTTGAGTAACCACATCAACAAACATACAAAGGATTGTGTAGAAACATTAGAATCAAGTTTATTGTAACCATGCCTAGATTACAAAAGAAAAAAACTTGGTGGCTATGGTTTCTTACAACAAAAGACAAGCTGTTTTTGTTTCTTAAGTTATTGGCATAGATATGACGAAAACAAAAGATTCTTAAGGAACAATCAGTTGTGTAAGAGAGAATCAATCAAGAAGATGCAAAATTCGTCATAAAAAAAACTAAGCAGAATTTAGTGAAGAAGATATCTTCTTCTCGAGAGGATAACTAGATTACACTTCTTCTTTTGCCAATATATTTTGGCGGGAAATTGTTTCTCGTCGGAGAAGATAATGGGCCATAGTGGGCTTATTAAGCCCAACTAGTTATGTATAATTTTCATGTGTACATCAAGTCTTTTTTTTTTTTGGGTCTGGTGTACATCAAGTCTTTAACGAAGCTTCCTCATTTTCAAAATATAATCTAATATTTGTCAGTTTGACAAAAAAAAAAAAGAATCTAATTTGTCCGTCCAGATTTCCTTAGGGTTTGAAATTTAAATTTTTTCCATTTCTTCTCTCTCTACCAATTCCCCCCCTCTGTTTCTCTCTCTTTCCAAATCCAATCCATTCAACAACGGCCATTGATCTCTTTAGAGCTCAGAGATTACGAACCAGACTTCAGGCTAGTTGAAGCTCGGACGATGAACCAGTATCACATCTACGAAGCCATTGGGCATGGCAAATGCTCGGTAATTTAGAATCTTCAGTTGCATTTCTCGACGAGAATTTTTGTGTCTGAAAATGTTTTGATTAACAAGATCTTTTGGTCTAATCACTTTGCGATTTTTATTTAATTCTGCAGACTGTGTATAAAGGAAGGAAGAAGAAGACGATCGAGTACTTTGCCTGCAAGAGTGTCGACAAGTCGCGGAAGAGCAAGGTTCTTCAAGAGGTAACAATCAGAGGAGATCTGTTTCCTCTTTTCTGATTAGTGATTCATGCTTGGGTTACCTTAGGTTTTACTTTGGTTATACTTAAATTGCTTAATTTCAAGGAGTTCGATGAATCCACTTTAGATTTGTCAAATCGATGCTCTTAAGTTTCTATTTCTAGATGATTTTTGCGAGTAGAATCTCTGACTTTTGAAGTGAGTTGGATACTGACAATTTTGGTAACATATTAAGTATTAACATCCTTTCAGGTCAGAATCCTTCATTCGCTAAATCATCCGAACGTACTCAAGTTCCATGCGTGGTAAAACTTACTACCTAACTATATCTAAACAATTGTGTGGCTCCTTATATAATATTTGTTTCTAATTATCGTCTTCTTGTGTCTCAGGTATGAAACTTCTGCTCACATGTGGTTAGTTCTGGAATATTGCGTCGGGGGTGATCTCAAGACATTATTGCAGCAGGTATCGCTACCGCTTGTAGTCTGGCTGTTTTATTGATGATAAGTCACAGGTTTTCTGAAATTGACTTGTTCTGCAGGACTGTAAACTACCAGAAGAATCAATTTATGGCCTCGCCTATGATCTTGTCATAGCCCTGCTGTAAGATCCTCTTTAAACATTTTGATACGACTTCTAGGTGCATCTAGAAAATGTTTTACTATTATGGACACTTTCCTGAATTTCGCAGGTATTTACATTCGAAAGGAATTATATATTGTGATCTGAAACCATCAAACATCTTACTTGATGAAAACGGACATATTAAGGTACGTGTGTTGCTGTCTTTTCCTTTCAGGTGTGTAGTTTATGATGACAGTTTATTTCATTCTAAATGGTCTCTTATCACTATGTGTTGCAGCTATGTGATTTCGGATTGTCAAGGAAGCTAGATGACATTTCTAAATCTCCGTCCACGGTAAACATTATTGTTTGTCTTTTTTCCCATTTAGGCTTTACAGTGTTAGCGAATCTATGATCTCATATTACATTGGAAACTGTATGTCGTAAATACTTTATAACTCTTGGGATAACTTGCATCAGGGAAAACGTGGTACCCCGTATTATATGGCCCCAGAGCTATATGAAGATGGAGGGATCCATTCTTTTGCTTCTGATTTATGGGCACTTGGCTGTGTGCTGTATGAATGTTACACAGGGAGACCTCCATATGTGGCTAGGGAACTTACCCCACTTGTGAAATCCATTCATTCAGATCCAACTCCTCCTCTCCCTGGAAATGCAAGTCGTGCATTTGTGAATCTCATTGAGTCTCTTCTTATCAAAGACCCAGCTCAAAGAATACAATGGTCAGATCTCTGTGGTCATGCATTTTGGAAGAGCAAGATAAATTTAGTTCAGTTGCCTACTCAGCCTGCTTTTGATAATATGATTGGCATATACACAAAGCCATGCCTTTCCGAACGTAATGGAGAGAGACCAAATAAGACCCCTCCAAAGTATCGTGAGAAAGATTCAAAAGGGGGTTCAAAGCACAATGAGAACTCTATTCAAGGTTCAAGAGGCCATGAGACGCCTATAAAGGGTACACCTGCTGGTTCTAAAGCTCAAACAAAGCTTACTAGTAAGGTAACTGAGGAAAAGCATGGAGGTCGTCCTAGTGCTAACAGACAGGTAAATATTCTAAGATTGTCAAAGATAGCAAAGGCAAATCTCCAGAGAGAAAATGAGAAGGAAAACTACAGGAGACCCTTACCTAATAGCAATGAGAATTGTGCTGAGGTGAAGATCGAGAACACTGATATGGAACTTGATTTTGACGAAAACAATGATGATGAGGGACCTGATGAAACAGAAGGAACCGAGAACACCTCTTCTTTGCAAGATGAAAAAGCTGAGAGCCAAAATGAGAGTCACGGAAGACAAGCAGTTATGAGCAGTAATATGCGTGATGAAAACTCTTCAGCAAATGATACACCAACCACAACTGAAGCAAGAGATTGCCATGAAGAGCAGTCAGAGCATATGGACGTGTCAACTGCGCCACCTAGTGCTAGTCCACAACTTAAAACTCACCGAGGAAGAGAAGTTTTTGGGGTTGCTGTTAATTATGACTCATCTAAAACACCAACTAGCCTCACTGACATCCTTTGGCATTTATCTGATCTTTCTGTTAGACCTGTTATGCCCAGCAGGAAATCTGACAAACAAGCTGTGCCTTCTCTCTCATTCGAAGCACCACAGCCTTCAGATTTTGGTAAGATGGGAAAGCAAGAATTAGAATCGCTTAACAGTAGGATCATAACGGTTCTAAGTGGGAGCAGCGCTGGCCTGTCCGAGAAACAAAATTTGATCAGATACCTCGAGACATTGAGTAGCAATGCTGATGCAGCCAACATCTTGACCAATGGGCCAATAATGCTTATGCTTGTTAAAGTTCTGCGATTATCCAAGATCCCAGCGTTTCGTGTTCAAATTGCCTCACTAATTGGTTTGTTAATTCGGCATTCTACTTCGATCGAAGATGACTTAGCACATTCGGGTATTTTAGACTCTCTTACTAATGGCCTAAGAGACAAGCATGAAAAAGTGAGAAGGTTCTCTATGGCAGCTCTAGGTGAATTACTATTCTACATCTCAACTCAAAATGAGCATAAGGATTTCAAACCAACAGAATCTCCATCAAAAGAAACCAGGTCTGCATCGGGTTGGCAGGTCAGCATCCCAGAATATTTATTACACAAATTGTGGACCGTTTGGCTTTTAATATACGGGGGACCAATGTCCATTGCTTGATCTAAATTTTCAATCTTTCCATTGATTCCTATTAACACAGATTCTTGTTTTCTTGGACTAGGTTTCAAATGCCCTGATCTCTCTTGTATCATCTGTCTTACGCAAAGGAGAAGATGACCTAACTCAGCTCTACGCATTAAGGACCATAGAAAGCATCTGCAGTCAAGGACCTTACTGGGTCACCCGTTTCTCTAGTCAAGATTTGATTAGCAACCTCTGCTATATCTACAAGGCAGCTGGGAAACAGGAGAGCATGAAGCAGACTGCTGGATCATGTCTGGTCCGCCTTGCTCGCTTTAACCCTCCTTGCATTCAGACAGTTGTGGAAAAGCTTTCACTGAAGGAAATAGCTTCATCTTTTGTCAAGGGCAGTGCACGAGAGCAGCAAGTCTGCTTAAATCTTCTGAACATGGCTATGATTGGAAGTCACACATTCCCGAGCTATGGAAGACATCTCGTGACGTTAACAGAGGAGAAGAATCTTTTTCCTAGTTTGCTCTCCATCATAGAGCAAGGAACAGAAGTTCTGAGGGGCAAAGCTCTTCTTTTGGTTGCATTTCTCTGTAAAAATAGTCGGCGTTGGCTGACAAATTTCTTCTGCAATGCAAGATTTCTTCCTGTGGTGGACAGATTAGCTAAAGAAAAAGACAGCTACGTGCAACAATGTCTTCAGGCATTCGTAAATGTAATCGCCTCAATAATACCGGGCTTGCTGGATACAATAACCAATGATATCCAGCAACTGATGACAGGAAGACGCCATGGACCTGTCTCTCCACTTAACAGTCGAGCTCCTCTAAAGACCAACGCACACTTGTTCCCAGTGGTTCTTCATCTTCTTGGAAGCTCTTCGTTTAAGAACAAAATGGTAACTCCACAAGTCCTAAGGCAGCTGGCAAATCTTACAAAACTTGTTGAAGCATCATTTCAGGTCAGAATTTGCAACTTTTTAATCCCCCTTTTATAGTACTCTCTTAGTTCAAATGATGCTCTGTGTTATTTATTCTGTACTAATATGATCGGTCAATTACTCGTCACCGTTTAGATTCGTTGCCTTCATAATAGGGTATTTTTTCTTTTATTATAGGATGGATTAAGATTTATTACAGCTGAATTCGGAGCTCCAACCAACTAAATTACTTCTTTCCTCCGTCCACTATAGATATTGTGTCTTTACACAGCACAATTTTTTTAAAAAAGTTGTTGAAATCTCATGATTTGTAAACAATTTTGCAGGGAAGAGATGACTTCCGTATAACCCTTCTTCAAGTTCTAGAGTGCATTGCCGGAGATGCTCCTTTGGTAACACAAAATGCTGAGATTATTATCCGTGAGATTCTCCCCTCTCTCGCTGCAATTTACAATGGGAACAAAGACGGGGATGCTCGGTTTCTCTGTTTGAAGATATGGTTTGATTCGATGACAATTCTCTTAACTGAGTGCACTGATATCGAGCACCAAACATCTGAGGACTTTAAATCAATATCCAACTCTCATTTCCTCCCACTGTACCCTGCACTGATCCAAGACGAAGATCCAATCCCAGCTTACGCTCAGAAGCTCCTAGTCATGCTTGTTGAGTTCGATTACATCAAAATCTCCAACTTATTGCATCATAATACAGTTTCCCAATGCTTTGAGTTTCTTCTCGGAGACTTATCGAGCGCGAATGTGAACAATGTCAAGCTCTGTCTTGCCTTAGCCTCAGCTCCAGAGATGGAAACTAAATTACTCTCTCAGCTCCAAGTCGTGCGGAGAATCGGGAATCTATTGGAATTCGTGAATGCCAAAGACATGGAAGATTTCCTCGAGCCCACTTTAAGTCTCTGCAGAGCTTTTCTGCTACGGTCACTTGGGAACAAGAAAGTTCTAAACTCCAATCACACAAAACAACCAACGCTTTTATCAGAGACATCGTTTACATTCGAGGTTGATCCGCAAGAATATATAAGAGACATTGCAGATTTCGGTAGCAACATTGGCTTATTCTTGCACCTCGCAGCTTTAGACGACGACACAAGCATCACAGTCGCAGATATTGCATCTGAATGCGTCGTGTTGCTACTTAAAGCCGCTTCGAGAGAAGCAACCACCGGATTCTTAACCAATCTTCCTAAGATCACGCCAATTCTCGACTCGTGGCGCAGGAGAACGAGAGGAGAGCTGCACTCGTTGGTTCTGAAGAGAGTCTTGCATTGTTTGGGTTACGCTTGCAAGCAGTATCTATCGCAGGCCATGATTTTATCAATATCAGGACATGATGTCTCTAAGATTAACGCCATTGTCTCTGAGATTAAGAACTCAGACATAGCTGGTCTTAATAGCGTCGCTTCGCTCGTTGCCATGGAATTGCAGAGATTGCCTCGTTGAGTTTGAAGTTTTTCCGAACGAAAGGTAAAAAAATTATTAATAATTATGTTTTTCTTTTGTGTTTATTGTTGTCTTTCTACATATTCATCATCTCTTGTTGTTAAACCAGGATTAACGACAAATGACGCTAAGCTATAGATCTTCAGTATGTACCAATGTGACATTGATACCCAGAATCATGATTTATCTCTTCTTAATGTAAATTTTTCTCTCCATTTCAAATTTTGCACCACTACAAAGAACAAACTACTTCCTTTATATTATTTTTTTCTTAGATTTACAAAACAATAGTTAAATGTTTGAGATAGTTTATATCTAAGTTGAAGGAGGAGTTATTGGATGTATTAAAAGATTCTAAATCCAACGTAGAATCATGTGTTATTGGATGGTGTATTTGACAAAGTCCATTAAAATCTAGTGTTATTAGATCATGTAATTTGAAAAATTCGATTAAAATCCATCGTTATTGAAAACAGATTTTGAAATCTAAAGGATTCTAATTACAACTGATTTTGATGTATTCTGAGACCCTTTCACGTCTAATCCAAATCCTATCTATTTTAACCGGATTCTGAAATCTGAGTTATGATCTTCTCTTCCACGAAGCTCTACCAAATCCTATCTATTTTAGCCGGATTCTAATAATTCACCGTCACCGGAAAAATCTTCAACCAATCAATAGAGAGAGTCCTTAGAAAAAGGTTTTAACAACCCTCCTTATTACAAACAGATGGAAGAGAGTCAAATCTGTGTCTGAAACAATAATGCTCCGATGAAGGGTAATGATAAATAGAGAGAGCCATAGACATGGAGAGGATTCATGTATCTATGCAGTATATGTAATAGCTTAACTATTAGCATATTGATATGGTGATAGAGAAAAGGAAAACAAAGTGCAGAACATAGACATATATTTACTTCTTGTAAAGTTAAAAGAAAAAACGATGCATTCCAATAAATTGAATAATGGATATAGAATTTGATGAGAGATAAGATTCTTGTTAAACAAATATCATATATGATATAAACGAAATTAAATAATTGCATTATTCCCTAATGGTTAGAGTATGCATGTTAATAAGCCAGAGCATAAAAATGTGGTTCTTCTCCTCTCTCACACTTTTAGTTGTTTTCTACTTTTCTTAATTGTTTATGTCAAAATCACAAAATATTACTTTTAAGTGTCTATATAACTTTTATAATTTAAGGTAATGTGCGTGACGGATTCGATGTTGCGTTGGTTCCCACTTAATTTGTCCTGACTGGGACTGGGAGCAATATATATGAAGAACCCATACTCATAAAACCTTGTGTCTTAGGAATACCTTATATCACATATTTTATTGATCATGTTTGAATCCACATACTACTACGACGACATTTTCGTAATCAAATAATAACATCAACAAAACTCATGTAGTGAAATTGGGCCATACGATTACGCGTTAACAACACACCAAGCCTTTAGAAGCCCAAGCCTGTAGTCAAAACCCATATAGTGAAATTGGGCCATACCAAAACTAAACCGGTTAAATAATTCACATCTATAAAATGTTCAACATTGTGATGACAGTCAATAGATTATACGACTACATGTGTTTGAAGCTTTTCTTTTCTTTTTTGGTCAACTTATGTGTTTGCAGCTAAATGCTGAAATCGCAATTATCACTCAAAATTATATTTTATTTAATTTTGGCGGTATATTATGACAAAACAAAGGACTTGATCGTATGGTTCGAACGCATTTTATCTTTTACGAAAAATGTGTTATGTTTGCATTTATTTATTATTGTTATTTTTATAAGGATGCCGGCCGTTGTTCTTTACAACTATTTTTTTACTTTAACGGATTCTTGTTTATCACACTCAAAATAGGGTTTTTTTGATAATATTAGAAGTAACGAGATCAAATAGAATCAAGAGAAACTCGCAGCCACTCTATAAGAAGATGGAGCACAAGGCCATGCAAAGAATCCAACAAAGAGGACACCTACAATTATGGAGAGCATAAGGAGAACATCAAACTGTAGCAAACACCAACAACATAGAAGATATATAAAACAGCAAAGACAAAATTCTTGAAACCAACTTCAACAAATTCATACCAAGCAATAAGAGGCAACAAAAACAGATGTATCCAAGAGAAGAACCAAGAATGAATCTTCGGCTAAAAACATATTCTAAAAAACTATAAAAAAATTAAAATATGAGAAAAGGAAGCATAGCAACATAACTGAGACTAACTTTTTAATATATTCATACCAAGCTAAACCCAATAATTAATCTTCAAAAAGCTACACAACAACGCAATATCACAGAGGGAAAAACTGAAACAAGAGATCTGAATAGAATCTCTTGATTCATGCGTTCCAAGAAGCAACCAGGCAAAAGAGAACCAAATGAGACCCATGAAATTCGATGGCTACAGAGAAGTGACTAGGAAACTGTTTTGCGTGTTGTTCATAAAGAGAAACCGAGAAAACTTTTTTATCGAATTAAATTGAGTTGTAAAATTGTATATTATATATTATATATGTATTTTTGTTTTGTTAAATGATATAGTTAAGAAATCCAATAAAAAAAACAAAATGAAAATCGTATTTGTATCGTAGTAATTACTTATTATTATTTTTCTTTATAGAATATGAATAAAAGAAAAAGGAAATATGACGTTGAAACTACGTACACAGAGCGTTGAATGAGATCAATGTAGGTCCAAAAGTCCCACGTAATTTAGATATTTTGTATGGTATATAAATAAAAAACATTAATAACTCTTCTTTTTTATTAATACATATTGATTAGATTATCAATTGTAACGCAACTATGAATAGAATGTACGAATTAAAAATTACAGTATATGCGTAAATATCTCTACAATTGTAGTCTAGATCTAAAAAATACAATGCGTGGAAGCACTGAGCTCGTTCGTAACATGAGACTATGAGAGGATAATTAAGTGATTAAAAAATAAGCACTACGTACTTATCTACATCTAATATTTATATTTACTGAAAACTACTGATTGGAGTATATTTTAGCTTTTGTCTAATTGTCAACAAATTAGTTAGGTTTGGCTTAGAAAGACTTTAAAAGAGACAAAAACCACCAAAGCAAATGCAGCATTATTATTAAATTATCCACTTTTTGGGTTTTTCCAATCATGTCCAATTTTTTTAATTAAAAAGAGAAGAGACGAGATGCTGCTAAACAACGCTATAACCCACCCATTGTTTCTTTATTTATATAATAGTGGTTAATGCATCATTACTGTTTCTTTACAATATTTATGCAAAAAAATAAAAAGACATGTTCAACAAAAATTACCTCTTCTTTTGGTATTTTTTTAGCAAAAATAATAGATTTCCAGGCTACTATTACCTAATATTGTTTATAGATTTTATATTGTAAGATTTGGTAAGACGTTATAGATATATTCATTTATAAAGTCAAAGCTGTAAGTGGCATATAACCTAGTGGTAGGGGTAAATTAACTAAAGGCAGGTGTACTTGCACATCTAAATATCGAGTCTTGCTATCTATATTATATAAAAATTTGGTTAATAGGTCGACTAGTTGTGTCCCAATATTGAAAATAAAAATAAAAAATAAAGTCAAAGCTAAAGGTAAGAACTAAAAATCCCTTCTTCTTCTTTTTTTGTTTTCCCTAAGATTTTAATTACAAAGACTTGATGAAGGCAAATATCAAAGGTAATAAATAGGAAGGACCAAATGAAATTTGAGAGCCCATGATTAGATATTTTTAGGTGGACCCATGAAATGAACACCTTTTCTCTAATTTATTTATATAGCCCACATGAGTTGTCTTAATTTAATACAAAACCTCATTGATTTTTTAGAGGATAAAACTTAAATATCTTATTGACTTCTCTTTTCTTTCTTTCTAAAAGACTACTATTAAATTCCACCCCAAAAAAAAAGACTACTATTAAAAATTATAGTATATTTGATATGAAAGATTATAAAGCTAATTGAACTTACAAATGTGTTATTATTAAAATTATATTTATTTTATTTAATACAATAATGTTTTTATTACTTTTTATTATTATAGAGAGAATCTTATCCAAACCACCGAGTTTCTCAGCTACCGTTGGTTTCATTATTCATTTAACAACCAAAAATTGTATCTATCCAAATGATAAAATAATATTTAAACTGTATATTTTACTGCATTTTAGCTGTATTATGCTCATGCTTTCAACATTTTGTTATCATAAAAACAGCTTGCTTTTGTTTAAAACAACATTAAATAAATTAAATACATAAATATTGTTGGGTGATACAAAACTACAACTCAATATAAGAAATTATAAAATTATACTCTAATACATCTTCAAATAAAGTCAAAAGTTTTTAAAAAATTTCATGTAAATTACATTTATAATTTTTTTGTCAACTAGTATGATTTTACCAAAATATTTGTTGAGAAATTGTCAAACATATAACTTTAGTGTGATTTTGAAATGCAGAAAAAAATAATATTCTTAGAAGAGACGAACCTCTCTCAATTATTGTTAAAATCTACTTTGTTCCTCTCAACAACAACACCACCACCACCACTTCTCCTTCTTCTACCTAAATCATTCTCTTTTAACAATTCCTTATATTCGAATTCATCTTCACCGATCCATCTCTAACAAACCCTTTAAATATCTCCTGAAATCGCATGACCTTACGTAAGTTCATCCTTGAGATGCGCTCGAGGCCGCATCGTGTGGCGCACGATCTTGCCGTCGCAGCAGCAGCTGATTCCACTTCTGAGTCATCGGAATCTTATCGCTGGTCAGATATACCTGAAGAGCTTCTTAGGGAGATTCTGATTCGGGTTGAAGCGGCGGACGGTGGTGGATGGCCGTCACGACGTAGCGTGGTGGCTTGTGCCGGTGTTTGCCGTGGCTGGAGGCTACTCATAAACGAAACTGTTGGTCTTCCTGAGATCTCTTCTAAGCTGACTTTCCCCATCTCTCTCAAGCAGGTTTTTGTCTCCAATTAACTCACTTTATATTCAATTAAGACATAAAGGTTGATTTTTATTGACTATACTTTTGAATTCTGGGGAAAAAATTGAAAACGTAACTTCGATGTTACGTGTGTGGTCAATTGAGAGCTGAAACTTATCTATCTAATTAAAGATGGAAAATTAGCAAACGCCAGGCTCTGCTTTTGCGTTTGCTCTCAAACGCAGAGTAGCTCCTAAACTATGATATTGATCATATAAAACTAGAGATGTCTGAGCATTTGATTGATTGTGTCTGTTTCTGATACTTGTCTAGTCTTATCGGAAAGTTGTTGTTTAATTGAAAATGCTAAGAAAGGATTGTTGCTTTGTATCGTTTGCAGCCTGGTCCAAGGGATTCTCTGATTCAATGTTTCATCAAACGTAATCGAACTACGCAATCATATTATCTATATCTCGGATTAACCAACTGTGAGCATCTATCTCTGTTTAACCAGTTCTTTACTTAAAACCAATATATAGTTTGTTTCTACATTTAGATTAACATCGTTCTTGTACGTGCCTGTCCTTGCAGCTTTAACGGATGATGGGAAGTTTCTGCTTGCTGCATGTAAGTTTAAGCACACAACTTGCACTGATTACATCATCTCTTTGCGTTCTGATGATATGTCGAGAAGAAGCCACTCGTATGTTGGGAAAGTGAGGTGCGTGTCTGTGATCAAACAAGATCAAAATCACTAATTTGACACATTGATTACTACTTTCAACGTATTGGGATCCCAAATTGTGTGAGAGTGTACTAAAAATTAAAATTTGCAAGTATTAGTTATGAGTCTTAAAGGGTTATAACATTTTGATTTTGGCATCAATGGATTGGAAGTAATAACCATGATTTAGTAAACTAAATGCAGTTAGACTGGACGATGCTTTGCCGGTTTTTCTTAGGCTGTTGATAAATATATCTTAGCTTTCGTTGACATTATACTCTTATCTAAACTTGTCGCAGATCAAACTTCCTAGGAACAAAATTCACCGTCTTTGATGGAAATCTGCAGCAGTCAACAGGAGCTGTGAAGATGAGAAGGAACAGGTCTTCTAACCCCACAAAAGTTTCACTAAAATTTCCTCTTGGAAGTTACCCTGTCGCTCATATATCATACGAGCTAAACGTCTTAGGATCCCGGTAATGATTTGTCTAACTAAGCTTCCCATTTCGAAATGCTCTTTATATCAACTTAATTACTTTCTTGGAAACTAGTTTTAGTTTTAATAATCAAAGTTAGAGACTCTAGAGATGTGTCGCTAAAATAGTTAGGAAATTTGGTGAAAGAAACAAGATTTTAATTGGGTTATTTGCATCATTGGTTCCAATTTGGTTTGGTTAAATCGGATTGGCAAACATTTTGTTTCAATGGAATCTGATATGAAATCTCTTTGATGGCACTAATAGGGGACCAAGAAAGATGCAATGTGTAATGGATACAATACCTACAAGTGTTCTGGAGCCTCGAGGAGTAGCTTCAGAACCATCAGAGGTTCCCGTCCTTGGAACTCGGTCAACTTTTTCCCGATCTCAATCAAAACCCTTACGCAGTGGCTCAAGCCAGGCGAAAGAGACACCGTTACTATTGAGCAACAAGACACCAAGGTGGCACGAGCAGCTGCGTTGCTGGTGCTTGAATTTCCATGGCCGTGTCACAGTGGCTTCAGTGAAGAACTTTCAGCTGGTCGCAGCTGCGCCTAGCTATGGCACAGGATTGTCACCAGAGAGGCAGAACGAGCGGATAATACTGCAGTTTGGGAAAGTTGGGAAAGATATGTTCACTATGGACTATGGATATCCTATCTCAGCTTTCCAGGCTTTTGCCATTTGCTTGAGCAGCTTTGAGACTCGAATCGCTTGTGAGTGACTTGTAGACTTTCGTTAAGGCATCGATGTTCTTATCTTTAAAGAGTATTTATTTTGTAGCAGTTTGTAAATTGTTATCTTGTAAAAAGACATCCGAAAATCTTTTAACAAAAAGAAAAGAGACATCCGTGATATTGTATAAAATGTTGCAGTTCCTTTAGTTTTGTAAGATTTCGTAAAAAAACTCCTGCACTTTTATCAACTCTAGTGCTATGTTGTGCAGTTATTTGAAAGTAAAGAAGAGATCTCTTTGTCTAAACTTCAGGATTTATGTTTTGTGAAGAAAAAGTACAAAAAGAGTTCCAGTAATACGACAAAATCTATACTAGAGCTAAAACAACAGAACATTTGTTTTATTTACACAGATAAAAATATGAATTTGCATTTTTCATTAAGCGGTTTGCAAACTAGCTGCACCAGTGCCTGAACCTATGCTCACTGTCTCTGCCTCATCCTCTCCTGCTTGATCTTCTGACGACAACTCGAATTGGCTCAGGTTCCGGACGAAGACTGTGAAAGCATGGAAATGTTCTGGAGAGAAGAAAAGTGCTCCCATTCTCTGATAAGTGAACAGATCAACACATGCACTCTCATCCTTCAGATTCTCAACAATCCTCTCGAACCCACCAGGAACTGGGGCAGACGAGTTTTGCCCTGAAGCAACAACTCCTTGTTTCTTGCAGGTTGTTTTGATATGGGCAAGTAGTGACTCGGGGCTCGAAAGAGATTCAGGTGATTGATGCTCGTCGGATAGATCCATTCCCGGTATTATCATTCTACAAGAGTTCTTTGCGAAGATCTCTGCGATAGCCTCGTACCTGTCCTGACCATTGGAGCTGTAAAATCCAGCTGTTAATTCCGAAGGCTGAGATCTTAGCTTGTGCCATTGGTGTAATAGAGGTATCTTCCCACATAGAGACACTCCAGTCCCGCTAAATGCGGATGAAGCAAGGGAGAGGACTCGGTCTGCATGGGAGGTGAGAAGGGACGAATACCAAGACAAGAAGAAATCACCGTACTCAGATTTCCAAGATCCGCCGTCTGAGAAGAAGGAAGAGGAATGAGGCTGTTGATCGTAAGCAGGAGCATCATGTGGACCACCGAGTCCCCAAAGAGGGTTTCCTTTGGAATCAGCATACTGCTTGAGAGAGGAAAGCATGTGTGCATCGTAGCACTGGAATTCTCCTGCGCCAGAGAGCTTGGTATCATGTTGCTGGGAAGGATACCGTAGCTCGCCGTCTGGTCCCAAACCTACTGTGATTCCCTGCAAAACCATGAGCAGAAAATCAGGAACTAAAACACGAGTAGACAAACTGAGAATGTAAGTCTAACACAAAGATGATATGATATAGTACCGTAATTGTGTTGCCCATGTAATCCGAAAAAGTAGAGTTGAAGCTGTCGCAGAAACCCCTGTAAACCTCCATAGGAGTCTTCCCATCAAGAACAGGAATTTCATCGACCGCAAATGATAAACAATCTTTGTACTGTTTTCCGTATCTGTCTGTAAAATAAACCCCTGGTACAGCTTCGCCAATCTTTGCCACCCAGTCAGGGAGACTTATTTCCGGATGTTTCGATCCGTGGAAAGAGAGTGAAGCATGAAGCTTGAGTCCCACATTCTTAACAATCTCTGCAACTGTTAAGTGACCTGACCAATCATATTTGCCTGCAGCTTCTTTCTCAACCACTCCCCAAAAGATCGGTAACTCAATGCCTTCTACACCAAGTAGCTTTAAAGCTTTGAGCCCAGCCGTGATGGCTTTCACGTGGTTCACGTTGTTGCAGTCTGAAACTGTGTCCAGTGGAAGCCCAACAAATAATTTTACGCTATCAAGCTGCAACATAGAAAAAGATGAAAACTTGTTTCAGAATTGGATAAATAAAGAGGAAGAACAAAACCTTTCTAAAGATTCTGTAATTCAAAATTGGCAAAAACTTCTCATAATTCACATTTCAGCAGATTTCCCAGGATAACAAAGACGCAACTTTGAAGAACAACAGTCAGATTGATATGGCCATCTCAAGTCTCAACTATGCAAATTTTCAAAAATAAATCACTAGAACAGTTTTAAGTTTTATATAAAGCTTAAGAACAAAAACAACCGAAATAGAAGAGAAGAGGATAAATTTACCGATCTAGATTTTGAAGTGGATTTCGTGAACGAGACTTCATCAGAGACAAAGGCTTCGCATTTGATAGACCTGAGAGCGCATCGGATTCCAATCGCCTTCCATTTCGAGCTCTGGCTGCAGAAACTAATCCTATTTCTCGATTGACCGGAAATGATTTCAGATCCAACCTTAAATCCGAGCTCTCTGTAAGCTAATTCTGCTCTGCAGATCCTAGCTTGAGGATTTCCAATTACTGAAACTTCCATTGAACAAAAGAAATCGATTCAAAAAAGCTAAAGAGAGTTTGATGATTTTATCCTATTATCCAAAACACCAAAATTTGTTTGTAGTAATAAAAAAGACTTTTTCTTGAATTGTGGATTGCTCTATGGATATTGGATTTGGTTTATATAGAAAATAAATATATAATAACTCTTCTTATGTGGGCCACTACGGTGCCTTCGTGGACATGACACGTGTCGTCTTTACAATGCTCACACTTGTAGCCGCTTAAATTATACTTTTATTTTTCCTGTATTTATAGACCATAATTATAATATTCAAATGTGACCACGAAAATTGAAATTTCATCTTTTTTTCGTGTTCAAAACTTGAAAAGTATTTCTAGTGGTTTAGTTCTATTACCAACATACACACACAAAATATACAAGGCTTACGATAAACCAACCATTTGAATGATATACTTATGAGTTTTAGCCTGAGTATTAAATTAGTTGGAATATGGAGACGATTGGAATCTTATCCAAGTTAACTGTATAAACCAATTATTTGCCAAGATTCAACGAACTGATTGGTGAATCATACATCAAATAAATTAGTATTGAATTGAAATTTTGTGAATGATTGCTTGCCAAAATTATGATGGGTTTGGCCAGTTGGCCTAATAAAATATTTGTTTTAGTAGCTAAGCAACAAATGAAATACATGGCTCATGCATGGAGAAAAACACAATCATATAATTCATTCATAAGTTTATTAAATTGACGTTACGTTAAAAACGGAAACAGTAAGTGGATAACATTGTATTGGAACGAGAAGCCGACGTGGTAATGTGAGAAATCCACGTCATTTTAAGTTGTCATTGACGAAGTTGTCATTTTTAAATTATTATTTTTGAACCTAAGAAACGTTATGTTTCAGACAGGTAAATACGTGTCCAAACATGGGAGGTTAAGAAAATCAATGCTGACTCAGGTCCAAGCAAGTATGTTCCCTTAGATTCTGATTTTGTAGTAATGTGAAACTGCGACTAGCAGGTCTGATTGGTAACTTTGGTAACTATTAGGGATGGGAGTCCGGTTCGGGTTTCTCGATTCAATCGGTTTGAACCAAGAAATTCGGTTTTCAAAAACCGAAAATATTTGACAAATAAACCAATTGGTCTGAAATTAAATTGTAATCGGTTATCGGGTCGGTTCGGTTCGGTATTCATGAACCGAATGAACCGAAATTGAAAGTCAACAATTCTTTTGGTTTTGACTCTACTTTACTTTTACCAAATCAATCGACAATCGAACTCCAACCCTAATTTTCTTCACTTCTCTACTTCTCTTCTTCGCTTGAATCACTTCTCCTCTTCTCTTCTTCGCATCAAGATAGAAGCGAGAACGATGAAGAGAGATCGGAGAAGGAATCAAAAGTGGCGAAATTACCATACAGATTCAACGAGAAATTCGTCACCAAAGGTCTTCAAGTCGATCTCATCGAACCTGGTCGAATCATTTGCTCCATGAAAATCCCTCCTCATCTCCTGGTAATAATCCCTAATTTAATTGAATTTTCTTCCCCAATTTTGTTTTGAATTTAGAAAATTCAAATTGGTTTGTTTGGTTGAGAAAAGAACGTAGGAAATTTTCTACACGGAGGAGCAACGGCGACATTGGTGGATTTGATTGGATCGGCGGTGATTTACACAGTCGGAGTTTCGAATTCAGAAGTATCAGTGGAGATCAATGTTTCATATCTTGATGCTGCTTTTCTCGATGTATGTATTGATTCATGTAATTTGATTGAATAATGATATAATGGTTTAATTTTATTTGGTTTAATTTTTTCTAATTCGGTTATGTCGGTTTAATTTATCTAATTCGGTTTTTTCGGTTTTAGTTCTTTAATGTAATTCGGGTTGATTTCGGTTTATTCTCTAAATTCGGTTTAAACCGAATTTCTAATAAACCGAACCGAATCTTTATTCGGTTCAATTCGGCAGAAATCAAAAATTCTGACTAAACCGAAAAACCGAACCGTTTAAACCGAACAAACCGAACGTCCACTGCTAGTAACTATGATTTTAGATAATAGGATCTGATTGGTAACTGTGGTTTTGGTAATACGAAACAAAATATGATATAATATAAATATGGTTTTCCACAAATATAGTTTAACTGCGGTTTTAATAAAGAAAGTGAGAATATAATTGTTGAAAATTTAAACGGTGCGGTTTTTAGAATAATTTTATAGTAGAATATATTAATAATGTTTTCAATATCATAATATTTTGTAATGAAGTAGAAACGTTATTTCAACGATTGAATTAATATTTTTTCTCTATATAAAATATTTATACAAATAACTAAAATTGTAGCAAAATAATCAGTATAGAAACTTTATTTTGTCATAATGTCATCTCACCATTTTTTTGGTAGACTTGTCGTCACAATATCTAATAGTTATCTAAATAAAAACTATGAAAAATACTTTAATTTAATGTAAATTATGAATTATTTCTCAAGAGAAGAGAGTGATTTCGTTTCCATACAGAGAAAGAAATTGCCCGTAATAAACTAGTACACTATTTAATTAGTTGTTAAAATCTTTTTTATTAATATTATTGCAGATTTCAAGACAAAACCGTACCATATTTGGTGCTTTGGTTTTAAAGTGCGGTTTTCATAGTTTGCTTTGTAAAACACGAACCGCGTATTTTAAGAAGAAAACGTATTTTCATTTAATTTTTGATGATTGGTGAATAAAGTGCGGTTTTTGAAAAACCTTCCCGCATTTATAACAACAATCAAGGCCTTAATCTGTTTATCTACCAGATTTCCTCTCTCTTCTCTGTGTGCTATACGGTTTTTTAGAGAAAATTGCCAACAATCCTGTAAAATCTTCTTTTTTTATTAACTCCCATAAAAATCTTGCAAAATTGTATGCAATGCCATATTTCTCAAACCTCCTAGATTTTACCACTTCTTGTATTATGGCAAAGATTTTGTTTTAATTACCTTTGAAGTTGCAGAGATAGACATAAATTAGCTGATCTGTAGAAAAAAAGTTAAATATCTGACATAAAGAGATATATGTCTATCAATATAAAATAACACCTAACAAAATGGAAAAGAGGTTTTAGAAATTATAGACATGAATTTGTTGATTTGTAGCAAAAAAATGTTAAAGCATCATTCTTTAACTTCTATGATTATGAGAGAAAGATAAATTGTTGTGTCATTCTAGAGATGACACCTCGCAAAATGGAAAACAAATTTTCGAAGTCATAGATATAGACATAAATCGCCATAGTGGTTATAGACATGAATATGAATTTGTTGATTTGTGGCAATTTATGTTTTCTCTCGAGAACATTTTTTCTATTTTGCCAGATGTCATTCCATATTAACATACTAGTGTTTTTCTCTTGTCAAAATTTATACAAAGAGTTAATATATAGTAACTCAATCAAAAAAAACACTTCAGTTTTTTTACCAAAGTCAAAATGACATTTTTATAGAGTTTTAGTCGAAGTGATAGTTTGGACAAATAAAAACTTAATTGTGTGCATAAATGACCAAATTTCGTTTTAAAAGTTTTGTTTAAATTAAAAAAAATAAGTGTACTTGATGTGGAGCTCTAGTTGATTATTAAGTAATATAGCAAATCCTCAAACCATTGAAAACACCACATGTTATAAGTCCTGAAGTGAATGAGAAGAAGAAGAAATGGAGGATATTTCAGTTAATAAGTTATATATATGGTGTCTGGTTTTATTTCCGAAGACTTTAAAAAAACTTACAATTAAAATAAAATTTTATAATTATGAAAATATGGAATAAGAGGCGTCGTGGCAATATAAGTGTCACTAAAAGTAAAACAGGAAATCGGCGTTTGGGAACCAACAAAAGGCCTCTAAGTCACGTTAGGTAGGTTTTGGGGCCAAATGTAATGTAACAATTCCTGCCACTTGGACCTTGACACTTGACGATGCGTATACGATTTACGTTTTTTATATTCTTACTTTACAATCACATCATGATTTTCATTTCTTAAATCACAATCGTTCACGCATTATTTGTCTTTTCAACTTTGTAAAGAAATCCAGGTTTCGTGAAACGTCCATGTAAAATATTTATTCATTTCAATGATTAAATTTCCAATCTATCTGAATTTTTTATGACAGTCACAGATTTCATGTGTTTGGGTTGAAGGCCAAACCAGGTTATGTGGTAAATCTATTCTGTTCAAATCACGAATGAATGCAATAACACATGACAAATCAGCAATAGCTGCTCATAATACGAGAAAACCTTTCTCTTTTTGGTTCAAGTACTTTTAGAAAATTTCACATCACCTAGATGTATTAAAAATTATAAGTCTATATTTTTCTACTGAATTACAGTTTGTAAAATTTAATCAATGTTATCTATTGGTTAGCTAAAAAACCATACTATTTAGGATTTTCAGCAATTTAAAATGATCATGCTATCCAAACAAAATAATCCAAAGAAAAAAGAACTTATAACAAATAATTAAATATATAAATACAATAAATAAATCTTGCTTGGCCAAACTTTGTCTTACTTTGAATTTTGTTCAGAATTCAAAAAGATGATTGAGGACCATCTTGTTTGGCCAATCTTTCTGTCTTATTTCGAAAAACATTTCCGACTTAAGAGTTTATTTAGAATTTGTTCTTTAATATTTATTTTTTGTGTTCTTAACCACAAAATCAATTACATAACCTGCAATGTTAGAAAGCTATATGAAGATCGTGTTTTGTGGACAATGTTTTCTATTTTTCGACTCACTATACTTTTAGAATAAGGTTGATTAAAAAAAACCTTTTAAACCGACCATGGTGGGTATTGATTGTAGCAAGACTTAAAAGTGTACTGGACTGATAAAATGGGCCTACAGATATGAAATACAAGCCCAAATATATTGAGATCGTAGTTGTATTGTCTCCGAAATTTTAAAGATACAAATCCAGATCTAGTTATGTAAGACTGCACCATGAACATTGAAAGCCTAGGTTGATCTCGAATTATAAAAGCATCTGGACAACTTTTTCCACCAAAAGAAAAAATATCGAAGTTTTGTGGTATCATCAGAACAATATGAAATCACTTGAATGTATCTGGCAATAAATTACATAAATTAGGCTGAGTATTTAAAATAATTTGAGTTAAAATGACAAATCATGTTATTCGAAATATGAAATTTAAAATGTTTCCTAAAATCCAGCATTATTGAATATATAATTTATAATTGTTTCTTTAAATTTATGTTATTGAATTACTGATTTTAAAAATCTTTTAAAATCTATTGTTATTGAAAATATTTTGAGTATTGCGATTTTAATGAATACATTAAATTTTAAAGGATTTTAGAAAAATTTCTTAGTTGTAGATACAAAAAAAAACAAATCTCATAATTTTAGGTGGGATTGTCTAGGATTTTAATCCAAATTATAACAAATTCTTTAAATTCATACTAAATCGAAATCTTATTTAAAATCAAATCACTCCAATTCCAATACCCCTTCATTAGTCACCTAAAAATTCCAGTTTTTAAGTCTACAATAAAGGGATACAATCACACATACGCAAGACAGTACTCTTTTTTTTTCGTTAAAGCTTAATTATTTTTAACACATAATTCGATTAAACAATTTCGTTAGGTAACAACATGCAAGTCGACGACTAAGTTAATTATACATTGACGGGAGATCATGTTTTAAGTCTACGGAGAATCAAAATAACATTTGCAAAGAATACAAATAACAAATATAGTAAAATATAAATGTATTAATTCATAATTAAACATATACAAAGTTGGCTGATTAAAGTCCAACAAAAACCATTAAATATAAAACAAAGTAGCAATCAAAACCTCATTAAAGACAGATCCTTCTCATCTAACTTCACCTCTCATCTTCATTGTTCTTAAAGAGACTCATATCAGAAGAAAAATGGGTGGGATGTGTATGATGTCGTGTTGTGGTGGTGGTGGTGGTGATGATGATAGTTCGAATCTGTTATTACATCTTGTCTTAATGCTCGTCATTTGTCTCTCTCTCATGGCCGTCTGTACCTCCAACGAACGCCGTACCGCCATTCGTGTTGTCCGATGTCGTTAACCAAACCGTTGACCGGTTTATATATAACAAGATCACAGCTTACATTTAGATTTCTTCGGATCTTCTTAATATATGTATGTATTGATTCTTGTTTAGTGTTGAATTACGTTATTTGTTTCTTGTCTTTTCGTTTTAACAAAACTTTATGGATCAGAATGATCAATTACATAATATCATCCTGAACTTTAATATATCAGAGAATATTAGAGTAAAGTAGAAATGATGTGAAATATGTGGGGCTGTTTTGGAAATTTATTTGATTTGTGTTTTGAGGATGAAGAAGACGATCAAATGAGTGGATAGTATTCACTGCTTCACACTCTGTTTCGTGAATAATTTTCCTTCGTTTTCTCGCACTTTCCCTCTTATTTTTCTCATCGTTGATAACAGCGTTGTATAGGTTTCTCTACCAAGAAATGTCCCTTTGTTCTTCCTTCAATGTATTCGCTTCCTACTCAGCAAAACCTAAAACCTTCTTCAGAGATTCCAAATTCGTTTCACAGTTTGAGGTAAATTCGTTTCCTTTATCTTCTGCATTCCGAATCCATGAATCTTCGACGAATCATAGGTTCAACAGAGCGAGATTCAAACCGATTTCATCTCTAGATTCGGGACTTTCAGAAATCGCTACATCCTCTTCCTTCAGGAACAAAAGCCCCAAGGATATAAACGTTCTGGTGGTTGGTTCGACTGGGTACATAGGGAGATTTGTAGTGAAAGAGCTGATCAAAAGAGGGTTCAATGTGATTGCAGTGGCGAGAGAGAAGAGTGGGATTAGAGGAAAAAACGATAAGCAAGAGACGCTGAAGCAATTGCAAGGCGCAAATGTGTGTTTCTCAGATGTTACTGAGCTAGATGTTCTTGAGAAGTCTGTCGAGAATCTAGGTTTTGGTATTGACGTTGTTGTTTCTTGTCTCGCTAGTCGTAATGGAGGAATCAAAGATTCGTGGAAGATTGATTACGAAGCTACCAAAAACAGTCTCGTCGCTGGGAAGAAGTTTGGTGTTAAGCATTTCGTTTTGCTCTCTGCGATTTGCGTACAGAAGCCTTTACTGGAGTTCCAGAGAGCTAAACTGAAGTTCGAAGCTGAATTGATGGATTTGGCTGAGAATCAAGACTCGAGCTTTAGTTACAGTATTGTGAGACCAACGGCTTTCTTCAAGAGCTTAGGTGGTCAAGTCGAGATTGTGAAAGATGGGAAACCGTATGTGATGTTCGGAGATGGTAAGCTATGTGCGTGTAAACCAATCAGTGAACAGGATTTAGCAGCGTTTATAGCGGATTGCGTGTTGGAAGAGAACAAAATCAATCAAGTATTGCCAATTGGTGGACCAGGAAAGGCTTTAACGCCAATGGAGCAAGGAGAGATTCTGTTTAGGCTTCTCGGTAAAGAGCCTAAGTTCTTAAAAGTACCAATTGAGATCATGGATTTTGCCATTGGAGCTCTTGATTTTGTCGCCAAGATCTTTCCTTCGGTTGCAGAGGCTGCTGAGTTTGGAAAGATTGGAAGGTATTACGCTGCAGAGAGTATGTTGATCCTTGATCCAGAGACTGGAGAATATAGTGAGGACAAGACTCCGAGTTACGGGAAAGACACACTTGAAGATTTCTTTGCCAAAGTGATCAGAGATGGAATGGCAGGTCAAGAACTTGGCGAACAGTTCTTCTAGTGTCAGATAATTTATATGCAAAAATGAGTTTGTCTCTCTAGTCTCTGTAACTGGTTAATGAGATAAAATCTGTGAATTTGAGAGATTCGTTGATTCAAACTGTAGAAAACACACATTGCAGAGATATCAGTATATAATCAAATGGTTTGTTGGCATACTTAAAAAGTACAGAGCTGATTAAAGTGAAGCTTGTCTGTGATGTGATGTAGCTAGGTTTGTGACCAAATGAGATTACAAATGTAATGGCAAAACCTGAGTTTTCGATTACTCCTTGAAGACATTTTATCCAGGTAATTTTCCTGGATCAAGAATATATAAAGAGTATAATACATTATCCTTGATTTCCAACACCCAAACACAAATGGTAATATATGGGAATCTAAGAACAACACAAACTCAATCATGAAGAAGACAAATGTGTGTTTTGTGTTTTTCTGACCAAATAATATATTGATCATCAAACTCTTCCTTTTTTTGTTTTTTTTTCCTGCTACAATCGAACAATCTTTGCCTCAGTTTGTTAGCAACAAAAAGACTTGCTTGCTTTCTGGTGGCAATACATGACAGATCTTAGTTTTGTCATTGAGGAAGAACAGGAGGTGCAATCGCTCGTGTGTTGTATGATCTGCAATGTCCACATTTCTGTCCGATTATGTGGAAGTATACTTCCGTTGTGTCGTTACAGTCGTTGCATAGTATCCAAACCTGTAAATTCCGCATCATCTTCTCAATGACTTTTCAACTTTGATGTCAATGAAATATCTTTACTTTCTTAACTGGCAGAGAAGAAACTTATTTACCTTCTTGTCGCGATAATCTGAAGGCATAGCAGTGGCTTCGATCTAAGGAAACCAATAGAACAATTTAATATTTTTCAGCAATTGATTTGCACGATTTAACATACTTGACAGATACAACAAAGGCTTTATACTAACCTCTTCATCCAGTCTCTGCCATGTTTTTGACATATCAATCACTGACCTCGAGCAAATCGGACAACAAAACCTACTCAAATATTCACACATTGTTAAAACCATCACAAACACCCCAAAAAATCAACTTTATGGTTGAAACAGAGACAATTATAGCCACAAGAGAAGGGTTCATTACTTGTCACGCTTGATCATCTCGTTGTAGCATTCTACATGCATTGTGTGTCCGCACTTCATCACATTTGTGTCCTTTAGAGAGTCAAAAAGGTACTGCATTTCAAGCAAAACACAATTAGCTAAAACGGTGATATATTGTGCTGAATATTCCACGTTTTCTGGACAAAGTTAAGTCATAACAGACATACCTCGTAACATATGGGACAGTGATGACGCATTGAATTCTCAACGCAGCGATGGTTGTTGCGCAGACCAATCGCATAACAAGATCCTAAAAGCAAGTAATGGATAATTTTATGCTTCAATAACACATGATTGTCTTAGTCTGAAACTGAACATGAGAAAATTTTGATGCTTTTTAGTTTACCACACTTCTTGCAATGGTAAAAGTTCTCACGCCCACCAACTCTGCAACACGTAGAAATCAAATGTCGACAAAACAGTCACCACACAACTTCAAACGAGTCATCATCAAGAGGAACATAAACTATTACACCGAAATGAAGAAAGATTCTCACCTGCAAATTCCACAATCATCACAATGGAACTGTTTTTTCTCAGTCTGAAACAAGACAAACAGAAACCATAATCAGAATGAAACATCGAGAAGGAAGAGATTCAAACTGGTGTAAAAACAAAGTTGTTTACATCATCATCATAGAATTTGCAGATATTGCAAAAATATTCTCCCATGTTGACACCACAATTTGAGCAAACTTGAGTTGCCTGAAAGATACATTGAAGCAAGATCAATTTCAAAGGTGATGCAGCAAAGCTAAAACATCGAAAGTAATGATACGCGATTGATCATCATAACCCATTAGACAGTTAAAAAATACAATTTCAAATTTTTGTGAGAATTACCGGCTGCTCTGTATCGCAAACAGAACAAATCACCTGCGAAACAAAGAAAACACCAAAGATGCAACAAATCAGAAAAGATGCTAACTTGCTAAGATCGCATAATTCTATTAAGAGGGTATGATCGATCCTACTCGTTTAACATCTTGACGAACAAGGTCGTGTCTGTCGTAGATATTGCGCAATGTGCTCTGAAACGAGCACACAAAATTAAAAAAGGAATGTTTTTAACTTCAAATCATGTTCAAGAATTAGGGACATAACATGGACAGTAAGATGATGGATTGAGATCATACAGTGCTCTCGTTGTGACAATGGCGACAAGCGAAGACTTCGTTGCAACATGGAGCTCTGATTCGGCATCTCCTCTTGTAATGGTCACACCTAACACAAGAAAATCAGATCTGTATGGATCAGAAACAGTTGAATAGATTCAAAATTCATTAGGAAGTTCATGGATCGACGCAGATCTATGGTTCGGATCAAAAACGAAAACCAATCAATTGGGTTTAAATGAAGTAGTAGCTGGAAACAGATGAAACCCATGAATCAGAAGTTAGAAAAGAAGAAATTTTTGTGAACCAGAACTTAAAATTGTTGGAATCTACGGATCATCAAGAACAGAGAGTCGCATCATCGTGGATCATCCGTGAAAACGAGACACGACCCACAAAGAAAAATAGCAAGAAACATCGATATGTTGAAAAGCAAAAGAGTCAAACTTTTCACAAAAGAAAGAAACAGAGAATTTATGTATTATGTTTACCCAAAACCCATTTTGCCAAAATGAAGTCGATCATTGGGTGAAGCTTCCATGAGAACAGGAGGAGAAAAGCCCAGAGAGAGAGAGATGGAAAAAGTAATCTCTCTGAAAAAATATATATAAATAATTAGGATTGGATTGAAATGAGTTTGAAGCCGATAGTTTTTATCTATCGGAATCGCAAGGCTAGAAATGAAAACAGACCCCACGTCTTGGTTTTATAGATGAAGAAGATAAAACCAAAAACTCTTTCGATCTCTATCTTCAAATTGCAGGAAAAACAAAAGGAAGAAAGAAAGAAACGCTTCGATCTTTTTCGCTTTTTCTTTCTTTCTCTCTCGCTCCTTGTGAATGTCGTTAGCTTGGAAGTTCGTGAGAGATTTGAAGCTTTAAAGAAACGAATAATTAGAGATGATGATAGATAAGAGAGTTGTGATGAAGATGGGATGACATGGATTCAACCGTAACAGAGAGCGCCGATTTATTGACCAATCACAATTCTACTATTCATTTCTATTTATTTCCCCATGTTTTCTTATTATTATAAAATTAGAAAAAGGATAATAAATGACCTATTTGTTTACCAATTGGAGTTTTTGGACGACTAAGCATTTTCTCACTCCCATATTTAATTTTTATTTTCCCTCAAATAGAGTAGTTTCCAAGTTCTCGAATATAGTATACTAATATTATAAAAGATGGAAAATAATTTTTAACTTTCTAAAATATTTTGTGTTTGATTAAACTAAAAAACAAATTTGAACCATTTAAATGAAGCCATGTATCATGTCTGAGTTTCTCAAAATCTTCTCAAAACTTCTCAAATGAGAAACCCACAAGAATTTCTCAACAAATTTAATCATTTTATATTGGTTTATAGTATTTATTCATGAGACACTACCAATAAAGATTTTTTAATAACTTCATATGATTTTTTAAAGTTAATCTCTCTGTTAGGTATTGCCATGGAGTTTGAATGTACTACAGATTTAATGCAGAAACAATGTAGGTGGAGTCACCTATTTTTCTTTTCTTCATTCATAAAATTTAAATTGCACTATAAAAATTAAGAAATAAATTTTAAGATACAAAGGAAAAACAAAATTTAGAATATGGACTTTGGCTATATAGATCAGACATTGTCGAACCAATTATTGAAAAAAAGTAATGTTGATAAAAGAAAAATTTAGGAGTACCCATAAATAAACTGTGCATATCAGGAAAAAAAAGAAAAAGGACATACACCTTCTCATACTTTATGGAAGGGGTCTAAACTATTCTCGTGGAGGAGGTGCAGTCCACATATAGATTTTTTCTCCGAGTATTCAAATAGGCCGAAAGCATAGGCCTATATCCGTGTAGGGATGATTAGGAAAATGTGTTCTAGTTTCGCATACTAGGGAAATTGAACCTACGAACCTACCACTTGACCACAAAGTTCTTGTCACTATCTACATTTTTTCTTTTTCATTTTTTAAATTGTGATTACATATCTACTCATTCATTTATTTTCAAAGTCATGCCAACATTAACGGATATAAGAGGCAAAGCAAAAAAAACAATGCCCAATTGAATAAAATAAAATCTACAAAAAATAATCGCTATTTCATATTAATAATTTACAAATAAAATAAAAATTAGCAAACAAAATATTAGCGGTAAAATATATATATATATATATATATATATATATCCAGTTTTAACCAAAAAGATTTTAATCAATTTTGTTCCAATAAATATAACAGTCAATTATTTTGTGCGAAATAATTGAACAAGTTAGAAAATCAATAAGATTGATACACTAAACTATTAAATTGTCATTTTATTAGAGAGTCAACAAATAACTTAGTGTTATAAACATGTTCTCTATCGTTGTGTTAGTGTTACTAATACTATTCTGGTTGACAAAAAAAAAATTATTAAATTATCATTGACTGCTAATTTTTAAAATCAAACACAAATCCAAATATTTATTCATATTTTTAGAATCCCTTGGTATATATATATTATTTATGATAAAATAGATGCACCTAAGTTTTATTCAAAAAATCTATGTTGTAGGCTAATGTTTAAAATTTTAACACTATATATGGCACTACTCTGTTCACTTCCATTCATTTTTAACTACAATTCACTCAATTAAATTTTTTTTCTCTACTCATTCACGAAAATGTATGTTTTTGTTTTCAATCTTGATTTTTTCAACTTAATCATCATTTAATTTATTCTATTACGAGATTATTCATTATAAAAAAATTGTCAAAATACAGGATAATCACAAAAAATTGGAATACATATTATATTATCATATGACGATATAAAAATAAGGAATTCGTATATAATTACTATTAGAGAAAATATTGTAAATTTGTTATATAATATCAAAATATTCAATTTTAGTTTATTTTGTATGTTTTGCATTATCTGCGTTCAGAGTGATATTTATAATTTGTATGATTTACATTTTTTTTAACTGCATTAACTATTGAAGCCATAATGGTAAATAATAATAAGACAAATTATGTCAAAAATGGAATTATATGGTAGATCTTAAGTATATTTAAATCTATATAATGATTAAAAAACACAAATAATAACCAAAAAGTTTTGGTTGCTTGAATCAGTTACATTGACCCCACCAAGACCATGGACCATGTGATGGCACCACGATCCTATCCATAATAATATTTTATTATTTTTATGAATGGAAACTAAATATAAGAACATAAATTTTTTTAATTTTTTTTTTTCACTCGAACATAAATTTCTTAAACAAAGAAAAAATAGGTATACGTCAATATCAGTAGTTCAATGCCCTACTAATTACAATATCCATTTTAGAGTTGATAATTTCGAACCGTTCTTCTAAATTTTAAAAGATTATTATTTGACCAACAACTATAACCATCTTCGGCTAGCTCTTGCATCAATAATTGAACCTAACAACACACAAACCTCATGACAAATGGGACAATAATGTCGCATTGAGTTATGTTTGTTTCCGTAGACAGTTCACATAACAACATCCTAAAAGCAAGTATTGAATACATTTTTGAGTTAACAACACATCATTGTACTTTGTCTGAAATTAGACATCAAAAAATTCTTTGTAGTAATTAAAAATGTGTTATATACAAATTTAAATAAATTATTAACAATGATAAAATTGTTATTAGATTTATTTAGCACAATATAATTGTGACGTTTTTGTTACTAATATATATATATATATTTGTATAGTAAACATTTACAAATTTTGTTTTCACGACCACCAACTGTAAGTGAAGCTTCAATTAAACAAAACGAGAGAGCTTAATAGAAAAGGGTAACGGTTTTGTCAGATGTATATAATATTTTCTCTCATCGTCTAAAATGTTATTCAAAAATGTCTAACGAGCTTGCAAACCATAAATACAAAACAGAAAAAAACATTTAAATGGATCTAAAACTAAGCCCACAAGGAAAAAGTTTCGAGAATCTAACGTGGCAGAAGAAGCCACGCATCAAGAACCGGCACTTCCACGTGTTGGCTCGAGGGTAGCTCTGCCATGCAACTCTGGTGGACTGAATCCTCGCCGTAAATGTCTCCTGGGTCAGAGTCTGATTTGCTCATCCACTATGATGGTTCCGCCGGAGAAAAGTGCTTTACTATCCCATCGCCGGTCTTCATCTCCGAGAAGCTCCAACAGGAAGCTCACCACGTTGAGCAAAGTGGTAGCTTTGAAGTCACCAGTGAGATTGGACTGAAACCATGCCGATGGTAGAGAAAGCGCAGAGAGCAACAGACCATCGAGACCAACCTCCAAGACCTCCAATGCCGTCAGGACTCAGGACCAACGATTGGTCAAGAGAATTTACCAAGCGTGAAACATCAACTCGATGAAAAGGTAGAGATCTAGAGGACGTGACATGCTAAAGGAAAGAGAAAAGAAAAAAGAAGCTAATCTGGTGAAATCTGGAAGAGACCCCGAAGAGAGTTTTCGGAAGGTAATCGACCAAGTCAGAGTTGAATCGATATCAAACCGCAAGGGAACTTAATCAATTTCTCTGAAGATTTAATCTAAAAAGAGAATCGAAGCTATGGTCGTCGGAAAGTTTGAAAGAAAATTCTCTCTCTATAGAAAGACAGACACAGTTAGCTATATATAATTTAAAAAAATAAATGTAGTAAATGTTAGATTTTGGTAGTTAATTGGAATCTTAAGACATGGGCCTAACCTTGAATATATATATATATTGTGTCATTGTGTAACTTAATTGTCATTTTTGATTAACTAATACATGAATACATGAATATAATTAGCCAATAATTACGATTAGTTTTGGACGTAAAACTCAAAACTAAAACCGATAGAATTAAGAGGAATTAAACTATCCGGAAAAGCAAAACCCGAATATGAATTCGAACCGAATCAAGAATCTATATATTTCTATTAAATTTTAGTTTTTAAAATTTGTCATCAAATATTATTAGTTTTGAATTCTTATAAAAATTTAGATAACCAAAACCTAACCAGAATTTGAATATCCCAATGCCATGGGTAATTATGATGATTTAATTTTTATGAGATTATATTTTAATTTTTAATTTTAAGTAGCTATTTTAGAGTATCAGTTAATTTTTTTGAAAAAAATATAATTGAAAAGCTCAATTATTTTATGAGACACAATGTTATATTTTTGTTACGAAGTTTACGTTAAATTTCATTAAATTTTCCATGTGAGTTTGATTCTGGATATTTATATTTCATCCGCATGATATTGTTAAGAGTTTTAAGAGAATTAACTATGGATTAGATTAACGATTCAACTGTTGATAAAAAAGAAGTTCTGCAAATTTAGTCATAGTACTTTGTTACTATTTGAATTTAACTTAATCAGCTATGGGTACCTGGTTGAAAACACACAAAGCAATGAAAAGATAATATGAAGAATAATGTTATTAATTGTCACCCTTCTTTCGCATGCAACAATTTCCCAAAATAGTTTCCTTTTTAAAAATTTCGTAGATTTACAATGTTAGCTAACTCAACATCAACATTGCAATTCAAACAAATCATCTATAGAAAAACATGCCACAATTTATAACACAAAACACTTAACTGAAAACCATTTTTAACCCTAGACATATTACTCGAAACCTGACCTCGATATAATTCATTAAAATATATAAGCCCTTGATAAGGAAAAAAACTAAAAAAAGTATAACGTGGTAGAGAATGTTAGTCAAAAGAAAAAGAAAAACAATA
This sequence comes from Lepidium didymum, assembly GCA_963920545.1. Lineage (NCBI taxonomy): Eukaryota > Viridiplantae > Streptophyta > Magnoliopsida > Brassicales > Brassicaceae > Lepidium > Lepidium didymum. Next base: position 14,944,444 of record OY986996.1, read on the forward strand.
TTCGTTTCGTGTACATCTTAAACATGTATAGGCCACTTGACATTCGAATCAACCCATCCCTTTTAATACTTTCAAGATCGTCTTCGAAAATCCGTCTACAAATTAAACATCTACTTGTACTAAATTACATTTAAAAGCATGGTATTGGTGGAATTGAGCTGATTACTAAAAACGATGAATTCTCTAAATACAATTTTGATTATCATTGGTATTTGGTTAACATGGACTTATTAGATTTTTAAATTTTTTATAATATTTTCACGGAGTTCGAAGATTATGTCTTTGCTCGAATTTCTAATCCATATAGAAAACTTTGCCTAAAGATTTAAATGTTTAGTAAAAAAAAATTTCAATACATTAGTAAGTTTGTATGGTCTCGAAATGATTTTTTTTTTCGATTGAAATCTCTTTTAAATTAATAACATATATTAGTCCCAACATTTCTGATTTAGGTTTTCTGTTTTTTCATGATCGTTACCAATAACAACTACTGATCATATCAAAAATTTAGTTTTTTTCTTGTTATTTTTTCAGCCGTTGCAACTAGTTATTTGTTTAGAGAATGCCAAAATAATGGTTACTATAACCACAAAAAAAAAATTTGTCCATAAATTTGTTTAAGAAATATTTTTTAAACCAACAAAACTAATAATATAAAAACAATACAAAATATGCAAACTAAACTTAAAATAAGATAATAAAAATAAAATAAAATTATATATTACATTTTTTATGTTAATCATCAAAACAAAAATTTCTATTCTACTTTTAAAATCTTTTAGATTATATTTTTTAAAACTATATTATTTTTCTTTATGTATTTATCAGTAATATATATATATATGTGTGTGTATATTTATAGATATTTCTTTATATATGTATATATATAAACTATAAATATAAATAAATATTATCAAATTTCAACCAAAATTTTTATGAATTTATTGTTTATTTTAATTTTGTCTACTTTAACTTATTTTATCATCAGTTTTTTTTTTGTCATTATATTTTATCATCAATTTAGTTAGCATAAATGCATCTCCAACCACAACACTAAAATAATGTTAAAAATTACATTAAATTTGTTGTAATTTTAATGCTAAAATGTTTTTCATCTCTAACCAACAACGAACCCGCGTAAATGAATAGGGTGTCAAGTGACACCCACATAAATTTGGGGATTTTTATATATAGAGTTAATATGATTTTTTTTCATATAGAATTAAATTTTCTTACTTTTTATTGATATCTTATTAGTTAAAAATTGAATAACTTTATTTTATTAAAAAATTACAGTCCAATAAAGTTCATGATTTAATTAATATTGAAATCTTATATTTTGGAAGTGTTAGTTTTTTCTAAGAATGACTTAAGAAAACTCAATATTGCCTTATATATATCTTATAACTAATAAGTCTAATTAACAACTTCTTTTGTACATTATATTTTCTTCATCTTTATTTTTTTCTACATAGAGAACAATCAAAAGTCTTTTTAATAAGTTCAAAGTTAGATTTCAATTTTATTTTTAGTGATTCTACTTAAATTATTTTCAGTTTTTATCTATATTTATACACACTTGACTAGTCTATTTAATCTGTATTTTTATCATATATGATTTATGTTATGTTTTTATTAAAAAAATTACTTAATTTATATTATGACACTGGTAAAAAATAATTATGGGTCTGCCACTGTCTCTAATTATAAAACTGTGAAATGACATTCGTCTAATGGCATGTGGTAAATCCACTGAAGGCATATGCTACCTCACACCAAGAAGTTGAATCCCACTGCATACATTATGTAAGAACTTGGCTAATAGACCGGTCAATTGTAGTCCATTGTTGACAAAAAAAAAAATCTATAACACTATCTTTGACACTAAAATATAATATTATTTTATTATAATAGTAAATTAATCATAATTTTTAATATTATATCATATTAATTTTCAGAATTGATAAATTAAATTTGATTGAGCTTATATTATGTTTGTAAAAATAATTTGCTGCATTTACTTTTTTCATACTTGCTCGGTTTTAATTTTGTAAATTTAATAACTATATATATATATATATATATATTCTGTTAACGAAATAAGTTACATTGTTAACATTATTTAAGTGAGTTTACATTATATAAGTGAGCAGTAACGTACATGTTAATTGAGAAGTAATTTGTTTTCTTGTTAAAATAATTGAAGAATAGTATTTCTCAATTGGCCTTTAATTATGTAGGTATGCGTTTAAGCCATGTGGCAAATATACAATGGAAAGAGCGAGCACAGATATGTCTTTTACGTTGCAAATAGAGAAATTTTTCTTAAAAATAATATTTCATTTTTACAGTTTCTACAGTAGCAACACCAAATATAGTATAATATTGTAGCAAAAAAGTGAATTACACTATTATAGTGTAAAATTTAGTGCTGAGTATGGGGTTGAAGACGGCCTAATGTGTATTGTTTTTATATTGTTACATTTATTTATTTTAGTAGTTTTTTTTTATCATCTTATTTTATTAAAAACCCAAAATGGGCTGGGGTAACAAAAGAAATACAAAAAAGAGAAGTGGGCTAACAAATAAGCCCAAATAGAAAGTTGAAGTGGCACAAGGCCACTAAACACGCCTCCAGAACGCCATGTGTCGATGCGTGGCAGTTGTAAATCCAAAATTAAATTAAATTCAGCTATAGCGAATTTTTGGTAATCGAATTTGGAAAGATTAAAAGGAATACACTGGATGAAATGAAAACAATTATGTCGACCGAAACAGGAAGGCGGATTAGGCTTCCGAGTCTTGAAGGAGTTTAATTCAGCACTCCTAGCCAAACACGTTTGGCAGTTGATTGATTATCCTGATTCATTGTTTGCCCAAGTTATGTGCGATCGATATTATAAAAATCATTGTCCGATGTTGGCAAAAACAAATTCAAACCCTTCATATGGTTGGAGAAGCATCATGTCAGCTCGTTCACTTGTTAATAAAAGGTTAATTAAAAAACTTGGTAATGGTAGATCTATTGCGGTTTGGAGAGATCCATGGTTCCCTGACATTCACCCGAGAGCGGCAATTGGTATAAATCCGAATATTTACCTGGATCTTACTGTTGATCAATTTATTGATTCTCAAACCAGAACCTGGCGCGAGATTTTACTAAGACAATATTTTATCTCTACTGATGTTCAGTTGATCATGGGCATACCAATTTCAAGAAGGGTAAAACCAGATTATTGGGGTTGGCATTATACAAAAACCGGTCGGTATTTAGTAAAATCTGGGTATAAAACTGAGGAGAGTAATTCTCTGATGGATGTTGGCTCCCAGGGACCAAATTTCTGTGCATTAAAATCAAAAATTTTGAAACTGGATTGTCCAAATAAAATTAGACACTTTATATGGCAAGCCTTATCAGGTTGTATTGCAGTTAAGAAGAACTTAAATAATCGGGGAATAAACTATGATCCTAGATGTAGTAGATGTGGGGCAGAGGAGGAGACCATTAATCATGTCCTTTTTGAGTGTCCCCCGACAGTTCAATCATGGGCATTATCATCTGTCCCCTCACCCGTAGATATTTTTCCAGGGAACTCGATATGGTATAATCTTGACTATCTCTTTTGGAGAATTCCAGATTCAGTAAACGTCAAGGTTTTCCCTTGGTTGATTTGGCACATCTTTAAAACAAGAAATGATTCTTGCTTTTCTGGAACAAGCAAAGATCCCCGTGAATTGTTATCCCAAGCTGAGCAAGATGTAGCGAAATGGACAAATGCTAGACGTCAAAATTGTCATGCTAGCCAACCAGGATCGCTTAGCTCAACTACGATTTGGCCAGGGGTGTCCAATGCTTTGTTGATGCGTCGTGAAAAAGTTCTGACATTCATTCCGAGATTGGTTGAGTTTGCTTTCCAGACGCTGTTTCAGGTGGATGCATGGTAGCACGTCGAATATGAAGGAGCCTTTCGGCACTACATTCAGAGATGGAAGCTGTGCTTTGGGCGATGGAGTCCCTGATTTTGCTCCAGTACTTAGAGGTGGAGATAGCTACGGACTGTACGGATGTGTTGAAGATATTGTTACATCCAGAGGAGTGGCCGACCTTCCAACCGTAGCAGGAGGATTTTCTCAAGTTGAAATCTCTTTTTCATGTATTTTCTCTTCATGTAATTCCGAGATCTCTGAACCATAAAGCTGATGCTCTCAACTCATTCTGTTAGAGAGTCAGCTAATGGCTTAGTGTTGTAAACTCTTTCTTCACCTTTGGTGTTGCTTCTATTAGTATATTGGTTGACAAAAAAAAAATCTCAAGCAAAGCCATATTTTTCATAAGAACACAAAGAAAAACAATAAATATATATCAAATTAAAGTAAAAAAATGTCAAAGAAATGGCTTGGGGTGTCAAATAGTAAAGAAAATACCAAATCTACTAAAGGTTTTTCAAACATTATCTAAGTTAAAATGATTTTATTAGGGGATATCATGTGACCCCCTTTTCACCAAGTGGATCCGCCACTGATGCATGTGCATCTCATCATGCAGACGCGGCCGTGAACTCGTCACCAAAAACCGCCGCATGTTGCTTCCCTTCTTTGATTGCCGGTTAAACCAAAGGTAAAAACACCAACATAAAATCAGATTGAAACTGGAGAGATCCAGACTGAAAAACATGCCAACTTCTATGCGAAATTGATATCTAACTCTCTGAAAAATAGAAAAGAGAGAAGATCCAAACCACGCGAAAGAAGCCAGCGGAAAATTACCGGAAATTAATTCTAGAGAAATCTCTCTCTAAGAGAAAAGAAATTGTAGTTGAGAAAGAATTTTGTTGACTAAATTTCCTTTTTTTGGTCTCGGTCTCTTAGAACATGATTTTTTTTCCTCCTGAGAACATGATTATGATTTGATAGCTACTGCGAAAAGAACAAGGACTTTAGAAAGATTTTATCATATAAGTGTTTCTACAAAGAAAAACATGGTATTTTTACATGCTATCAACTTATGACTAATTTACAAAGTCTTTGATTATTATTATATGTACACTTTCTTTCACGACAACTCCCCAAAATAATCAAAGAACAATTCTTCCTCCACATCTGAATCTCCTAATCTCCACTTTTAAGTGAACATTCTTGTTTAATACTCGAATCAACCTACTCCTTATAGACTTGAGACTCCACTTTTTGATAGAGTATTTGTTTCAATTCCTTCCATGGAAGAATCTGTCCGCGACAGGAATATGTTACCTTTCGAATCTCTCCTGGTGTAACTCTCCATCTCATGGCTCATCACTATGTTGCATTGTCTCCAAGTCTCACCCATCATCTCCACTCCAAAGTACGTTAAATGGTCAGTTATGCTACTTCCCATTACCGATCTGAAACAACAAAAGCCAAGAATTATACCCGAGATACTCATGTAATCTGTCCAGTACTCAAGTGAAAACTTGAAACATAAGGCGTTTTGTAATCATTCCTGATCAATAGTCAATGGCTCAGGTGGAACGTTGACTAAAGAATGATCTTGCGTTTCGACTTTATGTGTATTGCAGACTGGGATTATATCAGCCACTTTCTGCTGAGGGATCAAATAGAAACTGGAAAGAGTGTTAGTACCTGCTGCATGTAGGATCTTCACCAGTGCCGTCGCAAATTTTCTCCACACCAAAAATAACAATATTTAAAATATTGAGATCTTTCACCCACACCTGCAATCCAAACGATACTTGCATAATAATCTATAAACAGATAAAGAGATGAACCTAGTGCACTGTAGGAAGCCGAGAATAATAAAACAAAAACTGAAAAGGGCGTTACCTCTGTTGGGAAGTGGTGGTATGTTTTTTGAGGGAAAAGATAATAGTAAGGAGGCAAATGAGGAACCATATCATGGTCATGTACGATTCGAAAGGTATTAGGCACAAGCAAATTGTAATAAGATGCAAAAGCAGCATTCCCAACACGAGGTTGCCCAAATGTCATAACCTGTACGTTTTCTTCTCCTTCATTTACCTGCGAGTTACATCCCAGTTGACATTATTAAAAACCTGAAAGGAAAAAACATAAAGAAGATAATGCAGCTAAGAAGAACTGGTTTCATTCAAGGATGTTTACAACTAAGTCTAGCCCACAAAAGGAAGCCATGGCTCCTCCCATTGAATGACCAGTCACCATGATGTTGAGGTCCGTCCCATAGAGTTTCTTAGCTCGTTTTACTGCATCCAAAACCGCAGGTCGTACAGTTGTATTGTGATAAGCACTATAAAAGCCATGATGCACCTGCCCAGGTAGAAAAGTATTACAAATTCCACCATACATGACCAGCTCAACTAGTTAAACTTGTTAAAGCATACCATTGCATCTGGCATATCAGGGTAATTCAGATCAAGCTGTTTCCAGAACAAGTCTGAGACCCAATTTTGTATGCTGCACAAGTTTGGAAGATCATATATCAGACAAGTTTATGCAAAGCTGTAGCTTTTAGATTACAATGATGACAATAAAACCTGTGTTCTTGAGTTCCCCGAAACGCAATAACGATAGCATTTAAATCCTTAGCCACCCCAACATACCCCTGTTGTTACAAACATTTATTAATATAAATAATTGTTCAATGAAAAAACATCTTGTCCAGATGCAGCTTATGATAGCAGGACAGACCTGTAAGCAGTGCTCAACGTCTACTATGACCTCTATTACTTTAAAACCCTGCACCATCCATAAAACAATTAGAATACCCAACTGGGGCTACTAGCTTTATACCTAACCTGACTTCAAACAGTGATCTGCCTTAACATCTGTTTCACCTTGGTCAAACCATTGCATCTTTCACACGTCCAAGTGAAGAGTTCTGTCAAGTCAGACATATAAACCTGCATACAAATATAGACTCATATCAACGATTTGGTCCACTTGATCAGTATGAGCTATTTTCTCTAGTAATGCTAATATGAATTAGAAGATGAAGACAAGTGTTACACATCTAGTATTTCCTTCATATCTTGCAGAATATCTGACGTCGTCAAAGAGAAAAGAGTTGCTATAGACGCTTTTATTTTGGTGTAGTAATATGCCATTAACTTACCGCAGAAGTATACTGCACAAGTGTTATGGCAAGCGTATGGTTGTAAACAGGTCGACCATCATCACTCTTCAACTTGAGAACTGCAATAGCAGACAAAAGTCACCGTAAGTTAACATAGTTCATTTGTAGCCTCACAGCAACACAAAATTAGTCCTTCACGAATCAGCACTATTCCAAATTAAGAATCCAAGTCACATAGTACAGTAGCAAGAGTAAATTTTTTATCTTTCCAAGCACTGTCATTTTACAGAAGTTTTAAATCTTGATAAGACTCGGAGAGTTAAAGGGGAATTGAAAACTGAAGTTCACAATAGGAAATAGACACAGAATCATTGTAAAGGTTGCATTATCACCTCTTCCAGATGAAAAGGGAAGAAGACAAGCAAAAATTGCCAGTAAGACCAACCATCTCTTTCGTTCCATATTCTGCAAGATGAAAATAAACACAACCTTTAGATTATAAGGGTAAAATAATGGCAAAACTGAACTAAACAAAGCAGAATTCGGAAGCCAATAAGCCAAAAACAACAGTTGACCTTATAAAACAGACTCACACGATCTAAACAAGCAAGGATTAACGGCAAAGGCCAAAAGAGATTTCAGCAACCAATTAAGTCCAGCAAGAAAAAAACCCGACAAAAGGGTCAAGCAAACGAACCAAATCCTTGATGAACGCACGAATGAAGATAGCAGACAGTGATCGGAGATGATTTCAGACTAAAATATACTTGCAATTGCGAATCGCGACAGAGAAGAAACGGCGATGGCACAAAAGTTTTTTTTTTTTTTGTTTTACTAATTTTCTGAAATTCCCAGTTTCATCCTTTTTACACGCAAAGGCGAAGGAAGGAGGCGTGTTGGGTTGGGTCTTAGTGGAGGGGTATTATTGGAAATTAATGTAAGAGATGGAATTTTAACTTCGAGAATCGAGACGAACCATAAGCCATGACCGAGTCGCAGCATTTATCGACGACAGTCTGTGAAAGACTCTTTACCGTCCAGAGGTGTCCATTGCATCTAAAAGCAATTGAATTCCATATTTTGATTTGATAGTGCACAAACAATGTTGGTTGACAACAACCTGAACAATTTCGAACAATTTGACTACAACACAGTAGGATCATTCATTCGCATATCTACATGGATTAAATTAAGAACGTGACATCTTTTGCTATATGCTATCAACCTACGACTTATATACAAAGTCTTGAATATAATTTGTTCACCCACTTTCGCGACCACAAAGAATCAAAGAACCTTTCTTCTTCCTCCATTGATTCCCTCAAGCCTCCCCTTCCAAGCAAGCTTTCTTGTTCAAGACTCGATTTCAACCAACTCCTATAGACTTGAGACTCCGGTTTTTGATGGAGAATTTGTTTTGATTACGTCTGTGGAAGCAATTGCCCGCGACAGGAGTATGTTACCCTTTAAATCTTTCCTGCTGTAACTCTCCGTCTCTTGGCTCATCACTATGCTGCATTGTCTCCAACTCTCACTATTCAATTGTACCCCAAAGTACGTTAAATGATCAGAAATGCTATTCCCCATCACCGATCTGAAACCACAAGAGCCAAAAATTACAGATTTGTTTTAAAGGTCTGGTATCCAAGCAAAAAAATGAATTAATGCGTGATTGTTGACCAATACTATAGTCATGGCGGTGAAATCTAGTACTAAATAATGATCATAAGTTTCGATTTGTGGGTGTGGTCTTGATACTGTAGATATATTGCGGAGAGTAATTATATCAGCAAGTTGTTTCAGAGAAATTGATACTACCTGCTGCAAGTAGGATCTTCACCAGTGTTGTCACAAACTTTCTCCATGCCATGAAGAACAAAGTTCGAAAAACTGAACCTTTTCACCCACACCTGCGTCCCAAAACACACTATTACTGCCTTTTTCTTTTTCACAGTTAATAAAGCAACGGGGAAATTAAGCTCAGACGTTGGATAGATCGCCAAGTAGTCCAGATTTTAGGAAGAGGTGGTATCACTGGTATGTAAAATAGCTTAAAATTATAACTAGTATTCTGATTTCTGTTCAACATCCAGTGCACTGAAAAAGCAATGTTACCTCTGTTGGGAAGTGGTGGTATGTTTTTTGAGGGAAAAGATAATAGTAAGGAGGCAGATGAGGAACCATATCATGGTCATGCACGATACGGAAGGTATTAGGCACAAGCAAATTGTAGTAAGATGCGAAAGCAGCATTCCCAACACGAGGTTGCCCAAATGTCATAACCTGTACGTTTTCTTCTCCTTCATTTACCTGCCATTTACGTCCCAATTGACAATTATTAACAACTTTAAAGGAAAGAACATAAGATCATGCACAAATTGGTTCATGTTAAGGATGCTTACAACTAGGTCTAGCCCACAAAAGGAAGCCATCGCTCCTCCCATTGAATGACCAGTCACCATAATTTTGATGTTTTCCCCATAGAATTTCTTAATTCGTTTTATTGCACCCAAAACTGCAGGCCGTACAGTCGTATTGTGATAAGCACTATAAAAGCCATGATGCACCTGCCAATGTAGACAACTATTACAAGTTCTACACTACTACTACATAACCAACTAGATACAAATAACTTGCCAATAAAGCATACCATGGCATCTGGCATATTAGGGTAATTTAGATCGAGCTGTTTCCAGAACAAATCTGAGACCCAATTTTGTATGCTGCACAAGTTTTGGGTAGATTAAGTATCAACCAAGTTCAGACTTTTAGATTACAATGACGAGAACAAAACCTGTGTTCTTGAGTTCCCCGAAATGCAATAATGATAGCATTCAGATTCTTCGCCACCCCAACATATGCCTGTAGTTACAAGTTACATGAACTAATATTAACAATTGTTCTGTGAAATAAAAAAACATCATGTCCAGATGTAACTTAAAATCATAAGGTAGACCTGTAAGCAGTGCTCAACGTCATATATTATCTCTATTACTTCAAAACCCTGCACCATCCTAAAAAACGTCAGAATACCCAATTGGAGCAATTAGAGACATACTGTGGCTTCGGACAGTGATTTGCGGCCGTCAGCATATGTTATACCTTTGTAAAACCATTGCATCGTTCGCATGTCCAATTGAAGAGTTCTGTCAAATCTGACACATAGACCTGCATACAATATAAACTCAATTCATCCATTTGGTCCAATTTATCAGCATTACCTATTCGCTATGCTAATAATGATAAGAGAAAATATGAGGACAAGTGTTACAAATGCAGTAATTTCTTCTCTTTTAACATCTAATGATTCCTTCTTATCTTGCATCCTATAGGAAATTACGTTGTCAAGGAAAACAATCATTGCAGGGCTTCTTTATCACTGTAATAATCTACCATTAACTTACCGCAGAAGCATACTCCACAAGAGTTATGGCAAGAGTATGGTTATAAACAGGTCGACCATCATTTTTCTTCAACTTGAGAACTGCATTTAAAGAAAGAAGTCAAAATAAATTCACTTTTGTCAGTATTATCATTTTTAGCAACTCATATACCAATGTACATGAAATTGTTGGTATCCCAAAGCTTCGAATCCAAAATTTTGATATTCATGGTTCCTCATACATCTGATGCGATGGATTTTGAATTGATTTGTTCCACTTAAAATTCATGATAGAACTTGTATTTGTAATTAGCCCTTGATGAATCATCACTATATAAGTGGAACACATTGCAATGTAGCCAGATTGTAAAATTTAGACGTTCAAGCACTATCCTTACACAAGAGTTTCAAATTGTAAGTAGGCTCAGAAAGACACAGAGGGAGAATCGAAAACTAATGTCCCCAGAAAAGGGAAAAAACCCATAGAATCATTATATAAGCTCAATTATTACCTCTGCTATCACATGAAAAGGAAAGAAAACAAGCAAAAACTACCAGTAAGAGCAACCATCTCTTATGTCTCATGTTCTGCACAATGACAAAAACACAACCATATCATCTTCTGTTCATCAACCAACAAAAGGGCGAAACTGAGCTAAACAAAGCAGAATTCAGAAGAAAACTTGCCAAAAGTAGAACACTTTCGGTAATTAAACGAGACTCACGCGATAAGACGGGCAAAAGCCACAAGAGATTTCAGCAACCAAAAGTCCCAGACAAAACTGCAATCAAAGGAAGCGAGAGCAAAGCCTTGAATGAAATTCTTTCACCACGATTTGGAATATTTCGGTAAATGATCAGAGACTCTCCTCGGATTGAAAAATTAATTTGATGATATAGGAGGGTGATCTGCGTTTTGCGAATCGCGAAAGAGAGGAGGAGATAGACGAAATGGAGATAAAATTCGAATATTCTTGCTTTTTTCTTAATTTACACTTCCATCCTCTATACGTAAAGGCGCAGGCGAGAAAAGGGAGAGCTTTTACAAAGGGTATTATTGGTAATTTCACTGCGTAGCGTGTTAAAATTGCGAGTGATGAGGTGTCAATTACGTGATTGGGCAGGTTGAATGGATAAGGCGGTTATTGAGAAGTTTATATAGCACAAGTTTTAGAGATTGTTGACCTTTTGACTTTTTCAACTTTTAGCCCATGGGCCTATTGGGCCTATTAGTGCATACCAAAGTCCAAGGCGGGAATTCTAGAAACTCTCTTTCTCAGGTGGCGGGAAGCTCTTTATACAACATGGCCACGTCGCAAATCGTAGCCGTTGATTTGACTTCTCAAGATTGACGGTGTAAAATCGAATCAGAAGCTACGGTCGTTTCAAACGTCGGGCTTTGGTTGTTGCTTCTAATCTTTCACTTTAGCAAACTCAGGAACCCTTGATTCGATCTCACAGACGAAATCAGGATTCGTAGAGACGCGTTTATGGCGAAAGCTTCGAAGCGGGAAGTTTCTTCAGACGAGGCTTACTCGTCGGAGGAGGAGGAGCAAGTTAACGATCAGGCTAATGTGGAAGAAGATGATGAGGAGCTCGAGGCCGTCGCTCGCTCTGCAGGTTCTGATGAAGACGATATTGCCCCTGACGACGAGGTTGTCCGAGCCGAAGATGACGCCGACGAGGTTGGTCTCCGTTTCGGTTTTCGCCATTTGACATTTACATGTTCGCTGTTATTTTGGGGATTGCTGTACTTGTAATTCTGAATGTAGTCTAAGTACGATTAGGGTTTCCTCTGAGCGTATTTTTGGGTCTTTTTGCATTCGATACTTTAACTTTTGGGCGTCTTTTAAGTTCGAATTTATGGTGTTACCCATTGTCTGTTTCGTTGCTGGACAGAATATCTACAAATGCTGAGTGGTCGCTCATTATAATGGTATATTCATGTGACTCGCAAGGATATTTGGTCATTCTTTTCATGATTTGATGATTATATGTAGGACGACGAAGATGAGGAAAGTGCTGACATCAGCAAACGTGAGAAGGCAAGACTTAAAGAAATGCAGAAGATGAAGAAGCAGAAAATTCAGCAAATTTTAGACGCCCAAAATGCTTCCATAGATGCAGACATGGTAAATTAGTAAAAATAATTGAGCTGTTTGTCTTTGTTTTAGAGGTGTTGAAAATAAACTCAAATTGTTCCATGTATGTAGAACAATAAAGGAAAGGGGAGATTGAAATATCTTCTGCAGCAAACTGAGTTATTTGCACATTTTTCTAAAGCTGAGCTGTCGCCTTCCCAGAAGAAGGGGAAAGGAAGGTGTGTAGAGTGAAACTGCTCTCAAAATAATTTGTGGTGTTCATTTCAACTTTCATGACATATGATGAGCACATAGTCCTAATGCTTAATTTATTGGCTTCCATGTTATCTTCAGGGGTCGTCATGCTTCCAAACTAACTGAAGAAGAGGAAGATGAAGAGTATTTAAAGGAAGAAGAAGGTGGTATAGCTGGATCTGGAAGCACACGATTGCTCACACAGCCCACTTGTAAGTACCTATATTGCTCTTTTTATCTAGAAATGGCGCATGTTTGCCGTTTGCTCAAGTGCTGTTGCGACGTGGATTTATTATAGGATTTCACACCCTATGTTCACTATTTGTAGTGTTGTTTGACGAATTCCCCAGTTGTGACCTCACAATTTCTAGGTAGCACTTTGTCAGTTCCGTAAAATTTTAGATATCTGATCTCTTACCGTTCATATTTCAGGTATTCAGGGAAAGTTAAGAGATTACCAATTAGCAGGTCTAAACTGGCTGATTCGGTTGTATGAGAATGGCATAAATGGGATTCTAGCAGATGAAATGGTAAACCACCTACCATGCATAAAATAAGGTTTTTCAGTTCTCCATATACTCTGATGCTAATCTTTTTCATTTTGTTCCACGATCTAGGGTCTGGGGAAAACACTTCAAACAATTTCTTTATTGGCTTACCTGCATGAATACAGGGGAATTAGTGGCCCTCATATGGTAGTTGCTCCAAAATCAACACTTGGTAACTGGATGAATGAAATTCGCAGATTTTGTCCTGTCTTGCGCGCTGTGAAATTCCTCGGTAATCCTGAGGAAAGGGTGAGTCATAGTAGCTCTGACATTTGAATTGATGTAATCTATATGTGCCTGACGGGATTCTGAAACCTATGTTAATTAATGCAGAGGCATATTCGTGAGGATCTGCTAGTTGCGGGGAAATTTGACGTTTGTGTTACAAGTTTTGAGATGGCTATTAAAGAGAAGACATCACTGCGCCGTTTTAGCTGGCGCTACATAATCATTGATGAAGCACATCGAATTAAGAATGAAAATTCTCTCCTTTCAAAAACAATGAGACTTTTTAACACCAATTATCGACTTCTTATCACAGGAACCCCCCTTCAGGTATTTGTCCAATTTTTTATCTATAAGTGTTTAAAATTTTTGATCCTTCAATTTTTTCTGTAAAATTGTGCCTCTACTTTTCTTGCATGAGTCTGTTCAAAGATAGTTGTTTTATTTTCGTGTTCTTTGTACATGCTTCATGTTCATGTTATGTCCTGTACTTTATTTGGTTTAGATAAGCTAATATCGTATGGTGTGACATACCTCTCTTGTTTTTTCTTTTCTAATACAGAATAATCTCCATGAATTGTGGGCCCTTCTCAATTTTCTTCTGCCCGAGGTTTTTAGTTCAGCAGAAACTTTTGACGAGTGGTTTCAAATTTCTGGTGAAAATGACCAGCAAGAAGTTGTTCAACAGCTTCACAAGGTATGTACTCGTATTTATCAAGTTTATAAACTTATTTGTTCTCTTGGTGACACTTTACCTCTATCTGTATTAGGTTCTCCGACCATTTCTTCTTCGGAGGTTGAAATCAGATGTGGAGAAAGGCTTACCTCCAAAAAAGGAGACAATACTCAAAGTTGGCATGTCTCAGATGCAAAAACAGTACTACAGGGCTTTACTGCAGAAGGATCTTGAAGTGGTTAATGGTGGTGGAGAACGCAAACGTCTATTGAACATAGCAATGCAATTGCGCAAATGCTGTAATCACCCTTATCTCTTCCAGGGCGCGGAACCTGGTCCCCCCTATACCACAGGAGATCACCTTGTAACAAATGCAGGTTCGATTTACATTCAAAGTATATTCTTCAGATATATTTTGTAGCTATCTTAATTATTAGCTTTTACATTTTCTCGTGTCTAGGTAAGATGGTTCTCTTAGATAAATTGCTACCTAAGTTGAAGGCTCGTGATTCGAGGGTTCTGATATTTTCTCAGGTAAAAAGTAACCCTAACAAATTGTGGTTTTTTTCTTTATTTCCTTTTTGAGTGCTGTTCTTGTTTCTTGTGCTTATTATTCTAACAAATTTCCTCGTCAATATCAGATGACAAGGCTTTTGGATATTCTTGAGGATTACTTAATGTATCGCGGCTACCAGTACTGCCGTATTGATGGAAATACTGGGGGTGATGAACGAGATGCTTCCATAGAAGCCTACAACAAGCCAGGAAGTGATAAATTTGTTTTCTTGTTATCCACTAGGGCTGGAGGGCTTGGTATCAATCTTGCTACAGCAGATATTGTTATCCTTTATGACAGTGACTGGTAAGGCTCTTTCTGTGTTTATTGTAATTTATGAGTATATTAGCTATGCCTTATGAGATGGGTGGATACTGGCAGGAACCCTCAAGTTGACTTGCAAGCTCAAGATCGTGCACATAGGATTGGACAAAAAAAAGAAGTTCAAGTATTCCGGTTCTGCACTGAGGTTTCTGTCGTACCAATGTCTATTAAATAAGAATAACATTAAAACCTTGAGCTTACTATGCCTCGTCCTTATACAGAATGCAATTGAGGCGAAAGTCATTGAAAGAGCTTACAAAAAGTTGGCACTTGATGCCCTAGTTATTCAGCAAGGGCGACTGGCAGAACAGAAAAGTAAGTGCTTCTGTACTGAGGTTGTAAATGCGTTAATTTGTCTCTATATATTTATTTCTTTTTGTTACATTACAGCTGTCAATAAGGATGAGTTACTTCAAATGGTGAGATATGGTGCTGAAATGGTGTTTAGTTCTAAAGATAGCTCAATTACGGATGAGGATATTGACAGAATCATAGCCAAAGGAGAAGAGGCAACGGCTGAACTTGATGCCAAGATGAAGAAATTCACTGAAGATGCAATCCAGTTTAAAATGGATGACAGTAAGCGTGTGATTTATCCTATTTAGAAACTTGCAGTACATGAATTATGGTATGCTCGAATAATCTGCTTTTCGGTGTGTTGCAGGTGCTGACCTTTATGATTTTGAAGATGACAATAAGGTATCCTTGAGTAACCAAATGAATGGTTTACATATTTATCGCATACGGTGATAATGCTCTGCATGCTATTGAATAATTTCTCTTTGTGAATTCTTTTCTAATTTTGCTTGGTAGGATGAAAACAAGTTGGATTTTAAAAAGATTGTGAGTGAGAATTGGAATGATCCACCAAAAAGAGAGAGAAAGCGCAAGTAAATGATACTTCTACCTTTTTTCATTAAATTGTGTTTCTGTCTTCCTAAACGAAATCTAACTACAACAAACTACTTTTATCTGCCCACTCTTCAGCTACTCTGAAACTGAATACTTCAAGCAAACATTGCGGCAAGGTGCTCCAGCTAAACCTAAAGAGCCTAGAATTCCTCGCATGCCCCAATTGTGAGTACCTCAATTTTCTTTACTCTGCATTTAGCATTTTCCCTGTCTTATGGATAGTATTTTTATCCTAAATCTAATTTCTTGTCCGTCCCGCAGACATGATTTTCAGTTCTTTAACAACCAGAGATTGACCGAGCTGTATGAAAAAGAAGTGCGATACCTTATGGTGGGATAAGTTTATCAACGTATTATGAAACCTATGCAACTTTTGTTTTGGATTTGTTCTAAATATAAACTTGTTTCACTTTGGTTTCAGCAAGCACATCAGAAAACTCAGGTTAAAGACTCAATTGAAGTTGATGAACCTGAAGGTCTTTCTCAGTCTATGCCCTTCTTCTTACATTATTCCAGTGACTTAGTGACTGATTTAACAATTTTTCTTAGAAATTGGAGATCCCTTAACCGCTGAAGAAGCGGAAGAAAAGGAGTTGTTGCTGGAAGAGGCAAGTAAAAAACATTTGACCTTACTGTGAGTTGACACATATTTATATAGTTTTTTAATGTAATTGAATGATGTTGATATTTTCTTAGGGTTTCTCAACATGGAGCAGAAGAGACTTTAATGCCTTCATTAGGGCTTGTGAGAAATATGGGCGGAACGACGTAAAAAGTATTGCCTCTGAGATAGAAGGGAAAACAGAGGAAGAGGTTGAACGATATGTTCATGTTTTCAAAGAGCGATACAAGGAGCTGAATGGTAAGTAACGTTAGATTGTTAAGTGTTATTGAGTCTTTTCTGTACAGTAAGGTCGAGTATTTTGCCGCACAAAAGTACAGTTATGCTAAGTAAGCTTTGTCTCTTGTTATACCTTTCTAAATTTGTAGATTATGATAGAATCATCAAGAATATCGAGAGGGGGGAAGCAAGAATCTCTAGGAAAGATGAAATCATGAAAGCTATTGGGAAGAAACTGGATCGCTACAAAAACCCGTGGCTGGAACTAAAGATTCAGTATGGTCAGAACAAAGGAAAGCTGTACAATGAAGAGTGCGACCGGTTCATGGTCTGACATCTAATTTATCAAACTCTGTTGTTTGAGATATCACTCTTTTTGTTTCATTCCAATATGATATTTGAAGAACCCTGTTATTAACAGATATGCATGGTCCATAAGCTTGGATATGGAAACTGGGATGAGCTAAAGGCAGCATTTCGGACATCTCCCTTGTTCAGGTTTGACTGGTTTGTAAAATCTCGTTCAAGTCAGGAACTTGCAAGGAGATGTGACACGCTAATTCGGTTAATTGAGAAAGAGAATCAAGAATATGATGAGAGAGAGAGGCAAGCTCGTAAAGAGAAAAAGCTTGCAATGGTAAGACTTGAAGTAAAATCTTTTAGTTCACATTCTAAATCACATACTTTAGGGTTCAGTTACTGGTGGAATTGTTTCTCATGGTCTGCTCTGTAAGTTGTTTCAGAGTGGAACGCCATCAAAGAGAGCTTCAGGTAGGCAAACAAATGAAAGCCCTTCTTCTCTTCTGAAGAAACGAAAGCAGTTGTCTATGGATGATTATGTTAGCTCGGTATGCTAAATCATTTTGTTCACATTGTTAGTTATGTACTGCAAAACCATATCAATCCTTTGGTAACTAAAAATAAAAACTTATGTCTCTGCAGGGGAAGCGTAGGAAATAAGAAGACCTCTGTTCCATCACTAGGCAAATATGGAGATTTAGTTGTCATATAAAACAAGCTTCTTTTGCAGACAGGCCAATCTAATATTTTGTACTCACAAGCATCTCTTCGTGCATTGTGTCTGACCTCTTGTTTGTACTTCTAGTGTTTTTTCTGAATATTTTTTTGTAGAAACTAGTACGCAATGCAACTATCAGATTTCTTAGTAGTTCTAGTATATATCTCAATCGGCTTGTCGTTGAATCAGAACAGACATGTTCTGTTCTGAGAGCATTTGCAATGAGAGTTTTTTATAAGAGTTTCATACAAAAATTAAAATAATAAAATAATATATAATATTTGTTTATTTGAAGAGTTTCTCAAAATTTGTGAAATTCTCACTCATAGTTTCTCAGATGAGAGACTCACTATGATGAAAACCTCTGATGGTCTGAGGTTGTCACTGCTTACCAAGGCAGTGACACGTGTAAGAAGTCTTTACGGCTAGTTTTTTTTCCTTCCTCTTTTCTCCGATAGACTCGAATTCATACACAAATGACACTAAAATAGTACAGAAAAATTATAAAAATCGACTCAATTCTCCCTCCCATATTACATATACAACCCACTAAAAGAAAAAAAAAACCAAAAACATCAGTAAAAAAAGAAACCCTTCTTTTCTTCCCCTTCTAATCGACCAAACTTTCTCTACTCGTCTTTTCAAAGTCTCTTCATATGTTCTTGAGCTTCAATCACATTATTGAAGAGTTTCCTTCTATCGACTCAGACATTTAATCCGACAACTGACCGACCTGATCCATCATATCACTTCAAAGCCACTCTCTTTGCCCTTGACACAAAGACAAAAGTTCTTTCCTTTTTCAACACAAAGTTTTCCTCTTTCCTGTTTCAGTCATTTGTACTATCAAAGCTGCCAGGTCCATTGGTAGCTCTCTTCCTCTCTCTCAAATTCTCTCCCCACACCTTTGCCTCTGCTACCGCCCTCTCTCTATCTAGATCTCTGTTCCTCGGAGTTCCTCTCGTTGCTCTCCCAACACTCACTGGGCTCCCTCTTTGAGATTCCGTGCCTTCCAAATCGTCTAGTCCCCATTTTCTCCCTGACCCACCTCCTGTCTCGCTCCCTCCCTCTGATCCTGTATTCACTTCCCTCACCATATCCCTTCTTCTGTAATCAGGAGAGTTCTTGTGAGTCGCTGGTGACCCTAACCGACTCCGAGTCTCTGCAGGACTATCCAAGCTACTCCCATCTCCCATGCTCCTCCGTTCATCCCTGGTCCTGATAAATGGTGGCCCACCACCGCTTCTATTGCTTTGACCACTCGGTGCATTTGGATCAAACGTTTGGGAAGCTAAGTAAGTTAGAGCTGTCACCACGTCACCGATCAGCGGTCTTGTCGCTGCTTGTTCTTGTAAACACATTGCTGCAACTGCAAGCGCTTGATATAGGCCACGCATTGGATACCGTCCTTGCAGCAATGGATCAGCCATCTTTGGGAATTTTCTACGATCTTTGAACAATGGCCTAGCCTGTTAACCAAACAAAGACCAACAAGCGAAAGAGGACCCCAAGAGTTCAAGTAAGTAAAGATTCTTTTCAGAGCCCAAAACGTTGGCTATCACATGAGTGCAAAAGTGTTGAGATTTTTACATACCCATGCGACAAGGTTGTGCTCTCCAGGTGCTCGAGCATTATCAATGGCTTTTCGACCCGTGATGAGCTCGAGAAACACAACCCCAAAGCTATAAACATCGGATTTCAATGTGAGTTGCCCGGTCATGGCGTATTCTGGTGCACAATAGCCATACGTGCCCATCACACGAGTAGACACGTGTGTTTTATCTCCCACAGGGCCTAACTTGGCTAATCCGAAATCGGATAACTTTGGGTGATAGCCATCACCAAGAAGAATATTGGATGATTTCAAGTCCCTGTAGATCACAGGTGGGTTTGCTTTATCATGCAAATATTCCAGTCCCTTTGCCGCTCCTGCTGCTATTGTCATTCTCGTGTTCCAGTCTAGAGGCACTTTATCCGGTGGGAGATCTGTAAAACCAAAATTCTCATTGGTACATGGATGCGTAGAACTATTACAAGCTGAAGTTTCGATTTTTTTACCATGGATAGCTTTCGAAAAACAGGTTAAGAAAAGCTAAAGACTTTTTCCAATATATCAACTATAATAGCAAAGCATTTTTCTATTAAAACGCTGGACAGTGTGTAACGGTTTTTGACTTTCTGTGTATCATAGTTTCAAATAAAAATGCTAAGGTTGCTTATCTTACGGAAACGAATGCAATCCTTATAATTTCAAGTGTAATTTCCATGTTGAGAGCTTACCGTGTAGATGATCTTCCAATGATCCTAGTGGCATATACTCGTACACAAGAAGACGTTGGTCACCATCAGCGCAATAACCAATCAAATTCACAAGATTGGGATGATGCAGAAGGCTCAGCATAAGAACCTCTACAAGGAACTCTCTATTTCCTTGTAGGCCATTACGATCGAGCTGTTTAACAGCTACTATCTGCAAAAAGATAACATCCAATCAATCAACGCATTTGATTATGAGAAAATAAAAGGATGCAATTGTTGATTGTCTACAAGAACTTCACCTGTCCTGTGCTCTCCAGACGACCCTTATAAACACGGCCAAAACCTCCTTCCCCAAGAAGACATTCCGGTCGAAAGTTTTTAGTGGCGGCAGCTAACTCTCGGAAAGTAAACGTTTGAGCAGCGATATTAGCGGTTGGCCCTTCTTTTGGAGCGGTTAGCTCCTTCTTCTGTTCAGGACCTCGTCGAGACTTTGATTTATCTACAGAAAAAAAGAAGAAAATGTTAGTACTTAGCTTACAAAGCAATGCACAGGAAGCAATTAAATGGTTAAAGATAACATTAACCATCAAAATCATATTTTCAAACTCAAAAACATTAACAAATACCTAATTGTTTTCAGATTTAAAGAGAATTGAGCTTCCACAGTCAAATTCAATCAACACAGAACATTTCACCAGTCTTCATTTCTTACATTGACATGCTAGAGATGTCTAGAAATACAGAGTATCCTTATCGAATGAAGAGTAATGAAACCCTAAAGCTAACATTTTTATGATTTAGTGCTTGTTGTATAGCATTGAGAAATCTAATTTGGCATATTCTAATTACATTCCATGTATAGAGATCCTAATTACTTTAATTTTGAGCTAAATTGTATCATAACTGTAATCATTCAAACAATAAACAGCAGATCTCAAGAATTAGAATACAGAAACTCCATAGCTGTAAAAAGCTACCACAGTTGCATTAGATCAAAAACATCAACCTTTCTTTCCAAATCATGTCCAAAGATACAAACTTTATGAGAATCCAGAAACTTTAGAATTCGATCTAAGACACGAAGAACTCAACAGATCCCCAAAAAGCTTGAATGAAACTTTTTACCTAAACTGGCATGGTGAGACTGAGTAACAGAGCCGTCCTTAGCTAAAACTTCCTTCTTTACCGAATCTTTCGCAGTAGCGTCTTTATCCGAAGATCCAAAGCAAGGCAAACACCCACTCATCTCCGAAGCTAAGTCCTCGGAGAAATTGAAACTCAGACCCAAAAAAAAGAGAGACAAAAAAACCCTACCGACAAGATTAATCAACCGGAGAATCCCAATATAAGCTCTCAACAACACATCTTAAGATGTTTTTTTCTTTTAAACAGTAACCCAAAACAAGCAAATAGAAAACTAAAAACGAAAAAGCTTCGGCCTTTTTTCAATGCATCTCTTTCTCTCTCTCTCTCTCTCACTCGAGATCTTTGAAGCTTTTTTTTTTTTTTTTGATGTGGGTGCTACGCGAGAAGAGAAGGGAAGGTGAAGAATAGATATGAAATTTTATTACATATAGATTTGACATTAATAAATCAAAAAATCATTTTTTATTAAAGTAAAGATCAAATTAAAGGAATGATTATCCATTTAAATGTGAGATTAATGACAACGTAATCTAACAATGGCCCTGTTCGTTTCGTGGTCGCTAGCGACCGCGACCAGCGACTGCGATCAGCGACCGCGATCAGATTTTTGGTTTGTTGTTCGTTTGTCAGTCGCTGCGACCAGTCGCTGCGACTAGTCGCTGTGTTGTTCGTTTCACAGTCGCAGCGACCAGCGACTACTTTTAAAATTTATTTTATAAAATTTATTACAAAATTTATATATATTCATAAAATATTAAAAAATATAAATATATTCAATAATAAAATACTATTATTTATTTATAATAAAATTCGAAATTTTATAAAAAATAAAATAAAAAATATTATCACATTTATTATGTATTAGAAATATATATTTATATAAAATTAAAATTTAACTTTTTTCAATATTTATAATTTATTTTATTCTATATGAATATATGAATTTCAATCATTATACTTATATATTTTTATTTTTATTAGGTTAATTTAAATTTTGTAAATTTTTTTTTTTTTTTTAATTAATTATTTTTTTGGTCGCTGGTGTTGTTCGTTTCGTGGTCGCTGGTCGCTGCGACTGATCGCAGCAACCGGTCGCTAAATTTTTTAGCGACTTAAAATTTGAGTCGCTGGTCGCTAGCGACTGGTCGCTGCGACCGGTCGCTGAACCAGCGACCACGAAACGAACAACTTTTGGTCGCGGTCGCTGGTCGCAGTCGCTGGCGACTGCCAAACGAACAGGACCAATCTCTTTCCGATTATGTTTTACACATGTAATTAGTTTAGGGACCAATGCGGTATTCTGTACGCGAAGTGATGTAATGTATTACGATTACATATACACAATGCTAAAGAAGTAAATATTATTCAAACATATTACACATCTTTTTATTAAAAATATATATATTCTCTTATAACTGAGTGTGATTTGTAAATTTTAATACATAAAATCTATGTAAAATTCCGTAAATTGAAATATATAAATGGCCATACGAAATGAAAAACGAGGAGCAAACTTTCCAATCGAATTATAGTTTACATATGTTAAATTTGTCAAAATAAATATAAAGTATGCATAAATTAGAGATAAGATTAGAAATAAAATGGGATAAAAAAATTCATGACACAACGAAATAAAGGTGTGATGTTCCAATAGAAACCTCGAAACTTTTATATATTCTCAAGTAAAACCTCCATTTTAGTTGTATTTTTACTTTGAACTTTGAACCTTCAACTAGGTAATTCTTTTTGTTAATTGTGATATGTGAGTTGAAACACAACTAACCATTAAGAATACGGTACTACGATTATTTTAGTTTCGAATTTTTGTAATTAGATTAGTGTAACACTTATTTTCCGTGGATTGTCGGGTGATTTCTGATGAGTTTGAAGGAAGTTAGTAATTTTGTTCAGAGTATTAGTAAAATAAAAAGGTTTTTGAAAGATGGTCGAGTAAAAGACCAAGAAATTGACCGAACTTGAGAAAGAGCTAAGACAATCCAAACGTTCGAAAAAATGAGTTTAGTCCATGAAATTCAAACCAGTCCGTGATTTTTGGACAAGTATGTCGAATTTGGATAAGTATGTCGGATTCAGACCTAAGTGATGTTCAGACATGATTGGTCGTGGTTCAGATAAGGAAGCGGAATGTTCAGGCCTAACTGGTTGACTTTTGGACAAGGATATGAGATTTTCAGACAAGGGTCGACGTTCCGACAAGTACAGTCGGTGTTCATACAATATTGGTGGATGTCCGGACAGAGTGGTCGAAGACTAGCTAGTCTGGTCGAGAGCTGGTACGGACGAACTGTATCGCGGTCTTAGACTTGGTTCTGTTTAAGTAAAGGTCGGACTCGGTTCAACCTAAGGGAACTAGGGTTAGGATTTTGCGAACTAACCCTTATAAATAGAAGTCTGAATCTGCTGTCACAACCTATTAGACAAAAAATCTCTAAGGAAAGAAATAAAGGGTTTTTGAAGGCTAAGAGGCGAATCGAGATCGGATTTCTACGTATTTCTCCGAAAAAGGATTGATTGTAATTGATGTTTAGCGAGTTTGACGCAATCTGAATCGACCAACCGCAACAAGAGGTGTCAGAAATCGCTAAGGCAAAGGTGAGTCTGCGACCGTGGGTCTTTCTAGGTTCGTTATTGGGCATAGATTTGGTTAAGTGTAGACAAGTTAGGATTGATTGCTTGTCTGTATTTTCTGACCGATTGATTACTGTTATTCGTACTTGATTGTCGATTTAGGTTAAGCTACGTGGCATATCTTGACGAAGTATGTGCATGACATGTTCTTGATTTGTTCTCTGACTTGATTAAATTAATTGTTTGATTGCGATATATGATTTGGCATGTAAGACAGAATGACCAGCTCGCTAAGCATATTTGTGCTTATGCAATTTGCGTGATTGCAGGTGATGTGTTACCTGAAGTCCGTGAAAGTGGTTAAGTAGGTGCAGGACCAAGGCGTGAAGGAGGAAGGATGGAATAAGACTAGGATTTGGATCTAGTTTACATTGTAATAGCATATTAGCAAACATTCATTATACTAGAACCTCTTTGGTTAAACTTATGCATTAATTTGGGCTTATCAAACTGATTGAACACGAATTTTGACTACGTATAAAATGAAACACAATCTGATTAAGTGTTTAGCTTACCCATGGCCAGACTTAACTCAATTTGGACTTAGCAATTTCGAGTTAGGGTTTCACA
The DNA here is from genome assembly GCA_963920545.1 of Lepidium didymum. Lineage (NCBI taxonomy): Eukaryota > Viridiplantae > Streptophyta > Magnoliopsida > Brassicales > Brassicaceae > Lepidium > Lepidium didymum. The sequence continues at coordinate 14,968,934 of OY986996.1, forward strand.
AGTTGGTATCAGAACCATGTTGGTTCTAGGACAATCTGTTATTGCATAAATTGGGTAGATGATTGAATCCATCCTTCCCACGCCAAGGTCTCGCGCTAAGCCTAACATGTGTTTATGTGGATGTGAATCAAACTAAGTTAGTAAGGAGACTAACTTAGTTACATTGGTAACTGTAGATGGCTCGGAGTAATCGAAATGGAAGAAGGTTGAATGATTGGAATGAGGAAACTTCTCGAATTATTGCGGCAAAGACTGAGCAAGATGATGTCCACAATGAAAAGAATCAGCCAAGTGCAGAAGGCAGTGAGAATGGGGTGATTGAATCGCAACAGCTTTTTACTGCAGGTGCTGATACCAGGAATCAGGTTAGATTGGATGTCGTGTTTGGCTTGTTGGCTCAAGTCTTGGAAATACTACCTGCTGTAGCACCTGCTGCAGCTGTGCCAGCGCATGTGAATGCAGTACTGGTGGAGAATGTGGTTGAAGAAGCCCAAGTCGTGGTCACTTCATCTTACCTAGAAATGATGGATCATATGCAAAGGTTGGGAACAAAGTTTTTCTCTGGTGGTGCCAAGCCGATTGAAGCGGATGAGTAGAGGAGTCGACTTGAGAGAAAGTTTAACTCTATCTGTTGCTCGAAAAAATTTAAGCATGACATTGCGGTCCACTATTTGGAAGGGGATGCGCATAACTGGTGACAAGGGGTGTCTGGCCGAATGGTGAACCCAAATTGCAGTTGGAAACCTTCTGTAGGGAATTTTCAGGTAAAGTCTTGATTACGATTTCCTTTAGGATTATTATGATTTACATTCATTTACACTATATATATCGAGAATCCGAATCAATTTTTTATCTAATTCCAAGATAGCATCATTTGGACATTATTGAGCTTTTTTTTGGACTTTAACTTGCTATGAAAAATCATAAAGATGTCTTTCTTCTTCTTTTTTTGTTGTATATATTATATCAATCTTGATCTCCAAGAAGGAGGCATACACTTTAACAAAATAACAGTTTCTAGATAAACATTGAACATTATCATTCTGGTGAAGAGACCTTGAAGCCTATCATTCTCCTTTAGGTACCGAGAAAATTTTGGCCAAGCTCCAAGAATCAGTCACCATTTTCAAGATTTCCGTACAAGTTGGTAGCGTATTGAACTTCTGAAATCTCCAAAACCAAGAGAGATTTCATGGTCCATAAGATTACTTCAAATTCTGTGTGCAAGGGTGAAAAACAATAGAATCGCCTCTAACCCCCATATTCGCTCCTCCAATAGAATCTGTAAAACAATATCACCCAATTCTCGAGTAGTATTTCAAATCCTTTCAAGATTCGTCAATAAAACATCTATATCTTGTGAAACTATGGTTACCTATCATAGGTCTGGTGATTGTTTCCCACAATTTATTTGGCTGATCTTGTATACCTCTTTGACTCTTCGCATTTTTTGTGTGCATGAAATTAAACTCGTTCATTGGCTTTTATTTCGGTAATATGAAAGGTTTTCAATTGAACCAAATCAAAAAAATATTATCATTTCTTGTTTTTCATATTTTAAAAAATGAAAATTAATTTATTTTTGGGTTTCAAAACTGTAATTTTCTAGTAATAAGAACATTAGTTAATTTTGTTATTTGACTTTGTTTGTTTTCATTATTCTATCGATGAAATATATATATTTTGAACATAATAAACTCTAATATTACTAACGAAGTCAATGTCGATTCTTAGTCAACCTTACCTCGCCTATACATTTGACAATTTGAAGATTTGTTTTAGAAAAATTGTTTGGTTAAAGGATTAAACTAGAAGAAATGTAATATTATAAAAGTTGGAACTGTTTAATGTATGTTTAGTCTAAATTAAAACAACACTAATATATATTTTACATACTAGATAATATATAATATATTATACAAAAAAAAATTAAAAATTTATAATTTTTTAACACTGTAGGAGATAGGCTATATGTAGTTGTGGGAGTTAGATTTGTAGTTGGAAGAAAACACAATCTTCCTAAAATCTAATTAAGACTAAACATTAAAAATAAAAACAAAACCAAACACATTCAGGCTAAATTAACGGCGTCGGAGGAGAAAGAAGAATCATCACTGTCGGAAAGTGGGGCCCATCCATCTAGGATATGCTCTCACGCTTTGTGAACAATAGCTCTCAGCATTAGATTTGGTTTGATTTTTTGGGTTTTTGGTTATTTCATTTCTAAAAATATGATAATTAATGGATACCTATTAAATTTTGGTATGATTTGGTTTCGATTACGGTTTTTTCGGTTCTAGAAATATGGTAACCAATAGGTACATGTTAAAATTTGGTTTGGTTTCGGTTTGGTTCCGGTTCCAAAGTGGAACTGAATGAGTCAAAATAATATTGGTTCGGTTCCGAATGATTACTTTTATTAAAAAGTAACCTAATACCCAAAAAATATAATTAGTTGTAACTAAAAGTATCTAAAGTATTTTAGTACTAACTAGTTTCAGTTTCTATTTGGTAACTTTCAGTTCTCGGAATCGAACCGAACTGAACCGATAACCAAAATTACCTAAAAATTAGAACCGAACAATTCTTTTTAGAAATCAAAACCGAACCGAGAACCGAAGTTACCTAAAAGTTGGAACAGAACAATTTTTTTTCAAAACCAAAATTGAACCGAACCAAAAATTTTGAATCAGTTTGGTTCGATTTATCGGTTACAATTATTATGTCTAGGCCTACTGAACAACATTCTTAAGCCCACGCTTTCTTTGTCTTCTTTTCCTTTCTTTTTTATATAAACGCTTTCTTTTATTTTTCATTTGATCGTTATTCGAATTGTAATGTTAATTTATAGAAAGCTTAAAATTCGTAAGAAAATCATCCGTATTTCACCCTACTATTTTCCCATTCATTCTCTAATGTTGTAAAACGAGTTTTTAGTCATAACACAATTTTTTCTCTCATAGACCGCGTTCAAGTGGATATATTAGTTTATTAATGATTTATGTGAATATATTTAAATTGCGATTTTGTAGAAGTCTAGTGTAAAAACGTAAAGCAATTATATATCTAGAATAATAATCCGCAACATTTTGATTGACGTAAAAACTCATAACAGGGAATTTATTGTGTCCGAATTACGGCATTTCGTCAAATTACAACGACTATCATTTCTTAAAAATAATTATGGCCTCCATTTTTTTGTTTCTATTTTGAATTTGAAGCAGTTTTATAGAAAAGGAAAAGGTCTAATTTTTAAATGCCGGCTCAAAAGAAACATCAAACAAGTTGACTCACGAGTCACAAAAAAAAAGCTACATTTATTCCTCAGACAAGTGGACTCACGAGTCCTATCATTTAACCGTTCCTTAAGTCTTTCTTTTTTTGGTTTTAACGTTACTTAACTTTTTACATTCGAGAATATTTATATCAAATGTATTTGCTTTTATAATCATGTGTTTTTAATCAAAATGTTTAAACCTCTATTTCTGTCGTTTTTTTTTCATTTCAACTAGATTGTAAAGAATTATGTAATATGTTATAATGATACTGATCGGTAAGGATTATAGTTTTGAATTTTTTGCTGTAGGATTTAGATTGTAAATTTTTTGGTTGTAGATTTTTTTATTGTAGGTTTTCTGACAGTAAAAATTTATATTTGTAAAGTTCAAAAATTTTATTTTTAGATTTTTGATTTTTTACAGTTAAAAATATTTCATAAAAAAAAATTAGCTTTCTAGAATAATGAAATAAAAAATAAACCTAAATTATTATTAGTTTAATTTCAGTATTCTAAAAAGATTTGTGTGTTTATAGAGTAACGAAACTGTTGTTAATCACGTTCAATATTTTTTAGTATTTAGTGAATTAGGTTACAGAAACTAACTATAAATCAAACGTTTATGTAAGAAGATACTCAGGTTTGAAATAAAGAATGAAGTTCTAATAATTGTTTTCGGTAATTATTATAAACATTTTTGGTACTAGGTAATGACTTTGCACTATGATTCGATTCCTATCCATTATATTATAATACCTTAAGAAATGGATTATAGGGGTGAGATTTAGGTTATGAATAGGGTTTTGTAATTGAAAAAAAAATTGAAAGCACAAATTTTATTTTTTGATGGTCAATAAGAAAAGGAAACATTGCTGATCGTGTGGTTTTTGATGCACCGTAATCTCGATGTTCCACTGTTAAAGATAATACGACACGTGGCTGTTTAACAGCTAAGAAGAGTTTGTGTAACAGACAATGCACATGAGCGTTGTGGATAATTGCCTCCGTTGTCGGAAAGAAACATTATGGACTTTGTTACGTGATCAATAGGACGGTTTTTTATTAATTTATGACCACCGTCGATCCTCTCATTATGCAACACGTGTCACTCCTCAGTGTAGTCAATGATTGTTGACCAAACTCTTTAACGTTTGTGTGACATAAATCATAACTTTGTAATTTCAGTTCTCACACAGATTCGGTATAAATTGTACATTTTTGCTTAATTTCATGTTATCAGCTTTTTCGTTTTTTTATACTTGGTTAATTGTACAATAGGTTAGTTCACACTTCACACCAACAAGATATCACAAACTCTTTCCATTTATTTTTTAACTAAATAAATATTATTTTGAAAGGTCATTTCGTACGCGACAACAAAATTTAATTTTATAAAATAATCCATTTCTAAAATAATTTAACAAGATCAAGAGTTTGTATTAGTGTGGTAGGGAATAAAACTGAGATTTTTGCATGTCGATTTTCTATTTCTCTTACTGCTAGAAACTAAATTACATTTTTCCATCATTTTTACACTAATAAAGATTTTTTTTCTGCATTTGAATACCCGACAAAAAACTTATTTGTGAGTTACACCTTCTCTAAAAATAGTTTTGACAAATAGTTTACTATATCGTAGATGTTCTTAGACAAATTAGAATTACATAATTCTCCTTTTCACAGTGGAAGATATATATATATATATATACCCAGACTATATAATGACCAAAATTAGAATCAGTCGTGACATATGCTAAACTGATATTAATAACTAAATTTGATACTACTTACATCGAATGCCTTTAAATAAGCTATAAATCATAATTATAAAAAAATGTATTACCGAATTTTTCTCTGGTAATTATGATGATCTAACTATTGATTTTGGTATCAGATATCTAATCTTTTTCCATCACAAAAAGTAAATTATAAGGAGTTTTGGAAATGAGATTCAGGATACCAATCATATTTTTTTGATTCTTTTGTCAAATAGTTAAAAATATAAAATATGATTTAAGTTGTAAACTAGGAGTTGTTAATCGAATTCATGCTATAAAAAATTGGCCCGGCAACAAGAATAAATAATGTTAAATAGTTTCCTAATTATCACGTAACATATTAAATAGAAACGGGACCGAACTAATTGACGTAACCAAGACTAATGGTATGGAGGGATTCATTTAGTTTAATAATTTTTTTAATAAGTGTAATTTAATAATTTCCCTATTCATGATATATAATGCAATATCAAACCACAAAACCGAATTGAGAGTAGTATAATCAAATTTGATCAATATATACTAGATCGAGTTTTATGGGATGAATATTTGATGTAAAATTATATACACATTAACCCATGTTAACAGTTGGTGGTTCTGTTACGAGGATGAATTTGATGTATTAAAACGTGTTTTGATGAATCTAAAATATATCTGTTACAATAATGAGATGTGTTAATCTGAATGATGAAATAGCGAACCAAGTGACGTGTGTAGTATTGTGCTAAAGATCTCATGTACTTGTTTTTCGACCTTCGAGGAACCGTGTCGTAAACGTTGTCAAACCGCAACCAGAAAAGTAGCGTTCCAAAACGCGGATCAACACACGGAATCGTCGGTTTTTGTTGTAATTATGTTGTTTGTGTTGATGATTTTGCTTGCTCTTTGTGTCTTGTTCTCAACTTCTCTTCTTGTCGGAAGAAATCTATGAACGATGATAAATTAGTATTGTAATACGTTATCAAACACACACACACACACACAAAAGCAACTTGCTTCACACAAAAGCAACTTGCTTCTTTCTTCCTTTTGTGTACATACTTCAACTAAGTTGGGTATTCATTTCTTGGGTAGTGTATATGCCTTATCCGGGAAGTTAGGCCCGATAACATAGACTTTTTTATTATTTTTTATTTTATATATAAGATACCAACACGATCAAAACAACGTTACATTTCTAACCAAAAACTACAACTTTTTACAAATTTCTTGTTCCTGACATCACCCATTTTTTGTTGGGATCGGAATAAAGACAAAGGTAAAATTCACCGATGTATGTCTTGACTTTCTAATCTTCAAGTCCTTAGAATTAGATAATCTTCGAAAATTAAAAGTTGAAATAAATAATTTTGACATTACGGTACCTCAAACATAAGCTTATTTAAACTATCGTCATGTCAGTGGAGTCTGATATGACGTAATCCGGTGAGGAACATTCCAAAAACAACCAGATTTCGCCCATATATGGATGTTAGTATGAGTGAAGGAAGCTTCAACAGTGTCGCTTTACCAAAACATCAAAACTCTTACCTAAGTGGATGTTGGCAAAGCCATAAAACTTTCTGATAGTTAACGAACAAGAAATTGCCACAGAATAAAACCGAACACAAATCTACACTGAAACAAAGAATAACCGGTAAAAGCCAAAGAAACAACGGAAACAAAATTCTTATTCTCCTCACAGCTCCATGTATCACGAATCAAGGTTCACCAAAGCCATCCCATAGAACCAGATCTAACAAGACCCAATAGCAAACCCATAGAACCAGATCCCATAGGGCACGATGATTGAATATTAGGACGCTCATTTTCTTTGTCACGGCCCTACTAGCGCTTTTAACTTTGTACTGGAGTAACTAAGACACTTATTATGGTTGCTCCAAAAGTACTAGATGAAAGCTTTTTCATACACACAAAATATAGAGAAAACAAAGATGATGAGTTCAAATTTTTTTGGTAAATATATATTCTGTAAATCGAGTTTTGTTTTTATCATACTAATGAGTGATGATAGGAAATATAAGACCTAGATTTTGATACTGATTAATGTCCCTTTAACCAGGATAATTTTTCGACCAATTGAGGTACATGAGGTCTATTATGTTAGGTCCGAATGTTTCAGGAAGGTGAGCCACCATTTGTGACTGAAATGTTTTTTTTATATAATTATAATAATAATAATAATTATTATTATTATTTTTGATAGTAGATTAGGTTATAATTTATAAAGGCCCATTCCTTAAATTCATAGGAAAGATTGGACTATTTGTTGACCGTCGTCTCATATGTGATTTTAACTCAATGTGTCCAAATCCTATGGCTTGATTGGTAATCGTAAAACTATTTTCAACATGATATATATGTATATATATACAAAGTTTATAGATATTTAAAATATGGGAAGTACTAGTCTTGCCCTTTGGGATGACTATAGAGGCAAGAGTCTGTTTTAGGAGCAAACGAATCTGCAGTTTGTACATCATAAAGGTGAATTCATTCGACGCCAAAAAAGTGAGATTCATTTCTCCGAATTTTAAGTCGAAATATTTTAATTTGGGGTAGAATTAATATGAAGAATATGATTCGGAATCGTTTGTGGGAACACGTCGCGGAATAGAGCATTTTTTTGAGCTGACGCACAAATTCATTTTTGTCAATCTCATAGCTCCACGTTATAATTGAGATATGTTGATAAATACACGAATATATGTTAAGATTAATTCGTTGTTGTTTTTTTAGCATCTTTGCAAGCTCTTTTTTGAGCATCTATATTTTTCTTGTATTGAAATAATAAATAGTTAAATTTATGCAATTGGAGTTGCAACCACTGCGACGTACGGACGATAGTACATGGTACGATGTGACGACGCCACGATCCGTCCTCGCGATCTTCATTACTATCCTCGTCGATAAAATTAACTTAATTTTATAAGATTTATACATATACAATTTAAATAACCATAAAGTGTGCCATATGTGTAAAACAAATTTTGGTTAAAGTTGGGCATATATGTAAATTACGTGTATGATGTAAATATATAATAGCGCGAGAAAATATTCACAATTTCGTGACAAAACGATTTAATTTATCCTTTTTTTCTATAGAAAATAAAAATCAATATCCTCTTGTATTTGATATATATAAAGTTGACATTCTTTTCCGATTTTATAACTTATTACTTAGTACATATATCCCACACGATTGGCATAAACATTAGCTCCATCTATACATCTAACGTACGTTATATATTCTATATTCTGATCTACATTTAACACTATTAAAAAGAACTATTAACAACTAACTCAGTAATTTTTTTATCAAAAAAAAAAACTAACTCAGTAATTTGCCTAAATCAATATTTTTGGTCTTCTTAACTTAACTAAAAAACCGAGTTCTTCTCAATCTGGTGGTTATGATAATTCATCTAATAATTCAGGCATCATGGTTTCAACAACTCCCATTACAGTTGAAAGATTATAAGAAAGTTTTAAGATATAACTCAGACATTTTCGATTTAATTATTGACATTCATGTGATAGGACTACATACAGCACAAGACCTAAGTCACATTCACATATCTCAAAATCTATGAGTAAATTCAAATGTGGATCCGATCGAGAGTATTTAATAAATAAATTATTGAATATATTTGGATACAATTTAATTTTAGTGATATCTGTTACTTAGCTGATTAGTTAACATTAGTTAGGACTCTTACCTAACTAAACAGTATATATAAATTTAGTTGGGGAAAAAATTTTGATATGAAAAAGTGGTAATAAAATTTCGCTTAGATGGTTATATTTTGCATTTAATAAAAACAAATGTTAGGGATTGGATGAATGCATATGCATGAACCAAAAATTGGCCATTGGTCTTCTAGCAGGCCAAACATTGGGGTCCAAGAGTCGTATATGCAACCACCATGCATCGAACCTCTATTAATTTTCTTTTACGACATATATATATATATATATATCATATGTAAGCTCTCTAGAAAGGGCATCTGCAATATTTGGAAAATGAAAGTTTCGTTCATTTATTTTTTTGGATAAATGTTCTTTTCACGTATTGTAGCCACCAACATATTCCAACCAATGATTCGATGGAATTATAGAAAGGCAAAATACTTTTTAAGTTATAAACTTTATTATAAAATCGAACATGATAATAGGTTTACAAGCATTGCATTAACAAGAACCGTAACCCATATCAAAATAGACATAGCTACATTCAAAAATGATCACATAATACCAATTATTATGTGTCCTTTTGTAATAAAGTACCGAGACTCGAAAGTTGAGACCACCAATATATTGTATGTGATTAATCTCAATATGTTTTGGCATGTTGCAATGGATGGTTATGTCACGCATCTTATCCGACATCATAGGACCAGATCACGGCATGGTCTATATATTGAGAATATATATCTGCATATCTAAACTGATCTTGGTGTAATCGCTTCTATAAACACATCTTAAAGATCATGAGTCTAACCCGACATAAGTAGTTCTATCGGTTAACCTAGGAGAGCAATTCGGATTCGAGTTCTATATGAAAGGAAAAACCATTATAACTCTTTGATGTTTATGTGCATATATATGGAAAGCAAGCTATCATATAATAAACGCTTAGATTGGGGTTTTTAGAGAGCCAATAAATATTTACAGAATGTAATTGATCAAAATCTTGTTAAATCGAATGTTATGGGCCGGAGAAAAGTTATTTAATATGGGGACCTCATGGGCATATAAATATATTTGTATGTGTTATTACTTTCATACGTATTCTTGATTCTTTGTCCTGAAATTCGTTAGTTCACTATGAAAGAAAATGAAATGCTGAGCTCATATAAAGAATATTTCTCTTAATAACTTTTAGAAAATTAAGCTTTTTGTGAGTTGCAAAATGTGGAAGTGGCGAGTCGAGAATAGAATCGTCACGTAAGAGCTGAAGGGGACGTGGCCTAGAGAAATAAAGAGTCTCTATTTTGGATAACTAATCTCCAACTCATATTCCTCTTGACAGGCTTTACATATTCCATTTTGTGAGGAAGAGAAATAAATTTTTTAAAAAACTGTATAATGCAAATACAGAAATCCAGCTCATCTGGTAATTAAATTTAATCCCGATTAGATATTGATAGATATGATTCGATCTTCCAGCTCAATTTTGTTTTTGTCAACAATTGAATTGACATAGCTCTACTGACAATATTTTAGATAAGGAAGCATGAGAGGTCACCCGTCCGAATCTCAACTTATATGGGGAGAAGAGATATGAAATATTTAAAGATTGTCTCATGTCCACGGAATCTAGGGTTTCAATCTGAACTTTACAGTTAAAAATAAATAAACAGTTGGATTGAAAAATTCTAATTCATAGCTCAAACTTACCCTTAACAATTACTGTAAGTTAGGAAAACTATGGTAAATTCGAAAATTATTTTTGGTTAAATGATTATATGTTTGTTTAGTATTTTTTTCCTAGATATTTCTGTAACTCTATGTGATAAGATTTTGACTATAAATCGAGATATGTTGGTTTAATTGTTGTAAAATGAAAGAGGATACTTGGATTAACTCAAAATTTAAAGTCTAGCTAGAACCAAATCCTATGAACTGTTTTTGATGCTCACTCATCCTCCAAGGACAAGATGACATGTATCCTATTTGTAAATAAAACAATTAGTGGCATCAATTCGGGTAGAGTGCTGGATTTGCTGGACGCCTGACGCTGTACATTTTGTTTTATTCAAATGTTGAATAAGTACTTAAATGCACATGCATTGGTCTAGTGGCCTTGGTTGACTATACAATCACCCATGCATGCATTTACATATAATTCATTCTGAGTTTCTAAACGGTTTAGTTTCTAAACGATTTAATTTATATGACTTTGAATCTACGAGATCTAGTTATAGCAAGCTTCATTTACATTATTGAGCCGCAAAGAGTAGTTATAGCCGAGAACAAACTAAACCTACAAAGATAATAAAAAGATTAAAAAAACAATGTAAACCTATCTTTTATTAATTAATCATTTAGACTATAGAGCGCTTTATGGAACCATACGAAGGACATTCTAACCTTTTAGTCATGACTATAAATGTGTCTGAATATATAAAATAAAAGATAAGTTCGAAAATCATTAGATTCTCGAATACGTACATTGTGTGATCCAAATTAAAGTAAGACTTGTGTCGCTTTCGGACAAGATATCGTTACAAACAAAATCCAAACATCTTTTCCGATCTAATCCAATGATCATAGTCTTCTTTGCCTCTATATAAACAAACACTTCTCAACTATTTCACATCAACACAACATTACACAATACCATTATTCTCCAAGTAGAATCAAAGAGTTGTATTTTCTCTTAAAAATCTTTACAAAATATATTCGATCTATTCATATACCTTCATAAGAAGCAGCTGAATCATATCATAACTCTAATACCATACAAAACAGCAATGGAGATGATAACGAAGATGGTTATGGAGAGACCAGTGGTGATATACAGCAAGAGCTCATGTTGTATGTCTCACACGATCAAGACCTTGCTCTGTGACTTTGGAGCAAATCCAGCCGTTTACGAGCTCGATGAGGTGTCTCGGGGAAGAGAGATTGAGCAGGCCTTGTTGCGCCTCGGGTGTAGCCCCGCGGTCCCAGCGGTTTTCATCGGAGGAGAGTTGATCGGTGGAGCCAACGAGGTCATGAGTCTACACCTTAATGGATCATTGATCCCTATGCTCAAGCGGGCTGGTGCATTGTGGGTTTAAACTTAAAAGTACTTACGCTAAGTTAAGTACGCAGAATAATATTTTAACACATCTCTGGTCTCCAACATGGTGATATGATTAGTCCATGTTGGATCGATAACTAGGATGTTTTTTTTTTTTTGAGAGTTCTTGTAATGTATTGAATTACATGAACTATTATGAAAAATATTGACCTACATAACTAATATGTAATGATGAGGAATAAATAAAGACTTTGCTAACTAATATACTAATTCCTTTTGTTGCAAAATATATAACGTTTTTGTCTCAATTTTTCTTAAAAATTGCGAATGACTTATATATCATTATACGTATATTTATATACCATGTTCCCCTAGTAGTTATAATTAAAAGTAATCAATTTTATTTTGTGAAAACATAGCGAACCATCCATATGCAAATTGTCAAAAACAACACTTTATGAAAGAGGAGTAAATTATACATTTTTCGAGGCATAAAAAATGCTCCGACTCTTGAATCATCAAAAACAACATCTTATATTGTAATGATACTAATATTTTAAATATTTAACTTCACTTTTACGTGACAATAGAAGTTTGAAACTTGTTCAGAAATAACTAATCCATGATTCCATATGTCCTACAAAAATTGACGTTTTGGGTTCCTTTTTTTTCCGTTGACAATAAGAAAAATGTTCCTTCCTTTTCTTTTTATTCTTCAAATGCTTGTGTTTTCTATCTAGTTCTGAGTTTCTTGCTAATAAACTAAAATTGTACTATTCTAAAATTATGAACTTATTAAAATCAACACTAAATATTTGAAAAATAGTAGAGTAGGACGTCTTTAAATTAATATTTGACTCATTGATAATTTTTATAAACTAATATAATTTTATGATTCCAAATTAAATTTTTAATTTAATTAATATATGGATAAACTAATAATCACTACCTAAATTAATAAAACATCTTAATTTTGTGTAGTACAAACATTACTATAAATAATTTATAGGTTTTAATGTAGTAATTAACAATTAAAAGAAAATAAAAAGAAAGTCTAGTGGTAGGCGGTAAGTCTATTAAGACATGCATACTTGCACAATTAGGGATCGAATTCTACCGTTTATATTATGTATAAATTTGACTAATAAATCGGTCAGTTAGATTAAAAAAGTAAAAATAAAAAATTAAGAGAAGTGAGTAATTTAAGTCGCGGGAAGTGGTGAAGGTAGGACCTACAAGGCGTCGCAAATCGCGAGCATTAAATATTTTCGGCGAACTCAAAGAACACTTCTCCAGGAACAGACAAGACATGTCGCCATAACTCAACGAACCAAACCACACATGACTCAACTGTTGTTTGTCTTCGTCTCCCTCTCTCTTTCTCTATACTCTCGAAAGGCCTAAGCCCAGATCGTTACAAGATTCGCTTTTTTCCTGCTAAAAAACAAAAGAAACTAACTTACTTACTTGGTCCCTTTAGTTATTGCTTAAAAGACGACAGATTTCTGTGCTTCCGTAAGCAAAATCAATCATTATCCTCCGCTTGCTAAGATTCTTTACGACGTCGTTTCGTTTTCGTTTTCAAGCTGTGGATATGGATGGCTAGGCTGTTCTGGTGGTTAATCCTTTCTAATAGATTGTTTCTCGGCAAACAAAACAGGTGAGTGTTATATAGATCTCTTCTGTCGGATTTGGGTCAGCTTCTGAATCTTAAGATTCACTAGAAGTTATGAGCAGATTCTGTTTTAGAATTTCAGAAATCTCTTGCTTTGGGCATCTCAAGATGATGAGAATGTATCATTTTTTTGGTTTCGGTATGTAACTTTTTTTAGGGTTTCTGTGTCTGGGGATTTCTGAGAAATTGGAAGAAAATGTTCAGCTTTTCTAAGAGGCGCATGAGACTTGGCAGGTTAGTCTTCTTTTACACTCCTGTAAATCAAATCATCTTTTTGGGCTCTGTATTGATTTTCTTAAAGTTGGGAACTTTTTGGGTTTTTTTAACTTTTCATTTTTTTAATAAACAATTTAAGGAATTGATCTTAGGAATCACCTTTTGGAGTATCCTGTTTAAGCTTACTGTAAAAGCAACTCCTTTAATATTATTTGTTTCAGGATCAAGTATTTCTCCTCTTTCTTTAGTCCTATGAATCTTTGGTTTGCTCTCAATATGGGGTTTCTATTTTTAGGTTGATAAGCAATTTTAATCAATGTAAATATACTTCATGGTTACATTCAATTGATTATGCTTCTTCTCTGAATATGGATGTAATTTATCAGAGTTAAGAAGGTACAGCTCTCGGATTCTGTTCAAGGATATAAGAGTCCTATGCGAGTAACCAAACGCGTAGATAACTCTAGTGTAAGTTATAAAACGATGCCACGATACTTAGCTGTTTCTTGGTAACACCAACTGTTATCTGATTTGCAAGAAACATGACGCAGAATGAAGCTGCTGTGACTGCACCTAGTTATTCTGATGAATTTGATTGCCAGCCACCATCGGGGAATTCTGAGAACTGGATGGTGTTATCCGTTGGTGGGGACAAACCAGCTCCTCGCTTCAATGTAACAAATTTCTCCGTTGTTGTTTTATCCAGAGTCATTAGCTTCGCAGCTCTTTTCAGAAACATATTGTGTTTACTTTTATGCAGCATGCGGCGGCGGCTATTGGGAACAAAATGATTGTAGTTGGTGGAGAATCTGGTAATGGCTTGTTGGATGATGTAAAGGTAAAAAGACAAGGGACAAATTATTTCAAGAACTAGTTTTAAGGGATTGATAGTCTTACTTTTGCATTTACAGGTTCTTAACTTTGATTCATTTACATGGTCCACCGCGTCTTCAAAAGTGTACTTATCGCCAAGTAGTCTTCCTCTCATGATTCCTGCCTGGAAAGGCCATTGTTTGGTAATTCATTGTTGGTTTGAGCAAAGATGTTTTCTGGTATTGTGGTTTTATACTTTTTGGTTTTGATTGTCTATATCCATTGTTAGGTCTCTTGGGGTAAAAGAGTGCTTTTGGTGGGTGGTAAAACAGATCCTTGCAGTGATAGAATTTCAGGTTACAATTTTATTCAGATTCTAAAGTTTAGAATTTCGATGTTTTGCTCTGCCTAAAATGGTGTTGTATTTAATTTTTATTATTGGCAGTTTGGGCATTTGATACTGAATCAGAATGCTGGTCGTTACTGGATGCAAAAGGAGACTTACCGGTAAATTTTTGAAGACCTCAATGTATTTTTAGAAGTTTGTGGTTTTTTAGTTTGGATTGTGAAAAGGCTTGGAGTAAAAATTCTGACTCAGATAGAATTTTGCAGGTCAGTCGCAGCGGCCACACAGTGGGGAGGGCAAGTTCAGTATTAATACTTTTCGGCGGCGAAGATTCTAAGAAGAAGAAACTAAACGATCTTCATATGTTTGATCTCAAATCATCCACATGGCTTCCTATTAATTGCACGTGAGTCGTCGCATATATGATCATAGTATACATTGGAACTCCTTGTGACTTCTTAACGCAGTTTTCCTTTACAAAACCAGAGGAACAAGGCCATGTGCAAGATCAAATCATGTAGCCACGCTATTTGACGACAAAATTCTGTTTGTGTTTGGAGGTTCTGGCAAGAACAAAACACTAAATGACTTATACTCGCTCGACTTTGAAACCGTAATACTCATCCTTCTATGTTTTTTCACTAGAATTGTTTTTTTTTTTGTGTGGATTACTTGCTCTAAACATTTCTTGTCTTTTGGTGTCATCAAGATGGCATGGTCAAGAATAAAGATAAGAGGATTTCATCCATCACCAAGAGCGGGTAGTTGTGGAGTTCTTTGTGGTACTAAATGGTATATAACTGGAGGTGGAAGCAGAAAGAAGAGTAAGTAAAAGTTACCTTAAAACCAAGCTAAATTTACTAGGATCTTACAAGTTTGCTTTCTTTTTGCAGGACACTCGGAAACATTAGTCTTTGATATCTTAAAGGTCGAGTGGTCTGTGGCAAGCATCTCCTCTCAATCTTCTATCACATCCAACAAGGTGGTTAAATAAAAGAATCCCATTTTAATATATGAACTTTTCTGTTCTTTCAACTGCCATCTGTTAAAACTCAGTTATTGTCTTGTGGAATGTTTGGTGTAGGGATTTAGTCTAGTTCTTCTGCAACACAAGGATAAAGATTTCCTTGTAGCTTTTGGAGGAACAAAAAAGGATCCTTCAAATCAGGTTTGAGCCTCATCATTTCACTGTTTTGTTCACGTTATTGTTTCATATTCTCTGTATATGTCCGTGTTTTGATGCAAAATCTGAATCTTCTCTCTGAAAAAGGTGGAGGCGTTTATCATTGACAAGAACAAGAGTGAATCGCCAACACATCCGCAAACAACTTCCAAAAAGAACCCCAGCCGATTACCGTTTGGTAAAAAATCTTCTCCCTTGGCAGCTCTAACCTCTGATGAATTGGTCAAAGCCTCTTCACAGAGGCTGATTGATTCAGTTGCCAGACAGAAACTTGCTTCAGCTATTGAAGAGCACAGCGCCTCTGGTAGAAGGTCTTTGTCAGAGATTGCTTTCGCTGATCATCGTAATCCATCTTCTGGAAATGTCTCTTTGCGTAAACAGTTTACCACCGAAGAGGAATACAGAGCTGTACTTGAAGCCGCAAAGTGCTCAGAAGAAGAATTTCCCGTGCCATTGGTATATATATAGTTTTAGTTCATAACTTACCTGCATTCACTGGCATTCATAAATTGCCTTAAAAACATCTGCAATTCGTTGTCCTGGTTGCAGACCGCAGATGGCAATAATGGAGGAGCAAAGATCACAGGAGAGAAAACACTTTCTGTGGTGTCTGATCGTGAAGTATCAAATCTCCAGAAGCATTGCTCAGAAACATTTCCTTTAGAAAACGTCGATGGTGCCTTGATATTCCAAGAAATGGATAATAGCAATTTTGCAGGATCAACATCATCATCTAGCGTGTACCAATTCCATGAGGCGAAAATGACGGCTCTTATAAGGAGAAATGGGATTCTGGAAGGGCAGTTGGAAGCAGCATTGGCAGGAAGAGAAGCTGCTGAGAGGAATTTATCAGTTGCTTTGAGGAGCAAACAAGAGACTGATAAAAAGCTAAGTGACGCCATGAGAGATGTTGAATTGTTTAAGGAGAAGCTCACTGGGTTAGAGCTCGCTCAAGAGGAAGCTAATAGTTTGTCAAACATGGTTCACTCTGATAATGTAAGGCTCGAGCATGATGTAGCGTTCCTAAAAGCTGTCTTAGACGATACACAAAAGGTACTTTCTTTGTGGATATATAAGCGTTTCCAAAATGCGGAAGATCAGAGTTCAATGGCGTTGTGTTTTGTGTCTTTTGTAGGAGTTGCATTCAACAAGAGGAGTTCTCGCAGGAGAAAGAGCGAGAGCGTTCCAGTTGCAGGTATTCTCATCATCATCAATACAACTCTTCTATTTTGCATTTTCAGGACGCTACGTTTTATCTAAGTGTGATGTGGATTGCAGGTTGAAGTGTTTCATCTAAAGCAAAGGTTACAATCTCTGGATAACAGAGCTGCTACACCCAGAAAGCCTTTCCATGCCTGAAGGCAGACCGGAGACAACACGAGAACCTCGAGACTTCCATTTTGTAATACCAAGACGTGATTGAAACACTGTCTGTTTTGTTGATTGATGTATAAAAGAAAAATTCAGAAATCTCGAAATCAAATCAGAGTCCGAGCAGAAGAGAAGTGAGAATATCAACAGCCATTTCATTATATTGCACCAACTCATAAACTTCTTACAGAGATACAAACACATAAGAGGAGATAAAGAAGAGATAAACCTGTTCACTAGGGGAGACTATTGATCTCGATGATTAGCTTTTTTTTAGGTAGACACAGAATAAAATTATCACTGAGACTCTTCCTCAGGTGGTTCTTCTTCTTCTTGAAGAAGGTTCTCACGGTTGTCATGAGCCCAGAAGCCTCGCACATCAATCAGCATGCTTGCAACGGTTCCACCTTGTTTACATCCCAAGAGATCACCCAAAGTAATCTTTAAAGGGTCAGACGGTTTCACCATGTCCCAGATCTCGTCCCGAACGTCCTCTATGCACAGTTCATAGTTCCCACCTTCTATCCATTTCTGGTGGACATCTCTGCAAGTTTAACAGATGAAACTTGAGAGTTGAGACACTAATATAGAAGAGAGAGAATGGCATTACCACACATCAAGGGTGTGCTTTATATGAGCTAGTGTCTTTGCAGATATGAGACTCGCAGAAGAAAGCTCAGCTTCCGCAAGCAGGAAATGCAGAGTTTTTTTTAATAATCTAGGAAGATTGTATCAGATAACATCACATCTTTTTGATGCTCCCCTTCTTTACTTCCATGTGTTTTAAGGAAATCTAAAAAGTAATAAACCAAACAGATTCACGCACTTGATAGAGATTTATTACCTGAAAAGAGAGTGAATATCTGCAGTAGTGAGAAAGCCTCTCCCTTGAAGATCAAGACAGCGGAATAAGTATGTTAAACCCTCTGGAGTGTCTTTGTTCTCCAAAGCAAGAACGAAATCGAGGAAGCTGTCAAAGTCCATTTCCCGAGAATTTTGCTCACGATTTTCCCGAGAATTGCTTGTGACACTTTTGCAACGTCGAACATGCTCATCGAACACTAAAAAAAGAATAAGTAATATGAGAAATCTTTTTATTCATAATTGTCGTTGATAATAAAAAGGGAGGGAAAATATATTAGGCGTGATCATCATTGTTGATCAATATCAATACCAGGAAAGCCTGAAATGACTAAAACAGCTTAATTTTACCTCTTTCAATGAAAATCTCAGTTAGGGTCCCATCAGCGTATTCTTTGAGCTCTTGTTTGCTTAGTGATCCACTCATATCTTTATCAAGTGCGAGGAACATATCTACAGAAGAAAGAGAAACTCATTATCAACTTTCTGTTAAGTTTAAGACATAAACGAGAGTTGTATATATTAAGAAAAAATAGCACCCGCACCACATATGCGTTGAGCTGAAGTCAAAGAGAACCAATTTTCTGCCTGTTCCGTGTCTGTGACTTCCTCCTCACTTTCCTAATGTAAAGTACCCAAGGAACAACCAGAAATGCATACAAAAATTCGCAGTTTCAGAAAGTGGAAAGCTATATGGGGACAGAGCTGTATTCATTTATCTCTCATCTAAACTTACCTGATGCAATTCCATTAGTTCCTGCAAGCAGTTACTGAGCAGTATCTTCTTAATACATGCTTTTCCTGTACGCAAAAAAGATCACATTCAAAACATGGTGACTGAAAACTAAGTCCACCAAGTTTCTCATTATGAGATATCTTTGTTGTGTACCTCGCCTATGGGGATCACAGAAGAAGAAAAACTTCTGGGAAGCTATGCGGCAATACATTTGATTAAAAGGCGGAGGCATGTCCCTCAGTTGTGCCAAGTTAGGAATTAGACCACCAATATAGGCCTCCATTTCCTAATAATAACAACAGCAACTATTTTGTAAGAAACTGGACATTAGAATCTGCACCATTGGCAGAGAGGACAACTACTTAAAGCATCTTGGGCCAATTCTAAGTCCAAAGCCTTAGAGCCACTTGGGTACTTACATGAGATTGAAGGAAACCATCAGAGTCTTCATCAAGCTCACTCATGTCAATCCTAGCTTGTGTAAGCGACACCTGAACAGTGTTGAATGTATGGTTATCAAAATATAGTTCGTTACAGTAAGGGACAATGCAACCTAATTAGAATTGAAAAGCAAACATCCTATACAATGAAATTGATGTCATTCATATACATAGTAACAAAATTCCCTATATTTAAGCTCACTGCAACTGGATGATATTCAGCCACAATAAACAAAACTGTTCCAAAGAGACTCACTGTTCGCATCACATAAAGATAAAACGGTAAAATAGCAATTCTCCCAGCCTCATCCTTCTCAAACTTCATGAAATTGGACGGGCTAAAGAACCGACGACATTTGGGACCAATTTGTTCAGTACATACAGAGGCAATGTGACAAAAGTCTTCGTAGTTCATCTACATGGACAAGACAGCACAAATATCAACATCATTGTTCATTGTTAACATAGATAAAAATAAATTCAGCTCTAGAGCAAAGTATTATGAATGTAGATGTACCTTTTCTGCACCAGTGGCATCATCGATCACACAATTTTCTCTCAAACAAACCCACATAGCAGCCAAATCATCAGCATTTAACAAAAGATCCGATTGTTTCTGTGGAAATTAATCCAACATAATGAAAAGAGAAAAAACGTTAAACTTCTTCTGAAGAAATAAGAGCAAACGATGAAGAATCTATACCTTCAAGAAACGGTACTTAGCAAGCTTCTGGACCCTTTGACTAATAGATCCTTCTTCTGGTTTCTGAAGCAAGAGTAAAGGAACACAGTTTAATAGTCTGAGACAAATTCTAAGGGAAAGATATTTAACCGAGTAAGTGCCACGAAATGCACCGACAAGCATCTTATTATGTAAAATACCCATGTAAGGGACATGCCTTCTTGTAGAAGCTCGGTATGGTGCCTGCTTCTTGGCTTTTCTGTTGCTTCTCTTTAAATATCTCGAGCAAAATTCTTTTCGTCTCAAGCTCTGCATAACAATGAACACAAACCTCTTATGAATCTCAGCAATACGAAAGATCTATCACGGTTAACATAGTGTTTTAATACATAGACAAAGGTACATTTCCTCCGACGGGCCGACAATTCAGTAAATTACTTATATAGCAAACACAACGAACTCGAAAATACGATTAAACAGTAAAAATGTTCTGAATTTAGGACATTATCTTAAGCTAAAAGATACAAAAATTACAGAGACTATTCCAACAACCAAAACGCGGCAATCCTCAAAAAGGAACCTTACCCATTAAAGCTTCGGATCCTAATCCAGCGCCGGAACCAATATACCGTCGTAGATTCCTGACCCACAGCATTGAAGACGCTGGAGGGATCTTCCTCTGCATCGATGTGTCATGGCTCTCGCCATCGCTAGATCCGCTATACATTTTTATAATAATCACACAGATCGTCACAAATGTTAGCAGCCAAGTGAAGCAGAGAAAATAAACCCCTAAAGCGAATGGTGAAACTGAATCAGGAACTACAGAAACCCTAGAGCGCCCCTTTCTCTCTCGAGCTCTCTAAGCTGCGAGATCCACGCTTCAAACTTCAAAGGTAACAAAAGTTTCTTCTTTTTTGCAATGTAAGTCCTTACGTTTATACTATTTTTGAATATTACCCCATTATTTTCACTAATTATTAAGATTGTCCGAAACTTTACATAAATCAATATTGAGTACAAAATGTGTGTCTATTCCATAAAATCCCGTTAGATAGTTATCGAAAAGAGAAACGAAGCATTAAGAAATGGCTTCCATATCCATTAACTGTGTCTTCATTCCTCAAGCTCTAGCCCGACCCAGCAGGACGAAGAAGAGCTTCGCTAAACCTAACAAAGTCTCGGGAAAAACTCGAAACATTAGGAAAACGAATCTCCAACGCGAAGTTGAGCTTAAATCTCGAGGCGGTGACAAACACCTGCCAGTTTCTGATGCCGGAGGCGAAGCTACCACTTATACGCGTCTTCCTCCCAGGGAAGATTTTTCCGATATCTCTCTTCTTTCTTCTTCCTATTTAAAATTCTCAGAAGAAGTGAAGTTATCTGAGTCAGATGTCGCAAGGGTTGAGGAAAAGATTGAAATGCTGGAGGAAAACGAGGAAGGAGATAAAGAAAAAGAGACGAAGAGTTATGATGACGATGATATTTGGGGAAATTATAGACGACTAGATGTATTTGAAGGAAATTCTGGATCAATTGATGAAGAAGATTTCGATGACGAAGTGTTTGAGTATAGTGATGAAACGGATGTGGAGAAATATGAGAGTGAAGGATCTGAATTGAATGACAGAGAAGTAGTATGTTTCTCCGGTGAAGAGGAAGAAGATGAAATTGGGGTGAAGGAGAAAGGAGTACCGGCGGTGATGCGGTGTTTCGACAGAGCAAAGATATACGTTAAAGCCGGAGACGGAGGGAACGGTGTGGTGGCATTTAGACGGGAAAAATTCGTTCCTTTTGGAGGACCTTCAGGTGGAGATGGAGGAAGAGGAGGAAATGTGTATGTAGAAGTTGATGGGTCGATGAATTCGTTGTTGCCGTTTCGTAAGAGTGTGCATTTCAGGGCAGGAAGAGGGGAACATGGGAGAGGTAAGATGCAGAGTGGAGCTAAAGGAATTGATGTTGTGGTTAAAGTGGCTCCTGGGACGGTGGTTAGACAGGCTAGAGAAGTTGGGGTTGAGGCGGAGGGGGAGGAGGAGGAGGAGAAGGAGGTGCTCTTGGAGTTGCTACATCCGGGGCAGAAAGCGTTGTTGTTGCCTGGAGGGAGAGGTGGAAGAGGGAATGCTTCGTTTAAGTCGGGGATGAATAAAGTACCTAGGATTGCTGAAAATGGTGAAGAAGGCCCTGAAATGTAAGTGTGGTTGTTTTCTCTTCGTTCCGAGTTTGTTTTCAGTTTTAGGCGGTTGATGGAATAAGCTTTAGTTTAGGAACTACGTGTAAAGTTTGGGACTTTGACTCACTGCAAGTAGTCGAGATTCTGAAATGAACTCCTTTTCCACAACCCATAGATGTTAGCTCTGCAAGGATGAACTAATCACAAAATCTAAATTGTTTACGGGATACGAGTGTTTTACTTTGGTTTAGAAGCATAAGACCCTAGGATACACTATGATTTCTGTTTCTGTTGTTTAGTAAAAAGCTTAATTCTTACATGTGAGTGTTACTTTCTAAATTGTTTGGCTTTCCGGGCTAGGTTACCATCCCTGTTAATCTAGGATGAAAACTTCTTAGAAGCAATTGCTAGGCAACAAACAGTTTTCATATAGATATGGATTTTTCATTGACTCTGCAAGTGGTAATGTTTCTGTTGATACAGGGAAGATAGTGTTTTACAAATGGATATGAATTTCTGGCTTATCTTTAGATTGGATTGAGTACTCTTAGATTCCAAAAACTATCATGCTGGTGGAGAGTTATGACTTATGAGATTGTGTTTGCCTTCCAGGAAATGTAATTGGTTTTATATTTCGGTTTTTTTCTTGGAAGTACTAATTCTGAATTATAACTTTTAGGTGGCTGGACTTGGAACTGAAGCTAGTCGCAGACGTAGGGATCGTGGGTGCTCCAAATGCAGGAAAAAGCACTTTGTTGAGCGTGATAAGTGCCGCCCAGCCAACCATAGCAAATTACCCATTCACCACATTACTTCCCAATCTAGGTGTAGTTTCATTTGATTATGATTCAACAATGGTGGTCGCAGATCTTCCTGGTTTACTCGAAGGAGCGCACAGAGGCTTTGGTTTAGGTCATGAATTTCTACGGCACACTGAGAGATGTTCAGCATTGGTAAAACAACCATCTTTAGTTTCCACCTCTAAACTTTATTTTTATGTTGTCTAAGGAGAGCCTCTCTTTTGTGGTATAAAGATACATGTCGTAGATGGTTCAGCTCCGCAACCTGAACTTGAGTTTGAAGCTGTTCGTCTCGAACTCGAGCTTTTCAGCCCTGAGATCGCCGAGAAGCCTTACGTAGTGGCATACAACAAAATGGACCTTCCAGATGCTTACGAGAAGTGGCCAATGTTTAAGGAAACTCTTAATGCCCGCGGGATTGAACCTTTTTGTATGAGTGCAGTACAAAGAGATGGCACACATGAAGTAATCTCGTCCGTTTATGAACTCCTGAAGAAGTACAGAGAAGCCAACGCAGAACCCAAAGGTGTCTTCTACATTTAGTTTGCCATTATAAGATGAAACTGCGCTTATGCAGTGTATTGATGGGTTTTCTTTTCAACTTGGCTACAGCGTTGTTTAATCAAGTGAATGAGAACCTGGACCATGTAGCTAAGAAGATAGATAAGGAACGACGAGCAGCCATTAATGAGTTTGAGATCTTCCGTGATAGCGGTACCAAGACGTGGCATGTAGTTGGAGCTGGGCTTCAACGGTTTGTCCAGATGACTAACTGGCGGTATGAGCTAAACTACATTCCAGATTTAACGCACTGTAACTAGTCAAGTATCACTAACTAATGTCAATGAGATTTGTGTTTGGATAGGTACATGGATTCAGACAAAAGGTTTCAACACGTGCTTGATGCATGTGGTGTGAACAAATCTTTGAGGAATATGGGTGTAAAAGAAGGCGATACTGTAGTAGTAGGAGAGGTTTGTGTAACTTTCTCTGAATCTTTTGTCTGTTAAAAGTGCTTTAGATTTTTGTTTATTAACTTGGTGTGTGTGAATAGATGGAGTTAATTTGGCATGACTCAGCCAATGGTTCGAGCCGTCCTACAGATTCTAACAAGACTTCGACAGACTCAGTCAGATGGCCTCAATGGAAATGAACCATAGAGTGTTGCTTTAACCGGCGCGAGAAGTGGTTTGGATTACTTTTCTGGTCGCTGATCAGTGGATCGAATTTTTTAGATATATTATCAATGATATGTGCAATTTAGATGTATTATTATCATATCAAAATAATCAAGTAATCATTTACTTTAATATATCATTAATGGAAATTTAGTTTATACTTTTTTATATGTACAATATCTACAGCAACACCACCCCTTGACCATCTGAAAATGAGCTGGTATAGGCTTATTTGATTAGTCGGTCCACTGTCGATGCAAACCTGTTTGAATGTGTGTATTCAAATAAAAAGGTGAAACAGACCGGATCGGTTTGTCCCGGTTAATAGAAAAAGCAGGAAGAGAAGAAACGGAAAGGAGGGTTATGGTCTAAAAAAAAGATATGACAGAAAATCACTCACAGGCAGTTTATAATCAGCCGTCCAATCCAAAATCAGACGGTTCGTACGAGAGAAGATCTTCTTTTTGACCACACAGATGAAACAGACAAAATCACTTCATCTCTGTTTAAATAGCAAATCGTAGCCGTCCAATCCAACAGACAACACACGTGACTCCCACAACTTCGATCTCTGAGATCACGACACGTAAGCTAAGCATTCGATTGCTTAGTAGGCCCCACAGTTACTTTGTTTCCTCGTTGTCGCGTGCGGCAACAGTATCTGACGTGTCATCAACAGTGTCCCACATAGTATGCGCGTACTAGGTTCGCTGGGGCTTTTTTAGCTTACGTGTCCACTTTTCATTGGTCAATGTTCCTTGCCTAAGTATCCAATTGTATTTGATTTGTAAAGTTGCCTTGGTTCCGTGTCTTTCGACTTTCGAACGTATATTTGTTATTTTCGTCGTCGCTTACGGCAATGACAATAACCAGCAACTAGCGATAAGGATCAGTAATTTAATTTTTTATTTTCTATAGTCGTTGTGATCAGTTATTGTGACTGGTCATTCTTTCATCGTCTTTTATTGACTGACAAAAAAAAGTCGCAACGACCACAAATTTTTTTTAAAATTTTTTAAAAAAATCCAAATATATATATTTCTATTTTACTTTTGAATTTCTTATTTTATATTTTAAAAAATTTTAAATTTTTTATTATTTAGTTGTTAATATATATATATATATATTTAAAAACTATATATAAATATTTATACACAACTATTAGTAACTATCAAGTATTAAGATAATTTTTATGAATTTAAAATTTTGTATATTTTATTTTTATTTACAACAATTTATTTTATTTTTTTAGTTTTGTTAAAATATTTTTGTTGTTTTATATATTAGTTTTATTTATTTAAATATTTTTGTTAAAAAAATTTGAAAAAAAATAAAAAGTGGAAAAATAGATTTGGCGCTGCGATATTTTTTTTGGTAGGAGATGGTTGTTAGCGATTGATTGTTAAATTTTTCAGCGA
Source organism: Lepidium didymum (assembly GCA_963920545.1). Taxonomy (NCBI): domain Eukaryota; kingdom Viridiplantae; phylum Streptophyta; class Magnoliopsida; order Brassicales; family Brassicaceae; genus Lepidium; species Lepidium didymum. Next base: position 14,994,626 of record OY986996.1, read on the forward strand.
TTAAAAGAAGTGATTGCTAGGCATATAGCGACTAATTGCTAATTCAGCAACTATAAAAAGAACATAATTTAATCACGGTTGCTAGTCAATATCACTAAAAACTGCAAAAATATAAGACCTATATGTTTTTTAACCAAATAACATTCTCAATTTCTTTTTAATCGAACTATAAAAATCATATCGATAAGTCACCACATATTCTTTTAAATATTTTAACATAATGTTATATAATTTTAAAGTCGTGTACGTTTTTGTTGTCAAATAGTGGTATGACTTTAATAATTCAACGATATAAACAATCCATAATTATCGTCTAAAGTATAATTAGATAGAGAGACAGCACATGGAGAGCATGAAGATAATTTAGGATATAATTATGATATTGCCACGAGTGTGGTTTGATTACCATGACTTTAATTAAAAAAAGAAGTAAATAGTAGACAAAAAGATCGGAGTTTCTAATAATTACTTATATTCTAGAGCTAATGTGTTTAATTATTAATTTAGTATATACACGAGTGTTCATAGAAAAAGAGTTCTATCTTCTAATTACTGAGCAAAATATTGAATAATACCAATAGACATCAACGTAGTAAACATAAACAAACACACAAAATCAAAAAGAGTAAAATAAAAATGTTAGATATTAAATTTGCATTTCCACCATCCCTATTCCAATAAATAGAGCATTACCACGGGTTTACAAGTCTTTAGTAACATCATAATTTTTATATCATTGAAGAAAAAAGGTAAAAAGAAATTTTTTTTATCAAACACGAGTATTTCGCTTTCACTAGCTGTTCAAAAATTTCTGTAATTTTTTCTGTCTTTTTATATTTTGAGAAATGTGAAGGAATTCTTCTTTCCTAACTCCCAGAAAGCCTCGATCACATGGAACTTGACTAAAAAGTTTCTCCACTCGAAAATGTTCAAAAGGACAATAGTGCAATCCCAATATCGTGCACAATGCCAATCCCATTTTATCATATGTTTTCTAAAACATTCATCATATTTTCTAACAACACACCATGATATATTTCATTTTTGTGTTTTTTTTCGGTTATTTAAGGAATATTTAGATTATATTCAAATATTTCAACCATGGTGTGAAAACCGAATAGTACACGCTTATTAAATATATGCAAGATTCAACATTAGAAGTTAAATATAAGAAATATAATTTAGACGTCGTTATAAACTGGAAGGCCATAAAAATTATCATATACAATAACTAAATATTATCATATACAATAACTAAAAGTTATCATATATAATAATTATTGCCGAGTTGTTTTTAATCTGGTGGTTAGGATGATCCAGCTAATGATTTGGCACCAAAATTTGATTTATACCCGCTGCATTATGGTAGTTTAAAAAATAGGATTATTGGGAATGAGTTTTAGAATATATATCGGATCTTGTTGATCCAATATTGAAAAAAAAAAACATGTTCTGTTTTTTTCTAATAACTAGCATGTTATAGTATGTGAATTGTGAATGACCAAGAAAAACTTAAGTTATAAAGGATTAGATGGTATCGGTGATTAAATGTTGATTTATGTAAAAATAGAATTTGATTTTAAATATTCGTATAATCCTGTATAGAGTTTGAGTTATAGATTATACTAGTTAATGAAAAACAAATTACTGTGCTTGATTTAATAACATTATCACTGACTTTAACTTAACGATAATAATACATAAAAATATGATGAATACATCGTCCAATGGAAGGTTAGTCCCACATGAAGTTCAAAATCTGAGTGGAGGAGTCAAGGGTCGTCGGATTGTTATATATGGCTTAAACTTGTCTCTAACCCCAATTATTAAAAGAGATTACAAGTATCTATAAATTCACAAATAAATATTTCCAAGTTTATTAAGTTATATTAATCATTACATGTCAGAACTCTGGTGTAGTTCCAGATATGAATTAATGTCCTCTAAATTTATTTAAGGGTCCAATTGGTAAACACGATTTTAATAGTACGAGATAAAGTGTAGTGTGGTATAAGTGTACTTTTAGACAAATGCAGTTCAAATACAGTATTGATCAAAAAAGCTAAACAAAAAATTTGTGATTGGTGAAAATAGAAGCGGTGTAATTTTATAAATAATATTATAAAATATTTATTTTTTAAAAAATTACAACATGAAACAAGAAATTTTTTAATTAAATGTTTTATATAAATTAAATACTATAACTTTTTTAAAGTTCTTAAAATATATTTAGTGTCATTTTATTAATTAAAAGTGTGTAATTTTATTAAATTTTGAAAGATAATATTAAAAAATCTAAGCTGTGTAATTTAATTAATTAAAGAATTATAACAGAAAAAATTGTCATTGGCTATAAATAATTTTTATCTGAGAAATAAATCAAATTAAAAGTGTAAGCACAATTTTATTTCTTGCAAATGAGAAACTTAAAAGAAAAGAAAAAAAAAAAAAAAAAAAAGGGAATTGTAGCGGTTTTACATAAATACGCAGGGACGAAAAAAAAACATAAATACGCAGGTACTTTGATGCTTTTAGAATCACTGTAGCGTTTTTTTATTTATAACGTACAAAATTATTGTAGCATTTTTTTCCTCCTTTTTTTTAATCAAATGGCGTTATTTGATGATTGGTGAAACTTTTACTTTTCTTTTCATTTTCCTTTTGAAAACCGCTTTTTTTTTATGCAAACCAATCATACCCTAAGAATTTATACAAATATTCCTACCTATATATTTTCTTGGGATAAATGTCTACCCATGCAATTGTTTAGTTATAGACACTATTGTGTTCCATCTGTTTAGTACTCCTTCTATTTTCAAAATCCTTATTATAGTAAAACACAAGTTAATTTTCAAATAATTACCTATTTCTTCTTTTGACACATGGCATAAGTCTCAAAAAATGTCTCTTTGCTTTTTTTCTAACTATTTTTTATTTAAGAAAAAATTAATCAAAATACTTAATAAATAATCTAAAACTCGTGAGATTTAGTTGGTGGTTAGTTTTAATAAATAATTTTTGCATCTCCAAAAATTCAAAAATTAATCCTTCCCTAAAAGTTAGTTTTTTCTTCCCACGACCTCTATCTTCCCCGCTTTCTTCTACTTTTCAATAATAAAACATTTGCGAGAATGAAAGTTTTCCATTCCAAAAAAAAAATCACAAACAGACTTAATTATTGGCAATATCTCTGCATTACAAATCATCACCAATTTCTTCAATTTAAGTTCAGATTTACAAAACAATGATAACATAATGCTTATATTAAAACCAATAACGATGTCTTATCTTTTTCAGTATCTCATGAAACTAAATGATGGAGAATTATTACGTCATGATGCAGATACGCAGGACACAATTTTTTCTTTATTAGTTGATGGTGCAGATACGCAGGTACACAATTATTAAATGAATTTGAGATGAAATCATATATGTGTTTACTGTATTCTTATATTGGAACTTTCTTAAAATTGAAATTTGATGCTGAAGAAGAGAAAAAAAAAGTCCCATAAAGAGTAATTATTCATGAACATCCTCCCGACAATAATGGTAACTCCAACGGAAAAATTATCATTTTGCCTTTTGTACCGGAATTAGTTGGTTAGTTTCACTCTTTCATCTACTAATTTTATAATTTATCAATATGTTTAATTTTAAATTCGTTTTAATAAATCATTTATCAAAATCATTGAACAATAATGTCATTTTTGTTTTTGTTTGTTTTTTTCTTCTAGAAACGATAAAGATATTTAGAAAACATTTTGAGATCAGTTTTTTTTTTATAACATCATATTGAGATCAATTTAATTAGTGAAAATATAATAACTGTATAAAAATAATAAAAATTTAACACGTACAAAGTACGGGTTTTAAACTAGTTGTTGATATTTTAAAATTTTCACATATATTAAGAAAATTTCCAAAGTTACACTATTAATCTTATTAAATGAATTTCCATTATAAATCAGAAAAAGCAATGAGGAGAAAATAAGACTTTAACCAAATATGCATTGAAAGTCCAAAAACATCAATTCTTTGAAACAAAATCTTTTCCAAAACATCAACTATTTAGAAAGAGAGGGAGTACTTTGCATACTAATTAAGAAAACTCATGAAATTATTTAGTGTATTTATATATCCTAATTAATAGTATAGTTAATATGATTAACTAACAAAACTAAATGTGGAAAATAAATTATTATTATGTGCTAAAAATATAAAACATCACTTATCTTGAAATAAAATGGTTAAACAATATTTATTTTCGGATAGAAATAGATATAAGATGGTTTACATAAAATCACACATAGATAAAAGTTTAATTTCTTTTTACAAATTATTTAATATTATAACTTAACATAACTCAACAAATGATAGAACCTACAACATAATAACATAACGTTAATGTAACAAAATATCAAACGTATTTAAATTTTGTATAGTAAAATAGCAAAACACTTTTTTTTGTCAAACAATTGGATCCATAAGACTCAATTCATAGTCAATCCACTCAAACTCCTAAACCTCTAATAATATCCGGTGAGACATATATGACTAGACCTTGATTGGTATGGTTTTTTGGTGAGTATAATATTTTTTAAAAGCCAATCATATTTGTATATTTAAATATCCTCAAATATGATTGATTTCCAAAAAACATTACCAATCAAGATTTTAGAATCGAATTTTGGATAGAGAAAACAACATATATGATACTCAGCCACTGGATAAAAATACTTTATAGAATAAAACAAATAATCACACTTCGCTTAAAAATGTTTAAATTGGAGTTAGCAAATAATTAAAAACGTATTAAATTGTATAAAACTATTCTCCAATAAATAGTTGGATGAATGTTTGAACACATCATATTAATCTCCGATTTAGATCATGCGTCAATTTGCTCAATAACCATGTATTGGCCATTAATTACGTGAGTAATTATGATAAAATAAATTTTAATGTATAACTATTTCAGCTATAGTATAAACCATTTTAACCTCAATAAATATTCTATAGTGGATAGAAATGATACTACAAATTAATTAATAGTACTATAAAAACGCTTCGTCTTTCTCTCTTCTAGAGAAGCCAATTCCAAATCTGCTTTTACAATAGCTCCAATGGCGGTCCCCAACCCCGTCTTATATAATTTAGCTACTGAAGCAAAATACGAATTTTTTATATCTATATTACGTTTTAAAAGGCTTAATATTTTTTTTAAAATAAGATATGATTTAAAGAATCCAAAATTTAAAAAAATCTAAATTTAATAATTAACTAAATTAAAACATAAATTTGGGCATTTCTCTTTTGGACTCTATTATTCTATTATTAACTATGTTAAAATTATTTTTTGGGTCTTTATTTCTTAAATTTAGGCCTTTTTATTCTATATTTTTTTATATCTTACGATAAAAAATAAAATTTTGGTCCCTTTTGAATTATGACCTTAGAAAAATGCTTATGTTGCCACTTCCTAAAAACGAACTTGCCGGTATCCTCTTACTATTCTCATGTTGTTGTTTTGGTTTTAAAGGAAAAGACTCTAGATCGGAAAATATTGAGGTTGATTGGTTTATTAGGTAGATCTGACGATGTGGGGCTTCAACGGTGGGTCTCTTTTGCAATTCTTTCTAGGCTCTTGCGATAGAGTCTTCACGAGGCAGTTGCGAGGGTTTTTCTACTCACAAAATTTGCGAGGAAACTGCAAAGAAACATTTGCGAGGAAATTGTGATGGTTTCTTCCCTCAAAATTGTTTGTTTTCTTGTAGTAGCTGTAGTTAATCGTTTGTTTTTAGTTTGGTTAGTGGTTATTGTAGTTTAGCTCTGATTAAGGTTTAGTTAGGTGTTTAGACAGATTCTCGGTTATCTGCTGCCCTAGGTTTATTGATATTTTTCTTTCGGGTTCGAGTAGGTTCTGAGCTCTTTTGGGTTCGATTACTTCTGTGCAGAGGATAGTTTTCACTCCTTGTCCTTATTTTATAGACCAATTCGAGGTCTCTTATTATCCAGTGTTCTATCAAGGTATCAACCAGTCAGCCTAGGTTTGGTTTCGACTTCACAACATCCGGGAGCTTTGTTATATTTTTGTCGGTGTAGTTTCATGATCTTTATTCGTCATAGGAAGTTTCGTCATCGTCTCGTTCGCCGTTATGCTAGGCGGTGTTCTCAATCTTTGATTTTTTTTCGGGATAGCAGTTTCTTGAGTTTATGTTTTAAAGTTTCTAACATAGTATTATTCGGGACAAATCTTGAATAATTTTTCTCGTTTGGGTTTCAGTTTCTCCCTATTTTGGATTTTGTATCCAAAGATATCTTTATTTTTCTTCAATTTTTTTATCTATTATTGACATAATTTCGGAATAATATGTTTTTTTTATAATTCCAATTGGAAAAAGAATACTACTACTATATACTATTTACATCACGGAACAAATACATAATATAAAATAGAAAGTATAAAAATAATAAAAATTAGAAGAAAAGGAAGAATAAGGAGGATGAGATGAGTAAAAGGAGAACAAAGGGAATCAGTAGAGGAAGAGGAAGAGGAAGAAGATGAGAAGAAAAATAAATAAAGTTTAGAAAATGAAGCTTCTATGTGAGTGAAATAAAATTGAATAGAATTAGAAAATAGACTTTTTGTCTAAAAGTTTTAACAACATATTCAATTTTTATAATATTATTATTATTATTTTTGAAAAACTTTAATTTTAATATGTGTAAAAAATCATTTATGTTTTTTTTAAAAGAAAATTTAGATTTGATTTAGTTTTTATTCAAAGGTATAATGAAAATAAAATGAAAGACAAGAGAAGTGGAGTAAAATAAAATAAATTTATAAATAAATATATAAGATAAAATGGTAAATAATGTAAAAATATAGTGAATTTTTTGTTTCTTACTATTCGATGGTCATCTACTATATTGTTCTCCATTTTTATGGTTATTGCTGTAAATTTATCTTAGATTATTAACCAAAAAAACTATATGAAACTGACTTAATTGTATAAAACTATACTCGAAGTTCACAAGAACTGCTGTTGAGTTAGCTTTACTATGAATAATTTTTTTATTTCTGAGCAACAAACTATGAATACTAATTAACTTATGGATGAATTTGCTGAATAATAATTTTTTGAATAAAAATGAATAAAATGACCAATGAAAATTTTAAAAATCTAAACACTAACCATGTTCACTATTCAATGATCGATTTTCTCTCGCAAATATGGAACACCTATATATAGAACATCTATATAATCATACAAATAAACACAAAATATAATTTTTCACCATACAATATTAAAAATAGAAATTATATATAATATAAAACTATTTAAAATCTATGTTTTCAAAAGAAATTTTAGATTTAAATCAATTTTTATAAAAAGATATAATGTAAATAAAATAGAGGTGAATAGAAGAAATTAAATTGAAAAAAAATGAAATATTTATTAATTAAATTGAAAAAGGGAATAGTATATATTGTGTATTTACTGTAGCATTGTTATATAGTTTCTTTATTATTTTTGTTTTTATGGTTATTAAGTCATATTCTCTTAATTTATTCGTAATTTAAAGTTATTGGAGATAAATAATTTAACAGGTGGTGTTTAGTTTAGTGGCACGTGATTTCATTCTTTTGGTTAAAAAAATAATTTAATCGAGTCTTTATCCTTACTAATATTTTCAAAATTATTTTCTGATTGTTTGTGTTATTTTTATTTTCATTTTCGAGTTAATTTACTGAAATATTTGTTTTTTGCTAGTTCATAGTTTATTAATTTGTATCTTTCTGGAGATAAAATAATAATTTAAACAATAAAATAAAATGAAAAAATTTAATTGCTTTTCTGGTCACATTGTCTAAATTTGTTATACTATAATTTTCACAATATTATAGGAAAAAGTTTTTGGGCCAAAAAGCAAGTGATTTAGCTAGGTATTAGTGGTGAATTCGAATTTTATATTACTATACTTAAAAAATTTAGATTATGAATCGAGTTTTGTCAAATAATATTATTTGTTGATAAAAAATGAAAAAGTTTTTGGCTTATACTACGTGTTCAATCTTTTTTTCTTTAGTTTTTCTTTGCTTTCTATTTTCCTTGAGAAATGTGACGAAATTCTCCTTTTGAAACCCCAAAAAAGCCTCGATCTCCACTCTGAAGTGTTCAAAAGGCCAATAGTGCAATTCCCATATCGTGCGCATTGCCTATCTATCGTGTTTATCATATAATATATGTTTTGTGAATTATTTATCCATTTTCGAAAGAAAAAAATACACAAAGTTTTTGTAAATACAATTCTATAGGAATATTTTACGAAAACAAAATTGTACGTGAATGAGAACCACGCAACTTTTTGATAAAAAAGGAAAACTACCCTCAAATGTTTGACAACAATAAAAAGAAAGAATAACTATACTTAGTTTAATGACATTGTCACCGACTTTAGCCTAACGTTAAAAATACGTAAAAATATGATGTATACATTCATAGTCCAATTGAAGGTTTGGCCCACATAACTTAGTGGAGGAGTCAAGGGTCGTCAGATTCTTCTACATAGCTGAACCTTGTCTCTAACCCCATTTCTTAATTGAGATTAACATATCCTTCTTTCTTGCGTTATACTAATCATTACATTTTTAAACTATGTTTTCGCCAAGACAAGTGAACCAGTTACTAGTATTTTTTCACATATTTTCAAATACCAAGATTTGAATTTCTTCCATATCATAGAATAGTAGGATAAAAACCTATTAAACCAATTTTTATTTTCTGGACACGAGTCCTCTAAATTTATCTATAAAAGTTTATACAAACATTTTTACTTTTTTTTGGGATAAATTCATACCCATACAAATGATTAGTATTTATAGATTATTCACAATTTTTATGTTAATTTTTTCTTATCAATACAATTGGATCGATAAGATCAGATCATTTCCAAATCAATTCCTAAAATTCTCTATAAATTACCCAATAGTAATATGATGGAATCAAACTCCATATACTTAAATTATCAGTTGAGACATTTAACGACCAAAATGAGAAGAATTCGACTATTAATTTAGTAATTTATTTGAGATATATAGATTTGCATAACGTATTTATGTGTATAAAAGTTCACTGTTGTGAAGTTAATTTAGGCGCAAGGGAACGCTTGCATGAATGTGACTACTTTTGTCGTGGTCAGACCACAAATGTATTACTGTTGTATTAGTCAAAGATATAATTCCAAAAGAACCAAAATGTATGTAAATCATATATAATAATATTAGTTTGACTCATTTATATAAGAAAAAGAATTTTCATTCCCAATGCCATTTAGCAAATCATAAAAAGCTTTCCAACATTGTGACATTCCAACCCTTAATATAAGGAGTCCAACACACTTTTGTACCGTACCCCATTCAAGTTAAAAAGGCAGATAATTTATTCAAATCTAATTCATTCATTCGTTTTTTAGTTTACGTGGCTTATAAAATATATATGATATATAAAGGAGTAGAAAAAGAAAGTTTAGCTAGAAGTACAACTCTTTCAGAATTAAATTAATATAAAATATCAAAATAGAAACCTTGGTAATACGTAAAACTGAGCCTTTATAGTTTATAAAAAATCACTCTTACGTAATTTTAATTAGACTGTAAAACTTAGGTAATGTAATTAGAACCTTGGTAATACGTAAAATTTTGGATGAGAATTATCAACTTTGTTATTAACTTTATACTAATGCAGTTTATTTTAATCGTAATGTTACAAAAATTAAATAAAACACGGAATCATCTGTTAGAAATGCAAGTTTAAATTCGAGAAAATGAATCAACTTTATAAAATTGAGTCGTATTTTATTTGATCTTACTTTGTATTTTATTTTGTTAAAAGCATAGTTCTGGATTAGATCATCGGTTCTTACGTGCATTGTTGATCATGATCAAGACTGGATGTTTTGTTATAGAGTGATACAGTTGTCTTTATTAATTAAAACCATTGTTAGAAATAATTATTGTGCAAAAATGTTTTCAGATGATACATATTTTGATTAAAGAAAATTACTTGACGTTTTTTTTCTTTAAATTACAGGAGAATTAAATTCAAAGCTTAAATTAACGTAAGAAGTCAATAACCGAAAACGGATTTCATCAATAACTACTATTCCATTTTTTTGTCAAATTAGTTCGACAATGTTTGATTTACATGTTAAACTTTCAAACTTCTAACATCACATAAAAAAAATGCAATTCTCTGAAATTGAAATTGGGTGGATAATGCAACAGAAATAACATTCAACTATTTAACTAAAAACATTTTCTCTAGTTATTATTCCGTTTCAAAATGTAAAAGTGTTTTAAGAATTTTTTTGTTCCATTCTATAAGATATTTTGCATGTTTTTATTCCAAAAAAATAATGCATATTTTATGTTTTATAAATATTGATTTTCTGCATTATCATACAAGAGTGGTTAGGTTATAATAAACCTAAATGGTAAATAATTTTCGTTGAAAAAAATAAAAAAATTTATGTACAAAAATGTTTTGGTGAAAAAATTTTAGGTCCAAACTCATTCATAAGATCTTCCATTATTCTCCATATATATTAGGTCAAAGTCGAACTTCAAGTATCTGAGCTATTAGCTAACTAGGGTATGTAACCACTAATTACTAAATTGAGAAAAACTTGACAAGTAATTACACTTTTAAAGGTTTTATACAAAAAATGCTTTCGAAATAACCACGAATTGGAAGATTATCCTCCAAATAAAAAAATATAAGTTAATCATACTAAACGAAAAGTAATATGCAAACTAACCTATATATATATATATATATATATATATATATATAAATTTTGAAAAGGTTTTTAGGATCGCATAAGATAGGTTTTCAAAATTTAAGAACAGATTTAGATTCATTATCTTTAATATATTATTTATCATAATTTTAAAAGCTTTGATAATAATAATAATGGAAGGTTACATCGCATATTACTTTTATCTTCATATATATTGACTTGGAATTTTTTTACTTAGAATGTAATTTTGCAATTAGTGGTTACTTAGAAGGTAATTTTGAAATTTTAGAATTTTTTAAAAACCTTATTTTTAAATAGAGTATAATAGATGAACTGAATAGTTTGTTTATCATTCTCCTTGTTGCTCTTACTTGAGCAGTGTCGTTGGAATTTCGCTTTATAATATCCTTTTGAGCTTCTCGTTTGACTATCAATTCTTTTTCTTCAGGTGGATCCCATTAATGTACGTAGTTTATTCAATTTTCGAAAATACGATAGTAAATGTATATCAACGTAAAAACTTATAATTGACTTGATTAGTTATACTGGACCAACCTACCTAATACATATGTTAAGGCCAAGGACTGAATTAACATAGGCAATCGTTAAGTTAAATGGTGAGCAAGGACAAACCTATGTTGTGACAAATATGGTCATTTACACCTACTAAATACAACAATATTACATCTTAATATATTAAAACTTGTTATAGTATTTGGTTCAAGTTTCTTAAAATCATCCCAATAACTTGAGCTCAAACCACCTAAAACATTTAATATTTTTTGCATAACAATTAAACAATATCCTAACCCACACTAATATTCTTTTTTAGTTTTGCCATTATAGTATAGACACTTATTGCTTATTAGTTCTAAATCACTTCAGTTTTCATCTTTGGGTTTCTTTTTACTCCAAACAATCACGTTATTTTATGTTCTATAAGACTTTAGTTATGTTTCAAGATTAGTTGAAAATAATAGGAAAAAGTATAATATAAAATATTTTAATCAAAAGTTTAAAAAAGTCTATCTAACAAAATAATTGTAATTTTCATCAACTAAGAGCGTGAAATAATTTGAATTTTTATATATGAATCAGAATTATCTTCACACCAAAAAGCTCTAGCTTATCCATATTCGCATACGAGAGCATTAGCCTTTAACGCATAGAACATCTAGTAAAGGTTATCTAATTCACTTACCAAAAATTGAGTATACAGGTCGAAGCTTGTCACAACCAATCTGTTTGTCTCTATTGAGTTGTAATACTATACGAAAATTCTTACATTTTATTTCAAAACTAATTAATAACAAATGAAAATGTTTACAAGCAAATTAATCTAAATAAATTCTTAAGTACCATTTTTGATAAGTTTTATTTAAGGTTTCTAATTAAAATCTAGAGTTCAGAGTTTGAGAGATCATAGTCATTTTTGTATTGTTAAATAGTTTATGGAATTCGCCAAATTTTTTTCAGTCTGGTGGTTAAGATGATCCAACTAATGATTCTCTAACATTATGGGTTCGACCCATCCCTACTATAGTTACGATGATTTTAGGTTATAGATATTGGATTTCATTGATTCAATTGAAAAAAAAGTTTATGGAACTCTGTTGTGTTATAGTTGACTATGGATAATTATCTTGGGTTAATCATACATATCTGTTGTCGGGCAAGACATTAAATTCTGAATGCGATCACATATGACAAATAAACTACTCGAAGCTAACTCATGTTTTTGTATATATAAGTAATCCTATATTTGACTCCCCAAAAAATCCTACAAAACACCAAACAGAAAGAGACTAAAATTGTTGTTGACTTGTGCTTGTTTGCATACGAGGACATGAATACATTATTCGTCCACTGAGATAAATATTTATACGTACTTTCTAAGGCATTTTGTTTGGTTCATCGTGTCTTTCTTTAACCACTCCCATTGAAAAATCATTACAACATGACAAAAAGAATTCTTCTCATTTCTATTTCCGCTTAATTTCCGGGTTACCATGTGATCAGGGGCTTCTACCATTTCTTTAGACTAATATTTAACCAAACTTAACCAAATCAATTATCCATTATTCAAAAACAAAACTCCATTTTTCCTCTCTCTTGCTTACAAAAACGTATTGTATTACTCAATTTTTAGATTGCAATATTCTGCAAAATATGATTGAGTAATACGAGACGGGATTGGAACGTTAAAATGTTCGTATGTTCAATTTTTCTACTGCGTTATATTAAATCAAATTTTTGTTGGTCATCCATACACAAATATAAATATTTGCTTTCAGCTTATTTAAATATTAAGGAAAAAATTTATTTGTGAATTTGTTCCTCTCAAAGTGATTGGTTTAGATTTTAAATAGATTTCGGATAATCCTTTTGTTAGAAAAAAAATACTTGTGTCTATCCATAAATGGTGAAGTTATCTGATTTTGTAATATATCTTTTATATTTTGTTACCTTAGCGCAGTCAAAGTGATTAGACATTCTAATTGTGATTAGTAATTAAAGAATATACATTACCTCAATTATATATCATTTAAATCAATTGGGTAGGGTATTTAACTCTAGGGAAATTATAGATTTTCTTTTACGTAGACCCTTGACCTTTAGGCTAAGGTGTGTAGGGTTATTAAGCATATTGCACGTGACCACTAACCAGATTATTTGAGTTAATCAATTAGCTTGATCCCATTGAAATTAAAGATTCAATTAGCATGATGTAATATATACATCACAATTACTTTTCCCAATAATTAGTCTGCAACTATTTTCTTCTTCTTTTTTTATTCTAAATCGAGATTGGGTACTGTGACATTCCAGATTTTGCAGTAGTTCCAATGTTTCTTCTTAGGCTTTCATTAGTAGTCAGTCATTCGTCTACATATACATACATATATAAATACTGTACAACAAACAGTTAAAACTAAGAGACTCTAACTGATGAAACGTAATGGTCAGAAATCAGACTAAAGAAACACTTCAGCTAGTTTTTGTTTTACAAAATAATCATATTATTATTTAATAATCAGTCAATTAGCTGTTTTGTCTAAGCCGGTTTTCATTTATTTGAACTGATGTGTCAACGTTTTTTTTTTTTGTCGTTGAATCTAAATATATAATATATTTGGAAAAAGAAACAACAAATAAAAGAAACAAAAGATAGTCTACTAAAAGCAGTTGAATCAAAAGTGAAGTCTCTCTATCTTCTCTCTACCAAGCTTATTGTCTCTCTATTTATAACAACACTTCACTTCCATTCCTAAACACTACTCATCATCTTCAGACAGAAGCAACAACAACAACAAAAAAACATTCCTTACTATAACACTTTATCAACCAAAACCCTACAAGAAAACCTCCTTTCAAAAGCACTAGTTCTTCATTTCTCACCATCATGTCAACCTCCAAAACCCTAGATCATAATAAACCCTTTGAAACATCCCAAACTCAAATGGGTTTTGCTCTAATCCACCAAAACACAACCACCACTGCAACAGGTGAAAGACGAGGTCGGAGATCGAAGCAAGCAGAGCCAGGGAGGTTCCTAGGTGTCAGGAGACGTCCATGGGGTCGCTACGCAGCCGAGATTAGAGATCCAACTACTAAAGAACGTCACTGGCTTGGTACTTTTGACACAGCTCATGAAGCTGCTCTTGCTTATGATAGAGCTGCTCTTTCAATGAGAGGCACTCAAGCTCGAACCAACTTCGTCTACACTCCAACTGATGTTCACACCATCCTTACAAACCCTAATCTCCATTCTCTTATCGTCTCTCCATACAATAACAACCAATCTTTCTTACCAAACTCTTCTCCACAGTTTGTCATTGATCACCATCCTCATTATCAAACTTATCATCACCAACAACAACCTAAACATACTCTCCCACAAACAGTCTTACCCGCCGCTTCTTTCAAAACGCCTGTTCGTCAACAAAACGCGGATATTCAAGCGTTTGGTAACAGTCCTCAAAACTCGTCTTCTAATGGCTCGTTTTCTTCGTCACTAGACGAAGAAAACAACTTCTTCTTCTCATTAACAAGCCAAGAACATAACAACTCAAATAACAACTCTGGTTACTTGGACTGCATTGTCCCAAACCACTGCCTTAAACCACCTCCGGAAACCATCACCACCCAAAATGAAACCGGAGATGGTTTCACAACTCCAGCGAGCAAAGCCTCTGACTCATACGGAGGGTTTGGTAATAGTTACTTCGAAGACAGTGACTTGATGATGATGAATCATCATGACTTTGGTTCCTGTGATCTCTCTGCCATGATCACTGACTATGGTGCTGCTGCTGCTTCGATGGCTATGGAAGATTACGCGATAATGGACCCGCAAAATTTATCTTCGTCTTCTTCTTCTATAGCTGCTTTTGGAGATGTTGTTGCAGACACTACAGGCTTCTACTCAGTCTTTTAGAACATTCTATATAATATTTATCTTTATTATATCTATATATATGCAATAATATTATTAATTAGTATCTACGTTTATTTGATGATCCTTTGATTTATGTTGTTAACTGTATGTTATCGACTTTGTTATATATTCTGCTTATTGATTCATGCACCATAAGGGTTACCTTACCATGAAGTTTTGATTTTCCTTTTTTTTTCCTTTAATTTCTGTATTCTGGTTTTGATTAGCAAAAAGAGGTAATGCGAGTTGTATTAAAGACCACTTTTTGTCCATGCTACTTCCAACACACTCATTAGATTTATATTAATAAGTGGTGTGTGTTATAATAATGAAATCAAATGACTTCCTCAAAACGGATATATGACTAGAAGTGCACTAGATATATGTCATAATTAATTATAAGATTAGCTGCAAAACTCAGATATCTCTAATTTTAAGTTAGTTTAAATTATAATATTATTGAGAATTTTGGTTATGGAAAAATAAGATTTAGATTAAAGGAGATTTTTCATCAAATAATTGGATGTTTATTAAAATATTATACTGAATGTGAGATGGACATAACTCAGTGAAGTAGAATGATGGTGTTTTGGGTCTTTGGACATGTGTTTTGGTCATGACTTGTTTGGTCTTTCATTGCACAATCACTGTTTCATGTCTCCCTCCTTTTGCCTTAACTTTTGGCTACAATAACTCAACATCACAACTCTTTTATTTCATTTTTTTAATTTCTTTTAAGGTTTTTGACTTTCTTTCATACAACCCAATTTGTCCCTTTTCCAATGTTGATCAATTTCACTTTCTTTTTGGTTTGAATCAACGGAGAATCAATCATATAATTGTTCTACATATCAAACATAGTATAAGGAATTTTTATTTTATTTTAGAAAGACTAAGTAAATCAAGTATACAACAGGCTATATGTTAATGGAGTCTTAATTATGGTAAGATCTAAGTAATAAGTCAGAGATAAAGCGTTTAATGATTAGTAGTTTATTTTTGGGTTGTTGAAAGCTTCTGTTGTGATGTTCAGTGACCAAACTCATGATTATGGTATTTTTCTGTTGTTTGAGTAAAAGTAGACGCAACGAACAAACCACACATGCACATGTTATATCACCAACACAAAGAACCAAGTACCAGAACTACTGACTACTACTTCCACATTAACAGTAGTTTTCATAATCAAAGTTGTACGGATCGTATGTAGAACAAGGAGAACAAACTTATAAACTTGACTTTGAGATTTGCCTCTTTGGCTTTTTGTGTTTCTTCTTTCTCTTCTTGTTGCTATTCCAACAAAAACCTTGAGAATCGGATTTTTTTTTTAAAATCTTTTTCTTTTTACAAATCTACTCTAAAAATTGTTTACAAATCTTTTCTAATTTTTGTTACAGATCCTAATTCGACTCTAGTTTGAATTACAGATCGAATTTTGTCGTGTACCTTTAAAAAATTTCTTTGTAAATCTATTATGGTTAAAGCATCAAAGTGTTGCACTTTCTTGAAAATAAACACGACAACATAGCATGTAAAACATGAAAGAAACACAGAGAAAAAGGAAAAGTGGGAGTCTCAATTCTCATATTCCATCTTACAAAATAAACAAGGGGACTGTCAGAAATCAGAGGTGTTTGGTGAATAATAAGGCCATTTATTAAAGAGTGTTTCCAAAAACAAAGAAAAACAACAGAGATGAGGAGAAGATGGCCGTATGAAGGAATGATATGAACATGGTAAGAGAGATCTAAAGGGAAGAGACATAACACAGAAGAGTTCAAGAGAGAAAGTGAGCTCATTTCGTCTCTTTCTCTCTGCTTTGCTTCATGCTGTTGTTGTCTCTCCACCCAAAAAAATATTCTGTTTTGTTTTGTTTTTTAATATGTTCCTGAGTTCATAAACGTTTGATGAAAAGAAGAGGGGAGAAAGAGTAAAGAGAGATAACAATCGACGAAGAATAGAGAGAGAGGTTCTCTTGTCTCCTCTTAGTTTTGCCTCTTTAACTTGATGTCTTATCCTCAATGCTAGCTGAGTCATCATTTTTGGTCTCAGCTGGCTCGGGATTGCTCATACCGATGGTCATAGGAGAAGAAGAAACTCCTGCAGCCACAGTTTCTGAGCCACTACTTGTTGTGGTTTTGGGTATTATGGAGCTTGAAGTGAGAAGCTCTGTACGTTGGTCAGACGAGGATGATGATGATTGAGCTAATGTGCCAAGTGAGGAGGACCTGTGAGCTAACGTGTCCGTGAGCGACGAACTTGACGGGCTGTAACTTAGTGAAGAAGAGCTCATGGAGTGGTCAAATTTGCAGGCAGCTCCAAACTTGCAAATCCCATGTTGCGCAAAGTAAGTACATTGTACTGCGCCCTGCAAAACAAGTTATTTTCATAATAAGCTTTTTCTTTGTCATCAGATGCATACTTGTACCCAGTGACGAACTACAAATTTCGAAATCAAGAACAAATCCACCACTCAGTTGTTTATATGAATGGATGAAAAACAGAGCTTTATAATCACATCAAGAAACAGAGATTCTATAAACAACTTCTCATTTATAAAACTCTAGTGCTGATCATAAGACTTACAGGACGAAGTGGGAGGCCAATTTGGCTGAGGGTAATTGGCTTAGGGGATGCTGCTTCCAGTGGATGATGGTATCTGCAAGAAGATCCAAATTTACAATCTCCGGTTCTCATAAAGTATTGACAATCGGGTTGTCCAGGTCGCTGAGGAAATGTTTGTTCCTTATTTACAGGATTGGACTGATAAGCAGGCGCTGAAGGAGATAACGGCGTAATACCATAAACAGAGCTGGATCCCATTGATGGTTGAGTCCCAGGTGAAGCCTAAATCAAAAGCATAAAGTTAATTAATAGAAAGAAATTCTTGAAAAACAAAAAGGTTTCTATCCAACATTACCTGGTAAGGATTCCAGCCTGAGTATGGAACCAAAGGAGGAAGAACCATTTGACTGTAACCATAAGGGTTTTGAACATATGAGCCTGGTAAAAGCTGAGGCCTTGCTAGAACTACTCCGTATTGCTGCGATGAAGGAAGAGACTGCGACTGAAGGGATGAATAAATAGCTGGTAACTGTTGTTGTTGTTGCTGCTGCTGCTGCGATGGAGATTGTACACCAGGAGGGACTGGATGGTGAAACCGGCAAGTGGAACCGAATTTACACTGACCAGTTCTCATGTAATAGGAGCATTCTTTCTCCCCCTGTCGAAATCAATTAAAAAGGAAACTTTGAGAGATCATTCATTACCAATACAATACACAGCCACAAGGAACCAAACAAAAAAAAGAAAGCAAAAGACTGAATAAAACCGAGAGATTGAACAAACCGGACGTAGAGGAAATCCCATGTGATTTAATGAGATAAGAGTAACAGAATCTCCTCCTCCTCCTTGTCTAGGATGATGATACTTGCAAGACGCACCAAATTTACATGTTCCAGTTCGCATAAAATGCTGTATCAAGAAAGCATCAAAGTGAGAATAGGCTACACTATATCACAGTTTTGACTCAAGCTAGTGTCAAAGTGAATTGGCTTAACTCACAACCAATTTTCTCAACTCTTATCGATCGAATAAATACCTGACACACAGGTTGTCCAATTCTCTCCGGGAACCCTCCAGCTTCTGTTCTCAGACCTCCCAAGACCTAAAATTATGAAACAAATTAAAAATGCTAGATTCTGCTTTAGTGTTATTACATCATGGATTCAACAATGCTAAACCAACTCATTAACATATTGGTAGCAGACAAAAAAAAAGGAGGCACTTTATCAGAAAAAAACCCAGAAAATAGAAAACAGAGAGAAAGAGAGAGAGAGTTTAATTACCGGAGCACGGTTTCGTGGGTGATTGAACCGACATCTCGACCCGTACCCGCAAACACCGGTTCGTAAGTAATACATACAATCGGGTTCATCGGGTCGCTCCGGGTACGATTCACCACCACCGCCTCGCAACCCTAACCACCATATCGAAGCAATACAAACGCCGCATTTTGAAAAAAACAAAAACTTTTTAATAATTCACACATAAAAGCTAATCGCAGATTTAAGCCCGCAAAATCACACATTAACAGAAAGAGAAAGAGAGAAAATGCAGGAAAAAAGCCATTAAACTTTACCTCCGATACTGGTTTCGGTTCCTGGAGCGGTCCATTCGAGTGATGGATCCGATCGCGACTCTTCTTCACCGGCGCGACCGTACCGCTCCATTTATTAACTATCTCAAACCTCTTTGCCGGAGCAGAGAAACAGAACAGCCCAACCCACCAATGTCGAGCTCTCCGATCAAATGGGAGTGTCGGGAAGAAACTCTTCTTTCTTTTGTTTTTTTTTTCTGTGAGATTACAGAGAGAAATAAAGAAAGAAAAAACCACAGATCGTGGTTGGTTTTGTCTCCACACCACTCTCAGTCGCTTGATCTCTTTGCTTAAAGCTGAAACCTTTAAAAAAAAAGAGTTTTCGGCTTCGATTTTTTTTTTTTGGCTTAATTGGAAAGGAGTATACTATAATTTTAATTTTGTGTTGTTGATGATGTTGGTTGGGGTTGGAATTTGGAAGGGATGGGAGAAGGAAGTTTTGATCTTTCTTTATGCGTGCTCGCCTTTTTTGTGGGTGTTTTGCCGGTGGTGGTTAATATACGCGCCAAACATAGTATTAATATCACTTCTCTCTTTATTTAATGTCTTCTTTTTTATTATTCATTATCATTAACATTCATTTTATTTAGCATCAACACGGAAATAATTTTTGTTTTTTTTGTTTTTGTCAAACTTTTTGATTGAGAAGTTCCGATATTCATAGTTTAACTCAACTTTTAAATTTTTTTATTTAATTTATCAATTTATAGAAAAAAGAAATTAAACCATAGATACTATAATTATTATTTGGATCATGCGAACCATCATACTTACAAAAACTCAGCCAAAAATAATTCTTTATTCATTGCAGTTTGTTTACTGTATTTTGACTTAAAATAGTTACATAATCTAATTTAAATTATTGTTAAAGTTTTGTCGTCCAATAAATTAAAAAAATAAATAATGAAAATAATAATCATTATTTATTTTTATTGTACTAGGCTTCAGTTTTGAACCTTAACTACTCATATTATTACATGATGTTAATTAAAAGAATATTACTCATATTATTACATTTAAAATTAATATTATTTTTACGAGTAGTAGTTTGGTTTTACAAATCTGTCTTTTTATGAAATTTTGCACTAAATAATTGAGTATATTCAACATTAATAACACCTTTAAATATGCATCTACCAAAATCAATTAATTATATTAGTTTTTATTCTATACCGTAGTTATACATTTGAATCTGTTTTTTACTCTCTTTGGAAATTGTAGTAATATCGTAAGCATAACTGCATAAGCAACAATAACATGCAATTTAAAAACAAAAAGAGAAGGGATATAATTTCTTGTCGCCTAAAAGAGTGAAGGAACCGTTTGTTTTCTCTCTTATTCTCACTCCTCTTAATCATTTTAAAAAAATGGGAAAAAAATTTGAAAATTTTGTTTAAAATTAAGCGTATAACGCAAATTAAAACTATTATTACGTTGTTACCTTGTTGATAATTTAAAAGGTTATCTTTAATTGTAGCCAAAAAATTGTAAATATAAAAAGTCTAAAACTTTCATAGGAGAATAAAGATTGTCAATGTTCACAACTTATTAATACTTAGTTTTTATTTTATGTTTTGTAGCGTAGAACTAAAACTTTGAAATAAAGATAAATCAAAGTCATTTGCCAGAAAATAATAATATATCAAAATTTCTGGCTTTTTCTAAAAAAAACAAAGCAATTAATTTAATAATTCCATGGTGTGGAGAAAGACATAAAACAACAGGGAACGTTAAAATCTGTAATGAAGATAAATAATAATGGAGAAAAACCCTTTATAAAATAGTATAATACAATTAACAAATTTTTCCAGTATAGTAGTGAAAATGATTTAGTTAATAACTGTGACATCAGAA
The DNA here is from genome assembly GCA_963920545.1 of Lepidium didymum. Classification (NCBI taxonomy): domain Eukaryota; kingdom Viridiplantae; phylum Streptophyta; class Magnoliopsida; order Brassicales; family Brassicaceae; genus Lepidium; species Lepidium didymum. The sequence goes on from OY986996.1 coordinate 15,015,880, forward strand.
TTTTGATCTATTTTCACTATATATAATTTATTAAACATGATATTATGGTTTAGACTTTAATCGATGGATTAGAGTCATTAGACTCTATAAATCTAGTTATTAACTAAAAAAAATGTTATTGTTTGTTATAACAAAACACCACACACAAAATATATAAATGATGGTTTAAATCATCGAATGGATTATTTTTAGGTTGTGTTCGGAATTGGTTTAGTTAGTTCATCTAGGTTTAGGCTTATTATAGATATAGTTCTTTTGTTTTTGGATTTGAGACTTTTCTGGTTTCGATTTGATACAATTTTATGCGTGTTTGATATTTTTCGGTTTGAGGTGGTATTCTTTGCTATTTTCAGTTGGTTCAGAATCCTGGTTATTATATGTGAGGTATACTATTCTTTAAAAGAAGTATTATCTGTCACTTGGACTATTTTGTTGGGTGGTGATTTTGTTCATCGGTTGCTATATATAGTCGTATTCTACTATTTATTAAAACTAAATAGGAAAAAGAAAAATCTAATGATAAAAGTAAAGTGGTAGTTGTAACTTTACAAATTTTCATGTACCAGCATTCGATTTTTTTCTGGTGTAAGGGAAAAGAAAAAAGTAGAATTTTAGGATTTGAGTTTTGGGTATGTATAAAATTAAATGATAGGATTAAAGTAAAAGGAAAAAAGTCAATGTGAGATTAAAATAATAGTTTAACAAGTCAAAGAAAACAAATTGTGTCGGCTCAATTTGCAAGTAAAACCACATGCCAATATCTTTGTCAAAATTAATTCATGTGTTATTTATTAATTGATGTTAACACTTTTACTTTATTTAGTTTACTTAGCCAACCATTCCATCTGCTAATTAAATTTTCAATTATATCTGACTTAAATAAAAATAACCTGATTAGCAGCTACTGGCTGCTACACTTCACTGGTCGTACATTATACTTATATCGGTGTGCTAATGTTGACCTCAACTCATCTCAGTCTAATTTTAGGTTCTATATTTTATCATCTACGCCTATGAATTTTGATTCGTTTTTGTTTGTTATATAAGAGAAATTAATTGAAAACAATTCCTGGTTTGTTAACTTTTAAACATGTGAAAGTTATAAACAAAAGAAAACAAAATATTATATCTATACGGACAAAATAATGAATGTTGAAAGAAATTAACGGTGGAAACGAAAACAATTTGAAAACTTAGAAAGAGTAGTAATAAAAAAAAACTGTACTGAAAATTATTTAAAGATTAACATATTGTTTGGTTAGTCTAAGTCTAAGACATACATTTGGTTTCATTTTTTGAGATGAACACAACTAAGAAAAAACATTAGTCTATTTAACTAAATACCACTTTTGAAGTGTGAAGAGTATGAATCGCACTCAACACCAAATTCGTTTGAGGGTCACTTCACACTACAAAGCATGTAAAATACCACTTACGCTATTTCTATGATCGAAAAAATTAATGCTTTGGATGATCGATTACAAGTGTCATTGACTACTAGTATAAGTTAGTTTTGTCAAAACGGATTAAAATTAGTTTTTTTCACCACTCATTGTCTTTGTAGTATAGTGAGTTTGGATTTACATGTGTGTTGTTTTTATATGGAGAAGTATAGCTTCCAAACAACTATTTTGGTTGGCTATATCCATATACAAGTTAATGTAGAAATTTGAATTTCTGTTTGATTTTTTTTAAATGGTCGGAAGAATATATCTCTACAAACATTTACCATTATAAATTATAAATAAATAAATTTACTTTTGTATGTAATTGTTTTTGCTAGAAAATGGGATAAAAGGGATTTGTCGACTACGAATCAAATCTTCTACAAATAAAAGTAAAAATATGAAATTGTATTCTGATTTAAAAACATGGCATTTTTGGATCGTTGATATTGTGTTTTTCTGATAGTAGTTAATGTATAAATTAATTAGCATTTGGACCAGGAAGCAAAAACCCAAAGAAAAAAACAAATTTTGCAAGTATCATAATTTGGTCAAGTAATCATCAAACAAATGCTGTGCCACAAAAGCAAAACAAATCAAATGTTTTGGTTTTTACCACACAGCAAATAAAAAAAAAGAAAGCAAAATGTTTTGTTAAATGATTGAAAGCGCGTGAATTTTAGCCGCATTGAAGGGCGCATGAGGATTGTATAAATTCACCGTTAGCCCAAAGTGATTTTTTTTGTGAAGTAAAAACCTTCATTAATGGAATCTATCAACCACAGCAAAGTTTTGTAATGTTCTTTTAGCCAATACATCGGTATTAGAATTTAGAGAACGAGGAATAAACTTAAACAAACTCGAAGAAAAATTGAGGAGAAGATTAGAGATTTCATGAAGAACTCCATAGATCTCAGAGAGATTCACACCTTGATTGATGGCTGTGATTAGATTAAGTGAATCAGATCAAATTTCCAAATGGGTTATATTGAGACTCAATGCCTTTTGGATCGCTGATCTAAGTGACAGAGCTTCCGCCATTAACGCCGAGCTCACGAATTCCACCACCGATGACGCTCTCGTGCTTGGCCTTGATGGATTTTCAAAGACACAAGCGATTCCGGCTCTGAGGTTTGCTACCTGCCAAGCTACATCTACAAAGCACACTCGGGTGCAAGCTTCTTGGAGAGGTGAGTTTAATTCCCGACTACAAGATTGATGAGATGGTTTCTTCTGCACCTCCATCCATTCTCTTGCGGCTTGAATTGCATCTGTTAAAGTTTCTGTTTTAGATTGAAATCTCTTAGAGAAGATAACATTGTTCCGAGCTTTCCACAAGTACCAACAAATCCAAGCTGGCAGTACTGTGTTGGTAATCTCTGTAGGTGGGAGACTCTGTGATGATTTCAATATTCTCCACATCTGTGGGACGGACATAATTGAATTTGGATCTGGAACTCGCATCAGAGGCGCTTCTCGCCACAGCTTCTTTGCGTAGTCACACTTGAAGAAGAGGTGAGCTTCAGTTTCCACTTCACCACACCTCTTGCATTTTGGATCTACATCCACCTGTCTTCGGATCAAATTTGCATTCACAGGTAAGACGTCATGTAACAGTTTCCATAGAAAATATTTTAGTTTAGGAGGCACATTGAGCATCCAAACACCCTTCATCCAATCAACATCATTTTTAGCTTCTCTCCTTGGACCTTCTTCATTAGCTTCCAAATATGCATAATATTATGTTTTCACAGTGTAAATGCCAATTCTTTTGTGCAGTCCAGATTTTTAGATCCTCGATACTTGTTGTGTTCAATTTAATGCATTTGATTTCTGAGACATATAGAGGGAGATGTTGTAGGATCATTTTCACTTCAATCTCCAGAATTTTCATCAATCAAATCTGCCACTAAAAAATATTTATTTTGTCTTGCAGATGGTCTAATTGGATGGATAGCCAGTTTTCACGCCACAAATGTATGCTTTTCCCATCACCAACACTTCGTCCAAAGTGACTATTTTGACTTTTAGATCACTTTAAAAGGCGACACTGTAATTCATCACGTAATGACCAATCCAACGGCTATAAACGACATTGCTGTGAATTTCGTACGGTTGAGATCTACTACAGATTCTCTGTCGGCTAAACTTTCTGAAGATGGCTTTACGCAGTTTGGGACTTGGTCCTAGTTAAGTAACAAATAAAAATCAAGGAGAAAATAAATATGAATTACAAAAATTTGAAGCATTAGGAGCTTGATGAATATTTTGATTTTTTTAAAATTTTGTGTGTGTGGAATAGTTAAAAATAGAAATCAAAGGTTTGACTTGGAGTGGTATTGGCCACATGTGGAGAAGCTTTTGGAGGTTTGTATTATTCTCTCAAAGATCTTTTGGACCATAACATTCGTATCCTCATCTACCAAATGTCGGCGAACTCATTTATTATTTATTCCTACGATTGTTAATTTTTCTATGTAACTTTTTATGTGTGTGGTGGTAAATTCAGTAACTTCATTTGTTTCTCCCTGATTTATAATCATAGTGTTTCTTCTTGTCCCTTGGAAGTGGTACAACGCTTCTACCAATGAACATATGCAACTCATCACTCATCGGAACTGATCTCATAACTGTATTTATAAGGCCAATAACACAAGCAATTGATCTTTAACCACAATACAAATTCAGAACTCATGAAGTTATTTGTTCTTAAACCACAAACAACTCCAGTCTCAGATTTAACCAAATAAAATTTGGAGAAAGCTAACCAACGTAAAACAGAAAGATCAGGACATCACACTAATTTGAATCAGACAGATACCAGTGAATGAGTTTGTTCTGCTAAAGACTCAGGTAAACCATCTTCATCAAACATGTAACCAGTCATGGATAGGGGAAAAAAAAAGAAACTAAAGCTTCAACTTCTTATTGGGTCTCTTTAACTTGGCATCTTCGTCGACTGTGTCCTGTTGCTTTCAAAAAAGTTTTTCACACGCAGATATGAGCGACGGAATCCAGAAAGTAACATACAAAGACTTTGTAAAAATCATGTGGGGAAAACGAAAAGCAAGTAGAAAGATGAGATAAGGAAAAAGGGTGGGAGGTAGATAACCTTATGCTTTTTGTTTTTCCTCTTCTTTTTCTCATCTTTTTTCTTCTTTGCCTTCTTCTTCTTTTTCTTTTTGTTAACCTTAGTGTTCACTATCTTATCGTCATCAGAAGGTACCTTGACATGATGAAGAAAACGTAATAACTGGTCAGTAGAACATATTCTACAAAATTGATTCTTTACCCTGATAGAATGAAAGAGAGTGGAGAGAATTAGATACCTCGAAATCTTCGAATGAGGCAACGTGTTGGACTGTTCTTCCCAAACTCGAAGCCCCACCTGAGACCAGTAAAGATTATGCCTTCAACTCGACACTCCAGAGCTTAGACAAATTATTTTGCCATATATATTAGTCCCCAATACCATAACCGATACAAGCATTTTTTTGATATGAATAGGCTTGGATAAAAGAGAATCTCTCCATGTTAGTGTGCTCTGTTGTTTTGACCGATCAAGGGGAATAACATGATTGTCCTAAACTTTGACGTGAGCTAGACTTAGCCCACAACTACAAATGAACATAGAGTCTGAAGACATTAAACAAGTTTTAGACAAACAGTCACTATGCATATTCATTTCACAAATGCCATGCATACTTTCCAAACCCTTTCGCAGCCCATTTGCAACTGAGAAAATCAATGGAATATGTCAATGCACAGATTTTATTTGCAATGATGTAATGAAGTTTCAACGTCATTAAGATCTCCAGCTCTATCATAACATTTGAACCAAATTTATACAAACTTTTGATCGATCTTATAAGCTCTTCTGTTTGTACGACCTATAGTTTCTACTAACCTAACCCACAATATATCATTTTCCTCCACCATTGAAGGTGGGGTTAGACTCTTATATCAATTATTAAGGTTCCTCTATGATTTCAACTTAGCTAGAATTTCGGAAGAACTTGTCCCTAGTTCTCCACCCTATTCTCCAACCCAAATATTACAACATCCAGGAAACCTGATAGGAAGCAGATGCAATTCTCTCATAATTCACTGGCTTAATCAATTATAAACAGAGAACAAACTGAAGCAAAATACCAAACATCAAAACCCTGGGGTAAATACTAGAACACCCTAAACTGTCCTAACCCAAACCAAGATTCTAGACTAATCTGAAAGGCCTCAACTCATTTCTATAGCTCCCCTTTATTTTAAACCTTCAGCTCTCAAATAACTGATAAGGTCTAAACTTCCTTGCAGTACCCGTAAGCTAGTTACAATACCTCAACAGATTTTGCTTTGCACCTCAGCTCTCAGCTTAATGGTGAACCATCAATTATGATTATAATCAACTACAAACTCTGTAGGCTGCTTACACGGTCCTCTACTACACTAACAAGAAACCTTATAAATAACAAGAGACGTCACAAGGCAATGCCATTGCCATCTTTCAACTACTAAGCCTTTTGGCCAAACGTTATCAGATATCTGTTTCAAATGGTACTCACTCGAAATAACGGTGTCTCGTGCGTTTTTGACGGCCAATTCGAGAAGATTTGGATCAATAGAAGCCAATCCATTAGGATCTTGCTGCTTCCTCTCTAGAAACTTGGCTAAAGCCGCCGCTTTATTCGTCTTCAATGGTCCACCTGGATGAGCCAATCTGTAGACGTAACATCAAGGAAAGTCGGACTTTCAAATCGAGAAATCGAGAGAAGGAAGAAGAAAACAAAAATATTAAGGAGAACCTGGGAGGCTGAGAGCGAGAAGACGATGGGAGAGAAGTAAGAGGAGCGAATTTGCTTCCTCTGAGAGCTCTCTTCTCATCTTCGCTCAGCTCGTCAATGGCTCCTCCCCCACCTCCCATTTGCAATTCCCGACGGCAAAAATAGTCTCCGTCACAGTTACACTTGAACGGCCGTCTTAAGATTTATTAAATTTAATGATTTAATCCAATTCACGAGTTAAACTTTACTCTAAATAAATAAACGGCGTCGTTGTGGGATAAAACGGTGTTTCTTTGGCCGGGCTTTTATTTTAATTTTCAGGTCGCCGAGGTCGATCGATCCATTCGACGTCTCTCTGCATCCAAATTTTCCGATAAAGAAGAGATGCGAAGTGAAGCAAGTGACGTTTGCTTCGATTGTCTCGAACAACGGATCAAGTCAGACTTCTCTGACCAGATTGTCTTCTCTTACGGCCTCACCAATTCGCCGCTACCTATTGGATCATCCGCTGTCGTTAAGGTTTCCCTTTTCTTCCCCCTTTTATAATACGAATTGTAGATTTCAATGGTGGAAATGTCGGTATTAGAGCTGCTTCCATTGGTGTTTGTTTAGGTTTCTGACTCTAGCGAGGAATCCTCTGCTTCTTCTTCTGCATCTTGTGAATCCGCTTCGTCCCAGTTCGTTTTGGAGTATCTCCGGAAGGAAGAACATGGTTGCTTAGCCAATCACGTGTATGGTCGATTTCATTTTTTATGATAATTTCTCCTCAGGGTAAAGAAGTGAATTTATCAATTGAGCCACTGTTTTTGCAGCGAAAGATGTAGTCTTGGAGATCGCGAGGGTGAAAATTTGAATGATGTAGTTGATTCTGATGAGTGTTTGGATTGTTCACTCAGTGTGACTTGCAAGCTTTCAGGTAGTTTTTCATGCTCGAGAACGATAGGTGCACTTTTACCAATTGCTCGGTTTAGAAAATGTTCAGCCTCTGATCTTCAAAAGCTTGCTTTTAGTTTCTTTTCTGAGTGTCCAGAAGACCAAATTTTAGTCTCTCTACATCGCCTGATTGACGGAAAGTCATCTGGACATGAAACCCAAAATTTCCTTCGTCTTCTCGGGTTAGCGTTTTCAGAGGAGAAAAACAAGCTTCGATGTCTTAGGCATCCAAATCTATCACCAGTTTTAGGGGTTTTCACATCATCTGATTGTTTGGTCTCAGTGCTACCCAAAACCCCATATACATTGGAAAATATTCTCTACTATAGCCCCAATGCTATAAAATCAGAATGGCATAGAGACTTTGTAATATATCAGCTATTGTCTGGGTTAGCTCACTTGCATGAGTTGAAGGTTTCGCATGGGGACATTCGTCCGTCAAGCATATTTTTGTCCGATTCATTATGGAGTTGGTTAAAGATCTATAGCAAGCCTGATATAGGTTCTGGAGATACCAATTCATCTGATTCAAGAAGAAGGTGGTGTGTTGAGGGTTGTTATACTTATGGCCTTTATTCTGATCTTAAATTATCCTCAGATTTGGAGTGGCAGGCTCACTTTGTTAAGTGGTGGAGGGGGGAGCTAAGCAATTTTGAGTATCTACTTGTCTTAAACAAACTAGCAGGTCGAAGGTGGGGGGACTACACATTTCACCCGGTAATGCCATGGGTCATAGATTTCAGCCAGAAACCTGAAGATGATAGTGACTCAGGCTGGCGGGATTTAAGGAAAAGCAAATGGAGATTGGCAAAAGGAGATGAACAATTAGATTTTACCTATTCGACATTTGAGTTTCCGCATCATGTTTCAGATGAATGTTTGTCTGAGCTGGCTGTTTGCAGCTACAAAGCAAGGAGACTGCCACTGAGTGTCCTGCGAAAGGCAGTTCGGTCAGTATATGAACCTAATGAGTATCCCTCTGACATGCAAAGGCTTTATGATTGGACCCCTGATGAGTGCATCCCTGAGTTTTACTGCGATCCTCGCATCTTTTACTCCATTCATCCCAGTATGTCTGATTTGGCTATACCTCCATGGGCAAGCAGCCCTGAGGAGTTCATTAGATTGCATCGTGATGCCCTGGAAAGCCCCCATGTTTCATCTCTAATACATCACTGGATTGATATTACTTTTGGTTACAAAATGTCAGGACAGGCAGCTATTACTGCAAAGAATGTTATGTTGTCTTCATCTGAGCCCACTCTTCCAAGGTCAGCTGGACGTCGTCAACTCTTTTTTCGGCCTCATCCAGTGCGCCTTGGTTTCTCCCGTGAGAAGGAACAAAGTAGAAATGAGTTAGAAATGCATACATTTCATGGCTTTGGTGTGGACAACAAGAGGTCCGTCATCCTCCAAGCTGATGAGTATCTGGAAGAAACTGAAGAGGCATCTGCATTTTCTGATCATGCAGCACATCTAAGTCCAAAGTATCACCCCTATCAAAATTTGGTTGAGTCTCCCTTGCCTGAATCTTACAATGCAAATATTAACAAAGTCGATACTAGTGTCCCTAGAACTTCAAAAAACAATGGTTTACCACCAAACCTAAGTTTGAATTATCTTTTGGAGCATATAGAGGTGAGAGATGAAGCATCCACGGAACTTCAGGAGTTGTTACTTTGGCGGCAAGAGTTTTGCGCAGAAAACTTTTCCAAGGACACTGCAGGGGATATATTTTCTATTGGCTGTGTCTTGGCAGAACTTTATTTGATGAAGCCACTATTTAACTCAGTATCTTTGGCTACTTATTTAGAAGGTGGCGATTTACCTGAATTAATCAAGGAACTTCCACCTCCTACTCAGGTACTTGTCGAAGCCTGTATTGAACAAGATTGGAGAAGGTAATATTTTCTTGTTGATTCTTTACTATGTTTATGACTGTGCTATGTGCTGTTAAAAATGTGTAGTGACACATCTTTCTCCTTTTAGATATGTGAATGTCTGTCTAATTACGCCCTCTTCCCTTCTAAACATGTAGGAGGCCCTCAGCAAAAAGTCTTTTGGACTCTCCCTACTTCTCAGCTACTGTGAGATCAGCTTACTTGTTTGCTGCTCCACTTCACCTTTTGGCCAAGGGTCAAACACGCTTGTGTTATGCTGCAAATTTTGCCAAACAGGGAGCCTTGAAAGCAATGGGAACATTTGTGGCAGAGATGTGTTCTGAGTACTGTTTGCCACTGGTCACAACACCTTTGTCTGACAATGAGTGTGAATTGGCTTATCTACTTCTCAAGGAAATTACAAAATCTTTGACACCAATGGCTGTGCAGAGACTTGTCCTGCCTTCTATCCAGAAGATCTTAGTTGTACGTATATTTTGTTGGTTCTCTATGGAATTTCTAAATCTAAATTTCTGTGTGGTTAGAGTATCAGTTTCTTATTAAATTCAGTTATCGCCTTCTGACAGAGTATTATATGTTAGACAACAGGTTACTCGCATTTGAAAGTTTCTCTTCTTCAAGATTCGTTTGTGAGGGAATTATGGAATCAAATTGGAAAGAGAGTATATCTTGATCTGATTCATCCTTTAGTCTTATCAAACTTGTATAACTCTCCGGACAAGATCTCAGCTTCTGCAGCTTCTGTGCTGCTGATTGGTTCAAGCGAAGAGCTTGGTGTCCCTGTTACAGTACATCAGGTCAGAAAAGATTTTCCGTTTGTTGTCCTCCACTCATTTTTAGTGACCTTTCATCAGGCATGTCACGTGTTTCTGAATTTCTGATTTGGAATTGGATGCTGACTTGTCCGTTAATACAGACTATACTGCCTCTGATCAGTTACTTTGGAAAAGGAATATGTTCTGACGGGATTGATGTGCTGGTTAGAATTGGTATACCCTATCTGTTGGTTCATGGAACTTAGCTGTACCTGGAAATTTCATATCTAGCTAAGTGATCATTGTATTGTTAACTTTATAGGGAGGGTGTCTGGCGTGAACTTTATTGTCAAACAGATGCTGCCATTGCTTGAACATGTTGTTTGCTTCTGTATCGATCTCTCTTCTATGAAAAAACCAGAGCCTGTTCATGGCTGGTGTTCTTTAGCGCTGAGTGATTGCCTAATCACAGTCGATGGTCTAGTTGCTCTTATATCAGACGAGTTGCTCATACATGAGCTGACCAAAGTATGTTTTAAAATTTTGCTCTGTCTATCTTTAGTGTAATTGTATGGTAAGTACTTAATCTTTCGTTTTGTTGTTTTGGCTTGTCTATCATCACATAGGATCGGTTGTGCCTACATGTAAGAGTTCTTATGCAAAAAAATCTTGAGTTGCGGGTCCTTCAGGTATTCTTTATTTTCTTTTTCCTTTTTTTCTTTATTAGTAACTTTGAGGATGATGTGAAGGATGATGATGTATAATCAAAATGTACGACCTGGTTTAAGTTGTCATTGAGTGTTTCACTTTAAGTGTTGAAAGAAGATTGACTCCAGAAAAAGAAGATTTTGCTTAATCTTAAGGGCTCTGTTGTGAAATTCCTTATATTCGTATTTCCATGATTAGGCATGCATCAATGTATTATCTATAAGACTATCCTTCAATACACCTCTTTACTGCTCATTGCAAGCATATGAAATGCCTTTTTCTAACATCTGATTAATTCTTTCCGGGTGTTGCTTTTTTCAATGTTTCAGTTTGCTGCAACTTGCTTGATGTCAATTTGCCAACGGATTGGACAAGAATTGACTGCATTGCATATTCTTCCTCAGTTGAAGGAGCTTTTTGATGAGTTTGCGTTCTCTGAGAAATGTACAGATGCATCTGATTCTTTAAGCTGGAAGATTAGGACTACCGAACAAAATTTTCATCCAGAAGCTCCAATCAAAAGCCGTATGGATCTTGTGTGCGTGTCTCCACCTAGATCATGAGTAAATAAAATTTGATGATTCTGTTCTATGTCCTAACGTTGTAGGAATGACAGGTTGCTTCTCTACCCTTCTTTCGCCTCACTTCTTGGTATGGAGAAATTACGTCAGGGTTGTCCAACCTGGCTACTCCTCGAGCAATATCTGCTAAAGCATTATAACTGGAAGGTATCCTTTCTTCACATATAGAAGAACTAGACTTCTCTGTGGCAATAGTACCTGAAAATAATTTTAGAGGAGCTATACACATTTATCACTGAACTATTATTATGCAGTGGGAACACACAGGTCAATCTTCTCGGTGTAATATGGAAGCTAGGCCTATGCTAAACAAGGGCCCTGCATGGAAGCACACTCCTAAGATGTTGCTCAACGGATCTGGACTGTTGGTTCCACAGTCGCAGGGGTTAAGAAAATCCACTCACTCAAAACCACTTACACATGTCCCAGTTGATGGACAAGTAGTCGTCTTAAACCCTTTAGCTCGTGAACCGTGGTCATGGTTTCCTAGTCCAGTAGCTTGTTGGGATGGGCTTGACATTGGACGTTTTGGAAACCTCAAAGATGAGTATCGATGGAAAATTAGAGCATCTGTTTTGTCTTCTGCTCATGCCCATCACGGAGTTTTAAGATCTTTAGTAGTTTCTGAAGATGAGTGTACTGTTTTCACCTCCGGTATTGATCCAGGGTTTAAAGGAAGTGTTCAGAAGTGGGAACTAGCTACCTTAAATTGTGTATCTGGTTATCATGCCCATGAAGAGGTTGATTCCTTGTCTTATTATAGCTTTGCTTACGGCATGCCCATACTTATACTCGTATCTATAAGATAGGAAATATGCACCTAATTGTTTATCTTTTATATATATTAGGTTGTTAATGACATCAGTATTCTATCATCCACCGGAAAGATAGCTTCTTGTGACGGAACTATACATGTGTGGAACAGCCAAACCGGGAAACTAATATCTTTGTTCTCCGAGTTGCCTACTGATCAAGATCAAGCTTCCTCATATCCATCATCGACAAATAACTTCAGTCAGTGTAATAGACATGCGCCACATGGATTATCAAGTGGGATATTCGATGGGAACTTGTATACATGTATGCATTATTCAGAATATATGGATCAGCTCGTTGTTGGAACTGGATCCGGTGCTCTCAGGTAAATAATAGTATCCATTTCACTAAAAACCAAAGTAATTAAACACCGGAGATAATATGCAACAATGATCATTTCCATTGTACAACTCAGGTTTATCGATCTAACACGAGGTCAGAAGCTTCAACTTTGGAGAGGAGAACCTGTTGAATCTGGGTTTACTTCTCTCGTATCTGCTCTTTGCTCAGGAGGGTCTAAAACGAAACAGGGAGACGGAGCTTCAGTATCACCTTCTTGGATTGCAGCTGGGTTTAGTTCTGGCCAGTGTAGGCTATTTGACTCGAGGGAAGGTGGTGTTATTGCCTCCTGGAGAGCACACGACGGATATGTGACAAAGGTGAGTTAAGTTTTTTGCCTCCCAAAACGAATAGAACTTTCTAAAACCAAAATGGCCTTTCTTCTCATTTTCAAACTTTTTTTCTTGTTTTGCAGTTAGCGGCACCTGAGAGCCATTTGCTTGTTTCCAGCTCTCTTGACAGAACTTTGCGAATCTGGGACTTGAGAAAGTGAGTGAAAAATATCATCAAGCCCTATCATTTCTTGTAAGTTTTGGCGTTGTTTTCTGCGATATCTACGTTTAATAACTGGTTTATCATCTTTCCGGTAAAACAGAAGCTGGAAACCACAGCCTTTTGTTGTCAAAGGACACAACGACGGTGTTTCAGGTTTCTCCATCTGGGGCGAGGACATTATCTCCATCTCAAGAAATAACATCGGGATGTTTTCACTTTCAATGTCTCAAGAAGAGGTAGTTTCTCACTCCTGATTGAAATTTCCGTAATGAGTTAAAGCAAACATTGGCTGGCTATAAACAGTAAGATCAGAACTAGATCAGTAAACCATGTTTTTAGAAGGTTTATTATGCACAAAATCATCGTGAAAACAAGATCAAGTATGTGGGATAGACCATTTTTTTGTTCATTTGATAGGAGGGGCAACAGCAGCAGCGGATGATACCACAGAAACTGCATATGGTAGAGAAGGGAGGACGAGTCAGATCGGATTTATCGACCATTTGTGTTTTACCATTGTCAAGATTATTCATCGTTGGAGCACATGATGGTTACTTTAGAATCTGTTGTTGAATTATGTATACAAGTTATATACCCAATGTACTGTAATTGTTTATTTACAAATGAGATACTGATGTAAATTTTGTCTTTAAACTGTATGTCTTGGATAGTGCCACTGCCAAGCACGATCTCTGATCTGATCGTGATGGAGACAAAATGGAATGGTTTGCCAATTACTAATGAGCTTTGATTTTTTTTTGTTTCATTTCTGTATATAACACTCTGGCCATTTTTTTTTTCCCAAAAGAGCAATATATTACTAGAAGAGTTGGTTACAACGGATAAGTTTTTAAACCTTACACAGGGTTCTTAGACAAAAGACAAAAGATCGAAATAAAACCAGATAGGGCTAAGCCATAAACAAACAGGAACATAGCAAATATGAGAAAAGTGCCATTTAGAAACCACTTTGGTTAAGCTGTAATCAGTCTACTGAATTGGTTGAAGAACGAGTCAAATCTGATCGATTATTGAATTGTTGATGTTAGATGGTGAAATAGTGTGTATTTAGTAAAAAAATTGGCTGTAATCAGAGCAAATGTTGAAAGATATATTGTGAAGAACCAAAGTTAAGTAATGTTAAACATGATGAATCATTGAATCATATGTATATATTCCAAAATTCACAACGATTTAACCATGAAAGTGCTGATTGAGAACAAAGGAATATAAGGGAGGGACAAATTTAACCCAAGAAAAGTTGCAATATAAGATGAATTTTAACATAGACAATACTGGAAAAAAAAAAAAAATTTCTTTGCTTACCAAGAAAAAGACTATTTTTGCCATTCAAAGCTCAAACTCTTCGTCTCTAAGGGCCAAAGCAGCAGCTTCTTCTTCATCATCATCAACAGCAAAGTACTCATTCTTCTCCTCAGGCCTAAACATATGAAACATGATGGTATAGAACACCAAACTCACAATCTCCTCTGCTGCAAAACTCACCCACTGGTACTTGTAAGCCGCAATGGTTTTAAGTGCAAACACCACGATTCTCGTGAAGTAAAGATATCCGATGACAACAATGTAGAACTGTCTGAACAATGTCAGCTTCGACAAGTTTCTGGCGGCTTTACCATCGGTTTTAGATGTTTCTCTCAAGGATCGAATCGACCAAACGATCGGGAAGATAATGGCACAACAACAGATGATATCCACAAGCAAGAACACTTGGTTCCATGTAACCCAATCTTTGATAAATGGTCCAGTTTCACCAATCACGATCGAAGCAATGTTGGCTAATACCTGAAGTGGGATCACAATGATCAACACGTTCTTCTCTTTCTCCTGCAAGAAAGGCTTCAAAAACGACCAGCCAGTTCCGATCAAGATGATCACGGTAAAGAGAAGCACAACGCGGATGAATTGGAAGATGTAGAAGAGAATGTCCCAACCATGAGGCGTTCCAGTGATCTTCACGTAATGTTTGTCTTCAGCTGCACAAATCAGATTTAGAGATTTGATTAGAAGCAGACCTGCCATGAGAAGATGGATCCGATGAACGACTCGCTTGTTTGTCCAGCAAGTGTAGCTCCAGAAGCCGAGGAAAGCGACGTAGCAGAGGAAGAAGAAGGAGTAGAGAGTTGGTAATTGAGTCGATCCGGCGGGTAAGTAGTCTTTAGATCCGTTGGGATCTTTGTTGTACATCTCCGTGCGAACCGCCATGGAAACTTTGGTTTCAGGGACGCAATTCGCAAAGAAGAGAGAGTACTCATTTGGGGAAGGGACGGGGTAAGATTGGTTGAATCGTGAATTCGGTGGAGGAGATAGATCTCTGAATGTGAAGAGATGAGTGACGTAGTGTGAATCTAGAACGCAGAATCTAGGGTTCTGCTGGATCTCGAGGAGGACCTGGAGAAGCGATTCTTCAGATAGGAGGAAGAACCCGAGACGCGATGACTCAGGATTCGGATCTGCGGAAGTGGAGACGACGGAGACGGAGGAGAGCGAGACCGTGACGTGACCGGTATGCGTGAATCCGAACTTCTCGAAGAGGATCATCGGACGAGCGTCATCAGAGATAACCAGGGATTTGATTTCGGCCATGGAAGGTGGAACCACGGTGAGGAAAGCGGCGGAGAAGAGGAGGAAGACGACGACGGAGAAGGGCATTTTCGTCATTGTAAAAGACGGGGAGAGACAAGGGTAGTCAATCGACAGAGACGTGTAAATTGAATAATCCACCGCTCGCGAGTTTGTTTCTCCATTTATATATTTTTCAGTTGTCAGATCTGAATTTAGCATACTATTACAACATTTGATTCACATCATATCAGTATATCACTAATGTTTTAGGAAAAGAAATGGTAATTTCAAGTTTCAATACAAAACTAATGTTTTGGTGATTATTTGTAGTCTACTAATTGAATTATGTTTAGCTAGATAAAAATATATTATGTGTTAATACGTGGGTAAAACTCTCATATATATTTTAGTTTTATAAAATCACAAAAATGAAAAGGAATGAACGATATTTGTATTTTTAGTTAAGTTTAATAAATATATAGTCAGCATTGAACGTAACTTGAGAGATAATGAAAAGAGACTTTAGTTTCCTCCTTGACATTGTCACAGAAAATTGCATCTTTTGTCTTCTCCATCTGAACCATCAAAATCTCTCTTTTTGCCTGAATCCATAGCTTCGTCACCATCATCTTGAGAAAATGGATAATCTTCTCACTGAAGAGAGAGAAGAG
Organism: Lepidium didymum; assembly: GCA_963920545.1. Taxonomy (NCBI): domain Eukaryota; kingdom Viridiplantae; phylum Streptophyta; class Magnoliopsida; order Brassicales; family Brassicaceae; genus Lepidium; species Lepidium didymum. The sequence goes on from OY986996.1 coordinate 15,031,891, forward strand.
ATGATGGTTACTTCTGAGAAAGGTTTTTGCTTAAAAAAATCACATTTTTTGAAGCCCATTTCTACCTCTATTGATGGTTTTGTAGGGGAACTTCCATGTCGTGATCAACGTCACTCAAATTCTTCTTCTTCTTTGCAACTAAAGCATCTGTCTATGCGGAATACTTTCTCTGGATTTTGGTTAGCACAACGTGAATTCATATCATGGCTTGGAAATATGGAAGCTTTGTATGAAAATATTTGGGAGAAAGCGGGAATTTTTGAAGCAATAAAGGCATCAACTTACCAAATCAACAAAAACCCATCTCTGATTCTCTCTGTTGCCGAGAAATGGTGTTCTGAAACCAAATCTTTCGTCTTCTCATGGGGTGAAGCAACGATAACTTTGGAGGATGTAATGGTGCTTTTAGGGTTTTCTGTTTTGGGTTCTCCTGCTTTTGCTCCTTTGGAAAGCTCAGAGATGATAGAATCTGCAAATAAACTGGAGAAAGTGAGACTAGAGAGCATAGGAAAGTCTAAGCAAGTGACCCAAAGAACATGGATTTCGAGGTTCTTGGGTAGAGGTGATCAGACAGAGCATGAAGCTTTTCTTGTATTGTGGCTTTCGTATTTTGTTTTTCCTGGTACAGCTCGTCCTTCTATCTCGAGACATGTTATTCCAATAGCTGTTCGTTTAGCTGCAGGTGAAAGAATTGCTCTTGCCCCTGCGGTTCTCGCAATCCTCTACAAAGATTTGGGTCGAATCTGCGATTTCGCTAGAGGAAGATCGACTGACAAAGTGAATTTCAAGTCTTTGTTTAAGTTAGTTCAAGTTTGGACATGGGAGAGGTTCAGGAACATAAGACCAAAAGCTACGGAGATACCCAAAGATAAACCTAGAATAGCTCGGTGGGACAATCTGCAACATATATTTAGCAACGTGAGCTTGAGTTTTGATGACTTTGACTGGCGTCCTTACACCAAAGTGTTAAAGAACTGGAATCCGCTACGGTTTTATAATGAAGAAGCTAAGTGGGTGACTGTTGATGACAATGTTGATCATCAAATTGCTTCTTTTGCTCGATGTATCACAGCTTCTCAGCTTGCTGGAAATGGCTTTGTAGAGGATTACTTCCCGCATCGAGTGGCAATGCAGTTTGGTTTGGCACAAGATCTTCCTGGATTGGTTACTCATCATAGCGACTACAATAAGCCTGTTAACGGTCTAAAACTTTACATGCCTTCACTCCTTAGTCGAGAATATGTCACTACGAGATACCGCGATTGGTGGTTGAAATCAGTTTCAGATTTTCTGGGTTCTGAAGAGTTACAGAAAGAATCGACGGAAGCTTTTATTGCAAGGAATGCATTGGATCATTATGATCATGATAATAATATTGCATTGTCCTCAAGTTCAGTGGTTAAGAAGATGGAAGAAGGTTTTTCTTCGAAACGCAGAAGATTAGTTAAGAGATATAAGATAAGTGAATCTGTGCACATGAAGCAAGCTTGCGAGGATGATGAAGAATATGATAACATGACTATTTCTCAAATCGTCAGATCTAGAAAGAAGTGCAGTGACGTAGAGAAAAATGGGGTTGATGCTGCTGAATCACTTGGAAAAAGAACTAGAAAATATCTGGCGATGGATAGTGATGATGATTCAGGATCTTGTCAAAAGCGTTCTTTGATTCAAGCAGAGGAAAGGACTAAAGAGTATGATGACACTGCCAAAGATCCAGCTATTACAAGACAAACATGTGATGATGTTGATGGAAGCAATGCAGAGAAGAAGGCTGTGATCGATGATGCAACCAAGGATGCAGAGTCCTGGCTCCAAGAGGATAGAGAAAAGAAGATATGGACTAAAACGTTTTGCAGTGAAGTTACAAAGGAAGAAGATGTTGGTGAAAAATTGAAGCAGAGAATGCTTGCACTAAAGCAGAGAGCATTGGAGCTGGATGCACGTTTTTTCAAGATGGAGCAGGATTTGACAAATATTAGAGAATGGAAAACCAGACCACAGAACGGAGTTTCTGCTTAGTTAGTTATGCCATTTGATCTGAAAACTTTTTTAACGAAAGCAAATATTACTTTTTGTTTAGACTTTCAGTCTACCTACTACAATTTATCACTATCAGGATTGCAATTATTTTATGAAATCGTAGTTTATCAAGTCGTTTGCGTTTACAATATCAGGATTTACGAGACATGTTTCAGACAGAAGCTCAAATAACAATATCTAACTACACGTCGTTTCTCTCAAAGACTTAATATATATATAGCCTACAAAACCTGCAAATAGCGTTCTCTTGGTCCTAAAACAGCCTACATTGCGAAACCGAGAGAAGCAAGTGAGAAATACAACGAACAAACAAACACTATACAAGCAAATGGTGTGATGGAAACAAACTAAAACCATCTTTCTCAAAACAAACGATGACCTCTCTCTGTCTCTCCTTATTACAACAAGAAAATAAACATCTCATAACGCAGAAGATCTGGAGAACAACAAGGACTTGCTTCACATAAAGCTTGATACTTTTCCACAATTTACACCTCTATTATTTCCACTGTCTATCCAGCTTCAGGCTTTAGTTCATGGTATTCACTCTTGTCAGTGTCTGTGCTGTTCCTAGGAGGATCTGAATCTCTTGCTGTCCCATTCTGACTCCTTCGTCTTCTCCTATCCTGAAATCCACAAGATTGGTAAAGCGTTGAGCACCAAACTCAACAAAAAGTTCTACTGAAATAATATGCATAAGATCCAGATTCAAAGTTGTGTGATCTTTTTCCCTATTCGTACCTCTCTAGGAATTGGGTATTCCTCCGATTCAAGCATACGGGCAACTTGGCTCATCCTTGGTCGTTTCTCAGACATTGGATCAACACATCTTAGAGCGGTCAAGAGTGTCCTTTTCAAAGCACTTGTAGATGGTTTTGTTTCGAGGTTTGGGTCAATCACTTCTTCTGATCGTCTTTGCTGGACCATCATCTTCAGCCATTCCACCAAATGTACCTACAAAATGGAAAAAGATGTCAGGGAACTCTTGAGAGGGAGCAGTGTTCATGTGTGTTTGAATGTACTTATCATAACGATTGATGGACTTTACCTCAGGTGGTGGGCGAGCATAATCTACCGGGTATCTACCAGTTATAGCTTCCAAGAGTACAACCCCAAAGCTGTAGACATCACTTTTTTCATTCAGAAGACCGGAATTGGCATACTCTGGAGCCACGTAACTGAAAGAAAGAAAAGTTTTGTTATTTCCCAAAAGGAAAATCATTGAAGTCTCCAAATTTATTATGTGAAGCGTGTAAAGAGAGATGCCACAACATACCCAAAGGTGCCCATAACTCTGGTAGTTATAAAACTTCTATCAGCGCCAAGCAGTTTAGCAAGTCCAAAGTCAGAAATCTTAGAATTAAATTTGTCATCAATCAGAATGTTGCTGGACTTTATGTCCCTGTGCACCACTTTTGGCTCAATCGCCTCGTGAAGGTACGCGAGCCTGCATCACCATGCATCACCTCAGATGAGAATTAAGAAAAACAACATAATCGAGGAAAGGGCAAAGGAAAAAAAAAAACATAAAGCCGTCACAAGACACAAGACTTACGCTTTGGCTGTTCCGATAAGGATTTTGACTCGTGCCTCCCATGTAAGATACTCATGATTTTGATTGTCTCCACGAAGCCATTGCTCCAAATTTCCATTGTTAACATACTCATACACCAGCATCCTAGTTAAGTTTTATGGCATTCGATGTTTAGTGATATTCAGAAGAAAATTTACAGAACATTCGCAACAAAAAATAATACCTTTGTGTTCCTTCCATGCAATATCCGAGAAGGCGGACCAAATTCTTGTGACGGACGTGACCTATAGCTTCAACTTCTACTCTGAAGTCTTTGTCAGCTTGCCCTCTGGAGATACAAAACATAACCATTAAAAACAAAAAGAGGATTTAGGAAATGAAATCTTGAATCGACAGTTTTGGAATACTTACAGATTGTTGATCAATTTTTTAACAGCAACATGAGTACCATTAACAAGGTTACCACGGTAAACAACTCCATATCCACCATCACCGATGATATTATCCCTTGAGAACTGATTTGTAGCCATCTGAAGATCTCTAAGAGTGAACCAATGTCCCCATCCAAGGTGAGAGAACTCAGGAAGACCAGACAAAGGAGATGGAGCTGTCATTGGATTAGCAGAAGAAACACTTGATCCGTCTTTTTTCTCCAAGTGATTAAAAGAGCCTGACCGGCTACTATCGCCATTTTCTGACTGTACTACTATCCCCTTCTCAGGTTCTTTATCCCCAAATTTCTCACGAATAGAGGGATATCCAGTGGCACCATTGCTTGAGGAAACCTCGTCTACTCTAATCTCTTTAATTTCTTCAGGAACATTAGGGGGAATCTGATGGCTAACAGGGATTTGATTAGAAGAAGATCTAGAGGTCTTTCTTCTGAAAGTAAGCCATAGCGATATAGCTAAAACTACAACGAAAATCGCTGAGAGAACAATGACTATTATCTCCCATAGCTCCAAACCACCGTACTTCTTAGATAATGTGCCGTTTAAACCAGAGCCCATCTTCAGAGCTCTGCTTTATTCACCTAATAAAGACAAGAAAAACCTTTAATACAGAACTCAAGACACTCTAATCTCTTTTCTAACCATGACCTTTTGCTGCTTAAATAAAAAAGAGGTAAACAGAAGAGTTATTCCTAGACCTGGATTAAAGTAATCGAACCCCAGAAACTCAAAGCTTATACCAAAAATGGAACCATATCAAATTTTGAGCTAGCTTCTCAGACGTAGAAATCCACCCAAACCCACTAAGAACAAGCAAAAAGACAAAAAATTGAACAAAGACTAAGAAAAATCAGATTCATACAACCAACATTGCGCCTAAGTCCCAAGAATTCCCAGCTGCCTGATTTTTCAGTTCTCAGACCAAACGCCAGCTAAACACCAAGCTGGAAAGAAAACTATAGCTGAAACAAAAAGCAACCAGCAGCTAATCCAAAAAAGTCTCTACCGACAATATAAACTACATCAGAAACTTAGAAAATCTTCGCATTGTATGATAAACACGACTTAACAGATCAAAGAACACCAAAAAAGAGTCTAGAGAACCACAAAATTGAACTCAAGAGAACTTACAATTATAACTAGGGTTCCAGAGTGAGAAAACCAACCTGATATGCAGAATTTTGGGGATTTCAGAGCGACATTGAAGGAAAAAGTCAGATCTCAACCAGCATTGACTACAAATTTTCCTGCTTTGGATCTTTGTAGGAATCTCTCTAACCTACAGACAAGACCCAAGCAGTGAATAAAAAAGAATCGAAGACAAAAAATGTGTGTGAGTGGGAAAGATTAAAGCTTTACCTTGTAGCTGTGTTCTAGAAAGGAAAAAAAAAACAGTAAGAAAAATAATGTTTTCCAATTATTTATTCTGGCTTTTATTAGCTTGCAAAAGTGACGACCGACGAAGACGAACAACAAGGTGAAGACTTTTTTTGGTTTTTTGACGGACACAAAAAAGTCTCATTAAAAAGTAAAAAAGAAAAAAAAAACAGAGTTAATTTGCTTGTAAACTGACAGACTGTAATTAAAGGAATGTCAAAACTAATCTAATTAACTCGTTGACAAAAAGAAACTCATCTATGTTTTGTCTTAAAAACTTTAATTATAAATAAATGTCAAATTAATGCCATTTATACTTATTTTACCAATGTAGAAAAACTGCTGATGTTTTGTTTTCTCTCTAAACTGCATTTAATACGCAGGTAAATGTTTTCCATCGAAGTTTTGGGATAAGTAAAAAGACAAAAAAAGAAGGAAAACAAAAGAAGTAGATAATTCGAATATATGTAAAAAATTATTTAACAAAAATTGATAACGAAACATATTAACAGAAAAAAAAAACATATTTAACGAAACATAGACATAATACTTAATGCGTGAGAGACTACGAGTGCTACTTGATTAAGCAGTTCATACTTATTTTGATACATTAGATTAGAGGTCCAAAAGTCTCGCCATTATCTAGTTCTCAGCAAATAATCACAAGGATTAGTGTAATTAAAATTAAGAAAGTCCAAACTGAAAAAGAAAGAATGTTAGTCTAATCTGGCGGCTCAATTTTATTGAAGATCTTTTAAATAATAATCTTCATCACAATTTGGCGATGCCATTATGTTTTCTTAGTGTTAATGGATGTTTAAGATAACATAAGATTATCAATTTGATGTCAGTTTCACTAGTTTGATTAGTAGCCCCTGGAAAGATCAACGGTCCACAGTTACTAATAAAGTTTTTTTGAACTCAATATTATCGTTAAATTATAATTGTAATTGAAAAGTATACAACTTAATATATACAACATCTACAAATATATGGTTAGAAATTTTCTTAACTTTTTTTTGTCAATTTGAATTTTTCTTAACTAATAAGTACAATAACAAAATAAGAAAATTGTGTACAATATATTTTTGGATTTTAAATTATCCACAATATATTATTGGATTTTAAATTGTCCATAATATATATTTTTTGAAACCGTGTACAAAATATATCTTTTGATATTGGTATATTTTTGGTAATTAGGGACATAATCTACATTTGTGTCTTTATTGTCTACGATGAACATACATAATGAATTATATATACAATAGACAGAAAATTGTCCATGTAGACATATCTAGTGAATTTTGTATACAGTAGACAAAAAAATAAAAAAATTATCTACCGTGGACATAATTTCAAACTCAAAAGAGTATATTTTACACAATCAAAAACTTAAAAAGTATATTTCACAAAAAATAAAATATTGCAGACAATTTAAAACTCAAAAAGTATATAATGAACTAAATTATCAAATGAGATTACAAAAAGTGGTCACTGTTTTTTGGTCACCGTTAAAGAGAATTCTACCTAAGTAGAGAAGTGTTTACAAAAGTCGAATCATGAGCCAAACCTCGAATATAACAGACGAGGTATTCTGCTCTATGATTCAACGAACAAGGAATAAGGTGAAGATTAAACAACCTGAAACTAGCTACTTTTAGTCTCACAAAAGGATCACTATTAAATTATTTATTTCTACCGTTTTTACACTAAAATTTAACTCTAAAAAATTATATAGTCATACATAATAAAATTTAGATTGAGAGTATTCACATTATAAATCTGGGTTTACCAAATAAATGACTAAAAAGTGTTTCGAAATAACTTTTCAATTATATGTTTTGGATCTAGTGGTCAAACCGCACAAATTTGTTTTTGAATTTCTAAACAAATTTTATATTAATTCAATTTTTAAAAGGTGAAATCCTATATAAAACCTCAAAAATTAGATTTACTAACAACTTTTAAAACTGGAACATTTTTCACTAAACCTTCACATTACATCCGAAAAGTTAAAAGAGAATTTACAGGATAACAAATGATTTTAATAAAATTAGGTGTTCATTTATCTATGCATAGTAGACTCTATTCACTCCGCTAATGACAATTATATCCTTATAAATTTTTCTCACTTCATTTAATCTTTATTTTTTTAGATATGTTCTTTCTTTCTTTTTCACGTTTCTTCTTTTCTCTCACTTTTTTTTTCTTTTTTTTCTCATTAAAAATGTTTTCAGAATAAATTAGTTTCTATGCGACGTTGGATCTCCATGGAGAAGTCAATGGATTGGTTCGACCACTAAATTTTTTTCGATTAGTTCGACCACTAAAATTAATTTAGGGTTAAAATAGAAACTTAGCATAGTGAAAAACGTTCAAGGTTTAAGTTGTTAGTAATTTTAACATTCGTTGAAGAAAATGAAATTTATTTATATAATTATTTAATAAATTTTCGATTGATTTTCCAACAATTTATCTTCAAATTGTAGACCACATACCTTTTGTGTCCCCTTCTAATAAAATGTTGAAAACTAGGTAGGTGTTGTATGGTCCAATTAGGCTCGGCCCAATTAGATTCGACCCATTTACATTCGGCCCAATATTTTGGCCCAAATCTACTTAAAGTCCATTCGACGAGTCCATTAAGAAGAAAAGACCCATCCAGTTCAAGCCCATTAGGTGAATTGGGTCAGTACCACGCCACCTGAATACGATGACGAGCAGATGACGAGTCATACACGATGACGAGCAGGTGCGTGTAACAAAGCCAACACACGGCTCTTCGACACACGCATGCAGGCTGACACCTGTCAATGAAGAGCATCTGCTCATCATCCTCAACCACTATAAAAGGGAACGTAGGCCATTTGAAAAAGGGATTAGAAAATCTGAACTCTCAAGGAACACTGGACGAACATAAAACTGGACTGCTAGTCGATGAACATAACTTTTAGCCACAAATTGACGAACGTAAGAACTAAGAAGATTAGACTTGACGACCATACAATTGAACAACTCTAGCTATCACTTGACGAGCCTAAACACCCTAGGGGTGACGTACAGTGACGAGCACGTCTCATCGACGAGCGCAACCAATAGAGAAACTTATCAACGAACACAACTCGTACTAACATCCTAGTGGTGACGTACAGAGACAAGCGCGTCATATCGACGAGCGCAATCCTTCATCCCAGAAACAACATTGATGAACAGAAATCGATTTAACCAAGCATAATCGATAGACGAGCGCCTCGATCGACGAGCACCAGCCAATCTTCAACAAACCACCTGAGACTCATTACACGAAGATCTCGACCCACGAAGAATCTTGATCGACTCATGATCAACTGATTATCAGAACTACGAGCAGACTTGATTCCTCATTGGATACGTAGGCAGCCGATCAACGGTGCAACCAAAATCACAAAACAACGTTTTCGTGCCGAAGGCGTGCTAAGACCGGTACGAACAGGTGTTGCCACCTTTTAATCGCAAAGTCACAATGTCTCATAAGGGACTTTTCTTACAACAAACATGCAATTCATACCACTTTCATAGGTCCATCTTTTTCGAACCTAGCTTTGATACCAATTATTTGGTTGCGTAAGTTCAAGTTCAACTCATATTATTGCTCACTTTGAAGCAAGTGATCAAACACACACATTTGTTTTTGCACTCCCTTCCAAAAAAGACAACAACTAATTAGACTTAGATTTGAATCGTATATTAGGTCATTATTGCATCATATTCATATTAGAAACGATTTTAGTAGATCAAAGACATTTTTACACATTCGAACGATATAACCAAATACTTTTAAAAAACATGAGATTGTAAAATCTTTTTGAATAGTTATAATGAAAAAAAGATAGTAAAATTATCTTTTGAAAACATTATAATTGGATTTTCATTGGTTATAAAAAGTTAGTGTATGTAGTGGAACTTGCCAAAAACCTTTAGAAGTGTGTATTAAATACAACCCAACAAGCACTATGATAGCGTTTAAGCATTGTTGTTCTTTGCTAATAAGCAAGCAAAAAGAAAAATTACAAAAAATTATAAACATACAATTTTAAAAATTGAAATTCCGTAAAATGTGCATACGAAATCTCTTGAACTCAGATTTTATCATAACCAATGTTTGTAAGTATTTCTAGAAAATTCCTTTTGGTCATTCGAGTTGTTTAATAGTCCAGAAAGTAGTACTAATTGGTTAAACAAATGTTTATATTTAAGAGTAATAATTGGTTACAAAATGACGAATTTCTAAACATTTGGATTTGTTGGGGGCGATATTTAAATAATCTGAAAATTTAGGGTCCTTTATAGAAAACGTTTAAAGAAAGGGACAAAAACTGAAAAGGAATAAAGCACGAAAATTAGAGGCCCAAAGCCACACCAACATTGAAGTTTCCCCTCTCACACGCAAGTAGACCTCTCTCTCTCATCTCATTCCTTCTCTCTCCTCGCCGTGAAGTCTGAGAAGAAGAAGAAGCTCCGATTTTGCTGATTTTTTTAATCTGAAAATATTGCGAGTTTACTTTAGTCTCTCCGGAGAAACAATCGCCGATTTTGCCCTGGATTTAGGCAAAATCAGACGGAAAATCTGAGTCTCGCGATTTTTTCAGTACAATGCTTTGTGATTGCTTCTACTGGAACAAAGGAATCTCCGAGTTGGAATCGGAATCGTCCGAGTCAAAACCCTTCTCACTTCCGTCTCCTCTTCCTCGGTGGCCACAAGGTACAACACAACTATCCTTTATTGGAAATTGCAATATTGATTTTATCAGTTTTATAATAATCAGTGCAATTTTTACTTTCTCTTGCAGATGCTTTAGTTTCAAATATAAAGAATTATTCAAAGTATTACTTTAGACAAGTGAATTAGGCTCATATCTTTGTTTATACTAATTTGGTATCTTTACATTTCTCTCTTTAACTAGAAATCAGGTAATTGATCAAATATCTAAGTGGCATATTACAGAACACATAATTGGAAAGTATTTTTCATTTCAGTTTTACATAATGAAAACAAAATTTAATGTATAAAAATTCTTGAGGTAGCTCTTGTTCATCAAGCAATTGATTAGGTGTACGTCAAGATCAGATAGATTTATACTATCATGATATTTATGGCTTCCTTCTTTGTTTTTTTTTTTTATAATCTTTGGAATATTCAACATGGGTGTGCGTGTTGTTCGTTTACTAGTTCTTTGTTTGACATTTTAATTTTTTTCCATGGTCAAACTTATCGGACTCAAAGCATTAATGAAACTGAAAAGAATGTTGTACACTATAGATCAACATCATTAGTTACGGATTTTTAAGGGAATTGATCCTCTCCTGATTTTATAGAAGTTAGGTTTTATGAGCTTCAACAATGTGAGGAATAATGTAATGATTATTCCATTACAGTTTAAACATGTTACCATAGAATGCTATCAAGTTATCTGAAGTTGATTTAAAACAGAACTGGAAAGTCTTTGTTTACAATGTTGGCTTTGTTTCAGGCAAAGGTTTTGCTACAGGAAGGATAAATCTTGGCGAGATCGAAGTGGTGAAAGTTACAGAGTTTGACAGAGTTTGGAGATGTGGCACATCGCATGAAAAATCCAGATGCGCCTCTTTTTACAAACCTGTGGGGATACCAGAAGGTTTCCATTGTCTTGGTCATTATTGCCAGCCAAACAATCAGCCACTTAGAGGCTTTGTTCTTGCAGCTCGGGGTAATGAGCTCGATCATCAACATGATGATCATCGGCCTCCCTTGAAAAAACCTGTGAACTATTCTTTAATTTGGATTTTAGATTCGGATTGCTACTTCTGGTTGCCTAATCCTCCAGTTGGTTACAGAGCAGTGGGAGTTATTGTTACAGATGATTCAGAGGAGCCTGAGGTTGAAGAAGTAAGATGTGTAAGAGAGGATCTTACAGAGAGTTGTGAAACTGGTGATATGATACTTGGCATGGGGTCTTGTAATGTTTATAGCACTAAACCATGTAAGAGAGGGATTTGGTCTAGGAGCGTGCCAGTTGGATCATTCTTTTGTTGCACTAATGATGTGTCTTCTGATAACAAACAAGCTATGAATATTGCGTGCTTGAAAAATCTTGGTCCAAGCCTACATGGGATGCCAAATCTTGACCAGGTCCATGCACTTATTCAGCATTATGGACCAATGGTCTACTTTCACCCTGAGGAGACGTACATGCCTTCTTCAGTGCCATGGTTCTTTAAAAATGGAGCTTTGTTGTACCGGTCTGGAAAATCCCTAGGCGAACCGATTAACTCTGCGGGCTCGAATTTGCCTGCAGGTGGAACAAATGATGGGAACTGCTGGATTGATCTACCTGAAGACAATGAGGAAGTTAGTAGTAATTTAAAGAAGGGAAATCTAGAAAGTGCAGAGCTTTACGTTCATGTAAAGCCTGCACTTGGAGGAATTTTCACGGACATTGTGATGTGGATTTTCTGCCCATTTAATGGTCCGGCCACACTAAAAATTGGTCTTCTAACCGTACCCATGAACCGCATTGGAGAACATGTTGGTGATTGGGAACATTTCACTTTCAGGATAAGCAATTTTAGTGGCGAGCTTACGCAGATGTTCTTCTCACAGCATAGTGGTGGCGGATGGTTGGATGCATCTGATCTTGAGTTTGTCAAAGGAAGCAACAAAACAGTTGTCTACTCGTCTAAACACGGCCACGCGAGCTTCCCGCACCCTGGAATGTATCTTCAGGGTCCGTCGAAACTCGGGATTGGAGTGAGAAACGATGTTGCAAAAAGCAAATACGTGGTGGATTCTAGTCAAAGGTATAGAATCGTTGCAGCAGAGTATTTAGGCGAAGGAGCAGTTTCAGAGCCGTGTTGGCTGCAGTTTATGAGAGAATGGGGACCAACTATAGTTTATGATTCAGCGGCTGAGATCAATAAGATCATTGATCTACTTCCTTTCTTTATGAGGTATACTTTTGAGAATCTGTTTCCTATTGAGCTTTACGGCGAGGAAGGTCCTACGGGACCAAAGGAGAAGGATAATTGGGAAGGTGATGAAATATGTTGAAAGCTTCTGGTTAAGCTAGAAGCTTTTCGTAACCTGTTAAGGGGTGGAAAACAGAGCTTTCTCTGTTTAAGCTAAGATTTTGGTAAGTGTGTGTTTATTATTGTGTATATATGATGTCAAACATTTCTTTTGGAACAAGTGAAAGCAGTGTATATATGCATTTTCAGTGTCAGTTGATTCTGTTACAAATGGGCAATCCAATTGACGGTTTGGTTTAGTTTTGTTTCCGTTTATTTCGGTTTGTATAATATATTTATAAAAACCTTAGAAATTATATTCACTGTTAATATTGTTTTGGTTTGTAAATTGAAACAAAATAAATAAATTATATTCACTGTTAGGCGTAATTAAGTTTCTACCGCAGTATTGAACTTGAGGATAAACTAGGACCACTCATCTTGTATAAGCAGCACTTGGTTGACGACGGAGAAGGTAAAAGCCTTGATTATGAATCTTTTGATTAAAATCATGCATCTGTTGCTTCTTTCTTGACTTTCTTCTTAATTGACTCTTGTAGATCGTGGTGATCATCTCTCATGAATCTACTGATTAAGATTACCAACTTGAGCAGCATTGCCCCGAAGAATTTGTTCTTTAACTTCAAAACACATATAGACGAGGATGATCTCATGTTCGCTGCTGAGACAGTCTCATATACTTTTGTTTCTCAAGATGCCAAAGATTGAGAAGCTTGTTACCAATGTCGTGCTTACATACCAAAGAATCATCTTGGTTTGTGTTCAGTCAATGGAAGAATCTTAAAACACTGATCATCGCTGACATGTTCAAGCATTGGGAATGTGAAGTTGAAGAAATCGTGCGTTCCCTCCAAGAGCCTCAAGAGATTGAGTTTGCGAGGCTCTTTCATCACATGAGTTTTATCACTAATCAAAGGCCTTCAAAACCTCACCATTCTTAGTATTTCACATTGCAAAGACTCTCTAATTCGTATCCTATCTCTAAATCTAGAGACACTTTTGTACAAGCTACCACTCAAAAGCTTGAAAAGTTGATCATGTAAAGATTGTAGGTTTTGCAGCAGTAGATATTATTGTTTAACATTGTCGTAAATCTCTCAGAATTGGCGCAATGATGAGATGAAGGAATTTCAGTTCTGAAACTTTGAAAAGATCGGTGTTTTGAGTAGATGCTGGTTGTATGGGTTTAATTGAGGAGATGGAGGAGAATATGTCGAAGAAGAGGAAAAAATGGTTTTTGTTTGTTTTATTTTACAGTAAGGTGAATAGTATCGTTGACTTTTTCACGACCAAATTTGCAAAATCAATAGAAACTTTGTTATTTTTTATGTCTAGAATTTGTTATATGATAAATGTAGACCAGAGAATATTAATACCCGTCAACGAGAAAACGAATCGCTTGCCTTTTAAAAAGAAGGTGATCATAATTCATAAGATGTGGTGGCCATGCAGAGGATTATCTTCTCGAAAGTGTAATATTTAAGTTACAAAGTGTGTCTAAGTGTAAATATCTGTAAGTCAGAGTCTAAACCATCTTAACCCTTCTTTTAATTTTCTTTTTAACAATGTTGCATTTTGCTTCGTTACTCAGCAGTTAGCACTTTCGCAGCAAAACCTTTCTGAAAAAAGCAACTTTAATCACATCTTTGGTATTTACAGGAATTAGAAAGACTCGTTTTGACAAAGAAACACACAAAAAATCACCACACTGGTTTTCCACAATCAGATATTACCACGATGATAGATATATACTTGCGTAAAAGCATTTTCCTCTTTACCCATGCACAAGACCACACGGCAATGTAGCATTCAGGAATCAGCTGGATCAAAGATAAAGAGTATTGTAAATAAATTTATTCTTACATTATACAATATCGACTTTGCATGTTTAAATTGCGTACCTTTTATCAACTTGTCCCCGCGGTTAGATCTTCTAATTCATCAACGATTGCGTTGTAGCAAAAGAAGTATTGATCCTTTAGGAAAAGAGTAAGAGTTGAACAAGTCAGAACTTACCATGAAACAACAATAATGTGGTGTGAGATACAGAGATTCGGTAGCTAAAAATTGTTATCTGTCCAAGTGCAAGAAGAAATGAATATTTGTGCCTAGAACTTAGGATTAGAAGATTACCATGGTTTGAACCATGCCAATGCGTTGGCTGCGGAATATTGCCACGGTTTTAGCAAGATCTAACGCAGACATATCGCCAGCAAGAATTCTCTGGATTGTGTTATGTATCGCACAGTATGTTCCGGTTCTTCCTATCCCTGCACTGAAAGATACAAACAATTCTCTCAGGAGACATCAAACGACACTTGAGTATAGACACACACATTGATATGCATTGTACCTGCAGTGCACAATGATTGGGCCAAGACTAGGCGGTACTTGGTACAATCTTTTCACAATTTCACGGACAGCCACGGTATCCTTGGGAACTCCATGATCAGGCCATTCTGGGTACTGAATATGCAAGACAGACATGGGCTGATCCTCCGTCTGAAACACAACCACGACACAGTTTTCACTTTAGGTTAAACATGTCGGACCCTGTACAGAGAGAAATTTTGATCCGATAGAAAGAAACAGTAGGAAACTGATATAAGATTCGTACCTCCTTGTAGTTAACCTCAAGATTCCGCAACAATAATGAAGTATCAGAAGCCTTTACCCATTTTGTCATAATAGATATGTTACCAAATTCTCTAGGTCCATCTTCGGCTTGAAAGTAGTCACCGCATTTAACAGTCTGTAACAATAAGCCAAATAAGTAAATATGAAAATACAGAGCAGATAAGTTCATTAACCAACATCAGCGAGATAGCTATCTATCGTCAACACTGTGTATGGAACATTCAAAACTTGCATAATGAACTAATGATAGATTTTTGACACAAAAAAGAAAAAGAAAAGAACTAATGATAGATTGAAGAAGACGGAATGGCGTCAGAACAAAATGCTCACAACAACTCAACCAATATTCCTTCATGCTACTTGGATATTTATCATATTAATTTGATATCATCTAAATCAAATATAGTAATAGATCCCTTGATGATCAGCTCAATAAGTCTGTGAATCTCCTTCCATATTTGTTATTTTTAAGGTACTTTAAATCCATTATTCATATGAGGGTTCGTGAGAGACTCTGGTATTAAGATAGGTCCATATCAATTGGCCTCCAACCAGGTACCAAGGAGAAGAAAACATTTGTGTTCATATCTAGGTGTCACTAGAAACCTCCTTACCAACTAAATTTAAGAACGAGTGAGTTCATTCATCAACAGCAAACAAATAAGATAATAATATTCTTCTTTTCAAGCAGCACAACAACAACAACACAAGACGACTCGTATTCACAAGATTTATATTTTGGGACTCCTTCCAGGGATTGGATAGAGTGAAGAGCTCCCAAATTATTATAACATCCAAGCTAAAGATAACTTTCAAGAGTGAAGCTTGGGTGTTATGTGAGGGAGCTCTGCACTCTGTCCAAGGCTCCAAGCCCTAGGAATGAGTCCCAAAATACAAAGAAGTCTGGAAACCTTTGTAGTCAATAATGCGACCAGGTACCTTATAATTGTCGACCAAACGAGTGAGCATCACTATGATGGGACAATGCTGCTGAATCACCATCTCCCAGAAATCTTCCATCGTGTGTGGTAGAGGACCTTGCGTAGCAATGAACTGAGAAATACTCTCAGACGATGACGACGTCTGCAAAACATTAACCATTGTAACAAAATACCATCAGTAAACAATCACAAGAAAAGCTTCATAAAACACAGAAGAGAATATATAGACTGATAAGAGAACTGTTACCTTGATGAAACTTGCATTCACATATCCATTTGCAGACGACCAATAGTCTTTGCACGGATTCAGAACAACCCTATTCTTGTCAACTAAATCCAAAAGCAGGATCAAAAAATTGATATACAATATAAATTACAACCATCACGCTACTTAGCAAAGCCGCAAAAGGGAAAAGAAAAAGGAAAATTACATGGCACAACATCTGTGTATCTGTTCTTTTCGATATTGAAGTTGTTCATAGCCATTGTACAGCTTCGCAGCATCTCCGACGCTAGCATCCTATTAGCCTACGTTCGTTCAAAAGAGAGTTTTATATTATAATTAAAAAACTGTGAAACGAACAAATTAGCGTAAAGTCTCAATTTCTTCAGAAAGTCAAGCAGGGAAACAGAAAAAGATGGATCTATAACCTGCAAATTTGCAAACTCACGAGCAATCGAGTCAGGATCTAAGATCCTTTCCTTGAAAATTCCGAGAGCTTGGAGGCAGTGGTTGAGCTGATCGGGCGAGAGAGAGACTTTTGAAGGAGGCGAATCAGCGGATGAGAAATCGAAACGCGTCGAGTTTTCGCGGGAGCCGGTGGAGAGATTTGCGGCGGAAGGAGTCTTCTTCCCGGAGTTAGCCGTCGCCATAACCGATCGCCGGTGTGGTTTAGCGCGACAATAGGAAGTGAGATTGCCCGTCGTGTGAGGCGGAGAGAATCGACCTTTTTCAGGTTTATTGATTGGCTCCGATTAATTCGCCCTTTCAATTTGGTGGCAGTCTCATTGACTGTAAATGGAAATGCAACTATTTCTTTATCTTTTTTTTTCTTGTCACAAGCAAACTTAATCCATTAGCATGGAGATATTGGTTTCGGTTTTAGCCAGCCCATCAGTTATAACATCGAAAGAACGGAAAACGTAAATAAATGAAACAAACGAAAAAGATTGAATAAGACGGGAGATATCCATAAGAATTCTGTAAATATTTGATAAGTGATTGTCGGAGACAACGACTTTGATGAGTGTGGAGGAGTTCGATTCGAACGAAACCGAGTCAAGACCCCTAGCAATCGCCAATTCCATTGCTCCCTTCAAAGCAATAACTTTGGCCATTAATGGAGAGGCTACATCAGTTACCTTCACAAAAAGTAAACACCAACCTACGCCTGCCGATTTGAGATTAGCCTTCTAAGTGGCATCAGATCGACAAATGACTTCCTATTTGTGAGAAAGATTATCCGAATTTCGTGATAAGAAGCAGGGTTCAATTTGGCTGCTGAAGCAAATTCTCATTCCTTTGCGTTCTCTATGGCGCGGTAAGTATATCATTTGCACACCATTGAGTATCTTTGAAAATACTATAATTTTCGAGCCTTCCGCAGTTGCTGCATGACCCAGGTTGCAGGAAGAGTGGCAGTGATACCTAGAGGAGGAAGACAACGATTCGTGGATAAGAACTTCCAGATGCAATTTAAGCTCACATTCTCACTTACTAAGATCTTTTGTAAGAACAAGGTCTTTTTCCATAGCTCTTTAGCGACCGAGCAATGAAACAAGATACATTCAATGAATTCACTTTTACCGCATCTTTTTCATATATTATGTTGGTATATAGATCGTGAAGCTAGCTTATCTCCCGTGGGTTGAATATTTGAGAGTGACTTCCAAATAAACATTTTTAGCTTTGTAGGGAGATGTTGGGACCAAACATCTGAGATCCAGTTTTGTTGTTGGTTAAGTGAGTTAGATGCTGTTGGGAATTTGATCTCATGCATATCCATAAATCTATAGTAGCTGCTTGTCCTTGTATCCTTATCTGCTTGGCTTTATGCAGAATATGCAGAATATGCAGTTGCATAATTAGGGAGTAATATGCACACCTTGTCTCTGTCCCATTAGTAGTATTTGGATGCATCAAATCGCTTACTAATATCTCTTTTGACTCCTCTGTTGCATGTCCCATCAGAGCAAGAAGCTCAGAGTTGGGAATCCACTTATCAGTCGAGACACCAACTGCCTTACCATCGCATATGACCAAACCAAGGTTTTCTTTGACCAACTCTCTACCTACTAACAAACTGTGCCATCCGTGAGAAGCTGAGTTGGTTTTTCTGCAGTTTAAAAGGTCAGAGTTTCTGCAAGATCTTGAGAAGCTGAGGCGGCTTAGTAGAGAATCAAGATTATGAAAAACTCTCCAACAAAGTTTCCTCAGCATTGCCTCATTAAACTGTTGGATGCTTCAAAAACCGAGTTCACCATTTTTCTTATGCTTAGCAAGCTTTTTCCAAGAGATCGATGCGATCTTCTTTTTCTCATGTGTTGAATTTTGCCAAAATTTAGTGAGCTCAGACTGAATTCTCTTGCATAGGGATATATGTAAGTGAAAGCAAGCCATAGCAATGTAGGTATTGATGATAAGACACTCTTTAAGAGAATTTGTTTGCTAGCTTGTGAAAAAAACTTTGAGCTCCAGCTGGTACTCTTTTGCTTGATCTTGTTAATACTACTCGCGAATATGTATTTTTTCCTCCTGCCAAAGTTTTCCGGGAGACCTAGATACTTTCCCATACCTCCCTCATTTGTGATTTGAATATGCGAGTTGATCCGATCATTCATAAACTGAGGTGATTTGCAAGAGAAGATAACTGCAAATTTCTTTTTATTAATGTATTGGCCTGAAGCTTGTTCATATTTCTGCAGAGATTAACTTCAAAGTATCCAAGTTTCTTGACTCTCCCTTGCAAAAAACATAGTATCATCCTCAAATGGTAAGTGGTTCACACAAGGTCCTTCTCTATTTAGTTTAATTCCTGCCACAAGGCATTTGGCTTGTGCTTGGAACCACATTCCAGATAGCACTTTGCTGCAGATGGATCGCCTTGGCGAATACCTCGATGGGGAGTAACTAAACCTCGAGGAGTAACATTAATCAGGAAGGAATATGTGACATAGGAGACACACGTCAAGATCTTGGTAATCCATTGATCACAAAAACCTAAGGCTTGCGTAATTGTCTTGATAAAGTTCCACTCAAGGCGGTCATAAGTATTGAACATATCAGTTTTTATAGCAATAGAGGAATGTATTTTTAGCTTGTGAAGTTTTGAGATGATGTAGAACATCATGTGTGATTAAAACATTGTCGAAAATTGCTCTATATGGAACAAACGTGGACTCATTATCTGATATAACCTTTGGTAGTAGAGAGCTCATTCTGTTGGCTAGAAATTTGACAATGATTTTGTATAGTGTGTTGCATAAAGCTATAAGTCGAAAGTCTGTAATTTTCCTTGGGAGATTTTTTTTTCCATTAGGAAAATTATGTCCGGAGAAGCATTTTTCGATACTTCTTTTAGCCGTCGAATTGTCAAGGGGTTCCCAAACCTTGACAGTTCCAGCTCATATTCTTTAAGGAACATGAAAATCCATGTCTCTCTTCTTCTTAATTACTGGAATCATAGGAATTCGAGGCTCCTGGTTTGAATTTGAGCCAACAACTTTTCTCTTTTGATTTGATCCCTATTTAGCTTTTTTGTCTAGGATTAGCTGCATTACCTCCTCTTTCATTATATAGTCTACGTTTAGGAGAAACCTTTGCATTAGGAATTCTTCTCTTTTTGGAACTACGAGCTGGAAGTATATTAGGGCTAACATTCATTTTCCTTTTTGACACAGGAATATCAGCATGCTTGCCTTTGGGGTCTCTTTTTGGAGGAGACATAGACTCATCCCTTAGGGTAATCAGAGGGCACTGTCTCTGGGAAACAGGAACGCGGTGCTCTAAAATAGGGGATTCGATAGTTTCAACCTCTTGAGTTTGGCTAGGCAGAACAACATTTGCCATTTTAGTTGCATTATTCTCTATCAGTCCTTTTTTCCTCAGCTCTACGCAGTATTTCTTTGCGAGATGCTTTTTCAGAGGAATTAACACCGAGGTATACTACACCATGTATTACCTAACCTCACTTAGTGCAGTTTGGAAGACTACATTAGGTTATTCCTCCAAGGATTTCTCCAAGGGAGGTCTACGAGATCTAGATTCAACATCCAATACAATATTATCCTTGTTTACAGCCGGGTTTTGCGAGTTGTCTCTAGCAATAGGGTGCCACACTGACCGAGATTTATTAGCTTCCTGATTGTGGAACTACAATCTACGCTGCAAGTGATTGTTATGATAATCATTTCTGGATGATGGATTGTGAGTTGAGTTTTCTTTCCTTTTATAGGGATGATAAGCTGCTGAGACAGTTCTTGAGTGACTATCAGAATTGGTTTTATGATTCCCTGAAAAAGGGTTTTTCCTTGAGTAACTTGGTCTGGATTTTCTCAGAAGTCTATTTTCTTGAACTTCATTCTCAATATGTGCTAGAGTCTGATTATTTAAAGAGCCAGATTCGCCAATAACAGAGGGTATGTTTTCTTCTTGCTTCAGATTAGGGCAATCCTTTATCTCATGATCCAAATAGAAGCAATCAGAGCAGTGTCTCCCAATTTTTTGTAGGTCAAATAGGCTGTTACAACTTCACCAGATTCGAATTCCACTAGTGTGGAGGTAGTTAGGGGTTTCATAGCATTCACATTAACTCTTAGCCTGAGCGCTGTGGATAAAATGTCTCCCTCACAGAAAGTACCAATTCCATTCCTAATGCTAGAAAATGTCTCATTTGACCACATACGCACATGTATACCTTGTATCTTGACCCAAAATGTAATTTGTGATGGAAAGTCTAAGGCAGCAGTAATGTCCCTTCGTTGTAGAATGAGCATCCATCAAGCAAAGTGATAAGGCTGATTATGTAGAACCATATTCAGATTCGCTTCTAAATAAACCTGGAACTAGGATTTGTTATCACCAAGTTCAGCTCCTATCGATTTGGTAGAGATTCTCCAATGCTCGGTAAAGAATGAAATCAAAGACCAGATTCTCTGGTGTTTTCTACTGGTTACTCTCCCTATAAGAGTGAAATTGTGTTTTTGCACCAGTGCTAAGTTATCAAAGCGTGGGAATTTGATGATAATATCTCTGACATGTCTTCTTGGCGTTGAATGCCTTTTCCTATGGCTTCTCATGGGATTCGGTAAGACATTTATGACAGTTAATGATGTAGAGAGAGGGATTGTTTCTTCACTTCATGAGTGATACGTGCCAAGTCCAGATCTCCAAACTACCTGAGAGTCAAGTTGATCTTAGCAATAAATTAGAGAGAAGGGGCCAAGCAAAGAAAAAATGACCCGTGAAGCGGAGAGTCAAATAGATACTTGTACATACTTTTATATAACAATATTTCATTATGAGATGTTTGGTTTGGAAATGATACTTGTTTTTAATCGAATATATAATATTATAACAAGTGAAACCCACCAATCAAAGCTAGTCAAAAGAAATCAAGTCAGGTCTGCAACAAAGAACAAATCAGACATGGAAAATACAGAAAAGCAACGCTTCCTCGTCCGTATTTTAGACATCGTTCCAATTGTATTTTTAGTTCTAGATTGTTCTTAGTGTATTTAAGTTCCACCTTGAACGCTTTAAACTTCAATCTTATTTAAACTCTAAAAACATTATATCTTTCTTACTTTCCCTTGGAACCAACTCTTTTTAATAGTATGTTTTTTGGGTTGTCCTTAGTCATTGGTAAATATAAGTAATAACATAAGTATAGTCATTTGATAGACCCACTACAAGGCCTACAAAAGTCTATTCAAAACACAACATTAAAGCTCAGCAAATCAAGTCATGTGCTTATCTTTTGTACAATAAAGCAGAGCAGAAAGGACAACATGTTGTACTATTGCATGCTACACACTTCACACCAAAAATATGTTTGAAGCTGTGCAATCAAATTGAAAAAAGTGGATAGTTGTCCTTAAGATTAGGGTTTCACATTCAAGTATGTATAGTGTAAGCAGTTTTGTGTCTTTGTAAAACATAACAGAGAATCAGGACAATGAAACAGTAATAATCGAACAGGCTTACAAGATGCGACAAAGATTAGTGTTTGTCGACTATGTTAACCTACTAATTACAATTTTTACGGCTTATACACCTACTTACACCATTAGAGTTGGGCCAATTCGACCCCAAATATAACTAGTGTGCATTTTTGTAACTAATGGAGAGTTAACCCAAACATGTTTTGTAACTAATGGTATTAAGAGAACTTGCACTCGAAAGTTTTGAAAGAACACTAATTATCATAATACAGCAAGAACTCGCACTCTAAAATGAGCAAATACAACAACAATATTACTTTAAAATAATACTAACAAAATATGCTAATACAACAAGAAAAATAGTGGATGTCATAATAAAAATCCAAATGATCACATTAGAAACTAGTAGTGACCTCTCTTCTCTATAAGTAGGATTAACTCGGGCATTGATTGCAAGGAAAGACAATGTGGCGATGACTACTGCAATGGTCCATATTCTGGTAAGCTGATCTTCAAGAAAAAGTCCTGGAAACATAGGAACAACACCACCCATAAAGAATGCTAGCACAGACTGATCCACAACAAGAGTAGATGTTGCAAAACTTGATGGTGTGAGGAGATGTTCGATAATAGCATTAAATTTTTCCAAAACATGCAACAAAGAAGAGCATAATCGGTATTATGACTGTTGGAAACGAGTCTTAAACGGCGACAATCATGGGAACCGACATCATACTTGCAATAAGAATTTTAATGAAATTGAGGACATCAAAGTCTTTTATCTTTTTCGATTCTTCTATTCTCTTTCTTGAAACTTTCTTCAAAAAGAGTTGGTTCCATAGAAAAAGTGAAAAAGATATAATATTTTTAGAGTTTGGATAAGACTGAATTTTAGAGTGTTCTACGTGAAACTTAAATACACTCTAAAAGAATAATCTGGAACTAAAAATACAACTCGAATCATGTTTAAAATACGAACGAGAGAGCGTTGCTTTACTGTAGTTTGCAAGTATGATGTGTTTTTTGTTACAGACCTGACTTAATTTTTTTTGACTAGCTTTGACTAGTAGGTTCCATTTTTTATAATATTATATATTCGATTAAAAACACAAAATGCAACTATTTATTTTATTTTTTAAGCATCCAATTATATTGATACTTTTATTAAACTTGATGACCATAACATATATTTGTTCGTTATGTTTTTGATAGTATATATTTTGACAAGCTTTTAAAGCAAAGGAACTTTGCTGTCCAAACACACAAAAAGATATGAAACTCTGTGCCTTTACAACATAAACATTTTTTGATTTTTCTTTACAAAATGTAGTATTTGTTTGGACTAAAATTGTCATCAGAGTTTTCAAGTATCAGTTATCAAACATGTGTAATTTAGCTTAAATGAATGTTGTAGAGATTGGCTTAAACGAATCATCTAGCCTAAGTTATAAATTGATTTCTTGGTCCTTGGTGTTCAGCTATAAACTTTTTTGAGTTTAACCCATTCTCGAGACAACTAAATGAATAAAATGCAACATTTCATTTGAACATTGCATATGATATACAAAAACATTTGTGGATGATGAGTGGATGTGTAAATTTGTTCCAAGTAATTAGAAGATTTACCATGGTTTCATCAACCATGCCCAAAGAGTTAGCTACGGAGTATTCTCTGGATTGTGCCACATTATGTTAGTGTTTTTCCTATACCCGCATTTAGAGATACAATTAATTCTCTTCACAGATGTTGAATGATACTTGCACATAGAGATACACATTGATATGCATCATACCTGCAATACACAATGATCGGGTCGAGCCTAGGCATTACTCGATCCAATCTCTTTAGAAATTCATGGATAACCACAATACCCTTGGGAATACCAATATCATGCCATTCCAAATATTGAATATGCAAAATAGACATAAACACTTTTTTCTGTCTAAGAAACAAAACCATACAGTCCTCACTTTAAATGATATTTGCTAACCTTGAAAGATAGAATTTTTCAATCCAACAGAAATAACTAGTAGCAAACAAAGATTCCTATCTCCTTGTAGTTTACCTCAAGATTCCGCAACACTAATAAAGTGTCATAATAGATCTAATTCCAAACTCTCAAGGTCCATTTTCGACTTAAAAAATAGTCTCCACAACAGTCTGTAACAAGAAACCAAATTAGTTAGTATGAAAAGACAAAGCAACTAATTAATTAACATCATCGAGGTAGTTATCTATCATTGCCACTGTTTATGGAGTCTTCAAGACTTCCTGATAAAAAGATGAACCAAAGTTCAGTTGAATCAGAGTTCAGAGGGAATGGCGTCAAAACCAAATAAATACTCATAAGTAAACAACTCCATCAATATCTTTTCCCTTCCATTAGGATGTTTGCTGAAGATCAGATTTCTACAATATCTTCCAATGCAAATAGAGAACTAATAAATGCCTTGATGATCAGTTCATATGTCTGTGAACACCCTTCCTTATTTCTAATTTATATCCACTATTATACGAGAATTTGTGAGAAACAAAAAAAATCTAAAAACTGATTGTAACCATGCCAACCAAGTATCTTTCTTCTCACGTTTCTATTTTCTCAAACTCTTCTCTTTCACCATATTTCTCATCTCCACCATTTCTTTCTCATAATTTTCACTCATTACTTTCTCGTTTTATGATGTTTTTAGGAAAAGAATTGGAAGTTGTACGTTAATGCTCTAAAACCAAATCTCTCAAATCACATACTCAATGAATGTAATTTAGGTCAAATATAAAAGAAAATCTTTTTCTTTTCCCATTTATTTTCTCCATTTACCATTTGCAATTAAAGATTCCGATTTCATATGTATTTTATGAGGTAATAAATCTTTTATCAGGTAAATTATATATTAGCGGATAATATTTTATTTTACTCAGATAATATACATGTTAACAAGTAAGATACATAATTTAGTGGATAATAAATATATCAACGAGAAATATATATTAGTTAGCAGATAAAAATCGTATTAACATGTATTATATTTAAATTAGCAGATAATAAAATAAAGTACTCGTATAATAAATATACTAACGGATAATATATTTAAGTTATAATATAATAATTATGTTATCTAGATAATATATTTAGTTTAGCAGATAATAAATATGTTACCCATGCAATAAATATATTAACGGGTAATATATTTAAGTTAACGGTTAATACTTTGTCCCCTCTTTTTTATTTACTCTTCTCTACCATTAACACTTGCTTAATTATAAAAACTAAATAAATAGTTAATTTTATTTTCTAATAAGTATATATTTTGAGCTAAAAAGACCTAAGGTTGTAAGAGACAATCGTTCTCTCTTTCTTCTCCCTCTTCCTCCGGTGAAAGTTACAGTTTCCCCCACACTTTCCGATCTCTCTCTGGCGGTCGAAATTTCTCACCGCCACCTGATATGGGACCCCCATGTCTTGCTCTTCTCTCGATTTAGTTTTACTTAAAGACACAAGCCGACGCGCGTAAATCTTCTTTGTCTCTTCTCTCTTTTGGTGGAGTCATGGCTCACTCGCCGGTGGCTCGTTGATTATGCGCTGTCTCCGTCTCCCTCTCTTCCACTTGAGGACTGCAGATTTGAGTGAAATTGGAGTTCTTTGTCGATTCCTGTGGTCTCTAGCGTTGCTAGATATGTGAGTTCTCGGTTACACTGTTTGTTTGCTCGTTTCTGTCATTGTCGTCATCTCCTCTGCTGGTGGCTCGCCAGTACTGTATATTCTCTATCTCTTCCTTTGGTGGTGGTTATGTGAAGAGAAAGTTTTGAGATCTGAGTTTTTGCTGATTCTCGTGGTCTTTGGTGGCGGTTATGTGATGTCTCTCGGTTAGGTTACTTCTTCCTCCTCTTGTATGCTTGCTTGTGGTTGGTAGTTGTAAGTTGGTTGAACTTCAATGTTGAGCTCGAGATTAAGTAGTGATCTGAGTTCCCGGTGGTTGAGTGGGCGAGTTAGAAGTGTTAGTGATGGCTTTTCTTGAAGAATTGGTCTTTCTGTCTTTGGTTTTTCTCCCGGTTGTAGTCTTTAAGGCCATTTTTGGTTGGTAAAACCAAAGGGTTTATTTAGTTTCCTGTTGGTTGGGTGATCTTGAGCTCGAGTTCTATTTGGAGGCTCGGTTTGTTTGTATCGATGCTTGGAGATGCTAGTGGGATCAATTTTTGCTGTTTGTTGTAGTTCGATGCTTAGTTCGGCTAGCTTTCCATCGTTTCTTCATCAGTTAAAGACCGTCTCATTTGTGTCTTAGCCGTTTGTATCTGTTTGGGCATCTCAGGCCACCTTCGTTTTCAAGCTTGTTCATCTGTCATTTTGGAACTCCCTTGTTCTCTTTCTGGCACCAAAATAGTAATCTCGTAATGGTTTGCCTGCAATTGTGGTTTGATTTCGAAATTCATGATACTTCTTCATCTCATCTCTATCCTGGGCCTCTACCGTTACCGTAAGGTTTTACTACTGTGTTCAGTTTAGATTAGTTGCGTGCTGGCTATTAAGTTTCCTTAAAACCCACAAACTATTATTTTTATTTAAATCGTGTAATAGGCTGCATGTAGAGCCTTTTCCTAACTGATTGTAAATTTGATCCTTTTGTTTTCTAATAGAAAGCCTTTAACAAAAATATATATATATATATATTGAGTTAATTTACTCTTGATTCTATTCGATTGATTTTTCCTCTGTTCGAAAACCCGGCCGCCTCGGCCCAGTACACAGAGAACAATCGTTAGGCGGTATGATATCGTGGCGATTTTGATATATTCGACCAAAAAATCGGATTTTCTGAAAAAAGTCTAAATTTTACTATTTTAAAGTTAGAAATGAGATACTTATGTCGAGATCTATTGATTTATAGATACAAATATGAAAAAAATGAAAGACAAACATGCGAAAAACGTGTAAATCCGCACGCATGGTGGCTAGGGTTGGAGAGTAACCATGTCTTAAGGTTGAAGATGATGGCGAAATGATTATAATGCCTTTCATTTGAATGAAAAAAAGAAAACATAAGCCAAAACATACTCAAGGGTACTCGTTATCTCAACCCTTAAAATAGGCCAATATAGTCACTATACTACTTTAATATTTCGATAAAAGCATACGACATATAATATACAGAGTCGAAAAGGGTCACATGACACCCCTAATATGACACCCCTAATATTGATAAAATTATTTTAACTTAGATAATGTTTGAAAAAACTTTTAGCAGATTTGATTTTCTTTTTACCATTTGATACCCCTAACCATAATTCAAGTTATTTCTTTGACACTTTTTTACTTTAATTTGATATATATTTATTGTTTTTTTTTTTGTTCTTATAAAAGATATATTAACTTTGTTTTGAGATTTATTTTGTATAATAAATATGGTAAAATTTTTAATAAATTATATTAGATATTAAAAGCTGTCATGTTTTCGATAATATCGTCGAAAGGAACATGTGCTATAGCGAATTACTCTTAACATTACGACGTCGTATTACTCAACAGTCGTTGTGGGAATCTAGAAGAAGATGTTAAGGTAGACTTGGTCGTAGGTTATAAAAACTTTGTCAGTTTCGACAAAAAAAAAAAAAAAAACACTCTCGATTTCTAAAACGACGGCGGAGGAAGGAAGAACGGGGAAGTTCCAGACACATAACAAATAACGAAGAAATTTCAAATTTTTATTTCCAAACGTTTACTCCCTTATCCCTTATATCAGGAATTCAATTTTTATCGAACAAGTAGATCCGAATAACAAAACACTATGGTGAGACTCAAGACGAGTCTCTGGGTTATTCTCTCGCTTGTTTCAATTCATTTTAAGGGTTCTTTTGGATCTGAATCAAGTAACGAAGCTTATGTGACGCTTTTGTATGGAGATGAGTTCCTTTTGGGAGTTAGGGTATTGGGTAAATCGATTCGTGACACTCGATCCGACAAAGACATGGTTGCTTTGGTCTCTGATGGTGTCTCTGATTACTCTAAAAAGCTACTCAAGGTTTGTTTCTCTTTCTTCCATTTGATTTAAATTTTGAAGATCTGAATAGCTTTCGCTTTTCCAATTGAGCTTTGAGCTTCAGTTCTGTCTTCTTTCTTTTTCTGGAGTAATGATCAAATTTGCTTCACTGTTTTGTTCAAACTTCAAAGGTGTTTGCTTTTATTTTTTAATGTATTTTAATTCTACAGGCTGATGGTTGGAAAGTAGAGAAGATCAGTTTACTGGCAAATCCTAATCAAGTTCATCCGACAAGGTTCTGGGGTGTCTATACAAAGCTAAAGATCTTTAACATGACAGATTACAAGAAAGGTAAGAGATTTGTGCGATTTTTCTTCGAATTCCGGTTAGTGAGAACTTAAAACTTTAAAAGCTTTGGTTTTGTGCAGTCGTGTATCTTGATGCTGATACTATTGTGGTAAAGAACATTGAGGATCTGTTCAAGTGCTCCAAGTTTTGCGCAAACTTGAAGCATTCCGAGAGGTTAAACTCTGGTGTCATGGTTGTTGAACCATCCGAAACTCTTTTCAATGACATGATGCGCAAAGTGAAGATTTTAAACTCTTATACCGGAGGAGACCAAGGGTTCTTGAATTCGTACTATCCAGATTTCTCAAATGCTCGTGTTTTCGATCCTAGTTTAACCCCTGAAGTCTTGAAAACCAGACCAGTTCCGGCTATGGAGAGGCTTTCAACGTTATACAACGCGGACGTTGGTCTTTATATGCTTGCTAATAAGGTATCCAGCTAAGAAACAAAGTTGTAATTAGGCTTGATGCCTCTTTGGTTCTGCTTTTCACTTTTCTGTAAAATTACTATCAAATTGATGTGGTCTTGGAGTATGTTTGATTAATCTGGGATTGGTTTTGATCGGATTCAGGTATATTCCTCTATTTCTTCAGTTGTTTCAGTTTTAGAAACTTAAGTCCTCGCATTATTTTTGCAGTGGATGGTTGATGACAGCAAACTTCACGTTATTCACTACACTCTAGGTCCTCTTAAGCCTTGGGACTGGTGGACAGCATGGCTCGTGAAACCTGTTGATGCTTGGCAAGTAGGTCTCCTTCTTCCCTATGGTTATAGGGTTTCTTTCAAGCTGTCTAAGTCTGATTTCATTGTGAATAATTTCAGAACATTAGGGTTAAGCTTGAGGAAACTCTTCCTGGAACTGGAGGTGGTAAAAACCAACATGATGAACTCGTCGTCAAATTCCTTTTCTTGTTACCTCTTTGTGCGCTTTTGTTCTGTATATACCAATCCATTCAGGTAATGCTTCTTTGTTGCCTTCACACCTCTGCTACATTCATCATTTTTTGCATTAATTTCACTTTTTTCCCTTTCTATTTTATTCTCAGGGTCGTGAGGCTTCATTGTGCAGGAGCTCTTTATGCAATCAGATTAGATATCTTTATTACAATATTAGATCTAATGGAACACTTGGTTATAGCAGTGTATCTACATTGTCAACCATTAATCCCAGCTATCAAGTGAGTTTCATCATCAAATCGTCAATGTTAAAGTTTCTTTAAAATAAAATTTATCTCATCTGAACAACTTTGTAACCGTGTCTGTATGCAGCTCCACACTGGCGGCGCACAATCTAAAATTCCTCAACACTTAGGAGCGGTTTCAGTTGTAGTCTGTTTTACTGTGGTTCTGATGTCCATTGGAATTTCCTTTGCGATCGTGCCGAGGCAAATCATGCCATGGACTGGCTTGATTTTGGTATATGAATGGACGTTCACAATCTTTGTTCTTTTGTTTGGTTCCTTCTTACGTTTTGTGCATCAACATGGAAAGAAAATAGCAATGCAAACAGAATCATCGTCTTTGGATGACTCCGCAAAAGGTAATAGATATGAAAATAAATCAACAGCCATGATAATCATACCGTTCTCTACAAAGTTGAGAAATAGAAAACCATTTTTTTTTTCCACAGGTCATCAGCGATCAGGTGTGTTTTGTGACGGTACGACACTGTATTATGGATTAGGGATGGTTTTTCTGGCTATTGCTGCAGTTTCTTTACCTTACATCTTAGGGGTCACGGCTTTATTTCTGAGGTAATTTCTTAACATACTGATTCAATTCATTCTTGGCCTTAGATTTTGATAGTTTTGTCATGATTGAATTTAGTTGCTGATCCATTACATATTTTGAGCAGGTTGGGCCTAATGGTAGGTGTAGCCATAATTCTAGCTGCCTTCATGACTTATGCTTCAGAGCACCTAGCGATCAGATGGTTCTTGAAAGGTTTAGAAGATCGACGCGAGACATCAAGATCAAAGTCCTTGTGTTTCTTCTGCTGACACAACAGATTAGCAAACCTGAGAATATGTGTCACGATTGGAACTTGCAGAAATTACAGAGCATATGATCCATAGAACTCTTTCTGTCTTACTGTCTTTTCAATTTTCTGGCATTTTGTACAGATGTATTATTGATGTTGAAGAACCCATTTTGTGTTCCTAATCTTCTTAAGCTTAACCAGTTTTACATAAGAAAAGATTTATACACCACTGCATCAGAAGTGACACAACACGAACCGATTCGCGAGTTAAATTTTACAAACAAAACGGTAACTAATCGTATCGTACCGAAATCTAATTTTCGATATTGAACCGAACCGGATTTGCACCATCGTCGTCTTCCAGTTGAGTCAACTTGTTTGGTATGTCTTTAAAGTTTGAATCTCTCTGAATCGTCATGTTTAATTGAATCGCCGCCTCTAAAATTGCGTCATTGAGTAGCTTCAAGAATCGACTTTTCCTCTTAAGTTTGTCTTTTTTGGTATATACACGACTTAAACGCCGCTTTAGTTTTTTTTTCTTTCTTTTTAACCTATTTTTCACAGTCGATTTCTCTTGATGTACAGAGCGATTCAACGATGCGCTTCACAACTTCGATTATCAGTGGCAATCGCCGGTTTTCATCTGCGTCACGGTCATGGGTAGTTCCCATTGGCTTCTCGGAGAAGAAGAAGCAGAAACCAGACTCACCACCTGAATCATCAATCTCACCTGTGGAAACAATCCCCAAAACCAAGTTTATCTCTCACGCCTCTGCTGTCAATTTGATCAAACGCGAGAGGGATCCTCAGTTTGCACTTGATATATTCAATAAAGCGTCTCTGCAGAAAGGTTTTAACCACAACAATGCTACATACTCTGTTCTTTTGGATAATCTCGTTAGGCACAAGAAGTTTCTAGCTGTTGATGCGATTCTTCACCAGATGAAGTACGAGACTTGCAGGTTTCAGGAAAGTTTGTTCCTTAACCTGATGAAACATTTCTCAAGGTTCAGTCTTCATGGTAAAGTGATGGAGATGTTCGACTTGATTCAAGTGATTACTCGTGTGAAGCCTTCTCTCAATGCCATAAGTACTTGTCTCAATCTCCTTATCGATTCAGGTGAGGTTGATTTGGCCCGGAAACTCCTCTTGTATGCCAAACACAAACTTGGATTGCAGCCAAATACTTGCATTTTCAATATTCTAGTGAAGCACCACTGCAAAAATGGGGATATCGATTCTGCCTTTAGAGTTGTGGAGGAGATGAAAGGATCTGGAATTTCGTATCCCAATTCGATCACTTATTCAACAGTAATGGACTGTCTGTTTGCACACTCAAGGTCTAAAGAAGCAGTGGAATTGTTCGAGGATATGATTTTGAAAGAAGGGATTTCGCCAGACCCCGTGACATTCAATGTTATGATCAACGGATTCTGTCGTGCAGGGGAAGTTGAGAGAGCCAAGATGATTATAGACTTCATGAAGAAGAATGGATGCAGTCCAAACGTATACAATTACTCGACTTTAATGAATGGGTTCTGTAAAAAGGGAAAGATTCAGGAGGCTAAGCAAATTTTTGACGAGGTGAAGCAAATCGGGTTGAAACTGGACACAGTTGGTTATACCACACTGATGAACTGCTTGTGTAGAAATGGTGAAGTCGAGGAAGCTATGAAGTTACTTGGAAAGATGAAAGCATCCGGATGCAGAGCTGATGCGTTGACTTATAATGTAATACTCAGGGGATTGTCCAGCGAAGGAAGATCTGAAGAAGCCCTTCAGATGCTGGATCAATGGGGAGATGAAGGAGTTCATCTGAACAAAGGTAGTTATAGGATTATACTGAATGCGTTGTGTAAAAATGGCGAGCTCGAGAAAGCGGTAGAGTTTCTGAGTGTGATGTCTAAGAGAGGAGTCTGGCCTCACCATAGGACTTGGAATGAGTTGGTGGTTCAGCTTTGCAGATCCGGGAATACAGAAATCGGGGTTCGTGTTCTAATTGGATTTCTGAGAATAGGTCTCAAACCTGAGCCTGAGTCTTGGGGAGCTGTGGTTGAATCAATTTGCAAACAGAGGAAGTTGTTGCATGTTTGTGAACTGCTTGATTCTTTAGCTTTTCGATAAAGCCCTTTATTGATATTAGTTTAGATACATAATTACACTTACAACTACTCATCACTTCACAGAATCAAGTACATAAGTTATTAAATTGGATGTGGAGGTGAAGTTATCATAAGGGACAAACTTTGACCCCTTTCCCCAATATTGGCATCCATTAGAAAAGGACTGGAAAGCTATGCAAGAACAGTTTTTCCAGCAGTTTCCATGGCAGTCGCTAAGACCAGAGCTTAAACTATCATCATAATAAAAAAGGGAAATAAGCTTGCGTATTATCTGTCATGTCCGTCATGTAACCCCTTCTGGGTTCGAAATACTCCGTTCCTTTCCTACAAGCCGTAGGCTTCTCCGTGATGCAGATTGCTGAAGTGTTCTTTAAATCCGTCGTGCAGGGTTGACTGTCTTCAGAAATATAGTTGCTAGTGTTGTTGCTTGTGAGCACATTGCTTACAGTGGTTTGGCCTAAAGTATCTAAGAACCAGTTGGAGAAGACCGAACTATTAGTCTTCTTGATTGAGTAACTGAAGTACCTCATGTACTTGTCTGAGTCGAATTTGAAATCATAATCAATGTAGCCTCTAGACAGCTCTAAGGTAAATGAGAGCTTCCGTTGTTGGTCAAGATTCCACTGGATCAGTAGATTTCGCCGTGCCGCCAGACGAGAAGCTGGTTCGCTCCTGATGGGTCTAGTCCTAGTCTGAATGCTCCTGGGACTGGGTCTTCGTCACTTATCCAAGAAGTGACTGAAACTTCTTTCTTGGTTTTTAAGTTAAAGATAATCTTCATCCCGGGAAGTAATGTGTTGGTGGGATGGTCAAAGCTTTGCCATAGAACACGACCTGAGATCCTGCCTGGCCCGATCTCTCGGACCACAAAATTCCCGGAATCTAGTAAAGTGCCAGAGACATTGCTGGCGGATGTGATCTGGCCAACTGGTCTTTGGTTCACCAAGATTGGAAACCAGTTGCCTGTGTGATTTTCAGAACCCCATTGGGATCAATAGATAGAGATCCTGATGCATCATAAACTGATATGGTTGGGTTACCCACCCATACCAGATTTATTGGAAACCTTTCAGACTAGATACCAATATACCTAGGACCAGCTGACCCGAGTTGTAAAGTAGAAGATTGTTGAGGTGTAAAGAATCCGAGAGTGAAGATGCCACTCCTGGAGGTCAACTGCTCCCAGTCTCTGAGCTGCTGCCCCACTTTTAGTGTATCGGTTTTCAGTGTTGAAATGGCAGTTACTAACCCCAGTAATATCGGTAAGAGAATGATAACTAGAGGAACAAGTATTGGTGAAGGAGCCATTAGTTGTTTTCTTGGTTAAGCGTTTGTTTCGCTTTTAGCTCTCTCTCTTGAGAGAGACTGATTTATAGCAAATCTTTCAGTGACTATTGTACAATTTGGACTAGGGATTAGAATTACTCTTTGGTCTCCGCTTGTAACCTACCGAGTCCCGTATGCTTTGAAGGATGTGATGGTGACTACTGGCTACCTTAGAAATTTCTCTCAAAGTATTTTAATTAAGTCTCATTCTAAGTGGCAGATTTTTTCAAACTCAGACCAAAGATTCATTTAAGACTAACTGAGGTCATATCTTTGTCCTTTGGACAGCAAAAATGTAATTGCTCCTACTTCACTTTACTTTGGAGTACTCAAAAATGTCCTTTGCAGGTTTATAAACGATCAGACTCGCAGTATATAACAACAGACTGAGAGCTCAAAAACAAATATGCAACCCTACTTACTTAAATTCACTTGTGGGTTTTGTAATGTAATTAAGTAATTGAGTGAGACATAAACTTTTATTGGTGCGGAAAATGGAAACGTGTTGTGGGGTCTTTTGCCATGCAAGTTGCTGATGACTGATATGGTGATAGTTAATCGCTAATTCCAAGCATCGACGACTTCACTAATACTTTTCCAAGTCTTCGAATTTCGACGTGTATTGCAATCTTCCATACAAACTTTTTAGGTAATCGAAATATATCTGTAGAATTATGCATTTAGCTAACCATCAAAAAGCAAAGAAATTGTGATCTATACTCACAAAATGCATAGTGTTCAAAAATATGGCTGGTCGTACAGATTGTCACCGTATAGTGTATAGCTATATATACGGCGGTTTATGCGGAAACTATACAGTGAATATTTTTGTAAGGAAAATAATAATAATTTAAAATATGTTCTATGAAAAATTAAAAAAATATACAAACAAAAAAGTCTCAATCTAAAAATTAAAATAATGAAAATATTAACATTCATGTAATCCACAAAAGTTTCTAACACAATTTAACTCTCAAACTTATGTTTCTCTACTCCATATAAATTTAACACGTAACCATCATCAGATTCAAACTCAAAATAATACGAAACCATCTTCCTGTAACTCTCTTATTATAAAAGAACATAAATTTTATTAAGTTAACTAATTAAGTCAGGGTTAATTTATATTACGACATAGTTTTATTTAGAAACATTTTCTATTAAAAAATATATGGAAATTGTATATACGATACCGTGTATACACTATATATATGTTGTATATATGGTTGTAGTGTCTTCCACCGTATAACTATACTGTATAATATAAATACAATATGGTTCGTCATTGTACAATGTATATACGCCGTATATATGGCCTATACGGCTGTATTTTAGAACACTAATTGCATACACTCTTGTGTTTACAAACTTTTGGTTTTTGTAATCCACTATTATATCTTATTATACGTATCTCCAACGAATGTGTTTATCTCCAGTCCCGTTCAGATATCATGTAAGTGTGGTGAACATTAATTTCCGCTGAATGTAAACGACTATTTAAATACACAATACAATTTGTTAATGAGTAAACTAACAATTTCCTCTTCTTTTTTAGATTTCCCAAACATTTTGATTCCTTTATTATCTCCGGATTAATCGAAATTGATATCCTCATTATTGCGCAGATCAATCCTATATCATTTTTTTATTTGACAGCATGTTGTGGCCCACTTTGTCTCTAAGCCCATTAACTTCTTTCCGCGGATCCCATTTGTGGGCCTAAGCTGTTTACGGGCCCATCCACTAACACAATTTGAATTATATCCAAACTATATGATAAGAATTTCTGTTCCAGATAATCTATATGAATATACTCTAAACACTGAACTGTATAGCTTAGTAGAAAAGAAATCAAAAATCTTTCTATCCACCATGAACTACGATAATTCAATTGCATTGTAACTAGAAATGCGAGTGGATATGTTGGGATTCAACACAACCTAAAAAAGCAAAGAAACTTTGATCTATACTCACATATATTGCATACACTCTTGTGTTTCCTTGTGAATGCAATAAATTACCAACGACAAATCAATAACAATAAGCAAAGATTCAATTATGACTACCCAATCTTTAAAAAAAATTACACATTGTAGGAACCCTTCTTTCCTCTTTCTTTCTCCAATCCCCAAACCAAACTATGTACACAATTAATATCAATTACACTTAGGATTTAAACCAGGTCCACCATAGTAAAAGTAAGTTCCCCACTCATTACTATATGAACTCTTAATGTTGTAACATTCGCTGTTCTCTGCTATAATCTTGACATCATGCACCGGTACGAGACTATTGTCGGAATCCACAATCTCCAAATTCCTAAAGTAACTTGCTTTTCCAAATCCTTCATCTGGAAAATGACCAGAACCCATTTGGGTTGTTGTATGTCGACCTGAAGAACGTGTGTTCACAACCTCACCACCCCATTCCACTGTGTTTGCGTGGTCTGCCAAATGTGTGAATAGCTCTGCAGGCCAATAACCAACAAGTGTGTTGTCTCCTAAACCCATCCACCAATTCCCCATTTTTGGATCCTGCATTTTTATTTTAACATTTTTATATCACACAAGAGTTATATATAACTTGTATATAGATGATAAATAGAGAGAAACGAACCTTCCAAATGAGAATTGTGATATCAAATTGGTTTCCTTTGAAAGTAGAGATTGGAGAAATGGCTGCTCCAATGGCAATCTTGCTATTTGTTTGGATAAATCCGGAACATAAAAGATTGTAACATCCTGTTGCTTGATATGAATCACTCTGTAACAATATAAAATTTAACATTTGCTTAGCATGAGCTCAAGGGAAAAAAGTAAAATATTTAAACAAAATTATTGCCCAAGCAATGATCAAATACTAAATAAACATATATTTCCAAAATTTACAACTCAAATATGTGTGTAGATATGTTATCCTTTATTCTAGCTTTTGGACAGAACCAAATTAAATGATTTGGAGAGTAGTAGTACAGAAATTGGACTGGTATCCATCAAATTAATAACAATTATTAATGCAAATAATAAATGCTCTACACCAAACGTTATCATGATGACTCTGTTCTTTACCTATTAACTTCAAAATGATCAATACTACACATTAAAGGAACCTGTTAGGCTGTGTAAGAATGCTACGAATCAAAATCACCTTCATTTTTAACTATGTAAATTACAATCAATTTACCCTGTCATAATTTCACGAATAGTATCACTGAATTTGTAGATGATATTTTTTAATATATCAGAAAAGGGAGCTATATATATACAAAAATAAAGTATAATATTGTAAATGTGCCTTGAAAGCAATATATGGTAATTCTGAAAATGCAGTCTCTATACCATAATTAGACACTGAACTGCATCTAGAAACTACTTCCACTGTCACATGACTGTCCTTAGAAGCAATACATTAAAGTGTTTCTATTATCCACAAACCTATATAAATTAATAATGTTGAACTAAGATTTCTTATTAATTTATAATGATTATTAATTTTTCAATATACTAACTAAACCAAAAATTTAATTTAAGACCAAAAAAATATATGAATTTATAGTGATTATTAATTTATTGTATATTAAATTAAAAAGATTTAACTGTATATTTAAATTCGATTATATATATCCGTATAAAATTCGATGGGAATATGATCTCATCCAAACGGAATTCATTGAGATATATATGTCCATCGGGAATGTACATATTCGTATGAAATATACAATTAAGCTTAGAGTCCTGATTTTAAATTGAATAAAGTAATGTGCATCATAAGAGAAAGGGATCAACAAATATTAGAAGAACATACCGTCCAATAAGTGAACAATCTTGGTCTGTTGTCACCATAAAGCTCCGGACTGACCTGTCTAGTAGAACAATCAGAGCTTTAGACATGATAATCCTTCTTTGTTTTAATATCAAAAAGTATACATAAATTCTAAAATAAATAAAATAAAAAACGGTACCTGCCAACCAGCTTCAATGCTATTGAGATCAGGACCAGCAAAAGAACCAGAGAGAATCCAAATTTGAGCAAGACTAAGCTCATCCACTTCTTCTATCTTTGGATCCCACACGTTTATCGTCGCCTTTGCTCCATATATCTCCGACGATGTTTCCGTATATGCTATTGCATGCTATTATTTTTCATTTTATTCAACATTTTAGCTTAATAAAGGGATTAATACACAATTTATAACATTATTTTGATATTTCAAGGTTAGAATCAATTACTACTCCAAAATAGTACTAGTAGTCACAAATTATATGTATAAATACTAACTTGCAGCTATTTAAAATCCCAAAATATGCGAATGAGTTGTTTAATTAGTGTTTATATATTACTTCAAGTAATCTTTTATATATAGTTAATGTTGTATGTTTCAAGAATTGTGATAACGAGACCAGATCTTAAATTCCATTGAATGCTTATGTTTTTATGGATTTGATTATTGATACCAGACATCGAAAACTGTTATGTGGGTCGATAATTAAATCGTTGGCAAAAAAAAAATGGTCGATAATTAAATGATTACACAGAAAATTAAGTAAAACATTTATAAATACCGAATATATAGTTTAATAGTATCTAAATTTATATAGTATTGTGCAAGTGGCCTTTAGTTTATTGGCATGCGGTAAGTCCATATAAGACATGCACACTTATACAATCATGAATCGAGTCCCACCACCTATATTATGTAGGAATTTGGCTAATGGACAGGCCTGTTGTGATCCAATACTGATAAAAAAAAAGTTTATTTGTATTGAGAGGTTTAGCAAATGGAGAGTTACCTCATGTCCATTATTGCCGAGTGCATCAGGCTTTTCTGACCGTCGATGAAGGTCAACGCTTGGTCGCTTTTTGCCAAAGTCAAACAAAGACTTGGCTCTGAGGACATCGTTCAATGTGTTGCGTCGTATGGGAACAGTACCCTTGGGACACCTCGTGCCATTCACGTGCCACATTTGCCATGCACCTTCCAATACATTCGGTGCTTCTTTATTAACATCATCGTTTCTCTCTTTTTCCATCATCTTTGCCATTCTCTTCGGTGCTTTCTGCAATCATTCATATCATAATCAACTTCTAATCAATTGTTTCCACCATTATCAATCTAATTATTTTCTAGTTATTTATCTATATACAGGCCGGATCGTAGCATAACATAAGCTATGGTTTAGGACCGTATATATTAGGATCCAATTTTTTTTTATAATTTATAATAATTTATAGTTACTAGGATCCAAAATTTAAATTTTTTTATAGAATTTTGTAGTTATTAAGGCCAAAAAATTTAAAGTTTTAAGGCTTTTTTAGCAATTAGAACCCAAAATTTTTAGAGTTTATTAATTTTTTAGTAAATAGGAAAAAAATCTTTTTTATTGTTTTTCTAAATTTGAAAAATTCATTTTTAATTATTGTATTTAATTGTATAATTTTATACTCTTGAAGAATTTTTTTTCTATAACTAATTAATAAAAATAATTTAGATTATTAGATGATATACCGAAAGAGAAAAAAAATTAGTGTCGAATAGGGTCTTCGGACCGACTCTGTTTATATATATATATATATATAAATAATGAAAAGTATATTAAGAAAAAAGTATACTTCAATAATTTGTCACATCAAACTGATAAACAGCACTTTAATAAAAACAAATAACTGTTTAAAAAAAAATACATATACTTTTCATATAAATTTCTTTTGAATTTACATTAATAAAAATGTAATAATTTATGTATAATTTTAATAATAAATACCTGAATCTTGTGACGCTTTAAGAGTGGATGATCCAAAGCTGGCTGTTTTCTTTTATGTATACAATCTATGAAATCACCATCTGGACTCTGTAAATTTATATGTAATACCAATAAAAACAAAATTATATATTCCACATCATGATAAAATTTGAAACTATTAAATAAAAATGCATTTGAAAACATATGTAAAAATATTTAACCTGGATGGTAAAGACAGGAGGCTTGTTGATCTTGTTCAAGTGTTTATGGATCCTCTTAAGTCTCAAGCTACTGACTTTTCTGTATGGTTTGGTGTAGTTAAAGGCAGAGATACATGTAACCTTCTGGTTTAGAAAGAGACTTGCAATTACAAAGATAACAAGAAGACTTCTCTTAACCTCCATCGATCTCGAATCAAATGTATCACATTCAGTGTGCAAAGAACGAGAAAGAGAAGAAAAATGGAAACTCAGATTTCTTATAAAGTTAATTAGAGAGGTTCAGGACCATTTGAAGAAAATGGAAAGAGAATTTAAAGAACTTCAATAGCTTAGCCCAAAATATATATATGTAAAAGTATGTGTGTGTGTGTTATAAATGGGGAAGAAGAGAAGTGGGTGAGAGGGATATTGTGAAGTGTAAATATGGAAAAATGGAAGAGAAGAAGAAGCAAAAGAAAAATGAGGTTTTCGAGAAGAAGATCAAATCAATATTCATCATTGCTCTGTGTATTGCTTTCAATTTTTTTTAATATATTGATGGATTTAATATTGTCTTTTCTTTCTCACAAAAAAAAAGAGAGAAAGAAAATATAAATAAAATTAAAAATTGAAATAAATGAAAAGAAAAGCAAAGGTTGAGAAATATAAATACAATAGAGAGACCTACCCAACTAACTAAACCTTTCTTCCCTTTTATGACACTCCTTCATTGTTTTCATCTGTCACTCTTTTTTTTTTTTTTTTTTGTCTTTAATTTTATATTTAATTAGACATTATGTCCAAATTTATTGAATAAACATATTTTTGGTATTGTGTTTCTAAGTAATAAATTTAAACTCGTGTGAGATGTATTGTTTGTCTAGAAAATTGCATGTCCAATTAAACACATTACTAAAAAAATTAAAGTAAATATGAGAATTACAGAGAATTGTGTTTTCTCAATTTTATCATTTACTCCTACCAAACTAGATCTACCGACCATATCTTTCAATGTATCTTTAGCGAATTTTTCGACATTTTTATTATTTTGATGTATTTCTTAAGTTAGTATTTGAAAATACTCTAATTGGTTTAGTTTAACGTATTTTTTTAATATAATGGATTCAACAATATACCAAATAGTAAAACCGGTAGATTCAGGTTAATTCATTTTTAAGAAATACATTTAGTTTAGGTTTGGATTTGTTGAATATTTGTTCGATTTTTCGGATAATATTTTGATCTAAACTGAAATCCTATATAAACAATTAGATATTAAAAAAAAATTCAAAACCAACCTCAACTGCATATTTTAGTTCAATTACAATTGAATTTTTGGATCTCAATATTTTGCTAGAACTAATAAAATATTACAAAAATATGCATTTGTAAAAAAGGTTATAGTGGAAAATGGAAATGCACGAGACAGATAAAACCTATTAATATTCATATGATTTTTATTTTGTCAACTAAGCTATATATTAATATAATCTTGATTGGGGAAAATAAAGTTACGACACTAAATATTTAAATAATGTGATGACGTCTAATATGACGAGCGAGAATATCAACTTTATGATTTAAAGATTTTGGGATTACATGAATAGAAAAAAAGCGAAAGAGCGATTTCAACCTATTAAAATCATCTTTGTAAGTTAGAAATGCTGGCCACTCCTCTGGTTGCGTCATAATCCTCAGCACA
The DNA here is from genome assembly GCA_963920545.1 of Lepidium didymum. NCBI lineage: Eukaryota > Viridiplantae > Streptophyta > Magnoliopsida > Brassicales > Brassicaceae > Lepidium > Lepidium didymum. The sequence continues at coordinate 15,073,478 of OY986996.1, forward strand.
TTGGCACAATATGTCGTTATATCTACCTCAAGAATATGAGAGAAAGAAGGGATTTCATCGCCCAAAGCACAACCTCTACCTCCGAATGCAGAGCTGATAAACTCTGCCTGATCCTCCGAGCTCCCATGCAATCTCCCTTAACCGAGTCAAGAAAGCAAAACCAACCCAATCCATAATGGAGATCCAAACTCTTCCATGAACCATCGACAAAACATCGGTATCCTGTGAAACTTGGATGACTTGTGGAAGGAACAACCACCTTTGACCACACCAATGTAGTTGGAGACCTTCTTGGGATTAGTTCATAAGCCTTTATGCTCCTAGCGTTGAACCACTCAGCCGCCGTATCTTCTGTTTTAGCAAGCACTTCCTGTGGATTCATATTTTTATTGGAGAAACACTTATCATTTCTTGTTTTCCAAATCTGCCAAATAATCCATAGAAATACCTTCACGTCCACTTGTTTTGGAATCCCCCAAAATAGGTAGTCGAAATTATACCAACATGACTATCTAGGAAAAATATCTATTGCAGATGGAACATGCGATAAAGCCCAAGTTTGAATTACCGGAAGACATTCAAAAAGAACATAATTAATTATTTCCTCTTCCGCCGTACAACGACTACATCTAGAATCACATTTAATTCCTCAACTGTTGAGATGTTGTTTTACTGCAGTACAACCGGATAATGCTTGCCATATAAAATGTTTAATCTTAATTGGACATTGTAGTTTCCAAAGTTTAGCTTGTAGAGCTGTGAAATTCTGACCAAATCTCTTCACTTCAAGTAATGAATTTGTTGTTTTGAGATGATATCCAGTTTTTACAGAATATCTATTCGTCTTTGAAAAATACCAACTCTATGAATCAGTTCTTTTTTGTCGAAGTAAAACAATACCTAAAATTAATTGAACATCAGTCGGAAAAAAATATTATCTAACAATGATCTTACGCTAGGTCTTACTATGAGGTCAATAAATTGATTCACCAGTAGCCACTCTAGAAAAGACATCAGAAATCCAAGGGTCTCCAAACCGCTGCGAAGGATTATAATAAACTCATCATTTTGAGGGATTTTAATATTAAGTAAAAAAGCTTGATGGAGTATCTTTGCTTGAGAGTCTCTCAATCAATCGAGCTTTTATTGTTACGTCATCTAAATTTGGTACTTTGTTACACGTGGCGGCATGTAATTACGTACTCATCACAGCGAGATTAAAAATCATTATTTTTGCATATATTGTTATAAGTACACACTCTTGAATGCGATGTCTGAACTAATTTCAACAAATGAATTATTATGATGCCAACTAAATTCAAACTTATACTCAGTTAAATTACTTTTTTGTCATTTTGTTAATTTTATACCCCCTCTTGTTTCTGTGCAACTTAATATTATTTAATATCGTTGACCATATATATGCCAGATTAATAGCCTGTCCACGACATATTTAGTAGAAGAACTTATAGGTATTATCTAGTTGGAATTTTCGTCAAAATTTATCCAAACTTTTTCAAAAAATACCGTGAATATCAGTAATAATATGAATTACTTGCACAATTATTAAGTTTTCTTTTTTAATTATAATTATGGCAAATGATAATTTTATTGGTCACTGTCATCACATAAATTTAAAATATCGGAACGATCAAGACCAAATTAGTAAAAATTTGCTAAGAAATAAGTGATTTAATTTGTTTCTGATTTAGATTGACATTAGATGGTGAATCTGAATCTTATATTGCTCTAATTGTAGAATTTATGTTATATATTAGAATTTATAAATTAAATAATTATTTATTGACAAAAAACACGAGTAAAAATTTTACAACGTTAAAACAATTCTAAAGCCAAAAATGTTGGAAGCAGAGACGCATATTTAGAGAAACTAGCGAACAATCCCTTGATGGGTGCTGAAAGTACACTCTATCTCCACGTGGGGGTGATATTATATGATTAGATTAGAACTAACAATATTGTATAAAAAATGGAAAACATTATAAATATTTGTATATGTATATATATATATATAGTATATTACAAAAAGAAAGGTTGTTGGATTAGATAGATTAACATAAGACGAGTTAGTCAAATTATATATCTTCATCCAATGGTCTAAATGAACAAACCAGTTTATTATATAAATTAAGAGGTCATTTTAATTATTGACTCTGCTCAAATCTCAACTTTAGATGCTTCTGCGAGTTAATTGTATTGATGACATATATTATTTTGATTAATTCGTTGATTGTACTTTCTATGGGTTTTTCGTACAATACTAGCAGTTAAAATTTCAATCCATGTATTATAGTAAAATATAATACCACCAAGTGACTCTTGATCTACTAGTTTTCTATAACAAAAAATTATAAGTTCAATTCTTTTTGGGTGAGATATGCTATCCTAAAGAGAGTTTTATCAAATATTTTGAGCTTCATCATGAGAAAATATACATGCCTCGACCTAGAACCTTTCAATTATCAGAAAAAAAATATATGGTCCCCAAGAATAGATTGTTAACAAAGCATTAGAGGGAAAACTAATGAAGTTCCAAGTGGTGGAGCCAGGTCTCACTCCTTCACCTCGACCCATATGGCTACGGAAAGCCTACTATGGCTCCATGCCAACTCTGCTCGACATAGAGTCAGGCATCCAACACATATAAAAAAACAGAAGAAAATCATCTCGGCAAACGAGCAAGTTCGGCCATAGTCCACATCAGCTAAATGCGTTGCAGTATCGTTTAACTACCGCGTGGACTCGCTAAACTATTTAACAAACATTTAATGCTGCATGTGAAAAGTTTAACTGTCCAGTAGATCGGCAACCACACTCCTAGCAATGACACCAAGGTCATGCATGCTATCAGCCTATGTCATCATTGCCGATCTGACACCAGGGGAGTTCGCCCTGGTCATTTCTTCTATAAAAGAAGATCCTCAGTACGCCAAACTGAGGAACTGATCATCATTCTCTTTCTAGAACAAATCTCTTGTATTTTGCTTCTCCAACCAAGAGTCTAAACTCTCTTTTGTAATCTCTTATCTACTTTGATTAATAAACATTGTGCTAATCTTACTATTACCATAAGCATGAAGCATAAACTCACAGATATTCTAGATTTGATATTTTTTAAACATTTAAGTACAATTTTCTGTTAAAGTGGACTTTGAATTTAGATCTCATGATATACACTGTTTGACAGTTCTCCATATACCGTGGTTAAAATCTAATTCACTAGAGATATAAAAAAGGGAAAAGAGAAAGCGGATAAGAACATGAAGAACTTTCAAAGTTAGCAAACCTCGGGATAGATTCACATTCTTTTCACTTTTCAATTGTTGACAACGATCGATTACTAACATGTTTTGATGTTAATTTTGCAAGTTTCATAGATAGCGACTGTGACAACAATCAATTATATACTTCTATTCTATGTTCCAAATTGTAAGACTATTTAAATTTTTTTGTTCCATTTTATAAGAAGTTATGTAATTTTAATATGCTTTTCTGTTGGAACTATTAAATTTTTGCAGTATTTAATATGATAGGTCAAATTATATTAAATTGTAATATTAAATAAGTTTATAGAAAAATTATTAAATTTTTCTTAATAAATGTGCAGTCAACTAAACCTTAAATAAATTAGAAAAAGAGGGAGTATATAATATAGGTTTGCTTTAGATAACAGATTTGGATTTGGATTATTAGCGATTTAAAATGTTAAACGTTGAAGATTTTAGCGTTTTATATATTTCAAAGCCGTGCATAATCGCCAAGTAGTTTATTTAATCGTGGAAACCAGTTGTTTTCTTTGTACTACTAACTAATATAATTGAATCGACCAAGTATGTTGTGGCTATCTCTAAAACATGTTGTTGAAACTACAACTACCAAACAAACATAACCAAATAATGATTGCTGACAACTACAAAACCAACAAAACACTATATATGTCCAAAACAATTGAATAAAAACACAAAAGAAAACTTGAATTATTAATATGGCTTTTTAAGATACAACAATATGTGAACAACATATAGGTCAAGACAACGCTGCTTCGGGTTGAATCTTTTGGGCTCGTGTTATGATGTCCTCTTGAATTGTTGTCATTAAACAGGCCCAAACAATACACTTGTCTCAATTTTGAGATTCAGTACTTCAAGGTATTTCCAAACATACAAGTTGTATATTTTTTCCTTGTAGTGTACGCAAAGGCGGACCCATATGTAGCAAGGGGATTCAATTGAATCCCCTAAAATCTAGATTTTTTTTTTGTCAATATTGGATTGACAAATTTCGATCCGTAACCTAAAGGTCAATCCCAATAATCTATTTTTTAAGCTATCATAATACAGTGAATATGAATCGAATCCTGGTGCTAAGTCTTTACCTGGATCATCCTAACCACCAGACTAAGAGCAACTCGGCGAAATTTTATATAGAGTTTCATTCATTCATATGTGTGTTTTTTGTTTCATTCATTCATATGTGTGTTTTTTTATCTTAAGATTTCTTTTGTTTTATTTTGACACTATTAGTGTAATTAAAACCCAATAACTTTTTTAATTTGCTTGAAAATTTATGGCCCAATAAGAACCCAAAAAGCTCCATCACTCACAATTCATTTCATTTTTAATGAATCATATATTCCATTTTTTTAGAAAATTTTCTTTTTTAATCAAGAAACACAATATTATATTTACCCAATTGAAATTAAGCTAATTGTATTTAGGCATTTGAAGTTGATTTTGATTTTACATGTTGCTACTGCAACTTTAGAGAGATGTTTTTCAGCAATAAAGATTCTTAAGACAAAACGAGGCAATTAGATTAGAAATCAATTTTTGATTGTTTAGTTTGTTTTGTCGATAAAAATTTGTTCGAGTCTATTACAAATGAGGTTGTGATGAAAAGATTTAAGGATATGAAAGATCACATGGTGATTTTGTAAATTTGTATTTTATTAATGACTTTCTATATCATATTTTACTTCTTATTATTTTATGAATAATTGGTTTATTTTTTATAAAATATAATTTATTATTTTTAATATATACTATGAATCCGGTAAAATAATTTTTTGGGTCCGCAGCTAAATGTACGTATTAGTGAATAAAGTACAGGTTCTCGGAATTTAAGGTTTTCAGATTACATAGGACTTTAATAACAACTTCCAAGAAGTAAAGGGAAACTACGAAAACACGTGTCGCACTTCTTTTCTTCATGCATTCTATTTCACTTTATTGTTTTTTTGACAATATATTTGACCTAATTTTGTTGAACATATATATATATATATACGAGATGATATATATGATTAAGTTTACTGATCGCGACATCATTGCATGAATCCTAAGTTAGTGAAACCATTTAAAGCTTTAAGAAAAGGGAAAAATACAATTCTTCTCCTCTATTATTTTGTTTTGATTCTTTTCTGCGAATATATTTGCTCAGTATTTATTATTCAATAATTTAAATTTAAATCCAAATTATTAAGAAAATTTACTAGTCTAGAAAGTAATAAAGCTGTTTGATTACGTACATATCGTTTTTAATCCAGAAAAAATTTATTGATCGTAATGTATGAAAGTTTCTTGTCAATGTAGAATGGACTAATATAATTAAAGAGCCATGATAGAATGCTTATTAGTGAGATAAATGTGTGTTCATTATGAATAATTAATCATCGTACTCTAAGTCAAATACAGAATAAATGAATAAATTTCCCATAAAATAAATCATATTTTAATAAAAAAAATATTACCATTTCCGTAACATTTTGATATGAACTTTTTTGAAAAACACATAACAATTGATGGTTTTTATTTATGAAAGATTTAAAATAAAAGAAAAGTAGTGGTAGATAAACAAGAACTTCGAGACGAAGTACCTAACGTATGGTTGAGCCATGTGTTTCGAGTTGTTTGCGAGGCCGTCTTCGATCTTGACACGTCGTGTACTGTTATGACGTATTCTATTTTTGCATGTAAGTAGACATCTAAATGTTATTTTTATTGTTTATCTAAAATGTTATGTTTATTGTTTATCTAAAATGTTATAATTCCTATCCAAAAACAGAACGGTGTTTAAACTGTTGGGAACATAAAAGTTGATACTTATAAGCTAAGTAAAACCTAGGTCTATATGAAAACCCCACTGTCGTGATTCGCAAGCTTTAATTACGAGACTCGTTTTATTCATTCTGGCTTATAGTGTGTTTTTTTTGGATAAAAGCTTATAGTGTGTTACAAGAAAAATACATAAAAATAAACAAACTACTTATATAATTAATTTAATTTTTATAAATAATTTTAATTCATTTTAATGTATAGAATGTTTCGAATATACTAGAGGGAGTTTTCATTTCTGTAAACTTACTGGTCTTCTAAATTACTTTTCTTTAAATGACTTCTCAATTTTATAAATACATAAAATTAATCACAAAGTGAGTTATAATTGTTATTCCATCATCCTAATAATTATTTTATGTTTTTTTCGTTCTAGAGGGCTATATTTTTCTTCTTCTTTTTTTCCCTCTGGAGGAGGCTATGTTTTATTATATGTTATGTTATCTTTTCACAATTATTTATATAGCTTCTAAGTAGAAAGTAATACGAGAATTTTTTTTGGAAAGAGACGTGCAAGCATAGAACGAATACTTTCTAAATCATCTTAAAACATCTATATGTATATATGTACGTATGTATATATATCACTCGCAAAATTCTGAAATAACAGTATAAGTAAAATAAAATGTCCAAATTTCAATGTCGAAACCATAATTGTACATAAAAAGTTATAAATTGACACTTTTAAGAGAAGGGGCTGAGAGAGAAACACGTGAGTCATCAATCATGAAGAGAGTAGTCGAAGGTCACTTTCGTGTACCATAGACATTAACTTAGACAAACAAAAACGAGATCATTTACCTTAGTGTACATATACATACTTATACATATGCCACGTAAGAATACGTATACTCATGACGTGCCCACTTCTATATATATTCATCCACACTTCAATTTTCCATATCATCATCTCTTTATGTAATTTACCTAAACCATGGAAGAAGAGCAACGACCTCCGGCCAAAAAACGAAACATGGGGAGATCTAGGAAGGTTGTATGAAAGGTAAAGGTGGTCCAGAGAACGCCACGTGTACTTTTCGTGGAGTTAGGCAACGAACTGGGGGTAAATGGGTTGCTGAAATCCGTGAGCCTAATCGTGGGACTCGACTCTGGCTTGGTACGTTTAATACCTCAGTTGAAGCTGCCATGGCTTACGATGAAGCAGCTAAGAAACTGTATGGACATGAGGCTAAACTCAACTTGTTGCATCGACAACAACAACAAGAAGTAGTTGTGAATAAGAACTTGTCTTTTTCCGGTAACGGGTCGGGTTCTTGGTCTTATAAGCTCGATACGGTTCGTGGGTTAGACCTTGGTCTTGGACCGGCAAGTGGGTGGTCAGGGAAATTGAGTTTTCAACAAGAAGACAATGGTAATAGTTATAATCGAAGTTTGTCTTCAAATGGATCAAATCTTTGTTGGTTATTACCTCAACAAAGTGATTCACAAGATCTAGAAAGCGTTAATGCTGCGAGTGGTTATGATGGTGGTTCTACACTAACGTTCTCGACCAAATGTAGACCAAAGAATCCAATGATGAATCCCAATTATGGATCATCAAATGGAGCTTGGTCTAGGTTCCTTGTGGGACAAGAAAAGAAAACGACGTGTCATCGTCGTGTGGCTCGTCGGATAATAAAGAGAGTATGCCTGTTTCTAATGGCGGTGGAGATGGGATGCATAGGCCGGAGGTTGAAGAAAGAACAGGGTATTTGGAAATGGTAATCTTTTGGAAATTGATGATTTGGGTTTGTTGATTGGCAAAAATGGATTATTATTTATCATAAATATATTTCTTATATTCTTGTTTGACAAAAAAAGAAATTTTTTTCTTTTCTTATATTCTATTTAGGATTGTTAATTTGTTACATACATCAATAGTGGGGTATTTTTCTCCTTGCTTATAGTCATGTGTATGTAAATAGGTTTGAAGATGTTATGAATTTTCTTAAAACCATTTGTAAAAAGAAAATTAATAGACCTGAAAGCAAATTTCCAATGATTTTTGATTGCGGAATTTAATTTGACTACAATTTTTCCTTCTTAACTGATCAATCCTTGTATTGGCCTTTCCCATATTTGTCTTTCTCCGGACAGTAAGCCTTTTGGTTTTGCTGTGTCTGCTTTTATCTTTCCCATATGTGTAGTGATACTAGCCCTGAACATTCGGTTCGTTAGTTCGGTTTTCAATTATTTGAAAATGTGGTAATACCGACTAAAATCCTTCCTTCAACTGATCAGTCCCTGTATTGGTCTTTCCCATATTTGTCTTCCTGCGGACAGTCAACCTTTTGGTTATGTCTATATCTGCTTTTATGCTTTCCCATCTCTGTGTGGTATGGATACCAAAGAACACTGAACTGAAACAAATTTTAGATTATTAATTACTCAGATTCTAGATCTGATTGTTCCCAACACGTCCTCAAAAAGAGAAGTACAGATAAATCGATACCACGAATCCTAATACTCCTATGTTTTTTAACTTACAAACTTAGTATTTCTAGTCAACATCACCATCAGATGAGTTATCCTCGCCATTAACGTCAACAGTACCATCACATGAGTTATCCTCGTCATTAACGTCAACATCATCATCATCATCGCCATCATCAACAGCAGCATCTAGTAAAAGTTCAGTTATGGGATCTTCTCTCTCATGTTCACATCCAGTCTCTTCTACCATAATCGAAGGCAACTTCAGAGGTTGATCTTGCACCTCCTTGAAGAATGAATTCATTACCATGAAACGGAAGACCTGTAACAACTGGCTTTTGTCTCTCTTTATGTCTGCGCTTAGGAGCTTCTCAAGCAATGTAGGTTTTCTCGTCGTCATGGAAGGTTCTTGAGACGAGCTTTTGTCTTGGAACCTTGGTGTTTTCCTAGAATTGTCCTTTTCACCACGTTGTCTTTTCCTGTTATATCTATTATCCTGAAATCTTCCCCTTTTGCCATCTTTGTACTTAAATCGTCTATTGTTGTCTCCTCTATCTCCATTAACTTGTTCTTCTGTACTGGATAAATAATGTGAAGGAACTTCTGCAACTTCAACACCTAACTCAGCCTGCTTTGCTAAAATTTCCTGGAGTTGCTGCAATATAAACATAAAAAACACAAGGTCAGAAAATGCTAACTGAAAGACGACTTACGAGCAGACTAGAGAATCATGAAAAACTAACTGTATAAGATGTATATCTGGGAATTGACAAACATAAAGGCTACCTGACGACGAAGTTTTGCTTCCTCGTCAAGGACACAATCTGAGGCATTTTTCTTTAATTTCTGCAAATAGGTATTTTGACCTTCAATATTTACACCAAAAAAGATTGAAATTCAACAAATCAAAGACGATGGGAGAGGGAGGGATACTCTTAACCTTTTCGATATTGAGTTTCGTTGGAAAATTCTTACGTCGAGCTGCACACCATTGCTGAATTTCTTTTGAACTATAGACCAAAGCAAATGATCTTCTTTTGCAGAAAAATAACATCAAAAGAAGAAAAATATTAGATATTGGACCTAATGAGCTGACATGAACTTAAACAAAAATGATAACAAAAGATTTAACCCAGACAATAAACAAAAATGAGTTATATCAATTACGTCATTTTATGAACATGAAATGCAGGGAAGCAAAATGGCTTGTGACTTGTGAGCCAAAAGAAATTCAATGATCCAAACAGCAAGGGGCTATAATATTGAGACTTGACACTACCTTTTATTTTCCTTAGCTATGTTACTGGCATCAGCTCCATTGAGCCCAGGTGCCATCTTTTTATAGTTCCCTGTAAAATGAAGTCGTAAATGGAGAGATCAAAGAAAAAGAAAAGAGATTTATCCTCACATTCTTAAATATTTCCTGAGTACTGCCAATGCCAAGGACTATATATACCCTAATCTACAAACTTGAATAATTTTAAAAGTTTGGGATTAGAGATACTCCAAAGAACTGTGAAAGACCTTATTTTCTAATGCTATTTTTATCAACTAAAAGAGATGTGAGAAATCTTATTTTCTAATGCTTAATTTCATAAACTCATACATTCCTATACATTGTAAAACATTAAACCAAATCGACAGTTGACATTTCCTTAGGAAACTGAGAAAGTTCGAAGTTTATACCATTCTGATTTTTACTATAATATATATATATATATATATATATATATAATATTTCACATCAGAGAAGTGAGTTGATGAAAAAGGACTAACCTTTTCCCATGTGATCCTTATTGAATCCATACTTTCTCCTCCTATTATCTGTTTGGTGCAACTGAGAGCTCTGGAATCTACAATATCTTAGAATACATATAAACCAAGCTATGGCAAAAATATAATTGAAAGCGATTAAGTAGTAGGAACATACCCTTGACCAGGGCCTTTGAATTTTTGATGTTTTGTAAATTTAGTGCGAAAGTCATTCCCTTTAGAACCGAAACCATTGGCATTATCGACATTCCCTGCGGACTGCCCCTGTGGAAGCTCAAGTTAACTACAGGAACAAGAAGTAATCTAAACCACTAGGACAAGCAAGGAAATAAGAATGTTTACCTGTGGTCTTGGCTCTGAGAAACCCGGAGGTTTCAATTGGAGATTTTGATGGGAAGTAGGAACAGGAGGATAACTTATGGGGTTAAAGGAATTAAGCTGTGGCTGAGAAATAAAAGCAGAAGGTTCAAGAGATGGCCGGAAAAAATTGGGCTGAACTAAGGGGAGTGAGTGACCCATAAGGTTATAATTTGCAGCTGCAAACTGAAGATTCCCCAATAGGTTGGGAAGTAGCTGGTTGATATGGTTAGGCATAGCAAACTGACGAACTTGTTGTTGCTGTTGAGGCATATTGGACAGATTGTTAAAGAAGTGCGGATGAATTGGCATATTGGGCATTGGAATCGGATTATTCATTTGACCCATCATTGGATTACTCATCATCTGTGGATTCATCATCCCTACTTGATTAGATTGCACTGAATTTTGATACCCATTACGTTGGTGGTGATTAGAATACCCATTGTTCTGCAGAGGCAAAAGTAAGCGTAAGGATATTGATACAGAAATAGTGGTATAAAAGATAAGATTTTTGATCGAGTGAAAGAGAAAGAGAGAAACCTGTTGTTGTTGTTGTTGCTGTCGCGGAGGGCGAGCTTGAGGCGGGACAGAGTTGAACGAAGGTCGCATCTTTCTTTGTGAAGGATTTTGCTCAGCTAGGGTTTAAGGTTTTAGGCCTACTTATGAATTTCGATAACTCTCTTAGCTAAAATTGAGTCGATGGGTAAGTACGAAGAAGCAGAAGCAGGTCGAAATCAAAATCGAGACGATGGTCGGTAGAAGAAATTGGTTATTGTGTATATACGTCGGCGTGGAGGCATGGCCAATCACGCGACTTTGTTGGAGAGAAAGAAGAGAAACCTAATCAAGATTAAAGAACCGGGGCTGTATATCATTTTTTTCAACCGCAAACCAACCGGTAATGATATGGTTGAAGACGTGGCATTCTAACACGATCCACGCGGCAAAATAATTGATCGTCAGTGGCCATCGGTCTGAGCCTGGGCCTGGATGTTGAATCACTTTGAGGCCTATAATATTGGTAACCCAACTAAAATTCTCTCCCACGGACACAAATATATAATTTTTGGTCTAAGGACACAAATATTTATAATTAGATAGTGTAATGGCATAAATTACAAATAAATTTGTTTACATATTGCTCAATCCTATTACATAAAGTTAACATGATTTTCCACGTGTTAAATTCAACTATAAGAAATTTTGTTGTATTTATTTTTTATTAAAAACATAAAATCAATTTTTTAAAAATATTTTTTTCTATCACAAATTATTTATCTTTATTCACTGCTCTAACATAAACAATATCCTATTATATAAAGTTAGACTTGGTAAAGTTAATATTCAACATGATTATTCCATGTATCAAATCCAACGATCAGAAATTTTTCTGTATTTATATTTAACTGAAAAAAACATAAAATAAATTTTCAATTCAAATTTTGTAAAATATATTTTTCTATAACAAAATATTTATCTCTATTCACAATTATAACATAAAAATAATTTTAAATAATTATCTTTGTTCATAATTATAAAATAAAAAGCGTCATACACAAAAACGAGTTTTATCAGGATATGTTGCAGTTAAACAAAATCTGACCACTCGAAAAATTAACTATGATCCGAGATCTAGTTGATGTGGGGCAGATGAGGAAACAATTAATCATATTCTTTTTGAGTGCCCCCTAGCGATTCAAACTTGGGCATTATCTCATGTTCCCTCACCAGTTGAGGTTTTCCCAAGGAAACTCGATATGGTACAATCTAAATTATTTGTTTTGGAGAATTCCGGATTCAACTGATATTAATATTTTTTCATGGGTGATTTGGCACATCTGGAAATCGATAAATGATTATTGTTTCTCTAGAGCGAATAGAGATCCCCGTGAAGTATTATCCCAAGCGAAGCAGGATGAGGTGGAATGGTCTAATGCTAGGTGTCAAAATAGTTATGCTAGTCAACCAGGATCACTCAGTAATGCTCCGGCTTGGCTAGCGGTGTCATTTCCGATGATGGTGAATCCGACTTTTATGGGTTACAGATGTTTTGTTGATGTGTCATGGAAAAGCTCTGACATTTATTCCAGGATTGACTGGTTTTGCTTTCCGAACGATGTCTCTGAGGGATGCATGGGGGCACGCCAAATAAGAAGAAGTCTCTCCGCCCTACATTCAGAGGTGGAAGCGGTGTTGTGGGCTATGGAATCCCTGATTGTGGCCCATGTTTTAGAAGTGGAGATGGCTACAGATTGTGCGGACGTACTAAAGCTTTTGATGCATCCTGAGGAGTGGCCGACGTTCCAACCATACTAGGAAAATTTTCTCAGGTTAAAGTTTTTTTTCCGTGCTTTTTTCCTCAATGTAATTCTGAGATCTCTAAACCATAAAGCTAATGCTCTCGCTCGTTCTATTAGAGAGTCAGCTAATGGCTTAGTGTTGTAAATATTTTTCCACCTCTTTTGGTTGGTTATTATAATATATTGGTTGACAAAAAAAAAAAGAGTCATAAATTTTTTTTTCTTTACTAAATCTAAAATTATATTATATAAAGTTTGGTTTCTCAAAATTACTTATTAACAAGACCAATTCCACGTGTTAGATTTAACGATCATAAATTTTGTAATATTTATGTACTTTTCATACCCAAAATAATATTAGTATTTAATCTTAATCTTAATCCTAATCTTAATAATCTGAATCCTAATAGATGATCTTATTATATATAATTTAGTTATGGTTAATGATAAGAAGAACGTCTTTTCATAATCCTAATAGATAATAATCTTTAACAATAATATTTTTTTGAAAATTAAATTTAAACCAAAAAAACAAGTTCTAGAAATTACCAAAAATGATCACAAATTAGAGCCAAAACATCATTGAGTAAAAGTTATAGTTCATAAATGTCTTAAAATATGTTTTTAACAAAAAAAAATCTAAAAAGCACAAAAGGTTTCTGAAAATTATTACAAAATTGAGTAGAAAATGTTTCAGTGAAAGTTATACTAAAGAATATCTCTTAAAGTAAGTTTATAACCAAAAAATCAAATTCTATATATTATAAAAAAATAAAATCACAAAATGAAATCAAAAGTAATTTAGTAAAGGTTATAGTTTATAGAATGTTTTTAAAAGGTTTTAATAAAAAAATTAAAATCCAAAAGCTATCACAAATAATCATGAAAATGGAGTCGAAAAAATAATGTAGTGAAGGTCATATAGCCTACGGAATGTCCTAAAATGAGATTTAAAAAGAAATCTTGAAATTGAATCAAAAATTCGATTTAATGAATGTTACAATCCATGGAATGATTTTAAAATAAACTTTTAACTAAAAACATTAAAACACAAAAATAACAATAATTATCACAAATATAGTCAAAGAGTGATTTAGTGAAGGTTATAGTCCATAAAATGTTTTTAAAATAATTTTTTAACAATAAAAATAACAAAAACTTATCACAAAATGGTGTCAAAAAAATAGTATAGTGAAGGTTAAAGTCCATAAAATGTCTTAAAATACTTTTTACCCAAAAAAATAATTTCTACAAATTTCCAAAATTACCATAAAATATAGTGAAAATTTAATTTATTGAAGGTTAGAGATCATTAAATGTCTTACAATGTGTTTTTGACCAAAAATTAAAAATCTACAATCACAAAATATAGACAAAAAAGTATTTAGTGAAGGTTATAGTCCACGAAATTCCTTTAAATAAGTTTTTAACCCAAAAATTAAATCTCAAAAGTACAAAAGAATAGAGTTAAAAAGGGATTTAGTGAAATTTTATAGTCAATCAAATGTCTTAAAACAAGTTTTTAAACAAAAAAAAAGTTACCAAATTGATCATAAACTGGAATCAAATAGTAATTTTGTGAAGGTTATATAGGTCATGAAATATCTTAAAATATAAGTTATTTTAAATAAAATAATTAAAATCCAAAAACTAACGAAACTTATCACAAAAATGGAATAAAAAATAATTTAGTGAAGGTCATAGCCTAGGGAATGCCTTTAAATAAGATTTTATCCAAAAAATCACAAAATGGAGTCAAAAATTGATTTAATGAATATTATAGTCTATGGAATGATATAAAATATTTTTTTAACCAAAAAAAGTAAAATTAAAATTATGACAAAATTTAGTCAAAGAATGATTTAATGAAGGTTATAGTACATAAAGTGCCTAAAAATAAATTTTAACCATAAAAGTAAAATAAAATAAAATAAATCATCACCAAATAGAGTCAAAAAGTGGTTTAATGAAAGTTAAAGTCCATAAAATGTTAAAATATATTTTTAACCAAAAAATAATTTCTAAAGTTACCAAAATTTATCACAAAATATGGTGAAAATTTGATTTAGTGAAGGTTAGAGTCTTAAAATATGTGTTTAGCCAAAAACTTTAGATCTACAAATCACAAAATATAGTTAAAAATATATTTAGTGAAAGGTTATACTTCATGGAAATCCTTAAAATAAGTTTTTAACCAAAAATAAATTAAAAAGATACTCAAGAAAAAGTGATTTGCTTAGAGAAAGTTATTAGGCCTACGATTTTAGGTACTACGGGTCGGGTCGAGTCAGATCGGTATTTTTAGGTATCGGATATTTATATAATATTTAAATACAACCAAAACTAACCGAAGTAGAATCTAATTCGGATCGGTTTGGGTATCGGATAATTCGGACCAAAACTGTTGATTCCGAACCAACCCAATTTTTCCAGTTATGAAATACAAAGCTGAATAAAAACAAGCTAAAATGAACGATTCAACAAATGCATTACCAAATTACTCGATTTTCAAATAAATATCCGAACCGAACCGACCCGAATTAGCTTCTACTTCAATTAATTTTGGCTGCATTTAAATATTTAATCGAATTGACCATATTACCCGAATTCTTTAATAAATCTCTTACCACATGCCCAAATTTCAAATAAATACCTGAACTGATTTGTCCAAATCTCTTTTCGGGTCGGGTCGGACAAATCAGATCAAGTTTTAATCCTAGGCTAAAAAATAATAATCTATCAAAATGTCTTAAAACAAGTTTTTAACCAAAGAAAATCTAGGAGTTAAAAAATTATCATAAAATAGAATCAATAATAATTTAGTGAAGGTTGTTATAGTCTATAAAATATCACAAAAAAGTCAAGAAAAGAATTTATTGAAGTTTATAGTCTATTGAATGTCTTAAAATAACTAAAATAAGTTTTAACTAAAAAAATTAAGATCTAAAAAGTACAAAAATATCACCAAAAGAATAAAAAAATATTTAGTGAATGTTACAGTTCATGAATGTATTTAAATTATTTTTTAACAAAAAACAAAAATTCTAAATAATAAGTTTTAGAAAAAAAAAATATAACTACTAACACTAATCACAATCATCTATTGGTCAAAAGTATAATTTGAGATATGTGGATATTAATTTAACTTATAATTTATGTTATTAGTTTCTAAAAAGATTTTCTGAAAAAATAAAAAATTCCAAAATATATTATTTAAAATATCATATATATAAATATATCTCACTTTTTTCATAAAACCTCGTATATCGCACACGTCCACGTCTAGTACTATATATATTTACATGTACAATATGTTATTGTGATAAGAGAGATACATGAGAAACATTGTATCCAAACAGTTGTGATACATATATATTTTTTGGTTTTAAGGGTTAATATATATACCTTCAAACGTTAAAGATACAACCAAAAAAGCGAAAAACAAAAGAATTAAAGCGGTAAGCTAATACAACCGAAATAAAACCCAAGGAGAGTAGTGCCATTCCTCAGAGGAGGGACTGAGATTAAACGATTACGAAGAGTGCGGTCAATGGACGTGATGATCAACATTGCCGGGGATGAAGTGGAGGAGAAGATCCTTGCATTTCTTTCCTTCCAAACTTCATAGAGAACAGCTTGAAGAGCCAGCCTAGAAATGATTTGGAGCGCAGGATCACCAGTTGGAGGACATGCGAGTTGTTGTAAGCCATCACCTAGAGCAAGAGGCTGTTGTCCATAATACGTGAGGCAAAGAAGAGCCAAATTTCAGCAGCATAATGACACTCGAAGAAAAGATACTGATGTATTTCAGGCACTGAGTTACAGAGGCTGCAAGTAGTTGTCGTCTCGATGCCCCATCTAAGCAGGCGGTCCCTGGTAGGTAGGCGATTCATAGCAGCGAGCCAAAGAATAAAAGAGCTTCTCGGAATTCCTTCCTTGAACCAAACAGATTTAGTCCATTGGAGAGTGGGGTGGTGCTGTCGGATGCACTCCCATGTTTTCTTTGATGAGAAGGTCGGTCTGAAGGAAGAGGAATTAGCTCGCCAAAGGTAAGAGTCAGAACCTTTAGAGGGGTTCAGAGGGGGGATGGAGGTGAGTAGCATTGGACAGAGGCTATTCCATCAGATCTAGCACCTGAGAGCCTCCATTCACCGTTACTAACCGCATCCTTGACTTTGGCATTTATTGGAATTCACAGAGTGGATGGTCCTTGAGCCCCAATATAATCAATCAAAGGTCCAATGTCCAGCCAGTTGTCATGCCAAAAGTTTGCTGTAGCACCATCCTTAATGTCACACTTAAGGTGATTCTTCAAGAGATATCTCATTTTCAGCAGCCACAAATTGTGGGAGAGAATCTTGGTGAGTCAGTTGGTGTCCAAAAATCCTTCCTACTAAAGACGTTATTCTTGACCCAAGCTACCCAAAGCGAGCCTGAGTTAGCAAAGAAGTTCCATATTTGCTTTAACCTAAAAACGATTTCAAAGTCCTCCAGATGCCTGATGCCTGATGCCTGATCCGCCTTCTGGTTTTGGTCGACAAATATCTTTCCAAGAGACAGGGGTTCACCTAGCTGATGAAGTTCTATTTTTCCAAAGGAAAGCTAAGCATAGAGAGTCAACCTTTGCGTAAAAGGCCTTTGGTAAATGGAAAACCTGGCTCCAAAAGTTAACCATTCCATAAATAACAGAAGCAATGAGCCGAATTTTCCCTGCAAAAGAGAGGAAATTGGTAGTCCAGGAATGTAGCTTAGCAGTAATTCGCTCAACAAATGGTTGGAGAGTGGCTAAGGTTAAGCGCCGAGTGATAAGCGGTAATCCCCAAGTATCTGGTTGGAAATGATCCAACTTTGACCTGAGTTGCACCAGCTAGATTATCAATATAATCGAGGGGATACCAGCTGAAGTAGAATTCAGACTTGTTGGAGTTCATTTTTAGGCCCGATATGCCTCTGAACTGAGCAAGAATATCTAGGATCTAGATTGATACAATATTAATTAAATATATTCACATAATATTTATGATATTTTTTAATATCTTCTAGATGATTTACCTTATACGGCTCCTCAATCTCAAAAGGATGATGGAGTAAAACAGAATTATCGGCTTGAGATTGACATAAGTTTCAAATAATGAAGATGATGGTCTTGGTGGAGGTGGATTGTATGGTGATGACAACAACGTTGAACCGGAGATTAAATGGTGAAAGGAGACAAGATCAAAAATCTCGTTTTAGTGACATTCTTCTATGACTGAGTTGGAGCATAGTTTGAAGGTTGATGTATTGCCCCGTGGGTAAAAAGCTGGTTTTTCTTTTTGATTTTAATAAAAGAGAAGTAGAGATTTAATAAAAGAAAAGTAGAGAATCAGTGACAAAAAAAGTACGAGATTTAAGAAGCACTCACACTACTTACAATGGTGAACTATTTATGGTGTTGAATATACTTTTCAATTGTTGAATATGTTGCAATGGTTTGTTGAAAAAAGAGAAAGATATGATGTAGCTTAAACATTGTTGAAAACATTCAACCAAGTGTTGCAAAATAGTGAGTCTCACTATGTTACATGGCGCGTATTAATTGATTAGTTTTTTTTATTTTACAATAATATTTAAATAAACATGTTTCTTATTCTTTTTGGACGTTCGAAATTATAGATATTTTTTCCTTACCCTAATTATTTGAAAAAAATTATGTTATAAAATATTTATTTTAACTTTAACTTTTTATACTAAAATCCATCATTATCATTCTTTATAAATAAATACTTGTTTCACTTAATTTGGACACAAAAAAAATCATATTTTCTACTATATTTTTGCTATCGATCTTTTTAGAGAAATGAATTCTAATAATAACCTTTGTAGCTCCCAAAATTTTTCTAATTACTCTTTTAACTACCAAACTCCTAACAATTATCATTGCAAAATCAATCTTCCAATCAACCCCAACATGTATCTTACTATGGTATTTCACCAAACTTTTTTATGCCATTAGCTGTTCCAAATTACCATCCATTTTATAGATCGGTGATGTCATATCCATCTCAAACATCTCCTTATTCTTCTATTCCAATGGATAATAAAATTGTCCAAATGGTAGACCACAATGAAATTGTTACATATTTTTTATTAGTATGTAATCATGAAAACATAAACAATAAATATTATTAATCAAAACCATTCTACGTAAAAGATGAATGAATGTGGACTGAAAGGCACACGATATGCTTGACTAGAAGAAATACTAGGCTTATATTCAGAGGTTTACTATAGACTTGAATGATAGGAAGCTCAATGGCTTAGATTTATAGGTTCACGATGAACATGACTTGCGAAAATAGTGTTTTAACTGAAAAATAGAAAGGAAACTTAATAGCTTCGAGAAAAATAAAAAATAAGAAGTTTGATCGCTAGATCAAAACTTTACTTTGGAGCAACCCTGCTCTAATACCATGTTGAAAAGTGAAAGTGTTTGATACAATATTAATTAAACTAGGTTTGTGTAATAACTTGCTCACAAGAAAAGAAAAGCAATTCACTCTGGTGGAAGCAAGCAGTCATCAACCATCTCCACGAGATTTGGATTCTCTAGTGCAGCCGCTACACGTTCTTTGTCATTTAGTTGTTTATTCACTGCATTTTGAGAGTAAGAAACCAGACATTATGTCAAATCTCATTGGCAACAAGGTCGATCTAAACCAAAACTCACATACCAAGATAGATAGATATCGAAAATTAACAAACCTGCATCCTCTGTTGCATGAGTACCAGGTGCTACCCTTATATCAATCTGAAATATGAAGAGTCGTTTCATAAGGCACATAAAACATTGTGCGTGTGTGCTTTGAGCCAGTCTTTATGACATAATAGAGGCTAAAGCTACACTTTCTTAGTAAGTATCCGAGCAATTACTTAAGAATGAAAATAGGTTCTTTGCCTCACAATTCACAAGGAGTATATCCGTCGGTGAATGTTTATATTTAATGCGATACTTTGATTGTGTTCGAACTACTCTTCAGTAATGCGTAAATCAGAAAATGGGCCTAAGATTCTCTAGACACTGCTCACAATACGCAAGAAAAGAGAACTGGAGATCCAAAGAAAAACAAAATATGAGAAGGCTTTGTACCTTGTATCGAGGAGGAAGACTTCGCAGAAGTTTCACACGAACACAAAGACCGATAATGGTTGCCATGCTACAGTGTTCCACAGTTGGAGTGAATGTAACCCTGTAGAAGGTATGTCAGAGCTCAGAAGGTTGGCTCCAAGGAAAAAGCTAATATCTATACAAAGTGGTTTAATCCCAATATATACCTAACATAACTGTTTTCATCATCCACTTCAACTGAATCTTCTGTAAGTACTCTGAGTTCTTCTAGAGTATTAGGGTGCTCAGGATCTTTGATATCTCTTATATGATTTGTAGATTGTTAAGGAAAAACGAGAGATCATATAATTAGACTACTAACACATTGATTCAAATCTTTTTTTTTTGTAAATTACTAAACGGATATCACGCATACGTAAGAGAAACTCAGCATACAAAAACAAAAGATTGACGAATTCAAATACCGTAAAGAAGCAAGTAACAAGCTTAGGAAGCATGTCAAGTAGTTCCAAAACATACTTTAAAAAGATATACATATGCATACACAGTACAGACTAGATACTGCTAATTTCTTATCACAATGGAGTTGATAATGATAATATAGAGAAAAATTGCAATCCCAATAACACACAAAATGATTTAACGCCCATATTTCTAAACAAACACCATTTCTTAAATGAGTGTTGCAGTTAAATAGTTCTGTGATGCTAATAAAACTTGATAAGAACAGTATAAGAGCAAACGAAAAAGGATATCAAAAATCTCAAGCTGATCAATTGGTTCTGGTGAATACTCATCGGTATTGCTCGATTCAGTTCGAACACGCCTCTCTTTTTTTTGGTAAATGATTGGGTTCTCATTAATCAACCCGGAAACCATTTTATTCCCTGCCAAATTTGATTTATTAGTAACAAATACCGAGACTCAAACCAGAAGAAAACAGAAGCTTTTCAACTGGGTATCAAAAACCCTAAAACGTATCAGTACAGAACAAATAACCGCTGAATTCCCAAAGGAGAAGCAAGTAGTGAATAACCCAAAGAATCCATAATCAACCAGAAAAGCTCAATCTTTAATCCGATTAGAGAGAGATTGAGGCAAAGATATTCAATTGCAAATTTATGAGAAACGAATTAGAAGAAGAAGAAGAAAATCCGATCATCAAACCTAGCTTACAGGCTTCCAAGAACAATAAAAATGATTCAGGAGTAGCTCGCTGTAACCTCGCCGCGAGTTTAGAATCCTATGATTTTATTGGAACGGCACGAGAAGGAGAGTGATGGTGCTAATTTTTTTTTTCTTTTTTTTCTAAGGGATTATTCCGGACTACTCGTCTACAACATTAGTCAATAACAAAAGTATTTTATATTTGGCAAGGCTACATATTCCCCCTATATTATACGCTTTCACACTATTATTTTGTATTTTAGTATACACTTTGTAGTTCAACCTAAATTTTTTGTTTCTTTAAACCTAGTCAAGTTTCATTAATTTTTTTAATCAAATTCGATGTAGTCGAGTTCGTTTCAGTCTGGTGATTAAGATGATTTTTATCTAATGATTTATGATACTGGGATTCGATTCCTCCCCACTATACTAGTAGATTAACAAAAAAATTTTAGGGTGTGCAATTTAGATTATGGATCGAACTTTTATCGATCTAATTTTTAAAAAAAGAAATCAAATTTGATGTATGAACCCAAATTATCATTATTTTTATCAGTTTTTTATCAAATCAAAGTATAGTTCATCGAGATAGAAGGAAAAGGAAGATGAAGAAAAGATAGTTTTGTGAGTTTAGTAAAGCATTCAATTTGGTAAAATTTTTACTCTCTTTTCTATTCAAAAACTCTCTCATTACTTATCTTTTCACTCTTTTTTCTTTTTAAATATAAATAAAAAGGGACAAAAAAAAATTTCTTCTCAAAGTGGAATTTACCAAACTAGCAATAAATCTATACAATTTTCGTATCAGTAGACTTTTTTAATATAAATTTTAGGGTCCTTTATGTCTTATGCTCATTTTAAAACCAAAATTATGTAGAGTGCTCCTTTGTAAATATTTTGTGTAGAGTGCCCCATTTTCCATTCGAAAAAACGGTCTTGTTTCTGGAGATGGGTCAAAGCAACATCAGACATATGGTATAAGACGTCTAAAGTGGATAGCAAATATGATAGAAAGATAGATTATGATGACTTTCTCATGGGGATTGGAATTACACAAAATGTATAATGTCATCTTTAATCTTGAAATTATGCCACATGCTACCAATGTGAGAGTGAGTGCATCATTTGGTGGAAATCAATTCAGTTTCTAAAAATGTTTGGCTCATAAGATGTAAGTGTTGGTTAAGTAATGTTGAGTTATGGCTAAAAATGTGAAATATTTTAAGTTGTAGGTTGTTTGCTTTGTTGTGTGGGTGGTTCCTTTTATTGTTTCGTAATGTAAGGGTAAACGGTAGTTGTAATATTATGTACGTTTTTTTTGTGTTTGGTAATAAAGGCAAAAATGATATGGGGACATCTAGTATGGATAATATATATGATGTATTCCAGACATTGATGTAGTTTGTGATGAAGATTTATTGGATGTCATAGGCATGATAGGAGTCTACGAAATGTAGGGTAAAAATTAGAATTAAATGAGTTGATGTAGAAGGTGGATGCAAAGAACGAGGTAGTAGAACAAATCAGACGTTTTCTCTGGAAAAGTGCATGGAGACATCCAGAATGGACAAGAAAGGATAAAATCGTCTTTCTACATCACAAAAGAGACTAAAAATAAAAAAAGTTAAAATAGACATAGAACATAACTTTGGGAAAAAATGGGACATTGGACGTAATTATTTCTAAATTTTACATGTATTTACATAAATGAAAACAAACACAGATTTTTATTTTACAGCACTGTTTATTTCCTTATTTTTATTACTAGTATTAAAACCCGTTAATTTATGGGAAATGCTATTTTATTTTTTTATAACTAATTATTATTATACTGTAAACGCAAAACTTATTTCGAAATACATAAAACGTTAAAATAAATAATTGTATGTTGTTAATACATATGATATGAGCTCATTCACCAAAAACTAATCTAATTGATTTTCTATTTAAAAACATGAAAAGAAAATATAAACGTTATAGAGCCCCATATATATAGCCAATAGCCAAATAAATTATATTTTAAAATTCAAAGGTCATAAGAACACAAAAATCTCTTTCATTTAGATCCTTATGAAATTTTGATAACAATTTTTCTTTTACATAATCTTGTATCCTATTAGTCTGTTACAAAATCGAGTAAATATTTGTCACATGTAGTTGTTTTCAAAGAAGTAAAAATATTATGTATATTTTTGGTAAAACAAAATAAAGTTATTTGAAAGAAAAATAGATTTACCGATGAAGATCGATTGCTATAAATTCTTTTGGTTTTTCTTTTTTCAGAAAATCCAAGGATGGACAAGTTGAGCTTTGATGTTACATAAGTCTATTGTTGAAGGTTATTTAAGAAATGTGTGTATCATCAAGCGGCATAATGGAAAAATCACTTTTTTGTATGGAATATAAATCATAATAGCAAAAAAAAGTGAAAATTTGGTAGCAAATGATTTATCTTTGAAAAGAAAAAGAGAAAAAAAAAATGGAGATCGTGTGAATGTATTTTGTTTAATTTTCTAAAAGTATTATTTTCCATTATGTTTTTTTTACTTAAATAATAATATTTAGAGGATGGAAAAAAGTTATTTAGAAAAAAATCTAATTTTGAAGATCATGAATAGTGAGAATTGTTTTTTCCAATTTATTTTTAATTATTTTTTCCATTATTTTTTATTTAAAAATGTTAGAGAAAAAATTAAAGAATCATGTTTTGGGCGTACTAATACATGTTAAAAGGAGAAATTGAGAGTTATAGGAAAAGTTACTTGTGAATTATTATTATAATAGAAAATAAAAATAAGGGAATAAATAGTGCTGTAAAAATAAAAAATTGTGTTTCTTTTCATTTACATAAATACGCGTATAATTTATAAAAGAATCTACTGATACAAAAACTGTATAGATTTATTGCCCGTTGGGTAAATTCTATTTTCAGAAAAATATTTTTTTACTCTTTTTTATCTATATATTTTTTTAAAAGATTACAAATGAGAGAATTTTTGAGGGTATGTAGCTTTTAATCTAGTAGCAGACGGTAAGTCTACTAAAAATAGGCGCACTTGCACATGCAGGGATCGAGTCTCACTACATACATTATGTAGGAATTTGACTAATTGATCGGCCACTTGTGGGTAAATGTTACCAAAAAAAGAAGAGTTTTTGAGTAGAGAAGGGAGATGCTAAGATCACTAAATTGAAAGCTTTACCAAACTCACAAAACTATCTCTTATTCTTCTTCCTAGATACTAAGATAGACTCTTTTTTTCTCTTTTCTTCTTCTTCCTTCTTCAATGTGTCGTGAGATTGTCTGCCAAATAAAGTGCTTAAGGTTATTAGTGGCCTTAATCTTCCATACTTGATTTTGTAGTGTCTGGATATTCGGTCCAAAAATCTCTAAACCGTGAAGAGAAATATAGCATTCATCCCAATATCCTAACTTTACCGTATAAAAACTTATCTTGGTAAAATGTTAACCTAATCTGTCATTCACGAGTCTACGAGGGATGTGAACTCCTAAAATTAATTATACGCCCCGAAGAACAAAAAATTGTCTAATAAGCACTTGTCTTCAGAGTCTTGTTGTCGGATCAATTAAGTCTGAAACTCTCAAGTCTGGGTAAATGTTGAGGTTGATGCCTATTGCTGGTCGGAGCCGGGATCCATGGAGCATCCCATACTCTTATTGTTTTCCCATTTCCTACTTTCTTAATCAGTCCTTTCAAAACCAAAGATCAGGCTGATATGATGTTTCGCCAACCATAAGACAAAGAGTATAATCTTCTGGGTTATAAGGGACAAATAATAGCATCCTTGTATCACTCTAGCCAACATGGAATTCAACATGTCAAACAATCTCCTTAGCTGTTTAGCGAGTTAACCAGTGTTGAATTCTTCAATTGCTCTGAATTCTACGTCACCTTTACTCTTGGTTTTGCATAGCTTGGCCCATTTGACACAACGAATTTTTTTGGAAGTCCCTGAATTGGTCTACCAAAAATCAGCGATAGTTGTCGAAATTTTTGTAGTGACCACCTTGGAGAACATATAACACCCACGGCCAGCCACATCCACATAGTCCGCGATGAGGTTCATATCGATCTTACTTGGATAATTTATTTATCTGATTGGGTTCCCTAGCATACTTAGTCATATTCCACGACTTAACTTAGATAGATAGGTCCATTCTTACGAATAAAACTTATTCATTTAACTTAGTGAAACAGTTCAAGTACAACATAGGTTCGTTATACAATATTACATCATACTTATCCGATCGACCCATTTCTTAAACCATTTCCTTCATGCATCGCCTTAGTCCGCGTCTTCGCTACCTTTACCTACATTCACAAGGAATGAATAAGCACAACATGCTTAGTGAGTGGATCATTCCATCTCACAGGTCTAACGATAATCACAATCAATCACCCAATGCAATCAATTCATCACGCAATCTGCATGACTTAACATCCATTTGGCTCGACTAGGCACTCGGAACTGCTGAGTATCTATCTTTGGTTCATGTCTACCCTGCTACTATCCAGCCATCGAGCACGCATCCGAACCCAGATCCCGACTTTACCGCCCGAGCACCACCCATCAACCGTACTCATTCAATATCATGACAAGCATATATCACAATCAACATATTTAAACACATATACGCATGAAAACGATTACGGTCGACCCACGGTCAACCACTCACCTTTACCTACTTGATTCTGACACCTCTTGATGCTACCTTGATCAACTTGGGTGCCTACGAAGCTACTTACTTGGTTCGAGCTACTTAGCTTCGTTAGCCGTTAGGTCAGACTTAATAAGGACCTCCTTACCTCCCTTCAAGAGGAATTTAGTGGACCATGAGTTAATTCTTTCCTTAATATTTTCTTTCACAAAAGCGAACACCTTCGATTTCACGCTTTCTAGGCCTTCCGATAGACCTAGATACGTACCCATCATACATAAAGTCTTGATACCTAAATGTTCTTGTATTTCGTGTCTTCTGATGATATCCACATCCTTACCAAATTGAACCAAAAATTTTGGGAAATTTATTTGTTGTCCTGAGACCCTCTCATAGTATTTTGAAAACCTTAAGAATAGTTTTTGTTTCTTCTAAGTTTGTCTTACAAAAAAAAAGAGACTATTGTCTGCAAATAGGAGGTGGGAGACCATGGGACTCGTCTTTAGGATTGAAATCCCTATAAGTTTAACTTACTCCTCAGCTCGTTTCAACTTGGCAATCAACACCTCCGTACAAATAATGAAGAGGCAAAGTGGTAAGGGATCCCCTTACCCTAGTCCTCTATGCGGTGTAATACGTCCACTAGGAGTCCCATTAATTAGTACTAAATATCCAACTGAAGAAATGAAGAACATAATTCCATCCATCCATCTCTCATGGAATCCGAGTTTCAGTCATAATTTCCTCAAGAAACTCCATTATATCTAATTGTATGCTTTACTTATGTCTGTTTTTATGGCCATATAGGAAATTTTCACCTTTTTGTTTAACTTCAACGCATGAAACATCTCCTGAGCCACCAAAATGTTATCAGAGATTAGGCGCCCTGAAACAAAAGCCGATTGTGTATCTGAAAACAAACTTGGTAAGATCTTCTTTAATCTTAAGCATACCACCTTGGAAATGATTTTGTACCCTACATTGCGTAGCCTAATCAATTCAACCATTTTCATTGGCCTGGTCGTTTTATGTATCAGGAAGGTGTTAGTCATTTACATCTATATAATGATAATCTACCATTTATAAATGACAAGTTTAGAAAGCAAAAAGCAGAAAATTTTACTGTCTTTGCAATAATACTTCTCTTTCTTAAAGATCATATTCTATCAAATATTCTAAGATATAATCTTCTCTCTATTTATTAATAAACATGTTAATAATTGTTTAGATTATCTTATCACTTTGTATATATCCGAGTGTAGAAGAAATATAAGTAAAATTATTAGCTTTCTTTTCCACCATCATCCTCTGCAAACAAAGCCAATGATCATGAGCTTTATAATTTGATCGGTCATTTAGATTAGAGATCAAGATTATCACCGTTGTTTGATTTTTCTTCGCTTTTGCTTCTTTCTTCATTGCCTACTTCTTCCATTATCTTCCTCCTCATTTTCAGCTTCTTCTGGTTCATCACTCTAACTTTACAGCTAGTTTAGGTTTTGGAGGAGGTTAATTCATAGAATATTTAAAAATCAATCATTTCATCCAAGCATCCTATAGATCACAACCATCAGCATGCTTATTTGCTTTATGATTTTTACAAGTTGAACTAAGAATTTTTTTAAATAACTATAGATATCAATAATAAAATGGACGATATAAGTTTTGCTACAATTTTTAAAAACCACTCTCAGCGTAACACTTACCTTTTTGTGATCTGAGCAAAGCCCTTCTTCGGCAAGTATGTGCTCATCGCTCAAGTTCTTCTATATATTAAATTAGCCTCACACTTCTTCAGGAGCATGTTTGACTTTCTTGTAAATGGAAAGAAGAACGTTGCGAAGGAAAAAAGTAGAAACAAATAAAGAGCTTGGAATATTAGCCAACACAAAGCTTTTTCAAAGATCTACCAAGTTTAATTTATAAGCCTCATGCCACAAGATTTGATAATTGATTTGAGTGTTATTCTAGCTTTCACGGTAGCTATAGTCTCCGTTGTCTTCTGTTGAATAATATAAAATCACTACCAAGATGTAATAATACCTTCGAATTCTTTCCACTCTGTTGTGTTATACAAATGAGATACACAAAACAATTTGAAGTACTTACGTCATCTTATTCTTCTTAAATGAACTTTGAGATTAAGAGAATGCTTTGCTAACTTAAGATCATCCTCCAATGAAGTGAAGCCACTGTAATTTTTCCTGAATTAAAGCAAAGCCATTTACAGAGAAATCCATTGCACTTAATCATGATGAAAAAGGAAACTTTGACTGTAATTCAACTAATTGTAATCATTAAACTTACTCTGAATTAGCCTTAATATAAGATGTTCTTTTTCGAAGAGCTCTCCTTATATCACTCAACAAGGCTTCATTAATCCCTTCATCATGTCTATCTTCAACTACCACCTCAAGGAACTCTTCATTTTCTCATCATTATCAGTTTTGTCTTTTGCATGAGTCTTTGCCTCGTGCTCTTCACATAGTTATACTTCTTTAATTGGAGTCTTATTGGCTTCCCTCTCACTTTCTTGACAAGTTTCTGAAGTCTCATCAGTACCAGCATCTTCTAAGCTATTGCCATCAAAAAGGAAACCTATTGATGCTCTCAGGTTACATAATAGAGTTTTTCTTCTTTTTTTTACTACTGGGAAAAATCGAAACAAACCAAAACTGTATCTTAATCTAAGGCCAAACGTAAGAATGATATATGCTCTTCCTTAAGTTTCTATACTTAAAAAACCAATAAATTGAAAATATCACCAGAAGCTGGTGTAAATACACTAAAATGATTAGAAGAGCTTCATCTGAGCGAAGTTGCCTCCAGTCATAATGTCGTCTCCACTTTCTTCTCCATTATCAATAGAAAATGTAAAAATTGAGAAGAGGGAGGCTTACATTTGCCGGTATATAGAGTAAACTTTCCAGAAGCGACATAGACGTTTCCAATATATTTCTCTTCTCCCATCAAGCACTGTCTTATCCTCTCCCAAAGTCACGGTTATAATGCAACTTATTTCTCTGATCTCTTCATCTCCTTCGACAGAACATATTCCATTTACTGATGTGTTTAATTGGAATGATCTGATTGGATATGATATATGTTTTAGTAATGACATGGCATCATTAGAAAGGTGACGTGTCACACTCTCGAGAGACAACCTCTCTTTTATATATAGAATACGTCTCCACTATGCTTAAGCTTTGCAAGGGTCCAACAAGATTCAAGTACTTATGCCCGTAAATTGTCAAACAATACAAAGAAAAAAAAGATAAGCAAAGTTAATAACAATATACCAAAGGAACATGGAAGTACCATATGGCAAGGAAGCACTCACAAGAGTTTTAATGATGTTATCACCTAAAGAATGTATTCCAGAACACAATTTCAAGTCAATATAACAATCAAAAAATAATATGTCTTGCCTCGTATGAAAGTTGAACAATAAACACACGTCCGATTTGAGATTGCAATATCTCAAAATAGGAAAACTAAAATTCTTATTCAGAAAGAAACAAATAGAAGTAATCAAGTATCGATTGCAACTTGCACTGCCTTATTATTGTGAATCTGAATCCTAGTTCTAGACAGTTGAATTAGTGAAATTTATTCTAGTGTGTAGGTTTTCTTCCTCTATTGAATCTGTCTCAAACCACTTTGAAAATAACATGTAAACCATATTACTCTTATATCTTTTCTCTTGCGCGCGAACCATAATCAATTAAATCAACATCATCAATTGTATAGGTCAAACAAATCTTGATTTAAAGGAACCTTAACTCATGAGTAACGAATTACAAAGTGTGAGAGAGAGGGAGAGGAAGAGAAACTTACATTCTGTGATTAATTTCGGTAACAATTTCACTTATAAATATATTTTTGATAAATGTCCCCTCAGCTTCCATCATTTTTTAAGAAATCTAAATGCTTAAACCTAGAGAGTAGGATGTCTAAGATGTGATAGAATGAGTAAATTATTCAAGTGTTGTTTTAGAAATATGATGCTGACATGAAAACATTAGAAGAGATTAAAAAAAGGGGATGTGGATGGCTTGAGAAACTTCAAAAAGCCTCCTTTTATTAGTATAGATATATTCACATAATATTTACAATATCAAAAGATATCTTTTAGATGATTAGATCATTCTATACAATTTTTTTTCTCATAAATTTTTATAAAATTGTAATACTATAGACGAGAAATGTTTACCATTTTTTGTCCGTTGACAAAATTCAATTTATAATCTTAAATAAAAAAACATTTTCAATTTTGCCGAGTTGCTCTCAGTCTGGTGGTTATGATGATCCAGCTAATGACTTGGCACCAGGGTTCGATTCCTACCTGCTGCATTATGGTAGCTTAAAAAAGGGATTATTGGGGGTGAGCTTTAGGCTATGGATCGAGTCTTGTCGATCCAATGTTTAAAAAAAAAAAACCTATTATTACCCAAATCCAGTAAAAAATATCAATTGGAATCTCGCCAAAAACATTATTTTTAATGGATAGTGTTAGATTTTTTTGTTTTTAAATAAATCTAAGCGGCTAAATGTAGCATTAATTGCCGAGTTGCTATCAGTTTAGTGGTTAGGATGATCCAGCTAATGATTTGACACCATGGTTTGATTTCTAACCGCTACATTATTACATTAGTGTAACTTAAAAAAAGAATTTCAGAAGTAAGCTTTAGGTTATGGATCGGCCCTTGTCCGATCTAATTGTTGACAAAAAAAAAATGGTATTAATTAAAAGGTACAGTTGGAGGTGTATATGGTCCAAAGGTTGTATGGGTGGAACAGTGAAACAAAAGTGTAAGAAAAAAACCAGAAAATGTTTAATAGTCGAAATGTACTGTGGTTGTTCTATATAAGCTGTAATACACAAGCCTCATGTGAGTTCTTGTTAAGAATAAAGGGTTTTTGTGTCCCAAAGCTGTTGTCCCTTCTTGTGAAACTTGAGGTAGATATAGTTGGCATTATTAAATTGACGTTGTAGCTAGTCTAGAAAGGAAAATGTTTCAAGGATAAACAATACTACATTATATATATGAGATTGAGGTTTTTTTTTCTTTAACTATTTATCCTTATTTGATCTATACATAAGATTACAATAGACAATTGTAGAAACCAAACGGGTCGTAATGAGAGTCCGTGAAAAAATAATAGTAGACAAAGGAAGTAAACTTATGTACAATATTATCATCATTCTCTTGGACCACGAGTACTTTGATCATTCTTGTAAATATTATTATAATATATAGTTTTGTTCCTCTTTTATTAATCGCTACTAGACAGTGAATAAAAACTAGAAAATATAAATATTTTTGGCTGTCATAACACGGGATTGAATACATTTAAATAAATATCACATGTAAAGTGAAAACCAAACTATATAAATTCCAGTGTTCATTTCTCATTTCTATTCTCATTTCTCAAATTGACCAATAAATATACAAAACCGTAACATTATGGCAACCTCAACTGGAAACTCCGAATTATTGGTTACAACATTTGCGTCTTTGTTCTTAGTGTTGGTTATGTTCGGTCCGAGAGTGGTCGAGGCACGTGCTTTTTTCGTGTTTGGCGACTCGCTCGTCGACAGTGGCAACAACAACTATCTGGTGACAACTGCACGTGCCGATTCACCACCTTATGGAATTGATTTTCCAACTCGGAGACCAACTGGCCGGTTTTCAAACGGTCTTAACATTGCAGATCTTATCAGTTACGTCTAGTTATTTACTGTTCTCAATTGTTTTAGTTTAATCTTAATTAGTTCAATGTTTCGATTAGTACAATTAAACATTTTTAATCCACCTCTATTTTTATTCTAAAATAGAATGATGCTATTTTATTTTTTTTAATCAATGTGAACTTTTTAGAGTAAAAATAGAATATACTTAGAATATTATTTAAAAAAAAAAAGATGAATACATCGGAAATGATCTTAAACACGAGAAGAACTTAAACCAATTGACTTATAATTAATATGGAATTGTGTAATGCTTGATTAGGTGAAGCGATTGGCAATGCAGAGTCGCCATTACCGTACTTAAGTCCAGAGCTAAACGGTCGGAGAATGCTTAACGGTGCCAATTTTGCCTCAGCCGGCATTGGAATTCTTAACGATACCGGAATTCAATTCGTAAGCATACAATAAAACTAGACACATCGATCCTCAAACTAAAAACTTACATTAAATGTTGTGTTATATTCGACCAAAAAAAAAATGTTGTGTTATTTATAAGAATAATTATTTTGGAATGCAGATAAACATAATAAGAATGTACCAACAGCTCAACTACTTTCAACAATACCAACAACGTCTGAGTCGCTTGATTGGGAAACAGCAAATGCAGCGGCTCGTGAGTCAATCACTTGTATTAATCACAGTCGGTGGAAACGATTTTGTTAACAACTATTACTTGGTGCCATATTCCGCTAGATCACGCCAATTCTCTCTACCCAACTACGTCCGATATCTAATTTCCGAATTCAGAAAGATACTATTGGTACGTAACAACAATCTTATAGAACATTAAAACCAAAAAACAACAATCTTATAGTATAATTAAAATGTGTTAATATTTGTTTGGTTCACATTTGTATGACCAAAATGTTTGAGGCTTTTCTTTAGTTTTTTTGGGTATATATTGGATTGATTTAGTCTTCACGAGACAAATGAGACGATCCAGGTTCATGAAAAATAGTTCATTATCCATAAAAGGAGAAGACTCAGCAAAATACGTAAAAAATATGTTATAAACAAATTGTCGAGCTTTCAGTCTAGTGGTTAGTGGTTATATATCCAACTAATGATTCATATATACATATTGAGTTCAACTCCACTATACTACATAAATTATGAGATTTTAAAAATGAGTTTGAGCTATAAATCGAACGTTGTCGATCTAGATGAAAAAAAAAATTAAAAATTTTGATTTAAAATTATCGTTAGGATCCGGTCTTGGACCTCAATAACTTTCACCCTCTTACAGTTATTTGATTCTTGTTAATGCAAACAACTTTTTTGTTTTCTTGTTATCTAGAGGGTAAGTTCGCTTGGAGTGAGTCGAGTTCTAGTGACCGGAGCCGGACCACTAGGATGTGCACCAGCTGAACTGGCAAGATCAGCCACGTCAAATGGGAGATGCTCGCCCGACCTACAACGAGCTGCGTCTCTATATGATCCGCAACTACTCCAAATGATCAATGAACTAAACAGAAAAATTGGGAAAACTATGTTTATTGCAGCAAACACCAACCAAATGCAAGCAGATTTTCTAAGCACTCCACGAAGCTATGGTAATAAATTTGAGTTTTATCCCCTTTGAATCATCTACATTATGTCAACAAAAAAAAGTGTTATAACTAATTATACATTGTTTCAGGATTTGTAACGTCGAAAGTAGCATGTTGTGGGCAAGGGCCGTACAATGGGGTGGGTTTGTGTACGCAACTATCAAACTTGTGTCCGTACCGTGAGTTAAATGTGTTTTGGGATGCGTTTCATCCGACCGAGAAAGCAAACCGCATGATAGTTCGTCAAATCTTGACCGGTACCACTAAATATATGAACCCCATGAATCTTAGCTCTGCTCTCTCCCTGTGAGCCACACATCCGATCATTTCAAGCTCAAGTTCGAAACTCTGTTTCGTCTATTTTTATTTCTGTTGATTCGATTTCTCAAAAAATTTCTGTACTACCATGGAGTACAAGAACATGAAATAACTTGTCTGAATGTAACTTGTTTATTATTATTATTTTAAAATGGAAAAATATTGTTTCTATTTTATTTATCTATAGAACAATTGTACCCAATGATATAAAATAGGAAATGGGAAAAGAAATAAATCAGGTTTATAAAACCTAATATATAAAATTATCTAATTTTACCTATAATTTTGCTTTTATGAATTTTTTTTTGTGAACAAATTATTTATCAAATAGAAATTAGAGTTTACAATTTAAAGTTTAGAGCTAAATCTTGCTTGAACATTTATTTGATAAATCTGATGTTTATATAGAAAAACTAGGATTCTACCCATACTTTAAACGTGGATGTTGTATATAAGCATGAGTATTCGGAACGGTTCCGGGTCTTTCGGGTATATGATTTTCATACTCGTTTAAGAACCAAACATTATTCGTGTCGGATCTTTTTGGGTACGGGTCGGTTTGGGTCCACAATTTTTATATCTATTTAAGAACCGAAACCAACTCGGTTCAATTCCGGTTTTGGTTCTGTTTTCGGTACGGGTATAAAATTGTAAAAATAAAAAATTGGGGTCTATTATATACCCAAAAATACCCAAAATTTTAAGGTATTCGTGTACCCATTATGGTATTCGGGTATTTGGGTACATATTCGGGTATTTTGGGTTCCCGTTCGGGTATCGGGTAATACCCGGATCCGACCTGATATTCGCGGATACACTATGCTAAGACCTGATGGTTACTTTTACTTATACCCGAATTGGTCCCGAACCTGAAATTTTGGGTCGGTCTCGGATCGGTTTTTCGGATTCGGGTAAAATGCCCAAGATTAGTTATATATTTTTTGTTATCGTATATTATGTGATTTATTGACGTGGTAACAAATGGATGTTGCATGTTTTAATTCTGGATATGTCTTTTTATTATATGAGCACACGTTTAAAAAGATTATCAAGTTAAAGTAAAGTGTTATGCTCATAAGATATAATAACCTTGTTCTTTATTGAATAATACAATATTTTTCTCATTTTCTCCGATTCTTCTCTTCTTTCTCTCAAATTCTTTCTCATTCTGTGCACTTTAAGAACCTCTAAAACAAAGTGTAGGATTACTTGAAAATTTAGAGCTTTCTGTGAAATGATTATGGTAAATGTGACACTAAAGATAGTTATTCCCATTCTGAACCATTTTTAACGATTATGTCCGATAGGTAAAAATAATTATATACTTAACTGAATATATATGTCTTCCAGAGAAAGATAATAACAATTGCTCTATATAATTTAATATGTATATAATTACAATTAATTTTTCAACCAAATAGAGATCTACAATAATGTATATGAATAGAGTAAGATAATGAAACCGATTTAATCTTTTGTAAACTCCAATTATTTATCTCTTTCTGGATTCTAAAATAAATGATATTGCTTAACGATTCTCCTTCAGCATGATATACTTTTTTGATATATTTCAAGTTGACATTGACCTGATACTTTGATGCTCTATCTCGAAGTTATTTACAGAGTCAAATATGCCATATTTTTTCATCCTAAAATTTGCAAACAAACCAATTAGAAAGAGAGCATTTAACAAAAGGTGTTGCAAATATATTGAAATTAGCATCAACATCAAGGCAATGAAAACTTGAAATTCATGTCTTATTTTCACTTTGAAAGAGAAAGAAAACCCTAAAAAATTATTTGCAAGTAGAGTCCTTACCATGTTAAATTTGATTGTCCAAGTTGACTTGAATGACTTAAGTAATTCTAGCATAGTAAACTCTGATGGAACAACGAAAGGTAAAATATCAAATTAACTCAGACACCGTATTCTCTTTGTGCCCATTGAGAGATGAACTCTGTTTTTTTAGATACTTGAGTTAACAGAAGTTTTCAGAAAGTGAAAACAAAGAATTGATGGAGTGTAAATGTTCAGAGACGAAAAGATTAATAAGACGTTTAAAAAAGATAGAAGTTACAACAAATAAAAGTGAAATGGAGTCGTGATCGTGGGAAAGAAAGTTGGGATAAACACCTACTTTATCTCATCTAATATGTTTCTTTTATTTGGAAATTTAATTTATGTTGTAATTAATCAACCAATAAAACCAAAAATTAGAATGGCAAAAATACTCTTCAATCATTAATAATTTATCAACTAAAAGACAATGACATATGC
Source organism: Lepidium didymum (assembly GCA_963920545.1). Classification (NCBI taxonomy): domain Eukaryota; kingdom Viridiplantae; phylum Streptophyta; class Magnoliopsida; order Brassicales; family Brassicaceae; genus Lepidium; species Lepidium didymum. The sequence continues at coordinate 15,109,332 of OY986996.1, forward strand.
CGTAATTAATAACAAAAAAATGTTGTTTTGGAAAAGTTATCTCAACTTTAATAAGTAAAAGATAAAACATCCACCTCACCTCTTATTCCACACCTCCCCCCACCCCTAAATATTAGAGTATTTTCTCTTCCAACAAACACTTTAATACTTTAAATTTGGAGTTTTATGTTTTTTTGAATTTCAATCCCTGCAATAATATACGGTTACAAATAATTTAATTAATTTTGTTATTTATCATTTTAATTCATACAATTTTAGTATTTCAATTAGATTTTAATAAATTCAATATTTGTATAAAGATTAATAAAAGTTTTAAATTAAAATAATGTATTAATATAGAGGACTTTTTTAAAATATGACCTCTTTTATCCAACTAACCCTCGCATTAGCATAATAGTTATCATTTTTTTGTGTGGAATAACATCGTTTCCATAATAGTTTATTGTCGCAAACTATTATGTAAGTCATCCCTAACAAAGATCATATTTATTTTGTTTTATGCTAGAAAGACTCCAACCGATAAATTTAAATATCTAAAAGAAGCTCCAGCCAAATGCCAAATACCAGAAAGGAAACATGGAATCCCCAAGATGATAGTACTTTAAAGAAGCTCATAATATATATATAAATTGACACGTAAAATTCAACTTTCGATTAGAGTTTTAATTAGTTACTGGAAAATAGCAAATGAAAAGAAAAGAAAAATTGTTTCCACGATTTTAAAGTAGTTATTTTTTTCTTTGGTATGAGCTTAAAAGTAGTTGTAGAGGTTATTGGAAATTAAATACCAAGAGTAACGTGTTCCTAAAGTCAGAAACAATCAAAAGTCGATTAGGATAAATTGTAAAATTTAGGGATTTGGATATGATTTAATCAGTTTAATATTATGTTCTGGTTTGATTCGATTATTGTAAATAAACTAAGATAGATCCAGGTTGGTAAGTTGGTTGTGGATTTAGGTGGATCTCATCAGTTGGGTTATGTAAATTTTTGAAAAGGGTTGGAAAAATTAGTAGACAACCATAATTTTTACTAAAAACAGATTTAATTTATTCCATCTTTTTTACGAGAGCATGCTAGTCATTTTCTCTCCATATGAGAATATATGAGTCATTGATCCAATACCCAAGCTAAACAAAACTGGAAACCGAACAAAAAATAAGCCAACTTTTTTAAATCTTTTAAGTTTGAATCATCTTCACCCACATTCATTAAGAACAGCCATGGCCAAGGAGCTTGTATCTCTCCAATTTCTCCGACCACCACTTCACATTTCTCGGGAATTCCGTAGCCTCTCTCCTCCTCCTTCAACTCTAAATCTCCGCCGGAGACCTCCGCAAGACCCAATCTTTATCCGCACCAGAGCATCCCATAACGACGATGGAATCCCAGCCAACGACGTCAAAACCATCGCCAAGTTCATATCCCGCCATAATTACATCAGAGCTCCAAGATCCTGAAGAGTGGGAGAATTTGAAAAGCAGGTTGAGGAAGAGAGGAAGAATTATGGTGAATGTAGGTGGAATATGTGTGGAAGCTGAGGATACAGAAAGACATGGAGGTTTGGTTATGGAGGAAACGTTGAAAGCCATGAGCCTGGTTTTTGGAGATAAGCTCTTTTTTCTTACGCTTGGTAATGGAAACGATAGCTCCTTGGCTCTCACTGGCGATTTCCCGGATCTTGATGCGTGGAAGAAGAAATTACCGCGTGGAGAATTGAAAAGATATGTTGATATGTGGAGACCTTATAGATAAATCAGCTTGAGATATTAGCCTTAATGATATGGTTAATCTAGGTTTGTGTTGATGCTGCTATGTGTTTTGGAATCTTGTTTTGGTGATGCTGCCAAGCTATGAAACTTGATTAAGCTTATACACAAAACTTGTTCTGTTCTGTCTTGAAGAGAGTTTACTTGTGTTTTTTTTTTTTTGGTTAAAAGATTATTTGTGGTATTTTGAAGCTAATTTTAGACAAAGATTTTTGTAGTATCACTCTGTCTTGTCCAAATTGAAAGTTGGGCTCTTCTCATTTTCTTTGGTGGTTCTACAATTTGTACAACAAAGCCAAGATCTAGATATATAGTGGATTGACTCGAAGCAATTGAAGCTTCATCAAAAGGCAAAACCATTGCACTCACATAGTTTCTTTTCAATTGGACCATGAATAATTTTACTCAACAGTCTAATTGCTATAATGGGGTGTTTAATCTCATCAATATGACATGGATTAAACCATGTTGAATCAAGAGAGAAGAGATATAACTATGTCATGTGTCATGTTTTAATTGGATGAAAGTTAATATAATATAATTGTGTAATGACATGGAAGAAAGAAAAAGTAAAATAGAATATTAAATTACTAAAAACAGATGAATAGGAAAATTAATGTGCGGTGGCTCCTCCATCACCGAAAACTAATAAGAAAACTCATTTTCTTTCTCTTAAAGACGATTAAAGAATTTTAGCCGTCGAAGGATAAATTCTCAGATCTAATTTGTGATCAGCATGCGTTGGCTCCTCTAGCACCGACGCCGCTCATCGGTGAACATATCAATAGGTGTGTAGCTTTCTTTAGTTGGTTAAGGGCTTATCGGAATATGGTTTTTCTGGCAGTACGCTTCTGCTCTGGTGGTCATCAACAGGTTTAAACCTCTGTCGGTGGTCTGTGCAATTGTTGGACGAGTTTCACAGGTGAGATGGATCTTTCATCTCGTCCGAAGGCTTTTGCTCTGTTTGAGGAGCTTCGGCGGTGTTGGCGGTCCGGATTACTACTGGGAAGGGCATCGTTGGTGAGATTCGTCTCATACCATCTTTCTCCGGTGATTTACTCTTCTAAATGTAGGTTGTTGCTTACCCAATTTGCTATTCACTGCTTTTGGCCCTTTAGTAGTATTATCTTCTAGTTTGTTTTGAATTTGTGGTTTTAGTTCTAATTAGGGGTTGGTTAGATCTTTAGTCAGTTTCTCAATTATCTGCTGCCTTTGGTTGATTATTAGTTTTCTCTTTCCAATTAGAACATGTGTTGTGCTCTTATGGGTTCGGTTGCTTCTGTTCAGAGGAAAGTTTCGCTCCTTGTCTGTACTTTATATATCATTTTGAGGTCTTCTTTTATCAAGGGTCCTAATAAGGTATCAATCAGTTGGCTTATGTTCGGTTTCGACTTTACCATATCCGAGAGTAGTGGGATATTTTCTTGCCGGTGTAGCTCCTTGATCTCCATCCTTGCAATACATTCATTCGACATAGGAGGTTTCGTCATCGCTTTGGGCTTTGTTATGCTAGGCAGTGTCCTTAGTCTTCGATCTTTTATGGGACTTTTTCTTGAATTTTTGTATTAGGATCCTATCATTGTTTTTTGGTTAGTCTTAAATATCTTCTCTTGTTTGGACTTCAATTTCTCTTTTTCAACTTTTGTATTTGGGGATATTCTTATTTTCTGTCCGTTTATACTTCTCACTGCTATAATTTTGGAGTTAATTTTATATATATGCAGTTAAAAGAAGAAAAGAAAAGCAATGTACATAGTCTTATAAGAAATTAGTATTTAGCTCTTGATGTTTTCGAACACAAATTGACCATTGGATTGGCACAGAAACACTGATTGAAAAAATATGTTTTACATGATACTCCCTCCATTTTATATTAGTTGTCATTCTAAACTTTTTTTCTTGTTTCAAATTACTTGTCATTTTTATTTTCTAATGTAACTTTTATATAAAATTTTCAAATATAACATTACTATAAATTTTATATAACACTAATAAATGTTGTAATTAAAAGTGTAAATTAGTGTTATTTGTGAGGTTAATATAATCAATTTATAAATATTTTTAATCTACGTAAAACAACCTAGAATGACAACTAATATAAAACAGAGAGAATATTTTTTTGCAAAATGTAAATGCAAACACCAGACGGACGACATAAATTAATAATTTATTTGTATTATTTTCGGTCAGTTGTTTTGTTGGTTAGTATAATTAGTCAAGTGGTTAAATGCTTATCTTTACAGTTTTTTTATTGGAATTTGATTCCAAAAAGTTGCGTAGTCTATGAAATTTATGTTAAGGATTGAATCTTGGTGATTCATTTTTTCAATAACTGGATCGGATCTTATTGATCCCTTATTGATAAGAAAAAACTAACAAATAAACAATTCAAATTGTGGATTTATGTAAATAATTCTATACATGCAAACAATAATCAAGACCGAGAAACACAAAGGAGTACAAAAGAGATTTACTGATGTTAATCCACGTGCCTTTTATACACCGTGTGGTTGTCATAGCCTTAATCTTGCTCTTTGTGATATGGCTACCACTTCTCAAAAAACCATTTCATTTTTTGGGATAATTCAACGTATCTATTGTCTATTTTCATCCTCGAATAAGCGATGGAAGATATTAGAAGATATGGTGAGAGGTTTAACAGTTAAAAATTTGTCGCAAACTCGGTGGGAGAGTCATGTTGATTATGTAAAGGCAATAAGGTTTCAAGCTCCGAAAATAAGAAAGACTCTAATTTAGCGGAAACTAGTGATGATCTAAAATCCCAAAGTGATGCAAAGTTTCTTGCAACAAGTGAAACACATGGGATTGGAAATTATGAGTAATTATGAGTTTTTAGTGTCTATGTTGTTTTGGTACAAAGTTCTCTTTGCAGTCAACACCGTAAGCAAGATTTTGTAGTCAAAAGACATGAATATTGAAGTTGCTTTTTCCCTGCTAAAAGGAATTGTTTCTTTTTTCCAAAGTTATAGAGCTACAGGCTTTGAGAGTGCAAAATCAGATGCTAAAGAGAAAGCGAAGTCTATGGAAATTGAAACTATATTTCACATAAAGGAAATACGTGTCATAAAAAAGAAGAAAAATTTTGGTGAAGAATCAGAGATAGTTGATGAAACTGTGAATTTATCTGCAGAAGAGAGCTTTAGAATAAATTATTTCATCCAAATCATAGATCAAGCTTTCTAATCACTTAAGAAAAGGTTTAAGCAATTTCATAAGTACGAACGAACATTTGGTTTCCTATTTGATTTACAGAAATTGAAGTGAGCAAGTGATGATAGTTTGAAGACAACTTGTACTAATCTCGAAGTCTTTTTAAAACATGGAAATCACTCAGATGTTATAGGGGACGATTTGTATTTTGAACTAACAGTTCTGAAAGAAGTTTTGCCAGAGGACTGCAAGAAACTCATTGAAGTGTTGAACTACATGAAAGGAATGGAAAATTGTTATCCAAACTCATGGATTGCTTATCAAATTTTGTTGACGATTCCAGTCTCGGTTGCCTCAGCGGATTGAAGTTTTTCAAAGCTAAAACTGATAAAGTCTTATTTGCGATCAACTATGTCACAAAAAAAAAATTGAATGGTTTAGCTATTATATTTGTAGAAAGGGAACTAGTGAGAAATCTTGATTACGAGAATTTGGTGAAAGAGTTTATTGAAACAGAGGGAAGAAAAATTATGAGTTAGTCGTTTTTTTAAGTTTGTTTTGTTTTATCAATATATATATTTTTAAACATATATAATATTTATACTATTAAAAAAAATTAGGGCCCCTTTTATTGAATTTGTCGTAGGCATTTTATACAATTTAAAACTCATTTGAGGTGCTATGCCCAATTTTCTCTAAAAGAATATAGATTATAGTTTTTACATTGCCATTAAATATAACTGATAAAATTAAGAGAAAATTGTATGAAATAGCCCTTTTAAGTTTTAAATTACTTGAAATAACTCATTTTCTCGACCTTCTACAAAATACTCCTTTTGAATTTTAAATTATGTAAAGTATTTCCTTTGATTTTTTAATTATGTCCACCATGAACAGTTATTTTTGCATTTCTTGTCAATCATATACATATCATAGAGTTATGTCTACAATGAACATATATATGTCTATGATGGACATATAAAATGCATTATACAATGGATAAACACTACAAGAAAACAAGGGCATAACCTACGGCCAATTCCGTCGGTTATCGTCGGATATAGGTCAAAACCGACGGAAACCGACCACATATCGTGGTCGAATACGTGTCGTCGGTTATTGGGAATCCGTCGGTTATATCCGACAGTAACCGATGAATATAGCCGTCGGTTATGCCGTCGGTTGTCATTTGTCCGTTGTCGTCGGTTCTCGTCCGCTCGTCGCCGTCGGTTGTCGTCGGTTTAATACCGTCGGTTGTCATCGGTTCAACGTTGTCGATTGTCGTCGGTTATGTATCGTCGGTTGTCGTCGGTTCAACACCGTCGGTTGCCGTCGGTTATTATTATATTATTACAAAAAAAAAATAATATAATAATAATTAAATTAATTTTTAAAAATATAATTAATTAATAAATAAAAATAATTATGTAGAAATTAAATTTAAAATGAAAAGATTGTATCGATTTAAAAGTTACATAAACGAAGTTCAGTTTATAAAATAACTACGTGCTAATCAACCTCTCGGGTTCTGAGTCGGGGTGAAGTCTGGGGTTGCAACTTGGGACCTAAGGAGCTGCATCATTTCAGCTATCTGAGCTTCGCTCCTCGCCTGTCGCTCCTGAGTTTCAAGAAGGGCGGCCTTGGTCTCCTCGAAGCTTTGACGGAGATGGACGAGCTCTTCTCGCTCTCGTTGACTGAGACTTATTCCCTGGCTGAGGTTAACACCTGTGTGCATCCCATCAGCGTCTACTAGCTTCCCGAGACCCAATCGTCGGCCCCTACTGCACGGTACTTCCTGCAAACGAAAAAAAAAACAGACAATAGTTATCGATAAATTTAAACGCAACAATTAATAAAACAAAATTTTACCTCGACAACAAATTGGTTGATCAAGTCCCGAGGAATCTCAGTGGATGGTCCCGCTCCATCCTCGGTGAGTTGGGTCTGATGCTCCTCAATCCGATCCTCAACCCGTTCGACGACCTCACGAATCTTCGGGATGTCGATCTTCCCCGATTTTTTGCTCGTGTGACATGTCTTCATAAGTTTGAGAAAATCGGGGACACACCCATTTTTAATGGTCTACACAAAACATTTTAAATGGTTGAACAAATATTTAATATAAGAATAACCGTAATAAAAGTACTTACCATCTTGCGTTCCACATGCTCAAACGTGTAAGGACCGGCGGTGTGTGTTCCTGGAGCCTTACTGGTCTCATCATGTCCTGCCCGACGGTTCTTCCTGTTTCGCTCTGACACCTTAGCCGTGGCAGGGTTCGTCCAGTACTCTACAAACTCCGGGAACCGATCAGCAGGACAGCCGTATGGCAACTGCGATGGTTCTCGCGTCCATGCTCGCTTCCATGCGTACACATGGTTAGAGTATGACGTGGAGCACTGCTCCTCGAACTTTTGCCTCACTTGAGGCGTGTCGGTAACAGCCCAGTTAAATTGTTGCTGTAAATTTTGTAGAAATTAGTCAAAATTTGTAAATTTTTTAGATAATTGAAAAAGTTAAAGAGACGAAAGTGTTTACCGCGAACGATCGGAACCATTGTTCCCTCAGCTCCAAGGAAAATTTGCTAAATGCTGAATATGCGTAGGGAAGCTGCTGCTGGATCATAATACGCACCAACTTTTTAATGTGTTGGTCGATCCGAAACCTAAAAAAATGAAATTTAATTATAGTATTGACTTTGTAAAATGTTGTATAATTTAAAATTTAAGAAATTCATACCATGTAGATCCCTCGCCTAGATTAGGATCTAGAGTCTTTAGATGCCCACGTCCTGGTTGAGTCAAAATCTGCTCAATGGACAAGTGTTGTGGTGGGGGGGTTGGGATATGTGGGTCAGGAAGCGGACTCATATGAGGGGACTCCGTCTCATCGGAATCACGATCCTCTGCTCGCACGCCTGGCCGATACGAGCGATGGAAATCATCGTAGGATGTCCTGGACAATTCAAAACATAACGAAAATTGAATATTTAAAGTATAAACATACAATTCTCGAAATTGTAATATACTGTTATAAAATATAAAAATGTATTTATGTAAAACATATACCTTTTTTCTTATTGCAAAAAAAAATAAAACTTACGTAATCAACAATTTAAATAATAAATATATAAAACCAAAAAAAAATTATAATTTCGTTTACAAAGTATTTATAGAAACAAAAGATATTACAAATTTTATGAAATTTTATATACAATAATTTTTTTAACATATATTAATTTTTAAGGTTTTATAGGTGATATATATATTTAAATTGGTATAAGTTATTTGATTAATTATTTTTAAAAATGTTTAAAATATTTATTTTACAAATATATTTTAATTTCTATGAATATAGAGATTTTATATAAACCTAATTATATGATATATACATACATAAATATATAAGGAAATGTAATATATAATATAAATGTTAAAAAAAAAATTGAAAAAAAAATAAAAAATTGTTCAATCTTGGAACAAATCGACTTGTTGAGAACGATTTCATGAGTAAAACTCACCAACATTCCACTAACCTAACTGTTTCTATCAACCTATGTAATAATCAAGTGGAACAAAAAAATTTGGAAAAATTTAGATTCTTAAAAATCTAGAAAACTTACATGATTTGGAGAGTTTGAATGGAGTGAGGGCGTTGAGGAGGCAAATCGGCGCCGAATCTGGCCTTTTCACCGGCGGATTTGAAGAAATTTGGAGAGAGGAAGAGAGGAAATGGCGGAAGGAAAGAGAGGAGGAAGGAAGAAGAAGAGTCTCGGTTCTGGGAAAAGGGCAACAACCGTCGGTTACCGTCGGTTATGACCTACGGTAACCGACGGAAATATATATATATTTTGTCGAAATAATTAATTATATATATAATAAACGGTAATTATGGAATATAATTGTTGGCCAAAAAACAGTTGTCGTCGGTTACCGTAGGTTCCGACGGAAATTGGGGGAAAATTTTGGCGGCAATTCGTTGGGAATGAATAATTTCCCCCCCAAAGTTCCGTTGGTTTCCGTCGGTTACCGTAGGTCGGAACCGACGGAAACCGTTTTTTGGCCATCAATTACATTCCTTAATTACTGTTTATTATATATAAAAATTATTATATATACAAAAAAAAAAAATTTATAACTAGCAAGTAGGTGGATTGCTGGCAACAATGTTTTCTCTACTAGTTACGATAATAGTTCAAGGCACAATTTTAATTCTTATTTATTTAAGTTGCTAAACACAATGCATAACAATCTTTTTAAGTTTATCAAAATAACAATACAATTAAATCATACAAGTCTATAGTGTCATTCATATTAATCTGAATCACTACCTTCTCCATATTGGTCATCGCTAGAACTCCCTTCGGCGTCTCCGCCAAACTCGGGAAGTTCAACGTCCGAACCATCATATACGGTTTCAAATGCTTGGGAGGTTATATCCACACACAAGTCTACCCCAAGTGAACTCTCGATTGGGCCAAGTGTTCCTGGATAAGCTTGTTGCATGGGATCTTGCTCTGAATTGCCATACAGTCTCCCCCTAGGAGTGGTTCTTGTCACGGTTATCCACCCATCTGACCTGGTTGACACGCGGGGATATGGAAGATATGTTACTTGATCAGCCTGCGATGCTTGTATGAATGGATCATACTTATCCAGCTTCTTTCTTGAGTGTACAGATGTCACACCAAACTCGTCAACACTGACACCGACTCCTAAAATAGGATTGTACCAGTCACAGTAGAAGACTACGCACTTTAACCCAAGCAGGCCCGGATATTCAACCTCCAAGATCTCTCGCAACACACCATAGTATACTGTATCGCCTGAGGTGGTTGATACTCTGTAGTCACTAGTTGGTCTTTTCATTCCCGGTCTAAGAATTTTGAAACCGTAACCGCGAGTAAAGTACATAGGATATGCTTTAGTGACTAATAAAGGACCTGCTACAAAATCCACCAACCACGTAGGAAATGTTGTGCCACTTTTCCCAACTTCTGTGACCTGTGAATTTAAGTTTAAGGTTATTTACGTTAAGGGAAACGGAAATTGCAACAACATAATTTTTTGTTTTGAGACTCACATAGAATTTTAACCAATTAGTGAACTCTCCCTCTTTTGTTACTTGTAGTTGTTCAGTAGTCAAAGTAGGGTATGCTTCCCGAATTTGGGACATGTAAATACTGTGACAAAAGAATACTAGATTACAACTAAGAATTTCTTACAGAATAATATCAATGCAAGTAATATGTACCTTTCAAGGTAACTGATTTCTGGGCAGTTAGTTGCAATATACATATGCAAATGGTTTAGCTCGTTAGAAGAAAGGGTTCTCCGAACCGGTTTTCCGCTAAGGCGGCCTATCTGTGAGAAAATATCCGGTACAAAAGCTGGATAAATTGGCCTCTCTCCGCCGTCATCGTTGCGGGTTGGGCGTCGGTTTTTCGTCTGGACATTTGAGGGAAAATATAATGAAGCAAAGTTTGCAGCTTCTTCATTGATATATTGAGCAACTATTGAGCCTTCGACACGACTCAAGTTTTTTACTTTTTTCTTCAACTTGAACATGAACCTTTCAAATGGATACATCCATTGGTAATGCACTGGTCCTCCCAGCTCTACGTTTTGCAATCAAAAATTCGTTTCTAAAAGTATAGTAGTCAAAAATTATGAATCAAAAAATTATGGATTTTGTATTTACCAGCTTCACGAGGAAGATGAATTGGAAGGTGTTCCATGACGTCAAAATAAGACGGGGGAAATATTTTCTCCAAATTGCATATGATTATAGGAATCTTATCACTCAAATTTTTAATTCCAGCTTCAGTTAGAGTCCTTGAGCAAAGATCACGAAAAAAGGCACCCAAACCTGATATAAATACATAGTACACTTATTAACAACATAATATTACTTTTCTGTTTTCCCTTTACTTTAAGTCCAAGATAATACCTGCAAGCGCTTCATGTACATTTTTAGGCAATAGATAGGCAAAAGCGAACGGAAAAAGTCTTTGCATTACAACATGGCAGTCATGACTCTTCATATTACAGAATTTTCCCTCGTTACTATCAACATTATTTCGGAGGTTTGATACATACCCATCGGGAAATTTGACCGAATTTTTTATCCACTCAAAAAAAACAACCTACATCCATAATTTACCATTGTTAGTTTATTTGACTGAATGTTTAAAATATACTCTTTTGGAAACAAATAGATATCATTTTTACCTTTCGCTCGTTACTTAAACGGAATACAGGAACTGGCCCAACATTGTTATTCCCTCGTAAATGTAGCGACCTCCTATCACAGATATCTGGTAAATCTAATCTTGATTTCAGGTTGTCTTTAGTTTTTCCCGGTACATTCATAATTGTGTTACTTGAATTATCAAACACATTCTTCTCAATGTGCATAACGTCTAAGCAGTGACGTAATAGGTGATTCTTCCAGTACGGCAAAGTCCAGAAAATACTTTTCTTATGCCAATTGTGGTAAATGCCAACACCATCGACGGGATAATGGCCATTTCCTCCACAAATCGGAGTTGACTCAGCACCAAAATCTCTCAGCTGCATTAATATTTGCGAACCGTTTATTTCAGGAGGAGGACCATACAAGACTTTTTTGTTTTTAGTAAACAACGACCTACTATGCCTATATGGATAATCCATGGGGAGAAACCGACGGTGACAATCGAACCACGAAGTCTTCCGCCCATGTTTCAGTTGGAATGCTTCTGTGTTATCCTGACAGTGAGGACAAGCCAATTTTCCATGCGTAGACCACCCCGAAAGCATTCCATATGCAGGAAAATCACTTATAGTCCACATCAACACAGCTCTCATTTAGAAATTTTGTTTAGTAGAAACATCAAACACTAATGTACCTCTCTCCCATAACTGATTTAATTCGTATATTAGAGGTTGCAAAAATACATCTAGTGATCTCCGTGGGTGATCGGGACCTGGTACTAGGGCTGTCATAAACAAAAACTCTTGTTTCATACACAAAGTTGGTGGGAGGTTATAAGGTGTTACAATCACCGGCCAAATTGAATAAGGTCTCCCGTGTTTACCGAAAGGGCTGAACCCGTCTGTGGAAAGCCCTAGATATACGTTCCTTGGTTCTTGAGCAAAATCGGGATAACTTGCTTGGAAGTGTTTCCATGCCTTTGCGTCCGACGGGTGTGTTATCTCGCCAGAGGAGTTATGTTCAAAATGCCATCTCATTGCGCCTGCGGTGTTGTCTGACTGGTATAACCTTTTAAGTCTATCTGCTAAAGGCAAATACCACATCTTCTTGTATGGCACGCGAGTCCGTCCGCTTGTATCTTGAAATCGAGGTTTACGACAAAAACGACAACGAATCTGGTCAGAATCCTCTCTCCAGAAGATCATGCAATTGTCTACACAAACATCAATTGCCTCATATGGTAATCCTAGCCCGGCAACCATTTTCTGGATTTGGTTGTACGATCCCGCATATGTGTTTTCTTTTGGCAGACATTTTCTAAAGTGACCGGTTAAGGCGTCCACACAGCTTTCCGGTAGATTGTAATCTGTTTTTATATTCATTATCTCAGCAGCACAAGACAACGATGACATGTCTTCATCACAACCGTTATACAAGGGTTGTTTCGCAGCATCAAGCATACCAAAAAATTTACGAGCACTAATATTTGGTTCCTCACCCCTCTGGCTAGCCGCGGTAAAAACTGGTACATCATCTCTGTACGCATCGTTGACCATTTGTAATGTACCCACATTGTTTTCAACCGTGACTGTGGGTTCTACACCATACCCACACGATCCGCTACTACCAAGATTTACTTCTACTTCTTCATTTACCGGGTCACCTATATCCCCACCTGGACTACTATTACCAACACCGCTATAATTACCGTAGTCAATATCCGAACCATCTTCTCCATGAAAATACCATATTTTGTAACTAGGTAAAAATCCTCTACGGTATAGATGACTCCACACATTTTTAACAGGAATTGATTTCATATTCTGACATGTGTTACAAGGACAGTACATCTTACCTGTTGCGAGGGTCACACTCCGGTATGCTGCAAACTCCATAAAGTTTCTCAGCCCGGCAGCATATTCTTCTGTTAGTGTGGAATTAGTTTCATTCGTACGTGGCCCGTCCATCCATAATCGATCCGTATAGTTGATCATCGAAAGTTTGGAGAGTTTTATATTAATTTCAACGTTGGAGACAAATGGAACTCATTCCTTTATATTACTGATAAGAACCCACAGAAACCTACGGTTTCCTACGGTCACCTAATTTTCGGTTACAACAGCAAATCATATGCAAAACGTTTGTACTAGTTTCTACCGTCGGTTTCCGTCGGTTATTATAAATTTTAATTATAATTTTACATATATCCGTCGGTTACCGTCGGTTTATATTAATTTTTGAAAAAAAAAAAAAAATTCGGTCGGTTGCCGTCAGTTCTACACAAATAAATTAAAAAAAAAATTAAAAATAATTTTATAACCGACGGAAACAGTAGGAAGAAGGCTTGTCATCGGTTTCCGTCGGTTTGTCTAATCGACGGTAACCGACGGCAGTCTTGCCGTCGGAATGACCGACGGTAAGCGACGGTAAAACCGACGGCTTTTTTCCGTAGGATATGCCCTTGTTTTCTTGTAGTGAAAATTTCAATATAATTATCTATGGTGGATATAATTTAAAAAGAAGTATTTTACATAATTTAAAACTCAAAAAAGGTATTATGTATGAAGTTGAAAAAATAAGCTATTTGAAGTAATTTAAAACTTAAAAGAGCTACTTGCATAAAATATTCTCTAAGAGTAATATAACTACATCAATATAGTCATATTAAATTAAACGCATGCTTCTTGCTTACCTTAGGCTTTTCCACATAGGATTCAAATACCAATTAGTCGTTTAGTTGCAAAGTATTAAGAATCATTAGAGTTCATAAACACCATATGTAGGTTTATCTTTTTTTATCACATTTTCATTATTTAAAAATTACATAGGAGTTAGAATGTATCACTACAAGAAATCAGACGAATTGCAAGGAAAAAGAGTCTTGCAAATCCCTTGTAAATCGCCTTTTGCAACACCACTGTGACGAAAACTGTTTCGTCGCAATCGAAATTCATCGTAGTAACATCGCAAATATTACAACATCATACATCGCAAATTCTGCGATGGATGTGAGCCTCGCAATACGTCGCAAGATTTACGAGGCACCTGCGAGGCTAATTTTTGCGAGGCTGTTGCGAGACCGTTGCGAGGAAGTTATGAGGCTGTCTTTGCGAGGACGTTGCGAGGCCGTTGTGAAAACTTTGCGAGGCCTGCTGTTTTTTTAATTTAATAAATTAATTAATTTGAAAATAAAATATATTTAAATTATTAAATAAATTATAAATATATAAATTAAAATAAAATATATTTATAATTATTTATAAATAAAAAACCTAAATGTCTTCTTTAATGTCCGGGTTCTGTTCTGTGTTCCTCGATATAGATCTGGGATCTTTGGTGTGCAGCTGCTTCAGCCTAGCAGCTATTCGGTCGTCCTTCTCGGCCAAAATAGAGAACAACTTATTATATGTCGATAGCTTCTTCGCCTCATACGTGATCAAACTTTTTTGCTTCCTCCTCCCTTTTGCGCTCATTTTGCGTTCGATCTACCACCTCCCTAAGATCAAAGGAATTCGCAGAGGCTTAAGATTGAGATCCTTGAGGAGAAAACACTGCTCTATCCTCGATCCGAGTGAGCAACCGGTCCCAAACAGTCTCCCCTTTTTACGGGAGTGACCTGATAAGAAAAAAGTATATTAATACGTTAGTGTAACTAATTTAAACGGAAAAATACACAAAATAAATTAGAACAATCTTAGCTCGGCGTATATTTGGTTCTTTTGTGCGGTAGATAGTCCGCCATATGCAGTGCTCTCATCACCGCAATCTTCAATCAGCTCTTGCATCTTTGCAATGACCTCGTTGTAGATCCTCTCTATTTTCTTGTCGACAAAGACTCCAGCCTTGTTTTATTTCGTCTGGTAAAGAGTCTCTACTAGATCAGGATGAGGATCCCTTGTTTCCTTTTACTGAAAGTATTGCAAATATGTATATATATATATATATATATAATTGAATAAAATTTTATATAATATATTGAAAATATATTAAACGAAATATTTACCTTCTTGCGGGCTCATGCTTTAAACGAAGTTTGCCCCAAGCAATGCTTGTGTGGACTGTCGCCATAAGGATCAGATAACCGTGTCTCTCGCGCACTTAGTATGATACTTATGGTTGGACTCATTTAGAATATCGTCAATAACCATCTGCATAACAACCTTGGACGATAATGGCTCGTAGACATTGGCAGCAGGCGGTGCCGGATCAGTCTCACGTATAGGGGTGTAGCCCGGCTGAGAACTGAAACTAGCACCAGGCGTCGACGAAACATATCTCGGGCTTGGAGACGTCATGGGCTGAGATCCGCCCTCTCCAGGAGGCGTTTGTAGTTGCGATCTGGGAGGCATCGGTGGATGAGATCCGCCAGATCAGGAAAGATAACGAGTATAAGAGTTACGAATTTTGGACATCTGAATTTACGACAAGTAAGATGTCCGGACTCGTTATCAAAAATTTTAAAATGCTAAATAAACCAATAGACGGTTATGAACTCCGGACAGACTCAGAAAGATACAATTATAGCGGTTATGAGCTTTGGACATCTAAAATTATGACAATTTAGATGTCCGGACTCGCTATAAATGTTTTTAAAATTATGACTAATATTTTTAAATTTATAATATAAATATTTTAATAATGATTTTAAAATTATATATTTTATTTAAAAATTAGAAAATCGGTTATATTCTATAAATCCTATAAATAATTTACAAAACGTTTTAAAAAATACAAAACGTTTAAAAAATACAAAACGTTTTAAAAATATTTTTAAAATTACAAAATATTATAAAAACGTTTTGCAAATCTAGATCTATGATCTAAAATCTAAGTTCTAAAACCAAGAATTCAACAAATCCGAACCTAGATCTACATTCCAATTCTAAAATCTAAGAAGAAATGAAGAGGCGGAGGTTACCTTGAGAATCTGGCGGTGAGAGGTGGATGACACGGCGGAGAAGGCGGCTAGGTGGCGTGGCTGCATACATGAAGAAGAGGAGGAAATGAGGAGGTGGAGAAAATCTAAAATCGTAGAAGAAATGAAGAGAAGAGGACTTACCTTGGAGAATCCGGCGGAGAAGAGGCGGATGAGGTCGGCGGCGTGGTTGTTGGGGTTGAAGAAGAAGAAACAAGAAGGAGGAAAGAGAGAAGAAAGAGAAAGAAGAAGGAGAAAGAAAGAGGAAAAGAAGATTCGTCGAAAAGATAAGAGAATGAAGAGAGAAGAGAAGAAACGCAAAAGAGAAGAGAAGAAAATAGAAGGAGGCACGGTGGGTAAAAAAATATAAGAGCCGTCGCAATGGCCTCGCAAATTTGCGAGGCTTCTGCAACAGAAACTAGGTTTCCCGTGTTCCCATTTTTGAGGCCATTGCGAGGGCAAGGCAAAATCCATCGCAAGAGCCTTGCAAATTGCGAATATATCCATGATATGCATGTTTAACCATATCATGATACCTATTTCCTTGTAGATGATCATAATTTTCAAACATATTTCCGTCATAATTATTATTAGAATTATAACTAAGTTGATCATCAAAACCAGCACCCATACTACTACTTCCTCCACCCAGACTATACCTCTTCCCATGTGAAAATCAGACATAATAGTTTGAAGTAAATACTCTATTATATACATGTCTTTTCACCATATCGATATTCTAATATTTGGTGTTCCTACACTTTAGACATGGATAAAAGATGTTATTGTCATTCAGAGTCAATGAGTTATTAGCCGCCTGGTTTATGAATGCTCGCAATCCATCTTAAAACTCTTTCGTCACTTCTCCGGTCTCCGGATAATCCATCATCGTAATGTGAACACTTCATGTTCCGACGTCATTTATTTTTTTTTTTAAAAAAATTTCCTGAAATTTTCTTGCTCCAGTTCTTCCTCTTATGAGATTTGGTGTGAAAATACAATCTCAAGGTGGCCTATTTATAAAGAAAAAGATAAAATTTGCTATTGATTTGCGATGAAAGTAAATAACATCGCAAATACATCGCAACAAATTTGCTAGGAAAAACACGTATCGCAAATTTGTCGCAATTTTTCTAGGGAGTTGCGAGGCCGTTGTATTCCTCGTAATGGCCTTGCAAAACTATCGCAGCTGTGTCATAAAATTGGGAGAGTAAGTTTCATCGCAATATTGTGATTGATTGCGAGATCAGTCAATTCCTCACAATCGCATCGCAGTGATGTAGCACATTTGCTACGGATAATTTCTATCGCAAAATATCATCACAAATAACTTGTTTCTTGTAGTGTATAGACTTAAGTCGTGAAAATACAATAATCAAATCACTACATTCCCAAGCCTATCTAATCTGTAATTCTTATAATATTTGATAGGCCAACTATTGGGAATATACACTATTTTCTTTTTTATATTTAGTCAATAAACATTATGTCGGGTTTGTACATATATGGTTACACATCATGTTCAAACTTTTAAAAAATAATAAATAAATTTGTTGCATATTTTTACAAAAAAAGTTAAATATCATTGTTCGTTCGTTTTCAATTGATATAAAAACTATTTATCTACTTAATCTTTTTAACTATTCAATGAAAATGAATGTATGTTAATATGAATTCAGTCGAACCCTATCAAAATTCAACTTCAGAAAGTTATGTTACCTATGTGATATTGAATAAGGCTGAGAGTTTTGACTATTGTTGAATTAGGTAACGAAAACTTCTTAATCTTTATTGAATCATGAAATCACTATTTAAACACATGGTTTTATCGTTAGAGCTTTGTAAATCGTTACAATCAATTCACAACTAACTCTCCTAGCTGCTCGCATAATAGAGTTGTATTCTATAAAGATTTTACTTTATATCACTAATAACTATAGTTTGTTATCGATTTTTTTTTAAGTTGAGCTATTCAAATATATATGTGAGACGAGGTATACGAGCAATTGAAAATTACAGAAGCTTCAAAAAAACTTACCAGTATTTTGGGACCGTTCAATAATTTTGTGAAATAAATTGGATAGTCAAATAAAATAATTTGACACTTAGTTTTAGCATGAATACGACATTTTTGGGTCATATTCACTCATATATAGAGCCTTTTAACAAAATATATATATAGAGCCCTTTAACAAAAACAAAAACAAATTAAATTTATAATTACTTGTAAGGGACGTTGACTTTATTTGACCCAACACGTGTTACTGCAGCAATAAGCAATCCCGAGGGAGAATAAAATCTCTAGCCATTTGTCTATAATTTTATTTATTTTTAGTTTCTATACATAAATAATAAACTTACTATAAAATAATTAGGTTGTAATTCTAATTCCTGGACATATTTTTTATTTATTTAATTATATGTTATGACACATATACAAATACATGTTATGATATAATATATATATATATGAAGTAAATGTACATATAGTTAAGTTGATGAACCTTCAATAAACTCGTGGGGGGCGGGGAATTATATAATAATTTTATAAAAAATTAAAGTTAATGATGGCATTAATCCTATCTTCTTCTTTTTTAGTAGGAACAACTGGCTTGCCATTAGTTAAATTCCTATATACCGCATTCGATTTTTGGATATGAGATAGTGTATGCCTTCGATGAATTTACCGCATCTTATCACTGGACAAATGTCAATTCACATCCAATCTTTTCTTAATTCTTCTTTTTCTGTGCCTCTTATATATTTTTGTACCTCACTATCTATAATTATGAGTTTTATATTTACGATTACTTTATATTGGATTCTGCTTATATATATATATAAAAAAGGACATATTCAAAATAACTATTCTCCAAGTTGCATCATTGACCTCCCGTACCTCGATTCAACTTTACCAACCATAATCACCTCACATGCAGATTCATTAGTTAAACATTATCTCTTTTGTGTGTGTTGTTTCAAATGAGACCATATATATAAAATGTGGTTTCTAGACATTCTTAGAGTCACAGTGATCGATTTATTTAAAATTACTACATGAAAAAATGAATAAATTTGCGAGGGACAAAGTAGTACACTAGTACACTAGTACTAGTCTAGTTTTGGTAGATCATATGTGTGAGCAGGACCCATACATGGTCTCGCTCTCTCTTTCTTTCTCTGCAAACCTTTTATAACACTTCATAACCCCACCTTTATATTGT
Source organism: Lepidium didymum (assembly GCA_963920545.1). Taxonomy (NCBI): domain Eukaryota; kingdom Viridiplantae; phylum Streptophyta; class Magnoliopsida; order Brassicales; family Brassicaceae; genus Lepidium; species Lepidium didymum. Next base: position 15,128,606 of record OY986996.1, read on the forward strand.
ATCATTTTATAATATGAAACCTTTAAGATATATGTTGAAGGGTCTATATATAGATCAATACCCACTCTAATTGCTTGCTACACATTTTTGATGCTAAAATTTGCTATGTTTTCTTCTCTAAAATTTTGATTAATTTAATGATTGATTTCAAGATATATTAACTTATACATAGGTATTAATGATACGAGCCTTCTCCACAGATTTCTTCTTTTAAGATTCATATCTTCACAATAAAGAAATCAGCTAAATCTTAATTTTCTAAACAATTTCCAATATTAGCAAAAATGAACTATCTAAACTCCCATTGAAAATTTTAATAATCAACCAAATTTTATATCGTATTGAAAAAGGAAAATAGGGAATTAGTTTCCTCTTTTAGCAAGATACAGAACCTCTAATTTCGAACCCTAATCCTGATATTAGACATAAAATTTATACACATTTTTTGAATTATGAAGACAAGTTTGGTGATAAAGGCTAGATGCTTCACTTTAGTAAATTACTAAATTCCCACCACTAACCACCATCATAACTTGGACCAGAAAATATTATTCTAATGGATCTTTCAAAGCATTCCAAAAGTTGATATACCCAAACCTGTGAATTACTATATCTCATTTACTTCTCAATAAGGTAACTATTTATCATTTACACTTAATTACGTGTATGTACAGTTATCTAGACAGGGCTCACGTGATCAAATAATCGATCGAGACCAAGAAGGCAACAATATATATATAGATCAAATCTGAAGTCGATATATTCTTAAAATTAATCTGGATTCTGGCTAAAAGTTCATTGGTAATATATATGAAAAATGGTGGTAAAACAAAAGAAGAAGAAGACACTATTACAAATGTCTCAATCGGTTGTCACTTCCAATAATCTATACGCTAACGCAAGTAACTGTTGGTATGATACTAACCCTAGCTATAGCTTTAAAACTCTTTGGACCCCCTCATACATATTTAATTAGTTTATTTTTCCATTACTAAAGTTTTGATTTTACAAAACCTCTTAAAACTTGACTTGAGTTCACATGTTATCTATTGACTTTTACTGATTTCATGTCTCTACCTACGTTGATATCTTATGAATTAATTCTTTTTTATTTCTTTATATATATTTTTTGTCTGTTTAATTAAATTATATAAAATGCTATAACTAGAGATTGAGAAAAACTGAAATTAATTTTAGAGATTTGAATTTTTTTTTTGTTATGATCACAAACGCAGTGAACATATGAAAGCTAAATCAATCAGATTCTTAAAAATATATATGTTATTTCATCTTGATTATTTCAAATCAAGGTTTTTCATAAATGATATATATATATTCAACTTATAAAGTAGAAATGATGGAGGTGTTTATAGGGTTTCTTGATAGGTTCTAAGTCTTAATATGGCCATAAGCGTGACAGGTATATATAGATATAGAGTGATCATATATAGGGTATATATTTACTCAATGATTATTGATTAGTTAGCTTAGGGTTGAGTTTTAGGACTGTTAAGAGAATATTGTTATGATGAAAAAAATTTACAAAAGCTAAAGTTAAACAAATTAAATTGAATGGGAGACAAAAGTGAGAACAGTGAAGTGATATTACTATTATTCTTGAGATGAAATGTCATAGTCATTCTTTGAGGGACATACCCTTTCTTCCTCATCCTGTTTATTAATTGTTCATTTGTTATTATTACACTTTGTCTTTTGCTCTTTCTCCTTCTTCTCCACTCAATTTTTTTCTCTATTGTTTTCCCTTTCTTTTTTATTTTGTTTCTTTGGTTTTCTTTAAATTCTCATCTTCTTTCTATGCAAATCTTTCTCAATTCTTCTTGAAATTAGGGTTTCCCCTTTCTTTGATGAGAGGGCTAAAAAAACCCTAATATATCCCTCTCATTGACTAAAGACTTAAGCCTACTCTATCTACTTTGGAAGCGAAATTCAAAGAGTAAGAAAAGTAAAAGCCCTTGAAAGAGGAAGAAAGATACAAGATCCTCAAAGAATCTAAAGATCTAAAGGCAGGTATATATATATATGTTCTGTGATGTATGTATCTATCTATATAAATCCATAGATGTATGCATAGCTTCCGATCATCGAAGAGGATCCTTTTCTATAACCCATGTTTTAACTTTATCTTCTATATATGCTCCATCTTCATGTTATATGTGCCATGGCTTATATGTGTGTATATATACATATAAATATTAACTTTGATCTTTAGAATGTCACTTTTCTTTGGATTTCTACTCTAAGTAAGACTTAAACTTATCCAATTATAGCATATGAGACAATGGATATTAGTAAACACATGTATAATTAAATCTTCCTTGTTACACGTGGTCACTTAATTTCAGTTGACATAATTAAGGTCAGATCTAAAAACTATATACATATTCAAATTAGGCTAGACTTGAGATGAGTTGATTTGCTTCATCTCAACAAAGACAAGAAGGGAGAAAATTAAAAAGAGAAATAGAGGACTTAAGAGAGAGTTTACCTAACTGATATACTAAAGACAAAAGTTTGAAAATATTTCATGACCAAGTCTAGTTTTGGAGCATACATATAGAATTTCAAGTATAGTCACTGAATTTCCTCTTTATGTTAATTATTTTCTTTTAAGAAAATTAGGGTTGAGGAGAGAGGAAGATGAAGATGGTAAAGCACATAAGGGCATATTTAACTGAATTGCAAAGATTAAATGTTTTCTTTTGGTAAATATGTCGTGTATATATATATATATGTGTGTATTAGAGAAAAGTATGTAGGATTTACATGTAATATTGATAGTAATACAGAGGGATACACTGAACTCATATGACATAAAAGAAACGCAAATCTAAATATATTTTTTGGGGTCAGGGAGTTATAATTAAGTTGTACAAACAGTCCCAGAGTACTCTCATATGAATTGGATCTTGACTGAACCACATGTATGACTTCTTATATTAGAAATACGTTATGTGTATATATACTCTGTTAAGAAATTTCTGATATATTAACTCAATTTACCAGATTTCACTTCAAAGCAGATTCTCCTATTATAATCGATTTAATTGTTGCTAAGGTGATGTTTGTGATCCATATATATATAGAGAGAGAGTATATATATATAGAGTATATCTATATAGTATTTGAATAAATAAGATGCTTCAAGTATAAACATATACATACATACAGTTAAACCTCTACAAATCAATAACATTAGAACTGTAATTTATAGTGATTATCAATTAATTAAAGCAAACTTAATTTGGGACTAGAGATTTGTATTAATTTACCAAGTATTAATTTAAAGAGGTTCAACTATATATACATTGAAAAACTGTAGTAAAACTTATGTTAATTGGGTTTTATGAAGAAAAAATAGTGGGTAGACTTTTGTTTATTATATGATAGTTGATGGATGAGGTAATGAAACGAAGTAATAGTTTGCAACATGTTCTGGAAAATCTTTGTATTTCTACATCTTCATTTAATCTGTGGTTTTAAGAGCTTTAGGTTATAAAAAGCTTTAGGTTTTATAAAAATAGTAAGTTTTTTTTTCCCTAAGATTGTATGTTGGACGTTTTAATATATTCACGTGTGTGGTGATACGGAAATCTGCAGACACACAGACATAAAAATTACACATATATATAGACGACTTTATAAAGAAAACACATAGACACAAACGTATATATATATATATATATATAGCACATCAATAAAAAAGTAGATAGGGTTAATCAATGAAAAATTAAGTAGAAATTCAAAAAAAAGGATAAAAACTGATATAAACATTTTTAAAAATAGCAATATAGAAGAAACACAACTTCTATGTATGTTTAAGCATACTATATATGTATGTATGTGCGTGTGCTTAAATTTTTTCTTTCTGAAGTTAAAATGTTATTAAAACTTAATAATTAATTAATTAGGTGTAAGAAAAGAAAATGGCGTCGTCATCAAACTCATACAACTCACCATGCGCGGCGTGCAAGTTTCTTCGCCGGAAATGCATGCCGGGATGCATATTCGCGCCATATTTTCCACCGGAGGAGCCACACAAATTCGCCAACGTCCACAAAATCTTCGGAGCAAGCAACGTCACAAAGCTCCTCAACGAGCTCCTCCCTCACCAACGTGAAGACGCAGTCAACTCCTTAGCCTACGAGGCCGAGGCACGTGTCCGTGACCCTGTCTATGGCTGCGTCGGAGCCATCTCTTATCTCCAAAGACAAGTCCATAGGCTTCAGAAAGAGCTCGACGTAGCTAATGCTGACTTGGCACACTACGGTTTATCCACGTCAGCCTCCGGAACACCTGGCAATGTGGTGGATTTGGTTTTCCAGCCTCAGCCGCTTCAGCCGCAGCAACCACCTCCGTTAAATCCGGTTTATCGCCTTTCAGGGGCAAGTCCGGTGATGAGTCAGCCACCACGTGGAACCGGAGGGCCATATGGGACATTTCTTCCATGGAACAATGGTCATGAATGATCAGCAAGGAGGTAACATTTGAATATAAGTCATGTGTACTCTCTCTATCTCTCATATATCTCTCTTCCTATATAAATGTGTCTCTGGTACGAACACCATATTTATGTATGTGATTTTTTTTATATAGCTAATTATATATAAATGCATGGACATAATGGACTGTTCTTATTTATCTGTTCATGATGAGTCACATATATGTATACATATAAATAAATTTATACATATATAGGAAAATTTGGAAAAATGCCACTTTTCCAAAAAGTTTGGGAGAATGCTACTTTATCGGAGATAATCGAGATTTTCAACCGGAGCAAATGAAGAAGACGAGATCTTCAACCAGAACACAACTATCAAAACCTCGGGAATCGTGTTTGTCGATATCCTCATGCGGACGTCTTTATTTTAGGACTCGGGGAATTGTGTTTTGTCTATGATTTTGGTAGTTGTGCTCCGGTTGAAGATCTCATCTTCTTCATTTGCTCCAGTTGAAGATCTCGATTTTTTCCGGTTGAAGATCTCGTATTCCTTCTTCTTTTTAGCGGGCCAATTTGGTCACTTCGATTTCTTAGAAGTGACATTTTTCCAAAATTTAGAAGAAAATGACATTTTTGCAAATTTTGAAACTAGTTGGGTGTTATACCCAATTTTTTCTATATGTATTGTGGTTAATTATTATTGTTCACTTTGTGTTTTACAATACGTAAGCTAGGATATTCTTATATGATTTTCCTAACAAAAACATCAGTGGTAAAGATGAATAATTTACTTTTTATTTGCTAAAATTTTCATTGAAATTAAAAATGATATTCTGTCCTAATTAAAATATGAAACGGTAATGGTTTTTTCTTTTTCGCGCATTGGTGAATTATATGAGTTTTCATTAATATTTTATAATGATATATAATATGGGGCTAATTGTTGCCCTGGTAGGTTCAATACCTAAATTAGGATTGTAGTTATGAGTCGATGTTTGAAGGAATATAAGGGTACTAATAATTGAAGGATCATGCATGTTCTATTATTAGTTTAACATACTTAAGTGTATCATTTTAAAAAATTGTTATATATTGAATTGGTGTTCATTGTATAGTTGCTTACCTAATATATATGTCTATATATATATTCATTGAAGTGATTGTTCGGAGTTATCATATTATTAGTTTTGTATTGTTATTGAGTAAAAAATAATTTGTAGAGCGACGGCTAGGCATGTGGATTATGAAGTTTCCTTTTCCTTTTCTTTTTGAAAATAATAATATTTATTTGGTTATTACTATATTATGGTGTGTGCAGCCTTTGAGTCATATAAAATATAATTGTCTGCAATATTAATGCATTAAAATAATAATGAGAATTATAATTCAATTATATTCTTCTTTTATGATCCGATTATGGAGTTATAATGTGAAATGTATGATATACCAAATATAGTCCAAGTCATGAGTAGTGAAATTGAAGTAACAATACACGAATATGACGATTTTAGGATCAAAAACGCCGTACAAACACAAAAAGTATATTTGTCACGTAGTCACTTTTGAACTTATAAGAAAATGATATTCGTCTTTTTCATCATTTGCAAAACAAGAAAAAGATGATTTTGGAAGTAACATGTTATGTAACCTAAAACATGGTGGTGATTGATTACGTCATATACATTCAATATTTGTCATAAACATACTTAAAACGCCTTATTGTTTATACACATAAGGCAAACTTTATATCAATCAAGTCAAAAGTTTGGTTCATCAAAGCTCACGATCTGCAACAACACTTAGTGAGATCAGAATTACAAGTAATATATATAGATTGTCCAAACACATAAGTAATATCTTTTGTGGAAAAGATTTTGGAAGATTATAGGTATCAAGTCCTTTAATATATATATGCATACATATATATTTACATATATATTTTAATGTGCCAAGACGTACTAAATATATAGATGATAATCTAGATCAATGCAAAGTTTTAGCTAGTATGGTCCAAGAAATCTGGATCTTTTCAAATTTATATGTTTAACTAGTTTTTATATTTGTGGAATTACTTAAATTCGCTTGAATTGTAGTAAGTTTACAAATAATATAACAAACATTTTTTTGTGTGATAAATCTTGTGAATTCAGTATTGCGTAGTTTAACGTGTAACTATAACTTTTATATATCTTAAGCCCATAAATTAGTTTTCACTCTTAATATCTACATAGGCCCAAACATAGATTCACCATAGCTAAAATTAAACCAACTCTCTGCCTTTTATAAATCCTCTAAGTTCTCATCAATTCTTATCTTCAGGCTGGTCGGAAATTATGTGACGTGTAAACCAAACCAAAAATCTGTTGTCCCATACCTTGTCTTATAGAAAGGTAAAGGTAAAATCATCATTTTTTTCTAATGAGAAATGGACTTATACTTTTTATAAGCAGTCAAAGATACAATATATTTAACCATTGTACCTATTGCACATTTTCTAACTAAAAATGTTCTCAGAATTTTTATTAAAATCGTTGCTTGTTAATTGTAATTTTATTCATAATTCGATCTTATTCTTTGTAACCAATAAAACAATTGACTTTAGTTTGAGTTGATAAGATATGCCAATTTAAGACCCATAGTCCTTTCTCGAGAAAAAATAAATAATAATATCATGCCCTACAATCTTGAATATATCTCTTATACTCCTTAAGCATCTAACAAAGATATGTTAACATATAGCCCTTGGGAAATACATAAACTAAAGCTGGAACTAAAAGCTTTATAAAGGGTGCATGCTCTTATATTTGTACAAATATAAAGAGATAAAATTGTCCAACTATACTGAAAATAGATGTAACTAAAATAAAAATGTAGGAGAAAAATATAAAAAGTGTGGAGAAAATAATAGGAAGTGATCAAGAATCCATCAAACCCATCAATCAATCGATGTCTTTAAAGACGTGAAAAGGAAGCAAACTCTGAGTTTCTGCCTTTCTGCTAAACTCCAAAACTCAACATGACTATTTCTTTTTACATTGTGCATTGCGGGTCCTCTTCTTCTTTTTACATTTTTATATCTCATATATATATACATAGCGAACAGAATTGTAGTTTCAACTCCAGTCAAAATTTGAGGTCATAGGATTATTCTTTTCTCATCTGAATCTTGAATCGGAATGATATTATATTTGGAAGATCAAATCTAAAGTCATAGGATTAAATCCAATCTTTTCATATATTAAAGGATATCATATTGATTTATCAATCCTACTTGGCTTAGAACATCTCCAGGTGTATTTTTAACATTAAAATTTGTTCATCTTCAACCACAGACTACTAAAAATAATATTATGTATTATTATATTATAAAAACTATTTTTCGTTATTTAAATTTTTGATAAAAACTAATATGCTTGTAATTAACTAATTTATAAATATACTGTTAAAATTGATAAATTTAAAATGATAAAAAATAATATTCGTACTTCAAGTAATTCAGTGTTTTACTTTAAACTATATTATATTTTTCAAATGATCTCATTTAGCTTATAGATATGTCTGGTTTTTAGTTTTTTTTTCTTCTTTCAATAATAAGTACACTTTCTTATAAACTATTAAGCAAAAACATTTTTGGTCAATTCCTATGCTCATTTGTTCTCATGTAAAGATAGAGATTTTGTATTTTATTTTTATAGTTTGCTAAAATATTACACAATATATAACATTGTAGCAAAAAAAACACACACTAAAATAGTCTTAGTGTTGGGTTGGAGATAACATTAGTCATCATATGAAATTTGGATTATGATTGGATGACTAATTCTAAATTTTGATTATGAAATTGTTTTAGATGAGAGATAAAGTAAAACTACTACATTTAAACCTCTATTAATTAATAATGTTGATACTTCAAAAAATATTAATTTATAGTAATATTTAAAAAGAAAATTAACATTTATTAATTTATAAAGATATTAGCACAAATTTCTTATAAATAATATATTTAGTCTCTAATTATACAAAACATATCTTGTTATAAATTTAGAATATATTTAAAGTTTAAATCCTTTTAAGAAAGATTTTTTTTTATTCTTTGCCGTTTTACATATACCATATTCTATTAATATTTTTTAAAATTTGACTTTTTTCTTGAAAAAGTATAATTTCATTGTTTATAAGAACATGATTTTTTCAACATTTGGAAACACTTACACATGTAAAAACTATTATTATGTTTATAACTCTTTATAATTTTTAAAAATGTATATCAATAAGATAAAAGTCATATTTTTAATTCAATATAAAAAACTAGATATAATTTTTACAAAAAATTCAAAAATAAAGAACACACTACAAAAAACTTGAGTTATTGTGACGATTGCATTGTAATTATGAATATTAGTAATAATTTGTGACATTTTATATACAATTTTGTTACGAATTTTGTTTGTTACGAATCATTGTAACTCTATTTCGTATCCATTTGTGACAAAATTGTTATTAGATTTATTCATCATAAGTATATTATGACGTTTTTGTTACCAATATGCATTTTTGACATTTGTATTGTAACCATTTACAAATCGTCACAACTTTGTAACAATATACTTATATTATGACAAAATATGTGTTATTATAACGTAATATTACGTATCAATACAAATTTTGTTTGTAGTGACAATAGACTCATATTTTACTAAGTTTTCTTAAATTCATATACCTAGAATTTATAATTGTTAATTTAAAATATTATTAAAATTATATTCTTACATTAGATCTTTTAAAAAAATGATCTTTTCATTTTATCAAATTCTCATTGGCCAAGTTGAAACCAAAATTATTTCTTAATTAATATTGTTTATTATTTTATCGAATATTAACTTATAAAAGTTTTACTGTAACATAAAACTATCTAGACAATGCCAAACTGAGTAGTTTATAAAACTAAATATAATAATAACTAAATCGGTATAACAAAACCTGATTAGGCTAGTGAGACTCCCAGAATTCTAGAGAGATATCATATAAACTTTTTTTGTTCGAATATCGAAAGTCTAAATGAAATCTATTACATAACATTGCTATATATAGAAGTGAAATGGGGACCACACATATGATAATGTATCGACACATATCATTTGACTCATCAAATATTTTGATGATGAGTTGACATATGTCAACTTGAATAATGACTATTGTTTTGTGTGTGAATCATCACACATATGTGTTGGTTTATAACACTCCCCTTTGGAAACCACTTTCACTACTTGCTTCTTGTGTTATATCTTCTTCGTCTTTTGTTGCCTTGTTAAAAACCTTCGTTGGAAAACCCAGTGGGGAAAGCCATCAGAAGGAAACAAAAAGTACAATACCGCAAGCTCTTCTTAGAATGATGGAGATCACTCTTTACACATCTCGTTGATGGTGCAATCCAATGTGATGAATATATTTTCTTTAACATTGTCTGTTGATTAGACATATCTTAATCCAATATTTTTATCGTCCTTCATTGTCTCGCTAAAAACTTTCTTGGAAAACCCAGTGGGAAAAACCAAAGGAAGGGAAAAAGAGTACAACAAGGCAAACGCCCCATGGAATGATGAGGATTACATTGTACAAATCTTGAGGGTGCTTTCCAATCTTACAGACATAATCTTTCATGCCATTTGATATCTTGTGTTGCCTTGTTAAAAACTATTCCTTGGAAAAACTCGGTGGGAAAACCATAGGAAAGAAAAGAGTACAACAACACAAACTCCTCCTGGAATGATGATGGTTGTACTTTACACATCTTGAGGAAATACTTCAATCTCATAAACATAATCTTTAATATATTTTTGTTGTCTTGTGTTGCCTCGTTAAAAACATTTTCTTGAAAACTCGTTGGGAAAAACCAGAGAAAGGGAAAAAGAGTACAACACAGACTCCCCCTCAAATGTTAAGAATCACATATTGCACATCAAGTGCTCTTCAAAAATTCCTTTTGCTATTTTGGGTATACTATGCTTTTTAGTTTCTTCCGGTTTTCTATAATTCGTATCCTTAGAACCCATATGTCTACCAAGCTCTAAGCGCTCTTTAGACTCTTATGTATCATTTGTTATTCCACGTCCTTGTGGTTTTTCAATTCTAGCAGAAACATTTGCGGCAGAGACATATGACTTAATCACTGTCTTAGTATTTGCAAATGAATCGGGAAGCTGATTTGTAGTACATTACAAATGTCTAATTTGTCGAACTTCTCGTTCAGACAGTTTTGTATGAGGATCAATATCCTTACCTATATGCTTATTTTCTCTCCAACCTTTATGGTATCACATCTTTTTGTGTTGTGGTTGTGAAAAGTTACATTACCACACATTGAAAAAATTTCTTAGATGAGAAATATTTGGTTCTCAACCAAACTTATTATTGTAATGGAGACATTTTTTGATACGCACTTGGTCTTATCCAAATAAGTGTTTTCACATGCAATATGACATGTCTCCATACAATGGTTGGAATATTTGATCCCTTGATCAATGGTCTTGCAATTTATTGCAGACCCTTAATAATGTTTTGTCAAATCATTTTGTAAGCAACACGATGCTCAATTTTACTTTACATGATTTTATCGTTCAACAAACATTAAATACTTAGACTACGAAATTACTAGTATTGTCTAATCTAACTATGTTAGTTAGTGTTGTATATTCTAACTATGTTAATGGGATAGCGAGAGAGCTCATCTCTTGATTAAATGAATTATAAATCTTGAAAATTCCATACTTCGAGATAATAAAACACAAACATGCGACCATCTACAGTGTGGTCCATGTGGTGGATATATAAATCCACAAATATCACCGTGAATACATCCAAGGGACTTAGGTGATTCTTTAAATCTTCCCCTCGAGATGATGACATTCCACGTCAATCCATCTCGAATTGAATCCCACTTCATGACCAATTACATTTCCAATAACCCATTTGGGCATGTACTATGTATCAAATTCAGGACCAATAATATTTTTAATAACTCAATTTGAGTATGTATTATGTATCAAATCCTTTTGATGTGAGATTTCTCTACTGGGGATCGTTTACAAAATTAAAACCATGACTATATGTCATTTTAATCTCATGGATTTTCAATGAATGGCCATGAGTTCTCTGGTGATGCATGGGTATCTAAAGTGATCATGCACATGATCTTTAATAATTCTTTTTATCACAAAATGTGATTAAATTGCATCTACAGAAGTATGATGCACACCCAAAGGAAGTTTTATAATAGTTTTCAATGTTAGTCTTTTTCCAGATTTAATCATTCCCTTTGGAATTTTCATTCTCAGTTGATCAGGCTGAGTGCAATATACCTGAAGGTATATGTTCTGGAGTCTCCACAAATTTCTTTTAGAATTTGGAGATCTTAAGACATTATCTATAAAAATTATGATCCTTCCGATCACATGTAGTTTGCCTTTGCCACTTCCTTCTCATGAGCTCTTGCATCACTAAACTCCTTTTGCGTTCCATTTATATTCAAGTCATCAATATATACAACAATGGTCACAAATCCTGATAAAGATTTCTTAATACATATGTGCAATGCTATATCTCATTGTTGGTATGTTATTTACTCAAAAATTATTCATTTAAGCGATTATACCACATGCGTTCAGATTGTTTAATCCGTAAAGTGATTGCTATAATTTGACCGCTTATATTTCTTTAGGATTTTGAGCTCAATGTTTTAGGCTTTTTCAATCCTTTTAGGATAGATATGTTGTCACAACATCCATTATCAGGGAATATGTTTCTTTATAATCAATATCGTGTCTTTGAGAAAATCTTTGGGTAACAAGTCAAGTTTTATATCTTGTCACCTCGTTTTTCTCATTTCATTTATGAACAAAAACCCAATTTTACCGAACGAGATTTACATGTTCTAGTGTTGTGATAACAGGTCCAAAAACATTCTTTTATTGTGGGAGTTCAACTTAGCTTTCATTGCCATCTTCTATTTCTCTCAATCAGGTCTTTTGTGATATTCCAATATGGACCTTGGATATGGATCATCATTTTTATTATCAATTTCTTTTGATACAGAGAATGAGAAAATTCCATCATTATTTTCTATCTCATTTCTAACCCATATTTTTCCAATTTTGGGTGTAGTTGATGGAAATCTTATGTTTTTCAACATTATCATCCTCTTCAGGATTTTTCTTTGTACATGGTTCTTCTGAACCACTTTCATTTAATTCTCCCAATGTCCATTTCTTTTGGGTGATTTTTATTTTTTGACCTTATTGGTATCCCCTTTTTTACAGAACTTTAGGTTCATATACTATGATTCCATTATTTTGTTTTTTTTGAACAATAACTCTTGATGGAACATTTGCAGCGGGTATATATGAATTTTTTTGTCGCAACGTGCAAAATTGCAATGTCTTCTAGACATTTAGAAATAAATGGTAGAGACATATAATTTGTCATTCCAGACCATACTGATTGATTTGGGGAAGACAGCATCTATCAACCCGAAAATAATATATAGATATGGGAAACAAATCATCTATACGGCATGTCGGTCATATCGATTGGTTCAGGAAAGGCATCGCCTATTCATCCCGAAATTAATATTTAGGTATGGGAATGAATAATCACCTATACCGTATGTCGGCTATTATAACAGTATGTAAATTAAATTTAAATTATAAATATATATGTATATATGAGGAGCAAATCACCCAGGGGCATAGCCTCTTCAATAAAACAATATATAAATCAAATTTAAACGAGCATTATAACAACATATAAAATTATACCGATCAAAAAGCGATCGTGCTGATAACGTGTTATAAAACTAAATATAATAATGACTAAATCGGTATAACAAAACCTGATTAGGCTGGTAAAACTCGCAAAATTCTAGAGAGATATCAAAAAAACTTTTCTTATTCAAATATCGAAAGTCTAAATGAAATCTATTACATAACTTTGCGAAATGTGGTTTAAAACTGATTTATAAGAATATTAAAATTTAATAAGAATATTAAAATCTTCCAATCATTTATTCATAAGAATATTAAAATTTAATAATGATATAATAAATGAAAAGCGTTATAACCGCCGACCATTGTCTCAATAGATTCTAATAATAGTGGGTATAGGTTTGGAATTGGACATTTTATTAGTTCCATTTTTATAGATAATCTCATAATGATAATGATTTTACTCAATAATTGATGCAAACTCGTACGTCTTTTAAATCAAGCTCTATTCTTTCAATCCATGATGTTCTTGATATAAAAACTGATATAATAATGTATGCCTGAAGAGTCATAAAACTGATTTATATCAAACGTCAGAATCATAACGTGCTCGAATTATCTGGATATATTATCCAATAAAATGTTAATTTTTTTATGTTAACAATAATTAGAACAATATTGAATGGGATTTTTTTTAGTAAGTTACTGTTAATACTAGGATTTCACGAACAATGAGTTAAAAGAGTAATGCACTGTGTTTCATCAGTCCGATATTCAATATTAATAAATGGGATACCAAGAGGATGTGTGTTACCTCGTAGAGGACTAAGACAAGGCAACCCTCTGTCACCATTTTTGTTCATCCTTTGTATGGAAGTGTTGATTGCGAAATTAAAATCAGCGGAGATACAAAATCAAATGACTAGTATCTCAGTTGCACGTACGAGTCTGGTAGTGGAAGAAGCATCAACTATCTTACAAGTTTTGAAAGACTATGAAATACAATCAGGCCAACAGATTAACTTTTCGAAATCTTCAATACAATTTGGAAAAGAAGTAGATCAGTTTCGAAGGCAGAAATACAAGAACTCTTAGGTATACATACCATTGGGGGTATGGGCTCATATCAAGGTTTCCCGGAAGGATTATAAGGCACAAAAACCAAGGTTTTTGCGTTTTCTAAAGAGAAGATAAAGACAAAAATTAACTCTTGGACGGCAAAATTCCTTTCAAAGGGAGGTAAAGAGATTTTGATAAAATCAGTGCTTACAGCTATCCCATCATATGTTATGGCGTGCTACCAATTACCTAAAACGATTACATCCAAGATTTCGACAGCCATAGCAAATTTCTGGTGGCATAATTCACGAACCTCAAGAGGTATTCACTGGGTCAAATAGGAAAATCTATGCAAAGATAAGATAAACAGAGGCCTGGACTTTAGGGCTATTAAGGATCTTAACTCCGCCTCACTCGCCAAGCAACTCTGGAGGTTACTTGATCACCCAATTCTCTTCTGCCTAGAATTCTCAGGGGCCGGTACTTTGTAGGATCTCATCCATTAGAGGTGAGGCGTTTGTATTTGCCATCTTATGGATGGCGGAGTATCATTTCGGCCTGAGCCCTGGTAATGAAAAAACTAATTAAACGGGTGGGTACCGGTGATACTATTAGAGTTTGGGCTGACCCATGGATCCCTGATAGTACACCTAGACCCCCAATCGGGATCGGCCCCATGATATATCCAGACTTAAGAGTTTCAAATCTGATAGATCCCTACAAGCGTTTATTGAAAGAAACCTTGCATTTAGGCAATTTTTTGATCTTGGAGATGCTAATTTGATCCTCGGCCTCCATATTCCAAGATTTCTGACCTCGGGCCATCTAGTATGGTATTTTAAGAAGTCCGGACTCTACACAATTAACTCAGGTTATTGGACGGAGAGAATTATCTCCCAACTCTCGACGGATTATTTTGGCCCCCACTTTCAAGATCTGCAGTCTCAAGTCTGGAAAGTAAATGCACCGCAAAAAATAAAATATTTTATATTGCAAGCGGTATCAGGTCAATTAGCTGTAAAAGCTAACCTAGAAAGGTGGGGTATTCATTGTGACAAGATGTGTGACATGTGTGAAGCAGAAGAAGAGACAATAAACCATGTTTTGTTTGAATGCCCTCCAGCTATCCAGACCTGGGCATTAGCAAAAGTTCTGGCATGGCCCTTTTTTCTGGGTTCTTCAATATACGCTAATATTGATCACCTTCTTTGGAGACTCCCCAAAAAGGAAGAATATAAGAGTTTCTCATGGCTTATATGGTTCCTATGAAAAGCAAAAAACGAAAAGGCCTTTACCAACAAGAATACTTATCCGAGAGATTTGGTTCTGGCAGCAGAATCTGAAGCGGAGGCTTGGGTTTTATCTCAGCAGGAGATTTGTATAAAAACAGGTGCTAATACGGGGATAAGACATTCTCACAAAGAGAGGATTTTTAGACCACTGACGATGGACCCGGCCTTTACTGGGTATAGATGTATGGTAGATGCCTCATGGAAGGAGTCAAATTTTCATACTGGTTTAGGGTGGTATGGTTTCCCTTTTGAGTCAGGTGGAAGAAACTTGGGAGCGCAGTGTATTCGACGAAGTCTTTCCCCTCTTCATGCGGAGTTCGAGGCACTCCTTTGGGTTATGACCTGTCTCAATTCCCTTCAGCTGACAGAAGTTGAGTTCTTAGTGGATTGTTCCGAGCTTGTGACGGATGGTTACGGATCCTTCTGCATGGCCCGCCTTCTTTCCTTATCTAGTAGATTTTTCTAGACTACGGAGTTGCTTTACCAGCTTTTCCCTCGTCCTGATTCTGCGTGCTCTCAATCACAAGGCCGACTTCCTAGTTTACAGTGTTAGAAGGTTTTCTAGGAACCAAACTTTTGTGAACAATGTACCAGCGCTGTGATTCTGTTATTGTTCGTGAATAAGTAAAGTTGATGTAGTTGAGTTTCAATAAAAAAACCGCTAAATGAACATTTAACTATTTCATCTAATATTTTTTCAACAATTTTAATTTATATGTTTTTTTGTTAAACTTTTTTTCCGTAACAAGATGTTGTAATGTTAATTTATATGTTGTTAATCAGTTATACAGAGCAACTACTTCCTTATACATTATTGAAATGTTAGAAAACATTGCTCCACTTACTTATTTCATTAATGTATCACTGTTGTTGTAGTTATTTATATGCATGCCTTTGAAATGAAATCATGACAGCAATTATTGAGAGCTCTTTTGTCAATCATAAGCACTATTCAGGATTTATAAGATCTGGATTCCCAACTATTTTCAGCCATCGTGTCATACACATCATTTTAAGGTTTAAATCGTGAATGCAAATTAAAAAAATCACATGATCATATGGACTATTTACAAATCCCGCAAATAATGTAGAACATACAATAAAAGCTAAAATTAAATATTTTGATTTTTTCCATTATCAAAAATAAAATTACTTAAATATAAATTCAAAACTTACTTTACATGGAAACAAAACATACAAAAACATAGAAATGAAAATTTTAAAATTTTTAAGAAATGGGTAAATACATTTTGAAAACGCATAATATATATAAATATATATGGATATAAAATACAATAAAATATTTAAATTCCAAATTATATAAAAGAAAATTTAATTAATTAAGATTTAAGAAAAGGAATAATGTCTTCAAAATAATTTTATGATTAAAAATTTTTAATTAATAAAATAAAAAGCCATATTTTAAAAAGTTTTATGTCATATTTTCAACAAAAAAAAATAATGTTTCCTAAACAGAATTGTGTTTCCAAATCTAAATTTTTAGGAATTGCATATCTATTATTTTAAATAAATGATATTTTTTTATAATTTAACCTCTATATCATAATACTTATTTACATTAACATATATATTAATATTTATTTTTGTGTTTTCCACATATTTAATATTTTTAGTTAATAAAATAACATATACAAATTTAAGTAATAGTAGAAAATTTTAAAAATAAACCCTCAATAAAGTGCCGCATTAATGAAACCAGATTGGGAGTTGTAATGATTTTAAAAGTAACATATCAAAAAGGTCTTCAATTTTAAATTAAAATTTTTTAAACAAAATACAGACGGGATGGTTTGTATGGGATGGATGTATATCATCTGCAAAGAGCATATTTTATTATTTTATTATTATTTTTAATCTGCAACAAAATGTACGAATGGGTAATCTAAAAGCAGATTACCCCATATGCACAAAATCTATATTTTTTGTGGCAAACAATTAAACCCACAGTAAATGGAAAAATAAAACTGTTAATAAAGCTGCATGCATTGAACAAAACCCACGATTGATTGATGACACATACGAGAATCTCAGGGTTTGAAAGAGGTTGGTCCAGTTAAATTTCTAAAAGAATATATTGAAGTGAGTTCTTATAATAATATTGAGAATTAATCATAAGCTTTATACATAAAGAGCAGAAAGAATAGATGATAATGATTAACGATGGAAAAAAAAAGATTAACGATGGAAAAAAAAAAGATGATATGATTAATAAAGGTTTGGTTGACCAATCTTTGACTATAATAAACTACCGAAAGGCAAAATACCATTCTCAATTTCTCAGTTGAGATGCATTACCGAATCCAACCGACACCACTTGACGAATCTATACGGTTTTCAAAACAAATATTTCATACAAAAATTAAAACAATAAACTAATATATAATATTTATTTATTCAAAAAATTTGAAATTCCGACTCATAATCTTTCAAATAAAAGAATTTTTCACCTTTATTAAAAGACTCTCTATATAAAATATTATTATTAATATTTATCATTATTTTTTGGATGAGAAACTATGGTGAGAATCTCCCATTGTAAATGATCTTAGACAAGTTTTGATGTTAAAGATTTTTCAGTTTGTGAAAAACAAAAACAAAAAATCTTGAGAATCAAATTAACAGTGGGTTTAATTTTTTTTTTTTTTGTCAACATTGGACCACAACAGGCTGGTCCATTGCCCAAGTTCGTACATAATGTAGGCGGTGGGACTCGATCTCTGGTTATGCAAGTACGCATGTTTTATGTGGACTTACCGCCTGCCACTAGACTAAAGGCCACTTGCACAGTAGATTTAATTTATCGACTCAAAATTGAGATTTTCTTAAAAGGTCAATTACAAATTGAATGTTTAATAGGGTATGTCTAAAATTTGATGTTAAATCAACCATTTTTGGTAAGTAGCGTGTTAAATTAATATTTTCCCTTTTAGAAATATAGTAATAATAGGAATTGACTAAAATTTGGTTCAGTATCAGTTCCAAATAAGTAGAACCAAAATAATATAGGTCAATTCCGAATGGTTACATGTAACTAAAAGTAACCAAATATTTATAAAAAAAACTATTTCTTGTAACCGAAATACTTTTAATATAAATTAATTTCGATTTTTATTTAATTTTATTCGGTTTTTGGATTAAAAACTGAATTAAGAATTTAAATTATCTAAATATTAAAAATTAACGGTTTTTTGCTAGGAACCAAAACTAAACCAAATACTTGTTTTTGGTTTTGGTATTTCAATTATAGTTTTTATGCCTAGGATTAAATCCTACACTGGAATAGAGAGGAGTAGGACACTGTTTTGTCAAAAAAATTATAGTTTTTGGTTCGGTTTGGATCAACATTCCTTCCACTTTTGAACTATGCACCTAGATCGTCTTCCGGTAAAACGTAGTTTAGCATTTTGGGGTCTCAATGTTGATCCAATTTGCTCTTCATGTTGAAACCGAATTGAAACTAGGGATCACAATTTTTTACATTGTTCGTTTGCTACTGAAATTTGGAATTTTCTGCTCCAAAGACTAGGCTCTCAACAATGTTTCATTTCAAAACTGGAGTTCTATGGAATCTTGGTTGCTAGGGAAATCCTATGGTACTCCCTCAACTCTCAAGAAGCTGGCGGTTTAAGCACCTGTATATGGTCTATGGAAGGAGCGTAATTCAAAGCTGCATACTCAAGTATTATTATCCTCGCAGGTCATTTTCAAAGGCATTGATAGAATTATTAGGGATGCTTTACTAACAATTAGGTCCACTCGGAAAGGCAAAGGACTGCTCGCCATCTGGTTCTCGCATGCATCACAAATTCATTTTGTCCGCTTAAGTTACTTAATCATATCTTCTTCTTTTTTTTTTGATATGTAAAGGCTAATTGTAAGAAACATCTACTCTAATTTCTCATAAATATAATTTGCGCATTATCAAGAAAAAATTGAAACAAATTAGTGTTAATGATTATCACTGTCCTATTCGGTGACGTTAAATATTTTTATGATTAAAAAATAACTTTTTAAAAAATGACTCGCAGTTATTTCGAAATTGTTCTTCATGATTTAAGAACATGTCTAATATATTTTTTTTAATACGGCGGTTGGTGCTAATATTTTTGTTATGTTACATTTGATAGTTGTGGTTTCATTATGGACTTTCAAGATTGTAGGGATATGTAGCGGTTTTATTATGGACTTTTAAACTGCTTGATAGTTGCTTACTTGCTTTAGATAGATTATGAAGAAAGGTAAAGAAACAACTAGAGCTTTAACCTTCATTACAGAGCCTGCAACAAGTAGATTGAGTAATGTTAAAAGTTCTATAACACCAAATTATATACAGACAACGATTAAGTCAAACAAAAGATGTAATGTTGTAAACGCAATTCCTCATGACCGGAGTCTAAAACATCGTTTTATATGCAGTGAGCCAATAAATGGGCCGGCCGTATCTTTGAAACTCTGGGCCAAGAATTGGGTTCTCCGCCTGTCGTTCGTTGGCCTGAATCCTGTCTGCCTTCTCCGGCGACTTTGAAGGATCAAAGGCTGATATACTACTCTTCGCAAAATTTAATCCTCATTATGTTTCTACTTTATTTAATATTTATTTTAAATAAAAGTATTAAGTGAATGACCATTTACCCAGACATAAATTGATATAATTATAGACCCAACCACTCAAACTCCACCCATTTTGTGATCTAATTGGATATAATCTGGATCAAAAATAATATGACAAAACCATTATTGATAACCACTTTAAAAATCATCAAAACAATGGTTCATGAAAACCAGAAATATTAAAAATTCTAAAATCTTTAAAATAAGTAATTTAGTTCTGATTCTTTCTATCACTTAAGTTTCTTTCTCCATTTTCAAAAATTAGTTTGAAAAACTTTAAATTTTGCTATTATCAAGTGTTAAACTTGAATATTTCTTAATAGATCTATAATTTTAAGCAGTGGCGGACTCAAAAATAATTTTTACTGGGGTTAATAAACTAAAATAACTAACAGCAATATTGATGATATAATAGTTGATAAAAGTTTATTAGAGTTTTTCCGCGACTCTAAAAATTCATAAAAAAGACTATGAACATGTACATATTTAAAATTTTATTCGTTTAATAGGTCTAACAGATTCGAGTCTCACAAAAATGTAGTAATGAAAGAAAACATTGACTTAATATTTAGTGACACTGGCCATTTTATGCCCATTTTATATTTAGTGACATAGTCTATTTTTTTGTCGATAACTGAATTAACAAGACCTTATCTATAGTTTAAAACCTACACTACTAAATCATTTTTTAGTTTACCAATTGTAATAAAGATGAATCAAACTCCTAATGACACAATCTATTTTTTAATTGATTAAAGCTAATCAAATAAAAATATAAAACACATGATTTGCAATAGGGTGTCAAAAGAAAGAAAAAGACTAAATCTAATTATTAAAAATATATAAATTCTATATAAAAAAGAATTCTTAATATTTATGGGGGATCAATTGAATACCTTTACTACAACATGGGTCCGCCATTAATTTTAAGTGTAAACACGATAAAATAAGAAGAAAATGATGAAAAACGAAAAGACCGTCGTTGTTAAACTTTTTGATGTTAATAGGGTTTCAAAAAGAAGATGAATAGTAAATGACCATTTTACCCTTCATTTAAGTTATATGTAAAAAAGTGATTTAAATGAAACTTGTGTGTTTGAACCATGTTTTCTAACCTAATAAACAAACATTATAACCACTACACTAGCTAAATAGTTATGTTAGTCTTATTCAATATTTAATATATAAGCGTTTGAAGGAAAAATTTGGAAGAAAACTAAAAATATGAAAGAGAAAATAAATATCCGGGTGGGCCTCTTTTAACATTAAAACAAAAGTAAAATTTTGGTGGCAGAGAAGAAATTTGAATATTCAAGGTTTAGGGTATAGAATTTTTCATATTTTCTAATTTTATTAGTTTTATGCAGAGCCGTGACAACGCTTGATTAAATGGAACATTTGCCGTAGGCCCCAATCTTTTCTAAATATTTAAGGCCACATCTTATATTAATTGAGTAGTTAAGTTAATTTTATATTTATTTCTCTTACAACTATAAATATATTTATTAAATGATTATATTTTAGGGTCCAAAATATTTTGTAATTTTTCTTGCATGTATATTATTTAAAATTCTTATTATACTAAATATTATTTATTAATATGCAATATAATAAATTATTATTTGTTATATAATCTGTATATACGCCGAGATTCTCTCAGTCTTGTGGTTAGGATGATCTAGCTAGTGATTTTACATCAGGAGTGGGGTTTGGCTATGAATCGAGTTTTGTCGACTCAATATAAAATTGTTATGTGATCATTTTTAAAAAAAATGCTGCCCTAGGCCACCATATACATGAGCACGACACAGGTTTTACATTTGTTTGTACAAATGAATTTATGTAGTTGTAGTGTATTTCATAACAATTCATGTATTCATTCTTTGTTATTTAACTTAACTACATATTTTGCATTTTAGTATCTTTAACATCAACAAAGCCTTAACAAAAATATACGATGTTTTATGTGGAAACTCGTATGATATTCCATACATGACGAAATATTGTTTAATTTCATTATAAGAACTTGTCTTTTTAGTTTATATAACTTTCCATATGGATATTCATCAGTTAAATGTCACAATAAGAATATCAAATGAGTGGATCATAGTATCAAATGAGTGGATCATAGATGTATGAGTTTTACTTGAATTGTAACATCCTAATTATATATAAAGATAGAGATGATGTCTCTCAACATGACACATCAACCTTTTAGAGAATTGTAAAGTTGACACATGTCACATATCACATTAAAAACTTATTTTTTGAAAACTTTCATCTTTTTAGATAATTATAAAGTTGAACACATGTCACATATCATTGAGATTAGTTTCTAAATCATAATAATAAACTACTCAACTAAATTATACTAATTTTATCATATAAATTTTCAATAATTGTTGTGCCAATAAAACATAGATGAAGATTTGGTTCAATTAGATCTTTCATATTTTGAATTGATATTAATGTTATAAGTTCCATTCACATTTAATTATTAATCAGATTGGATTTGTTATATATTAGATTTTTGGTTTATATATTTTTATTCATAAATCAAATATTTACAAACTCAAATTATTTGAAGCAAAATTAACTTTTTAGAATATATACTTTTAACATTGTTTGACTTTTAGAAAGAGATTATTGTTTAAAATTAAATGTGGCATAATTTTGTGAGCACATATTTTAAAAATAAAAAATCGTATAAATTTATTTATAAATTTGGCAAAAAGTAATTAATATAAATTAAAAATATATATTTAATATTGCTTTTTTGAGGGATCAACTTGTTGGAAAACCAATTTTAAAATATATATCTAATATTCAGATTATTGGAGATTTGTTTTTGGAAAACCAATTTATTTGGTTCAGCTTTTTGGTACATAGAAAAATATATTGTTTCTAACCAATCAAGGGTAGTTTGGGTATTAAAAATTTTGATAGAAAAAACAAGAGTAACATAGATCAGTAGTACGGCAGACCAAAATATAAGAAAGTAGTATATGAGCCATTGGCCCGACTTTGAACGACGATTCTCATTCTCAGAAGAATCAAGCCTCGGGGAGCGTAGAAGACTCTCCAAAATCCTCATATAGTGGAAATGGGAATAGAGATAATAGGTCAAATTGAGAGAATTAATGGTAAAGATTTGAGTTACGGCGACTTTGCAGAGAGATACTTGGCCGAGAACAAACCGGTGGTAATCACCGATCTCACTGAAGATTGGAGAGCTCGGGAAGATTGGATCACTGAGAATGGACTCCCCAACCTCCACTTCTTTGCCACCCATTTCGGGAATTCTAGAGTTCAGGTAAAATCCATGGCTTTGAACCCTGTCTTATCCCGGAAAAGTAGTTTCTTTTTTTGTGTCTCTGTGTTGCTTTCATTAGAATCTTTCAGCTTTTCTGGTTTCCATAGCCAAATTTGTTAAAAGGATATTATACAAGTTAAGATTTGCTTGATTGGTAATTTGTCTTCCTAGGTTCGGAATGAATTGTTAGTTCATTTGTATTGGTGCTTGGTTATTTACAGGTTGCAGATTGTGATACAAGAGAATATACAGATCAGAAAAGATTAGAAATGTCTGTTAGAGAATTTGTTGAGCAATGGACCGAGAATTCGGTAGAGAACGATGGAAAAGATGATAATGGAAAGTCTGTTTTATATCTGAAAGACTGGCATTTTGTCAAGGTGCATTATCTGAGGTTAATTCACACGCTTGTTACTTTATTTACTAAGCGAAGGGAACGAAGAACCAATGCTATTTCTATGTGTCAATCTAAGAGTTGATTGTGCTGAATTCAGGAGTATCCAGAATATACAGCCTACGAAACACCGCCACTGTTTTCTGATGATTGGCTTAACATCTATCTAGACAATTACCAAATGCATGAAGATGGAGATCATTTCCAGAAGTATGATCAAATAAGCTGCTCCGATTATCGCTTTGTTTATATGGGTGGGAAAGGTCTGAGCAAGATCAACCAAACTGTTTCTGTGTTGTCTGTCTGAACGTTTGGCCTTTGTACAAAGCTGATAATTTCTGATCTCTTGGCTGCAGGATCTTGGACACCTCTACATGCAGACGTATTTAGATCTTATAGTTGGTCAGCTAACGTCTGTGGTAAAAAAAGATGGCTTTTTCTTCCTCCTACTCAAAGTCATCTTGTTTACGATAGGCATGTGTGTTTCTCCTAGCTGTCAAACGACTTTCTGTAAATCTTCTCTAATCAACATTTCTTCTTGTTTTTTAGCCTTATCATTAGATGATATTTTTCAGGTACATGAAAAATTGCGTGTACAACATCTTTGAAGAGGTCAATGAAACCAAATTTCCCGGTTTTGCTAAGGTAAATCAACTAGTCCTACTATTAGTTTGTAAGATTGTCTTTCACCACGTGTTTATGTGCATATTTTATCGTTTTCCGTCAGACCAACTGGCTTGAGTGCATTCAAGAACCCGGTGAAACTATCTTTGTTCCCAGTGGATGGCATCATCAAGTATATAACTTGGTATTTCTCTCGCTGTTTTAACTCTCCCGCAATATATGTACAACAACAACGTTTTGTTGAGTTATGCCAAATATATTACAGGAAGACACGATATCCATAAACCACAATTGGCTCAACGCATACAACTTATCTTGGGTGGTAATGACATTTCGACTTGTGTATCTAATTTTCTAAAGGAAATATGAAGCTGAACTAAAATATGAATTACTCATGTCTTTTAAAATTTCAGTGGGATCTACTGTGGAAGGACTATAAGGATACTGAAGAGTCAATAGATGACATAAGAGAAATATGTGATGATTTTGAAGCTATCTGCCAGCGTAATCTTGCTGCCAACACAGGTGCACGCATAACTTATCTCAATTCCACAAGCCGTCTTTCTTTCCTCTGGTTTATCTTCTTTTCCTAATATGCGTTATAGTTGGCCTGGCCCTCTACATGTGTCTCTTGTTATTCATTTAAAAAAGTAAGTTGAGTGAAAAACTGAAATATCGATGAGGAACTTAATGCCAGAAGATGCAGCTATCGTTTTGAGAACCAAATATGAACAATTAAATCTTATAGGTGACCAATTGTATTTTCATGAATGTATATAAATTTGAGAAAAGTGATTTGGATCTATGACCATGAACATCCCTATTTTGACCCTCAAAACTTCACTTCTCTCTTCTACAGGAATGAATTTGAATGACTTCTTCATTTTCATGTCACGCTTCTCTTTGGGCCACATGGTTATACTGCATTCTTACTCTGACAAGCTCAAAATCCTGAATTCACGTTCGTCAGCAATGGCACAGAATCTGTTGATGAATCTCTCAACTATACGGAAAATGATGATGAAGATGATATCTGCAGGCGGCATAACTGCAGAGGAAGTGTATCTGGACTTGAGAGAAACACTAACGGATCTACAGTTTCTCAGATTGCTCAAAGACATGGGAAGAACTTACGCAACGATTCACATGGAGGAAGAGGATCAAGTAATCTCTTCGAAAGAGTTATTACAAAAGTTCACTGGTTTCGCAGATCCAAAAATGAAAATATGTTCTCCAAAAGATCTTATTGATATGATCAACCATCATAATACCTTTTTCTCCCATCTCTTAGTATGAATATTCTTTTCTTAAAAAAAGCATCATCGTCACATATCACCTGATCACATTTGATGGAAAGTTATCTCTATATAATATATAATATATAATATATATATATATATACAATGACGAATATTTGTTACTTTCTATTGAATCCATAAACAAATCCACACGATTCTCAAGTGTTTGTTCATCAAATTTTTCACGTGAACATAAAAAACTTGTATTATTCATCTTATTGAAGATTTTCTTTTACATATAGAAAAGAAAAGTAACATTACATCAATCATCATGACAACATTCAAAATGATATTCAACCTCTCATAATCTTCATTCCTCTAGTCTTCAACCCTGCAATGTCACCATGCAAATTGAGCAAGAAGACAATGTACTTTTTCCATAAAAGATTCGCGACAACAAATCATTTGTCTTTCATATCAATATTCTTCAACATATTTTGTTGAAATAGCACTTATGATGCTACACCAAGTGATTGCTGGTCAAACTCACCAGTTCAATTCTACTTGAAAGGGATGATTTTTAGACTTATAATATTTGTTGATATACAAAAAGAGAGAAAAGCAAAGAAAGAAAAAAGAGAGATTACTGTTTGTGTTTGTGTGAGGTTGAGTTGGTGGATGATCTTTACAACTTTTCAAACACCGATCTAAGCAAGTTTGATGGAACTTCGAATCTTTGCAGGTAATTGCACATTTTTCTTCACATGAAAGATCTGCAGCATCTCCTCCAGTGGCAGCCATCACTACCAAAACGAAAATCATAATTACCACTGCCCATTTGTTGCCCATTTTTCTTCTTAATACCAACTTATATGGCTTGAACATTTATAGGTATATATAGGTATAGTATTCAATAAAAAAAACTATCGTAATATATTTTTCCACAATAAGCACTCCTTAATTAGAATGGAACATCATTATTTTACTTTTATGTACAAATTCATCAGATTTTGTAATTAATATGGTCAAAACTCAAAACAATTATTATTAAAATTGATTTATAATCAAAAAATATTATTATCTCAATGAGCAAAATCGATAAAACTTATGATTGAAAATAATTTGTAATATTTAAAGAGCAACAAACTTTTTTTTATTTGTCAATATCGAGCCACAATTAACCGGTCCAATAGCCAAATTCTTACACAATGTAGGCAGTATAACTCGATTCTTGGGTATGCAAGTACGCCTGACTTTAATGGATTTATCATCTGCCACTAGATTAAAGCCATCTACAAAGAAACACACAAACTTTAGATTACCAGATTTCTTTCTAAATTTAATCTTGAAATAATTTTATGCCTTAATTTTAATTGTTATTGTGTTGGATTTAAGTATAATCAATACAATTTACTATAAATGATTTAATGTTATTTGACTGATCAAATCAAACAAAATTAATGTGCAAAATCAGTCATACACTCATACTTAATTAAATTCATATCTAAATGAAATCACCCCTAATATTACCGTGACATATTATAGTTCTCACTTGTCAATATCTGATTTTGACTTCTACATCAGCAGGATGTTAACAAAGAAAAATAATTATTAGTATTATATAACTACACATACCAACATTAATAATTAATAAATAATTAAACTAGAGAAAATAGTCATTTTAATATTTAACTTGTCCGTTTTTCTGAATTAAATACAAATTTTTTTTTTAAGTATGAACTTTATGTTGATTTTGCCAATTTAGAACTAGAGTTAGTCAAAATTAATAGAATATTAACATCTGTTTAACTTCGTTAATGTGTCGTTAGTTATAGCCATTGAGCTAAATAAAATGCCCTATATTACTTAATTTTTCCCCAAATCTAAAAGAAAACCCTAATGGAAATCAGAAATTTGTCTTCTTCTCTTCTCCCTCTCGAAAATTTGGTTTTTTTTGTGTGTGTAAAAAATTACAGAGAACAAATGAATACCTGCAAATCTCTGATACTGAAGACTCGTCGCATCTGACCAGAAAAGAAGGAAGTTTTCGATGAGTTAAATAGATTCAAATTGTGAATATTAAATGGAACATCAAACGGAGAATTTAACAGAAGTTGCTATATTTTAACAGCGTCAAAGCTTTCGAAACAAGAGAAATTTGGGAAACTGTTTGTGTGAGAAAGAGTTAAGGTTTATAGTTGAGAGATTGGAGGAGAAGAAGAGAGAAGATGTTGAGTCTCAGGTGCAAAATTTTCAAAGAAATTAAGAGATTAATCATCTATTAATGAATTAAGATAAAGATTATTGGAGAAGAGATCTTTAGTTGTTGTATCGGAAGAAAATATATATGGATTACTACAGTGACAAATTGAGCAAGAAGATGAAAAACCATCAAAGATATAAAGTCATAATCTATTTTGACAAAATTCTCGATGAAAAAGAGAGACACAACAATTGAATCTTTTGAGTTATGTTCTACCTTTTTTCTTTGTAATTGAATTGACCTAATGAAATGGTTACAGAGAACACAAGTGAGAATCGTGATCTTTGTTTTAAAAAAAAAATCACTAGAGATTTGCAGTTTCAGAGTTAAGTTGGTGGATTATGCTTCTTTGTAAGATTTTTTAATGCTTTTGTTGTAAGACTTAGTTAAGTCTCCAACGTGCTCCATCTTTATGTTCATCTCCAACAAAAAATGAAGAGGATTGTATGAGAAAGGGACCGAAATAGACAAATCCAAGTGAGAAAAGAAATATAGCTTAAATTCTAAGTGAAATTGATAAAAGATTTCTGATTTCGATTAAGAGAAAAGAAGAAGAAAATTTTCGAGAGAGAAAAGAGAAAAAGAAACAAATTTCTGATTTGGATTAAGGTTTTCTTTTGGATTTGGGGCAAAAATTAAGTAAAATATAATGTTTTATTCGGTCTAATGGCTAAAATAAACTGCCGATAGACAAACGGAAGTTAATATTCTGTTAACTTTGACTAAATGCAGTTGACAAAATCAATGCAAAATTAGTATCTTTTAGGAGAGATAAAATTTTGTATTTAATTTGAAAAAAATGAATAAGTTTAGTTTTAAAATGACTGTTTTCCCAATTAATAATATGTAACTTTTTACATGAGCTTATGTTATATCATAATAACATATATTGATAAATATATAAAAATTATTATTAGATATGTGAAAACACTATAATCATACAATTTTTTTTTTGTCAACATTGGACCACAACAAGCCGGCCCAGTAGTCAAGTTCTTACATAATGTAAGCGGTGGGACTCGATCCCTGGTTGTGCAAGTGCGCTGTCTTTAGTGGACTTACCGTCTGCCACTAGACTAAAGGCCACTTGCAATCATACAATTTTTTGTTAACGGAAATCAAAATTTATCATCATTAGTGTTGACTATAATAAATAATTTTTTAAACCATAATTGAACCAAATTTCTTTTGACTTACTAACAAAATTAAAATTTAATCTTTTTCAGCAAGATTAAAATTTATTTTTGTTGGTAACATAATCAAACCAAAGGTTAAAGTAACAATAAACTTTTCTTTCACAAAACCGAGTTTTCGATTTTTAGTTTCATTGATTCAAAACTTATTCAACTATTTTTGTTTTTTTAATTCGGTATAGATTGGATTTGGGTTCAACCTTAGAAAAACTTAAGCCAACCCGAACTAAAAGAGACCAAACCAAACCAAACTCAAAAAAATATTCGAATGGATCTTAAATCTATGTTTCCAAAAAACCAATCGAACTCAAATCGAATAAAGTACTGAATAGATATTCGATATATTTTTATTAAATTTTGACCTTTTCGAGTTTTCTATTAGATTTATATTAACTTTAAAACTTTAAAAAAATTTGGATAAAAATATCCGAACTCGAACCCGAACTTGACAAAAAAAATTTACATAGGTCTTAAATCAATGGAAAAAAAAATTAATTTTCTTTTTTTCTAGTAAACCAAAAGAAATTTGGTTCGATTACTAAACCAACAGAATAAAATTTAAATTTTGTTAGTAAACCAAAGAAATTTGGCTTGATTCTGGTTTTTTAAAAATGTTAACCGGAGTCAATGCTATAATAACAAATTCTATGTCCGTCACATGTCTGATAATAGTTCACATATGTTACAACCCTTTACTTCACTTTTTTCGTTTTTGAGATTTTTTCCATGAGAAAAATAAGACGACGTCGTAATTTTTAAATCGTAGAGAATTATACGACATGGCAATGCCACGGAGTACCACTAGCCCGTTTTAGACCTCAAATTTTGAGTTTTAGTGTATCTTTCACCTGTTTTTATGATCCAAACCAAAAATGTATAATATAAAAACCTTTTTGCTAGTAGTTTCAAGGTCTTCGCAAAGTTCGGATGTCTTTTCCATGACCCACCGTCGGCACTAGAATGGAGTGGGACCCACAACAATAAAACTCTTGATGACCGTCAGAGAATATATATGTGTTTGCACTACATGTACTAATGAGTGTGATCATATCAGCACTAACGCACAAGATCCCATCAGAACTCCGCAATTAAGCGTGCTTGGGTGAGAGTAGTACTAGGATGGATAACCTCTCGGGAAGTCCTCGTGTTGCACCCTTTTTTATTTTTGTTTTTTCATTTTTTTTACATGAGAAAAACACAGCACCTTTGTAGCATCGTAACTTTTAGACCGTAGAAACTACGGTGTCTAATTCGAAAATCCCCAAAAGAACTCTACAACGTTGGCAGTGCAACAGAGTACCAGTAGCCAATTTTCGACCTCAAATTTTGAGTTTTAGTGCCTCTTTCACATGTTTTTGTGATCAGAACCAAAAATGTGGAACATAAAAAAAATTTTGCTCATGGTTTCGAGGTCTTCGCAGAGTCCAAATGTCTTTCCCGAGACCCACCGTCGGCATTACTATGGAGTGGGACCCACAACAATAAAACTCTTGATGACCGTCGGAGAGTATATATGCGCTTTCACTACATGTACTGATGAGATCCTCAACCATAGAACATTGACAACCAAGCATGGCCTAGAATTGGTTGTTGAGTTTTCGGCTAAATACACCAAGGATAAAGGGGATACGAACTTTCTTGGGAACCATGTCGAAGATAAAGGGGAGACGAACTTCTTAGACATGTTTCTGCTGCCTAAACTCAATGATTTGTCCAACACTTTAGCAGCTGAGCCGAACTCAAAAGTTTCACTTCAACAACCTTCCACGAGGAATTATGAAGATATACCATCGCTAATCAAGGTGCTCCAGACTATAGAGAGAGAGAATAAGCTATGAAGTTAATTTCTATGGATTCTTAACTCAATCTGTTAACTCCTCAAAGTTGAAACAGCCCTAGAGAAGCTCGGATCTAAAAGTTCTAAATTTTAGAAGTCGGACCTTGTACGCTAAGGCCTTCTCCGCGACAACGCCAAATATCGATTCCCAATATGAAGTCAATAAGTCAAACACGTTGTCCAATGATTTAATCTCACAAGTTGCAAGGTCATAGACATATACATGAATTGCCTTCTAGGTCATAGACATGGACAGAAATTCATAGACATGAACATGAATTTGTTGAAAAAAAATCAAAACAACATTCTTTGTCCTCTATAATGATGACATCTGGCAGAGAGAGATATTTGACTACCAATATGGAAAGACATATGGCGAAACAAAAAAGAGGTTCATGAAGTCATAGACATGGACATGAATTGCCTTCTAGGTCATAGACATGAACATGAATACATGAATTCATAGACATGAGATATGAATTCGTTGAAAAAGTCAAAGCAACATTCTTTGACATCTATAATTATGATATCTTGCAGAGCAAGAACTCAGGAGAGATGACATATTGAAAAACAAAAACAAGGTTCTGGAAGTCATAAACGTGAACATGAATTATCTTATAGGTCATAGACGTTGACATGAATTTATAGACATGGACATGAAGTCATAGACATTGGATATAAATTTGTTGAAAAAAAGCCAAAGCGACATTTTCTTTCCTCTAGAATTACGACATATGGCAGAGAGAGAGAAATTATGCTACAACTATAGAGATGACATCTAACGAACTAAAAAAGAGGTCCATGAGATGATGGAACATAGATATTGATGATTTTTTAGGCATAAACATGAATTTATAGACATGAACATGAATTTATAGATTATTACAAAAAATCTAATAACAAAGAACGGGAAAATAAACATATTTTTCTTTTTACTATTCAAAAGTTGACATAATTCATAATTTTAACATTTTAAGTTATACGAGAAAATAGATGACTCTAGAGTCGTTCTAGTCAATCTAGACGTTGAACCGGATCCGGAAAATGAACGGGATCCGAGTTTGTATCCTGACGAAGACCCGTACCCATGTGTCTAAGAAGCAAGAACTGTCTATAAAAGGCAGAATCAAAACCATAGCTCTCTTCGGCTTATGCATCTATAAATCGCAAAATTCCAAATGTGCTCTGTGGTGAAGAAAAGCTTAGTTTCTGAGAATTCTTGAAAGTTTTGAATTTCCCGTATCTTCTCATCGACCAAATTTCTGAGAATTATCAATTCCAAGATCAAAAGTTCGTTTAAAAAAAGAAGTTTTTCCTGGGTTACGAGATTTGTCTTCATGTAGACCCGTTTCAGCTCAACCCTCGTTGCTGCTTCAGTCAATTTCAAATACTCGATGAATTTGTACAGTAATCCATCTCGGAACTGCAGATTCTCCGTCCGGAGTTGCATGTCTGATTCCCAATATGGGCACCAGGTTTTTTTCTTTTAGCAAAGAGAAAGACAGAGAGATAGAATCATGGAAATTGGATTAATGTTACGAAGACGCTGCTTGGTTCAGTTTCTCACGCAAGAGGTTGTTTCGTATATGCCTTTATGTTTCTCCATTGCCATTGAAAACTTTGTCTGGGAAGAAAAAGAATTGGGTTTTTGAATTCTAATATAATTGAAGATTTGTCTCCTTTCTGTTTCGTATAGGTCTTAGTCTTTTGCTTTTGTGGTCTCCAAAATTGGGTTTTTGAGTTCTAATATAAATGAAGATTTGACTTTGGAAAATTCAGGACCTACTTCTTCTTGGTCTTTTAAACATTTGTGCTCACTATTTACTGCATTATAAGATTTAACTTTCGTTGGAGTTTCAGGTTCTCGGAAATGTAATTGATTGTTTAGACCAGAGAATGTGTCTTCTGAGGGGGCTGTGTAACGAGAATTTGGGTTCTTAACTTGTGATGCAGCTAGTTTTGGAAGTAAAAGAACGGCTTGCAAAAGATTGCACTAGTCTCCCAATTGGTAAAACGGAAGAGATGATGAAGAAATGATCCTATGGTTTTTGAAAGATCGGAGATTTTCAGTTGATGAAGCGATTGGAAAGCTAACTAAAGCTATTGTATCCTCTTCCTTGTGTTTTGTTATTATCTTCAATCAAGACTTCACTATAATCTTGAAAAGTTGCCACAGAGTTCACTTTTATGCAGAACCTGTAGAATCAAATCAGATGTCACTTGCGTTGTGGTTATATTGAATAAGGTCGGCTTTCAAGTATTCCTTCGTTAAAAGCTTAGAAATGGCGTCACGATTTCAAGGTAGATGAGCTAACTGAAAATTCTGTCAAAACCGCTACTGACACAGGAAAAGCCTATGTCCATGATTTCCTAGATGTAAAAGGTCGACCAGTTGTTATTGTAGCTCCCGCAAAGCACATCCCCGGGGCAAGTTAGAAATCTTTTTATGCTTTTGCAATGCAGTTTTACAGTAGATGAAGATTTGTGATATATCTGGCGTCTTGCAGCTCCTTGATCCAGTTGAAGATGAAAAACTTTGCGTGTTCATACTTGAAAAAGCTTTGAGTAAGGTGCTGTTCGTTTGTCCATCCAGATGTTCCATCTGAAAGGAGATGTAAATTGTTGTTCATTTAAATGCATAATTGTGCATCATCCGGATGGAGCATCAACTTAGTTTAAATTTTTAGAAATTTTAGATGTGTTTATAAGAAGCAATTGGATGTAGATGGAGTTCATAAAAATTAAAAATACCGAAATACCATTTTCTTCTCTCTTTCTTATTTTTTACTCTCTTTATCCTATTTTTTTTTCTTTCTCATATTTTTTACTCTCTCTCTACTTTTTTACGCTCTCTCTTTTTTTTTACTTTCTTTCCTCTTTTTTACGCTCTCTCTTCTTTTTTACTCTCTCCTCTTTTTTACTCTCTCTCCTTTTTTTTACTCTCTCTCCTTTTTTTACTCTCTCTCCTCTTTTTTACACTCTCTCTTCTTTTTTTACTCTCTCCTATTTTTACTCTCTCTCCTCTTTTTACTTTTTCTCCTATTTTTTACGCTCTCTCTTCTTTTTTACTCTCTCTCCTCTTTTTTACTCTCTTCTATTTTTACGCTCTTTCTTCTTTTTTTCTCTCTCCTTTTTTTACTCTCTCCTCTTTTTTACTCTCTCTCTTTTTTTTACTCTCTCTCCTATTTTTTACTCTCTCTCCTATTTTTACTCTCTCTCCTATTTTTTACTCTCAATCCTATTTTTTACGCTCTCTCTTCTATTTTACGCTTTCTCTTCTTTTTTACGCTCTCTCTTCTTTTTTACTCTCTTTCCTCTTTTTTACTCTCTCTCCTATTTTTACGCTCTCTATTCGTTTTACGCTCTCTCTTCTTTTTTACTCTCTCTCCTCTTTTTAACTCTCTCTCATATTTTTTTACGCTCTCTCTTCTTTTTTACTCTCTCCTCTTTTTTACTCTCTCTCTTCTTTTTAATCTCTCTCCTCTTTTTTACTCTCTCTTTGTTTTACTCTCTCTCATATTTTACTCTCTCTCCTATTTTACTCTCTTTCTTCTTTTACTCTCTCTCTTCTTTTACTCTCTCTCCTCTATTTTACTATTTCTCCTCTTTTTTATTCTCTCTCTTCTTTTTATGTTATGTTCTTTTTTTACTCTATTTTAATCATGTTTTTTTTGGTCATTTTATAGGTAGGTCCATTTAGATGTAGATATCAATTTACAAAACAAACAAACACACATCTAGATGCAACATCTAGATGTAGTTTTCACCTGAAAATAAACAACTACCAGCAGGACAACACAAGATACTGGGGATATTTGCTGTGCGCATTACTAGCTTGTTAGAACTTAGGGTTGTTAATTCCGATTAAGCGTGACTCCTGTTTGATTGCCGGGTTCGCTCAGGGGATCATTAATACAATAGAAGAACTGAAAAAACTTGCTTTATGTGTAGGTCAAGTTTTCTCAGGAGAGACCTTGAGAAAGGAGTACTTCACTGAAGAAACGTTACCCTCAAATTTCAGGAGCTAGAGAGTTTATAAGAGACCTTTAGAAACCAGTTATTTCTTCTGTTGTTGTATCTCTAAACATGTCTATAAATGTGTGTAGATATTTAAAGCCTGGAGTTGAGGAAAACCCTTATTAGTAAAAGAACTCATTGTATAACCTCAAAAAAAAGGATAACAGTACACATAAGAGACAACAGCATAATCATGAAAAGCCTTCCTAAAATTTAAGAATTAAAAAAAAAGTAAAAAAAGAACAGAGAAATATCATAAGAGAAGCCCTGAGAAGTCAGAATTTGAGGGGTTCCATGTTGAAAAGCTTCAAATCAAGTTAGCCCTCTTCAGAAATCTGATAGTTCTGCAGTAATAAGGCCATACAGATTCAACAAAATCCAGGTATTTTTCAACTATCCATTCTTGGAACTGTTTCAGCTTAGTGCGTGCAAGCTCTTTGTAGTCTGTGTTCTTGATGGCCTCCACTGGTCGGAACACTAAAGCTTTTACGTCATCTCTGAGCTTTCCATGGGCAATGTAATGGTATGCTACAAGGTAATATGATGGTAAGTTTCTTATCATTTTCATGGTTTGGTTGAAGCAGAAGGCGTAAAGGACACACAGTCCTTGAAACATTTTGACATAAAGCGCAACGATCAAGGGACCCGCAACCCACATAGGAGATAACTCTTTTGTAACTTCAGATCCATAGATTGCATTAACAGCTAGGAAAGCTGGAACACTGCAAAATGGTCAACGTAAAAGTATAATTAAGACAAAAGGAACTTAGAAAATAAAGTGGTTGTGGTGACACTCTTGAATATTCTTTAGGACATCAAAAACTCCCAACTAATTGGTTTTCCACTACTGAATTGGTGCGCAATTAAGGCTAACAATTACTCTGTTACCTCATCAAAAAAAGAAAAAGAAAAAGATTTTTTAATGCTGATACTTACAATAACAGCAATGGAATCTTGATAGCAGCGTCTAGACTCCAAAACCAAGACCAAACTGTATTTTTGGTACTCTGGAGGATCTCCGTTTTCCGTATCTCTGTTTCAGTGTCTTTCTTCCTTGTTTGCGGAACCTGTTCTCCTCCCAAAGCCTCGTCAATCACTTGAATAGGTGATTGTGTGCGCAGCATTGTTAGCCATTTTTTGAATAGTTTCTGGATAGCAGGTTGCCCTGTAATTGAATCATCTGTTTCTGAGGTATATGAAAGAGAAGTGTTTTGTGCCTTTGGAGAGCCATTCACATTATTTTCATCATCATCTGAACAGTAAGATAGTTTGACCGAGTTATTTGTAACTTTCTTCCCACCCTCACTTCCTCCTGATTCATTATTCTTGATGCCGCCTTTAAAAGATGTAACTCTGAAGGGTTTGGCTTTCAATCCACCATTGCAAGGGGACCCTAAACTGCAAAAGATTTTCAACGAATTTTATAATTCCGAGAATCAATTGTAAAGAGAATTATATATAAATATAACTTTGTATATAAGTAGATTTCTAAGCGATCATAAGCCTATCATAAGCCTATCATGGAGTACATCAGACCCTATACTGTAAACAATGTCTCAGTATCTAACAAAGAATTTGTTAGCAAACAAGTAGGTCTCAGGCAATACAGAGGCACATTTCATTCTATATTTTAACTATCTACCTTCCTAGAGTATTGAGAGAGTCGTGAGTCTCAACTAAGCAGTACCTAAGCAGGAACTTGTGAAGTGGGATTCTCACCTAAAACAACATTTTTGCTTAAATCGTAAATGCTTATCTTTCCTCTCAACAAAGTGCACTGTCGTAACAGGTCTCCTTAAACTCAAGCCTCTAGTCCATGTTGGTGAACTCCAAGGAAGCAAAACATGTGAACCCTACATGAGGTAACATTACGACAATAAACATCTATATTTCTAGAGTGGCAAGTAAAAGAAGCTTTTACAAGATTGAGAATACAACGATTTACCGAAATTCAAAAACACACGGAATTTGGGATTTAAAAAGATCGATGTTGAAGATACCTGCAATTTCTGGGTTACCAACACCATTGTCTCTAGCTGAACAGTGAATCATTTACTCGAAGGTCAAAATCTGTCCATCATTTACACACAAACAACTTTAGTTAATAATAATTTTGAAACAATGACCAAACAAACACCTTACTTATCTCCAACATGTATATATATAATTAACCAAAATGTATCCATATCTCCGTGCCAAAACTCTTCCTAATATAAAACAGGTCCCTATGTAGCTCATATAAAATTGTCCGATATAAACCAAATCTGAGCTCATCAGACATCATTATGCAAAACTAAGAATCGGTAATCCCAGATTCCACATGGCATCTCTAAGGCTCAATTATCCAACTTGAAGAAAGTTAACACTATTGCACACGTAACAGCGATATGAAAAGCAAAACTTCGTAGGCAAACAACTCGCCACAATATGAAGGAAAATTCCATGATATCATCCAAACAGTGAACTGAATTTGAGGCCCTGAAAAGGATTTAGATAGATGACTGTAACCTCCAAAATCTCTAGGATGATATTACAAGGTGCAACCATATAACATTAGAATAGACAGTCACAGAAAATTGACTTGGCAGGAACGATGATGAGCACAATCTGAACTAAGACGAACTCGTTAACGAGCTCAAATTAATAAAATATTCGGTTTTTGTCCATCCTGTCAGCTACCCAGAAGTCTTCCTCAACAACCAATCTCCCAACTCGGATTGAATTACGCTATACTATAAATGTAAAGCGACCACAAGAAACCGAGAAAAGTCTTTTATTATTCCTTCAAAAAATCAATATATCGCCCGAGGAAAACTACCAAAATCCCTATGAAGAGATTGCTAATTAGAGCACAGTAGCGTGGGAATTGAGTGGGAGAAGGAGGAAAAAAGCACCAACCTCAATCATGAGCTCGTTGTCTCGGGGTTTGTTCATCCGTGAAAATACGAATGGAAGGACCAGAATTTGTCGAAGGGAAAGCAAGAAGAAGTTGTGTACAGCAGAAAAGAGGAAGAGCTCTAGTGAGAATCGTGAGGCTTGAATCTCCAAGCAATGAGAACGATTGGAATTTTAGAGGGAAGGAGAAAGGGGAAGCGGATAGATAGAAGAGTTGAAGGGATTGAAAGAGATAGAAAGTTGAGATTACACAGGCAAGCGGTTAATCAAAGGGTTTTTATATCAACATCCTCTCAACGTCGTCGTTTTCATTTCGATTTTGTGTCGTTACTTTTTCATGACTGTTGATTCATTTTCCAATCTAAAATAGTCAATTGGTTTTGAGTTTAAAAAAATAAAAATCAATTGGTAAAATAACAAACACACTTGAACTTAAACCAAACTAATTGTTGCAGAATAATGCTATGAAATATTTGACATTTTATTTTAATATGTAGTTTTTAAATACTCATTTTGGGTTTTTTTATTGATGGAGATGCTTATTTTTCCCCCCGATTTTGCTATTTTCGAAAATTGTATTTTGGTTTTAGATGATTTTTAACTCTTTTTCAGTAAGATAATTTTTATCCACTATATAAAGAACCGCTATCCTATTTCAATTGACCACTACCTCAAGCTTTTTTCTTTTATAATTTAGTTTGTAGACAAAGTTTAATAAGCTAGACCTTAGTTTCAAGTTCTAGTAATCTTTTACATAGTTTTATAAATTATGTATTTGTATTGTGTTTCTCATTTGTTTGGGCTTAGCTTCAACAACATTTTGTTATCTGTCAGTTTAAGTTTTAGCGATTCTATTACCAGTCAGTAGTATAATTTTTATATGTTATAAATCTTATTTATTAGAAGATAAATAAATGATCATTTTATTTTAGTTTTTATAAGCAAGACATACAAAATATTAGTTAACTTCACTTTAAATTGTTATTTGTTTATGATTCATTCCAGAAAAAATGATATCCATAACTTTACAAAGTAAAACAAATATTGCTGATGTAGTCCTCCTAAAATTACCACTTTAGAGTTAAGAAATAATAGAATTTTATACTTTTTATATTTTCCAAAAAAGGTTTACCATTTT
Organism: Lepidium didymum; assembly: GCA_963920545.1. Lineage (NCBI taxonomy): Eukaryota > Viridiplantae > Streptophyta > Magnoliopsida > Brassicales > Brassicaceae > Lepidium > Lepidium didymum. The sequence continues at coordinate 15,167,722 of OY986996.1, forward strand.
GTCTCAGTATTTATTTAAGAAAATGAAAGAGAAATGATTTTTTTAAAATAAAAAATATTGTATTTTAACTTTTAACTTACTTTTTGTTTTGGTTTTGTAAAACAATTTATATCTTAAAACAAAAAAATTCTCTAAGACAACTTATATTATGAAATGGATACCGTAATTTTTAGAAATTTATATTTAAATAATAGATAACTTATTATTTAATACAAATCATTTGAAATTGGTGTTTAATACATCTCTTAAAATTCAAACCAGATTGAATCGGGAACACAATGTGGGAGTCTCGAGGCTGCCTCATTTAGACAAGTTGCTGAATTGTTTATTTCAATGGGCAGCTGCCCGAAACAACCCACTTTCCTCGAACTAGCCATTTGCCCGCTGACCAAAAAGAATTCCTTCTTTTATTAGAAAATAAAATTTCATTTTTGTGTTATTTCCATTTATGTTCCCCACCGACTCATAACATCTTCCTCAATTGACCTAATTTTCAAGCCTTCTATATAAACCCATACCTCCTTTGCATCTATCCTCATAAACTTCACAAGTCTCCTCCTTCTGTACTCTATTTCTTTCATGTTTCTATTTTATTTTTCTCTTCGAGTTGTTTGGTATTCTTTAACTACATGAACATGTGCTGCGTATCAACATGTTGGTTGTGTTTTTTTATATGAAAATCACCATTAAGGGACCTTCTTGGAGAGCAGATCTGTTTCTTTTGCTTTAAAAACTCTTATTTCATGATGCTTTGATTTTCAACCTTATTCTTTATGGTTTTTTTATCTTATACTAATTGAGTCGAGATAGCTAAAGAAGTTATTCTCGTTTTAAGTTATTCGATATGTACAATAATGTATATATGAATCCACATAAATAATATTTTTGATATATATGCGTAGTTTATTTATGGTGCAAAAATCTTCCATCCGCATGTCATGTCGTTTTCGTAGGCAAAGCGGCCATCTTTTGCACAAATTGAAATCTAAATGCCTTTTTCATGTTTGACCCTTCGGTGTGTAAAAAGATCTCTTTTCAATATCTATTCTGAAATATTGAAATTGATTTTTTTATCTTTATGGCATACATTGTCAAATCTTTATTACGTTGTTTTGTTTAGCTTTGGTAATATGGTTGGGTAAAGTTATAGTTTCAAAACAAAATCCAATATGAGTTTCTTTATTCAAAGGAGAAGACGGAAACTGAGACCGGATTTAACTTAAGCACTAACGATGAAGTGATGAATTAGAAAAGTTGAAATGTTGACATTAAATTATTGTGCAACCAGAACCTAAAATAAATATTATTTCTTTGTCAATAATCGATATATAGTTCGAGTTCTAAATTTTTGTCACGGTAGTAAAGTCAAATTGGATATTTAGCCAATGATTAAAATGATTTCTCTAAAATAATTCAATTTGAACATATTCTCGGTAATTTTTCAGACAAGGAGTCATGCTCCCATAAAAGTAAAAGATATACTGTCGTAACTACTCTAGGAAGAAAGTCCAATTATCCATAAATAGAAAACTTTTGACAAATCATTTTCTTTTTGTACACCTTTGAACTAGAAACATAGTAATTTCTTTTCTCTGTAATTTAGCAAGAGAATTCATACATCAAGACTGGTTTTGGGATGGTGACGATAACCACATGAGGAAACTTGATATAGACCATATTGAAATCACACCTAAAACCTGTATTACATTCAAAAGTGTACCCAGGGATTTCTTGATTGCCAGATTATTAACTGTTGACTCTGCTCCTTTAACAGTAAAGGACAATGCTGTTACCAATTGTGCTGCTCTGTTCAGCTGATGAAGTCTGTATACCTACAAAACCATAAGGATTCCATTAAAAGTGTTTCATAAGTCAATTAGAGGTGTTGATTGAGAAGAGTGATTAAATTACCTGAAAGATGATGGGGATGACATGAGATGATGGAGAATTCCGATATCTAGCATATTGTTCGAATGCAAATTGAACAACGATGCCAACAAGGTACGGTGCAAGAGTAGCTGATGCTGCAGGTCCAGTCCATGGCCAGACAAATCCCATTGTCACCATTGGAATCATAAGACTAAGCACCAATGTTGCTACAGATGAGATTCTTTGACCTAACTGAAGAGCATCCTTTTGGTTAGCGGGAACTTTTCCAGATGACTTCCTTGAACGGTCTATTATCAGAAGAAATGTTGCAACACCACAGTAGAAGAGAGCCTCAGTGAAGAACAATATGACGAAGTCTGCAAATAGAGGAAAGAGAAACTCAATGACTCTTATCTCTGCAATTAGGGAAGAAAGGTGAGAAATAAATCGAAAGGGAGAGGGAAGAAGAACCTGTGAATAAAGAGTCTTCAAAAACTGCTGAAACTATTCTTCGTAAGTAAATAGGAGGTAAAATGAACGAAGAAACTAAGACAGCAGGACCAATGAGCCAAAGAAGGCGTCGCCTTGTACTTTTTACTCCAACAGGGACAATGATATCCTCTGTTTTATTCCGAGGATTGTAAAACGTAATAAAACCTGGTTTTCCGTCATTTCCTTTATATTGGATAGAGGAACTACTGTCTCGAGGCGTGGCTTCAGGCCTAATTTGGTAATTTACTGTTTCTGGAACATCGAATGTTTGGTCAGTGTATTGGAACTGGTCTTCTGAAGTAGCAAGAGGCAAATAAGCTCTCTTTCGGGAGACTTCTCTTTGTTTTTGGCCTCTGAAGGAAATTTGAAGACATCTACCTGTTCATAACGATGAAATACAATCAGAAAACTTGCTCACAAGTCACTCAGACCCGGAAGCGAAAAAGCTAAAAGTCAAAAAAGGAACTTACTCTTATCAGCTTTAAGATGCAGAGAATGATAACAGTGTAGATGAGCAGACATATGCCTCGATGAATGAAACTGGAGTTTGGAAAATGTGAATGTTAGCAAATACCCAAGAACATGGCCTTGAGAAGCGAGAGAAACACCAAGTATCAACCACATCAACAACAACATATGAGACAGACACTAGATTTCATTCATCAGGACCTAATAAGCATGTTGATCAGTTAAAGTTCTGGCTTTCTCTCACCATGATGTGGATACCAGAGCCAGCATTGTCCCAATTAACTTGAGTAGAATTGCAAACTCATTGCTACCTATAATTCTCAATCTATCAAGTAGGGCTCCGAACTCAGGTCAAATCAATCTAATATAATAGAATTTGTTCAATGTCTCAAACTACATTATCGAAACGAATGGTACAAGATATATCTGTCGAGACGAATACATTGTGAGCAATGAAACACAGATGCAGCATAGAAGACTATATCAAGGCTGAGCAGAGCAATTAAGGAAGATTGATTCTAAAAAATGTCACCTGAAAAGAATTCTGAAGTTGAAACCGTGAGAAAAAGGAAGGTGCCAAAGAAGAAGCCGAGGAGGACATAAGTTTAGCAGCCATGACCGGTTAAGGAAACAATACACACAGTTGCCACTTAAACCCTAGCCAAGCCACAAGGGTTTGATCGATATATCACATAAACGAGCAAAACCCCATGAAACAGATATGCACGAATTCCTCAAAGTTCGCAAAACGAGAAAACTTTTCCCCGAATTTAATAACCTCCGGAGAAGTAGAGGAGAAATGCAATTCGGGGTTATTGAGCTAGAGTAATGGGTGCTTAACTCAGGGGTATTTGGTTTGTATCATATGAACAAATCTCCATCTTACACAGGCCTGTCTAGGTTTCGCTCTGGTTAAAATCCTTAGCTTTTATTTCTTTTGTCTTTGTCTGTTGCGACGCTACCAAAGTACCAATTTATATCTTCGACTTCGCAGGTCAGATCAATTTCTTCTTCAAACATAAACCCGGTCAGAAATCCGAACCGGATAAAACCGGTCAATTTGTGGTTACAATGAATAAAGTTTTGGAGGTTACTCAAGGATTTTTCCTTCAACGTCGCGACCTTCTTTTCTTTTTCTTAATCAAAAAGTAAACGACGATTTTTGTATTTGATTCTTTCTGGTTTCGCCAGCAAGATTAGCACGGAACTCGAACTGAAGACATCTGTAGGGGTTGCTTGCTCTGTCCGCTTCCTAGTAGATCCTTAAAAAATAAGAGACGAAATGGGTTCTCTGTTCAGTGCAAGCCGATTGAGCAAGGAAGAAATGGAGATGACCATGAACAAAACCAAAGAGATTGTCTCTTCGTACCCGGTCGTTGTCTTCAGGTACTTTGTTTCGCGTCTATTTTTCATCTGGATTTTCTGTCTTTCTACGTTTTGATAATTTGGGTATTTCCTGCCCCCTTCCTACGATGTCTTTATCTCTGAGCTTTTGATTTATCGAAAAGCTCAAGTCTTTACCGAGTTCTGGAGGTTCTATAACAAACAATAAACATCTTACGGTACTAGGCAATTATGTTATTGTAGGTTTCCCATAGACGATTATGGATGTAGCCATATATGTAGTTGGATGTAGACATGTAGATTATACAGTAGTTGATTCAATTCTCAAACTTTGGAAAGTTAGGGGTTTTAGTCAATCATCATGAGTGGACCAATTGTCGATCGCTATTGATATCTTATTGGATGTTAGTTACTAAGGGGGCATGTCACGTGCTGTTAAATTTTAAGCTTTCTACAAATAGAATGGATAATTGCAAGCTAATAAAGGGGTTTCAGAGTTTTTCGTTTGAATTATGTGTCTGCTACTTGATTTACATCTTGATGTTGTATACACCACTCTTTCAACTTTTTGAGTCTTAATTTTTGATCTATACCCTCCTTTGCAGCAAGACTTACTGTGGTTATTGCCAGAGGGTGAAACAGTTGCTGACACAGCTAGGAGCAACTTTTAAAGTATTTGAGCTCGATGAGATGAGTAAGAAACCGAATCCCTCTCAGTACAATAATGATATTCATCGATGAACCTGAATTATCTCTTTACGAGTTCTCTCACGGAAAAGTTATGAATTTTATCTCTAAAAGCTTTGTTTCATTTGGATGTACTGAAACTATCTGAAACTCTGGATTGTGGTATCTATTTGAACAGGTGATGGAGATGAGATCCAATCAGCTTTGTCAGAGTGGACTGGACAAAGGACAGTTCCAAACGTCTTCATTAAAGAAAAACATATTGGTGGATGCGATAGTAAGAGAAAACTAGACAAGCTCTCTACACTTAAATGTAGATTCAGCTCTAAATCTAAGTAGTGACTGTTCCTTTGTGTATGCTTACTTTTACAGAAGTAATGGAGAGTAACAAGCAAGGCCGGCTAGTGCCTCTCCTTACTGAAGCCGGTGCTATAGCCAATAACTCAGCCCAGCTTTGATGAAAACATGAAATCGATGTGTTGAAGACTTCAACTACAAAAGAGGTTGAAAAGAGTGTTATGTTTATAGCATGAGAAAGATATTGTCATGAAACCAAATAAAGAAGAATCTTTGTCCTTGCTTGATGATGTTTTACACAGTAACATCAAAGTGTGCTCTTTATCTTGAGGTTGAGTTAATGGAAAATTTATAAGAGTAAAAAATGGTGTAGTTTCTATAACGTTTGCTTTTGAATCTGCGTGGGTGGTGCAAGGTTTTTGTGTCTAGGGCCAAGGATGTAAACTTGGTACAGTCTTCGATTTGTATGTTGTAAACTCTTGTGTAAATCAGTTAGTCACTTGGGCTTTGGGTGCTTTATCCATGGTGCGTTTGTGGAACAGCTCGGATAACTAGTGCTAATTGTGAAATAGAAAACTTAGAATTTTGCTTCCGAGGATTTGAGTTCGTTCCATGACTAATGTGTATGTGCATGTTAACCAAATTCAAGCGCTTTTGTGAAAAAAACTACCGATGCGACTAAAATCGAAGATTTCATGAATAAAGTAAGCTACAAGTTGTTAAAACTTAATTCAAGTCAATTCCTAATATTCGCGTCTATGATTGGCACGACAAATTCGAGCTGAATACGTCTTGAGGAAGTCTTCTGTCCGATTTTTGCTGGATCCTTGAAAGGTAAACTCTTTTGCAAGAGAAGACATTGGGGTTCTTCGCTGAAAACTGGATAAGTAAAGGAGAGATGGGGATGGCTATGAACAAGACCAAAGAGATCGTCTCCTCATACCCAGTCCTTGTCTTCGGGTTATAATCGTGTATTTTTCCCGTCTTGTTAATTTGGGTTTTTCGATTTCTAGTGATAATACATTTCTTGTGTTCTAAGGTTATGATTTACCAAAAGCTCGCATCTTTACTGTCGGAGTGTTTCTGGAGATTTTTAGGGTCTAGATTGTCCGTTTGCTTATACTTCATTCTCTTACCGTCTTCTTAGTTGGTCTGTAAGGTTACTCTTGACTCTTGAGTATAAAGTCCTAGCTCTGAACTATATTACTCGTTTTTCTCAGCAAGACTTAGTGTAGTTATTGCCAGACGGTGAAGGAGTTGCTGACAGAAGTTGGAGCAAGTTTTGAAGTACTCGAGCTCGATGAGATGAGTATGGAACCAATCCGGTCAATAACTGGATGATGATAGTACTTGATGAACCTGAATTACCTTCTTTGGGGGTATAATCATAAGTGATCTTTGCTATAACAGGTGATGGAGGTGAAATCCAATCAGCTTTGTCAGAGTGGACTGGTCAGAGGACTGTTCCAAGCGTCTTCATTAAAGGAAAACATGTTGGTGGATGCGATAGTAAGAGAAAATTTAGACAATCTCTCTCTGGACACATATTTTAGAGTCCGGTGGAAAATCTGAGCCGAAAAATTAAACTGATCACTGGGTTTTGCTTCGTTTTTGCAGAAGTGATGGAGATTAACACGGAAGGTAAGCTTGTGCCCCTCCTCTTTAGTGAAGCTGGTGCTCTTGCCAGGATCCGTTCCAAGCTTTGATGAACTGTGAAACCGGTGTCTCCAGGGCTTCACATTGTTATGTTTAGATCATAAAAAAGTATTTGTTACTAAAAAGAAATATACATTCTCTTTGTTTACTTTGTTTACACAAAACCTACCAAGTATGGTTTGGTTAACGGAATGGAAGACTTGAATACATTTCGTGTGTTAGTACGAATTTTGCTTCTGATGTTCACTACATATATTAAGGTGATGTGGTACCTTAACCAAACCCAATCATGATGCTATCATTAACAAAATAGCACTTTCAAATTCAACAGTTGAGGCAACATTTAAAAGGAGCCAGGAACTTCAGAGCTCCAATGCAGTTTCTGGCATCCATAATCGAAGAAGACGATCATAGAACGAGCAAGTTGCCACGACGCTCTGCTTATGATCTTTCCCTCTGTACCAATCTGCTCCATAAGCAAGTGATTCATGCTTGTTATAAGTTTCCATTACTTCAGCCTTACCATCGCTAACCTTCGCTATAGCAAAACCGTTATGCATACAAGCTGCCAAAACCACACCGCTCAGCGAGGGATTGTGCTTGATTCTCCATACTCCTCCACCTAGAGGCAAGGATGTTTCATTCACTGGTCTTGAAACAGACCTCGTGTCCCAAACTCTTAAAATTTCATCATAACTTCCAGTGAATATAGAGTAAGGGTCACTTGGGTTTGGGGAAATGCAGCAAACACCCATTGTATGAACTTTGGAGTTTTGAAAAACCTGATTGTTGGTTGGACTATCTCTGATATCCCAACAGCTGAACTTGCAATCATCTGATCCAGTATAGACCAAATTTGGATTGTTGAGATCAAACGAAGCCGTCCAAACCTCAAAATCATGCCCTTTCCATTCTTGGACTATTTCTAGTTTAGAATCAGTAAATGTAACAACAGAAGCAGAACCATCTGACAGACCAACTACAATTGATGTTGAAGATGGATCCCAATCCAACCAAAGACACATAGATGAGCTGATTTTTTCACCACAAACTTCTCGTAGAGAGTAACCTGTTTTCAAGGATAAAAAACTTACTGATGACCCCAAGCTCACAAAAACAAAACACAAATGCATCTTAAGAACAATTATTCCTTTACTCATTTCCCAATTGCATTGCCTTAAAGCTCCAATATTGTTTCAATATATAGCTCAGCTACTCGACTAAAAATTCCGACTTTATTCAGCTACAAGTATCAGCATCATCAAAAGAACAAGTTTTAACCCAAAGTTTCCATGTTCATCCACTATAACGAGCTTACAGAATCAAAAGCATTACCTTTAACTTCAGTCTCATCTATCTTGTAAACTCTCAAGCATCCATCAGCATCAGCCTGAGCAAGCGCCACGATTCCGCCTCCATCGCCGCCGCGACTCCATCGGATATCAAAAACTCCGGCGGTATCAATCTTTTGGAGAAGATTCAAGCCAACATCTTTCACATTTCCGACGTCAAATAGATACACAGACCCAGATCGAGATGGACGATCTCCTTCTTGGAGTGTGTAAGTAGAAGCGGCAAACAAGTTTGCATAAGGCTCGTGAGTACAGAACTCTACGGCGTCGGCGTTTCCTTCGAGATAGCAATGTGCTGCGTCCATGGCGACTCTGCTAATGTTACCGATATTTTTCACCGGCGGCTACAACAAAGGATAGGAGAAAAAAGGCGTAAAGGTTGAACGCAAAACGACGTCATTCTAGAGGAAAACAAAAAGCAAAGAAAATGTCGGATCGGTATAAGACAAATTAAACCGGTTAAGGTAAATTTGGTCGGTTAAAAGATTGATCGCCGACGATTAATGAAACCGTTCTGGTCGTCTTCTACCTTAAGGACTGAAGGAGAAAGAGATTGCGGCGGAGACTCGGTACTGTTTGATCTATGTCAGCGGTAGAAAAACCTGAAGAACCCATCCCAGGCGTGAGATTCTTTCCCTCTTCATCTCTCTATAATTACTTAAACTACAAACTTTCTAGGGTTTCATTGTTCAAATGCATAGAAGAGATCATTCGAAATCGGGATTTCAAAACATATGTTTTTTTTCCTTTCATTTCAAGAATTTAGATCAAAATCAGGGTTTTAAGTATTTCATAGTTTACTTGTTGCTTGATTGCTCGTTGTTTAATGAAACAGAATTCTTCAAGATTAGTTGGTAATCCCAACTGGGGAACAGCAACTGTTGTTGGGGTATTTGCGGGATTGCTATATGGAGGGAGCAAAGAGGCCTCTGCTTCTGTGGTATGTCTGCATTCAATTTCAGATTAAAGTTTCAGATTGGTTTAGCATTTTCTGTTTACAATGAGAGATTACATTTTTAGATTTTTAGCTGAATCTATCTCGTATGCTAAAATTTACTGTCCGTGGTTCGAAACAGAGCAAAGATGCAGAAGTAATGTTGAAGATGGGTAGTACACAAGATAAGCGTGAACAACACAGATTGATGCGAGATGCTATGGAGAAAAGATTCATCCGAGTAACTCGTGGCTCCCTCATTGGAGGGATGCGCCTTGGAATGTTCACTGCCTCATTCTTCAGTCTACAAAATTTTTTAGCTGAAACGCGAGGAGTCCATGATGTTTTCAATGTCGTAGGAGCTGGTTCAGCAACTGCTGCAGTATTTGGCCTAATCAGTACTTATACATACCACCCTCTCTGCATCATCCTTTGTACTTATGACTTTTACATTCAAGTTGTTAACTTTTTCGTGTCCTAACATACCAAATGTGGCAGTGCCTGGGTCTATTGCTTGGCGTGCGAGGAATGTGATGTTGGGTTCAATTCTTGGAGCTACAGTCTGCTTTCCGCTTGGTAATTACTTCGCATCTTGCATTACATTTTTTTACAAGTTGTTACCATATAAGAGAAGGACAGACAGAGGACTCGGGGTGTGTTGAAATTGATTTAAAACTATGTGAAAATTTGTATTGGATTGACAGGTTGGTTGCAATTGAAGCTCATGGAGAAAGCGAACGAAGGGAAAAGCGACACTATCCACCATGGCGAGGTCACAAGTGGTGTTGGTATAGCCATTGAGAGACTCGAACAACAGTTGAGAAAATAAGACAGGGAACACAGACAATTTTATACGCTTAACACTTCTAGATTTTGTCTAAAGCCAATGGGAAAAGAATAACGACACAGACACATTATGTTATTGTGTAATTGCGTACGAATTACTTTTTATACAATATCAAATCGTTGATGGATTCTTTTGGTTCCTTATGACATATTCTATCACCATGATTCCACAGTACCCTCTGCTGCATCACTGTTACTACCATAAGAAGAAAGCTTTCTACTCCAATACTCTACACTTTCACCTGTATTCCGTGCCTCGTCGTCATCTTCTTCTTCAAAATGATACTCCACACCCGAATCTTCCGAGTCAAACAAATTCTCAAATCCATCTTCGTATTCATCATCCAGATCACTATTATAATAATCAGTGGCTTCATCTATGTTTTTTTCATCATTGCTATACTCTTCCGAGCTTTTACTGGCGCCATGTCTTCTCCGTTCACGTCTTATTCTCTTTCCTTCTTGAACAAGATCTATCAGACGTTCTCTTATCATCAGTGTTTCATCTTTTTCAAGGAGCTCACCATTGTCATTGTATGCTTCAACGAGAAACACAGAGTCTCTCATGCCTTTTAGACTCACATAGAATAGTTCTGGATGTCTCACTATCAATGCTCTTAACTTGTTTGGTAATGCAAACTCCTTCCTGAAATGTGTCAAATGGTCAATCAAAGTCCTTTTCTCGACCGTTAAACCCAACACCTCTCTTACAACTGCGCATGCTCGTTTCTCTGCCTCAATTGACTCTGAGGGCAGACATTCAGTTGACATTTTGTAAGGACACACATCAGGTGATTCTCTGAACTTTATCAAGAAATCTTGGTGCCGCCGCTTTAAGTTCAAACCTTTACGGAGATTCAAACGCTTGAACTTCAAAGGACGATCAACAATCAAACCCCTATCAACTTCAGGAGATGGCATTTGGTTTGCCAAATCGGGGTCCCACGTGACAAGCTCAAGCGCTCTTCCATAGGAAGTATCCACAGTCTTGAACTTGTCGGGATAGTCATTGCAGAGCCGAGACCTGAAATTAGGAGGGAAACCAAAATCCGGGCCAATGTGGACCAGTTTAGACAAAAGCAACCTACGGTGAGATGACAACATTAACAGCTTTTGGAGCTTAGTAGCCAGTTTATCAGAAATTTCAGACTTAATAACCAATTCTTGCATGGCAAGGGACGATGCAGCCGATGTCATACGGACACAGAGCTGAGATAACGGCTTAGTAGCATTCATAGGCAGATGGGGCGTAGGCGTTGTAAACAGCTCAAAAATTGTGGGATACCGACGGATCATGGGAAGAATTGACCGCGGATTTTCGATGCATAGGTACGTTCGGCATTTGTAGAGGATTTGAATTGGAATGTAATGCTTGGGTTTAGAGAGAAGTAAGGTTTTCAACTTCTGCACAAACCGAACTCTGTTCTGCTTCACTACATGTCTGTCTAAAGATGGACTCCGAACAATCTTGTGAGCTGAACATGAAACCTTCAAAGACAAACCTCCAAATTTCTTGGAACTGGTTCTAGTACTGAAGTTACATCTGGAAATCTGCAGAGGATTCGAAGAGAGGAGGAAGCTGGAGAAAAAGTTGAGTTTTTCTGGAGAGGCGAGAACCAATTGTATAAGCGCCATGATCACACGCTAAACCTCTCACAACGTCATACTCTTGATCCTAAACAAAATAAAAGATGGAATTATCTCAAAAGCTGAAACATTTAATCTAAAATCCCAAAATCAACCCATAGAAAGAACGAAAATTCAGAAGCACGTAGCTCTCTTAGGTATTTACGCAAACATATGGTGCGCAACTATAGAGCTTTAACTTTGTAGTGGCGCGCGCGCACAAACGACAGAACAAACAATTATTCATAAGAGAGAGGAAAGAGAAGAGAGGGGTAACAACTTTTACCTGTGACGTAATTGCAGAATACAATAAAGATGATGAAGCTTACGAAGACAAAAAAAGTAAAAGGAGAGAACAGTCTTATGTCTTTGCTCAAAGCAAAGCCAGGTCTTTAAGACCTGTAATTTTTGCAACTTCGAAGGTCTAATCACGTGTTCCTTCTCCATCTCTTACAAAAGCTTTTGAAATAAGATGGAGAAAAATGTCAAATTTACCATTGTACTTACCAAAAATAGTTGATTCAGTATCAAATTTTGGATATAGTTGATTAAACATTTAATTACTTGTTGGGTTTTGAAAAAACTCTCAATTTTGTGTTAATTCGGCAAATTGAATTTCTTTTTAATCCCAAATCGAAATAGTCTCTCAAATCGAAAATCAAATCAATTTTGGAATTTCGATTTACTTCTAACTTCGTTCTGAAGAATTCTAAGTTTGATTTTCTTTTTTCTTTAAAGAATGATTTCAAATTCGTCGGTTTGAAATGTTGTCGTTGATATTTTTATGTATCATTCTTGAACTCATACTGTACAATGTTAAATTGACATTTTTCCCAAACACTATTCGAAGTTGCTAGCATCTACACAATGTTTCATCCTTTGCAAAAGAGGTCCTTATGTTTACCTTTGGTTCTAAAATGACCCCGAAGATGTAAAATTTGAAAAGAGACTTTAAATATTACCCATGAGTGAGATCTTGTTATTAACAGTAGGCTTCAGAACAGGATGAGGATTATTGGTAATCTCATAAATCTCATTCAAGTTCTTCATAAATCATAGACATCTTTAGAAGCTTTCTGAATATGAAAAAGAAAATTCAACAGATACAACGGACTTGAGATATAGATAATTCATTTAGTGTTATTCAGTTGCACGATTTCTGAAAATCTCGACGCCTAAGTAATCGATAACACTTTGAATAAGTGCAACATTTGGCTTCCATAGCTTCACCCGAACAGCTGTTATCCGAGGAAATGTTTCCAGAGTTTTAGACGCAATGTGTTCGGCTACTGGCTCAAGAAGGTTTTTTGATGACCCTTCTACAACTTCCTTTGCCAAGCTGAAATTATCAGCTTCCATTCATTATGATACAGTTTGAAACTTAGCTTATACAACATAGGCAAAGTGTAATCACTACAAAACTTATCAAAACCTTCCCAAATTTTTCAATTTCAGAGGATGGATGACATCACATGATTCACCTCCAGATTATATAGTAATATCTACAATGATGCATCACTCAGTCGGTGCCACAGATAAGCGTAAGGGATTCAGTAATGATTGGTCAGGGACAGAGTTTACATAACTATCCAGTGAATTCTATGATATTGGAGAGGAACTAACTCGTAAATGTCGACATAGCTGATTGAATCTGCTAAGTTGTCTGATAAGCCAGCCTTTTTGAGAGATATCCATTCATCTATGTCAAGCATAAAGATTTGACCTAGAGTCTTCTCTTCAGGAATTGCTCCGTGGTAACCGTAAAATTTCAATCCTCAGTATCAATTTGTCACCCATCATTGCCATGTTCTCCATATGCTTCTGTTTCAATAAACGCTATATCAGCTTCAGTATTTCCCACCATAACTTCCATAAAAAAGGGATGATATTTCCAAGGATGCGAGCAATTACTGGTTGCTGAATAACTTAAGATCGTCCAATTTCGAGTCCAGGGACCGATAAAACAGAATTTCTAATTCCACACTAATCTGGGTCTAACATTTCTTTAGTAGAAGGAATAAGAATTACCATTAAATGAACTAATTGTAAAATCTAAGAAGCTTACGAGATTGCGACAAAGACGAAACGGCACAGAGAGAGCCGGGAGGAAGAAGAAACGATGACGACTACGTTGACCTACTAACTACAATTTTCACGGCTAATGATTAGAGTTTGGGCCAATTCAAGCCCAAATGTAATAAGTGTATATTTTATTGTATTTCTTTTTTTGTCCTCTTTATATTAAAATTGCAAAACTCTCATAATAGTTCCAAAACATAATAAAAATTAACACATGCAAGATAAAACCAGAGTAAATCAAAATTAAACTTGAGCTTGAATCCGTTGTTGCATCCAACATGCAACAAGATTTTATTCAATTTAATGACCAAAGAGCTCGAACGTATACTACTGCGTCTGTCTTTACAATTCTCGATACAATTTGGAGAATCAATTAAAGTCTTACATTTGACCAATATTCGTTTTTTTCTTCATGTTTTTAGACATCTTATTATTCTGTAATCTCTTTCACAGGTTAAATATGCACCTACACAAATATCTAATATCTGTCTTATTAGAAATGAGCAAAGAATTAATTATATTTATAAGCATGAGTTTTGTTGCTCCACAATGTTTTTTTCTTTATGTTTCTTTCAAAAATAATTTTTCTTCTACTTAAAAAAAAACATCCAATCAAAGGTGGTTGCTTGCGCTTCAAGGTACTACCGAGGGCTCTGGTAAGACTCGGGAAACCATCTTTGAAGAAGCCGATGTTTTAGCTTCACTAACAGGGCAAAGGCTCCATAACATGGCAAATGCATAACTGCAACTGAGAAATACCTGTAAAATATTGCATCATCATTTGAATGTCATCATCATCCTTATATTTTATAAACAAAGATGAAATTGAAAAAGTATTATAAAGCTTTTAAGTTACCATAATGGAGCATAGTGTGATGATAAATCCAGGAATGGGTAAGGCCACCTATTAACAATGAGTTCAGAATGATTACACTGAAAAGTACAATCAAAAGTAGATTTGTATGAATGAAAATTACCATATATGGACTAAGGAGTGGAGGGTCCATTGGAATATAACATAAGCTATTGTCCAGGAGAAGAAGTAAGCAATTCTAAAGCATGGAAAGCTCTGTAGTAATGAAAATTCAACAGTCAAATAAGGATCAAATAAAGAGTATAGCAAATATGTAACATTTGTTAGAATTTTGAGATTTACCAGAGAATTCAAAGCGGCATCACCAAGTAAGAAAATGGCGTTAAGAGAGTGCATGTTGATCACCAGCTGTAATATTGAAGATATATTAGCATTAGAACTGAACATCGAATGCTTTGTATAAAATGAATCAAAAATATAATATGGTTTATGTAGTTACTTACCACATTGAGGCTATAATCATGGATCTCAAGGAAAGGAACAATGATGAACCAGAAGACACAGTCAGTGAGCAAAACTGCACCTGCATTCATCTGTTTTACACAAAGTCCAATCAAAAACTCGTAAAATTCGATACGATCATGTCACTTGGTTATGGATTTCGAGCTTAGTACCTGAAAGATAATCTGAAAAACATAACCCCAAAAACCAGCAGTATTACTTGAGTATTGACTCTGTTGAAGAGAATGATCAGCTCCTTTGGACCTGGCTCTCTCTGAGTCTATGGCTTCAATGCTATCTACTCTATCACCAGCCGCTCTTTTGTTGTACTTGTAACATCCATGGAGCGAAAGAAGCGAGCCTAGCTATTAAAAGATATCAAAAACTGTAAGAAACTTGACCAATGTCACACATAAATTGTAATATAATCAGGTTTTCTGATAGAAAATTACTCCGAAATAGAGAGTGATAAGAGCAAAAGTCCACCTGCAAATCAAAACAACAGACACCAAGAAAAATTCATTAGAGACAAACACAGTTACATAGGTTTTGTATATATGAGATGCAATGATCAAATAACAGTTGCTGGCCTCTATCTCAATCAACAAAATTGTCAGATTCTTGTCTCGACGCTTGTGAACCAACAAAATTCCTTTAATCACCATATGAATTTTTTTTCAAATGAAACCGAGAAAGAAAAACCTTACTGTGTATAGTAGAAGAAGATGGTAGGTCCATCAACAAGGCCAATAACGATCAACATAACAAGAAGGACGAAGAAGGCAACAACTCGAAAAGCAAGAAGCCAAGCTGGGTGAATATTCCGAAGACAAGGTCTCCATGTCTCATCTTCATATACATTTCCTGACCACTCTTTCTCTCCTCCTCCTCCATTGTCATCAACGTCGCTGCTTTTCCGGCGAAAGCCTTCGTATTTGAATATAAGAAAAGCTGTAATCACCATCGCTATAGCCATCCATATGCAACATATCATTACCCTCCAATTGAACCAGTAGCTTGAGTTTGTTGTGTTCGCTGTTGTTGATGGATGCCAAGCATCTTTTAACTCTGTATATGAAGATGGTGATAACAATGATGATGATGATGTTGCCATTTTGATAAAGTTGGAGAAGAAAAAAAACAGATTTGAGAAGAAACAAGAACAGAATTTATCAAAAAAGAAAAAAAAGAAACAAGAACAGAGTAAGACAGTGTTGAATCAATTAAGATTTCAATTAAATAGAAAGAATATGTATTTGAAACAAAGATTTAGGGAATTTGAAATCGTGAGTGGGGTGATTAAGATATATGACGAAGTAAAGGGATAGATTCGAAGCTTTAAATCATGTGTTCTTCTTGCACATAAAGATGAAGAAACTATATATATCTGATCAGATTTAAAAAGAAATAATATTTAAAATAATAAAAAGGAGAGAAAAGTGAATAAAGAAGAAGAAGAGGGAGCTGAATTCGAAGCCAAGAAAACAATTGATCCTCACAAAAAAAATGGTAAAAAGCATGTGAATGTGTAAGAGTACACGATTCTTTGTTTCTTTGCTTTAGGAAAGACAAGTATTTTTGGAGAGATAAACAATTTTGTAAATGCTCAAAATTATCAACTACTACATATATATGAGGTATGTATTACTAGAACTAGGCATTCCGGTAGAACTCCATTGGATTAAATTTTTCGGATTTACCTATTAAGGTTTGTTCTGATATTTGAAATTTTAAGTCAGGTTTTGTTCAGTTCGAATCGGATTCAGATTTCAAAACATATCATACTCTAGATTGGGTTTGTTCGGATTTGGGTCGGGTATGTATGACAATGCAGCACAATTTATATAGAAAGGAAAAATGAAATAAGTTTAAGTTGAATTGTATATAAAAGAAGTAATGGATTCGAGGCAATCGGTTGAGGATTTATGTCTTTGAAAAGAAAACAATAATAATTTTAAATTCTTTTTGGCATATACTCAAATTGATGCATTGATACATGAGAATATAATCATATACATACGTGGACAAATGGTAGAATATGTATTGTGGATGATCAAAGGATAGGGAATCTATAAAGATAGTGAATAAAATAGTACAAAGCATCTCTCTGTGTGGAGTCTCAATCTTTTGCAAATACCCAAAAAAGTGTATAAAAAGTTTTAAAAAACTCCCAAACAGACATTGGGACTTATTCATTGTTTATGTGTCCTTTCTCTTTCACTATATTTATATAGTTATGTATACATATTGATACACGTATAAAATATGTATAATATACGTATAATTTGGGAGATTCCATGTGGGAGAGGAGCACAGAATTCAGAAATGATTTAAGGTTATATGGTTCCACCACCACTTTAAAATGGGAATAAATCTATTTAATATATTAATTATAATAATAACAATAATGTGCAAAGGATATATTTGGGAGGTTTCTGAAGATGATTCTGAACCGTTGGATAATTGAAGAAATTGATGTATCAATGACAATGAGAAATGAATGAAGGAACAGCTTTTGTTGTTGCCTATATTATTAGAGAAAAATGTAATAATGGGTTGCTTTTGGTCAAAGGCAGAGAGACTGCGTGAGCGTGTGGGACCCATTTAACCCAAACCGAAGAAGACTTTAGAGATGTTTCAGAGATTACATGCAAACCCCAAGAGACCATACTTCTCAGGTGGGCCCCTTTCTCATTTAATGCTTTCAATAAAATTTGTACACTCCAATTTCAAGAACATATGTTTTTTTTAAGTTGCTCTCAGTCTCATGATTACGATGATTCAACTAATAATTTAGTATTAGAATTCGATTCATACCTGCTATATTATGGTAGCTTAAAAAAAATTATAGGGGTTAACTTTAGGCTATAAATAATGTATTATCGATCCAATTGTTAAAAAAAATATATATATTCTTTACGTTTTCTAATATTTTCTTTTTAAGGTTTGAGTTTGAAACTTGAATGGTAAGAAATATGGTTATTGGCAAATGGTATTTAATTTAGAGGTACATGGTAAATCTATTAAATATAGATATACTTGTACATCAAAAGATCGAGTTTCATTATCTACATCATATAAAAACTTAACTAATTGATATGTCAATTGTAGTATAGTGTTGAAAAAAAAAAACTAATGTGGTTATTGTATTCAATGGGATTACTATAGTTGTAGCCATATAAGCAGAAAAAATGTTGAAATGTGAGACAAGAATTTAACAACAAAAAGTTTAAAGTAATTTTGAATAAGAAGTTTTTAGAAATTATAACAGATTAATTGTTCAATTTTTTTTTGGTTTTGTTGAAAAATTGTCGGTAGCTATAACTTGGAAGGGAGGGTTTAACTTGTTTGGATTGTGTTGTTGATGATAATGCATGGCTTGTTGAATACGATTAAAATATATATATTCATAAGAAAAAGCAAATATTATATTAACAATAAAAAAAAGTTGTCTGTTTTTTAATGAGACATCAGAAGCAATGCTTATTGGTAACTCCAAAGAAACAAGAAAAAAGATCTTTAAATATGTAAACCAAAATATACGATCACTAGTGGACCAACATTGGGAAATGCTTCTTGGTAATTCCAAAATATATTGATGCCTAATGTTGTAAGACTTTTGTTCTTGTCATTCAACAGCCAATGCAATTTACGCATATAATTAAACAATTAAAAAGATAAGTATTCAAATATAATATGTATCACTAATGCAGCATCGGGTCAATTAATCAAAGTTATCAAATCTTTAGAACCTGTTTTAAGAATCTAACAAATGCCGTCTTTCATGGCTTTGATAAAGAAAACTTTTTTCCAATTAAACCAAACTGATTTATTAGCCAAAGACAAAAAAAAATCGATTATTTTTGTCTTAGAGACTTATTTGTTGTGAGGGAACAACATCTGTCGGCAGACTTGTTCTATTATCATTATTTTCGTACACCTCCCTTATATTTGTCATAAAATAAAAATTACAGAGTCAAATTCCTGATTTTAATTCAATTTTGAAAAATGTTAAAAAATATATAAAACGAAAGTGGTAACTAACTTTGAACTCCAAGAGGCTTTACAAATAACTACAATTCGGAATGTTTTCGTATAGCTATATACATATATACTTACATATATACACATAAAATATTGATAATAAATTGTGTTTTTTTACAGCAAATATAATGAAAAAAAAATTTATATATTTTAATTTAATTATAGAATGATATGTGTGAATGATAATAGGTGGGGCTACAGGTCGGGCACGTAGATTTAAAAAAGGATTCATGTGTGACAGAGAGACAGCTGTCACGAAAACAGAACTAAAAAGGGCGTACGAGAGACGACAGCGACGCGTCTTGGACGCTAAGTAAACGCGTTTGCAACAAAACTGCTGTTGCTCCCTTCACGTTACTTACTACATTCCCTTTCCGAAATCGACAACACATACCAAGTAAGTTTTTTTTTCTTTGTCTCTATTCATGAATGAGCAGTCTCACAAGGTTTCTTTCACCATAACAGTAAAAATTCTTTAGTTTTTTACCAACCAAAGCAACAGTGAAAATTATATTGCATTGACTATTTCTAAGATTTATTGAATAGTATCTTTTAAGAGATCAATGAACCCAAAAATGTTTGGCAATTGAAAATTAACAGAAAAAATATGGGAAAGAGAATGGTACCTTTCATGGGCAGGTTTCACAAATTTCTTGCAAGATTAAAAAAAGAGCCGAAAGAAGAAAAAAATGTTGAAACAAACGAAAAGATGATGTTTATATAACAAACACAAAATATTTAAATTTAAAAAAAAATGGAGATGTGAGTGAGATATAAGAAAGTGTGGAAAGCATGAGGAGCCTTTCCAAATTGGGGATTAACAATAGGCAGTTAGTTAGTTTAGCTTACATGTTTCAAGTAAGCAAGAATCATGTGTCCTAATTCCGTTATTTTCTTCAAATTTTGTATCAACTAACAAATTAAAACTCTTTAGACAAATAAAAGTTTTATATCTTGATTGTTTTATGTCTTTCACCGAGTCGCCGCATATAATAATAATTATCTTATATCGAATTTCAATGTTAACTAAATTCTTCTTGTGAATCAAAATCTTACTACTACTACTTAATTTCTAATAATAAATTTGCAAATATATTTAAAATGTAATTTATGATGAGAGACATTTCATTTCATCTTAGTTACTTCTTAAACAAATTACAATTTTTGTAAATGCATAACACAAAACGAATTAAACATGTGAATACTTTTTTTTTCAACCAATATATTAATAGATAGAAACAACACCAAAAGGTGAAAAAAAAGTTTACAACATTAAGTCATTAGCTGACTCTCTAATAGAACGAATGATAGCATCAACTTTATAGTTCATAGATATCAGAATTACATAGAGAGAAAAGACACGAAAAAGAGATTTCAACACGAGAAAATCCTCCTAATACAGTTGGAAGGTCAGCCACCCATACAGTCCGTAGCTATCTCCACCTCTAAGTACTGGAGCAAAATCAGGGATTCCATAGCCCAAAGCACAACTTCCACCTCTAAATGTAGTGCCGAAAGGCTTATTCGTATTCGACGTGCTCCTATGCATCCACCAAAAACAACGTCTAGAAAGCAAGTCCAGCCAATCTCGGAATGAATGTCAGAACTTTTTCACGACGTATCAACAAAGCATCGGTAACCCGTAAAAGGCTGAGTGAGCGATAAGAGGTATAGACATCCCTGTCTAAATCGTAGCTAAGCTAAGCGATTATGTTTGGCTAGCATGACAATTTTGACGCCTAGCATTTGATCATTCTGCCACATCTTACTTCGTTTGGGATAACATTCACATGGATCTTTACTTGTTCCAGAAAAGCAACAAACATTTCTCGCTTTCCGGATGTGCCAAATCAACCAAGGGAAGATTTTGACGTTTACTGAATCTGGAATTCTACAAAAGAGATAGTCAAGATTATATCATATCGAGTTCCCCGGGAAAATATTTACGGGCGAGGAGACAGATGATAATGCCCATGATTGAACTACATGGGGACACTCAACAAGGACATGATTAATGGTCTCCTCCTCTACCCCACATCTGCTACATCTAGGATCATAGTTTACTTCCCGATTATTCATGTTCTTTTTAACTGCAATACAACCTGATACAACTTGCCATATAAAGTGTCTAATTTTATTTGAACAATCCAGTTTCCAAATTTTCGATTGTAATGCCCAGAAATTTGGTCCTTGGGAGCCAACATCCATTAGAGAATTACTCTCCTCAGTCTTATATCCAGATTTTACTGAATACCAACCAGTTTTTGTATAATACTAACCCAAATAATCTGGTCTTACCCTTTTTGAAATTGGTGTGCCCATGATCAACTGAACATCAGTAGGGATGAAATATTGTCTTAGTAAAATCTCGCGTCAGGTTCTGGTTTGAGAATCAATAAATTTATTAACAGTAAGATCTGGGTAAATCTTCGGATCTATACCAATTGCCACTCTCGATGAATGTCATGGATCCATGGGTCTCTCCAAACCGCAATAGATCTACCATCACCAATTTTTTTAATTAACCCTTTATTAACAAGTGAGCGAGCTGAAATGATGCTTCTCCAACCATAAGAAGGGTTTGAATTTGTTTTTGCCGACATCAGACAGTGATTTTTATAATATTGACCGCACATAACTTGGGCAAACAATGAATCAGAGTAATCAATCAACCTCCAAACTTGTTTGGCTAGGAGTGCTGAATTAAACTCCTCCAAGACTCGGAAGCCCAATCTACCTTCCTGTTTATGTCGACATAAATTTTTCCATTTCATCTAGTGTATTTCTTTTGATGTTTCCGAATTCGACCACCAAAAGTTCGCTATAGTTGAATTTTATTTTATTACTATAGTCTTAGGTAATCTATAGCATGACATGACATATATCGGCAAAGCCACCAGGACCGATTTGATCATGACTTCCTTACCCCCTTTGGATAGGAACTTTGAAGACCAACTATTAATTCTTTCATGTAGTCTTTCCCGGAGAAAAACAAACACTTTGGTTTTTGCTCCTCCAATATTCTCTGGAAGCCCAAGATAAGAGCTCATACAACCCAGTTGATGAATCCCCAGAATTTGGTGAATCGAAGTCTTTTCATTTTCTGGGAATGAATGACCAAATTGTAATGAAGACTTATCAAAGTTGATTTGTTGACCTGATATTCTTTTATAATCTTTTAGAATCTTAATAATGTGGCTCGCTTCCTCCGTAGTAGCTTTACAAAAAAAAGGCTATCATCAGCAAATAAGAGATGCGATATCTTTGGGCTCGCTCTCGCAATAGAGATACCCAAAATAAGTTTATCATTTTCTGCTTTCTTTAACTTAGATATCAGAACTTCTGTGCAAAGTATAAAAAGATAAGGTGACAATGGATCACCTTGTCTTACACCTAGTTTAAGAATTATTTTCCCTCTCGTTTTCCCATTCAAAAGAATTGAATATTCTACACTGCTGATGCAGTGCAAGATACATTTTGTCCAGTTATTACTGAAACGTAATTTTAGTAAAAGGCTTTCAATTAAATTCTATTTTACACGGTCGTAAGCTTTACTCATATCTTTCTTTATTGCCATAAATTTTCCTTTTACCGCTTTGTTTGTCGAAGAGCATGAAACATTTCTTGCACAATTAGAATATTATCAGAAATTAATCGACCAGCTACAAAGGCAGATTATGTTTCTGAGATCAATTATGGCATTAATTTTTTGAGTCTTAGAATTAAAACCTTTGAAATAATTTTATATCTAACATTACAAAGACTAATTGACCGAAATTCCGTCATCTTCGATGGTCTTGAAGTTTTCAAAATTAGACTTATATTCGTCTCATTTAAACCTTGATCAAAAGAACCAGAGGACATAAAATCATTGACAATTTTATTATATCTAATTTAACCACCTCCCATGATTTTTGGAAAAAGAGCAGTCATTCCTTCGGATCCCGGTGTCTAGCACGAGTCCATCATAAAAAGAGCTTTTTTAATCTCTTTTTATGATACCCTACATAGAAGCATTTGGTTATCAACATCCGTGATTCGTGGCTCGATTTCAAATAATAGATCTAGGCCACATTCTCTACCATTAGTAGAGAAAAGGTCTAAAAAATATCAGGTAGCTTATGCAGTAACTTCCTCATAATTGGTTACCCAATCCTCGAAACTATTAAATAGTCCAATTAGTCGATTCTTCTTTCGTCTTTGTTTTGTCTGAGCGTGGAAGAATCTAATATTTTCATCCCCCTCTTTGAGCCATTTGTTTATGCTCTTTTGTTTCCAATAAATTTCCTCATCAACATAAGCCTTTTTTAATTCCAATATAGCTTTTGCAATTTCATCAGGTGTTGAAGAATTAGTATTTTGTAAATCCTCCACAACCTTCTGCCATTTAATAATCATTCGTCAACCATAAGGAATATATTTACTTCGCCAGTATGATAATTCATTCCTACAATTTTTAATCCTTCATGTAACTATTACTCGTCGGTGACATGATAAGTTTTTCCATCATTTCTCAATCGTTTCCTTAAGCCCATCCTTACCAATCCATCGTTTATCAAAAATGAATTGGTGTCGTCGTCTCTATTGTTGATCATTGAATCTATCCATAATTGGTCGGTGATCCGATCCAATCATTTTGAGATACTCAATCTCGAACATGGGAAATAAATCATGCCAATTTTCATTGCCAAATGCTTTATCTAGAATACACTTGACCACTCTGTTGTTCCTTACCCCTCTCAAGGACCAGGAATTACCTATCTTTGGAAATTCTACGAGTCCACAATTCTGAATCATTTAATTAAATGATAAAACAAATTGGGATGTCTCATCGTCCCACTTTGTTTTTATGATTACCCGTGAGCTTGTTGAAATCCTCAATAATCAACCAAGGGGAATCACGAATTATACCAATCCTCGGTAATTTCTTCCAAACTTGATCTTTTAGATTTTTGTTTGGTTCACAATAAATAAAGGAAATGTTAATAGTTTTTCCTTTAACATCACAAGATACATCTATCATTCTTTTGTCCTTATGGTTTAAGACAACATTAAAAGAATCATTATAAAGTAGAGTCAAACCACCACTAAGTCTATTTGGTTCAACTACAATCATCATATTATAGTCTAAATGAACCTTAATTTTTTCTATAAAATAAATATTATTCTTAGGTTTAGAAAGAAACAAAAAATCTGATTTGTTAATCTTCCAAATATCTTTAAAAAATTTATTGTAACTCTATTACCAACACCTTAGCAATTCCAGAATTTTAATCAAAAATACTAAAATATTAAAATTTCATGGAACTAAGAATTCAAGCACATTTGGTGAGCACATAGCAAAGGATTCTTTCGCCTTTTTAACATGTGAATAGTTAGTTTAAATATAGGGAAAACTGTCAATTAAACCCTGGTTCGGCAAAAAATCGTTGATTAAACATTGGAATCCAGAATTCTTCGATTAAACATGTAATTTATTGTTGACTTTTTAAAAAACATTGAACT
The DNA here is from genome assembly GCA_963920545.1 of Lepidium didymum. Lineage (NCBI taxonomy): Eukaryota > Viridiplantae > Streptophyta > Magnoliopsida > Brassicales > Brassicaceae > Lepidium > Lepidium didymum. Next base: position 15,192,236 of record OY986996.1, read on the forward strand.
TGTAGTTGACTTCGCCAATTAAACACTCCGTTAATTTGACTAACGGAATTAATGAACGACGTTTGAAAACCGTTAACGTTCTCAGTTTATTGAAACACTGCGTTTCAATTAACACATGAAACACCATTGTTCCTCTCTCTTTTACCATCTAATCGCCATTGTTCCTTCTATTTGAGAAAAATTTGTCTATTTTTCTTGTAGTTTCTACCATTTTGATAAAATCACTGATGATTTTAAACTCTTTCTTCTTCATCGATCTTGTTTGGTTTTTGATTGCACAATTTCTTCTCGTAGAAGCGTGGTTCGTATTTCAATTTCGTATTTGTGTTTATCGGTTTCGGGATTTTGATTTTTATATTTAATAATTCAAAGTGGAATTTGAGTTTGGTTGTTCAATTTTTGGATGATGATTGGAAATAATATCAGGTGAAATGAATTGGAGGACATTTGCATGTGAAATTATGAATCGTTGGGATTTTGCGTGTTCTGGGGTTTTCTCGAAAATTCTGGGAAGATGCGATGAGTAGTTTTTAGGTTTTGAGCGTGAATTGTTGATTGTATTTGAGAGAGGTTTCGAGGAATTCATGTGTGGCCACTTGGATGAGTGCATCTCATTTGGGTATTGCATTTCTGTTCACAACCCAGAGGATGAAGACGAGGAGGATGAGCAGCATTTGAGGAGGAGAAGAAGGTCTGAACTTGAAGGTGATAATTTTGCTAGTGAAAGGCTTATAACTCAAGCATTTGGGATTTTGCAGCTGTGGAGGGAACTGGAAGATGAGCATGTGCTTAACAGGGCACGAGAAGGTGTGAAGGAGAAGATTTTTTTTTCTCTCTTCTTCTTGTTTCTCTCTTCACTTCAATGAAGGAGAAGATCTTTTTTTTCTTTTTTTTTTCGTATGTTAATGAAACGCAGCGTTTCAATTAACGGAGAATATTAACGGTTTTCAAACGCCGTTTATTAATTCTGTTAGTCAAATTAACGGAGTGTTTAATTGGCGAAGTCAACTACAAGTTCAATGTTTTTTAAAAAGTCAACAATAAATTACATGTTTAATCGAAGAATTCCGGATTCCAGTGTTTAATCAACGATTTTTTGCCGAACCAAGGTTTAATTGACAGTTTTCCTTTAAATATATAAAAGGTATTGGAACATATTTTTGGGCTTAAGGTAAAGCTAACTACAGACCTTGGAAGCAATAATTGTTATGATCTAAATAGGCCCAGTATAGTTTTAGTTTGACCATTTCGGCCTAGGATTTTATTATTGCTTATAACGACGACGTTTAGACATGACGAGCAGATACGACCGAAACCACCGTGTGGAGTAAATCGTGGTATACATCTCCGCCACGATCTGACTTGTCTAAATATCCCTCAGTCCCACCCCGAAGCAGCTGTTCTCATTCTTTCCGTCAAAGAGGAGAGGTAATTCCTTGCCTTATTTCTTCCCTTGAATTTGTCTGAAATTTTCATTACATTTAATCAAATCGAATACTAGCTGTCGTGATTAGCTTACAACCTAAGCTATCGTAATTTTGAACTTGATAGATAGTGATTTTAACAACTTGATTACAATAACGTCTTCAGATACGTCAGTCGTTTCGAAATTTCACTTTTTTCGGATGAGTAATTGTCGTCTTTAAATATTTCTTTGTGGACTAGCTTGGAATTTGGAATTAAGATGTTGATGAACTCAAAATGCAGCTCATTTGTTAGATGTATTACTCAACAAGCTCGACATTTTCTCTTTGTTAATGGGTTTTCGAATGGTTTCACTTTAGCTTTTAATTCATGCTGTGCTAAGTACTGTAAACGTGACTGAAGGTGCTAAGTACTGACAATAGCTTGATGTTTTCTATTTTCATCTGTTTAGTAATAAAAAGTGTCTTCTTTAATTAGTGTTTATAGGAACAACAATCCTCTGGTGTTGATTTTAAAATTTCCATTGAAATTCAGGAACATAACCTCTTTATCTTCTCCTTTACATTCAAAGCATCTGTCTCAACGTAGTCATTAATGTTCTCTTGAATTCAAGAGAAAGCTTGTGGTGGTTAAGGCCTCTGCTTAACCTCAGAGATGAAAATGTATGTCCTTTTTATATACGTCATGATCCATCTTCCATTCTGTATTTTTTCCCCAAATCTTTCTCTGTTATGTTAGTTAAAATCCGACATGGATATTGATTGCAGAGTAAAGGGAAACGCAGGTGCACTAACCAATTTCGAGGTTCTTGACTTTCTAAATTCAAGAGGTGCATCAAAGGACACTACAAGAGTTATAGTTCCAATTGCTAGATCAGAATACAAGGTTTTGCCCGGAAATATTTGTTCTTCTATTGTCACTTGGCCTTACAAGTGCGTTTGGCTAATTTAAACGATCTTTAGGTCTATGATTATTTGATGGAGACTGCCGCTTTCACTCAAACGCGTGAGAGTATTAATAGATTCGCAGAGAAATGCAAAGATTTCAAAGTCACGAAAGCCGAGATTCTCAATATCATTAATCTTCGACCTTCTTCTATTTGCGAATTGTTGGCGGTTTGTTGTTTTTTCTTTTGTTTTTGTTGTTGTTTCCATCTCTACCAAATGTCATGAACAGTCTATCATTGGATATAATTTCTTAGAGGTTTACTTGTTGTTTGATGTTTGTTAATCATGACTCTTGTAGATCATAGAGAAGGCGGATGATCGATTTAGCGACAAAGATCCGACATTAGAGCGGATATTAGAGCTCGTGCAAGACCTGCTACCGCCTCTTCTGACACCGGAAAGTCATCAAGAAAATGACGAAGAGGAAACAGAGAACGGTGAACAATAATAACATTGAGATCAAAGTTGTTGCAAGATTCATACTTTTCTGTCCATTGTATGTGGTAATGGTGTTAGATTTGTCGTTGGCCTTTGACTTTAAGTTTTTTTTTTTTTTGTCAACATTGGGTCACAACAGGCCGGTCCATTAGCCAAATTCCTACATAATGTAAACGGTAGGATTCAATACCTAGTTGTGCAAGTGCACATGACTTATGTGAACTTACTGCATGCCACTAGACTAAAGGTCACTTGCGTTCATTTTTCCAGTTTGTACAAACTATTTTATTAATTTCAATTTCAATAAAATATTTAAAATTAATCCAAAATTACCGAACATACAGAGTAAAGTTTACTATATTGTCTACTATATAGATTCATATTATCTTGAAACAGGTAGGTACATTAATTACTTCATGATATAAAAAGCATAGAGGTACGACTTACAAAAGTATAGAAGGATATGTTCGACAGTTATACTGAAAAGGAATAATACATCTTATATTAAAATACTTTTCTTGTCGAATCTTATTTCAAATTTCGTTGGATAAGAGCATAAGGTTTGACAACTTGCCATTAACAAAATAGGTATCTCGACCTTTATGAAAGTGTATGTAAATCATTCCAATTTTCATTGAATAAAAATAGTGTATAAATATTCAAATTTGTATTCCGTATATACATGTGGTTAAGTTGAAGCATATACTCGAGACATAATCAGAACTATCGTATATTGTTGAACAACATCCAAGAGGAAATACCTAGACCATATTCTACGTGTGATCAATTGGTCGGGAAATTATTTATTTCGGTTTGGCTTAACTTGAAACCATTTTTTGATAACGAAGGTATTGGAATATTAGGTTTCTTGGACTTTTGATATCTAGATTGTAAATTAGGTTAAAATATTTCCTATCATATTGTATTTATATAACACTTTGACCTCCATCAAATTTAATAAGAAACCTTTTTCATAAACTATTAGGTTTTTTGACATGGTATCAATGAATATCCGGATGAAGATGTCGTTAAGCTTCTTACTCCTTAATAAATTAGTTTTCTTCTTTATTTAGTATGTTATTTTATTTCTTTTTCAAATTTTTTTTTGAAAAAAGGGTTTAAGATGCACGGAAAAGAAGTCCTATACGTTTTAGTGTGTTTCTTTTAATTGTTTTTATTATTTAGTTTCCAAAAACTTGTTTCCTTTCTTTCTATTTTTCTACTTCCAAAAAAAAAAAGACGTTAAGACGTTGCTTGAGAAGAATATTACAGGTTACTGGTTGGTGATGATTCCAATAGATACGATACTGATCCGGTTGTGATAAATTTGAATTTAACTACACAAATTTTTTTATGAACAAGATGTTCGAAGAACGATCCAAACTTGTGTTTCTTTGACCCTACAATCGGGTATAAATAAAAATAACTTGATGGCCGAATATAACACCGTAAAAATGACTCGACGGCCGAATATAACACCGCGAAAATGATTCAACAGCCGAATATAACACGGTGAAAATGACTCGACGACCGATTATAACGCCGCGAAGATGATTCGACGGCCGAGTATAACGCCGCAAAGATGACTCAACGGCTGAGTATAATACCGCGAAAATGATCCGACGGCCGGATAGAATACCACTACTTTGAAGACTTGTTTAATCTCACACGTGTTACCACGTATGAGCTTGCCGAAGAGTATTGGGATATTGGGCCTCTTAAACCTTTGATACCTAGATTGTAAATTATGTTAAAGTGTTCTCTATCATATTGTATCTATATAAGGCTTTGGCCTCCATCAAATAGAAACCTTTTTCACAAACTATTAGATTTAGAAAAATTTAATCTAGGTAAACCTGACTAATCCATAGATAGAAAAGCTTGTGAAGCATCTTCATATCAAGTTTAGAAAAATTGAAAGATCATAATGTTCAGAAACTATATATTAGGGGTGGGAATTCGGGTCGATCGGGTTGGATCGGGTTGGGTTGATCGGTAATCAGGTTATTCGGGTAGTAGAAAATCGTCTGAAATAATCGAACCAAAAAATCGGGTCAGTTCGGGTCAGGTCGAATTTTTTTTTTTGGAAAAATTCTAAAAAAATTCGAAAAAATCCAAAAATCCGACCCGAATTGACCCGAACCGTCCGAAACCCGACCCGAATTCCGAAAAATGATTTTTTTGGAAAAATTCTAAAAAAACATACCCGATCCAAAAACCGATCCGAACCGACCCGACCCGAACAACCCGACCCGAATTCTTAAATAAACTTTAATCCGACCCGACCTGAATTTCAAATCTGACCTGATCCGAACCGAAATTCGGATTAGTTCGGGTCGGGTCGGACAAAACGGATCGGGTCAAATTCCCAACCCTACCATATATAATAGTAGAGATTCCACACCATCTGAACAAATTTAGAACCAATTAACCCATAAACAATAATTTTTAAGTGAAAATCTAAACACAACCTCTATGTATTTCTGTAATGAGATTCAAAATATTATCTATCTACTTAGCCACCATTACTAGCAGAGGAATTTTTTATATATATTTCTCATTTTAAAAGATTCAAATCCAAGTTCACCAAATAGTTTACGCACATGGATACTATTAGACAGCAAGGCTCCCGTAGTTAGAACCATTTTGTTTGCCGATATGCTTCCTTGTCTAGAACGATCAGTTCTTGACTTTGTACAAAACTCTACATTTTACATGTAGTCCATTTTCAAAATGTTAGATAATCACAATTCTCGAGTTCATACGAAGTTACATCGACTCCATATTCAAAACGTTTAATAACAAAACTAATATATCATTGTAATTAGACTGATAATATCATGATGTTATAGGGATGATATGATGACGTAACGATGTAATGAGTGATGCAATGGAAGAAAGATATCAACTTTAAAAGTGGGTCTCATTAAATTTGATAGAAAGAATTTTGGCAAAGTAATTTGTAATGGTCACGTTTAGCTTATCTTGTGTGATTTATTCCCACACCATTCTCAATGCTCTTTTAACTATTCTTCTTTTCTTTCTTCAATTAGTTTTTAGTTTTGTTTCTTTTTGAGAATAAAATTCATGTGAACCAACTATCAAGTATTCTCCCTAGATCCTTACAATCTTTTGTTTCCTACTTGTCTGTTTAATTTATCAAGCTTTCCCTTTAAAGTCATTTGTATTTTCGGCTCATATATAATATAAGATTATTACAATTTGTGGTATTTAAAAGTATTGTATAATCATGCATGTAACAATGTAACGTTTGAACTAACTAACTGTGGTTTATTGGTTTCTACATAAGGAGGAAGCTGTCCTGTCAATGTAGATCAAAAATTGATCTCCCTCAAATACGAAACGCTAATTATTTATATTTAGTTAGAGGTATTTATCTATGGGTTTTCCTGGTCTTAGATGAAATTATGGTGAACACGGATGTTGCGTCACTTCAAAATCCTGATCCTTTATTGAAAATAATATAAGATTTCTATTTGTTGGAATAGACGGTCTCTAAAAACTGAATTTTTTTGGTTAATCAAAAAGATAATGTAGTTTTGAGTGAAGTCTAAATTCTATTGAAAATTTCATTAATCTTGATCTTGAATTAGCAGTAAAACTTGCCGACAAACAAAAAAAAATCAGTAAAAAATACGATGAACGTCAAATTTAAAAGTAAGAAATTATAATATACGCATTGATGTTAATTGTCTCTTCCACTGTTGAGAATATTTAATGATAGTTCATAACATGTGTGGCAGTTAAATGCCAAGTTGCAGCTCACTGGCGGAATTTTCATTTGAAATCCCACTACCGACTCATCCTACTATTTTCTCTTCTAGTTGGAAAGTAGATCCTCGATTAGTTTTCTACAATTTTCTTAGCTTTAGAAAATCACAATAATTTTCTTTAAGATTTGGAAGTTTATTAGCAAAAAAAGCATACTATATAAATTATGTCAATTAATTCACCGACTCAGCATAGAACCCTAATATTAACATTTGGATATGTATTAACAAAAAAAATATAACATTTGAACCTGTAAACGCTTCATGGGGATAAAAAACAGTTGAATCTGAAAATTGTGCATATTATAACCGTTAATTTTCAATAGAAGAAACGCCAAAGTTATGTTTTACCATTCCAGTAAAATTTCACATGATTTTTATACTATTAAGTTACCATTCCAGTAAGATTTTCAGGTTGATGGAGTTAATAATTTTTTGTATTTAAAACGAACCTAAATCATTAATTAGCTATAAATGAATTAAGTTAGTAGTTTTGGATTTGTGTTATCTACAATTATTTTAATATATGATATATAACATATCATGAATTTAGTTAGCAAACAATTTTAGTCCAATAATTGATGTTGCTGTGCAAAGAGTACAAAAATTAGTTTCTTATTTCAATTATGGATTTAGAAATGTTATAATAACTACTAAAGAAATAGTTATTGAGTATGTAATTGATCATATGTTTTCTAAGAAACATGTTATTCGTAGAAAAATAATATATTTTGATGAGATTGGCGGCTGCGAAGTATCTTTATCTATTGAAAAAAAGTTTAGAACTTAATATTTTTTATTGATAATAGACCAAACTATCGTTTTGCTAGAGACAATATTTAAACAATATCAATTACATGAAAATGTTTTTGGTTTTCTCTTTTGAAATCTTTGTTGTGCTAATCTTGAATGTATTGTAAAGAAAGATGATGTATTAGATGTCAATGAATGTGATCATTTTATGGAGTTAAAATTATTAAGAGAGTTTATTCCAAAAAAAGATGAGAGCAATTGATATGTTGAATCAGTTTGAGGAAATGAATTGTTTTCCAAATGCAGTTATTGCATATAGAATTTTACTAACTCTTTCAATAATTGTTGTTTATGTCGAAAAGAGATTTTCAAAGTTAAAATTGTTAAATGATACAAAAAAAATTAAACAAAAAAGTTAAACAGATTAGCTTCAATAACTATCGAGAATGATAATTTGGAGAAAATAGATGTAGAATGCTTGGTTGATGATTTTTGTTAGTAAACATATTAGAAGAGCAATGTTATTTATTTTAGTTGAATAAATAAAACATAATAGTTATACTATTTGAGAAGAAACATACTATATAAATATTGTATAAAATTAAGAAGTGATTTTAGTGTTCGGGCCAAAAATTTTATTTAGCACAGGGACATTGCATTTAATAAGCCGCCCTGATTAAGTACATTAGTTAAAACTCGAAAATCATGAGAACCTAATCTTTTAGGTGTTTAAATTTGTTGGCTAGCTTGTAGAGTATCGTTTGCTTTAATTTCTCTCTTTTATTTTACTTTAGTGAATTGCACTTAATTAATCACTTGTATAAATTATATGTTCTGGTTTATTCAAATGTGAATGAATACGAGAAATATGTTTACAGTACAATGCTATTTTCATATAAGAAAAAAAAAAAAAACTGTTTCAGCTCTAATCGAACTTTTGTTATTGTTCTTCTTTCACACCGATCAAACTCTTTAACTTTTATTTGGAAAATTAATAATTATCAAAATCAAAAAATAGTTGAAACAATTCGAATTATTTAGTAATGACTCCCAAAATGAGAAACAGATATTGCCACATGTAGCAACAGGATAAGTGACAGGTGGCAAGAGAATAGATACTTTGCTTGAGAGGAGCGAGCGAGTGGAGGTCCCACCTAAGTTCTTCTTCTTCGTTCTCTTTATCGTAACTCTCAAAACACAAAGAGACTCAGACAAAACTAGGAAAAAGATATTATTCTCTCACTTTTGTCTCTGTTGTGTGATGATCAAGCCGCTATTTCTGAACTCATCTAACGGCTCACATTGTTCACTTGGGTCCCATGATAAAGATGATTTGGTCAAGTTGACATGGACCCACCCAAAGAATGTGGGTCCGAGGATTGTGGAACCACCGACGCTTCCTTTTGCCTCCGTCACAGACTCACAGTTCGTATATACGGTTCATTTATACGCTTAATTCCAAATTTAAAGCTTTCCCTTTAATCATGATCACCAAAGCTACGCGTTTAACTTTCAAAAAAATCCATTTTTTCGTTAGATTGATTTTTATATATAATTGGAAACAGAACATAATATTTGATTAATCGCTTTCACATCTTTTCAAAACTTAAAGAATTTAATAAATACAGATAACAAGAGAATTTTCTTTTGTTTAGCGAGATGACACATTATGAGAATTACCAACCAAACTTCACGCTTGGTTCTCGCATAAATGTAAAACTTAGAAATAATTGGTACCAAAAGAATAATTTTACTAATTTTATCTAAATACCAAATCAAGTAAATATTTAAGAAATTTTACTTTAAGATAAATGAGTATTCTTAAGGTCAGTAAAGATAATATATATATATAGTAGAACTCTATAAAATAATCTAATGTATGGTCTAAATTAATTTAAAAAACATAGTTTTAGTGTAGTCCCAACATTATTAATTTATAAAAGTTTTACTATATATATATAAATTGACTCCCAAAATGGATAATTGAATTTCACAGTAGCTGCAAAAAGTTATTTTGATGGAGAAAAATTGAGATGTTTACTTGTGTCCTATACAAGAACAAAATGAACTCTTACAATAAAAACAAATAATTATTTATATTAAATAAAACAAATAGTAATAACTAAGAGTGTGAAATTAAGTGATAGAAGTAGTTTAGAGTGGAGACAGCAATCCCGAGGAGGAGAAGGGTCCTCCTCTTCCTTCCTTCTTATTCACATCCCAACCCCCTCCAATTTCTTCCATGCCTCTTCTCTTCTCTCCCTCTCTAGATTTTGTTCATCATCTTGTCTTAAATTTCTCACTCTTTCCAAACCAAACAAACAAACATAACTCAACAATGGGTCTCACTTCTCTTCAGGTCTGCATGGATTCCGATTGGCTTCAGGTACTACTTTTACACATTCTTCTAATTCATCCTACATATTTAACCATTCGCTAAATTATTGTTGTTATTAACATGTAAAGTATATAAATCATAAATGAAAAGTCTTATGTTTACTGATTATAGAAAGTATTTGTTATAAACTGCAAAATGTTTTCTATTATTAAAAGTGAATTTTTATGTTTTTTTTGTCTCGACATGTAAATGTACAATTTTCATTTGACTATATACACTCTAGCTAGATCTTAAGCACCATTAACCTTCATTTCGGCTGCAAGTGATGCATTACCATACAACTTTCATAAACACAAAAGTAACAATTTGATATGGTTTTGTAAATTGTAATGTTAGGAAGCTGAGTCATCAGGAGGAAGCATGTTAGACTCTTCAACGACTTCTCCATCAGCCGCCGACATACTAGCTGCGTGCAGCACTAGACCACAGGCCTCGGCCGTGGCTGTAGCCGCTGCAGCTTTAATGGATGGTGGAAGGAGACTGCGTCCACCTCACGACCATTCTCAAAAGTGTCCTCGTTGCGAGTCAACACACACTAAGTTCTGTTACTACAATAACTATAGCCTTTCTCAGCCTCGTTACTTCTGCAAGACTTGTCGCCGTTACTGGACCAAAGGCGGCACTTTAAGGAATATACCAGTCGGTGGAGGTTGCCGGAAAAACAAGAAACATTCTTCTTCTAATTCCTCATCCTCCACTTCTTCTGGGAAAAAGCCATCCAACATTGTTACCACTAATACCTCTGACCTAATGGCTTTAGCACAATCTCATCATAATTACCAAAATACTAGCTCTCTAGGGTTTTCACATTTTGGAGGGACTGGGATGATGGGGTCTTACACAACTCCTGAACATAGTAACCTTGGTTTCTTGGAGAGCAAGTATGGTGGTTTGCTTTCGCAAAACCCTAGACCTATTGATTTCTTGGAGGGTAAGTTTGATCTCATGGGAGTCAACAATGAGAATCTGGTCATTGTTGATCATGGAAGTAACGGAGATCATCATCAGCAACATAATCATCATCACATTGGTCATCACGGCTTAGGTCTTAACAACAACAACAATGGCGGATTTCATGGGATTTCTCCTGGAAGCAACGGAAATGTTGGTGGTGGTCTCATGGATATGTCGACATGTCAGAGACTTATGCTATCAAATTATGATCATCATCATTATAATAATCATGAAGATAATCAAAGGGTAACAACAATAATGGATGTGAAGCCAAATCCAAAGTTGTTATCGCTTGATTGGCAACAAGATCAAGGCTACTCCGACGGTGGTGGTAGCGGAGGCGTAGGAAAATCTGACGGTGGTGGATACGGCGGTGGTGGATATGTCAACGGTTTAGGATCTTCTTGGAATGGTTTGATGAATGGCTATGGATCGTCCACTAAAACAAACTTCTTGGTTTAATTTATTGATCAAAACATTTTCTTGCCGTCATTAACTAGTAGTAGAAGCAATGAAATTATATAAGGGTTTGTTTGGTTAGCCAGTATATATTACTTTCGTGATTGATCGTAATTGCGAAAGTAATTATAATTAGTAACCTTGATTAGGGTATTCAGAGAGATATGTTTCATTATGTTTGTGTTCGTGTGGTTGAGGTGTAATGTTTCTTGGTATAAGTAGTTCCCCATTTTACATTTTGTAAGTTAATTCCATGGATTTATAAATCGGAAAGAGAAAAAGCAGAGCCACTGACTGAAAGAATACTTGACAATGATAAGAGATAACACTCCCAAATTGGAATATATTCTTAAAAGACCAAGAGATATAAAGTATTAATTCAAAAATGGCTTTCTTACAAGAGATAGAAATCGATAGATAGATAATAAGAATTTGGGAGTGAATCCAAATGATATTATATCATCTAACCAAAGTGACTTAATCCAATGGTTTATAATTCACCGTAATAAGATTTGTTTGTAGGATTCTAATACTCCATTGCGAAGACATATCTATGACCACCCATCAACATTTTTAGTGGCAAGAAAAATTGTAGATTCCAAAGCTGTTTAGGTTTGGGTTTGAGACTCTCCATCTATAGAAAATGAATTGATAAATAAATAAAGAGCAATTCTCTATTTCCCTTTTTCAATGTGTACATTTTTCTTCTTCTCGTTAGGTGACCTTCCTCTTAACATCTAAGAAACTTAGATGGGGTCTATGCAATTTTAGGCGAATATAGACAATTTTAGGCGGTTTAAATGGTGGTAGAGTAAATGTATCACATATAATACATAAGAAAATAATAAATAATCTGAACATGATTTATAAATAAAAATGTTAACGATGTTGTTTAGCCATTCATTTCTTAAAATAAAATGACAACCAACATATTTTTTTAGTTTTTGTTTTAAAAAAACGTCATTTGGAAATTAAAAAAGAAAAAAATTGTCTATACCGACCAATCACCACCTAAACAATCTAATTACCACAAAGACGCCAAATTATCATAGACGCCAAATTATCATATCCGCCTAATATATATGTTTTTAGTATAATCGGAACAGATAAATCTGCATAATGCTTATACTAATTTCTTGAACACAGTATTATCATTTCAGAAATGAGCTTTTTTTTTTATTCGCCTTTAAGCTGAGAAGAAAAGAAATACAGAAGTCTGTAAATAAAACATGGTATATGTAAGAACCCAAGGAAACAGAGAGCACTCAACCAGTACTCAATTCCTACATGAGGATAGAGGCTATCGATTATCAGCCTCGATAGTGGATTTAATCCACTCAGGAAAACCTGATGCTACGTATGAAGAGTATCTTCCCTCACGGGTAACACTCTCTGCAATTCGTCTTGCCGCTTTGTTTGCTTTTGCCGAGGAAAGCAAAATGTTCCAACTTGAAACACCTTGGCACGTATCCTGAATTTTATCAGGTATACCCGATATTCTGGCCACAAAATCTGGTTCTGCACTGCTTCAACAGAAGAGTTCGATTCTGTCCAAAACTCGACGTTATCAAGTCTTAAATCAGCAACACTTTGCACAGCCCATAATAAGCCTTTAAACTCTGTAGAAACACGATTCTGGGTGGGGGATAAAGCATCTCTAGCATGGAACTGGACCACACCTCTCTGATCGCGAATGATCCAAGATACACCACAGAGATAATACACATTTGACCACATAATACTCATGTTGCACTTCAAAATTCCTGTCACAGGTTTTGACCACAATGTCTGATGATGGAGATGACGATTTGTCCCACCACTCCTGACAATTGTCGATGAATTCACCGTGTGCCATAGCTCAGATTCTTCCATAGATTGAGCAATAAGAGCATGTGCCTCATTGTCTTTGTCTGCAAAGATTTTAGCATTCCTCTGCTTCCAAATATTCCACAGCAACCAAGGGAGGGCTTTGCGGTATCTATTGGAATCAGAGCGGCACTCAAGTTGGCGCAAGAGACATTCCAAATAGTCTTCAATTGAACCAGTCATATTAGACGACAGATTAATTAACTGGACAATGTTCAAGACCCGAGCTGAGAATTGACTCTCAAACAACACATGACTCATCGTCTCAGGAGAAGCTTTGCAAATGTTACACAAGGAATCCACTTGCAGCCCGTGTCGTCTCAAGCATTTTGCAACAGCAATTGCTCCAGAGAGGAGCCACCACAAAAAACATCTTGATTTTCGGAACTGTTTTAATTCTTCACGCTTTAGCTTTTAACTCGTTTCTCCGCTTGACAACGTCAGTTACAGGAGCCAAAGAACCTTTGAGTTTGGAGATCAACCAACAACCACTAGGAACTGAATACCTACCATATTTTGTGAGACTCCAGCACCAACCATCCTCAGTCGCGGAGTAAAGGGGAGTTGATGAGATGCGGAGTACATCATTAGGGGGAAACAGCTCCCGAATTGCCTCCATATTCTACTCTCTCTGCTCAATAACAAGGCTAGAAACCATCAGGTTTAAGTCCATTGAAGTCTCCTTATTAACTGGTCTCCGAGGCAAATCATCAAAAGACCCAATTATCCAACCAAATCCTTGTATGTCTACCATTAACTATGGTTCTCATTAATCCTTTTGCCAACAGATCCCGACCAAACAAAATACTACGCCAAGCGTATGAAGGTCGTTGTCCTTGTACTGCCGTGAGTAGTTCCTTGGATTCGAAGTATCTTGATTTATACAACCTGCTAATCAAAGTATTAGGTTTCGAAAGAAGTTTCCAGGCTTGCTTAGCAAGAAGACCTTGATTAAAGTCTTCTACATTACAAAAACCCAAGCCTCCATTGGCCTTGATTTACACAAATCATTCCATGAGACCCAATTCATCTTGTTCTTCTCTTCACAACTGTTCCATCAAAACTTAGCAATGGTGCTTGTGATTTGCTTGCATTGAATCTTGGTTAGTTTAAAGCAAGACATAGCATAAACTAGAAGAGAAGATGCAACCGATTTGATGAGGATTTCCTTCCCTCCCAAAGACAAAGTCTTCGAAAACCAGCCACTTAATCTCGATCTTAACCTTTCAGTTATATATGATGGTAGCTCTATTTTAGACCCGCTAAAACATTCTGGAAGTCCTAAGTATTTGCCCGCTCCACCCTCTTGAGTCATCCCCATAAGTAACCCAATGACTCTTCTCATAATCAGATCAATCTTCTCACCGAAAGTGATGACAGATTTGAGGAAATTAATCTCTTGTCATGAGGCATCACCATAGAGTTTGAGACAGCGGAGTATCTCACAACCTTTCTTTAGAGTAGCTCTACATAGGAATAAGCTATCGTCGGCGAATAGTAGCTGTTGAACAGAAGGACTATGTGAAGAAATTTTAATCCCAGAAATTCAACCATCGAGTTCAGCTTGCCTCACTGTTGTATCAACGCCTCAGCACATAAGATGAAGACAAACGGAGACAAAAGATCTCCTTGACGGAGACCTCTCTCCAGAGTGATCAAACCATATGATCTTCCATTGACAATAACGGAGTATGTGACTTATCTGATACACACCATTAACCACCGAATCCATTTGACATCAAAACAAATAGCTCTTCTAAGAAGTCTCACTCAAGTCCGTCATATGTTTTAGACATATCCGTCTTTATTACTATAAAATCCTTATTGCATCTCGTGTTTGTTTTTAGTGCATGTATCATCTCGTGGGCAACTAGGATATTGTCGGAAATTAATCGACCCGCCACAAAGGCACCTTGAGTTTCCGAGACAACCTCTGGTAGAATACGCTTGAATCGTCGACTTAAAACTCGTAAAACAATCTTATAAACCACCGTACACATGCTGAGTGGACGAGTCATGAGATATTGTTAACAGAGCTTTCTTTAGTAAAGAAGGTAGGATACAACTTTATTCAATGAAAGAGTCATGAGAACACAAAGGTGTTGTTACTATTGATTCATTGCATGAACATTTGATTATGATTTTTTTTTTATCGAAGCCCAAACAACACTAACCGTAAGGTAACGAACATCAAGCATTGACGTTTCTCTTGTAGCATAAGGTCAAAAACTAGAATGTTATGTCGAATTCTTAATCATCTTTTTTTCTTTCTAGACTACTCCGACAGTGGAGAGTCTTATATATCAACCAAAACAGAATATTTGACTGGAATAATTTTTTGACATAAAGAAAGACGATAGAAATTTCCAATTTGAATATATTCTAAGAGAAAATAAGAGATAAAAATCTAGTTAAGGTACATACGTCCACGTATAGTGACGTTAGAAAAGAAAAAAAAAGTCACACGTATAGTAAGTATACGTCACAACTCTTGAAAAAGAATCTCTAATGATGTTCCTTTTACATATTTATTCACATCGAGAGTTCTCTAGATCTCAAGACTGAAATTTGTCATATATAAAGATAACACGAGTTTGTGAATGACCAATCGAACTTATAAGCATCGCTCTTCGAAAGCTTTTGATGGATTGTCACCGTCGATCTGCGAATGATGAGGGAAATCAAATGGCATTTCTTCAGGTGAGAGCCAAGCTTCTCTAAGAACTCTCGAGACTTCCTCAAAAACTACTCCATTGCCCTCAGGTGTGAGATGGAGTCCATCACTGCTTATAGCCAACAACAACGACCAAGAATCAAAACCATTTATAAACAGCCAAATTGATTCAGGAGATGAGTGAGTGTTTTCGAAAACCAACTACGTTTTGAGATCAGATTCAGAAATAGACCTTAGGTACTTTTTCTGCCAATCATTGGTTTCTTGCATCTTAGACCATAAGTTCACGCATCGTAGACCGAGTTCCTCGGCTAATGCAACACAATGTTGTGCGTAGATTCCCGTTGTTTCATTTGTTCTCTCAGGCTCTTTCATAGCTTTATCACCATAGATTGATCTGATGTAACACATTCACTGGCTCGTTAACGAGAAGTGTCGGACTTTATGTATTGAAAAACAAAAATGCAAAGAAGAATGAAGCCTACTCTGCATAACTTTGCCGTCCAGCTTCATCAATTGGTGGTGGAGTTACAAGCACAATTAGCATAGTAGGTGAACATTTCTATAAAACAGAGTCATTCGCTTTTTAAGTCACAATCAGCCCAATAAAGGAAGACAATTTACGAAAAGCCAAATAAAAGCGAGAGAATCAGGGAAGCATATCAAACCTTCAAATGCTGAACAATCTTTTTGATGTTACCTTTGTACTCTTCCACCGGTACGTGTTGCCTATCACTCGTTCTTCCTTTGAGAGCTGCATCGTTTGCACCAAAGAAGATCGTCGTAGCAGCAGGAGAAGGAGAAGACAAAGAGCCCTAAAGAAAGAAAGGGTAGAAAACAGAGTATGATATATATCCCCACCAAAACAACTTCGAAATGCAAGAAGAATTCTCTATGATATGTACATGTAATTGCTTTTACCATTTCAAATATAAATTTTCGTATTTCAATTCATTTCAGACTTTTGATCCCCCATGGAAAAGTCATAAATCAGCACATCCTAGACTTCGTATTAGAAACATTCAGAACTAAATCCAGATTTTCCATAGTTTTAAAGGACAGTGAGGCTCATCAGCAAAAAAAACTGTTGTGTAATGCATGATCTCAATTATAATATTAATCACAATATACAACAAATGATGAACAAATCATCATCCCCTGATTAGCAAATTCGAGTGTAGATTAAATTTTGATCAAGATTGTAGAGTCACGCAGCAAGACATAATTACTGAATCTTCACATTTTAAAATAAAAAACTTGAGAGAGATTAAGAGTTCTGACGAGAGGGAAAATGTGATGAAGCAAGAAGAGAGCCCATCGGGTGTTGTAGCCACCATAGCCACGAACTACAACATCAGCCTTACGAGAGTAAGCATCGACAAGAGCAGATCCCCAACCGCCGGATCTGAAAGACTGCGCCGTTATCGAATCGCCGAAGAGAACTATTTGCGGCCTCATCTGTCTGTCCGCCGTATCTCGATCGGGATCTCCCTCACCGGTGACTAACTGACTATTAGAAATTCCAGTCGTTTCTGGGCCGACACATATGGAATGGGCCTTAGTATTATTATTCTCTAACTTGTTTTCTATTTTTCACTGACTCACCAATTCACCCGGGTAAACATATACCGAACCGGATTTCTCTGCGTCTAACTAAACCGGAACAGATCGGTTTGACTTTATTTCCACCGATCTATTATTAAACAAAAAGAAAAAAGAAGATAATTAAAGATATTGAATGTGATGGACAAAATCTTGAAGATATGCAAAATCTCTCGATTTCATTCATATTTTTCCCTCTTTTTTATTTTTATTTTTTATTTCTTTCCTTCTACTTATATATTCTCCCCAACCTCCATTGTTTCACATCAACACAAATATATTTTGCTCTTCCTTCGTCTTTCAAATCCTCTAATTCTAATTACAACAATCTTATTCTTCGATCCATATATCAAATGGCTGAAGTTTTGCTCCCTAGGAAAATGGAGATCCCCAATGATCCTTCAAAGTTTGGATCACCGGATCTTCTTCATGTTCTCGCTGTCGACGACAGTCATGTCGATCGGACATTCATCGAGCGGTTGCTCAGAGTCTCTTCCTGTAAAGGTAATTATTTAAATCTTTTTCAGGAACTCATCTTTTGAATTTCCATTCCGACAGGTTATCTGACTAGACTTATGTTTTGTTCTTCAGTTACTGTTGTCGATAGCGCGACAAGAGCTCTGCAATACCTTGGCTTGGATGTAGAAAATAAATCTTCTGGTTTCGAAGATTTGAAGGTTAATTTAATTATGACGGATTATTCAATGCCCGGTATGACTGGATATGAACTCTTGAAGAAAATCAAAGTAAGCAATTAGACTTCATTTCATTGATTCAATTCATTTCGTTAAAGACGAATATTTATTCTTATCGAATCCTTTTTGGTAACTTTTCCAGGAATCCTCAGCTTTCAGAGAAGTCCCGGTGGTGATTATGTCTTCTGAGAACATTTTGCCTCGAATTGATAGGTATACTTCATTGTGATCTTAATATACCTATAGTAAATATGGTGAATATCTTAGTTTAGAATTCTTGGATGATCTAATTAGGGAACAACAATTTAAGATTAGATCAAAAGTATAATTTATTTCTCTTACCCGATTGCATAGTTTACCAAAAGTTAAGTTGAGATTTGGTGATCTTTAGTGGGTCCCAAGATGATTTTGTGTATAAAGATGTTATAACAAGCAAGATCTTAACTTTAGGATTTCATTCTTTTTTTGGTGATGTGATATTTACAATAAAATAATTACATGATTTGGGTTGCCTAATCTTTGGTAGGGTATTGTGAAAGCCACCTCACATGCTTTATTTATTTTGCATATTAGGAAACCTCTAAGACCAAACTAAAATAAAAGGAATAGTTTGACTAGAAACTCAATTATGAACTGGCCATGTTATGATTATTGATCCAAAGCGATTAACTTTGTCAAAAGTGGAGTTTACTAAAACTGATCATCTTGTAAATTGTTTTACATTCAGATGTCTTGAAGAAGGGGCTGAAGATTTCTTACTAAAGCCGGTAAAACTCTCAGATGTAAAAAGATTAAGAGATTCTCTAATAAAAGTTGAAGATTTGTCTTTCACAAAGAGTATCCAGAAGAGAGAGCTAGAAACCGAGAATGCCTGTGCTTTGGATTCATCTGTTCACTCGCAACGGAAACGCTCGAAGATCTGAGCTTTGCGATGCAAATACCTTGACAAGATGATTTTTTATATACAGAAGCTTAAAGACTCGGAGCAGTTAACCCTACCCTGATGATATTATCTCCAAACTTAAATCACCTAAATCAATTTTCTAGCCGGTAATGGCATTTTTTGCTGATAGAATTCAGTGGGGACTAGAGAAAGATGTATTTAATTCACATGGTATATATAGGAGCAAAGCTTTATATTATATTCATTAGGAAGATCAGTTTTTTTTCCTTACAAGAGATTTGTAAGCTGGTTTAATGGAAGTTGCCAAGAAGTCTCACTTTATGTGAATAAAATGATTTGTTGGCTAATTAACTCAAAACATAGAGAAAGACTAAAAAGATTAAGAGAGAATTATTCTCTGGTGGATCAATAAAACAATCTTTGGTAGTGATTATAAAAATTCTATAGCAACAAAATAACTCTAAAAACCTGAAATGGTGTTTGACAAGAAATTACTGCAGACAGAATATCTCAGACTATTATAGATTTGGCATTTGAAACTTAGAAAATAGCATTATATATAGAAACTATTCTTATGTATTTGAATTTTCTGTACTTTTATGTATTAACACATCACACTCTACATCACCATTACCACCCATCGATAACATAGATAACAAAGCTCAAGTTCTCTAGTGCCAAAAGAGAAGACCATACCTACATAATCTTCTAGGCTAGAAAGAA
This sequence comes from Lepidium didymum, assembly GCA_963920545.1. Taxonomy (NCBI): domain Eukaryota; kingdom Viridiplantae; phylum Streptophyta; class Magnoliopsida; order Brassicales; family Brassicaceae; genus Lepidium; species Lepidium didymum. The sequence continues at coordinate 15,211,865 of OY986996.1, forward strand.
GCAGAGAGTCCAGTCCAAGAGTAATGCAACATAATGCATGAAATAAAGGCGGAGCAATTGAACAGACAACCTGGTTGCGAAAACCGCACTTCTCCTTTTAAATCCTGCAAAACATGCTAGACGAACGAGCCAGTTGGATTGTTAGTCCACCACCTTGAATACTAATCTCAGCCTTGATCGCATTCCGCTCATATGGTTTCCTACACCCTGGACAACACCCATCTCCATCACAAATTGTCTTGTGGCAGAAAAGGCAGAGTCGAAATCCACAGGGACATGGAAGGAAACTTGAAAATCAGTCAAGTCCAAGTCTTCATAGCAGATGGGACATGAAGTCGGAATCGCAACAGAGCTAAAACGCCTATCCATTCCGGAAAACTAAGCTGCTTCGCCAAAATAGATAGACCCTGAGGACGAAGGTCATCATCTGGCCTCAAAGCTCGATTACTCTTTTGCTTTCTTGATGTCTTTCTCAAGCAATCCTGTTGTGTATCTTCAAGACCCACATCTGATGCATTCCTTATCGAATCACTCACAGTGGAAGCTTCGAAAACCAGCCACTTAATCTCGATCTTAACCTTTGACAGACTCATGGGGACGATGTTCTCTTCCTCTGCCGCTAATGCATCAGCAACAGCTTCCCAATCATCCACACACCCATCGTCTTCATCATCATCTACGTTTTCCTCTTCTGTTATGTTACCATGCTGCTACTGCTACTCCTGCTGCTTCTCCCACTGAAATTTGTGCTTGAATCTGTACCTCCATTTGAGCTATTTGAAGGTGACTCCACAAAGCTCTCATGATGAAGAGTATTCCCACCGTTATTATCCTCTTCTCTTCTCAGAACATCTATAGTCTCCACTGGGTGGTTATCTCTCTGATCAGAATTTTCACTGCGATTGGCACGCCTCTCCTCCTTACATTCCTTCATCGTCATTGCAACTAATAGTGAAATTGATACCCAGAATCAATATATCGACAAAATAAAACCAAAAGAAAAAGAAAAACACACACAAGTGAAACAATATAGAGAAAAAATGGGAGGAAAGACAAAGTTTTTACTATCATAGAGAAAGCCATTGCTAACGCCGAAGACCAAGCTTGTTCTGCTTCAACTTCGCCCACTTATCGTTCTGCGAATGCAAGTGCAATAACAAAAAACAAAATATGAATCAATTTCAGAAAAGGGATGAGATTTAAGGAGAAAGGAAAGAGTTTTGAATATAACGTACCCCCTTCTTCTTTCCACAATCTCTAGTACTTGGAGCTGCAGCAGCATTAGCGTTGGTGATCGAATCTGAATCACGATTAGTAATAGTCCGATAATCCTGACGTGCAAAACACCATAGTGGGAAAAGGATATAGATGAACTGAAATCGAGATGAAGATTTTCAGAAACCATAATCAGCTTGAAAGCTCGGGAGAGAGAAGAAGACGACGTGAGAATTTTTTAACTTTTTTTTCCTTTTCATATTTGTTAGTTAATTTAATAAAATGGAGGAAAATATAGATAATATAAGGGTTCACAAGTCTATTTCCATCACAAAGTTTTCATTTAAAGTATACTTAGAATCTTTCTCTAATTCCATTAAAAGTATATTTCAAGATCTAATTAATTGCACTCAATATTAGACAATAATTATTGAATTCCACATATACTATATGAAATCTATGCAATTGCACAATTGTTAGATAATTATGGGTTTGTTGTAAGTCAACAATTGGTTATGATTTCAAGCCATTAATTAACCAAACCTAAACTAATTTTAAACCTAACTAAAACTCAATTATGACATGTTATCCTAATCTGCTCAGATTCTATACTCAATTGACAAACCTCTAATTTATCGAACCTTAAGCAACAGAAAACCCCAAATTTTGTATCCTTTAAACCTTAAATTTCTCTAAAAATCGATAGATGGAGACGACAGAGGCGGATTCATGGCATGTCGTGCCAATTGTTGAGAGAGACAATGGAGATGGTGAAGCTCGTGAGAACGATGGTACAGATGACGAAGAACAAGCTGAGAGAAATGCATACCAGCTTGAGCGTGAAATTAAAGCATTTCGAGATGAGCCTCAAGTCAAACACAACGTTTTTCCATAAAGTGATACAGAGGATTGTGAAGAATCAGAGGAAGATGAAGCTCGTGCTCACAAACAAAGGAATTGAGAGTATATTCCATATGCTGAAGGACTGCTTGAAGAAAACATGGTCCTCTTCGAACCGTGTGGCATTCATAGATGATGTTGTCAAATATGTATGTAGAATTAGCCGAAACATGAAGCACTATAGGTATGAGTAGAACAAAAATTGCTTACAAATGCATTGGTGGTAATGAGTGTTCTTGTAGAATCTATTGCTCTAGGATAAGAAGAATAAAAGAATGGAAGGTTAGAATATACAATAAAGTACACTTGTGTGCACTGACTGGAAGATGTAAAATAATGAAGGTTTCAGTTATTAATTGCTCGGTTATTTTTAGATAAGATAAGAGCCATACTTGATTACTTAATACCAATGAAGATGGAAGCTTATCTGTTTGAGAAGTGGAAGGTGAAGGCTTCAAGAAATCAATGTCAAGCTGCAAGAAAAAAGGCTTTGAGGTAGATTGAAAAGGAGTATGATGATCAATTTGCTAGATTCAGGGACTATGGTGCAGAGATTATTGTCTCTAATTTAAACTCCACTATAACTATCGAGACAGTAACAAACATAGAAAGCTAAAATGTTTTCAGTCACTTCTATGTTTGATTTGATCAGCTTAACACAACTTGGAACAAGACATGTCGACCATTGATTAGAATAGATGGTTGCTTCTTTAAGGGTAAAAAGAAAGGATAATTATTGGTGGCATTAGGGAGAGATGCCAATAACCATATATTTCTGTAGCTTGGGATTGTATTCAAGTTGATAACATGGAAACCTGGTTATGGTTTATCAAGAAAATAAAAGAGGATTTGGAGTTGTTAGATGGAGATGCATTCATTATCAATATCGCAACTAGACAACCTATGTGACAAACCATTTGGAGTTGTTAGATAGAGGTATGTCTTTGTTTGATGGGTTAATGATAATGTCTGACCGGCTAAAGGTATGTCTTTGTTTACTTTTATTGATTTAATTTATTGTGCTTCACATGATTTGTCACATAGATTGTCTAGTTGTCTTGACATAGTGTGTTTTTAATAAAGTAAATTTATCACATGGTGTGGTCCTAATAATCTGCATTAAATTAAGGAGATTTGTTTCTATCTTATTTCATTTATTTTGTTTCTTGTTTCTATCTTATTTAATTTGTTTCTTATAGATTCTTGTGAAATGTGTGTTAGAGATTGATTCGAGCTGTTGAAGTGGAGCTTCCTTTGGCTGAGCATCAGATGTGTGTTAGACACATCTACGCAAACATCAAGAAGAAGCAAGGAAATAAGCCATACATGAAGTCTCTTGTATGGAATTTGGCTTGGAGTTACAATGATGCTAAATTTGTTAGCAACTTGGACATGATTTTGAACTATAATGTAGTTGTTTATAATGAAGTGATGAAGCAAAAATCAAGAACATGGTGCGGAGCCTTTTATAGGCTGGGAGCATTCTGTGAGGATATGGAAAATAACTCCGTTGAATCATTCAATGCTTTAATCGTCAAGGTAAGAGAGAAGCCTTTTGTTCCAATGCTAGATACAATAAGAAAGTTAGCTTTGGTACGCATAGCAAAACAGTTTGTCTTGAGTCTTGAGCACAAGAGAATTTACACACCATATGTGGATGAGTTCTTAACTACATAACATGAGGTTGCTGCAGAATGTACGGTGCTTAGGAGCACCAATGGACTGTACGAGGTGACTAAGGCTAGTTGTTCTTATCGCGTGAATTTAAATATGAGAACATGTACTTGTCGAAATTAAGTTTGACATTTGTGGCATCTCTTGTGGCCATGCATATGGTGCAATCATCAACAAGAGGCTTGAATCATAAGAATTTGTCTGCCATTAGATACGTACGTCTAGAGGACGTATGAGAATGAAGTTATACCAATAAGAGATCCAACCTTATTATTTTGTTTCTTCTCATACAAAGAAGGAACACAACAGTAAGAGGACAATGCATTGTAAGATATGTGGAAAACCTAACCACAACTTATGGTTTCACAAGTAGTCACGAGCAGAGATTTGTAAACTTTTATTGTTCCATTTGTTTTCTTTTATTTTATGCGTTGTAAAATTTGATTGTTGCATCTGTTTTTTTTAAGGCTTCTCAAGGATAATCAAGTAAACTACCTATAAGTTAAGGAGAATCAAGTAAACTACCTCTAACTTAAGCATAATCAAGTCAAGGACAATTAACTCAATTGGCACTGCAAGATGAAGACTGAGTTATGATGTTGTGGTCGTTGGTTTTTAGGATGTTAAAAATTTGACATTAGGAATATTTGGATTTTAGGAATATCAGTTTCATATGAGACAAATCAAGTGCTTAAACTTTTTTTGGGTGGGACATTTGTATGTTTGACTCTTATGTTTTGGATGTTTAAAACATATCAATCTAATCTATTTCGGTTTTAAAAAATTTTCTATAAACAAAATCTGACAATGACAACATCAAAATACATAAAAAGACAATTCCACTAACATAAAAAAAATAATTCCATTAACCATGAAAAAATTCTACTAACATAAAAAGACAACAATAACAATAGAAAATGACAACAAGTCCACTACCAAGAACCCACACAAGAGAGACATAGAAGCTTAGATAATACAACAAACCATGAAGACAATAACCAAGCTAATACAACATATAAACTCTCTTGATTCATCCTAAAAACTTCAAAGTGATACAACCAACCATGAAGACAATAACCAAGACCACAACCAACTTCTTAAACCAAGTCCTAGCCTCCACCAAAACCAATTCAACTTTGTCAAATATGCTACTCTCCATCTCTCTTTGTGTCCTCTCATTCTCCAATCGTGAAGCCATAAACTCTTGAGTAAGACTGCCAATTTTGGCATCTAAGCTATCCATTTTATTCAAAATTGCTTCATCCACCCACTTAAACATATGTTTGTCATCCGTTAGCTACAAAAAAAACCTAAAACAATCATGAATTGCAACATTCAATCCGTCAAATTTGAAACAAATGGGAAGTAAATGAGGAACACCTAAAATAATCATGCAGCATGAGCACATTAGAAGTATATCCGATAAGGATTGCTATCTGTTTTTGAGAGTTTCATCACTATTGCTTTCCTACATTAACATCTACGAGGAGCACCACCATTATTTCCTCCTTGCAAAGCACTTGAAGACGCAATCGAAATTTTAGAAAGATTGCTCCTTCTCGATCAAGGAAACAAAAATTTCAAGAATCACTTTTATGGTTCGTTGATGCAATTGGGGATTTCTGAGAAACGATTTTTGGTTATATATTTGATCGGCTCTTAGACCCATTTCGATTATGTTCATATTTTTTATTATTATTATTCTTGAAAGTTAAGGTAGGATTTGCAATATAGAAAATAGTTGATGTTAATTAAGAGTTTAACTGGTAACATGAATTATAATAATTGAGATGCAACTCATTCTACAATTCAGCTGTTACCTTTTGCACATATAACACTTCCACAATTCTACAACTCTTTAATTATTTAAAATTTTAACTAATATTCAAATAAATATATAAATATTCGAGTTGGTCTCATGTGAGCGTTAGGGTATAGATCAGATCTTATTGATCCAATTATTGACAAATATATATATATATATATATATAATTAATTATAAATAACAAATTAAGTCGTATAGCCTCACGTTAAATGTGGATATTCAGGTTTTCTGGTATTTTGATTTCACTCCCTTAACACTTATTCCGATATATATTTTGGATTGAGCTTGGTTATGTATAGATAGAATATGGTTCGAATATGCTAGTTTGTTAAAGATTTGAATTTAATGCAAACTATTCAGTTTTGATTGGGTTCAAATTTATGTACTTTAAAATTAAAACAAATTAAAATTTGGTAAAAACAGTCAAAAAAATTCAAAATTTAAATAAAGATTTGAATATTTTATTTTTTATTATTTTATTTCAAATGAATAATAATATAATTAAATTTGTAATTATAATTTTAGATTTTTAAATATTAAATTTTTGGATACCCCATTTAGATCTTAGTATGACTCAAATTCGGATTTGAGTTTTTAAGTATATGAATTTAGGTTCCATTTGACTATTTAGTTAATTCCAATTTACTTTGACACATTTTATTTCAGATTGGTTTACTTCATATTAACCAAAATATTGTGAAGGTTTAAATTTTATATAACATTATTAATTATTATTTAACTTTAAGTATTAATTAAAAATTTCAATAATTAAATTTTAAATTAAGTTGTTTTGTGAGACGCAACATTATTTATCTTTTATCAGAAGAATGTTTTAAATTACACAAAATTTAGTGAGATTCCACTATTACCATTTGATTTTAATTTATTTAGTCATAGTCTATTAAAAATAAATAAAAATTTAGCCAGATTCCACATTTAATCAGATTTAGTTGTTATCATTTAGATCGTAGATAACTAAAAAAGTTGTTGAACAACACAACACAATTTAGTTGTATAATTTAAAACTCAATCTAAAACTTGTAAAAATAGTTAATTTACCCAAAATACAAGCTAATTGAAAGAAAACAAGAAGATAATTAGTTCTAACACGGCTAAGCAGTCTCTTAAAATGGAGAAAAACTAGCTTATTAACTCAACATCTAAATCATATAATTTCATAACTTATTCACGATGTAAATCAAGTAAATCAAATTAGTCTTTAGCTTCATTTACAAACTTGTTATCTCTTAAGTGACAAAAAAATACTTGTGACCGTTTCTTTTTGTCAGGTCGAAACTGTGAAAGCTTTGGAACTGATGTAACTGTAAGTCTGTAATCTATATATTAAAATGGGTCAGTTGTACTTGGAAGACAATGATTTGACACTGGACAATGTAACGACAAGCGTCAGTTCACATTAAAAATTGACAAATCAAAATCTACCGGATTTAATAAACCGGGTTAAAAAGGTTCATTATTGGGCCATGTTATTTGGAATCTGTCTAAGCCCATAATGTTACCCCCTCTTAATGGGATTAATGAGTATTCTCTGCACTATACTCTACGGAGAGAAGTATTTCCAGTTCTACTTTAGTGAAAACATTTGCTAAAGCTCAAGTCTGAAGACATCAAAGCCTACAACACACTCAGGGAGATACAATTTCCCAACTCTTATCCAATGGTTTTAGAATTTCAGGAATTTCTATCTTCTTTTGTATTTGCTTACCTAACTGTTGTAACAGAGTTCTTAGCAATGGAGGATTACTCTTGCTTTTGTAAGCCTGAACCTTTAATCTAATGAAAGCATTTGACTGACCCCAAAAAAGAAGAAGAAAAACAAAAATTTGAGAAAGTCAAAGAGCTATTAAAGAGGGCAAGGCACAACAGTCTCTCCTTCTCTCTATGTCGTCTACCTGAAACCAAATAAGCAATAAAATAAATAAAATAAAATACTGCCCGAAACTCCTGCCCGATCTACCCGACTCTTTCCAAAGAGATTTCCCCTTTTGCCCCGTCTCTTTCTCTCTCTTCCTTTTTTTTTTCCTTCGATTAATTTTTCTTCGATTCAACTCTCTTCCTGGATCGAAAAAAAGAAAGAAAGACGGTTTTACGATTTGTCTTAGTCTTACGCTCTTTTACGGATTTTTCGTTCTTCTTGTTCGTGGATCTTTGCGGTTTGGTCGGATCGGATTTTCATAAACAAAGAAAACCCTAGTGAGTCTTAAACGGAAGAGATTCTTCTTCTATTCGTCGCGGAATTAGGGTTTCTCAAAGGGATGAATTTGATGGTCGAGGAATTCTGAAAGAGGAATTAGGTTTTCTGTAATTTAAATGTTGTTCGAAGGAGAAGAAGATGAAAGAAGGCTATGCATGGGCGGGTTTGTGAGGAGAGGAAGAAAGGGCATCATCCTCGGCTTATGTTTAGACCTCCTTCGCGTGTAATTTCGAGCGTTGAGGCTTCTGGTTCTTCGTCTCTCTCTCTTTCTTCATCCTCTTCGTTTTCTAAGGTATTCATTTATCCCCATCTGTTTCGGTTTTTAATTTTCAATCGATTTTTATATAATTCATCCTGGTGCGTTAAAGTTCGTTTGATTTGGGTCATTTCATTGACGAAATCGTGGAAATGAGTGTTCTTTTTATCTGTTTTGGCTTTGATTGATCAAAATTTTGAATTTTATTGAAAAATTCACGTATTTGGGCGATGGACTTATTGTGTATTTGGTTGTTTGATATTTCGTATCGTTTTCTGAAGGACGGACGCAGAATTAGTGCTGGTGACTGTGCTCTCTTTAAACCACCTCAGGATAGCCCACCCTTCATTGGTTTGATTCGTCTGGTCATTCCTGAAAAAGAAGGCAAGTTTAAACTTCGTGTGAATTGGCTGTATCGACCGGCAGAATTAAAACTCGGCAAAGGCATCCTTTTGGAGGCTCAGCCGAACGAAATCTTTTATTCCTTTCACGAGGATGAGATACCGGCTGCATCCGTACTGCATCCGTGTAAAGTTACCTTTCTTCCAAGAGGCGTTGAACTGCCATCTGGGATCTCTTCATTTGTCTGTTGGCGAGTTTATGATGTTATGAACGAATGCATATGGTGGCTGACTGATCAAGACTATATCGATGTGATTTTTTTAATCATCACCTTCTATCCTGTTCTACATAAATCTGTTTTTGCTTTGGTATTTAAAATCTTTTTTCCTCTTGCAGGAACGGCAACAAGAAGTAGATAAGTTATTGTGTAAAACTCTTTCCAAGATGCATACAACATTGCAACAAGGTGGTCGTTCTCCTAGGTCAATGAATAGTCCGACAACTTCGCAAGTGAAAGGTGGAGCAGATGGTATGCATAACAACAACTCCTTTTCTTCACATGGTAAGGGAAGAAAGAGAGAGCGTGCTGATCAGAGTTCTGAATCTGTGAAACGGGAACGGTCAAGTCGGGTTGATGATAGTGGTCCTGGTTTCCCTAGAACAGAAAGCAATTTGAAATCGGAGATTGCAAAAATTACAGAAAAAGGTGGGCTAGTGGACTCAGAAGGGGTGGAGAGATTGGTGCAGCTCATGCTGCCTGAGAGGAATGAAAAGAAAATAGACTTGGTTGGCAGATCAATTCTTGCAGGTGTTGTGGCAGCAACAGACAAGTTTGATTGCCTCAGTCGTTTTGTCCAGCTTAGGGGATTACCTGTTTTTGATGAATGGCTCCAGGAAATTCATAAAGGGAAAATTGGGGATGCGAGCAGTCCCAAAGACAATGATAGATCAGTAGATGATTTTCTATTGACCTTACTTCGTGCTCTTGACAAGCTACCTGTGAATCTCAATGCTCTTCAGACTTGTAACATTGGAAAGTCTGTTAATCATTTGAGATCACATAAGAACTCAGAAATTGGAAAAAAGGCAAGGAGCTTGGTTGATACATGGAAAAAACGCGTTGAGGCAGAAATGGATGCGAAGTCTGGATCCAATCAGGGTGCATCTTGGCCTAGCAGACCTCGTCAGTCTGAAGTTTCTCACGGCAGTAGACATTCAAGTGTATCCGTTGATGCTACCAAGACATCAGCATCACATCTACATCCTTCCAAGTCTGTTTCCAGCAAGATACCATCAGAGAATAGTATGAAGTCTGCAACGACATCTCCAAGCTCTACTAGATCAGCCCCATCACTTGGAACTGGTGTTGCTGTTGGTAATGATGGACAGCAAAGAAATACTGGAGCACTCCATAGAGAAGCTGGATTGAGCAGGAGCATCTCATCACAAAGAACTGTTACTTCTGAGAAAGTATCTCAATCAACTCTGATACCTGACAAGAGTACTGATGTACCTATGGCTGAAGGTTGCAGTAATAAGTTGATTGTTAAGCTTCCAAAACGTGGTCGTAGTCCAGCACAGAGTGTTAGTGGAGGTTCCTTTGAGGACCCTGCAGTGGGTACTAGCAGAGCGCCGTCACCTGTTCCTTCAGAGAAGCATGAGCAATTTGACCGAAACGTGAAGGAAATGAATGACACATATCGAGCTAATTTCAGCCCTGATGCTAATACTGAGTCTTCACAAAACAATGATCAAAAAAATCTATCAACAGTTTCAGATGAGGTAGCTGGTTCCCCTTCTGTTAATGCTGGCGATGAGCACATAAAGGAGGTTAATGATTCTAGTAAATTAGCAGGGGTTGTCAAACCTATTTCTCCTACATTAGGAGATGACGTTAAAACTGGTAAAAGGCATGGTGGATCACACAGCTCAATGAACGCCTTAATTGAAAGTTGTGTCAGGGACTCTGAGACAAATGCATGTATGGCTGGTGCGGACGATATTGGAATAAATCTTCTAGCTACTGTAGCTGCTGATGAAATGTCCAAATCCCCTGTTGCATCACCCTCTGTATCCAGGGTTTCAGGTTCCTTGATGAATGTTAACTCCATTGCAGAGAACCATACAATACGAATCACAAATTCTTTGGATGGCTCACCACGTGAGCAAGCTAAACCTGTTGCCAAAGATCCCACCACTGTGGACAATGAGCATCATGTTAGTAGTGGTGGCGAGCAGTTGGCAGTTGAAGAAAATATGAATGATTCTAAGTCGGGAGATGGGTCGAGTGACAGTGGGGTAGTTAGTGACCTGAAAACTGATGTTGCATCAGAGACAGGTCGATTGACAGATACAACGAAAAGGACAGGAAACTCTGGGTTAAATGAATGTAAAGCTATTGGTAGAATTCAAAATGCAGCAGATTCTTTGGCTACTGAACATTCACACTCGGACGTTGTTGGTAATAGTGAGAAAGAAGAGAAGCCGAAGGTGATATTCAGTTCTAAGCTAGTTAATAAAACGGGTGAAGGTGTATCAGTTTTGTCAGAGTTTGCCAAAGATATGACTGCTGCAAATATTGATACATTGATGACCGAAAATATCTCTGATGTTAAAGACTGTGGGATAGTTAACAACCTAAAGGCTGATGTTATATCAGTGGCAGATCGCATTTCAGATACAGCTGAAAGGGTGGAAACCTCTGTACCAACTGAAAGTATTAAAGTTGTTGAATTAAGTCCTAAAGTAGAGTCTCTGGCTGTTGGCACTTCACCTTCTGATGTCGTAGGCGAAAATACAAAGGAGCAGAAAACCCAGGTACCCTTGAGTTCTGATATACCAGTTTCTTCTGGGATACCCAAGGGCATCACTGCGTGTGTTGATAGATTGGTAACAGAAAAAATCAATGACGTGGGGGTTAATCATATTAACCAAACAGATAAAAAGAAGAACAAGCATGTGACAACTCTTCTGGACTCATCTGAAACTAATGGTGAAGTTGAGCATGTAACGCTGTCTCAAAAGAGTATGGAAGTTGAAAAACGGTGCTCTGCAGTGTTAGGTTCTCATGTAGTATCACCTAAAGCTGCAGAAGATTGTAGGAGACCAAATGGGTCTAGAGTGAGTGGTGCTGATGGTGATGAAGCAGAGGAATGTACATCTGTTGACAGAGATGTTCCTTCAATTTCAGCTTCAGGAGGGTCAGAGATGGAAGCCAGAGTTGAATTTGATCTAAATGAAGGTTTTAATGGGGATGATACACGAAACGGGAATTCAAATAGCTTATCTGGGTCTTTGTCTTTGACACCTACTCCTTTACAATCCAGCCGACTTCCTGCATCCATTACTGTCACTGCTGCTGCAAAGGGTGCGTTTGTTCCACGTGATGATCTGTTGAGAAATAAAGCAACTGTTGGCTGGAGAGGATCTGCTGCCACAAGCGCCTTCCGGCCAGCAGAGCCAAGAAAAATTCAGGAGGTGGCGTCAGTAGGCATGACTAATGTGTCTTCCTGTGATGCTTCTACAACCGCTGGCAAGCAAACGAAGACGTTCTTGGACTTTGACTTAAATGTACCCGATGAAAGAGTTCTTGAAGATCTGGCTTCCCAAAGATCTGGCAATCCCACAAATTCCTCTGGTGGCCTGGGTCTGGATCTAAATAAAGTTGATGATCCAACTGATATGAATAATTACACAATAAGCAGTGGTCATCGGGTAGACTCTTCATTTCAGCAGGCAAACTTATGTTCAGGTAGTCGTAGAGATTTTGATTTGAATGATGGTCCCGCTGTTGAGGATGCGAATGTTGAACCATCTATGGTTTTTAGTCAACATTCTCGAAGTGGTATGACATCACAACCAACGGTCTCTGGAATAAGAATGAATGGTGAAAACATGGCAGCTGGCTTCTCATCTTGGTTTCCTGCTGCCAGCAATTATTCAGCAATGAATATTCCTCAAGTCTTGCCTGAACGAGGGGATCAGGCTTTTCCGGTTATTACCAGCAATGGACCGCAAAGAATGGTGGGTTTAACATCCGGAGTTTCCTCATTTACACCTGATATGTACAGAGGCCCGGTTTTGCGATCATCTCCGGCAGTTTCTTTCTCGCCCACAGCATTTCAGTATCCGGGGTTTTCTTTTGGAAACAGTTTCCCTCTTGCTTCAGCAAATTTTTCAGGTGCTTCAACACCATACATGGATTCCTCATCAAGTGGCAGGCTTTGTTTCCCTCCTGTGAACTCACAAATTTTGGGTCCAGGAATTGCAATCCCGTCTAATAATTTACGGCCTTATGTTGTGAACCTCCCAAACGGTAGTAGCAATGGTGGAGTTTCGGAAACCAACAGTGCAAAATGGTTTAGATCAGGTCTTGACTTAAATTCCGGGCCAGCAGGGCATGAAACTGATGGAAGAGATGAATCAACACTTGCACAAAGACAATTGCCGTCGTCAGGTTCTTTACCTTTGATAGATGATCAAGCAAGAATGTATCAAATGTCAGGTGGTTCTCTCATGAGGAAGGAACCTGACGGTGGATGGGATGGATATAAGCAATCTTCATGGCGATAAGAAACCTAAGAATCTCTTTGTAGGCCGCAACACTAAGCATGTAAGCGTCTTGAACCATATTTCACTCACGTTTATAATCTCCTGTTTCTTTCAACTCTAATTCTCTGACTCACGTTTACTGTCGTCATGTAGATACAGTTTCGAATTTTCACAGGCTTGGCTTGAAAACTCTCAGTGAAACCAAGACCACCCCATCATCACTTTGTTTATTTGCTCTCTTGTCTCCCATACAATGAGAGAAGGGAGTTGGATAGGTGAACTTTTAAGAAATAACACACTTGTTGTGTCACCCTTAGCCCTTGCCCTTGTCTTCTCTAACATCTGTCTCCAGACCAAAGGCAAAAAGAAACGATTCTAGTTTATAAGTTTTTTGAGTTCTACTGTAAAAAATGGTGATCTTAAAGCATTATTGGTATGAGACTGAGATAAATCTGCCATGGTTTGTATTATAGTCAGCATCTTTTTAATAACTCTTGTGTAGATTATTTCTTCTTGTGCTAATTATGTTTGAACAAGCGATCCATAATTTTTCTCTTTGATTCTCTTTTATCCATAAATCTGCCTCTCCTTGTAAGACATAAATGTTCATTTGTGAATACCATCAAGCCTAAAAATAAAAGTGTATGAAGTAACAAAGGCTCCTTAAACAAAACCTGTGCAGTAGTTGCAGGGGATATAGTCCAGGATGGTCAGCCAAATAATGCTTATCTTCACGAAGATACATTAATGTTGTAAAACTCATAACTATGTAATATAACTGAACAGTTAAAGAGGTTATCTTGTCAGCAGATAAATGATCATCCTTTACCTAATTTGGTATCGACAAGATCTAGAGGAATTTTTGGAGCAAAGTGCTAGACTTCAAGGATCCACTGTGATCCAATGTTGACAAAAAAAAATATAGTAAAAACGAAATGTTTAAATTATAAAATCATATTCGAAAGAAGAAATAATATCCACCGTGATCTACACTAAATCATATTACAAGTCTAAAATTATAGAATCATATTAGAGTGATCTACACTAAATCTTTGTAGCTAAATAATATCCCCACATGTTATGTCTTTATAATCATATTCGACAAATAATATCTCCTAATAGTATCTCTTATATATACGGAATCTTGATAAGAAGATTTCAAGAAGTTCAATCAAAGAAGTTATTGGTCTGTTTAACTTAACTTAAATACCATAGATGTCTTACCAAGAAAATATTTCAATTTCGTAGTTTATATATATATATAATCGCATATACTTAAAATAGTTGGAAACTTAAATTCCTATAACTCATTTTACACTTGCTGTCTAAGTTAAGTTTATTCATGTTATCTTAAAGCGTAGATGTCTAAGTTAAGTTTATTCATGTTATCTTAAAGCGTAGATGTCAAGTCAATATAATAGATAACAATTTATCTTAACTAATACTTTATATTTAGGGTATATTATACCATTGATATTCCTAACTAATATCTATTTAAATTTTTTTCTCCTAATCCTAATAAGAAAATTATACCGAAAGACTTCTATTTAAAATTCATATCATGACTATTATCATAACACCAATGATTCTAAGTCTTTTTTTTTCTCAACAATTCCAAGTCTTTTTTCTTTACAATTCACAGAATCACAGTGGATATTATTTTGAATATGATTCATATATAAATTTGATAAATTTACATATACAAATCAAACCATGAAATAAATAAAAAAACAAATATCATATTTAAGTATTATAAAAATAAATATAACTACAACTACATATTGACTTTTTACAAATGCATGTGTTTTGTAGAGAAAATATGCTTAGATAGTTGAAGAGAAAGCCAATAATAGATTTGTCCTCCAAACCATAATTGTATTGTAGTGCTGCAAGATAAAAGTATTTAGATGCATATATATATTTTTAATATTTCACAATTCTAATTAATTTATAATTTGTTTATATATTATCTTTTCTATTTTTTACTAATTTATTTGATAATGGAAAATTTCTAGAGGTTTTAGACTTGAATACATATAATAAAATTATTAAATCTTCTGTGTGAGATTTGTTTATGGGATCACGTCATCACAAAGTCAAAATTTTGCTTCATGATTTTTACTTTTAGATTAATTTTCTTTTAATTTACAAATTTTTACAATTTGTTGTTTTAGTTTTTTATTTTAATAAATATTATTTCTTTTGATACCCGGATTTGAGATCGAGTTTGGAGAATACAGAAGCTCCTTCGAGTGCCTTTTGTTGTGGATACAGACGAGCTCACTTCTCTTACAACATTCTTCCAGTTGGGGCAAATTCGAATTTAGAATTTTTCAAAAAAAAAAAAAAGAGGATTATCGAAATTATAATATTTATTACTTAAGAATTTTTTTTGTATAACACAATTAAAATTATACATACGTATTTCTAACAATATAGTTGTTTTCTTAAATTATAAAATAATTTATAGTAAGCTACTACTACTAAATAAAAATAAATAAACATATATCTAAACATAAACAAACACATATATATGACAAAAAAAGAATATATGTATATGCTTGTTCCTAACATAGATATATATATATATATATACTTATTACTAAATTAGATATATAAAAAAATAGAACCTAATATACAATTTTTTTTGATAATTTATATACAAAAGAAAAAACATAATTTTGTTCTGTGCAAGGCACGGAAATTTATCTAGTTTCTTATAAATTCAAAATCTTTGGCTTAAAGAAATTCTTTTTAAAAAGTATTAGAAATTATGTGCGATGAACAATTTATTCTTGTCGCAAAACAAAATATAATACGACTTTTTTATTGACACCAAAGTTTCCAAACACTATTTAAATCTTAAATCTTTTAAATTTACATATCTGTATACCAGAGTCATGCTTGAAATTAATATTTATGGACCCTAAAACATCGTACTTGTTGTCCCTCAACCTGATTGTTAGGTTCATGGTAGGTAGGTATTATACAAAAAAAAAGTTGTAAACTTATCAAAATAACATAATTATTATATGAACAATAATCATTAGCGAGAAACTCAAATGAATTCATTAGAAGTGAAAGGAAAATCTTTTAGATCTTTTTTTCTGTTATTTATGAAGTCTTAAAAGATGACAAAGAGCTTCTTCTTCGTCTTCTACCGCAATCAGATGGATTTTATCTTCCTTTACAAATTGATTGGGAAAAATAACACAAATATAAAGAGAAATCAAATGATCAAAAAGTCAAAGTACCAAAAAAAAAAAACATTGAAGAGTATTTTAGCTAGTAGACTCTGAAATGCTTTGAAGAGAAGGCTGCCAAACTCTAACTTTGTTGGTGGCAGCTCCTGTGTTCTTCATCCCTCTCTGCTTTTCATTGATTTTCCTCTGTTCATTTAAAACCTTAATCTTATCAAATTTCTTTTCTTCTTTTTCTTTGATTTGTAAAAATCTTACCTTTTGTTTCAACCACATAACTAACTAAAAACTGATATCTGATGATACAAAAGCAATATATTTATATACCTGACTGTTTTTATTTGAAGCAGATTCAGATCTTAGGGTTAGTGGGTTAATCTCATCTTCTTCTGCTACAGAATACTCTCCATATATCTTCTTCATCTTTTCAGATTTCTTGGCTCTTAATCCTCTCATCACCTCTGTAAGATTTTGCCATGAAATCAATTCTCTTTAATCATTTTCAAAACATGAAGCAGAAACCCTAAAAATCAGGGTTTTTTTCAATCCTGATATATTGAAAATTAGAATCAAAAGATACCAAAGAATTAGGGCATTACCTTGAGAAGAAATGAGTCTGTAGACATGGCCGAGCAAGAGATAATCGGAAGGACGGAGAAGCTTGATTCGAGTGACGCGAAGAGAACCACCGTGAGGTACGGTGGAGGAAAGGAGAAGAGCCACGTGGTGACCAGGATGAGACTTAATCACTTCGCTCGCACTTACTTTACAGTAAAATCTCTCCGATTTACCGTCTGGTAGTTGGATCACCGTCGTTACTGCCTCCGCCGCTTGACAGTTCCCCATATTTCACGGCGGGGGAAAGTAGGAGTGAGAGAGTAAACGAAGGTCTGTATTGATTGATTCAATGAATACCTTCGTACGTATTTATATACTCAAATCATTTTATTTTTCTAAATTTTGTATTTGTTAATATGTCAATTACTATGATTTCAGCATTTAAACTCGATTATATTTTATAACACCACACGAATCGTGGGTTATTAGAAAATATATGTTGAAACCGAGTTATTTCATGGTTAAGATGATTCAATTAATGAGTATAATATCTATAATTCGATTTTTGAAAAAAAATATATATGTATATATATATATATTGAACTGAAATGTATCTCCAAGATTCAATAAATGTTTGCAAATAAACCAAGGAAAAAAAAACAAAATGGGAGATAGAATTGTAAGTATAATTGAATATAAACAAAAGAAAATAGTGAAGTACTAATTAGAGTTAAGATTATATTAAAAAATCATAATTATTGCACAATATTTAATATGTTATGTTTTGGAGTGTCCGTACCGTACAGAGCCCCAAATGCTTGCTTGGCTGGAATCTTTCAAAAAAGGTTGAGATTCTAAGTAACTTTTTTAATTAATCATTTAGTCTTTAATAGTATCCATCTATTATGATTCTTATCTTAGTAGCTACTATCATATAGCTTAATTTCAATTTGTCACTAAATTAATTACAAGTATTTCATAACAGTATATACGTATATATATATGGGTACTATTAAAGACTATATAATTTAATGTCTATTTATCAACCCATTTTGTAAATCTCAAGAAAAGTTTGTAGTCTCTACTCTCTACAGTATATACATCTAAAGTTAAAAAGTATCCATCATTGGACCACAATTTTCCAATAATGATTAAATGTTTTATTGAGTTTTAGTTTCTTTCTTTAAATTTTTTAGGTTGAGAGTGTATTTTCACCCGAAAATTTTGATATAACAACTGATCCATCTATACTTAGACTTTCTATGTAAGTGTATATAAAATATACATATAAGGTCTAACTGCATCTAAACTTAAACAATAATAAAGTATTATAGGATGTTTTACAAATTTCTAAACAAAATTAATATAAAATAATTTTATATTTTGTAATTATTAATATTCTGCAGTCTCTTATATCATTGATCGAATTATATTCAACAAAACTATTAAACAATATTTATTAAATTTCTTAATACGTGTGATTTTAGGTAAAACATCTTATATTTTGAACGGAAAGAGTAATAATATTCCCTCGTGCAATCAATCCTATTCACATGCTTACTGTACTCTTTTATCTCGATCTCCTGAAACCCAGTGTGGCAGTGTCGTATTAATCCGTAATTATTGTATTGAGTTAATTAATCTTAAGTTTTGCTTGTCCATTAATTAACATTACATACAAAAGTTGCCTAATGTCTCTCTATATTTTATTCAATACAGAGAACAACTACCTCACGCAAGATTGAAAGGTCACTCCAATAAGCCCAATTTTTTCTTTCAAAATTAAAAGTAGATCTCAATACTTAAAAAATCGTTAAAAGTTAATCCAATTAAAGGTTCCTAAATGAGAAACAGATCAAAGCTAAAAATTTGTTCAGAAAGAAGTCAAAATCACAAAGTAGTAATGTTCTCTTGGATTTACAAAGACAAAAGCAATAGAGAGGTAGAGAGTAAACAACAATGCTCTTAAGATTCATCATCCTTTTGTAAATAAGACTATAGATTGTGAGAGATATTTAGAGTTACGAAAGGAACAGAATTAAGAAACCAGACACAGACGTTGACAAAAAAAAAAGTGAAGGCAACAACAATGGTGAAACTTTCCGAGTTTTCACCACTTTTGTTTCGTGTTAAACTCTTTGCTCTTCTTCTCTTTCCCTTTTTAGACAGAGGGGAAATACTTGTTGAGATTGAAAGGAAGAGAATAGAATTCTTCACTTCTTGTGTCACCTTTGAAAGATCTGAACTTGTCCCACCAATGCTTTCCTCTGTCTTTCCTTATCGATGAATCTTTCTTGTGCAATGTGTTGTCCAAGAAGAAGGCGACGCTGCCAGCAACAAATGCCTCTGAGGAGAACGGAACATTCACCATATCGTTGAACTGTCAAATATGTGAAGGGGATAAGAGTTTCATTAGCTCAGGCAATGCTCCTACTCTTTAGGTTCTTGACAGTCGGGTTGAAAGATTATGAACAAACCAGATCAATCTACCAAAAGCATATTTCCATGTGAAGAAAAGAAAGAAATAACAATGAGTTTTGGTTACTACATACCCAACGAGCGCCAGTGTGGACGGGACCATATCCTTTGATTGCGGTGTACTCATTAAAGTACTGAGGGATAGACAGGCCAAGAAAGACAGAGAAACCTAAGATAAACTTAGTTCTGAAGCTGTTTAAGTTGCAGAATTGAAGAAAACTCAAACCCCCAGCTCCAACGTAAGCGAAGAAGAGACAGTATAAAGCAGCAATGATTGGTGCAGGAATTGAAGCAAACACAGCTCCAAATTTTCCTGCAATGTAACATAATGGACCCTCAGCACAATTAAAATTTCAAACAAAAGCATTTTCAGTTATCAGTTGAAATAGATTAGAACTTAAACTAACCGAGAATAGAGAAGAATATCATGAAGCCTGCAGCTATCTGGACAACCCTTCGGCTACCAACTCGTGTCAAGGCCAATAGTCCAGCATTTTCTCTGCACAAAAGGGAGAGAGAAAATAAACAACTTTCATACAGAAATATCCAAAAAAAATTCAACTCAGAACATGTATCATCTCAGAGATGCTTACACTGAGACAGAGGAACCAGCACCAGTACCAAACAACCCCGATATCAGAATCGCAACTCCCTGATCCACAAAACAAAACATAGTCACCTCATAACTCTGTCAATATTTATTTCAGCAATATTATAACTTCAGATGTAGTTGACTTACCTGCCAGCCGACACCACGGCTGAGAATAGAAGGTGGCAACATCGTTGCACTTGCATATCTTGAGACAGAGATAAAAGCACCGGTTGACTTTATAGATCAGCCATAAAATAAACAAGACAAAACATGAATAAACAGAATCAGAGTATGAATTTATTTCGAAAAATTTAAATGTAAAGTTGATAGTCACATACCTCAACTAGAGCTACAAATGAAGCCATCATCATTGCAAAAGCTTCTCCAGCATCAAAAGACGGAGCACCCCACTGAAAAGGCCATGGAACTCTTATCCTGTGTAAAAAAGAGCGAACTTTAACAATGGGTCCAATGAGATCATGTTTTTTAATCACATTTCTCTTTTGATATTCTACTTCATCTAGCTCTTGCAGTCTGCTAAAACTCCAAATTTTTGGTAGCTATGGCTGCAGCAACATATCTAGAGCTACATTGTAACCCTTACCATGGGGCAGCACCTATGATTCCAGCACGATCTGTCCGGCAACTTGTTTGTGTAGTTGGAGCAGCACCATTGTAGGCCCCACCTACTGTAAGAAGATGAGCATAGATCCACACAATCACCACTGCGAATATTACTGCAAATCGGTCAAACACATTTTTCCCTGATTTGATGACATGAGGCAGGTACTGCAACAAGAAACAACAACTCATGAAATCAGGAAAACCATAATTATAAATAGCAAGTTGAAAAGATTACCTGTGAAACGAATACTAGAATAAGAAGCTCAGGCAGTCCAATCTCTATGCACTTAGCTACCTGAAACGTTGAAACTGATTTTAACAACTGAAAGCTAGAGGAGTTTTTCTGGTCTGCTCTTAAGTACTTATTTAAATTGTTTGATATTTTGTGTTTCAGTGCATCAAGAGAAGACTTACCCCCGGAAAACCAAACTCATACAGCCCAAATCCAACAAGACCCACCAGCGGAACAGCTGAAATAGGACTTAAGAACCTGAAAATGATATAGAAAAGAAAATTACATAACCCTCTCAGCAATGTAATGCTGAAGACATGTCTGTGAAATTTAATGCTGTGTAAGCAAATAAAATGTTTGAGACTATATACTCCACCAGACTAACCTAACAACATTACGCCAGAGGCCACTGAAACCAAGAATCATCTGCAGGGTTGATGCAACAATCAAAGCGCCTTGGGTTGCCCGCATTATCCTTTCAAAGCGCTAAAACAAAGCAATATAAACACATTCTTTCCTGTTTAAAAGTCCCAAGCAAGCAAAATCCACATTTAAAGATGATAAAACCTGGAAGTCATCATACATCAATAGGGTTTGAGGTATCACTGAATCTTCCAGAGAGAATTATCGATATTGTTGTTGGAACAAACGTGTAAGATGCTCCAATTACAGCAGGCAATCTCGTCCCGAAAAGTGTTTGGAGCAATGTGTTGATGCCAGAAACAAAGAGAATAGTCTGAATCACCTTTGCCTTCTCTTCCTGAAATTAGAAAATCAAAGTTATCTCAGTTACTGACACCATTTCATCTGTCTTTTCCTCAGTATTATATAAGTAAATTCTTTTGAGGCCTTACGTATCCACCTCCCATCTGGGGAACAAGAGCAGTAGGTATGAGAACTGTTGTGCCAAGCATCACAAGGTAATGTTGAAATCCAAGCAGAATAGCTTCAGCTGAAACGTAAGCAATATGAAAAAGTGTAAGTCATTCTGAAAATTGCGCAAATTCCAGGTCACTACTTATCAAATCCAAACCCAAAATCACTGATAATAGCACAAGGAACACCAAATATTTCGCCACTAATGCAACAGATTAGGCAAGAACAATCACGAAAGTCTATTGATTTTAAGCAAACTGGGAAAACAAATCTTAAGGAAAATCAAGTGAGTCTTAGAGGTCGACACATTATTTAGAAGAACTAAAGCCGAATACACTGAGGACAAAACAAAAAAGGAAACCGGACATTTATACACACACCGACAAATGAATCGAGAAAGTAACAATCTATCTAATAAAAGCTTTCTAGGAACTAGGAATGTAGAAAAAGAAGAAGAAGAAGAAGCTCACGCCAAGGAGGAGGACTAGTGATGCAGTAAGAAATGTTGGGAAGTTGATCTTTAGGAGGATGTGGTTGAGGTTCGTCTGCTTTGGGTGCTGGAGCTCCTCCCCCCGCCATGGTTCCTTATCTCTGTCTATCTCTTTCTCTGCAAACAAGAATCTCATCAAAGAGTATAAAAGCAAAACACACAGAGAGTAGGAGCGGTGAAGAGGAATAAAAGGGTAAGGCCCCAGATCGGGGAATCTACCGAGCTGCAATGTGTAAGCGAAGAAGCAGAAATCAGTGGAAATATGAAAACAATTGACAAATCGGAGAAAAAGAAGAAAGAAAGAGAAGTGATGATGATAACTCACATCAGTGGCAGCTTCTGTGAAAGAGGGAAGAAGGAAGAAGACGACGAATAAAAAAAAGAGAGAGAGGAAGCGAGTAGTAATTCACAGCAAACGAGAGAGAGGTTTAGGTACAAAAGGTAAAGCCACACATACACAGACACAGAGAGACGGAGATTTGAATTATATATAAAAAAGTAACTTTAATTTTGAGTTATTATACAAAACTCGAGGCCACAAAAACAAAAATAAAAATGGAGTCAAAATTAATGAATGTGTTTGTATTGGAACAAATATTGTTGTTAGCAAATTAATCATCTTTGTGCAGTTTGTTAAATTCAAGACTTTAATTACCGCTGCTTTTCACTGCTATTAGTGTCCTAATTAATAGATTTATTTCATTTCAGTAACTTTTTATTATGTGAGTAAATTAGAAAGAGCGGCGGTGAAAATAGAGAGCGCCGTCTGAATATTTTATAAATTCTAAAATTAAATAATGTATAGTTTTGAAAGATTTGAGAAGGGAGATTAGTAATTGATTGATTAATAAATTAAAGAAAGAAAACATTGAAAAGGATGTGAACAAAGAAGAGACGAGAGGAATCTTTTCTTCTTTAAAGGCTTTTCTTTTTGCATTTTATAAAGTCATTATCTTTTCTTACTAAGTAAAGTTCATAAAGTTTTTTTTTACCTATTTCTCTCTCTCTCTTTTTCTATATAGCCTTGTAAATAAATAAACAAATAAAAACAATTAATAAATTGTTCAAATCAGTAAAACTTTCTATTATTCTGTTGTTGAAATTTTGTTCAAGCAAATAATTCTTTAAGAAAATTATTACGAGTGTCGGGTTAATTATGATAAATCTTACTTTATATTTTGTATTCAATTGTTTAGCATTCACTTGAAATTAGATCAAATAAAATTCCTTTTGATTTATGACATCATTGGATAAAGAATGTTATTCTTTGTAAATAAGCATCATTTGAAGTTATCCATCTCTTAACTTAGATTTCGATTAAAAAACGACTACAAATGTAAGCATCTAACCAATTAATTAAAACCTTCTAAATCGAGTAGAGGGTCTTTGGTACCAAAATGCAAATTTTATACTTAGAGATGATAAGTAGCAAAAAACACACACATAGAAAAGATAAATGTCATGTCCACTTTTTTATTCATGTAGTCCCGTGACTGACCCACATATATAAAAACAATGTACCAAAACAAATTATAAAGATACTTTATCTTTACAGTATTATATTTGTAATCGAATTTACAGTCACATTTATACACTCCTCAAGTTGCTGATGGGACTCCAGATCCATATTTGGCAACAAACTTCTTGTTTAAGATAAACATATTCAATGTTTTGTCAAGACAAGTCCTGCATCGTTTTCAAATCTAGTTTTTTTTGGCAATAACTATACAACTATTTTTTGGTACCTAATTTCACCTTATACAATCAATTGCCGACAATTTTGCTAAAGAAAAAATTACTATCTTTGTTACTCCAAATGATAAACTAAAAAAAAATCAAATGTGATTAAAAATTATTTGATTTTTAAAAAACTAACAAAGATCTAGTCAAAATTCCATGCATGGTTCATTAAATGAATGGATCTGTTCAAAATTTCTTGGAGGTCTTACACACATTATCGATGCTACTCTTTAATACAAGCACGAGATATATACATATTTTATATACGTCAGTCATATATAACGTACAAAATTAAGTTTGAATATCCGACACGTGGACATATATAAGATTTTTGTGTTGTTAAACCAGCTAAGCTAGATTGTTTGAAGAATCTGGCTCGATTATTAAAGTAGTAGTAACAATAGTAATTAGACCATGAAGTAGTGGATGAAGACATCGAGCCACTTAATATATATTATGAAAGCGATTTTTCATAGTAATGACCACACAATTATTGAGAGACTGTGAGACTCGCAAGTTGTTGTCAAGCTGATAATGACGCAATATTCTTAATAACATTTGTATGATTGTTATTACTATTTTTGTCTTTAGTTATGAGCTATTATTCAATATATTTTTATTGGTTGTTAATTGAATGTTTTAATTTCTTTTTGGCTCTAAATAATAGTTAACCAAATCTATTACTAATAAAAAGGACTATTTGGGGCTTACTAACTCTTTTTTCTTCTTTTATCTCATTAATTAACAAATAAGAAGAAAATGCAACATTAGATTACATATATATACTGCTGGAAAAGAAAATATTCCTATAAATTATCAAACACTAGAAAAGAGTAACAGAAGACAACTAAGAAAAGATTTCATGTAAAGCAAACCTAAATTCAATGTTCAAAGTCTCCACACAAACCAACTAAGCTAAAGTAGTAGACAAACCCTCTATTGGAGATATGTATACCTCATTGATAAAAGAATCAGACTTTAAAACCGGAAGAAGGGTCCTACAATTTAGACTTCCCGAAGTCGAACAATAGTCAACCGTAATGAAAGATTTTGGAAACAAAAGGAAGAGACAAGAAAAACTGAATTTCATTCACAGTTGAAGACTTACATGAATATGTGTTACAATCTTTTTAAATAGACTAAGGTTAAAGGGCAAAAAAGAAACTATACAACAAGCAAAAGATAACTACATAAGGTTGGGTCAAGCTACTGTAGTTGGGTCAAGCTACTGTAGTTGGGTTAACCTCCTTGGGATTGTTAGCTTGTACGAATTGCAGACTACCTTGCAATGGGAGCCTCACTGTTTTGTTTGTTTCTGATGTACGATTATCTGCTTTATTAATGACCAATTGCATGTTTCATTCTGATCCAAGACAATTGTTGTTGGGTTTGATGGGCTTTGTGGGCTCTGATTTGGATATGTCTCTAACATCCCCCCCCCCTCAAACTTGTGGTGGATGAAGGACCAACACCAAGTTTGGCTTGTAAGTGAAGAAATGCAGTATAGGGAAGTGACTTGGTAAACACATCTGCAGTTTGTAATGCTGAGAGAATGTGTCTTGTTTCAATGTAACCCAAAGCAACTCGTTCTCTGATGTAATGCCAATCAAGTTCGAAGTGCTTTCAACGTTTGTGCAAGGCAGGATTTGTACTCAGATAGACATAGGATAATGTTAGATTTAAGAGATTAGAAGAGATTGTGAGAGAATGAGAAATCGAAAATGTGATGGTATTGTGAGAGTAGAAGAAGAAGAAGAAGAAGAGTAAAATCTCTTACTTAGTTTGTTTACAAGAGTTACAGCATATATATAGAGAAAACACAGCAAACCTAGTCTAATACACATCTATACAAGACAAACTACTAAAGTCCAAATATTACTCAAAATGGTAAAGACAGAAACTGATCCATGAAAACAAGTTGTCTTCTTTTCCACATATAGTCCAACGGTCACATGTGCTTAAGGAAGACATGTGACTATTTCAAGTTGCATTCCAAGTGGATAATTACTTCCTAACTGAATGTAATTATTGATTACTTTGTTGTTCCATTCAGTTCCTTCATTCGCACTCAATCATCTCTTCGACCTTAGTACGTTGAGTTTAACACTCCCCCTCAAGCTTGACTCTATAATGAGATCATTAAGAACAAGCTTGAAAGTTGTAACTCCCCACCTCATTAAAAACCTTAGTGGAAAACCCATTTGGGACAAAACCAACTAAGGGAAAAAGAGTATGGATCATCATCACCTTTTGGACATGTCAATCAGTCCAAGTTTTGAATACACAAAGTCACACACCTTTGAGCTTGCAGCCTTAGTGAAAATGTCAGCCAACTGATCTGAGCTTCTTGTGTAACATGGTAGAATCACTCCTTGCTCCACCTTTTCTCGTACCTTGTGACAATCAACTTCGATGTGTTTTGTCCTCTCATGAAACACCGAGTTTGATGCAATGTGTATGGCGGCTTGATTATCACAATGCATTGTGATTGGTTCTTGCGATTCCACTCCCAAATCCTTCAGCAGTGCCTTCAGCCATATGAGTTCCTCCGTGAGCTTTCTCATTGCTCTATACTCAGCTTCAGCGCTAGAACATGAAACCACCTTCTGTTTCTTACTCTTCCAAGTGACTAGATTGCCTCCAAGAAACGTGCAATACCCGGTGGTTGATTTACGGTCTTGTCTATCTCCAGCCCAATCGGCATCACAATAACCCGCAAGAGTTGTACTATCATTCTTTCCCATCCATATGCCTTGCTCCGAAGTCCCTTTGAGGTATCTAAGAATCCGATCCACCATTCCCCAATGATACATCTTCGGAGCGTGCATATGTTGGCTCACTTGGTTCACTGCAAAACATATATCCGGTCTTGTTATGGTAAGATAAATTAACTTACCAACCATTCTCCGGTATTGATGCACATCTTTGAATGGTTCATCATCGCCATTCTCCCCCTTGCACGTTGCTTTGTAGGCATCTTCAAGAGGAGTCGATGCTTTTCGTGAACCTACAACACACTCATTTAAAAGGTCAAGTGTGTACTTCCTTTGAGACAAGAAGAGGCCTTCGTTGGAACGACACACTTCAATCCCAAGGAAGTACTTCATTTCTCCCAAATCTTTAATATCAAATACAGATTTGAGATGATCTTTAATACCTTGAATGCCTTCCTTATCATTGCCGGTGACAATGATATCATCTACATACACCAAAAGCACAACAATACCATTCTTACCTTGAAGAGTGAAGAGTGTATGATCAGCCTCGGACTTTCTAAAGCCACGATCACGCAAAGTATGGCTCAGCTTGTGATACCAAGCTCTTGGGGATTGCTTAAGGCCATAGATAGCTTTTCGAAGCTGCAACACATTTCCGGGAGCTACTATGTGTTCTAGGCCCGGTGGGGGTAACATGTAGACCTCATCATCCAATTCACCTTGTAAGAAGGCATTCTTGACATCCATCTGCCACAACTCCCAATCAAGGTTAGTAGCCAAAGAAAGTACAACACGTACCGTATGGAGTTTAGCGACCGGGGCAAATGTGTCATGATAGTCTTCTCCATATGTTTGAGTGAATCCTCTAGCTACAAGTCTGGCTTTATGTCTCTCAATCTGGCCATCACTTTTATATTTGATAGTAAAGATCCAACGAGAGGTTACAGCCTTCTTCCCGGGAGGTAGAGAGGCTTCATCCCACGTGCAGTTTCGGACCATAGCTCCATGCTCTTCATGAATTGCATCACGCCACTCCTGGTGTTCTTTAGCTTCTGCGTAGGTGTTTGGCACATAATGTTGATCAAGTTGAGTGATGAAGGCCTGATGTTTAGCTGGAACCTCAACTAAGCTGCAAGTAACTTGGTGGGGATGAGCTACAGCCATGTTGTTGAAGTAGACTCTTGTGTTTATCCAATTGGATGGATCCTTCCTTACTCTTTGGCTACGTCTTAGAGGCACAACGGATGGAGTCACATCCTGACCATTCTGACCATTGTCCACATTCATCTCAAGGTTATGAGCCTCATTCAGGTCATCCACGTCATTAGTCTCTTCATGTGCATCACGGAGGTGTGGCGGATCATCTACATTGTTTCCGTCATCTACAGCTTCAACCCCTTGGTCCGCAGTTGTACATGTGTTTTTGTGTTGAGGATCACTCTCACATGTCTCCATACCACTTGGCCTTACACTCCTTGTGTGAGAAGGTGTTGCACTTGACTGACCCATACCAAGTTTCTCCAAAAGGCCACGTAAGGTGTCAGCTCGGTCTTGGCTTGAGTGTGAAAGGTTCTTCAAACCTTCCCAATCCTTGTTGTCATAGAAACCTCTGTTTTCCACAAATTTAACCTCCCTCGACACTAGCACCCGTCTTGTCTCCGGTACATAGCATTTGTAACCTTTTTGTGTAATGGAGTAGCCAATGAACATCCCTTTAACACTCGTAGCCTCTAATTTATTTCTCTGTTCTCTTGGCACCAAAACAAAGCACACACACCCAAACACTCTCAAGTGATTAATAGATGGCTTAGTGTGAATTAGTACCTCATATGGTGATTTGTCTAGAAGCACTTTGGTTGGAGTTCGGTTGATGAGGTAACATGCAGCAGTCACAGCATCACTCCAGAACCTCTTAGGGACATTGGTATGGAACATCATCGACCTTGCTACTTCCATTAAGTGTCGATTCTTCCTCTCAGCTACACCGTTTTGTTGGGGTGTGTATGGACAAGTTGTTTGATGCATAATTCCATGTTTGGCAAGGTGTTGTTTGAATGCGTGGCTAGTATATTCTCCACCATTATCTGTTCTCAAAATTTTAATCTTGCCATCATATTGGTTAGTCACATACGTTTGGAAATTTGCAAATGCATCTAACACCCTATCTTTTGATGGCAATAAGGTTAACCAAGTATACTTGGATTTTTCATCAATAAAGGTGACAAAATATTTATGGTGTTCCCTAGATTCACATGGGGCAGACCAAACATCAGAATGAATTAAATCAAAACAATGTTCATAAATAGTTGAAGACTTAGGAAACACCGATCTACAATGTTTCCCAAGTATACAAGCTTCACAATCGTCATTTTTAAACGAAATACTAGGCAATAATAATGATAATGCACGAGAATGTGGGTGACCAAGTCTAGCATGCCATAAACCATTCTCATCACTACTACAAGAGCTAACTAAACAAGATAAAGATAGGTTCGGATCTTTCTCAGCATCTTCAAGAAGATACAATCCGTCTTTAGTAATGCCTTCTCCAAGAGTTCTGCCACTTTTAATATCCTGAAAGCAAACTCCATTAGGCTCAAATATAGCTCTACAATTCAGGTCACACACAGTTTTGTTCACACTCAATAAGTTGGAAGTAAATGAAGGCATGTAAAATGCCTTAGAACATCTATCAAACAATTTCAAATCACCAATTGCTTTAATCGGAACCTTCTTTCCATCAGCTATAATCACATTTCCTAGGGCTGGTTTCAGGTTACTAAGCAACCTAGGATTCTTAATCATGTTATGAGAAGCACCAGAATCAACTATAAGACAATCCGATGATTTAGAGGTGTGATAAGAGATACCAGATTCTTTGAGAGCATTGATGGACTTGATGAGTTCATCAAGGTCTGATCTCCTCACATAGTCACCATGAGCCACAGCCAGAGCCTTTCCTTCAAGTACTTGAGAAGAGGAGCTTGCAGCCATGTTGGTGTGATTTTCCACACCTTCAGCCGCATGGTTGGCTTTCGGTTTCTCCCATGGCCGGTTCTGTTTGAGGTGAGGATGAAGAAGGAAGCAGCGATCCTTGCCATGTCCTTTTCTCTTGCAATGGTCACAGAACCATGTCTTCTTCTCATTAGGCCTGAACTCCACCTTGTTGGCCAAGACCATCTCCCCCTTACCACCAAGCAGATTTTTAGATCCTTGTTCTCGTTGAACACAGCCACACACTTCTTCCAAACTTGGGAGCTTGTCTTGTCTCAACAAATGGCGGATGAGGTCACCATAGGATGGATTCAAGTTCATCATGAGCCCAAATACTTTATCTTGTTCAAGTCTTTCTCCCAACACTGCTGGATCCGAGGTGGGAGGTCTAAGCATTTCAAGCTCAGCCCAAAGAGATCTGTACTTTCCGAACCATTGAGTGAACTCCATATCCTCTTGCCTAAGCTCATTAATCGCTTTCTTAACCTCATAGACTCGGCTGAGATTTGACAAATTTCCATATACCTTTTTGAGTGTGTCCCATAGTTGTTTAGCATTCTCACAGTAAGAATAGGCCTCATGAATGGCTGGGTCAAGGGAGCTTTGTATGATAACAAGGGCCACTTGGTCATCTTGGTACCATTTTGCTTCACCTTCACCTTCAGCAACAACCACACCTGAGACTTCTTCACCTTCTTGAACCGCCTTCTTTGGAGCTCCAACTTCAATATGAGCCCAAAGCCCTCGGCCACTTAGCACACTTTTGACAGTCCTTGACCACAACAGGTAGTTAACTCCCTTAAGAGTTACATGAACACTCAAAGACTTCAGATTTTCCATCATAAACAGAGAAAACACCCTATTACCCAACGGTTAATAGCAAAGCTTCAACAACAATGGCAGATTTTTCGGAACTGAGAGAGAGAAGAAAGAGAAATTCAGCGGAAATGAGAGGGTCTCAAGAGTCTTTAAGCTCTGATACCATGTTAGATTTAAGAGATTAGAAGAGATTGTGAGAGAATGAGAAATCGAAAATGTGATGGTATTGTGAGAGTAGAAGAAGAAGAAGAAGAAGAGTAAAATCTCTTACTTAGTTTGTTTACAAGAGTTACAGCATATATATAGAGAAAACACAGCAAACCTAGTCTAATACACATCTATACAAGACAAACTACTAAAGTCCAAATATTACTCAAAATGGTAAAGACAAAAACTGATCCATGAAAACAAGTTGTCTTCTTTTCCACATATAGTCCAACGGTCACATGTGCTTAAGGAAGACATGTGACTATTTCAAGTTGCATTCCAAGTGGATAATTACTTCCTAACTGAATGTAATTATTGATTACTTTGTTGTTCCATTCAGTTCCTTCATTCGCACTCAATCATCTCTTCGACCTTAGTACGTTGAGTTTAACAGATAAGTTATCACAGTTTAGAACCGCTTGTCCAGATTGAGGAACGTGAATATCACGAAGCAGTTCAGACATAGCCCATTACTCGGCTTTCATTGAGGATAGAGAGACCGAGTCTTGCTTCTTTGCACACCATGATGCAATGTTTGGACTGAGAAAAGCACAAAAACTTGTGGTGGAGCGTTGAGTTTCTTTGCAGCCAGCCCAATCACTGTCACTGTAAGCCATGACTAAAAGATCATCTGATCAAAAACTAAATTTCATTCATAGTTTAAGACTCACATGAATCTGTGTTATAATCTCTTTAAATAGACTAAAGTTAAATGGCAAAAAAGAAACTATACAACGAGCAAAAGATAACTACATAAGGTTTGGTCAAGTTACTGTAGTTGAGTTAAACTCCTTGGGATTGTTAGCTTGTACACATTGCAGACTGCCTTGCAATGGGAGCCTTACTGTTTTGTTTGTTTTTGATGTATGATTGTCTGCTTTATTAATGACCAATTGTAGGTTTTGTTCTGATCCAAGACAATTGCTGTTGGGCTTGATGGACTTTGTGGGCTCTGATTTGGATATGTCTCTAACACGTAAGACGCATAGCAGAAGCCAATAACATACTAGACCACGATCTAAATCTTGGAGTATAGACAAGGACTATAACTTCCTCAAATATGAAGGTACCAAACTCGACAAGGAATTGTATCAGATTGAAACCGGTAAGGACAATATATCGAACACCAAGGGAATTACAGATACAACGGATCTAAATCCATAAACCCTAACTAAACACAATCAAACACAAAACTAGACTAAGCCAAAAAAATAACTAGGCATGACGACTAAGCTAACATAGGAGAGATGAAATGTAAACTGGGAGAACAAACCTCATCAAAAACAAGCACAATTCTGACAAGTCTAAGAGCCAACTGACCATTTTCTAATTAATCTTTTAGTACCAAAGATCCGTCGAGCCTCAGGCCATAAAGAGAAAAGAACCAAAGCAAACATAACAAGTAAGGAAGAACCGACAAGAACATTGAAACACAAAGAGAGCTTCAACGCCTATGGATGAGCTCGATGACTCACCAACGCAATGCCACCATCAACAAAAAAAATCCAGGAGAAAAACTAAAGTGCGATTGATGGCGATACAAAATGAGGAGTATCGACGATGGTGTTGTAAGAACTACCAACTCCCGAATCCAACACCAACGAGACTTGCAACAACTAGGTAAGGTTGTGAATCAACAAACTGAATAAGAATAAGATCTGAATTTGGATAGTTGTGGAGATTTATTAGAAAGCCTAAACCTTTATATAGTGAAAATGATGACTGTCGGATGACTTCTAAAAAAGTATAAAGACAAGAACACAATACTTACGATCGGAAGGCACCGATCCAATGCTTAAACTCGTTTTTATTAAAGTAAACTTTTCTTCAAAAGTCTTACTCAGCTAGTTTCAACTCTCACGAACACAAAAACGATCTAACGCTCAAACCAATAACAATAGCTCACAAGAGTTTCTTTCTCTTTAAACCTTAAGCAAAAACTTCACCAATCTCTCTAAATTGTTGGTCGGCCAAGCCAACCTCAAAAAACTTTTTATATGCCTTGAACACAACCCTAGAATCTCTCAAATCTCTCACAAATAGAAAATTATTGTGATTAGGAATGTTTCCATTTCTCCATAACATCAACTTGTCATTTTAATTGATCCGCTTCTTGTTCTGAACAACATTCGTCCCGCTTAGCTTACTCATGCTTCTATCTCAGCTCTGACTTGGTCTTCTTTTCTTTTCTTCTTGATTATGAATTGGAAATCACGCATTTTCTACTTCACGAACTAGACAAACATGAAGAAATCAAATATTCTCATAGATGATATTGGATGATAAACTTGAAAAAAAAAATTATAACCTCATTCAAGATTGTTTGAGCTACATGGTTCAATTTTTGGTGATTTTAATATATAGTTACGTGAGATGAGGTTGAGACACCAACATTTGAAACAGCAAAAATGGGAAATTATAACTTAAACTTTTTCTTTAAAAAATATCTTAGGAGATGAGTGTTTGCTCTATGCATTTGTTTTTGAAAAAAACTCTCTAAATATTCCTTAGTTCTGTCTTATAATAAATAATATTTTAGAGTTATTTTTTTTTTGATAATTAGAGTTAAATTTTTGTATCAAAATATTTGATGTTTTAAATTTTTCAACACAAAAATTTGATATATTTTTTTTAACCCTAATAATTACATCATTAATTACAATATAAAAATATATATTAAGTAATTTTACAAATTTTTTAAATGTTATGTATTTATCTTAAACATCAATTATTATGAGATCGTGGGAGTGTATGTTTATCAAACCAACCAAACTTTGTGTACCCTGATATAATCTCTAGTGCACACTAAAATAATTGGAGCCGGCGAAATAGAAGTATTATGGGACTCCTTATTGTTAGTGTGAAACCAGTCTAAATTCGCACAAAAAGTTTGAGATAGAGAAAATAATTAATGAGAAACTAGAAGCCGACAAAAAATGGATGAAAATAAGAAATAGTAATTAAGTAGAAAAAGTGGGGACTGAGGAGAAGGAGCACATGGGATGAGAAAAAAGCTTTTTGGCGTACTTTTGGGAATTACACAATTCACAATTCTTTCATGTGTCCTCCTTTCTCTACTTTTTTTTGAAGATCTAAATTGTCAACTAAATTAATTGGATTTGATTGATACCAATCTTAAGACAACAACATTCTAATTCAAACTTTTATTGAGTTTCTTGTGAATTCCGAGTTTTAGCTATTCCAGAACGTATTGTATTTTTGAGTTTATTGGCATTTTCGAGTTTTTTCTTTCAATAATTTATCAGCTTGTTTTATGAGATATATTGGTGATGGACCTCACACAAGAAAAATGTGTTACCATCCTTTATTTTCTTCAATTCGTGAACCTATAATTGAAGTCTCCAACAACCTTATTCGGTAGATTGCATTCCAGTTGAAGCAAAATACCAACTTATCTCATTTGATAGTATTTACTACTTTGAGGACCAACTATACCTTAATTAGTGCTTTAATTCTCCTAAGCATGATTCGTACCTGAGGATGCTTTGTCTAATGGCTTCTATCTGCTCTGCGTTTTAGAAACAATTATTATTGGAGTTGTTAATCTCATTTACATTACATGCATCTTGGTGAATTTCTTCTAACATAAACATCTTTCAGACTGAACTCCAATGCTTAGTTGCATTTTTACATATGATCATATGTTGTCTGACGTGTTTTCATTTGGTTTGTTTGGTAGATAATAGCTTTGATTGGGTAACTATAACATCTCCAAAAGCATGTTTGGTCTTTCTCGAGGCTTGGAGGTAAGCCTTGGTTCTTGCTCTATCCCATCATTTTCATATGTATTGTATTATCTTTACAAGTTTAAAGACTTGCACATAACTTTATTTGGATTTTTGGTTCCTTAAATTCATAACTTAGGTTCTGTCATTATTCTGGATCAGTGTATCTTAGAACAAGTTCTACCATACTTTTGCAAATCAGGTATTTTACTCAACTTCCATATTATTTTCGCTATACCTAAGAACTGCATCTTAATTAAGAAAGTCGTTTTCAGTTAAAAGCTAAGGTGTATAATGGCAAAATCCTCCACGAGCTAAAAACATCATAATCTGGACAGAAGTTTTAGATTTTTCAACAAATTCTCTTAAGGCAGCTAAGAACATATCTTTGGCCATAAACAAAATGTTTGTCTTTATAAACAGAAGCATTAAACATAAACCAAATGCACACATGTCACGGCCCAATAGATTTTTGAAAATCATGAAACCAAAAGCACATGTCAATATGTCATGAATCAATAAAACGTAAAACAAAAGCACATGTCATGAATCTTTGAAAATATCAAAGTATGAAATAACGATTCAGGGTCATGTTTTTCCTGTAGTTGTTCTCGACTATAACCGCGACCGCCATCAAAAATCTAATTTTGTAATAGATTTAACAGCTAGTTACTATATTGTTTTTTCGTAGCTGTTGTTTTTTGGTAGTGGTTGTCATTATTTCTTAATTCATGTTTTAAAATTTTTTTAAATTTTATAAAATTTATAACAAAAAGCTATATGTAACTATATAATAAAATATTTGCCTGCGGAACGAAGATTGAAGCCGTCTATGGATTTGACACATACGTGGGCATAATCACCTCCATTCATCTCACATCTTTCCTGAGGATCCTACAATGTCCTCAGGAAATTACAATAAAATTTATACTCATAACGACATGAAAATTACAATAACCACTTAACTATAAAATAAGACATAAGGTAGTATCTCGATAATTTTTGAATCTATAACATCTCACGGCTCGTGTTGCAAACAGTAGGGGCTCAATTGTGAAATTTTTTTAAGATGGTCCATTCTTATAACCTTGATCTTTGTTACATCTAAGTGATCATTTGGTAATCCATTAAAATGTACAAACCAAATCTCTACTACTAAAAAAATGCATTTTAACAAAATAGTTTAAAAATTGTAACATTACATTTATTAATATTTTATATACATTTATTATCTATCAATTAATTACTGATAAAAATTGAATAGGATTAAATATTTGATAACCAATTAAATTTAATGTAAAATAAAATGCAAATACTAAAACATTAGGTTTTAGAGTTTTCGGGTTTTCTCAGGCTTTCTTAAATTAAACTAATGATCGGATTGATTGTCATAAGCACCATTTTAACTATAATCCACCTCTAGATGGCGCCAATCCCTAAACAACCCTAGGAGAGATGAAATTCTGGTTTGAAAATCAAGTCGTAGACTAATGTTTGTACTTAGTCCCGGATCAAAAACAGTTGGCATGAGCTATTAAGACATCAATACAGAAATCTTTTGGTGGTGAAGGAAGTTTATGTTACCTTACATGCTACGCAGGCTCCAAGTCCAAGATAATTATAACAAGCCGCCTTCCTCAAGGCACGCGAGTCCTCACGCCAACATCTTCTCGACTCTTCAGTTACCCTGGACACTATAAAAGCTATTTCTTTGGTGCAAATCTGAGCAACTCACACCTGAACACTCACTGAATATGACAAACAATAACTGGAACGAGATGAATCAGTTCCACCTAGGCCGCCACAATCAGGAGATTTACATTCCCAACCATGCTTATGCTGGTGTTTTAGCTCGTAACAGACTCGACATTGTGGCAAGACCACTGAACCTTCTGGAACAGAATCTATAGGATCTAATTGATGAGCTACCAAGGTGCTGGAGAATGCAGTCAATGGTTTATGGCCGAATCATAGACTTCGAATTCATCCAGTTCTTCTATACCTCTGAGCTTGACCCAGCCTCGGTGCTGAAACTTCTATCAGTCATTTTCAATGGCTGGCATGTTGCCATCCAACGATGGGAAAAAAGAGCACCTCCAAATTTCCTTGAATTTCTACAGGTTTGGGTGCAATTCGAGACCTTCTGCTACAGTACTCCTCCATTACTTCGGCTCACATGATTGCAAGCGTTGTTAGTGAGGTTCTGGACGTAGATGTGCAGGAAGCTTTAGTCAACCACTCCTTTGTGGTATTGTCAAAAGTGAAAATCCATATCTGGGATCGACTCAAATTCTTCAGACCCATCCACTTACATAATAGAGACTGTGTGATGGTCCATTTCCACTATGAAATGGTTTCACATCTCTGCACCAGATGCCAAAGGCTCACACATGATGTCAGCCAATACCCTTACCAACCATTACCATAGGAATGTCTAAACTACCCTGGAGATGAGCCAAATGAGCCCACTGACGGCAATAACCCCTTTGAAAGTGTCGTTTCCATTGACACAAACGCATTTCAATCCAATCCGGTGCAGACTCAACCTCTGGAAGTTACTAGTACAGTTGGCCAAATGACTGAGGCTCCTCCTCAGAATGACACAATCACCTTTCGAGACCTATTGGATCAAATGATGGCGATGGACTCTGCAAATTACAACATTGCCAATATTGATCAGATCTTAGCCATTGGCCCTCACCAACAACACACTGTAGGCTTCTTTGACCATGTCCTTCCGGAGTCGTTCTCAAGGAAATCCTCTAAAAGTAGCTGAGAAAAGCATCTTCCCACCTTCCTGATCGTTTTAGATAGGATGGTCTCTCGTGGGTTATATTTTCTTCTTTGTTTAAGTCTGTAGTGTCAACTTGTTTAATTTCATCGGGTGTCTTTTGTCCTACTCTCGGTATCTCTGATCCGATTGAGTCTTAGTTTTATCTCCCCTATTTTGTAAGTTTGCTCTGTTTCTAATTTTAATGAAAATGGCCGTTTAAAAAAAAAGACTAATGTTTGTATTAACAACTATGAATAGTCCACTAAGTTCACAACATAGTCATGTCTTCTGCTAGGAATGTCCAAGTATTTTGCTCCACTTATATAGGTCTGATTCTTAACCTACCAAGCAATACCGTGCGCAGAAAGTCTCTAATTAGATTATATGTGATAAAATCTACAATCAGCATTAAGTTTGTATAAGCACAAAAACTGATAAAGATATTATTCAACGGTCCTAAACACATATTTAATCAATTCAAACCATGAAAAATCTCCTACAATTACTCTAGATCTCAACCACTAAACTACTTAGACATAATTAAAGTAAACATAAAAAGAAAGAGAAAATAACACTTATTATCAGGGTTCTTCCCAAAAGAATTCATCGTACATAAAACAAAATTCTAAAGGGGTATTAATAATCCCACGAAAAGATAAATCGTAAAGAATATTAGCAAAATAATTCTTCAAATGATCGATCTACACACACGGATCGATTGACATGTTCCAAAAATTGTCGCGATATTTTATTAAGTCATTTGGGCATAATATCTTTATTCGTCAGGAACCTTTTACTCTAGCTGGCATTGGATCGATCGATCCTATAGGGGATCAGTCGATCTGGAGATTGAGATCGGTCAATCTAGATGTAGATCGATCGGTCTTAACTTTCACGAAAGCTTTTTGACTTCAAAGTTTCATCCAAGTCTTTTTTATCATTGCTTTGAGATTCTTCATCTTGAGAATTAGCTCTAAACTCGTGCTTTTGGATCCAAAGTGTCTAAAGACCTGTTAAGTACCTAAAAACCAAGATAAGACTACAAAATGAACTTTTATCCAAAATTAATACTCGATTATACACAAATGCTGCAGAACAAATACGTAAACTATGCCTACAAAGTGGTAAAAATTGACACCGATCACAATAAGAGGAGGGACGAAATAGTTGCTCTCTTTCACACGATATATACATGAAGAAGAGAGACAAAATTTCAAACTGAAATCACCGACCAACAGCAAGAGGAGGGACGACTTCGGGTTGGAAAAGAGAAGGAAAAGAAACCCAACTTCTTTAAAGCCTAATGTGTCAAAAGTAAGAAGCTAATTTTTTTAAAATGAAAATTCTGTAATTAATAAATGAACCTTTGGTTTTAAAGTCTAAACATTCACCTCTCTTACTTATAAAATTTTAAAAGTGTAGTCTAGTAATTATTTAAAACATTAAGATCAATTTTAGTTATTATTTGTAAAATATAAATTATTTGGAAAAAACGATTATAATAAAATAAAGTGAATAACTAAAATGATTTGTTGAACTTTTCTAAGTCTAGTTGTTAAATACCTCAGCTAATGGTTTTGGTATAATGGGTTCGATTTTTTTCTGCTACAAATGGAAGAATTTTTTTTTTTAAAGAGTAAACCTATGATCAAGTCTTGTTGATCCAATTATAGACAAAAAAACTATTTGTTTAGTTATTAGAATGATCTCCATGTTGAAAAATTATTTAAATACACTTTGAAAACATTTAATACAAAATATCAATTGTTTGTTAAAAAAAAAAAATTAGTAACGAAAATGTCATTAATAAATCTACAACTATTGCGGAATGACTATTGGTGGTAGACTTATTATAAGTGATAGTAGAATTATTTTTATATGGTGTAGATCAAACAATTTTTTGACAGTAGACTTATTTAGCAAATGATGATAAACTTTTGTCATGTGTAATGACATATTTGTTTTTGTTTGATGGTGGACTTATTTATCTTCGAAAATTTGTCTAACTTATTATGTGATAGTCGATTTATTAATTTAGTAATAGCAAACTTATCTTTCATGTGACAGTATATTTATTTTACAGTAATTTATCTGTGATAGTCTTGTTCTGTTCTGCATACAACAATAGATTTATTTGGCTTATGGTGACAAATTTTCTTTTATTTGACAATTAACTTATTTTGAATTAAAATTTAGTCAATCATAACGTTTCGATATTATTAATTGACTTTGAAAGTAATATTTATTTGTGTTTGATGATAGATTACAATCAACTTTAACGTTTAACAGTAGATTTTATTTCTAAATGATGGTAGATTTATTTTTTGTTTGGCGGTTGCTTAGTTATAATTTAACGGTAAACTTAGTTATACTTTCACGATAGACTTAGTTATAATTTGACGATAGACTTATTTCATTTGACGGTAAAATTAATGTGTGAGTAGTGGTAAACTTATTTTTGGTTTGTTCTTAAGTGTTTCATGGATTTGATGATTGGTTTATTTATTAGTGACGGTATAGTTACTCAATGAATTATGCCAGATTATTGTTATTTAATAATAAACTTATTTTGTATCAAATAAGATATATTTGGTATTTAGTTGACAAAAAAAAAAGTTTTAGTTGACAAAAAAGAAGAAGATATATTTGGTATTTGACAATAGACTTATTTCGATACAAGAAAATTGAGTTTTCTTAGCGTCCGAAAAACGCTATTGTAAAATATGATAGCGTTTTTTTAAATGTTCTATCATCGTCCATCATAATAGGTCTGACGCTTTACATTAATAGTTTTTGACGGTGATATTGTATTTTACTATTCTATAGTGCAATTTCATATGCAGTAATACATTTTATAATAGCGTTTGCTTTTGTTATTACAGTTTTACAGCGTTTTGTGATAGCTATTTATAATTTTAATATAGCATTTATAAAAATTGTAATTGTTTATATAAATGTAAAATATAAATTTCAAAAAAAAAACACTATATTTATATTAACTGCCATAATTAATGTTCAACATACTGAAAACATCAATGTACAAATTGCTACAATATACTAAAAACAACAATACACAAAAAACTACAACTCAAGTCTCACATTAATGTAATTTTATCATTAAGCCTAGTCACAGTGGTTCCTACTGCATCAGCTATGCATTCAATCTCAAAATTTGTTTTTCACACTCGTGCACTATCAACCTTTGAAACTTCTACCCAGACCTTGCTTGCATTGAGACCTAAAGGGATGAAATATACATTCTCAGCTGGATCAGTTGACTCAATACAACCTACTGCAACTATCTGTCAAGAGTTATCATAGTCTAACAAATTGCATTTTTGTTTTGAACATTTGTTGTTGTTGTTGTTACTCCCACCCTAATGAACAAAAGTACAAGTTAATGTCTGAATACCTTAACTAACCAGATTAAATTGGTAAACATGTTGTAGAAATTTACCTGCATTGATGATGAATTACCTCTTGTAGGTGATTCAGGTAGTTGTATCCTATTGATAAACCAGTCAATTGTCTCATCTAGCACATTACCCATTAATGATATTATGGGCTAGGTCTCCATAAATAAGCATCAAGTTTTATAACCTTCGCAACGTTTACAACTGCAACATTCGGTCCCAGTGTAATATCGTTGACAAATTCTTTAGGATCCGTTGATAGCAAAACACCCTCAATTAATTTCTCATCCAGATTCCAATAATCAAAATTTTTAACTCTTCTTATTAATGTTTAGTTTAAAGAAACATACATTCTATATTAGTAATATAATCCATATAAATTTTAAAAGATTACAAATTAATGTTTAATTTACCTGGGATCAGACAGTGTTACGATGGTGGTGTTAGGTAACATCATCATCCAAGATTATCTTTTCATCTAGCCATGCGGTTTTATTCCCAACAGCTTCAGCAAGCGAGACAATGGCTGGAGTAGGTCTCCACATAGTTGATTATGGGACTGACACATACTTCACAATAATAGTAGCCGCATTAAGACCTATTGGAATGCGACCAATCTTATATGTTGGATCAGTAGAGCAGAATTCTCCTTCCCCTACAACAACATCATCACGTGCATGCCAGTCTAATATATGGCACCTAATTTCTCCTTTGCTAAGATCACTTAAATTAGACTTAGATAAATCATCGATCTGTCTCTAACAAAATTGAACAATTAAAGAAAACAAATAAGTTCAGCAGATTCCTATTAATCATAAAGTTTCAAAGTGTGCAACAAAAAGCCAATACGCAGCTGGAGGTAGGTTAGTTCTCTTCCCACGTACATGTGTGTGCAAGTTGCTTCGAATACAAATGTCTTCTAAATCCTTATGTGCTTTGATGCCATCCTTTGATTTCACACTTTGCATCTGAATAGACAACAGTGCATCAGACACATTCTTTTCCATGTGCATGACATCAATATTATATCGGACATGCATATCCAGCCACATGATTTTACACTATGCATCAGAATAGAGAACTCAGTAAGTTAAAACACAAGAAACAAATTTAAACTAAAACATATTAACCTTCTAGTAAGGTAAGTAATAAAATTTGACATTTTTCTCCTTTATGTTGTAAAGTCTGACCATTTATAGTTTACCTGAACCCATGTCAATGAGTCCACTAGATGCTTCATAGTACCATCAACACTAACATTATTGATGTGCCAATGAAAATCTTCAGCCAACTGTTTTGATATAAACATCCTCCTAATATTTGTTTTTTACAGGAAAATACTTAAGCACCTTTGCTGGAATCAATTTCTTCTCCTCACCGGTGTGCTTATTACTTTCCCATCTTGGTTCAGTACATCTTGGGAAGCTCCCCAAATCCTCATATTGTTTACTGTACAAAATACAATTATTTT
The DNA here is from genome assembly GCA_963920545.1 of Lepidium didymum. Lineage (NCBI taxonomy): Eukaryota > Viridiplantae > Streptophyta > Magnoliopsida > Brassicales > Brassicaceae > Lepidium > Lepidium didymum. The sequence continues at coordinate 15,253,773 of OY986996.1, forward strand.
TGTAGGCGTGAATGACATCATAACCGAATCCAAATTTCTTTAAAATTTCCTTCAGGTAGTCTCTAGACATAGGCAGCAGATTGTTTCCACGTAGTATGTCATGAACAAGTGTAAGCACCTGATCAAAGTAGTTCTCTGACATCCCATTCTTGGCTTTAATTTGATAAAGTCCTATTATTGCAGTCACTTTGGTATAGTTCACACACGTCGAGTACAATGGAGTTTCTGCATCCCATAACTTCTTTATAAACTCATATTCTCCTTCACTATAAGTAGTCTCAAACTGATATACATTCTGCTACTTAGATGATTGATTGCTTTGACTCGCCATAAATGTTGTCCTAATCAAATCACAAGCCTCATATTCAGATGTATGAACATCCGTTATGGTCTCACTTATATCTCTGTCTTTACTCCACCATTTGCTTACCTTGTACTTTTCATTCATCCTTCTAATATAGAATGTTCCAAGATTATCTGTGTTGACTGATGGCAAACATTCTAGCAATCATCACAAGGACAGAACATCTCTATTGGACTACCCAAGCATCTTGCTGAATCAAACACAAACTTATGTTGTGATTGGTGACACATAATTCACGTGATTGGACCGCAAATGAATATTTTTCACTAATCAAACATCTTATAATACAAAAGTGGATTTGAAAAATAAAAAAAGGTCTTACGTTTTTGTGCATCAGATAATGTACCACACTTAGTAATTAGACAACATGCTATATGGTGCGATTCATTTTGTATATGGTGCGATCTGTTAAATAGAATATTATAATACATATATATATGTTACAATAATTAATATGTACATGAATACTATATATGTTACCAACTAAATTGACAATTTAATATATATAGCTCATTTTTTTCTTTTTGCACTAAATATTACTGTTTAAATCTTTTAAAATTATGGTTTATATTTTTATAAAACATTTTTTATATAATTAATATAATATAAGTTTTAGTAATAATAATAAAATATAAGTTACTTTAGATATAAGTATTATATTATCCATAAAATTGTACCGCTTTTATATTTTTCACCAATCATAAATTTTTTTGTCCTTGATAAGTTGATGCAAACTCTCTTTTTGTGAAATATTTTTCATAGTTTCTTCTTCTTCTTTAGTCTTTTGGTGAATTATGTTGTAATCTTTATCACTAGAGCTTGCCTCGTCGAGATCCTCGTAGCAGTCCACTCTGCATAATATAAGAGGAGTATCTTCTGGTCATTTTTACATAAACTCCTTGAACAACATATAACTTAATTGTACCTCATGAGACCATTGATTCAAACCAAAATTTTCATATATCATCCCAAAGAAATCAGCAAAAAAATTGTTTCCTAATCCACATCCAAAACTCTACACAAAAAGTACCACTATTTCTCTCAAACTTCTATTTTTCAAAACTCTACACAAAATGTACCACTATTTTCCACACATTAAGTACCCCTATCATAATTTTTTTTGTCACGCACTTTTCTATTGTTACCAATTACAATTTTTTGTCCCACTTTTTTTTCTCAAAACCGCACTTGAACTGAAGTTAGACCGCAATTGTCTTGCACCGCTAAAATCATTTTCACCAATCGGACCCTTGCTCATACTAAAGGCAATTCCTATAAGTTATTATAAAACTAAAGTAATCACTAAAGATGTTAATCAATATAGAAAATGAAATCACTAATGATGTGTATTCACAGTGATGTTATTACCTTGGTAACTAGACCTAAGTTTTATCCATTTAACAACAGCTCCAAGCAAATGTGTATACAAGTAATGACCATAGACAAGCACGTTAAGACACAACGCCAAATCAGAATGATTTCTTAACAAGAACCAAGTTTGAGTGAGATACCTGATAGATTTCCTTCATGTTGCTTGAATAGAACTACTAAATAAAAATCAAAAGTACAAATCAGTTAATACCTAAATAACAAGATCAAAGCTTTATACAAGTTTCACTGAGATACCTAAACGAGTTTCTTCTCTTTCTCATATAGAGTTTCTTCTATTTTCTTGAACTACCAAAGAAGAAACAAAAGTATAAATCAGTTAAAATCACATAAAAATTACCAAAATACAAAAACAATTAATCTTAAATGAAAACTTAACAAATTTACCAATTCGACATGAAATTAACCCTAAATTAGTACAAATCAAGAAATACTTACGATTTGTCTAACATAAACCAAAAGACTAAAATATTTTTTTGAAGAAATGGTCACTAGCGTTTTTGAATTAGTTCAACGAAGTTGAAGGAGAATGGTAGCTCACAAATGAATAGGTTATGAGTTTGCGAGATTCAAATTCAGTAAAGAGTCTATATTCAAAATCGAGCAACACGAGAAGATGATATTGAGTTGGAATGTTTTATTTTGGATCAAATGAGTGATTTAAGGTTCAAAGATTCCAATTTTAGGATCAAAAAGTATCAAAGAGAGAATATAGAAGCGAAATGACAAGAAATTTTATGAAGGATTTGTGTGGGAGAGATAGGGTTTCTGAAAATCGAACAGAGAGTAGTGAAAGGGGAAACACAAAAATTAAGGTGTTTTAGCGATATCGGAAATTTTGTTGGAGCCAAAATTATCTAAGTGTCCCACTCATGTGTTTTTTACCGCCTAACACTTTTGATAACATTTGTATACATGAATCTACTATTAAAGATTACATGTCGTATTAAACAAATTTTGATGCACGTGAAATTTATAAGTATGAGTAAAAGATAGCGTTTACAAAAACATAACCGCTATCTTAAATTCGAAGATAGAACAACCATAGTATAATTACCAAAAACGCTATACTATTGTGCTATAAATACCCAATATTATTGTAGTGCTTTAACTCAACAACAAGCTTTGTAATGTTTCATAGCATACTTATTGTCATTTGATGGTAGACGTATTTTCCATCATAAGAGGCATATTTGACCTGTGATGGAAGATTTTTATTGGCTCTATGGAAGGATTAGTGAATGTGTAATGGGAGACTTATTTGTATTTAACGGTAGATGAATTTTACCTTGATATGCATATTTAGGAAAAACAAATTTGGGCATGAAAAACAATGCCACAACCGAAAAATACTTTGAAGGTGACTAACAAAGCTCACGTTATGAAAGATCTTGTTACCCTAACCACGGAGGTACATTTTTTGGGGATTCTTCCAAGTTGGTGGTGTTAGACAGGTTGATCTGAAACTGTCCTTGGGCATAACTTTATCTTTGATCAAAGAGCTTTATATTCATAACATTTGTAGAAATCTGATAAGTGGGATGCACTCTTAATGTTTGATGGGTTTATTCAAGTGTCTGATGCTGGAAATTGATGTTAACAAGAAACATGGAATATGCGGTAAAAACTTTTTGTAATGACAGTTTATTTGTTCCTGAAACTACGAAACTAAAAGCTTGATCGTGCTTATTCTTCTTGGCGTGTTCTATGGATATTTGGCAAAGCTAAAATGGAAAATAAGAATATTAATATTGTTAAATGATATACTCTGTAATGTCTAATGAACTGTGGGGGGGGGGGGAGTAGTGTTATCCAATTGCTTTACTTTTTAAGCAAATGCATCACAAGGGTTGTATTCTCAATTATTGTAGGTTGTGGAGGTGTCTTGCTAAAAGATAGTTTGCCCCAATTTAAAAGAAGCTACAATTGGTTATCTTGCTGCTTATAAATGCTTGTATTTTGATAACTACTCTTGAAGTTTTGAAACATTGTTGAATCTCATGATGTTGAATTATTGTAATATGTTTTAGTTCAAAGATCTTTTGATATCTTATATTAAATTTTTGAAGAAGGGTGTGATTTAATGAAGTAAAAGAAATAATATAAAAATGATTTCGGTTCAGAGTTCAACACTAGTTTTGCTTGATCATGATGAGCATTATAAACAATTTGTGTTCTAGCTTATAATAAATTGTACTGTGTCTCTTTATATTTATGAGATGTGGTTCTCGAACAATCATTGTTATTGCCATGAACACTATGTTCAATGGGAAAAGAGACACATTAGGTTGAGACATAAAGTATTAAGGGATTTTCTTGAAAGTTGGTGTTATATCACTGAAATTTGTTAGGTCTTAACGGATTAAAGTCTTTTAGCTGATCGAATGACCAAAGGGCTGAGTAGAAAATTGGTTCTAGAAACAACCTCATGAATGAGACTTAAAACTCTCTGAGTGACACATTCCTCACCTTGACTTCTATTTGGGTAGGGTTATTGGTTCAAGAGGTTCAAACTAAAGGAATGTGTTGCTTGATTGAGATGTTCCATGTGTTATGTTCCGTGAAGAGGAAAAGTCTTATGTAATCATGGTGTTTCAAGTTGAAACATGTACACGATTGAGTGAAAAATTCAAGCGATGGAAATAAAAATTTCACTGAAGCTTGAGGAGTTAATTCAGTCTGAAGTTGTGACAAGCATACTACAAGCGAAATGGGACTGATCATTGGTTTAAAAGGTGAAACGAAGGAATGTAGTTGATCTTGGAAAATCATGTGAAAAGTAGATGAGATAGAAGGTCTTTACTTGAAAGGTTATAGTCATGAGTATGTGAATTAAAACTTCACATAAGCAACATGAAGGTGACCTTCTTATAGGTGGGAAGCTATCTAAATTGATGTGAACGATCATGTTACAAAAACAAATGAAAGGTTATAAACTTAGAAATGTCATGTCGTAAGAGGCAAGTGTTGTCTCTAAAATGAGTGAGCACTCATATTTGGAAAGTGAACAAACGTTCGCAACACAAGTAAAGGTATAGCAATGATCATATTTTGTGACGTTTCACAAGTAAAGGTTTTCATTAGAATGACTGCTATGTTGTTATCTTGAATGAAAAGAATAAATGTTTATTACATAATTCATCAATGTCAATGATGAATTGATCACATAACCAGTCATGCAACTTCTTCTTTCACTTCATCTTCTTTTTCCTTTTTTTTTCATCATTTCCTTGAGGATTCGTTTGCTTTGGTTCTTCTTCTCTTTAGGTCGTAGCTCCAACACAATTTAGTTCACTTAGATTTCTAGTTTGTTCAGTTTGGGACTGGTTCCCTAAGACATGAACATGTTCTTCTCAACCATTTGTTTAGATAATATTTACCATAAACATTATAAAATAAAATAATTTTATGTGTTTGGGTTGTGTATAACTTATTTAATGTATCTTATAAAAATAGCCATGCTTGTTTTACCTTTTGAATAAGTCTTATGTAGGGATGTTAATATAAGTAAACCCACGTCATTCAAACCCTCTCTATTTAACCCTATTTAAGTTTTTGCCCATTAACATTTACCAATTTAAACCCATTTAAACCAATTTAAATATATTTCACTTATTTTAACTCATTTAAATTGATCAAATAATGTTAAATTACAAATTGTTATAAAATAATTGTACCACTATTTATAACAATAGTGGATTATTATGTGTATATTATATTATATAAAGTTGTATCTCAAAATTACTCATCAACATAATTCTTCCACGTGTCAAATCCAATGATCAGGAAATTTTTTGTACTTATATATTTAAAAAGAAAGATAAAATATATTTTTAAAAACTCTTTATCCCTATCAATAAATATTTATCTTTATTCATAATTCTAACATAAAAATATAAAAACAATCACAAATATTTATCTCATACTAAGTATAAAATAAATAAAAAATATTTAAAAATTATATTTTATAAAAATTAGATCTCAAAGTTACTCATTATAATATCATATAAAGTTGAATCTCAAAGTTACTCATTAATAGGATTCTTCCAACGTTCCAATTCCAACGTTCGGGAAATTTTCCATATTTATATGATAAAAAAAGTAAATAAAATAGATTTTCAAATACTTTTTATCCCTACCAAAGAACATTTATCTTTATTCACAATCCTAACATAAAAAAATATATAAAAAACAATCAAAAATAATTATTTCATACTAATTATCTTATTATATAAAGTACAGTTTCTCAACGTTACTAATTAACAGGATTCTTCCACTTGTTAAATCCGTCGATCAAAATTTTTTTCATATTTATCTACTAAAAACAAAATATATTTTTAAAAATATTTATCTCTATCAAGAAATATTTATCTTTATTCACAATCGTAACACAAAAATGAGTTGTAAAATAAAAACAAATATAAATATTATCTCTTACTAATTATAAAATAAAAATCTTATCTTATTATATAAAGTACGGTTTCTCCAAGTTACTAATTAATATGATTCTTCCATGTATAAATTAAAAAATAAAATAAAATTATCTCTAAAAGATATTTATCTCTATCAAGAAATATTTATCTTTATTCACAATCCTATCACAAAAAGAATTTTAAAATAAAAATTAGTATAATCTTATTATATAAAATATGTTTTCTCAAACTTACTAATTAATAAGAGTTTTCCACGAGTCAAATCCAATGATCAAATTTTTTTCCGTATTTGTATATTAAAAAGAACAAAAAATTATTTAAAAAATATATTTACCTCTATTAAGAAATATTTATCTTTATTCACAATCATAAGAATATATTTATCTCATCGACCCTTTTATTGTGTTTACGGCCAATAAACATGCGCTGATAATTGAGGCTCAAACCCGAGGTAGCTTGGATACGTGAAGCTTTACACATTCAAGAGTTTGGGAAATGCATGCGGCTCCTTCTACGTCCACCACCATGCAATCACACGTGAAGACACCTCTAATCGCACCAGCTCATGACGTGCAAAACAACACACATCCAGTGTTTTAGTTGTGGTGAACTCAGCCATGAGATGTTGGCAACACAAACAAAATGGCCCATCTACATGGTGCTTCAGGCTATGACATGGATCTTGAAAATGTTGAATAAAATGAGCCTCAATTCAAGGAACTTGTAGGTGACACTGACCTCTCTTTGATGTTATGTCACTCTGCGATGATTCCTCCTTCTCTAGGTTTTCTGTATCAAAGAAACAGCTTATTTAAAAAAAGTTTATCATCAAATATTGTAAGTGTGGACTCGTGATTGATCTAGGGAGTTGTGAGAATGTCATCTCGGTTAAACTGGTACAGATCATGTACATCTCAGACCATGTTCACCTGAATCCTTACATTTTGGCTTGGATTTACTCCGACAATGAGGTATAGGTGAAATGTATCGGGATGTTTTCCTATGTGATGTGGCACCTACAGATGTGTGTCACTTACTATTTGGTAGGCTTTGGGCGTTTAATTGTCACACATTACATGATGGGTACCTTAACTCATATGTTTTTCATAATCATCTTAATACATTCACTCTATCACCCACATCAGCTAGGTTTGTAACATCCATAAGTGTTTCGAAGAGTCAAGAAAGGCAAGTAAAAGTCACCCCCAATGAAGAGAAAGAAGTAGAATTCTGTTTGACACCACCCACTTACGGCTAACACACCCACGATGATGTTACGAGCATCGTTCGAATTGGAGGAGAGGGTATTTAAGTTTTAGCCCTGAGCAGTTTGTATAAAAAGGAAGGTGAGCTCGATGAGGGACCATCACATGAAGAAAGATAAGGATGATTAGATTCAAGGTCGAATCTCTCTAATCCGAAGAGATCTGATGCAATGTGGGCATCAACATCACCCTTGAGGCACGCCTAGCTTAGACTTGGTGGGGCTTTTCTTTCTTGCTTGAATAAGTCCTATAGGACTTTTATTTATTTAGACTTAATAAGTCATGAGGACCCCTCTTGTATTATTATGATTTAATTAACAATGTGGGTTAATTAATTTAGTTAGTCTTTTAAATTGGCCCAAATAAGTGAGCATGTGTGTCATCCAAAGTAACTCTTAATATAGAGACATGGACAATCTGCATGGACAATCTGCAATAGTAGCAGCATGAACCCTCCATTTGCAACAATTGATCCAATAATTTACATCCACCATTTTTCTAGATGAATAAACAACATCAAAGCCAAACTTATGTATCACTATAAGCATCTTTAATCTCATCTCAAGTTTTTCTTTTGTTTGATAACATTCCTCAACAGCTAAATCTAGTGAACTCTTTTCAAACTCCAAACCCTGATAAGTTGATGCAAACTCTCTTTTTGTGATATATTTTCCATAGTTTCTTCTTCTTCAGTCTTTTGGTGAATTATGTTGTAACCTTTATCACTAGAGCTTGTCATGTCGAGATCCTCGTAGCAGTCCACTCTGCATAATACAGAAGGAGTATCTTCTGGTCATTTTTGCATAAACTCCTTGAACAACATGTAACTTAATTGTACCTCATGAGACCATTGATTCAAACCAAAATTTTCATATACCATCCCAAGGAAATCAGCAAAAAAATTGTTTCCTAATCCACATCCAAAACTCTCACAAAAAGTACTACTATTTCTCTCAAACTTCTATTTTCCACACATTATTTACAACTTGATTCATTGCTAAGATAAGAGAAACAAGATTGGATTAGTGTTGGAGTTAAAAATAAAAGATTAGACAAAGAACCCATTTTCATGGAGGTTGATATCTAAAATGAAATGAAGAAGATGGCTAGTCTAATATTCATTAAAACGAGGGCAATCAAATAAGTCTACCACAAAAAAAATGAAAGCCTACTATCAAACACAAACAAATCTACTATCACATGAAACATAAGTCTATTGTCCAATAACAATAAGTCTACCATATATAATAATTATGTCTTATTAAACACAAAATAAGTCTACCATTAAATAATAATAAGTTTGTCATGAAACAATCACAAAGTCTGTTATTGAAACAAAATAAGTGTACGATCATATAACATTAACGCCTTATTAAACACAAAATAAGTCTACCATCAAATAACAATAAGTTTGTCATGAAGAAAGGACAAAGTCTATCACTGAGTCAAAATAAGTCTATCAGCAAATAACAATTATGTTTTATTTGATACAAATATAGTCTACCATTAAATAACAATAAGTATATCATGACGCAATGACAAAGTCTATCATTGAGTAAGAATATTTCTATCGTCAAATGTCAATTATATATTATTTGACACAAAATAAGTATACTAGTAAATAACAATTAAGTTTGCCATAAGGCATAGAGTAACTATATTCTCACAAATTAAAAATCTACCATCAAACTAATGAAACTCTTAAAAACAAACGAAATATAAATTTACCACTATTGACACATTATTTCTACCACCAAGTAAACATAAGTGTACCATCAAATAACAATTAATCTACTATCATAAAACAAATAAGTCACTAAAAAACATCAACCATAATACACATAATAGGAAAAAAAGTCTATATTGTTAGATGTCAAAGTTGACTACAATTTAAAGATGAATAATTCTACTATCAATTTTTTTTATAATTATTATCAAACACAAAATCTACCACTAATGAATCTACCGCAATGGTATAATTTAACTAAAATTCAACTCAAAATAAGTCTATTGCCAAATAAAATAAAAATTGTCATCCAGAACAAAATAATCTACTGTTGTATACAAAATAAGTATACAATCACTGAAAAATAATTCTATTGCCAAATAAAACAAAATCTACCATGAAAAACCAAATATTTATTGTCATACGCACAACAAATCTACTATCACAGATAAATCAATATAAATAAATTTACTGTAAAAAAATGTGTCATTACTAAACTTATAAATAAACCATCGCATGATAAGTTAAACAAAATTTTAAAGTAAAATAAGTATACCATCTAACAAAATCATATCAACCACTACGAAAAAATAAAATCTGCCATCATTTGCTAAACAAGTATATCGTCAAAACATTATTTCATTTACAACTATATATAAACAAATCTACATCCACATATCATAAAGGTAGATTTCATTAATGAACATTTAAGATCATTTTAGTTATTTACCTTTTATTTATTGGTATTTCTGTTGATTTTTATTTATATTTGATATTTTCAAAATAAATAAATTAATAAAAAAGAATATAAAGTTGGTTTTTTTTTTGTCAACGACAGATAATATGATGGCCCACAACTGGCCGGCCCATTAGCCAAATTCCTGCATAATGCAGGTGGTGGGACTCGATCCCGGGTGTATGTGCGCCTGCCATTTAGTGGACTTACTAACTGCCACTGGAGTAAAGGCCACTTGCAAGAATATAAAGTTGTTTTTCGTCAAAAAAGAATTAGTTATGTTATTCTTAAGTTTGTAGTAATTATTATTAGTTATTGATTTTTTTTTCACTTGTTATTAATGTTATTAATCGCGATTTTTATAAACTAGATTTTTTTTTGTAGGAATTAATTCTCACGTACAATCAAAATTTGTTGAAAGTTGTTACACTGGTGACCAATAATAAATGCTCAGATCCAAACTATGATAGAAAATTGATCGAGGTTACGTCATACTATGCAAATGATAAATGGTGACGAACAAAAATATTATGAAACTCTATGAGTGCATCAACATAATTTTTGAAATTACTGTGAAGAATGATTATGGATGGCATGAATCACAAGAATGTCGATTAGAAGATGTTGTTGCGATGTTTTTTAAAATAACTGAACATGATGGATTTCAACTAATAATTGCAACACATTATCAACACAATCAAAATCAAAAGAAAGTGAACAAGAAGTATCATGAAGTTTTAGATGCACTTCTTCGTATGTCTCAAAACATTATAAAACCTGAAGAAAATAGATTTTGCAAGGTATTATTTATTTTTCAGTGCTTGTATTAGAGTTTTTGATGGTACACGTGTTTATGCGAGCTAGAAGTGACAAATAGGAAAAATATTGGAATGTAATGAAACAACATTTTACTATGAATGTACTTGCAATTTGCAACCTCACTATAAAATTTATATATACATACGTGGGAACACTAGGAATAACACATGATTTGAAGATATTGACATATTATGCAAAAAACAATGAATATTTTTCTACTCCACTTGTAGGAAAATATTTTCTCGTTTATTATGTATACCCTAATAGAAAAGAATATTTTGCTTTATATTGTCGAATTCGATATCATCAATATCAATGGCGAGTAGGTTCACCTACAAATGAGAATCAAATATTTAATAAGCGACATTGCTCTTTGTGTTCTATGATTAGACAAAAATTCGGAGTTTGGAAAAAAAAATTGCTATTATCAGAAAACCAACACGATATGATCTAAAAATGCAATGCAAGATTGTCATAGCAATTACGGCATTACATAATTAAATATAAATATCAATTAATATTGATGAGATTTTGAAGAATATGAAAAAATGGAAATGAAGTATGTGAATTGTGGGATACAATCAATATTGTTGCTTAAAAGTTTTTTCTCTCAGGCACTAGTACCGAGGTAGTTTTAGAATGTTTGGTTTTTAACTTTTAGTAAAAAATCTATTTCAAAAAGTGTATCTTTGTCTCCCTCCAAGATGGTTTTGCTACCAAAAATGGCAAGTCTGAAGACCACTTTTGGTTTTCCGATCTAGATATCCACTTTGAATCAATAGAAAGATAGATCATGTCGGCCTCTTCATGGATATGTGGCCTGCTACTGATTCTATCTCTTGGTCAAAGCTGGAAGCTTAATACCAACTTTCTCACTTTTGAGTGAAGATCCTTTAACTCTTCCAAAGAGCATTTACTTCGCAATATTCTGCCTTTACTACCCCAGTTAATGCTTTGCTTGTTTCTCTTCTTTGTTTACTCCATGCTACTCGACAGGTCTTCAATAAACTCTTTTAAATCTCTATTTTAGACTAAGCAAGGCCCACTTTCGCTTTGGTTTACCTGAAGAAGTCAACTTTCTCACTTTTAAGTGAATTTCCTTATTTTTCCTCTGGTAAGTAAGATTATTACAAATATGCCCAGTGGATCCCTTGGGAGGCAAAAGGAAAGTCGGTCGCTGCTGCAAAAAATTCTTTAGCTACTTCCCGCATTATAGTCCCCCGCTTTGATAACTCAGCCCTTGTCCAAAAGCATCAGCTCACTCTCATAGGCAGAGTACAAATCCTCAGCAACAACGAATTCGATCCTTGATATCATTTATGATGGAGTTCTGGAGAACATCTTCCAAAGCATCAAGGTTTGATTTGGGGCAAGAGAAGTTCCAGTTTCATTTTACAAAGGAAGAAGATCTCCAACTGGTGCTTAGAAATCAACCTTATCATTTCGCCAAATGGATGATCATTCTTCAGAGGTGGGAGAATACCTTGGAACAAGACTTTCCATCCCTAATTCCTTTATGGATTACTATCCAAGGCATTCATGTTCATCTGTGGTCAGAGATAACTTTGAAAAGTATTGCCAATGGGATAGGCTCTTTCATGGATTGTGATATTTCTACTTATGCAGCAATTGTGGTCTTCTACCTCTTATCACTTCTACTGTGGTAGAATTCGAGAATAGAGAAGAATGTATAGCCACCCTCATCTACGAGAAAATTGGTAGGCATTGCTTTTTATGTCATCGCCTTTCCCATGAATTTAAAGATTGTCCCCTCAAAAGTGATGTTGTTGATGTTGTTGTACCAGCTCCAGCAACCTGAATAGCTCTGCTTCAAAAGGAATAGATCTCAGGCTTAGACAATCTTCTCACCATGGACCAGCACTAGACTACAACAGGAAGCCCCGAGGTTCTTCTAAGTCTAGATCAATCTCTGAAAGCCATTCCCACACACATACTGCAGCATAACATCCCTACCACATGAGAAAGAATCATTTTAACCAATTGATCTCTCGGATGGAGCATTCTAGCAGAGAGCAGAATATAGTCTCACACACTCCCAGCTGACTGGACCATATAAGACTCAAGCCCCCTACTGTAGCTAAGGCTCAAATCTGGCGAGAAGTAAAAAATCCATCAGTGCAAAGAAATGAAGTTTCTATCAGCCAAGAAGCTGCATCCCATTCCAGATCCAAAAGACATACTCTAGAAAAGAGTAAATGTTGCTCAATCAAACCTGAATTTACTACCTCCAGATGCTATGCAATCTACCTTTAATGAGGTTAAAGGAGTCATGGCCCAATATTCCTCGGTAGCTGACCCCTTTGAAGCTGCGGTAAGAAAGGAAATGGTTAAAAGGGCTGAGGAATCTGGAGAGATTGAAAGTTCTGCTGCTAAACTAGCTGCTAATTCTTTAAGAAGACAGGAATAGGAGACATGAATTTTACATGAACCTGTAGAAAGAACTCCAGCATCCCTGACATTGGGTCCTCTATCTCTAGTTGAGGAAACTACTGCCCCGCTGTCAACTGTCGCGCCTAATCCAAGGAAACATGGTAAACCTGCAATCAAAAGGAAGATAATTAGTTCTAAATTCTCTGAGGGCTCCCCTTCTAAGAAAAGAAGAACAAATAACTCCAAGGTTTCATCTAGGAGGAAATTATACCCTGATCTTGTAGACCAAACAAATGCACATACTACAACGCCATCTCAGGGTAGTCAAAAATCTAAAAAGACTCCTCACAACAAGACAGGGGGAACATCTAATAGGCAGCAGCCACATGTGAATCTAAGTCCGGATATACAAAAGAAGAAGATGGATTTTCCAAATCTCTCTTCTCATGTTCCTTAACAATTCTGAGTTGGAAATCCCTTGACAGTTCGTAGACTCAAGGAATTACATAGAACTGCTTCTCTATATGTAATTTTCCTAACGGAAACTAAGAATCAGGATGTATTTCTTCTAAACAAAGTCAAATCAATGGGATACCCTAACCATGTTATAGTTTTCCCTTCAGGCCATGGGGTTGGTGGCCTTCTATTACAATGGAAATCAGAAGTTAAATTGTCTCTAATTTCTTTAGGTCCGAATCTGATAGATACTCAAGTGATTCACGAGGACATCCTTTTTTATCTGTCTTTCATCTATGGAAACACTGATAAAGCTCTGAGGATAAAACAGTGGGAAGAACTCAAAGAAAATGCAAAATTAAGAAATTCTCCATGGATGCTAATGGGGAATTTTAATGACATCACAAGCAATATTGAGAAAGAGGGAGGGACAATCAAACCTGAAGCATCCTTCTTTGACTTTAGATCACTCTTTTATGAGTGTGATTTGATGGATCTGAAGCACACAGGTAATCCACTCTCATGGAGGGGAATCAGGAAAACCCAAGTGGTGAGGTGTCGGCTACATAGGGCTATAGCTGACAGTACATGGCTTGAACTCTTTCCCTCCAATCATTGTCAGTATCTTTGGTTTCAAGCCTAGATCTCAAACCTATCATCTCTCTAATCAACCCTGAAAAGCAAAATGGAAAAAAGCCTTTAAGTTTGACAGAAGACTCAGTGAGAACTCAGAAATAAAGACATTGTTAACCAGATCTAGCTAGATTAATCCCAGAGAAGCTATACACAAAATTTATATATGGTTCAACATGTTCTGATCAAATGGGCCAAGCATAATTAAAGAAATAGCCAAATAGTCTTGGACAATGAAAAGCTTGCGATAGAGGAGGCTATGTTTAGTAATACTCTTAATCTACATCTTATCCTGGAAATAAACCAACGCCTAAATGACGCATACCTGGCTAAAGAAGGCTTCTGGAGACAAAGAAGAAGGATAAGCTGCTATCCAAGAGAATGACTCATCTACTACCTAAGGTTATCTCAATTAATCAGTCAGCTTTTGTGTCGGATAGAGCAATTGCAGACAATGTATTGATTACACATGAAGTGTTGCACTACCTAAAAACATCTCAAGCCAAGAAGCAATGTTATGTGGCCATAAAAACCGACATATCTAAGACCTATGACCGCCTAGAGTGGAAATTCATAGTTGCAGTTATGGAGAAAATAGGTTTTGGTAGTAAATGGATCACCTTGATAATGCAGTGCATCTCCACTGTATCTTACTCCTTCTTGGTTAATGGAAGCCCTCGTGGTTTGGTGAAGCCTAAGCGTGGCATTGGGCAAGGGGACCCTCTGTCCCCATATATATTCATCATCTGCAGTCAAGTCTTATCCAATTTGTGTCAAAAAGCCCAAGAAGATGGTTCTCTAAGAGGCATCAGACAGAACAGAGGATGACCTAACCAACTTCTTTTTGCAGATGATACCATGTTTTTTTGCAAAGGAAACCAAAAAAGTTTAGAAAAACTGACAGAGATTTTGAAAGTGTATGAAGAAGGCTCAGGACAATGCATCAATAAACTGAAATATATAGTAACTTTCTCAAGAAGAACATCTCAAAGCATGAAAAATATAGTGAAGAATCATGTATATATCGTGCAAGAAGGGGGAATGGGCAAATACTTAGGCGTACCAAAACACTTTGGAAGAAGGAAATGAGATATTTTTACAACCATTATTGATAAAATCAAACAAAGAAGCTTTCCGTCGTTCATAAAGTTTCTATCTCAAGCAGGCAGACAAGTGCTTATGAAAAATGTCTTAACATTTATCCCTACTTATGCAATGGATGCTTTCAACTACTGATTTCCCTATGCAAACGTATTCAATCTAAGCTAACCAAATTCTGGTGGGATGTTAAAGGATACAAGAGGAAGATTGCTTAGGTATCTTGGAAAAACATGACTAAACACAAGAAGGATGGGGCCTTGGTTTCAGAAACATACAAAAGTTCAATGAAGCAATGCTAGGCAAATTGTTTTGGAGACTTCTACAACATCAGATTCTATGTTGGCTCAAGTCTTATGCTCTAAATATTGCATAGGACTTGTTCTCTAACATCTCAAATGTCTCACGGGTGGAGGAGCATGCTGGTTGAAAGGGAACTGGTTATGTCGAATATGGGATGGCTTATAGGTGACGACAAATCTACTAGTGTGTGGGCTGATAAGTGGATCACCTCTATTCCATATGGTACTTCTATAGGACCTGCATCGGAAGCACATTAAAACATGAAAGCTTCAGATCTCTTCACTCCAAACACAAAGGAATGGAATAAACACAAAATTCAATTTCTTTTTCCACAATATGAACAAGACATCATCTGCATCAAGTCTAGCAAATATGGAGCAATAAACAAGAGAATATGTCTTGGCCATAAATATGGTAGTTACACTACCAAGAGTGGTTACTATTCTTATGTGAGTAGAGATTTCAATCATATCAGTTCTGATGGACATCTAAACTCCTTTAATTGGATTCAAGAGGTCTGGAATCAATATTTTCCACCTAAACTCAATATGTTCTTATGGAAGTTATTCTCTAATTCACTACCAACGGGAGAGAGTGCAATCCAAAAAAATCAATTCTCTGCTCCTATGTAAAAGATGTGGAAAGGAAGAAACATTACGTCACCTTCTGTTTCACTGTGAGATAACTCGGGAAGTCTGGAACATGACTCTGTTTGAGAAAATCATACCCATTCCCAATGTATGGACGATACACCAAGCTTGGAAGGCACTTTGATCTCTGAGAAGTCTCCCTCTGCTACGCATATCTTTTACTCCTTTGGCAGCGTGGACTCTGTGGCAGATCTGGAAGGCACAAATTCAGTTGATTTTCAATGACAAACAAGTATCTAGTGTAGCATTGCTAACTTTGCAATTGCCGGAGCTTGAGAATGGGAATCACTTGATGTTCTTTACCTTCAATCTCGAGTTGCAGGAGAAGCTCGATCTGAAAGGATCTCTGCTGTGATTACATGAAAATCTGATGGAGCTTGGAAAGAGGAAACCAAGCCTACTGGCTTAGAATGGGTTTTCATCCGGAACGATTTGGAATTTGTTCAAGCCTCAGTTTGAGTGGAATATGTATTGTCACCTCTGATGGCTGAAGCTCTGGCTCTCAAAGGAGCTTTGGAACAGGTGGTGGCGCTTCAGTTCTCTGATTTTGTCTTCTAATCTGACTCGTCGATTCTCATCAACGCCTTGATCTCAAGCAATCTTCTATAGGATATTTTTGGGCCTCTCATAGACATCACCGATCTCATCTCTCATCTGGAACGAGTTTCCTTTTGTTTCATTAGTTGTACTAAGAATTCTAGTGCTGGTGGGTTTGCAAAAAAGCCTTGTATTCCCAAAACTTTCAAGTTTAAATGAAGCTTATTTTAGTGACAAAAAAAGAAGTATGTGAATTGTCAAACTCGAATTATGATGAGAACAATTAAAGAAGAAATTATGTGTCTACAGGTGATGTATATGTGGCGGTTGTTCATAACAATATTAAGATCCCGTATATAAAAAAATTTGTTTGATCTATTTGTATATTATGTTTTGGTTGTAATAATTTTGTTTTTATTTTATTTTAACATGTTTGAATTTAAAATAGTCCATATATTTTAATAAGAAATGTAAAAGAGCTTTCATCTTGTAGCTCGCAACTTATAGCTATTATTTTGTATCTTGCAGTAAACCTATTTAATCTGATAAAATTGAATCGAATCGATCAGAACTAAAAAAAAGATATGATTTGGTTTTGGTCATACCATATAAATTGTATGGATACAATTTTATTAAAATCGTAAGATGCAGATATGATTTGGTAATAAATCGTTCAAACCGATAAAACTGGAAAAAAATACTAGTTATTAATATATTAGTTATATTGTAATGATATATACGTAAAACATGTGTGCATATAGTTAAGTATAATGATGCTATACTATAATCATATAATTATATATGTAAACGTAAATATCAATTTTGTGTCCGCTAAAACTTTTTTTTTATTAGTTTTACAAGTAACTTTTCATTTGATAGTTAACATCATCAATTCTAAATTTCTAATGTTATGTTTACAAAAATAATTCTTGCATTCTCTTATCTGACTTTTGATATACAATTTATAAACACAACTAATAATAAATTATGAAATGTGAAATAATAAATAAAACCTATAAAATTCAATTAAACTAAACAAATTTATAGTTTTTTGGTTTAAAACCGAATAAATTAAAAATCATGACTATCTAATTCAAACCAAACCAAACCATTATATATAGTTTAACTATAGTAGATAATTTTTATAAAACAATAAACTGGAAAACCAAATAAATCAAAAAAAACAAACCAAACCAAAAACAAACCAAAATCTGAATTGAACAGGCCTACTTCGGGAGTTTTCAGCTGTTATCTTTTCTTTTTTTTTTTCACTGGAAATACGTTAGCATTATAAAATTAGAATTATCATCGTTTGCCTCAGGATCATCAACAATCAAAATACAGAATCTAATTATCTTCTACTTCAACTATTTCTAGATACGTTTTTTTTTCTGTTTTCTCAAGATTGTTAAATAAAAAAAATTAAAAAAAAATACTGCCCGAAACACCTGCCCGATCTACCCGACTCTTTCCAAAGAGGTTTCCCCTTTTCCCCCGTCTCTCTCTTCCTGTTTTATTCTTCGATTAATTTTTCTTCGATTCAAAATTGCGGTTTTTCGATTTGTGTTAGTCTTTTACGGATTTTTCGTTCTTCTTGTTCGTGGATCTTCGCGGTTTGGTTGGATCGGATTTTCAAAAACGAAAAAAACCTTAGAGAGTCTCAAAGGGAAGATATTCTTCTTCTATTCGTCGTGGAATTAGGGTTTCTCAAAGTGATGAATTTGATGGTCGAGGAATTCTGAAAGAGGAATTAGGTTATCTGTAATTTAAATGTTGTTCGAAGGAGAAGAAGATGAAAGAAGGCTATGCATGGGAGGGTTTGTGAGGAGAGGAAGAAAGGTCATCATCCTCGGCTTATGTTTAGACCTCCTTCGCGTGTAATTTCGAGCGTTGAGGCTTCTGGTTCTTCGTCTCTCTCTCTTTCTTCATCCTCTTCGTTTTCTAAGGTATTAATTTATTCCCATCTATTCGGTTTTAATTTCAATCGATTTTTGTATAATTCACCTTGGTACGTTAAAATTCTTTTGATTTGGGTCATTTCATTGAGGAAATCGTGGAAATGAGTGTTCTTTTTATCTGTTTTGTCTTTCATTGGTCAAAATTTTGAGTTTTATTGAAAAATTCACGTATTTGGACAATGGACTTACTGTGTATTTGGTTGTTTGATGTTTCGTATCGTTCTCTGCAGGACGGACGCAGAATTAGTGTTGGTGACTGTGCTCTCTTTAAACCACCTCAGGATAGCCCACCCTTCATTGGTTTGATTCGTCTGGTCATTCCTGAAAAAGAAGGCAAGTTTAAACTTCGTGTGAATTGGCTGTATCGACCGGCAGAATTAAAACTCGGCAAAGGCATCCTTTTGGAGGCTCAGCCGAACGAAATCTTTTATTCCTTTCACGAGGATGAGATACCGGCTGCATCCTTACTGCATCCGTGTAAAGTTACCTTTCTTCCAAGAGGCGTTGAACTGCCATCTGGGATCTCTTCATTTGTCTGTTGGCGAGTTTATGATGTTATGAACGAATGCATATGGTGGTTGACTGATCAAGACTATATAGATGTGAGTTTTTATAATCGTCACCTTCTATCATGTTCTACATAAATCTGTTTTTGCTTTGGTATTTAAACTTCTTTTTCCCTCCTACAGGAACGGCAACAAGAAGTAGATAAGTTATTGTGTAAGACTCGTTCCAAGATGCATACAACATTGCAACAGGGTGGTCGTTCTCCTAGGTCAATGAATAGTCAATCAACTTCGCAAGTGAAAGGTGGAGCAGATGGTATGCAGAACAATAACTCCTTTTCTTCACATGGTAAGGGAAGGAAGAGAGAGCGTGCTGATCAGAGTTCTGAATCTGTGAAACGGGAACGGTCAAGTCGGGTTGATGATAGTGGTCCTGGTTTCCTTAGAACAGAAAGCAATTTAAAATCTGAGATTGCAAAAATTACAGAAAAAGGAGGGCTAGTGGACTCAGAAGGGGTGGAGAGAATGGTGCAGCTCATGCTGCCTGAGAGGAATGAGAAGAAAATAGACTTGGTTGGCAGATCAATTCTTGCAGGTGTTGTGGCAGCAACAGACAAGTTTGATTGCCTCAGTCGTTTTGTCCAGCTTAGGGGATTACCTGTTTTTGATGAATGGCTCCAAGAAATTCATAAAGGGAAAATTGGGGGTGCGAGCAGTCCCAAAGAAAATGATAGATCAGTGGACGATTTTCTATTGACCTTACTTCGTGCTCTTGACAAGCTACCTGTGAATCTCAATGCTCTTCAGACCTGTAACATTGGAAAGTCTGTTAATCACTTGCGATCTCATAAGAACTCAGAAATTGGAAAAAAGGCAAGGAGCTTGGTTGATACATGGAAGAAACGTGTTGAGGCAGAAATGGATGCGAAGTCGGGATCCAATCAGGGTGCATCTTGGCCTAGCAGACCTCGTCAGTCTGAAGTTTCTCACGGCAGTAGACATTCAAGTATATCCGTCGATGCAACCAAGACATCAGCATCACATCTGCATCCTTCCAAGTCTGTTTCCATCAAGATACCATCAGAGAATAGTATGAAGTCTGTAACAACATCTCCAAGTTCTACTAGATC
Source organism: Lepidium didymum (assembly GCA_963920545.1). Classification (NCBI taxonomy): domain Eukaryota; kingdom Viridiplantae; phylum Streptophyta; class Magnoliopsida; order Brassicales; family Brassicaceae; genus Lepidium; species Lepidium didymum. Next base: position 15,274,167 of record OY986996.1, read on the forward strand.
CGCCCCATCACTTGGAACTGGTGTTGCTGTTGGTAATGATGGACAGCAAAGAAATACTGGTGCACTCCATAGAGAAGCTGGGTTGAGCAGGAGCTTCTCATCCCAAAGAACTGCAACTTCTGAGAAAGTATCTCAGTCAACTCTGGTGCCTGACAAGAGTACTGACATACCTATGGCTGAATGTTCCAGTAATAAGTTGATCGTTAAGCTTCCAAAACGTGGTCGTAGTCCAGCACAGAGTGTTAGTGGAGGTTCCTTTGAGGACCCTGCAGTGGGTACTAGCAGAGCGCCGTCACCTGTTCCTTCAGAGAAGCATGATCAATTTGACCGAAACGTGAAGGAAATGAATGATACATATCGAGCTAATTTCATCCCTGATGCTAATACTGAGTCTTTGCAAAACAATGATCAAAAAAATCTATCAACAGTTTCAGATGAGGTAGCTGGTTCCCCTTCTGTTAATGCTGGTGATGAGCACGGAAAGGTGGTTAATGATTCTAGTAAAGTAGCAGGGATTGTCAAACCTACGTCTACTACATTAGGAGATGACGTCAAAACTGGAAAAAGGCATGGTGGATCACACAGCTCAATGAACGCCTTAATTGAAAGTTGTGTCAGGGACTCTGAGACAAATGCATGTATGGCTGGTGCGGATGATGTTGGAATGAATCTTCTAGCTACAGTAGCTGCTGATGAAATGTCCAAATCCCCTGTTGCATCACCCTCTGTACCCAGGGTTCCAGATTCCTTAATGAATGTTAACTCTATTCCAGAGAACCATACAATACAAATCACAAATTCTTTGGATGGATCACCACCTGAGCAAGCTGAACCTGTAGCCAAGGATCCCACCACTGTTGACAATGAGCATCATGTTAGTAGTGGTGGTGAGCAGTTCTCAACTGAAGAGAATATGAATGATTCTAAGACGGGAGATCTTGATGAAAACTCTGATTCAGAGATCCAAGAATTGCAAAGGTTGGTGGATCAGTGCCTAGAAAGCAATGAAAATTCAGATGATATTGTTGCTCCAACTGCGGTGCCCACAACAAATATTGGGGAAAACATGTCGGATGATAGTGATAGTGGGGTAGTTAGTGACCTGAAAACTGATGTTACATCAGAGACAGGTCGAGTGACAGGAAAATCTGGGTTAAGTGAGTGTAAAGCTATTGGTAGAATTCAAAATACAGCAGATTCTTTGGCTACCGAACATTCACACCCAGTCGTTGGTGATAGTGAGAAAGAAGAGAAGCCGAAGGTGATATTGAGTTCTGAGCTAGTTAACAAAACAGATGAAGGTGTTTCAGTTTTGTCAGAGTTTGCCAAGGATATGAGTACTGCAAATATTGATACATTGATGACTGAAAATATGTCTGATGATAATGATTGTGGGATAGCTAACAACCTAAAGGCTGATGTCATATCAGTGGCAGATCGCATTTCAGATACAGCTGAAAGGGTGGAAACCTCTGTACCAGCTGAATGTATTAAAGCTGCTGGCTTAAGTCCTAAATTAGAGTCTCTGGCTGTTGGCACTTCACCTTCTAATGTCGTAGGAAAGAATATGAAAGAGCAGAAACCCCAGGTACCCTTGAGTTCTGATATACCAGTTTCTTCTGGGATACCCAAGGTCGCTGAGTATGTTGATAGATTGGTAACAGAAAAGATCAATGACGTGGGGGTTAATCATATCAACCAAACAGATAAAAAGAAGAACAAGCATATGGCGACGCTTCTGGACTCATCTGCAACTAATGGTGAAGTTGAGCATGTAGCGGCGTATCAAAAGAGTATGGAAGTTGATAAACGGTGCTCTGCAGTGTTAGGTCCTCAAGTAATATCACCTAAAGGTGCAGAAGATTGCAGGATACCAAATGGGTCTAGAGTAAGTGGTGCTGATGGTGATGAAGCAGAGGAATGTACATCTGTTGGCAGAGATGTTCCTTCAATTTCAGCTTCAGGAGGGTCAGAGATGGAAGCCAGAGTTGAATTTGATCTAAATGAAGGTTTTAATGGGGATGATACACGAAACAGGAATTCAAATAGCTTATCTGGGTCTTTGTCTTTGACTCCTACTCCTTTACAATCCAGCCGACTTCCTGCATCCATTACTGTCACTGCTGCTGCAAAGGGTGCGTTTGTTCCACGTGATGATCTGTTGAGAAATAAAGCAACTGTTGGCTGGAGAGGATCTGCTGCCACAAGCGCCTTCCGGCCAGCAGAGCCAAGAAAAATTCAGGAGGTGGCGTCAGTAGGCACGACTAATGTGTCTTCCTGTGATGCTTCTACAACCGCTGGCAAACAAACGAAGACGTTCTTGGACTTTGACTTAAATGTACCCGATGAAAGAGTTCTTGAAGATCTGGCTTCCCAAAGATCTGGCAATCCCACAAATTCCTCTGGTGGCCTGGGTCTGGATCTAAATAAAGTTGATGATCCAACTGATATGAATAATTACACAATAAGCAGTGGTCATCGGGTAGACTCTTCATTTCAGCAGACAAACTTATGTTCAGGTGGTCGTAGAGATTTTGATTTGAACGATGGTCCCATTGTTGAGGATGCGAATGTTGAATCATCTATGGTTTTTTGTCAACATTCTCAAAGTGGTATGACATCACAGCCAACGATCTCTGGAATAAGAATGAATGGTGAAAACATGGCAGCTGGCTTCTCATCTTGGTTTCCTGCTGCTAACAATAATTCAGCAATGAGTATACCTCAAGTCTTGCCTGAACGAGGTGATCAGGCTTTTCCGGTTATTACCAGCAATGGACCGCAGAGAATGGTGGGTCTAACATCCGGAGTTTCCTCATTTGCACCTGATATGTACAGAGGCCCAGTTTTGCTGTCTTCTCCGGCAGTTTCTTTCTCGCCCACAGCATTTCAGTATCCGAGGTTTTCTTTTGGAACCAGTTTCCCTCTTGCCTCAGCAAATTTTTCCGGTGCTTCAACACCATACATGGACTCCTCATCAAGTGGCAGGCTTTGCTTCCCTCCTGTGAACTCACAAATTTTGGGTCCAGGTGTTGCAATCCCGTCTAATAATTTACGGCCTTATGTCGTGAACCTCCCAAACGGTAGTAGCAATGGTGGAGTTCCGGAACCCAACAGTGCAAAATGGTTTAGATCAGGTCTTGATTTAAATTCTGGACCAGGAGGGCATGAAAATGATGATGGAAGAGATGAATCAACACTTGTACAAAGACAATTGCCATCCTCCGGTTCTTTACCTTTGATAGATGATCAAGCTAGAATGTATCAAATGTCAGGTGGTTCTCTCATGAGGAAGGAACCAGACGGTGGATGGGATGGATATAAGCAATCTTCATGGCAATAACAAACCTAAGAATCTCTTTGTAAGCCGCCAAACTAAGCATGTAAACGTCTTGAAGCATATTTCACTCACGTTTATAATCTCCTGTTTCTTTTAGCTCTCGTTCTCTCTGACTCTATTTCGAATTCTTCGTTCTTTGGCAGTTACTTTGGAGATAAAAGCTTATGTTAGGCCACAAAGGGTTCGTTCATCGGGCAGGTGAAGACTACGATGGACCACTTTGTTCATATTATCTTGACAACCACCAGCTTCTTAGACAAATCTGACCTCTTCGTTTTACCATCATCATGTAGATACCTCCAACAGTTTCGAATTTTCACAGGCGTGGTTTAAAAACTCTCAGTGAAACCAAGACCACCATCATCACTTTGTTTATTTGCTCACTTTTCTCCCATACAAAGAGAGAAGAGAGTTTGATAGGTGAACTTTTAAGAAATAACACTTGTCGTGTCACCCTTAGGCAAAAAGAAACGATTCTAGTTTATGTTTTTTGAGTTCTACTGTAAAAAATGGTGATCTTAAAGCATTATTGGTATGAGACTGAGAGATAAATCTGCCATGGTTTGTATTATAGTCAGCATCTTTTCAATTACTCTTGTGTAGATTATTTCTTCTTGTGCTAATTATGTATGAACAAGTGATCCATAATTTCTTTCTTTTATTCTCTGTTGCAACGAAATGGCTAGATATATTGCAATAACAAGTTTCAAACAAATAAACATATGAGTTAAAAATAAGCTCTCTCTCTCTCTCTCTCTTCTTTTTCATGGTAAACTAATGATCGATTAGAGGCTAATAATCTCTTACATGATTCAAGCTATATATATGTAAGTCTCTCAATTATCACACAATCTCAAAAGTGGAGTTTAAAATTATCAGACGGAGTCGGGTCATCATCCTCAATGCCGAGTCACTATCCTCCCACACAGAACGTTTCTGTCCAAAACAGAGGTAAAATCAGTATCCTTCACATGTATCTAGATGCAGAGTTTGTGAAGACTGTTATGTATATATACTCACGCTAAACACCCGTGATTCGACTTTTGCTTCTTCTTCTTTTTCTTCGTCTTCTCCTTTTGTTTAGCCAGCGGTTTTATCACTTCCTTAATCGCAGAATCAAAAACTGCTTTCACATTCTGCAAGATATAAACTTTCAACGATTTGGCATTGTTCAAGGCTATATGAAGGCCATTCCATGTAAGGTATATATTACCTGTTGAGTTTTTGAGCTACATTCAATGTAATACGTTGCACCAATTAGCTTACGTAATTCCTCTCCCTGTCAGACAGATATGTTTATTTGTGAAAACCATCAAGCCTTAAAATGAAAGTGTATTAAGTAACAAAGGCTCCTTAAACAAAACCTGTGCAGTAGTTACAGGGGATAGTCCAGGATGGTCAGCCAAATAATGCTTATCTTCGCGAAGATCTACATCAATGTTGTAAAACTCATAACTATGTATTATATCTGAACAGTTAAAGAGGAATATTGTGGGTAAATGCTCATCAGTTTCTTACCTAATTTGGTACCGACAAGAACTAGAGGAACTCCTGGAGCAAAGTGTTGGAGTTCAGGGATCCACTGATTCAAAAAGAACAGTCTTATAACATCAGAAATGACTCCATACTGACATTTCATTTTCAACACGAAAGAGAAAGGGTGAATCTTTTTTCCTAATCAAACCTTTTTATAAACATTCTCGTAGCTAGCTCGGCTGACTAATGAGAAAGACAAGACAAAAACATCTGCTCCTCGGTAACTTAAAGGCCTTAATCGGTTATAGTCTTCTTGGCCTGAAATCAAATGCAGACACACAAACAACGGATTCAAAGAAAAGGTAAACTCCAAATAACAAATCTTCAATCCAACAATCTCAAAACAAGCAATTCACTGATAATTATCTAAGAATTATACTAGAAGACTCGAGACTTAAGTCTTTTTCAAAATAATTTGAACAATTAGATATGAATTTTGGGGAAAGAGTGCTCATACCAGCAGTGTCCCATAACCCTAAATTCACAGTGGTGCCTTCAACTACAACGTTTGCACTAAAGTTGTCAAAAACTGTTGGTATGTAGTCCTGTTACAAAAAAATCACTCCACAGTTTCAATAGATCATCAAATTAACAAGAGATAACTTATACGGACGCGTATACACAAATATGATGATAATATTATGAAGAAAGGTCTGAAGAATCCAGAGGGTGTTCGGAGAAAGTGATACTATAAAGCTGGTCTAGACAAAGAAAAAGCTGCCAAAACCCAGATGCGTCACACATGGTAGATTTCTACTATTCTCCAAATATGGATCTTATTTCATGCACAATCCCTAGAAAAAAGGAGCTACCTTTGAAATACCCAGATAGATTCTAAGAACCTTTATGGTAAGGGAAACTGAGAACCCCAAATAAATCAAAAAAAAAAATTGGAAATTTCAAGTGAATCTGAGAAACCCAAATAAGAATCCTGATCAAAATTCCGAGAAAGAAAGAAAGAGTGATTGATAAACTCACAGTTGGGAATTTGTTGCTGGTGTAGCAGATGAGCATACAGGTTTTACCAACGGCACCATCACCAACAGTTACACATTTTATGAACTTCGAAGCACTTGAAGCCATTTAATTTGATCTCAAACAAACATAGAAAGTGAAACAACAACAGAAGCAACAAAAAAAAATAGAGAGAAAGATAGATAAATGAAGTGATTACTTAAAAGAGGAGCCGAAAATAAACCCACAATTGAACATAGAAAGTAGGGTTTGTTGCACAAATTTATTGTCTTTTTATTTTCCTTTTTCTTTTGTCAAATTTTTAAGTTACTTTCTGTTTTTTTCACTTATGAATATTTCCAAATAAAAAGAATAAAGAAATTGAAAATTGGAATTTGGTGGTTTGGTTACGGTTTGAAGGTAGAAGAAGGAGCGGAGGAGCGGTGAGTCACATGATCCATCTTCCTTCCCGGCTTTCCTTTTTCCAAATTCTTAGTCCATTTTTTGACTTGTCTTCTTTTAGTTTCCATTTTTATAATTGATTATGATTTTAGACCAACCAATTTATATATATTGAACTCAAATCAACTAGCTTTCGGGTTCGGTTTACTTGTCTTACGGTTTTTCAAACCAAATATATTCACTATTTCGTAATGCTTCACCAAAATTATATTTCATTTCAATTGGATTCATTATTTCATATTGAATTACCTTTCATTACTGTTTTACAGAATATATATCAAAATCCATGATAATCCGGTTTTTAAGAATATTCCAAATCATTACTTCGTTTATTTTTGTCAATAGTTACATCTACAATCTTCATCTCTAAAACCCCAAACCCAAACTTTAAACATTACTATATAGAATTATACAATTTTTTAGAATCGAAATCTATATAAAAATTACAGGAACAATTAACCATATCATGACCAAATACATTTTTCATTAATTTTTTTTGGTTTGATTAAGTGAATTGAATTATACTCTCACAAAACCACCTTGCTAGTTTGATTTAGTGAAAAACAATAATCCTCTTTGATATATTAATTGTATCAAAATTTTAATAGATTTTGTTTCCTTTACGTTTTCATAGGCGCAGAATATAATATTGATCATCATTTTTTTATTAACATTGGATTGAGAAGGCGCAATCCATAACTTAATCAAATTCTTAAAATTCTTATTTAATCTACCAACTTATAGAGAGGATGAATCGAACCCTAGATGTTATAGTCATTAGCTGGATCATCCTAACCACCAAACTAAGAAGAACTTTGCAATATTGATCATCATTAACAAGCAAAAAAATTATATTAAGAAGTACGATAATATATTATATAGATAATTATAGAAACTCAAATGAAAACAAAATTAGCTAATAACAAGTTAATAATGGTCACGTTGAGCAACAGTGACAAGTGAAAAAATAGCAATATCATTAATGTATACATTAACATGTACTGTCGAATACATGTTTTGCTGTTTTTGTTTTTTCCTCTATCGATCACGTTTATTAATTATATAGAGCCTAGCTTTATCATACACACAATATTAGAACAGTAATTTCATAGAAAAACCACTGCAACCAACATTTTCAACAATGCTGAAATCTTTTTAAAGATCGGAGAAGCAAAATAGCTCGCCGGAAAAACTATCGGAAAACGTCTTAAAACGAGAGAGAAAAGGAAACAATGTTTCATATGTTTAATGAAAGACAAAGAAAAGAAATATTTTAGTTTTAGTTTTCTTTTTTCTCAATAGCATTATAGTAATAAAATTCAAAACAAAGATCTTTTGTCATTTTGCCCATGAATATTAACCTTCACATGATACAGCATTATTTAAGTAATTATGCTATATTAGTAATTATCTTTTAATTATATTTAGTGATTAGACAGAAATTTTGTAAAACTGGTTTTTTTTGTCATAACCGAGAAAATCCAAATCATTAATCTAATATTAAATTTTATCATGTGGAATAACGCGATTATGTGGAATAGAATTACTAATGTTTTCTTGAAATATTCGGATCTCTAACCTAAATTTCATCTTAAACTACTTTTATTTATCAAAAAAAAAAGAGATAATAGTTATTTTACTATATTCATTTATTATAGGTGGATAAAAGTGGGTTTATATGTGGACCTGCAAATTCAAAAACTTGTCATCTAATATTACTCGATATATAATGTAAAATTGGCCAACCGAAGTTTCGTTGGCAACAACCAGCAATAAAATTTTCCTAGATTGACATATCATATCAACTTTCGAATTTAAACAGTTTAATTAAAAATTTGAATAGTCTTACCAAATAGTTTCTTTTTGTTTGTTAATGTAGATAGAAATTGTAAAGTGAATATTAATAATGATTTATAGGAGGGTGTTGGAGCCAAAGTTTGTGTGGTGGACATCTACCAAAAGCCATTTGTAAATGATTAACTAAAGTTTTTCCATATCAATTTTGTATTTTTTAATACAAAGATAAGTAAAATCATTGGAGTAATACTTAAGACTATATCGGCGCAACTACCATTAATATGATATTGCAAAAGTTGTGTTAATTAGAGAGGTGTTTCACAAGGAGGACCACGGGCCATATATAAACTCTCTACTCTAACTTTGTTAGTTATTCCCACCAAAATAATCTAAATAAAAGTAGCTAAATAATAACTATTCAATCAAATGACAAAACTATAGAATAAAAAAACTGGTTGCCTGAAAGTAGCTAAGTGCTATTACTGTAAAATGACAAAACTATGGAATAAACTGCTTCATAAAAATAAAATAAAAATTCTTTAAGAATATAGATCCTTTTGTAAAATTTGAAGACAGTTTAATACAACGGGCCCAATAATTAAATATATGGGTCTCATCTGAAACCACGTAAATGACGTATCGAAAGTCTCTTGCCAGGTCACGTGTTTCCCATCTTGTTCCCTATTTCATCAGAATCTGAATTTTATTAGGAATAGATCATTACAACGATAAGAGTACAAACATAAGCGAAGCAGGGAACAAAGGATACAATAGATCCTACAAATCTATGAGGATGATAAGACGTTATCCAATTGCTAAAACCAGAACTAATGGATCAAGACTTGAATATCAATTTAAGAGTTTCCAAACGATATTCCGATAACGGAATTCTTACTTAAAAACGATGACTTGAGTCATATAGACTGATTTCTCTAGAAAAAAAAAATTCTCGATTAAATTGCCAAGGTAGATAGAAACTTCCTAAGCTAAGTACTAAAACCAAACTCCAAATGGAAAGACTATAGACATCAACACTTAAACTCAAACAAATCAGACACAGATATAGCCGCAAGATTTGGGGAAAGGTATCCCACTTAGAAGAGAAGAAACCAACTACAAACCAGAAACGAAAATTACTTCCTAAGGTTAAAGTTATGGTACGACTCTAGGACTACACAAAGGATGAGATAGGATCGAATGGAACACAAACCAACATGAGACAAGGTCACCAGTGAAAAATACTCTGACAACCGTTGTTTTCTTTCTCGGAAAATCAACTAAAGGCCCGGAGCAACCAACAAGATCCAGAGACTCCGAGCTAGTGAAGAGGACCAAATCCACACCACCGTCGACTAAAGGGAAGCTACGATGACCTCCACGTACTCCGACAATGACAATGTCATCGGCGAAATTCGATCTCGACCTATCCTCTCTCTCGATGTAGAGTCCAGGCACAAATGAAGACTAAAATATAAAAAAAACTTAAAACGCCAGATTGGAGAGACAAGAGAGACCAAGGGTGAGCTGTTGGTGCTGTGAGAGCCATCGACGGCCAAGCTTAAAGCCGATTAAGATGAAGCCGGCGAGTTATGTGCGAAGGTGTTCTCAAATCTATTTTCTCCATAATGTTTCAAATTTTATGTTGACCCGTTTTATTTGTTTTTTATTTTTTCATTATGAGCACTATGCTAAGATTAATGTTACCAATATTTTTTTTTCATAAACAAATTTTTTTGGTGCATGGAATCGTGAAGCTAAATCTAGAGGATTGGGTTGGAGCTTCTTCAGAGATGAAATGCAAATCTATAAGGGGTTTTGAAGGGTTGAAGCAATAGGATCCCCGCTAATGGCCGAGACCCTGGCTCTGAGAGATGCGGTAATCCACGTCCATGAACTGAAGCTTTGCAACCTCGAGTTTCAGTCGGATTTTCTCAATCTCATCAATGCCATCAATTTCGGCATTCCTCTATCGGAACTCTATAGCCCGGCCATGGATATCATCGATCTATCCCATAGTTTCTCTCGTATATTCTTTAGATTCATTCCCAGATCACAAAATGTAGTAGCGGATAGGCTTGCGAAATCAGTTTTGTATGGCTTTTGACTAAGAACATTAGATTAATGAAGTATGTTAAGTGACAAAAAAAAAAATTGGTGGAATTAAAAAATGAGCAGAGAATATAAAATCATGTCCAGCAACTAACTATATAAATAAATATCCATGATTAACTTAATCATTATTGCCACATATGCTATACAGCTAATTTACAGAATTATATTAGCCACAAAAAAGTTTAATATTCCCCAAAAAAGAAACAAATAGTGCTTCTCTTTCAAGAAACCAATTTTCATGAAGAGATAATTTAGCTGATAAATTAAATGATGAAAAGATAACAATTAAATCAAAGTTGATTGAATCTTAATTATAAACAAACAAACAAAAAAGAAGGAAAGGCATCAACGCGACAGACCCCAATTAACGTAACTAGTCAAACCATTTTGACAGCTATTCAGCCCCCGCCGCCAGCAAACGCAAACGCGTTTCTTACACGCTCCCACTAATTCTCCATTATCACATCACGCGGCGTTAACGAAGACGAAGATGGCGGCGAAACTGTCGGAGCTTTACCGGAAGATACTGGAACAGAAGCGTAGCGAGTGGAGAAGCTTCGTAATCCACCCAATCCGACGTATTCGTCGTCGTCATCGTCGTCAAAGTTCAAGGCGTAACTCAAAGGATCGTATTGGAATTTCTCACTTGAGTCCCAATCGCGGCCACGACGTGGATCGCGGTTGAATCGCCGTATGAAAGTCTTCCACCTTGGCCCAGCAACGATTTCTGACCACTCTCGGATCTTCAACGACGCTCGGATCCACCACCGTGGCTCCTCGACGTGGTCGCTGCTGTGATTATCATCGACGGTACGAATTCGTCCCCAGGAGGAGGTGGAGCTTCTTGATCGGAAGTTAGGGAAACAGAAGCAGCAACGTCGATAGTATCGGGTGTCTGGATCCTGGATTGGGTCCGACTGCGAAAGTTCCATAACCAAAACTCAGAGAGGTTTTTTTTGGTCAAATGGACGTTTAAGCCGTAAATGAATATGATTGGCCCTATTTATATTATACACAACTTGTAATATACTAAAAAGACACTGTAGTTTTTTTAATTTATAGACAACCATCAAGGAAATTTTGATCTAATTTTCTCGATAATTGTTTGTACTTACAAAAAGTCAACTTTTCTTTGAATTTTTAGATATATAGACAAAACTAGTTTGAATCCGTGGACCGTGGTACAAATCATCAAATTATTAATTTTACCATATTATTACATGTTACAAATTTACAAAACTAAGCACTAGAATATTCTTGGAAAGTATGGGAATATATCATGTATGTTAGATATAAAATTCAAAAGACCGATATAATCGAAAGCGTGTGAGGACCCGAAACTTGTATAGATTGCATGTTTTGGTTTGCAGTCTCTCTCACGAGAAACAGATGAAAAGGGAATTATAAGGTGTTCAAATATTGTTGACCCCAAAAACGAAATAAAGAAAACGAAAAAGCTACGAGAAGATTGGATACAAAAGAAGAGTCCAAGAACAACACTAGTGCACAACTTCCAGTCCATTGGCAGCCGCCACCACTTAATTGGTTTAAATGCAATTCCAACGGAGTATGAAAAGAAGATGATCAAAAGTGCGGGGTTAGTTGGACTGTGAGGGATAAATTTGCTTATGTGTTGTGGATGAAAGTAAGGATTTTTTCAAGACTGCAATTTCCATTGGAAACAGAAGTCGAAACTTTTAGATAGATAGTTCTTTCAATTGTTAGATTGGGATTATATTCATATCTAATTCGAAAAAAGCTTATAAGTCTGTTGCACAAGAAGATTGATTTTCCTTATCTTAAGCTATGATATTTATTTTCTGTTGGCTCTTATTAAGGATTAATTTTGATTCAAGGGAATGTAATAGGTACTTGTAAATTCGATATACAAACCAAATTGCTTTTAATTCATTCATCGAATTCTATTTATACAAGGGATTCACGGTTTAATAGATAACCGACAGAATCAAATTAATGAACCTAAACCAAGTTAACCGGTCTATTTAATGGTTAAGAGATATAATACTTAACCAAAATACTAACACTATTAATTGTCACAGAGAGGATAACTCTCGGGCCATTCCAACACTTAGCTCTTATGCTAATACTTTCCCTCTTCACGTTGGAGAGTGGAAGTTATGAACTCCCAAATTGGTTAATAAGAATTGGAATTGATCTCTTCCCAAAGCCTTAGAATTGGAATTTCCTTGTCATTCTTAGTGTAAGAGAAGAAAGAGTAGTAGTCATCATATGATTGAGTAAAACCAAAACGAAGCAAGACATCTGAAACTTTCTTGAACCAATGTCTAGGGGCCTGCTTCAAACCATATAGGGACTTATGGAGTCGACAGACTTTGTTGGGATGAGAATGTCTGAAACCGGGAGGAAGCTTCATATAAAACCTCTTCTTCCAAATGGCCATGTAAGAAGGTATTATTTATGTCCATCTGAAAAACATCCCATCCACGAGAAGCAACAAGACGAAGAAGAGATCTAACAGTTGTCATTTTGACCACATGTGCAAAAGTGTCTTAGTAGTCTTCACCCTCTATTTGATTGTTGCCAAGAACCACCAACCTAGCTTTGTAACGTTCAATAGTCCCATCAGAGTTATACTTTGTTTTGTACACCCATTGAGAACCCAATGCAGTCCGATTTGGAGGTAAATCAACAATGTCCTAAGTGTGTTGATATTCAAGAGCTACAATTTCTTTAGACATTTCATTCTTCTAGACTTTTACGCGGACTGCTTCTCCAAAGTGTTTTGGCTCGTGAGCTTCTATCAACTTGCTCAAAAAGGCTTTGTGACTCACATAAAACTTTTCATCAGACAAAATATTACTTAAAGGATAAAGAGAATCACCTTTGGAGCAGTAGATAGTGGTGGAATAGTAGAAGGATTATCAAGTGTGACATTATATTGTACAAAATATTTCAGTTTAACACACTTAGTCTTGATGAAGACGCGAAGTCTTGCGAACTGGCCGAGAAGGTGTTGTACCAGTATCTGAATCAGGAAGTGAAGAAGCATTAGTAGTTGTATTACCAAAAGCTGGAACAGTTGTTGGAACAGAATTAGAAGTTTCTAGAGGTATAGGTGCAGCGGAATCATCAGAACCTGAATTAGCAGAAGGAGTCACTGCTGCTGGAAATTGCTGCTCTGATACCATGTAAATTCGATATGCAAACCAAATTGCTTTTCATTCATTCATCGAGTGCTGTTATACAAGGAATGATTCACGGTTTAATAGATAACTGGCAAAATCAAATTAATCAACATAAACTAAGCTAACCGGTCTATTTAATGGTTAAGATAGAATACTTAACCAAAATACTAACACTATTGATTGTCAGAGAGAAAACAACTCTCGGGCCATTCCAACACTTAGCTCTTATGCTAATAGTACTCCCACCCAACCTATGACCCTAAGCTAGGGAATCTTTGTTGTTCACAACCTATTACCTTAAGCTTTATTCTTTAGTTTCATGTTGGGTAACTATGGAGGTCTACTCGGATAAATGTTGTATCTAAAATGGTTGAATGAAAATTGATGTTTGTGTTAAAAAAAAATGTAAAAGCTAAAATCTTCCACCAGTTCGCAAAAACCGATAACAAACCGGTGTATGTTTGCATTGAATTTCTCCGAACCCGCCCTTCTGGACTTATCCTTCTCATCAAACCAAAGTGGGCTCTCTCTCGTTTCGAGCTGTTAGCTTGGTACCCTTACTTGAGCTTGGGTTTAATGGGCTTAAATTGATGAAATCATCCAACACGCGAAAATTTTTAGCACTTAAATCTGATTTTAGTAAATAAGGCTGCACAGCTTCCATCTGGTTTCATTACTCCGATTTGATTAAGAAGATTCGTAAAGTAAAAAATAAAAAGAGTAAAATTAAAATATAAAAGTATAACAAAAATATATTTTTTTCTAATATTATAATTATAGCTAAAAACATATAGTGCAGTTTACTAGTTTCTGTTATAGTTTGATATTATGTGCTGTGTTCGAATCACATCTAATACTAGATAAAACGTTTAGGCTATAAGTCAAGTAAGAGAGAAAGAGTAATAAATAGAGAGGGTATTGAATATGTATTGACAAAGGGAGAGTAATAATGTGAGTGAAGAGCCGGATGCTACTCATGCATGGGGTTGAGCGGAGTCAAAGGCTTCATGGTTCTTAGTTGAAACACGTGTCATTTGTCTGTTACTCCAACCAGATTTTGCTGATTCACACACACTATTAAAATCCTGTTTTTCTTTTTTTTTGTTGATACAACAGAAACCAAAAATAATCCTATTATCAAAAGCCAAAAACACAAAAACCGAATTCAGAAAAAAGGTGGTGTTTCATTAAACAAACAAAACTTATCACATAAAACAAAACAAACAAAAAAGAAAAAAAAAACAAGACACCAAGGCCTATTTGTCCTTGGCCTTCTCCTTCACATTTTTTCTGAAACATCTCCAAGATCTTTGAGAAAATTTGTAGAAGACAAAGATTGTTTTTTACTTTTAAATACAATTTCAAAAAATGACGGACGCCCACACTGCCCGGACGATCGTCGGAATCATCGGTAAGCCCCCTCACAAATTTTAATCCAAACTCAATCAACAAAAACAAAACCTTGCTTATTTATTAATTACTTCATTTTTCTGTTATTTAATGTTCAGGAAATGTGATCTCTTTCGGCTTGTTCTGTTCTCCAATGTAAGCATGGATCTATTTCCGTTTTCGCATGTTCCTTTTTAAAAGAATGCGTGCAATAATAATATAGATAATAATGCAGGCCAACGATGTTGAAGATATGGAAGATGAAATCGGTATCAGAGTTCAAGCCAGATCCATACGTAGCTACGGTATTAAACTGCATGATGTGGACATTTTACGGACTTCCTTTCGTCACACCCGATAGTCTCCTCGTTATTACCATTAACGGAACCGGTCTTTTACTTGAACTCGTTTACGTTTCCATCTTCTTCATCTTCGCAGCCCCGCCTGTCCGCGTAAGCCTTCAATCCCAATATCTCAACAAACATGCATGCATCTTTGTTTGTGATCTTTTTTTACAAAAACGATGTTATTGATATTATACAGGGGAAGATCACAATAACTATGGTGATTGAGGTGATATTCATGACGTTGGTGATCTTCTGCACTTTGTATTTTTTGCATACAAATAAACAAAGATCAATGCTTATTGGAATCTTATGCATTATCTTCAACGTCATCATGTATGCTGCTCCTTTAACTGTCATGGTAATCATGCTTATCCTATTTATTCTCTTTTTCATTTTTCTCATATCAATTTTGCATCCAAAACGCACTCAGCTATACCTTGTATCAATTCCGAGACTGAATATACCATATTTGCATTCTAATTTCGTCTCATCTTTAGAGATCACAGAAAAGATTTGAGCCAACATAGTCGGAAATTAATTAGCATACATGATTTGATTTAGGATCATCGTTTTGTTCTAGTCTATTATCTTCTATTTTTCAAAACTTCGGTTAAGTAGTTAAATGCCCATTTTTCTAACATTAATTCTAATGGAATTCGATTTTACCTAGTCGTATAATACTGCTTAATAATATTTGACTATAAATTGAGAAATTTGTTGATCTAATTGTAGAAAGAAGAAATATGGAGACCATTTTCAACTAAACTTGCCAAACTCTACTAAAGAGTTTATAAATATCTGTTTCTAGACTAATAATGAAAATGCAAATTTGGATAGTATCTTCTGCTTGTCTTGTCTTGTGACTTACTTTTAATGAGCTTAATTGATGTTGAGCAGAAACATGTGATAAAGACAAAGAGCGTAAAGTACATGCCATTCTTCCTGGCTTTAGCCAACTTCTTGAACGGCATCGTTTGGGTTATTTATGCATGTCTTAAATTTGACCCCTACATTTTGGTAAATATCTATTCTAACCCCATATATGTTTCAACTCAATCCATATATATATATATATATATATATATATATATAAGGATACTAACTCAATGTCTTTGCTTCATGAAAACAGATTCCAAATGGTCTTGGATCCCTATCAGGATTAGTCCAACTTATATTATACGTAACTTACTATAAAACAACTAACTGGAACGATGACGATGACGATAGCAAATCGAATGCTGGAATCGAATTTGGCAAAGCTTGAAATTGTGGCTTATTTCTTCCTGGTTTATAAGAGTATCATCGTCAACAGATGCTTCATCGTTAGCTTGAGAAAGAATCCAAAGAGAAGTGAAGTATTTATTTATTTCAAAAGCCTGTGAAGAAAACAATGAAGAAATGAATCATGGAACCCTCGAAGTTATAAAGCTTTATTTCCTGAGTTAACAAAGAATGGGGATTCATTTTTTTCTCAAATCGTTATTAATTGCCAGTTTTAATCGTAGAATTAACATTCTTCTGAAAACTGTAAGCAAAAGAAAATATATTCGTCCAAATCCAATACGACTTGATGTTAAGAAACAGAATACAATAAACAGAGATTCACTTGTTTTGGTTCTGACTGGTTATTAAACGTGAAATCTAATAGGGCTAAAATTGTCATTTGATCCTAACTCTAATGTAATTGCCGGTTTACGAAAGATTCAATGTGGAAAACAAACCAACTTTCTAAACCGGATTGTGCGATTACAAACGTGGTTTTGAGTCCTCAAAACACGGAGAACCAGATATTCCGTTTGATCAAATCAAATTATGCTATCATCACCGGCGGCAACCACCACCGCACATTCTCCTCCATCGTTGGAAACCTGCAAAATTCCTTTTACTTTACTTTCCTCGCCGCAGATAACTCGCCGAGACCTTTTCACGACTCTCTCCGTATGTATTGCTGCACCTTCAGTGTCCATTTCCACCGCCGCACCAGCCTACTCACGCGGTCTCTTTCAGATGCCACCTCTCCGACTTTCTAATCGGTAATTCACTTTTTCCCAAAATACTATGTGTAATTATCTGTGTTTACAACAATGTGCATCGCTATGTATGTATCTTCCCCTTTTCCTTGGAACTTTTAGTTAGATTGAATGAAGTTTGGATACTTGATGAATTTGGAAATGTAGCTAAGCGTTGAAATCTGTTGTGTATTGGTGAGATTTCACATTTTCAACATTGAACAGTAGATACTTTACATTTGATTCCCATGCCCTGATTCTCCAGAGAAGGTCTCGGAACATATCTAGACGTTGTGAGCACATAAGTGAACTTAATTGACTTGGTTATCTTAGATGTTGAAGCTAATATAATTTTGCTTGTTTGTTTGTTTGTTTGTTTGAATCAAGTTATTACCTTGTGAGAGCTGGGGAATCGGATTACGAAAGTTTGGGGATAATCAACACAAACCCGGTTGCCAAAACATCAGTAGACAGCGGATTATCAGAGAAAGGTAAGAAACAGACAGTGAAAACTGCGTTACAGTTAAAGGCAATGGGAGCTTGTGATCAGAACTGTTGGCTCTGGCCTTCCATTACACAGAGAGCTTATCAGGCTGCTGAAATCATCGCCGCAATCAATGGAATTAGTCGCAGGTAAGATGTCCCATTAGTCTACTCTTTTAGTTGGATAATTACTGTGGAAGCAATCTTTCTGATGGAGTGATCGTAAGTGTGTTTACTTGTTGTTTTGCAGTTATATAGTGCCAGAATATAGCTTCCTTGATGCTCGTGGTTTAGGAGCCTACGAAGGCAAGAAGCTAGAATCAATATCAGAAGTAAGATCCAACATCTTACATGTATATGAGACCATGAAAAACAAAAATCTCAACTGAGTTGGTATATAATGCAGTTAGTTCTTGGCAGGTGTATGCATTAGACTCAATATCCATGAAGACAAAACCTCCTCCTATAAGTGATGGTACGCCTAATGAGAGTGTATCAGATGTATTTGTGCGTGTGACGCAGCTCATGTCAATTCTCGAGACTCAGTACTCTGAGGACACGATCGTGATTGTTTCACCTGATTCAGACAACTTATCGGTGTTACAAGCTGGTGTTCAAGGACTTGACCTTCGAAGACATTCAGAACTGTATTTTGGGCCAGGAGAAGTAAGATTGTTAGATGCAAACAGCATCCCCGAGTATAAGCAACCTGCTTCAGCTGTATATAAATGTACAAACCCACCCAACTGTGATTAATTACCAATTTCTCTATATCAATGTAAGTATATTACATTCTACTTAAATGCAGTCTAAATGGAAGCAGGATAATATTGTGTAATTTATTTCAGGCTTCGTAATACAAAATATATAATGTGTAAATGAATTTGGTTATCCAAATTTCCAATCACTGCAATCTTGGGTGTGGAAATTAAACTGTGCTTACAAAATAAAACATTTCATATGGCAAACCGTATTCAATTGTACAGCAATTAAGGAAAACCTAAAGTATCGTGGTACAAAATGCGATACTCAGTGCAATCCACGGGGCTTAGATGGGGAACAATCAATCATGCTATTTTTAAATGTCCTCAAACGATTTAAATTTGGGCTCTTTCAAGTATTCTTTTGGTACTTGATGTTTTCCCAAGAAAATTAATCTGGTCTAATTTAGACAATTTTTCTGGCACATCCTTGATAATGAAACGATTAAGACTTTTTCATGGCTCATTTGACATATTTGGAAAGTACGCAATGGATTTTTTTGCCAAATACTAACAAGGATCCAAGGGATATTCTTGGAGAGACAGAGACTAATTCAACAAACTGGTTTATTGCAAGAAAAGAAAACGTTACGATGCAGCAGCCCGGATCTGTCAGCTTGTTACCAATTTGGACATCTGTGGCACACTCTACTACTAGTAATCCAAGCTTCACATGTTACAAGTGTTTTGTGGAAGTTTCTTGGAAGGCTCAGACTTTCACTCAGGTCTTGGGTGGATCTCTTTCCCCGACTCTTTCAAGGGAGTTTGTACAGTGTCACGAAGTGTTCGACGAAGTTTTTCTACCCTCCATTTTGAGGTTGAGATGGTGGTTTGGACTATGAAATGCCTTTTTTCCCTCCACGACATAAGTTGAGGTAGCGACAAATTTCGCAGATGTTCTGAAGATCTTCTTTAATCTTTATGATTGTCAGGCGTTTAAATCTTATCAGGAAAACTTTGCAAGGTTAAGATATTTTTTTTGGTCATTTTCTCTTCATGTAATTCTGAGATCTTTGAACCATAAAGCATATGCTCTTGCTCGTAATGTTAGAGAAATGACTAATGGTTTCAGACTTTGTAAACAATACATCACTTTTGTGAGCTATTAATAAGAATTTGAGTTGACAAAAAAAAATGAATTTGGTTAGAACTAGTCATTAGAAAATTGTTTTGTGCAAAAGAATTTTGGGTGAATTACTAAACTAGTCTTTTGTCACCCCTAATTGACTACAATAGTTCAAAAAGATTTTTATTATAATTCTACTTTTTTGGGATTATAATACCGTTTTACCCCTTTTCTCTTTGAAAAGAAAAAAATAATTACGAAACTGCCATTAATGAGTAATTCTACGTCATCAGACAGAAAACCTACGAAAATATTCTTAAGTGGTGTAGGTTTCGTTGTCAAGTGTTGTATGTTTTCATTTTTTTGTTGTTGTAGGTTTAATTGTTTCAAGTTATGTAGGTTTACAAGTTTAATTGTCCAGATTTAGTTCTCTTTGTTTTAGCTTCTTTGTTGTAAGTTTTCATTAAATTCTCCTCGTTATGTAGGTTTACAATTTCAACTTTATTTGATATTTCTCGTATGGAACTCTGAACACATTTGTTTTGTAGGTTTGTGTTCGCCTTTGTTGTCGGTTTAGTTGCTCGTTTTGTAGGTTTAGTTTTTTATTTGTTGTAAGCTTAAGTTTGCAAGATATCCTTCTCTTTCGTAGGTTTATCTATCATGTATTGTACGTTTTGTAGGATTGATTTTTCTTCTTTCTCGACTTAGTTCTCCTATAATGTAGGTTTTGTTTATGTTTATTGTAGGTTTAAAGATTCTTTGTTGTAGGTTTCTAAGGTCTTTGCTGTAGGTTTATTTTTCATTTCTAAGGTCTTTGTTGTAGGTTTCTAAGGTCTTTATTGTAGATTTATTTTTCATTTCTACAAGTCTTTGTTGTAGGTATCTTGTCTTCAATACTTAATACATTCGTTTTGTATGTTTATATGTGTAACACCCCTGGACCTATCTTAGAAACGGGAGCGTCACTAGCGTGTGTCCGAGCCCCAAACTAAGGTTACCGAGCCACGGTCGGACCTTAATTGAAACAAGGAACGCACACCCCGTCTTAATATACCTAAGCCTTGCGACTCAAGTACATCAATCTGTTAGTTTGCCCCGGACTAAGGCCAAGCACACACAATACCCTTTCACCCTTAAATGACACTTAGTTCCTTTCTAAATACTTTGAAATCTACAACCATATTTTCGGCCAAATCCTTTAAAAAAATTATTACTTTACAAACCATTCTTACATTTGCAAAAGGGTAAAAAATCTACACCGGCTTATCGTTGCTTTCCTTCCGCTCCCTAGGTGTCTTACTACGGTTTCATGCAAGGAGGAGAGTGAGAGGTTAAGCACAAAGGCTTAGCGAGTTCGTGAATATACAAAACAAACCATACAATTCCACAATCACTTAGAATATGGAAATCTTCATGTTCCGGACCACAAGGCCATCCTTCCGTATGGCCGGAACAACCCAACCAACACGACGCGGTCCATCCGCGTTCCACAATCCATAACCCATACCTTCCCGCAACAACCAACCTTCACAATCCTTTCCTCACAACCATTTCCCACACACACCACCACCACCACCACCACCACACGATACCCACTACCTTTCCACACACGGTTCTCACAACCGTCCTACACACATACCATAACCTTCACACCCACGTTACCACAACCTTCACACACGCACACAATTTCCACAAACGCTTAACACACATACAACATTCATTCAATAATTACTTATACACTCATGACCATCCTTCGGTCTTATTTAAACAACAACACTATAAACACTAGATCATCATGGTTATTCAATTAATTACAATTCACCTACTATCACAACTCAATGATTTATTTATGATTCACAACTAATCTCCATACTTCTTACCATTAAATAACATACTTAGTTAAATCTTTCTTTCACCTCCTCAATCATTTCATTTTAAATCCGCAACTCATGTTAACATTTTTATCATCATTTTAGTCATATTCCTAGTATAGAGCTTCCTTAACAATCATTCTCAATCCTTACCATCTTATTTAGTAACAATTGAACTATAAACATCTCTTTTTGGAACACACAAACTCACTGAACATACCATCAAACACACGGAAGCAACAATCATCAATTACTCATCCAATATCACACTTTCACAATCAATCATCCATAATCACAATCTCCTTGCAACATACACAATCACCAACTCACCTTAAACGCTTCCTTGGTTGCTTAAGCGGATTGCTTCCTCTTCTTTCTTAAGACTTTCTTAGATTTTTAAGTGATATTTAAGCAAATTCAAGGTAAATATTTTTCTCTTGAACACAAGGTACTTCCTCTCTTTTCTCGGTTTCCTCTTCTATTTATAGAAGAGGTTAAGTTTCCACTTCACTAGCCAAGCACACACCTTAATCACCCTAGCTAGCTTATAGGTTTTTCCTAAAATTATGCCAAGTGTAAAATGACTCACTTAAACCTTTCTTCATGGAGAGGTTTTGTTTAAGCTTTTGGGTTAATCCTTAACCCACATTAATCCACACTAACCCACACTAATCCAAGCATGTCAAAACCCGAGCACCTCAATTCTTAAAAGCTTCTTCCACTCATTCTAGGCTTACCCGCCTCTCTCGGGACCAACTTAACTTCTCTTCATTCTTCATAAATTCTTTTTCGACAATTACCCGAAACCACTTTCTAACTTCGTAGCATTCCATCGGGACTTGTCACTTGGGTCGCGTTTGGGGTATTACAATATGTGTAAGACATTCTTCTTTAATTGTAGGTTTACTTTAACATCTTGTAGGTTTTCCTATTTCGTCGTTCTCCTGCTATCATACGACTTAGTTATTATGCATTGTAGGTTTTCTTTAGTATATTCTAGGTTTTCTGTGTCTCTTTTGTAGGTTTTTCGGGTATAAAACCTAGAAGTTTTAAAAACTATTTACTCCAACATTTAAACCATACATACCTTCTTCTTCTATATTAATCACGCAGTTAACAACCATTGACAACAATTTTTATCTTCATTTAAGCTATTACTTATTTTTGTAGGTTTAATTCTCATGTTTTGTAGATTCAATTTACTTGTTATGTAGATTTGCGTTTCAAATCATTAGTTCAGTTATTGAGTTTAGACACCTCAAATTAGAAATGCCATAAAGTGGTAGAAAAAACCAAGTCACACATTTTCTACTACAAGTATCCGAAAAAAATAATTTAGACAAACCTACAAGCCTTTAAACAAAACCTACAATGAAAAACAAACCTACAAAACTTAAATGTTTTTAAAGAAAAAAATAAATTATAATGGTGTTCTCGTAATAAAAAAAAATCAGAATGACATTCTCGTAATAAAAATATAACAAAAGAAAATTTAAGAGATTTCCATACGTTTTGCCTTATGAAGTGTGACAAAAAACTATTATGGTCATTAGTGAGTGATAATGGATTATTGTAGTCATTCTTTCAAGAAATTTTCAACTAGTTAGTTTTTTCAAATTTATGTTTTATTTCTAGAAATTGTAAATCAATTTTACAGAGTCTATAGAGTGCAAAAAAAAATCTCAATGAGTTAATACCATCAAAATTTCAAAAAGCATAGCAAATAATATATCAAATCAAAAGATTTTCCATGAGAAATCTAAATCTGATATATTATTTTTATGAATAAAATTTTTATTATATATTATTTTTTATTTTATGAGATTAACTTGTACTTTTTAAAAACTAAAGTTAAAATTACAGAAAACAATGATTTGAGGGATATTTTGCACAAAATCCCTTCAAAAAAATCTTAGGTCTTACGATTTTTTTTGTAAGAAGCAAGAATTGTCCATATCTAGACAATAAATATGAGTCTCATGTTATAAAAACACCTTTGGAAATTGAATATATTGGAATATGGAATTTTCTTTTTGTTAAAGGTGAATATGAAATTTGATCATGCTTTCACCTTATTTAAACTGATCAAGAACGGCTTTTGTGATTGATTAATCGAAACAAAAAGAAATTAATATACGTAGAAAAAGGAAAAGTGTTGTGGCGATGGATTGTGAAAGAGTTTATATTGTAAAGCCATATACATTTTTTAAAAAAGATAAATAAATTGGAGTGGGTGGGTTCTTTGTGCTTTAAACAAGAAATAACGTTTTATTTCCACCACGGAAATTTCATATAATATCAATTACACCACATGTTGACATCGTAATGTAACTGCATCATAATATAAAATTCCAAACGTGATTGCATCTAAAGTAAGTGTTCAGAAATCCAATTCCACACACGTGTTAGATAGATCAGGAATCAATAGTTTACTGTGTACCAGACGTACGATTAAACCATGTAATTCATCATTAACCATAATAAACCCAAAATAAATCGCTTCACCAATCAATCTTTCTTCCTTCCATTTTTCTCCACATAAATTTTCTCTCATTCAATCTCTTCTCATTCCGATTATGGAAGGATCCGGCGTCGTTGCGGTGTACGGTAATGGTGCGATAACAGAGTCTAAGAAACCTCCGTTCTCCGTTAAGGTTGGTCATTTCGTTGAAGCTCAAATCCTTGAATCCATTTGAATCGATTACATCGATGAGAGCGAAGTTTTGACTCTTGCAGATGAAGATAACCACATCAACAACCATAATTTCCTGATCCCTTTCGTTTGTGGTTGCTGGAATCTCGGTGAAGCTTTGAAGAGGATCCGTGAAGGTGCGGCGATGATTAGGACCAAAGGTGAAGCTGGAACAGGGAACATTGTTGAAGCTGTGAGGCATGTGAGGTTTGTTATGGGTGACATTAGGGTTTTGCGCAATATGGATGACGATGAGGTTTTCACATTCGCTAAGAAATTAGCCGCTCGTTACGATCTCGTGATGCAAACCAAACAGCTTGGTCGTCTTCCCGTTGTTCAATTCGCCGCCGGTGGAGTTGCTACTCCGCCAGATGCAGCTCTCATGATGCAGCTTGGATGCAACGGTGTCTTTGTTGGTTCTGGTATCTTCAAGAGTGGTGACCCAGCTCGTCGTGCTCGTGCCATTGTTCAGGCTGTGACTCATTACAGTGACCCTGAAATGCTTGTGGAGGTTAGTTGTGGGCTTGGAGAAGCAATGGTTGGTATCAATCTAAACGATGAGAAGGTTGAGAGGTTTGCTAATCGCTCCGAGTAAGAAAAAAAAAAGGGCAAAATTTAAGACGAAATGGTTTCAGAGAGCTTCACGAAGGTCTGTGTCCATAGTTGAATCAGTAGTCGGCTTAGCCTTCAGTACGGTTAAGATTCAAACCATCAAATTTGTGTAATCATATTTAGAATTTTGGATTATGGTGCAATTATATTATGATATCAACATGTGATGTAACTAATATTATATGAAATTTTCGTGGTGAAAATACAACGTTATTTTAAAAAAAAAAAACAAAAGGCAAAAAAATGCTTTTCATATTTTACTTTTACTTTTTTATTTGTTTATTTTTATATAAAGAGAGAAGACATTTAATTCAAAAGGGAATGCTCATATTAAACTATAAAAGATTTGATAAGATTTAAAACAAAAATAATTGACAAGAAATCAATGATACTTTACTTTAGCTTCCTCTCCATCTTCATCTTCATCTTGGTGTATATTCTCTACCATTCCTTATGTGGATTGCTTAGACTACCTTTAACTTTAGTGCTTATTTTTTTATTCGTTAATTTTGGTTTTTTTATATATTGAAGAATACAATGTGACCACATTCTTATATGTTTTTATATTATATCTGATAAAATCATTAAGAAAATACTAATTTGATTTTTCTAAACTACAAATTCTACAACATACATTTGATAAGTAATAAATCGGCTTATTAAAAAGTTGTGATTACTATAACCATAAGAAAAAAGAATTTTTGATTAATAAACATATACGGATTTACATAATTATTAGTCATAAATTATAATTTCTTCTTCTGAAAAATACATTTATGAGAAAATAAAGATATAGCATATATTATGTAACAAATTGGTTAATGGGCGGTTAGTTATGACTTAGTGTTGATAAAAAGAAAAACAGTATGGTTGATGACATCATTTGAACAAAGCAGTTGAAACATAATGACCGGTTAAAGTGAAAAATCATTTACGAACAAATAATTAGAAACAACAGTTGGCAAATAAAGTTTGTAACGATGATTGTTTGAAGTTTAAACTTGATTAAAGATACTATAACAATTGAATTGTATAATTAGATTAAAAAATAACATTTATTTCTAAAAGTCTCCAAATAAAATCGTTTGAAAAATAGCTGTTCAAACGCCTATAAAGAATTTCAAAAATTGTTTGGGAAATTGTTTTTAAACTTCCATTTTAACTACAATATTAATAACAAAATAACCATACAATCTGCAAAATATTTTCATGGCTCCTATCAGAGCCATAGCATGTATGTTTAGTAAGTTGGTATATATATATTTTCCGTCAATAGAAGTTGGTATATATTTTCTTTATTGATATGGAATCTTTGTGGATGTAAAAAGAGAAAATAAACAAAACACGTCTTATGATTGCATCATGAAACTAACGTGGCGTAATATCATTGGCGAGTAACATCTGGGTGCACCAAATCATGCATCACACTGGATTAAGGGGTTTTAATTCCCCACGAAGAAATGTAAAGTGGGTCAAGTGCACCTTTTCTTTCTTCCGTTGCCGGGAAAACGTTTATTTTATTTTTCTTCTTCACTTTCTCACTCTCCATAACAAACAAAACACATATACACACGCAAAAAAGCTCTGCAGAAATCATTATTCCAGGAAATAGACGCCGGAGAAAGTGAATCGAATCGATGAAAATGATGAAGCGGACTATGTCATCGAACTCAGAAGCACAGAGTTACAATGAATCACCACACTCTCCACTTCGATATCATTCTCCGCTTTCAGATATTGGAGATCCGCCGGAGAGCCGTTACGTTTCGCCTGAGGGATCTCCATTCAAAATAGAGAATCCAAAGTCGTCAATCGTATCCGACGGTAATAAGTTTCCGCAGTTTTCGCCTCTCTCTTCGCCGATTCCGCCTCCTCCTCCTCAGTATCCGCCACCGAGGAACCCCAAGAATCAGAGGAATGCGAGAGTCCCAACGAATTCTTCTTCCGATAAATCGCCGTCGAATATGGTGGTGTTAAATCGCTGGGTGAGAGAAGAGGGTCCACAAACTACGACTAGAAAAGCTGGCGCGCCAGCGAACGGCGAAGTATCGACGACGACGAAGATGGTGAACGGAACGAGAAGAGGCGAATTAGTGAGTTTGACGGCGTTAGGGTTCAGAGTGAGCGAAGTAATTTTGTGCGTAATTTCGTTTTCAATCATGGCGGCTGATAAAACTCAAGGATGGAGCGGCGATTCATATGATCGCTACAAAGAGTACAGGTCTCTCTTCGTTTACAACTTTTCAGGTTTTTAGATTTGGAAGAACAAACCTCAATCAGATCATTCAAAGTCAGTTCAACAAAAATTTTGCAGGTACTGTTTGGCGGTAAACGTTATAGCATTCGTTTACTCTGCTTTCGAAGCTTGTGACGCTGCTTGCTACATCACCAAAGATAGTTATATGATAAACTGTGGATTTCACGACTTATTCGTTTTCTCCATGGATCAAGTAAGTGTTGCTTTAAACATCTTTCAAATTTGTAATAAAAACATATATATACTGATTCTGATGAGCTTCTTTTCCTCTCTGATACGTTTTAGCTTCTTGCATATCTTCTAATGTCGGCTTCTTCATGTGCTGCTACTCGAGTTGATGATTGGGTATCTAATTGGGGCAAAGATGAGTTTACTCAGATGGCAACCGCTTCCATCGCTGTTTCTTTTATAGCGTTTGGTGCGTTTGCGGCCAGCGCTTTGATTTCTTCTTACAGGCTCTTCACTCATGCCTCTTCGTGATCGTGTAGCCTCAACTAAACGTGACTCTATCTATGTACAGTCTCTCTTATAGATTAGAATGGTATCGTGTGATAAGAGATTTGATATTAAAATAAGGTAAGCAATCTAATGACAGAGTTTACTTGTGTAGCAAGATAGATATCTATTATTAAATTTAAGGTAGGTGATAAATCCAAAGACCTAAATGCATGAATTCTTACAAGCAAATCTCATTCAGTATCAAGAAACCTTAATTATTGATTTTTAGTTCCCTTCCGGGAATATGTATTGCTGTTCTGTTTCTTCTTGTATCTCTGTGATCTGAACACTTCCTGATCCTTCACCATCACCACCAGATTCAGAGAACTTAGTGACTTTCTGCAACTCATCGCTCAGACCTGACTGGTCATCACTAGCAGCTGTTTCTTGGTCTATCTTAGCTTGTGGCTTAGGACGGCGAATAGCCTCAGCGGCTTCTGGCATGACAACTGGTGGTGGTTGCGGAGGAACCCATGACCTTTGCCTCTGGACAGGTACTGGTTCCATTGTGTTTGTTTCACTTTGGTTACCGGAAAAACGAGCAGCTGCTGTTGTCTCGTAGCCGAAATCTGTGGATCTAGGGTTTTTCTGTTGCCACCATTGACTTTTGGAATTCTCATCTTGTGGTGGTTGACCATAGTCCCATGGCTGATAACAAGAAAGAACACGACTTTAGCAAGTCTTCATATTGAGGTGCAGTTACACACATTACAAAGAATGCAGTTTAAGATTAACATTTAGGGACAATCCAGTTGTACCTTAGATTTAGGAGCAATACGCGGATTTGATAGTGGTTGGTTCGGATTGGGCGGCATATCATTGATCTCCTGTACATTTTAATGGAAGTATGATAAGTTTGTCACAACAAATCTATTATAACTCAGTTTAAAGAAATGGTGTAAATTAAAACTAGATTTCCATTTACCCGAATATTGGAAGGCTTCTCTCCTCTCTGAATCATAGACATTATCTGCAGCATCACCAAGTTTCAACTTAATATTCCAAAGATTATTAAGAATGCAAAATGTAAGATTCATTTCTAATCCATGGTCCTGTATGGAGATGTTAGAACATTACATCCATGTATGACTTTGGATGAGGGGGTGCAGATGAATCAGCTGGTGGCACAGGAGGAGATGCAGATCGCGCTGTACCATTCACTAGTTAGAAGAATAACCTAACCGAAAACAATAAAACATAAAACAGATAGAGCCAGTGAGAGAGAAATCACCTGAACGCGTGTCATAATCAACGTTACTGCCATTTGCATAGGGTTTCTGCATCACATATCAACGTTCCTAATGTTACAAAATTATATTTATGCGCAATCCTTTAATCTATGAATTAATGATTACTAAAAACCAAAACCCTTTGGCTATAAAAACACACCCTTGCAGTTGTGAATGAACCATTATAAACCTCTTGATCAGCTGCATAAAGCTTAGGGACGTGGTTGGATTGCCCTGACAAAAAGAAAGAAAGAAAAATAGAAAACACTTAGCTTTTAATAGTGGATAAGCGAAACATTAAGGCAAACAAGACCCTATATGTCACCTAATAAGAGTTGAGTTGTATTGTTCAAAATTAGAAGTAAGAATATAAATCCAAGACCAGCTCTTCCTTCATCAGTAAAGCTTAAATACATACCTTCGAACTTTCGGAGATTATTACTTAAGGATTTCATTTCTTGTACTTGGACACCTAACATGTGCGTCAAGTCCTCAAAATATTTCATCTCTAACAAAAAAACAATGCAGAAATTTGGTTTTAATTGAAAAGAGGAAATGAGCAAGGAAAGAACAGAAAAAGAGAGTACTCATTCTAGATCATACTGCAAAGACATCTACCTTCACTCTTTGCTTTCATCATTTCCTGACTAACCCTAGCTACATCAGAAGCAGCCCCAGAAGCAGCTTTGGCTGCAGCTACTGCTTCTTCAGCTAAGCTAGGCTTTGCATCAGCTTTCTTCAGGGGGTCAGTTTCTTCTTCCAACATAATTCTGTGGACCCAGGATTTAAATCTGGGTATGAGAGATTTCTGAGCAAGAACAACAAATCTCAATTTTGAGTGATGTATATATTGTAGAAGGAAAGTTAATACTATAAACTTGCATTCCACAAGGAACATTAAACAAATCTAGCAATCAGTTAAAGCCAGCAACGGAGGAACCACTATCCAACACCCTAACAAACTATTAGCAACTATATTCTGGTCTCTGATGGCCCGAGTTAAAAGAGAGTGTGAGAGGTCTAAGATTCTTGGCTAAGCCAAAAAACAAATTCTGAAACTGTTATCATTTGCTTCCATTTCATTAATTTCCTAATCACTTACCCCATTATTCGATGTACTAAGTAAATTTAAAGCATAACAGACTTAACACACTACATATAAGTCAAAGGCGTATGATACCTTCACAAAAACAGCTGTTCCGGCACCAGACGCTGCTAGTACTCCTACAGCAAGAATAGCATGGTACCAGCGAAATCGAGAGAGAAAAGCTGCCTGTGGAGTCACCACAAGTGGAGCAGGAGCAGCTACAACACGCTGAATGGCTTGTGTCTGTCCTTGTGGCTGAACATTTGACACTGCTTGCTGTCCATCTGCTTATCGGAACATAATATATCACATAAATACCTCCATTGAAACGTCTAGTAAGTAAAGGAACAAACAAATTTATATGTCTTGCTTATGTACCTTGACTATTAACAGTTGTCTGCGAACTTGGTGGTGGGTCCTATGATAAACATTTTGTACAGAGGTAAGCCATAGGAAGCGGTGAGTTTATTCTAGCATGAAAACAGGAAGAGGAAAGCTTACAGGAACACGGCGGAATGCTTCATCAATCTCTTCTTTTGTGAGGCCTTTCCTCTCAAGAAACGATCTTCTATGTATAACAGGGGAGCCCTTAACTCTAGGGTGCGAAAGGAATTTGATGGCGTTCTGAATTTGATCCTCTCGCATTGGTTCTGAATTCATAAACACAGATTTTTGAGGATCCTGTTTAACAGTCTCCTGAGCTATGGTTGCTTGCTGAACCTCATTTGCAGGCTTTGTAACCTCTGTAATAACACAATTTTCCAACAAAAACATTATAGTCTATAGCTCCGAAGTATTATATCATTTTTGCCAATTTTCCATCAATTTCAGAGCTAGGAAAAGCAATCTATAACCCATAGAGTAGGTTTAAGACTTTTGGTAGAAATATTCAGCAGAATCAATACATATGCTCCAAATCAAACTAATTGTTCAATAGAAAATCGGTAACTAAAAGCCATCGTAATACTTAATCTTGCTTACAGCATCTCATCATTAAAATAAAATGAAAACATAGTCAAATACTGAATTCGTTCCCGAAACCAATAAAATCCACCAGAAATGAAACAAATAATGGTTAGAGGTAAATGGAACCTGAACTCTGGGGATTTGCATCGGTTGCCGGAGAGGTGAAATCGGAAGGAGCTTGCGTCTGTTGATGAGTTGCCATAGCAGCTCACCGACCTTGGAAGAATCCAAGGGGCAAAGGGACTGCAAATCCAAAAGTGAGTAATTCAAAGAAAAGAAGAAGAAGAGATATGAGTATTCAGGTTTTGCTCAAATCGAGGCACATAGATAGTTTAAGTAGGAATCTCCGAATTATTATTATTTTTGTTTGGCGATTGGTGAGTGTATTGTGTGGCGATCACCCGAAGGAGAGGAGAGAGATAATGGAAGTCTTCTGATTATTTTTCACTAGCACTATTCTATTGGGCTTTTAATGTGTAAAGTGCCATACCGAATGAGCCCGTTTGCTTTTCTACATAGAAGATGGAATTTTAATGAAAAACAAAACAAAGCAAAACCCGTTACCAAATCTGGAACCAAACCGAAATAGGGTATAAGATTTAAAAGATTTTGTTAAGTGTAAAGAGTATAATTATGCTTTGTTACAGATT
Organism: Lepidium didymum; assembly: GCA_963920545.1. NCBI lineage: Eukaryota > Viridiplantae > Streptophyta > Magnoliopsida > Brassicales > Brassicaceae > Lepidium > Lepidium didymum. The sequence continues at coordinate 15,305,452 of OY986996.1, forward strand.
AAGAATTTAAGATATCATTTACATCTGACATAATCTATTTTTCCCTCGAAAATATCATATAGCATCATTTTTACACAAATTATAGACCTTTTTAAATTTCTGCACTCACATAAATTGTAAACATATTTCTCAACCCACGAAAAATGTAAACATATTTCTCCCTTTCTATTTTCCCACAAACTTGGATAAATATAATTTACTATAAACCAATTAATAGGAACCAACTTTGATTAAACCATAATTAACCCATAATTGTTGATTAAACCGAAAAATGATCCAAAACCAAACCATAATTATACTGATTGATATATCCAATTTTGATTTTTACATGAATCTTCCCCAAAATCAAAAATCAAGCAACGAAAATTGAGTATATAAGATCTTAATAAGACCAATTCTTTAGATACATACTGGTTATATTTTGGAGAGATTTTAGTAGTTAAGTAATGAAAACGAGTGATTAAAAGATCATCTTCCAATCCAATGACGATAGAATAAACAATTTGGTTTTACGAATCACATCGGGTTTGAAAATGAAATCATGATCTTGAGGTTATTGTGATAATCCAGAAACAATTTGTTCCTCCATTTTCACAGCTAATAATAAACAAGCAACTGATAGCAATCGAATCGCCCATGGTTCATCCCTCTGCAACTAAAAGAAGAGACTTTGATTTATGAATCTGAAAAAAGGAAAGATTTTGAAATTTGGATCTTCTCTCGAGAAACAGATCGAAGTATGAAATTGCAATGTAAGCTCTTTGATGTTATCCAAATCTCGTCTTATGCAAAATAAAACAATCAAAAGGAGAGAGATTAGCAAACAGAAGTTGCAGAAAAGCTAAGATAGCCGCTCCCTCAGGTCCCTTCAGCTTTCGTTGCTTCCTCCCGACACAGGCAGGTTGAGCTACTGGCTCGAACTTCCTTTTCTTCTTGTCACTACCATATGGTTTCCGATCTCCCTGCCGATTCAAACCCCCGGATAGTCCTTGACCCATCGTGTTCTCTCTCTATGCAACTCGGCTCAATGGAGAAGAAAAAAATTAATCATCATCAACTCTTAGTAACTAAAGCATTACACCATAAATCGATCCCATATAACTCAGAATCATGATAACAATCTAATCCTAACAACATAATGGAACAATCGAGAGAGAAGAACTCTCGATTATGAGAAGAACAAAATTAGGGTTTCGACTTTGGATTTGGGGGAAAAATAAGCGGATCGGGTTTTAGGAGCACTCGTGTAACAAACTTTTTTTTTCTATACAATTTTGGTTTGGTTTAACGATACCGAACAAATTGAGTGTCGGAAGTAATTATGTTTACGATTTTCGTGAGTGGGGAAATAGGTTTGCGATTTATGTGTTAGATTATTTAAAAAAGCCTATAGTTTGTGTAGAAATAGTGTTATATGATACCGTTGAAATAGATCATGTACCTTAAAAAATTTACATTGATAATTTATAAAGACGAATTGAAGTGCAAAGATTTTTTCAAATACCAAAAAGAATAAAAATAAAAACACAAATACTAAACTCAAGTTTTTTAGCCCCAAACTAAACCGTATTGAATTACATGATCTCCATGATACAAAACTGAAATTTTAAGACATCACCACGCAGTAGAGAGTTAGGGATAAACATGACACTATCTTCAGGCCTTTCAGAGCTAACTTGAAGAAGCCTCTTCACTTTCGATGATTCAAAAGTAAGAATATGTCCATCAAAATTGTAAGAAAGACGATACTTGTACTTGGTTACAGCTGGAATCGAAGATGAAACATGTTTAATGGTAACATTAACATTTAACACCATTCTGCTCCTTAAAACACTGAACAACAAACAGTTGTTTCCTAACGAGTTCCCAAAGAACTAAATTCTTTTCATTGATGTTTATATCAACATCAACGAAAGAGCTTCCCAATCTGAAGAAGAAAACATTCTTCAAATCAAAAAGATGGATATCACGAAAGTGAGAATAGATGCTTTTGGATGAGCTGGTGTAATTGCAATCGAGTTTAGGGCACGAGGATTAAAAAAATTCGCATTCCTTTTCATGAGCTGCCAAATTTCCGTAGCAACAACTGTTGATGCAACCAAACTCCGCATTGGAACATGGAACAAATACTCTTTCAAGAACTTTTTCCATGGGGAAGCATCGCTTATTCCCAATTGGCAAATCACAAGCCACACTGGGACACTTGTTATTTGCTTTGACAACGCATGTGCAGCAAACTAAATGTCCTTCGCTACACTGAAGATATATAAATAACAAAAAAGTTTACGATGAAATTCAGATTCACAAGAAACAAACATAAATAAAATGTAAATAACCTGAAAGGTAGGAATTGTAAGCGTACCAAAGCATATGGGACAGTTAAGTACATGAAGATGAGTGAGCATCACTGTACGTTGCCATCTCTGCGAGTGAGCGTACGTAGCTATCTTCTATTTCGATAAACCTAAGTTGGAAGAAGATATTTTTTTTAATAAAAGCGGGGAGCTTTGGAAGATGGTTATCTAAGTTAATACGTATAAACAGAAGAAATCGATGGCTAACCATAAATTATAGTTATGACGTTATGGCTTCACCCATAATCAATGCCTTCAAGCTCCGATTTTCGAAGAGTTGGCAGTAACAATTCTTCATGCATAAAGTCATTGTGACTTGGACGGAACTCGAACAGTTTCACGCGTTCAACAAATTAAACACGAAATCATTTGCATTTAAATGAAGTTTTAGTTACACTTTAGGCATTTCGTTTTGGTTCTGGTTTTGAGGGTTTGAAAATTTAGGAAACACATTTATTTTAAATACCATTAAAATATCTATAATTTGTTCTGTGGACATGTTCATTTTTTCATCCAGTAGTTTTATCAAGATGCATATGTAAACTGTTAGTTCATTTAAATACATAATTGTGCAACATCTAGGTAGAGCATCTCAACATAGTTCAAATCCTGAAAATTTTAGATATTTTTGGAAAAAACAATTGGATGTATTTTATTTAAAAAGTTTTAAAAGAAAAATTATATATTTTGTTCTATCTTCTTCTCTTTTATTTATCTTTTTTTTTAACTCTATATTTTTTTTTCTCACATTTTTTTCTATCTCATTATTCTTCTCACTTCTATTTTTTCTTTCTCTCCTCATTTTTCTTTTCACTTTTCATTTTCATTTCACACCTCTTTTTCTTCTCTCTTATTTTTTTCATTATCATCTAATTTTTCTTCTCACTTATCTTTTCATTATCTCTCTTCTTTGTTCTCTCTTTTGTCATTTTTTGTTTCACTTCTGTTTTTACTCTCTCTCTCCTCTTTTTCTTTCCCATTCTTCATGTTTATTCTCTCTCATCATCTTTGATATATGTAGATAATAACTTAGTTTTCACTATCATTTTGCATCATTTCATATCATTTGTCGTTCATTAATCCTCGTTTTAGATTAGTTTTTGGTTCACTTTTACATTTTAGAGTTTCAGTTAGATCGAGTTGCATATTTTCCGTTTTGAATCTATTTTAGGTGATTTGGAGCATACACTAGAGCATTGAGGACTTTGGGATGAGATGCACCTTCATGCTATGGAGTTGCCAGAGCAAAACATGAAGAAAAGAAGAAAAAGGACCCATGAGGATAGGACATCGGTCTCGACCTCGACTTGATGAACCTGACGGGACGCACGAATCACATGACCTTTATAGACGTACGTAACGTCGGGCTTGGTCCCCACCTAAAGTACCCCGACATGGAACGCAGGACGTGAAGACGGTTATGGAAGCACGAAACGTCGGGAACGGTCCCGACCTTGAGTATCCCGACGTGGAGCGCATGACGTGAAGGCCATTCTGGATGCACAGAACGTCGGGTCCAGATCTAACCTCAGCACCCTGATGCCACACGCACGGATGCGCTCGTTCTGTCTGCAGCTCTCATCGGGCCCGGATCCGACCTCGCACACACGCGATCGATGCCATTCTGGATGCACCTCAAGTCGCCACCTACCCCGACCTCATGGACTCGAACCCGCGTGCACTCGGCTCACTTAAGTTTGTTTGACCCGATTTGTCCCGGGTTAACCCAAATTCGTCTTTACACATTAAAACTCGAATGTTTGGGTATTACATAGAAAATGATAGAAATGAAGAAATAGAAACAAAAGATACAAAAGTAATGATTATCAAACAAAACCATATTGAGCTACTTTGGTTCAACTTTTTGATACAAATCTTCATCTTCAACATTTCACCATTCAAAAAACAGTTAGGGACAAACATGAAATAATCGTCAGGTCTTCGAGAGCTAGCTTCACGAAACCTCTTCATTTCGGATGATTCATATGTAAGAATATGTCCCTCAACACAAAACGAAAGACAATACTTAAACTTCTCTACATTTGAAATTAATGATGGTATATGTTTAACAGTAACATAAATAACATGTTTCTCCCTAAAACACTGAACCACAAAGCATAGTTACCTATTGTATTCCCAAAGAACTAAAGTCTTCTGATTGATGTTTATAGCAATATCAATCAAAGAATCTTCCATAATGAGAAAAACCTTACCACTTTCTCTAAGATGGGTATCAAAATAATGATCGTAGATGTTTTTTGATGACCCAATGTAATTGCATTCAAGATTCGGGCAGGAGTATCTAAAATTCAATGACTTGACAAATTTTCGTAGTAATCAGTTTTTGGTCAATCAAACTCGGCATTTTGACATGGAACCAAGACTCTTACGAGAACCTTCTCCATTAAAAAGCTCTATTTATTAATACATAGATAACAACCCATAGCAAGCTACTTCTCGAATAGGACTTAGCACCAAAGAATTAAATCCAACTCGGAGATATAAGAGGGGAGATGAATAAAGACTTTGTCTTTAAGGTAACATGGAGAAAATTTGTAAGTTGAAATTGCCCAGTTGCTCTGTATTTCAGGTGTCTCAATTATCAAAGCGTGCCCTTCTTTTATTGATAAAGTATAGAGACAATTTACAAGTATATCAAAATATGAAAGATAAAATTTGTTTAGACTTGACGTTATCTTAGAAGATTTTCTGCGAGATATTCAGAAATATTCCATATCGAAATAGGAATATTTCCATTTCTCCTTCGATAATGTGTTTACCGACTTTTCTCTTTAAGAGGTGACAAGTTGTCATGATGAGACTTCTTTAGAGTTAAAACTGAATAATCAAGACATTAGTTACAACAATCTTAACCGAGTTCATGACAGAGAGTAATATTATTTGTTGATCGTGTCGGCATTCGGTCAACGTGTCGTTTTGTTGTTGGTTTTTTTTGTGACTTGACATGTAACTCGTAGGTTACCGCTGAATGATGATTCGGTTTCTGGAAATTTTCTATAATAACTGATGTAATCTTCACAAGATCGGAACTTCGGAATGAGGAAAAGGGATAGGTTGAGCTTGAAAGGACTCGGTTGAGGGCTTCCAAAACTTGAAGGTGGATCGTTAGGTCGCACAAGAGTGGCGGAAGACTCTTGATATTCCGTTTAGACTTTGGATATTACGCACCAAAGACAAAGAACCATTTTCATGAAAGGTTTTTGATTAAGAAAAGAGTTGAGTTCAAATGAGAGATTACAAGTGCTTAAATAGTAGAAGTGAAAACCCTAATGACCCTAATAAATAAAGTAGTTGGAGTAGTTGGAGTAATTGGAGTAGTTGGTAGTTGAGAAGCAACATTTAACTCTTCTTTGTCTCCAAATTGGGCCAAGTCCTTTAAATGGGCCGAGTCTTCTATTTCAACAAATGGGCTCTCTTGTCTAATGTAATCCAATTGCCTCATTAAAACCTTACTTGGAAAACCCAATGGGACAAAACCAAGTGAAGGAAAAAGAGTACAAATGGATCACATACCCATTTGTTGAATACAAGTCAAGACCTTTGTGGTAAGACTTGATGGATGGTCTTCGTGAATTTCAATACGCCTAAGGAGTCCTCCGATCGCCTGGTTGAAAAGCTTGGTCCTTGATCTTGTCATAGCCCCCGCGGGTACATGCGTGAGAACCTCTTCCTTCCGCTCCAGATCTTCACTCGAACTGTTCCCATCCGAGTGCATAGGTTGGGAGTGTTCCATGCTGGCCCATTCATATAGCCCGTGCTTAGTTTTGAAAGCGGTTTTCCATTCGTCCCCTTCTTTTATCCTAATTTGATGATAGCCACTTTTTAAATCTACCTTAGAGAACACGGTAGAACCATATAACTATCAAGCATATCATCAAGCCTAGGGATAAGGTGGCGATACTTAACCGTTATATTGTTGATTGCTCTACAATCAACGCACATGCGCCAGTTGCCATCTTTCTTGGGCATTAGGAGGACCGGAACAGCACATGGGGTTAGGCTTTCACGGATATGGCCTTTTGCAAGCAGCTCATTGACTTGTTTTTGTAGTTCCGTTGTCTCTGCAAGGTTGGTTCTATACGCGGGTCGGTTTGGTAGAGACGCTCCAGGCATGAAGTTTATCTGATGCTCTATGCCCCTTATTGGAGGTAATCCACTAGCGATTTCTTTTGGGAATACATCCGCAAAGTCCTGCAAAAGAGAAATCAATTTGCTCGGTAGCACCGGCTCCAGGTTAATCAAAGTGGATAGTGCTTCCTTAAAGACAAAAAGGATCATTGGCTGCTTGGTTCCGAGAGCTTGTGGGTTAGGAACCGATTTGCTGTAGAAATTGGTAGCTTTGCGGCCTTTTTGCTTGTCCGTACGTGACTTGGTGAGCTGCAACTGATCCTTGTAAACTTCATGTGGTGACAAAGGCAGAAGAATGATCTTCTGGCCATTATGGACAAAGGAATGCCGATTGGTAAAACCATCATGAATCACCTTCCGGTCGGATTGCCAGGGTCTTCCTAGTAAAATATGACTTGCCTCCATAGGAATGATGTCACACAATACCTCGTCTTTGTAATTACCGATAGATAAGGGCACCTTTACTTGCTCGGTAACCTTTAACTCGCCTTCTTCACTTAGCCACTGAAGATTATAAGGTAATGGGTGCTTGGTGGCTTGCAATCCGAGCTTTCTTACCATAGTTTCACTCGCAACATTGGTACAACTACCTCCATCTATGATCATGCTACAAAGCTTTCCTTGCACCATGCACCTTGTGTGGAATAAGTTCTCCCTCTGTTCCTGCTCTTCCGTCTTGGCATGTAGGTTGAGGGTTCTTCGGGCCACAATAATGTTTCCTTTGAGGGGAGCGGTTTCAAATGTTGGTGTAGCCTTGTCGTGATCAGGTGAGGAAGGTGGAGAGTTAAATTCTTCTTCTTCAGTTTTGGATTCTCCATTAGGTAGCAAGATCATCACTCTTTGATTTGGGCAGGTATTGGCGTAGTGTCCTCTCCCTTGGCACTTAAAACACCTAACTTCTCGGGTTCTAGGTTTGTCTTCACTTCTTTCCTTTGAACTCGTAGCTTCCGGGGCAGGTTTTGGTTCGGTTCTAGCTAAATCTGGCTGGTGTACTCCTTTGGTTTGTCTTCCTTTGGAAAGCTTGACCGCGGGCTGTTGGTGCTCTGGTTGTAGTTGCTTCGATTGTTGCCCTTGCGCTTGAGCTGCTGTTCGAACAAGACAGCCTTGTGAAGCATGTCTTCAATTTCCACGTAATACTCCATTTCCAATCGGTCTTGTATTTCACGGTTGAGACCTCCTAGGAACCTTGCCATAGTTGCCTCCCTATCTTCCATGATATCAGCTCAGAGCATCAGGATCTCCATCTCTTGGTAGTAGTTTTCGACGAACATGTTCCCTTGAGTAAGCCTCCTTAGTTTCTGATGCAAGTCTCGGTGATAATGTTGAGGCACGAACCGTTTTCTCATAGCTGCCTTCATTTCTTTCCACGTACTGATCGGGTATTCTCCATTCCTTCTTCGGTTAGTGACAAGTTGATCCCACCAGCTTAAGGCATAATCTGTGAACTCCGTGGCTGCCACCCTTACTCGGTTTTCTTCAGCATAATGTTGGCAGTTAAACACCAACTCAATCTTGGTTTCCCAATCCAGGTACGCGTCGGGATCATTTCGGCCTTGGAATGAGGGTATACGAATTTTCAATCCTCCCAAGTTGTCAAGCATTCGGTTGGGTTCATCTTTCCTTCTACGGCTGCGGTTGCTTTTCTTAGAAGCGTCACTTCTCATTCCATAGTATTCCCTAGCCATTTTATCTCCACCCGAGCTAGCTCCTTTGTGTTCTCCTTCCGTTTTATCATTCTGTGATGGGACGTGGACTCGTTCCTTGTCTAAACTGCTGTGTTTAGACCTAGCTTGGGACTTATGATGCCCTTCCGACTATATTTCCTGTCTGAACGCTTCAAACTTTTGATCCAAAACTGTGGTAAGCTTTTTTTCCAACAGTGTATCCAGAGCTTCCTTCAGCCGAGCCATAGTAATTCCTCGAGGGGCTTCCGCTTCTTCCTGCGACATGTTTCCTGATAAAACAGATCGAAACACCCAGTAAAAGAGTCCAAACAAAATAATTTCAACTTGAAGTTATTCGTCTAAAAGTAACAGAACGAAAACCAGCAATTTAAAGGTCACGCAACACTCAACACATATGGACCTATTATGCTTTTAGTTCGAGAATATGAAGAGGCAAAGTTTGTAGGCGCATATCTGATGGTGAAAGCGGGGAAGATGAACATACACACACTTACAACAATGAAAAACTTAAGCGAAATGATAACTAATCGGATTTAGTTGCAAAACAAGCAGATCTGAATGAGAAATGATGCGATTTGAACGAACTAACCATAGATCTAACCAAAACAGAAGCGGATCTATGAAGAACGGAAAGGTCACTTGCGGATTTAACAATTAAAACAACAGAATAACACAGATCTGAACACGATTTTTTTATTTGTTTTTCTTTTACTAGAACAGAACGATGGAAGCAAAGGAAGTAGATGTAAGAAACGAAAAGATAAGAAATGATAAGAGATTCGAAGAACTCAACTTCCGAAGGTAGCTCTGATACCACTTGATGTAATCTTCACAAGATCGGAACTTCGGAATGAGGAAAAGGGATATGTTGAGCTTGAAAGGACTCGGTTGAGGGCTTCCAAAACTTGAAGGTGGATCGTTAGGTCGCACAAGAGTGGCGGAAGACTCTTGATATTCCGTTTAGACTTTGGATATTACGCACCAAAGACAAAGAACCATTTTCATGAAAGGTTTTTGATTAAGAAAAGAGTTGAGTTCAAATGAGAGATTACAAGTGCTTAAATAGTAGAAGTGAAAACCCTAATGACCCTAATAAATAAAGTAGTTGGAGTAGTTGGAGTAATTGGAGTAGTTGGTAGTTGAGAAGCAACATTTAACTCTTCTTTGTCTCCAAATTGGGCCAAGTCCTTTAAATGGGTCGAGTCTTCTATTTCAACAAATGGGCTCTCTTGTCTAATGTAATCCAATTGCCTCATTAAAACCTTACTTGGAAAACCCAATGGGACAAAACCAAGTGAAGGAAAAAGAGTACAAATGGATCACATACCCATTTGTTGAATACAAGTCAAGACCTTTGTGGTAAGACTTGATGGATGGTCTTCGTGAATTTCAATACACCTAAGGAGTCCTCCGATCGCCTGGTTGAAAAGCTTGGTCCTTGATCTTGTCATAGCCCCCGCGGGTACATGCGTGAGAACCTCTTCCTTCCGCTCCAAATCTTCACTCGAACTGTTCCCATCCGAGTGCATAGGTTGGGAGTGTTCCATACTGGCCCGTATCATATCAATACCCGCACGAATTTCTTCATTTTTTACCTTTACCGCTTCAGATTTGCTGAATATGTAACTTCTCTCTCTGCTTTGTCTCTTATATTTTTTGATTTTGCCAAGATGCCACCGTATTTCCTCTTATTTATTTTAAGTCATACACGATGAGATGAGAGGGATGCGAGGAATCATCATTAAATCGAATCTTGAGTCTGGAGCTGAAAGCTCTTCATCCTCTTCTAAATCCTTTGATGTTTCCAGCAGCGAACGAACACGGATCTCGGACAGGAGCTCCGACGCCAAGTTGAATCCTATGTTGGATGGTCCCCAGGACAAGTGGGCAATCTGAATCTTCTTCTCGTGCTTTATTAGTTGTATCTGTCCCTCCATTTCGTGAATGACTATTTCCCTCAATTTCCATAAAGTTTGAACAGGATATTGCGAATTTGTGATTGAAAGAAGAGTAGGTGTGACAAAAAAAAAAATCAATGAATAGGTTGCGAACTTGTATAAATAGAACAGGTGTTCAAAACCTTAATTATCTTTTTCTTCTTATGCTAAAAGATTTTCAAATTTAAATTCGAAGAGATAGTGATTTGAGTGAGAGAAGTGATGCTTATCACTCGAGTGAGATTGGAGTCACACAGCTCGAGATATAGGCTAATAAACAGTAATTCCATCTATAATTAGAAAATACATAGAGATATAGGCTAGAAAAACAATGATTACATCTGAAGTTAGAAAATACATACAAAGATCAACAGTCTTTAGGTTCCTATTTACCAAGTGTTTTTGCATAAATACATCATCACACATCATCACGTTCGACAACCAGAAGAGTTTTATGTTTTATTAAACAAAAATAAACACCTCAATTGTTTGTCGAATTTTTCTCCGTCTTCTTCTGCTGATTAAAATATTGTATTTAATAATTATGATATATAGAATTATATTATATAGATCCAGTTTTTTCGATTGAGTAAGGACAAAAAAACACATACATCAATTGTTTTGTTTTATATTTATATTTTAAAATTGCTGTTAAGAGCATTTAATATTACGCGGTATGTCGCATCATCTATCATCATGGAGACATCTAAATCGAGCCTTATTTCTGTCTTTTCCCTAAATCAAAGTTACAGGATCTAAAGCCAAAAAGCTGCATGCCTGCATGCCTGCATACCTACAAGCATATATACTTGGGATATAAATAGAAGACTTTGATTGAGACGGAACTAGTTAACTACACGTAAATGAATCTTACGAACTCAATCATAATTAACACTATCATCTGCTCGTCAGATTAACTATAAGCAATAATGATTAGTACTCATCTACCATTAAATCAGTATCCACAAAACACTAATCTTGGGTTTTGAGTGGAGTATAGGAGAGATTCAGATGAGCTGTAAGTGGGATCATCTCTAAAGCTTTTTACCATTCAGATAATAAATGGTGTAAAATAAAAATTAATAGATGCAGATAAAATCTGGGCAGAAAAAGAAGACCATGTCAAGCCTTGTAAAGGACCCCTATCGGCATTTTTTAATTTTTTAAAAACTTTTTCTAATTCTATTTATCATGTTTATATAAGCACAACACATATCATTCACTATTACACAACAATCTTCTCTCTCACGAAGGTATGTTTCTTTCTTTTTGCAATCTTGTTCTTTTTTGCTTTAGCTTAATCATAATTTTATTAATTTATAAGATCATTTATTATAAAAAATTGTAAACATGCAAGATAATAATAAAATTACACCAAAGGTGAAAAAAGTTTAGTGTCTTGACAACAACTTCTTCAAAATCATTTGTTACCTTTTTGTTATTATATATTATGAAAAAATATGACATTGTTTATAAAATATAACATTACTATTTTTATGGAATGTTTGAGTTTAGTTTGCTTTACACAAATTTATAATACAATTTTTGAATCTAGTAGAGAATTAACTCAAATGCAAAATTTAAATATGTGCATATTTAGTTAAGTTAAAGAAAAAAAAACTATGATCTATATAATATATCATAGTAAGATAGCTGGAAATTCTAAATAATAACTATCACTACAATAGTTGAAATATCATATAATTTATTATAAATTGTTTTCTCACATATATTTTAGTATAATTGTTCTAAAAATTAATTTATTATTAATGTCATCGAAATCATATCATAAGTAAAATGTATTATAAAATATAAATAACTTAATAAGCTCATTTCCAAAAAATGAGACTTATATATAAAAGAAATAGTTTAGTAAAAATTAGCGTACAAAAATAATTACCAAAACTATGAATAGTTTAAATATTTTCATAAAAATTATTTTAAAATATAAAAAGTTACCAATAGTAACCAAAACTATGACCAATAATCACTATGACCTATTCATAGGTTATACTAACAAATTGATAATTTCTTATCATTTTATATTACAAAAAAATGTGAATTGGTAATTACAAAAAAATTACTAATAATGACCCATAAATTATTCGTAACCTTCACATTTTTTCGTAAATTTTGTTAAAATTTGCCAAAGAAACTCAAAAAATAGGTTAGTACTAACTTTTTAAAATTAGCGTACAAAAAAATAATTAGGATATAAAAAGAATTAAAGAAAATTAAAATATGAATAGGTTAGTGATGATTTATATTTGCATTTTTAACAGCAAAAATATCAAACCAAATCAAAAAAATTTCGACATCATTTTTTGGAAAATACACCCTACAATTTTAAATACAATTATATGAATCAAATCTATAAAAGTGATAAATTTCTAAAACCAGTAACATAATTTTACATGAACTCGTAAAGAATCTTAGATATTTTTAATACTATATACTATTATAACAAATAATTTTCACACTGATTAATATAATATATATATGTAATTTGAATTTAAAAATTTATATATTTTTTTATATTATTATTATTATTACAAATTATTCTCACATATCAATATAGTATATATATATATATATAACTTGAATTTAAAAAATTTATATATGATTTATGTAAATTATCATCATACGAATTATCATGATATAGATATAATTTAAATTATAAACATTTATGTATCATTGTTTATATAAATTATTAAAAATATAAAGTGACTAAAAGTAATAACATTTCAAAATATGTAGATATCACATCAAATTGTGGACGAAACGTAAATTCTTTTATATTAGTAGATACTATCCGCCACACGGAAACTTCGGCACAGTTAAAGTAATCAATAAATATTTTTAAAGTTGTAGTGTAGTTAAAGTTTAAGTGAAAAAATTACATTTACATATTTTTTATAATGTAAAGTAAATACAATTTCAAATGGACTCATATTTTAGAAAAATACTTCTTGAACTCTATAACAAAGTTATTACCATGAATAATTACCGTTTAAAATACCATACTCTACTTGGTAAAGAGTTTATAGTTGAAAAGTTCAACCAAGTGTTAAATCTTATTATAAACTACGAGTTCTTAAGAAAAAAGTTTTATCGATTAAAAAGAAAGTACAAGAAGTATTCAAGTCTTTTGCAAAACTCTGCGGACATCTCTGTTGATCGTATTACATATTTGATATCTGCATCTAATTCATGGGAGAAAAAACGTGTAGTAGGTACTTAAAATATCTCTTACACTCAAAATTTATAAAGTATCTACCGCAATTTGTAAATTTAGTTCACTAAAACATTTATAAACTTGTTAACATGTATATAAAATTGTAAAATCATTTAAACAAAAACTGTTAGAGCTTTGGGATGTGATGCAACGTTGTTTTACGTTATATGACGTTCAATCCCAACCTCAATACTCTGCGAACCAAAGAAGAGCTGAGATAATGAGCGAGGGTTTGGCTAATGAGAAAGATCATGTGTACTCGGAATCGTATGGTGGAGATCTCCCATAAACTCGAGTTCATGAGACACAAGAAGATGACGAGGTGTATCGTGTTAACATTGACGATGAAACACGTCCTTCAAATGAGTTTGTACGTGAATCCATGCGTCAGAATTCTCCATCGGTTGATCTATTTCATATTCCCACTTTTAGAACTCAACAAGGAGGAAGAGTAAGACGGGAAAGTACTTCACAAGGAAATGCATGAAGCTCACGAGTTTCTGCTAGAAATGGTTCATGAAGAACTCGTAGAAAATGATCTTTTGAGGCAGCTTTAACAGATACAATGGCTGGTTTAAGAGAGTTTCAACGCCAAAGTCTATAGCAGATGCACCCAAATTTATTTGATCAAGACGATTACGACAAATGCGACATGGCTTTAAAGATATTTGAATCGATGGAGGTTCCTAAGTACACTAAAGTTTACTCGGCATGCATTCAAGCATTGAAAAATGAAAATTTTTGGCATAAGCATTTTATTGATCGACGTGAAAACACACCGAAGATAAGCTGTAATTTTTTCAAGCTCTAACTGGATATACTAGAGACATCAAATTTGTGGGGAAGCGGTTAACCTCATGTCAAAATGTCGGGAGTCCAAATTTAGGCGGGATTCCTAATGTTCAACAATGGGTTTCTCTAAAAAAAATCAACCATATGATACATTTCCAAATGCTCGACAATGGGGTTTCTCGCCAAATACCCAACCATATGGTACACCTCCAAATGTTCACCAATTGGGTTTCTCACCAAATATCCAACTATATGGAACATCTCCAAATGCTCAACAATGAGGTTTCTCGTTAAATAAGCAACCATATTATACACCTCCAAATGCTCAGCGATGGGGTTCATCAAATAGTCCACACTGGGGTGCGTCATCAAATGGTCCACACTGGGGTGCGTCATCAAATGGTCCACAATGGGGTTCGTCATCAAATAGTCTACAATGGGGTTCGTCATCAAATAGTCCACAATGGGATACGTCATCAAATGGTCCACCACAGATTACTTCGACATATGTTCACCGTGGATTTTCAGTGGGAACTGAAGTGGATACTACAACAAATGCTCAACTAAGATATCAAGAGGAAGTGGAAGCTCACACTCATACTAACGTTCACAGGGGGAGGATCACCAGAATTTGGTTTCACGAATTATTCTTAAATGGAAAAATTACCAAGAACACATAGAATTGGAGGATTATTCAACATTTGGGAAAAGAAACAAGGACCAAATTTAAATAAAAGTCACCAAAGTGATTCTGGAATTTAAGATTCGTTTAGTAGCACTTTTGTTTTGTTATTAGCATCCTTAAAATGTATGTGCAATTTTTTTAATATTATCCATTATATATTATTGAACCATTCCAATTTTTTTATCAATTTGATTTATCTTTAACCTCGTGTTTACAACATTTCAGGCATTTCGTATGTGTCATTTGCGATCACAAGGTATCCAAAATCTAAGTAACGAGCAAAGAATTAAGTTATGGAATTCAGAAAATGAACAATTTGAAGAGTTAGTAATTCAACCATCATTGAATTACTACCATCGATATTTTGAAAGGGGACCAGTCCAAACTGATGGTGGTTTGGGGTGGGTGATTATATGGCGTCGAATACAAGTAGATAATGTTGCGTGTCTTCAGTTGCTACGAATGTCACTTGATTGTTTCCGAAGATTATGTGGTGAACTAGAAACGAGATATGGCTTACAATCAACTTTAAATGTAAGCATTAAAGAAAATGTAGCCATGTTTCTATGTATATGTGGACACAACGAGGTTCAGAGAGATGTTGGGTTGCGATTTGGACGAACACAAGATACAATGAATAGAAATTTTAAAAAAGTTTTTAGAGCGACAAAGTTACTTGTTTGTGATTATATTAGGACTCCATCGAGAGAATAACTAAGCCGGATTCTTGAACGAGGGTTAATGAAGCGAAAATATTGGCCATATTTTAGTGGATTTGTTGGGGCCATGGATGGAGTTCACATATGTGTTAAAGTGAAGTTTGAAATACAAGGAATGTATTGGAATCGACACAATACAACATCGCTTATTATAATGGCCATATGTGTCTGAACATGTTATTCGTATACGTTTGGAATGGAGCACCATGTTCATGTCACGATACAACAGTTCTCACAATGGCGCAAGACAATGATTCTGAATTTCCTTTGCATCCAGAACACAAGTATTCTTTAGTTGATTCTAGCTATCCAAATAAAAGGGTTTTTGTGACATTTAGATCTTCATGAAATACGATTGTCAAGTATCACATGTCACAGTTCCAAAATGGTCTCCCTCCTAGAAACAAGCAAGAATTGTTTAATCGATATCATGCATCTTTACGCTCAGTTATTGAGAGGACATTTGACGTTTGGAAGAAGAAATTGAAGATTCTATGTGAATTTCCTAGATATGATGTTCATGTTCAAAAAAAAGTAATATTGGCTACAATGAGATTACATAATTTTATTAAAATTTCAAACGCATCAGAAATGAGAATTTCGCTGAGGTAATGGGACGTACAAAAAATGACAACGCAAATTTTGGAACTCAAGTAAGCGCCATAAAATCCACATAAATAAGAGAAGGAGATCGTATGGCAAGCATGATAGAAGATATTACAAAATTGTTATGAAAAAATCAAAAACTTCATTTTAAATATATGTTCTATAGTTATGAGGAAATCAATTTATGTGTAATCTCTCCTCTTTTTGGATATATTTATTGATAATTTTGTTTGACAAAAAAAAGTATTCTGCATGATTTGCATTGACAAAACCTTGGATAAACTACAGTCAGTTGAAATAATATGATCAGCTGAATTCGTTTTCTAAGGTTTTATAAGTGTAATTATGCTTTATTATTAAGATTATATTGACTGATTAAAACGTAGGAAAAAATTTATATGGACTGATGATATTAGACTTAAAATCAATACCAGCTTTGTTAAGGGAACGTAGTAAAGATGTTTGAATCATTTTCTTTAAATTTTGCTTCTATACGAAATATGTTGAAACTGTAATTAATTAAGTAGAAAACCAATACAGGTAAAATAATTAAAGACGAGTAGAAGTACGAAGATTCTTCAAAAACAATTTAGGAATATTAAGAAATATACACAACATAAAATAAACCAACGTTTCTTAATCGTAAACCAAACCGTATTGAGTTACTTTTTGCTCAACCCTATCCGAAATTTAATTTCCAACATATCACCACGCAAGAAACTTGTAGGGACAAACATGAAGCTCTCTTCAGGTCTTTTAGACGTAGCTTCAATATATCTCTTGAGTTCTGGTGACTCATAAGTAAGAATGTCTCCTTCAACACTGTAGGAAAGACGATACCTGTATTTCTCTACATTTGACAATGAATCTAATAGATGTCTAACCGTAACATAAACACCATGTTCCTCCTTAAAACACTGAACTACAATCACCATCAATTTACTTTGTTCCAAAAGTACTAAAACCTTGTCATTGATGTTTACTTTAACATCAAAGGAGTTTCCCAACTTAAAGACCACATTATTGGAATCATCAAAATGAAAACAAGTAAAGTGACAGGAGACATTACTGGACGAGCCAGTGAAATTGCAATCAAGTTTAGGGCATGAACATTTGATATGTATGCATTCCTTCTCATGGATTGTCAAATTACTCAGATTCACATAATTAAAACTTTTTGGGCAACCAAAGTTGGCATTTCGGCATTGAACAAGGACACTCTCGAGTACTTTCTCCATCGAGAAGCATCGTTTTTTACCAATGCTCAACTTACAAGCTGGACCAGGGCATTTGTTTTTCACTTTGTCTATGCATATAGAACAAACTAAATGACAATTTTCACACTGCAATGAAAAACCAAAAGAGTTTAAATTAACGGATGCTATACAAGAGAAAAAAAGCTAATTCGAAGCTGGACATGGAAAAAAAGTTGAAGCTGAGATTCAGATAACACATGAAACAACACACAAAAATGCGATTCAAAATAACCTGGAAGGTAGGAATAGTGAGTGGCTCATAACAAACCGGACAATCGAGAACATCAAGATCCTTAAGCCTCGCCGATCTAGTGTTAGTCTCTATTCGTTGCTTCTTTTGAGTGTGAGTGTTGCTATTTTCCATTTTGATATGTTTAACTTGGAAGGGAAACTGAAACTAAAATTCAGAAAATTAGTCAAAGCGTATATAAATAGAATAGATGGCCAAATCCTAACTATTTCTTTTTTTGCTAAAAAGTTCCAAATTTAAGTAAAAAAAAAAAGGTTAAAAGCTACGACTTGAGTGCCAAGTAATTAAAAAGATAGTGATTTGAGTGACAAGTGATAGCTTATCACTCGTCACACACATCTCGAGATATAGGCTAGAAAAGCAACTGTTACATCTAAAGTTAGAAAATACAAAAAAGAGATCAACGGACTTACTTAAGGTTCCTATTTTCAAGTTTTTCTTTTCTTTTTTTACAAGTGTTTTTGCATAAATACATCTATCACTTTGGACAACTGGAAGAGTTTGATGGTTTATTAAACAGTTATATAATAATATTATATTAACTTTGTGAGAAACAAATGAGAGGGTGGAGAGCTTACACAAGAGAGAATGATGCAGTACTGTTTTGTTATAAACAAAGTGAATTTGCATAAGAAAGGCTATATATATAATAGTATTGGGTCGGTTCAAGTGAGGCGGTGAAACCATTAGATAAAATATTGATATACATAATTATCATATTATAACAAACACATCAATTGTTTTGTTTTAATTATATTTAAAAATTGTTCTTAAAATCATTTATGTTTACGCGGTGTCGTTTCGTCCACCATCGTGAAGACGTCTGTCTAAACCGAGCGTTATCTATGTCTTTTCCCTAAATCAACCCATTGAAATAAGGATGTCATAATGGGTTAATACTGAATGGCCCTCTTTGTTTGTTAATTTAATAAAATTTCGATTAATTTTTTTATCCATATAAATAAATAGACAATCATGAATTACTATTTATAAGTTCAGAATTCTAATAGATCAAACTATTAGAGTTCTGGATTACATATAAATTGATCATAAAAAAAATTAAAAATTAAATATTTAAAATATTTATAGAAAACCAAATTTTTTCTTTTATAAATATGCATATATATAAAAACTACAACATATATTTTCTTTTATAAATATGTATAAAAATATAAATAAACAATTTCTATGATTTTCCTAAATTTTTTTTTGTTATTTTGTTTAGTGTATAATTTATATATATTGATATCCAATATAATTTATTAGACCACTAGATTTAATAGATTCGAGTTTGAGTATCTAAATATTAACTTATAAAATAAATGGTCGGGTTAAACTCATCCAATAAAATCTATTACCCATATAGATATGGATCAGATCGGATTGAGTTACTTATTATAACACCCCTACTTTGAAATTTACAGCCTAAAGCAAAAACTTCAATGCTCCATGCCTATAATATACAACCTATATACTTGGGATATATATAACTATAACTTGATTACAGATTAAGATTATATTGACAGATGATATTATAGACTTAGAAGCAATACAAGATTTGTAAATAGAACATACAAAGATGTTTGACTTACTTGCTGTAAATTTGCATATATACGAAATATGTTGAAACTGTAATTAAGTAGAGAATCAACATTGATAATATTTAAGACGAATAGAACTACAAAGAGTCTTCAAAACCAATTTAATTACGAAAAAAGGATCCAAAATCTTCAATCTTATTACAATAGGTATTGGAAGGCACTTCTTGGTTTTCGTGTGATAAGGCATTATTGTCCTCCACTTTGTTGCTGATTCATTTTCTCGATTTTTTTTTTGTTTTTTCATTTATTTGCTCGCACGTGTGTAATTGAGATAGTTCTCTGTATCTTGACGAAAGGCTTATTGTACGCCCAATTTTTTGTTCGAGATGTAGACGGGTTCGTAATAATCCGATGGACGAGACCCGTAATCGCCGCAAAGCTGAATCGGCACTGCTCAAAATAGATTCCGGTTCTGCTAAAAATCGGAGGTTGGAGAGCCGGAGATCTACAAATGTTGATGATGATCGGAAAGGCAAATCCCCAGTTGTTGGTGGAGAGCAATCGTGAAGGCAAAAAGAAGTTGCTGGTGGGGATTGTCGGTTGTTGCATGGCCGAGAAGAAGTCCCTGTAAATCGGCAAAGGACGCCATATGTAAAGGACAGCGGTGATGAAGTTGATAATGGAATTCTTGTTCGCGTGCAAGGTTAGCTTTGTTTCTCTCTTTTTCCTATTCTTATTTACTAATGTTTTCCTCTAAATTTTGTTGTCAAGGTCTTGGTTAGTATCTTGTAAATCTTGTGATTGTTCTGTATACTTCAATTTCTTAGCTTTTACATTAACTGCAGCTCATGGTTTACCATTCTGTTGTGTAATCTTGCTTGTTGTTGTTTTGCTATGTTTTTAGCTCTTGTTTCTTTTGGATCAGTGGGAAAACAAAGGCAGAGAAGTATTGATAATTAGGTGGGATCTTCCTTCCACTCTTGTTTTTCACCTGCAATCTAGTTTGTTTGCTTGGTTTCACTTACCTTGCTTAATGCTTCATTGTTCTATGTATTTGTTGTTCTCTGTTCCATTTTAATTGTCCATGTGCTCTTATTTCCCATTATTTACCATTATACAAATGATCATTGCCCATGGAATGCAATCTTATTTCTAACAACCATTATATTGTTTTCTCATCTTATAAATTGTTTCATATGTGCTCTTCTTTGACATTTGTATCGTGTTGTTTTGTTTCTGCCCACCTATTTATTACAGTTTATATATGTTTGGCTATGTCTAATACACTTATTGTTTTTGGTTTACCATTTTTGTTTAGGTTTTAGTTTATCTCTTATTTCCATGTACTTTGAAAGCAATTCAGATATGATGAACTATACAATTCATGTGCTTATGGTTAATCATTGTTTGTTTGGGGTTTACTTCTCAAGCTTAGGGTTTACTTTCTCTTCTTATATGTCCTATGTTGTGAATCTCGTCATTGTTTTGTAATTTTTATGTTCTCTGCCTTTTTTTTACCATAGCAATGTATTATGTTCTTTAATCTTGTTTTGGATGACTGTTTTCGTTTTCTTATGTCCATTACGCTTGTTTAATAATACGCATGTTTTGCCATCATGTTTGATTAAGATTCACTTGGACATTATCAGAAGGTGTGGAGAAGACACCTCAAGGAAAGTGCAGAAAACTCAGAAAAATGTCTGAATAAATCTGAAAGTGTTGCAGGTAATTTGGAAGATGATGTGGAGAGCTACGGAGCTGCTTCAGATAACTCAGCTTTTGATGTTATACAACCTCATTATTACTCTTATTTTATCTTTTGGCTTAATTTAAACAAGACTTAGTTATAGTTTTTAGTTCCTTTTCATTTGTAAATGTAGTGAGTGTAAAAAGAAAACTTAAATTTCTTATCTATACAATCCATTATCAGTATATATATGTGGCGTTTGGCGAAGCATGTGCCCATATTAGAATCAATTTTTTTTAGTTCGCACGTGACCTTAGATTTCATTAAGGAGGAGTAAAATCGTCTGAAATCAGTATAAATTTTAATAAAAAGTCCATTGTACCTCTTTTCGTAAAACTGTCTTTAACAAAAATTAAGAAACATACACAGCATACTTTTCACTTTTTTCCAATAGTACTAAAATCTTCTCATTGATGTTTATCTGAACATCAAACGAATTTCCCAATGTTAAGGAAACGTTATTGGGATCTTCAAAATGCTGACAATAAAAGTGATCGAAAATGCCGTTGCAATCGAGTTTAGGGCATGCACATTTGATATATTTGCATTCCTTTTCATGACTTGGCAAGCTTCTCTGGCTTCCGTAACTAACTCTTTTTAGACAACCAAACCTACTATTTTGACAGTGAACAAAAACACTCTCGAGCACTTTCTCCATTGAGAAGCAGCGCTTTTTACCAATGTTCATTTTCACACTGAAATGCAAAACCAAAGGAGGTTTGAATTAATGAAAACTATACTAGAGAAAATAAACCTAATTAATAATGATTTTGCACTTCGTTGATTATAGATCCACTAACTATCAAACTAAGAAGAAAGTTGTAGAAAAGGAGTTTAAGCTGAAACAAACACAAATGTGCGATTCACAATGACCTGGTAGATGGGATGGTGAACGGCTCATAACAAACTGGACAATCAACAACATCAAGATCCTTAAGGCTCGTAAATCTTGATTCACTCTGTGTACGTTGCCTCTTTAGCCAAACTGGAATCGAAATTTTGCTATTCTCCATTTAGATGAGTTTAACTGCGAAGGAAAGCTGTACTTGGAATTGAAAGTAGGGAAACTAGTCAACATATATATATATATAGAAGAGATGGTAAAGCCCTAACTATGTCTTCTCTTTTAATAAAAAGTTTTAAATTTAAGCAAATTTTTTGTTACAAGCAATGACTTAAGTGAGAAATCAGACCGTATCGGGCTACAGGAGAGATAGGCTAGGGAAGCATGCTTACATCTAAAGTTAGAAAGTTGTAATAGACAGATTAACGTCATCTCCCGTAATCAATGGCCTTTTAGGTCCGATTTCCAAAGAAATTTCATTAAAAGTCTGTATGCAAGCAGAAATACATCATGACATGGACAAGACAATTTCGAAGAGGTTTATGGTTTAAAATGGTTAAACACACATATACGTATCTTCTTTTTTCTTTTTCTTTTTTGGAATGAGTATCTTCTTTTTTCTTCACTGGACACATATACCTATACACCTAAAGATTTGATAAAGAGCTGATTCTTTGGCTAGAAGATTTGCTGCTTGAGAATATATCTTGTTGACTCTTTGCTTGCTTTCCTATTAATTGTTTGAAGATTTACACCTTTGCATTTGATTTTCCGTTCTAACTTCGAGTTTTTACGCAAAAATATTTTTTCATGAATTTCGGTTTACTTTGTTCCGTTATACAAAAAAATTAGGTACCATTTCAATTTAGTTTGGTGTATTCGATCTAAAAAAATTATGCTGTATGGAATGTTTTTTTCCTATCAAATTGATCAGGTAGATAAATCTCAGTTATTTTAGATTATACACATAAATAGAAAAGATATTCTTGGAATTATTATCGGTATTTTAAAGGCCATAAGTAATCGTGTAATTAGCTAGAAGTTAGAAAAAAGTAAAAACATAAGAGAAAGACATCTAAACCGAGCGTAATAATGTATTTATGTGTTTTCCCTAAATTAACTCATTGAAGCTACAGTTTAGATAAAAAGCTGCATACTAATAGTATAAAACATGCTTAGGGACATGGCTAAGGAGTTTTGATTCGGACTAAAGAAGTTAACCGCATGTAAAATGACATTTAACATAATTAGCACTAACATTTGCTCTTCATATTAACTATAAGCGATATTGATTAGTGACTCATCTACCATTAAATCTATATCCCACGAAACACTAATCTTTCGTGTAATGTCAGAATAGATCGTATATGTCTGCAGCTGCCCCACTTAATAACATATTCTAATATATCCTTCTCCAATCCGAAGGATAATAGAGCACCATTTAAAAGAAAGTATGATCTAAATGAAAGTGCGTTTTTTTCTCAAAATACGCGGTCCATTTTTTCCAAAGCAAACCATGAAAACCGCACTTTAAAATCAAAGCACCAAATATGATGCCGTTTTGTCTCGAAATCTGCAATAATATTACTTCCTCTCTTAACATAATAGATAATGTTTAAAACTTTTACACAAAAATTATTTAATTATTTATTTTAACTAAAATTATTGTTTTCTAATATATTTAATAATCATTCAACCAACTAAAAATTAAAATATAAATGATCAAAATAGATAAAAATGTAGTTAATTTTACATTAAAAATGAAAATATCAAATAATTTAATACAAATTTTTTCTCTAAAACATTATTTAATATGAAATGGAAGGAGTAATAACAAAGCTTTTAATACTAATTAGGTAGTTAACTAATTGATTACATGCAATTTATGACGGAAAGGGAATTACTATCTTCTCATTTTCTTTCTCTCTTTCCATAATTGGCTTAAACCATTTATGTTGAAAAATAGAAAAAATGTCAATTTAATATTGTATTTACCAAAAATAGTTAGATTTAACATTGAACTTTGGATATGGTTGATTAAACATTCAATATATTATTGACTTTTGAAAAACACTCAATTTTGCGTTGACTTGGCAAATTAAACCATTTCATTAATCCCAAATCGAAATTGTTTTTGAAATCGAAAACCAAATCGATTTTGGAAGTTTGATTCATTTCTTATATTCGTTCTTAAATACTCTAAGCTTGATTTTCTCTTTTCTTTCAAGAATGAGTTCAAATTCATCGGTTTGAAATGTTGTCTTTGATACTTTCATATATCATTCTTGAGCTCATTTTTGGAAGAAAATAAAAAATCAAGCTAAGAGTTCTTGAGAATGAAGATTAAAACTGAATCGAATTTTTCAAAATCGATTTGGCTTTCGATTTCAGAGACAATTTCAACTTGGGATTAACGACATAGTTCAATTTGTCGAATCAACGCAAAATTGAGTATTTTTCAAAAGTCAACGATAAATTGAATGTTTAATCAATCATATGGGAGCAATTTTTAAACTAGTTTATAGTTTTTGTTTTTAGAAAAACAACTTTTTAGCCGATCATGATTTTGTAAAAACGATTTTTATATTATATCTTAACATTCGAGTTTTTGATTTTTGGTTTTCCTAAAAACTAGGAAACATTAATTTCTCTAAAAACCAAAAACTATCTTTTCTAGTTTTCGAAAACAAAAACTAAATTAAAAACTAAAATCAAAATCTAAAATCCAAAAACTAAAATAAAAACTAAAAACAAAAACAAAAAACTAGCGCATTCATTAACCAATTTTGCATTATAAGGGTTAAGAAATTTCATTTCACAAGCTTTAATACTTTTATATCATAAGATATCCAGATCGAAAATAATTAATTTCACATGCTTTAAAACTTTTATATTTTAAGATATCCAGATCGAAAATAATTAATTTCACATGCTTTAATACTTTTATATTATAAGATATCCAGATCGAAAATAATTAATTATGACAAAAAAGGATATGATTCAATTTTTAATCGGGAATCTTTATCAATTAACACATTTTTAAGTTTGCTTTTTTTAATACAACTACTATTGCAAATGGAATGTAGTCTTGTGGCAGACGGTAAATCTACTAAAATATATGCACTTACATAATTAGAGATCGAGTCTCACTGCCTACATTATGTAGAAACTTGGCTAATGGATCAATCAGTTGTGACTTTTGAAAAAAAAAAATACAACTACTATTTAAAGGGAGGGAAATTTCTTAACCCTTATAATGCAATTTTTAAAATCTAACTATTGTTGTCCATAAAAAAAAACTATTGTTTGACCAAATTAAAAATATTGTTTTCTTTAATTGACTAAATAATTCATAACAGTAATTTAGGATATTTTCTATTTTAATAAGACAGAAACTAAGAACATTATTAAGACCGGATATTTACCATTTATAATCTTGTGGTTAGTCGCTACCTTAATAAAAAGGTCACTCTTACTAAAGTCGATTATTATGCCAAAGGAAATCTTAAAAAAAAAAAGAAGATAAATGTCAAAAACTGTTTGTACCATTCAAATTGCGATCTTACCAATCCATATTCTTCTCTTATCATCTCTCTCTCTGTTATCCGATTCTTCTTCATTGCTAATCGCGTAGTGGGTTTTCTGCAAAATATTCGATTTTTAATACTGTTTGATGATGACGCTTAACTCATTGTCTCCAGCTGAATCCAAAGCTATTTCTTTCTTGGATACCTCCAGGTTCAATCCAATCCCCAAAGTCCCAGGTTTCTTCTTCTTTTTTCTATTTCCTCTTTTTTTCCTCCTTTGTCAAATTGCTTTTCGACTAAAGCTTTAAACTTTCATTAATTTTGCTCTCTGGGTTATCTTCTAAGCGAACATATGATCCGTATTCAGTTGCTTTAAACACTCAATTCTCTGTAAATTCCCTCACTTCGAGAGTTTAGTTCCGAAGTTTTTGAAACTTTACATTTTTGGAGTGTGTGAAAGGTGGGTTTAGATTGAGGAGGAGGAATCAAGGGAAAGATTTTGCAAAAGGAGTTAAGTGTTCAGTGAAAGTACAGCAGCAACAATCACCTCCTCCTGCATGGCCTGGGAGAGCTGTTGTTGAGCCGCCTCGTCAAACTTGGGATGGACCAAAACCCATCTCAATCGTTGGATCTACTGGTTCTATTGGCACTCAGGTTTTATATCTGTTACTTGTTTTTACACTCTTTGCCATATGATTTTGCTCCATAAGTTGGGTTAAAGCATACTTGTGCAGTTATTGAGTAGGACCAGACTGTAAAATTGTATAAAGAATCTTGTGTTACTTTGCAGACATTGGATATTGTGGCGGAGAATCCTGACAAATTTAGAGTTGTAGCTCTAGCTGCTGGTTCGAATGTTACTCTCCTAGCTGATCAGGTAAACTAGCATAATCTATGAATCTACAGAATTTACTCTCTCCGTAATCATTGTTTCGGACCACCTGGAGTCCATTTTATTTCTCACTTTAGTGATAGTAATAGCATAAGAAAGATACTGTAAACTAGTTGTGCAGCAAATCAAAGCAGAGAAATCTGGTTCTGGCATAGGTTTTCACTGTCTGGGATCTCCAGAAAACTCTATATATATTATGGTTCTGTAACTCTTTTCTGAATGGTGGCAGGTAAAGAGATTTAGACCTTCGTTGGTTGCTGTTAGAAATGAGTCATTGCTCAATGAGCTTAAAGACGCTTTAGCGGATTTGGACTATAAACCCGAGATTATTCCAGGGGAGCAAGGAGTGATTGAGGTTAGTTTCAGTGTAGTGTAGACTTTCACTAAGTGTTTTATCCTTATCTGATTTTTGCTTATCTTCATCAACAGGTTGCCCGACACCCAGAAGCTGTAACTGTTGTTACTGGGATAGTAGGTTGTGCAGGACTAAATGTATATACTCTCATTTTTTGTTGGTAAAACCTTATTGAAAGCATTAGTTAGAAAGTTAGAGATGCTAAAGCCTGTTGTTGTATCTTTCCTGTAGCCTACGGTTGCTGCAATTGAGGCAGGAAACGACATTGCTCTTGCAAACAAAGAGACATTAATTGCAGGTGGTCCTTTCGTGCTTCCACTTGCCAACAAACATAATGTTAAGATTCTTCCAGCAGATTCTGAACATTCAGCCATATTTCAGGTATCCAAATCCACAGTCTCTAAGTACCTCCATTCTCATGTTGACTTAAGTTTTGGTCTTAATGCAATTTCTACTTCTGGCTATGCAAGTGAAACTTTTTGATTCCTATTCTTCTATGATGTATAGTGTATTCAAGGTTTGCCTGATGGTGCTCTGCGTAAGATAATCTTGACTGCATCTGGTGGAGCTTTTAGGTTTGTTTCGACATCCGCTTGCAATTCTTCTCTCGCTATAAATTTTTTCTTGATTCTCGTTTGGTTAATGAGAAGCTCATTGGATGTAAAAATAGAGATTGGCCTGTTGAAAAGCTTAAGGAAGTGAAAGTAGAGGATGCATTAAAGCATCCAAACTGGAGCATGGGAAAGAAAATCACTGTAGATTCAGCAACGCTTTTTAACAAGGTTGAGATCATTTTCTTCTCGTGTAAAATTCTGAAGTTTTAAAATACCCTTTGATCAAGGTTGATGAATATTTGATTTCCTGAAACAGGGTCTTGAAGTCATCGAAGCTCACTATTTGTTCGGAGCTGAGTATGACGATATAGAGATCGTCATTCATCCTCAGAGTATCATACACTCCATGATTGAAACACAGGTCTTTTCTCTGAAGAAAAATAATGGCATGTTCCAACGTTCTGCTTCCAGAAAGATAAGCAAATTGTTTAACACAGATATAATTGTTTTAGGATTCATCTGTGCTTGCTCAATTGGGGTGGCCTGATATGCGTTTACCGATTCTCTACACCATGTCGTGGCCCGATAGGGTTCCTTGCTCTGAAGTAACTTGGCCAAGACTTGATCTTTGCAAGTAAGCAAACTGCCTTTACATATATCCTCTGTTTAAACCGGATTAGACACACTTATCAGCATCTAAAACGAAATGTGTTACGATTGTTTTGGCAGACTGGGTTCGTTGACTTTCAAGAAACCGGACAATGTAAAATACCCATCAATGGATCTAGCTTATGCTGCTGGACGAGCTGGAGGCACAATGACTGGAGTTCTCAGCGCAGCTAACGAGAAAGCCGTAGAAATGTTCATCGATGAAAAGTAAGAATCGATTTCTTTTCTGAGGCAATCCAAGTTCTTAAAACGAATCCACATTGTTTTCTTATTCTTGTATTCTTGTTTATAGGATAAGCTATTTGGATATCTTCAAGGTTGTGGAATTAACATGCGATAAACATCGGAATGAGTTGGTAACATCACCGTCTCTTGAAGAGATCATTCACTATGACTTGTGGGCGCGTGGTTACGCTGCCAATGTACAGCTTTCATCTGGTGCAAGACCAGTTCATGTTTGACGAATTAGTGTTGTTGGAAGAAGATTAGTAGTGCAGTGAAATGAATGGGGTTTACCCTTTATAGCGTTATTTTTGGCAGGTTTTTCGATTGTAAGTGTAACTATTTTGTCTGTCATCCGAACAAGACAAACCCAATATTTTTTGAAACCATTTTTATCAATAAAACCAACTTTTTAAAAATTTATTTTCCTGCTTAACTTTTGTTTATAAAGTTGGGAAAATGGACATTGCTCTCAAGTTGAAACATTTAATCTTCTCTTGTGCTCATGCACAAGCTATTTGGCATGGAACACAACTTCCGTTTTCTAATCTTCTCACAGGTTTGATGCCCTTTGAAGATAAAATCCGAACACTAATCTCCTGTCAGACTTGCTCACATCTCTCCACAAGCAACTTCACATATGGACATTATGGAGAATTTGGAAGAGCAGAAACAAACTCTTTTATCAACATCAAACCACTTCATGGCAGGTAGACGTTCGGGATGCAATTCGTGACGCCTCAGAATGGATTGCTGCTCAAGATCTCGGAAACAGGAGAGCAAATTTGCAGTCACAACTCACCGCACATCTCATCAATTACACAGTAGGTCACGTCCACGACAAGATTAGCTCAAGTGTAACTATGAGTGCCGTTATCAAGGAGCTGAGTCATACGGGATCATCCGTGGTGTTTATCGAGAGGCCGGTAGAAATACCAGACAATTGTGTTCCCCAACACTTGAGGCTGAACTTCAAGATTTACTTATGTTAATGCAACATGCATGGCTTAGGGCCTATCGTAAGGTAATTTTTGAAGGTGATAATCAAAAGGTTCTCCACTTATTGAGCGGTCAACAAAACAACTTTTCTCTGTACAATTGGATACGTGAAACACATCACTGCCAACAACGGTTTGAAGCAATTGAATTTGTTTGGATCCGAAGGTTATGTAATGAAGGAGCTGATTGTTTAGCTAAATTATTAGTTGCAGGTTTAGATTTTCAACATTTCTCTTTAATCCCTCGTTGTATAAACTCAATCTTCCATGAAGATTATCTTGCGTCAAATTAATATAAAGGTTTAAGATGTTAAAAAGAAAAAGAAAAAGTTTGACAAACGCTTAAAATACAAATAAAATCAACTAGTAGTGGTTTCTATTTGAGAAGGAAGTTGTCATATTGTCTATGTTATAAATAAATTTTTCACAAATACGAAATTGCTAATCATTTCCATTTTGCCACTAAATATATAAATCGGACCGCGTCCGACCCCCAGAAATTAGTTTGGGCTTTGGCACTAACTCCTAAAACAAATAATGTTATCACATTTTTATACGTAAAAAAGATTTTTTTTATGAGAACTTATAATTTAATTTTATTTTGTCAACAATTGGATCTACAAGACCTGATTCATTATGTAAAGTTCACACCTTGAAATTCCTTTTTAATTTACTAGTGTAGTGGAAAGAATTGAATCCTAATGTCTAAGTTATCAGGTAGATCTATCCTAACCACTACACTAATAATAATCTTGGTGAGAACTTATAATTTTATATACTATTTGTTTGAATCATAAACAATACATAGCTTTTGTACAGTTTTGCAATTATGAATTTTTTTCGTAATTTTGGTAAATCTTTTTGTATTACTGAAACATTGATATTATAAAACTTGAATTAAAAATACTATAGTAACGAATCGTATATAGATAATGGAGTAGGGCTAAAGACAGAAATGCAAATTATTCAACCTACTTCAACCATTTAAATCATTAGGAATCATTTTAACTTGTAAGTCATACATGAAACATTTTCGCATTAGATTAATAATTGATTAACAATTGTGATGTTGGTTTGTCGACTCATAATTTTGCAATGATATTGTTTTTATAAGTTTTTACTTAGAAAACAATTGGGCGATTCATGATAAAAAACTTGTAAGTTATCATATATCGTAACTTGCAAGTCATTCTTTTCAAAATTTAATCTTATTATTTCGTGTTATCAGTTTACAAGAGGCCGTACTACTTTCCTAAAAGACACATGTTCAACTTCTGCCTTATACTTTTTTGTTATATTTAATAAAAAATTGTAAGTTATACTTAAGATTGTATTTTGATTATATATTAAGCTACCTATAAGAGTTGTTATACTTTTTTTTTAGTCATAACTGACCAGCACATTAACCAAGTTTCTACATAATTTAAACGGTGGAACTCGATCATTGGTTGTACAAATACACATATCTTAATAAATTTATCGCATGCCACTAAACTAAATATCACTTACAAAAATTATGTATCATTTTGCTTATGTTTCATCTTTAATTTATGAATGATATGTTTCATCTTAATTTTATGAATGATCAGAAATCAATGACTATAATTTTTTTAATAGTGATAGTGATGGTTACCAATTACATTCTTTATAGTATTTTTGATCTTTAGTTTTGTATAATGCCCACATATTTAAACTGGGTGTGGATTCCACTAAACAGATGTTTAGAACTAAGACAAGACACCACACCAAAGATCAAATTCAATTAGAGACCAAATGAATCAACGACTATTATTCAATTGATAACTTTTTGTTGTTGTGGGACGACTCAAGTCAATTAATTAGCAATGTGAACACAAATCTTCTCTTTATAGTATTGATTTGAACAAAATCTCAAGGCAAAACCAAACATTCCTACAATATCCACCTAAAATTTATATATCCTTATTAATCTATTTAAACTACTCCTAACACGTTAATGGCACCGGACCACACACTTTTTTGTCTAATATAGAAACATACAACACTTATCCAATTTTTGAATTTATTACACACACTCATATATTAAGTAATTTAAATTTAATCAGATTTAATATATCGTGTGTACACTTGAATTTTTTCCTAATCATTTTTGTTAGGTGACACACAACACAACATTATGATGATGAAGAATACAAATTGAACATGTTTTATTGTAATAAACGAATAAAACCATTAGTCTCCATTCCAATAATCAACCACCAAAACTTATATCTAATTCAAACCGACAAATTAAAAAGAAAAAAAAAAAAAAGAATTTTAAGTTATTTACTTCATCGGAAACACTCAAGATTTTCCTAGAAACTAAAAGAAAAAGGTTGAGAAAGAGAAAATTAAAATTAAAAAGAAAAAAGTAAAAAGAAAGAAACCGAAGCCCACTCAAAGTCCGCGTCTTCGATAGTACTGTATATATTTTGTATCTTTTTCACGAGAGCCACGTCACCATCAAAAAGGACGTAAATGACGACTTAGCCCATTCACATTTTTCAATATTCCAATCATATCCTTTCTATACGGCACTTCCGACTGTCGTTTTGTCTCCTCCTTTTCTTTTTCTTTTTCTTTTTCCTCGTTTACATTTCCGTCGCTTTTCTTAACCGGCGCCGGAAACACGAGCTTGTCGTTTCCTTCGCTACTGCTTCTCACGTATAGAAGGTTTCGAAGCTTCCATCGTTTCGAGAATCCAGCTGAATTGCTTTTGATTTTGCTTTGTGATGGAGTTGACGAGAGGTTTTTGAGATCATCGTCGTCTCTGGATTGTTTTGGTGTCCATACACAGTAACTCTCCGGAGGCACACCGGTTAGATCCTCTTCGGTTTCCGACGATGAATTTGAAGCTGGATCTCGATCTTCGCTCATAAGTTTTCCTAGCGCTGGTCGACGACGACGAGGAAGTATCGTACTATTCGTCGGTTGCGATTCTCCACTTTTTTCATTTACCGGAACATTTCCGATTCCACCACCGTAAGGATTCAACGGACGGATCTGACCGTTACAGAAAATCTCGTCGGCGGTAGCTATGGGATGAGAGCGGACGTGGCTGGGACAGTCGAAGGCAAACTTGGAATCATTATCGTTTCCATCGTAGTGGTGGAAATCGAATTCTGGCTCTTGATCTCTGAATTCTTCGACGACTCGTGTGGCAATTGCGGCTAGGTCTACGGCGGAGGAGAAGCTTCCGCAACTCGGAGAGTTTGATGAAAAGGAGGGTAACCGACTCGTCTGCATTTTTGAGAGTTTGTTGCAGAGTTTTCTGAAACGTTAAAAGAGAGAGAAATGGTTCGCTTCCAAAATTGGTTCCCGTGCGTTATATATATATGAAGACATTTCTTTATTATTAATTTTTTTTAAAAACAAATTTCTGTATTTTCGAGAACAAACAAACGAAATGATTACATTGGGAAGATAATTTGTTAATTTTCTATGAGGAGCCAAAAATTTGAGGTATTAAATTAGATATCATGAGTGTTGAAAAATAAAATAAATTAGAAATCATGATCTAACAAGGAGCGTATTATAATTTATATGTAATATTAACATATAGTATAAATTATAATCTTATAAACCACTAGCAACATTACAGATCTTTCTGTTAATATTACTTATTAGATCAACAACACCTAATTTATAGTCTAAATACTTTAATTAAAATAGATTTAAAATAATAAATGATTCGAATAATTTTCTCTACTCGGTCAAGAATACATATCCTAGAATTTTGTACAAGAAAATGTCAATTATCTTTTTCGATGACATGTTTAATCACTCCATCAAATCACGAGGTGATAAACTTATCTATATTGTCATTTTCTTTCTACTTATATAAATTGAAAATCCAATGATGTCACAAAAAATGACGTAGGTTTAGGAAGTCTTGGTCAGAATCAAAGAATGTGTTTAGTATCAGCCGTTGATTTCATGTCTTATGTTGATCTCTCAACAAAAAGTGTAATTTATTCCTATTGATAAATCGGAAAAAGTCTGAATGTCTAATCAATCATTAGCAGACTAGTAACGAAATTTCCTTTTACTTGGGCTTCTTGGATGGCTTACATTCAAATGGGCCTTCTCGTATGGCTTACATTCGAATGGGCCTTCATTAGTGAAACCATAAATTACACATTTTCGCTGTTTAATACAGTCACGTCAAAGTTCAAACATAAGTACAGTTCTATTTCAGTTTCTCAGAATTTGTTTTTTTTCCCGGTCCTCCATTTCCATGAATTTTACCACATAAACCCTAATTTATAATTGAGAGTTCTTCTGAAGCTCTTAGCAAATCTTCCAGCTTCTAAGATCATCAACAATGGAAAATAATTTCGAGAACTATCATCCTCATCATCAATGGCGTCCAGGACCAAAACAGCCAAACATATGTCCAATTTGTACAGCGCCGCACTTTCCCTTCTGTCCGCCATATCCTCCTCCATCTTCCTTCCCGCACAACCCTAACTTTCCTTCTCACCTAGCTTGTTTTGGATTCGAATCATTGTCTGGACCACCAATTCGACCGCAAAATCACTATCCATTCGGTGATCCAAGGCCGTGGCAAGCTCACCACGGGAATCAATGGCGACCGGTTTCTTCTGAGTATCATAGTGCCGTTGATGGTGATAGGGATGCTGATCGGAGCTATAAGAGAGCTCGGATTGATGCGATCAGCGGGGGTTCTCCTAGTTACGGTATTTCTGGGAGCGATGGTTTTCAGAGTCCTGGGATCTTATGGGAGAACGAACGGAGGTTGAAGATGATACAAGATCATGGTTACAGTTTAAATACGTCGTCTCCGGGAAGTCTACATGTTTCCCATGTCGAGATGAACCATCATCAGTATGGGAGGAGTGAATTTAGGAATGGAGGTCAATTTAATGGTGTAGCTCCTCCTCCTCCTCAGCCTTATCATCCGCCGCTTCCGACGACATCGTATGGAGGCTATTACGGTGGTCTTAATGGTCAGCCGCCTCTTCCGGTTTCTCCACCACCGCCTTTGCCTCCTTCTCATCATTCTTCATTGTTTCCTGTCACCACGAATTCGTCTGCAACAGTCACTCCACCACCACCATCATCGTCATCATCATTATATCCTCAAATGACAAATGCTTCTGTAATGTTACTTTCGTTGCTTCTTTCATACCTTGAAAATATCTTGATATGCTGTACTGATGTATTCCTTATTGTTTGGTAGCCATCTTCTGCACCGTTAGCACCAACTCGGTCTAAAGTGATTGATGTGTCCCATTTGCTGAAGCCTCCTCATCGATCGACTCGTCCAGATAACTTTGTCATTATCCTTCGAGGGCTACCAGGTTCGTTTCTGAGTCTTCTCTTTGCTTATTTGTGTGGACTTGTTGCATGATTTAAGTTCTTAACATAAATTTCTTGCTTCTTCGTTTCCCTTTTCACTGACTCTTCTGCAAGAAACACTTTTGCATTACTTGATAATTTTTTTAGTTTGCGCATCTGATAAATAGAATCTTTATCTTTCTTTTTTGGATTTGAATTAGGGACCCTTTAAATTACTTAGGAAGGTGTTTAAATAAAAGTATAGATGTTACTTAGTAATAATAAATCCATTTGTATATATTCATTCAGGTAGTGGGAAGAGTTATTTAGCCAAGTTATTGCGTGACATCGAGGTAGAAAATGGCGGTAGTGCTCCACGAATCCATTCTATGGATGATTACTTCATGACTGAAGTTGAGAAGGTTGATTAATCCTCATAAACTTGAGACTTTCTTTAAAAGATGGTCTCTTAACCCGGGATAAACAAAGGACTCTAAGGTTGTGTTGCTTTGTCAATGTAAAGGTTGAGGAGACTGATTCAACTTCTTCAAGCTTTGGTAGGAGCAAAAGACCTGTGGTGAAGAAGGTCATGGAATACTGCTACGAACCTGAGATGGAAGAGGTATCTGTTCAACATATGTTTCTTGAGATAAATATAAATATAAACCAAGAGGAGTGTTTTCTTATAATAAGTTTCTTGGCCGTCTTGAATTCGCAGGCATACCGTTCAAGCATGCTGAAAGCTTTTAAAAAGACTCTAGAAGATGGGGCTTTCAACTTTGTAATCGGTAAAGATTTTCCTATAACTGCATACTGGCATGTATGACTATATATCAATTTTGAAATTCTTATTTCCTTGCAAAAGGTAATTGGTATTTGTGATCTGGTGACATTATCTCGTTTGGTTCAATGATGTTGACATGATGGCTACAACTTTTCCTTTTGAGAAAACAATTTATACAACATGGTTTCTTTAGTTTCTTAGTCTAAAGAACTTAATATCCTCCCAGGAGCTCTTTTGTCTGGTCAAGGTATAGAGAGTAGTTTATATTTGAGCAAGTAAGATCTTCATTTAGGGTCTTTTCCATCTAGTCTAGCGTGGAAATAGGTGGTGCAGTGTCCAAGCACTACCTTTATTTTCTCTAACAACGGATGCAGTTTGTTTTCTGGAATTGACCGTTTCTTGCTGGTATATGTCGCTCATTTTAGTGGATGACCGCAATCTGCGGGTAGCTGATTTTTCTCAGTTTTGGGCAACAGCAAAGGTATATCCTCACTTCTTTCTATATTACCTTCTGGAGATTGGATGTTGTTTGCAGATTCTATGGAAGACTCATAATGATTTGTGAAGTCAACCAGTTTCTTAAGTACTTAGTTATACTTGGTTTCTTAGGTGTCTACATAATTCCTTGTACACTAAACATTTGTCTAGTCAAAATATTCTCTTACATAATGTTTCCTAGTATTTGACTTTTGTCTCAGGAAGTTAGTTATCTTAACCCTCAAAGAATTATGCTCCATCAAAGTTGAAAGTGACCTCGCATTTCCCTAGATTTAAGATTACTATTCTTTTCCCAGCGT
Source organism: Lepidium didymum (assembly GCA_963920545.1). NCBI lineage: Eukaryota > Viridiplantae > Streptophyta > Magnoliopsida > Brassicales > Brassicaceae > Lepidium > Lepidium didymum. The sequence continues at coordinate 15,341,369 of OY986996.1, forward strand.
CTTCATTATTTTTCTTCAAAACTGTTTTCCTTTCTCCAAAGTTACTCATGTATACCGGTAGTAATCTTACATCCTTTTTAGCTAAAATTAAGGAAGTGACTATGGTCCTTCAAAGATCTGCTATTCTCATTCTCTGTCTTTCTCTCTTTCCTTTAAATTCTTTTAGCTGTGTATTTATCATCAAAAAGGACATTGATATAGTGCAACTTTCAAGTCCTTTCTCCTTTATGATTGCAAAAGCCTTGTTAGTGATTATGTACTATTTATAGTGGTATTTCACCTGGAAGGTGGAGTTTTTATTCATTTTCTGCGTGCTTCATGTTGTTTGCTAAACATCGTGCGATCAACTTTATGAGAGGTAGCCAATCTTTCTTATTACTGTAAGCCATGCATTCAGTGACCAGTGTATTTTGAATGATGTCTTTTCCTATTTATTTTAACAGAAATTGGTACCGTCTGCTTCTGCAATGCAAGTATATATTTGTTTGTCTATGATTATGTGAAAGTGAGAAGTTTGAAGATTACTTGTGAAAGATGACCTCTTGTCTAGTTGAAAACTAATGAAATATAAGAAAAAGGCTTTGAATTCGAGAATTTTCCTCTTCCTGTTTGTAGGAATTGAGTTTGATTAAATCTTCATTTGCCTCGCTTTTGTATAGTGACCAGTGGCTTTATTTGTTTGCCCGGAATGTAGATAACCCCTTTCTCATTCCAGTCTATGAATGCTTGTTGTAAATGCTACATCTTGACTTGCTACTTCTTGTAAAACGAGATTAGCTAAAACATTATCACTGTCCAATATAGAAAAGTGAAAGTTGTTATCTTAATTGTACACGGAAATGTCCTTAACATCCTGTTTCTTGTACAGAGATCTGGATATGAAGCTTACATATTGGAAGCAGCATATAAGGACCCAACTGTGAGTTGTCGACATACTATTTTACTCTTTGATAACTTTGATTTGTATCTCAAATGAAGTATCCTTTTTTGGATAGCATATGTATATATAGATAAACACTCAACTCGAAATCTTATTTGAATAGAATGTCCCATATTTCTTACTTTTCAAAGCGGATGTGAATTTACAGGGCTGTGCGGCAAGAAACGTACATGGGATCACACTAGATCAAGTACAGGAGATGGCAGAACAATGGGAAGAATCTCCATCATTGTACATGCAGCTGGAAATCAAGGTCCTTATGCTGTTCTTTATTTTCCAACATTGACCTTGCTTTATGATATATGGCAAGAAGATGCCAAATTAATGCCGTCATGTATGATTGTGTGTTGACCTGAAGGAAACTTATCACTATATTAATCTAATTTTATACGACTATATTATAATATCTTATAGTCTTCGGTTTGTGTGATTAGTCTTTTACGCGGTGGGATGACCTGAAGGAGAGTGGAATCCAAGAGGTATTAGAATATCTTTATATACATCTCAGTCCTAAACGAGGCTAAGATTCTTTGGTTTGACCATTGTTCCAGTCTTAGCTTTCATTACATGATGCAACCTCTTGCCTTCTAATAAATATTACTCTAGGTGGATATGGACATGGAAGATGATTTTGGACAGCCTGAAAGAAAATCCGACAACTGTACCCAGTCAGAAGGAAAGGATGTGACAGAGGGTAAATTTTATTTATTGGCTCTAGTGCCTTCTTATTTATATACTAAAACATAACGAAATCACATAGCTGATTTTTTCTTTTTGTTGACATCATTTCAGGCTCTTACAAAAATGAGAGAAAATGGGAAGATGATGCTAGCTCCCGTAAAGAAGAAGTGAAAGAATTAAGCAGAAGTAAATGGTCTAATGTAGAGGAAGACAACGAAACAGAGAAATCTCAAAGCGTGAGACAAAACTCGAAATCAGTCTCCAAGTCAAGCCAAGAACGCCAGCGAAAAGGCAAATCTGTTTGGTGGGGCGATAAGGTAAATAAAAACATGCTAAGCATTCGAACACATATTCACCATCTGAAAATGCTCTGCTCATCATAAATGGTTTGTTTGAATGCTTCGGACAGGGTGGAGATGCGGGGTTTTCAATAGGTGCAGCAAGGAATATGAACATGCCTTCATTAGTAATAGGTCCAGGATCAGGATACAACTTGAAATCGAATCCTTTATCGGAAGAAGAGAGTCGTGCACTCGCTGATGCTATTGGAAAAGCAAAGGTAAAAGGAATTTTTCAGGATCAACTTAGAGCAGAGCGTGAGTCCTTCAAAGCTGTTTTTGACAAGAGACGTACGAATCGTTACAAAGGACGAGTAAGTGTATGATTTTACTCTGGGAATAAATTAAATTTTATTTTCCCTTGATCCACGAGATTATCAGTTCCCACTTTTCATTCACATTGACCAATATAATTGATAAACTTGGAGAATTATAATAATTCATGTTTTTTCGTTCTTTTTTGGTTGCACTGGGATTATGAATATCTTCCAGTATTTAATTGTGTATGCATGTATAACATTGATGTAATTTTGAGAAACTAAACATTAATCTTTGAGATTTTGACTATAATTTTCTTAATAGAATAGAATTTTGTATGATTTGATGGAGAATCCGTGGGTCTTGTGACAAATATTTGAATGAAAATTGCAGTATTATAGTCGGTACCATTGTGAAACCACTATCTATGGACGAGCTTTAAAGATTTGATCGTGTTCCACTAAACTAATGTTCTAAAGATAGAAAAACTTGGAGGCAACATACGAAGTTCCATAATGCTCGTTAATAGAAATAATTTCTACGGACATGATCATTATGTTTAAAATTAGCTGAAGATCCTTTTGTAATAAAAGGGTAGTTCATAGTTTGAACACAACAAATGTTTAATAAACCTTTTTAGATTAAAGGACTGTCTCAGAATAAAAAAGCAAAACCAAACCCAAATCTGATAAAGAATAATGGGAGAAACAGAAGAGAAAGTGAAGAATCATGGTGATAATAAAGAAGAGGAATTACACAACAAGGTTGAGAAACCAGAGGAGAAGAAGAAGGATAAAGATAAGAAAGATAAGCAAGAAGATGGAGGAGAAGAAGGAGAGGATCAAGAGATGAAGAGCAAGAAGAAAGATAAGAAGACGAAGAAAGAGAAGAACCCTGAAGATAAGAAAGATCCAGAGAAGTTGAAGATGAAGCTTCAGAAGATTGAAGAAAAGATTCAAGCTATGGTATTGAAGAAAGATGAGATCACTAAGCTTATTCAAGAGGCTGAACAACCTAAGCCTACTACTGCAGTTGATTCAGCACCAGCACCAACTAACTAATTCAATCAAAACACAAATCAATATATACTACAATATTAAAGCTTTATGAAGTTAACTTCTATATTTGATTCATAATTTCTTTTTTGGGTGTCAATAACAAATGCTGATGAATGCTATTTTCAGCATTACGTTGGTAGGATTTTTTGTTGATATTTTTTGTTTTGTTTGAAATGTGTTGTAAAGTGTAAAATTGTACAAAAAACCATTTGCTTTGTAATGAAGAAGCATCGTGCCAAACTTAAACATCACCTTTCTTGTAACCATTAAAATGTCATCATTATTTAGTTTACTTAATGAAAGCTTTGTTTAAGATGAATTATTGATCTTAAACTATAAAAGGCCTGCAAAACTACGACAATGTGGCTTTAAAAGGAAACAGCATTAGTCTCGTGCAGATGAAGGAATATTTCTGCGAAACTCCCTCTTTTCTATGTCATTAAAGTGCATGTTAATACTTTATTGTATGAAAAACGTCCACATGTGTGTATTCAAAGTCTCCTCTTTCATTTTCCCTTTTTTCTTTCTACAATTCTATGGACAAATTAGATCCATTATGCAAATTCTAAACCCTCTGAAATCAAATTCAGGAGGAGGAAATTTTTAACAGAGATAATCATTTAAAATTGTTGAATTAGTGCAGGAAAACTATTACTTTTACTATTACCCACTTTCATTACATCATCTACACAAAGTTTCTTTGTTTTGCTTCTAATTTATCTCATGCACTGACAAAATTGTTTCAAATAATCCATATACATTAATAAATAATTTTAATAAAATACTTCTTGTCTATACAGTACGTAAAAAGAAAAGAAAAATAAAAGAGTAGTTCAGAATCCACCAGAAGCTCAGTAAAAGAAAGAGAATATAGAATCGAGGAATCAGTCCATTGACTTCAAGATAGGTTGGAAGAGGAGCCTTGAAGGAGCCCATCTCTGATTTGAGTAGCCACATCGCGAACCGCTCCTGGTCCATGAGGTATAAACACAGCAGAAGATTTGGAACTAGCACCAATCTCCTTCATCGTGTCAAAGTACTGTGTAACAAGCACCATGTCCATCACATCTTTAGAGGTTGTCCCTGGGACATTCACAGCGAATCCCAATACACTATCACGTAATCCATCTACAATTGCTTGTCTCTGACGAGCTATACCTAGACCCGAGAGGTACTTGGCCTCAGCTTCACCTTCAGCTCGCTTTATCTGCAGGATTTTCTCAGCCTCTGCTTTCTCGTTTGCAGCCAATCTCATCCTTGCAGCTACAAACAAGATGCAGAAACTCAAGACTTGAGGATTTAAAAGAGACAAGAATACACAAATGATCGCAAGTTTTGTTAGTTACCAGCGTTAATTTCGTTCATGGCCCGTTTGACATGTTCATCAGGCTCAATATCAACAATGAGAGTTTGAACAATCTCAAAACCATAAGCAGACATTGCCTACACAAGAGACAGAGGTACAACATAAACATCTACATAAGCATCTACATAAGTAGGCCAAAAGAAATCAAACATTGATCACAATGATTACATACCTTCTCGAGCTCTTCTTCAACAGCTTTGGCAATTTCATTCTTCTGTTCAAAGACATCATCCAGAAGCAACTTCGGGACACTTGCTCTAATGACTAGAAACAACAACAAAATCAAAATATGAACAGTTTCAAAACAAATTCACGATGTGGAACATGTTTTTGTGTGTCTACAATAATAATACTTACCATCAAACACATAAGCTTGAATTTGACTCCTAGTGTTACTGAGTTTGTAGAATGCATCATTCGCCTTATTAGCTAAAGCACGGTATTGAATTGATGCAACAACATTAACAAACACATTATCCTGAAAAATACACACACCAAAAAAGAAGAGTCTTAGAGAAATTATAATCAAAAGAACAAAAATTCATAAAGAAATTGACTAAAACCTTGGTCTTTGTCTCGCAACGCACGTCCAATTGCTGAAGCCTTAAAGAGAGATAACCAGCAATTTGACTACCAAGAAACCATGGAAGGAAATGGCAACCAGGTTCAAGTACATCTTCAAATTTCCCAAATGTTTCTTTTATCGCTACCGTTGATTGATCTACTTGAACGCAACAAAATAAATTTCCCATCCTCTTCACAACCTAAAAAAACCAAATTTTTATTGAAAATTTTGAATTATCATGAGCTTATGAAAGATACTGAACTCACAGCTAACGATAACATGATACTAACGATTGAATTCGCTCAATACGGAATTACAATAACCTAACCAGAAAATTTTCGATCTAATCTCGCGAGCCCAGAAATACAAAATACGCACCGAAATTTGAAAATCCCGTATGAAATTATGTTCCGAAACACAGAGAAAACCACAGAATATGACGTTAAGATAATAAGATTGATGAGAAGAAGATGATTGAGGTTTACCAAAATATCTCCGATTATTCGATCAGATATGCTTAGAGCCAAAGTAAATATTTCAGTGGGAGAGAGCGACACGAGAAGACTTATATATATAACTTAAGAAAGACCTCGCTAGTTTTCAATTATTTCGAATTGTTACCCGTTTTTATTGTAATTTACACAATATACTCACTATTAACTCAAGTTTAAGAAAAGCTTAGGAACTCTTTCACGATATTAGATACGATGTCAATACTTTTTAAAAAAAATGGAAAATCTTGATACAAGAAAATAAATTAAAAAATCTGGTTTCTGGTATGTCTGTCACATATTAAAAATATAGGGTCTATATTAAGAGAATATAAAAAGTAAGGATTAAGTTGTTAAGTCGGTTAGATAGAAAGTCAAAGAATACTCTTCAATGCACATCTAAGAAAATATCCTAACCTGTTGCTTTTAACAATATATCAATAATTATCGAAATAACTACAATCTTCTTTATAAGAAAAATGCTTCATTACAAAAACCATTTTGAGTCTTTTACGTAACGTGAACGAATATATATAATTTGATAAAATTCAGAAAATACTACAATTATCTTCCAAATTAGTAAATCTAAATTTCATGGAATATTGAAATATAAAACTAAATATTCCAAATGATTTGATGTTACGACATATCCGTAGAGCTAAACTTTCGACTCTAGTTATTAGGATCTACCCTTGGTTTGATCGATACACATAACGACTAGCCCAAAAGAGATAATGCAAGAAATTAATACCACTAAGCACACACATAAGCCAGTAAAATCTCTCGAGATGGTATTGATTCAGATTCTTTCCCAAAAGCCATGGAGTGTGTTGGTTTAAGCCCGTGACGAAATTTACAGCCGAGACAAGAACAGAACTCAAGTAATATCCCATTGCAAGAGATGTCCAAGAAAGCGAGGTCGCGAGAGAACGCATTGTAGTAGGAGCTTCAGTGAAGAAAAACTCCATCATTCCGGCTAAAGTGAATAGATCGGCTGATCCAAGAAACACGTATTGTATAGCCACCCAAAGAAACGTTGTAGGAAGTGGGGATGAAGAATAGGAAGACGAGTTGTTGTTACTTGAACAGCAAGTAACTTCTGCAACCACTTGCTTGCGTTTGGTTTCTACTAAAGCTGCTACCGCCATTGCGACTACTGAAAGGACGAGTCCTGTTCCTATACGTTGGAGATGAGTTATGCCGGTTTCTGTTTTTGTTGCTTTTCTAGCTAAAGGGAGGAGGAGGTGGTTGTAGACCGGAGCTAAGATCATTGTGAAGATAACTGGGAAAACCGGTAAAGCTGCAGGTGGGACGGTTAATGAGCCAAGCTTTGTGTTCATTGTTGAAGCTTGCTGAACGGAAAACGTTGAGAGCTGAGCTAAACAGCAGTTAAGCATAATGGTAGACATGAAAATAGGTAAAGTCTTGATGACTATCTTCACATCTTTGACTTGCTCTTCCGTGCAACGGATCAATCGAGGCAGCGATTCCTGCTCCCTCACTGCTTCGCCGAGAAACGATCCAAGAGTTTCATCATTTCTGTTGCTGTTTTGCTTGATCATATTGTTGTCACAATCGTCTCTTGTCTGACACGTAACAACGTTTTTCGAAGTTTTTTCTCTCTTGTACTTAGCGTACAAAGCCGCAGTCAAGACCTTAAATAGAGTCGTGATGGGACTTCCATTAGGAACCTTGAGACGATAAAAGCGAGAACCGGCCAGGAAAACAAGAACCGAGATTAAGATCGCTGCCGTTGCGACACCGAAACCATAGGACCAGCCTTTGTTGTCTTCTAGCCAGACCACGATCGTGACAGCTATCAAGGCACCGCACGAGAGGCTAAAGATGAAGTAGTTGAAGAAGAATGATCTTTGTTTCCTCCCACTCGGTGTTTCTTCGTCGAATTGTTCTGCTCCGTGCGGTGGCAATGAACCTTTTATGCCTCCGACGCCAAGAGCTACCAAGTATAGACCCACGAATAGAATTACACGTGACCATGGTTCGGTTGAGTGCTCGTGTGATTGAACCGTTAGTACCATTAAGCCCTGTATGTTCCACAAATTAGTGTGATTTAAAGGTTACTCGTACTGGGGCTTCTATATGTAAATAAATATTCTATGTTATCAAGTAAATTAGGAATATTCAGAGTTTCAACCTGGTTACATGTTTTATACAAAATAATTAAGTGTTCTTAAAATCGAATGCACATTGTTCATAATGTGCATATTATTATTACAAATGACTCATTAATTAGCTTAGCAAAGCAAAAAAATTTTCTAACATATATTTTGACAAAATCTTGCCTGAAGTTGATTTCCAATGACCTGGCCTGTTGGGTTCAAATTTTTTTCAGGTATTTTAATATATAACCAAACTCTACCTTAAAAGTTTTTCTCTTTAGTAATATGTTTCATTCTATAACACTATTAAAGCTTACCAGGAATTCAACAGTGACGCTAACTAAATAGATATGGAAAGTGGTGAAGAAAGCATCAGCCAAAAACCCTCCGAGAAGGGCCAAGAAAAACGCTGTTCCCATAAAAGCAGTTACTGCGTTTGCGGCTCCCGACGGCGAAAATCGCATCTTAATTGACAAATATAGCACTAGATTACTAGCGTTTGCTAAAAACGCTAGGTTCTCCAACACTTCCACACCTGTTCATTTTTTTTTTCTTTTAAATGATTAATTGACAATGAGTGGTAATATATATATTAATGGGTTACTTGACGTCAATAAATGTTTTTGGGTTTGAGGTTCCTAACAATTACATTACAAATCTTTGACATCATGTAAAAACCGAGTTGAGTTTAAGATTGACTGACCCAAGACGAAAGAAGCAGCAAGCATACCGCCATGGCGGCCACGCAAAGCCGGTCTATTTCTCCAGTCTATGTAACCATTCCACGCTCTTAACCCATTTGCTTCATCCTATATATAAACACACACAGAACATTGTCAAATTTATCATTTATTTGCAAATCTAGCTTATGTTAATCTTAACATTAGTTCGATATGGGAAAGTTGGAGAGAGAGAGAAGTAAAACCTCACCATTAGTTGAAACGCCTGAGACATGATCATTAAGAAACAGGTGTTGTGGAGAATGAAAGTGAATATATGATCAATAGCAATAGTGTGGACATTTATATAGAGAGTGAGAGAGACAATAACGAGTGGAAGTAAAAGAGGGAAATATTTGGTGTGTGGTTATTACAAAAGAGCGAAAACTCTAGAAACTAAAGGTACAACTTGAGAAACAAAGAGATGTTACTGTCTTTGATGTTGACTCTGTCTCTTCTGTTTCCTTTATTTCTTTCCTCATTCACAAGGCAACCTACATAGTCTTGAAAGTTTTGCTTAAACCAATTTCATTATTTTGCTCATTTGGATTACCAAATTTATATAATTAGAGAGGCAAGGCAACTACTTCATTCGTAATCAATCCAGTATGTTAGAGTATTCCAGAATAGAAATGGATCCATGTACCTAAAAATTTGTGTATAGAGTTATCATATGAATCTAATTTCTTCTGTCAGTGATTCAATCTAATAGTACACACTTTATTACTTAGGATGATACAATTTTTTGGAGTTGAATTCCGATAAGAAAATATAGAAGTGAACATTTAACTACATAACCAAGGATGAATCTAGATATATATTAACAATAGGTTTAATTTTTAATTATAAGTTAGTAATTTTCCTAAATCATGAAATGGTTTTCTAATCATGGGAATCCTGTTATGCATACCACCATTGTACAATCAAGAGACTTATTGGACGGCATTTGTTAAGTGGACTTCGGAAAATGTGTGTTTGATAACCTATTATCCAAAACTAATGATTTTGTCCAAGATTATCTTTTAACTTTTCTTATAATATAAATCTTTTAAACTTTTATCACGTTGGTTTAAGATAATTTACTGATTTGAGTTATACAGAAGGAAAATCTAGATTAGACATTTGTCATCTGTTGGGTTGACAATAGCTACTAGATTAGACATTTGTCATCTGTTGGATTGACAATAGCTTCTATTTGGAAGTTATACATGATTACCTAAAATTATACTCAAAAAAAATATTATGTATGTGAATTTAACTATTTAACGGAAAAATATACAGAAATAACTTAAATTGTACTTCGAAAAATTATAGAAGTGAATATTTAACCATTTCACTAAAATGTTATATATTTAACTAGACTTGCGTAAAACAAAATAAAAGTGGAATTATGTTCAATAACAATTGAGTCAATTAAGAAGATAATAGCAAGGTCCACACAATCAAGACGGTTATTATGGTTTAAATTGAATATCAACTGCAAAACGTAATATATGTCCCACGTTGTAACTTTTTTTTAGCTCGGTTTTACAAGTCATAAACAAAAATATCTTGTGGAATTTCTTCGTTTATATTCGAGAAATTGAAACTTTTTACAAGTTAATGAATGAATTGAAATGTAAAACCCGATTAATGCTATGCCGGTTTGATAGTGAAAGAGCACGTGTTGTATGAGGGGCGGTGAGAATGACTCGAGCCATCTCCTAAATCTTATTGGTTCGTCATACGTAAATAGAAAGTTGGCTGCATTATTATAAATACTGAAAGAACAATTGATATGAATGTTTCAAATGCAAGTTGCATACAACATTTTAACTCTTGTGATTACGATATTTTTGTTTCATTCTCACGCATGAATTTTAATTCAATATTGTACCGCAACATTAGTTAGTGGTAACATCGTACAATCTTACACAACACTCTTTATGTGGTTTTAATGCGCTCCATACATTCTCATTTTGTGGAATGAAAAACTCAAAGATAGTGAGTTGATGTTCGAACTCTGATATGTGAACAACATGGCTTGATATGTCAATTCTGCGAGTTGATTTTCTGAAGATTAGGAAAGAAATAAAAAACAGATAGAAAAAGAAGATGTTAGAATTATATACTAAGGTTTAACCCTACTAGTTATAAAAATGATTCTCTCTTCGCAGCCACCACTATCTCTCTCATTCTCTACACAAAAGACAAAATCTTGCACTAAGAGCTAATCTAGCTACGTTTAAAGTTTAATCCCAATATACCGGGTTCAACTATGATTCAATACAATCCATTATCTATTTATATAAAGTCTTGATCTTCTTATGAGTATCTAGCCGAAATTCTTTCCTACAAAACTACAAATCTTTTATTGTTGATTTCTGCATCAACAACACCTCGAATCAACTACGTAGCCCTTACTCATATTTTTAACTTCTTAGTTTCTCATTTTGTCTTTCTTAGCATAAGTATCATTAGTAGTTTGATCTTAAGTTGGTTCTTTGCTGTGCTTAATTTAATTTCTTGAATTGTTCACATCTTATAAGGATTAAATCAAAACCAAAAACACAAGTTGCTTTAGATTAGACTGAATTCTCGCAATGCTTTGAATTCTGAGTTAAGGACTAACAAATTTCGTCTGATTCTACGAGCTCCCATACATAATCCTTCATGGCTTATTTATATATATGAGACAAGCTTTAATGCTTTGGTAAATGATTCCCCAAGAGATTGGGTATTATCATTTTTGGGCCACCACCACCACTGCAACAAACACACTCCATTCTCTGTAAAATGTTTTCTGTGGATGATAAAATTTCGTCAGGCACACATTTTATCAGTCGGCACTTACGATTATATAATTGTAACCATCTTCTACAATCTTCCATTTTGGTGGTGGCCTACTTCTTCCCTCATTTTACGAAAGGTCCCACCTTTCTTTTTAACCCGTTGAATTCTATAGACTATATCTAGACGTTACTAGCTATACCGCTACAAAATATTCAGGAATATTCCGGTATTGTCCCGGTTTTGATTGATACAGAATTATTGCCGGTTCGTTTGACAAAATGATGCTCTTAATTAGTCTAATTGGATTCATTTAATATAGACATCAAAATGTTTAGCGTTCCGTTTTTGTGCAGAATATGTCTTCCGTTTAATGGTTGTAACAGGTCTCAAATGAGTTAAGTTAACAAAAAAAAAATGTTTAGCGTTCATGATATATAAAAAGGATATATGCATACCAAAAAAATAATATAGAAATGATTTATTATTAGTTTCATTAAAATTTAAAACATTACGATAAAAAATTCTTCATTTTTCACCAACTTCATTATCTCATTGGGCTTTGAAGACTTGTGAAGTTCAGAATTTTCATGAAGATGAGGTAATATGATGATTGTTAACTCCAGGCTAGTCCTGCCTTGTCACTAGTGATTGTGTGATCCAATTACTTATAGACTTATAGTGCAAAGCCCACACACAAAGAAAGGGAAAATATATCATATAATTTCCCAGACAAATTAGGTATATTATTTCCTTATTTAGAAACTCATTCTCAGCACGATAGCCGTCCAAACAAGTGCAAAAAAGTCCATCTTTTATACACATAATATATTTGACAAAAAAATATATATATACACAACATATTTTTGTCATTATACTATGTTTATGCAAAAATCAACATTGGGCCTAGATATTCAGAAGAAGAGCAACAGTTTATACAAACGAATAATAGTTTTTATTGAATCATAGCTAGACCCATTATTTTGGGCTGTTTATGAGATCAAACCTAAAACATAGTTCAATTGTTACAAGATTTTTCTGTAGAGAAATAGTGAGAGAGTAGAATACGTGAGAGAGATGGCTTCTAAAGATAATGACTACTCAGGGAGAATGTGGCCTCTTTCTTGTGTGCTCTTCTTGTCCTATTTATAGATATTAGGTTTAATCCTAGTATTTAATTTTGAGATCTCCTTTCCCGAGATTCCATTTTAAATAGCTTGTATTTAATTCTTAGATTTTCTTTCTTTATCTCGAGATTCCCTCTTAAATAGCTTGTATTTAATTCCGAGATACCCTTTCTTTATCTCAAGATTTCGTCTTAAATAACTTACATATCTTGAGATTCTTCAGCTGGTGGGTTCGATCCATCTTCATAACGGGTCTAAAACCGGTGAGAGACCTAGTATCAACATACTATCAAATAATACTTTTAATACGCTTGAAGTTATATGTTTTGTACTTTATAGTTTTGGTTCTCTATATACCCATCAGCGAAACGGTTTTTAAAAAATTGCATTTCTAGCTTCAAAACCGGTCAGATAATTCGCATAATTCTAGTTTATAACAAAAAAAAAACTATAGATATAACCAATCTTTTGTGTGAAGTGTTGATTATCATAGAAGAAGAAAAAACTGTTCATTAAAGCAAAAGAAAAAAGAAAATTACATACATCATTTGAATGAACATATTTATATAGTCATTTACATACATTCAAGTGTGTACATAAAGCAATTATATATCTTCACAAGATTTCCATCAATGAATTTATTTGTACATTATATATATCATTCAATTGTAGGTGATCCGCTTGATGATTCATCAAAATTTTACGTTTTCCTTCAAGTAACATACGACCGATTGCTGCAAATACGATAGATTAATTGCACCGTTTTAGTACTTAATAATCACGTTAAACCTTATAAACAATATATTTCCTAATTTATTCTGAAAGAATTTACAAAAAGAAAATATGGATATAAAGAAAATAAAAAAAAACTTACAAGAAAACAGAGGATAACACAAGCAGCTGCACCTGGGAACAATGTGTACCAGAAATTCAAGTGATGGAACTTTGCTCCATCTATGAACATTAGTGGCAAACTCGCCGCTGTATAATATTATTGATTTTGATCAGAATATTTAAAGAAAACAATCAATGGTAATTCATTAGGTTATTAAACAGTTGCGGCACCAGATTTATTATTATTAACCTTTGTTAGCTAGTGGTGTTTTGGATTTCTGGTTTGTATATATTTTGGTCTGGTTTAGTTTGGCTATCTCTGGGAACCGTTTCAATCAAAATTAAAGAAAAAAGAGTTCAAAAATTGTGATTCGTGAGACATGTTTATACCTGGAGGGTGATTGGCACGAGCAATGACCATAAAAGCAATGGAACTGGCTAGTGCAACGCTCCGGGCAAGCCATCCCGGCCCGAAGACGGAGAAAGCTACCACTCCAATGGCAGCACAACCCATTTGAGCCAAAAACATATTGTATTTCTGAAAATTTAAAGAAAAACGACAACAATCAAAAAAGACTTCTCCATTCATTAATTATATAGTAAAATGACAAAAATATTAACTTCTGTTTAGAATTCATGATATAAGATGATTTGTTTCCTAATTTGACATGATCTGGTGGCTCTAATATATGTCTGAAAATATATGTTTTCTTTATTATTTGCACTAAATCAAGCAAAAATGGACTATTATTGTTGACGACAAAAGATTAGTGGACGACCTTCTTTATAACATAATAAGCACAAAAACAAAATCAGAAGACAAATCTTCAACTATTGATTCGTAGTAGGAAATAAAAATATGTCCTCTTTCAACTTTTCTCTATTAATTTAGTCTTCAAAGATCCTCTAGTTTCTACACCATTCCAAAACCTAACAACCCCTTTACTTTATGTGACTCATGTGATCGAATTTTGCATAATTCATTACAAAACAAAAACAAAGCGTTTGGCTTCATATAAAACCGCAATAGAGAAGTGTTACCCGAGCGGCAGGAGCAGAAGGAGTGATGAAAAGAATGGCGGAGACGGCACCAAGTGGTGCTACTGACATTGTTATTCCTTTTGGAGATAACATTTGATCCATTCTTCCCATTATTGCCATCGCTGCAAACGCTCCTTTTCATCAAAAAAATTCTTATTACAACTCACATTTTTTCATATAAATAATCAGCTCTAACAAAGGTTTTATTAATGAAACAATATTAGATATTAATTAAGAAAACTGAAACCTTAACACAATTATGAACCAAATAGTTATTTGAAAAACATCACATGATAACATGTAATTATTTTTTATAACAAAGGTATATTAGATGAACCCGATTAATTCCATGCATATAAAAGTTTGTTAACTACACTAATTTTTCTCTTTAGATTATATGAAAAGCTTTGTTTTCAGTCACAATGCTTTTTCTCTTTTAGTCAAAGATTCAGCCTACAAAGTAACATCTATCTTTTATTTTTCATCAACTAGTTGTGTAATTTTCTAATATGGAGAGATTCATAAATAAGTTTAATTAATTAGAAGTAGGGTAAACATATAGAGAAATATATTCGAGTTTCAATATTGACAGATTACAAAAACAAAAGAAATGAACATGATGAGGGATTTATTCAAATGGTTTTTCGTAGAGTAAATTAAAACAAATAGATGAGGGATTCTAGCTGACACATATACGAACATGCTTTCGTATTTTGATTGGAAGAAGTCAGCTATAACCTTTAAATAATACTAAGAATAGGGTTTGACTAAATATATAAACTAGGATTCTCAAAACAAAAAAAAACATTAATTACTTTTGACTTTCAAAATTCTCACACAAAAGAACAAAAATGATCAAAACCAAATGCCAGGATGTTCAAATATTTACTCAAATTAGAGAAGAATGTTCAAAGTTAATTTTGCTACCCATTTAAACCCTTAAATTCATATTAAAAAACCGATAAATTGGTGAGAATAGAAGGATAAATGGGCTCACATAAATTGGCTATTTGGCCCTAGCAAGAGACACAGTCGTAGATCACATTTCTCTCCGCATATTTTATGTCTCCTCATCTTTTGGTCAGTCAGCAAATAATATTGTCCATTAGTTTTTTTCAAATATTATATTTAGTTTTTTGTACCTCTTTTCATTATTTTAATTTCCCAAGTTTTATACCCTAATCGCCGTTTATATTTCTTCTGATTTAGAAACCGAATTCATCAATTTTAGAAAAAAAGATTGAAATTAAAAACATCTTAGTACAATCATAATCTCAATTGTATTAACAAATTAAAAATCATGACTAAGTAATTTGTATGTATATAACTTGTTTCATAACTAACCAGCTGCAGGCCAAATGACGTCACTCAGCAGCAAAGCCGTCGCTGCCGCCGTCTTATCAGGCTTCCATGAATCCCAAGGCGTCGGAGTCGTTAAGTTTCCGGCCGACGCCACAATAGTAAGCCGTCGTCGGAGGGTTAATGACGCCGGAGTTTTCATTTTCCATAAGTAATTATAATTAGTAGAGATTCCAAAAACATTTTGGGTTGAAACGGCGGCGAGCATTGCCGGATGTTTTGAAACCGCCGTCGTAGTTAAGTCCCGGCGAAGAAGAGGTAGTGGCTTCACCGGAACCGAGGCCATTTGAAAAGGTTTGTTTGAGGTAGAGAATGAAGGATAAGACAACTAAAAAATCTAAATGTCACAAGAAAGGCCAAAACAAGCAATGAGGAAGAGAGAAGTCATGATTTCCATATATATATATACATATGTTTAGCAAGAGCATATACTTATATTATACGTTCAGACAAAAGAAACAAATATTATACGTATACACACTTCTATTCGAGAGATGGAATCGATCTTAAAATATACAAATAAATATATTTTAAATACAATAATCACAAACTTAAGTAAAACTAGCACTTGGATATATTTTAGGTTTAAACTAGAACAATTGTTAATTTTGATCATTCTTTTTCTTATGCTAATTGTTGCCTTATTTTGAAATATATATGTATACACATATATGTATTGTGCATATAAATAGAACGAGACTTGGTTATAAATAACAGTATAGTTAAAAAGGTCTTAGTTTTGCTTATACATCAAAAATGGTTTTCTTTTTCAAAGAAATTCAGATATATAGTTTACAATCATATTCTGTTATTTTATTTATACAAAATAGAGAAAGATAATCTAATTAGGTCATGTTAAGATATAATGGTTGTCAAATGAATTATTTGTTATCCAGTTCGGATCAGTTTTTTCTTCATATATACTCTCAACTGACAGAAAAAAATAGGTTAGCGAAAATCCAACCTTCATATAGATCAGCAAGAAACTATCATTCCTTGATAATAATTATGTAAAAGAATGTTTATAGTAATGACATCAATGGTTTCTTATGCGTTAATGTAAATTCATAATTAAATGAATGGTCAATAACTATACAAAATTTATTGTGTTTCGTGAGTACGATAGAACTTTGTTAGTCATATGTACAAAAATACAAATGTATTCTCAGGAATGGTTTAATATGTATATTAATTTGATATTTGGCGAAAAAAGCGTTGGCCTTTTAAGAGTGCTGAATGGGGCTCGAAGATGCAGAAAGTCTCTTCCGTTTAACGAAAGGTCATTTCATTAACCTCAGGATAATATTAAAAATTCCACCACAAAAAAAAAAAAAAAAAAAAAATTGTACGAAAACTCTTAGTTTCCAATGTATTTTTATGTGAAATGGTTACAAAAAAAATTAAATTTGTGGTGAAATTATAGAAATAAAAATCCAGAAACAGAGGTAAACAGAACCAAAATATAAATAAATAATTACAGAGCTCTGATAAAATTTTGTTACAATACCATAAAGTGCATAAGAACAATGCACCTCAAAAATCTTAACTTCACCTTCAATTCTAATTTACAATCATATTCCTCGATCCAAAATCACAACACTTCATAACGTAACAACAACAAAAACCTGTCGCAGGCGAAAGATTTTCCGGTTTTGTTGAGCTGCAGATAAACACTAACAGTAATCGGAATGAGAATCATCGTAGTAATCAATTGCAGAAGGAGACATTACTTCTTGCTCAAGCAACTGAACCACTTGGTTCATTGCTGGCCTATTCTCCGGATTGGCGTCTGTACACCTCACAGCTATCTCGAGCAATGCTTCAACAGAGTCTTCGTCTACATCTGCGCAACTTTTGTCCATCACATCCTCTAATCGATTCTCTTTTAACACTGTGTTCATCTGAAAGAAAGAACATTTGATTAGAAACCGAATTTCAGGAAGTAAAAAACAGAATGGTTCTTGTCAGAGAAAAGATCTGGCTTTGTTCTTACCCATCCGACAACGTTTAAGCCTTTTTGAACGAATGTCGAGTCTGTTGGTCTTTTGCCAGTTACAAGCTCAAGCAGAAGAACTCCAAAACTGTAGACATCAGATTTCTCTGTCGCCCTCCCATTTTGCAGATACTCTGTTTAATCCATGATTCATCAGAAAGTCAGCAACTTAAGTGATTTAATAATCTCTATGATTAATCAAAGAACGAACCTGGAGCAAGATAGCCAAAGGTGCCAGCTACTACAGTGGTAACATGAGCCTCCTCATCAACAAGGAGCTTTGCAAGACCAAAGTCCGAGACCCGAGGTTCTAGTTTATCATTGAGTAGAATATTGCTTGATTTTATGTCACGATGAACTATTTTGGGACTACAATCATGGTGCAAATACGCTAGACCCCTTGCGGAACCTAGCGCTATTCTCAACCGGGCGTTCCAGTTTAACAAACCATCTTCTTGAGCTCGTTCTTCAGAAATAAGGAAACCGAAAATAATGATAAGTACCAAAGGCAGACCAAATTCAAAGATGAGATATGCGTAAGAGCATTTACCATGGAGAAGATCGTCCAAACTCCCCACAGTTAGATAATCGTAAATGAGAAGTCTTGAAGATGGTAAGCGGCAGTATCCACGCAGGTTTACCAGATTGATATGTTTGACACTACCTAATATTTCTACTTCTCGCTCAAATACTCTATCTGATCCTTCTCGACTCCTATCTATCTTCTTAACAGCAAAGGTTCCAAGATCATTCATTACCATTCGATAAACCGTGCCAAATCCTCCAGAACCCACAATGTCTTGCTCATCAAGAGACTCTAGCTTCTCGATCAGTTCAGTTGAGGTGTATGGAAGATCACCATGGAACGTTATAAGTTTTTTACCTTTTTGGAAACAAATGAAGAAATCAAATTTAGAAAAATGAAAAGCAGCAAAATAAGAAAACAAAAGACTTTTTATGTAGATATTTACTTGTTTCCGATGGTTCTTTTTGTTTCTTGACTTCTGTGTACTTCTTGACTGTTCTTTCCTTCTTTGAGAGCATCCAAATCCATAAGAACACAAATATTACAATGAATGCAAGAGCCATTGTAGACATTGCACCAATCAAAATTCCTTTAATCAAGCGCGACGAGTGCTTTGGAGGATCTGTAAGGATTTCGAAAGACATATCAGGATCAGAAAATTTAGTCAAGGAAGCCTTGAGAAGCGATGATTTGGTTTAATCATAGGATCTTGCCTGAATCCTCATCAATTTCTGCATGAGGAAGAACAACAGGGAACCCCATTGATGATCTACATGGCTTGTGAATTTGCCGGCCGCAAAGGTCCAAATTACCAGTGAACCTAACCATGAAGCCACAAAACCACAATCAGAAACAACAACCTAGTCTACCACTAGCACAAAATTTATTAACAAATTCTTGGTGAGGTAAAACCAACAGTTATACAGAAGAGAAATCTCACGTTTCGACTCCAAATTTGCTGAGAACTCCAATATCCGGGATCTCGCCAGAGAAAAAGTTGGTTGACAAGTTCCTGAATCAAACAAGAGTTCCAGAACAAACAAATTTAAACAGACAAATCTTCCAAAATAACATAATATCTAAGAGAGAGATTCTGTTTGTACTTACAAGGAGCGTAATCGTGGCAATCGACTAAGTGAAGAAGGAATTCCACCCTTAAATGTATTGCTTGATAGATCCCTGAAAGTCTCCCAATAGTTTATTCAAAATGATCAAATGTTAAAAGAAAAACAAGCCTAGTTAGATAAAAACTTGGAAACCTTACAATATGGTAAGTAATGTAAGGTTGCCAATATCAGGTGGTATCCCACCTTGAAGAAAATTTGCCCTCAAATACCTGAAAGCATGTTTAAATAGATATACAATTATACATGTCTCAACACTAACTAAAGGTCTGATTTTGATCAATTATTAAAAGAAGACTGCGGTTTTGTTAAACATCAGAACAACCCCATCAATTTAGAAGTTACTGCTTAATTGCAAAATGAAATCTGACTTACATAGCTCTGAGCTCAGTGCAATTGGCGATTTCATTAGGAATTGTACCATGTAAGCTGTTCTGGTGAAGTGCCCTACATAAATCCAACCAAAACTTTGAACTAAAACAAACTACTTAAACACAAAATTTAGCATTAAAACCAAATCTACAAAGATTGATCACTCACAGTCTCTGCAATCTACTAAGTTTTCCAATGCTAGGAGAGATTATCCCTCCCAGTTGCATATAAGGCAAGTTTCTGCATAATCCAGCAAACAAAATCAGTAAAAGAAAGAGTCAGAAGATTGAGAATGTTGTACAGAAGATGACAGAGTGAACTTACATAGAAACCACTCTTTGGTCTTGAGGATTACAGGAGACACCAGTCCAAGAACAAGGAGACTCGTCTGAATCTTTCCAGTTCTCAAGAGAGTTCCTTGTATCATTAAATCCACTCTTCAATTCCAAAAGAGTAAACCCTACAACATTGAATCCCAATTTTGGAAGATATGTCAGAAATTTCTCAGCAAGAACATCCTGAGCAAGTTGAAACAGTTGAGAAATCCGATGATTAAATCTCAGATTTCTCACCAAACAAAAAAGGCATAGACTTGGAGAAAAATATTGTACTACTAACCATCAAGAGTGAGAGCAAAGGAGCACGAAACGAAAAGGGTAGTTGCAGAAATTACTGAGAAAACCCAATTGGAGAATCCCATTTGCCTGATCAGTTTCAAAAGAGAAACTTGTTAGAGGTTCGATAGGAATGACTGAGAGGAAAAAAAACAAAAAAGATGAGATTTTTACCCCCAAAGGAGTGACCTAGTTCGAGAATGGAAAGAGAGTAGTGATTGGGTCTATACTCTATAGAAGACTAAATGATGAAAAATCATACTTTTTGTTTTTTTCATAAAAAGAATTCTTTAATATATCCTTCTTTTTGAGTTTCCCTCTTCTTTTTGAAAATCTGAACACTCTTGGAGAAATGTGCACAGGAAAGAGACAGAGACCCGTTGCGAGGAAACATAATTCAAACCCTCGCGAATACAAATTGTAAACCTACTCGCGAACTTTTAAGTCTGTAAATACACGTGTCAGTTAATTAAAGCGAGTTAAGTGTAGACTGTAATTGAAGCGCGTGAAATGTTATCTCTGACATATCGTCTTTTGTTTTTACTTTGTCTGAGAGATTTGCATTGAAACAAATGTCTAGTCTGACCAAATCTGTCAGAGTATTAACACTAATGTGTTCGTAATAATTTTCAGACATAACATTTGTTCATTGCAACATTATTATTTTTCAATTTAAATCATACTGTATTAATCTTAAATCTTATCAGTTTTTTTACCCGGAAGACTTTATTTCGATTTCTCCAAAAGTTTAGTCAATGTTCACTAGCCTTTTGTTTAGGATGTTCCGGGTTTTTAATCGAGACACTTTACTGTCTTTATATTTCGTTAATGTCAAAATTTAGTTCAGAACTTAATGCATTTGGAATAAATTTTGGTAAAAATCAAATTTTATACCGAATTTGAACATTGGGCCGCAGAAAGAAGGCTAATTTGACAAATTTAGTGATTACCATGTCGAATCTCTCTACCATTTCATATAGTGATTTCAGCCCAGCACTATTTGGACACAAACAATGTTGTTTTTTTTACTAAGAATAAATTTTTGGGCCATCTGTTTATACTAAAGCCCATTTTTAATTATCCGACCATATATTATTTGGATGAATTAAAATAGTGAAATCAAATATATCAGCAACTATACAGAGAAACAGATCTTGTAGCCGAATTGGTTTAATCACTCTACATACTCAAGGTGTTTTTAAACTGTCTCAAACTATTTCTAAATTATATTCCAAACCGAGAAATTTAGAACTTTAAATATATTTAAGAAAATAAAACCATAGACTCTAATGTATATAATTTGTTAACTGTTTTTTTTCTTTCGAATTCAGCTGCTCATTTGCACATGATATATATAAAAAGATACTGAATAAAGTTGGGAATTTCGTACGTTGTTTAATTATTTGACTCAAATGATCTATAAGCAGCTTTATTTATAGTGTATATGGTTCTTATGTAATTTGATGCGAGGCTTCGTTTTGTCACGTTGTATGTAAATCCATATTTCAGATTTAATATTACTTAATCATTCTACTAATCAATAAAACATTAATTTGCCACTCAAAAAACTGTGAGTTCAGAATTTACCATACTTATTCGTAATCCTCTCTATTTTTTTTGTTTTCGGTTTTACTTTATTTATTCTTCATAAATATCTCAGAATCTAAATAAATGGAAATGTATAACGCATATAAGAAAATGATGTATTGTTTATAATTCGTTATGATGACTTCATTTGGGATGTGATTTTGACTGCTGCTGCGACTTCACTACTACTCCTTTTGTCATTGTCTCTACCTAAATATTCGTTATTATCCGTTTTTAAAAGTAATAAGTATTACCATATTTTACTAATTTCTGGTTCTAACACTTTGCGTTAATCCAAAGTTATTGATCATAACAATGACATGCAATTTAGTATTCCGTTGCTTCTATAACTTTAAGTATCTTTGAGTCAGAAGAAAAAACAATTCTTTTAAGAGTTTTATATAAACTTTATATAATGAAAAGAAAAAAATATGACATTAGAATTATAAATGAGATTTTCCCATAACAAACTCCCCGAATGTTAAATCTCTAGATAATTGTGTAATCTCCATACAGTAGTAACATATAAGTAACTTTCATAAGGAAAACTGAAATAACTTTGACGAAAAATAAAAAAAATCTGAAATGACTATTAAATGAATAAACAAATCTAATTGTAATGGTGTTCGAGGATCTTCTAGAAATAAACACTAATAGATGACCTACGTTTACAATATTAAAATGTGTGTTATCTTTTATTTTACTGATGTATTAATAATCCAAAGTCTTAAAACATATTATTAGGTTTATTTATTTTCATGAATTTGGATTTTAGAAAAATATAACAAAGTGAAGTGACTTTGATCTAGTGGTATGTAATAAGTTAACTGAAGTCAAATATTATTTCACACTTATAAATCAAGTTATACTATTTATATTATATAAAAATTTGGTTAATGAATCAACCATTTGTGACATAATATTGACAAAAAAAGTTTATATATAACAAAAAGCTTGTTTAGTTCAATGTGTATGAATCCGAGAATACAAAAGGACCATAATGATTTCGAATGTATACATATGTCATGTATTTTTTTTTTGTTAATATTGGACTATAAGTCCATAGTTGGTCGATCTATTAGGCAAATTCATACATAATATAAACAGTAGAACTCGATTCTTGGTTGTGCAAGTGCACATGTCTTAGTGGACTTGTCGTCTACTACTAAATTAAATGTCACTTGCTACATATTTCATGTATTTAATTTCATGATTTAGTTTTATTTTTTATTGGTAATTATTTTCTCCATTTAATTAGTTATACTTTAAATTACTCAAGTACAATTATTATTCTACCTAACGCAATATATTTTCTTTATTTTTCTAACAAAGACAAGTTATATATGTTCTTAGACAAGTTATATATGTTCTTTTTTTGCCATCACAAGTACGACATATGTTAAAACTTTATTTTGTAATATATATAAATCTCACATTTTGAATTGGAATAAATTCAAAGGTACAGAATAAAGAACAAAATATTTGATAATTAACGAGTTAAAAAATCAAAATAATTTTGATTGAGATAAGATTATAGTAAGCAGTATCATTTATTTAGATGATTAAACTACTCTAAATAATTACTTCAATATCACTACGGTTAAATTTGATTAGTTTTAATTGAATATATATATATATATATATATATATATATATGTTTTCTATGTTTTGTATATCGATCTCACTTTGACCATATTTATCCACTTCCATTTGTTATCGCTTTTATCATTTCTGAAAATGCTGTAACAGAACAATGAGTCAAGTGCAAAGCACTTGGAGCTGATTCATTAATATGACGTGAAAACACGTGAAACATGGAGAGGAAGTTTTTCAAAAAATTCAAATTGAAAATAGTACTTATCAAGAATGAAGATGAAGTTTTATCAAGAAGATTTGTTAAATTTAAATAAGATTTTCCAGTTAGATATCGACACTTTGTAAGATCCAAAAATTTCTCAAAACTCTGTCTTGAGAACTTAAATTATAGTTTTAAGGTTTTTGTTATCTAAGAATTTTGGGAGTGTCGAGTTGTTCTCAATCTGGTGGTTAGGATGATCCAGCTAATGAATGTTCGATTCTTACCTGCTGCATTATGGTAGCTTAAAAAAGAGATTATAGGAATGAACTTTAAGATATAGATTGTATTTTATCGATCCAATTGTTGATAAAAAAAAAAATTTTTGGGCCTACATAGATATGAATGTTACGAGATGGATTGATAGTAATATTTTTTTTTAATTTTGAAAGATTTGGTTCTAAATATAAATATACTTTTTGGTTGTACAACAATTATATATGAAATCATATATAATCATACTTTAATAAGTTACTGAAATTTAATCCTAAAGCTTTCCAACTATAATATACTTCTATTTTCTTATTAAAATGAACCTTAAAGTTAAACTCAATTGAAATTATATAGTATACTCTCGAGTCTTTGTTATTTTTCCTTTTAAAAAGATAAATAATAATCCTTGTCTTTATACTTTACAAATATATTATTCTGAAAACATTTACAGGCACCAACCATAATCACTTAGGGGGTATTGGTTCTATAGTTATAAATCTTTACAACTTTTTTGTTATTCAATTTTGACTTTTTTTTGGATCAAATGTTATTTATTTTTGACTTTTGAAAATTTTATTCATTAAAATTATATATTATTGATTTTGATATTTTAAAAGTTTGTTGACAATTATTAAAAATCATGTATTATTCAATAAAAGATTTTTAAAAATTATTCAAAGTCATGTATTTTTTTCAACAATCAACCATTGGATCGACAAAACTTGATTCATAACCTAAATGTTCCAAGTAGAGTGGGTGGAATTCAAACTCACATAACTAATATCTAGCTAGATCAGAGGCAAGTCATGTGGACCACCTGTTTCTTAGCATTTAAAATCATGTGTTATTCAACTAAAATAAATTTAAAAGATTTTATTAAAATTTTGAAGTTTAGTGTTATTGATTTTTTGATTTAATAGCTAGCTTTTTGTTCATAAAAAAATCTTTTACAGTTATTTTCTTGAAAAATACAGTTCTAAAAAAAATCAGTAAGATGAAAATAAAATAATATATAATTAAATATAATATTGCAAAAAGAAAATTATATGAATCAATCTACATCAGTTTTTTCCAATGATAATATATGTTTGAAATCCAAAAAGATTTGTAAAGGAACATATGAAATTTTTTTTAACTTGATAGTTGGCATTTATTCGAATCTCCTTGAAGTTTGCAATAGTTGACATTTATTAAATCGAGCAAATGGATAGATAATGTATATTAATGATAATTACACATCACTAATCCACGGGATAGTTACACATTACTAATCCATCGAACTGATGGAACATAACGGTTTTTGTGTATTTGTAAGTTTAAGTATTGAAAGTTTATGTAGTAAATTCAAGATTATAGATAGTTCATGTAGATAAAAATATGAATCATAGTTCGTGTCTAAAATATCAAAAACAATATAGTTTGTAGGGGAATCGGTTGTTTTACATTATTTTAATCATCAGACTAATGCAATAGTAAAAGTATTTGTGTATTTGTAGATTTAAGCATTGATTTGAAAATTTATGTAGTAAATTCAATATTATAGATATATCATGTAGTTATAGGCAAAGATCATAATTTCATGTATAAAATATCAAAACTTCAAGAGCAATATAGTTTGTGGGGAATTTGACAATTTTTCCTAAGTTTTTGTTATATGTATTCATCAGAATAATTCTAATATATTTGTTGCAATAAGTTTTTCATTAGAACTCTTTGTAGACAAGAATAGAAATATATTTTTTACATTTAAACTATGATAGATTAAAGGTTACAAATTAAATTTAAAAGCTAAGACTTGAGAACTTATCATTAAAACCCCTCAACTAAATTCAGATCCATTTTTAAACCCTCAACTATTTTAATAGATTTTTAACTCCTCAAGTTTGATTCCATTAATGAAAAATCCTTTCAGTTAACAGTTCTGTTACAGATGGGATTTTTCATTAGTGGAATTAAACTTAAAGGGTTTAAAATCTATTAAAATAATTCAGAGTTTAATAATGGATTTGAAATAGTTGAGGAGTTTTAATACTAAACACAATTTAGTATATATGAGTTACAAATTTACATTTATGTGTATATATATATATATATATATTGAAACGGAATGATGTGTTGTATATATATACATAATATAATATTTACTAAGATGTGATTTGTTTTCAATTTTTTAAAAATTATTTATTAATATTATATCTATATATATACATATATTTATGACACAGATAGAGTTGTTTTGGTTTACTAACATAGATAACTTGTTGTTTTTTTATTGCAAAAGTAAGTTGTGTTGTTTTTGGTAGTTTGATGCAAACATTAATGACAAGTTTGATGCAATTTTTTTAAAATTGCATAAATACTACGGCCATGTTTGTTTGTCCATCCAGCTACTTTATCCAGATGATTCATCTGAATGCACCATCTAGATAGAGCAGCTGGATGTTGTTTGTTTCTATGGTGAATACTACATCTAGATGTTGCATCTAGATGTGTGTTTATTTGTTTTGTAAATTGACATATACATCTAAATGAATCTACCTATAAATTGACCAAAAAAAATGATTAAAATAGAGTAAAAAAGAGGACATAGCGTAAAAAGAGGAGAAAGAGTAAAAAAGAAGAGATATAGTAAAATAGAAGAGAGAGTAAAAGAAGAGAGATTAAAAAGAGGAGAGAGAGTAAAAAAGAGGAGAGAGATTAAAAAGAGGAGAGAGAGAAAAAAGGAGAGAAAGTAAAAACGAAGAGAGCACGTAAAAAAATAGGAGATAGAGTAAAAAAGAAGAGAGAGAGAGTAAAAAAGAAGAGATAGCGTAAAAAAGAAGAGAGAGCGTAAAAAGATGATAGAGAGTAAAAAAGAGGAGAGAGAGTAAAACAGAAGAGAGAGCGTAAAAATAGGAGAACGAATAAAAAAAGGAGAGAGTAAAAAATATGAAAAAAATAAAAAATAGGATAAAACGAGTAGAAAAGAAGAAAATGGTATTTTGGTATTTTTAATTTTTATGAACTCCATCTACATCTAATGGTTTCTTATAAACACATCTAGAATTTCTAAAAATTTAAACTAAGTTGAGATGCTCCATCCAGCATATCTATCCGGATGATGTACAAATATGCATTTAAACGAACAACAATTTACATCTCCATCTAGATGGAGTATCTGGATGGACAAACAAACAACATCTACATTCCTAAAAATATGTTTTTTATTGAAGATAAATCTGACGAAGAACAAAACTGAAGAAGAAATTTGATTTTGACAAACTCGTCAAGCTAATGAGAATATATATATCTAATCATAGAAAAAATATTAAGTAATAAAAAAGTACATATTTATCTAATAGAGAATTTAGTATTCAAACCCCTTAAATATTTTTAGATCCATTTTTAAACCTTAAAACTATTTTAATAGGTTTTAAATCTCTCAAGTTTGATTCCGTTAATAAAAACACACATCCGTAATGAAATTGTTAATAGAAAGGATTTTTCATAAACATAAAAAAATTTGAGGGGTTTAAAATCTATTAAAATAGTTGAGGGTTTAAAAATGGATCTGAAAATACTTGGAGGGATTTTAATACTACATTCCTGATTAACTAGAAAAGTGTAGAGTGTGAAAGTTAGGCAGTTGAATATTTTGTTTTTTTTTTCGGACCGGTGACGTGATAAAATAGAGTACATAGGTTCGGAATAATCAATGTTAACTTTATAAAATATATAAAATATCAATTTTGCTTTTAGTAAATACAATTTTCAAACCATTTCGCGAACCACCATTTTCTCTTCTTTTAGTGCTTCGATGGCAGCGACTTTGTCCGACGATGTTTCAAAGATTGTTGTCAAGTTGAGGAGAAAAGAAGACGAAAAAGCTTTCAACTTGATCAGAAGTGTGCTCAGAGGATCAATGGTTGCTCCTGTACTGGTTTTGCTTAACGATCAGTTTCAATCCATCAAGATTCCATTGATGCTTTTATTGGGGTTAGTTTTCACGAATTTTTGCAATGTTCTGTAGGTAGAAGCTGGGTAGTGACTCTCAAATCTACCTTATATTTTTGCCACTCTCGTTTTGTAATTTTGTTGGCCGGCTTATTTGTACCATATCGCCATTCAAAATAACATATAGAAATTAAAAAATATCACACAATATATGAAAATTAAAATATATGAAGTTTATATAAAGAAACAAGATATACATATGTTCAATAATATTATGAAAATTTATAACTTACTAAAAACTAATATAAAATATATTTTCCATATACATAATAATCTACATTAACGTAAATTAAAGTATATTTATATATTACATAGTACGAGTAATCATCTATTATGTAATATATTCTAAATTTATTTGAAATAGATTAAACACACATATAATGTATTCAGTGCATAATTCGTGCACAACAAATTATATTCTATACAAAGAAAATAATTTATAAGCCCAATTCACTATGAAATTATAAAGATCTATAAAATAATATAATATATAATAGCCAAATCACTTCAACCGAAGGTTAAATAATTTTTTTAATAGTTTTTACTAAAATTTTGAATTTAAATAATCTTATAATCTCATATAATAGAGTTTAAATTATGTATACTAATATGAAACTAAAAATTATTCTCAGAATGAGTGGCTAATCGGCTAAGTCCAATTAATTGAAATTAGGAGAATATTTACTGCAAATAATCCAACGAAGTTTACTTTTATAAATTGATAGTTTCTAGAGAAGTAGAAGTTCTTAAACATGTGACATGACATAACAGAGTACGTAGATTCGGAATAATCAATGTTAACTTTATACAATATATAAATATCAATTTTGATTTTAGTAAATACAACTTTTAAATCCATTTCGCGAACCACCATTTTCTCTTCTCTTAGTGCTTCGATGGCAGCGACTTTGTCTGACAACGCTTCAAAGATTATTGTCAAGTTTAGGAGAGAAGAAGACGAAAAAGCTTTCAACTTGATCAGAAGTGTGCTCAGAGGATTAATGGTTGCTCCTGTACTGGTTTTGCGTAGCGATCAGCTTCAATACATCAAGATTCTATTGATGCTTTTTTTGGGGTTAGTTTTCACTAATTTTTGCAATGTTCTGGTGGAAGACATATTCCGTTCAGATTCTGTAGGTAGAAGCTGGGTAGTGACTCTCAAATCTACCTTATATTTTTGTCTTTCTCGTTTTGTATTATTGGTTGCCGGCTTATTAGTACCATATCGCCATTCAAAATAACGTATAGAAATTAAAAAATATCACACAATATACGAAAATTAATATATGTGAAATTTATATAAAGAAACAAGATATACATATGTTCAATAATATTATGAAAATTTATAACTTACTAGACACTAATATAAAATATATTTTCTATATACATAATAATCTACATTAACGTAAATTAAAGTATATTTATATATTACATAGTACGAGTAATCATCTATTACATAATAGATTATAAATTTATTTGTAATAGATTAAACACACATACAATTATTGTATTTAGTGCATAATTCGTGCACAACCAATTATATTCTATACAAAGAAAATAATTTATAAGCCTAGTTCACTATGAAATTATAAAGATATATAAAGTAATATAATATAAAATAGCCAAATCACTTCAATAGAAGGTTAACTAATTTTTTTAATAGTTTTTACTAAAATTTTGAATTTAAATAATCTTATAATCTCATATAATAGAATTTAAATTATGTATACTAATATGAAACTAAAAATTATTCTTAGACTGAGTGGCTAATCGGCTAAGTCCAATTAATTGAAATTAGGAGAATATTAATTTACTGCAAATAATCCAACGAAGTTTACCTTTATAAATTGATAGTTTCTAGAAAAGTAGAAGTTCTTAAACATGTGACATGGCATAATAGAGTACGTAGATTCGGAATAATCAATGTTAACTTTATACAATATATAAATATCAATTTTGATTTTAGTAAATACAATTTTCAAATCCATTTCGCGAACCACCATTTTCTCTTCTTTTAGTGTTTCGATGGCAGCGACTTTGTCCGACAATACTTCAAAGATTGTTGTCAAGTTGAGGAGAGAAGAAGACGAAAAAACTTTCAACTTGATCAGAAAAGTTTCATTGCAGGTTTATTCATTAACAAGGAGAAAATAATGAAACTGAATGGTTAATAGAGTTGCTAGTTACCTCCTTTGACAGAGCTTGTACTTCCACTGATGAGTTGCTCTTACCTTCTGTTGCATGTGATTTGGCTTGCTTTGGACCTAGGAATTAGAAGATTTCGACAACATCGAGATTGTTATAGATTGGATACGCAAGTAATATGATAAGAGAAAATGTAATATAAATGGCAGACCAGGTGGTTTGTTGGTAGTAGTGACTGGAGGATGATGCATATTATTCGTCTGCAGTGACTTTGAGACCTTAGTAGTTCCCTTTACGCTTTTCTCTTTGCCACCTCTTGATCTTCTTTCTACTGGATTATAATTCCTACAATGATGAAACCACTGGAGTGATAAGAAGAACACTTTTAGTTTTATGACTTTTGCATCGAAGCTTATGTGAGGTAGATTTTGTGGAGTTATGCAATTCATGTTTTTATTTTGTGTGCTTTGAAGGCTTTCTTTTACTTTTGAATCGTCTATTTACGTTGAGGTGATATTTATAACACTGAAGATAGAGAGTGGGGTTCTTGAGGAACTTATATAATTTCTTTATTCTATAAATTATCTTCTATAATAGGTGTCAAAAATGTTAAGCACAAAAAAAGAAAAGATAAAAAGATTGGCCAAGTAAAGAATATTGAATACCCTCGAGTCGAATATGATTGCTCCGGTTAAAAACAAAAACGACGAAGATATTGTTTGTGATAGTGACATTACATTACATAAATACATAACTGTAATTATATTCATTGTGATCTCATATAGACTTGAAACTATTTCCACGAGTTTGAACATGCATTATCGAGCACGGATTTGGGCTTTATGTTTAGATTATTGGGCCTACAGCCTACTTAATATTTGGGCCAGTTTGTTTTACTTGCCACATACTAAACACTAAATTTTCAACTTTTATTTCATCTTATAGTTTATACTGTGGGTTTAATTAATATATTTATATATATAATCTTATTAACATGTAAATAAGCAAATCATTTTGTATGACTCTGGTCACTCAAGCCATTATACCTTTTGATTAAGATATGATTCAGACACAGAACTATGCTATATATGAATTATACATTGTAGCTTTGTTTAAACATTTCATATACGTTTCAGAAACAGACTTCTTAGTCAACAAACAAGGGAAGACTCTGAATCTTGTATGGTAGAAAAGTCAAGTCTGTAAAAACGCATATAAATATGATACTACTCGCAATCCTTTGTTACTAGCTACGAGCCAAACAATTAGCAAAGCATCAATGGCCTTTGAAAAGTAGAAAATACATTTTCATGAAGCTCTTCATCTTCTCTCTGCTACTACTCCTTCCCTTGTCACAAACCAACGCTGCTCGTGTCCCAAGAGGTAAGTTAAGTGATCAAATATGTCTATATATAACAATAATATATAGTAATGGATTAGTATAATTTATGATCTGTCTTTGTATATGTATTTGCATCAGAACCTATTGGCACGAGAAGACCGATTTGTCCGGCTTGTGTGTGTTGTGAGCCAGCGCCTCTAGGAAGTTGCTGCAGATGTTGTGCATCTACTATTCTCATTCAAACTCATCACCGCACTCAATTTCCATGATAATACAACATTAGAAGCCTTATTTCTTTGTTTTCATGTAAAGTATACACATGATAGAACCACTAGTGCATAGATGATTTTGACTATGATATTATAAATTTCTTAATCCGCTCTTCAATAAACCCTATAATTCTCAATTACACAGGACTACGACAAATTGGACAGGTTCGATTCAGTTTTAACCAAGAGAATATACAGAAAGGATGAAAAACATGTCCACAGTTATTCAAACGCCTAATCTCATGATCATCATGGTACTCTTCCAAACAAATTGGACAAGAACGTTTATCAGTCCCTTCTTCTTCTTCGTTATATTTCATATCTTTGAACATTAAGACCTTAATCTGTCCGGTTTCAATGTCTTGTTGAGGCTGTAAATTTTGGTTAAATGTTTGAGGAGGTAAATTGGGAGCAGGAGGAAGACGCTGTAAATTTTGGTGAATTGTTTGAGGAGGTAAATTGCGAGCAGGAGGAAGACGCTGTAAATTTTGGTGGATTGTTTGAGGAGGTAAATTGCGAGCAAGAGGAAGATGCTGTAAATTTTGGTGGATTGTTTGAGGAGGTAAATTGCAAGAAGGAGAAAGAAGCTGTAAATTTTGGTGGATTGTTTGAGGAGGTAAATCCGTGAGAGTACGACGACTACGCTCCTCCCACCAAACCGCAACTCCGCAGAAGACCATGAGGATGAGGATGTACCCTACAACTACAGCCTCGATATGATCCATTCTCACACTTACGTTTTAATTGCTTTCTAAAACTAAACCTTTATAAAACTAGTTTCTAAAACTAAACCTTCTCGAAATATGTAGGGATTTTGGGAAAAGGTGAATTGTATTGATATCGATAATTACATATATATATATATATATATAGACATGTAGAGAAAGACCTAAAACCCAACAAGAATAGGAAAAACAGAAGTTGCCTAATATTTATAAGAATTTACATTCTTATCTCAATAAAATAAGTTTTTTTTTTTAATTTAAAGTTAAAATATAGGATTTATCCTTCCAAAATTTTGGACAACTATAGTTTTTGTTTTTTTTCCAGATTTTTCTCTAACTTATCTTTGTATGAAGATCTCTCCAATATGTTGTGAAATCTTAACAAAATAAAAAATAAAGTTAAAAAAAGCTAAAAAACCTTATTCTATCATCCACCAAACTCTTAAACTCTTCTCCACGGCAATGGATGGATCTCCAATGATTCTCGACGAACACTTAAAGACCACCGACTTTTTCCTGATCAATTATAGTAAGAGAGGTATAGAATCATTAAGAGGACCTGTCCCTAATGTAAGATATGGCTGCTTGGAAGGTGGATAGTAATTCACCCTAAGTATCAAATCATTATATTCATAAAAGTCTCTAAAATAGCCTCTTTTGACCCCAATACTTATTCCTAGAAAATCAATGATCTTTAACGAGAGATTGTTTATCATGACTCATTCTGGACTCGCCATCATTTTCAAAAACTCCACAAAATCTATGGTACATTGAACTTCTGTAATCTCTAGCTTCAAAAGAGACTTCATAATCCAAAGTATTGCTTTGAATTCGATATGAAGAGGGAATAAACAACGGAACACTCCTTTGCCACCCATGCTAACTCCTTATGGAGAATCTGTAAAATAATACCAACCTATCCTAAAAATATTCAGAATTCTTCTAGGTGCCGTCAACAAAATAACAGTAGCCTGAGAAATTGTGATCACCTATCATAGGCCTGAAAAACAACCTTCCAATTTGAATTTTGATGAACTGGTATAGTCTTACGTGTTATTTTAATTTGAATGCCAGAACTTTTTAAAAATCATAATTTTAATTTGATCTTGTTGGTAAAAGTATAAGATGAAAAATATATAAGTCAATAGTAAAATTCAAGATTTGCTTTGATGAGAGGTTTATAAGAGAAATAATATATGTCGTCATGATCCAGCTAATAATTTGACATGAGGGTTAAATTATTCTTCATTACATATAGTACACAAAAAATCAAGGCCGTGCCTACATATATTTTTTTTGAAACATTTGCCTAGGACATTTAATTTTTTTGATAAAATTTAGGGGCATACTTTTTTTGTCAAGAAAATTTAGAGGCATATATGTTATAAATTTTATTTATTTTATCACAAATAATACACTAAACATATGAAATTTTTAAATATTAACAAATATTTGAATTGTTTGTTTGATTTTAAAGAGTTGTAATCTACAAATGATAATAATTTAATAGTTCAATATGTGGAACACAAAAGACTAACTAATTGACTATTTAATCTATTAAAATAAGTGGATTAGAAAATTAATTTTGAAAATCTGGTTAACTATTTAATGGAAAAATATATACTTTATAGCTAATATTTTGTTTACAAATTTGCTTTTTATATCTATTTTTATGTACAATGATAGTAAATTTTTGTGTATGCTTTTATTTTTGGGACATATTTTTCTAACTTGCTTATGATATTATTTATTGTTGGTACGACTCTGCTAAAAACTAAATTTAGGGTATGAGTTTTAGGTTATGGATAGCGTCTCGTCAATCCCATTGTTCAATATATATATATAATCTTTATTTTGCTAATTACGTGAATACTCAGTTTAATTTCCTAGAGGAGCCATAGAGTTGGGAAGAAACAACAAGATTTTTTCTTTGTTTTGGTCCAATAAACAACAAAATTAATGACAACAATTTCCAACAGAGAAATATGATTAATGATTACAGTTTCCAACAGAAAACATGATTAATGATTACAGTTTCCAACAGAAAACATGATTAATGATTAAAATGGAAATAGCTAAAAGGGTAATCTCCACTTATATTGGAACAAAATTTCATCATTATATCTAAGAAAACTTAATTAACAATATATCATAACTTATCTACTCTTTGGGATTCAAAAGATCCGACTGAGGTGTATTTTGGATCAAGATGCGACTAATTATCTACAAAATGAGTCCAAGCATTGAATTATATATTTTCCCGATTTTTTTAGCACTAGTATTTATCAACTAAAAAATATGGTGGACTGCCGACAACAACTAGTCAAAGAGTTTAAAAATTGGATTAGTCTCTTAAATAAAAGAAATTATATATATATATATGTATAGTCCCACTAAACCTTTGTAAAATCCTGATTTGTCCAAATATTTGAATATCTGTAGATAAATTGTTTATTCATATATTTAAGATTTAAAGATTCCCAAGTATATAAGAAAACTAAAACAATTCAATTAAATTTACATCCGAAAATAAATTTTATTAGTTTATTGAAGCACTATGTATATATTATTCAATACTGGTAGAACCTTTTTTGTTAACTGCATTAAATTCCAACTAATCTTTCAACAAAACAACACCAACTATTAATCTGATTTCAGGTTTTCTAATAAGATTTAACATATTTTTATTTCGTCAAAATTGCAGTAACTTAGTTTCTGTTGAGAATGGAATTCAGGATTGACATATTTATAACTTGCTCTAAGTTGTTTCTATCACCAGACTATCACTACTGCTCAGATTACTTGGTTAACCAGTTTAGGATTTGAAGGGCTTTAATGATGTGCACGTATGAAACTCCAAATATAATTTGATTAGAATCACAAAGATATATCAAGATACTATGAATATCTTGAGCTAGTTTATGTTTACAAAAATGAATCCTTTATATTTATATACAAAGGATAATGTTACACATTTCATCATCGACCACGTGAAAATGTGGACCCAGTAGGAAAAAGTCTGAGCAGTGATGTGAATGCAATGGCACGAAGGTTGACTCTTGTGGATTTGCTTCCATAAGATTGATTTTAGATGATATGCACAGTTCTCGTTGGATTCACTTTACTGTACATGTTATGTCTCTTTAACATATGTTGTGGAGCTTGAGCTCATGATCTTCATCTAAGTTTAGTTTTGAAATTTTCATATATAAGGTTTCACACATATAATACCATATTTTCTTTTTCGTTTTGGACTAGCTAGTATAAAATCCATTTCCAAATAACACTATAAATTATCAAAATATATATTAATAATAAAATAGCACACTAAAATTTTCTCTAATCATTATGTTTACGGATAGTAATTCGAACTGATATAGCCCTGAAACAATAATAATAACAATAATAAAATGTTTAAACGGAGGAAGTATTAAAAATAAAAATAATTTTTTTTTTTTTTTATGTCTGGGGTGATTTGGATTCGGATAGCACATAACCAATATCTCAAATTCGACTTCACCCACGGACCAGAGAAAGTTAGATAAGTATCCATAAAATATCTTGTAAAATGTGAGTTTGCTTTTTTTAAACTTTATTTTTATAGGGGATCAAATTCAGATAACATCAATATCTCTTGTTTTTTTAGGTGCTGGCAAAACAATTATTTTTTATGTTATTGGAAATGAGAAAATCCAAAACTACATAAAAATGTAATCAAACTCCAGTTAAAATGATTGCTAAATTGCTTTCAAGAGTATTTCTCTCGGAAATTATTCATTTTAAAATTAAAATGCTCAAAAACTAATTAAAATTTTGTGATATTTCAATTTACAAAACTAAAACCTAACTGAAATTATCAGTTATATATTAAGAAATTTAGTAACTATAAATTATCTACAAAATGGAGGCTAGGTAGTGGGTACACTATATAATTCAACAGCCATATATATAATTGTTGCGTGCAAAGCAAAGAGAGAGTCGTCACCGAAATTATTCAACTCAATTATTTTCAGAGAAATCGTCCAGAAAATCACTTTGCAAAACGTCATTAACATGACAATGGTTTGTCTTAGTGAGTGAAACATAAAATATTAAAAAATACCAAAAAAGCTTATAATATTACAATAAATCAACAAGTTGACACAAAAATGAAAAATAAAACAAAAGAAGA
The DNA here is from genome assembly GCA_963920545.1 of Lepidium didymum. NCBI lineage: Eukaryota > Viridiplantae > Streptophyta > Magnoliopsida > Brassicales > Brassicaceae > Lepidium > Lepidium didymum. Next base: position 15,377,964 of record OY986996.1, read on the forward strand.
CATCGGATTACTACTAATATGAGGCTTTTAAGTCAGTGAAGTTTTCAACGCGTTGGTCCTTTTCATATTTAACGCATGCGTAGTTGCTTACACGTATATTTCTCATATGTAACAATTATACGTATTTGCTCGAGTGTATGAGTTTGCTTTTAATAACCTTTTTTGTTCTGTTCATATTACACGTTTTAAATTTAGTATTTTGACCATACATGATCTTCATCTGTTTTATAAGTTACCATTCACACCTAAATGATGTAATTGAAATAAATAGTAAAATAATCAATAATCCATCTGCAGATCAAAAAATGAAAGAGAGAACATATATATATATATATATATATATATATATATATATATTGGTAGTGATAGATATATTTTATCAATAAATAGAAACATGTAAGTAATTATGTATGCATTCATGTACATATATATGTGTGATTTGTTTATTTATTTTCTTCTAACCTCTCTAATGTAATCATTTGTTTTTCAAAATCTATTTATTTGCCCATAATTATATCATAATTTCATTGTTCACATCTAATAATATATTAATTAGTTCGTTTATTATATTTGACTTATATTAGTATTTGTGGTTTGTTAATCTACATTGATAACGATAAAAAAAATATAAAAAAATATTTTTAGTAGTTAAATATATCAATTAAATATTTCATTTGTTCATTGAAAAATATTTATCACATGTTACAATTTGATAATAGTAATGTTCCTAAACTAATATAAAATAAATATGAAATTTTTTGGTTGGAACGAAAATAATTTAACGTTTAGTTTTCATAAAATTGAAGTTGTTTTTTGATTTTATTATAAAGTTTATGATCAATTGGTTCTAATTTGTTTCTCTCCTTATTTATTAAAAGAAATTATGATTATTATAAATTTTGTTTGCCAACAAATTAAAAAGTTAATATTATTTATGTGATTTATGTGTATGATATGCATTTTTTATTTATTTTTAGCATTTGAATCCTTAATTACTAGGCGTGACAAAAAGAAAAGAAAATCAAAAAGGTATGATATGACTTCCAACTTGGTTGGGTTAGTTAGGTTTGAACATGAAAAAGACCCATTCTGTTGACCCGCATACTCTGGCATTCTACAATTTTACTATACATTCATTTTTATTTATTTTTGTTATAGAATTTTTGATCTAGTTGGCATTAATTACGATTATATATATAGGTGACTTCAAAGTTTATTACATGATTGAAATTTTCTGCAAACCACAATTTGTACACATGTGGCATAAGATTCATGTGGATTAGAGACCTTCTTGTATCTACATAAGATATTGTTTAAATAAAACAAGCCCTAATGGAAATTACAAAATAAAAGTCAAATTCGTTATTAAATTAAAAAATTAATAAAATGATTACTCTAATTTATATAAAGAATAAAATTCATTAAAAAAATATGAATATAATTAAATACAGAGGAGAGAATAAAGAAGAAGATAAGAAAATGGATGATGGAAAATACATTGACTGAAAATGGACGGAGAGCTTAAAAGGAATATCATGTAATTGTTAGTAGTTACATGAAGAACCAAATGTATACTATATATTACAAAAAAAGAATATCATGAAAAATACCCCTTTTATGTTTTTAATTATGGAAAATGACTTTTTTTTCGAACCTTGCATGAAATACCATTTTTATGTTTCAATTGTGAAGAATTTTTTTTTTTTTGTGGTATTGGATTGCAATATTGTTGTCTAATATATGTGAATTTAAAACATAAAAAAACATTCTATACAATTTTCTCTTACAAAAATGTTTAAACTTGTATCAAATCTAACAAAACTGATGGCGTTACAAATATCACCCTTTTAGCTTCTTTCAGCCAACACAAAAAAGAAAAAAAAAAGTTGTTAAGTAAAATACGGTTATTCTCATTTGCAAGCAACATTTTTTTTCTTTTTAATAACTCTTTTTATATAAAGCTCACAAAATGCAAATAAAGTCCACAAAATTCTTTCCACCAATTGACAAATATAAAATAAAAATTGATCAACTTGCTGTAAGATGTAGATTTGTATACAAAAACAGATAACAGAACAAACAATCAGAAAAAAAAAAACCAAATAAAAATTCCATGTTTAAGTGGAATGATAATGTTTTAAAAAAACAAGCCCTAATGGAAATTACAAAATAAAAGTCAAATTCGTTATTAAATTAAAACATTAATAAAACGATTACTCTAATTTATATAAAGAATAAAATTCATTAAAAAATATGAATATAATTAAATACAGAGGAGAGAATAAAGAAGAAGATAAAAAAAATGGATGATGGAAAATGCATTGACTGAAAATGGACGGAGAGCTTAAAAGAACGTGCCGTTTATAAGAGGGAGTGTTCTTCTGATCCCCCCACTTCACTTATTAATGGTATCAATATTATTTTTTTCTATTTAATTTAGACAAAAAGAGAAGATTAATCAATTTTTTAGTCTCTTTCACTGCCAAATTGACAGTTACCACTTTGTCTAGATTCCGACATCTTCACCTTCCTCTTTCTTCTTTAACACTATAAATACAGACAGCTCTCAGTTGAAGAAACCAGAGTCATCATTAGCCTTTAAGACATAAACAACAACAAAAAACTTAAGAAACTACTAATTTGACAACTATTTTTGCAGTTGTTATTACAGCAAAACTCAAATGGAGAGAAATCCTCTTGAAGTTGAGTCGACGAATCCTTCCTCCGCCGTCTATGGTGGCTCTGTTACGGCGGTTGATGAAGTTAAGAATGAGAAGAAAGTTGTTTACAGAGGATGGAAAGTCATGCCTTTTATCATTGGTAATACAAATTAATCATTCACACCTTTTCTTATGATAATATTTTTTTTTTTTTTGCTGGTTTTATGAAGTTTGTGAAATTGTTTTCTAAAAAACAGAACAAAAAATGAAGGAAAACATTAGTCTTGCTCGAAGACTTGTTAGTCTGATAAGAAGTTTTGTTTTTGATTTGTAAGATTCTCTGTGAATTGTCTTAAACTTTGACTTTTGTCAAAGATAATTTAAGAGAACAGGAGCAAGATCTTGAATTATTGTCAGAACATAATTGGTCAACGACCTAGATTTTTGAAACACAATTCTTGGTTTGGTTTCTGATTCAATCAAAAGCAAAGTTTGGAATTTTATCACAACCCATATCAAATATTTGTAATTAACAATGATCTTTAATATTCTGAGATCAATCAAAGTCTTATTATATATGGTTCTTTGTTGTTGTTGTTGTGATCAGGAAATGAGACGTTTGAGAAGCTTGGGATCATTGGAACACTATCAAACCTTCTGGTTTACTTAACTGCAGTCTTCAACATGAAGAGTGTTACAGCTGCAACAATTATCAATGCCTTTAGTGGCACAATCAATTTCGGAACATTCATAGCTGCTTTCCTCTGCGACACTTACTTTGGTCGATACAAGACTCTAGCCGTTGCAGTCATCGCCTGTTTTCTTGTAATTACAGATCCGTCCTTTCTATTTTATTCTCTAAAGAAAACAAAAATCTAATGAGTATGAGTTGGATTTGTGTTGTAGGGATCATTTGTGATATTATTAACAGCTGCAGTAAAACAACTGCATCCAACTCCATGTGGAACAGCAACAGTGTGTAATGATCCAAGTGGAGGTCAAGTGGCGTTTCTACTGAGGGGTCTTGGGTTCCTTGTAGTTGGAGCTGGTGGGATTAGACCGTGTAACTTAGCTTTTGGGGCTGATCAGTTTAACCCCAAAAGCGAGTCAGGCAAAAAAGGGATTGACAGTTTCTTCAACTGGTATTTCTTTACCTTCACTTTTGCGCAGGTCTAGTCGCTGGTGATAAGTTGTATGTGAAAGTCATAGCTTCTGGTAGTCCTTTGGCTGGTATAGCTCAAGTTATAACGGTTGCTATAAAAAAACGTGGATTAAAGCCAGTAAAACAGCCTTGGCTTAACCTTTACAATTACTACCCTTCTGACTACGCTAACTCTAAACTCACATACACCGATCAATTCAGGTTAAAACACACTCCAAAAGACTAAATTTTGAATCCTCTGTTCACTTTGTTTTATGTTTACTGAGAACGTTTTTCTTGCTGTGGCAGATTTCTAGACAAAGCAGCAATTATGACTCCTGAAGATAAGTTGCAGGCAGATGGTAAGCCTGCTGATCCGTGGAAGCTCTGTACTATGCAACAAGTTGAAGAAGTGAAGTGCATTGTGAGAGTGCTTCCTATTTGGCTTGCTGCATCAATCTACTACATAACCATAACTCAACAAATGACTTATCCCGTCTTCCAAGCCCTCCAGAGTGATCGTCGCTTAGGCTTGGGTGGATTTGTGATTCCTTCAGCAACCTACGTGGTCTTCTTGATGACAGGAATGACGATTTTCATTGTTGTCTACGATCGTGTGCTCGTGCCTACCATGAGAAGAATAATTGGCCTAGACACTGGAATAACGCTTTTGCAGAGAATTGGAACTGGCATTTTCTTTGCTACAGCGAGCTTAATAGTAGCTGGATTCGTCGAGGAAGAGAGAAGAACTTTCGCGCGGACTAAACCAACACCTGGTATGGCGCCAAGAAAGGGAGCAATCTCTTCAATGTCAGCTATGTGGCTGATTCCACAGCTCTCACTTGCGGGTGTAGCCGAGGCATTTGCAGCGATTGGACAGATGGAGTTTTATTACAAGCAGTTTCCCGAAAACATGAGGAGTTTCGCAGGTTTCATCTTTTACGTAGGAGTAGGAATTTCAAGTTACCTTGGTAGCTTCTTGATTGAAACGGTTCACAAGACAACGCAGAACGCGTCAGGCAGTAACTGGTTAGCTGAGGATTTGAACAAAGGAAGATTGGATCTCTTCTATTTCATGATCGCTGGAATCTTGATAGTCAATTTTATTTACTTCTTAGTGATGTCAAGATGGTATAGGTACAAAGGAAGTGATGATGAAGCCAAGAACTCTGCTTGAACATTATGAGTTTCTTATTTTCTGAAGCTTCGAGACTTAGTTTTTGGTCAGCTTCAATCCCCTATACACTTTCTTTGGATTCTTCTTGAAATAAGCCTTAGAGAGCTTAAGTAATCATGTACTTGGTCTGGCTTCTTTTTGTTTTCTTTTTTTCTGGTTAAAGTGTTAGATTACATCCTTCTTTCTATCATTGTGGAGAAAAGCAAGATTATAACATCAATCTATTGCAAAATAAAAATTTGTCTTACTTTTTTCTAATGACAGGACAAATATTAAAAAACAGAGAAGAAGAAACAAACCAACCAAAAAGAGTAATTTGATACTTATATGCATGATTTGCATCGATGTTGCAAACAGAGATATTGACCTTTTTGAACGACTCTTAGACGGTTCTTGGGTTCGCTCTACGCTTCTCTCAGATAGAGTAAGCTTTTTGAATGGTTTCATTGTCGAGACCTTTTTGTCTCACGACAGATTCAACGCGATCCTTGAGTGTGTAAAGCTCCAGCCACCTATCAAAACTGTAAAAAAGAATGAGACAATGGCAAAATATTCCGGTTCCAGTCATATACCTCAATGTCAGAAAAGTTCACACGAAGAAAAAGGATTGATGCTTTTTACCTTGAGATCTCAGATCTTCTTTCAGCTTCTTCAGCACTGTTAGTTGTAACAGCCTCTTCAGCACTGTTAGTTGTAACAGCCTCTTCAGCACTGTTAGTTGTAACAGCCTCTTCAGCACTGTTAGTTGTAACAGCCTCTTCAACATTGTTCGGTGTCGTGGCTCTGAGGGCGTAACGAATCACGAACTTGATGATTTCCAGAGGAATGTAGCACACTAAGTCGTAAAGCCAAATGACCCCGGCCCAACCCCACCCGATCCCTTCTACCGCAGCAAAGCTCCAATTCGCATAAACTGCAATTACAGTAGCCACCTGTTTCATAGAAAATGGTCAAGAATATGGAACAGCAATTTATAAGTTTCATTTAAGTGCTAATGGTAAAGTGCCACACTAACAAATTGTGCAGCAGTAAAGGCTATCACAAGCAATAGCTCAGGAGGTTCTACAAAACAACAACTCCGTGATCGGGTCACAAAGATAAGCGCCTGACTTATGTTGCTGACTTGCAGGTATATTGCTGAGGCAATCTTCCGGTTATTATCATGTGCTGTTTTCTCAAGGGTAGAAACTCCAAAAAGTCTCTGAAATTTAGGTAAATAATAACTGGTCACTAAGATACAGAAAACATGAACTTCGCACTGGGTTACGATTCTATTCAAAAGAGAAGGTTGATATTTCAGTAGAGTAGTGCCGTAAACCAACTGTTGAGGTGCAAATGGACCACATAATCCAGCAAGACAAAAACATGGTAATGATTTTAGAGAAGATACTGGGAAGAAGTCGGTTTTATATGCAGCCCAGAAAAATATAACAGTCATCATCGCCATGTAGCTCCCAAACACAACCCCAGTCGCGCAAATCTCTGACAGTTTCCAGCTATCTGGAAGAGGAGACGGTTTCACTCTATCTTTTGATATTGTCATCATAATTGTGCCTACAAAGTCAATGCCACAAGATTTAGTGAATACTAGCCAATCAGTTTTGACAGTAACAGAGACTAAAATATAGAGTAACGAATGCAAAAATAATGAACGAACCATTTTGCAGGATAGCGATCATAAGAACCATGAAGGGTGGAAAGTCAAACTTCCAAATGAGAGCCAGCAGCATGAAGCCAAGCTGAATTAACATGGGTTGTAGAAAAAGGGAATCACAAGGAGCATTATACACATAAACATTCACATACAAAACAAGATGTAATAAGAACTAGAGAAACGAAACGAGTAAAAAGAAACAAAAATCAAACGCCAACTTACGACAATATGGCTAGTGATGGAAACCGCATAGATCTGTACACAAAGACAAAAAGCCATCTCAAGTTAATTGGTTTACCACACAAAAAAACCAATGGTATAAAATCACAAATTATATACAGCTAATGGAGCTGGATCCATGATTCCTTCATGAAAATGCAGAAAAGTTTTAAGATATGGTGGAGACTGAGAAGAAATGCAACACTCACCGTATAATTTTTCATTTTCTGGAAGATAGCACGACTGGTCTTGACAGCACTGATGATAACACTGAGACCGGGTTCAGTAAGAATGATATCAGAAGCACGACGTGCTGCGTCAGTTGCATCAGCAACCGCAATGCCAATATCAGCCTTCTTAAGAGCAGGTGCATCATTTACTCCATCACCGGTCATCCCACATACATGCCTCCTCGCTTGTAATCGCTCCACTATCTCATTTTTATGCTCTGCAAACAGTTTTCATGACTAATGTGGTCCAAATTCCGAGTTGAATTATGCTAGATAAAACTTTTTGGAGAAACACAAGCAAACAAATTTACCAGGCAAAACTCCAGCAAAGCCATCAGCCGTTTCTATGAGATCATCAACGGGTAAAGCACCTATAGACTCATTGTTGTGCTGTCCAAACAAAGCAGATGAAGGGTACATGTTGGTTCCCATCCCTAAACGTCGTCCAGTCTCTTTTCCTATAGCCAACTGATCCCCTGCAGAATACCACAGACCTTTAGCACAGGCAAATAAATTTTGGAAAAGAAGAGCAGCAAAGCTCTTCAACATCACTGACGAAAAATAACATGACTTTCCTGATTAAGGTAGGTCAATGAATAAGGACAAGGTTTTGATTTCAAGAAAAGGAAATAAAAAATTCCATGGAAAAGCATCATATACAACTTATATATATGGAAGGCACATAGCGTTTTACAAGAAACTACTTAAGTTCTGAGTAGAACCAAAAACTTACCTGTGATAATTTTGACATTCACCCCAAGAGTTAAAGCCCTTCCAATTGTGTCGGCACTATCATGCCTAGGTGGATCAAAAAGAGGCAGGAGACCCACAAATTGCCAAGGGCCTCCGGCACTTGCCTTCGTTCCTTCCGGAACTTCCTGGAGAAGGCCAAAGACTTCCAACCTTGAATCTGTATAACTTTTCACTAATAAATACGAAAAAACTTGAGGATCTGGGTCTCCAATTACCTGGTATGCCACGGCAAGAGATCGTAAACCCCGTACAGCGAAATCATCTATTACAGCATGAACTGTCGAATCAATCTCCGATCTATTGTGCGCAAGATTTAGGATCTGAGACATTGGCAAAAAAGGAGCTATTTAGACTCCACTCTACGTTAAAGTAATTTGAAGAACCAAAAATGGCAACCAACAACTTACTTGCTCAGGCGCACCTTTACTGACCCTATGCATTTTACCAACACTGTCAATATATGTAAGAGCTGTCCTCTTATCAGTGGGGTTGAAGGGAAGAAAGTGAACCTCTTGAACTCCAGCTCGTGCCTAAAGATAGCAATAATGAAGAAGCTTTAGAATCTAAGAGGAAAGTTCTGTAGCATGTTGAATAAAGACATTTCTTTGGGAAAAGCCATGTTCACAAAAATACCTCTTTAGGGTCGGCAAGCATCCCAACTATAGCAGTATCTATGGCATCTTGGTTTTCCAGTCTAGAGGCTTGAGCTGCCATTAAGACAACAGTATCTGCATCCACTCCCTCCATGAAAACCTATACATAAGAAACTTGAGCTCATTCAGAACTGACGCCATAATTTGTGGATTCTTGGAAGAGGGATTCATCTGAACAGGACTACAATACCTTAATAAGATTTTTGTCGACTGTAAGCTTATTCAATGTTAAAGTCCCGGTCTTGTCACTGCAAAGCACATCCATGCGAGCCATTTCCTCAATCGCTGTCATCCTCTTGGTTATTGCTCCCTGCATTATGTGAAAATTTAATCGTATAGCCATTCAGAACTTTAAAGACAAAATTTCCCAAAACAAGGGTTACCAAGTCCCAGCCACTCATTAAGTATCAACCAAAAAAAAGTTTCCTAGAGAAACAAAAAGACATCTTAACTCTCTTAAGTGGCTAACCTGCTGAGATAATCTGTAAGAGCCGGTGGCCATGGTCACAGACATAAATGTAGGCATAGCAATCGGGATAACTCCAATGAGAAGCACAAGAAGGTTATCAATCCCAGAACGATATGCTCGGTGTTGAATGGGATACATCACAATAATCTCAATTAGCATCCCCACTGCAACAAAGTAGATGCAGAAATTCCCAATTGCAGTTAGGACCTGACATTAAACAAAACATATAAATATTAATATAATTTGGACCAATTTGAAAAGGAAACAACAATACACCATACAACAAGATCTCAACATTAAAAATTTACAAGACATGCCTGTTGAAATTGGCCAACTTGGTTGGTTGTATCATATGCGGCTTCTCCACAGGGGTTATGTACTCCCGTTGCAGTCACAACTGCGTTAATCTCTCCATGTATGCAAGTGGAGCCGCAATACACATCATCTCCTGGACCTTTGGTGACTGGGAAAACAGCACCCGTAACAGAAGACTACAAAACAATTCATAACAGCTTAAATTCTCAATTTGGTAAGACAGGCTCAATAGTAAATATGCAAACCTGATCGATCTTAAGAGGATCACCCTCTAGAAGGCGAACATGAGCTGGAACAATATCTCCAAGCTTGATGCTAATTATGTCACCCGGGACCAGAGTTGCTGCATCTTTCTCACCCCACCTTCCATCTCGAAGAACATTTGCTTTCGGGGCAAGACTTGTCATGAGAGTAGCGGCTGTCTTCTCCGCGTCGTTCTGCTCGTAAAAAGTGATGATGGAAGTGCTCACCAGCAGAGCAAGGATACCAAGAAATTCCTGCCAATCCGGACCTTTTCCCTGATAAACAAAAAAAAGTATATCAAATATAAGACTTCCACAAGAGTCAGCAGAGTCTAATATACTTACTCCTCCATTAGCTACCGCAATAGCCACGATAGCCGCAACTTCCATCACCCAAGCGAGAGGGTTCCAAATGAAAGTCACAAATTTCCACATTGTTGTAAATCGTTTGCTCTGATATTATTATAAGAAATAATGAAGAAGGAAGAAATGGGTTTTCTTCGTTAATGGAGGAAGAGAAATTAGGAAGAAGAAGAAGACAAGAGAATCTTTCTGTTATATATTAAAGTGGAAACAAAGCCGGGACAAACCGGATTTGTACAATTGATTAAACCATCAAATTATATACTCTATTATTCCCCTCAAGATGGAGCATATATGTTGATAATGTCATTACAGAATGAGTTTTTATAATAAAATTTAAGTGTTATTATTTTAAGTGTTAATATTACGTGTGATTACACTGAATATACACACGAATGAATACAAAAAACTAATTCAATATCTATCACTTGGTCCCACCAATCTCCCATATTCCTCCACTCAATTACATTTCAGTCTCTATTAATGACTTTTTCTTTTCTTTTTTTGTCACTAATCTCTATTAATGACTAAAAAACAAAAAAATTGAATAATAAAATTTGTACAAAGCCTCTGACGGCGCCGTACGGAGTGACAGCTCCATTAAAGGAAAATATATAACAAAACAAAAGTTATTGATTTAACATTATCCTCGTGTGTTTATGTTTAAATGAAAATATTATATATTTTCCATAAAATGTTTTACAAACCTATAGTTTTACGTTTATTTTAATTTGATACATTTAGTCTAATATGTCTATTTTTAAATAAATACAATAAAATTCGATACAACTTTGATAGTCCTGCGAGTTTGGGTATTACGGATTGATTCAGGTCAAGTTATTCAGATTATGGGTAATTATAAGTTTTTAAATTTTGTCCAAAAATAACCGAATTGTTATTTTAATTGGTTGGTTTAGGTATCAGGTATTTCGGGTCAAAAATATTGAATCCAAACCAACCTGATTTCACCTATACTTTTTTATGGAAAGCGGAAGATCGGAGACACAGAAACAGAGTTAAAGATGGAAGAATAGTAATTAGTAAATTTAGGTCTTTTTCAATTTAAAGAAAAACATTAATAGTTCAAAAAACAAAAAGTAAAAGTTGTTAGTAAGGAAAAAATAATAAAATAATAGACAAAAAAACAAAAAAATTGAAAAATTCCTATTCGACAAAGCTAACTGGTGAAATAGAAAAAAGATTCGAAGAATACAAAAATTTGTCCATTCAGCTAGAATACTCAGTTACTAGTTAGTACCATAGACATTATTATTATTTCATACACTTTTCTAAGATATAGACAATATTTTTATTGGTTCTGTTGTTAATAAAAATTTAGGCTTTGTTAACAATAATGTAGTGTTTGATTAAATATATATATAATTGAGAGCAATCAGTTCTTGAATGACAAGTACTCATTTCTCAAATATTATTGAAATTCCGTAATGTCTTTAAATTCATTCACAAATTTCTCAAAAATAAATTGGTAAATTATTAGAGGTCAAAAATTAAATGGAACAAATTGTGATGATGATGTTTGTACTATTTCTCTCTTGTTATTTATATATTGCATAGGTAGTTATTTCTTTATACGACGAGCATGAGATTATATGATTTTTGTTTATCGTTTTCATGAATCTCATCCATATTTTTTTTCAATCCGTCTTGATTTTTAATTAGTGAGCTAAAATGGATATGTACTATTGATAAAGGCTATATATGATACTAACCATATGAAATTAGACTCGATGATAAAGGCTATATTTCGTTTATTAGTATCAAGTTTTCAAAATTACAATAAATGATATATCAAATCAAAACACTAATAATAAGGAATTCAAATATACTTTTAATATTTTGAAAATTTAATCTATGTGATCGTAAAATCTTTTTTAAAAACATTCTTTTGCACAAAACCTAATAAATAATGTGTAACTATTATATTATATACAACATTGTAGAAGCCACCAATATTGGTAAAGTGTGTCAAAATAAGTAACGTACACGAAGTATATACTTGTGTTTCTTGTGATCCAAATCAAATACAAATACATCTAAATTTAAGTATTCTTGTCTAACCTAAATGCATAAAAAGATTATGCATAATACTGTCATGATAGATAAAGCAAGGTGAGTCGATGAAGCTAAAAGACCGTTGATTTCATAGTAAAAGCATAGGGTCCACCAAAAAGCCATGTGCATCAGAAAATGGTGGCGACATGCGAAAAACTGATGGTCGCTTGGGGATTCGACATGTGTCCAATAGACAAAAAAACGCAACCCACGTGACGCGACCTTTGTTCTTTTATTTATAAAGGTACCAATTTGTACGGTACTCGTCCGTATAGTGAATATGTTTTCCTTTCTTTTCCTCCTTTTTTTATTCTTTACCTTATTTTATAAATAGTCTTCTAATTTTCTTTTTCTTTTCGACTTCTATGCATATTGAGTATGATTGATGGTTTTTTTTAGCAATTGAATCAATAAATTAGTGTCTATAACCCAAATCCTATTATTTATAATATAGAATTACATAGCTATTTATAATCAAATTATGATAAAAACTACAATGAGTATAGTTAATGGTAAAAATATTAGTTTATAAATGGTTGATATTTATAATAATAAAAAGAAAAAGAATTAACCAAAAGTAGTTGTTCCAGTTACCTTTTTTTGGGGTTAAAAACAAAATTGTCTTTGTATCTTATGTGATTATATATTTCATTTTTTTTCTTCTAAATATTAATTTATATCCAAAAAACGTTTGTTACATAAGAGAGCTACATATTAACAGGAAAGCTTATGCAACTAGAGGAAGATGGCAACATTGCTTTGAGAGTGGCAAGTTAAAAGTCTATTTATAATGATGAATAATGCGATCAGTAGAATATAAGATGTCAGTAAAAAAACAAGTGATTATGGGATTCAGGAGCAGCATTACATAAGACACAAACCGGATAGACATTCATTCCACAGGTTCCCATTCTGTCACGCGTTGGAAGGCGTCCAAGAGCAGGAAGCCAAGTGATGAAAGAGTACTTGGGGATCGATTCCTTAAACCATATAGCACAAGTCCAAGGCAGAATGGGTTTATGCACACGGAGATGCTCCCAAGTATGCTTGGAATAGAATGTCTGCCTGAAAGTAGTGTTGTGGCGCCACAAGTATACATCGTCACATGCATCTACAGAAGGAGGAGGGGTGTTTATGAGTTGTAATTGCAGTGCCTGAACATTATCAGACCGAGCTGGAGGAAGGGACCAAGAACCATCTCTCTCAGTATCAGAAACAGTGGTATTGCAGACTCATCACTCTTTCTCGTTCTCGGTTTTTTGTTGAGTTTCACTCTAAGAATGGAAACAGTCATGAAAACTGAATCTGTAAAACTCAATCTTCAAGTAAAAGTTTGGCCTGAAACTTCATCATCATCAAAATTCGTAAGCTCTGTAATTGTCAGTATAAACAGAGAAATTCAAGAGTTTCTGATAGACGAAAACGAAAACAGTGTTACAAGTCTTGGAACTTACTCAGATCCTTCTTCTCCTCGTGATTCACCTACCTTACTAGCTTTATTGAATACAAATAGTTCGACAACTGGAATTTCATATTGGGTCTCCTTCTTCTGTAATCGATTCGAAATCCACAACAAATTTCTATGCTTCGGATTTCCTTCTCATCTTGGTTTCGAATTGATTACAGAGGAAAGAGACCGAAATCGATTACAGAGAAAGGAAGACATCGATTTTTCATTTATGTACGAATTGGGGATTTCAGTTCTATTGTGTTTTAATGAAACGATGGTTTCAATTAACTCAGTCATTAACGACCTTTAAACACCATTTATTAATTCTATTAATTAATTAAACGATATGTTTAATTTATTGAATCAATTATAATTTTTTAAAAAATTAACTACAAATTCGGTATTTCGAAATTACAATGTTAAATTAACGATTTTTGTAAATTGTGGGTTAAAATGACATTTTTCCCTATTGTCTACACTTTTTACTCATTCAAATTAAATAGGAAACCCAAATGATCTTTGTCACTAAGGATTCACAATGGAAATTTATGTAGAAAAATAAATATTAATATCTCTTATTACTTAATTAAATCAATAGATAGCTTAGTGAGTCATTGACCAAACAAAAAAAATGCTGAGTCACGTCTGAATGGGTTGTATTTGTTTGTCTTTACGCTCAACTACAAATAAAATTCCTCGAAACATTAAAATATAAATATTTACAAAAGGCAAAAAGAAAAAAGAAAAAAAAAAAACATTTTCCTATAAGAACATATGTTTAAAATTTTTTAATTCTTTGTCCTTCTCTGTTTCTTCTCTTCTCCAATTTCTTTCTGTAGGTACGCTTATTTCTTTCTGTGATTTTCTATAAAGTTTTGTTTTTTCTCCATTCATAGCTTTTCATCATCTCTCTTTCCCCGATAGTCTACTTGTTGTTCATCGATCCTAAAGGTTGCATTTTTGACAAACCCTAATTTCTAGTGGTCTGAATTGGTTTTTCACTCGGAAAAAACTAATTCCCTTTCGCGATTGTAATGAATTTGTTATTTCATCATGCTTAGAATCTGATCCTAATGCTTGTAAAAGTATCTGATCGATTCAAACCTCAGGCTTTATTGTTTTCATGTTATGGTAATTCTCGTTTCTTCAATTGAAAGTTGGACTTAGTGAAGCTTTAGGTCTTTCTTTGTTAAGAATTAAGGCTGGTATAATAAATTTGTAGATCTCGACCTCTGCTTCTACTTTAGGAATCCTAAAAAGTTGAGACTGTTATCAGAATTACCAAAACATTTTAGGTTGCATTTCATGAGAAATGCAGTTACTCTTGACCATACTTGCGAGAAGAGTTATTAAACTTTGTAAGCATTCATGCTTGGATGCAGTGTTTACGGTTTAATAGGTTGCAACAATGGCAACTCCAGCAAGAAAGAGACTAATATGGGATTTCAAGAGGCTGCAGAAAGATCCTCCTGTTGGAATAAGTGGAGCTCCACAAGATAACAATATCATGCATTGGAATGCTGTCATCTTCGGGTAAAAATACCATGCCTCTTGTTTATCTACTTTTGTCTTTGTAAGCGAGTTACTAACTCCATTGTGTTTGCAGACCTGATGACACTCCATGGGATGGAGGTTAACATCTTTCAATACTTATTGCTTCGGGATCATACATATTGTTGTGAAATAATAGCCTTGTAATTTACTAAGCTTGTGTTAATCAGGTACATTCAAGTTGACTCTTCAGTTCACTGAGGATTACCCAAACAAACCCCCAGTAGTTCGGCTTGTTTCAAGGATATTTCATCCAAACAGTGAGTTCAATCATTCAATAAACAAACAAAATAAACATACCAAATTCAGATTCCGACTTTGATATTTGAATTTGGATGCAGTTTATGCTGATGGTAGCATCTGTTTGGATATCTTACAAAACCAATGGAGCCCCATCTACGATGTCGCCGCAATACTCACATCAATTCAGGTTTCAATAATATTTTAGTTTTTCTGCATTGTTGGGTTCTGCATAAACTAACCAAGACTAACAACAAGCCCCTTTTTGGGGGTTTTTAATGTTTTGCAGTCTCTGCTTTGTGACCCAAACCCTAGTTCACCAGCAAATTCGGAGGCTGCAAGGCTGTTCAGTGAGAATAAACGAGATTATAACAGGAAAGTTAGGGAGATCGTGGGGCAGAGCTATGTATAATGTGTAATTGGAGCTTGAGGTTTTACATATTCCTAAGAATTTTGGAGTTCCGAAATCAATCCTTTTATCTCAAACATATTTGATCACTACGAATGATCAAGTTTGAACAGACACATTGGAAAGAAAACATCAAATGAAGAAACATTAAAATAGAACACAACACAATTACAAAGCAAGCAAATAAAATATATGTTCCCGTCTTTCAAACCAAACTTTTGGCAAAAGCTATTCAACTATGTACCTTGAACAAATCATTCAAACCAAAAGAAAAAGAGTTGATTGAGAGATGTGTAAAAAGCTTCTCTGGCACCTCATTCAAACCTGGAGTTCTTCTCCTGCAGCAACAACAACCTGCAACAAGGATGCTCGTGTTTAATCTTTTTAGCTACAAAGACGATTCGATCCTGTGAACTACAGAAGTTATTTACTCACAGAGTTTTCTTTGTTCTCCATTTTCTTCATTTGCCTCAGTGTTTTAACTACACCTACACGAAAGAACATTAAACACCTTAAGTCACACATGGTACACAAACTTTTTAAGGACATTGTATGCTTTTATATAAACCTTCTTTACCAGCAGTTTTTTTAATTGACGTCCTTGTCTCTTCGTGAGTTTTCTTAGTCCTGGGTTTAGTGATCTTTTCAGCTTTCTTCTGAGACGTATCATCCTTGGTTACTGGAACTGTTTTTGAATTTGCAGAGTTGGTTGCTAGTGATTTCTTTGTCCTCACTGGTTGTTTGTTCTTAGAGACAGCCTCCTTCCCATTTGCACGTTTTTTGTCTGCAGGTTGAACTATAGTCTCCAGTGGAACTCCATCTTCTGATTCTTGCACAACCTCTGAAACATCATCCTTGTGATTCACATTGATTACATCCAAAGACCTTCTAGTTCTTTCCTGTGAAATAGTTTCCGAGACCTCATCCTCCTTTGTTGTTTCTCTAACAGAGGAATCTTGCACAGCATCGTCTTTCGTGATCTTTGATGCGATGTTAGAATTTTCAGGAGTGGAGAATGAACACTGGACATCATTATCAGTGTTCTGAGCCACAATGGTTTCTTCAGCTACAACAGAACTGGCCTCTGAGATCTCCATCGCCTTGGATTCTTCTGATATATTGTATAGTTCAGATAGTTCCTTAATAGCATCTGCAAGCCCATCCATGTTATTGCGACGAACATATGATTTCAGCTCTTCTTTCATCCGGTCAAGTGGCTAGTTTCCAAAACACAAACGCAGTGAGTTGATTAAAATAAAACAATCAAGGCTTTATTCTAATTAAAGCTTTCACTGGAATTAGCATTTTTACCTCACTTCCTGCATGAAGAGCAAGTTTAAAGAAACCTAGAGATATTGAATGTTTGGCCGCTGATTCACATAGCTTGATATGAGCCAGCCAATAAGTAGAGGAAGACAAATCTTCAACTTTTCTCCCATTCACTGATCTCAGATTACTTGAAACAGGTGTTTCATTCAAGCTCTTAGTAACATTGCCTGGTCTCTTTGTCTTGCTTTCTAAAAGAGAAGTGATGCTGCTTCTGACTGATTTAGTAGAAGAATTACTCGTGGCTTTGCTTGGAATCGAAAGTCTTCTAGGTGGAAGCTTGGTGCGATCAACACTCTTCTTCGCAGACAAATCAAGAACTGTAGTACTCTGACTAACAGCTGATGCAACTCGTGCCCTGAGATTCATAGCACAAATAAATATATAATTCATAAGACAAATCATACTGAGAATTTTATAGAAATCAGAATTGCTACATGTTTTATATGAACTCAGACTCAAACTAGACGATCGTGTTTCTGGAATTGCAGGGTAAATATGGTCAAATTCTGGTAAGTGCAAAAATCTTCTTTAAAAATTCAGAAACGAAAAAATGTAAGTCAGTGATGCAGCATCTAATCCTAGCATCATCAAGCCTCGTCAATTCCACATATAAATCATTATTGCGTCTTGAAAATTTAGCAAAGGTAACAGAAGTCTGGTAAAATTGGGTACAATACCTTCTGGGTGCTGAAGAACCTGAAAAATCTGGAACAGGAGGCTTCCCTTCCCTCGATTTAAGAGCCGATCTGAGAGGATACCTCAGCTTCGAGGTGATTGAGTTTCCTATTTTAAAAATTCCCACAAAAGCAAAAATCAGAACAGAAAATTTAACGTAACAAGAAGTGAGATTTAGCGAGAAGGAATTGAAGAACTAAACCGGAAAATTTACCAGAAGCAGCAGAGCTCACGCTTTTCTCCATCGATTTCTCTATTGTTAAACTTTACAAACTCTTACGTTTTTTTAATTTTAGGGAAAGAGATAACTGAGAATTTAATTTGAAAAGATGTGAGAGCGGAAAAATCTGACTTATAACAATCCAAGCCTGATCTGATTTTTGACTAACAAACAGAGTCGCGTATGACCCCCAATACTAATTGCTATTTGTCATTTTAGCCCCATCGTTTAAATTAGATGAATCTTACCCATTTCTATTTGATCAGTGAGTTATTAGATAGAAGGTAAAACTCAAACGTATTTATTTTTTGATTATTCATATATTTACTGTGTCAAAATTTAAGCTAGATTTTAAGAATTCATTTACATTTATGTGGCGTAAAATAGGGTTTCGTGTACTAAATAATTGTCTGCGCTTGAAAAGAAGACATGTAAAGTAAGAGGAGTAAATTGTGAACAATTAACGCGTAACCTAAGATTCTGTTGCAGTTTGCCTTGAGAGCGGGAAACTGGTTGAAGTCTCTTTTGAGTTACGAAGAGAGATGATAGGGAGAGTCACTATGAACTGTTCGATTTGGTTGATTTTGAATCTGAAGGCCCACATTTTCATACGCTCTGTTGTGTGTGGGGTCTTCTTTTCATTTTTTCATGTGTAGTTATTTATTTAAAAGTTAGGCTATCGATCTATTTCCCTAAAATATCACTTATAACACCAGTTACATCGGAAATTTGGGGTAGTACAATTTCACCCTATTTGAAAGTTGAAGTTCTTATTATACCTTATTAATAAGTTGCAGTTCTTATTACTACACCTAGAGCTAATAGTTAAGTTTTAATTGCACACAAACCATGTTTTATATTGGTTTACTGTGTACCGATTTTCACTTAACCATCTTTAATAAACCAAATTAAATAGTAAACCAAGAAATTACTCGAATCAGTGACCCGATTAAAACCAAAACCCATTAAACGTAAAAAATTCAATGAGTTAGAGAACCCTAATTTCTTACTTGTGTTTTCTTTTCGTTGAATCATAGCCGACAATCAACAAAGAGATTTTCGAAATTGATAATTTGCAGAGTTAAGAGATCATCGATATTTGTAGTGGACTACAAGGAACCTTTGGTGGAACCTCCTGATGTATACGAAGATGAAGAAAATAAGAAGAATGAGGAGTTTGATGTTGAAGAATTTGTAGTATCCTTCGTCCATGAGCCTCATGTTCAACATAATCTCTACCCAGAAAGCAACAGTGAAGAAGAAGAGAACACAACGAGCCTGATGGTTGTCGGTTAATACATTTAATTTTTTTGTTTGGTTACTATATTTAACTCATTCTAATAAACTATGAATCAATCTCTTTTGTTTATATTATGTCTCTGATTGTTGTAAATATGAAGTAAACCACCAAAATATTCTCACCAACGACCATGATAAACAAAACATGTACTTAATTTCTTGCTCATCTTCCTACGAATCCAGAAAACAAATCAAACCAAAACACAGTCAATATCAAGAGAATGAAGAGATTCGACCACAATAAACTAAGGTTTAGAGACACAGTACAAACCCTAACAACAAATTCGATCGACAAACGGAAAAATTTAGGCTTTTGATTTCAAGATTTCGCAAAATTGGAGATTTAATATTCGATGTTTTACAGAGATTCAGGGTCAGGTCTAATTATCTATTCTAAATATAAAATCGGTTTAATATCTGGTATACGCGGTATGAGATGATTTTAGTATTTGGTTTTTAACTTAACCGTACAAGTATAATAAGCACTTCAACTTTCAAATCTGATGGAATTGGCACTATCCCTATTACTTTAGGGCCAAATAGATCGACAGCCCTTAAAATTTCAAATTCAAATAACGCGCCGTTGAAAGATAACCGTTTGCTTAACGGTTTTACATGAGACGGCCCATTAATTTTTAAAGATAACCATTACTTAAGGATCTACAATGTCGACGCTGATTGAGCAGGTGCCATAAATACTTGAAAGATCTTTTTTCTTCAACTTTTATGGAGCATTAATGCTTCAAAATCTCTCATTTATCCGACTTTAAGACAGATAGTACCTACAAACTCTCACGCTAGAATTATCGACCACCATGACCAAGTGGTATACAAGCTCTAGCTAATCAGAGCTGGTGAAGATGATGCTTAGTGAAATAACTCTCATGGTTTAGCTTTTAGAGGAGCCAAAACCCCAAAAAGAGAACATTATTCTACATGACTAATCAACTTAGAAGTCTCCAATTGTGCCTTCTCATTGCATTGGCCACACACAACTGGCAGACACTCGAAGTGACTAGGAGTGGGTGCCATTTGTATTCACATTAAAGAAATACAAGAAAATAAACAGTCTAATTAAAAGAAGTGAGTATATACAATAACATAATCCTAATAGAAAAGAATCAAACCTTGGCTCACGTCTTGGAGGAGAATGCGAACGTGAATGACCTGATGGACAAGAAAGGACTTGGTTAGTACACATTACAGTGTACATACTACATAGGTAATGTTCTAACTATAAAGTGCAGTTGTTCTGAGACATATCGGAAAAAAAGCAAGAATAAAAGCTACTTACAACGATATCTGCGTCTTGGTGATCTGCGTGAAGTCCTCTTGTCATCCCCATATCGACCACTATACTAAACCATATAGAAGTCGGGAGAAACAGTGGATATTACTTACAACATATTTAAAATTACAGGAAGAATTAATATAGATAAGAAACCAGATTTTCACCTTGTACGAGTAGTTGTACGCATTTCTTGTGGAGTTTTCCGGTTCTCCTCAGCAAAAACAATGGCTATCTCACGCCCACCAATAATTTTGTGATTCATTCGCTTCATTGCCTCAGCTGCATCTTCAGCATAACGGTACTTAACAAATCCAAACCCTCTCGGCTCCCTAAAGCACAAAACACCATCTCATCGAAGTTAAAGGCACCTAGTCAAATAACACCTACTTGAGCAACACCAAAAGCTCCTAAGCAACTTCGCCATTTCATAAGCAAAGTTGTGAACATGACCATTTGTAATATTAATTCCCAGAAACCATTTACATTGTTAGAAGACAGTACAAGTAAAGCTAAGGCTCATCTAGAAAACAACTATAAGCATCTGATTACAAGAGACAAAAGCTTCACATACCCAGTATAATAATTCCTCAGCAGGTATATGTCTTTAAGTGGACCAAACCGCTCAAACGAATCCCTTAGATCATTGGGTCTGAAAACAAAACGATCAAACAATTAAGACATTGTGCCAATAAGAATTTTAAAGGGGTCAGTTGTCTAAACAAGTAAATGCAAACGAGCAGCTCCACAAAGAAATAAAGCCAAGCTCTTCATAATCGCTTCAAAATGTCCCAAGATTCTTTATTTGTTATATTTTACATAGAGGAAAGAGAGGGAAGAGATAGAGAGATAGAGAGAGAGATACCTAGCATCGAGAGGAAGATTACGGATAAGCAAACCAGAAGGATCAGAGGATTCGCGGTCACGATAAGAAGGGCGTTCACGGTGACGATTATCGTCGTAGCTTTTCCGCTTGCGCTGTGGTGATCTGTCACGAGGACGGGGACTATAGCTTCTGCTCCGGCTCCTCGCTCTCGCCATCGAGAATTTGACAGTTTCCTCTGGCTCTTGTGTCTTCTTCTCAAAAAATCCGTTACAAGAAATAGAAGCGCAAAACCCTAACCCTATCTGAGAGAGGCAGCAGGAAAATGAGGAGGGAGTGCAATTTGGAGGGAGAGAGGAAGGAATCGACGCTGTCAGAGAGTTTCAAAACAACACTTGCCGGAAACAGAAGCTACGGTCAGCCTTTGATGGGCCTACACACTAAAATTACATGGGCTTTATATATAATCTAAAATTATTTTGCATCAAAAGATTTTATTTTATAATTTTTTTAACGCCAAAGCTTTGGTAAATACCCAAAAAGGCTTGAACCCTTATCAGTTACAAATTAAACAAAGAGAAGTTGAGCTAAAAACAGAAGACCGATCAAACAATGATAAAGATAAAATGGTGTCAAAGCCACTAATCTACTTGAAGGAGCGCCCCGCGTCAACCACCGAGACAATCCGCCATGTAAGTTACCGGTAAGGCTCTGATCCTCCGCGTTGTCACCAGAAAGTGAAGCGGAGAAGCCTTATTCTTCTTTGCCTTCATTTTCTATGGAGTTGAGGTACCTCTTGCCGTAAGAGACCGAAACCTAGAAACAACAAACCCTAGGAAAACAAATTGGAATTCACCACCGTCTAGCAATAACGACCTTACCGAGTCCCCTGCTTTTGTGAGTTTACCCTTTCAAATTTCTTAACTTTCTTTGCTTTCATCATTTCGATATCTTTTTGATTCTGATCTAAAAAAGTCTTAGATTCTTAGACAGTTTCTAGCTGATGTTGGACATCTTAAACTGGTGAGACTTTTGGTTTTGTGGTCTTGGAGTGAGATTGTTTTCGTTGGATTGATAGGTGAACTCGAGCCCTTATGAAAAAGGATGGATCATAAAAGTGGAGCTGAGTGATGCAGGCGAAGTGGAAAAACTGATGGATGCAGACAAGTACTCCAAGTTCTGTGAAGAAGAAGATGCAAAGCACTGAACTTTATTTCTTTGTTTGGTTCTGTTGTGGGAAGCATTTCACTGTCTGCAACATAATTGGAAATTTTCCATTCGTGTCAATGGTGAAGAATTCAAGATAGATGTCTCTGTCTAACTCTGTCCTCTTACGTGTTCTTTTATTGTTCGAGTGGTAAAGATCAAAAACAAGTTTGGCCTTGCTTTGTGTATTTGTTTCTCATTCCGTTTTAAACCAGAAACATTCTCTGTTTTTTCCAAAACAGACACCTAAAATCTTTTTTAATCTAAAATATGTAGTAAAGAAAGATTGAATCATCATAATTATACTAACCACCCGATTGATACAAACCAAAATGATTTCATTATAACAAATTTTCAATAATTGACCCTCTAAATTTTAACCTTACATACTCTCTTGTGTGTTTTGGTGTAGATTGTTCTTTTGACAGATTTTACAAAAATATTAGAAAATAAGTTCATATATCTCAACCAAAATTGATTTTTGAAAAATGTTCAATTTGTCTGTAAGTTTTGACGAAAAATAAATATTTATCTTCTAATTTTATGTGTTTTTTCTTCATACGCTTTCTTATTATATTATTTTCAGAGAGATCGAATTTTCAAAACTGGGTCTTCCGTTACATTAAAACCCTTGGAAAAACCCTTGGAAAAACCTCTACTTTGCTTCATTTCTTTAACAGTGAACCGGAAATGTTCGCCGTTTCACCGTCGTCTTTCTCGCCGTCAACAATTTCTCCTGTGAGTTTCAGTTTTCCTCTCGCTTGTAGAGCTGTCGTAGTGGTCAGACGAAGATTACTCGAATTCCGAGGAAGTTGAGCGAAGAGGATACTGTACGGTAAAGAGGCACTACAAGCCGGTATTGATAAATTAGCTGATGCTAGAGGTGAGTCGTTGATGTCGAATTTTGGTTTACCCTTTAGAACATATAAAGTAGAAAACAGAAGCTGCGATTCGACAATTTTCTTTTTGGAATTGGATTACTGTTGTAAGTAGTGATTTTTGGATTATGAGTTAACCAATTCGTCCTGTGTGAATCTCTTAGAGTGATGATTTTGTGAATGCTGGGCATAATGTAGTGCTAGCTGAAAAAGATACAATCAAAGTGATTAATGATGGTGTCACGATTGCTAAATCTATTGAGCTACCTGACACGATCGAGAACGCTGGAGCAACGTTAATCCAAGAGGTTATTCATTCATGGTGGCTAAATGATTCTCCTTCTCCTCGTTAGATCATTGTTTGCAACTTGAAATGTTTTAAATTTAGTAAACTAATAATTTTGGTAAGCTGAAAATATGCAAGTATTGTAGGTTGCCATTAAAACGAATGAATCAGCGGGTGATGGGACAACGACTGCAATCATTTTGGCCAGAGAAATTATCAAAGCTGGATCTTTGGCTATTGCTTTAGGAGCAAATGCTGTTAAAGAGTTAGTAGAGTGTTGATGATGAAAAGTATACCTGTCAAAGGGAAAAATGATGTTAAATGTTACTTACTGCTTATTACCATATCTAAGTTTTGATATATCTCCCATCTTGATTTGAAATAAGGGATTCTTGTGTTCTGTAGCTGTGGCTTCAATCTCTGTTGGAAATGATGAGTTTGTGGGTAACTTGATTGCTGAAACTGTGGAAAAGATTGGCCCTGATGGTGTCATCTCCATTGAATCATCTTCCACATCAGAAACGTCTGTGATAGTTGAGGAAGGAATGAAGGTGAGTTTGAAACTTTAGTCGGATGTTTTAAAGACTTCACAGTGTTTTCCACTTGCCATCTTTAAGATTATCAAACCATTTGGTTTCTGCGATTCATTTGGAATATATCTTTTGTGTAGTTTGACAAGGGCTATATGTCGCCTCATTTCATCACAAATCAGGAGAAATCTACTGTTGAATTAGACAAAACTAAAATCCTTGTGACGGATCAGAAAATTACTACAGCCAAAGAATTAGTTCCATTACTGGAGAAAACTTCAATACTGAGTGTTCCACTCCTAATAATTGCTGAAGATATCTCTGCGGAAGTGCTTGAGATACTGGTGGTGAACAAGAGGCAAGGTTTGATCAATGTAACTGTTGTAAAATGTCCAGGAATGTTAGATGGGAAGAAGGGTTTGCTACAAGACATTGCACTTATGACAGGTTTTTCTCAACCATTTGTACCTTCCTTGCAGATTTTCAGCGACAATATACAGTTTACAACATGACATGATGCCATATGGTATATAACAGGAGCTGATTATCTCTCTGGAGATTTGGGCTGTCTCTCATGGGCGCCACTTTGGATCAGCTGGGTGTTGCTCGGAAAGTAGTAATTACAGCCAATTCAACAACTATAGTCGCAGACCCTTCAACTAAACCAGAGATTCAGGCAAGAATTGCTCAGATGAAGAAGGATCTAGCTGAGACAGATAATTCATATCTTTCAAGAAAAATTGCAGAGAGAATCGCTTAGCTCACAGGAGGCGTGGCTGTAATAAAGGTCCGATTATACAATAACCCTTCTTTTGTTTATAATATGCTTCAACAAATTGGGCGTTCATGAGAACCTAATTTCCACCTAGGTTAGAAACAGTTCACTGTTTCCGCTTTTGATATTTCTTGAGTCCTCTTGGAAACATTAGCTTACCCTGCCTAAATGCAGGTGGGAGGTCACACTGAAACAGAACTTGAGGACAGAAAACTTAGAATAGAGGACGCGAAGAACGCTACATTTGCAGCTATGAGAGAAGGTATTGTTCCAGGTGGTGGTGCCACTTATATCCATCTTTTAGATGAAGTTCCGAGAATCAAGACAAATGTAATGGAAGATTCATACGAACAGATAGGTGCAGATATTGTAGCAATGGTATGAAGATTTAATGATGAAACTAAATCTATATTTCATTCTGGTTTTGTCAAAAACCTTCAAATAGTTGAAGTCACTAATTTGCAAACGTGCTTAGAGCTAGTAGAACACAACACAATTACAAAGCAAGCAAATAAAATAAATGTTCCCGTCTTCCAAACCAAACATTTTGCAAAAGCTATTCAACTAAGCACCTCGAACAAATCATTCAAACCAAAAGAAAAAGAGTTGATTGAGAGATGTGTAAAAAGCTTCTCTGGCACCTCATTCAAACCTGGAGTTCTTCTCCTGCAGCAACAACCTGCAACAAGGATGCTCAAATTTAATCTTTTTAGCTACAAAAACGATTCGATCCTGTGAACTACAGAAGTTATTTACTCACAGAGTTTTCGGATCGAAGGTTTACTCTTTACTTGCACTCATCCTTTGCAAGAAATCCTAAACCAACCAAACAGCCGCAAAAAAACATAACCACCGCAAAAATCGTCAAAAGTTTAATTTTGGTGGTTCGCTCTACTAGGTCCAAGGATCGCTTCCAGTTTAGGATCGCTAGAGCTGACAGTAAGAGAGTAAGGCAAAACAATATGACAGCTCTTATGGTTTGATCTCGTACTAACAAGCCGACCACCAACACTACCACACCAGTGATGCAAAAGTAGAGCGTAGACTTGATAGTCACCACCCACATTTTACGTAAGGAATCAGAACGGAAGATCTCTTTCACCATAACATTGCAGAAATTTGTGAAGACTAACCCCAAGAAAAGCATCGCCGGAATCTTGATGGATTGAAACTGATCGTTCACCAAAACGAGTACGGGAGTAGCCATCAATCCTCCGAGCACACTTCTGATCAGATTGAGAGCTTTTTCGTCTTCTTTTTTCCTCAAGTTGGCAGAAATCTCTGAAGCATTGTTCGCTGCCATTGAAGCTAAAGAAGAAAAAGTTTTCTCGAGGAAGAGAAAGTTTTCGCGAGGAAGAGAAAGACTTCGCGAGGAAGAGAAAGTTTTTACGAAATGGATTTTCAAAATTGAATTCAATAAAGAAGAGAAAGTTTTCGTCTTCTTCTCTCCTTAACATTGATTTAATCTACGGCCTAAAATCTGCCATGTCACTGATCCGAAGCAAAAAAAATAAAAATCAACGGCCTAAAATAAGGCAAAGAAGATAAAAGGAGGAAAAGAAAGGAAAACATGATTTATTAGTGTTAATTGAGTCGCTCATAACTCATAAGGCACACGCGCAAAAGAATTTATTAATATGAATGTCACTACTATTCAATATTGATTTTTTTTGTCAACCATTTAATATTGGATTTTCTGCAAAAATAACCTTGACAGTATGTGAATATCTACAAGTGTCAGTGCTCATAACTATGCATACTCTTTACATAGTCTATAAGCTAAAAATCCAGAAAAAAAAAAACACTTTTGCTTCAGTCTGATGTCTATTCTTTCTTCTAAATATTAATATAGAGTATTCTCTAACCCAAGAACTTATCGAGTTATCTCGTCACGAAAGAGAAAGGACACTGAACGTAATAAACAAACATACATAGGGATGTCATATTTTAACATCACTATACATATATATAATATATATCCATTTAAATATTTTTTGTTTTTGGTGAAATCCATTTAACTATTTAGAGATATATTTTAGTTGTTTAGAAAATTATGACAAAAAAATGTTGGTTTATGATATACTATATGGTTTTAGTTATGAAATTTTCATTTTGATTTGTTATGATTTTAAGTTATAATTTAATTTGATGATCATTTATATAAATTTTACAAACTAAAAGTTAATAAAAATATTTCAAAATAAATATAAGTTTTGTTATTAGACATGCATATTTTTGACACTCCAAGCATCTTGGAATAATTTTTCATTCTAATTTGGAAATTTTTTTTATTTAAAAAATAATTAGGTTAGTTTTTATAAAAATATTTTCCGAATGCCGAGTTCCATCGTCATGTAGTATTTGATCCAAGTTAGATAGGTTACGACTAATCAAATAAAAAGATTTATGCTTTATTTGACAAAAACAACAAAAAAAATCATACATTAATCAAATCTTTATATCTAGATAATAGCAGTAAAGTTTACTATCACTGCTTTTATATGCCATATACATATAATATTATCATATATATATATGTATATATATATATATAAATAGTTAGATTTGATTAATTCTCCTACACAATATATTTATTTAAATAGAAAACTATCTAAGTTGGTTTTGCTTTTTGGGTAGGGAATATCCAAGTTGTTTTTGTAAAACGGAAAATCCAAAGTATTGGCAAAATTAAGGACAATGTTTTTGTTCTAAAGCATATTGTTGTGCAAATATATATAAACTGTGGATGTCATGTTCTTGTTGTTGTCGCTGTATTCCGACTTTATCATATACACTAGAAACAATATAATTGATTTCACTTCATAAAGAACAATATTATAAATAATTGTTTAATTAAAAGTATTTTCTCGTTTCTGTGAGTATGGATCACGCCTTAAACCATCTCCCACCCGCTATTATCATTAGATATGATCTGCACTATTACTCACTCTACCTTTCTTTTTCAGTTCAAAGGAGATTACTAATAAAGATTAACTTAACTAAAGTTTTATAATTAACTCATAATTTGTGCAGTTATAATTCCCTCAAATTTTTATCCTAGTTGGTATAATTTAATTCAAAGACACCTTATGGGGTTTATATCTATAGTACTTGTAATTTCTCGTTACTCTAATTAAATCGTAAACTATTTAAGTCTCATATATAATATCGACTATAATCTTTACAACATTAATTATCAAAAGTAAACTAGGAGAAAGTCAGACTACTCAATGTCGTTACTATCAACGTTACCGATTCCGTTCAATTACTATATTATTTTGGTAAAATATAAAACAATTCCAATTGACAATACTTCTCCGGTTTAGTTCAACTTAATTTGGTTCGGTTTAATTATCAAAAAACATTTTTGGACTGAATCAAAAGACTGTATCTTTCAAGTCGAGTTGGATCAAAAAACTTTATCTTTCTTCCTCCGATGGGTGGAAAAAACAGGCAAAGATGGTTCTCTTTCCACCAAAGGTCTTCTTCCGCCACAGCTACAACTTTGCCGCAGCACAAACACGACGAGACTCCACCGGAGTTTCTTTGCCCCATCACCGGATTTTTCATGTCGGATCCTGTCGTCGTCGCCTCCGGTCAAACCTTCGAGCGTCTTTCCGTTCAAGTTTGTCGTAACTTAGGATTTGTGCCGGATCTCTTAGATGGTACCCGACCCGATTTCTCCACCGTAATCCCCAATCTCGCCATG
The DNA here is from genome assembly GCA_963920545.1 of Lepidium didymum. NCBI lineage: Eukaryota > Viridiplantae > Streptophyta > Magnoliopsida > Brassicales > Brassicaceae > Lepidium > Lepidium didymum. The sequence goes on from OY986996.1 coordinate 15,406,581, forward strand.
AAATCCACCATTTTCAGCTGGTGTGATCGAAACAAAGTTGACCATCCACGTCCTCCAGATTCTGCTTACGTCGAAGGCGTGATTCGTACCCGAATGGATAAAAATCCGACTTCGAGTCCGGGTCTGAATATTAGGGATTCGGAGTCTGATTCTCTCCCTCCCGTAGCTGAGAATTCGCCTTCTGATTTAGATTACGAAGCTGTAATGGATGCGATTCGATCTCGATCTAAGAATTCAGTGTCGTCGCCGACGACGTCTCTTGAGTCGGTCACGATTGATCAGAATCCATTTCAACCTACTCGAGCCGTTAGTATGTTCTCTTCTTCTTCGACTACTTCTTCCTCTGGAGTTTTCGCTGGAGCAGATAGTCCATTTCGAAATGCTATCTCTTTCACTTCCTCCGATCACTCTTCATCTTCTCCACCGATGTCACCGGAAGAAGAAGAGATTTACAACAAATTGAGAAGCACCGACATTTTCGACCACGAGCAAGGTCTGATTCTCCTTAGGAAGATGACGAGATCCAGCGAAAATCTTAGGGTTTCGCTCTGCACAGATAGGATTCTCTCTTTTCTCCGTTCACTTCTCGTTTCACGGTACATTCTCGTGCAGACAAACGCCGCCGCTTCACTGATTAACCTCTCGCTGGAGAAACAGAACAAGGTGAAGATCGTAAGGTCAGGATTCGTTCCTCTTTTGATTGACGTTCTGAAATCAGGAACGACGGAGGCGCAAGAACACGTCGCCGGAGCTTTGTTCAGCTTAGCGCTTGAAGATGAGAATAAAATGGTGATTGGAGTTCTCGGCGCGGTGGAGCCGCTTCTCCACGCTCTTCGATCGTCAGAGAGCGAAAGAGCGCGTCAAGACGCAGCTCTTGCGCTTTATCATCTCACGCTGATCCCGAGCAACCGAGCCAAGCTGGTCCGAGCTGGTGCAGTGCCGACTCTACTTTCAATGCTTAGATCCCGCGAATCGGCGAGCCGAATCTTACTAGTACTCTGCAACCTTGCAGCTTGTCCAGACGGAAAAGGCGCAATGCTAGATGGAAACGCGGTGGCTATTTTGGTAGGGAAGCTTAGAGAAGGAGGAGTTGATTCTGAGGCGGTGGCGCGTGAGAATTGCGTGGCGGTTCTGTTGACCCTTTGTCAAGGGAATCTAAGGTTTAAGGGACTGGCAAGCGAAGCCGGAGCTGAGGAAGTGTTGATGGAAGTGGAAGAGAATGGGAATGCACGGGTGAAAGAGAAGGTGGCGAAGATTCTGCAGGCGATCAGAGGAGGAGGAGGAGATGGAGAGAGTAAGTTTGGGGATAATACGGAGGCGCGTGAGTGGAACCGAATGGTTGAAGCGAGTGGGCTAAGTCGAGGGCATAATGGGGGTTTCGCTTACTCCTCCCAATTCTAACTTAATTCTCGTAATTTGTTTTCGCTTATTGCTCTGCTCTTTTATCTTTTTTGGTAAAGTGTTATCTTATTTTTGTCATTTATTTCTTTTTTTCTTTTATATATATATAATTGGGTGTAAATTATTGATTTTGTGTGAATTGTAATATGTGGTTATTATTTTTTATATAAAAAAATCCAAATGACAAAAGTGAATTGTCAATTTGTTTGTATATAAATGCGAAGCCTTTTTGCAATGTTTTTTCTTTATTTATTTCTATCCTTTTGTTTTACCTTTTTGTTAAAATGTTATCTTATTTCTGCTTTTATATTTTGTATAAATGGGTTATATACATTATAAATTTTAATAATGAGCTTTCTTTTTTTTTGGTCGAAAATAATGGGCTTTCTAATGTACAATATTTTGTTATTACAGTTTTATTATTAGAATAATATGGAAAATAGAGAGAGAAGAGGAGAGAATGAAAGTCTGAGACAAGAAACGTGCGAGTTGTGATGTATGAATTCATATAAATTCTGTAACACTAAAGTTTAAAGTAAAGCAAATGAAAGTGGGAGTTATATAAAGCATGTGGTCAAAGTAAGATAGTTCGTGTGAAGATGTCAGACCACAACAAACTGAATTATTCTACAAAACATTCCCATCAGATCTATTAACATTTACTGTTAATTAAACCAATCCTGTTTCTTTCCCATATTATATATATACAGAGAAAATTTTCTTTATAAATGTTTTTAAAATCAACAAAACCAATTAGGTTGGATTTGAATTGATCCTCATTCGAGAACTTCTTAATATTGTATTTCTGCTCAGCCCAAAATGTGATCTCGTGGGCTATATAAACTCTTGATGATTGTAATTATATATGATAATGGGTTTCGAATTATGAATTACCAAAATTTTAAAGTAAAAACTGTTCAAATGATGATTGATTTTGTTTTAAAATCGTTGATTAACGATCTCTTTTTCTTTTGTTTTGACAAAATGCAAGCAAGTATCAACGATCTCTTATAGTTGTACTTGACAAGTGCCACTATGTATAATTGCTCAGTGCATATCATTGAAGTTTGTATTTAAATAAGAAAATTGACCCCAACAACTATAATATACATATTTAGTGGGGAAAGGTTTGTGTTTGTCCCTAGATTTCTTGCTTTGAATATAAAAATAACATATTTAAAATAAAAAAACACTTAAAAGACAATCTCATTTGCTTTTCTACTTTCTTCAGTCACGCGTTTGTTGAGGATTGGGATGTCAGATTTTTTGTTTAATAGGTGTGCATGATTGCTTTATAAGAAAGGTTTGTGCATGTTAACAATAAAATGTTGGATTACTTGGACATGGTTGGAAGTGGGTATGCATCCCTACTGGCCAACTTAAAACTGATATCCATGTTGACAAGAGTTAGCCATGTCACAGGTGGAATTTCAGCTTACAGGCCTCGTTGATAAGTATCCAGGCTCATCTAACCCACAAACCTGCTACGACACATCATTAATTATACAGCATCTGATCATTTTAAAAGTAGTCTCACACGTGTAGAAAGACAAAAAGTACGAAGCGACCGAGACCGTACACAAAGTCCACACTCCAAACGCGTGAGAGGAAAAACCATAGTTGAAGGCCCTATATAAAAGACAAGGAAGATTCAGATCAAGCGAGAACATTCAAGCAATTTTGCCTCAAACTTAAAACTCCAACTTAATACTTAGAACCCTAACATAATACTTAGAATTCTCGTCGAGGATTCACCTCGGCACTCTTGTAATCATTCTTTTGCCTACTTAATAAACATAATTTTCTACATATTTTACTTAATTAATTCATGTTCAGTCACCCTCAAGCAGACATACAAATCATATAACAAAGTTTAAACACAATATGAGAATCCAAACAATAAGGAAAACAAAAAATAGATATCTACAAGTTGGCACAGATAAATAATGATCACACTAAACATTAAGATGAGTTTTGACTTTATGTTTTTCGACATACTTGGGAAGACCATTCAATCCTAATTAGGACCTTATTTTTTTGGGTGAAGAAATGGGGACATGTCTCCTTATTATTAATCAAAAAAATAAATAAACAACGAACAGTACGAGCAATAGCCATTTCACCAATATCCTATAACAAGATCGTATGGACTTGGTGGGGGCAAGAATCAAAACAATGAAAACCAAATGGTAATGAAAAGGCATGGTTATCTAATTCGTCGGCTAAACGATTCACTTGTCTATACACTTGAGTAATCCCGACTGACCAGTCCCTAAAAAGAAAGCTGTAGCACAATTGTACTAGGAAGGACAAGAGATGAGAATCACAAATCCATGTCGTAAGAAATCAAACCACCATCTTCGAGTCAATCTCCAACTCAACTCTCTCCAATCGCCTCTCCCAAGCTAGATAAAGGTCGTAATACACTCCCCATAGCTCGGCTAAAGGGGTCGAACACATACCAATATTTAGTGAGAAACCTACCATCCATTCCCCTTTGGTAGGTAGTACGTATGACACCACCCGTTGTCGCTCTCCCCGGGTTCGCATGAGAAGAAGCCCTATCAGTGTTTACTTTGACTCAGCTCGTGCTTGCGGGGAGCCAATGTAACATTATGACCTCCGTTTGTGGGTTGTTCCCAACACCAGATTTAATGATAGAAGCATTGGTAATCTCCTTAGCATAGTCTTATATGAACTACACTCGATCCTTGCATTTGACATCTTGTGATAATACCACTGAGCATCTCCATGTCCATCACTACCAAAGACTAAAAGCAAACAAGGACAACCAAGGACTCCTATAATACCTTTTATAGAAAGTCAAATTGGTATATAGCCACTCCAAAATGGTTTGTGAAGAGAATCCTCAAATACGATTGGGCTGAACAAGTTTGCACTAAATACATGCACCCGCAGGGTAATCACAGAGAGTGTTGGTTAATGTTTCGTACCCACTTTTACATACATGGCAGACCGCAATGTCACTTAGATGTCGCCTAAATCTTTCCGCATTAGTCATGACTACTTGTTGTCCCACAAGCCAGAGGAAAACCTTCACCCGTTCCGGAGCCTGTACTCCCCAAATCCAAGCACAAAAACTTGACATTTGTTGGGGCGAATGTTTTTGGGTTATAAGAAAGGAATGCGCAGATCTTACGGTAAAACAACCATTAGATGAACCCTTCAAGGACAAAATATCATCTGATCCCGTAAATGTATCCACTACAATAGACATCAGCCTCAATCGTATTTGTTCTGACACATGAGGTAAAATTACAGAGCAATTCCACCTTGAGTTTACATGACAATAATCACAGACTCGTTGCTCCAAATGATTAGGTGAAACCGAGCTCGTAATCTCCGCAAGTAAAGGTAAGTCTACAAGCCATTTATCTTTCCAGAATCTGATTTTCTTATCATCCCCAAGTGCTAATCCTTTGCTATGGAACACCACATCTCAGAAGCCCACACAAATGCTATGCCAAGTAGAAGATCAAGTTCCTTTCGGTATAGTCCAATCACAATTCTGGATATCATCGACCCGATATTTGCTGCGTAGTACCTTCACCCAAAGGGACTTGTCATCACGAAGAAGTCGCCAACCCAACTTAGCGAGCATAACTTTATTGACATAAGATGATTGGCGAATTCCCAACCCACCATCAGCTTTTGGTAAACCTTTTCTGTCCCTAGAAACCAAATGTTGTTTCTATTTTTTATGCACTACTTCCCCACACAAAAGATCTCAAAATAATATCCAGCCGATGCAAGGTGTGCTTTGGAAGAGTGATTGTCGACATAGAGTATATAGGAATTGTAGTCAGAACTGACTTCGTGAGCGTTATACGTCCAGGCTGATAATCTTGAAGAGACTCTTGCAATCACGTCCTTGGATGTCTCTTTATTAATCTGTTTGTATAACACTGGCATTCCCAAATACTTTTTTAAGTCATTGGTTTGTTGTATGCCACTTGTTGTACCAACAACATGCATCTCAAACAGAGCCAAGATATTAGTATCATGCTTCTTCTACATATATCTAATTGATCGTCGGAACATGGATTTATTAGCCCCTAGCAGTTCCAAAATAAGTAATTCATCATAGGAATATTCACACAGAGAAAAACCATTGGAGAATCCTGTTATGCAGTAGGTGATGTCGAATCATCACTACAAGTAACCATCTGAATCGACTGATCAAGAGGGAATGTTTCTGCAATAAACTTGTCGAAAGATGGATCCCGAGGGATTATAGTAGACTAAGGTGTAGGCTCAAGAGGAACAGAAAGTCCATGCTCTGTAACAAATACACCACCATGGCGATTCACTTATCCATTTTCCATGTGTAATCTCTTACGAGACTAAACCCAACTTTCCCCGAGGTACACCAAACACTAATCCAGGAGAAGTACGACGAGGAAGATTCTTCAAACCGGGATTATTCTTCCCTCAATTCCCTCTTTGCTACTTACCACCAATGCCACCACTTTTCTTAACCCACACCCCACTACTAGTAGTAACCTTTGCACTACTGAAAACGCGTGGCACAACCTTTTGTTAATTGTTAGACAAAGAAGTTGTAGAGGTTGCACCCTTCTTATTCCCATTCTTCCCTTGTCGACCACCTCTCTTAACCAAAGTAAATCCCTTGTTTACTTTCGGGGCCTCAGCCATAATACTTGGATGAAAAGGCACAACTGTCGTCGCACCACTATTGTCCATTTCTCTTGGCACTTACAGACACAAATGAGTTAGATGATCATAAATCTCACATCGAGCACAAATATTTGAAAGGCTCTCATAAGACACCATAAAACGATCTCCATTCACCACAATTGATCCTTTAAGAGGTCTCGAGAGGTCCATTTTCACATAAATCCTTGCAAATCGGCCTCTCATGAAGTGGAGTGTACTATCATCAACGGTAATTGGCTTACCAATACGACTCGTAATTCCCAACAAAATTTCATCATGATAAAGATTTGCCGGTATACACTCTGAGATGGGTTTGTCTGAGATGGATCAATGATAAAAGTTTCAAATTTCATCATTCTGAGATGGATCAAACGTCGTTGTCCAGGCTTGTGTCAGAAGGTAGCTCCGAAACATCTTCCAAGGACCTCCTGTCAAAGCCGCAAAGTACTCATGTTCGGACCCAAATCTTACCAGAAAGAAATTACGTGGTAAGTTTATAACCTTCATCTCCCATGCAGGCTTCCACAGTTCATGCAGCTTCTTGAACATGGCCGCAATGTTAACACTACGACCCAATACCTTCACGTACATGCAGTTATCATACAAAACATTCATCGCATTGATGACCTCCTCCCCAACGGAAATCACTGTTTCACCATCACGTCTTTGCGGAAAATCCACCCTTAATCTAGCTCTCACAAACTCCCTTGGAACCCTAGCTACTAGAATCGATCCTCTTCCAGCTCTAGTCCAAGCAATCGTCTTCGCCCATGATAACTACGCCTCCGTCGAGCCAGCCCGTATCCCAGCCTCAAGCATAGTATTATCATCACCACTCTCCACCAAAACCCTACCATCAACCACACCAGAATTATCATGAAACCCACTCGAATCCAGGATCTCCGAAGGAAGGTCCTTGTCTAGCAAATCAACCATCACATCATTGCTTAATCTCGTAACGGTAGCCCTAGAATCACCCATGACGGCCACTCCATCTTATGTTTTTATAACGTTTCTTATCCTAAGATATGACCTTATGTTGGGACATAAGCTAATGTTATCCACAAGGTTCTTATTAGCTAATTGATTCATATCCATGTGACAATAAGAACAAGGATGAATTATGGAAGCATGTACATTGTTTTCTTGTGGATCATTCTAGTTTTCCGCATGCTTGATGATTTGGTCTACCAGCCCTAATAATTCGTTTTAATAGTATTTTCTTCCTTCAATCCAAAATTACTTTAAGTATAAAATAAAATATAGCATTCTTTTATATATAATAAAAATTCTTCTTCTACTACGTATGGGCTTCGATCTTAGTTTATACTTATTTTAGAAATCGACATAAATTATACAAAAAGTAAGTATTATTATTAGTATTACTAAGTTATGAATATTGTACAAAATGATAGAGTGGCTGATATAAATATGTGCCTAAGTTTTTTTCTTTTCTTTTCAGCTTTAAGCATTGGTCATGACTTGTATAGTAGAGCTTTAGAGAATAGTCATTATCTATTTTTTTAATTTAAAATTGTACAATAGTTTTTATGAATAGAAAAATTTACGAAAAAAATTACATTCATATTTTAATGGTTCCAATTGAACGAAGTTATAAATTTTGAAATTTGATAATTTGTTGAAAGCATAACGCCTAAAACGTTTCTTTGCATGTAAACAAAATAGAAATTATCATCAGGAAGAAATAAAAATAAAATAAAATCAGGGGATCATCGTCACAAGACGCGGTTTGAGAGGGTCCCACAACAAAACCAACACACTCTGAAAGCTTCACAAGACCATTCTCTCCGTGTTCTGTCTCTTTCTGCTTCCCCTAAGAAATTTGCATAATCCCTCTTTTTGTTTTTCTTTTAAGTTTCAACTTCGTGAGGCAAATTCCATAGACGCTTTTGAACAAGATAATTCCAAGATACGGGTCTTGTTTTCAATTTCAGATTCACGATAAATCCGTTACTTTTTTTGGTATATATATGCATATCCCGGAAGTTTCGGTTCTGATTAATGTAAACAGAAAGCGCAGAAATTTATGTACATGGTTGAAATTCTCTGTGAATTTCGACGGCTCTTGTTGAATTCGTTTGCTGTATCGTCAAGGGTATCTGAAATATGTCGCAGAAAAGGGAGTTTGAAGAAGGAAAAGCTCGAGTGGAAGGTGGCTCACCGGAGGATAAGCGTAGAAGATTCAAAAGGTATAATTTTTGTTTCAGCTTCTGGGGATTTATGGTGTTGCAGCTTTAATCAGTAAGTATCTCTGTGTTTGTTAGACTGAAGTAATTGGATATGGATGATACAATATAAGGTTATGAGTATGACTTAAGAGTCTAAAATTTGTGATCTTTTTTTGTTGGAACGAGAGAACACGTGGTAAAGTGGTTGATGATCTCTTTAAGACATAACTGAGCATCTATGGCTTATGGTGTTCTTTAGTTATGTTGTTTCCGTCATGATATAAAGGAGATTGGTTGATCATTTTGTTCTTGACTTGGCAAATTACAAGTGGGTTTGAATATGTCTTCACAAAGAGTAATACTTCTAGGAAGATAAAACTGGATTGGAAACACAAGAGTACTTATACAACTAGGTGTATGATATCGCTTAATCACCCTGGTTAAGGTCTCGATGAGATGCTTTCTTGTTTCGGGTCGCTTGCTGCGGACAAAGCAATAATGTTCATAAAGTTTTAGATATTTCAATCTCGTTCTTTAGTTTAGCGTCAGGCAGCTAATGTGAATTCCCACGTATGACTTTGGATCCGAATTTAGTGTGGTTCAGGAGGTAATGAGATTGCAAACTGTCAAACATTTTCTCGAACCTGTTCTTGAGCCCTTGATTCGTAAAGTGGTACGTACCTTGTTAAAAAGCATATATTAACATTTCTCTTAGGATTTGTGTGTTGGTTTTATTTCTGAATTCTCCCTTGGAACAGGTCAAAGAAGAAGTTGAATTGGCTCTTGGGAAGCATCTAGCAGGGATCAAGTGGTAAAACTGCTTTTCAAAAGTAAATATTAAATTTTAGGCTTCTTTGTTCTGTTATGAATATTTTGTTCCTATGTTCATCTTTGTTTCAGGATTTGTGAGAAAGAGATACATCCTTTGGAATCAAGGAACTTACAGTTAAAGTTCTTGGAAAATATATCGCTTCCTGTGTTTACTTCAGCTCGGATAGAAGGAGATGATGGCCAAGCTATAAGAGTTGGATTATTCGATCCTTCAACTGGTCAAATTGTAACCTCCGGGCCTGCATCATCTGCAAAACTCGAAATTTTTGTTATTGAGGGTGATTTTAACAGTAACATTGACTGGAAAGCTGAGGATATCAGGAACAACACTGTAAGAGAGAGAGAAGGAAAGAAACCTCTACTCAGTGGGAATGTAGTTGGGGTTCTTGATAAGGGTATCGGTGTTATGGATGAAATTTCATTGACGGATAACTCTAGTTGGACTAGGAGCCGGAAGTTTAGACTCGGGGTAAGGATGGTGGATCAATTTGATTTTGTCAAAGTTAGAGAGGCAATAACTGAGTCCTTTGTAGTAAGGGATCACCGAGGAGAGTGTAAGTATTGCTTGTTAGTTTATTCTCTCACATTGTGTAGCATTGAACCAATTTTGGAGTATCATCTTATGGTATGATTCATAAAGTTTAGAGAATAAGTTCTCTTTTGCGTTTTTTAACCTCCAAAACTCTTAAATTAGTATTAAGCACCGGCACCAGAATTCAACGTAATTTTAATTTCCTCTTCTCACTTTTTATGTTAACTAAACACATTTTTTTTTCTGCCTCTTTATCTCCTTTGTAGTATACAAAAAGCATTATCCTCCTTCTCTTTTTGATGAAGTATGGAGATTGGAAAAGATAGGAAAAGATGGAGCATTTCACAAACGACTGAATTGGTCAAATATAAAAACTGTCAAGGATTTTCTCACACATTTGCATATAAAGTCTTCAAAACTTCGGAAAGTAAGAATTGTTCCTTCCTATAAATTATCTGTGCTTATGTCCCTAAGACTTCTATCTGCGCTTCTTTTCTTTCGCAAAGCTAAGTTCCACAAATGTAGTCACTTTTGTTCTTTTATGGTTTGTGGTTCATTTTCACCAGGTGAGAAAATTGCGGCTTTGATGATGTCTATATATATACAATATTAATTAAGATATTCTTGCAGATTCTTGGTACGGGTATGTCTTCAAAGATGTGGGAAATTACTGTGGACCATGCTCGATCATGTGTTCTGGATAGTAGCGTCCATGTGTACCAACCTCTTGGATCTCAGAAAAAAACTGCTGTGGTCTTCAATGTCGTAGCTCAAGTGCTTGGACTGCTCGTGGATTTACAGTATGTTCCTGTTGAAAAGTTATCTGAGATTGAAAAGGCACTGATCCTCGCTCTTTACAGATTTGACTTGGTTTCTCTTTTATATACTGTCAGGTTTTGATAATTTCTTTGTTGTTTCTGATTCAGGCTCAGGCCGAGGAGATGGTAATTACTGCATTGAGTCAACCACATGAAATATTTTCCTATGGCGATGAGCTTTCCATGATGAGCAACTCTCTCAGTGTCCCCGCTTCTCAAAGCAGTGTCGGTGTTGATTATCCCGGTATGAGTGTGACCAGTTTTGATGGCTACGGTTTCGTATCAGATCTTCACAACACAGCAGAAGGTAGTGGCCAATACAGTGATGATGTAGACATGGACGTTACTCCAAAAGGTTTATATGAAGACAAGAATCTCTGGAATTTCTCTCAGACTCTAGACTCAGAAGAACCGCAGTATCTTTTGCAGAGTGTGCTTGACGATTTCATGTCACAGAACCGCAAGGCTCACAGCAGAAGATGGGCTACGCTTTTCAGTGTTACGAAATGGCTTTCTGTTTTCAAGAATGTTACAGTTAGGAAAAATCTGAAATGAGTTAGTGTTACACAAAAGAAACGACTCGCCCTGGACAGATTCGTGTATATATACTCAGGGAGAGCTTGTGAATCTCAGGTTTCTGATAATCCAGAGGCGTTCAAAAGAAGTTTTCTCTCTTCTTCATATGTTGTTTCCATCTGTGTTAAAGATGTGAATACTTTTTAGGACAGCTTCATTTTTTGTTGAAAGCTTCTAAAAAACATAAAATTGCAGATTTTGATAAAGTAGATTATCCAGTTTTGGATTGGTTTCTTGGTTTGTGAATAAGTTGAAAACTCTCGTTTTGTAAAATTAAAAGAGATTACATTATCTTATTCTTGTATGTATAGTTTTTGTATCATTTAGCCTTTCATATGAAACAGAAATGAAGATTTTTGGCTGAGTAATGTTTGGATGACAAATGCTAATACAATAATTTTGGGGTCAAAATTGGAACAATTGTAAAGTAGTCAACTCATGTTCAAAACTCGAAATATTTTCCAAATCAATCAATACTACTACTAATATGAACTGCAGAGAAGGTTTCATGTTCCCCTGATATCTTCGATTACTCCTCTTGATCATGGCGTTTTTGCTCAACAACGCTTCAATCTCATCTCATTTCCGGTCTTGTTCCTCTTCGCAGGTTCGGATGGAATCTTCTCAATCCATTATTGTTTGATTTTCGCCTGATTTTGTGACAATTATCCCTTTGAAATTTTGCAGAATTCGACTGATGCCTTATTACAATCGCGTCGTGGATTCCACGTGGAGCCAGGAACTCGAGAGAAAGCTGTAAGTTATCTCTACTTTGCTTATTTCAGATTTGTTAATTACATTTCGCTGTTTTTGTTTTGTTTTGGACAAGGTAGTGTATGATTAGAGGCTCTTTAATGAACATTTGGAATCTGAATTTGGCTTAGATTTACGATTTTATTGAGCTCTGCATCATCATTGGACTCAGTTTCTGTGCGATTTTCCTGGACTCAGTTTCTATTTCTTCAGAATGATTTGGTCCGAACCTTGAGAAAACGAAATTAAGCCCCTAAAAGATTTTCTTCTTGTTTTTTTTCAATAGATTCCCTGAGATTCTCATGTGATTCGTATAGAGATACTCTCTGAGTTTGAGTTGTTGTTACCTATACTCTGTTTCATGACATTTTCTTCTATACCTGATGGGTTTGTGTTGCTTAATCGAAATCATGTGTAGCTCTTGGCTGAAGATTCTGCTTTGAAGAAATTCAAGTCTCTTAAGAAAAGTGTTCACAAATTGAAAAAGATTGGAGATGTGCTCACAATCGTTGTTGTTGCAGGTACAAAGACATAGTTCATAACTTCTGTTAGTCAAAGCTAATCAGATTTTTGTTTTGTTTAGTGAATATATTATCATTAATCTGGTATGGTTCAGGAATCAGGATGAATCTGAATAAAGAGATTCATTGGGCACACTTCTAGCAATTTAGAAAGCTGTAGATTGAATCTCATAGGTTTCATTGTTTAGTAACTACTGAAACCGATTCTCATATAACATCCTTGAAAACTCTGTAAGATAAGTTGAATACAAATACATAAGTCTACTGACTCAGGTTATTATGTCAATCAAACTGACAATTTTCCAACTTTTTTCCTAGCAAAATGAGTTATGAAATCACGACATACTCGAAATTCGGATTATGCTTGTCTCATGTCTTGCTTGATTGGTTGCTTACAGGATGTTGCTATGAAATCTATGTTAAAGCTGCGATGAGAAAAGAAGCTCAGGCTGCAGGAAAAAGCTCATGAGTCTTCTTGTCTCTGTATGCCTTTTTTTAGTGTTTTTCTTTGCTTTATACAAACTCTTTACTAATAATCTCACAATAATGTTTTGTAAACATAATGTTCATGTCATGACATCTAATAAAAGTAGACAAAAAGAAAAAGACATTGTCCAGAGTAACCAGACACAGGTTTTTTTCTTCTTTTGCTGTTTGTGGAATCTCTGCTTTTTAATAAATAAATAAATTCACCTACCATATTTTCACTTTGTTTTGTTTTCATCAATTAACTTTGATTAGTAGAAATTGGTGAATAATAGTATTTGTTAGCTCTCCAATCTCTATTGGCCAAGATCTTTCAGTTGAAACCGACACAGACCGAATCTCGAAATCGAACATATTACAGAATTTGAATTTAGGTTAAAACATAACAACACGAGAATAATAAAAATTAGCCAAAATCTAAACTTAACATCAAAAAATTGCAACCTAAAACACACAAATAAAAACAAGTAGAAAGAGCTTTCGTATTCAGATTTGATAATATTGGTTCACCAAAGATGTAATATAAAAATGTTAAGAATATTAGTTGAGCCACTTCGAGGAACGTATAACAAAGGAGACCAACAAATTAAGTTACTTTTGCTTGATTTACACATATTCATGTTTGAAAGCTACAACTCATATGTTCTATTTTATCTACATTTGTACTCACCCATAGTTTGACAAGTCCATATTCTATCAAACTATAAATATATTAGTCGGTGAGAAATGTCGTAATAGAAACTCTTAAATCTGTTGTGGTTTAACCCAAGCAATAAAATTATTAATTGTAATTAATCAATTATCAATGTAAAGTAAAGATAATCATGTTACATGAAGTAGAAGTGTAGAATAATTATTTTGTCATAATAAAGAAAATAATCTAATCACTATATCCTAAATAAGTTGATATGACAAAAAGGTGTGGACTGTGGAGTGTAAGATTACTATACGATATTTATTATTATTAAGCTAAATCCATCATTAAACAATACTTAGATACTTTCACAATTAACATTTTCTAAAAGGTATGATAATGTCTTTTTGTCCAAAATGTCTGAGATCTAATTCATAATACAACTCTCTTTACATCCCAAGCAAGATTATGTGATTTTCTAGAGTCGATTTTATTTAAAAAATCATAAAAATAGATATTTATCTATTTGATGTAAGCTAAAATATAAAATCTTTTTTGAAATATAATGTAAAATCATTGCTTTCGTTTATACTAAATGTTTTGGAAAAAAAAACAAATAGTAGAATTTTAGGAAGAGGAAGCGTGATATTGTAATACAAATCATGACATGTTTCCTTGGCGTGAGTATTTTTGTGACACCTGAAGAAGCGGCGTCGTTTTGGGTCATCATCATTCATCTCTATTCTCACATTCTCTTCCCTCTCTTAAAAGACGGTTATAAAAACATCACAGAGGCACAACACACGATTAAAGTTCAACGACCACCGTCAAGTTCTTTTTTAACTTTCTTTATTATTACACTAATGCCACTGCCACCTCTTATTCCGCCAGATCCACCACCGTCTCCGTCGCATCACTGATACCTCCACCGTCGCCGGAGAATAATTCCTATAGCGATTACAAAATGGCGAAGAAGAATACGAAGCAGAATATCTCCGTGTTGTTAACTAAGCTCGGAGATCGAGATACTTTCACAATGGCGGCTCGAGAGCTTGATTTGATTGCTAGACAGATCGATCCTTCTACCTCCCGGAATCTCCAGTCGTTTATTTCCGTTATACTTTCTGCTGACACCGGCGATAAACCGGCTGTTCGTAAGCATTGCATTCACTTGCTCGCAGTTTTATCTGTTTCTCTTCCTCTCAATTCTCTCTCTCCTTATCTATCTAAGATCCTCGCTCGTATCACGAGACGTCTCCGTGATTCCGACTCTTCGATTCGCTCTACTTGCGTCGCTGCTGTGTCGGCAATATCTTCTCGCACGACGAAACCTCCTTTTTATTCGGCGTTTATGAAGCCGTTGGCAGATACGCTTTTCACTGAGCAAGAGGTTAATGCGCAGATCGGAGCGGCGCTTTGCCTTGCCGCAGCGATTGATTCCGCGTCGGATCCGGATCCGGTTCGGTTAGGACAGACACTTTTGCCTAGACTGGAGAAGCTAGTGAAATGCAAAGCGTTTAAGGCGAAATCGGCTGGACTCGTTGTGATCGGAAGTGTGATTGGTGCTGGTGGTTTGTCTGGAACCACTGTGAGCTCCGGTGGATTGAGAGGATTTGTGGATTGCTTATTGAGTTTCTTGGTCAGTGAAGATTGGGCGACGAGGAAAGCAGCTGCCGAAGCATTGGGTAAATTAGCTACGATGGAAAGAAATGAATTAGGCGAGTTCAAGGCTAAATGCTTGAAGATCTTCGAAAGCAGAAAATACGACAAGGTTTGGTTTTCTTGATTTTCTATTTTGAATGTAAGGTTTAGCTCAAACATGATCACATAATTTCGATTTTGATTTTATTCATTATCGTTTTAGGTGAAATCTGTGAGAGACGTGATGATTCAGATGATGGAAGCATGGAAACAGGTTCCAGATTTATCAGAGGAAGTTTCTCCACCTAGATCTAATGCGTCTTCTAAAGGTATCTTCGTCTACCATTATATCTTAGCTAAATCAGGAAACTTTTTCTTGTTTGGTACACTACAATCTATATCTTAGTTAGATCCTTGTGTCTAGTTTACCAGCTGTTTTTCTCTTTCGGGTTACACTGTCTTTGTACGAATACGTTGCTAAAATATTGATTCTAGGCAATGGAGCAGATGATGCAAGTGATGGACGATACCCTTTAGGCTCTAGAGATGCTTCAACACCTGTTAAGTCAAGAACTCATATGGTTAACAGATCGACTCCTCCGGGGAGCTCAATGGCAACCACGGCTAGGAAACAGACGAACAGAAAAAACATTGGTCAGAAGAAAACCAGTCTAACAGCATCGCATATTAAACCAAATGTAAAGCGAAGATTGGACTGGAAAGCTGGAGAAGTTAGTATTCCCACTGGTGCGCCTCTTGAAGGCAAACAACATCATGACCATAACGAAAACAGTGAGGAAGCAACGAGCCATTCTAAGAACGATATGATGCAGAGGCTAGGAGGTGTTGCGAGTTCTTTTACTGGCAATAACCCAGCACTCGGTGCTACGATGGAAACAGGACATCATGTCTTGTCTGAAAACCAGAATAGTCGTAACTGCAAAGGGCTTGAAGATATATCTCTGATCCGTAATCAGCTTGTTCAGGTTGAGCAACAGCAATCCAATCTAATGGATTTCCTTCAGGTGTGTTTCTAAAACCAACAGCAGTGGTGGATTCATGATGATGATCTCTCTTACATTACAAAAATCCAGGTTGCTTTCATTTCCTGACTTCCTGAAACTCATTCTGTTTATTGTTCATTAGAGATTTGTTGGAAGCTCACAAGATGGAATGCGTGGTCTGGAAACTCGAATTCAAGGCTTAGAAGCTGCGCTGGATGAGATATCTTACGACTTAGCGGTTTCTAATGGGAGAATGAGTAATGGTTCAGGAGGAAAGAACTGTTGTCTCCTTCCTCCTGGAAGTTTCATCAGATCCAAATTCTGGAAGAAACCCGATTCAAAGTACTCGGTCTCGAGGCTGTCAACTTATAGGAACAGAAATGCACAAACCATCGGGATACAAGACTCGAGGCAGCAGTTTAGTGGCGCTGCTGGATTTATAGTCAACCCATTAGCTGAAATTCGACCAGATAATGGAGCTGCAGGTAAATAAGTTGTGTTGTGTTGTGTTGATTCGAATGAATGTTATTTATTATAGGAGCTATGAAAGTGAACAACATAGTTGTTTGATGTTTTTTTTTGCAGGTATGCCTCACAATTGAGTGACAACGAAGAACAAAACCTTCAAAAGCTACTGAGACTTTAAACCACGGTGTGTGAATGTGGTGATTCATACTTATTACTAAGTTATAATTGCTACCTCAAGTTCTCAACAATTTCAGTGTCCCTCCTTGAATATAATTCTACTAAAATCCTTTTGTTCTCCAAAATTTCAAGATTCCTCATTGTAAATATTTTCTACTAAATGCCTTGAAAAAAAATAGTTTGAGATAAAAGATAACTTCAATATCTCCAACCAGATCGTTGCTATATTTGAAAGAATTTTCAATACTTTTGATGAAATTATTACATGAATTTGCAAACGATGAATTGGTGAAATTTGTAGCAATTGAAGAATTTTCAATACTTTTGTGCAGTAATGCTTTTGTGGTTTACAGAAGAAAAGAAAATCAAAACATTAAATAATATTTAGAAAGTTGATTAAATAGCTGTCTACTATAAAATCACGGATTGAATAATTGCAGTAGTTGGCAACTGTTTTTCTTTTATCTACTTTAGAAAGAAAAACGGATTCATAACTTGTGGTTGAATAAATTATGCTTACACTGTTGCATTTCACTGATTTTTATGTCACAAATGTGACTTCATGGGCAATAGAATAGTTTAGTAGGTCTCAAAAAAGTAAAAAGATAACTTTACATGTAACTGATTATTAATTTTAGGGCTGATATCCAGATTTCCTAGAAACTATTATATTGCATTAAATTTCCCTAAACTATTGGGCTCTTTAAATTTGAAAAAACGGTCAAACAAATACTGAACTTTCCTGTTTTTGCGTTTTAAATACTGTAATTTTCGATTCGCCAAAAGAAACACAGACAATTGTTGACCAAGCCAAATCGATACCCAATTAAGTCAACCTAACAGAAAATTAACCCCGTTAAGCTCCAGTTAATTCCGCGTTTACTTCCCCGTTAATGGCCATAACAAAACGACGAGTTTAACTTAAAATCCCCAAATCAAAATTGCAAACCCTAATCCCCAATTTCGATCCTCTTTCCGCGAACTGTGATTCTCTTCATTTATCTCTTTCTCTCATTCTTTGATAGAATCGTGAATTGCAGATAGTTTTTGTGAGTTTAAGATGCCAATGAAGACTCGGGCGAAACGAAAAGCACTTGAGTTAGATGACGATTTCGATTTCGGCGATGACGATTTTGGCGATGGAGACGGTGAAGAAGAAGTGGGCGACAATGAACAAGAGAAGGATTTGGACGAAGAAATTGATGAAGATGAAGATTTTAACGCGGTTGGGAATGAGATTGTACCCGTTAATGAAGATGCTTCGATGTTTCTGTCTACTGAATTTGGAGAGTTTATGAACGGAAGTTATGAAACAGAGAGTGACGATAGCGGCGATGAAGTGTTGGAAGATGACAAAATCCCAGAGCACTGGTCATCTAGTGAAGACGACGACGAAGAACACATGAGAGAGCAACAAGAACAAGAAGATTCACGAGGTGAAGATGAGATCATTGTGCTAGGTAAAACCTTTGGTTCCGCTGCAGAATTCAAGCTTGCACTGTTGAGGTATTATCTTAAAACAGGGTTTGACATTAAGTTATACATGTCAACGCAAAAGAGATTAGGTGTGATATGTTCAGATAAAGAGTGTTCGTGGAGAGTGTATTGCTCATATGAGAAGAGCAAACACAAGCTGCAAATCAAGGTCTACGAGCGGGAACATACTTGCAGTAAGTCTGGGTACTCTAAGCTGCTGAAGAGTTCAACCATTGCTCAGTTGTATGTGGATAGATTACGGGTAGATCCGAAGTTGACAGCAGAAGTCATGGCAGCTGAGATATTGCGGTCTTACAATCTGCGTGTTAGTGTTGAGCAGTGTCGGAAAGCGAAGACTAGAGTCATGAAGAAGCTGAGAAAATGTCATCAAGAACATTTTTCTCGTATTTTGGATTACGAAGCTGAGCTTCATCGGACCAACAAAGGAACAATTGTCGATATTGAAACTACTCCAGGTGCAACCCCAGGAAGTTTACAGAGGTTTGATCGAATGTATATCTGTTTTGAGGCACAACAAACTGCTTGGAAATCTCATTGTCGGCCAATCATAGGCCTAGATGGTGCCTTCTTGAAATGGGATGTGAAAGGCCAGTTGCTTGCGGCAGTTGGCAGAGATGGTGATAACAGAATCGTGCCAATAGCTTGGGCTGTGGTTGAGATTGAAAACAATGCCAATTGGGAGTGGTTTGTGAAGCATTTGAAGGTCGACCTAGGACTTGGTTTAGGAAAAGAGTACACCATCATCTCTGATAAACAAAAGGTGAGTGCATTACTTCTGTATTGTACCGACATTAACCTACTCTTTTTTGATGTGTTGGCTTGCTTTTGTATTGTTTCAGGGGTTAGTAAAGGCTGTCCATACCCAGCTTCCAGAGGCAGAGCACAGAATGTGTGCTAGACATATTCTCGAAAATTGGAAAAGGGATAATCATGACATGCAAATGGAGAGGCTGTTCTGGAAAATAGCAAGAAGTTACACAATGGGCGAGTACGCTGAAAACTTAGAAGCGTTGAAGCAGTATAGTCAAGGGGCTTACGATTCACTTCTCAAGCAAGATCCACCTTCATGGTCACGAGCTTTCTTTAAGGTTGGTTCCTGTTGTAATGACAATTTGAATAACCTATGCGAATCATTTAATAGGACTATAAGGGAAGCTAGGAGAAAACCACTTTTAGACCTTTTAGAAGACATAAGACGACAATGTATGGTTAGAACTGCTAGGAGATGTGCCATTTCACATAGGGTGAAGACTCGGTTCACAACTAGTGTGCATGTTGAGATCAACGGTACAATAGACAAGTCTAGGAAGTGTGTGAGATTCATTTCAATGAGTGATATGCATGAGGTTGAGGTTCATGGTTGTTCGTATCGGGTTGAAATGAGGTCTAGAACATGTGGTTGTGGGAAATGACAGCTCAATGGCATCCCATGTGAACATACTGCATGTGTTATACTAGCCAAAAGATAAAATGTTGAAGATTATGTGTCTGAGTACTTCACTACTCGTAAGTGGCAGCAGACATATGAACATGGCATTGAGCCTATCCAGGGGATGAGGTTATGGCCGAGGGTCAATAGATTGCCAGTGTTACCACCACCAAATAGGATAGGCAAGGCTGGAAGACCAAGGAACTATGCTAGGCGCAAGGGACAAAATGAATCAACATCAAAAGGTAGCAGTTCAAGGTTAGGCCGAGGACATAGGGTTATGACATGTTCGAAATGTCAAGAAGAGGGTCACAATAAGGCTACTTGTTCAAATCAACAAGCAGAGCCCATAGCTAAAAGACCTAGAGGACGTCCAAGGAAAACAGTAAGTTGACACTTCCTTTTGCATCTATGACACTTCATTTTGTACCTATTTGCAACTATAACACTTAATTTTGTTTTTTTATATAGCCTGGAACACAAGAAGGGATTTCACCTGCAGTAAGTTCACAAATTACCGGATCATCACAAGGTGGAGCCTCTCAAGTTTAAGATTGCATCAGCCGAAGACCTTTGTTATGCTTTTGCCTTAACAGACCTTTGTTTTGGACCTCTGTTTTATTATGTTTCTGCTTTGTTTGGACCTTTGTTTTATTATGTTTCTGCTTTCAGACCTTTATGTTATGCTTTTGGTGTCTTACGACTTTAAGTATCAATGCAAAGACAATGTTTCTGCTTTCAGTCCTTAACTCTCTGCGGTAATGGTTTAATTGAACTCAAGAGATTGAAATTGAATTTAATTGTTGATAACCAATTACAGCAAACACATACAAACATCATCTTCAACACTACATACTACTAACAACTGCAACATCATCCACTTAGAAGACATTTTTTGCAATTAACACAGAGAAAATGGACATTAACATACTGAGAATACAAAGAATCCTAATCATCTTCAACTCTCTGCTCTCTTCCAATCCGTTTTTGTGCAACTCATACACCATCTCCTTTGTAACGTCGACCTCTGTTTTAAGCTTATGTAGCTCAATGTCGATGGCGTCCACTTTTGATCTTAACCCCTTAACCATATGAATCTTTGAACTCATATCTTCGACTTCCTCAAGCATTGCTTCTTCTACCCACTTAAAAAGGTGGCCCTACATTTCTCAAAAATCATCAATTTCAAACACATTTCAATTTCGCAAAAACACTCTGGTATTCATAAATTTACCTTCTTCATCGTCGAACATCCAAAGAATGGACGCCCAAGATTTTCCTGTGTCTTTGATGTGTACTTCTTCACCTCAGCACCACATCCACAGTGCACGTGAATCCCATGTTTGTCACCATTGGAGCTCTCTGATATCGAACTCATGTTACGAAGGGATTGAAGAGATAGAGACAGATAGAATCGACGAGAAAGAGAGAAATAGATGAGAGAATGAGAGAAGAGATCGAAGAAGAAAGTGCGAATAATCGATTTAGAGATCGTCGAAGAGAAGAGACGGATCAGAGAGACAGAGAGGAAGAAACAGAGAGGATCGAAATTGGGGATTAGGGTTTGCAATTTTGATTTAGGGATTTTAAGTTAAACTCGTCGTTTTGTTATGGCCATTAACGGGAAAGTAAACGCGGAATTAACTGGGGCTTAACGGGGTTAATTTTCTGTTAGGTTGACTTAATTGGGTATTGATTTGGCTTGGTCAACAATTGTCTGTGTTTCTTTTGGCGAATCAAAAACTACAGTATTTAAAACGCAAAAACGGAAAAGTTCGGTATTTGTTTGACCGTTTTCTCCTTTAAATTTTACCCTTATTAAACTTTAAAAGCATATTTCACTCTAATTAAAATTTTTGATATAATTGATTCGAACCGTGACGAAATCTAAATCATATCATACCACAGACCTGTGAACCAAACTCATAACCCAAAAAATAATTTAACCCGACCCAAGCTCATCCCAAATCAAGTATCGTATCTCATTGCACACGAAATATCGTATCATCAAATTGCGATTTTGCTGCAGATAATATATGGATCAATTCTCTATTTCCTTAGATCAATATTGGGTTTTCGAAGTCTCTGTAGTCGTTTGTTCTGATATTACGATATGTTGTTGAGTTTGAGATTATTGTTCATTGTTTTTGAAATATAGGAGATTGGGAATGAGTAATGAGTCAGAAATTTCAAATGGGAGTTCGAGTTATTGTAAAAGAGGTCGAATTGTGTCTGGTGTGGAGCTGCAATCACCTCTAAGACTGTCATTTGTAGTGTCTGAAAAGAATTTGTTTAATGGTGTTAGAGTATCATTTGAAAGTGTCTGTAAAAGAGTTTATGTCATTGAAGCTTCTCTACTTTTGATTACTTTGGTTCAATATTTTTAAGATGCTTTTCACAATGCATTGTTTATAGTTTATTGTACCTAAGGCATGTGTTGATGCATTGTTTAATGCAATTACGAAACATCGATTTTGAAATGTTGCAGGAATTATTGTAGAATATAAATGTTGCAGGTTCCATCTCATTATTTTCAATGGTGTTTTATTCAATCTACACTTGAAGGTCCACAATGCATTGTTTATTGTTTACAATATTTTAAAGGAATTTGAATTGTGCATCAAAACACGATACTCATGGTGTTAAAGCTGTTTGTGTTTCCATTAAAAATCAAACACTGATACAACCGATTGTTTCCCTTAAAATCAGTCATAATAAAGTAATATTGCAGACCTAAACAACTAAAATTTTGAGACAAAAACATATCATAATGATCCACCAAAAACTGATAGCCGATTGTTTCTATCTTAGCTCCACGCTTGATATTATGCTTCTCCAATTGTGTCTTCTCGAAAGATTCATCTTCGTCGTCTGTCTCTGGGTATGCATTATGATAGATTCGTGGCTCATCAACAAACAGCTCTACGATATGATCCAATTCCAATTTGTTTCTCTCTTGCACCTCTTCTTCATTCACTTCCTCATCACGCCTGAAACTGTGTTGTTCTAGAGTTGAAACCTCAACAATAAACATCTTTGAGCATCAAGCACAATAGAAAATAAGATTTACAGCTTCAGTTTGATGTTTCGAAAAATACATAAGATAAGCTTCATAAATTTGAGTTTCGCGATTTTTGAGTTCGATGAAAGGATCTAAGTTTTTCTTTTTCTATAAGATCCGATTAATTAAAATCGGGCATAAACTGGTTTATTTATAACAAATCAGGTTTGTTACGGTTTGACACTAAATTATAAACTGATTATTATTTTTGGTCAACAGTAAACCAAACAGTAATCTGATTCGAGGGGGAATTACGTTTTCAAACTCTCATAGGTGGGGAAATAAATTTTAAAGTTTCAATTAGGGGAAATAGTTTTTCAAAATTTCATCTGGAGATAAATTTAAAAAACCCAATAGTTTGAGGAGATTTAGTGCGATATGATAGTTCTCGGAAGATTTAAATCGTTAGCACTTAATTTTATATAAAATACATAATTGAGTATGGGCATGCTTAGATTGGAATAATAATAATAATAATATTTATAGAGAGTAAACCAAACAAAACTAAGATATGGGCATTTGTATAGTGGGTTTACATGTAATTTTCTGCCACCTACTCTTTAGTCCGTACGAGTATCCTTCAAACTCGGGGACAATAAAACGACTTTAATTTGTGGAAACAAATACATTTAAGGCAAAATAGATTATATCTTTATAAAAAAAAAAAAGATTATATCCACTCAAAACTATATACACCAATATTATATGTATAGGATGGGTAGTTATGTCTTTCCTCCATTCTTAAAGTAGATGATCGATCCTGTGAACCTTACACAAAAGTTTCCGTTTTCGTGATACATTCATATTAAATAATGGTTTACAGCAAAAATTTGATTTAAATGGCTAATCAAAGTTGTTATAAAGTGACTTTAGAGTGAAAAGAAAAGATTAAAAGCTGATGATCACGAACATATTAATTAAGCTTTAAGTTAAGACAACAGTTTTAGCACGGAAATGCATAGTTACTATGTTACAGCAATGTTTAATTAGACATAAAGTAAAGTAAAAGAATGTTTACATTTACCTTAGATCTTCATTTTAAGTACTGCAACATCCAGTCATTTGTTATACATTAAAATATTGGCCATTTCTGATCATTTCTACAGCAGATATTTGATTTTGTAAGAAAGTTGGAAACCTTAATGATTCGAGTTTTTATAAACTTGAAACTCAAGAGCTTAAGGATACAAATCAGGAAAAAAAAAATCGATGCTCTTGTATAAGATCCCACTCAAAATCATACCAATCCTTGAAGGGATTTGACCCCTTTGTATCTCACTCGGTTTAAGTTAAAATAAAAGAGTTTTTGGGTTTTTCACACTGAATTTAAACCGGAACAACGGCTCATCCAGAAGAGAATATATATATTTAAGAAAAAAAATCTCTATGAACAGCTAAAACATTTTAAAAAATGCAAAAAACACCAAATCTTCTCACCTTCTGAAACCATCAAAAAGAGGTCTATGCAAAAATTGACCTTCTCTGATGGCTCTTCACACTCATTTTTTTCTTTTGTTCTTTGTTTCTCTTTGTTTATCCATCATCTCTATGATACAGGAACAACCAGATTCAATTCAAGAGGCTTCAAAGCTGCCTGAACAAGATCTTGAACAGTACGGTTACGACGACAAACATCTGAGAGTTCCTCAGCGTGTCCTATCAGAGAATTCACATCTGCTCCATAAGCGACATCCGATAATGCTTGCAAGAACTTAGTAGATTCTGTCTCTGTCACAGCTGTCCGAGGGATCAAGCTAATACTTTCCTTAGCCCAACCTACTGCTTGTAACCTGTATGTTCTGGTCAGAGCTAGCAACGCATATGTTACCTAACCCAAAAACAAATACAAAAGAAAACAGTTTTCAAAAGGCCACAAAAATTACTCAAAATGTAGCAAAATATGATATAGATTCCTAAGTTTACCGTATCTAGCCGAGAATTGGGAAGTGCCCCAGCTAACGAGGCTATTAATATTCTGGTGATTGTAGCTCCCCGAGGAATAATGATATTATTCCTTATATTTACGAACTGTTCTTCGTTCACAGATTTCTCAAGGTCAAAAATGTCGGATAAAAAGGTCAATATCGAGTGGCACGCTTCTCTGGAAAAATAGTTCAAAACATGTAGTTAACATCGACTTCAAAACCCTCAAGTAGAAACAACTAATGATTGACCAATTGACAGAGTAAAACCTGTGCTGCACTGTGGTTCCAATCATTGCACAATCTACAAGAGGTGGAAATATAGGAGAAGGAATGAATATATGTGGACAGTAACGAAGACATCTTGACGCCAGCAAAAAGCAATCATCAGCTATGTCAGGTCTAGCAGTTACTTCCTGTGAGAGTAAAATGTGAATCAGACACCACAGAGGTATTAAAACTAAGACCTTGTACATAATATACTAATACTAAGTGAAATCATCAACCTTAATACTTGTCATCAGACATGTTGTATGTGCAAAGAGTGATTCAATCAGGTTCTTCAAGTAGTCAGCGCAAGATGGGTCAGAACCAAAAATCTGCAACTCCCAAGAAGATTAGATTCTCTAAAGCTTTTCTCTACGCACTCCATTTAATGAAAGAACACAAATTACCTTTATAACTTCACTGGAGAGGTATAGAAAGCATGGCTGATGATGCTGTTGATAATGGAATTGAATTTTTGCCAGCATTTCTCCAATTGTATTAATTATGTATCTTCCGGATGTACGTACCTACAAACATAAATTCCAACCACTGCCTTCTTTAGCAAAGTATCCTCTATTGGAATTGTCATTTGACAAATAGTTTTGGATCTTCTCTTATGCTCATAGACATGGAATGTCCAGCCAAATGAACAAGAACTAGACAGGTAATATTAAGACAAAAACAATGGTGTTCAGGAATGTCTAAGAAGCAGGTAGGACAAAAAAAACGAGATGAGCTTACAGCATATTTGCATGCTCTGCAGAGAGATTCCATTGTCCTCATGTCCCAAGGACGCCTACAGTAAAATGCATTTCAAAGTAAGAGGCTACATAAAAAAGAAATTTTGAAGAACATGAACCTAGATTCACTTACGCATCAAAGATAACTCGGAATATAGCCCAATGCTTATTAATCTCAGCGGCCACAGCTTCAGGGTGGTTCACATACCTAAGGCGGTAGCATCTATTAGCAAGAGTAAACAAAGTACATAAAAATATAACGCATTGTTGCCATATTACACAAACCTGAAGAGGAAGGCAAACCGGTCAATATGAACAGTTAGTTCACGAGCATGCTTCTTGTCCAAATCTTCTTTTGTAGCTTCCTGATACACAGATTGATAGTTCATTATTTCAACTTGATGATGTATCAAACAACCATTCAAATAGTCAAAGATGGCAAACCTCTAGAGGAGAGGCGACTGAAAAACATAACTTTTCAAGAGCACCCTTAGCCTGATCTAAAGGAAGTTCGGTAACAACCATGCTGCATAACCAAATTTAGAGATGTCAACAACACAAATGAGATCTAATCTGTCATTCGGTTAACTCCATACCCTAAAGCTTCAACAAGATTTAGTGAATCCTCAGCAGAGACTTTATAACCACCACCGCCATTGATTGCCATACAATAGATAGTAAACAAATCTTCAAAATATCCACAAAGATTTTTCCGACAATCTACAAGTCAACATTACGTAAAACATGCGTCAGAGATGTACAAAAACAAAAAAGTAATATTTTGAAACCAATAAGAGAAAACACCATAATATTAATATCAGTATGAACACGAACACCTTTCCTGTATCTCTCATTCTGGAGGAAAAGAGTATATTGATTAACAATAAGCAATCAACGTTGTAAAGAATAAGCAATTAGATAGCTATAAGGGTTTAGTTACTTTCCATACGGTTTCACACAATTTCTGATGAAAAATTTACATTTGTTAATCGCAATTGACATAAAAACAAACTGGAAAACAAATTTCAGTCCAAGGAAAGCATTCAACAAAATTCTAAATAATTGCCAGTATTGCAAAGTACCCTATATGCTAGCAATTCAGTAGACGAAGTCAGATCCATTAGCGTAGGTTCCAGTCAGACCTTTCGACGCCATCTTTGAAGCAATCAGTACGCACAATTCAATTGAATTTTACAGAGATGAGAACTTCATACTTCCTAAAGGAAAACTAACAACCAAATTTAGTTTGCAAGTCAAAAAGTTATAAATATTAAATTGAATTCCTGAACTTGTGTAGTCCATGAACTACTTAGCATTATTCTACTGGTGAAAACAAGAAGAGGAACCTTAGAAAAGAAACTATTAATAAAAAGGGAGCTGGCTTGATCCTATGTCGCTATCAGATTGTTGACTTAAACCAGATATCAATGCTAAAACCAAAATATCTTTATCATAATCACAGTCTAGAAACAAAAAAGAAATTAGATAGCCAGATTTGTAGTATTTGTCATAATGTCAATGTTATGCTCAGAAAGAAAAACATAAGGGCTCAAGTTACCGTCACAGATATGTCTAAAAGCCAAAGCTGCAGCTGCAGCACAATCTTCAGATGTACCCATTCCACTCATAAGAATTCTAATGATCGATGGCAATATTGAAACACTAGCTGGTGCAGCATTAAGCCATTTTGAATATGCCCCAACAAGTAGGCATGCTGAAATCAAATAGCAAAGCAAATGTCTTGTTATTAAAGATAAAGCTTCAGACACATTTGCTAGTCAATTAGGAAAGAATTAAGAGAAAGCTTCACCTGTCTGAAGTAGCTGCGCTTGCTGAGGAAGATTTTGAAGCAGCGCCATCACCTGAAAGCAGAATGTAAGAGAATGAAATTTCCATCCATGATACAACTAGTAGAGTTAGAGTGGAATCCACATAAAACCATGCATGACTTTTAACAAGCAGAAGTAATAAGACACGACCGACAAGCCTTTTCATGGCAAGATAAAATATGGCAAACCCATGTATTCATAGGCATTGAAAAAAAATAGAATCAGCTGCAATAGCATGGAGGAACTATGTATAATACTTACCTGGGGCATCACTTCAGCTTCAACAGCCGAAACATAATTTGATATTGCCCAGATACAGAACAAAATAGCTTCTGCTGGACGCCATTCTTGAAAATCATTTCCTGTCTGAGCATTGGCCTAAGTACATATGTTACAAACGTCAAAGATGCTGAAATCAAAATGCTGTAAATATATGCAACTGTTTGGTGCTAATAATCCTAATTCAGTTACATTGATCGTATTACTTTTGCTGTATACAATGCTAATTCCATATCTCCCAATGCTTTAAAAAAAATTTTAATGATGGAATAAACAGCACGCCTGGCCATCCAGAGCACAAACCTCAACAAGCTTCATATAGAGAATCTTGAGAGTTATATCCCCTCCCAGAATTAATGCAGCATCAATTAATACGTCTGCAACAGCTGGAATTGTAACAAAGTTTATCAATAAACTTGGATTGACAGAGTAACGGGTCAACAAAGCAAACAAGAAAATGAGGCAATTGGTCCCATCAGAGATGATTGAGAGCACAAGTAGTAAAAGGAAGACGTCAATTCAAAGAAACATTAAGAGGTACAAAACCCTACCTAAGCAAAGTGACTAAAACAACCATATAACCTCAGAAACAATACTCTAATCCGCTTCAAGAAACAAGTGTACAGGATGTAAACAAATCGAGAACAGCAGGGCTAAGCAATCAAATTAGAAAATGGAGGGTCAGGCTAATTTATTTGGAAGATCTGAGGGCTACACTTCTTCCTTAGAGCACACTTATCTCGAGAGTTTTTGATCTAATGTAATGTTGAAAACAAGCCATACGTAGCTTTGATTACCATATCTAGTCTGTTTGAATTCCTTAAGATCCTCATATGAGAGTCCTTGATAATCTTCAGGATACTGAACTCTGAAGCCAACCTGCAAAGGGAAACCAATGTATAGGTGACATAAACTTCAGATCATACAATAACAAATGTAAGTTTCTGATTTCCACCAAAAGATAATTGATTAAATAAATTTTAGCAGCCCATGCATCAGAATCAAATCGTCTCTACGCGTTAGAGCAGACCAATAAACACTTAAATAAGGAGTAAAACTATTGAGAGGCTAACAAAATTGAACTTCGAAGGTATCTCATTACACACTTACCAAAGATACAAGGCTCTCATAGGCTGGCCTGAATATGTGCAGTCTTCGGTTTCTTTCAGCTTCAATGGATGCTTCATTACCCAAGGAGCTATAAGAATCCCTGATAGATTACAGATCACTCTGTCAGAATATGACACTAGGAGAACCCAGCAAACATAGACATGGCTAAAGTTACCTCTTTGTCAACGTAAGTTGAAGACTGTGCCAAAAGTTGAAGGTCATCGAGGCTATATCAAATTCTGGGTGTGAAGTAACTTCCAGCAGGGCATGCACAATAACCATCGATTCATCTGAACCTAGAGGTCAGCAAAAGTACCTTCGAACACATTAGATTACCAACCAAAGGATTTGGTACACCAAAAGTAATCAAGAGACATGAAACAATAACACTCAAAACAACAGGAAGAGTTGCAGAAATGAGGCTGTATACCAGTAGCAATCAGTTCAACATATGAATCGCCTACATCAGCGAATAATCGACCAATGGCTTTGACATCTTCTTCATCCTGAAAGTAATATAATTCTAAGAGTCAATAGAAAAAACACAAACACATACCAACAGTTACAGCCACATATGAGCGATATACTTAGCCAGATATGCCAGATAAATAAGTAAAACAGAAAACACTTTTTAGTGCTGCAATTTAAAAAAAGTATAGGCCATTAGCTTCCAATTGTTTGATGCACTGTATACGCTTTTCCCTTAATTGAATTCATGAACAACAGAATCATAGTCGATCAAGCCCCAGACCAGGAAGTTTGTGAAAAATGAAGCTTAGTATCACGTAGATTCAATAGTTAACTTGCATACACCAATAAGAAAGGTAAACAGTACCTTCGAAGAATCTCTTAGATAGGCTTTAAGGCTTAGAATCTGAGGCACAATAACTTGAATCAAGGGTGTTTGCGCAGAAATACCACCAGAACTTGGTGATGCTGTATAATGTATCAATTCAGAGATAACTGCGAAGTTGAGGATGAAGTTTATCTATTAATATTTTAATAATGAAACCAGATCGGAGAAGGAGTCAATTGACTTGTAGAGTGAAAACTAATAGAAGGCATACTATATTTGATAAAGAATAAAAAACCATGCTCCTTACAACGAAGGTGAAAAAAAAAATCTTAAGGCAGATTGTATACACCCAGGCATCAAACAGTAGTTTCCACAATTCATCAAGAAAAGCTTTACCAAAAAAATACTCGAAGCTCTATTTGCAAATTCTGAACTTAGCATTTTCCAACTATTAGACAACAGGAATGCTAACAATCCTACAGTCTCCACAAAGTTCCAAGATATATTTCCACAATATAACTAATCCATATATACTCTCTGTTAAGTATATATGGTTTAATATTTTCCAAGCAAAAAGACATCGACATGAAGTATCCTAAAGACTATATATTAGCTTTTTCCCACGAGCATACCATTGACAGATGCCTCTGAGAGAGGATCGCAGTTCAAACTTGAGAAAGCTGCATGAACCAATGGATGACAGGCAAGCACTGCTCCAGGAATCCTGTAATAGACCACCCCAAAGTTAACCAGTATATAGTCAGTATCATTGTTGCTAAGTTGAACTGGTCAATATAATGAAGGCTAACAAGTAGCAACCAACCTATGAATCAAATAAATTTAGACCCGTTTCTAAGAGATTCTATGTAGGACAAAAACAGTGACCCATATTGTAAGACATGCGATTTCAGATGCCATCAATCATAATAAAATGAGTGTTTAGTTTTCAACCTAATGAAGTCACAATAAATATGCAATCTAGACGAGCTTTTGTTTTAAATAAAACTGGAGATAAAACAAGCAAAAGAAAGTGCATACCCATGCCTAAGACGGAGCCAAGAAGCAAATGCCTCGAGAACCTGAAATTCCAAAATTACAAAAGAACACAATTTACAATAAGTGACCCCTTCCAATACCAGAGACACTAGCTGGTCCAACACACACAAAAACTGGTTTTATTCTGAATTAAGGAGCACAGGACATTTTTCAGAAGCAAACAATAATGCAAGACGACATAATAATTTAGCGTATGAGTGAAAACCTACGATGTACTCAAGCTTTTACATGAAACTTTCCAAGTTATTTTTACAAGGAAAACCAAGACTGACTGGTAAAGCAAGCAAAACTAAGTGCAGCTAAGTTTAAACTGATGTATAGAGGGATTGTAGAAAGTAAATAACAAATTATATATTGAACAATGTTGCAACGCTTTAAATAAGCTCTGACCTGTTCCTTAAGTTCCGTTATATTCAAACATGCTGTTAATATACTAAGTGCAGCTTCCATTTGAGAAGTAAGCTCTTTCTCGAATTGACGTCGTCTATCTGGACGAGCAGCTATTTTGTAGTTAAATGTTTCCTGGTCATAGCAAGTACAAAAATAAAATATCAAGACATCATATAACCATGTAGATTAGAGTTAAACATCCCTAAAGGGAATCAACCTGATGAAAGGGAAGTGTCGAAAGATGTGCACAGATTTGAGAAAACGTCATGCAATCTTCATTTAATTAAACTAAAAGTAGAACCATGCAAAATAGCGTACTTAGAAATGACAACGACTTGTCCCACCATTACTTAAGGGATTGAAATAACTTATAAAAAAACATAGAATGCAA
Source organism: Lepidium didymum (assembly GCA_963920545.1). Lineage (NCBI taxonomy): Eukaryota > Viridiplantae > Streptophyta > Magnoliopsida > Brassicales > Brassicaceae > Lepidium > Lepidium didymum. The sequence goes on from OY986996.1 coordinate 15,438,077, forward strand.
CTTAGACATAGACTCGCAATAGTAAAAAGGTACAAACTATTTTCCAACAACATCATCAATCTTCGGTTAAGTTCTACCTAATTTGAGGTCAACATAACAGCATAGCTAAGAAGTAAACAGATCCAGTCAGACTAAAATAAGGGATTTCATATCTATATAGCCAGATAAAAGAATATACTATAATCACTGAGAGAGATGAACAGTTAAACAAAGGAATAAAAATTACTCTACCTCAGGCAAAACTGTCAACAGTTCCAAGAAACCAGGCACATATTCAGGATGCAAATTCATCTCATCCCTAAGCCAACTAATTATACCACCATCTCCCCAGTCTGCCGCAGGAACATGCACCGCCAAGGCAGCAACAGCTATACTAATCTACAATATAAAAAACTTGTAATAAGATAACTCGGCAAAAAGTACATAGATTTTTATGCACAATGGAAAATTCCCAATGTACATAATGGAGAACGATGTCTAAAGCTTACCTGGGTCCTAACTTTTGGGGGGCCTTTGTGAAACTTTTTTAACAATGTCTGCATTTAAGAAAATATTGAAAATCAAATATTGTCGGAACACTAAGGAAGTACTTATCAAATCCCACCAATACATATTGCCTCCAACTATAAGCCAAGAAAAGCGAAATCATGCCTTACATAGATATCAGAATACATAGTGGCAGAAAAACTGGTACGAGTGAGTTTTCCTATTTAGTTTGTACGTAAATATTTAGAAACAAAGACTTACCGTTAATGATTGTCGTAGCTTCTGGAAAGCCCCCGGTGGTAGTTCTTCAAAATCTCGTTGAACCTTGAAGTAAGACAGACTAGATGTCAACAGACTGCAGTCTCCAAGATTGCATGATAAATGATTGACGGTTTACAGAAAATTCAAAGTGCATTTACCTTGCTTCGAAGGGTCTGAGAACAGAATATCAAAGTTTCCAAATTGCTAGAAGAATCATGAAGTAAATTATCCGCAACCTAGACTACACAACAGTGCAGAGTAAGAAACATTGCAGAACTGTTTCACCAAAACATCCTCTTCTCTGAATCAATAATCATTGATCTTAAAGGCTATAGGAAGAAGTCATAAAACCTAGTAACAAGGCAGATCTGTTTTTACGCCCTAGACATACTTCCTCACACCAGTTACCGAATAATACAAAATTGACCCTCAATGTATCTTTAAAATTCAAAGACCATCCACTCATATTGAAATTTAATGTCTGACAAAAGCGTATAGGAGCCAAAAAGAGCGAATCAAGGATACAAAATTGATAAAGGTACAACTTTATGCACCTAAGTAGCCAAGAGTAACTGAGACCAATCAAATATCAAAACTCTAGCATAACAGCTACAGAACTAGGAAGAGAACAATCGAACCCAAACAAATCCAGGTTAAATGAGATTAAACCCGAGTAAGAAAAACTGACATTGAAATCAAAAAAAAAAACTCGCCTGCCAAGCATCGAGAGTTCCCTGGAAGTTCTGGAGCCAGCGATCAGCTTGCACGCGCACTGTATCATCCGGGTGATGATACAGTGCATTTAGGGCTTCTTTGACTGCGTTCTGATGCTCCATGAATAAATCCTTGCGCTTTTTTGCTCGTAGGGCCGACCAAATCACGAGATAAAATATCAGAGAGAGAGACCAGAGATTGAGCAAGAGAAGAAATTGCTTAACTGAAATTCGGGATTTTGTCAAATCGATTTCGCCCAAGAAAAAAAAAAAACTTTTTTCCCCCTTCGTCAAAAGGGTTTTTTTGGCGCCCCTCAACTTGAGTGAGAGAGAAAGCGATCGAAATTTCGGATTTTTGATCTGAACAGAGATGAAGAAGGAAGCATCTTAGCCGTCTGATCTAATTACTTTGACTTTAAGTCAAATCCTTCTTTTCAGATTGGGAAAAAAAAACAACCATTTATTTTGAGGATAAGGAATTAATTACTTTCTCAGTTGTTGTAATAAACAAAAGAAAGTATCATTGATTCATCATAACTTAAAAATTGTACAAAAGACAAGATTTGAGAGAAAACATATGAGATCTCTGTCACTGAATCAGTTGTTACAAGTTATAACAGACAATACAACAATGTTTTAATGAAGTAAGTGTTAATCTCTCTGGTCACTCTCAAATCTATCTTCTGATATAACAATTCTGGTGATTTTAACAGCAAAATGATACACATTGAGAAAAGAAAAACTAAAGGGTTGCATTCATTTTTACTGCCTAGAAAACACATCCATCAATCAAAGAAAGACTTGTTTTATGTGGTTCTATTGAAGTTCCCATCAACCTGCATATGGAGCCAGTCCGGTTGAGACCCTCGGGTTTCATTAGCTTCTTGTTGCTCATATATAGTTTGATGAACGTCAATTGGTAAAGTCCTGAGCTGATACAACATCAAGAGCCTTTAGATCTACTAGTTTGATTCAGAAAGATCAGATTTTTCTATGTTTCTTAGATTTGGGACTTACATCTCCGGAAGGAAATACTCCTATTGTTGAAGCACTACTTGCACCTGAGTTAACAACTTCTAGCTTCATTGACAGAAACTGTAGACCAGATTGCATGTTTAGGCATGTAAAATTGTGACAAATAACAGAGATGAAAGGAAATTTACCTCGACTTGCCGCTGCAATGACTGAATATAATTGATAATTTCATCGAGCACAAGGGCTTTTCCGATTATCTGAACCAAGAGAAATAGCTTGTTGAATGTTTTTATTTATAGAACATCATTCTCAAGACCAGAAGAAAAACCAAGACTTTGTGATGCACCTTATTACAACCCGGAATTATATCTTGAAGAGCCGTCATCTTCTCACTAATCTTTTCTCTTCTAGCCTGTCAAATACAAAACTTTGATCAATAAATGAACATTTTTTGAGGATAAGTTTTGGTGATCTAGCAGAAGAATTACTCGCTCTGCTAGACTATGCCGATCAGTAGCTTGTCCTCTTCTTGCTCTCACATGGATATAATCCTTTGGTGGCTCTGGTTTGTCTTTCTGTTCTGTTGCTTTGCTTCCACCACCCAAACTTGTTTCGCCTTCCGGTCTCATTGAACCACTCCCATTGCCGCTTTCAGATCCACAGACTTTCCTTTTCTTATCGCTTGACTCTTTCTATTGAAAAAGTAAACAAATGGAAGGGTCGAGATATTAAATCAAATTCTCGATCTAAGATAACTAAAGTGACATATAGATAGTAACAATGAGCAGCGACCATTCCAACATCTATCAAATTGAAGGTCTTCGAGCTCAATCTAACTTAGTCAAAAAAAGTCAACGGACAAAAGTCATCAAATCTATAAACTAATGCTTGATCCCTAAATCAAAGACTATGCTTTCACACTCATTGGTCTCTGAATCATTACAAAGCTGAGGATCTACAATTAAACTTTCAGACAGATTCAAATACTTAAAGATCAGATCAAAGCTAATCATTGAACATTAAGAATGCCCTAAGCTACGACACTTTAAGAATCCAGATATCAAAATCAGTTTTTTCTTCTTTCAATTGAAGGCAAAGTCTCACCAATTCATTACCACTGCTGCTGGAAGAAACCATCTTAGAAGAATCGTCTTCGGAGTTAAAATCTCTAGTCTTTCTTGCTCCCCAGCCACCAGTTAGATCGGTGACAGTAGATTCCTCCGCCACAGAGACGTCTTTATTGGCGGAATGTTCAGACGTATGGACGCGACCGGAATTAACGGATAAACGGAAGCCAGAGCGAACGGCGTCGTTTACAGGGAATGGCCAAATCTCAGATAGAGTGTAAGAGGAAGGATTGGCTGCGGAGAAGGAGGAATCGTTCACTAGTGGAGGGTCCATTTCCGGCAATCCTAAAAGGGTTGACCCAGATTTAGGACCCGGATCCGAGAAGTGAGGAACTTGATAAAAAGAAAGAAAGATTTGAGCTTTGCGAGGTAATGTCGAGTGTATAGGGTTGTGTGTGAGGTGGACAGAGAGAGAGAGATGAGGGCACTGATATTATTGCTCCGGAAGATTATCACAGATTCCTTGATAACAAGTTTTAAATTGATAAACTTTCGAGTTTCGATATTGTGATGCTTCCCTTATTAAAAAAGAAAAAAAAAGGATTATAATACTTTATATGTTGTTTTATCAAATTTCCCTAGAAGTAGTCGGTAATATTATCAAATTCCCCTAAAAGTACTAGGGGATATACCAGGCTAAGCCCGGTGTTTGTTTTATAAACATGCTTTTATATTCACTAAATTATAATGTTTTTGTATATTTGAAATTTTGGAACCTAAATCATTGTTAAAATAGCCAAAATAATCTTCCAGCAACAAATTTACATCTCCATAACAAAATATATGTTCCAAATTTTCACCTAAATCTTTAAAATGAGTTAACTCAGCTCAACATTAACTACTGTATTCAATTTATCAACTCCAAAATCCAAATCAGATAATCTTGATGTAATCTATACTTACATGTCAAAACACTTGTCTTTTCTTTTCTTAGAATTTGAGTCTAAGTAAATAGTTTCCCTGATTTCATGATGTAGGTTAGCCCTGAACATATCGATATATGGGTCAAGTCTTTTTGGATCCGATTTTTTTGGATCCTGAATTTTTATATCTATATAGGAGTTGTTATTATTTTGGTTCAGTTTCGGATCAGTTCTATTCGGGTTCAGATCGGTTCGAATCCAAATTTAAAAAACCAAAAATTACATGAATACCCAAATATCCGAAAATATCCAAAAAATCTTTAAAATACCAAAACAAATAACTAAAAATACCAAAAATATTTTCGAATACCCAAATATTCAAAATATATGTGAAAATATCTAAAAATACCAATAAATACTCATAGAATACTCTAAAATACCTAAAAATAATATAAAATTGATTATTTAGGTACCCGTTCAGTTTTCGGTTCGAGTCCTGGTTTTTGGGTTCTAAATTTTTGTACCCGTTCAGATATTTAGATATTTCGAATTCGGATTCAGATCTTTTTTTCCTGGTCGAGTCCATATTCAGATCTTTAGATCTGATTTTTATGTTCATGCCTAATTCATGTATCTAGTGAGGTCTCTCAAAAGGTTAACAAAACATCTATAAGATTACCAACGACTTAGAGGGTCTAAAAAAACATCTATAAGAAGCTTTATAAAGGCAAATAAATAAGAACACAAAAGGACACTGCATATTTAAAAAAAACACTAGAACTATTGTTGATTCGATTAATTAGCACAGAAAAAATAACGACATTAACAAAAACAATTTGCATTGGGCCATAAATTAACTTACCTAAATTTAGATTCTGATATATTTGAGACGAATGTCGGTGTTTACATTATAAATTTATACGACGTAAGACACTTAAGATACAAGAATGTGACAATGGGCCATATAATTTATAAATGCTTAACCAAAGAAGCCAAACTCCAACTAACTATTTAAAACACTAATACAAAGGACGTATGACTCTATGTGTACATTGTTTATCAACTACCATTCTTTTTCTTCTTCTTTTATTTTCTAAAGATTAACTAACATTCGTCACGTTGTTGTTTGGTAATACATAACCTATAGTTTTGTTAAGTTCAAGGTAGATGTAATTAACTTATTTAGCAAACATTATTTATGTTTCCCTGCAATTTTAACATTCTATGTGTGTTCCGTCTATTTTACAGTTAGTCTTATAGGAAAAAAGAGAAGAAGAGAGATACAAAAATAGAAACTTGACGTTATAAAGTGGTAGGTAAATACTCTTTAGTTTAAGATTTCATGTTAATCACTATTCTATAAACTATAGTTTTGTCCGGTAACAATTTTAGCTAATGCCTCTTATTGTTCTTTGTCTTTTATTGTATATTTTTTTTTCTTCAACAACTAATCATTGAATTGACAATGTCGATCTAAAGCCACTGTTCTTCAATTAGAGCTGTGTGAGATTCAAACTTACCATCTAATGTCTAGCTAAATTAGAAACAAATCAAGTGGATCACCTATTTTTTAGTTTTTTATATTTATGTATTAGTAAGAGCATATTTATTTCTTAATTGTTCGTACTAATAGTTCTTTTTACATCTATTCCTTAATAACCTAACTAATTATTTCAAATTTCAAATTTGTACATCATGTAAAATGAATGTAGAATTATCATCATTCTAATATGTAAGTTAGATTCTTTTTTTATTAATTTATTTCTTTGTATTTATTTTTGTCTACTTCAAATAACATTATAGAGAATTCCAGTAAAATGAAGAAATGTTTATAAAAATCGAATTATGAGCCTATCTTTGAGCACAACGGACATAATTCAATGAACGAAGGATAAAGTAAAGATTAAACAACCTCAAATTACTTTTAAGTCTTGCAAAATCCTTGACATACGAATGAACATCGGCTAGTCATTTGGATTAGACAAAAATTTAGAGGCCTTTGTATAGTTGGTGGCCATCTCTATTTGTAATATCTCCTTTTTGAACAATTGCTAATAACGACTCAGGATAGTATGAAAGTCTCCAAAATTGCTTTGCTAATAAGTGCTTATTAAGCACATTTATCGTTCTGAATCCCAAATCTCTTTCGCGCTTTTTCTTTATAAAGTTTGTCCCAAATCGCCCAATAAATTCTTTTAAAATTGAACGTTTTAACATGATTGAATTAAAGTCAATGCTATAAAACTAGTTTTTGACAGAAAGAGTCTAGAACTATAGTATCTTTTGGAAACACTATAACAAAAAATTTGTATTGAGCCTAATATTTTATCATAATTATAATATAAAAATATTATTATAAAGTTGTAATAATTTATAAATAGTTACAATACAAAAGTATTGAATGCTCTAAATATGAATCCATTTGAATCCATCATTTGAATGCTCTAAATATGAAACGAAAATTTTGACTTTTGTTTTTGGATCAACGCAACATGTAATATACGAATTAAAGTCAGGTGATGGACATATATAAACGGATTTAACACGCACCAATAAATAGCAAATCTTTGATATTTGACTCTCTTAAGAACAAAAAAGAAAAAAGGAACTCAATTTTTTTAATTATTCCTACAAGTACATGTTATATGATTTGTTTGTGGGAAAAAAACTCTTTTTATCAATAAATTAAATTATAATAAAAAGTCGAAATAAGTGGAATAGGATTTTTATAAATTTTGATGAAATAAATTGTTTTTCTAAATTGAATAAAGCTGGAAAAGACAAGTGGAGAAAGAGATAAGACATCTGGATGCATAGGTGTCACACATGAAGGCCAATTCCTATGTTTTCCATTTTTCCATAAAGTCTTCGCTACCATTTTTATATATTTAATTTCTAAATTATTAAAACATTAAAAAATCAAAATACAGACAGAAGAAAATTCAAAATGGCATGAGAATTAAGAGTCCTTATTATGTGACATTGTGACTTCATTAGTGATGCAATCAGTCATAAAATTATACAGTTGGCCGATTTAGCACCGCCTAAATATACACTAATCAATTAGAATTATAAAAATCAAATCAAGAATCGTATCTACTAAAATCAAATCAAATTCATTCTATTATTAACGTTATTAAAAAATCATGTAAATAGCTAATCGTATGTAATTAAATTTCGGACGTTTCTGATATAAAATATGAATAAAAATAGAAACTTTCCTTTTATTCTATTGGTGGCAACTCAACCATAATATTAAATTGCTTTAATTCCACCGTTCATAACGATAAATCAAAGGAATCTATAACATAAATCGGACATTAAAATTAATTTGAAAAAAGGATTTTATAAAAGAGAAAGAAAAGATTCGAAAAAAGATGGACCAAAACGGCGGTTTATTCGGACGTCAGCAGCACTAACTCAGAAGGCCAAAGGATTTGCCTTCTTTCTTCTCCTTTCCTCTTCCGTCTCCATTAATCCTGTAACACGTTTCTTTTTTGGGTTTCTGTTTCTTTTCATCTTACAATTACACGTCTCTGTTGAAGTTTAATAATTGCTGGCGTTTCTTGTGGGTTTTGAATTTTCTCATCAACGAGTTTTCTTTCCATGGAAAGTTCTTGATTTTTCTGCATCATGTTTTACGGGTTTTTCTCTTGGACCCTTTTTACTTTCTCCTAATTGACTTACAAGTAACCCACCAATCTGGTGTAAGTTTCCATTCATCGTGATTTCTGAAGATTAGATTTTTTGTTTGTTTGTTTCTGAAGTTTTTTACTTTGAGAGTTCCGTTCCTCTTTGATCATCACTAGGGTTTCAGTTTCCGGTGAAAAGTTAGGAATTTTTCCGTCAAATTGAGGAATGAGGAAGCCCAAGTTAACGAAGTTCGAGAGGTTAGAAAAATTCGACATGTTCATCTCTCTCAGCAAGCAGAGATCGGTTCAGATACTAATGACGGCTGGGTTACTGTACATGCTTCTGATCACATTCGAAATACCTTTCGTCTTCAAAACCGGGCTCGGTTCCTTATCTCAGGATCCGTTAACCCGACCCGAGAAGCACAATAGCCAACGAGAATTACAAGAGAGGCGAGCTCCGAGTCGACCCTTGAAGAGTCTGACTCTGCTTCACCAGGAATCTCAATCGGAAGCACCGGCTCAGGGTTTAAGAAGGAAGACCCAGATCATATCTAGTTTGAAATTCGACCCAGAAACATTCAACCCGAGTAGCAAAGATGGGTCAGTAGAGCTCCACAAATCCGCTAAGGTAGCTTGGGAAGTTGGTCTAAAGCTGTGGGAAGAGCTTGAGTCCGGAAAAACCTTTAAAGCATTGGAAAAGGAGAAGAAGAAGAAGACCGAGGAACATGGGTCAAGCTCGTGCCCTCCCTCTGTTTCCTTAACCGGGTCTGATCTTTCAACCCGTGGGAATCTCATGGAGCTTCCATGTGGTTTGACTCTTGGATCACACATTACAGTGGTTGGGAAGCCTGGAGCTGCTCATTCGGAGACGGACCCAAAGATATCGATGTTAAAGAAAGGAGATGAAGCTGTGAAGGTTTCACAGTTTAAGTTGGAGCTTCAGGGTTTAAAAGCAGTGGAAGGAGAAGAGCCACCTCGGATCCTCCACTTGAATCCACGGCTTAACGGTGATTGGAGTGGTAAGCCTGTGATTGAGCAGAACACTTGTTACAGAATGCAATGGGGATCAGCACAAAGATGTGAAGGATGGAGATCTAGGGATGATGAAGAGACTGGTTAGAATATATTCAAAAGCATTTATCTTTCATCTGTTGTTTTGCTTGATTTTTCTGTTGGGAAACTAATTAGTGAGAATGGTTGTAGTTGATGGTCAGGTTAAGTGCGAGAAATGGGCTCGGGATGATAGCATTACTGCTGAGGAAGAGTCTAGCAAGGCGGCTACATGGTGGCTGAGCCGATTAATGGGTCGGAGCAAGAAAGTAAATGTCGAATGGCCATTTCCGTTCACAGTTGACAAGCTTTTTGTGCTTACACTTAGTGCTGGATTGGAAGGTTATCATGTCAGTGTCGATGGGAAGCACGTCAGCTCCTTCCCTTACCGAACTGTGAGCAATGTTTTCCCTGGCTTAAGCTTGTGTTGCTTTGATTAGTAATTGGCGTGAACTGATGATTGTCTCTGTGTTTTTTTTTTTTGGCAATATATGAAGGGATATACTCTTGAGGATGCTACTGGTCTGACCATTAACGGGGACATAGATGTTCACTCGGTTTTTGCTGGTTCTCTTCCAACTTCGCACCCCAGTTTTGCTCCTCAGAGGCATCTCGAGCTCTCAAGCAATTGGCGAGCTCCATTAGTTCCTAATGATCAAGTTGATATGTTCATTGGCATCCTTTCTGCTGGTAACCATTTTGCTGAACGGATGGCTGTGAGGAAGTCGTGGATGCAACATAAACTCGTTAAATCTTCCAAAGTAGTCGCTCGGTTCTTTGTTGCATTGGTAAGTTCAGACTAATTTTAAAAGTGATCTGATCTGGTCTTATCTCAGTAAGTGATCTGATCTGGTCTTATCTCAGTCTTCTAGGTTATTTTTGAGAGCTTTATATATTGAATTGCAGTCTAACTTGGGTGTTTATTTGGGCAGCATTCGAGGAAGGAAGTGAATGTGGAGCTAAAGAAGGAAGCTGAATTCTTTGGGGACATAGTTATAGTCCCTTACATGGACAGTTACGACCTTGTTGTTCTCAAAACTGTTGCAATTTGCGAGTACGGGGTGAGTCCTACTGATTCTAAGAATCAAGTCAATCAACACTTGATCCTATGTTTTCAATTATTCAACATAGGTAAAGAGGCTCAATATTCTCTGTTTTGCAGGCTCATCAACTTGCTGCTAAATACATCATGAAGTGTGATGATGATACATTTGTACAAGTGGATGCGGTGCTTAGTGAAGCAAAGAGAACACCTGCAGATAGAAGTCTATACATTGGCAACATCAACTATTATCACAAACCGCTACGCCAGGGTAAATGGGCTGTTACATATGAGGTAAAAAGCTAAAACGTTTTAGCGTAAAGAATCATTTGTATCGTTGTCTCAATAGTCAATATCAATACAAAAGTTAATACTACATTATCTGTGTTCCCAGGAATGGCCAGAGGAAGACTATCCACCTTATGCTAATGGCCCGGGATACATATTGTCAAACGATATCTCTCGCTTTATCGTGAAAGAGTTTGAGAAACACAAATTAAGGGTATGCCGGAACATAAATTTCCAGACCAACTTTACCTAATCAAATTTGAAACAGAGCATGTATATCTATATAACTCTGTTCTTTTGTTTGTCTCTTTCCTGATACTACAGATGTTCAAAATGGAAGATGTAAGTGTGGGAATGTGGGTAGAACAATTCAACAACGGTACAAAGCCAGTGGACTACATTCACAGCCTCAAGTTTTGTCAGTTTGGTTGCATAGAGAATTACTTGACGGCGCATTATCAGTCACCAAGACAGATGATTTGCTTGTGGGATAAGTTGGTGTTGACAGGCAAACCTCAGTGCTGCAACCTGAGATGACACGAACCAAACTCCTCTCTTATCTCTTTGGTTCGTAAGAGGAAATAGAAATCCATAGAGCTTTTTTCGTTTTTTTGTGTGTGTAGCATATATAGCTTTGGTTGTATGATCCTCTTGATTTTGAATAACGAATATATAGTGGCTGTTTCTTTTTGTCGAATCCTCTATTAATTATTCATTCTTCCGTCTCTAATTTTAATAATCTAAAATTGTTATTTCTTAATGATTTTGAGAAATTTTGAATTTGTTTCTCAGTTCAGATTAATTGGTTTGTTTTTTTTGGGTGCCATTCTTGATTTTTGGATGCCATTTACATATTGAATCACTTTGGTAATAATGAAAATATCTCTTATATGTTTGATAAAGGTTTGGATGGAGATGCAAATGTTATAGTTGAGAGGTGAAAGAAGTAATAATACGACTTGGAGGATCTTGCAATACCGATAATACTTGTCGTGATGCTTGTCCAAGTTGTGCAATAAGACATTGTATCTTCAAACAATGTGTTTGCGATCGATGTAACCCAAATTTACGTGTAAGAGAAGAAAGAATTGATAAAGAAAAGAGATATAGAAATTATCAACGTGGAGGAGAAACTTGCAATGACGACAAGATCTGCAAAAAGTATTGTTTTGACTGCAGAGTTGCAACTTGTTTCCTGAGACGATGGATTTGCTATAACTGTTTCTTTCCGGCCCCCTTCAAATTAAGTACTTGTTTAGATCGCATTTGTAACTTCTCCCTTGATGATTTTTCACCCATGTCTTCTTCATATATATGATGACAAAATAATAATAGAGCAAATTGTACAATCAAAAACCGAAACTTCTGCTGTATTTTTCTTAGTTAGTTGATTAGGATCCATGATGACTTGACATCAAAGGTTCAAGGTTATTTATCAGGCAGTGGCAGACCCAGAAAATATTTTTATCGGGATCAAAACAGAATAAAATAATTAATTTTTTTGTCAAGAATAAAATCGATAAGTTCAATCCATAGTGTAAAGTTTACATCCTAAAATTATGTTATAATATATTATATGTAGTGGAGAGGATGAAACTTTTGATATCGGAATCAAGAATTGGATTACTATAACCACTATACTAAGAAGAAATCGGCAAACAAATAAAATAGTTATTAAAATTAATAAATACAATTCACAAAAGTATAGCTAAAAAATTTCAAAAATAACAAAATTTTAATTTCCAAATTATTAGGGGTGTCAATTGCACCCTCTAATTATCAAGTAGGTCTGCCATTGGTATCATGTCTTGTTGATCTAATTGTTGACAAAAAAGCATGAAACTCATCATAACCATGAAACCCAAAACTTTTTATTTTTATTATGTTTGGTCTTTAAAGCCATTTCCTTATATTTTATAAGTTTCTATTTCCTTACTTTCATGATTTTTTTGGTAAGGTTCTTTTTCCATTTTTATATTTGTAAATTTATGAAAAATATCTCGACGGATACTTGTTTATAACGTATCAGAAGATATACAATAATACAAGGGATTAAAGTAAATATATATACAATCATATGTATGCGTAAATATATAAAGGAAATATATATTTGAGCCTTCGAAGCATTAGGGTTTACCGAAAGAAAAAACCTAATGAAAGAAGACAGAGAAGAGTAAATGAAGAATGGAAGCACGTCACTTCCTTCCCTGAACTGTGAGCAATGTTTCTCCCTGGCTTAAACTTGTATTGCTTTTATTAGTAAATGGCGTGAATTGATGATTGTCTACAGGATCGTGGATAAGCACGTGTGAGATGAGATCTGTCACATGGTCTAAAAACGGAGGCCCATTACAAAAATATCACTAATTTTTTTCTAAAACGTTAGTATTTTTTCAAACATATATCATATTACAAAAGAATTTATTCTCATACCGTACTATTGTTTTTTTATTACAATTTTTTTTGACATCATACTAGTGTTTTCTTTGGTGACCTTTTTTTTTTAGCAAAACTTAGGATCCAAAATATTTTTCAACTAGTCTGGTAAAAACAATTTTGTTTTACCAGCACAGGACCTTTAATTTTGTCGAGACAGCGTTGTTTGTATGTCTGTTTATGCTATATAAATGAAGGGATATACTCTTGAAGATGCTACTGGTCTGACCATTAACGGGGACATAGATGTTTACTCGGTTTTTGCTGGTTCTCTTCCAACTTCGCACTCCAGTTTTGCTCCTCAGAGGCATCTTGAGCTGTCAAGCAATTGGCGAGCTCCATTAGTTCTTAATGAGCAATTTGATATGTTCATTGGCATCCTTTCTGCTGGTAACCATTTTGCTGAGAGGATGGCTGTGAGGAAGTCGTGGATGCAACATAAACTCGTTAAATCTTCCAAAGTAGTGGCTCGGTTCTTTGTTGCATTGATAAGTTCAGACTAATTTTAAAAGTGATCTGATCTGGTCTTATCTCCGTCAAAAAGTCTTCATGGTTTCTACTAATATTAGCAAATACAAAACTGAAAATCATCCATAGAGCTGTTACAAAACAGAGTCTGAAAAAATCACCAAAATAAACTTAGAACGTTAAAGAAATCAACAACAACGACAAATAACAAAACCACAGAAAAACAAAGCTTTCTTGCAGAAGAAGGTAAAGGCTGAGGAGCAGCAGCACCTGCAGGGCTCTGTTTTCCGGTAGAAGCTGTGGTGTTTTCCTTCGAGCAAGCAAGGTTACAACGACTAGGACGAACAATTCGATATACACCAGAGCTTGTAAGCAAATGTATGTCCTTGTTATTGTCTTGTCCAAAAGAGTAGATATAACCAAGTGCAGGTCCTGAGTTAGCTTTTCCTGGAGCTTCTGTACATTTCAACGGCGAATCCTTACTGCAGCTAAACGGTATTAGAGAATCTGTGAAGTTTCCACTATTCTCTGGTGATTCGATTGCCGCCCACATTGCGTTTGCATAAAGATCTGCATACAAGTACCTGAAACAAAAAGGTTTGAGAAATTAGTGTTATAGGGTTTTGGATATGATTCGGTTTAGGTTTAAGATTTTGACTTACGTTCCGTAAGAACAAGGATCCGTTTTGGATCGGTAAAAGTAACCTCCAATGATGGAAGCAGATCCTTCATGTTTGTTCACTTCAGAGTGGTTGTAACCGAGAATTGGGAATGTCAGGTTTGATTCTGCAGAAACATTTTCACCAAAAGGTGATAACGGAGAAAAAACATAAGGTCCTTCATAAGTTCTCCAGCCATAGTTTCCACCCATTGTTATGATATCAACTTCTTCATATGTATCCTGTTACATTTTAAATATTAGAAACTCTGTATCACCACAGTTTTGGATGCTTGAACTGTAACAAAAAAGAAAACAAAAACCTTTCCGACATCTGCACACAAGAAGTAATCTGGCCTCTCAGAGTCGAAGCTGCACCGCCATGGATTTCGTAGCCCTAAAGCCCAAATCTCAGGCTGTTCATCTTTATTGCCTTGGAAAGGATTGCTCTTTGGGATTGAGTAGTTTCCCCATAAACCAAGTGTAGAGATTTCAGATACACCTGCAGAGATTATCGTTGAAAATAAGATTTAAACACCGAATCCAAACTCCCAAATACAGTTTTCTGGTGATAAGTTTCGTCACTTAACTTGGCATAACATCAACATCAAGCCTTAAGACTTTGCCAAGCAACGACTTCTTGTTCTGTGCAAAGTTGTGAGTATCTGAAACTCCTCCTCCATCACCAGTCATGAGATACATATACCCATCAGGCCCAAAGATAATCTGACCACCATGGGACGACGAATACGGAAGTCCCATAGTGAAAATCCTCCTTACTTCAGATGCTTTCCCAATCTTTGCCTACACAATAGAAGCAACAATCTTCGATAGAATCTTGGTCTCCAAGTAACTTAAATCGTGGTTGTAAATCAAATATTGAATCTTTTTGTTGTAAACTTACCGTTGAAGGACTTGAGGAAGTACCGTTCGCTGTATACTCAGCCACGACGGTCTGGAAACGACAAGGCTGCGCTCCATCGTCTTTAGGAAGCTTAGAAGGATCACAATTTACATCAGAATTGCAAGCACAACGACCTGTACATCCTGGATTTTTGACTTTATCACAGTTAAAAGAAGCGAAAAACCGGCCGTTGTCTGCGAATTTAGGATGAAACGCCATTCCCATCATACCAAACTGCGTATCGAAACTGACTTGATCGGTTATGTCAACAAAAGGAGCTGATTCGTCGATTTCCATCGGTTCACCTGAGTCTTGATCCGGTATTGTTCCTAACCAGATTTTGCCAGGTTGGTTAGAGAAGAAAGCCCGGTTAGAGCCATCAGGATGAGACACCATGTTGAGGTAAGACCCTGTTCCTATCTTCTCAAGACACACTCCTTTAGGTGGCTTTACATCATCAACATCTGTGTCTTGGTTAACCAGTTTACCATTGAAGCATTTTGTTATGTTGTTGTTGGTTTTAGATGGTCCACCAAAGGCGGTACAGAAATCGGTTTGGGATTTCCAAAGATTGGTTAATGTCGATGAATTGGAAGAGGTTGAAGGCGAAGTAGCACCACCTAGCAGAGTGGGGCTAAAAGGAGAAGAGACAATGGAGATGTTCTGACATGTTTCCCATATTTTTGAGCAAAAGTCTTGAGAAGTTGAGTTGCAGAGAATTGGAATTGGAGAATCAACATCACTAAACAATTGTCCAGAGAATTGATCACATTTCTGGGGGAAATAAAACAACAAACTCAGAGATTCAGAATTCTTAGTCTAAAACAACTTTTGAAAAACCTTAAATTCAGGAAAATTGATAATTGATATATTAAAGAAATTAAAGTGAATTTACTTCTAAGAGTATTGGAAATTAGATTAGACTTACAGAGCAGAGAATGGATTTGAGAAGAGAAGAACAATTAGAATCAGAGATGTTCATGGAGTTGAAGCGATTCTGCAATTGAAGATCATCTTTGGAATCACAACAAGATCGCCCTTTGTAGGAATCACAGAACTGGAGTGTCTCGTTATTGTTGACTGGAGTATCTGACAAAAGACAAAAACTTAAACTCAAAACGACATAAAAACAAGAACACTTAAACTCAAAACGACATAAAAACAAGAACACTTAAACTCAAAACGACATGAACATAAGAACACTTACTTGAATTTGAGCAAAGAGGAAGAGAAGTTGTAGCAGAGGATAGAAGCAGAAGAAGGAGACAGATATGAAAGAAAACAGTTACGGATTGATTCGTCATTGCCATATGCACAAACAACAAAACTCTCTCGCTATCTCTCTCTTAGAGGAGACACAAAGCTATTTGTATCTGTATGTATATATACATACGCAAAGCTATATCTTTGGTAGGAACGTAGTTGTGACTAAAATACGAAATAGACGTTGACATTTTTGTCAAAAAATACAATAAATAAAGCTTAATAGAGTGATAACATTTCTTGGATAGGGTGAGACCGTTATGCTAATTTGTCTATCTCAAATATTGAATTTGTCTGCCCCATTCTCGAATTTAGCCCAATTTTTCTTTTGTTTTTCTCCTAATTTTTCGGTTTGTTATTTTTAATCGTTTTATGAGAATTATATTTACACTATAAACTATAAGCTTATGTGACCAAAAAAATACTATAAGCTTCACATACTTTACAGAAATTGCAATGAATATTATCAAAAGTTTTAGTATTTAGCTTGTACGGTAAGGTTAAAAACGTAGTCTACTGTGTCAAATTTTTTGACACTTACACCCTTACCGACATAGATAAAAAAAATTTTTTTTAATAGATTTGCATAATCTAATATGTTTGCTATATCTTTTTTAGAACGTAAAACGACTAGTCACTAAATATAGAAAAAAATCTCTTCGTCTCTCTCCAATTTTTTCTATCGTTGCCATCGTTAACCCATTCCAAATCCTTTTATCTTGCTCTCATCTCCATATTTTTCTTCTCAACTTCTTAGCATCTCTGGTTGCAGTAACGACTTGTCTAACATTCCTCTGCCGTCACTATCGGTATGAATCGTCGCATCTCAAACCCTAGATAGACGGATGTTTATTCTTTCTTTACTCTCTCAGGCGTTGACGTCATTGCTTGCGTTTTAGTTTTAAGACGGCTAAAGTTCTTTTTCCTTGGCGATTTACGCATTTATGTGGGTTACAGTTTTTGGATTTTAATTTTTTTTGTCTCGGAAGCATTGTTCATTTGTTTGGTATTTTCTTATATCATGTTGTCGTCTCTCTGTGTCGTGCATCGGTTTGGGGGCAAGGTTGTAATGTTTTTGGGTGCAGCAAGCATTGTGTAACCATGGTGTCGAAACCCTAAATCGAACTCGGCCAAGGTCCCTAGCGGTTGCAATTCAGTTCTGTTTTTGGCTTGACCTGATTTCTTTTCTTGAGTTAATTTTGTCTCTCTTGATTATTGTTGTTGTATTGCATTGATTTCTGTTTAGTTTAAGCATCATTGTTGATAATTGTTGATGTCTTTTTCACAAATGTTAAACAAAGCAGACAACTTTGCAGTTGACTTACTGTGAAAGTGTGAAATCATGCAAAAATTTTAGATTTTTGTAATATTTTGATTTTTGCAAGTAATGTTTTTGTTATCTCTGACCTGGAAGTTTTACAAATAATTCTAGACCTGCTTGGAGCGTTCTTGATTATTGTTGTTGCGTTGATTTTTGTTTAGTTAAGCACCATTTTTTGATGTCTTCTCACAAATATTGTCAAACCTACATAAAGTTTCCAACTCTATAGTCTGTCGACTTGTTAGATACCTTTTTATCCACAAAAATCATTGTATTATTGCAGTTAAAAATCATGTTATCATATAAATATTTTGTTAAACACCCAGAAAATTGACCTGAAGTGCAAGATAATGTTTAAAGTTATATGCAAAACATTCTTGTTCCCGTAAAATAATTAAGTTACGGTTAAATATATTGTCAACTGTTACAATCTGATTTACAGGTTAACATTTAGTCCATCATATCACCGGGATATGATGTCCCCGAAGAAGAAAACCTGATGTGGTCAGATAAAGAAACCGACGAGAAGGTCGATCACTTGTTGCAGATGATTCAGGAAGGTGCGAAGAGGTGGACAAGCTTGAGTACCACTGCAAGAGATTGTTCTCTGTGTTTGTGCAAAACAACATGTGATCATCCACTGTTATGCTTATTTATATGTCACGTACTGTGTAAGCGTGTTTCATTTTGTAAAATCCTGTCCTTTTTTATCCATACATCTTTTTCACATAATTTTGCATATAATATATACGTTTCCAGCTAACATATATGTTTGCAGCAAACAAATATACCACAAACTTTGTATATTTTTCCGATTATTACACTTACTGATAACTTATAAAGAGATTTCTCAAGATGCGATCTTCAATACATACAAGAAGGACAAACAAGATTTTGTTACATTCTTAGATAAATTTACAAAACTGATGAATTAGAAACAAACGACATAACCTAACTAAAAGTCGCAAATTAGTAAATTAATTTTGTTCAAACATAGAAATTAAAAAACAAAAATGGGGATTTGCATAAGAAATGAACCTTAATTTTGGGAAAACTAGTTGTCGGTTAAGGTTATAGTTATAGGATAAAATAATAATTCTCAGTTAAGATTATAGTTATCGGTCAAATCATCTTCATCTTCTTCATGGGTGTTTAAAGCTAATCTGCAACCCTACCAATGGCTGTAGTTGAAAATTTACAAAATTTTAACGAATCTACAAAATAAAAGTCATCAAGAGTTAGAATCCCTAATAAATAATGATGAAATCAAACCCACAAAACAAGAGTTAGAATCCTTAATAATCTACAAAGCAAAATCCCTCATTAACACATTAATTTAAGATCCTGAAAGATTTTCAAATCAAATTCTCCAATACCAATTTGAATGAATTCTCGAACAATCAAACAAACAAAAACTCTCTTGTTAGATCTATTACCTCAAATCCAACTGTCAAGTGTCGTTGGAGATATCCAACTCCTCAAGACGCTCATGTCTCGCTTACATAGCAAGTTGGAGAAGGTGAGCCATCGAGCTTATGTGGGCCAGCAAAGCCAAAGTCCAATTTTAATTCTTTGAGGGAGTATTTAGTCTTTCATCAAATCTGACTCCACTACTATTTACTTAATTTTAAGAACCATATGATAGATTCTTAATTAGTTTATAGAATTCTGATATCTACCTAATTTTCACTACTTAATTCCTTGGTGCATACCTACTTACAAATTATTGTTAATTTTTTTTTCAAGGATCGGATTAACAAAAGCAGATAGCCTTAATCCTATCCTGAAATCTGTTTTTAAACTACAATATATAGTAGGTAAAAATCAAACCCTTAATACCAAATCATTAATTAGATCATTTTAGCCATTAGAAGAATTTGGCTATGTGTTTCTTTTATAATTAGCAACACAAAATCTTGAGATCTCTTAAAACGTTTAAATATCTAACTTTCTTGTATAATATATCTCCAAAAGAACAACTACATGTTGCTCAGCCCTACATTTGGATTGTGTGTTAAATTTTGGTATCTTCTATCTACTTGTCCTCAATGCATTAATGATTTTTCATTTCAATCTTTTTAATTTTTACAGAGTTTAGCCAAAAACATTTCTTTAAAACATGTAAGAAAGGTGTCTGTAATTAAGATATAGTATAGAGGAAACGGCTTTGACATTTTGAGCGTTTAGAAAGCCCACAGAAAACTATGGTCATGTCTTGGATAAAACTAATAAACTATGGTCATGCATTTTAAAATCTTTTAAGTTTGCTGAAGTAGGATTTAAACAATATATATTTTAAAAGGTATTTTGGTTCGACAACAAATATATTTCTCAAAATCCTGTATCCAATTTGAAAAAGATGCTGACTTGGTTAAAAAATTAAAAATTCAGGAACATCTAGGTATCAAAAACATAGGCGGTATGGGGACTTACTTAGGACTCCCAGAAGGTCTTGAAAAAGCAACACAAAGGTTTTTGCTTTTGTGACTGAGAAAATAAACGTACGAATCAGCTCATGGACGGCAAAGTTTCTTTCAAATGGGGAAAAAGAGGTATTAATTAAGTCGGTTCTTACCGCAATTCCTTCATACGTTATGTCTTGCTACCATCTCCCGAAAATGATAACTTTGAAGATTTCAGCAGCTACAGCGAATTTCTTGTGGCATAATCTGGCACCTCAAAAGGCATCCATTGGGTCAGGTGGGAGAAACTCTGTAAGCCTAAACTAGAAGGGGGATTAGGCTTCACGGTGATCGAGGAATTCAACTCGGCACTACTTGCCAAAAAACTATGGCGATTATTGGATCATCCAGATTCTCTTCTTTCTAAGATCTTACGTGGACGGTATTATTTTAGAACTAACCCACTGGACCCTAGACAGTTGTATTCTCCTTCCTACGGTTGATAGAGTATTATATCTGCTCGTGGGCTCGTAATGAAGGGTTTAATCAAACGTGTAGGAACTGGTGAAACGATTAGGGTTTGGTCAGACCCGTGGATCCCAGATCTACATCCTAAACCGGCCAGAGAGATGGCCTCAGAGTTATATCCAAATCTAAAAGTTTCCGAGTTGATTGACCCGCATACACGATTATGGCGCGAGTCTTTAGTTAAACAACTGTTCATTCCGCAAGATGCGAATCTTATTCTAGGAATTCATATCCCACGTCGATCGGTTATGGACCGTTGCGGCTGACACTTCAATAAAACTGGTGTATACTTGGTAAAATCAGGCTATTGGGTAGAACAAAATCTTTCGATCGCCTCGTTTCGACCGATTGGCCCCAATATTAATGTGTTACAGGCTCAAGTCTGGTAGGTAAAGGCGCCACAGAAAATTAAATATTTTATTTGGCAGGCAGTATCAGGCCAACTGGCGGTGAAGTCCAAACTTCTCAGACATGGTGTTAAATGCGACACACGGTGTGAGCTATGTGGAGCTGATACGGAAACCATACATCATGTGTTTTTAATGCCCGCCAGCCCGTCAGGCATGGGCTTTATCAAAAATTTCAGCAGAAAGGAATTTCCCGGGGGAGAAACATGATAGTTACCCATGGATCATTTGGCTTTTATGGAAAGCGCGGAATGAGAAAATGTTCTCTAACAAAAACATGAATCCAACAGAAATAATCCAAATGGCGGAAGCCGAGGCCAGAGTATGGTTCGAAGCACAGGGAAAACACTGTTGTGCCAGCATGCAATAACGAGCTAATTCAAATTTCCTCGGGATCTATTTCTTGACCTACGACAGGGAATCTTGCTTTCTCAGGGTACAAATGTATGGTGGACGCATCTTGGAAGGAGTCAGAACTATTCACAGGATTGAGTTGGTACTCTTTTCTGGACGGCAACGAGGGAATCAACTTCAGAGCATAGTCCATCAGACGGAGTATGTCTCCTCTGCACGCAGAACTCGAGGCGCTCCTCTGGGCTATGACATGCCTCTCATCTCTCATGATCGTGGAGGTTGAGTTTTTAGTAGACTGCACTGAGCTTCTCAAGATGTTAGAAGAGCCAAAAGGATGACCTGCTTTCTTGCCTTACCTGGATGACTTCTCAAGACTCCGAAGTTTATTCAAGTTTTGTTCTGTCTGCCATATCCCCCGCACATTGAACCACAAAGCTGACCACCTAGCCTGCACAGTCAGAAGATCTTCTCGGTGTCATGCCTTTGTGCACAGTGTGCCCGTTATGTAATCTCTATTTTGTCTTATGAGTTAAATTGACCAAAAAAATATTTTGGCTGTAAAATTTTTTTTAGGTATTTTAACAATATATATTTTTATTGTAATATTTTATTTTTGTAGAAAGCATGATTGAATTGACTTCAGTATTCTTAATCAGGCCGCTTATATATCGAATATTCGTATTTATGTATACTGTTTAGATTTTGGACAAAAGAGAATTAATAAATAAAAAGCCTTTCACCTTAATAATGTAAACCATATTAATACTTTTTAGTAGAATAAGAAATTACCTAACATGAATAGTGGGTCAGTTTCGTGGTCTTTACCTTCTATTATTATCTTTTCATGTTGGTCCTCATTTCACATTTCGCACAAATTCAAGATTTTTGTACCCATTTTTGCGTGGCAAATTCCAGAAGAAGTACCAATTAATATTAACCAGTTAAATCAGATACATATATCAACAGTTAGATGAGTTATAGAGCCTATAAAGCACTAATTAATTGTTTTAAATTAGTAATATAAGTCCAATTACTACAAAAATCTTAAAAGTTAAAAGCGATGAGATGATGATAACATATATGTAGTCCGACCGAATAAATTGAACAATCCACTACGAGTAATTAGAACACTTATACTATATTGAATAAAATCATCAACTAAAAGCCAACTCATAAAGGTATATAGTCTGAATATCAAAGCGTGCTATATTGGAGCAGACTGAATCATACTCCACAAACTTTTTAATAGTAATTAGCATTTTCAGACTAATTTTTTTATAGTGATTAACTGATTATATGGTAAATATATTTATACCACACATCTAAACAGATGGTTATAGTGTTGATAATTCTGTTTGTTTGTTGATGTCAATATCATGTAATTTTATTTGTTGATATATGTATGAATATTGTTAATCTTGACGTAAGAGTTTTAATTCATATAAATAACTGAGTTAAGTCAAATTAGAATAGGTTCAAAGATGTAGTTGGCAGGTAAAATTAAAGTGTACACGAGCAGAGAATAACATGCAATTTGGATCTCTTTTTCGACAATTTTCTCTTACTTGCATTCCTAATTTCTCACTGACTTTACGAAAATATAGGTTATTCGATGGCGTTGACTTTGTTCATTAATGAACCCGTTAGACTTTTCCTCCAATCATAAAATATTATAATTGGGTTATGGTTAATCCATTCTAGAAGGTATAAACGACTTTACTTTGCCTTTTTAGACATTTGGACAAACCTAACTATGAAACTCTTTTTTACGAAAACAAACAAGGTAAATTTTGACCCCTTTTTTTAATCAAAAATTGGTTAAGAAAAGAAGGATTTTTAAACATACTTTCGATCAAAATACAAGTTTTGATCAAAATTTACCACATTTTCTAGTAGTATTAAATTTTGAACTATCATGTGAACTGTAATGTAATAGAAATCCATCATCGTTTACAGTCACTAATCAATGAAGAAATTACGTACCAAAACTACAAGACAATCGTCAACTTTAAAATTATGAGTTTCTAAATCAAAACCAATCAGAAATAAGTGGATTAGTTCATATTCCTTATATATATTACTTAAATCTCATCTAAACTTTCGATGTGAGATATTTTCATACTCTCCTCAAAACAATGGTCCATTAGTCTCGATAATAGTTCATTATAGGATTAATTTTGGTTAGATTAATCGGACCTTTTTCGATGGGCCAGATCAATTCAGATAAGGCAACATGTGTTCATGCTCTGATATCATGTAAAATTATATGCTTCCAACTCAAAACAACTGACAATGAATATATTAGTCTATATCCTTTATATATCACTTAAATCAACCTGATTATTAGATGATAAGACAAAACTAGAATGAAAGCAAATATTATCTGTCCATAAAGATGATGATGAGACAAAACTGAATTATTACAAAGATAAAGTTTCTGTATTAAAAGGGTTCGACTCTAAACAAACACTTGCACGGTTTCAAACCCATTTGTACGTTTGTTGAGAAAATAAAATCATATAAACCATTAGATTTGTTATTTATTGAAAGATGCTTCCACGTAGATTTGCACACAGTGATAACTTTTGTTTGGTACCCAAAGTATAAGAAGACTTTTATTTGGTCTAATGCGTTCGCAATGCGTAAATGTATAAATAAGATAATAATACAAAGTGAAAGCACACATTTATGGTGTTAGGTGTTGAGATCTTACATGTAAAATAAATAGTCTAAAATTTTGTTGTTATATATTCACACTATTTATATATATGTCTCAGTGGAGGCAGATAAGATTTTGCCTTTTTTCCTTTTTGACAATATGATACAAAATTTTATTTTTATTTAATGAATAAACGAACTGGACCAACTCCGAATTACCCCACTTCCAGAATTACACCTTTCATATGAGAAGTCTTTGTTGGCCCTGACAAAACTGACATCACTAATGACATCATTCAGATTTGACATTTGTACATGTGTTTGAAATACAAGTTAAGGTATTGTCTGAAAATTTAAGTAAAGAATAAAGTAAAACGAAATCTACAAGTATTATATCTAGTTCTTCGGACAATAGGTTTCTTCTAAACTATAGGTATACTGGATTTAAATGACAATATGACAAGAAATCGCATTTAATCCCAAAAAATGTAGAAACTAAAATCAATTATTGGCCCTCTTTGTGTTCACCATTTTAATGTCATAGACTCATAGCATTTGCTCTAAACTCGGAAAAGATGAGTTTACAAAAGTATTTAAAATTGGTGATCAAGACAACTGTTAGCTTGAATGTTCAAAACAATATCTTACTTCTCCAAAATTTAATCCAGCAAATACAAAAAATTAACTGTCTTTTACGACCTTGAGTGCATAGTTTACCCATCAAGTGCTCCTAGAGCTTTCATGTCCTCTAGGAAAGCTGTGTAAGAATCATCAATGCTCTGTGGCTTTGAAGCTTCAGATGGCTTGGCTGACTCTACCTTCACTGGTGCAGCTGAAGTCATTGCTCTTGGTGTAAAACTCAAGCTCGTTGCTACCGAAGTCTTTGGCTTTGGTTTAGTCACAGCAGCTGATTCTCTTCTGACTCGAACAGACGCTGGAACCTGCAGATTAACAAAACAAATAAAGCAAATTTAATGGGTGCAATTATACCCAAAAAATGTGTTAAATTCATTTTTTAAACTCACCATAGATGTAAGCTCGGGTGTGTGTTGAGCGAGTGGTCTTCTTACGACAGTAGGAGCAGCAGATTTTACATAAGATGGTTTGTTTGGTACATACGGTCTGACCATTGCTTGACTGTCTTGAAAATTAGACGGTGGTGGTCCCGGTGGAAGTGGCGGTCTCATCATAGGAGGTGGGCCAGGTGGTTGGCCATACGGTGGCCTCGGGATCAAATGACCACCCAACATACCGGGATGAGGAGGATGCATATCAAGTGGAGGAGGTGGAGGTGGAAAACGCAACATTCCTGGAGACAGATGATGGACGTCAGGTTGGAAATTACTCAGTGAAGCAGTAGCTCCTGGAAATGATAATTGATGTTGCTGATGTGAAGGTAGTGGTGGTGGTGGTGGTGGTGGTGCACCCATCTTAGAGAGGTTAGCATTTTGAAAACTAATTGGGTTAGATTCTGAAGGACCACTCTCAGATTCGCTGCTTGGAGGCCTTGAGGGAAGGCCAGGTGGTGGGGGAGGAGGGATAGAAGTTATCTTAGCGTTCTGCACAATAGAGATGAAAATATGTAATCAAGTTTCAATCTTTCTACATGTAAGAGAAACACGGCAATTGCACCAGTTTAAGACAGCTATTGATAACAGAATTATGTTTGACCTTGTGATCGCCAAAGGTTATATCTGATGATTCAGGGAATCTACCATCACCGTCACTTCCACTCAGACCAGGATGAAGCAGATGGGATGATTGAGGAAGTGGAGGAGGTGGGGGAAGAGGAGGACGCACCAAATCCTCCTGTTTTGGTGACGGTCCAGGAGGCGGTGGTGGAAAAGAGGGATGTGGCAAAGGAAGGTCTGTAGTTGGTGGCAAAGGAGGTGGAGGTGGAAGCGGTAAAGAAGCAGATAAAGCATTATTCCCATCTGGTTGAGGAGGAAGTGGAGGGGGAGGTGGAGGCGGGAGAGCAACTATGGTGGAATCTTCAGACTCCGTAATAGAAGACAATGCAGTATTGCTAGATGAAGCACCATCTGAGGAGATTCGAGGTCCTGAAAACGTTCAAAATTCCTTTTCACAATTAGAAAAAAAAAAAAAAAGACTAGGAGAAAGTACTGTTTCGATTTGTAAGAAGCAGCATCGACAAAAG
This sequence comes from Lepidium didymum, assembly GCA_963920545.1. Lineage (NCBI taxonomy): Eukaryota > Viridiplantae > Streptophyta > Magnoliopsida > Brassicales > Brassicaceae > Lepidium > Lepidium didymum. The sequence continues at coordinate 15,464,074 of OY986996.1, forward strand.
ATATACCTATCGATGAATTATACATTGGTGGCTTTCCCGGGGGTGGTGCACCTGTTGGGTTCAAAGTAGGGTGATAATAAACAGAGTCCTGTCATAATATGCAGAAAAGTTAGGGAAGGTTTCAAACTCAAGTAGGGCTACAAAGGAAATAAACTAAGTACCTCTGGTTTTAAGTCCTCTTCGCCGGTTGCTCTTCGTTGAGGGGGTAGATGACTGCAACAAAGACAAGAACAGTTTATACTTATATGTAACAGACAGCTGATTACATCCTAACAATTAAGATTTATAGCAAAAGGAAAAGCAACAGAAAATAATGAATTAAGCACCTGAACATAACAGTGGTTGTGGCCTCTCCTAGCTCCTTCTTTTTCTCCTCATATTCCTGTGAAAACAAAAAAGAATAAAAAGACAAGAGATGCCAAATCATAAACTGAGGGGAGAGGAACAAAACCTAACTCGAGCACAAAAATACCTTTCTCTTCTTCACCACCATTTTTAGAGTATCTTCAAGCTGTCTCTTTTTATGTTTTCTAGCTTTGTCTAAAGCACCTTCAGCCTCTACACCAATCAAAAATCACCTCTCTATTGGTTTTCATTATAATTTAACTATTAAGCGAATCGGTATATATGACAGGGTTAAGAGATACGACATGAAACTTGTAAGCCACATACAAACTATGAAACCGGAAAACGACAGATTCGATTGATGGTATAAGTTATTTTCTGCTTGATTAAGATTCTTAAGAGTTACCACAGAGCACATGCAATGAGATTTCTCTAAAATGTACGGTATGACTTACTTGATATTTCAAGTTTTCTAATCTGTTCTTTGATTTGTTCAGGATCCTTCTTTAAAATTCCAACTTCTCTTACCTTCTGCCGCTCTTTCTTGTTCTGTTGAAGAACCAAAGGTAGTGTTACTAAAGGGAAGAACATCGACCAGAAAGCATAGACATATAGCTATAAGACAATGAAACGCAACAATTGAACAAGATGGCAAAAAATCTCAATCTCTTCCCTTTCTTAGTTCCTGCAAATCTATTGATCTCACAGTTCTAAGAAAATTAAATTCCAAAGCTAAATATCTCTAATTTCTAAACAAACAAACAAAAAATGAGTCTCATACTTAGGAATTAGGATAAAGTTAGCCAAAATATGAAGATATTTATCCACTTGAACCAGTGTTAACATCTCCGTAACATACTATAAACCCCACACAGAGTAATATATGAATTCAAACGAAATCAATTCAACGCAATTTAACCCCGAATCGAAAATCATTCAGCAGGACAACAATAATCCAAATTTGATTTCATCATTAGCCAACAAACAAATAAAAAGAAAGCAAACTCTGAGCAGAGAATAAAAAACCCATTATAACCCTTACACGTTTAATTTCCCGCTTGCGAATCTCTTTGCGATAAGCATCAGTAGGGTTCATCACTTTCCCTCCCTTCGTCGTCTTCATTTTTACGATTTAGGAGATGAATGAAAGAAATTGTATCTTGCTCGCCAATAATTTAATGTTTGTATTTTCTTTCCCCAAGATTAGATTTTCGCACCTTCTCCTTCTCCTTCTCCTGCTCCTTCGAGGCTTCGACTCTCGATCTGTCTATCTATATACGAGGCTCGAATTCTACTATGCAAACTACCAAACAGATTTTTGTTTATTTAAAGTTTACAGGCATTTGGGCGATCATCCATCTGTCCATGCGGATATAACAAAATTAAAATGGGCCACTAGTGGACTTTTAATTTATACTGAAAAGCCCATTATGATTTTTACATAGTAATCACTCATCAATATTAATAACGTTTTTCAAAATAATGATTCATGGTTTATGTCAAAAGAAATCTCACTGCGTGGCATCAAATACTGGTGAAAATGTGCATTTTCACGTTCAAGAAATTTTTGTTGATGTGAAACAAGAAATTTGTCAAATTGTAGCTATATCTAGAAACTTCAGTTTTCTCGTTGTGTTATTCCCGAAAGATTTTGATGTTGCCGGTTCTATCTCCGAATTTTTTTTATCTTGCCGGTTTGTTTGTGTCTTGTTGTCGTATTATTTCGCTAAATGTATCTTTTGAAGGCTTTCTGTTATTCCGCCGGGTTTATGAACCTGTATCTTTATTTAACAATAATTTGCTTCAAGGCGGAAAGAAAAAATTATATACCTAGTAATAGTATCATAGAATAAAAGATGCATGTTTATTTAGCAACAATTAAAAAAATAAAATCATTTTTAATATTAATCATACATGTCCCTAGCTATAAACATCATAACAAACATCCAACAAATTGGGTACCTAGGCTTGAGCAATCCACAAAAAGCAGGCTAAGAACTAGGATGTGTTTCGTTACTACTTACTAGTCATCACTTCGACGTGGCCACCGAGCAGAACCTGCTCTAGCCAAACCTGAATAGTAATCTCCGACGTTTGCAACAAACAAAGGATCTCTCTCTTCGATCTTAAGCGGGTCATAACGTTTCGATCCATGATCATTCCCTTCATCAGATTGCTCCAAGTCTTCTGTTAAATCTTCCATCGTTTTCTTGAGATTGGCTTTACTCATCTGTGCAGCCTCTGCCGTTGAAATCCCTACCATTGTTATCTTTGGTAAGAAAGGACTCATCTGCATTTCCCTCTCTCTAGATTCATTATCCCTGAAACCCGACAAATTTACTTATGTCTATACGATATTCTACTCTTTAACAAACAATTTTTTGCCAAATGTTTAAGAACGATTAGTACCTTTGATCTGATGAAGCCTTATGATGAGAGTGTTCTTCTTTCGATCCAGAGTGATTGAGCCAATCTCCAAACGGAACCCAGACATTTTGCTGTTTTTTTCCGTCTGCTTTTGGACTATCATCTTCTACCCGAAGCAATGATGTGGATGTATCTGCTTCTACTGAATCACCAAGACATCTAGTTGCTGACCCTGACGCTCTTTGAATTGAAAGTGCACTCCTGATAGCAACGAGAGAGAATTTTAGCTAAATAAGGAGTGAGACGAGATTTTTATTCAGTGCTTTAGTGTTGATCTGTTTGCATAACATCAGTTAGACTTGCCAGTACGGAATTCTAGCAAAAATCTTAAATCTGAATCCTCCTATAAACTTAAACTCGAAAAGATTGAAACCGTTTTGGTTTGAGTACAGTTAAAACTGATATTCACTGTCAACTGCCCAAACTTAAAATTCTTCTTCAGCATACTTCACAGTTTCTGATGTCATTCTGACATAATATTAACTTTACTAAATAAAAAGGTATTGGAGACGAAATGCTAGCGCGTTCATTAATGTAATTCTAAAGTCTGAAACCTAGCTTTGAAGAAATTATTAAGAAACATGGAATAAACAAATGGACAGATGCAAGAGTATACCGTCTTTCAAATGAATCTACCAAATAAGGTAACTTTGGCTGGATCCCCGTGGCTTTCCGAAACCACCTACTACCTAGAAGTACTCTGTCAACGGCATATAGGAGCTGAATCTCTGCAGCTTTTGCCACAACACTCAAAGGAATTCCAGAACTGCCAATCTCCTCCATGGCTTCTTGAACCTGCAGTTTGATTAACCCAAGAACAAGAACCGTAATTTTTTAGAAACTTCAGTACCCACTCAAATCTTAACATTACTAAAATTGTGTCTGCTAAAAACGATGAACGACCATGGTTTAAATCATTATTTCTACATGAGAAGTCCTACTCACGGGCACCCAGCAAGGTGATAGGAATAGCAACTGACAAATTCTACTCCTGTAGCTTTTTTTGCTAAATGATAATTACAAGCTCATTGTTTCAACATCTTATTTTGTTATATAACAAATATCAATTTGTGTACCTCTGGCGGCTCTAGCATGCTATCTCCCATCTCTTCCATAACCTCTGAAGTTAAGCTATCATCAACAACATCCCGTCGTCGTTGCACATGCCGGGTTTGGATTAAAGTATGAAAATGTTGATCTACGGACTCTTCAAGAATGTTATCTAGTACACCTTTATCGAAAAAGTATGGTGTGTACCTGGAAATAGTAGATATTAAATACTTAAAACAATCCCAGGATTTTCATTCAAATGGTAAATGCTTAAAATAAAAAATTGCAAAACTATCAAATTAAACCGCAGCAAAGTCTGCAAGAAAATTTAAAAGCATGTGTATTGATCGTAAAACTTAAAGAGACTTGATTACACGGAAAGGATAGAAACTATATAATATACAATTCCTACCAAATTCACTTCTTTTTTTGTATTTAGTAAGCTCACCACTTAATCCCATCTGAAGTTGCAACAGCGATGTCCAAGTTTTGAGCACCGAAAACAGGAACACCCTCCACCTTTTGTTTTTTACCATTTTGTGGCATAGACTTGAGAAGTTTGTTGGCAGCCTTCACCTGCGAATCAGAAATTATTTCAGTTAGAACTACGTTAATAAAGAGAACAAAGAATTGCTTGTCAGTGACATGATTTTACCTGTCTCTCATTTGGAACAAACTGAAATAAGTGCGGTTTCTCCTGAGAAAAATGGCAAAGTTAAATGCACTCTCTCCTACATTCACATGAAATACTGCATATCAAAAATAACATTCTAGTTCCCATGGAGGCCTACCTTGAAATGCTCATATGCCAAATCAAGCCGACAAGCTCCGACCACTCCGCTTGGAATATTTAGTTTTTTCACATATGAAACTGAGAAAATACACATGACATCAAGAGACAATCTTTGCTCAATCATGCAAAAAGTAAAAAATACGGTCTGCAGTTCCGAGTTTTAAGGCAAGAAGTAATGATGCTAAGATGCCTAAAACTCCACTTGGATTCATTTCATAATTATATCAGTCCAACTACGCACCAACAGCTCTAAAAACCAGCCAAGTATTATCTAGAGCTCTATTACAGAAAATTGCTATATAAAAAAAAAATCTTACAAAGGGATCTGTCATTGCACCTGCATCACCTAGATCCATGAAAAAACGGAACACAGGGCCATTTCTCTCGCTCTTGTTGGTGATAGTTGAAAACATTTTCTTTAGCCACTCAGGTGTTCTGTATATCAGCAGAGAAACAAACATGAGGAGAAAAATGAAGCAACATAGAAAGTCATATGATGTAAGAATTCTACAATGTTAAGAAAAGGAAGAAATTCAGTGCAGGGTATGTTTTCGAAAACAAAGCTAGTATTTTTCTGCAGATTAGTCCAGAAAAATATCTGCTTGTTAAAATCCAATTTATACAATTGAACAAATTTAAAACCACGAGTTTTGAGATTGATATCTGATTCAATCTTAGAAAACCATCCTTACATATACCTAAGAAAATTTCAGAAGATACTTGGGAACCTCTAAGCCTGAATCAAAACACGAGACAAGAGAAGAAGAGTAATAAACACCTCTTGGAGATGAAAGGAATATCGAAGTGCGTAGAAACAGCCATTAGACCAGTCCCAGTAAGGTCACACATACTGAAGACCTGACCGACGAAGGCAGGTCCACCGCGTTTCCCATCAGAACTGAGAGATGAAATCCTAACCGTTGAATTAAGACCGGAAGATGACGTGGATGATGTTCTCTTGACCGTCGATTCCAAAGGAGAGACATCGTCTGGTACCGAGAATCTAAGTGGGAGGCATACACGAGACGGCGTCGTTTTGGGAGGGAAGAGAGGAATAATGGAAGAGACTGAAGTGGCGGCGATGTGGAGAAAATCGTCAACGATGTGTCGACGATGTTTCTTATCCGGCGGATCCATAACCTGATTGCTCTGTTCGGTATGGTAGGATCAAATGCCCAACTGACTTCCCCAAGAGCCCATATAACCTTCGGTCAAAATTAAAATTTTAACAAAAAATATTTAATTAAATTAAATGTAAATAGACAATTATACCCTAATTTTTTAACCTCTTCTCCTCCCTTTCTCTGTTTTACCAAAGAACGAAATCCCAGGTAAATTTTATGCTTTTTTTGTTGTTTATTTTCTCTAATTTTCATTCTTCTTCTTCCTCTTCTCTCAATTTCTTTCATTCTCATTCCAAACTCCTTACTCATTCTCTCAATTTCTCTAAATTAGAGTTTTTTTTATAGATTTTTTGTTTCAGTTGTTGTAGTTTTTATTTATTCTGGGTTTGATTTGTTAGGATTATGAAATACAAACTAGTTTACAATTTTTTATATTATTTCTACAATCAATTTTGGTACTTGAAAATATGTTTGAAATCCACAAGTTGAATAAGTTCTAAATACGCTTGAAAATTTAAGAGAGGCAATATGGCCAAATAGTTGCTTTCTTTATTCAGTTTCACACTATTTGTATAACATCCTAATTATAAATCTTAAAAGAAAATTGAAATTTATGAAAGTCTTTTGGCCTAGCTAAAGGTCAAAAGTATAAGTTCGATTCAAAATAAGGTGCATTTTTTTATATAGATTAATAAATACTTTATGTAATAGAAAATTCTACTGTGTTATAAGCAGAATTGTTTGGGCCTCCATTTGTATAATCAAATTAAAAGAGCCATAAATTGAACAATAAAGTATGTAAGTGCATTGAGTGTGGGTTCCTAAAACTTGAAATTTTTGATTTCACTGTAATAATTAATAGTTTATGTTTCTATTGTTTTTCAATGATGCAGATACTATTGATAATGGTGCGTACAAAAAACCCTTCATATCGTCCTGAAGGACCACATATACTAAAAGAAGACGATGAAGACAACATTGATTCATCATTGCAAACGGTATAATTGTAACTAATTAGTATAACTAGAATATATAGAATAACTAGCAATACTAGGATAACTTGAATATGTACAATTATTGTAATTTGTAGAAATGATTCAATTGCTTATTGTTTTAATTACAACATCAGCAGCCAAAGAAACCACATAAGTTGGTATTCAAATCCGATCAATATCTATATTATCCTAAACTTGCTACAAGGTGTGATCCTTTAAAAGCCGTGACGATTATTGAGAGTCTTGGAGTCACAGAGAGGAGATGGTTTAAGGAGCACCCTCAGTTCAAGCATTTTTTTCATATGCATCTGCATGGCACTAAAAAGGTGATGGGAATGTGGACATTGCTTCTCCGCACAGCTCGTACAAAAAACGATAATGTGGGTTGGTTTGTTGTGAATGGTATACCGATTCGTTACTCACTAAAGGAGCATGGTTTGATTAGCGGATTGTACTGTCACCAATACCCAGAAAACCATGACCAGTTGGGGAGTATGAGATTCGTGGATAAGTATTTTGGAGAGGGTGCTAAACCAGATGTTAAGGACGTTTTGAAGAAGCTTCTTGGAATAAAAGACGAGACAAATGATAGGTTGAAGATGGTCATTCTATATTTCCTTGGAACTGTGATACATGGGGTGCCTAAGAATATTGGAGGACCAATAGACTCTTTCTTACTAAGGGTGGTCCAAGAATGTGCAAAAGAAGATTTAAAGATGGAACTGCAACAACATTTAGTCTCGGAGAAATGTATGATGCACTTAAAGATACAAAGGTTAGTTTCTATTATCTTTCAACAGTTTTTTGTTTAACTGGGACAATTTTTTAAACTTGTTTAACTAGGACAACTTGTTCAACAGGTGTAACTGGTTTTAATTTTTATTATTTTTCAGGCAATTTGTAGTATTTTGCTACCTGAGGGTGAAGAGAGGTTACTTATGGCTCAAATCATGGATGATGAGGAGATTGAAATGCATATCTTTGATCCTATTATTGATGGTTGGAACAAGGTTCTAATAGAACAAAAAGAGAAGATATTCTGGGAAGACCTCTTTGACTTAGATGTTCAGTCTCGGGCAGACATTCTGGGAAGACCTCAGCCAGCACCTCAGCCAGCATCTCAGCGAATTTCTGAGCCATTAATTAAGACAGCTTCTATGCAGATGTGAATGGATTAGAACAATTGAAAGAAAAGATTATGAAGGCTATGGAGAGAGGTTTTGAGAAAATGAATGAGAAGCTTGAAATTATGGATAAAAAACTTCCGTATGTGGTTGATTATGTTTCTAATATGGCTGTTGCTAGTTCCTGTGAGGAGGATGTTAACGCTGGTTATGATGATGGTAGAGCTGAGGATAATGATGATGATCGTAATGATGACGATGGTAGAGCTGAGGATAATGATGAAGGTGAATCTAGTAGAGCTGAGGATGATTCTAGTATGGCAGGGTATGATAAAGGCGATAATGTAGGTGTGGAAACTGATGTTGAGACAGTTGTTGGCGAGAATACTAATGTAGAGATTATCGATCAGATCAATGCTAACGTAGAGGGTGTAGTTGGTGCCAATACCGTGGAGGGTGTAGCTGGTAGAAAGAGGACAACATCACAGTGGCTCAAGACTCTATTTACCGGAGAACAGAAAAAGGAAAAGCGTAAGGGCTAAGGGCTAAAAACTTGATGAATCATTTTGGTATTAAGTAACACATTTTAGTGTGTTTGTATTTCGTTCTTTTGGTATCTAGTAACACATTTTAGTGTGTTTGGATTTTAGTTCTTAAATTTTGTTATAACTTGGCAAATTTTGGATTTGTGATTTTTGGTTCATCTGGTACAACTAGTACAACGAGGACAACTCGTAACGTGGCAAATTTAAGCAAATTTATGGGTTTGTGATTACTCGTTCAACTAGAACAACTCGTCCAACTAGAACAACTCGTCCTACTAGAACAACTAGTCCAACTAGAACAACTTGAACATGTGCCATAATTTATTTAAAAATAATAAAAACTAACCACGTGTGCCGTAAATATTTTAAAAGTAATAAAAACTAAGTACGTGCCCCGAAAAGTATTAAAATATAATAAAAATTAAACATGTGCGCACGTGGATTTGGACTTAGTTGAACTAGTTGAACTTTGATATTTAAACTTATAATTAGTTAAACTTAAATTAAAACTAAAATTTTATGGTTGTTTAAACATAAATATGTAATTAAATTACAGTAGCTATGCTTTTATCTATCAATACTATAAAAATTTAATTTTTTATATAATTTACTTAATAGTAGTGTCATAGATTAGAAACTAACCATAGAAGTATAAATGATTTAGGGTATAGGGTATAGAGTTTAGAGTTTACTAACCAATTACAAAAAATGAATTTATAAGATTAAGATAAGCGTTATTTACAATAATATGAAGTTATTATCACATATTTGGATTGATGATCGTGTTTATAACTTTGAAATAATGTATTTTTCTTGTAGTTGTACCCAATAGTAAAACTAGTTGTTTTAGTTAAACGAGTTTCTGAATTAGACTTAGTTGAACTAGTTATGCGAAAATTGTACCTACATAAGAAATAGTAATTGATAACACAAATAAGTTATACAAACCAGCTAAAGACTAGTACCAACATTATCACCAAAGAAGAAACGTCGTAATGTTCGATTAGATCTCCGTTGATACTCTCCAACTGATGGGTACCTAGCCTCTTGTGTTCTTCCCTTTCTTTTGACCTTGTCCGGAGGTAAGACACAAGAACCTTGTATATGATCAGGAACATTCCAGTCAGACTTATGGGGAACTGGAAAAATAGTCCTACAATAAGCCAACGTTCATTGTTCCATCGAATAATATGTAGAGCACAACTCATGTACGTAAAGCTCGTTTCATGTACTCGTATATGCCATGGCAGCCGCAAGTGCATATTCGCATGGGTATTTGTCTATATCAAAATGTATGCAGCTGCATCTTTTTGTTTTCAAATCAACCAAGTACTTTTTGCCTTCACGTCCAATCACGTTATACTTAAGTTTAATGTTGTTTAACTCTTTTAGTCGTAACTTCTTCGCAATCTCACATCTTGAATGCAACACACCAGCAACAAAGAGTACCAACTTTTGTGATGGGGATACTTCATTGGAAGCTTTCCTATGTTTATTAAACCACTCAGCAATTTTTTCAACAATTGCATCAATCATTGGCAGTAAAGAATACTTTCTTGCTTCTCTAAAAATAGCATTGATAGACTCAGCACAATTTGTGGTGTCAATGTTGTATCTTTCTCCAAGAAAATAACATCTTGCCCATTTTCTGACATCTTGCCGACTTTCATCCAAATAATCCGCTGCTTTGGGATATCTGTCTTGAAAGCATCATACATTCGTTCGAAATTAGCCTCTGTATAAGCTTGAGCACATTCTCTGAACTTCTCTGCCACCAATTCTTTTTTAATGCCATGGACACGTGTCTTCACATTCTGGGATAAATGAAATATGCAATATCCATGTTTAGACATCAGGTAGACCTCACCTATTGTCTTGATAATGCTTGCATTTCTATCAGAAACAAACACAAGTTTAGGATCATCTGGCACTACTCTCTTTAACATATTCAAAACCACCTCCAACTTGCATCATTCTCACCATCAACTACACCAAAGGAAATTGGATAATGATGACGGTCTGGATCCTGAGCAGTAGCAACTATAAGTACTCCACCATATGTAGTCTTAAGAAACGTCCCATCCACAATGATAACTTTTCTCATGCTATTAAACCCTTCAATGCATGCTCCTAACGCGAAAAATAGATACTTAAACTTGTTCTCTTCATCACATTCAATTTGTGTTACTGTGCCATGATTCATCTTCTCCAACATGTGCAAATAAGAAGGCAAAAGCATAAAACTTTCTTCTGGGTTGCGTCTCACCTCATTCGCGGCTTGTTTTTTCCCTCTTAAAGCAGTAGAGTATGAAACTTTAACACCAAGTCTTACTTGAACCAAGCCCATGAGATTTTTTGGAGTTGGAGTGTCAAACTGACTCGGATAATCCTCACGCAATACAGATGCAACTAATCCTGATGTGCCTTTTCTTCTATTAATGCTTGTACTCGTCTCAACACGGGAGCATGTGTGCATCTTGTTGTAAGTTCTAACTGAGAAACAATCTGAATTCTTGAGCTTTGCTACTCGTAGAGACCACTTGCAACAACTACCACGACATTTTAACATTAACAATGTGGTTGTAGACTTAATTGTAGCAACTTCAAAATAGTTCCAATGTACAGCTAGCTCAACCAAATCTTGCACTGCTTTCTTACTCCCAAATTCTTGACCTATACTCAAATTCACACCATCTTCCCATTCAAGACTTACAATCTGATCTTCTTGCACATCATGTGTAATATCAACATCGTAAGCAACTTCCTCAAGTGGATAATTTTCACCATCTGAAATATGAGGAATATTATCTAACATAGCTAACTGATATGGTGCTTCAAGTTGTGTGTTCAGAGAAACCATACTACCATTAACTCTAGCATCCCTCTCAATCTCCTCATTCCTTACATCAGCTCCACTACCTAGATCATACCTTAGAAGTTGCTCATAACTCTGGTTTTGTTGGATACCTCCAGTTAGCTCCACATGCAAAATATTTTTACGTTGTTTTCTACTTTCTTCCATTAAGTATCCTAACACATCTTCATCATCCACGATATATGTTTGCCTCTTAGGATCCTCTAGCAATGGAATGTAACTTAACTTCAACATTGTTGAAGAATCGAGTATCATAATCTTCTTCTTTATTTTCTCAATCAACTCCAAATAAGTGAATTCTTCCATAGATCTCTTGATCACTAGAGTATATGTATGATCTTCATTTTGATTCCATTGTACGTCATCGCCATTCTTTGTATAATGTCCTCCATAGTCAAAACGTATGACCATAGAACTATTATTCATTTTCCTGTGTAAAGAAGAAAAACTAACATTAGGATGAATTAGTTGTTTTAGTTATGCCAGTTGTACTGGTGGAGATAGTTATACTAGTAAAGCTAGTTGTCCTAGTTATGCAAGATACAACTCGTTGAATCAGTAACATCTACTTACGATTCAAAACAATTTATGTTATATTATCCATAAATTTGTAGTTCTATAATATAAGACTAATTAAACAAGTTTGTATGTGCAAATCAATGATTTTTAAAGTTAAACATAAATCTCTAACTGAAAAATATATTGAAATCATCTTATTAACGTTAAACTCTCAACAAATACTGTAATCTAAAAGAAAAAGTATTAAAACTCACCTGAGTAATTCAACATTCACCACATTCACCTTGAGTTTATAGAAAAATGGAGAAATAAATAAATGAAGATGAGAAGAAGTAAAGCTTAAAGTGTGACTCTTTCGTGAAAGAGAGCACAAAATGAGAAGAAGAATTGAATACTCCAACAACCCAATCTTTTCCAAATTAATTGCTTTTTATTTTTTTATTTTTTTTAATTTTTTTAATTGATTACATATTATTAAAATAATAATATTTTAATGAAAGGTTAAAAATGAAATAGGATGATTGTTGTAAAGGTGGAGGTTATATAGATTAACAAAAGTTGGGAAAGATTTTTTTTTGACTCTTAAGGTCATTCTGGCATTTGACCCGGTATGGTAGCTCTCTGCCTTCTACACAGGAGAAGTCGAGAAGATGACTTTCTGACCAAAAAAAATTACAATACAAAGCCACAGAGTCATTCAGAAGGTTTGTCAAAGACTGAAGGTAGTGTGAACCCTTCGGAGCAATCAGAGGGTTTGCAAGCAAAGGAGTCTCAGTCTCACTCAGAAAGTTTCAGTAAGGATATTTCTTATACCTTCGTTGACAAACCTTCTGAATAAGCCTGAGGCTTTGCTTTGCTAACAGAATACTTTTTCTAGGCCGATACAACTTTATTTTAAAACTTTGAGCTTAAAAGTTGTAGCTTTTTAATTTAATTTTGTAACCTTTAATTTATCATAGCTCAAATGAAAAAATGGAGATACTAGATTTGGTAAAGCCTAAATTGAAACGAAGTCTATTAAATGATAAGTAACGAACTAAATAAATGAAATGAGGGAATCATGAGAAGTAAATATTAATAATTAAGAAATTTGGTTGACGGAAGAGGATTAGTATAAAAGAAACAAAGAGGAAGAAGAAAATGGCAGACTCAACACTCACTCTCTACTAGTAAAAGTTCTCTTTCTATTTCAATAAACATTGTTTTGATTCTCTTTGTAAATCAACAAAAAGGTATATTTCTTTCTTCTATACAAAAAGTTATAATGTAAAATCTTATTGCAACAAATATATTAGAATTAATCTGATGAATACATATAACAAAAACTTAGTTTGGAATCTTTAGATATAAGAAGGATTTTGATGATATAAGACGCAAGTCCACTCATCATTTATTACATCCCGTAAAGAGGCGATTCAATACTTTTCCTATAAAAGGTAGAACACTAAATACTTGTCGTTTGGCCTTTTCCTCGGAACCGCTAACGAATATTTATCAGTAAGGATATTTCTTATTCAAAGTTTTTTTTTGCTTTGAAAAGACATACACAAGATATAATGAAACACACCAATTTACAAAATTATAGATGAAAAATTGGTAAATTATACGAGATAGAAATAAAATATGTAATCACATACAAAGGCAATATTGTTTTTAACCCAAAAAAAGCCTAATTCGTGCCACTACTTTTGGTAAATTGTTTTCTTTTTTTCATATAGAATTATATAAAAAATCTTACTGTTGTAATATTTAAAATATTAGAATCAACAGAAAACATAATTATCCAAAAAAAAATTAAAACCGAAAAAAATATAGGAAACTAAACCATAAAATGACTTTGAAAAAAAAAGCTAAGAATGGATGACAAAACTTCCTACAATAATTTGGTGTGTACTTCACATAAAACATGAGAATATGAACTGGTGAAAATTAAATTGCTTTTCTATTTATAGTTTTATATACCAACGATTCATAAACTAAATTTTTTACCATTACCTATATTCATTTTTATAATTTTTCTATCATAATTTGATTATACATAATTATGTAATTCTATAGTTTGGATTATTAGACATTGATTTATTGATTCAAATGCTATAAAAAAAAGTCATCAATCATACTCAAAAATCAAAATGCATATAAGTTGGAAAAAAAAAGTCTCTTTATAAAATAAGGTAAAGAAGAAAAAAGAGGAAAAGAAAGGAGAACACACATTCACTATACGGACGGGTACCGTACGGAATTGGTACCTTTAAAAATCAAACAAGAAAGGTCGCGTCACGTGGGTTGTGTTTTCAGCTATATGAACTGTTTTTTGTCTATTGGACACGTGTCCAATTCCCAAGCGACCATCAGCTTTTCGCATATGGCCACCATTTTTTTGATGCACATGGCTTTTTCGTGGACCCTATGCTTTTACTATGGAATTAGCCGTCGTTTAGTTTTCATCGACTCATCTTGCTTTATCAATTATGATAGTTTTACCCTATGTATAATCCTTTTATGCATTTAGGTAAGATAAAAGTACTTAAATTTAGATGTATCTTTATTTTATTTGGATCACAAGAAACACAAGTACATATTTTCGTGTACGTTTAATTATTTGGACCCATTTTACTAGGGATGTTAAAAGTAAACCCATCCCATTTAGACCCACCTCATTTCGAAGTTGAAGCGGTTTTATGTGCAATGCAGTGCCTCCTTACTTTTGATATCTTAAAGGTAAATATAACGACAAATAGTTATTAGGTGTCGCAGATGGTGTCAAATCCTGAATCATGACCTGTTTTCTATTTACAAGAGTTCACAAGACTAAAGAGTTTTTTCTATTGTTTTTCTCTTTATGTAATCCATCGTTCTTTAAATCATAAAGCAGATTTTTTCGCTCATAATTGTAGAACATAACCTTATGTTTTCAGACATTTGTAATTCTTGAAATTCATCTTCGTCTTGATTATAAAAATATAAGTTGACAAAAAAAATCCACCATATTTAAAACTCACCTCATTTAACCCAAACTCCATTTAGTCTCATTTAAGTTTTTACTCATTTAAACTCATTTAAGTTACTTAAACCCATTTAAATTTAGTTAGACCTATTTAAATGTATTTCACTTATATTAACTAATTTAAACTAATCAAAGAATGTCAAACCACAAAAAAAAATTGTTGAAAACTACGTAAAGTAATAAGTCAAAGTATTTTCTTAAATCAATAAGTGAAAACAATTGAAAAAATAAAAACTAATTCATAAAAATTACAGCAAAATAACACTTATAATAATTTATTTGAAAATTATTACCAATGATGGTGGAGTTGGAGGTTATTGGTATTGAGAAAATCGTAAAGTAAAATAAACTTCTCCAGAGAAAAAAGAAAATACTTCCGAATTTTGTTCCCGCTAAATTTTTGTTGACCAAAAAAGTATTGCAGAAAAATTTGGCGAAAATTTTTGTTTTTCCAAAAAATAAACTAAAAGTAAACTGAGAAATGTTTTGGTAAAATTTTTTTTGATGGAACCCATTTTTGCAAATGAGTATGCATGAAAAGTTATTATTTACATAATTTAATTTAATTTTGTTAAATATATTCAAATTTTAATAAATGGGTACCATCTAATTTTGTTAAAACCCATTTAATAATTGGGTATAAACGGAAACTCATATAAACTTATTTACCATTTTTAGGTATATGGGTTTACATGTGTTTAAGATTATACAACATACCCATTTATTAAATGACTTACAAACCCATATTAACATCCCTACATTTTACCAACATTTGAGGCTCGTACAATGTTTTTTTTTTGTCGGCAACATGGGAGAAAGTCCTCCCCAAAACTTATTATACTAAAATGAAAAAATTAAGTAATACACATCATCCTCGAACGTGTCTCACTACTCTTATCCACGTCTAACAAAGAACCTAAATCTACGGGAACAAAACTGAAAAAATGATAATCTAAAGGTAAATCAAACACATAGTTAGCTATAGCTCATCCGCAAGACGGTTCACTTCTATTTAGCAGCTTCACATACATACAATTGTCCCATAGAGCATTCGTAACTTTGATCATATCATCATCGACTACAATCTTCGTTTCTCCATCCCGACCATTCGGAAACTCCACTCTAACCTTAGATTTCACGAAAGGCATCTGAAACACGTTTCACAAGGATTGATCCTCCACCTACACACGTCTCAACAACCGATCAGCCCATGATAGCGGCGGAATAAGCACACGATACTTAATCCCAACGTCCAACATGGTTGTGTCTCCCTTACTCTTCTCCCCAGAACCAATCACCTCCGCAACTCCATCCACCATCAACACACATGCAAGGTTCGCCGCGTCTGAAGGATCCTCCGATGGCCTCCCTCCTTCTCCAGCTTCGACCATGGTAGCATCATAGGCACTCTTCATGGAAATCCTAGAATCACCTTTCGCCGTCATATTTTAAAAATATTCTCCTACAATGTTGTATATAAACATACAAGAGTTACACATTATTTATTTATTAGGCTTTATGCATAAAATTTTTCCGAATAACTATATTTTTGTCATTTTAACTCTCTAAATAAAATAAGTACAAGTAAGTAACATCAACTCTACAATCAATGTAATGTAATTTTCTATTATTTTTATCTATAGAGTTGATCTCATGTTATTAAAAAAAATGTATATCTTTTAAACTGTTTTCCATTAATATTTCAATTGAGTTTACGACAATATTACACAGGTTATATGAAAAAAATAGCTTGTTGCGAGTTAAAGTAGTAAAGGAAATTACAACAAATTCCAAATTTGCAAAACAGTTCAATTCTCTCAAAATCATTTTTTATTTTTCCTTTATACTTAGCTAATAATTAACAACTATAAGTCTATAACCAATGCATTTACAACTATAATGTTAGCTTTAGCAGAAGTCACGTCTTTTTGCATTTTTACCCATTTACTACATTTTAATCAACTATATTTATTCTAGATTCTTCTTTTAAGAAGTAAAGTTTTTAACAACTTATAATTGGATCTTGTTATCGAACAAAGGGTATATATGTATCAAAAAGCAAAAAAAATTCTCTTCTATTCTCCTCTTTTCATCTACTTGGGTTGTGGATGCAAATGGATAACTATAATAAAATTATGATTACAATTGGTGATGCATGGTTTCCGTAAATTACATTCACATAGTGGCGGATCCAAAACATTTTTTTATCAGGGTTATAATGTAAATTACATAAAAATAATTTTTAATAAAAACATAAACAAATTTTGTCCCATAAATAATAAATAGTAAAATATTATAAAAAAATATAATCGATTAAAAATATCTTACAAAATCACCATGCGATTTTTTATATCTTGAAATCTTTTTATCACAACCTCATTTGTAATACAGTCGAGCACATCTTTTTCAGCAAAACAACTAAACAATCATTCAAGAAATCAATTTGTTTCAAAACAAAGAAATAAATTTTCATAAATTTATAACCCATTATCTTTGTTGACAGACACACAAAAACTTAAACCGGAGAAAATAATTTCATTTTCATCAAAATAATAGAATCAATTAATTTATTAACAATCTTTTGAAAGATTTATGTTACATAAAAGCTAAATTGATCAAAGAGAAATCATTCATATGTTGTTAATTCTTCAAATTTTAGTAAAAATATAAATTAAATAGATCAATTATATCTAAATATAGATGAAAAGTGAAAATAATTCAAATAAAACCATTAAAAATAATATTAAAATCTAATTTTGAACTTGGAGAATAATATATAGAGAAGAAGTAGATGATGTAAACAAAATACTAGATTAATCGTTACCTAAAAATGTTAATTAAACTTATTAATTATTAAAAAAACTAAGGTAATATTCAGTTTCCTAATAATTATTATTTAAAAAAGGTAATTTTTTCAAAGTTAAAAACTATGATAGTTGGTACATGGGTTGTTTAGTGGAATAGTTTTATCTAAATAAGTAAATTTATTAGATTTTGTGGGTGTCAATAAAAAAAGCTTAACTCAATTATAAAAAAAAATTAATTCTATATAAAATTTGTTTTTCCAAGTTGATAGAGTGTCAGTTAACCTTCCTTTCATATTAATAGGTCCGTCTGGGTGCAAGCACAAAGAACATTGCATGGCCTGCAAGCACCCAATGCTAAGATAGAGCGGACTCATTTCAACGAGCTTTACCAAATGGCTCAAGAAGCTAAGAGAAGAGCTGAGGTTGCAAGGTAAAAAGTACCAATGTTTTTTCTTCATGTGAAGTTAGAGAAGGAACTCTTACGACATTGAGCTATATGACTGGAAAGAACCGGAATATGTTTGCCATTTTCTAAATACTGAAAACTATTATTAATATTATATTTAGACAAAATCGAAACTACCGTTTCATATTGATTTTTTTTCTAAGACATGTCAGTTTAACATTTTAAAAAGCAAAGATGGAATTTAAATATTTTGAGAATTTTTTCAATAACACATGAATTTAATGAGAAACATAAGAAATCTATCAAACTATTTTCTTTTTGTGAAAAATGATACAAAATATAAATATCGGTTCTATTATATTATGGATATTTATTCTCATATAAAAACATGATATATAATAATAATAAGTAGTATAATATGATAAATAACATTGTTAATATATATATATATATAATCAACAAAAATTTCAAGCACATCAAATAATTATTTTTGGCTATATTTATCAAAAATGTAATTATAATCATTCTGGAAAAAAAATAATAACAATGTTAAATTAAAAAAAAACATACTTTATGTTAATATTTTTATACAAACTAAAATAAAGAAAAATAAGGTGAAATATAGATAAAATATTTAATCAAACATTCAGATAATAGATAATTGTATTTTCTTTTAAAATAGATGTATTAAGCTAAAAAGGGTTTTTTTATAAAAACCTTTTTGTTGTAGTAAAGATTTTATTTCGCATTGTAGTTGGGAATTTTTTTAGACCGTAACTATTTTATATAAGATTTTATTTTACATTGTAGTTGGGAATTTTTCTGATCTCTGAAGAAAACAGAGAATCTTGACTAAGGGGAGAAAAAATGTTGAAAAAGAGCAGTAAGAAAAAGATACCTAAACAAGACTAAGAATATAAATAATTAAATAAAAGAAATGAAATAAATGAAAATATATTAACTGTGTTAGCTTATGCCACTAACCTTTAGCGGTTTCCTCATCTTCTCGGCTCTTCTTTCTCTCTATAACCAAGAAATCATCTCAATATCAGGTTGCTCTATCTATTTTTTTCGATTTCTTCTTCATTTTCGTTGTACTTGAGCTTTCTGGTGTCATTTCCTTATTGCAAATATGAAATTCTTATTTTGATAATTTTTCTGATTTTGTTGTACTTTTTCTCGGAGCTAGCAGAGAATATGGGGGACAAAGAAGAAGTCCTTGAGGCTGTTTTAAAAGAAACGGTGGATCTGGTAATAGATCTGCTCAAATTTTGTCTTTTTCTGTTTCTCAAAGGGACCCTTTCTCAAATGTTCTAGAGTTTAAAGATTTTTTTTTTTCAAGGAAAATGTGCCCATTGAAGAAGTTTTTGAGAGTCTGAGATGTAGCAGAGAAGGGCTCACGACAGAAGCTGCTGATGAAAGGCTTGCTCTCTTTGGGCATAACAAGCTCGAAGAAAAGAAGGTTGGTTCTATGTTCTTCTATTCGTCTATTTGTCTCTGCTGGGCTTGTAGCTCCAAAAGATTGTAACTTCTTTTTTTGCAGGAAAGCAAATTCCTGAAATTTCTAGGTTTCATGTGGAATCCTCTATCTTGGGTGATGGAAGCTGCTGCCATTATGGCTATTGCTCTTGCCAATGGAGGAGTGAGCATATTCTAGACTCCCTCTTACTACATTTTCTTGCGATTAAAAGTTAACTTTTTATTGAATATCCTCTTGCGGTCTGTGTTTTTTGATGTTACTTTTGTTTACCAGGGAAAACCTCCTGATTGGCAAGACTTTGTTGGTATCATTACTCTGCTTGTGATAAATTCCACCATAAGTTTTATAGAGGAGAACAATGCGGGGAACGCTGCTGCTGCTCTCATGGCACGTCTTGCCCCGAAAGCAAAGGTTTGATATGCTTGCTTAGCGCTACATGTTTTCAACTACAGACGTATATTGTATTCAGTTTTTCTGATTAGGGTATACTTTTTTCTCAGTCTCCTTAAAATATCAGTTAGTCAATTTAGCTTTTTGCCACTTGCGTGTACTATTACCATTTGTTTAATATATATTTGCATCTCTTTTGTCTAAACGTATGTAAAGGTTCTTCGAGATGGAAGGTGGGATGAGCAAGATGCTGCAATTCTTGTTCCGGGTGACATAATCAGCATCAAGCTTGGGGATATCGTTCCAGCTGATGCTCGCCTTCTAGAAGGCGATCCTCTTAAAATCGACCAGGTTTGAACATGATGGCCATAATTGCATATGCTTTTTCTCGTGGTGCTCATAGCTTCAATGTTTAGCCACTTTTTGATGTTTTCATACTGTACTATTAAGTTTGTCTTACTTTCCAGATTAAGAATCTGTACTGAAGATGTTATGAAACCTTTCTTCTGTAGTCTTCCCTTACTGGTGAATCTCTCCCAGTGACCAAAGGTCCAGGGGATGGTGTGTATTCTGGCTCCACTTGCAAACAGGGAGAGCTTGAAGCAGTTGTGATTGCAACGGGAGTACATACCTTCTTTGGGAAAGCCGCACATCTTGTTGATACGACCAACCAAGTTGGCCATTTTCAACAGGCATGTTTTGTAAATTTTCATTGTTGAGATCTTGTTGTATGGTGTATTGTTGTTTCCTTTTCAAATTGGTTCATATTATATTAATATTTATATCTGTTTTGTTTAATGTCCAGGTCCTAACTGCAATTGGGAATTTCTGCATCTGCTCTATTGCAGTGGGGATGCTAATTGAAATTATTGTGATGTATCCCATTCAACACCGAGCATATCGTCCTGGGATTGATAACCTTCTTGTGCTTCTCATTGGAGGTATCCCAATTGCCATGCCTACAGTTCTGTCTGTGACCATGGCCATTGGCTCTCACAGATTATCTCAGCAGGTTAGCCACTTAAGATATATGTCTTTTTGTTTCTCAAGGAAACTTTTGTTTTGGTTGATACTGAATGAGTGGCTGGGACTTGGTAACCCTTGTTTTGGAAAGTTTTGTTGTCAAAGTTCTGGATGGCTATATGAATAAAATTTATAATGCAGGGAGCAATAACCAAGAGGATGACAGCGATTGAGGAAATGGCTGGCATGGATGTGCTTTGCAGTGACAAGACCGGGACTTTAACATTGAATAAGCTTACAGTAGATAAAAATCTTATTGAGGTATTGTAGTCTTGTTCAGATGAATCCCTCTTCCAAGTTCCAATGATCCACAAATTATGGCGTCAGTTCTGTATGAGCTCAAGTTTCTTATTTATAGGTTTTCATGAAGGGAGTGGATGCAGATACTGTTGTCTTAATGGCAGCTCAAGCCTCTAGACTTGAAAACCAAGATGCCATAGATACTGCTATAGTTGGGATGCTTGCCGACCCTAAAGAGGTATTGTTGTGAACATGGCTCTTCCCAAAGAAATGTCTTTATTCAACATGCTACATAACTTTCCATTTAGATTCTAAAGCTTCTTCATTATTGCTATCCTTAGGCACGGGCTGGAGTTCAAGAGGTTCACTTTCTTCCCTTCAACCCCACTGATAAGAGGACAGCTCTTACATATATTGACAGTAATGGTAAAATGCATAGGGTCAGTAAAGGTGCGCCTGAACAAGTAAGTTGTTGGTTGCCATTTTTGGTTCTTCAAATTACGTTAATGTAGAGTGGAGTCTAAATAGCTCCTCCTTTTGCCAATGTCTCAGATCCTAAATCTTGCGCACAATAGATCAGAGATTGAGCGGAGAGTTCATGCTGTAATAGACAAGTTCGCCGAACGGGGTTTACGATCTCTTGCCGTGGCATACCAGGTAATTGGAGATTAGATCCTCAAGTTTCTCAGGATATATTAGTGTAAAGTTGATGGGAGTCTTTGGCCTTCTCCAGGAAGTTCCAGAAGGGACGAAGATAAGTGCTGGAGGCCCTTGGCAATTTGTGGGTCTCATGCCTCTTTTTGATCCACCTAGGCATGACAGTGCCGAGACAATTAGAAGGGCTTTAAATCTTGGGGTGAATGTCAAAATGATCACAGGTGAGTTTTTGGTTCTACTCAGAACTTAAGTAGTTTTGTGTAAAACGCTACATTTATTTTTGTTTGCCTTCCATATAAATAAGTTGTATATGATGCTTTTCCATGGAATTTTATATTTCCTTTTCCTGATATCAAAACCTTGTCCTTATTCCTATTTACCTACTGATCCTATTAATCAGGAAAGTCATCTGATTCTTCATCAGTGATGCTGAAGAGCTTTGCTCCTCTTCCTTTGCAAAATTTATTTGGCTGTGCTAAAGGTTTGTGGTATTCTGCAGGGGATCAGTTGGCTATAGGAAAAGAAACTGGACGGCGTTTAGGGATGGGAACCAACATGTACCCTTCATCTGCTTTGCTTGGACAGCACAAAGATGAGTCTATAGGTGCTTTACCCGTTGATGATCTCATAGAAAAGGCTGATGGCTTTGCTGGTGTTTTCCCTGGTAAATTGTTTGCTTCTGTTTCTCCAAAAAGTTTTATCTAGCATAATTCAACTCGGAATTTTGACCAAACTGGTCATGAAAACTGTTTGCAGAGCATAAATATGAGATAGTGAAGCGATTGCAAGCGAGGAAGCATATATGTGGAATGACCGGTGATGGAGTAAATGATGCACCTGCTCTTAAGAAGGCTGATATTGGCATTGCGGTTGCTGATGCAACTGACGCAGCACGTAGTGCTTCTGATATTGTTCTCACTGAACCTGGTCTCAGTGTTATCATAAGCGCTGTCTTGACCAGTCGTGCTATCTTCCAGAGAATGAAAAATTATACAGTGAGTGTTGCATTTATTCTTAGTCTCCATCATATCTTAAAACTTTCTTTGCATTTTCATGAAGGAATCATGTATACAGTATCCTATTGATCCAGCTCCTTTAGCTGTATATAGTTTGCGGTTTTTATACCATTTGTTTTTTTTGTGTGGTAAACCAAATAACTTGCGATGGCTTTTTGTTTTTCTGTACAGATCTATGCGGTTTCCATCACTATCCGTATTGTTGTAAGTTGGCATTTGATTGTTGTTTTTTCTTTCTACTCCTTTCTTTTCTCAGATTCTACAATTTGTTTTATATGTGGATGTTTATGTGTATAATACTCCTTGTAATTTCCTTTTTCTACAACCCATGGTAATTCAGCTTGGCTTCATGCTGTTGGCCCTCATATGGAAGTTTGACTTTCCACCCTTCATGGTTCTAATCATTGCTATCCTGAATGATGGTTCGTTCATAATTTTTGCATTCGTCACTCTATATTTTAGTCTCTATCACTGTTAAAACTATATTGAAATTGATTAGAAGATTATTTGGTTCTAGGATTTCAGTGTATCTATACTTTTAGTTGGTTCACTGGAATTTTGCTAGTATTGACTAAATCTCGTGGCATTGACTTTGTAGGCACAATTATGACAATATCAAAAGACAGAGTGAAACCTTCTCCCCTTCCAGATAGCTGGAAACTGTCAGAGATTTTCGCGACTGGGGTTGTGTTTGGGAGCTACATGGCGATGATGACTGTTATATTTTTCTGGGCTGCATATAAAACCGACTTCTTCCCGGTATCTTCTCTCTCTCTGCTCTACAAGGAAAACAACATTACCATGTTTTTGTCTTGCTGGATTATGTGCTCTATATACACCTCAGAAGTTGTTTTACGGCATTACTCTACTGAAACATCAACATTCTCTTTTGAAAAGAATCATAAACCAGAGTGAATTTCATGTTTCCTGTATCTTAATGTCCAGTTATTATTTGCCTAAATTATAGCGAACTTTTGGAGTTCCTACTCTTGAGAAAACAGCGCATGATGATTTCCGGAAGCTTGCCTCAGCAATATACCTTCAAGTTAGCATCATAAGTCAGGCGCTTATCTTTGTAACGCGATCACGGAGTTGGTCTTATGTAGAACGTCCTGGAATGTTGCTTGTGATAGCCTTTATCCTCGCACAATTGGTTAGTGTTGGCACTTTACCATCTGTGGTGTACACTTAAATGAAAGTTATAAATTGTTGTTCCATATTCTTGACCACTTTCTTTAAAACAGGTGGCTACTCTAATTGCAGTTTATGCGAATTGGAGCTTTGCTGCAATAGAAGGGATCGGGTGGGGTTGGGCCGGTGTCATTTGGCTTTACAACATAGTATTCTACATTCCTCTTGATATCATCAAGTTCTTGATTCGTTACGCCCTTAGTGGCAGAGCCTGGGATCTTGTTATCGAACAAAGGGTATGTATTAAAACGCAACATCTTTTCTTCTCAGTTCTCCTTTTTCCATCTACTTTAGTTGTACTTGATCTTGGGTTGTGGACGCAAATGGATAACTATAATAAGTCTCTGATTACAATCGGTGATGCGTGGTTTCCGTAGATTGCATTCACGAGGCAAAAGGATTTCGGGAAAGAACAAAGGGAGCTACAATGGGCGCACGCACAGAGAACCCTGCATGGCCTGCAAGCACCAGATGCTAAGATGTTCCCAGAGCGGACCCATTTCAACGAGCTTTCCCAAATGGCTGAAGAAGCTAAAAGAAGAGCTGAGATCGCAAGGTAAAAAGCATCAATCCTTTTACATCATGTGAAGTTAGAGAAGAAACTCTTTTATGACATTGAGCTATATGCTAGAAAGAACCGGAATATTCTGCCATTGTCTCATTCTTTTTTACATTTTTGATAGGTTGCGAGAGCTTCATACACTCAAGGGTCACGTCGAATCTGTCGTCAGATTAAAAGGTCTCGACATTGAAACCATTCAACAAGCTTACACTGTCTGAGAGAAGCGTAGAGAGAACCCATGAACCGTCTCAAAGTCGTTCAAGAAGGTCAATATTTCGGTTTGAAACATCGATACAAATTATGCATATAAGTATCAAATTAGTCTTTTTGGTTGGTTTTTGTTTCTTCTTATTTGTTATGTTATTATGATAAGTATGAAACAAATAGAAACAGAGTCCTCGAAATGTAAAGACATATTTTTATTTTGCAATAGATTGATGTTATAATCTCGCTTTTCTCCACAATGATAGAAAGAAGAGATGTGATCTAACACTTGAACCAGACAAAAAAAATAAAATAAAAAGCCAGACCAAGTACATGATTACTTAAGCTCTCTAAGGCTTATTTCAAGAAGAATCCAAAGAAAGTGTAAGGAAATTGAAGCTGACCAAAAACTAAGTCTCGAAGCTTCAGAAAATAAGAAACTCATAATCTTCAGGCAGAGTTCTTGTCTTGTTTGATGAGATCCTCACTGGTTTCATATGTCACTTCATCATCACTTCCTTTGTACCTATACCATCTTGACATTACTAAGAAGTAAATAAAATTGACTATCAAGATTCCAGCGATCATGAAATAGAAGAGATCCAATCTTCCTTTGTTCAAATCCTCAGCTAACCAGTTACCGCCTGACGCGTTCTGCGTTGTCTTGTGAACCGTTGCAATCAAGAAGCTACCAAGGTAACTTGAAATTCCTACTCCTACATAAAAGATGGAACCTGCGAAACTCCTCATGTTTTCAGGAAACTGCTTGTAATAAAACTCCATCTGTCCAATCGCTGCAAAGGCCTCGGCTACACCGGCAAGTGAGAGCTGTGGAATCAGCCACATAGCTGACATTGAAGAGATTTCTCCCTTTCTTGGAGCCATCCCAAGTGTTGGTTTAGTCAGCGCGATAGTTCTTCTCCGTTCTTCGACGAATCCAGCTACTATTAAGCTCGCTGTAGCAAAGAAAATGCCAGTTCCGATTCTCTGCAAAAGCGTTATTCCAGTGTCTAAGCCAGTAATTCTTCTCATGGTAGGCACGAGCACACGATCATAGATAACAATGAAAATTGTCATTCCTGTCATCAAGAAGACCACGTAGGTTGCTGCAGGAATCACGAATCCTCCCGAACCTAAGCGACGATCACTCTGGAGGGCTTGGAAGACAGGATAAGTCATTTGTTGAGTTATGGTTATGTAGTAGATTGATGCAGCAAGCCAAATAGGAAGCACTCTAACAATGCACTTCACTTCTTCAACTTGTTGCATAGTACAGAGCTTCCACGGATCAGCAGGCTTACCATCTGCCTGCAACTTATCTTCAGGAGTCATAATTGCTGCTTTGTCTAGAAATCTGCCACAGAAAGAAAAACTTTCTCAGTAAACATAAAACAAAGTGAACAGAGAATTCAAAATTTAGTCTTTTGGAGTGTGTTTTAACCTGAATTGATCGGTGTATTTGAGTTTGGAGTTAGCGTAGTCAGAAGGGTAGTAATTGTAAAGGTTAAGCCAAGCCTGTTTTGCTGGCTTTAATCCACGTTTCTTGATAGCAACCGTTATAACTTGAGCTATACCAGCCAAAGGACTACCAGAGGCTTTGACTTTCACATACAACTTATCACCCGCAAAGAAAATCAAGCAGGCTAAGAACATTAGAACGGCTGGGATGGTTAAACCGATGGTCCAACTGACATTAGACTGGATGTAGACGACTAGAGTCAGCGACAAGATCTGCGCGAAAGTGAAGGTAAAGAAATACCAGTTGAAGAAACTGTCAATCCCTTTTTTGCCTGACTCGCTTTTGGGGTTAAACTGATCAGCCCCAAAAGCTAAGTTACAAGGTCTAATCCCACCAGCTCCAACTACAAGGAACCCAAGACCCATCAGTAGAAACGCCACTTGACCTCCACTTGGATCATTACACACTGTTGCTGTTCCACATGGAGTTGGATGCAGTTGTTTTACTGCAGCTGTTAATAATATCACAAATGATCCCTACAACACAAATCCAACTCATACTCATTAGATTTTTGTTTTCTTTAGAGAATAAAATAGAAAGGACGGATCTGTAATTACAAGAAAACAGGCGATGACTGCAACGGCTAGAGTCTTGTATCGACCAAAGTAAGTGTCGCAGAGGAAAGCAGCTATGAATGTTCCGAAATTGATTGTGCCACTAAAGGCATTGATAATTGTTGCAGCTGTAACACTCTTCATGTTGAAGACTGCAGTTAAGTAAACCAGAAGGTTTGATAGTGTTCCAATGATCCCAAGCTTCTCAAACGTCTCATTTCCTGATCACAACAACAACAACAAAGAACCATATATAATAAGACTTTGATTGATCTCAGAATATTAAAGATCATTGTTAATTACAAATATTTGATATGGGTTGTGATAAAATTCCAAACTTTGCTTTTGATTGAATCAGAAACCAAACCAAGAATTGTGTTTCAAAAATCTAGGTCGTTGACCAATTATGTTCTGACAATAATTCAAGATCTTGCTCCTGTTCTCTTAAATTATCTTTGACAAAAGTCAAAGTTTAAGACAATTCACAGAGAATCTTACAAATCAAAAACAAAACTTCTTATCAGACTAACAAGTCTTCGAGCAAGACTAATGTTTTCCTTCATTTTTTGTTCTGTTTTTTAGAAAACAATTTCACAAACTTCATAAAACCAGCAAAAAAAAAAAAAATATTATCATAAGAAAAGGTGTGAATGATTAATTTGTATTACCAATGATAAAAGGCATGACTTTCCATCCTCTGTAAACAACTTTCTTCTCATTCTTAACTTCATCAACCGCCGTAACAGAGCCACCATAGACGGCGGAGGAAGGATTCGTCGACTCAACTTCAAGAGGATTTCTCTCCATTTGAGTTTTGCTGTAATAACAACTGCAAAAATAGTTGTCAAATTAGTAGTTTCTTAAGTTTTTTGTTGTTGTTTATGTCTTAAAGGCTAATGATGACTCTGGTTTCTTCAACTGAGAGCTGTCTGTATTTATAGTGTTAAAGAAGAAAGAGGAAGGTGAAGATGTCGGAATCTAGACAAAGTGGTAACTGTCAATTTGGCAGTGAAAGAGACTAAAAAATTGATTAATCTTCTCTTTTTGTCTAAATTAAATAGAAAAAAATAATATTGATACCATTAATAAGTGAAGTGGGGGGATCAGAAGAACACTCCCTCTTATAAACGGCACGTTCTTTTAAGCTCTCCGTCCATTTTCAGTCAATGCATTTTCCATCATCCATTTTTTTTATCTTCTTCTTTATTCTCTCCTCTGTATTTAATTATATTCATATTTTTTAATGAATTTTATTCTTTATATAAATTAGAGTAATCGTTTTATTAATGTTTTAATTTAATAACGAATTTGACTTTTATTTTGTAATTTCCATTAGGGCTTGTTTTTTTAAAACATTATCATTCCACTTAAACATGGAATTTTTATTTGGTTTTTTTTTTCTGATTGTTTGTTCTGTTATCTGTTTTTGTATACAAATCTACATCTTACAGCAAGTTGATCAATTTTTATTTTATATTTGTCAATTGGTGGAAAGAATTTTGTGGACTTTATTTGCATTTTGTGAGCTTTATATAAAAAGAGTTATTAAAAAGAAAAAAAATGTTGCTTGCAAATGAGAATAACCGTATTTTACTTAACAACTTTTTTTTTTCTTTTTTGTGTTGGCTGAAAGAAGCTAAAAGGGTGATATTTGTAACGCCATCAGTTTTGTTAGATTTGATACAAGTTTAAACATTTTTGTAAGAGAAAATTGTATAGAATGTTTTTTTATGTTTTAAATTCACATATATTAGACAACAATATTGCAATCCAATACCACAAAAAAAAAAAAATTCTTCACAATTGAAACATAAAAATGGTATTTCATGCAAGGTTCGAAAAAAAAGTCATTTTCCATAATTAAAAACATAAAAGGGGTATTTTTCATGATATTCTTTTTTTGTAATATATAGTATACATTTGGTTCTTCATGTAACTACTAACAATTACATGATATTCCTTTTTGTCTTAATAATTTTATTGTATGCATGCATATTCAAATATGATAAATACACTATATAAATAATTATTCAAGACAATTTTTTGAGAAGTGTAAGATGGTTGAATCTTGTTGGTGATAGTATTCAACTTTTTTGGGAAGAGACGTTTTGTGAAATATTTCATGTGGTCACATAAGACATCTATAATTTATATAAAGTATATAATGGGATGAACTTTTTTTGTAACACATTTAACTTCATTAATAATAACTTAAACAGAGTTGATCCTTAGATAACCACGGATAGTTTTTTTGACTAACTTATACTTAAATCTATATTAATATTTAGAACATGCAGATACTTTGTACATTCTTGCTATTTTTAGCAGTTTTTTATATCGATAAATTTGAGTCCATAGCTAAACTCATAACCCCTAAATTATTATACAGGACTATACAATTATTTAAAATTAAATTCCGATGATGAGATAAACAGCACATAAGATAGTTAATTGATCGTTCAAAAGACTTAGTATATATTTAAGAAGTATTTTGTTCTAAGTAATAGTAAATATTATTGTTTTAATAGACGATTAATATCTTATGATGATGTTAGTAAAAAATAATTGGACATGACAGCAATAAGGATGGGATCAATTTTTTCAACTTGAGCTTTCAATTTCAACTTTAATCCCTTTCATATTTTACTAATTTGTTCCACAAATAAAACCTCAATTAGTAATTGCTGTCATATTTAAACGTTTTTAGCTGTCATGTTTTTTGTTTTTATTTGGCATGACTTTTCGAAATGTGTTATTAAAAGACTCGTTGCCTCTAATCTAAGATTCATACATTTGTCAGTCTATGATGTCTAACAAAAAATTTAAATCATTCTGTTTTTTTCTTTTTTTTTTTGGCCAACTAAAATTTAATAATCATTCATCGCTTTGTTACGTGCTCCTTAAGTTTTTTATTTTTTCGGGACCAACATAAATAAAAGGAATCTACTCAAATAAGTTATATCAATGTAAGAATAATTTTGCCTATCGAATCCAACTTAAACCAAGATCAATATATAATATACTTATATAAATTATAAGTTACAGTGTTAGTTTCGATTTTTTGTTTTGTCATATCTAAGAATCAACTTCGTCATCTTAGTTTCGATTTAAAATATTAAAGTGATTGTGATCGATCGGAACATTTGGTGACCTCTTTGTTCTGAATAATTACTGAAAATATGATAGTTTCCATATATTTTCATTATATATTTCAAACTTTAGAAACTTTATAGTAGTCTTTGACAACAACAAAAAAAAAAAACTTTGTAGTAGCATAAAATGAATTTTGCTCAACATTTATCAAGTTCTTAGCTACATATATGTGATAGTGAGTGAAGTTAGGGATATCTTTTATGATTAGTATGTAAAGACAAGAAGGTCTCTAATCCACATGAATCTTATGCCACATGTGTACTAATTGTGGTTTGCAGAAAATTTCAATCATGTAATAAACTTTGAAGTCACCTATATATATAATCGTAATTAATGCCAACTAGATCAAAAATTCTATAACAAAAATAAATAAAAATGAATGTATAATAAAATTGTAGAATGCCAGAGTATTCGGGTCAACAGAATGGGTCTTTTTCATGTTCAAACCTAACTAACCCAACCAAGTTGGAAGTCATATCATAGTTTTTTTATTTTCTTTTCTTTTGTTCACGCCTAGTAATTAAGGATTCGAATGGTAAATACAAAAAAAATGTAGATTATATACATAAATTACATAAATAGTATTAACTTTTTGATTTGTTGACAATTTTTTTTTATAATAATCAAATTTTTTTTAATAAATAAAGAGATAAACAAATTAGAACCAATTGATCATAAATGTTATAATAAAATCAAAAAATAATTTTGTTTTTATGAAAGTTACATGTCAGATTACTTTCATTCCGACCAAAAACTTTCATGTTTATTTTATATTAGTTTAGGAACATAACTATTATTGAATTGTGAAATGTGATAAATATTTTTAAATAAATAAATAAAATATTTAATTGATATATTTAACTACTAAAAATATATATTTATTTTATTTTATTTTATTTTATCATTATTGATGTAGATTAACAAACCACAAATACTAATATAAGTCAAATATAATAAACGAACGAATTAATATATTATTAGATGTGAACAATGTAATTGTGATATAATTATGTGCATATAAATAGATTTTAAAAAACAAATGATTACACTAAAGAGGTTAGAAGAAACTAAATAAACAAATCACACATATATATACATGAATGCATACATAATTACTTGCATGTTTCTATTTATTAATAAAATATAGGGTGATTTACTCAACTAGTCTTTTATAATTCTAGTTCCTACTCAAATAGTCTAAAAAGATTAAAATTACTAAAGTAGTTTTTTTGCATTTTTAATACGATTTTACCCATGTATCCTTTGAAAAAAAAAATTACGAAACTGTCATTAATGAATAATTCCACGTCAGCATTATGTGACGTAGGAGTTTCATTTCAATTTCGTAGGATTCATTTCCTTTGACGTAGGAGTTTCATTTCAATTTCGTAGGAGTTTCATTTCCTTTGACGTAGGAGTTTCATTTCCTTTGACGTAGGAGTTTCATTTCTTTTGACGTAGGAGTTTCATTTCAATTTCGTAGGATTCCCGACATGTCACAGTAAAATGACCATAACTTTCTCAATACAGCTCCGATCGAGGAACGGTTTGAAGCTAAGTATTCTTGAGACCTAGACCTTTCTAACCATACCAAGAACACGACGAATGGATCAGTGACCAAAAAAGAAGAAGAAGAAGAAGAAGAATTTTTTTTTTTAAAAGAGTGTCATTCAAAAGAAACTATTCTAGTAATTAAAGGATCATATTGAACTATCTAAGTAATTATCTCTAAAATATATCACCAATACCAATAAATATATATGTTCTCTTCTTATTTAGCTAGTTTTGTTTTTAATAAAAAAACCAACTTAATGTTGTTTAAAAAAGCTGAGGACATGTGGCCTTAGTGGTAGTGGTCACTTTACAAATTTTCAGGCACCAGATTTTGATTCTTTCTCGATGCAAGAGAAAGAAAAAAAAGAGAGATTTTAAGATATGAGGTTTGACTATAGATCGGGCCTTGTCGATCCAATTATAAGAATAAGGTTGAAAAAAAAATATTGTTTAAAAAAGTATATATAATAGCCATAAAACATTGCTTAAAATGATCTTTGTCATTAAATTCAGGGATTAACAATGGAAATTTAATGTAAATAGAAATATCAATATTTCGTAATTAATTAATAAATTAATATGTAATTTGGTAGTAGTCAATAAACAAGTGATTCAGTTGATTTGTCTTTAATTTAGCTATATATAAAATGGTAAATTCGTATTTTACCAGATTTTAGTTAGAGAATTTATGTTATAGATCGAGTTTTGTAGTTATAGTAGTTAACAACTTGCCGTATCGTATTTATGATTTGAACCGTATGCATAAGTCAACTAGGTTGGTAGTTACAAATATAAATATGTTTTTGATAGGCCGTAACATTTCATCTTTTTTGGAACTATTTTATATCCGTCAATGTCAAAATTTTGTTCAGTAAGTAAATATACAAAAGTATGATTTTTTTTCCCAACAACCAAACGCCAATTATTGAATTTTGTACCTCACAACCGAATAGTCAAACAAAATTAAAGAAGTTTGATTTGATACACTTATAAGAGTCAACGTGATTAGATATTAGGTCTAGCTATATTCTAAATATTTATCGATTTAATTTAGTTTGTTAAATAGGGTTAATAACATAAAATAAAAGATTTAAATACTAATATGCTGGTTATAATAGGAGTATTAATAATAATGCTGTATTATATATGGTCAAAATACTAAATTTAAAACGTGTAATATGAACAGAACAAAAAAGGTTATTAAAAGCAAACTCATACACTCGAGCAAATACGTATAATTGTTACATATGAGAAATATACGTGTAAGCAACTACGCATGCGTTAAATATGAAAAGGACCAACGCGTTGAAAACTTCACTGACTTAAAAGCCTCATATTAGTAGTAATCCGATGTCTTCTTTTGTTTTATTTTTCATTTTTGTGTCAACTTGTTGATTTATTGTAATATTATAAGCTTTTTTGGTATTTTTTAATATTTTATGTTTCACTCACTAAGACAAACTATTGTCATGTTAATGACGTTTTGCAAAGTGATTTTCTGGACGATTTCTATGAAAATAATTGAGTTGAATAATTTCGGTGACGACTCTCTCTTTGCTTTGCACGCAACAATTATATATATGGCTGTTGAATTATATAGTGTACCCACTACCTAGCCTCCATTTTGTAGATAATTTATAGTTACTAAATTTCTTAATATATAACTGATAATTTCAGTTAGGTTTTAGTTTTGTAAATTGAAATATCACGAAATTTTAATTAGTTTTTGAGCATTTTAATTTTAAAATGAATAATTTCCGAGAGAAATACTCTTGAAAGCAATTTAGCAATCATTTTAACTGCTGTTTGATTACATTTTTATGTAGTTTTGGATTTTCTCATTCCCAATAACATAAAAAATAATTGTTTTGCCACCACCTAAAAAACAAGAGATATTGATGTTATCTGAATTTGATCCCCTATAAAAATAAAGTCTAAAAAAAGCAAACTCACATTTTACAAGATATTTTATGGATACTTATCTAACTTTCTCTGGTCCGTGGGTGAAGTCGAATTTGAGATATTGGTTATGTGCTATCCGAGTCCAAATCACCCCAAACATAAAAAAAAAAAGAATTATTTTTATTTTTAATACTTCCTCCGTTTAAACATTTTATTATTGTTATTATTATTGTTGTTTCAGGGCTATATCAGTTCGAATTACTATCCGTAAACATAATGATTAGAGAAAATTTTAGTGTGCTATTTTATTATTAATATATATTTTGATAATTTATAGTGTTATTTGGAAATGGATTTTATACTAGCTAGTCCAAAACGAAAAAGAAAATATGGTATTATATGTGTGAAACCTTATATATGAAAAATTCAAAACTAAACTTAGATGAAGATCATGAGCTCAAGCTCCACAACATATGTTAAAGAGACATAACATGTACAGTAAAGTGAATCCAACGAGAACTGTGCATATCATCTAAAATCAATCTTATGGAAGCAAATCCACAAGAGTCAACCTTCGTGCCATTGCATTCACATCACTGCTCAGACTTTTTCCTACTGGGTCCACATTTTCACGTGGTCGATGATGAAATGTGTAACATTATCCTTTGTATATAAATATAAAGGATTCATTTTTGTAAACATAAACTAGCTCAAGATATTCATAGTATCTTGATATATCTTTGTGATTCTAATCAAATTATATTTGGAGTTTCATACGTGCACATCATTATAGCCCTTCAAATCCTAAACTGGTTAACCAAGTTGTAAATATGTCAGTCCTGAATTCCATTCTCACCACAAACTAAGTTACTGTAATTTTGACGAGATAAAAATATGTTAAATCTTATTAGAAAACCTGAAATCAGATTAATAGTTGGTGTTGTTTTGTTGAAAGATTAGTTGGAATTTAATGCAGTTAACAAAAAAGGTTCTACCAGTATTGAATAATATATACATAGTGCTTCAATAAACTAATAAAATTTATTTTCGGATGTAAATTTAATTGAATTGTTTTAGTTTTCTTATATACTTGGGAATCTTTAAATCTTAAATATATGAATAAACAATTTATCTACAGATATTCAAATATTTGGACAAATCATGATTTTACAAAGGTTTAGTGGGACTATACATATATATATATATATATATATATATATATATATATATATAAAATTTCTTTTATTTAAGAGACTAATCCAATTTTTAAACTCTTTGACTAGTTGTTGTCGGCAGTCCACCATATTTTTTAGTTGATAAATACTAGTGCTAAAAAAGAATTTATGATAACATGATTATATAAGTGTTGGTTGTCTGATCAATAAAAACTACAAAAACAAAAAAAAAAGATTTAAAATTCGACTTTTACCGAAAACATAATAACTTTCATTTAGCTAATCGAAATAATTTCTGTTTCATTCCGCTAAAAAAATCGGGAAAATATATAATTCAATGCTTGGACTCATTTTGTAGATAGTTAGTCGGATCTTGATCCAAAATACACCTCAGTCGGATCTTTTGAATCCCGAAGAGTAGATAAGTTATGATATATTGTTAATTAAGTTTTCTTAGATATAATGATGAAATTTCATTCCAACATAAGTGGAGATTACCCTTTTAGCTATTTCCATTTTAATCATTAAGCATGTTTTCTTTTGGAAACTGTAATCATTAATGATATTTCTCTGTTGGAAATTGTTGTCATTAATTTTGTTGTTTCTTGGACCAAAACAAAGAAAAAATCTTGTTGTATCTTCCCAACTCTATGGCTCCTCTAGAAAATTAAACTGAGTATTCACGTAATTAGCAAAATTAACATTATATATATTATCAATAATTAGATTGACAACGCGCGATCCATAACCTAAAACTCATACCCTAAATTTAGTTTTTAGCAGAGCTGTGCCAACAATAAATAATATCATAGGCGAGTTGGAAAAATATGCCCCAAAGATAAAAGCATACACAAAAATTTACTATCATTGTACATAAAAAAACATATAAAAAGCAAATTTGCAAACAAAATATTAGCTATAAAGTATATATTTTTCGACTAAATAGTTAACCAAATTTTTAAAATCAATTTTCTAATCCATTTATTTTAATAGATTAAATAGTCAATTAGTTAGTCTTTTGCGTTCAACATGTTGAACTATTAAAATATTATCATTTCTAGATTACAACTCTTTGAAATCAAACAAACAATTCAAATATTTGTTAATATTTAAAAAATTCATATGTTTAGTGTATTATTTGTGATAAAATAAATAAAATTTATAACATATATGCCTCTAAATTTTCTTGACAAAAAAAATATGCCCCTAAATTTTATCAAAAAAATTAAATGTCCTAGGCAAATGTTTCAAAAAAGATATATGTAGGCACAGCCCTAGTTTTTAATGTACTATATGTAATGAAGAATGATTTAACCCTCATGTCAAATTATTAGTTAGATCATTCTTATGACCACCATCATGAGTAAGACTCGACATATATTATTTCTATTATGAACCTCTCATCAAAGCAAATCTTGAATATTTTTACTATTGAATTATATTTTTCATCTTATACTTTTACCAATAAGATCAAATTAAAATTATGATTTTTAAAAAGTTGTGGCATTCAAATTCAAATAACACGTAAGGCTATACCGGTTCATCAAAGTTGAAATTAGAAGGTTGTTTCCAGGCCTATTATAGGTGATCACAATTTCTCAGGCTACTATTATATTGTTGACGGCTCCTGGAAAAATTATGAATATTTTTAGGATAGGTTGGTATTGTTTTACAGATTCTCTAGAAGGAGTTAGCATGAGTGGCAAAGGAGTGTTTCCTTGTTTATTCCCTCTTCATACCAAATTCAAAGCAATACTTTGGATTATGGAGTCTCTTTTGAAGCTAGAGATTACAGAAATTCAATGTACCATAGATTTTGCAGAGATTTTGAAAATGATGACGAGTCCAGATAAGTGACATGCGTTCTCTCAATACATGGACGACTTTGACAGACTCATAAGAGTCTTCTAAAATTTCTCTCTTCATCAGATTTCGTGAGGTCTCAATAGTAAAGTGTACTAGTTAGCTAAAAGGGTTCGAAATTTATCTAGAAATTGTGCTTATGTAAACAATATGCCTTTTTTTAGTTTATAAATTAAAGTAATATATATGTTAGAAAAAAAATGTTGGCGTCTAAAACAACGTATTCCTACAATGTCGATGATATATGTATTTTTTGAAAAATACAATGTCAGTGTTTTAATTAATGAAAATCTATGCAAAAAAAAAAAATCTAAAGCATATCACTACAAGAAACCAGACATTTTGCGATGGAAAATAGTTTTGCAGTGCAAAAACTTCATGTTCCGACGTCATTTATTTTTCTTTCTAAAAAAAAACTCTTACCCAAATTTTTTTTTCCTCGAATTCTTTCTCTCTCTAAGTGTTTATAATTTGGTGTGAATATAAAATCTCATGGCATGATATATATAGGAAAAAAGGAAAAATTTGCTATGGAAGTTCTGTACATTGCAAATCCACCGCAAATGTCTCGCAATTTTGCAAGAGAGTAGGTACATTGCAAGAGCATCAAAATATTGCTACAGAATTGCGAGGACAATTTGTGCCTTGCAAATCTATCGTAAGGGTCTCGCAAATTTGCGAGGTTTCGATTTCTCGCAATTTTGCGACATATTTGCGATGTTATGAAATTCTTCGCACTCGCGTCGCAATAGTGGGGTTGTATCTTAGATATTTTGTGTAACCCTAATTGTAAGAGTATATCTGTATATATACATTCCTAGAAGAAGGCATCCAAACCTACCGCAAAGACGAAGACCGTGGCCATGAAAAGGTAATAAATAGTTGTCAGCTTTTTGTAATTAATGCACACCCAAGATCCAATCACAGTTATGGTTTGTATAATGTTAGCTTTTGTCTTTTGGTCGGTTGTTTTGGGAAGTGGGCGGGGCAACAGATTCGACCGTTGTGACTAGTCCGATCATGTTCTTGCCCTAACCATCAGTAAAGATCAGTCCGGTCATATCCTTTTTCTTTTACAATTGAGACATTCTTCAATGTTTTTTTTTTTTTTTTGGTTTTAGACATTCTTCAATGTTCATTGCTCATAAGACCAATTACTTATGCGCACAGTAAGTTTTTCTTACCTAATTAATTGTCACATTGTTATAATTAATTTGATTTATGAAATTATAATAAAAAGAGTTTAGTCAATTATGTCATCTATATCGCTTTCGCCTTTCATTTAAACCATATATCACTATACTGATTCAGCACAATATTCTTCACCACTAATTAATCCACCAAGTTTTGCTTACTAATCAATAATAGATTTCCATTAATGTTTAAAGAAAACGCACTACTACACATTCTACAGTAATGGAGAAATCAACAAAAATAGGAATATACACATTTATTTAGATGTTAAATAGGATGACATGTGAATCACGTTGTAAATACAATTAATGCGCATAGGTTTAGCCATTCAATTTGTATTAGACTTAATTATGTCGAGGAGTAATGATTTAATTAGGGATTAGTTGTATTTCTATAATATAAAAAGGGAAAGTGGGAGGAAGAGGATCAAAATACGTCACATTTTAGCAATGAAAACGGAATGGGAGAGAAGGAGTGCGTGTCGTTTTCAACAATCCAATTACAAAGATGATTCCAAGTCAAATATTCCAAAAGGGAGTGCGATTACGATCATCGATCCAACGCCTAACGCGTTGCCATTATACCTTTTCCCCTTTCTCTTCTCTCTTTTTTTTCTTTGGTGGAACCTTTTGTTTTGACAATTTCATATATATATATATATATATATATATATACCTATGTGCATATCTGTTACATTCTTCATCCAAATTCGACTACAGAAAATCACATTTGCTTCACATAATATTATTAAAAAATTTATTTTAAGAAATGTTTGGCTATATATAAATTTTTTTTTATCCAATTATTGAAAAAAAAACACTCACTTAATCCATTTCATTTGGTGAGTAGAAAATATATAACTAATCAAAGAAAAAAAATTGATAACTAGCTGTAACTCCTTACGGTCTAGGATCAGTCTTTGCTAATATAAATGACATGGTAAAACATTTTTTCCATCAAAAATCGAAACTAGAAACTATCTCTGCACTTTACTACTAATCCACTCGATTTGGTGGTTAGAGAATATATTATTTAGTCAGATAAAAAATATGTATAGTGTGTCAGTTTATAAACAAGTTAGAATTTAAAAGCAGCCCATATATATCTGTCAAAGAAAAGTTGGAATTTGTTTTGAATAATATATACAATCATCTCTGGGAATAAAATGGTGAGCTGATAAGTTAACTTTGTAACACTATATGAAAATAAATGTTTATTTTAATTATGGCAAAAAGTAATCGAACCTTCGACGTGTAGCTAGCTTCTGTGAAACTCTATTTACTATAGTAGTAAAGTTGTAATTTTAGCAGTTTGCTTAAAAAATCCTCCAATCAAACCACCTCTCTTTATTTTTATGAAAAAATTGGTGAAATAGCACAAAACCCTAACTATTTACAACTTACTTTAACCTTTTAATAGTTATGTTCAAAATTAAAAACAAAAAATAGACAACTTATGTGGATAAAAGAAACTTGAGCAATTCTACTTGCTACAACTATGTTGCTAGTTATACTATACAATATAGAATCACTATATACTATAAAACATATAGTACATAACAATAAAATGTATTCATCTATAGAGGAGGAGAATGAGAAAGACGAGAAAGAGGAGGAGGAGGATAAAGATGATGGGGAGAAGGAGGAGGAAAAGAATAATGAAAAGGGAGAGGAGGAAGAGTAAGGGGAGGAGTAGAAGATAGGAGGAATAGAAGACCAAATAAATTAAAGTTAATGTGATTTTTCCAAAAAATATGTATAAATTTATTGTTTTAAGAGAATAAACATAATATATCAATTAGACATTATATAAATATATATATAATTTTTTT
This sequence comes from Lepidium didymum, assembly GCA_963920545.1. Lineage (NCBI taxonomy): Eukaryota > Viridiplantae > Streptophyta > Magnoliopsida > Brassicales > Brassicaceae > Lepidium > Lepidium didymum. The sequence continues at coordinate 15,503,599 of OY986996.1, forward strand.
TTACAAAATTAGTCAATAACATATTCGTTTTTATTAGATAATTGGTTCATTTAAAGAAAATTTAAGTTTTAGGGTGTAAAGAAAAAAATCTATGTTTTTTAAAAGAATTTTTAATTTTGATTTTATTTTTCATTGAAAGTTATATTGAAAATAGAATTAGAGGAGGAAAGAATGAGTGAACAAGAAAAAATAAAATTATATGAAAAGGGTAAAATGACAAATATTATATAAAATATATTGAATATTACTCTACTTAGAGTTTTATGCTATTTTGTAAATTATAAATCATTTTTGTGTTATAAATTCTTCTCTATTCTTATTCTTTTAATATTAAGTGTCTAGTTGTCGAGGTCCTTTATTTATATGTCAAGTAGAAAAGAGAACAAAAATACAAAAATAGTATTTCAACTGAAAGTGAGTACATATGCTCTTGATACAGAGAGCCATTAAAAATACTCATTATTAGTACAAATATTTTCCATAAGCGATAATAGGTCCAATGAAAAATTTGGGAATAAATGCGTAAAGTAAAGTGATATGTCTTAGTTATGCAATTTGAAAAAAGAATAATGATGGAGTTTATTCTTGGCACAAAAGAGATGCGTTACAGTCTCAATATCGACAATAGTTGCATAAATACAACATTATTTGGTTTGACAAATTAATGTAATTGAATTTTGTAGATCTAAATATTAGGTTTCGGTCAGTGATATTGATCCTGTAGAGAGAATTGATGTATCTCACTAATGGAGAATCACACTAGCTTAAGATGAATGACATAAACAAATCTAAAACCAATAAATAACTATTGTAATCATTTCTTGGTATAGTCCAAATTAATGGATCCGGTCCTAATCGAGTCAAAGAAAACTCCTAAAATCTAAGTTTGTAAGATCTTAGAGATAATTTATTGATAGCGAAGTTGGCTTCTAGCTAAAGATAATGCTGAGAGACAAAAATAGTATATTGGTCTATCTATATCTTGATTGATACTCTTGTGATATGAAAGTTACACTAAAGATATACATACACCCACAATTACAAATAATGAGTACTCAGTGGAGTTAGGGTTTTACACTTTTTACAATATATTTTTTTCAATAATTGGGTCGATCGAAAAAACTCGATCTATAACTTAAAATTCATTCTCTAAAACTTTTTTTTATCTACTAATTGTAGTGGAAAATAATCAAATCCATAAAATTATAATCATTAGCTGGATCAAACCTAAAAAGAACTCTGTATATTTTTTATTTTCAAGAAATTTTTTATTTCTTTCTTTATTACTTTGCTGATTAATTTGGCCCTTGAGATGATAACAAAGATTATAGAAATAGTGCCAAAAGATTTGATTTGGTATGTTTCGGTTTGGTATATAAATAGTGACAAAAATATATGTTGAAGTTAAATAAAGTTAGGTTCACACCAGGTTTGGTTTTGGTTGGTATAATATTGATTGATTCAAAGACTGGAGTAGGTAAATATATGGCTTGAATATATCGAATTAAGTCTTTTGAGTTTGGTTTGATTCTATTAAAAGCAAAAATAATATCTATAAACATTCGATCATATCGCCATAATACAAATATCCACTATCCTTCTATGAGATTCCATTGTGCTAACTGTTATATCATAAAAAATCTTTATAGTTTATTTTCTTGACCCATTATATACTCACACATGTATACATTGATGGAATTATTAATTAATTTTCGAACATGTACGTTATAAGTATGTATTATGCTTCTGACCATGCTTTGACGAATAATATATTTGAAAGTAGGCAAGGTGTCAAAATATGATTATCTTACGATACAAATTTTAAAAAGAAAAAGTAGTCAGATAAAGCAAAATCTAAACTATAGTTTAAACGTTACCATCTCATAACTATATAAAAATGGTAGTTAATTATAATTATTAATATAAATTTGTGATAATTATATTATAACTATTTACAAGTTGTCACAAAAGAGTAACATTGTGACGATCATTTATTTTAGCAAGTTGATAAGAAATAGTAGAACTGATAAAAGCCATAATAAATAGAAGTGGATAAATATGGTTAAAGTGAGATCGATATACAAAACATAGAAAACACATATATATATATAAGTGGTCTTTAGTCTATGGGCATACGGTAAGTTTATTAAGACGTGCGCACTTGCACAAACCAGAGATCGATATACAAATATATATATATATATATATATATATATAAATGCTCTTTAGTCTAATGGCAGATGATAAGTTCACTAAGACATACGCACTTGCATAAATCAAGGATCGAGTCCCACCGCCTACATTATGTAGAAACTTGGCTAATAGACCGACCAGTTGTGGTCCATGACAATATATATATATATATAATATATATATATATATATATATATTCAATTAAAACTAATCAAATTTAACCGTAGTGATATTGAAATAACTATTTAGAGTAGTTTAATCATCTAAATAAATGATACTGCTTACTATAATCTTATCTCAATCATCTAAATATATATATTTAGGAATAAAATTGTATAACTGGACCAATGATTATTACGCATCATGATCCATACAAACTGTATAAAACCTTAAATTATAAAATTACATTAAGATATAATAATAAAAAGGGAAGAGTAAGTGCCCTAGTTTAATAGAAGAAAGAAACCAAGGGAATATGTTCTTTGATTCGTGAAGTGATGGATCATATCTGTTTACCTTCACTCTTTTATGGAATCACTTAATTCGACTTTCACTTTTAATGGTTACAGTATCTTCATATCTTTTTGACAGTCCAAAAGCTCATTTGATTTGATTTGCTTTCCTTTTCAATTTTTCCATTTTCCTATAAAATGTTCTGATTCTTATAACCTTCTGGATAATCAAGAACCACTGAATTTTTATCACATTTTATTATTTTTCTAATAATTAATGAGGCCACATGCGAGTTATAATAATAATAACGGTATTGAAATAGTGCATACTCCATTAAAAATGGTCCAACTCTATGCTTTCGCTATTTTCGTTGGTCCAGTTTTAAGCAGAAGAAAAATTCTGAAATGACTGTGATTTAATTATTATCCATCAAATCGATAAAATGCGAAAGTAAACTTTGTTTAATCACTGTGAAAGCAAATATAAGACATACAATATGATGCGTATAGTTATCACGTGTTAGCACTTTCAGAGGTTCATAATAAATCGCACATATATTATTTTTGACTTTTAAACTCGTTAATTCTCAAATTTTGTGTTCTTTATTCTGTACCTTTGAATTTGTTCTAGCTGAAATGTGAGAATTTACTATATTACAAAAATAAAGTTTTATCATATGTCGTACTTGTGATGGCAAAAAAGAACATATATAACTTGTCTTTGTTAGAAGAAAGTCCGATGTTGTTTTTTTCCTTAGAATATGTGGCAGTTAGTGTAATTCATAGAACAAAAAATAAAGAAAATATATTGTGTTAGGTAGAATAATTGTACTTGAGTAATTTGAAGTATAACTAATTAAATAAAGAAAATAATTACCAATAAAAAATAAAACTAAATCAAGAAATTAAATACATGAGATATGTATATATGTGACGTACACAACATAGTATTAAGAGGTAATATGTTTGATATTCGACATCATTATGGGCTTTATGTAGGGTTTTGAGGGGTTTTTGTATTCTCGGATTCATACACATGTTGATTTGTTTGCTGTTTAATTCTACAAGTATTCTGAACCAAGCAAGCTTTTGTTATATTTTTCTAAAATCCAAATTCATGAAACAAATAAACCTAATAATATACTGTAAGACTTTAATTGGATAATACACATTTTGTCAGTAAAATATAAGATAGTACACCTTTTAATGTTGTAAACGTAGGCCATTCAGTTTTTTCTTTTTTTACAGTGAGTTTACAAAATCAATTAGAGTCGAATGGAGTGCAATAATCTCAATGTTAATGCACCAAATCCCATCAAAACTTTAGCATGATTGGACAAAAATATGTACATATCCTGCCGGAATTTAATTTAGAACTAAGTTTTTGTAAGAAAATTAGAGAAATAAATATTTAACTACGTAACCAAAATATTTATTTTATAAAACATCTATTGTTTCTTAATATTTAACATTTTGGAGTTCATTATGAGAATATCTCATATATATATTTTTCCATATAGTGTTATAATTCTTTTTATTATCCGCAAAATAAATATGAGATAATTTAGGTCCACTCTGAAGAAGTGTGATTGGTTTCCGCGACCCACTTGCAACGGCTGTTTCAATGAGATGACACAAACGTTCTATACACATAACGAATAGATAGGGGATAAAGGGATCACCCTGACGAAGATCCCTTGATGGTCGAAACCCCTCTGTAACTTCACTATTCCACGGTTCTTCATTTATGGACCTGAAACACACTGCAAAATTTCAATTAATTGGACTTGCGAATCTGTTTTGAACTATCAACATTGTTGAAGACTTGGTTATCTAATTTGATTTCTGGTTTGGCTTAAACCTTTGATCCAATTGAAGATTATCCTGGTCTGGTACAATTTAAGTGAACCGAGAATTAGAAGAAGAAATTCGTGGCTGGTTCAATCCGGAAGAATTGGTCACCGGTTATGTCAATTGCTAGTTTAGTGTTGACCATATAAATAGTCAACTTCTTCTTCTCTGTTTTGTTGTTCGTTGCTATTTTTGTAACAGAAAGAACTCATTCATCCACCATTGTTGTAATTGTTGAGCTCAGGTTTTGAGCTCCTCTCTTGTGATAGTAAATTGTCAGCTTTATCTGGCCCCAGACATAGATTCCGTCATCTCGGCGAATCGAACTGGGTAAAATCTCGTGTCCGTGTTCTTCGATTTCTTTCCTCAATCTTCTGCAAATTGACGCATCTTACTAACCGATTCAATACATTGATACTGAATCAATTCCGCAACAACTGGTATCAGAGCTTAGGCTCAATCTATCAATGGTAAATCAGAAAGTCATAATCGAAAGATTTGACGGAGAAACTGACTTCTCGCTATGGAAGATTCGCATGCTTGCATATCTCAGAGTTTCTGGATATAAAGATGTAATCAATGACTTCTCATTAACAAAGACCATATCAATTTCAAAAGGCGAAACTAAGAAAGAAGATGACGATACTTTCTCGAAGGCATCACAGGTTAAAGTGGTTCCCGATCCAGAGAAGATAGCTCGATCAGAGGAAGCGAAGGACATAATCTTGTTGAATCTTGGTGATAAGGTACTGCGACAAGTAACACATTGCAAGTCCGTGGCTGAAACATGGTCTACTTTGAACCAATTGTATATGGAAACTAGCCTTCCAAATCGTATTAATCTGCAGCTAAAATTCTTTGCTTTCACTATGAATGAGTCAAAGAGTATTAGTGAAGATCATCGCAGAACTGGGAAGTCTTGACATTTCTATATCAGAAGAGACTCAAGCCATTATAACTCTTAAGTCTCTGCCACCGAAGTATGCTCCATTAAAGCACACGCTGAAGTATGGTCACAAACATCTTACAGTCCAAGATGTGGTCTCTTCTGCCAAGACATTAGAAAAGGAAATGGCCGAAGAAAAGGAGAGTCATGGATCATCATCATCAGATCTTTACACATCTGAATGCGGAAGGCCTCAATCAAAAGGTCAAGGAAATAATGAAAGAAGTCGCAGCAGGTCTAAATCGAAAACAAGATCCAAGGTAACATGTTGGTTTTGTAAAAAGGAAGGACATGCTAAGAAAGATTGTTATGCTAGAAAGAGGAAAATAGAGAATGAAAACAATGGAGAAGCTGGTGTAATAGTATAAAAACTAGTGTATTTCGAAGCATTGAGTGTTAATGACCAACTGATAAAGGATCTATGGGTTTTAGATTCAGGTTGTACGTCACATATGACATCTAGAAGGGATTGGTTCTGTGAATTCCAGGAGAATGAATCAATCACAATTCTTCTAGGTGATAATCACTCACTTCAGTCAAAGGGACAAGGAACAATCAAAATCAACACACATGGAGGCTCAATCAGAGTCCTTAAAAATGTCAAGTATGTTCCTAATCTTCGAAGGAATCTTATATCTACAGGAACACTTGATAAGCTTGGATACAAACATGAAGGAGGGAGTGGTAAGGTTCGGTATTTTAAGAATGATGCTACAGCCTTGAGAGGTGAAATAAAGAATGGTCTGTATGTTCTTGATGGAGAAACAGAGACTGATGAAGCATGTAATGTGATCAGTACATCATATACAACAAGGATTTGGCACAGCCGTCTTGGACATATGAGTCTCAACAACATGAAGACACTCACCAAGAAAGGATTTATTCAGAAAAAGGATATACATGATATTGAATTCTGTGAACATTGTGTAATGGGAAAATCAAAGAAGCTTAGCTTTGACATTGGAAGACATAATACAGAAAATATTTTGGACTATATTCATGCTGATCTTTGGGGTGTTCCATCTGTCACACCCTCACATTCAGGTAACAAGTACTTCTTATCAATCATAGATGACAAAACTAGGAAGGTCTGGGTGATGTTTCTCAAGTCAAAAGATGAAACATTTGATAAGTTTTGTGAATGGAAGACTGTTACAGAAAACCAAGTTGACAAGAAAGTCAAAGTGTTAAGAACTGACAATGGATTAGAGTTTTGTAACACAAAGTTTGACAATTTCTGCAAGAGTAATGGAATAAAAAGACATCAAACTTGCACTTACACGCCACAGCAGAACAGCGTTGCTGAAAGAATGAATCGCACACTCATGGAGAAAGTGAGATGTTTACTGAATGAATAGGTTTAAATGAATCATTCTGGGCAGAGGCAACAGCACTAGCTACCTACTTGATCAACAGATCACCTTGTTCTGTAGTGGATCACAACGTACCAGAGGAGCTTTGGTTGGGCAGAAAACCAGGCTATAAACATTTGAGGAAATTTGGTTCAGTTGCCTATGTGCATCAGGATCAAGGTAAACTGAAACCAAGAGCTTTGAAGGGCATATTCATCGGTTATCCTCAAAGAATAAAAGGCTACAAAATCTGGTTATTAGATGAACAAAAATGTGTCACAAGCAGAAATGTTATTTTTCAAGAAGGAGTTATGTTCAAAGACTTTCAGTCATCATCATCTAAACAAGAACAGCAAACTAAGGATGAGAATGTAGCTAAGTTACCTGTTGATCTAAGTGGAAAGAAGACTCAGTCTTACCAGAGTTTGGATCAAGGTGGAGCTACAGAGGAGATATGCAGTGATTCAGGATCCAACAATGAGTTAAATACTCCAGTAAGGTCTTCAGGAGGAATAGATTACAGTTAAGTCAGGAGTAACCTCAGAAGAGTTACTTCAAGCTCGGAAATCACACCTGAGACAGGATCAGACCTGAATGATTATCAATTAGTTCGAGATCGCCTCAGAAGAGTGACCAAAATTCCATCAAAACTCACAGATTATACAAACTTCTCCTTTGCACTTGTTGCTGCGGAAGAAGTTGACAGTGAGGAACCAAGCTGTTTCCACGATGCAATGAAAAGCTTAGAATGGGACAAATGGAATGGAGGTATGGATGATGAAATGAACTCCTTATGGAAGAACATGACATGGAAAGTTGTTGACAGACTCAAATATGTTAAGGTGATCAGTTGTAGGTGGCTGTACAAAAAGAAACCAGGAATACCTGGAGTATAACCTGAGCGGCATAAAGCAAGATTAGTTGCAAGAGGGTATACTCAAAGAAAGGGTATTGATTATAAGGAAGTGTTTGCACCAGTGGTGAAACACGTTTCTATTCGAATTCTGATGTCCTTAGTCACAGCAGAGGACATGGAACTTGAACAGATGGATGTAAGGACAATTTTCTTACATGGTGAGCTTGATCAAGACCTCTATATGGAACAACCAGAGGGTTATGAAGAAAACCATGGAAAGGATCAAGTTTGTTTACTGAAAAAATCATTGTATGGGCTAAAACAAGCTCCAATGCTATGGAACAAAATGTTTAACTCATTCATGGTAAAGCAGGGTTTCAGCAGAAGCAATAGGGATTCATGTGTTTATGTGAAGGAAGTGGAAACAGGAAACTTTGTCTATCTACTTCTATATGTAGATGATATTCTACTAGCTGCTAAAAGTAAAGCAGAGATCACGAAACTTAAAGGAATTCTCAGTGAAGAATTCAAAATGAAGGATATGGGCTCTGCAAGTAGAATTCTCGGTATCGACATCAAAAGGAATAGAACAGAGGGAATTCTGAAATTATCACAATCAGAATACTTAGCTAAGGTGTTAAAGAGATTCAACATGGATGATGCAAAACCTGTAAACACACCAATGGGAGCTCATTTCAAATTGTCACAGGTTAAAGATGACAGTGAATGCATTGACACAGATCAAATTCCTTATGCAAGTGCTGTAGGGAGTGTCATGTATGCAATGATTGGTTCTAAACCTGATGTTGCACAATCTATAGGTCTAATCATTCGATATATGAGCCGACCAGGGGAAATTCATTTGGAAGCAGTGAAGTGGTTACTCAGATACATAAAAGACACAACAGATTTGAATTTGGTTTTCACAAAAGGGAAACATTTCGATGTTCAAGGATACTGTGACTCCGATTTTGCTGGGGATTTGGATAAGAGGAGATCAACTAGTGGCTATGTGTTCACAGTAGGTGGCAATGTGGTCAGTTGGAAGTCGAATCTACAGCAAGTCGTTGCTCTATCGACAACAGAAGCAGAGTACATAGCCTTAACCGAAGCTGTGAAAGAAGCAATTTGGATTCGGGGTTTACTAGAGGATTTGAGTATTTACTCAGAGAAAGCTACGGTTTGGTGCGACTCACAATCAGCAATTCAGCTGTCAAAGAACAACACTTTCCATGAAAGAACCAAACATATAGCAACCAAATTCAACTTCATCCATGAAAAAATTGAAGGCGGAGAGGTAAGGATTGAGAAAATACATACCTCTAGAAATCCTGCAGATATGCTGACAAAACCCATCCCAGTACGAAAACTAGAAGAAGCTCTGGACTTCTTGAAGCTTCTTCATTGAGCTGATTTCCAGTCTCAGCCAGAGGTAAAGGCTAAGTTCGCGCATTTTGCTGTTGGAAGAGAGAGAGAATTCAAATCAAGGTGGAGTGTTGAAGACTTGGTTATCTGATTTGATTTCTGGTTTGGTTTAAACCTTTGATCCAATTGAAGACTATCATGGTCTGGTACAATTTAAGTGAACCGAGAATTAGAAGAAGAAATTCGTGGTTGGTTCAATCCGGAAGAATTGGTCACCGGTTATGTCAATTGCTGGTCAACTTCTTCTTCTCTGTTTTGTTATTCGTTGCTATTTTTGTAATAGAAAGAACTCATTCATCCACCATTGTTGTAATTGTTGAGCTCAGGTTTTGAGCTCCTCTCTTGTGATAGTAAATTGCCAGCTCTATCTGGCCCCAGACGTAGATTCCGTCATCTCGACTTATCGAACTGGGTAAAATCTCGTGTCTGTGTTCTTCGATTTCTTTTCTCAATCTTCTACAAATTGACGCATCTTAGTAACCGATTCAATACATTGATACTGAATCAATTCCGCAACAAACATAGTGTTATATTCTCCTAAAACCAGTGTCAATCTTTTTTTAACTATCAACAATAGTGTTATATTTCTACATCGTTAATTTTATGTTTTTAAATAAAACTAAAAAAACTTGTAAATAAAAATTTTAGAATATATATTAACAATGACAGGACAAAGGCAAAAAGAAAAATTGACAAAACATAATTTGCAAGTTTATACTAACTTCTTTGTAGTCAAAATCATCTCAAATGATTTAATTTCCATAGTTTCATAATCTGCAGCATAATTTTGTAATGATCTAAAACTTGATTGATATCTCTGATGAAAACAAATGGAGTAGGTAACTTCTCAACTGCAAATTTAAAAAGTATTTGTGGTGAATGAGAAAAATATGATGGATTGAGAACTAATTATGTTATATATATATAAAGATATAATGATCAAAGAGGAATATAAATTATTAAAAATTATAATAACTATGAAATATTTTAACTGGAGCAATCATATTCGAGAGGGTATTCAATCATTTACTTGGCCAATCTTTTTCTGAACATCTTTTTTTTTTCTTTTTTCGTATTTTATGCTTAACATTTTTAACACATATTATAGAAGAGAATTTTGAGGGAAAAAACAAAACAAAAATTATATAACTTTAAGTTCGGCCTTAAGAATTTACTCAGATCTTCTTTGGAAGGAAACACTGTCATTTGGGTTCTCTGCTGAGGAGAAACTCAAAAACGGCAGAAACCATTAGAGATTACATCTCTAACACAATGGGAGACAAAAACGACGAATTTGGGTAAGAATTCATCTCCTTCATAGTAAAAAATGATAGAAGACCAAATAAAACAATTGCGATTGGTTTCATGCAGAACGGTATTTCATGATGAACAATCTCTCGTTAAAGATCATTGATTTTCTAGGAATAAGTATTGGAGTCAAAAGAGGCTATTTAGAGACTTTTGTGAATATAATGATTTGATACTTAGGGTGAATTACTATCCACCTAATTGCAAGCAGCCATATCTTACATTAGGGACAGGTCCTCTTAATGATTCTATACCTCTCTGGCTATACTTGATCAGGAAAAAGTCGGTGGTCTATAAGTGTTCGTCGAGAATCAATGGAGATCCATTGCCGTGGGGAAGAATTTAAGAGTTTGGTGGATGTGAGAATGGATATCGAGGGTGTAGTTTTCCTAGGGGACTTCATCATCATCGCGGTCTTGGGCTTAGGTGCGGCTTGGTGCGGGTACGAGGAGCTTAGTCGTCCTACTCTCACGGATTTACCTCTTCAAACAATCAACCAAAATTTACAGCGTCTTCCTCTTGCTCGCAATTTACCTCCTCAAACAATCAACCAAAATTTACAGCGTCTTCCTCCTGCTCGCAATTTACCTCCTCAAACAATCCACCAAAATTTACAGCCTCAACAAGACATTGAAACCGGACAGATTAAGATCTTAATGTTCAAAGATATGAAATATAACGAAGAAGAAGAAGGGAGTGATAAACGTTCTTGTCCAATTTGTTTGGAAGAGTACCATGATGATCATGAGATTAGGCGTTTGAATAACTGTGGACATGTTTTTCATCCTTTCTGTATTTTCTCTTGGTTAAAACGGAACCGAAGCTGTCCAATTTGTCGTAGTCCTGTGTAATTGAGAATTATAAGGTTTATTGAAGATCGGATTAAGAAATTTATAATATCATTGTCAAAATCATCTATGCACTAGTGGTTCTATCATGTGTATAGTTTACATGAAAACAAAGAAATAGGGCTTCTAATGTTGTATTATCATGGAAATTGAGTGCGGTGATGAGTTTGAGTGAGAATGGTAGATGCACAACATCTGCAGCAACTTCCTAGAGGCGCTGGCTCACAACACACACAAGCCGGACAAATCGGTCTTCTGGTGCCAATAGGTTCTGATGCAAATACATATACAAAGACAGATCATAAATTATACTAATTCATTACTATATATTATTGTTATATATAGACATATTTGATCACTTAACTTACCTCTTGGGACACGAGCAGCGTTGGTTTGTGACAAGGGAAGAAGTAGTAGCAGAGAGAAGATGAAGAGCTTCATGAAAATGTATTTTCTACTTTCAAAGGCCATTGATGCTTTGCTAATTGTTTGGCTCGTAGCTAGTAACAAAGGATTGCGAGTAGTATCATATTTATATGCGTTTTTACAGACTTGACTTTTCTACCATACAAGATTCAGAGTCTTCCCTTGTTTGTTGACTAAAAAGTCTGTTTCTGAAACGTATATGAAATGTTTAAACAGAGCTACAATGTATAATTCATATATAGCATAGTTCTGTGTCTGAATCATATCTTAATCAAAAGGTATAATGGCTTGAGTGACCAGAGTCATACAAAATGATTTGCTTATTTACATGTTAATAAGATTATATATATAAATATATTAATTAAACCCACAGTATAAACTATAAGATGAAATAAAAGTTGAAAATTTAGTGTTTAGTATGTGGCAAGTAAAAAAAAATGGCCCAAATATTAAGTAGGCTGTAGGCCCAATAATCTAAACATAAAACCCAAATCCGTGCTCGATAATGCATGTTCAAACTCGTGGAAATAGTTTCAAGTCTATATGAGATCACAATGTATATAATATATTACTTAATAGTTTCTTTTCTTTTTTGTGCTTAACATTTTTGACACCTATTATAGAAGATAATTTATAGAATAAAGAAATTATATAACTTCCTCAAGAACCCCACTCTCTATCTTCAGTGTTTAAATATCACCTCAACGTAAATAGACGATTCAAAAGTAAAAGAAAGCCTTCAAAGCACACAAAATAAAAACATGAATTGCATAACTCCACAAAATCTACCTCACATAAGCTTCGATGCAAAAGTCATAAAACTAAAAGTGTTCTTCTTATCACTCCAATGGTTTCATCATTGTAGGAATTATAATCCAGTAGAAAGAAGATCAAGAGGTGGCAAAGAAAAAAGCGTAAAGGGAACTACTAAGTGATACTACACTTTTCGATATCAATTAATCAACAAGTACGACATGTCAATGTAATACTTGAGGATCGAATCCACAGAGAACCTAGAATTAACACAATAGAACCGCAAGATTTTCCTTAAGCTAAAGCGGATCAATAGAGGAAGTGAACTACCAAACTAATCTTAACAGTCACACACGAAAATAAAATAGAACAAAATTTAAACTAAGACCGAAATTCGAACAATTATGAGAAAATAAAGGAACAACGACAATTATACTAAGGCGAACGGATTAGGGAGAAGGCAATTGATCAAGGGATCAACAACTAACAAATGATGCCATAAGGACTTCACTAAGCACCTCCTAGAACATGGACATAACTTGATCAACCCACTCTCATAGCATTGATCACTTTGTCAAAAATCAAACTTACTAAACTCTCATTTGCAAGATTCAATCAATAACAAGCATTATAAACAGGTCCAATTAGTTCACTAATCACCCTAACATCATCTCTCAATGGCTAGGGAAGAAAAGCTCTTAAATGAGTCACTCGGAAATTTCATCAAACACCTCTCGGGCGATAAATTTCCTAACATCTAGATTTTAATTGGCCAAGTCAAATCTAGCATTAAACACACTCATTAAGAAGGATCTAACCACCTAAGCATCAAACATCAATCATTGAAACCCCTAATCTACCAATCCCTAAACCATTCTAATGACTACTCACTCATGATCATGGAAAAACAAAATAAAATGCAAGTAAAATGAAACATAATGAAAGAGTAGAATAGAGATAAGAGATTAGCCAAAGATTCTTCAATTGATTGAAAGATTATCCAAAAGAAAATCCAAACCCTTGGTCTTTTAGCCTCCAAAGTTTATAACATTAAAAGCTTAATCTTAAATGAACCCTAAAGTCTTGTATTTACAGTAAAAAGAAAAAATTCAGAATAAAAGAAACTCAGCGTTTTGCTCAAAACGTCGACCCTGTAGAAACGTTGGAATAGGGGTCGACGTTTCTTGCATCCAGAATGCTGGTCTTCACTTGTCGAAAACGTCGACCCTCTCAAAACGTCGGAGGAGAGGTCGACGTTTTGTGTTTCCAGAATGCTGCCTCTTGAGTGTTGAGAACGTCGACCCTCCAAGAACGTCGGAGTGAGGGTCGACTTTTTATGCATCAGAATGTGTCCTCCTCTCTTCTTCATGTCTTTTCTCCACTTTGTTCATAACTTGATAGCTCCATACCTTCCTTAGTCTCCCAAGCTCCGAAATGCATCCAAATTCACCTGAAAACGACTCAAAAACGAAAGATATGCGACTCTATCTACCTAAGACTCTAAAATGCAATATGAAGCAAAATTAAACTAAAATGAGAGAAAAAATACTAAAAATGATGCAAAACTACATGTAAATGCTATGCAAAACCTATGCAATAATTACATATATCAACTCCTCAGGACTTGCCTTTTGCTTGTCCTCAAGCAAATATAGCAAACCGAAAAAGAAGGTGAATTCGGGAACTCATAGCCACAACCTCATTGCTCAAATATTAACCTTAATGTCCAAGTTTGTAGTTCTAGGATGCAAGGTAAGCATGCCTACTTAAAAATCTTAACCATACTCATCACAACTCAATTCAAGTCCAACCTCAATCTACACAATGCATTCAAATCCACCATCTCTTTTAACATTCATTAATTTTCAAACCATGGATCATACTATGCACATTCAATGAACTCATTTGGTCTAGGGAAAGGTTAAGAGATAAAAGTGATCTCTTCATACATAGGTTCAATATGCTCAATGTAAGGATCTGTCTATGAATGGAATGAAACTTAGAAGAATGCTAAAGGTAAGCTCCAATAGATGCATACAAGACTAGATTCTCATCTACCCAAATACACAATTATTATTCTCAAACCCAAGCTATATCTAAACCCAAGAATGATCCTAGTTCTACCCTTTTCAAGGCTTTGCCACATCTTTTCCAAGCTCTAGATCAACTCAACAACTTCCACAATTCCTTCCTTTCATTTCTTTCTTCCTAAGAGAAGGGTCAAAATATATACGAGTCTAGCGGGTTTGGTGCTTCATTTAGTATCTTGGTTCTTCTTTCTTTTTATTCTTTTTGGTTATCTTTCTTTTCTTTTTGCTTCAAAGAACCTTTTTCAAAACTTAACACTTCCAAAACCCTTTACTAGACTACTTTCTTTCCATTCACATTCCCTTTCTCTCCTAGGATATCTTTTGAACAATCACTTCTTTTCTTTCTTTTTCTTCTCCTTTCATAACCTTCCCAATCAATTTTTCCAAGTCCAAACATATACATTCCCATACCTATTAGCAAGTTCCCACCTAGTCCTATTCGGCTCAAAAAGCGTGAACCGAAACTACATGAGAAGCTAATCTTGTCGGCTCAAACCTAACGCTTTCTACCAAGCACATTCCGAAATAAGGCCTCTCACACACACAACAATCAATGGCTTAAAAGAAAGTTAGGCTAAGGGTAGGGAAACCGATTTAAACCGGCTACTTGGATCACAAAAAGTGGTAAAGTGGTTAAAGAAATCCAAGTATGTATATGTAAATCCATGAGTTCAAGTTCAATGCACAGTATGATAATTGCAAGTCAATATTAGGTTCTGATAGATAAGAGATGACATCAAATCAAAGTATGCTTCAACTAAGGTGAACCTAAAATCAAGAATTCCGAGCATGGATCAATTTTACCTTTCAACAAGCAATTTATGCATCAAACAACTATAAACTTGGGCATTGAACTTAACAAGTTGAGCAATCGGCTAAATTAAGGCATTCTAATCATTGTTCCCTATGCAAATGCAATGCACTCCTACATGAATCTAACCTTGAACACTAAAAGAATGCAAACAAAATGAAAATATTTTTGGATTTTTGTGGTTTTGTAATTTTTTTTTGGTTTTTATGATTTTTATGCAATGCAAAGACTCAAATAAGAAAAACAAAATAACTCAAATGCAAATTAGTAAATCGGTCTCCTCCCCCGGACTTACTTCTCACCGTCTCGGTGAGAAATTAAAAACAAAGAAGAAGACCGCCATAAACAAAAGAAAAAATGCAAAGAGAAAAATATTTACAAAGGTGAATTGGTACCGTTTAGCTTGTGGAAGGACCCGAGAAGTCTGCGGCATCATAATTATGTGGTTCGTGGGGCTCTCGAGTCGTCGGTCTATAGAATCCATCGTCTTGATCATCCCCTCCGTCATCATCATCACTTGATGTGTTTGGATCATTGGCTTCTTGTTCTTCATCAAAGACATACCCTGGGAGAGATCTTATTTTGCGCTCTAACCAATCGAATTTCCTCTTTGCCATTTTGGTTACCCGTCGGTGGAACTTGAGAATGGTGTGGAGAGCTTTATCTTTCTTTGTAACCGGCTTGAAGTCATACTTTGGAAGAGTCCATGTGTCCATGTCCAATGTCGGTTTAGGAAGACGACTAGGCAAAGGATTGGCGGGAGGAGGTAGTGGGCTATTGGGGCTTGTAGCCTCGTCATCAAACTCAAAGGCGATACCGGTAATGGCCGCAATAGAAGTCTTATCGGGACATGGAGCTGGCAGGAGTTTGCGTTCTTTGTTCCGGTTGATATAGGCGAAGTACCTACACTGATTGCGGTCCTCTATAATCTTGCACTGCTTGAGATAGAGCCCATCGATGGTAAGGTATTGCTGGTTAATCCGATATCCCGTCCATGAAATGTTAAGGTACATCAAAATTGGCATAATGATTCCGCCCATGACCAGGATTGGCTCACTAGTGTATCTTGCCCAAGACTTGGTCCTAACTAGCTCCTTTGCGAAAATGCAACCCAAATTCACCTCATCTCCCAAATGGTCTTCAAAAAGAGGGCCATCGTCCGAATCCATCAGTGGATAAAGGCCCTTGAACAACAAACACAACTCTCCAACTTTGATTGTCCCGGTTTCTGGTCGTCCGAAGAGGGTGTTGGCGAGGTACTTTGCAACAACACATATAGCAGGGTTTCGAATCGAAGCTATTTTCGGGGAATTTGCAGTCATCCCGTTGGCAATTAAGTTCTAAAAATCATCAACATTATGGAAGGCTCGGAATCTAACCTCACTCCCATAATGAAACCCATAAATCTCGCATATTTCCTTGATCGACACTTGATAAGCTCTCTTACGCACTTTAAACTTTAGCATCCCTTCATCCGGATGTGGCGTTCGTGGTTTGGCATAAACAAGTTCCACTGTGGAGAAGAACTGACGGACGTATTTGGGAACCGTATGGTGGTAAAGAGTCCTAAACTTGGCGAGACCCATATTGTCAAGCATGAGGAAGACATCGTCTTTAATCTCCAAAATTTCAATAGCTTCCTCATTGAGGTATCGTGTGGGATCAATCCGCATTCCCTCTTGACGCTCATAATCCTCCTTTTCTTGCTCAGTAAACGGAGCTAGACGAGGGTCGGGTACCAGAACCTCTTCGGGTTGATCCTCTCCTCTCGTTCGGTTTGATCTTGGAGGTTGTGTTTGTGGTCTTTTCCCAGCTCTCTTGGAAGTCTCAGTTGCCGTTTCTTTCCCTTTAGAGGAGGGCTTTTGAGCTTGGGAAGTTGCGCTTCGTGTTTTTGGTGGCATTGTTCCTACAAAATCTCATCGATAAATAAGTACAAGAACAATGCCAAAAGGATGAAATGTTACTACAAGAATTTCAATGAAAAATAATTATAGAGCATAGTAACATCACAAAGCTTCACAATCCACAAACCAATCATATTTAAGAAAACATAGCCACCAATTAGTTGGAAAGTTCTTAAAAATCAATTCTCACCATATGACCAATTTGGAATTTCACAAAATTTTGCAAGAATTGAAGAGATAAAACCAGAACTTACACCACATTCCAACTTAGAACATCAATTTGAATCATTTGAGATCAACATCAACCATTTTCCCCAAATTTTTTGAAATTTCGTCACTATTCACCTTATGAACCCTAACTTTTCAATTTCCACAATTCTTTCATAATTCTTGTTCAAATAGCCTCTAATTATGTTACCCAATCAATATCTAACTCAATTTGACTCCAAAACCTCCCATCTAATCTCAATTTCACATGACATGAGAATTTTAAAGTTTCACCCAATTGAGAAGAAAGGAGAATTTGGAATGGAATTCATACCTTGGAGTAGAAGATGATGATGAATGAGTGATTAAACTTGTAGAGGAAATTCGAATCCAAAGGATTTAAACGATTTGAGAATGTGTGGAGAATTTGAGTAGAAAGGGTTTTGGAGAAAAAAAAATGGTGAAGGAATGAGAAAGGGGTTTAAAAACATACCTTGGCTCGGGTTAAAAACGTCGACCTGTCCAAAATATCGGAGCAGGGGTCGACGTTTTTAACCACAGAAAGAATTCCGCGATTTTGCAAAAAACATCGACCCGCTCAAAACGTCGGAACAGGGGTCGATGTTTTTAGGAACAGAAGTTGTGCATATTTTCGCAAAAAAACGTCGACCCTCACAAAACGTCGGAAATGAGGTCGAAGTTTTCTACACCATAAAGGATGTGAAATTTTTACAAAAAACGTCGACCCTCCCAAAACGTCGGAATAGGGGTCGACGTTTTTGTCTTCCAGAACTGATGCATTTTAGTGCAAAAAACATCGACCTGTGGATTTCGTCGAAGCTAGGGTCGACTTTTTGCACTCCAGAGGCATTGTTTTCGTGTTTTCCTCAACAACTCTCCATCCGATCCCCTTTTAAACCGAACTATGACAAAGATCAAGCATAAAGATGCAAAAAAAACAAGCAAACGAAAGAAAGAAAAATAATATGTACAAGGATACCATGGGATTGCCTCCCAAGTGCGCTTGTTTTACGTCTCAAGCTCGACGTAATACACCGCTTTTTATGCGGTTGGAGGATCGGAAAGTGGAATCTTCTCCACTAACGCGTCCTGAGAATCAGCGTGATATGCCTTAATGCGTTGGCCATTAACCGTGAACTCTTCTCCGAATTCGTTCACCAATACCACAGCACCATAAGATCGAACTTCTTTCACCTCAAAAGGTCCTGACCATCGAGATTTGAGCTTTCCCGGGAAAAGTTTCAACCGAGAGTTAAACAGTAGTACTTTGTCACCTTCTTTGAACTCTCTCCGCACTATTTTCTTGTCATGAAAGGCCTTGGCTTTCTCTTTATAGATTTTGGAGCTCTCGTAAGCATCACGACGGATCTCATCAAGTTCTTCCAACTGTATCAACCGTCGTTCGGATGCGGGTTTGAGATCAAAATTCAAGAACTTAGTAGCCCAGATGGCTTTATACTCAAGTTCCACTGGAAGATGACAAGCTTTACCATATAGCATATTAAAAGGCGTTGTTCCCAATGGCATTTTAAAAGCTGTCCGATAAGCCCACAAAGCATCATCTAACTTCCGAGACTAATCTTTCGGAGCCTTTTGCGCAGTCTTCCTCAATATCTCCTTGATTTGGCGATTTGATACCTCTACTTTCCCTGAAGTTTGCGGATGATACGGGGTAGCCACTTTGTGTTTCACACCATACTTCTTCATGAGATTTTCGAAAACCTTGTTGATAAAGTGGCTTCCTCCGTCACTAATCACAATTCGTGGAACACTAAACCTCGGGAAAATAATAGATTTAAACAACTTAATCACCACCTTGGCATCATTTGTAGGACTAGCAATTGCTTCTACCCATTTGGATACATAGTCAACAGCAACCAATATGTAGAGATTCCCATAAGATGAAGGGAACAGTCCCATGAAATCGATCCCCCATACATCAAAAACTTCGACCTCTACCATGAAATTCTGTGGCATTTCTTGACGTCTCCCGATGTTTCCTTGGCGTTGACACACATCACACTTTGAGATAAACTCATAAGCGTCCTTAAACATTGATGGCCACCAAAATCCAGCTTGTAAAACCCTTGTGGCAGTCTTGAAAGTAGCAAGATGTTCTCCATAACTAGAACCATGACAATGAAAAAAAACTCCTTGAACTTCCTCTTCCGGGATACAACGTCGGAATAATCGATCTTTACCTTGCCTATACAAATAAGGCTCATCCCAAAAATACCGGGTCACTTCCTTGAAGAATTTCTTTCTATCATATCCATCAAGATCAATCGGCTCCGCTCCACAAGATAGGTAATTCACAAAATCTGCATACCAAGGGCCATCCTCTTTTAATTTTTCTGTGGCGCAAACTTCCTTCATGATCAAATCGGCTTCTTGAGCTACTTGAATGAACATAATGTGTTCCTTAGGTAAAGAATCATCAATCGGTATACACTTATCAATCCGTAGTCTTGAGAGATGATCCGCAACTCTATTCTCAATTCCTTTCTTGTCAAGTATCTCAACATCAAATTCTTGAAGTAGCAAAATCCACCTTAACAATCTTGGTTTAGCGTCTTTCTTCTTAATCAAATATCTCAAGGCCGCATGATCGGTATACACAATCACCTTAGAACCAACAAGATAGGACCGGAATTTCTCAAAAGTGAAAACCACGGCAAGAAACTCTTTCTCGGTAGTAGCATACTTGACTTGAGCTTCATCAAGGGTCCGGCTTGCATAATATATGACATGAAGCTTCTTATCTTTCCTTTGCCCCAATACAGCCCCAACCGCGTAATCACTTGCATCACATATTATTTCAAAAGGCAAATCCCAATCCGGTGGTTGCACTATTGGAGCTGACACTAAGGCTTCTTTGATCTTTAAAAATGCATCTAGACACTCATCATCAAACACAAAATCGGTTTCCTTGCATAACAAACGAGTGAGTGGCCTAGCCATCTTGGAAAAATCCTTGATGAATCTTCTATAAAACCCAGCGTGTCCAAAAAAGCTTCGAATATCCTTAACCATTTTTGGAGGTTGCAAATGAACCATGACTTCGATCTTTGCTTTTATCAACCTCTATCCCATCCTCGGAAATTCGATGACCAAGCACAATACCATTTCGAACCATAAAATGGAACTTTTCCCAATTCAAGACCAAGTTGGTATCTTCACATCTCTGTAAGACCCTACACAAATTGGAAAGACAAGAACGAAAACAAGCACCATATACCGAGAAATCATCCATGAACACCTCCATTACATCTTCGATCAAATCGGAGAAGATAGATAACATACACCTTTGAAATGTCGCAGGTGCGTTACATAATCCGAATGGCATTCGCCGATAAGCGAAGGTACCATAAGGACATGTAAATGTCATCTTCTCCTGATCATTAGGATGTATGGGGATTTGGAAGAATCCCGAATATCCATCCAAAAAGCAATAGAAAGAATGGTTCGACAAACGTTCAAGCATTTAATCAATAAACGGCAAAGGGAAATGATCTTTCCTAGTACACGAGTTCAACCTACGATAATCGGTGCACATCCTATGTCCGGTAACAGTTCTAGTAGGGATCAATTCATCTCTATCGTTCTTAATAACAGTCACACCTCCTTTCTTAGGAACTACATGAATCGGTGAAACCCATCGACTATCGGAAATCGGATAAATTATGTCTGCATCAAGCAACTTTAAAATCTCTTTCCTAACAACATCTTTTAAATTCGGATTTAGCCTATGTTGGTGTTCAATTGAGCTTATAGATTCATCTTCCAAATGGATTCTATGCACACAAAGTGATGAAGAGATTCCCTTAATATCATCTAATGAATAACCTATTGCTTTTCTAAACTTTCTCAATTCACACAAAAGCAAGGCGGTTTCTTCACTACTTAATTCATCATTTATGATAACAGGGTAAGTAGCATTTGGACCAAGAAAAGCATACCTTAGTCCTTTCGGTAATTGTTTGAGCTCAACCTTTGGGGCTTTAAGATCACTCCATGGGTCATCGTTGGTCAACTCTTGTCCATCAAGCTTCTCATTGGAACCCAAACCTTCCTTTAGTCCCAAAACCTTAACCCCTTTATGAACCACTTCACTAGAGTCCATTAGTTGTTCATACCCCTTGCTTTCCTCATTCAAATACCCAAACTCGTTCTTCTTAACCGTAAGAGCCACTTGTAACGGGTCATCTATGCTCAATTCCTCTACCATATCTCCTTCAAAAAGGTCCAATGTCTCTATGAGAAAACATTGGTTACCTACATCTGGTTTGTCCATTAGCCGCTTTATGTCAAAGTTAACAGTTGAATCCCCTAGTTGCAAACCGATTCGGCCTCTCCTACAATCAATAAGAGCACTAGCTGTAGCAAGGAATGGTCTCTCGAGAATAAGTGGATCTACCGGTTCCTCATCCATCTCTAACACAACAAAATCGGTAGGCACATCATAATCACTTACTCTCAAAGGCAAATCCTCGACTATTCCAACCGAGATACGAACTGAGTGGTCCGCAAGAATCAACAAAATCCGGTATTTTTGAAACTTTGTAATGCCAATCTTCTTAGCAACAGTGAGGGGCATTAGATTCACACTAGACCCAAGATCACACAAACTCTTAGGAAATCTCAATGGTCCTAAAGCACAAGGTAGAGTGAAACTACCCGGATCCGTGAGTTTCGTTGGCAAAGATCGCTTGATGATAGCGCTACACTCATAACCAACCATAACCATACCCTCTTCCATCCGTTTCTTATTGGTCACCATGTCTTTGAAAAACCTTGAGTATGTCGGGTTTGTCTTGATCACATCCATCAATGGCATTGTAATTTTCACACCATCCATTAGTTCTAAGAATTTCTCCCGTTGTTTAGCCAAAATTTGCTTCTTAAAACGACCCGGGAAGGGTAACTTAGGCACATAAGGTGGTGGAACATAATTCCTTGCTCTCTCAACAACATCATCATTCTCTTTTACCGATTCTTGAGATTCCTTTATTTCCTTGCTCTCTTCTACCGGAACTTCTTCCAAAAGAACAACATCATCATCTTCATTGACGACTTCTTTACCTTTACCTTGCACATCTTCCCCCGATGGTAACTCTTTCCCGCTCCTTAAAGTTATCACATTACAATACGCCTTGGGGTTTGTTTCCGGTTTACCGAGAAGTGTTCCAGCTGGTCTTTGACTTGAAGAAGCCACTTGAGCGATTTGGTTATCAAGAGTTTTCAAATGAGAATAGATATATTCAAATTTCGCTTGGGACTCGCTGTTGCTAACGTCAAACTTACGTTCAAATTTTTCGATCTTTTGTGTCAATTCCAACTGTGCTCTTGCTTGCCCCTCTATAATTTGTCTCATCATATTTCTCATGTCATCTTGCTTGCTGATTTGAACTTGCGGAAAGTTACTCACTTTTGGCTGTCCAAGCGGCCTAATTTTCATTTCCGTAGAGTACAAATTCAAAGGACTTTGACTTGGAACCCCTCCTTGGAATCTCCATGGTGCATTTTGCGGTTGAGAAGAATTTGCATAAGGTCTTGGCTGAAATTGGTTTCCTTGAGGAGCTTTTGGTGGATAATATTGGTCTTGAGGATTCTCAACATTGTTGCTTCTATACGAAAGGTTGTTGTTCGTATAGTTTTGGTTGTAAGGACGGTTTTGGTAACTCCCTTGGTAGTTGTTTTGGTTTCCCAAATAGTTAACCTCTTCTTGCACACCCTCAATACCATCACAAACTCCCTCTTGATACACCTGTTGATCCCCATCAATCTCTCCCACATAGTTGATTGACTTTTGATTTACAAGGAAGACCTTACTCAACTTGTCAATCTTATCATTAAGCTCCTCGTACCTTTGGCTGTCCAAGTCTTGATCCCTCATGCTCCTATCATATTCTCCTCCATAACAAGCTTCACTTTGGGCTAAATTCTCAATCAATTGTTCCCCTTGTTCCACCGTTAAGTTGGCAAAACATCCATAGCTAGCGGTATCCAAAGCACGTCGGTATTGTTTAAGAACTCCTCTATAGAACATTCCCAAGAGATTTTCTTTGGATACACCATGGTGGGGACATTGTCTTGTATACTCCTTAAGTCTTTCCCATGATTCATAAAGATTCTCATGGCCTCCTTGCTTGAAACTAGTAATGTCGTTTCTAAGCTTAGCCGTCTTTTGTTTTGGATAGAATTTAGTAATGAATTCCTTCTTCACTCTTTCCCAAGTAGAGACTAAATCCGAAGGCACATTCTTTTCCCATTGTGCGGCTTTGTTCCCAAGAGAGAAAGGAAACAAGATCATCTTGATTGCATCTTCATGAACACCATTCATCTTTACCGTTCTACAAAGTCTCTCAAATTGATCAAGGTGATCCAATGGGTCTTCCAAAGGGAGTCCATTATATCGCTGATTTTGAGCCATGTTGATCAAACTCGACTTCACCTCGAAGTTGTTGGCAGTTATAACCAGAGTAGGAATACCACGTCTAACCTCTCTCAAATTCGGCTCATCGAAAGCCCCTATCGGTCTACTAGCTGGCTGTCCAAAACTCAGAACTTGGTATTGAACCCCAACTCCATGAACATCTTCATGTGGGCGTTGATCATTGCCTACCCCTGGTGGGTCATTGCCTTGGTTTTCCATACCTAGGCGTCTTAAATGATCTTCTCGCTCTTTAGCTCGTCTCTCGTTCGCTGCTTTCTTGTTAGCTCTCTCAACTGCCCCTAATTCCGGAATACACTCAAGAATTTCTCCTCGCTGACTCCTTCGTTGCATGCACCTTCAAGAGAAACAAGAATTAAACAAACCAAAAACGTTTAGTAACAAAATAAAACAAATACTCTAGTCTTAATTCGAATCCAAATCCTAATGGCTAATTGCAATAGGCTCCCCGGCAACGGCGCCAAATTGATATTACACTTTTCAATATCAATTAATCAACAAGTGCGACATGTCAATGTAATACTTGAGGATCGAATCCACAGAGAACCTAGAACTAACACAATAGAACCGCAAGATTTTCCTTAAGCTAAAGCGGATCAATAGAGGAAGTGAACTACCAAACTAATCTTAACAGTCACACACGAAAATAAAATAGAACAAAATTTAAACTAAGACCGAAATTCGAACAATTACAAGAAAATAAAGGAACAACGACAATTATACTAAGGCGAACGGATTAGGGAGAAGGCAATTGATCAAGGGATCAACAACTAACAAATGATGCCATAAGGACTTCACTAAGCACCTCCTAGAACATGGACATAACTTGATCAACCCACTCTCATAGCATTGATCACTTTGTCAAAAATCAAACTTACTAAACTCTCATTTGCAAGATTCAATCAATAACAAGCATTATAAACAGGTCCAATTAGTTCACTAATCACCCTAACATCATCTCTCAATGGCTAGGGAAGAAAAGCTCTTAAATGAGTCACTCGGAAATTTCATCAAACACCTCTCGGGCGATAAATTTCCTAACATCTAGATTTTAATTGGCCAAGTCAAATCTAGCATTAAACACACTCATTAAGAAGGATCTAACCACCTAAGCATCAAACATCAATCATTGAAACCCCTAATCTACCAATCCCTAAACCATTCTAATGACTACTCACTCATGATCATGGAAAAACAAAATAAAATGCAAGTAAAATGAAACATAATGAAAGAGTAGAATAGAGATAAGAGATTAGCCAAAGATTCTTCAATTGATTGAAAGATTATCCAAAAGAAAATCCAAACCCTTGGTCTTTTAGCCTCCAAAGTTTATAACATTAAAAGCTTAATCTTAAATGAACCCTAAAATCTTGTATTTACAGTAAAAAGAAAAAATTCGGAATAAAAGAAACTCAGCGTTTTGCTCAAAACGTCGACCCTGTAGAAACGTTGGAATAGGGGTCGACGTTTCTTGCATCCAGAATGCTGGTCTTCACTTGTCGAAAACGTCGACCCTCTCAAAATGTCGGAGGAGAGGTCGACGTTTTGTGTTTCCAGAATGCTGCCTCTTGAGTGTTGAGAACGTTGACCCTCCAAGAACGTCGGAGTGAGGGTCGACTTTTTATGCATCAGAATGTGTCCTCCTCTCTTCTTCATGTCTTTGCTCCACTTTGTTCATAACTTGATAGCTCCATACCTTCCTTAGTCTCCCAAGCTCCGAAATGCATCCAAATTCACCTGAAAACGACTCAAAAACGAAAGATATGCGACTCTATCTACCTAAGACTCTAAAATGCAATATGAAGCAAAATTAAACTAAAATGAGAGAAAAACTACTAAAAATGATGCAAAACTACATGTAAATGCTATGCAAAACCTATGCAATAATTACATATATCACTAAGGTCTCAAAGTCACTGCAGACGAATAATATGCATCATCCTCCAGTCACTACTACCAACAAACCACCTGGTCTGCCATTTAAATTACATTTTCTCTTATCATATTACTTGCGTATCCAATCTATAATAATCTCGATGTTCTCGAAAATTTTCTAATTCCTAGGTCCAAAGCAAGCCAAATCACATGCAACAGGAGGTGAGAGCAACTCGTCAGCGGAAGTGCAAGCTCTGTCAAAGGAGGTAACTAGCAACTCAATTAACCATTCAGTTCATTATTATTTTCTCCCTGTTAATGAGAATAAACCTGCAATGAAACTTTCTTTCACATAACCAGCTTGAAGATTACAAAGTCTCGGTCGATCTCTAGGAAATAGATAGAGATTTTTACTTTTCCAAGCTTCGGGGTATAGAGATACTATGTCAGACTCCTGAACTAGAAGAGTCCATAATAAAGACCCCAAAGTTCCGCTAAAAGGTGTAGAGCACACACCAATATTGACTGAAAAACCTCGACACCAATTCCCTTCCTCATCTCTTAAGACTCCACCAGCAAAAGCCAAGCATGGATTACCTTTCGAAGCGCCATCCGTGTTTAACTTAAACCAGCCAGAAGGAGGACGAGACCAAGCGATCAATCTCTCGATATTGGGAAGTTGAGCTTGTCTTTCGCGATTGTTAACATAAGAGTTTCATGTTTCCTGACTATTCTCCTTAACAAAAGCTACTCTGTCACAACACGTCCTTTGATTGTTGAAAACATTGCAACAACTCCAACGCCAAGCCCATCAAATTATTGTCGCAAAATATGTAGAGAAAGGGGTGTTGCCTACAAGCTCATTGCACCCCAGATTCGTAAAAATCCATGTGAAAATCGATTGGTCAAAGAAAGAAGAGCGAAAGGAGCTAGGGACTAACCGAGTCCAAATACCAAATACTGCCGGACAGTCCCGCAATATGTGAATCAACGATTCCTCACCATTCTTGCAAACTGAGCATAGAGTAAATGTACATAAGTGATGCCTATATCACTCCATATTAGTCATCACGGCTTGATGAGAGATAAGCCATTAGAAAGATCGAATCTTCTCTAGAACCTGCACCTTCCAAATCCGATCATAGATTGCCTGCATATTTGGTCTTGGGTTAACATCCGCAGTAATAAGGGAGTATGCAGATTTAACCGAAAACAACCCATTCAAAGAGGGCTTCCAAGAGATGCAGAAGCATTAGTAACTTGATCAACTACCACTGAGTATAATTAGAAAAGAATCTTCTCTGGAACATAGGGGCTGATTAAATCCATAAGCCAACCCACATTAACTCTCCACATTTCACTAACACTTAGCGACAAGAAGTGAGATGGTATGTTTGGAGATGCAACCGAAGCGAGAGGTACATCTAAAAGCCAACAATCGGACCAAAAAAGAACTTTGGTTCCATCCCCAATAATCCACTTTAGGCCTTTAAAGACTACCTCTTTTAAAACGAGAATGATACTTCGCCAAATTGCAAAGCCAAAACCTGAGCAATCGATCCAAGAGGTATCACGCAAATCAGTTAGCTTATATTTGTGTCGAAGAATGTTAGCCTACAGGCTAGAATGATCATGAAGCAACCTACATCTAATCTTAGCAATAAGAGCTAGGTTCATATCCTCGGCACGTTTAATACCAAGACCGCCATCAGATTTTGGTTTACACAAAGTCTACCAACTAACCAAGTGTTGTTTCTTGTGTTCTGGAGAACTTCCCCAAACAATCTGTCTCGAGATCTTATCTAGGCTCTTCAATGTAGCTTGCGGCAGTGAGACAACACTCATCTGATGAACCAGGATCGAAGACAACACTGCTTTAGTAAGTGTTAAACGTCTAGTAAAGTTTAAGAATCTACCTTTCCAGCCCGCCAATCGCGAGGAAATACGCTCTAATAAGCTTTGAAATGTATCCTTATTAATCTGTTTTTGCAATATTGGCATTCCCAGATATTTACCCATATATGTTGTGGTTTGAATCCCACTTAGCTGCACTAATTTCTCCTACCAAAGCCCGGTTTACATTTTCTGGAAAAAAAGATTTTAGATTTTTCCAGAGACACCTTTTGTCCCGATGCCTCACAAAAACAAGTTAGATACGCTCTAATCACCCGAATTTGGTCAACAGAAGCCCCTGCAAAAAGGATTAAGTCATCCGCAAAACAAATATGAGACAACTTAGATCCACCCTGAAAAAGTGTGATTGGTTTTCACGAGCCACTTGCAACGGCTGTTTCAATGAGATGACACAAACGTTCTATACACAGAATGAATAGATAGGGGGACAAGGGATCACCCTGACGAAGACCCCTTGATGGTCGAAACCCCTCTATAACTTCACCATTCCATAGCTCTTCATTTCTAGACCTGAAACACACTGCAAAATTTCAATTAATTGGACTTGCGAATCTGTTTTGAACTATTAACATAGTGTTATATTCTCCTAAAACCAGTGTCAATCTTTTTTGAACTATCAAAAAGAAAAATTGACAAAACATAACAATATCACTTTTACACACAAACTAACTTCTTTGTAGTCAAAATCATCTCAATTGATTTTAATTTCCATAGTCTCATAATTTGCAGCATAATTTTGTAATGATCTAAAACTTGATTGATATCTCTGATGAAAATAAATGGAGTAGGTAACTTCTCAACCGCAAATTTTAAAAGTATTTGTGGTGAATGAGAAAAATAGGATGGATTGAGAACTAATTATTTTTTTATATATAATGATCAAATATGAATATAAATTATTAAAAATTATAAAACTATGAAATTTTTTAACTGGAGCAATCATATTCGAGAGGGTATTCAATCATTTACTTGGCCAATCTTTTCCTGAACATCTTTTTTTTTTCTTTTTTCGTATTTTATGCTTAACATTTTTAACACATATTATAGAAGAGAATTTTGAGGGAAAATAAAAATAAAAAATTATATAACTTTAAGTTCGGCCTTAAGAATTTACTCAGATCTTCTTCGAAAGGAAACACTGTCATTTGGGTTCTCTGCTGAGGAGAAGCTCAAAAACGGCAGAAACCATTAGAGATTACAAAGGCTCTAACACAATGGGAGACAAAAACGACGAATTTGGGTAAGAATTCATCTCCTTCATAGTAAAAAATGATAGAAGACCAAATAAAACAATTGCGATTGGTTTCATGCAGAACGGTATTTCATGATGAACAATCTCTCGTTAAAGATCATTGATTTTCTAGGAATAAGTATTGGAGTCAAAAGAGGCTATTTAGAGACTTTTGCGAATATAATGATTTGATACTTAGGGTGAATTACTATCCACCTAATTGCAAGCAGCCATATCTTACATTAGGGACAGGTCCCCTTAATGATTCTATACCTCTCTTACTATACTTGATCAGGAAAAAGTCGGTGGTCTTTAAGTGTTCGTCTAGAATCATTGAAGATCCATTGTCGTGGAGAAGAATTTAAGAGTTTGGTGGATGATAGAATAAGGTTTTTAGCTTCTTTTAACTTTATTTTTTATTTGATTAAGATTTCACAACATATTGGAGAGATCTTCATATAAAGATAAGTTAGAGAAAAATCTGGAGGTAATAGCAACTCTATTAACCATTCAGTTTCATTATTTTCTCCCTGTTAATGAGAATAAACCTGCAATGAAACTTTCTTTCACATAACCAGCTTGAAGATTACAAAGTCTCGGTCGATCTCTTGGAAAAAGAAAGAGATTTTTACTTTTCCAAGCTTCGGGATATAGAGATACTATGTCAGACTCCTGAACTAGAAAATCTTCCGGTAAATGTCATGACAATGCCTTTTTTTGTTGTTGTCTTTGTGTCTCTTCTTTTGAACTCAAATCATTGAGAATCTAATGATCTATGTGTATTATTGAAACTACAATATGTGCAGATAGTGGTAGCAGTTAAGAAGATATTGTATTCAACAGATGCAAGCTGTACTTGAAGAAGCTGAAGAGTGTTTAAACCAGTATCTAGGGCTTGTGGCGGCTGATGATGAAGAAGGAAAAGAAGAAGAAGGAAAGGAAGAAGAAGAAAAAGAAGAAGCAGAGGCAGAGACCGAAACTTAAAGTTGTGACAAGTTTGAAAAGTAGAGGACAATGATGGTCCATTGCCTTGTCTTAGAAGATAAGATAACTTGGAGAAGAGGTTGTTTGCACCATAACTTGGAGAAGAGGTTTGATAGGTTGCAACAATGGCAACTCCAGCAAGAAAGAGACTAATGTGGGATTTCAAGAGGCTGCAGAAAGATCATCCTGTTGGAATAAGTGGAGCTCCACAAGATAACAATATCATGCACTGGAATGCTGTCATCTTCGGGTAAAAATACCATGTCTCTTGTTTATCTACTTTTGTCTTTGTAAACGAGCTACTAACTCCATTGTGTTTGCAGACCTGATGACACTCCATGGGACGGAGGGTAACATCTTTCAATACTTATTGCTTCGGGATCATACATATTGTTGTGAAATAATAGCCTTATAATTTACTAAGCTTGTGTTAATCAGGTACATTCAAGTTGACTCTTCAGTTCACTGAGGATTACCCAAACAAACCCCCAGTAGTTCGGTTTGTTTCAAGGATGTTTCATCCAAACAGTGAGTTCAATCATTCAATAAACAACCATATTTGATCACTATGAATGATCAAGTTTGAACAGACACATTGGAAATTGAACATCAAATGAAGAAACATTAAAATAGAACACAACACAATTACAAAGCAAGCAAATAAAATAAATGTTCCCGTCTTCCAAACCAAACATTTTGCAAAAGCTATTCAACTAAGCACCTCGAACAAATCATTCAAACCAAAAGAAAAAGAGTTGATTGAGAGATGTGTAAAAAGCTTCTCTGGCACCTCATTCAAACCTGGAGTTCTTCTCCTGCAGCAACAACAACCTGCAACAAGGATGCTCAAATTTAATCATTTTAGCTACAAAAACGATTCGATCCTGTGAACTACAGAAGTTATTTACTTACAGAGTTTTCTTTTTTTTCTTAGAAGGATCGAAGGTTTACTCTTTAATCTTGCACTCATCCTTTGCAAGAAATCCTAAACCAACCAAACAGCCGCAAAAAAACATAACCACCGCAAAAATCGTCAAAAGTTTAATTTTGGTGGTTCGCTCTAGTAGGCCCAAGGATCGCTTCCAGTTTAGGATCGCTAGAGCTGACAGTAAAAAAGTAAGGCAAAACAATATGACAGCTCTTATGGTTTGATCTCGTACTAATAAGCCGACCACCAACAATACCACACCAGTGAGGCAAAAGTAGAGGGTAGACTTGAAAGTCACCATCCACATTTTACGTAAGGAATCTGAACGGCAGATCTCTTCCACCAGAACATTGCAAAAATTCGTGAAAACTAACCCCAAGAAAAGCATCGCCGGAATCTTGATGGATTGAAACTGATCGTTAACCAAAACCAGTACGGGAGTAGCCATTAATCCTCCGAGCACACTTCTGATCAGATTGAGAGCTTTTTCGTCTTCTTCTCTCCTCAAGTTGGCAGCAATCTCTGAAGCATTGTTCGCTGCCATTGAAGCTAAAGAAGAAAAAGTTTTGGCGAGGAAGAGAAAGTCGGTGGACAGGTCCTCTTAATGATTCTATACCTCTCTTACTATACTTGATCAGGAAAAAGTCGGTGGTCTATAAGTGTTCGTCGAGAATCATTGGAGATCCATTGCCGTGGGGAAGAATTTAAGAGTTTGGTGGATGATAGAATAAGGTTTTTAGCTTTTTTTAACTTTATTTTTTATTTTATTAAGATTTCACAACATATTGGAGAGATCTTCATATAAAGATAAGTTAGAGAAAAATCTGGAAAAAACAAAAATTATAGTTATCCAAAATTTTGGAAGGATAAATCCTATATTTTAACTTTAAATTTTTTTTAAAAACATATTTAATTGAGATAAGAACGTAAATTCTTATAAATATTAGGCAACTTATGTTTTTCCTATACGTGTTGGGTTTTAGGTCTTTCTCTACATCTCTATATATATATATATGTAATTATCGATATCAATACAATTCACCTTTTCCCAAAATCCCTACATATTTCGAAAAGGTTTAGTTTTAAAAACTAGTTTTATAAAGGTTTAGTTTTAGAAAGCAATTAAAACGTAAGTGTGAGAATGGATATCGAGGGTGTAGTTTTCCTAGGGTACTTCATCATCATCGCGGTCTTGGGCTTAGGTGCGGCTTGGTGCGGGTACGAGGAGCTTAGTCGTCCTACTCTCACGGATATACCTCTTCAAACAATCAACCAAAATTTACAGCGTCTTCCTCTTGCTCGCAATTTACCTCCTCAAACAATCAACCAAAATTTACAGCGTCTTCCTCCTGCTCGCAATTTACCTCCTCAAACAATCCACCAAAATATACAGCCTCAACAAGACATTGAAACCGGACAGATTAAGATCTTAATGTTCAAAAATATGAAATATAACGAAGAAGAAGAAGGGAGTGATAACGTTCTTGTCCAATTTGTTTGGAAGAGTACCAGGATGATCATGAGATTAGGCGTTTGAATAACTGTGGACATGTTTTTCATCCTTTCTGTATTTTTCTCGTGGTTAAAACGGAACCGAAGCTATCCAATTTGTCGTAGTCCTATGTAATTGAGAATTATATGGTTTATTGAAGAGCGGATTAAGAAATTTATAATATCATTGTCAAAATCATCTATGCACTAGTGGTTCTATCATGTGAATAGTTTACATGAAAACAAAGAAACAGGGACTGAATATGCTTTCAAAGGCTATTGATGCTTTGCTAATTGTTTGGCTCGTAGCTAGTAACAAAGGATTGCGAGTAGTATCATAAGAGAAATTGATCGCTTCATGAAAATGTATTTTCTACTTTCGAAGGCAATGATGCTTTGCTTTGCTTTGTTTTGGCTCGTAGCTAGTATTAAGGGATTGAGGGTAATATCATATTTATATGTGTTCTTAAAGACTTGACTTTTCTACAATACAAGATTCAAAGTCTTCATTTATTGCAAGTGACTTTTAATCTAGTGGTAGACGGTAAATCCACATAAGACAGTGCACTTGCACAACCAGGGATCGAGTCTCACCGTCTATATTATGTAGGAACTCGGTTAATGAACCGGTTTGACCAGCCTGTTGTTGTCCAATGTTGACAAAAAAAAAAAAAGTCTTCCTTTGTTTGTCGACTAAGAAGTCAAACACATATCCCTTAAACATTAGACCGACCCACTGTAACAATAAGTCTGTGTCTGAAACGTATATAACATGTTTAAGCAAAGCTACAATGTATAATTCATAATTTACTAAGCTTGTGTTAATCAGGTACATTCAAGTTGACTCTTCAGTTCACTGAGGATTACCCAAACAAACCCCCAGTAGTTCGGTTTGTTTCAAGGATGTTTCATCCAAACAGTGAGTTCAATCATTCATAAACAAACATATTTGATCACTATGAATGATCAAGTTTGAACAGACACATTGGAAATTGAACATCAAATGAAGAAACATTAAAATAGAACACAACACAATTACAAAGCAAGCAAATAAAATAAATGTTCCCGTCTTCCAAACCAAACATTTTGTAAAAGCTATTCAACTAAGCACCTCGAACAAATCATTCAAACCAAAAGAAAAAGAGTTGATTGAGAGATGTGTAAAAAGCTTCTCTGGCACCTCATTCAAACCTGGAGTTCTTCTCCTGCAGCAACAACCTGCAACAAGGATGCTCAAATTTAATCTTTTTAGCTACAAAAACGATTCGATCCTGTGAACTACAGAAGTTATTTACTCACAGAGTTTTCTTTTTTTTCTTAGAAGGATCGAAGGTTTACTCTTTACTTGCACTCATCCTTTGCAAGAAATCCTAAACCAACCAAACAGCCGCAAAAAAATATAACCACCGCAAAAATCGTCAAAAGTTTAATTTTGGTGGTTCGCTCAACTAGGCCCAAGGATCGCTTCCAGTTTAGGATCGCTAGAGCTGACAGTAAGAAAGTAAGGCAAAACAATATGACAGCTCTTATGGTTTGATCTCGTACTAATAAGCCGACCACCAACACTACCACACCAGTGATGCAAAAGTAGAGGGTAGACTTGAAAGTCACCATTCACATTTTACGTAAGGAATCTGAACGGAAGATCTCTTCCACCTAACATTGCAAAAATTTGTGAAAACTAACCCCATGAAAAGCATCGCCGGAATCTTGATGGATTGAAACTGATCGTTCACCAAAACCAGTACGGGAGTAGCCATCAATCCTCCGAGCACACTTCTGATCAGATTGAGAGCTTTTTCGTCTTCTTTTTTCCTCAAGTTGGCAGAAATCTCTGAAGCATTGTTCGCTGCCATTGAAGCTAAAGAAGAAAAAGTTTTCGCGAGGAAGAGAAAGTTTTCACGAAATGGATTTTCAAAATTGTATTCAATAAAGAAGAGAAAATTTTCGTCTTCTTCTCTCCTTAACATTGATTTAATCTACGGCCTAAAATCTGCCATGTCACCGATCCGAAACATAAAAACTAAAAATCAACGGCCTAAAATAAGGTAAAGAAGATAAAAGGAGGAAAAGAATCTAAATGTTCAAAATTATAGTTATAAATATAAAAGTCCCTCAGCAAAAGTCTAATTTCTAATTTTTAATTTTTAATTTATCTAAGAATTTTATCAGCAAAAGTCCCTCATTATATTACTTAATCATGTACTTAATCAAGATTGATTCTTATATGACTCCTTATACTCCTGTCATACTCCTCACAATACTGACCGTCAGCTTGAGCTAAGTTCTCAACAAGGTCCCAACCATCACTCACATCTTTGTTCAGAAAATTCCCATAGCTAGCTGTGTCTAGTAGCATTCGAATTTTAGGGAGAACACCTTTGTATAAAGTGCTGAGAAGTGATTCTGTAGTGAAACCATGATGAGGGCACTGAGTTTGATAAGTTATGAAACGTTCCCATGCCTCAGAAAAAGTCTCAGAGTTCTTCTATGTGAAGCCAGATATCGCATTGCGGAGTTTGGCAGTTCTGGAATTTGAGAAGAATTTAGCTAAGAAAGCCTTTTTGCACTCATCCCATGAGGTAATCGAACCCTGAGGCAAGTGTTTCTCCCATATGTGTGCCTTGTCACCAAGAGAAAATGGGAACAACCTTAGTTTGAAAGCATCCTCACTCACCCCACTTATCTTAGTTAGGCTGCAGAGCCTTTCAAATTCATCCAGATGATCTAGAAGGTCTTCATTAGGTAGTCCATGGAACTTGTTGTTCTGAACCATGGTGATGAGACTGCTTTTTATCTCAAAATTGTTATTCTGGATGGCAGGAGGTACAATCCCATATCTCTGGGTGTGAGTGGTTGGAGCATCTCTAGCTCCTATAGTCCTTGGCCTCCTCTGTTGATGTCTTGGCATGGAGTTATGTTCTGAGTGTGGATCTTCACCGTTGTTCATTTCCATTGAATTTTGCTGTTCACTGAATAGCTAAGAATTATAAGTATAATTTATCTAAGAATTTTATCAATAAAGGTCCCTCATTATATTATTTTTTGTTGGCTTTTTCCAAACATGATAAATTGATAATAAACACAAAAATGTTGTTGTTACTCTTTTTTTGTTGATATTTTCCAAACACAAAAATTGAAAATAGTTTTAACCCAATCACAAATTAAACGTTACAGAATACAATCAAAAATTCCCACTAAACATATTTGAACATAATGTGTTATGTATTATCCTTTTAGATATAGGCTTTTGGATCTATATATTATTATCATACATATTAATTCACTAACCTACTAATATTATCTCTTAATCATATTATCTTTTTTTGGTATTACAGATTTTTGAACCTCTAACAATCATACTATAATCATATTATAATAATAAAAAGAAGGTAGAAAATAAATGAAGGACAGAGAGATGAAGTTGTGCCCTAAGGAAAAAATTAAATGAGAGGAGAGAGCACGTGGGGGGAGAGAAGGCTGCGACATAAAGACAAAGAGACGGACCAAAGGGTCGGAGCCATTTGCGAATACAGAAAAAGAAAAAGGAATTAAGGTTGTACATCTCTGACAAAGACAGATGGTACCTCTATGACAAAGCGAATAGGAAAAGAAAAGACAAGAATAATAGAAAACATACATGATATTAGGTTTTTACTCTGTTTGTCAATTAACCCTAAGCACTATCATGGTCATTGTAATATTTGAGGTGTCAATTCAATTAGGTGATATGCAAGCAATCAGAATTGTAATAGAATCAATTAATTCAAGACAAATAGATTAAACGATGTTTCTAACAACCTAAATTAAAAAGAATGAAATTAAATAAGCAAGTGGAAAGGGAATTCAATCAGATGAAATAAGAAGCTTCTAAGGATGGGTATCGACGATTAGTGAACATCCTTAATCAACATCTAAATACCTAACAAACTCAATAAGAGGTGATTCCTAGACAGCAAATTCGCAGGTAATCATATTCACTTTCATGACAGATGATTTCTACTAAATTATATTCAGACCATATCATCATAGGCGAAACATTAACATAGAAGACATTAAGATTCAATTTGCTTAAGTTAATATTTGCCCTAAACAGCTAATCCCTTAGGCTAGGTACGAAAATCTTTGAAATGAGGTGGATCAGGTATTTCAATAAAACACTTCGTGAGTACGGAAATTCCTATGATCTAATCTCAAGTGATCAGGAAGAGATTAGCATTAAGAACCCTAAAACAGAAGAAATCTATGCGAAATTAACTTAGGTACTTAGTAGATCAAGGCTTTTTTCACTAACCTAACCCATCCTCAGAAGCCCTAGTAAACTACTCAGACATCATAATGATCAACGAAATTTCAAAGCTTAAACTGAATTGCATAAACATAAATAGAGAAGGAGAAAAGATTAGAATAAACCAGTAGATGAAATTGCAATAGAAATTCAATCTTGAGATTACATAAGCAGTAGCAGTTTCTCTGTTCTCTTTCAAAAGTTCATGAAAATAAAAGCGTACTTAGGAAAACGGGTTAAGAGAATTTTTATACCCAATCTTAAAAACCCTAAAAACAACAAAAATAATAAAAACAAAACGCGGAGTTTGGTCAGCTCGACCGGTTCGGTCGAGTTGGTAAGTCAAACTCGACCCGAACGGTGGTGATGGTGGTCGAGTTGTTGCTGAGCTCGACCCGAACGGTGGATACGCGGGTCGAGTTGATGGAGGGCTCGACCTGAACGGTGGACACGCGGGTCGAGTTGATGGAGGGAACGGTCTTTGGAAGACCAACTCGACCGGTATGGTCGAGTTACAAAGTCAAGTTGTCAAGACGATGGTTCGCGGGGACCTAACTCGACCGGTTTGGTCGAGTTCAAGGTCGAGTTCAATTTCGATTCTTTGCCTGCGCTTCCAAAAGTCTTCAATTTTACCTGAAATTCATTCTAATGCATGTATGGATGCAATACATGAAAACTAATATAAACACTCTAATGCAATACACAATGTGATGAATATCGACACTAAACATGCTAAATATGATTCCTAAAACATGCTAAAATGTGAACCTATCAATACATGATTGTCATACCATAGGGTCGGAGCCGAGGAGCCTGAACGGTCCATAAACATGGTATGCCTATTAGCCTACATGACTCTACCATGTCATAACCTATGACCCTACCTATACTCTTCTCTCTCCGTACTCTTTTATCATTTTACTTTTCTACTCACAGTAATATTAGTAAAAATTATTGTATAGAAAAGAAAAAAAAGGTAAACCTTAGAAGAAAAGGAAAATTTTCTTAATATCTAAATTAAAATCAATAAATTTGATTTCAGGTAATCCCTCTACAAAATCTTATTGGAGATATTGGATTAAACGGTGTTGGTTTATATTGGTTAGATATCTCCAATAAATCTCTATATATATGCTAACAATTAGAGGAACTATCTATTGATTAATTGGTTGGTATGATTCAATTCTTTGGTTTAGGTATTAAACCAGGAGGAATTGAATTGATTGATTTTAACCGGTCAAGTTTTAATGAACCAAAAATCAGAGAAGGAAAAGGAGCTGGTACGGGTCGGTCTAATCTCTTCGCCATTGTTGTATCATCAAGCTCACATTGAGCTGAATTCTTTCATTGTTTAGTGGATTACTGGATCTTCCGGCCCCAGACGTAAGTAAAATCAATCCGATTTACCGAACTGAGTAAACAATTCTTGTGTCTCTTTGTTTCGTATTTTCTGCAATTCGCAATCTTCGCATTTCATATTCTCGGCAAATTTTAAAAGATTCATTGATACGAGTTGAATTTGAGTCTTAATCGAAGCTCAATTTGTAACACTATCACAATTTCACATAGATTGTTTCTCTTTTTGTTCTTCTCTTCATCATTAATCTAATCCTGAACCACAGAGTTATACCCAATCAAAACAAGTCCCAGAAAAATAGAAAATGATCACTACTATGTTTCCGTTAGGTAGGGTAAAATTAAATAGATTTAAAAATAAATAATGCACCATAAAGAAAGATACAAAGCCAAAAGAAAACAATAAAGCAATAGTAGTCTATCCAAACTGTTGACATTTTGGAACTAAATTGATAGGACTTTCTATAAATTGTAACGTGTTAACTAGTAAACATAGAAATGCTTTTAGCTAACTAAATGATAAAATATATTTTAATATAAAGTTGTTAATTAACAAAATAAAAATGTTTTCGACGAACTAAATTAAAAAATATATGTTAATAAAGTTATTATTGGATAAACTTCAGGCATGTAAAACAATTCTCATCCTCTGGTGAATATAGCCAAATCATGAGTATGATTTACAACTAAGAAGGTTGGCCAAAACATGTTTTAGAAAAGTTTCAATTTCTTATACATTGTTGTTGTTAATAAATACATAAAAAAGAAGTTAAGTGTCAAAAAAGAGTACGAAAACAAAAACTTGAAAAATTGTCAAATTCCCCACAAACTATATTGCTCTTGAAGTTTTGATATTTTATACATGAAATTATGATCTTTGCCTATAACTACATGATATATCTATAATATTGAATTTACTACATAAATTTTCAAATCAGTGCTTAAATTTTAAACTAATTTATAAGACATTTGTTTTAAGTACCTTGAAAGTTTGTTATGTGAAATGACGCGACTATATAAAACCGAAATCGGCTACAAATACTATAGAAATGAACATTCTGATTTTGTAATTGGAATTAATTTGATATAATAAAATCGATTTTTACATTTGTGACAAAAAATATATATATATATATATATATCTGATTAGTGTACAGCTAAGCTATACGGAAGCCACTTGGTAGGGAAAATCGAAGATTAATTACTTTTAATATATTTGACGTTAATGCTATGATTTATATATATATATATATATAAAATCTATATTTTGATGACTTATAAGCTATCACTTTCGTAATTGCAATCTACAGCTGCGTTTGAATGTGTCAATTCCTACGAAGTTTCGAGGAAAAAAACCTTTTAAACCTCCTCATTGGTCTATGTTTTCCCCAATTCGTACATAAATGAAAAATCGATGTCTTTCTTTCTCTGTAATCGATTTCGGTCTCTTTCCTCTGTAATCAATTCGAAACCATGATGAGAAAGAAATCCGAAGCATCGAAATTTGTTGTGGATTTCGAATCGATTACAGAAGAAGGAGACCCAATATGAAATTCCAGTTGTCGAACTATTTGTATTCAATAAAGCTAGTAAGGTAGGTGAATCACGAGGAGAAGAAGGATCTGAGTAAGTTCCAAGACTTGTAACACTGTTTTCGTTTTCGTCTATCAGAAACTCTTGAATTTCTCTGTTTACACTGATAATTACAGAGCTTACGAATTTTGATGATGATGAAGCTTTAGGCCAAACTTTTACCTGAAGATTGAGTTTTACAGATTCAGTTTTCATGACTGTTTCCATTCTTAGAGTGAAACTCAACAAAAAACCGAGAACGAGAAAGAGTGATGAGTCGTAAGAGATGTTCGAATGAGTGAGACAAAATAATTGCAGCGAAACAAATAAATTATTGAGTTGAGAGTAAATTGTGATCATTATATAATTGTTAAAAATGCGTAAAATACAAAGATTTCTTCCTCATATTGGTTTC
The DNA here is from genome assembly GCA_963920545.1 of Lepidium didymum. Classification (NCBI taxonomy): domain Eukaryota; kingdom Viridiplantae; phylum Streptophyta; class Magnoliopsida; order Brassicales; family Brassicaceae; genus Lepidium; species Lepidium didymum. Next base: position 15,543,550 of record OY986996.1, read on the forward strand.
AATTCGATTACAGAGGAAGGAGACCGAAATCGATTAAAAATATCGATTTTCCAAATCGATTGTAGGTTTATGTTCGAATGGGGGATTTCAATTCTATTGTGTCATTAACAACCTTTAAACGCTGTTTATAAATTATGTGATCAACTTAGCGACGTGTTTAATTTGCTTAATCAACTCAAAATTTGAGGATTTCAAAAAGCAACTATATATTGAATGTTTAATCCAGCAATTCGATGTTAAATTAGTAATTTTTGGTAAGTAAAATGTTTAATTGATATTTTTTCCGTAGATAATAACATGTTAAAGCTCTTTTTTTTATAAAACTAAATTCATTACGAATTTCCCTTTATGTTTTAATCAGTTCATTACTCCATTATTTTATTCCATATATAATTAGAGAGGAAATTTGATAATATCTTCTTTCCTTACTGCGGACTCGTATTTAAAACTATTGGGGTGAAAAGGTAAATAATCTAGAAATAATAGAAAACTAAATGTAAATATCTAAAATCATTTATGTGTTCGTCAAATCAGAGGAAAGTACCTGTCCTTTTTTATAAGATTAAATAGATCACTCGATTCGCCGTCGTTTGATTTTTCTTCATCTCTCTCCGTCTCTTCTGGATCTTACGCGATGTACAGAGTTTTGGCGAGCCGAGCTCTCAGAGCTAAGTCTCTCTGTGACAAATCTTCGACCTCGCTTGCTTCTTTGACTCTCTCCAGGTTTGAAACTTTTCCTTCCACTCTTGTTAATCTCGCAGAAAAAAAGTTTCTTTTTTCTTTTTGTCTTTATGGGGTTTGCATGTTTTCGTTTAAATTAATTAATTTTCCTATCTTTTAAAATGAATTTGTTCGATTAGACAGAAGTTTACAATAAGGATTTATATATAAAAAACAAAACTTTAGCAACTTGGAGTTTTTAAAATATGAGATGTGAATACTGGAGTATCCGCATCTGCTAGTATGAAATGAAAGTGTTTAGCTGATTAGAGGTTGAAATGGTACATATGTGTGCTTGGTTAATTCTCTTTCTGATTACCATTTGATGTCTGAATGTGATCCTTTCAAAAGAATATGCGTTTGACTTAGACATTTTGTGTCATGGGATTTGCAGATTGAATCATTCCATACCTTTTGCTACCGTAGATGCCGAGGTGCTATCTGGTTCTCATCCTGCTGAAGTACAGAGCTTTGGTAGGTGTTGACTTCTCAGTGATGATCCTACTTCTAGCTGTTGGGTTTTGATTGTGCGCTGAAGTCATTGAAATGAGTATAGGCTTCTTTCTTTAAGTGCTCTTGCGAAGTCTCTGAGCTCTACTTTCCTGTTATGTCTACAGTGCAGGGAAAGTGGATAGGATCATCAAACCATAATACGCTTCTAGATCCTCTAAATGGAGAACCCTTCATTAAAGTTGCGGAAGTGGATGAATCAGGAATTCAGGTGCGAACCGATAAATCGTACTGCAAACAGGGTATCCGTGTCAATTTCTAACTTTTATCTTCCCTTTGTTCTATGTTGTTGTAGCCATTTGTGGATAGCTTAGCCCAGTGCCCTAAACATGGTCTCCATAACCCTTTCAAATCTCCGGAGAGGTATAGTTTGCTTGGGGCTTAATGAATATGTATCCATTTCTTTTTGCTGTGTTATTTCTCATTTTGTTCGATTTATAAAGATAGTAAAACCTCTGGTCATGTTTTATACAGATACCTGTTATATGGAGATATCTCGACAAAAGCAGCTCATATGCTCGCCTTACCTAAGGTAATACATACTTTCTTTGTTTAATTTAGATACTCAGGTTTCCTGATTAACTTGCACACTGAGCTACTGGTTGTTTTTAATAATTATGTGTATATACACTATTAGGTAGCTGATTTCTTTGCGAGGTTAATTCAAAGGGTTGCTCCAAAGAGTTACCAGCAAGCTGCTGGAGAAGTCTTTGTCACTCGGAAGTTTCTGGAAAACTTTTGCGGTGATCAGGTATAGAATCTCTTCACCATTATTATGTTAATCCCAGGTTATCAGTTTCAAAAACCATATAATTCTTGAAGCATTGTCCACTGCAACTTTTGTTTGTTTTTCCTTAAAAATGCCTATGCATACAATTCATTTTTGTGGCAGAATTCTGTAATTACATCCATAGAATGTCTGTCTAATGCTTCTGTACCACTTTTTTATCAGGTCCGGTTCTTGGCACGATCTTTTGCAGTACCTGGAAATCATCTTGGGCAGCAAAGTCATGGTTACCGTTGGCCTTATGGTCCTGTAAGGCATTCTTCATAGATGATTATAACTGAAGACAGTTTTGTTTTGTGCTTTGTTCTTAATCCATAGATTTGTGATGCAGGTAACGATTGTTACACCATTCAATTTTCCACTTGAGATTCCACTTCTTCAGTTGATGGGGGCATTATACATGGGTAACAAACCTCTTCTCAAAGTGGACAGCAAGGTATTAGTTATTTTTATATATCTGGGTACCCTAAGAAAACCTTCCATATTCCTTATCATGATTGTTTCAACGTGTTACTTGGATAGGTGAGCATTGTAATGGAGCAAATGATGCGATTGCTCCATTATTGTGGTTTACCCATTGAAGATGTTGACTTCATAAATTCTGATGGGAAGACAATGAACAAGATTTTGTTAGAGGTATATAAGTTCTGGAATCCATAAGTCTTGTTTTCACAGGTTTTTTTAGTTGATCTAATTCATTCTCTTGTCCATTGTGTTATTTTTGTTAGGCAAATCCACGGATGACCCTCTTCACGGGTAGCTCTAGAATAGCCGAAAAGTTGGCACTTGACCTTAAGGGTCGGATCAGATTGGAAGATGCTGGATTTGATTGGAAAGTCTTAGGACCAGATGTTCAAGAGGTTTCTTATGATAAACTTCTTAAATATATTTCCATAAGTCTCCGTTAATGTGATTGTAATCCTGATCTTGTTTCCAATGTCAGGTTGATTACGTTGCTTGGCAATGTGATCAAGATGCGTACGCTTGCAGTGGACAGAAGTGTTCTGCACAGTCTATGCTTTTTATTCACGAGGTGAGTTGAATCTTGAACTTTTAATGGTGAAACTCCCTTTGAATCCTTTTGGTTATCTTTTTCTTCTGTCCTTGCTATCTTCAATGTATTTCCTTATTTTGAAACAACTCTGCGCAGAACTGGTCAAAAACCCCTCTTGTTTCCAAATTAAAAGAACTAGCGGAAAGGCGCAAACTGGAAGACTTGACCATTGGCCCTGTCCTCACAGTAAGTATCAGAATTTTCCCACCTGTTAATCATCTGATGAGATTGTATCATTAAAGCTGTATTATTTATCTATTGTTTCAAGGTCACAACTGAGACAATGTTGGAGCACAAGGAGACTCTGCTTCAGATTCCAGGTTCAAAGCTACTCTTTGGTGGGAAGCAATTGAAGAATCATTCAATTCCTTCTATCTATGGAGCTTTGGAGCCCACTGCAGTTTATGTTCCCATTGAAGAAATCTTGAAGGATAGTAAAACCTACGAACTCGTCACCAAAGAAATCTTTGGACCCTTCCAGGTTAAACTGCGATATCAACTTAATTTTGATTGATCTGAATGATCTATGTGTTTACCTTACTGTAATGCGTAGTGTTGTTTCTGTATCTGATATTCAGATTGTAACGGAATACAAAAAGGATCAACTTCCTTTAGTGTTGGAAGCTTTGGAGAGGATGCATGCTCATCTAACTGCAGCTGTTGTCTCAAATGATCCTATCTTTATTCAGGCATTTTCACCATTACCATCATCAATCAATCTCTTCTATTCCCCCCCCCCCCCCCTAGATATTGATGTAACAAATCTGTGCAGGAAGTTATAGGGAACTCAGTGAATGGGACCACATATGCTGGACTCAGAGGAAGAACAACAGGAGCTCCTCAGAATCACTGGTGAGATACATAAAAACAATACCAAATTACCATCTTTCGTTCTATTTGTTGGAGGAAACGTTAAATAATATATAAACACAGGTTTGGACCCGCGGGAGACCCGAGAGGAGCTGGGATAGGGACACCGGAGGCTATAAAGCTGGTTTGGTCATGCCACAGAGAGGTCATCTATGACTATGGTCCTATTCCACAAGGATGGGAACTTCCTCCATCTACGTAAGCTCTAACTTTGCTGTTCAATCGAATTTAGCGAGTTTTGTATTTTATCTACTAGTAGTTACACTGAGGGAATAAGAACTTGAAAGATGAAGTATTCAACAGTATTGACTTAGTCATTGGGTAGATAGAGTGAGTGAGAGTGAGAGTGAGAGTGAGAGAGAGATGTTGTGAAACTCAGAGAGGAACTTTTCAACTCCTCCGGAATTTCTCCATTATTAATAATTGCCTTTTCGCAAACCTATTAGATTCGTTTTACGGCAAGAGAAACAATGGTGCAAATGGTTTATAAAGAAAGAGTGAACAGTGAAACAAAGTTTTAAATTGTCAATGTTCTTCATTGATAATGCTGTCAAGAGCCTAATCCTATCGATAGTAAATGATCTATTACACAATTTGTTTCGTCATTATCCTCTTGAATAGTAATAATTCTAGTCTTATCACACATATGGCTTAGCCATAGAGACTATCCGCAGACCAATTCTGATCCCAAAAGGAAAATCTATAATAAGTTAAAAGACAAATACAAAGCATGGCCATTGTGTCCGAGAAACAGAACCCAAAGTGATTTTGCAATGCAGTTTTACTGTTGTACTTTATGTCCAAAAGCTTTGATAATATGAACTAGTAATTTGTCTCCGGTTATACATCTGACTCGTTGTATCAGTTCGCTTCGTGTAATTCTCCTGCTCTGTTAGAATCAAAGGAAAGCAACAATTAGAATGTGAAATAACCTGAGAAAAAAAGGGGGAAGAAGAAACAAAACAACAAAAACTTACTTGTTGATCTTTATAGTGTTTCTGAATGATGAGTATTTGGGAAGGAGGTAGAAACTTTGACAATGCTTTGATCAATACAGGAAATGCCATCCATGGTGATCTCAATCTCTTTGGAGTTCCTGCAAAACAGTAGCAAGTATGTCAAACACCAGTATACAGAACAGAGATCGAAACCAGAAAAATTAAAATTTGAGGGTGGTTTTACTTACGAGTAAAGTTGGATGAAACTTTGATGCAGACAAGAAACTCAGGCAACACATGTGTGTTCATATGTGTGCTCCACATAACATACTTGCTCGGAGAAGCTAAATCATCTACACCTGAATCAAATTCCGGTGAACTGGGATATGATCTAGTTGAGCCTTGAGGAACAATCTCTGATTTTCCAAGTAGAACTCTACAAAGCAACAAGAATCTCATTCCATCTTCTGCTTCGGAAGCTGAATCCTTTAAACTAAAGAAACAAAGACAAATTGAAAATTAGACCAATGAAACTAAAAACCTTTTATAGGAAAAAAGATTAAACTTTTTCATACCAATTGAGAGGAGAATTATCAGGAGATAGATACAATCCACGGCCATAAGAACCGTCATTTCTAGGTGGCTCGCTAAATCCGTAATCTAGAATCGTTTTAAGCTCTCGTTTCTCGACGGAGCACCAACCATATTTCACCTTAGCTTCACCATGTTTCTTCTCCACTGCCTCTTGGAAAATCTGAAATGTCTTGAGCTTAGCACGAGATCCAAGAGTTCGGAATCCATTTCTGAGAACCGAGACAATCTGAAACCGATCACCAAGACCAGATTTACAGTTACGATAGATAAGATCATGAGCTTTATCTCCTTCAAGCAATTCTATAAGCCCTAGTTCGTCAGCAAAACAGGGCCGAGTTTGACCAAAATGCGAATCGCAACTTCCAGATTCCGATATCGTTGATCCTTCTTGCTCTGAAGAATCGTAATTAGCTTCAATTTCATCTCTTGAGTAATCCATTTGAATCAAAAATCTTTATAAAAAGTGAAACTTTTAAGCTTTTTGAATGGTTTATGATTTCATAAGATAGAGAAAGCAGAAGAACTTGAGCGTGCTTTTATATATAACAACAATGGCAACTAAAAGAACCGCCTTTTGTTTCTGTTACCGTCTGTTTTGCATTTTTTTAATATTTATTTAATATTAATAATAATAAAGTTTTAAACCTAAAAATTCAGTCTGTCTTGTCTTTTTCCGCGTGTAGAAGACGTAAACAAACATTTAACACGTATATATATATATTTATTTATATTACATATAAAAAAGATTTCTTGTGTTATAAAAAAAAAAAAATACAATTGTTGTAAGTTGCGGCCGCTACCTGTTTTTTTAAAATCTAATCTTCGATGGGGTCATTTCCGTGTTGGAGTTCGTTAAGCGGTTTTGGGTGAACCTGAAAAGACGAAATTACCCTTTGAATCAAATTGGCAAGATGAATGACGAATTTACCCTTTGAATCAAGTTGGCAAGATGAGATGACGAAAGTACACTTCAGAAGATATCTGTTTGCTTTCAGGACATTGAGAATTGTGTATCGAGTCTTCTTTTTCAGGCCACGACCGACACACGTTTTATACGTAACCATTTTATTTTAGGTCAATGTTTATTTTTTCTTAAATGAGTATATAGTATCGAATAAATATACGACTTAATTAACCGACAAACAACATAAATGTGAGATAGATATACACCTATATGTTGTTTATGAGACTTTCATCATTATAATTCAATCTCTTAATATAAAAGTTATTACTTACGTATCGTCTTTTACAATTAAAAGTCAACATAAGCTCTTAATTTTTTCATAAAACCAACATGTAAAAAACATTAATGATTAAGCCTTAAATTAATCGCAATTGAACATTGTTTTATTTTATTTTTTCCTTCCAAGCTAAGAATATCCACATTTAATTTTTTTACCTTTTAGTAATTTTATTTTTAATCTTTCAAATCTTAGTTTTATATCCTAATAGCTTTTATGTTCAAGCCTGCAAGACAGACTCATTGTGAAAACAATACCCATTTAGGACGAGGGACAGATTCGGTTTGTTTCACTATAAAACCAAAAAAAAAACCGGTTCGGGTAAATTGAATATGGTGCAAACAACCTCTTCTCCAAGTTATCTTATCTTCTAAGACAAGGCAATGGACCATCGTTGACCTCTACTTTTCAAACTTATCACAACTTTAAGTTTCGGTCTCTGCCTCTGCTTCTTCTTTTTCTTCTTCTTCCTTTCCTTCTTCTTTTCCTTCTTCATCATCAGCCGCCACAAGCCCTAGAGACTGGTTTAAACACTCTTCAGCTTCTTCAAGTACAGATTCGTTTGCATCCGTTGCATACAATATCTTCTTAACTGCTACCACTATCTGCTCATATTGTAATTTCAATCATACATATATTATCTCACTAATTTGAGTTCAAACGAAGAGACTCAAAGACAAAAATAAAGAACGGCATTGCTATGACATTTACCGGAAGATCTTCGAGTTCAGGAGTCTGACACAGTATCTCTATATCCCGAAGCTTGGAAAAGTAAAAATCTCTTTCTTTTTCCAAGAGATCCACAGAGACCTTGTAATCTTCAAGCTGGTTATGTGAAAGAAAGTTTAATTGCAGGTTTATTTACATTAACAGGAAGAAAAGAATGAAACTGAATGGTTAACAGAGATGCTAATTACCTCCTTTGACAGAGCTTGCACTTCCGCTGAAGAGTTGCTCCCACCTCCAGTTGCATGTGATTTGGCTTGCTTTGGACCTAGAATTTACAAAATTTTCGACAACGTGTAAAAAGTTATAGATTGGATAGGCAAGTAATATGATAAAAAGCTAAGGTAATATAAATGGCAGACCAGATGGTTTGTTGTTAGTAGTGACTGGAGGATAATGCATATTATTTGTCTGCAGTGACTTTGAGACCTTACTAGTTCCCTTTACGCTTTTCTCTTTGCCACCTCTTGATCTTCTTTCTACTGGATTATAATTTCTACAATGATGAAACCATTGGAGTGATATCAAGAACACTTTTAGTTTTAACTATTTAAAACAAAAAGTCATTACTCATGAGAGATGGAAGAAAAGTCAATACTCATTCATAATGCCACCATTAATGGAATCACAAAAACGTTTCAGCCATTGTAGAAACTCCAAGTTGTCTAGAGGTCGGCCTTTGACAAGCCTGTTGACTTCCAATGGCTGAGGAATTTTCAATTAAGACAACACTGTGAGTGATATAGATATTTTGAATGCCACATTATCTATAGACCAAAAAAATGTATCCAAAAACGATATCTACAAAAAACGAATTACCTTTGTAATTTTCAATTTGGTGAAGACTTCTTGCAGGACCTTGTAGTTTTGTATCATCTCGTACTCGTTCTTTGCTTCAAAATTAACCTATAAGTGGGATATATAGATTGCTGTGAGAAGAGAAAACGATTGCAAGAGACAAACAAGAAGTGCCGATAAACATGAAAACTATAATCACCTTGTGCATTGGCACAACACCTGGAAAGGTCATGTCCAACATTTGACATTGCACAGCACCCGATGCAGCCTATACAAACCCAACCATATATCAATGCTTAGTTGCAAGTATATCACTTGAAATCGAACAACTAAAAAGAATAATACTTTTAACTTTCAGGTCTAAAACAATAAACACATTTCATGACCATTGTAATGAATCTTGAAGTCATTTCAACATCAAAACTGAAAAGTCTAGAGTATGCAACATACATTGCAAGTAATACTCTTTTTAAAGCCAAAAACATGAATTTAGTTTTGATTGGATTCACTGTTCCTCATCCAATTACACTCGTATCAATCCTTCAGACGAGCACATGAATTGCTTATCTAATGCACACACACCAAGAACCATCAGAGAGTCAATCTAATTGCATACTTATTACACACACAAAAGCACCTTAACCATCAACAGAACAAAAGGTAAATCATGTTCACACTGACGTAGGCTCATATCCTCAACACACTAGTTGTTTAGATCAGAAATGTATTATCAAGAGTTTAAGTGAGAGCAAATACAGATCAAATCACGAGAACAAATCAAACTGAAATCAAGTTCAAAACCCTATTCCCCCAATTTATCATCACAAATTGCACCAGATCAATACTACATTTCTCAAAACCAATCGTCTTAAGCCACCGACATTATCAAAAAAGAAAACCCTTTAAAGCTAAAGGCTCGTCCTTTTAAAACCAATTCCTTGACAATGCAACCAATGAAAAAATCTACCATGGAAACACACATGCAAATACAAACAATCAAATCAGCAAATACAATAATAGTAATGACCTCTTCAATACGAGAGAGATTGAGATGAAGACGGTCATTAATCCAACTCAGAATCTCATTTCTTCCAACAAAATAAGCACTATCCATCATCCCAATGTTCGTCGCCATTTTGAAACAATGTCTCTAAAAAGCAAAAGAAACCTCTTTTATTGTTCTCTCAAATAGAAAACCCAGATGCAATGAGATAATGGGCATTGATTGATTAAAAGGGTAAGAGAATCAATTTCGGTTAGGTGAAACAAAAAAAGGGTTTTTAGTTTCAAAAAAAGAAAAAATTGATTCGATCCGTTTGGGGCTTTTGCTTGTTAGGTAGAGAAGAAACTGAAGCAGAGAAAAAGACGGAGAACGAAGCAAAGAGAGAGAGAAAAAAAGGAAAAGTGCAAAAGTTAGAAAACAATTTTAAAATATCAACTTACGATGTCTCGCGTGAACCAGCATTTATTATTACTTTAAAATCTAATAAAATTTAGTATTTTAAGATTAAATTATTAGATAGTCTTTACACATATGACCGTCACATATAACAATATTAATACTAAATTAAGTAAACGGTTTAATTTTGATAAAAGATAAATAAGAAATCCAGGCTTTGAGATGACAATCCAAATGGGTTGGTTAAGATTGGTTAAGATATGCGAACCTACAAAGAACCCAAATTTCACACAAAATCTCAAATTGGAGTTGAGAAATTTTGAAATGGAGAAAATATCAAACAGCTCCAACGAAGGAGAATAGAATCTCTAAAAAATAAATTAAAAAATATGGAAAAACTAGATTCATGCCCACTATAGAGATCCAACAAGTAGGATATGAATTATGTTTGACATATAAAGAAGAGGAATCATATTGGAAACAAAAAAGTCGAAATAAATGAATGCAGGAGGACGACAAGAATACAAAAAATTTTCATGCACAAACAAAGCAAGACGAGCGGAAAAATAAGATTATAGGTCTCTTTGATGAGAATGATAAATGGATCGATCAGAAAGAAGACTTAGAAGCTGAGGCAGTAAAATACTTTAACAATCTTTTCACATCTAATGGTACCATGGATTTCGATTCGTCCCTAAACGGTATCGAACCAATTGTAACAGATGCTTGGAATGATTTACTATTAGCCAAGACTTCAACAGAGGAAGTACGAAAAGCAGTTTTCATGATGGATCCTGGAAAAGCAGAAGGACAAGATAGTATGAAAACCCTTTTTCCAACAATCATGGAATCTCATCAAAGAGGATTTGGTTCGGTTGGTTAACGATTTTTCGAAACATGATTATTCGATAAAGACAAACCTTACGAATATATGTTTAATTCTAAAGACTTCTCGGCCAACAAAAATGGCAGAATTTTGGCATATTAGCCTATGCAACGTCGTCTATAAAGTAATTTTTAAAGTTGTGTGTTTGAGATTGAAAAAGATTTTACCTCAGTTAGTGTCGAATATCCGATTTGGGAAAGATGTATACCCGGTTAAAAAATATGAGATTCAAAATTTTTTAGGGATTCACACCATTGGAGGCATTGGATCTTACCTGGGTATCATGGAAGGAAGGTTTTTGCTTTTGTAAAAGAAAAGATTGAGGCAAGGATTAATTCATGGTTAGCAAAATTCCTATCTAAAGGAGGGAAAAAGGTTCTCATAAAATCAGTACTTACGGCGATCCCTTCTTATGTTATGTCTTGTTATCGACTTCCTAAGACTGTTACCTCAAAGATTTCTGCAGCTATTGCAAATTTTTTGTGGCATAATACGGGTCATCCAAAGGTATTCGTTGGGTTAAATGGGAACACTTATGCAAAAATAAAATTAAAGGCGGTTTAGGCTTTCAAGCAATTGAGGAGTTTATTCAGCTCTACTGGCTAAACAATTATGGAGACTATTGATTTATCTTGAGTCGTTATTGGCTAGAGTATTATAGGGTCGTTACTTTGTAGGCTCTAATCGTTTAGATACCAGGAGGGTTTACTCACCTTCTTATAGATGCCAAAGCATCGTTTCTGTAAGAGCATTGGTGATGAAGGGTTTGATCAAACGTGTGGGGAATGGTGATACTATCCGAGTTTGGACGGATCTTTGGATTCCAGATAGTCTCCCAAGACCAGCACTAGGATTAGGACCAAATATTTATTCGGACTTAAGAGTTTATGATCTGATAGACTCTCGGTCGCGGATGTGGAGAGAGGTTTTGGTTAGACAATTATTTTGTCCATAAGACGCCGATATGATACTGGGTTTACATATTCCAAGGCATCCAACTTCGGATCGCTTAGGATGGCATTATACCAAGACTGGGATTTACACTGTTAGATCATGATATTGAGCGGAAAGAAATATTACCTAGCACTCGTCGGTTTCTATGGGCCCACATATACAAGATTTATAAGCCCAAGTCTAGAAAGTTAAATCCCCTCGGAAAATAAAACACTTCGTCTGGCAAGCATTATCAAATCAATTAGCGGTTAAAGCAAATTTGATACGAAGGGGAATACAGTGCGATACACGATGTGATATATGTGGGGCAGATTAAGAAACAATAAATCATGTTTTGTTTGAATGTCTTCCAGCTATACATGCATGTGCATTATCTAAAATATCAGTAGGAACTCATTTCCCAAGTGCTTCAGTTTTCTCTAATATAGATCATCTAATCTGGCGGATACCCAAAAAAGAATAATTTAAAAGTTTTTTTTGAATTTTATGGTTCATTTGGAAGGCAAGAAATGAGAAAGCTTTTGCGAATACATATAAAGATCCCATGGATCTTGTCTTGGCAGCAGAATCAGAGATAGAGGCTTGGTTTTTGTCCTAGAAAGAAAATTGTGGCACAGTAGGAGAGACGTATGTATCCACACAATCACGCATTATCAGACGGGTACTATTTCTAGACCGATAGCTGACAACCAGACTTTTATCTGGTACAGATGTATGGTCGAGCATCTTGGAAATACTCAGATCTCTTTACAGATTTAGGATGGTATTGCTTTCCTTATGTGTGTAAAGGAGTGAATATGGTGACTCAAATTATAAGACAGTCTTTCTCCTCTTATATCGGAGTTTGAAGCACTGCTATGAGCTATGTCTTGTCTTTTAGGCTTTCAATTATCAGAGGTAGAGTTTTTGGTGGATTGTTCGGAGTTAGTGAAATGATAGAAGATCCTTCTGCATGGCCAACTTTTCTTATGTACTTGGATGATTTCTCAAGACTCAGAAGCTCTTTCAGGATGTGTACCTTAATTGTGATCCCGTGTGCACTAAATCACAAAAACGATATCCTAGCTTGTAATGTTATAAGGTTATGTAGGATCAAGTTTATGTGAACAATATATCTTTTTCTTGGACAAGTTTTATTCGTAATTGAGTAAAGTTAGATAAAAAAATTAAGTAAATGGTTTATAGCTTTCGATAATAAAAAACAGATTTAAAACATTAGAAAGAAATATTATTCTTGTTTTGTAGTTATAGAAAAATAGCAATAAAAGTTATTGGTTTCATACAGCTAATAATGTGAGTTGACAATAATAAGTTAATAACGATGCTGATTTAAACTGTAATATGTAACGCCTAATCCACGTGGAGGTTACCTTTAGTCAGTAGTAGCATGGTAATATACGTTTGTATGGAAACATATCATCTCTATTTATAATTTTCTTGCCCAATTGGGATTATATTTTTGTGAAAAATTATTATCCTTTTTGTTAATTATCACTATTTTTAGACTTTTTTTGTATCGTAAATAATATTTTCTTGCTTTCTTTCTCTTACTTGGTTTCATTATTAGATTTTATTTGGTGAAAAAGTTTTTTTTTCTTTCGGTAAATTTGGTCATTTTTTAAAATTTATAGAGGTAAAACAAAACATTGCAATATGACATCATTTCATCAAGTTGGATATATATTTGGTATGATGTGGACGTTCAACAACATGCGAAAAAACGTCCATAATTATAATTGAAATCTATTGTATTAATCAATAGTTATGTACACCTCATTTTGATATACGTATATTATATCTACCATTTTTGTTCTATCGTTTTGATCTTCAGAATAAAAAAGGATAAGTTGAAGTCAAATGAAATATTCTGTACTAGAAATTAATTTTCTTTGTTTTTTTCTCAATATATATTCTATTACAAATCAAACACATCGAATAGTTAATAATTAGTTGAACTAGCTCAATTATATGATTAATTACGAAGACATAGATCTTGTTTAATTTTAGAAACTAGACAAGTAACACATTTTAACCTATTCCCATTGAATATATACTTTATCTACTTTAGATCATAGTTTTTTTTTTTTCAACTTTACCCTTATAATTGGATCGATAAAATTTAATTCATAGCTAAATCTCATATCCTAAAATCCCTCTTTTTTTTTTCCTTGCATCGGGAAAAATCAAACCCTAATGCTTGAAGATTTGTAAAGTAACCACTACCATTGGGCCATCTATCCTCGGCCTTTAGATCATAGTTTACAAAATGATATTTTAGCAAAAAAAAATTATTTCAATTTAATTGATGTTTTAAGATTAAATTATTGTGTTTTTAAGGTTTTTAATTCTTTAAATTTTACAAATTAATTTAGATTATTTTAAAATTTGTAATAAAATATATTTTATTTAGATCAAATATAAAATTTAATGATTTTTAATCTGTTCACAAGAAAAAATCAGTGTGAAAAGATCTAATACATTAAATAAAACGGTATTTACGGAAATAAGACGATATAAAATTGATTTCTTTCGTCAAAAGCAAGGTAGATATTCATTTAAGAATAACAAAACAACAAAAGATGATCATATTAAAAACATTTTCGTGACAGGTTGTCCTGTGACTTGTATTACAGGTCTCTTTTATACTACAACTTGATACTTGATAACAACAAAGTAATACTAACATAAGAAGAAGAAATGAAGTGTAGGCTTTGCTTCTTTGGTAAATCAAATGAGCATTATTAATTTGCGTGTAGACCCTTAAACTTGAAGGAAGGTTGATTGTAATTAAGCTTATTCATTCTTTATGTAAATTGTGGATCTCCTTTATCTAACATTTAATAGTCTCTGACCAGCCTAAAGTGTTTAGGCAAAACATCGCCCACATGCTAACAGTGTTTTATCAATGCCAAACTTTTATTAATTTCTTAACTGTAACAACGAGTTCATAAAACTCAGAAACAGAAGAAAAAAAAAACAAAGGATATATATGATACGCTAAGATCGGTAACGATACCGACTCTTAACCAGCAAGAAAGTAGTTGTACTAGTAGCTATAGGTGTCGTCAAAAGCCGAATGACCAACATATTTGGATGATGTATCCACCTGAAGGTACAAACGATCAAGAAAACTGAGTCTCAGAGATCGAATATGTGAGTATCAAATAGAGTACTACTAGAGAGAGTTATTTAAAAGAAGTCATACCGAGCTCACAAGCTTCTCGTGAGGCACACCAGAATCACTTACTGGAGTGAATTTCCCAGCGGCTGATGCTAAGTCGTCGTCTTTCTTCGCCGGCACGTACCATATGTTAACAGTGTGTGGGCTTAAAAGGAATGAACGCACATAGTGCTCGTATAGATAAGCAGCACCGCTCAATCCCGGTAAGACCAACCAACTAGTTAGGGCAAACTTGGCGTATGGCCATAATGGAATCCTGATCATAACATATATCCCAAGACTTCAGTTCTGTAGAATTGAATATACCAACCACCATAAGGTTCATAACGTAAGCCCAATTTAACACATGAATTTGGTCTAGGCATAACAAAGACTAAATCATCGAAACATGGCAAAAGGTCTTTGTCGGATGCTGAAAGCCCATAAAAATAGATTTTATTGATGCCTGAACTAAGAACAAAAGAATTACGACACATTAGAAACCAAACCTTTATACTCAAAGTTCTAGCTTGTTGGGTTTTAGTCCAGGGCGGGTCTGCTCGGACACTAGAAGCAACTTGCTTCGATATCAAGAAATCCAAGACACTAATTTATTACATGTTTTCAAGAGCTCAAGCTATACGGTGATTAGAAACAGGGATACATACGACCTTGTTCTTATTTTTCACAAGTCGAAGCTTGCGTCTCAAGGAAACTATATGTAGACTGCGGTTAAATTTACCATTGGATAAGACCGTGGAAAGTGAGCTCAAAGAGTTTGATAAGTGAATAGATAGCCCAATACGTCAACCATTGCTTGTCGTCTCCATGAGTCCTCGACTCTATTGCCCTCACTGAAGCGTATCTATATAAACCAAATTCTTAATTATACAAGGTCTCAAGTTAGAAAATTAGAAAGAAATACTTGTATGAGACTTACAGAGGATAAACCAAGCTAATCACAGGTCTGAACACCAAAAGAAAAAGAAAATCAAATTAATGGAAAATTTTAAAGAAGAAACTAAACTAATAGGCTTAAATGTAACTTAGAAATATACCCAGCAATGACATCAAAGTTCTTAAAGATGAGCTTCACTAAACTTCCGATACCGGAACTCATTTTTGCCGTCGAATTGTATTTTTATGTTCCTCGGACTCTCACTACCGCCGTTTGAGTTATCTTAGCTTTTCTTCTTTGTGTAATTTTTGGACAACACCAGTGGGGTCAATCATATGAAGGAAGTTGGGCTTGGGAACACGTGTACATGAGTATGTGAGGAGTCATGACGAAATTCATCCACGTGTCTTGATCCTGAAGCTGAATCAGTTACGCTGGTCTTAAATTTCTGACCGTTCGATTTCATCTTCACACAATTCTCTTGTTCATAACAAAAAAAGATTTCTTCTTTTCAGGGCCTAAGGCCCACAAAAATGTTGATTACAGAAAACTGAACCAAGACTCAATTTTAAGTGAGTAAAATTTTCTTTTTTCCAGTCAAGGATCGGGATATAATCTACTGCCTAAATATCACTTCTAAAATATATTTTCAATTTAATATAGTAAGGAGGAGGATAGAACGTCTACTGATTCTAACTACCAAATCGAAAAAAATTAGTCAAATAAGTAGAACTTAATTTGTAAAATTTAACTAATTTTTATTATAAGTTTATAAGAAACAAAATTAATTATTTACTTTTCTTTTTTTCAACAAATGATCTAACAGATAACAAGTTCGATCCATAGTCTAAGTTTTCCAAATGAAGTAGAATAAGATTTGAATTCACCACCTTATTCTTAACTAAATCAGGAACAAACAAACTGGACTATCGGTAAATTATCTATTTTTAGTATAAAAAAAAAAGAAAAGAAAATTTATTATGTTTTTATGTTGTTATTCCAATGCATTGAGTAGCACTAAGTTCCGTGGATTAGGACAAGTCAGCAATATAGACGACTATGGAGAGTTCGTGTAAACATGTCATATACACTTTTCTGACCGAATCTTCTCCAACTCCAAGCAAGTATGACGAACTTAAAAACAAAACAAAAACGTGATTGACAAGGTTGTTTGACCAAACTATATACGCTATAAAAGTCAAATGATTCCTAGCAATACTCAAAATCCAAAGAAGAAGAAAAGATGAATGAAGAAATTGAAAACAAAGTAATACTCTATGGATCATTCAAAAGTCCTTACAGCAAAAGGATTGAGTTAGCCCTCAAGCTTAAATCCGTACCTTACGAACACGTGCAAGAAAATCTCAACAACAAGAGTCAAACCCTTCTTCGGTACAATCCGGTTTACAAGAAGATTCCGGTTCTTGTCCACAACGGTAAATCAATTTCTGAATCCTTGTTTATCATTGAATACATCGACGAAACATGGAGAAACGGTCCTCATCTTTTGCCTCAGGAACCTTACAGAAGATCTAAAGTCCGGTTTTGGGCTAACTACATTCAGTTTCATGTAAGTAAATCTGAAAAAAATCTACCTTTTGATTGAATGTTTTGAATTTAATTTACTGAATTTTTTTTTAATTTTGTGCAGCTTTACGATGTAGTGATAAAACTGCTGAAAAGCTATGGAGAAGAGCAAGCAAAAGCCCTCAAAGAGTTGAAGGAGAAGCTGATAGTCATGGAGAAAGAAGGGCTTAAGGAGATTTTCTCTGATACTGATGGTAAACCTACAGTGACAAACGAGACCATGAGTCTTGTAGACATTGTGATGTGCACTTTGCTTAGTCCTTATAAGGCTTACGAAGAAGTTTTGGGTCTAAAGATCATCGATCCAGAGATAGTTCCTGGTGTGTACAGTTGGCTTAATGCTATTAACGAAATCACTATAGTCAAAGATCTAAGTCCTCCGTATGAAAAAGTCCTAGAGATTCTCAGGATTTTCGGACAGACATCTATCTCCCGTACCTAATACTTATCAATCTTATGTTTTTGATTGGTTATGTTTGACTTTACTATAAGATGTCACAATGATCTCTGCTTTCATATCTTGTTCTTTGTTTTCATAATGGTCTTGTCTCTTTGGATTTGTCAGTTGCAATTTGATGTGAAGATATATATGTTAAATTGCAGGAAAAAACTATGTTGGAAATTAAACACTATAGAACTCATATCCGTTTACAGGCACTAATTGGGATAAGGATACTTAAGATGCACGTTATCTATTTAACCTACCTAGTGGTGTATAATTACATTTTACCTTGTACATAAATTTGTGAATATTATTGCTCAAGAGTAGTTTTTAAATTCTGTGCACATTGATGTTTCCTGAATCAATAACAGCATTGCATCTGACTAATTGAGACCCAATCACGTTAAAAACTAGAGGCCTACAGATTGAGAGGCCTTCATTTATAGACTATTTGTACAATCAGGGCTCAAGCCCAGTTGTTTCCATTGTCATAGATTGACCATAAATCATTTTATTTTTTCAACATTCATGACTCGAATCAATCTTTAAAATCTCTTATGTATTAACTACAGTATATAGCAGGGTAAAGTCAAAAATCATATGTTTGAACTATTAACTGAAACATTTAATCTCCGTACAGAAAAAAATTCAACTCATAAATCATCATCTTATTAAAACAAAGCAATCTACAAGTCTCTTTTGAAACCAATGTAAAATCTACACACAGACACCTAAAGTACAAGTATAATAATTCATGAGGAACTAATAAATAAATAAAACGAGAACAGAAGTCTTCTCCAAATAGTAGTACATATTTGGGGATTTGAAGAGTTTGAATTGTAAACTAAGTCTTATCAATCTAATTAATGATAAAAAGACTTAAAATTAATATTCTTTTTTTTATATAGTTGATGTTTTAAGTTTTTTACACAAGTGAAAAAATTATTAATTAATTTATTTTTCAAAATAAAATATGTTTTATCATAAATTTTAAAATATTCTAACCAATCACAAATCAATCTGCAAAGCTTAAACAGTCAAAAACACAAAAATCAATGTATTTTACGTAAAAATTTTAAAACATCAACTAAAATAAAACAAATGGAATAGTATATAACACAATATACAAGTTCATATGAATCATTAGAATTGATTAATGTACCCCACTATACATGCATCTCTATATTCGAAATTTGGCTAAAATTTAGCCTCTATTATAGTATTGATTAACCACATGACGTTTATTCAAAATATGCATAGGTGTTATATATGTGCTGGTCCAATTTTATTTGTGAATTAATAATTGGTACGTAGATCTTGCCCAACCTAGCACCTTTCGTGAGTTCAAGCATTCTTATCGAGAAGAAGCCAACAAATTAAGCTCACGTACTATATATAGAGGCAAATTGTTTAATTGTTTGTTTCAATTAATATTGATGAGCCCAAACGATATATCATTATATATTAAGATAATATATTCTTTATATATCGACGAAGCTATAAATCGTAGGTTAAAATAACACCTTGAAGACAAATAAAATGTATAAACTCTCTTTTTCGAAACTTGAAATCCCGGCTCTACTGTCTCCATAATGTGAACAAATTCAAATTAGAATTGACTTACACTCATCGAGCTCATAACTGCAGAAAAAAAAAGTCAACTACGAAACCTCCTCTAAAACCATGCCACGTTCCAAATTATACCACGTATGAGTTATGTCGATGCCGTATATGGTCCCATACAAAATGCCTCCCCATAATGATTATAGTATGAATCAATCGCCAATAATTGTAAAATTCTCAGAATAAAAATGCATATAATATTACCAAACTAAATCTGAAATAAGCAATTGAATAGTACACCGCCCACTATAGATCCGAGTAAAATTGAATTGAAAGATTTCGTACCTTAGAGATGATTGTTGCAATATCCGTTGGTAATTGCAAACATCAAATCGTTAGAGCACGAAGATGATGACATGTGGCAGAGAACTAAATAGAAGTGGGGACTACAAAGTAAGAATAATACGATAAAATATTGCTTTTAAGGAGGGACCCGCGACATACTTAATTCTTTTTCCTGTCGTTTTGTGAGCTTTGAGAGTCTTTGATATGTCTTTGTCCGAGATCCTCGCTTTCCATATCCGGAGAACACTAGGTGGTTTCATCTCTACCGTACACGTGTATACATGTTTCCATGTCAGTAGATTATGTGGCGGTTCAAACGTTGCATCGCATATGTCAAATGTCAATAGGAATGGTTTCGAAGTTTCAATAACATTGATGGAAGAATTTTTGATTTCCGTTATTGTTATTAGTCTATGTTTCCTGTGTTGCGAATATTAAGCATCTAGTAGCTTCCATGATGAATATGCTGATTAAACGGTTGGGTTCATCCAATTCACAATTTCAGAATGAAACTTTTGGTGATATTGATTTTGTCCATATACGAAGGGGTAAATATCCAAATTTTAAGTTTTAACATGGAGAATTGTATTTGATCCAATGGTTTATGTCTACTTTTACACGTTTTTGATATAAAAAAAAATTCACTTAACTCATTTAATTAATGAAAGAAATGAATCAATAAGCAACACTAGGTTTACAAACAACAAATTTTAGACAAACTTCTTACATTGCGGATCAAAAAATATATTTTCAAATTTAATCGTCTATATAAGAATCAGAGAGTAAATTTTTTTTAAACAAACTACAAAACCGCCTATAGTATTCGATATAAGTCTAGAAATTCGGTCACCTCTAGGATCATCATCATTCGTTGTGAAAAGTCTATCGTCATTCCTACTTCTAGTCCTACTTATAAGATTTGGAAATATATGAGACATAACATTGCTTTTAACGCCTCAAACTCTGTATGGAGAGAAAATAAACTCTTCCTTATTCCACGCACTTCATATTAAAACATGTCAACCCATCTGGGAACTAGGATCACTCTAAACCAATGTACCTCTAAATTCTTCCAAAATTCGTCAACAAAAAATATGTTCTTGATAATTTATATACTAAGAGTATGCTTTTTCTTAGAAAAAAAAAACGAGAGGTTATCTGGTTTTAACCTTATTTTTTATCTAGTAGATGGTTATTAATAGGGTATTACTTAATTCATATTGAAAACTGGTTCAAAACCTAACAGAACCAATTAATCTGCGTCGGCTCATAGTCATAGACATAGACTCTTCCTTAAAATGCGTACGTACCAATAATTCTCTTATTAATTTTTAGATTATTTAAATAAACAAAGTTAATTACCATTGATGTAGTCAATTATCTTAACGAGCCGACATTGAAACGTTGAAAGTGATGGTTCTAATGCCCTACGGAATAGGACAACATATACTATAAAAGGTAGTTCATACATACTAAGTCAACATGTTTAGGTTGATTCTAAGATTAGTAGATCATATTTCGATTCGTTAAGTTTATTTTAAATGAATGTTGGCGTAGACGTAGTGGCTTAGCTAAATCCAATAGTTCGAAAGCCATGTGTCAATTCATTCTCATATATTTTATTAATCATTTAGAGTACATTTAAGTAGCTAGGGTTAACTTAAATTAAGTTACATATACATTAATGGTGGTGAAGTTTTGAGTATTAACTGAAAGCGATGTAAGGGTTACTATGTTATATATTTAGTGGAAAGATTTTGTCAAAAGAACTTATTACAATTGGATGGGTAGATGGAAACTCTCCATTGGTCGGTGTAAACTATCAGGGATTTAGTTCTAATTTAAGTGTTACTCGATCACGGTCGTGGAGGTCATAATGGCGGATGAATGCCTTGTAAAACATAATCATGATTTCATAATTATGCAATTCTGATAATGAAAACATGATTTCTCTATCTACACGTAAATACAATAATTCACTTTAAAAACTATACATGATCTAATTACACAATGTAATTTTTTTATAAACAGTAAGAGTTTCGGATTTTGACATGTAGTCTTTTCTAGTGTCTAGGGTTAGCCACTAGTAATACCAAATAGATTTAAACTCATGATCTCTTTTTTAGAAAAAAACTAGTAGACTAAGAGCCACTTGGTAAAAATATATTTTTCGTCATAAAACTTTTAAATGAGTCTATGGCATCAACTAAGTTTTTTTTTTTTGATAAAAAGCATCAACCAAAGTTTGCATGAATCCTAACTTTTTACCTTTTACACATAAAATACTCAAGATTTTTTAAAAATAATATTCAGATTGTTTATGCAATTTGCGTCCAAACACAATATTCAAATGTGAATAATATATTGGCCAAATAAATAGCATATGCTGCATTTATATCTTAATCATGCATCCGGAGGCAGAAAAGAAACGGAGCTAGAGAGACAGAAATTTTTAAAAATTTAAATTGTCTTTTTAATAAATGTATGAAAAAATTGAAACAGTACAAAAAAAAATAGAACAGAAAATTCTACACCAACATGCTTATTATGACTTCTAAACCCGGAGAACAAATCAACGTGCTCCGCTGTTTTCTAGTACAGTACTAATTCATCTTCAGGCATATAATTCATATATTGTTTGATCAAATTTTTCGAATTTACTTGACTAATGTTTGTTTAAATTAGGATCCAGTAAAACCAAATATATTATATACAAGTGACTCCAAACATCTGATATTCCGGAGGAAAATAGTTGTGAAGTCTCCAACCACAATCTAGTAACTCCGTAAGTACTTGTTGGAGTTAATATGTCTAGTCTATTAATAAAACTAGAATTTCAACTTATAAAACTAAAAAAATAGTTTTAATTTGTTAATAAATATGAAGCTTTAAATGTTTGACTTGTTCTATCTTAAAACAGGAGATCCGTGCATTTTAAAATCAAATGATGCAACTTGGATCTGAAAGTTTCATACTTCAATTGGATTGTGATTGTGTTACACTTTGAATCGGTCAAAATAATTATGTTTCATGTATTTAATGATCCAAATTTTATAGTTTGCAATATTGGGTTGTAGAAATATCAATAATTAGATTAACAAGGCTAAGTCAAATACATTATGTAATCAAAGATACCCTGAAATAATTCAAAAATTCACATGATTAAACCTAGCTAGGAAGACTACAAACTTTGGCCCATAACCTTCTAGTTACAAATACATTATGTAACTATTTGATCAAATACTTTTCTTACGAGGTAATGTACATACAATATTACCTTCATAATCTTTTAAGTTGTAATTTTTGTGTAAGAAAAATCACATACAATTTTGTTGACTAAATTTTATTATATAAAAAATTGATCTTATTTTTTAGTGTATACTCTGAAAACTATGGTCTGCCATGCATTACTACACTGTCATGCTTTTATGCTTTGGTGAGAGTACTCGATCTCTTATTGGTTATTAAATTGATAAATGCTCTTGTAAATTGGTTTTCATTTTATTTTATCAAATATATAATGTACAATAATTTGATAATGTGTCAATGTTGGACAGTTTGAATGTGTCATAGAATGAACATTTAGAAAGATTCAAAATAAATTAGAAATAAAACTTTTTGAAATTTTTTATTTCGTGCAGTTTTTCTTTTTCACCTAATATGATCAACTAGAAAATATATTTTATGATATGTTAATGATCGTTGTATCATTAAAAGATGGGTTCAATAATCTATGTAATTGTTTAATTTTCGTAAGAGAACCTTTCCTGATTTTTCTCATTAGGTTCTGGCACGTGTCACTACCGTGACATTAAACCAATAATATTGGGAGATTAAACTACTAAACCCTAGCTAAGTTTTGTCATTGATATTCTAAACCCTAGCTTAACCTACTAACTATTTTAGTTAGATTGTGTATAAAATAAGATATGACCCAAAGTTCGTCTAAATCTAATTGACGACCATAGTCGTTGACTTATTTTATCCCATTTTAATCTTCTGGAAACTTTAGGAAGCATCCTATTAATTGTGGAACAAAAAAAAACAAGTTAACGTCTTCTGAGCTCGAATATGCAACGAATAATAATATTTCAATAGTTAATTACAAATTAAATTTAGGTTATAAAGTAATGTCACCATAATTTACTAAGTTTATAATTGTTTTTACCTTCTTTCTTTAGATTATTGTAGTTTCAAAATAATCTTAATTATAATGCTATTTAATTTTGGTTAGCTGTTATAATTTTATACTTAAAACTTATCTTCACTTAACTAATAAAAAACCAAAGAAAATGTAGGTTTAATATCCTTCTTCTCATGTGTATAAAAAATATTGTACGTAAAGCCTTATTTAAGCAAGGAAAACCTTATTTTCCATTAGTAAAAATCTTTTATCATAAAGAAAATATAATGCATTTATATATTGGTTATACAAAATTATACATATTGGTTAAAATAAAGTACAATAAGTAGGTGTCTATGTTGGCAAGTATAGTCAAAGTAAAGTAAATATGTGAGGCAGAAGATGAGTAAATAGAAAGGTATGGGCGATGTATCCAAAGGACGTGTTGTATAATGTATACAGAATTTCAACCAATTTTTATTTTCGTGAAATTTCAAGGGAAAAAAATTATAATGTAGAATACTAATTAAAGTGGGTATATATATATATATATATATATATATTTTAAATTCATTTTAGAAGCTCAATGCACACATCCACGACGTGCTTCGCAACATTCCTCTTGTTTCCTGTAAAAGTTTAATTTATCAAAATATATTGCAAATAATATGTTTTTTTTTCCACATAATTGGTAAATATAGATGTAGCTAAATTTACCACTTCATTTAGTTTTTAGCTTTTATGAAACAAATTTTGCTCCTTAATAGTCGTCTTGTCAAAGTCAGAAAACACGTTACGTACTTCTGATAGCTGTGAATACTTTCAGTTGGTAATAGTAAAGAAAAACACTAATTTATTGGAGAAATAAAAAAGCTCATACAAAAGATTATAGTGAAGAAAATGTATTAATGTCCATCTCTTTTTCAATCAGCCATCTCGGAATTTGATTGAAAATGATAGTATAATCCTATGGTTTTGAGTTACGGATATTGATATAGATGAATCAATGTTGTTAATAACAAAAACTTTTACTTGTTATGTCTAGAGTTATAGGGGTTTAAGGCCACTAAAAACATACTTATAATATTTAAAAATTTATAATATAAATATGAAATAGTTTTAATATAACATGTATAATATAAGTTTTTTTTTCAATGTATATGTTACCTAAAATATTTTTTGTGATATAGTTATTTGCAAATAAAATTTAAGTAATATGGGATTTGAGAAATTTCTTTCGTAGACGAGATAATGGAAATTAAATCCAACATAATTCTCGAAATAATTAAAATTCTTGTTAAAAATAATTTAATTCTTGAAATAAATATTTACAAAAATAATTTTTTATAATATAAACCAGAAAACTATTATAATATATGACTTTTGAAAAAAGTTAAAGACTCCAAAAGTTATTTTTATTTGAAGAGGTTCGAAGCGGATACCTTAATTGGCACGTCTCTTCAAGTAACTAACAATTTTTGGGAATTATCTTAATATCTCAAGTTGGAGTAAATATAACGAGGACGTGCAATAAATTCAATAAAAGTTTACTGTTAGAGTTAATATGATCTATGACCATAAAAAGTCAAAAGAGTGAAGAGCAAATCTAATTGGTCAGTAAAATGACAGTCTTGGGATTCAGTAACAGTTGTCTGTATATACTTTCTATGGAATTATTTGATTTTTGAGGTTTGATACAGTAATTTTAGATTTTGAAAGTCGCATTCAATAAATTGGACTTAATTATTAAACTAATAAAAAAAAAGATGCTCCATAATTACCCCATAAATTATGGACAATTGAGGGGTCGACAATTCAATGGATGTATCACAAAAATGGATGTAACATTAAATTAGGGCTGCGTCCTGTAATGTTGTAAGTTGCTTATATATTTTGAAATCGAGATAAAATCTATTAAATCATCTCATTTCAGCCATCTCAAACAAGTTGTAAACTATATTATAAAAATTTACTCAAAATATATAGAGAATTCAATATATAGTACAATAATAATAATAATAGATTTTGACTTATTTTCTTAATTAATACAATATCGAATTGCAACTGCGAAGAATTTATGTATCAGGCACTCATAAGATAGCTAAAATATTGTAAAAAAACAAATTCCATCTAAATCACATACTTCAAGCCAAATATTTTCTTATTAAATAATATATATATGTGGCCAACAAAAAAATTCAAATACTTCTATACATATTGATAAACCGGAAGAGTAAATTTCCGGCAGACTCCGCATAAATGAGAGTTTAGCATTGTGAATTGAAAAAATCATTTTCTTGCATCAAATTGTTTTTAATAAAAACACATTATCTATTATAAGCTATTTATCAGATAATATGAAAATAAAAAGAAATATCGAAATACCCTCACCTTTAAATTTTGTCTTCTTTCGGTGCCACCTCCTCTCTTCTCTCACACTGTCACACATACTGCATTTATCAGTACCACACGGTTTTGAATGTAAGATTGATTCATACACACATACACGAACTCACCACCATATGTGTTTATATATATGTAAATTTCTTAAAAGATCCGCTGTAAAACAAAGGATTGTATACGTGTAAATGATTTAGAACTCAATGGTTGTTAATTAGAACAAATTCATCAGAAAAATGTTTATATATAATCTTAGAAAACATAATCTTTTAGTTTTTACTAGTATTGTTGTGTTGTTATGATTCGGATTCAAAACCAAGAGCATGCGTGTAAGTTGTTAATGGCAACTTAAGAAGATTAAAACCTTTTTTGGTTAACTGGCAGTATCGGGGCTTAATTTTAAAAAAGAAATAGCACCAACGACTAGTCTGAATTTCAAGTTTTCTAATGAGGTTTAATACATGACTTATTTTCATATGACTAACTGCAGTAACTTAGCTCCCAACGAAAATCGAACTCAAAATTAACCGAGATGGACTAAACTTTTGTATTTGTTACTTTTAATTAAAAAAATCCAAAATATTATTATATTTATTTGGAAAATAAAAACAAAATAAAAATAAGTAAAGGAAAACGTCAAAAACAAATACTTGTGTTTGAAACCGTGTAGCACTGCATAGAAGGAGAGAGATAGAAGAAGAAGAAGGCTGACTTTGGAGAGAAAGAGAGTAAATGCATTTTTGCTGTCCATGTTGACTCCTTGAAACCCAAAGCCAGCCTCTTCATTATTGTCTCCATTAATTTGTAATTAATTACTCTCTAATTATCTCATCTTCTTCCTCTCTCTCATCTTCTTATTCACTTTTCCTATATATAACCAACATATCTCTCCACTTCTTCAGACAAAACAAAACTCATTTGGACTTTCTTAACCCTAAGATTTCCAATACCTTATCAAATATTATCAGCTTTATAATTCCAAAGATAAGAAAAAATGGGAAGACCACCATGTTGTGAGAAGATGGGAGTGAAGAAAGGACCATGGACACCAGAGGAAGACATCATCTTGGTTTCTTACATACAAGAACATGGTCCTGGTAACTGGAGATGTGTTCCTACTAACACAGGTTTGTTCTTTGTTTCTTTATTATATAATATAATTACTACTTTAATTTGATTAATTAAACTTTTGATCCACCTCTCAAAGAACAATTTTATGTTTTTATGTTGATTTTTTTTTACTGTGGGTTGTGATTTTCTTTGTTCTTTTCTCTGGCTTGGTTGGTATGATCATTTAAGATAAGTGTAATAAATAGCCTAAGTTATGTCACCGACTCTTTCGTATCCACACATATCTATAGTTACCATTTTATCCCTTTTCCATTGAGTTGTTTGAGTTAAATCCTTTGTTAATTTGGTGTTTTAGGTCTGAGGAGATGTAGCAAGAGCTGTAGATTGAGATGGACTAATTATCTCCGACCTGGTATCAAGCGTGGAAATTTCACTGACCATGAAGAGAAGACGATTGTTCATCTTCAAGCCCTTTTAGGCAACAGGTACATCAATTTACATGATCTATATTTGTCTTAAAATGTTACCTTTCTAATTGGTTATATATTAATGTTATACAATAAGATCTAAATATGTTGTTCTTTGTGTATAGATGGGCAGCCATAGCTTCATATCTTCCAGAAAGGACAGATAATGATATAAAGAACTATTGGAACACTCACTTGAAGAAGAAGCTCAAGAAGATTAATGAATCTGGTGAAGAAGATAACGAAGGTTTCTCTTCATCAAACACTGCTTCACAAAAGCAACATCAGAGTACAAACAAAGGTCAATGGGAGAGAAGACTCCAGACAGACATCAACATGGCTAAACAAGCTCTTTGTGAGGCCTTGTCTTTAGACAAACCATCATCTTCAATACTTTCTCCGTCATCACCATTAATCTCACAAAACATCCCTAGCTTCTCATCAGCTTTAAATTATGATCCATCATCTTCTTCTTCCTCCACTACCACAACCACTACAACAAGCAACACTACTAATCCATACCCATCAGGGGTCTATGCATCAAGTGCTGAGAATATCGCTCGGTTGCTTCAAGATTTCATGAAAGACACACCAAAGACATTAACTTTAACATCCACATCACCTGTTTCAGAGACAGGACCACTTTCTGCATCAGCTTCTGAGGAAGGGTTTGAACAGTCTTTCTTCAAATTCAATTCAATGGAAGAAACTCAAACTTTAACTCAGGAGACAAACTTCTTCCATGATCAAGAGAGTAAACCGCTTGTATCAATGGACCAAGATCATGGATTAATATCACAAGGGTCTTTGTCTTTGTTGGAGAAATGGTTATTTGATGAGCAAAGCCTCGAAATGGTTGGTGTTTCACTAGAAGGAAAAGAAGCAATGTTTTAGTTCTAGAAGACTAGAACTAAAAAAGGTGGAATCTTTTTTAAATTTGAGGGCTTAATTAGTTATGAGTTATAACAAATAATATAGAGTTATAACCTAGCTATATAATATATATGCTTATTATTGCATTAGGGTTTTAGAGTCTTTAGTAGCTAAATTTTAGCTCTACAACACTTTTTCTCTTTTGATGATATCATTTCTCTTTTACTATATATATATAAGAAAGAAAAAATTGTAAAGCAGAACGTAACATAAAGGAGTCATCATCTTTATAAGTGTAATCTGTTGTACTTTGTGGCTCATATGGTTATACAAATGTCTTTTAGATGTTTCTGAACCATGTTTCTGATCCAATATTTTATAAAATGATTTTATTTTAGATTAATTTGTTGGGACTAGATTCACTAAATTGAAGACTCTTTGATTTCTTTAAAAAAATTTTGATTTGTCCTAATTAAATGTGCTAGTGATATAATTCAAAAGACTCTTTGATTTCTGTTTTAAAATGTTTGATTCATTTGATTTGTCCTAATTAAATGTGCCAGTGATAATTCAAAATAAAGAAAGAAAAAAAAAACTAAAGGCGTAAATACCACAGGGCTTTCTTTCCTATCAATCATAATTCCAGAAAAAATGTCACTAATTGCTAATATAAATGGTCCACTTTATAATTTCTTAAAACCTCAAAACCTAAAATTATCAGGTTTTGAGAATCCAAAAATCGGTTACGATAATTGAAAAAAAAACGGTTTGAAGGTGAAGCTCATGGTCTTTTCCGATCATGGCTCCTAATTTTTCCGACGAAAACCTCCTATAGCTTGTGAAGAAGATAGCTCGAGAAGAAGCTGGAACATTTCGCAAACCAATTTGTAGATATCAATGGACAAAGATGATGAAATTAATTTAATATTGGCTTCTAACTATTTAACATAGTAAAGATAATTCAGTGCGTTGAGATTTTCTTCGCCTCATGTCTTTTATCTGATGTTTATGTCTTGTATGGTTATCCTTATATGGTTATTGCTTTTTATTGTGTTGTTGTATCCTAAACATTTAATCTAATGAACGCAAACTATTTGACAAAAAAAAAGTAAAGTCAATTCAGTAAATTGGAGATTTTTTTTTTCTGTCCAACGGCAGATAATATGATGGGCCACAACTGGCCGGCCCATTAACCAAATTCATGCATAATACAGACGGTGGGACTCGATCCCGGATGCAAGTGCGCCTTACCATTTTAGTGGACTTACCAACTGCCACTGGACTAAAGGCCAGTTGCAATTGAAGATTCTTTGAATTATTTTTTAAATATTAGATTAATTTGATGTGTCCTAATTAAATGTGCTAGTGATAATTCAAAAGACTCTTTGATTACTTTTTGATTTGTCCTAATTAAATGTGCTAGTAATAATTCACGAGAAAAATATTTTCAAACAAAAGAAAGAATAAAACGAGAAGAAAAAAAAACTAAATGAGTAAATACCCCAATATTTTGCTTTTTGTTCTTTCCAATCAATCATAATTCTAGAAAAGAAGTCATTAATTGGTAATATATAGGGTCCACCTACTGAGTTAATTCCAACATTAATATATTTATTCATTTATTTATTTTATTGCAATTATGCCGAGTGTAATGACGAAATTTGCAAATTACATAATTTTATTTATTTCACATATTCCATTTATGTACATTAATGAAAATATCAAAACTGATGTGTCATTTTCATAATTATTTACTTATTTCTTTATTTCAATTTTTTTTCATATATATATATATTTCTTAATTATAATATATTAATATTTCTATATTTTTATTAAGTTAAAATTGGTAACATTAATAGAGATTTTTTAAAATAATTTTAAACAATAAGTACAATATTTATATTTTTTAAATAAATAATTGTAATAGTTTTTCTCCTTCATTTTTTTGGCATATATCAGTTAAACGAAAATAATAAATTCACAAATTTATCTATATATAATTATGTTTCTAAGTTAAATACGCCAAATAAAGATGAGTTACTAGCAATTCGATTTTGCCAATTACTCAAAACTGAATTATTTTGATTGGACAAATAAAATTAAAATACATTTTATCAATTTAAAAAATTGGCTACCCTCATCTGAGAAAATAAAACAGTAGAATAACGCTTAATATCTAGGTGTGTTTTTTGTTCTAAAAAATAAATAGATTTTGTAATCAAATTATGAATAAAAGCTAAAGAATTTTGATATAGCATGATCCTAGATAATGAGTTTGAATCTTATTCAATTCCAGTTAGAATATTTAAACAATAGATTAGTTTTATCGATCTAGTTGTTGACAAAAAATTAATATAGGGTGTTTTTGTTTTTAAAAGTAAATAGATTTTATAATCAAATTATGAAATTTTAACTTTTTCAAACATGATAAGATGCGGTGATTATATGTTCAATTCAATTATAAAAGTAAATTATAGGAGTATAATATAAAAATAAATATTGTACGAATGTGTATCATTTGATCTAGGAAATGCATGGCGTATATTTGGATTATCTAAACGTTGTGAATTTTTCTTTTTTTAAATGTGGATATAATTTAATGCTTCTCTAAACAACGAAGCCATGTAATCCATGATCCAACAAATAATGTTGAAATAACTGTATGAAAATGATTAATAGTGAAGAGGAAAATATACAGCGAAGAGATATCTATAGGGCTACGATACAATACAAATATCGGCGTATAATAAATATAGGAAGGCAAAATCTAATGGCAATGAACTTTAAAAATAATACAAATAAAGAGTAATAATTATGGTAACAGAATAAAAAAACAAAAATAAAAGAGTATTAAATAAAAACTTACAAGAAGAAAAATATAAGGACAAATTTTCTTTCGGCGACTTTCTCTAGTCTCCGACATTTTTTCTCGGCATGTTAAAATTCTGACAAATTTTATTGAAATTAAACTCTCATTCACAAAACACCCCGATTACCATCATCAATCCCTAATCTCCGATCAAACCCACAAACCCTAGATTCATCTTTGTAAAATCTTAAATCAAACCTAATCGGTAATTTTCCAGTAGAACCTCGTTCAAGGCCCCGATTGATACCATTTATGGAGGACCACCTGATTGACATATCTCTGCTTGATGTCTATCCAGGAAGACCTGGCTATTGACTTGCCGATCTCCAAAAACTACATATCGCTCACGGACGATCAACCAATCCTCATAGGTAAGCTTCTAAACCCCAAAATACAAAATATTGCTAAAATTATGATGGATTTACCTAGAATATGGATACTCGATAATAGGATTAAGGGAGCTGTTTTAGGCAGAGACTTATTTCAATTTAGATTCCAATCCAACGAAAACCTCAATGAAATTCTGAAGTTTAGCTTCAGGAATTATGAGGAATGGGTATTATAATCATTAAGATGGGAAATGATTACTCACCTGAAAAACTCTAGAATATTCCGATGTGGATCAGGCTCTCGGATATTCCAGTCAAGAACTTCACAATGAATCTATTCAGAGCAGTAGCCAATTCGATAGGGGAGGTTTTGGATATAAACTATGACCCAGACAAAACCCACATGCACTCCTTTATACGTGTTAAAATCCTTTTTAATATTAACAACCCAGTTAGGAAGAATATAATCTTCAGACTCCCAACTGGTGAAATCATCACGATCAAAATCGACTTTAAAAGAGTAAGAAATATATGTAAAAGTTGTAGAAGACTGACACATAGTGAAGATAATTGCCCAAGCCTGCTGAACAAAGAAAGTCCAGTTAGCCCAAAACCCCATGAACAGACTGAAAAAACTCAACAAGGCCTTGACCCTTTTTCATCTGAGAACACTGTAGAGGAAGCTCTTATAAATATCATCAATAACAGCAGGGAACCTCAGAGTCCTGGGAACACTTGTACCCTCTCCACGCCAAAGGAAGCTATGGATACTAGGAAAACAGTGAGAATAGAAGAAGCTAGCAGAGACACTACAAGCTCAAGCTTCAAAGTCGGCCCCTTTAGCTTTAAAAGGAATTGCCCAACTCCTTCAGAATCTCATAAGGACCACAAATATTCTAAGAATACTCAACTCACTCTGGTGGGGGATTCGATAGATGATCTGACTCTCAAACAACTGGTGAAAATTCAAGGGACCAAACCATTAGGAATCAAAGGCTAAGAATCTGCTACTCAGGGGGCAAACAAGAAGCATAAACTCAACTCGGTAGCCAAAAACATCCACAGAAGAAAATGACAAAGAGACACAACTTGGTCTGGTGGCTTTCTTGAAGTCACCCCATCCCAAATGAGCTTTCTGAGTTGGAACTGTCAGGGATACACAAGAAATTATTTTCGGACATATTGTTCTTCATGGAGACAAAAAATGATAGGACTTACTTAGAATCTGTTAAAAGTTGGATAAGATATGATACATATTCACTGTTGAGCCTAAGGGACTTAGTGGAGGGTTGGCTCTCTTCTAGAAGGAGCACATGAAGGTGACTATCTTGCTGGCTTGCCCTCACTATATTGACACAACAATCATAGTTGGAAACCAATCAATTGCCACAACATTCATCTATGGATACCCAGTCATTCACCTCAGACCTAAGGTTTGGAATAATATCAGAGGCTTTAGAGAGAGTAGAATCCAACCTTGGTTCTTAGTAGAAGACTTTAATGAAATCTCGGACAATAATGACAAACTTGGAGGTGCTGTGAGACCGGAATCTTCATTTGCCCCATTTCGATATTTCTTAAGAAATTGCAGATTAAGGGAACTTCCAAGCACGAGCCCCATTTACTCATGGATGGGGAATCAAAATAACTGTTGGATCCAGTGCAGATTTGACCACAACTATGGCAACACAGAACGGTTTCAAACCTTCTCTAGATCCCTTACTGAATACCTTCCCATCTTGGGTTTTGACCATAGGCCATTGTACACTACGTTTGTCTCTGGAACCTCAGACTTTCATAAAAGATTCTGTTTTGACAGTAGGTGGATCAATCGTAGAGGGTTCAAAGACATCATAAAGACTAACTGATCTAAACATGCTGTTGATTCCCAGCTCTCAATACTTGATTGCATTGCTGACTGTAGAGCCAATATCTCCACTTGGAAGAAAAAAACCATCACTAACTCCAACTCCCTCATTGAGAGCTGTGAAGCCAAACTGGACAGAGAGATTTCCAAAAGACAACCCCACCAGACTCTTATAGCCAATCTTAAGCAAGAACTTACACATCACTATAAAGATGAAGATAAATTTTGGAAGCAAAAAAGTAAAGTCAGATGGATCAGGGATGATGACCAAAACTCCATATCCTTTCATCATTATGTCAACTATAAGAGATACAAAAACAAACTCCTTGGCCTCAAAGATAGGAATGGTATTATGCTGTTTGAAGAATGTTTAAAAGGTACCATTGCTGCAAGCTACTTCAGAGACTTATTCCAAACTTCGAGTCCAATTGGTATCCGAGAGTCTTTGTAGGACATGCCGCAGAAAGTAATGAGTCAGATGAACCACAAACTCAATGCTCTAGTTACATCTGAAGAAATAAAAAATGCTGTATTGAGCATTATAGGAGATAGCTCTCCTGGCCCTGATGGCATGACATGTGCCTTCTTCTAATCCTATTGGGAGATCATTGGGGACAAAATCACAGCAGAAGTCAAGCATGTTTTTGTGAGTAGATCCTTTCCATCAGAATGGAACTACACGCACATTGCTTTAATCCCCAAATGCCACAGTCCAATAGAAATGAAATATCTTATACCTATTAGCTTATGTTATGTCATTTATAAGATTGTTTCCAAGATTCTTACCATAAGATTACAGCCTATGTTGCATTCTATCATATCTGAAACCCAAGGAGCTTTCGTAGCAGGGAGATTGATTACTGATAATATCCTTTTGGCACACGAGATT
Source organism: Lepidium didymum (assembly GCA_963920545.1). Lineage (NCBI taxonomy): Eukaryota > Viridiplantae > Streptophyta > Magnoliopsida > Brassicales > Brassicaceae > Lepidium > Lepidium didymum. The sequence goes on from OY986996.1 coordinate 15,577,910, forward strand.
ATGCATCACCTAAATACTAATAAATCGGGGTAGGAACTAACATGTCCAAGGCATACGACTAACTAGAATGGAGCTTCCTTGAAAAGACCTTAAAGAAACTAGGATTTGAGCATGGATGAATTAAGTAGGTGATCCACTCTCTCCATTCTTTTTTGTCTTAGGCATTGAAGCTCTCATACATATAATGACAAAGGCAGAGAAGGAATAAAGGATTACTGGCATACAATTCAACAAGTATGGTCTCTGCATTCAACACCTCCTTTATGCAGATGATAACTTGTTCATCTGTAAGGCTACCACTTAAGAGGCTGGAGAACTTAAAAATTGTTTAAAGAAATATGAAAGAATCTCAGGGCAGTGTATCAACCTAGACAAATCTGCCATTGCCTTTGGAAGAATAATCGACAATAATAAGAGGTTAGCTATCAAATCAATTATGAACATTAACTCAGATCATGGAATAAGGAAATACCTTGGGTTGCGTGAGTGCTTCAAAGAATGTAAAAAAGGAGATATTTGGCTTTATCATATTTGGCTTCATTTCTGATAAACTCTCAGCTAGAACTGATAATTGGTACTCAAAAACGCTATCTCTTGGTGGAAAGGAAACGCTCATTAAAGCAGTTGCTATGGCCTTCCCTGTGTACGCAATGTCAAGCTTTAAGCTCTCTAAAAATCAATGTAAGAAAATAACTAGTGCTATGACACAATTCTTGTGGAATTTTGTACAAGACAAAAAGAAAATCTCTTGGATCTCTTGGAGTAAGATGTGTAAACCAAAAAAAAAAGGTTAAATTTGATTCAGAGATATATAGAAGTTTAACCAGGTTATGCTGGCCAAACAAGCATGGAAAATGATCAACAATCCAGAATCCCTCATGGCAAAAACATACAAGTCACGATACTTCAGAATCTCCATTTTTCTAGACTATGGTCTAAGTGTGAGTCCTTCTTATGCCTGGAGAAGCATCTGCTTTGGAAGGGAGCTGCTTAATAAATCGCTCATCAGACAGATAAGGGATGGTAGAAACATTTATGTTTGTACAACTAATTGGATTTTTGATACCCACCCAAGACCACATATAAGCAAAGAATCTCTTTTTAATGTTTGCCTGAAAGTCTCAGACCTCCTAACAGAAGATGATTGGGATATCAACAAAGTCAGAGATACCTTTCACGAGATGAATACCATGAGAATTCCTGACATTCAGCCAGCTATCACAGAGGATGACTCCTAGTTTTGGGGTTACAACAACTCAGAACATTACTCTGTCAATAGTGGATACTAGCTTCTCACACAACAAAGGAACAATGGTGTATAAGCTAACCAAAACTCCACCAATTATATCACATCCTTGAAAGAGAAAATCTGGAAACTGGACACTCCAAGTAAAATAAGCCTCTTCTTATGGATAGCTGTAAGTGGTGCTCTTGCAGTCAAAGAAGGTTAAAAAGCAGAACCATTATCAATGATGATAGATGCCATATTTGTCTAACTGAAGCAGAAAAAATTAACCATTGCTTATTCCATTGTCCTCATGCAAGATTTCTTTGGGCTCTATCCAATGTCCAACATCCACAAAGAGGTTTCTTAGCTACCTCGCTCCACACAAACCTAGCTTTTCTCATTAATAAGTTCTCACATAATGAATCCAAAGTAGGTAACTTGAAAAAAATTTCATGGATTCCTTGGACCATATGGAAAGTAAGGAATCTAAAAGTTATACCAGGACAAGACTCAAACCTCCAGGAGGAATTGATGGGAGCCATAACTGAGGCCGATGTGTGGATACATTTTAAGAGTTAATTGAAAGACAAAAACAAAGAACGAGGAAGGGACAACACACAAGGAGTTGCTCATACTTCCACCATCTACTCGTACTCAGTCAACTGGAAAGTTAAGAGATCACGTACTAATGACCTTCATGAAGCTTCCTTCATCAGCATGGAGCATGGTGTTAACAGCTTCCTTCATGCTAGATATGTTCTTCAGGGAGAGTATTCTCTCACGAATTTGGAGTTATATGGCCTTGTTTGGGTCCTTAATAGTCTAAAAGATATCAGGATTAGGCAGGCTGAAGTATGTATTGACAACAGAACAATGTTTGAAGCGCTTACAAAACCAGAAGAATGGCCAAGACTCAAAGCCTAGATTAAAAGGATTCAAAAACTGATGGAGGACTTTGAATGCATCGAATTCAAATATATACAAGCTAAGTGCAACCTCAAGGCAAATGTTATAACTATCAGTGTGATTCGGGATGGACAGTACGAAGATTACATTGCCAGAGGTGAACCCAGTTGGATTGGCACAACTAGACATTTAGGTTTTAGGGTGATTTGATCAAGTGATCAGATGGGTCCAGGTTCCTACTTTACCTCCTCTTTCTATTTTCTATTTGACCCAACCCATTTCCTCTTTTGGCCCAATTCTGAAACCCAAGCCATCCCTGAACCCCTCCTTGCTCTTCTATCCTAATGATTTCTTGGATCATTACCCATCAGCCTTATTAGGCTTAAGACTTTATTTTGGCCCAACTTGAGTCTACTACCATCAACATATTACTCAGTATCAGTGGTGTTAGATACTAAACCCACTTACTCTAGACTTCTCCCAAACTTTAATGGGCCTCTTCCCTTCTGGGCTTTTACTAATTCCTCTCAGCCTTCGACCTAATCATATACAACCAAGGCTCTTCAGTCTTTGAACCTTCTCATTTCATCCTTATTTATCCTCTCTAGATCCTAATCATTACACTTTTAACCTACATCCTTAGTAATCATTACCTTTTTATCACACCTTTTGGTTTTAAAATTAAAATTAAATCCCTAACTCGTTGGAATAAACACTAAATCCTCGATAATCTCTACCTTTTGATGCTAATCAAGATTCTAACCAATTATGCTAATCAAGATTCTGACCACTGAGCATCATGCAAGCTTTGCATGGCATCTTTCGAGTTTCTTAAGTGTGCTTAGCCAGTGAGATTTGGGAGAAGTTGTAGAGTCGCAATGATGATGAACTTCTCATCCACTATATATGGAGATGTTATCTTTGAAACTGTCATCACCACAATACTTTAACTCACCAACAATGGATAAAAATCTCTTGCAAGCTCTCAATCAATTTCATTTGGGCAGGAAGGACCCTAAAATCTTTCTCCCATAGTACTCTTATGAAGATACACTCGTCAAAAACAGAAGAAGCCTTGTTGCACGTCCCCTCAATCGTTGGGAACACAACATACAAGAACTGACAGAGAATTTTCCCAAGGATTGGAGTCTACAGATGTATGTGCGTGGACACATGATTGATAAGGACTTCGCTCATTTTTTTTTTATTCTGAAGATTATTTAAACTTGATTCTCAGCTTGTGGTGTATAATGGCTGGCTTGTTGCCATTGAAAAGTGGGAAGATCATCCTTCACCGATTTTCCTTTCAACTATCGAACTTTGGGTACAACTTTGCAATCTTCCCCTTCAATTTGCTTCCGCTTCTGCAGTGAGAATCATAGCCAGTTTTCTCGGTGAGGTCTTGGATATTGACCTACATGAAGGCTCGTCCCCTTTGTCGTTAGGGCCAAGATCAAATTTAACATTGAAGACCGCTTGAAATACTATAAAATTGTGCACTGTCAAAATGGTGATATGTTTCAGGTTGAGTTCTATTACGAGTGGGTTGCAAGGATTTGCTTCCACTGTCAGAGACTTACACACAATAAGTGTTTCTATCCATACACCCCGCTTCCATCAGACTACATGGTCAACCATATTCCTGCTGCAGGCGCTGATGACAACTCGAGCTCTAAAAGTCATACATCCTCTGAGGATGCCTCTATCGCTGCAACTTCGCTGATCACTCAAGCTCCAAACCCATTAACTGACAATAATACTGAACTCGAAACAAATACTCTTAATATCAGAATCATCATCGATGATTTCGTGAAAAACAATGAGCTGAACTTCTTGGCAGATGTTAACGCACTACCGATGGATATTGAAGCTGAGATCATGGGACGAGATTTCACAGATGCGTCAACCTCCAGTGCTGCCACCAAAAGAAAAAGAAATACAGATGTGGATGGAGCTCCTGAATCACAATATTGGAACCCTTGTTTCCCTTTTTTATGTTGTGTCTTTTATCGGGTTTGGTCCCTGTTGTGTCCTTTGTCAGGTTTGTCACCCAATTTGGTCATGGACCTTTAAGCAATAAATGATTTCTTGTGGGAAAAAAAAAGAGTATTAAATGCTAACATGTGAAGGGCTTGACTTGTGACAGTGAGCAATGTAATGTGACTTGTGAGTTGAGTATGCTTTAGCCACCAAAGACTCTTTCAATTTTAATTAATTTCACACTTTGATGTTAAAACTGAACTATCGTTGACTTCTTTGTTTTTCCTATCTGGTACGTTAACTTCGTGCTTTGATTTCAACTCAAAGCATTTGTGGTTTACGATTTTATCATACAATAGATTCTGCAACGGATTGGAGCAGTATACTTCTATATATTAGCGAGAAAACGATATAATTAAAAAGTTTAAGTAAAAGCATAGACATAAAAAAATCAATTGGTGCTTAACCATCTTTCTCTTCTCGCCTGTAAGAAGATGGACAAAGGGTCGTGTTTCAATCTCAGTTTCTGTGTGTTTGATGAAATCAAGACCAGTAAATCAAACACACCCAGTTACTACAGACAGAAAAAGGGACCAACATCGAGGATGATGATCAGTTTTGGCGATTCCAGAATAATAATCATTGTGGTGAAGCTTCAGTTTGGTGATGTTGATTTGAAATCAGCTCAGGCGCTACAGCAAAGTGCAGTCCTCCTCTACGTTGTCCTCCATTGCCACCGCTGCTATGTAACATAAACGCTACTTCTGCAGCAGCCAGAGCAGCCGCTTCCTGATTTCCGCAAAACATAAGAATTGACATTACAAACATGAGTCTAGATTTGTGTGTTTGTGTTTTTGCAGAGAATGCTACTATACCTGTCTTTGTCTGCGACGTTGTAATATACTAATGGCCCAAGCCATGATGTAACAGGGAAGGAGAAAACCAGCGGCTCGAAGCAAGAAAAGCTGACAAAAACCAAAGGTAGACAGACAAATGAGATGAGTTACAACAAGAAAGTAAAAGGCAGAATGATGTAAAGAACTGAGTAAGAGAGAATTCTGTACAAAGAAGAAAGCTGATGGATCATCTTCGTCGTCGTCTGAGTTGTTGTTTGTTAGGTTCAGGGCGTGTCGTAACAGTAAAAGCGCCATTAACTGTCAGTTTAACTGTTAGTATGTTTACAATTGCAAGAAAGGTATTAATACATAAAGAGAAATGAAAACTTACTATCAGAGCAGCGGAACGACAAAATGCAGCTCCGCTTGAGTTAGAATCAGCGTATTCATCATAGTCCGCATCAAAGAAATGGCGTTCTGCAGCCGCCATTGCCAAAATGCGCGGGTCGTTCAAATCTAATGGAACACCATTGGCCCAATCTTCACTGCATAACACACAAAAACAACAGCATGAGTAATGTAGCTTATAAAGAAATGTTTTGCTATGCTTTTTCACCCAAAAGAGATTCCAAAACATTATGTTGTGAACTTAGAAACACTGAATGATAAAAGCTTTACCCGATATCAATTACAGTATCATCAACTGGAGGAGGTGGAGGAGCTGTGTATCCAGGTTGATAAGACTATTTCCATCAAGGACAAAACGAAAAGTTAAATATTTGCATCCAGGCAAGCAAACAACTGGCTAATATGTCATACAAATATAGCAAAAGGATAAACATATTAGTGATTTTTAATTTTACCTTGTGGCATATTTCACAGGTTGTGTCGCCTTTCTCATTACACCAACGTTGAACACACTTCCGATGAGCATACTGGACAAAACAATGACCAAAATTTAGTCAGACTTCTTCAAATGGAATATACCGAATAATCGAAAACGAAAGATGATTCAGAGGTTATAAACCACCTTCAAACTGCCACTACAAGAACAAGGGGACTCGAGGTTCTTAAGGGAATCCTCCTCTTGACATATACGACATTCAACAGATTGGATAAGTGGTTCCTCTTCGACAGCAACATCGTGCTGTTCCGTTGCTTCTTTCTCGGTTTTATCATCTATAGATTTAGTAGTAGACAGGCTTGTGTTGCCTTGAGCTCTGGAACTTTCGCCAGATGATTCAATCGACTCTCCTCTCTCTGAACTTAAACATTCAGATGTTACGAGACGGTCGGTACATGAACTCAGATGATCAGCCATCTCTTACACTTTCACCCTCAATGCCAGAAAATACGTTGACCTACTAAAAACCAAGAAAGCAAGTTTTAAAAGAAAATTCCCATGATCATTGAAAAAACAAATGTTCCATTTTCAGAAGATATGATACATTTCACTCAAACCAAACATCATAATTCAGCTCAGATACATCAAATTTCATTTCCTCTATGCGGAATAATTCTGGGGAAATCTCTTAATTGTTACGATAAGAATCTGACTAAAAAGTAAGTCTTGTCTCAAAATATCCCCAAATTTACCTAACAAAACCTAACCGAAAAATCCCCAAATTTCAGAACCCAATCTCAACCATGAAAACAATAGTGAAATGCGATTCGATCACAATTTTCATAAATGAAAAACACAAAAAAAATCACAGAAATAAAAATTCCCAATCGTAGAAACAAACAAGCACAACCCTAAAGAAAAATGTAAAGAGATATATAGAGACGACGATCAATTATCAATACCTGAATATAGAAGAAATATTCTGAATCGCAGAAAATGGAAGAAAGAAGCTTTCTTTCGAAATTTTTGAAGACAAAGGCTCTCAAACGAAAATTCGTACAAATGTGTTTTCTTGTTTGATTTTCGGTCTGAAAAAATTTAGATAAAGTACAGATAAAAATCAAACTTCGAAGCGCGTGTATACAGAAATGTATCAATACATTAACCCGAGTTATGGAACTTTTAATGACGGCTCGACACGGTGACGTCTGTTAAAAGACACGTGTGTGTCTCTTTCTAGTCCTCCCACTTTTAAACGGAAATGCTAACGGAAGTTGTAACGTCGTGTTATCAGCTACCCTGATTCTTATTACATTGTAGATAATGCAACAACAAATTTCACCTAAGCTAAGATGATAAGATTAATAATTATTTTTGTAACTTCACGATTAATGAAAGATAAATATATTGCAAGATTGACTAGTCGCACTTTCCTTTATTATTGTCTTTTACTTCCAGAAATACTATTCCTTTTTTTTCTCATATAGAAAAAATATTCTTATGGTGTAAATTTTTGTAAAATGAAGAAGTTTCATTATCCTTATTTCAAGAGATGTAGTTTGACTTTGACAATTTCCTTGCCATTGAACAATAAACCAACAACGACATCCAAGTCATTAAGGTATCCGACCGCCAGAACACTCCAAATTCCAAAACTTTCTCTTTAAAATATTGTTCTTTGTTTCGATTCCAAAATAATTCTTGTAGCTTTTATAAAATTTTATATAAACTGTCGCGTTTTTAATGACATTAAGTTCATATTCTAAACAAGGTGATATAATAGTTTTAAAAGCTATCTATTAGACAAGGTATCAAATGTGAGTTTTCTTTATTTTTTTACGATTTTAAAATTTTAATCATTTTTGACCACTACTAATAATATTTATTTTAAAAACATCAAATTAGGTCTGGGCATTCGGGTTCCGTTCAAAATCACATCGGGTTTTTTCGGATTTTGGGTTTTCAAGTTTTCGGGTTTACACATATAAAACCCATTCATATATTTTAGAATTTCGGGTCGGATTCATTTCGATATATTTTGAGTTTAGGTCAGGTTCGGTTTGGGTTCAAGTATTTTTATTTAAATTTTTTAAAAAACTGAAAAAATTCTTATATCATAATTTAATTTTAAAAATTGAATATTTTAATTTTTTATTTGATTAATTCAAATTCTAATATATTTAGATTTATAATTATAATTTTGAATATTTAGGTAACTAAAAAATTATAAATATATAATTATTTTAAACTATATACTATATTTCAGGTATTTTGGGTATCCATTCGGGTTTCGGTTTTTATCCGTTTGGGTTTCGGTATCCAAACTTTCATTATGTAAAATTCGTTTACATACTTTGTCGGGTTTAGTTTGTTTTGAATCCTTTTAATTCGGGTCAAGCTTAGATCGGATTTCAGATCGGGTTATAGTCGGATTTTACATTTCGGATATTATTCCTAAGCCTATCTTTAGCTTTAAAATAAATATATATGGATTAATATATAAACATATTAAAATGTAAAAACATCAACATAAAACATAGAAAAACGTAGATGGCAAAAAAAAATGTAAAAAAGAAAAGGTTGGTTTTTGGTCCATGATTTACCACAAAGGCACAAAGTACCAAATTTACAAATTATACACTCAAAATTCGGATTTTCATTTGTGTAAAGACGCGGCTTCCCGATTATCTCGAGCCAGAAATCCAATGGACCGAACCGGTTTCGGTTCAATCGGAAACCGAAGTGATATATAAACAAGTCACTTAGCCGAATTTTAGTAGTCACTCAACCTAAAGCTTAAACCCTAGCAATCGTAGAAACAGAAAGAGGAGAAAGTGGGAAAGAGGTAAAAGCTTCACAAGTTTAACAATGGCGGAGCAACAAGAGATCGTCGATACAGTGTCTGCTCAAGTGAACACAGACCCCAAAGTGGACATGGAAGTCGACGCCGCACCGAAAGCCGAGACTGGCGATGAGAAACGTGAAAGAGAGGAGACGGAGGATGAAGAGGGAGGTGAATCGAAGAAGCAGAAGGTAGGAGAAGAAGAGAAGTCTAAGGAGTCGGGTCCAGTCAAACTGGGTCCTAAGGAGTTTGTTTCCTCTATCGCGATGTTCGATTACTTCGTCAAGTTTCTGCATTTTTGGCCAACTGATCTCGATATTAACAAGGTTAGACAAATATAGGTTACTTTTCTTCTTTATCTTTTGGCGTTTTCAATTGTAAAGCTTCAATTTTTTTTGAAAACTTTCATTTATTTGTTCGATCCCTACTCTTAGAAGTGGTCACCAATTTAAAGAAAGCAATAAGCTCTAATTGGGGATATTAAGTATTGTGATGTGTTTATCAATGAATATGTTCGTATTCGTGCTTCATAGTTGAACTGAGACAACTTTGGACATGTTTCTCTTTTGCAGCTCTTAATTTGACTGCGTTTACTACTTGAAAGCTCTTGGCAAATGTATTATGCTCTTCCTTGATATAAATTGAGTCTAGAGTTGGGAACTTCTTGTTTCTTATTTCGTCTCCGTCTTATTGATTCTTTATAATGATTGTGAAATGTATTTAGGAAGATGATTGATCGAGGAATTTGGGGATTTGTAGCTATTACCACTGAAAATTCTTGGCAAACTGTATAGTGTTCGTTACTGATTTTAGTGTATAATTGTGGATTTTGTTTGGAATTGGAAACTTTTATGGTCATACTGTCTTTTAATGTTTAATAGATTGATATGACAGCAAACTTTGTGGCTACGAGTTGGTTTCAAGCATATGAAAGATAATAATACATTGCGTCCTAATGAGATATTACAGATGTTGCAGTTTCTTTCAGCTCATAACTTGTGGCACTGAATTTGTTCTTTATTTTGCGTTTCAGTATGAGCTGATGGTGCTACTAGATCTGATCAAGAAGGGTCATCCTGAGCCTGAGAAGAAGATAGGAGCAGGAATCAAAGCCTTCCAAGTCAGAACGCACCCAATGTGGAAAAGCCGTTGCTTCTTTCTTGTCAGGGAAGATGAAACTGCAGACGATTTCAGCTTTAGAAAGTGTGTTGATCATATCCTCCCATTGCCTGAAAACATGAAGATTCCTGGAGCTAATGGCAATGGGCATGGTGGTCGTGGAGGTGGTGGTGGTGGAAGAAGAGGTGGTCGTGGTGGTGGTAGAGGCGGAAGATTCAAAAGATGAATTTGCTGACTCTTGATAAACTTGTTTCGAAGGAAATTTTGAAAATTTTCAGATTTAGTTCTGTTGCCTAAAACTTTAAAAGTAATGTTCTTGTGGAATGTGGAATGTGACTCTTATTTTGTCGGAGATGGAATCTTAAGTTTATATGATCTATTGCTGAAGAAGATGATGAAGAACTCTCTACCTTTCACAGTTTTATGAGACTCAAACCATGTTTCGATAGAATCAATGTCAGAAATGTTTCACAAGTCGTGGAACATTTGCAGATTCTAGTGAGTTAATTTTTCAGTAAATAGTAACTGCGAAATTATGTAAAATGTAACGAAATTTTTTTTATTTTTTATGTGAAATCTTACAAAATTATTTAAAATCAAATAGTAACAGCTGAATTTTGCTGAATGTGAAATCTGATAAAAAAATAATTAGATCGACAAAATCTGCTTTCGGTAATAGGTTGAACCATTGATACTAGATTCATATAAAAAAAAATAGAACTCGAACTAAACCGAATCCTAATCAAAATAAGTGAAATATAACATGTACATACATGTACAATATTATTCATATAAATATATACTGTTTTGAAATACTAATAAAGAAGTTAGTTTAAACTGAAAGATGATATTTTGTAATTAAACTATAACTATTAATATTGGACATTAGTTACGGTATTTAAGCATATATATATAAGGACAAATCATTTAAATGTATGACAACTGATTTAAATGCACAACAATTGATTTAAATACACGTACACCAAGTAAAGAAGGAAAAAGAAAAGTAAAAAAGAAAATACAAAAAGAAAAAGTGTAAATTCTTTAACATTCCTCAATAGTCAACTGGTTTCAGCTAAATTGAAGAATTGAAAATATCCTTTTTGTTTAACCTTAAACTCTCATAAAAAATATGAAAATGATTTAACAATTTTCCGATAATTACTATTTTATCTAATAACTATTAGTTTATCCGATAATTATTATTTTATTCAATAATTATTATGTAATATAGAAAAAATTAACCAATAATTTTTTTTTTATCAACAATTAGATCGACAAAACCCGATCCATAATCTAGCCCAATTTTTTTTTGTCAACAATTAGATCGACAAAACCATGATCCATAGCCTAAAGCCGACACCCTAAAATTTCTTTTTAATCTACTAGTATAGTGGGAAGAAATCGAATCTTAGTGCCATGAGTTATTAGCTGGATCATCCTAACAACCAGACTGATAACAACTCAACACCGATATTTATTATTTTATCCGATAATTATCCAGTTATTAGTTAACTTATCTGCATAACATATCCGTTAACTAGTGATTTAAATCCCAAGATGGTTACCATCATTATTTGAATTCATTACGCAGAAATCAGGGTGTGATGGACCATTGAATCTGAGTTGTTTTAATTGTTTATCATTTAACTATTATTATATCTAATAATATATAATTATTTTTAACTCTTTTTTATATATTACAGTTTTTAATCTTTAAACATTTCATTATCTAGTATATATATTTAACTGCTAACTATTATATATCAAATAATGAATGTATTAACAGGTAATTTATACGATAACGGTTAATAAATTCGGAAGATAAAATATTAAATGCGTGTACTCTATATTTAATGTTTTGTCTTCCAAACAAGTAAGTGAAACATTGTCTTAAAGTTAATTTTATATAATTATTCTATGTGGGCATGTTATTTAAATTTTAAAAATGATATGTTATTTTTTTAATTTATTTTTCAAAAGATTATCTACTTAATTTCCCATAATAAAAACAAAACTTCACTGATCATATATAGTTATAATAATTATAGCAAGTGCGGGACGGTTCATATAAATCCGCAAATATTAAAATAATAATAGTTTTTGCTCTATTGTTACGTCTCGCACTTATGTCCAGCGTTTACCTCAAAGTACTGCAGTCCGTTTCCATATTTCATTATTATGCATGGTTTTGTTTTGTTTTTTTAAATCTCTCTCTATACACGAAAATATATTCAAACAATACTTAACATATTGTATGAACAAGTTTTATGATATATACTCCCTTTATGATGTTTAAAACTTCTACACACAAATTATGAAATTATTTAGTTTTTCAACTAAAATTATTATTTTCCAATGTATTTAATAATCATTTAATCAATTAGAAATCAATTTGTAAAATATAAATGATCAAAATATATAAAATATTTAGTTAATTTTATATGTGAAGTTGAAAACATCAAATAATTTGATACAATTTTTTCTCAAAAACATCACTTAATATGAAACAAAAGGAGTAGCTAATTTTAGTTAATTTTTTGCATTTACATTTATTTAGCACTAATTATAGTTATTTAATAATTAATTTTGAATTATTTATAATAAATTATTTATCTTATAATATTATGTAAAGTCCCATTTTTTTTATCAAACCCGCACTTGAACCGTACTTGAACCACATTTCTTATACACCGTAATTGAACCGCACCGTATTCTGTCCCGTATTGCTAAATTTATTGTCACCAAGATCGAATTTGTTTTGTTACAATGATAGTTTGTTAACATTCAAATTGATAGTTTGTTTTGACCTGACATTATAATTATAAAATATTTGGTGGCACGATGAAATAGCACAAACTAATTATTTAGTTCTCAAATACATTTTAATGATATAACAAGCGATGGCGTTTTTAAAGAAAATAAAATTAATCAAACAATAAACAATACAAGACCTTATTATTGTTTTCTTTTTGTCACTGGAACAAAACCTTATTATACATAGAATATATTTAGATCAAAATGAGGAATACCAAACAATACGAGCATTCTCTCTTAATTTCCTCGTCAAGACAGTCTCAGAGTTCAATCTATAAGCAACATTGATCCAAACAACAAGCCTAACACCACATGCCCAACAAAGAACACATCAATTGTTCAGTCTACCAAGCAATGTCAATGGCTAACACCTACTGAAAGTGACATTTGCAGAGATAAGAAGACACAGCAGACAATAGTACATCCAAGTACTTGGGAAATCAAAACAGAGAACAACTTTGCAATCTTGGATAAACTAGGGTCAAGTTAATTAACCATCTCAGTTAAGGTTTATGCAATCTTATATTTTTAAACTAACGCTTTGTATCAAGAGACCTTAAGGTGAAAATCATAAACAAAGTTAAAAGCTTCGTCTTCTCCATTTTCTCTTCTTGCTTTCACAATCATTTGTTCACTAATCTTTTATCTCCTTTTTAAATACTTATGCTGCAACAGTTGGATGAAATTGTTTTCTCCAATTTTTATTAGTATTTTCTGAACCTTTGGTCTGTGTGTTTGATAGCAACTTAGATATTTTGGACAGCTCAACTAATATTAGCCACAAATGTTATAAAAGTATTTCTTATAGTGAGAGGACAGTTGCATAAACTAGATAAGTCATGGTTTAGGGCCATATATTATGGTTTAAATTGTTTTATAGTTTACGGAATTTTATAGTTATTAAGATCTAAAATTTTGTAGTAATTAGGCCAAAATTTTTAATGTTAGTTTTTTTAGTAATTAAGATTCCAAATTTTTAGAGTTTATTATTTTTTAGTAAATATGACCAAAAATATCTATTGTTGTTTTTCTGAATTTGAAAAATTTATTTTTAGTTATAATATTTGATTATATAATTTCATCTTCTTATTTTGAAGAATTATTTTTGTATAACTAATAATTAAAATTAATTTATATTATTTTTAGGATATTCGAAAGAGAAAAAAAATTAATTTCAAATAGGATTTTTCATAATGTTGGACCGGTTCTCCTTATAGTACTAAATAATGTGGGACTTAGTATTTTTTTATAGTGCTGAAAGTAAAGAGCAGGACACGTTGCTTTGTTCCTTTTATTAAACTACTAGATAATTTTGCTAAAGTTAATTATTATTATATCTGTATTTACAACGTTCTTCAATTCTTCTTTTATTTATATGAACTAATGTTTAGCCCCAAAAAAAAGAAAAAGAAAACTCATGTAAGAGTGTAAAGCAAAAGATAGAAAAAAACTCGATTGGATGTGACAAATAAACATTTAAAAAAGTTATCACATATTGAAAAAGTGACATGAAAAAAGGCAAATTAAGTTGAAAAAGGAAATAAAAGGAAGAGTTTGGGTAAGTAGACTTGCACAAGAATAGCTTCCTCTAAGAGTAGGACACGTGTAAGTTATCCATCCACTTCGACTTTAAAGATCACCAGACACTCTTTTGTGTAAGAAACAGAAAGCAGAACACTTTTTTTTGTCTTTATTGACTTTATTTAATTAAGTTTTATTCATTCTGAAAAGAAATTAATACTACAATTTTGAAGAGCATGAAACAAATGTTTGTCACCTAAAAAGTTTTTTTTTTCTCTAAAAAAACACACACTAATATATATATATATATTACATATTTAATGAAATTTAGACATTAGTCCAAAATGTCTATTGAACCTTTAAAAACTTTGAATCTTTCAGATTTCTTAACATTTGACCTTTTTTACAAGGGTGTCTTATTCATCCTTCAACAAAAATTCTAAATCTTACAGATCAGACTTGTGTGTCTGAATAAATATGATTAAGATGCAAATATCTCTTAAGGACCATTTTGAAGTTTTGCAAGGGACTAACTTGCTTCCATATTGTTTCAATTTATGTACACGAGGCCTTGCTGATGAGGCCCATATAGAGTATTTAAGTCACACTTAGTGACTACATCCAGATCATCAGATTTGGTTTTAACATAACCAAACCAACTACATAACGAGATTATCTGTTTTCCTTACGTTTGGTAACAGTCTTGCAGGCGACATACATAGTTTTTAAGCACAACGTTTTCAAATCAAATAACTTATAATTAACAATTTTTAAGCAATATAATAGCTTACCTCCTAATAAAGTTAGTTATACTAAAGAAATCTCCTAACCCTAAAATTCGATCCTAAGCTCAAGGCTAAGGAGAAAGGGCTCACAAATGGTAACTAAGATGATTAGTCAATAGATTATAGACAAAGTTGTTTACTTTTTATGTAAAATAGTACTTAGCATAGTTTGATTTTTTTCAGGGAAATATTTTAAATGTTAAAATGTTGTGATTAACGACTTTATATATATACGAAGATGTGAAAAGATCATAAGCATAGAGAATATGAAGATGAAACCCTAATCAATCAAATTTCATCATGCTAATTACTTGTCAACTGATTTTCCTTTACTCATATGACTTCTAATTGAAGTAAGGTCTAGCATTATTCTCGGTAATAAATGACATATATAGCTTAACACTATGTAAACTTTACCAATATTATGGCACAAGATTCACCAAAAAAAAGTTAGGCTGATTTGGTTTACTATGGATGATGAAGTCTAAAAATGTGATAAATATAAATCAATTGTATTGAACGTTTAAATACTCGTTGCATTTACATTAAACACTTTTACTTAATCAAACATAAAAGGTTCATAGCTTCACATAGTCTTCTATCAAATCAAGAAAATAAGAGAATAAATGTATTGTCGCCAAAATGTTTCTCTTCTTACAAATCAATCAAGAAATTTCATGTAAGAAGACAGCTCTCGTGTGAGCTGCACCAAAGCCATCCTCGATGCTGACATTTACCTACCAAAAAGTTTTCAAACAGTTTACATATTTCTTTTCTTTTTTTTTTCCATTCAAACAATAAAATATAAAGTTACAAATCTTCTATAGAAAAAGTTATCACATATTGAAAAAGGAAATAAAAGGAAGAGTTTGGTAGTATTAATTTCTTTTCAGAACTTAATAGTGTTATTTCAAAATAATATTGTGTTATGTTGCTCATTTTGGAGTACAAGTTTTTGTTGTGTTATGAAAATTAGTGTTTTTTTCGAGTGCAAGTTCTTTTAATACCATTAGTTACAAAACATGTTTAGGTTAACTCTCCATTAGTTACAAACTCTCCAAGGACAACCACAAAAACAAACAACGAATATCGTTTTCAAACAAGTGTTCCAAAATCAAACGAGTATTAGTGTACTAATAGTACCACGCAGAAGTAATATTAGTTCACTACAAAATCAAAAAAGTTATGGTGTTACAAGTCACAAATCTATGCAAGACAAATTAAGCTGATGTTCAACCAAAATCCATATTAATTGAAAACAATTCATTCAACGTTAAACAATCAATTTTAATTTAAATGGATCTACAATTTCCAAAGGTGTTCTTTATTAAACTATCTTTTTTTTTCCATTAATATGGGTCGACGAGGACTCTGTCTTATTAGTAGATTTTGGATAGATTAATATTGGATATAATTTGATTTTTAGATCATTAAATAGTATAAGGAATTACTTAGAATATTTATTATTCTTCTCTTTAGTGTTTCATATAATATGGGGCTTTGAGGACATGGTTATATTAATTAGCTTTTAAGAAGAAGTTTTTTAAATATATATGAATTTTAAGATCTTCAAGTAGGTTATTTCCTTTATGGAATTTAGACACTAATCTTTCCGTTCTTTAGGAAAGAGTTCTGTCTCCACATCTCTGTCTCGAAGATGTTCATTTCAAAGTTGAATTTGCATGTTCGACCGACTTTGCAGCAATAAAACAAGGAGTAGTTTCAAGCTTGTATAATATTGAATTATTCTATCTTTTATGGTGTAAAAATCTTATTATAATTTAATGAATGGAAGTTGATTGCCAAAAAAGAAACCAAAAATTTAAACCTAAAACGTATCGAATTACGCTAGTTGGTTTTTTTATCAACACATATAATTTGTGTCATTAATTTGTTTTTCATGTACTCAATTATTTTAATAATTCTATTATTTTATTTCAAAAATATAAAAATTCTTTCAAAGCTTAATTGTCAATTTTTTAGTTTGATACTTATGATAATTCAGATTTGATTCTTTTGCGTACATATATTAAATCAAGGTTTATTATTCAATTATTGAAAAAAAAAACCAAAAGAGTAAATGAAATATTCTTAAACAAATATAGATATGTCACCGGATTAGGATAAGGTCATTCCCATAGAAAACTCGAGGAACATTTCTTTATTTTTTCTTATATATAAAGTTTAAATTTATATTAGTTTTTATCTAACATAAATCTAACGTTAAAACTATTTCTAATTATTAATTTTATTCTACAAAATAAGAACAAATCAAAGTAATATGATAATAGTGGATATCAAATTTTCTAAATTAGATTTGACTTTGATTCATTTTTTAAAATCTATTGATTCTCTTGGATATGAATTTTGTATAATATTTTTTTTAGTCTTAATGGATGTATTCTTTTATGTGATACTAGGATTATACCCGCATTATAATGCGGAATTAGAATATTTTTATTGATATTTTAAACCGTTTTCATTTAGGTTGGCAGATCCGTGTTAATATTTTAGAATATTGTTTTAAAAGTCCGAAACCCAAACCAAAATCGATTCAAATTAGAGGAATTGAACCGGACAAAATAACTAAATGGGTCCTAAATATATGTATGTGAAAAACCAAATAAGAACCAAAATTTATCTTGTTAGAGTTTTTCTATTATTTTTTAAATTTTAAATTTTTATATAAAAATACCAGAATCCGAATTCGATCTATACCAAACCGAACAATATCTGAAAGTTAAAAAGACTCTAATAAGTCTTAAATCAAAAGAATTAAAATACTGAATTAGATTAATCGAACCTGACAAAATATTAAAAATGGGTCCTAAATCTATATACCCGAAAAAACCGAATCCAAATTTGAACATAATCAAGAACTTAATTTGTACCCGATATGTATTTATTAAATTTTATTTATTTTAATTATTTTTTCTACTAAATCTTTTTTAGTTTTTAGTTTTTATATAAAAGTTTGTAATGAAACCAATCTTAAGTCTATTTTTAAGGGTAATTACAAATCATATGTTAATTTTATCATAAAGTTTATAACACATCTAAAATAAAAGTGTCTCCCGAATATATATTAAGAAGATTTGTAATCGCATATACTAAGTTTTATAAATTTATGGTCAATTTGCTATAATGGATATCCATAAAAATAATGATTAATTTAGGTTTAATGTAAATCAATCCAAAACGTACTGGGAATATTCAAAGGTACTATCCTAATCCTAAATAACCTCTTACTGGATTTACCTACTCGCGTGGCTGGTGAGTAATATATACACATATAACTTTGACCTATTTCATCAATATGACTAACAATATGATTTTAAGTAAATCGATTGTTTTCAATTAAACCTATTGATTTCAAGTAAACCGAAGGATTGATTAAGTAAATTAATGGAATTTTATTTTTTTAATTTTAATTAAACCGATTGATTCAAGTAAACCGAAAGATCGATCAAGTAAATTAATCGAATTTTAATTTTAAGTACAATTCCATTACAAATCATATTTGCAACCGAATGCTTTTTTTATTTCAAGTACAATCCCATTACAAATCAGATTTGGAACTACACTAGTTTTACAACGAAAACAAAGACGATACAACCTAGAGCTACAAGTGGAATCAACGTCTTCTTCACATTCCTTTTGGCATCCAAAATCATGTCATCCATTTTTTCTTGCATATTCTCGAGCAACACATCTTGGTTACGCTTCAATGAAGAGATCTCTATGTCAAGTCCACTAATTAGACTACCTAAGCTTTCTATTTCATCAATCAAAGCCTCATCAACCCATTTGAAATTATGGGTATCATCAACTAGCTAACAACAAGATAAAACACAAATCAGTAACCAAAACGGAAATCAGTAACCAAGACAAAAATCAGTAACCAAGACGGAAATCAGTAACCAAAACGGAAATCAATAACCAAAACAGAAATTAGTAACCAAAACGGAAATCAGAAAATTACCTTACATGAAGCAGAACACCGATAGTTCTTCGTCTTGGGTTCTTATCTGATCTCGAAGTCAAACAAGAAATTGTTGCTCCACAGGAACATCTGTTCGGAATTCCGGCGACGAAACTCATGCGACGTGTTGATGATCCCGTTGAAGCTCCAATCTCGTTGCTACTCATCCTAAGATGGATAGCTCAAAAACCTAACTCTTCAGAGAATTTTTCGAGAAGAAGAAAATGAAGATTGGGAAGTTTTGTGAAATAATATAAAATATACCATATATTAACGTAAAAGATTGATGGGCTATTATATATTTTGGCTTCGGTCTATATACTTAAAAGCTTGTCATTGATAAACACCAATTCTGAATCACTCTACGACGGTTTTCAACATATTGAAGAACCAGTTCCAGCTTGCATCTTTCTCACCATCAAGTACAAAAAATGCAATCGGGTAATGATGATGGTTAGGATCTTGAGCAGTGGCGAATATAAGAACACCGCCATATACATTCTTAAGAAAAGTTGCATCAACACAAAACATTTTCCTCATTCCCTTAAACCCCTCAATACAAGCTCCCAACGCGATGAATAAATACTTGAACCGGTTTTCTTCATACAAATGCAACTCCGTCACCGTACCAATATTCGTCTTTTCCAAAACATAGAAATACGAAGGCAACCTCCTATAACTTTCCTCCGGACTTCCACGCAAAGCACACACAGCTTTTTGTTTTCCTCTCAGAGCGGTTATGTACGACACTTTCACTCTGACATTTCCTTGCACAATACCTACTAGAGATCTAGCAGATGGAGTATCTAATTGACCAGGATAATCAACTTTCATAACCTCAACAACCATATCAGTGGATTTTAACATTTGATATGCTCGCCGACACCCGAGAGCAAGAATGCATCTTATGATATATTTTAACCGACCAACTACCAACGCTTCCTTTTGGTTGTGATACCCGTAAGTACCACTTATAACCTTGTTGACGTTGCCGACATCTTAAACGTATCGCCAAGTATCCGAGTTCAATACGTCGTAGTCATAACATCATTTATATGATGCTATAAACACCAAATCTTTCACTTGTTGTTTTCACCCGAATTCTTGGCCTAATTCCAGCCCCGTTCCATCATCTCAATCATCTACAAACTGAGTTTCTTCTTTTTCATCTATCACATGGAAATTCAGTACGCTCATGTCCATATCCATCACCCTTAGTGTCGCCATTCACTTCTACCGATTCCTCTATTCCAATATTCTCATCAACACATTCAATCTCCAACAGATTCTCATTCTCATCAACACCTACAATTTCCATCGGATTATCATTTTCGTATATAGTAATGGCATTGTAATCTCTAGCATTTGAAACCATCTCACCATCATAATAATTCATACCAAATGAACTTTCTAACTCTCTTATATTTTTTTCACAGAACTTCTCCACTTCCACATGCAAAATACTTCTCAAATGACCTACATTCATGCTACATAAATAACTATCAACATCCTCATCGTCCATAATATATGATTGTTTATTCGCTTCAACTAGCAACAGGATGTAACTCATCTTTATATTTGAACCATTATCCACACCAATCTTCTTCCTTACTTTTTCCTCTAATACCGAGTATGTCATATCCTCGATTGACAATGTCTTCATCGTTATAGCATAATACTTGGCACCCTTAGAATCCCATCGATACCCATCATCAGTTTCAACATAAGACCCACCAGTATCCATATGAATCACCATTTTAATCATTCTGTCTACAAGCTGAAAATAAAATATAAAGACCGTTATTGTACTTTTGCTATTTTAACTAGTTATACATTTGTATATTGAATAGTGAAATCGAGACTACATAAATCTGTATTCAACTCAAGATGAATCATAACCAGAATCAAATTTTTAACAAGAATAGTTTACCTCACACTCCACTTGTATCCTGTTTTGAATCAGTGAACTCTCAACGCGAGAATAGAAGTCGGGTCTGCAGCAAATCGACTCTTCCCTCTTCAAGGGAGCTCACACCGAAAGCTTCCCGCATCAAGACGGAAGCTCCAGCAGTTACTACCAAGATTATTGCCGGATTCTGATTGAAGAAATCGGTTTTTTCCACTATTCCGTACAATTAACAGAACGAAGAAGAAGCGTTGGATGCGTTGGATTGGTCGATTGGTTGAATTGGTTTGATTCAGTTTTATTGATTGGTTCATTTAATTTCCAGTGAACCAATCTCGGGTTGGATTGTTAAAGTTTTTAATATTCATTTAATTAAATCCAAGGGCAAAACAAGACAAAAATAGAGGGAGGAGAGTAGAAGAGTATTTCAGTCACAAATAGAGTAGCTTAGTCAATGTCTTCTCAACTAAGAGCCTTTGAGACATTGACCTCACTGACCACCCGTGTTTATGAGCCGACGCTGTGGCATGGATTTGGGTTCTCGAACATATCAGAGCTTCTCAGAGTCTCTGGATCGAGTGGGTTTCGTCGGGTCTTGTGTCGTTTTTCCATGATTGGATTTTCGCTGGCTACATGAGCTCTAACTTCCGGTTCGTTTGTAACTGGTGGGTTAGTGCTCATTTCAAGCTTATTCCTCCTTTGTACGTGTCTCAGGGTCTTTCTGTAGTTTTAGATCTAGGTTGTAATTTGTGTTTGTGGGATTTCATTCCTTCTTTATCCAGATATATCTGTTTCGGAACTGTTTGGATTAAGTGTTATTGTCTATAGTCTTCCCATTTGGAGTTTAGTTCTGGTACCTAGCTCAGGAGGTTACTACTGACTTTGGCAATCTTTAAATTGAGATTCATCTTCTCCAGAGGAATCAGTCTATGTGACTCAAATCATCTTCTTTAGGTAGGAATCTTGTTGTCGGAATGTTATTCGAGAACTCCTTAATTGATATCCAGATTTTATTTCATTGGTTTTGGTTTTCTCATTTGGATTGCGTCTTATCACCCTCCTTGTTTGTAAGGATTGATAGCATCTATTATTCTCTGCGTCATTTATTGTTGGTAGCTTGTCATTGAATTATCCCAATCCTAATATATTTCAGATTCAGATGAAAAGAAAGAAAACAATGTCAATGTGTACAGACTGAAGAGTGTTTACATGCATAGAATAGGTGGTACAATCTGGTTTACACTAAACCAAATTTAATATATCTAATCAATCGGTGTTAAGAGCGCTTTAGTAATAGTAACACTAGAGGATCGTAGCAAGTGTATGGACTATGGAGTGAGTTGGGACCATTTGTTTAACGAAAATTCTTTACCGGGAATGATGGATGCGAGTTCTTTTACATCAATGGATCGGAAGCAATCAAAGCGGGCATTACATACTAACAATATGTAATTTTGACCTTAAAAGATATATAGACATACAATATTAAAACTTTAAGCTATAAAATTCTGAATGGAGATCTCATTACGTATCAGCATCTCACTTGGTCTGCTTTGTTACTGTCCTTTGTACTGTTGAGACTCCATCAACGAACTTTGTCCGGAAAAGAACATTGGCATTGTTGAACATTCCTTCTTTAAGTGAAACCACGATGAACTGTTAAGAAGCAAGCAGCGATGGCTCTTAAGATCAAACCAGGATTTTAAGAAATACAACATAAGAGTAATTAAGTAAGGCTTGAGATAGAGATTTAGACCTGCGAGTGAGGGAAATGAGCTTTTATCATTCTTCCTATGTTCTGAGTGTGACTGAGATCAAGAGCTGCATCAACCTGGATAAATCAAAAGGGATCATGAGCTATTTCTCTTTTCACTTACTGATTGTTAATATGAAAGATCAGTTTTCCACATCAGAGACATAACCAGACCCCTGAAAGTAAATGTACCTCATCTAATATATAGAGAGGAGCAGGCTTGAAGAGAAGCAATGCCAAGATTAGCGATAGTGCAAGAAGAGATCTTTGCCCTCCACTGAGTTCTGATAAAGACTGTTTCCAAACTTTTCCAAAGGCAACACGCACCTCAAGACCATCAAGGAAACTACCGCCTTCAGGAGGTTCTAGTTTTGCCATTGTACCAGGTAGTAGAGTTGAAAAGATTGATCCGAAATCCCTAAAACACAAGGATTTAACAAAGGTTAGTATCATAAATTCATTCAGAAATGGAGGAAAATGAATCAGATCATGAGCTTTAAAACAGAGACAATAAAGAAGAAACACAACAAACTCATTGTTGGAGCGAAGAAGGCAACACTCACTGGTTAACTTTAACCCACGTAACTTTCAGGGTTTCTTTTTTCTTCTCATCAAGCTCCTCAATCACTTTCGTTATTTTTGACTTGTCATTCTAGGGGAGAAAAAAGAGAGAGAAAACTGCATTACTGAGGGCACACGAAGCTAGTGAATTACATTGTAAAGCCCATCTGTCCTCTCTAACTGACCTCGATAGTATTTTTCTTCGAGATCAAAGCATTGTATTCATCTTCTGCTTTTTCAAACATTGCCATCACCTTCTTGTTCACCCTTTTTTCCAAGCTTTATTAGGCAAATGAATAACCAGAAAAGGAAAAAGAAGAATGCATATTATATTGATATTTCACTCCATGAATGAAAAGACAATAAAAGTTGCACAATGATCAATTTTAATACTCATACACATACCTCGACTGATCTGACTGGAGCTTTTCAAGTTTTTCTCTGGCGGCATATGGATCACAAGATTCAAAATCATAATCGGTCCCTCCTTTTCCAAAAAGTTGCTTTTCAGATGCTATCCACGTATGCTTCTCAACAAGTTTTTCTACCTTCATGGAACAATCCTTGTGATCCGTCTCCATCCTTACTACCTATAAATAAATTGAAAAAAGAGTTCCGATGAAAAGTATATTCCTTGACATGCACAGAATTCAGAAATTTATGTTCTTTGCAGAACTTCTAACCAACAAGAAAAAGTACCTCATTTTCCAATTTCTTTCTCTCAAGCTTTATGTCACTAACTTTCTGCAGACAATTTTCCTGGTCAGTGACAAAACTACTTATCTGTGTATCACACTCTTTCATTTTTGCATGTATCAACTTGAGCTTGGCAAGAGACTCATCATGAATCTTCTGCAAGGCATCAATCTGCAGAGGAATCACATTATAACATGACATATTTCTCCATTTTGAACAAATTTCACCAAGAGTAGCAAATCTGCAGTCACCTTGGCGCGCTGCTCATCTACTTCCGAGGTCAGAGAGTTAATTTGGGTTTTCAGAGAAAGTAACTGGTTCTCCAAGGACATCTGTTCTTGAACCATCGCTTCTTCCTCCATCACAAGCTTCTCCTTTTCATTTTCATGACTCTATGAAACGAAGAAAAATGGATCAAGACATTCAATAGCATGTAAGTATTTGAATGAAAGATCTAGAATACCTTTAACTCTTTGGAAGCTGCCTGTATTTGAGCTTTGATGGTCTTAATATTTTTTTCCAAGCCCTGGAGTCTTCCCTCTCTGTTTTTGTCATGGTCTTTGATGGAATTCTCTAGTGTGGAAACAGTATCAACAGAGTTTTTGTAAGCAAGTTCTTTCTCTTCGATCTGGGATCTTGCTTCTTCCAGCTCTACTTCCAGTTTTTTTACTGCTTCACCAAGCTATATATATAAAATGTAGACGGGATGGAAAGTATAAATGTATGTGTTTCTAGTACCAAGAAAAACGCAACGAAATTGACACTTTAGCTGGAAAGATATATATAGAAGAAAGAGATGTAAACCTTGTGATGCTCATTCTGTTCAGCCCTCTTTAGAAATAACGACAAGTCATACGTTTTTAGCTCCAACTGTGCATTAACATCTGCAAATTTCTTTTGAAGAGGCTGAAGTTCTTTGATCTGTGATGTTAAGATAAACCAGCAGTTAAAGCTTAAAATACTGAAAGGAATTTATTATTGTGACAAGAGTCTAAAGAAGGCAATCACAGAGCATTACTACGCTACTGCCTCATTCAGTTTCTTATTATATGCCAAGCACACCTGTAGAGTTCCAAAGTATATCTAGTTCGCGAAATAATAGCATAAGGGATTTACCTGCGCTTCAATGTCGGCCAACCTTTTTTGGTGTCCTTGTAATTTTGCTTCGGCTTCTGCCAGATCATGAAGTTGCCTAAGGAGATCACCTCCACCCCTAAGGCAAAGGAATAAATATGGACATTATTCTTGAGTTTCAGGCATTTCTGAACCACATAAATATCAAGGAAATGACTCTCACTAAAGATCTAAGCGTCCAAGGAAGAATGACATACTTGCGACTCCCACCAGTAAGAAGACCACTTGGCTGGAAAATATCACCTTCAAGTGTAACACTTGTAGTCCGAATATCCCGATTAAAAGCAACCTGCAGAAGAAACAGTAAAGGGAACATCAAAGACTGAGCTCTAGAGGCAAAAGCATCAAATAGTAGCAAAGCCAGTGGGCAAAAAATGTAGATAGATGTTGAACGTAACCCAAAATCAAACACATGTACAGACAACACATTCCTCGTATAGAGTCAAATATAAGTTGAAACCATCTCACAATAAAGAAAAACAGAAGCCACTGCCCACATATAATACTAAATTTTAATGAAAGACTTACTTTCTTTGCTGCATCAGTAGTTTTGCAAACAAAAGTGGAGCCAAAAACGTACTCCATGGCGTTCTGCAAAAACACCATGATTCACACAACTATAAACTTAAACTTGAAATCAACACTCAAAATTCTTGCATGAGAGGAAAATTATCAGCTATCGAGGATAATGCGTTCTTCAAAATAAAACAAAAACAGAGGATTATATATCAGTTTCTTGCTACCATATGCAGGTGGATACCTTTAATTCGTCATTATAACCGACTAAAGAGAGTGCCAGTTCTGCATTATCCTTTCCAACCTGAACATATAATAGAAAATTATCAAAGAAAATGAAAACAAAAAGGTAAATTCTAAAAATACCAAACAAAAGATCCATATACCAATCTAGCAGTTGCTTGCTGCACTCTAGGCTGAACAACATAAGATTGGATTTTGTTCAGAGGGATAATTGTTACTCTTCTCCGAAGAGCACCATTTTGAAGGAGCTGTTTACCAGTATCTTCTGAGTCTACAACAACATTATACAGCTTCCCACCAGCAGTAACCTGATTTATTGAAGCAAAGTGACTTTGGTGAATTGAAATCGAACAATGTTTATTGTGTAATGATACGATACGTTTACCTCCAACGCTGTCATTGAGGACCTATCTTTTACTTTTATTAGTTTTGCGACCACACCTTTAACCTTAGATCGGTCAAAGTTCCTCACAGGATCTCGGTATGTAAACTGAACATTTGCTAACTGAGCTGATAGACCACGCACTTTATCTTCCAGCCTTTGCACAACTTCCAGTTCGGATCCGCGGTCCTAAAAAAAAAGATCAATCAAAGATGTATACTCTAAGTAGATATAGAAAAATTCAACTAAAGTGACCATGCAAACCTTCTCCAAGGCTTCCATTTGACCCTCTTTATAGGGAATAGATTCAAGTGCCTTTTTGACACGATCCACATCATTTTTCCTAGCACCAAGTTCATTTTCCACCTCAGCGGCTTCTTCACGTTTTGACATTAACTGTGACTTTCTCTCCTTTAGCTCCTTTTCGCAATGTCCTTTTTTAGTTTTCAGCTGTTGCAACTCTGTTCCCGCTGCTCCAACTGCAATCTTTGCATCCCGTAGTTGATCTTCTAGGCATTTCTCATCATCTCCACTACTCTTGCCAGCTAGTACGCCCTAATAATTACAGTCCAATAAACATTAAAGAAATAAAAACCATGTGAGAAGAAATAAAAAATGTTCTTTAGTGATGGTACTACCTGGTGTTCCTTTTCACACTCTTCCAGTGTGGTGGAGAGTTCTTGGACTCTTCGTTTTAGGTCTGCCGCTCCTTCCTCAGACTTCTTTACAGCAGCGGCTCTCTCTTTTACGGATTTCTTAAATTCTTCTATATTGTGTATAATCTAGCAACACCAAGTCGGAAGTTAGAGACGTCAAAAATAGCTGATACAAAATAAGAGTCATAACAATAGAAAACAATTTAGTCATGTTTCTAACCTTTTCAGCATTCTCTTTTTCACCCAGAAGGGTGTCCTCCTTATTATTAAGTTTAGACGACTGACGTGTCATTTCTTGAGACAGTGAATCCACCTTTTCTGAAAGAGTCTGTACTTCTCCCCCAATGCTGCCTTCCTTTGCCTGAGTCAGAGCTTTAATTCGCTTCTCAATCTCCTGCATTTCCTTCTGTGTCTTTTCTGTTTCCTCGTCAATATTAGTGAGTTTAGCCTTCATTTCTTCAACTCCATGAACAGCATTGTCTCTAATCTTCTCTGCTTGAACATATTCAAAGGCAATACAGAACCTCCTTAGCCGATCTAGTTCTTCGTTACCGTTAGCCCACTGCATGTACTGTGACTTTTCTTTCCTTAACTTCTCCAAAGCAGGCAATATTTCATGATCAAGGAGCTTATCTATCTCATCAACCTTGGTTTGCTTTTTTTCAAGCGTTTTCAGTGCAGCCTCTTTTTTGTTTTCATACATTCTTGTTCCAGCAGCTTCTTCAAGCATGGATAAGATCTCAGGAGGTTTCATGTTTAGTACTTTGGTGATACGCCCTTGCATGATGAGAAAGTGTGGATTGTTGACATTAAGCTGCACGGAGTGAAATAGATTCTGGACTTGACTTGGTTGTGCAAGCTTTCCATTTATCAAATACTTGTTTCGACCACCAACTACAATCTTTGAAACCAAAAGGATACAAAAGAAAAGATCACAATGAGCAAATAAAAAGAGCCATTTCACCATAGCTTTGTAGCATTATTTAAAAACTTAAAATTAACAAGCCCTAGCTTCATTAGAATCCATCACGTATTTTGCTAATTCCATAATGCACACATGTAATACTAAATAATAAAAATGAGACATTCGGCCTAGAAATTCACAATCTCATACAAGGCCTAAAATTTTGACAAACCATGAATTGGTATCTCGGTGCATCAGTACTTTCCGAAGATAATGAAAGCTATCTATCTACTTCAAAGCTATTGAAAAGATGAGTAGAACGAACGAGAAACAAGAACCTACTTGTCTAGTCACAGTTATTTCTGGATGTTCTTCGTAGCCGAGAGGGCTCCTGTTTCTCTCGGAATTATCAAATGTAACCGACACAGTTGCTTTGGTAATCCCAGCTTGTCCTTGCTTATAGACGAGCTCCTGCAAATTAGCAGCTCGAACCTGCTGAAGATTGGTGATACCCAGAACGAAACAGATGGAATCGAGGATGTTGGATTTGCCAGAACCATTCAGACCCGTTATCGCGTTGAAATGAGGATCGAAACCAGATACAATCGTCCTCGTCGCGTAGGATTTGAAACCCTCCAAACATATCTCCTTTATATGCATCTTCCTTCGTCTTCCCCCAGATTTCACAGAAAATACGATAAAACCTTAGGAAAGAAAAAAGCGAGAAGGGAAGCTAAATCGCGGAATCCAGAGCCGAATTACAAAATTGAAATCAAGGACCGATGGTACATGAAATTGAAACGTTGTAAGAGAAGCGGAGGAGAAGCCTGAGGTCCAATTTGTTTTCTTTTTCGTCGGAAAACTATTGGAGTCAATTTCGAATTTTGAAACGAGAACACTGAGATGTGGGAGCAAAAGGAGCGGGAAAATGAAAAAAAAAGGACAACGATTTCTAAACCTTGCGAAGCACCAAGAAGGTTCCACTGGGCACTGGTTGGGTAAATTTGTCATTTTAATAAGTGTAGCTTTTCGTAAACCGTCCCGACCCACTACGAGAAGTTGTTTCCACTGTTTAAACGTTCCAACAATGGTAGAAAATACAAAATGGGTAAGAAAGAGATGAAGACAAAGACGATAGCGAACACAATTTTGGAGAAGAAACTCGAAGAACTTGAGTTTTTGCTAGAAGAATCCGGTTCGGGTAATGGTAGCGATAGTAATAGATATCGGGAGATCAAATTCCGGTTCATTTTCATGCAGACACTTTTAGCGGCGGAGATATTATCGGCCAAGGATGGTGAAGACGAAAATAGTCTGAAACTTCGTTACATGGCCAAGAGGTTAATTGATCTTAAAAATGCTTTCAAGGAATTGACCCGTCCAATCAACGAGTTGGATATGCAAAGTTTGGAAAGTGGTGGTATTGTTAATGTTGACAATGATGATGAGACCGGTTCAGTTTGGTCGTTAGTTGAATTGCTACAAGAAGAACATCAAGATATGTCATTAGAGAAGAAGGTGGAGGATTTAGTGGCGGAGAGAAAAATCGAGAAGATCAAGAAGAAACGGTTTAGAGGTTTGGTTAGTTTTGGTATAGTTGGTTTTGTTGCTGGTTTGGTTAGTTTATCTGGTTATGTTTGTGATCAAATGAACGGGGAAGCAATTTTTATAACTCCTACTTGATTTTGGTTACACATATTTATTGTTGTTGTAATTACATTATGACAATGTGAGCAGTTCAATTATAATGATAATAGTGTAATTTGTTAAGAAATTTTTTTGACATAATTACTCCGGTCAAATTTCCAGTATATTTTTAACATAATGTTTGATATCGGAATGATTGGATTTTGAAGTCTTTATATTCTTAGTAACGAGCATTACAAAGTAATGTAATTACTTACAAAATTTATAGTCAAATTGAATACGAAATAGAGTAAAAGAGATATGCTTGATAAACTACGAAACGTATAATATTGGGCTGAGATTTGTTCTTAAAATTTTAAATAATTTAACAAATCCACAAGGCCCATATTACTAAGCTTCCTGGCTTCCTACGAGTTCCTTTTGAACTTTGTAATTATCAAAGTAACGAATATCTCTTCCATTGATTGAGAAAATCTTCTCATTAATTTGAGCAATAATTACAAAATTATGGGACTTGCCTCTTGCCTCTCTATGTAACGTGATTTGGTCTTTGAGATCAGATACTGAATTTCATTTCTTCTCATTCACAAAACAAGTTTAATCAGAGAGTATAGAATAGTGTTTTTGGTTAGTAGAATCTACAAAAGAGTGAAGCTTTTGTAGTCTAATCAGGATTGGATTGTATCCTAAGGTTCAAAGACTCTGTTTTACCACTTCATTGTGGGAGTTCTTTTGGATTCAGGAAAAAGAGTTATCTCTTGCCTTTATGTTATTGTTTCGCAATTTTATTTTGAATTTCAATTTTAAAGTTGTTTTTTTCCTTAAATTGTTTTTAGAATTATTAGTTGGTTTGATTTGTTTGTGAAGTGCTTAGATCAATCTATTTGATCCTATTTGTGAGTCTTACAGTCCTATCAGATCAATCAATTTTTTTATTTTCGATTTTAAAACTGAAAAACAAAGCCCAAAATTTTTGTTTCACGTGTTCTTGTTTGGTTGTCATTTTTGATTCAACAACCATAAGTAATCCGAAAGTAATTTCGTTTGTGGTTTACTCTTGGTTCAATTTAAGAGAACCAGGTTTGTTTCCAAAATCGTAATACCAGATTTCATTTTGGTCCAATTTAAGTGAGCCGCGGTTTTTTAGCCCAAATCGATTTCATACTTAAAGCAAATTCAACTCTGGTCTAAATTAAGAGAACCGGGTTATCTTAGTCTAAATCGATTAAATTTGGTACTAATTGATTTATTCGGTTTAGAAAACCAGTTAAAAAGCATTTCAATTAGATATTTACGTAAGCCAAAATCACATATTTCAACCAATTAAATTTAATTGTACTTTCTTCTTACGTTCTTTCAGTGATTCTTCCCACCAAAACGTTTTATCAATTACGTTTTACGTATAGTATTATTGCCATTTTACGTTGCCTTTTAACACATGCTTTCATATTACGTTATTAATTTTCGTTTTCTTCTTCACTTATTCTAAATCTGTCTCATCCCAAAATTATGGTACCGATTTCCGATAAATCATATAGTCGATTCTGACATAAACACTCTTGCACCCAAACAAATGAATGAGTTAACACTTTCCGGAAGTGATGCACCCAAACAAATGAATGAGTTAACACTTTCCGGAAGTGATTCGCCATTAATTATGCAAAAACTCATAGTTCCAAATCTCATAAAAGCGGATTTGTGTGCGGTCATCATGGAGACGTACATGACTGAAAAAAATCTAATAGAGTGGTGGTAAGATACGGGTGTTACAACGCACATATGTGTTAACCGTGATATGTTTTGTCTTACAAGAAGTACAAAACCGAGGACCATCTTTTGATGGGTAACGTCTCCCACTCCAAAATCGAAGGTGTTGGCACGATGGTCTTGAAGATGACATTGGGCATGGAGATTACTCTCTCCAACGTGAAGCACGTACCCAACATAAGAAATAACTTGATCTCAGGATCATTGATGAACAAACATGGATTTGACATCATTTTTCATCGGATCAATTGATCCTTAGAAAAAATGGGTGTTTATTGGAAAAGGTTATATCTCAAAAGGATTAGTCAAATGAGTATAATGACAATCCACAAAAATGATAGGGCTTCATGCTCCACAAATGTTGTAAGTGTTTCGAATAATAATAAGAATTTCTTTTCTTATGTGGTTGAGTCTTACAAAAATTGGCATATGCGCTTAGGATATGTAAATTTTAAATCAGTTGAAAGATTTATGAATTTAAATTTCATTCCTAAATGTCCAATAAAGAAAGACAAATGTGAAATATGCATTCAAGCAAAACTCACTAAAACATCATCACCTAAAGTAGAAAAAAATATTGAACATTTCGGACTAGTCCACACTGATTTTTGTGATCTCAAATTAGTTCCTAATCGAGGCAAAAAAAAATATTTTTAACGTTCATATACGATTACACAAAGTATTGCTATATATATATTTTACATAGTAAAGACGAAATTCTGGAAAAATTCAAAGAATACAAACTTTAAGTTGAAAATCAACTATCACGAACTATTAAATTAGTTTGTAGTGATAGAAGGATGCGAATACGATGGTCCGTTCAATGCTTTTTGTCGATAACATGGTATTATCCATCAAACCAATGCTCCCTAATCACCATAATCAAATGGCATTGCGGAACAAAAAAATCAAACTCTAAAATAAATGATGAATGCTATGCTCCAAGAATCTGGTACATCCCAGAATCTGTGGGGGGAAGCGTTGCTCACATCAAACTACATTTGGAATAAGATACCACATAAAGCTACGGGCAAAACGCCTTATGAGATTTGGAAAGATAAAGTACCTTCGTACAAATACCTCAAAGTGTGGGGGTGTCTCGCGAAAGTTTTTTTACCACCTCCTGGCCAATATAGGTCCGAAAACCGTGAATTGTATTTTTCTCGGTTATGCACACAATAGTAGTGCCTATCAATTTTTGGTATGGCATTTATATATTTATGATATCACAAAAATACGATAATGGAGTCTCAAAATGCTTCATTTTTTGAGGATGTTTTCTAGTGTAAATTGGTTTAATCCTTGAAACGGCCATGTGAAGAACCAAGCCCTCCCTATGAAAATCAGGCAAGCACATCTGGTACAAGCGTACCAGATCCTGAGCCTATCATCAAACTTCGCATAAGTAAATGTGCCTGAAAAGAAAAATCTTTTGGTAGTGATTTTCTAATGGTGTTGCTTTTAGAGAATGAACCTCGAACTTTTTCCGAAGCAATGTCCACACCTGACTCGGCCTTATGGAAGGAAGCGGTCAATGGTGAGATGGACTCCATCCTCCAAAATCATACTTACAAAATCACTGACCTACCAGAAGGGTTTAAAGCACTTGGTAGTAAATGGATTTTTAAAACAAAATTAAAAATCAATGGATTTATCGATAAATATAAAGCTTGCCTTGTTGTACAAGGTATCTGTCAAAAAGAAAGTTTAAATTTCTTTGACACCTATTCTTCAGTGACAAGAATCACTTCAATACGTATGTTAGTCGGTATTGCTGCTTTACGTGATCTACAAGTACATCAAATGGATGTAAAAATGACTTTTCTAAACGGTGATTTAGAAGAAGAGATTTATATGAAACAACCTGAAGGCTTTGTCACTCTTAGACAAGAACATAAAGTCGGTCATCTTGTCAAATCATTGTACATGC
Source organism: Lepidium didymum (assembly GCA_963920545.1). NCBI lineage: Eukaryota > Viridiplantae > Streptophyta > Magnoliopsida > Brassicales > Brassicaceae > Lepidium > Lepidium didymum. The sequence goes on from OY986996.1 coordinate 15,610,865, forward strand.
TTAAACAAGCACCAAAACAATGGCATAAAAAATTTGACAATGTGATAACAAATGGGTTTCAAATCAATGAATATGATAAGTGCATATATAGTAAATAATATCAGAGTGCATACGTTTTGTTGTATCTCTACATCGATGATATGCTCATCCTCGGTAGCAACAAAGACATAATCCAACAAAATAAGAACATGCTTAATAGCCAGTTTGAAATGAAAGACATGGGTCTTGCAAGTGTCATTCTAGGGATTAAACTCACACGTACATCTGATGGTTACACTTTGTCACAAGCTCATTATGCAGAAAAAATATTGCAATTGATTAAGAATTATACAAATGGTACAAAAAAAACTCCAGTGGACCATCATCTTCACCTAACCAAAAATTCGGGTGAAGCAGTCTCACAGATTGAGTATGTGCGTGTCATTGGTAGACTCATGTACTTGACTTATTGTACTAGACCAGATTTAGCACATGAAATCAACGTATTGAGTCATTATACCAGTAATCTCGGTCAAAAACATTGGAAAGACATAACAAGAGTATTAAATTACTTACAATATTCTACAAGTTATGGCTTACACTACGTTAAAGAACCGGCTGTGCTTGAAGGATACAGTGACACCAATTAGTTTCTGATTCCAAGAATTCCAAGTCCACAAGTGAATATGTATTTACATTAGGCAGTGCTGCAGTATCTTAGAAGTCTTCAAAAAAAACTTTGTTGACTCGATCAACCATGGAATCAGAGTTTATTGCTCAAGACAAAGCTGCAGAAGAAGCAGAATGGCTATGCAATTTCCTAGAAGATGTTCCTATGTGGGAAAAACTAGTTCATGCTATTAGAGTACAATGTGATAGTCAATTGGCTATTGCTCGAGCACATAATACTCTATATAATGGTAAGTCTCGTCATATTCGTCGACGATACAAAACCATCAAACGTTTGGTTTCGAGTGATGTGATCAAAATCGATTACATTAAGTCTGCTAATAATTTAGCAGATCCATGCACAAAAGGCCTTGCAAGAGACCAAGTGTTGAAATCATCTAAAGGAATGGGTTCAAAGCTTGTTGACACAACAACTATATGATGGATACTCAACTTGTACGACTGGCGATCCCAAGAGATAGGTTCAATGGGACAATTAAGTCACATAGATTGTTATCAAAGCACGACGCTACCATTCCTAAACGATAAAAGTCGTGTCTAGCAATAAACACTAAGGTTAAGCAATGCTTTTAATGATCATAATAGCTTTGACATATCAATGGAGTCGTAAATGCTACTTCTTAAAACAAAGTTATTACATGAATCACATAGTGAGTGTGAAATGAAGCCGTTTCTAGGAGAATTTATCTAGGCAAAATTCTCTAAGTTCAGTCATGAAATTACAAGGTAAGTTCAAGGTCAAAATGAACACAATAGAGAACCTACTACTCTACAAGAAATAACATTGCGTTATAATTGTTGTCTCGGTTTACATAGAAATCCAGAAATTTTAAGACATCATGTCCACTTTCTGGCCAAGTAAACCCGACATATTTAACAATGATTGGTTCAAGGTTGAAAATACTATCAACTCAAACATAGTGGTTTTTCGTCTATACTCTCGTCAGTCGTTTTTATCGAGTCAGTATAATTTTTCGCGTTTATTAAATTCATCGCTTCTTTCTTTAATATGTCATATTTCTATTTATGTGGGGATTGTTGGAACTTTAACTTTTAACGTAATGACTCCGGTCAAATTTCCGGTGTATATTTAACATAAAGTTTGACATCGGAATGATTGGATTTTGGAGTCTTTAGATTCTTAGTAATGAGCATTATAAAATTTGTAGCAAATTGAATACGAAATAGAGAGCAAAAAAAGAGTGCTTGATAAACTATGAAACGTAGTTATACGAAGTATATTGTATAATATTAGGCTGAGATTTGTTCTTAAAGTTTTAAATAATTTAGCAAATCCAGAAGGCTCATATTACTAAGCTTCCTAGCTTCCTACGAGTTCCTTTGAACTTTGTAATTATCAAATTCCTCTGATTGAGAAAATTTTCTCATTAATTTGAGCTATAATTACAAAATTTTGGGACTTGCCTCTTGCCTCTCTATGTAACGTGATTTGGTCTTTGAGATCAGATACTGAATTTCTTTTTCTCTCCCACACAAAACAAGTTTATTTAGAGAGTATAGAGTAATATTTTTGGTTTTTATATTATGTAAAAGAGTGAATCTTTTGTAGCCTAATCGTGATTATATTCTGGGATTCAAAAGTTATGTTTTACTACTTCACTGTGGGAGTTCTTTTGGATTCACGAAAAAAGTTATCTCTTGATTTTACGTTATTATTTTGCAATTTTATTTTAGATTTCAATTTCAAAATGTTCTTTCCCTTAAATTATTCTTAGAATTATTAGTTGGTTTGATTCTTTTGTGAAGTGCTTAGACTAATCTATTTGATTCTATTTATGAGTCTTACATAATTTTTGGTTTTTATGTTATTAATGTTTTCTTTTGGTGTTTGGTTTAGAAAAACCTTTTAGTGAGAAACTTTAGTCAAAATAACGTAAGAGTGTCTGGTGCGGCTCACGTGGGACAGAAGTAGGCCCCACGTGTCATCTTTTACCAGATTGTAATTTCACCGGAAGATTCTCTTGTCGACGTAATAATATGTCGCATGTTTTAAGGTCAGTTTCGCTTTTCACTCATCAGTTACCCGGTTATTTTCAATATTTATCGAACCATACTGGTTTGCTTACCACGTCAATTTATACGACCAACGAAATTTTCAAATAAAATTATCACGCAAATAATGAAAAAAATTAGTACTACTATATAGTATCTAGTAGCATTTAAGGGCTCCTAATATGTTTTGGTAAGTTTTGTGAGTTTATTTTAAAATAATAAAAGCATTTCCAACCCATGCACTAAATTTGGTACTTTAGTGTTCTATTTCTCCAACTACAATACCACATTTCATATTAAAAATTATATTTTTTTAATCAACATTTTGGCCAACACATTAGCCAAATTTTTATATAATGTAAACAGTAAAACTCGATCTTTAAATATGCAAGTGTACATGACTTTAGTGGACTTACCACCTGCTACCAGATTAAATGTCACTTGCTAAAAATTATATTTTTTAATTATTATATTATTAAATTTAAATTTATTTTACAAATATATTATTTAATTTAATATTATTCAAAAAATTTAATAGTTTTGATAAATAATAAAAAAAGCTATTTATTTATATAACTCATTAAATATTACATTCGACTACAAATATTCAATTGTGCATTTTGAAATTCGATATAAGTTTCTTGGTCATTTTTATAGTTTTGTGTTAAACTAAAATTTTGACATCAAACAATTTATTTTTATTTACAAAATTTAAAATATTTTAGGATATATCGGTATCAATCGGTCTCATGTAAAATATACCAGATTAATACTAGTAAACTATACCTTTGATTGTTTATAATACTAAAACACTAATAAAATAATAATATTTTGTTTATATTTTGTGAACAGTACAACATCAAAATATAGTGTTGCATTATTCACAAAATACCAAAATTTGGTGTTTGGTGTAAAAAATGGTGTTGGGTTGGAGGACTTTTGCACCATAATTGAGGTTTGCCGTCCTTGGTTGGAGTTGGCCTAGTAATGGTATTTAAATGGCTAACCGGATTATCTGATTCGAAAATGTCAAATTCAACTGTAAAATCGACCTTATTGATCCGTACGCGTGTTCACCTCTCGTCGTACGAGAAACCTCCATTCTCGAACCTTCCGCATTGTTGTTAGGGTTCCCTTCGTTTATCGATGAAGACGAAGATGATGTTCAAGATCTCTGTTTTCCTTTCGATTTCACATCACCTGGCCCAGTCGATCTATTTGAAACCGTGACGGATCTGGTTAAGATTGAGAAATCTCCTTGCAAGTACCAGCTGGTTCGCCGGGGACTGGAGTCGGATTATCCTCTGAAGTATCTATGTGAACGAGTTTCCGATTTGGAATCTAAGTTTGACCGATTGGTTACTCCCAAGAGCCGTGACTGTGATCGGAAGTACAAATTAACCAAGGAAATTAAGGGTTTTGGAGAGAGGAAGTACAGATGGGTGGCAGAAATTCAGGGACCTCCGGGGAGGAAGTACAAAGTGGAGGCGGAGACGGGAGGACCAACGGAGAGCAAGTACAAGTGGGAAGCAGAGATTGAAGGTCCGGGAGAGAGGAAGTATAAATGGAAAACGGAGATTAAAGGAGGAAAGAAAGACGAGGAACGTCAGCTTGTGTTATTGAAGGAGGCCAAAGCTATTGATGTTGCTGAAGCGGATAAGAAGAAGAAGAGTTATAATTGGACTACGGAGGTCAAAAGTGAGAGGGAGAATGGAGAGGTTTCGCACACGTACATCATTAAGGCGTCCACTGGAGGCGACAAAGAGAAACATGAGGATAAGAAGGAGAAAAAGGAGAAAAAGGAGAAGAAGAGAAATCTCGTGTTGTAGTGATTGAGGAGGAGGAGGAAGATGATGAATTGGAACAACGTCGAGCTATTGTTCTTAAAAAGGTAGATCAAATGTTCTTTAATTTTTACTTTTGATTCAGTTGTTATCATGAATTCGTTTGAGAATAGTAGTTTGATTTTGATAGCGAGAGGCATGGTCTTGAACTGAGGTTGAGCTTGAAAATTTGAAAATTGAAATCTTTACCTACTTGAATGATGATTGTGTGTCCTATCCAGAGTATAGCAAAACACATTAATGAGATATTTCTCTGGATGTGTCATCTTAACTAAAGGTTGATGTACCTACTATGTTGTTTCTTACTTTCTTATAATGGTTGTGTGGTTATAAAGGCGTTGGCCAGAAGACATGCAGCAGTCAGGACCAAGAAGGGAAAGAAGAAGGAAATGCCGCCTGAATGTGCGGCTGTGATGATCCAGAGGACCTTTAGAGCTTATTTGATTCACCGATTTAAAGCATTGTGTGCACTTCGTGATCTAGCTATTGCAAAGACTAAACTGAAGGAGCTCAGAGCTTCATTCCATAACTTCAGCTACCGTCGCCTGATTACCCGTGATGCAGAGGAGCGTCAAAAGTTCTAAGAAAAGATCATTGTACTCATCCTCACAGTTGATGCCATAGAGGTAGTTTTGGTTTTTGAATCAGAGAATTTACAGTTATTAAGACTCAATCTGGTTAATTACACTCTCAAAAACATCTAATTCTCCTCTCCAATGGGATTAGTTTTGAGCACTTATCACTAAGTTGATGGAACTTGTGTGTCTTTTGGTATCAGGGAGTCGATGTAATGGTTTGAAAAGCCAAGAGATCGATGGTAGGCAAGCTGGAGGCAATGCTGGATGTGGTAGATCCGCAATCACAGGGGAAATCATTGTCGATGAGAAGAACATTCGATATGCCAGACAGTATAATCAACAAAGAAATTGCAGACAGAGTGACTCAGATCGTGCAAATGCTTGAAACAGAAGAAGAATGATGGAACTGCATGTTTGTGGTTGAATGGCTTTTTTAGTTGTTTCGTGGCTGTGAAAAACTAATCAGCCTCTTTGACTTGCTTAGTGTTCTGAATGTTTTTAATAACGCAGACAAAAATAAATGACAGTGGCTTTAAGAAGAGATTGATATCTCTTATTAATCTCATCTCTCAAATCTTGTCTCATGTGTCTCCTTTATTGTGTGTGTGTGTTTTTATGTAATCCCTTGTGTTTCAGACTGTTTTGTGATATTACCTACGTTTTGATTCGGCTTATCTCACTCAGGTTTGACACGTGTTAATACCCGGTTTCTCGATTTGTTTTTTGTACATCATTAGAAAAGATTATAAAACTATATTATATATTTCATAAAACTATAAGGTTACACCATAATAAATAAACAAATTTCTTATAAATTTATAATTAGTAACCGTAAGACATTTATAATGTAATCAAATGGACATCATCCTCAATTAGTTATATATAGGTGTTCGGATTTAAGTTTTGGTCTTACGTGTGTGTATTTTGAGCCCAAGAGTAGAAAGAACATGGAGAAGAAGAGGTAGATGCATTCATGGAAACCATCGTTACTTGTTCGTCAGAGAGATGATGAAATGTTTCATTCGAAGAATTATCTGATGGATCTTTGTTAATCTCTTCTTCTTGGCTCATTATCAGCTGAGAAGCAACAAACTTATCAAGAGTTTGCCAATCCATCACTCCATCATTATGATCATCATTAAGTAAATATCCCGATTGATGGTGATGGTCAACATTACTTGATTCCATCATGATCATATGATCATCATCATTATTGGTAGTAACATGACCATGATCTCCATCATCATCTCGTTGCATTAATGTAGGTGGTGGTGTTGCGTTGATAGTGCTTAATACGACACCATAAGGGTCATTATCATTATGATGTAATGATGATACTGATGATGATGAGCCTTGAAACATTCTTGGACTCTCTAGATCAGGAAGATGATAGTAATTACCATTAGCCACTTCCATTTGATGAGTAAACCAATTAGATTCTTGTCCTGATGACGAACTCATCATTGTTCTAGAATTGCCATAATTCATTGTGGCTAGTTTCTTCTTGAAAGCACGACATACGACCCATCCTTCTTCATGAGGTGGTCCATTTTCATCGGTCTCAAGACGGTACTCGTGCATTATCCAATCGGATTTCTGACCATTTGGGGCTCGGCCTTTGTAAAACACAAGAGTCTTTCTCATTCCAACAAGCTCTTGCTTCGAGTATATAGCTTTGTCTCGACCTGTTGCTTTCCAAAATCCTGAGCCCGTTGCTCTATTGGTTCGTGTCCCTGTTGGATACTTCTTGTCCTTGTGGCTAAAGAAATACCATTCCCTCTCTTCTCCTGTCCCTCTTCCACATAGCTCTATATATTTAAATAAAAAACAAAGAAAAACCATTTATCTGAGTTAACCTACTAAATACAAAAAAACAAATCACTACATTCATTTTGAAACAAAAGCATTAGAATTTTTTTATCGAGGATAATACGTATGAACCCAACTAATTCTACGTATATGAAATCGTCAGACACTTAAATATTATATTAAATATTTAGATTTGAAAAAAGCAAAATCTCCGATATTATATTAGTGGGGACCGACACAAATGTGGAATCTAATGCATTTGAGTCTAACAAATGACACAGTATTGTGTTGGAATTCAAACATACCTTTAATGTCCCATGGCTCGATTTTGTAGAGATCAACATCTTTGATAACATCTACTTGCATTCCCGGGAATGCAACTTTCTTCTTAAGATAATAGTCGACAAGTTCTTCATCGGTCGGATGGAATCGATAACCGGGAGGAATGTGTGAAAGACTCTCCATTAATTTGATCTTTTTATTTTTTATATATCTACAAAATGGCAAATTGTAAAACATACTTTATCATCGTTATACATAAGAAAATATGCATGAAAGTTAATGTGAAATCAAAGTATTCAAGTCAGACTATCTAGGAAAAAAAACTAAAGTAATTATGATTAAAGTGTATAATTCAGTAAATTTCATAATGACAAAGTTACGTTTTATTATTCATTACATTTCAATTGAACAAAACTAAATACACATACAATGATTTAAAAGTAACTTATATGCATGGTTCTAAAATACTAATTTAGCTTTTCATAGTCGTGAATGAACTTATTATTACTTCTTGTTTCTATAAAACTTACTATTACTTTTGATGAAAAAGCTATTTTAAAAAGAGAAAAAAATATTGAAGAACATATAAAAATAGTCCTTACGTCAAATAAGCTAAAATAGTTTCCCAGTAAACAAGTGACATATGAAATATATTGTGGACGAAAGTGATAATATCTGCAGTTATATATGCGATTTTGTAACATCTTATAAACAATAAATAATATATCGAAAAGAAACTTACTTGGATCCTCTTATATATATCCAAGATTTATGAGAATTCGATTTTTGTTAATCTTCTCTGGGTTCCTCGTAGAGACAAAAGCCTTCTGTCTTGTTAATGTTGAGATCATGAAAGACTTCGAGTATTCCGATAATGGCGGATTCTCTTGGCTTATATTTACACATATATATATAGGCATGTAAAATGTAAAGAAACAAAAAAAAGATCTCGTGATGCAAAAGGAAATTTACTTTTATTTAATTGTGAATACATTTGTTTTTTTCATACTTTATTAAGCGAAGATTCTATTTGGATTTTGAGGGTCTTTAATGATAACTAAGCTATCACCGTCTCTCTCTCTACCTGAAGTGTTGCATAAGTTTTCACTTTTTACACTCTGTGTGATAGAGAAGTAATGTGAACTTTTTAGAACTATCTCTACCAACTATTGAATGTGACGTTTTTCAATATAAATATAAAAAATCTATATAAAAAATTACATATGAAAATTATTATAAATTCATAGTTTTTATTTCTCTTGGTTACATATGTAGCATTTAGACACAATGAAATCGAAATCTAAATATAGGAAGGAAAGAGAAATAGTTTTTTTTCTTCTAATTCTTTTTTATCAATAATTATATCGATAGATAACCGATCCATAGCATAAAACACATTCTCTAAATCTCTTTATAATCTATCTCTTGTAGTGGAGAATGAAAAAAAAACATAGCTTATATAACATACAAGTAAGATATTGCACATAGGCTTAAACATCAAAAACACGAGGTAGTACTTTTAGTAATTAAATGACCGTAATATAATATCCTATATATGTTTTTTTTTTTAAATTAGTTGAAAAAAACAACTATGTTTTTATATCCTATATATGTTTGTATTATTTATTAGATTCGTTTGGTGAAATTGATACGTATATCCTTTTTGAAACCCAAAAAGAAAATAATATGTTTTGTTTTAGTATGTTTTAATTAAAGTCTTGACGGTTATAAAAGTTTATATGAACATACATCGCTAACCTTGTAAGACTTTAGTTGATTTAGTTGGGAAACACTTTTAGTTAAATATTTCAACACAGTTGAACAAAAAATAAAATAATGGTCGACTACAAGTTGGTAAGATATTTCTAAGAATCTATGTAGATGCTTTCGAGAAGTATAAAATTTGAAATCATAATGTATCTTTTGTTATCAACTAAATTGATAATACTCCATCTATAATTAAAAAAATTTAAAAGTCTATAAATGTAAAGCTGCGAGACTTTCTGAAGAGATAAATATTTAATTACTTTACCAAATGAATTCCTTCAAAATTAATGAGTTGTGTTAAACAAGAAAGGATTTGAGTCCAAAATATTGTTGTCGGGTGGCAAGAGACGTGTCCGAAGTGTTGTTACGCTCACATATTCAATTTTCCAACACTCGAAACTAATTCACAAATATTTCGGACACCTCTAATATGGATATGTGTCTATCTAACAGTTTATTTGAATATCCAAGATCTATCCGTGGGCTATACCTTTTTTAAAAAAATAGTCCAAACCTTTTCCATAAGATTTGAGAACTCCTGAATTATCACAAAAAAAAATTGAATAAATCCCAAGTAAAATGTTGCACATTGCTAATAAGACGTACATATTCATATAAACCTTGAAGATGATTAAGTCATGAACAAAAATACAATAACGTTTCAATATAGTAGTATTGTGATAGTTGCTCAATATACAGAGTAATAATTATCCTAAAATAGACGATAATATTTTTTTTTTTTTAAAGAAAGAAAAAAAAACTGCACAGAAAGTGAGAAACAGTAAAAGAAAAGGATTAAGGAAAAAATAGCAATAAAATAGCGTGGCGTAAGATGAGTGGTTCCGTAACAACACAGGGAACATCATCGCGGCAAAAAAAAGGTGTCTTATCGCCTTCGGTGCTGGCCCCACTTTACTTCCCTTTGTCCTCACCAAACTTCCAATTCGACATCATAAGTTCATAACATTGAATATAGATAAATTTGTAATAAACTCTCGAATTCCAAATTTTAGAGATAACCTAATAGACATAAAGATGCTAATAACCAACATTTTTTCTTTTAAAACCTATTATTTTAAGCTGATATTTTTCAATCATGTTATTTTTTAGGTTGTACATACAAATTTCTTTTCTTTTTTTTTTGAAATATGAAATTTATAGATTCAACAAAAAAAGAGAACTACAAATTGAGTCAAATGGTTCGTAAGTTAAACAAAACTATAAAGAATTGAGTTAGTTAGGAAAAACTTCAAACCAACGATGTCTCAAACCCTCAAACTTATGATGTTCTGAATAATGCAATGAAAAGATCTTGTTTCTCAAAACCTTATCAATGATCCTCTTCAAAATAGTAAGATCTGAGCCACCTTTACCATGAATTCGCTGATTTCGATCTTTCCAAATATAGTAAACTGAAGTCTTGAAAATTAATTTAAGGAGAACTCTATCAATGAAGCATAGTTAGGATCTAAAATGGAGGCAATAGTATCCGCCCAATCTGAACTTATAGCAGAGCGAAGGAGAGCATTGGATAAGCCAAACCAGAGCAAAAACAGGTGCTCACGAGATTCAAAAGGATCTCCATAGTAAACACAGGATTGATGACCTCCCCAAGTATGCAATCTGGAACCTGTGGAACAGCAAGCCAACATATAAGAGAGAAGCGAGGGACACCTTGAGCAAACCAGATTAGACTGCCAAGGAACTGCAGGCCGACAAGAACGGAGCTGATCCCAAGTCATTTTGGCAGAGAAGAATGGTCGGAAATCATCAGGGTTATGACTGCCAAAGGATCGTTTGGATCGTTAGTTTCTATAGTCAAGTATAATGACCTAATGCTAGACCTTCTTTTCTTTTTTTCTCATGGCTTTGGTACCAGCGTAATTAGTCAATTTTTTTTATTTCTTAACCTTTTTTTTTATGTTACCAGTTGCATTAGACAAATTCGACGAAGAATCTTGAGTAATTTTATATATTTTTGCTTTTTCTCTTTCATTTTATTTTTTTCCTATCTTTTGCATGTATCGTAATTTTTCAAAAATATTTTATTACAATTAATTAAAACTTACAGTTCCAAATATAAATTATATATATATATATATATATATATTGACGGATCTAAGGGGTTAAGTAGCGGGGCACGTGCCTCAAACTCTTCTTTTTTAAATTTTTACATATATTTATTTATATTCAATTAAGAAAATGTAAGAGTTTGAGGCCCAAAATAATTAAAACAAAAAAAGAACAAAAAGTTTTCACATCAAGCTAAAAATATAGCCAAAATTGTTAAAAACTGAGAAAAGAAGAAAACGTTCAGCCATCATTGACGTTAACCCTTCTTTACCTAAATTATTTTTTACTATATTTTGTTTTCTTTCAAACTTTAGGAGGAATACAAATTGAGATGGTAAGTAATAATTTTAAAAGTGAAGTGACATTGATCTAGTGATAGGTAGTAAGTCTAGTGAATGTAAGTACTATCTCATATCCAGAGATTAAATTTTGTTGCTTACATTATATAAGAATTTGACTAAAAAACCGACCAATTGTAATACAATATTAACAAAAAAAATTTAAATAATGTAAACATAATTTTTAAAAAAAGTTATATACAAAACTAGATATTTTATAGGATTTCCCTTTTTATCATAAAACTTGTCTTGAGTTTATATATTATATATATTTTGGGAAACATATTATGATAGAATGTGTCCTAGATTAGAATGGTTATGGATTTGCCACTATATATATATATATATATATATAAATCTTTTGAATATTTTAGATATACGTTCAACTTTTTGTTCAGTCAATATTCGGATTTGATTATATAGATACAAAAATCTAGGTTTCATTCGGTTTAGTCGGTTTTGATTTGGCATCTTTACCTTTACATTAGCTTTTGGTTCAGATTTGAGATTTTTTTTTCTATATACATATAATTGTATTTTGGATATTTCTTATTAACATTCAGTTTTCGATTTGATCTAAGTTTGGTCTTAATTTTTGGAATACAAAAATCTAGATCTCATTCAGGTATTTAGTCGGTTTTGGTTTGATATCCTAATAATTTGGATCAGTTTCAAATTTGGGTTTGGGTTTGGTAGAATATACTCATAACTAATTATTTTTAAAATAGTATTAGTTTTTTTTTTGTCAACAATCGGATCGACAAAATTCAATTCATGCTCCAAAATTATCCCTGGAAACACGTTAATACCATATGTAGTGGAGTGAAATAGAACTTCAAATGTTTAAGCTATTAGCTGGGACATTTAACCACATAATAGCTCAACAAATATTATTAATTATTTAAAAATATTTTATATATTATTTAGTTATTTAAGAGTTTTTAATCTTTTTAAATTTTATTTATCCAACCTGGTACAATATATAATACTACTTATTCTATTATTAGTATTTTTTTAAACTTCTGCTAAACTTAGTTATTCAATTAGATTCCGCACAAAAAACAAAAACAATATATAATACTACTTATTCCACTTTCAACTAAAATAAAATATTAACATTTAGACTCTTTGATTCATATGATTAATGCAATGGCGTTATGTTTATCGCTTTAGTATTTATTAACAACAAAAATAGTATCACGCATATATTTTTATTTAGTATCGTTATTTCTTACAATTATTACATAAATCAACTGTTTCAATACTTTATAATTTTTCTTTTTGTTGAAAAATCTTTCTTATTTTGCGTCACCAATCACAAAATAGATTAAAAAATGGTTCTTAAGCAGTACGCTTCTATGGCCAATTACTCCACTTGCAGACACTATGATTATACCTGCAATTTCTATATCATTTAAGTATGGTCCAATATAGCATATAATTTTGCACGCATCTATATTTCTGAGTAATATGTACACTATATATGGATCTTTCATTTACATTTACTTATGGTCATATTTCAATTATTTAAAACATTATACGTATGAATTTTCATTTATTTTGATTCATCTCATTCGGATAATGGAGCCCACGAACCGACTGTTTTGAGTACATTGATAAAATTTTACATTTAGAAAACTATCGAAAGAGACTGTTACCGAAACCATCATCATATCACACGTTTTCTTTTGCCCCAAACCGAACTTGAAGAGCAACCGGTTAAGCTGGCTCGATCCTAACCGGTAAAGTTCATCTTGTGGCTGAAGCTGCCGTGTTGGTCCCACAAGAAAGTATATGATTGGACTCGTGAGACCGGCGTGGTCCTAGCTAGTCACTGTCAAATCAGCCGTTGCCAACGAACCACCGTTCTTTCCGGTCCAATGAGTGGGACATACGGGTCCCGATATCATTCTAAGGGGTCCAAATGAATGGGCTACACGTGAAGCTCGTGTGTGTATTAATCTACCTATTCCTATGTTACAGTTTACACCATTCTATATTTCATTGGACACAAATCTCTATATGCTAAAGAAAATTTGTTGCGTTTGTTGCAATACATCAGAGTTAATCAATTAAACCCGAAGCCACTGTATTGGTTAGAAATTTATGCAAAAAATATTTTAATTCGATATTTTTATACAATTTTAAACTTTATCTATAAAATGCAAGTTAAACTTAATTTATCTGTAATACGGTTGTTGTTTTTTACAGTTACATATCTATATGTTTTTAAATTTTAGTAGATTTAGAAGTTCTAAGGCTCAACTTGTTATTTCACTTACTAAAGTTTTAAAAACTTAATAATAGTGGTGGGGAATTATATTGCGTATTATTTTAGAATTGGTAAGATTGATTTACATTTATGAATATAGAATTAAATTTATAAGAAAATAACCAGATGAAATGTTTTTTTTTCTCACAACACCCTATGGGTATATAATTATGATTTTGAAGAACAATGTATTTCTTGAACAATTAACGAGTATAAGAAGACAAGAACGGATGAAAGTAACTTACTGCCTACATTATGTAGGAACTTGGCTAATAGATTGGTCAGTTGTGACCCAGTGTTGAAAAAAAAACATAATAACTTGGTTTGGTATAAACTGGTTGACTTGAAAAGTTTGGAAGGTTAATAAGTGGCAAACAATTTTAATTACATATTCGAAAGAAAATCAAAAGAAAAAAAAAAAGAGAAAGATGATGAGGTGTGAATTTGTATAATTCCTTGTAAAATTTTGGTTGGTTGATACTGGAGTTAGAGAGATCATTGCTCCACCAAAATGCATTCATGGTCATATAAGCCTATAAGGGTATGACGACCAAAAATTACAAATCATAGGACACATTATATAACATATAACAAGACTTTTTTAGAGTTTTGTCTTATTAAAGCAATTCATAATATATAATATTATAGGAAATAATAAAATTAGATCTTCAAGTATGTTAGATTAGGAATGATTGCTCCTTTACTCTAGTGTATTGATTACCATTTTATTTTAATGCGAAGTTGGCATGATATTACTAATTGGTTTTTTTCTCAATAATCATATTTTTGACATGCAAAGGAAAATATTGCAAAAAATTTGTAACGTCGATATGTTCTTCTTTTATTTGCAAGCTTTAAACCAATCAAAGTTTATGTCTTGAAGTAGAAGAGAGTAGAAACCAAAATTAAAGTAATAGAATCACCCGTGCACAAGAGTCGTAACTAATATAATTATTAAAAATAAGCTCAAGTGTAAATAACTACAACAATATTTAATCATGCATTTTTAGTGCTAAATATATTTGCACTTTGTGAATACGTTTCCTCCACAAATTGTCAACGTTCCCACCTAATGCTAAATTATTAGGGAGAAAATCTTTCATTTTCTTAAAATCTTCATATTAAATGTTATTTTAGAGTCACCTCATATGTATAGTTAATAATAATTAGAATTATAGCTATTAATCATATGACTACGAAATAAGAACAAATAAAGGGATATAATGATTGTATTTAATTTTCACCTGTCATTTATATGACGTCAATTCTATTAGTTATCTTCTAAAAACACACATATACATTCATTATTCATACACATTAGATCAAGGCAGATCTAGGAAAAATTTAATGGGGTCATGTGAATTTTAACTTTAAATAGATTGAAGTTCATTTAAAGAGTTAACATTGTTATTATATTATTGTTATATTGTTTTTTATCAGATATTATTTTTTTATTTTTTAAATTATTATTATTATTAAAAGGAAACTAGTAGGGATTATACAATTGATATAGTTGTAGAAAAAGTATGCTTGAATATGTTGTAGCTGGGTTACATTACAGGAGGTTCATGATGCTATATTCTCGATTGCAACTACTCGTGCGCTTGGACCTAATGGGTTTACTGTTGGGTTCTTTCAGCACCATTGGGCTACAGTCGAACATGTTATATTAGAAGAGGTGTAAGATTTTTTTGCAACGGCAAGGATGCCCACTGGATGGAACCGTATGAATATCTGTCTAATCCCGAAGATTGCAAATCCTCACACGATGAAAGACTTCAAGTCTATTAGTCTATGTAACGTGCTTTATAAGGTTATCACAAAAGTATTGGTCCAGCAGATGAACCTTTTTCTCTTAGACGTTATTACTGAGACGCATGCCGCTTTTATTCTTGGACGATAGATTACAGATAATATTATGTTGGTACATGAGGTATTACATTCTTTGAAAACACGCCCTGAGCATTCTAAGAATTACATGGAAGTCAAAACAGATATAAGTAAGTGATGAGATCTTCCTTGATTGGCAATTCCGTGAGCAAGTAAAGGTAATGATAGATCTAATCAACTCGTGAGAGAAGAAGAGATTGAAGGTGGAGTCGAATGGTCACACAAATGATCCAGAAAGTCCTTTGATATTCCAGGGACCTTTGGATATTACACACAAAAGAGATTGAACACAATCATAAGAAAATTTTGTAGATAGAAAATGAATTGCCTGAAAAATGTTTACAACACTTTCTTAAATAGAAAGACATGGCCGAATTCTTATGAGTTTTAGAAGGGAACTGGGCCGAGTCTTATTCAATAAATGGCCCTCTTGATATGTGTAGTCTATTTGCCTCATTAAAAACCTTAGTGAAAAACCCATTGGGACAAAACCACATAAGGGGAAAAGAGTGCAAACGGACTACATACCCATTTTTTGAATGCAAGTCAAGACCATTGTGGTAAGGCTTGTATTAGCTTCTTCATGATCCTCAATACGTCTAAGTAGTCTTCCAATAGCTTGGTTGAAGAGTCTAGTCCTTGCTCTTGTCATTGCTCCAGCTGGTATAAGCTTTATCTCCTCTTCCGTGAGCTCCAAGTCATCACTCGAACTGATTCGACTCGAGTTCAGTGATCGAGTGTGGTCTAAGCCTTCTACATTGTCACTTGGGCTGGTTATGATCACATCATCCTCGCCTTCTTGAAAAGGATATGACCTCAAATCTGTAACATCTGCAAGGAAAAGAGCCAAGTCAGAAACATTAAAGCTTAAACTTATATTATACTTACCTTGGAGATCCAATTGGTAGGCATTGTCATTGATCCTCTTAATCACGGTAAAAGGGCCATCAACTCTTGGTATTAGTTTGGATTTCTTTTCAGCTGGAAATCATTCTTTCCTCAAGTGAACCCAAATTTGATCTCCCACATCGAATGTCAACACCTTTCGCCCCTTGTTTGCTTGTTGAGTATACGCATTTTCTTTCCTCAATGTTTTCGTGAGCTTGTTCATGCAACTTCTTCACCAAATCTGCTTTCTTTTGACCATCTAAACTAGCTCTTTCACTCAAAGGCAAATGAATTAGATCCAAAGGAGATAAAGTTTAAAACCATACACGATTTCAAATGGAGAAAACTTAGTGGTAGAATGCATTGCATGGTTATAAGCAAATTCTACATGAGGTAAACATTCTTCTCAAGTTCTAAGATTCTTCATAATTAAAGCACGCAACAAGGTAGACAAAGTCTTATTCACAACTTCAGTTTGCCCATTAGTTTGCGGGTGACACATTGTAGAAAAGACTAGCTTAATGCCTAGCTTAGGCCACAATGTCTTCCAAAAATGGTTTAAGAACTTAGTATCTCTATCAGACACGATGGATCTAGGCAAACCATGCAAATGAATGGCTTCTTTGAAAAAGAGATTGGCTATGTTAGATGTATCATCAATTTTATGGCAAACAATGAAATGAGTCATTTTAGAGAACCTATCAACCACAACAAACACATAATCTTTTCATGTCCTAGTTCTAGGTAAACCACACAAAATCCATAGATATATCAGTTCAAGGATGATTAGGGATAGGTAAAAGAGTATACAAACCGTTGGGATGAACCTTTGATTTAGCTTGTTTACAACTTACACATTTAGAACAGATCCGTTCAACATCACGCCTCATGTGTGGCCAATGGAAATGCTCTTGCATGATCTTAGAAGTCTTAGCTACACCAAAATGCCCCATCAGACCGCCACCATGTTCTTTTCTGACCAAGAGATCTCGAACTGAACAATTAGGGACACATAGGCGATTCTCACAGAACAAGAACCCATAATGCTTGAAATAACAACTTGAGGCATGGTTAGAACACTCGGCAAAGATACTTTTAGAATCATAATCAATTTCATATAGTTCCTCCAAGTGTTCAAAACCAAGTAACTTAGTCTCAAGAGTAGAGAGTATGGTGTACCTCCTTAACAATGCATCGACAATTACATTGTCCTTACCTTGTTTGTAACGGATGACATATGGGAAAATTTCAATAAATTCAACCCATCTAGCATGACGTTTGTTAAGCTTGTATTACCTCTTTAGATACTTAAGATATTCGTGATCTGTGTGCATGACAAATTCTTTGGGCCAGAGATAATGTTGCCACGTTTGTAGTGCCCTCACAAGTGCATACAACTCTTTGTCATAAGTAGGGTAATTTTGAGTAGCTCCTCCAAGTTTCTCAATAAAGTATGCAATGGCTTTCTTATCCTGCATCAAAACAGCTCCAATACCCACATTCGATCTCAAAGGTTTTAAGAAAATCTGGTAAAACCAAAATAGGAGCATTGATAAGCTTATCCTTAAGCGATTGAAATGCTTGTTCTTGTGTCTCAGTCCATTTGAATCCCATATCTTTCTTGATGATTTCTGTGAGAGGAGCAGCTAGGGTGCTAAAATCTTTGAAAAACCTCATATAGAATCCGGCTAAACCATGGAAGCTCCTCACTTCACTTAGATTTTTAGGCGTGGGCCATTCGTTGACAACTCTTACTTTATCCTCATCAACCTTGATGCCATCTGCACTTACAACAAAGCCTAGAAACACAAGATTATCTGTGCAAAATGTGCATTTCTTCAAATGAGCATACATACTCTCTTGTCTAAATACTCCTAGAACTTTCCTAGTTTGCTCTATATGTACATCCAGAGAATTTGCTACAGACTAAGATGTCATCAAAATAAACTACAACAAATTCACCTATGAACGCTCTAAGAACATGATTCATCAACCTCATGAAGGTACTATGTGCATTTGGCATAACTAACCATTCATACAATCCATGCTTAGTCTTAAAAGCAGTTTTCCACTCATCCCTTTCTTTTATCTTAATTTGATGATAACCACTTTTCAAATATATCTTAGAAAAGACAATGGAACCATGCGCCAGCTGCCATCTTTCTTTGGTACAAGGAGAGCGGGTACGGTACATGGGCTCATACTCTCACGTATATGTCCCTTTTCAAGTAGCTCATTCACTTGCTTTTGAAGTTCCTTAGTCTCCACGGGATTAGTTCTATAGGCTGGTCAGTTTGATAAAGAGGTTCCGGGTACAAAATCTATTTGATGCTTTATTCCTCTTATAGGTGGTAAGCCATCGGTGACCTATTCGGGAAAGACATCTTCAAATTCATGCAAGATATAAGTCATTTTGCTCGACAACACCGGTTTAAGATTAGCAAGATTATTTAAAGCTTCTTTAAACACAAAAAGAAGCATTGGACAATTGGTCAAAAGAGAATATTTGGTTGGCACGGTTTTGGTGTAGAAGTTGGTAGTTTTGCGTTTTTGAGCTTGGTGTAGACCAAGTAAGGATTCAGCTATCGACGGATATTTTGAAGGTGACAACTTGGTGCTTAATACTGCCATTCAAAATGACAATAATCTAAGATTGCGGAACTATGTGACCACAGTGCGTCAATGAAGTGCTATGTTTGACGATGCTCAATTCAAATACGTGCCTCGCCTCCAAAATCAGAGTGATGATATGTTAGCCTCAAAGATTCTCAATATGTCTGATTGTACTTGGTCAATTTATCATTCTTGTCCTGATTTTCTTGCAACAATTGTAAACAATTATACTGCTTCGTAATCGCAATATAAATATAAGGTGGAAAAAAAAAAAAAGAATATGTTGTAGTTGGGCCTACTGTAAAGTAATGAGTTGGGCTCAGGTTAAAACAGCAAAGTCCGGTTTAGATTCATAAATCGGATTCGACCAAATTGACTGGTTTAAACACTTAAACCAAAAAGACAAAAGACCCGAATTGACAGAGACAACGACGACGAGGGTTTTAGGAGGCTTTTGTGAGAATTTTGTTTCAAAACCCGCGCGTTGCCACTTATCGTTCTTACTTCAATCTACCCCTTTACTCGCCGGCGTTAAATTCTCGCCCATTATCTTCAAAGTCTTTACTTTTATTTAGTATCTATTGCAAAGTACGATGCTTTGCTTCGATTCTGCAACTGGGGATTTCGTGAAACTGAAAAAGCCTGGAGAGGCTTTCAATTGATAAACCCCAAGATTTGGGGTTTTAGATGATGTTAAAGGCTAAGAGTTTATGTTATCGCTTCGTGAAATCCAGAAAAGCTACTACTTGTGCTCTTCCGTCGTTTGAACCATCTTCTGCCGCCGTGGTGTCCGCCGTTTCGAGTGACCACCGGTCTCGATGTTTGTCGTTGATTGTCAAACTTGGACAGAGAGGTCTCGTGGACTCTTCTCGTGAAGTTATTCGCCGCACTATCGATAATTGTTTTTCGATTTCAGAGGCGGCTTTAGTTGCGGATTTTACAGTCAACAATGGGATAGAACTCGATTCTTGTTGCTGCGGCGCGTTGATTAGAAAGCTTACGGAGATGGGTCAGCCTGGATTGGCCGAAAGTTTCTACAATCAACGTGTAATCGGAAATGGTATTATTCCTGATTCTTTTGTTTTAGATTCAATGGTTTTTTGTTTGGTTAAGTTAAGGAGATTTGACGAAGCTATAGGACACTTAGATAGAATTCTAGCTTCTGGTTATGTTCCTAGTAGACACGCCTCTAGCTTAATAGTTGATGAGCTTTGCAATCAAGATCGATTTCTCGAGGCGTTTCATTGTTTTGAGCACGTCAAAAAAAGAGGCAGTGGTTTATGGCTTTGGTGTTGTAGGAGATTGTTTAAAGGATTGTGCGATCATGGCCACTTGGATGAAGCGATTGAGATGTTAGATACTCTGTGTGGCATGACGAGAATACCTCTGCCACTTAATGTTTATAAGTCTCTCTTTTACGGATTTTGTAGAAGAGGATGTGCTGTTGAAGCAGAGGCTCTGTTTGATCATATGGAAGCTGATGGTTACTTTGTGGATAAGGTCATGTACACTTGTTTGATGAAAGAATATTGCAAGGACAACAATATGACAATGGCGATGCGGCTTTACTTGCGGATGGTCGAGAATAGTTGTGAGCTTGATCCTTATATTTTCAACACTTTGATGCATGGGTACATGAAGCTAGGTATGCTTGATAAAGGACGGGTAATGTTTAGTCAAATGATTAAAAAGGGCGTGCACTCGAATGTTTTCACTTACCATATAATGATTGGTAGCTACTGCAAGGAAGGGAATGTAGATTATGGTTTAAAGCTTTTTGAGAAAAATTGGGGGATCGAAAATATATCTCGCAACGTGCATTGTTATACAAATCTTATATCTGGGTTTTACAAGAAGGGCGGATTGGATAAAGCTGTTGACTTGTTGATGAGGATGCTAGACAACGGGATTGTCCCGGACCATATTACTTACTTTGTTCTCTTAAAGATGCTCCCAAAATGGCACGAGCTTAAGTATGCTATGGTTATCGTACAAGCAATTTTTGATAATGGATGTGGGATTGATCCACCAGTTGTTAACGATCTTGGAAATATTGAGGTACAGGTTGAGTCTCTGCTTGAAGAGATTGCTGGAAAAGATGCGAATTTAGCTGCCGTGGGACTTGCTGTTGTCACAACTGCTTTGTGTTCGCAGAGGAATACTACTGCTGCTTTATCCCATATCAAAAAGTTGGTGAATCTAGGATGCAAACCCTTGCCTTTTTCATACAATTCAGTGATCAAATGTCTATTTCAGGATGGTGCCATTCAGGATTTGGCGTCTTTAGTCAATCTTATCCAAGAATTGAACTTTGTCCCAGATCTTGATACATATTTAATTGTGGTGAATGAGTTATGCAAGAATGATGATACCGAAGGTGCGTTTGCTGTTTTAGATGTAATGGAGGAGCTTGGCTTGAGACCTACTATAGCTATTTACAGTTCAATCATTGGTTCTCTTGGCAAACAAGGAAGAGTTGTTGAAGCAGAAGAGACGTTTGCCAAGATGCTTGAGTCTGGGATTCAACCCGATGAGATTGCTTACATGATTATGATCAGTGCATATGCAAGAAACGGAAGGATCAACGAGGCAAATGAATTAGTTGAAGAAGTTGTCCAACATTTCGTTCGGCCTAGCTCTTTTACTTACACGGTATTGATCAGTGGGATGGTGAAGATGGGAATGATGGAGAAAGGATGTCAATATCTGGATAAGATGCTTGAGGACGGGTTATCTCCAAATGTGGTGCTATATACTTCTCTCATCGGTTATTTTCTTAAGAAGGGAGATTTTAAGTCTTCTTTTACATTGGTCGGTTTAATGGAGGAAAATGAGATTAAACACGATCACATCGCGTACATCACACTCCTTAGTGGTTTATGGAGAGCTATGGCACGAAGGAGGAAGATACAGGTTATGGTTGAGCCGGGAAAAGAAAAGCTTCTTCAACGTCTTCTTCGCACGAAGCCTATATTATCAATCTCTTCTTCCATATGTAACTACGGATCAAAAAGCTTTGCACTGGAAGTGATTGGAAAAGTGAAAAAGACTATAATTCCCAATTTATACCTCCACAACGTGATTATAACCGGCTACTGTGCTGCAGGAAGGCTAGACGAAGCTTATAGCCATCTGGAATCAATGCAAAAGGAAGGCAGTGTTCCAAATGAGGTAACTTACACTATTCTGATGAAATCTCATATTGAAGCAGGCGATGTCGAGGCAGCTATAGTTTTGTTTGAGGAAACGAATTGTGTGGCAGATCAAGTTATGTACAGTACTCTGCTTAGGGGTCTCTGTGAAAGTAAAAGACCTGTTGATGCTTTGGCTCTAATGTTAGAAATGCAGAAGAAAGGAATGTATCCGAATAAATACGCTTATGAAAAGCTGCTTCGATGTCTCTGTTACTCTAGATTGACCATGGAAGCGGTAAAAGTGGTTAAAGACATGGCTGCTCTTGACTTTTGGCCTCGTCTGATCAATCACACTTGGTTGATTTATATTTTGTGTGAAGAGAAGAAGTTGAGAGAGGCTCGTGCTTTATTTGCTATAATGGTTCAATCTGGAAGATCTTTATTAAATTGTACTAAACCGGGTTTGTTGAAAATGCTTAACCAGAATCAACAACTTTAGTTTTTTTCTTTTCTCACGGTATATTGTAAATTGCTTGTAAATGAAATGTAGAATACTGATATACATTTATTTTGTTGTTCTTCTTATATAAAATTATACATACAAATCATTTTTGAGTGAGGAATGTGTAAGATAGATTCCATGCGTAAAATCTGTAAGAGATAGTTTCTGATTATTTTTTCTACTAAAATGGATTTTTTCTAATTATTTTTTCATGAAATCTGTTATATTATAATTTTATGTACTCTATATTAATTTAGTTCAATAAATTGTAAACTTCAAAGAGCTTTACTGGAAGATATGTGAGTATTAAAATGGATTGGAAATTATTTTCTTTTTTGGTCTACAATTATTGGGAAGTTTTAAAAGTGAAAATGATGCATGCATGAATAGTTATTATATTGTGTCCCGGAAAAAAAAAACAGAATAGTTATTATATTGTGTAGTTTTTTCTGATAATTTGGCGAAAAATCTTTTAATTTAAACCTTCACAAAACACTATTTTGTTACATATTGAACTTGGAATCTTAAAGACGTGCACATTCATACATTTATAATTATTATACACAAAACCATCAGAAATATCAAGCAAAAAAAACTATAAGAGATATTTATCTCAAATATCTTTAGCCATGAATAGAACCAAAATGATTAATCAAAGCCAAAGCATTACTCGTTAAATGAGCAATAAACATAATCCTCTCTCGAACCATAACCTTAACCTTCCCGTTCATGGTATCTCCATCAAATCCTTCCATACATGTGTTTTCATCTGTCAAAGCCGCGCTGACCCAAGTCTGTATATCACTCATGTACATCTCATAGTTAGAACCACTTAGCCGACACATCTCACGAGTTGATTTCCTAAGCTCCTCCAAAGTGTCACCTAACTCCTCAACGCAGTCTTTCATGGCCGAGACTTCTCTCGGGCTAAGCCGACCATTCGAGATACGCACCATCATTACTGAGGTAGCTTTAGCTGAGGCTAACGTGATGTTAAGAGCCGCGTGGGCCATGAGCTTGGGGCTGGTTTGGATAAGGCCGGCTTGAGTTGAAAGTGAGGTGAAGCAGAGTCTTGGATATGTTGTGTAAGTACATGATGACTTCACGAACTCTGTGTTTGTTGTTGTTGTTGTTGCATGGACTGAATTGAGTTTGGTTATGATTACGATTATGAGAAGAAATGTAAGGAAGTAATAATTAACTCTAGCCATTTTTTTATAGATATTTAGAGCTTTATGAGATTCTTATGATGATATGTTTTGTAGTATTGCTATACCATAGGGTTTTATATAGAGAGACGACAAATTGTTTTCTAATTAAAAATCATAAAATAATACGCAAGTGGCAATGTGATTGCATGAAATGAAGATATTTCACACAAAAAATAAAATAAAATAAACAAATATCCAACAAGTGAAAGCAACACGGAGCGGACACTCATTGTGGGGATATGAATTTGTAGTTGTAAGCCAAATTCACAATGATTGTTTGGATTAAGCATTAATTAGATTTGGAATCATGTGTTTTGATTGGTTAATATAAAGATTGTAGTGACAATTCGTTGTCTCTTTTCTATGCAAATGGAGAGTACGTAGACAAGTTGGATTATATATATGCCTTCAACTGTCGCGTGCGATAGAACAACAGCAATTACCAATAGCCACCAACTTTAGTTAATTATTGTAATTTTACATCTGACGCCTGACGGTTTATATGGATTTTATCAGACGTGTTGATTTTGCGACAAAAAATTATTGAAAATGGTGGAGGTACCCAAAATTTAACCCACTTTTTCAATCTATATAGACGAGTTCTCAAAAATTAGAGATGTTTTTAGTTATTTATCTTTGCTTATTATCGTCTTTTGTGTATAGTAATCAAATCAAAGCAGCTGCATGTGGCTCCGATCCTTTTCAATTTGGCACATTTCATTGTCTACCATTCATACTCAATATACAAGCAGTAGCACGATGTAATGTGTCAAGCTGAATTGTGAAGACAAATTAAGTTGTGATTGTCTCATTTTCTTATATCTATACATAAATTATTCTCAGTCTGAAGCTTAAATCTAGGCTACAACACAGTAGTAACACTAAAACCACTAAATTATATAAGTCTCGGTGTAGACTAGTTTCAACCGTTTCAGAATTCTAATTTACATTTTCGAAAACATTGAATTTCATCCAAGTATAATAGTTCAACATTTTAACAAAAAATAGATTGATAAATACTAGAATACTTAGAAATTATCTAAGATCGATCAGGGATAAAAAAAAAAGGATTCCGGCCGTATTTTCGCTAGGTGTTTATGGAATTATTATAACGAGTCGAATTTTTTTGGATGAATCATTCTCTTTTCTCCTGTTTCTTTCCTTTGGAGAAAGTTTAAATTACTCTGATCTTCTTTTCCAATGGTTGGTACTGTTTACCACCGCCATTAAAGAGACCCCTACTTTGTGGTTTTTCACTAGTTTTTTTGGCGAAGTGTTTTATGACTCTTTTCGGTAGCATCAATCTTCTACTTGCTTGGTCGGTGATAAAGAATGATTGTTGTTGTTGGGTTTGATTACAAAATTATTGAGCTAAATGAGTTTCATTAAGGCCCATGTTTGTAAGA
Source organism: Lepidium didymum (assembly GCA_963920545.1). NCBI lineage: Eukaryota > Viridiplantae > Streptophyta > Magnoliopsida > Brassicales > Brassicaceae > Lepidium > Lepidium didymum. The sequence continues at coordinate 15,636,154 of OY986996.1, forward strand.
TAATCAATTGGATCCACTTATCTCATTAAGATAAAACAAGTTATGTATATATACACGTATAAATACATAAGATAAGGGATTTACAGAGGATAAGAAGAGGGTTGTTAGATGAATCAGAACTGAATCAATTCAGTTACGGATCATCTCTTTACAAGTGAAGCTTCTTCTCTTTCTTTCTTAGTTTTTCTGCATCTTCCTTTCTTCAATTCTCAGTAACAATGGCTCAATCATCGAGTGCAATCTAATTGAGTAATCGGAGTCAAAGCTCTAAGCAAACCTCACTTGATTCTAGCATTAGAGAGTGAGCCAAATTGCTTAAGCTCAGAAGATATTTTTTTCGGCTCTGTTTCTTTTGGTTTATTGTTCTTCTGCTTGGAATCATTGTCTTCTTCAATCACCGAAGCCAACAGTTGCCAGCTAGCTTTGTCTGGCTAGGTCTCGCCAGAGTTCATATTGTTGTCAGATTTTATGGGTTAGTTTTTGGTTTAGTAGCTCGGTTAATGTTTGAAAGCTCTTCATAAGTTGTTGGTTTGAGGATGGCTATCTTCTTATATAAATAATTTATGTTTTCTTTTTGACTTAGTAGGATTTGTTGTACTCTCGATTCTCTAGCCGAGGTAAAATTAATGTGTGGGGATGGTTTTGGGTCGGCTGAATATTAGAGTTTTGGATTGATATGTGTTTGGAGGAACTAGTAAGCCTTTGCAGATATTTTGCGGTTTTCAGTTCTTTTCCTATTTGTAGGTCTGAGTTTGGAAGTTCGAGCTTTTGTTATAAGTTTTTTAGTTTGTATAGTTCCACCCGAGTTAGATAATGGATTGAAGATCGAAAATGTTTACACTTTTGTCAATATCGATAGATTGATGTGTTTTGCTTGCTTATTTTTATTTGTTTTTGGTACAGAAGTACATATCTGAAAACAATTTTTATCAATGAAATATATACATTTTACAAAAAAAACAAATTTACTAATATACTTACATAAGTGTATACTAATACACTGACATACATATTATACGTGCATATACTTATGATCGTAAATTTGATTGGTAGAGAATCAAAGCTATTACGAAAATAAATAATAGACGAGACCGAAGCAGTTAGGAGATATGTGCACACTGCTTTTGAATAATAAAGTCGTACAGACATCCCACGTGGTTTGAAAAGAAAAATTCGTATATTAATTCTGACGTCAATCACAACCTCACTTTATTCTTTTCAATCATAATAAATTTTAAAAATTCAAACAGTAATGTTTACATTACTTATCGGAAATGTAACATCTTTTTTTTAGTTAACAAATTTCTCACAAGCAAAGATAAGTAGAAGGCCAAACAGTAACACCATACAATTCACATGACAATGTGTGCCTTATTTATTCTGTTTCTCCTCTTTGCTCGAGAAAAATGTAAAAACATGAAAATGTTAGAATTCTTTAGGATGATCGAGCTAATGATTATGACATCTAAAAATCGATTTCTCTCCTCTACAAGTTGATAGATTAAATATAAATTTTAAAAATTAAATTACAGGATAGATCAGATTTTGTCGATCTAATATTAAAAAAAAAAACATGAAAATGTGTGCCAACTTGCTACAATAAAACTAATGGGTGTAAATGCTAAATGTCAAACATATCCGCCAACTTGTCCGGAACTTAATATCGAATATATTAGACTTTAAGGATATTAACTGTATTACTCTACTATTTCTTTTGGGCAATTCAACCAAACACACTTTTAAATCATAAACTTTATAGCTAAATTTCACTCGTATTCGCTCTTATAAAACAACCATACTAAACATATAGAACGATATAATTACATTGAACTCATAGATTTTTTGATTTTGTCAATCCATCGAATTCGTAGCTAGACATTTCATTATCTATATTATATATAATTTCATAGGACAAAATATATTCGTACATTGTAGTTCTTAATTAATTAATACTTTTTAGCATAGGCATTAATTAAGCACAAAGCGTTGCTGGTTTCATGGCCCACGTTGACGATTCTAGCCCGAACCGAGTTCTTAATCCGCCCATCCATGACCCGACCCGAGAACCCATCGGAGCAAGTGTTCTCATCAGTCAAAGCCGCACTAGTCCAAGTCTGAGCATTACTCATGTGGAACGAAAACTGTTCTTGACCTTTAGCAGTCCCACACAGCTTCAATTCCTGAACCGACTTGTTCAAACGATCAACGGTATCGTTGATCTCCTCAATACAGTCCTTGATGGCTTCGATCTCACGCTTCTTAAGACCCTTCATACGTATCAAACGCGAGACAAAGAGCTTCGTGGTTTGAGCTCGGCTAATTGTTACAGCTAGAGCAGTCTCGGCTAAGCGTTTATGGCTTGTTTGAATGTCGTTTGCGTAGTCAGAGAGTGAGTTGATGCATACGGCTGGGAAAGAAGTGGTTTTGCAAGAAGATTGGACGAAGTTAATAGCAGTTTTGGAAGTTCCGGCAACGGTGGCCGTCGTGAGCTCCGACGAGAGGAGGTAGGAGAGTGAGAGGATTAGGAAGAGATATTGTTTTGCCATTGGTGATTTTTTTGTGAGTGAGAGGGAAAGTGGGTACAATTGTTTTTAGTGTTGGAGAGATAAATAATTGAGTGTGTGGAGAAGAAAGAGTTGGGGAGTTGATTATTTATAGTCGGTACAAATTTGTTTAGGGTTAATATGAAAATATTGGTAACATGCGGTGGAATATTGATTTTTTTTTCTTTATTTATGTTACTTGTTGGGTAACATATGATCGAAAAAATATTGAAAATAAGTGGAAACGGAAAAAAATATCACTTTTACAATATATGGATGTGTTCATTTTGGTTAAACTAATCAAATCTAATTTGCAAGTGATCTTTAATCTAGTGGTAGGCGGTAAGTCCACATAAGACATGCGCACTTGCACAATCAGGGATCGAGTCCCACTGCCTACATTATGTAGGAATTTGGCTAATGGACCGGCCTGTTGTGGCCCAATGTTGACAAAAAAAAAATCAAATCTAATTTAAAACCCAAGGCCATTACTCATTAGTTTGGTTTCTGAGCTTGTGGTTGTGAAGTAAAGCTTATATATGTTGAAATCTGAGGCTTAGTAATTAGTGGTTTCGATCTTCGGTTTAATATAGCGGATTATCAAGTCCATATTCAAAGGTTTTAGTCTAATTTTTTTCGAGTTTTAATTTATATTTTAGTTTTTTTTTTTTTTTATAGTTTCGTGAGAAATTTTATCTTTCTGTTGGCTTATGTATTCGAATTTATATTTTCAGCTTAGTTTTAGTATAATTGAGACAACACAAAAATAAAGTGTTGCAATCCAAGGCCATTAGTTTTACACGAAGAGTATTTTTTTTAGCTCACATTTAAAATTGCAGGTGGATGAGCTTTGGTGTGGAGCCTACTATTCCGTTCTCTCTAAATCAAATATAAAGCTGTTTGAAGTTGAAGGTAAAACTTACATGTTACTGTTTGGTGAGCCTCCATTAATTCAAATGAAGGTGTCTTGAATGCTAATTGGAGCAGTTAGATAACTTGATAAATTTCGCCATTAATTCTTTATTCTTCATTTATAAATTTCTCATTCATCTTCAATTCTATTCATCCATTCGAGTTTGTGTGTGTGTGTTTTTCTCATAAAAAAAATCAAGAAAGGGTCTAGATCATAAGGAGGAATATCAATGCATATAATATTAAATATAATCGGATAAGAGTAGAGATAAATATTTGTCGTTTTATTCAAATTAAGAAAGAAAGAAGGAGAAAGAAATCGCACCAATCAAGCCGTGAAATGATGATTAGATTTGGACATTAATTTTGTCAAAAAGAACACAACCTAGATACGCCCATTAAACTCATCCAATCAAATAACATTAATGTTCAAAATAAATATTAGGTGATACGATTTGGCTACGAATTGGTGTAATGACGGCTATAAACAAAGCCACCCAGCCAAGCATCTCACCAAAACCAAATTGTTTTTTGGCTAATACCACCAAATAACCATGCAATCGCTGATAGTGGTACTTAATTTGTAATTCACAAAAGTGAAGTTTAAAATAAATATATTGTTTGAAAAACAAATATTCATGAATACTTTTTTTCTTTTTAAACCATATTTTTATTTTTTCTGGGGGCAGACGTAGCAAAGATTTAGACATATAATGGCCAAATAAAAATAATTAGCAATTTTCTATTTCAGAAATTGATCAATTATCTAAACCAATATAACAACTTACTCCTTAAGTATAAACTATTGGACCACCACTATTTGATTCGTAATAATAGATTTTAGTGAACTAGGAAGTGGTTAATATAGCATGCCGACATAACTAAACTGTTGTTTCCATACAAATCATTAATACTCCCAATGGTGAAAGGACATCAGAGGAAACAAATGTTTAAAGGTAACTTCAATGCGTGTGTTACCATTTACATCCTCAGAGCAGTTGGCATTTGTGTGGATTTTACTACCGACATCTACTTTTTGTAAATATACATTTTTTTATTGGGGAAACGTCACTAATATATCTTGTGAAAGTAGAGAACTTGTAATTATTGAATGAGTGGGACCTTTAGTGTCGTGTATAGAATTAAAGCTTTGGTCCAATAGCAAGTTGGGGTATAATAATAGAGGGAAGAGGAGGATCGATGGATCATGAAAAAATCCCACAAATAAGGAACAACACTAGTCGGCATGTGAACATGATCCAGATCTTACTGGGTCAAAACCACAGTAATACAACACTCTCTGATCCGCGTAAGCTTTGTGTATTTAATTTAATCCTTGAATTAAATATTGAGGTATTGTCAAAACTATGGTGCAGATAATTGGAGTGTGTGAATTGGATCGGCTTGTCGGAAAAAAAATGAGTGGGAAAACATATCAATGGAAATCAATGAGTTTCCAATGCATAGAAGTCTTACACACACACACACACATATATATATATATATATATATATATATTTATTTTAAAATACATCTTATTAACGAAAATTCAATAAAGTAGGTTTGATAAATTAGCTGGTTTAATTTAATGAATTTGCTCGTTAACCAAAAAAAAAAAAGGGTTTGATAAACAAGTTAAGCTACAAAAGGTATTGAAAAAGGGTTACATTTTAAGCCAATGAACTTGCAAAATCTTCATGAACAGAACCTCAATATATAAACCTTAAGCCATTACATTTTAAGAAGACAAAAATGATACTAGATAAATTTTGCTAACAGACACGCTTGTAACAAAAGTGATTTAAACAGCAAAATAATCCATAATGATCAACGAAGCTGGTGGGCTATGTTGTGGTTCCGAATTGTATGTTGCAAACTAAGGCCCAATATCACTCGGAAAAGCCCGATGGTTAAAAAATTTCTCGTTTATTATCTCTCTCACGTTTTTTTTATTACATGTGCGATTCTTGCCTGTTTAAGGTCGTACTGTAAAGTGACTCATTGTCATTGAGGAATCTTTTCGCAATTTATGTTTAAAAATCTCGAGTACTGAGGAATTTTTCTAAAAAGGACTACAAATATATATTTTTGAAGAAACTCCATGCATTTAATAGCTAGGATTTCTTGTTTTAGTCTTTGTTTATTATTTCGAAAGTGCTTTATTTAACAGTTCTAGTTTTTGGCAAAGGCTTTGAACAACAACTTGGCATTGTTTATTTCGTGCAGGTTCAAAAGTTTATACTAGTGGCCATCTTTATGGAGAGTGTACGAATTTTCGAAGGGGTCGATTGTGATTATTTGGTTACTTGTTTCATATAATAAATCATGAATCGTCCACTCAGCTTCGTTTCAGATCATAACTTTAGGTATCCAAGAAATTATAACCAACAGATCCGATCTTATCTATACACACATTTTGTATATGGCAAAATAATACGATTTTTTTTGAACAACAGCTTGGCATTGTTAATTTCGTGCTCCAACTTAATGAGTCGGGCCATGAGTGACCTCTTTTCGGCATCCGAGATCCAGCCCCGTACTGACATCTTCACCAGACTCGAGAACGGGTTGAAGCAAGTGTTCTCCACGAGATGAGCCTCAGCCGAAATGGTACACGTTTCAGCATTGTTTAGGTGAAACAAACAGTCTTCCCAGGTATTACAACGTTCAAGCTCTTGGACCGTACACGTACAGTCAGAACTGAACGTATCGCTCGATGGTGCACAGTCTTGAAGGGTTCGGAACTGGCCATTTCTCATTAGTTTAGAGGCCAAGAGCTTCACGTACCGGGCTTCGTTCAGACTCACGGCTATAGCAGCCTCCACGAGGTGTCGAGGGTTAGTTTGGATCGTATTGGCGTAGACAGAGAGAACGTTGACGCAGAGGGATTGGTACCGCGTAGTTGTTTTGCAAGAGGATTGTATAAAGTTTAGTGCTTCTTTGGAAGTTGGTGCCGTGGTGACGGTGGCGGCCATTGTTTTGCCATTGCTGATGGGAAGAGGTAGGAGACGGAGATGAATAGAAAGAGAGCTAGGTATTGTTTTGCCATTGCTGATGGGAAGAGGTAGGAGACGGAGATGAATAGAAAGAGAGCTAGGTATTGTTTTGCCATTGCTGTGTTTCTTTGAGAGTGAGAGTATTAAAGGACAGAGTCCAGGTTCAAATATTTATACTACAGTGACCATCTTTATGGAGTCTACGACTTTCCGAAGAGAAAGTGATAGTTTGGTTATAAAAATCACGAAACTTCCACTCACTTTCGTTCCAAATCACTAGTTATCCATGATATAATTCGTAAATTACAATGACGTTACCCGATCCGATCCGATCTCACACATATTTTTATATTAATTCACCCAATTAATGGCAGTAAAAACAAACTTATACATCCGATCAAAAGAATACGTAAATGGCTCATACTTTTATACGTATATATATATATACATACTATATAAGATTAAGGAGTTGAATATATTGGAACAATCTTGTAAGCAGAAGCAGAGGCATGCACTACAAGAAAACATAGTAATAACCTACGGCAAAAAAGTCATCGGTTCTGCCGTCGGATCAGAACCGACTGGAGAACCAACGGGGAGTGACCGGATAATTGTACACGTCGCATGCCGTAGGAAAGTCCGACCGTAAAGTAACCGTAGGTTACCGTCGGTTATACTTACCGACCACAACCGACGGGAAATTATATTTTGAATTTTATTTGAATTTAATTAAATAGCAACCGACCACAACCGACGGCAAATTATGTTTCGGAATTATTTTTTCATTTAATAACATCAAAACCGACCATAACCGACGGTAAATTATTTTTATTATTTTTTTCCCGTCGGTTCATAGGTTGTATATATATCACCCGGTTCTATATCTCGCTGTCATGCTCTAATTATTCTATGGCAAAATATAGCGATCGATTTTGGATGGACGAACCACATATAGAAGAAGCAACTGGCGAAATAACCGAAGAGTATGCTGCCGGGCTGAGAAACTTTATGGAGTTTGCGGCGTATCGGAGTGTAACGCTTGAAACTGGTAAGATGTACTGTCCGTGTAACACATGTCAGAATTTGAAATTCATTCCTGTTAAAAATGTGTGGAGTCATCTATACCGTCGAGGGTTTTTACCGAGTTACAAAATATGGTACTCGCATGGAGAAGATAGTACAAATATTAACTACGGTAGTTATAGCAGAGTTGGTAATAGCAGTTCAGGTGGGGATATAGGTAACTCGGTAAATGTGGGCGTAGATGTAAATCTGGGTAGTAGCGGATTCTGTGGCTTTGGTGTAGAAAACACAATTCCGCCTGCAAACACTATGGGTACATTTCAAATGGTCAACGATACGTTTAGGGAGGATGTACCGGTTTTAACTTCGGCTAGAGAGAGGGGTGAGGAACCTAATATTGGTGCCCGTAATTTTTTCGGTATGCTTGATGCTGCGAAAAAACCCTTGTACAGTGGTTGTGCTGAAGACGTGTCACCGTTGTCGAGTGCAGCAGAGATGATGAATATCAAAACAGATTACAATCTACCGGAGAGCTGTGTTGACGCACTTACCGGTCACTTCAGAAAGTGTCTGCCTGTTGATAACACATATGCCGAATCGTACAACAACATCTAGGAAATGGTTTCCGGGCTAGGGTTACCATATGAGACAATTGATGTTTGTGTAGACAACTGTATGATATTTTGGAGAGAGGATTTCGATCAGATCCGCTGTCGTTTTTGTCGTAAACCTCGATTTCAAGATAGTAGTGGGAGGAATCGTGTGCCGTATAAGAAGATGTGGTATTTGCCTTTACGAGACAGACTTAAGAGGTTATACCAGTCAAATCGCACAGCAGCCGCAATGAGGTGGCATTTTGAACATAATTCCGTCGGCCAGATAACACACCCTTCGGACGCAAGGGCATGGAAATATTTCCAAGCTCTTTATCCCGAGTTTGCTCAGGAACCGCGGAATGTATACCTAGGGCTTTCCACAGACGGGTTTAGTCCTTTCGGTAAACATGGGAGACCGTATTCTGTTTGGCCGGTTATTGTAACACCTTATAACCTGCCACCAACTCTGTGTATGAAACAAGAGTTTTGGTTTTTAACAATGCTTGTACTTGGTCCTGATCATCCTCGGAGATCACTTGATGTATTTTTGCAACCTCTTATTCACGAATTAAATGAGCTGTGGGAGAGTGGTACATTAGCGTTTAATGTTTCTACTGCACAGAATTTCCAAATGCGAGCTGTCTTGATGTGGACTATTAGCGATTTTCCTGTATATGGAATGCTGTCGGGATGGTCTACGCATGGGAAACTGGCATGTCCTCACTGTCAAGATAACACTGAAGCATTCCAACTCAAACATGGACGGAAGACATCGTGGTTTGATTGCCATCGACGGTTTCTTTCTATGGATCATCCATATAGGCATAGTAGGTCGTTGTTCACAAAAAACAAAAAAATCTTGTATGGTCCACCGCCAGAAATAAACAGGACAGAAATATTAATACAGCTTAGAGATTTTGGTGCGGAGTCAACTCCGATTTGTGGAGGAAATGGAAATTACCCTGTGGATGGGGTTGGGGTGTACCACAATTGGCATAAGAAGAGTATTTTCTGGGCATTACCATACTGGAAGGACCACCTCGTTCGCCACTGCTTAGATGTCATGCACATTGAGAAGAATGTGTTTGATAATTCAATTAACACAATTACGAATGTGCCTGACAAAAGAAAAGACAATCTGAAATCAAGATTAGATTTACCAGATATCTGTGATAGGAAGTCCCTACATTTGCGAGGGAATAACGTAGTTGGGCCAGTTCCTATATTTCGCTTAAGTGCTGAAAAAAAGGTAAAAATACTTTCTGTCTCTCTGTAAATGATTATAATTTGAATTAAACACTAAACTATACTAAGAATGGTAAATTTGGAATATAGGCTGCTTTTTTGACTGGATTAAAAATTCTGTCAAATTCCCAGATGGTTATGTTTCAAATCTCCGAAACTGTGTTGATAGTAACGATGGAAAATTCTGTAATATGAAGAGTCATGACTGCCACGTAGTGATGCAAAGACTATTTCCGTTTGCTTTTGCTTATCTATTGCCTAAAAATGTACATGACGCGCTAGCAGGTAAAATATGCACATTATAACAAAGGAAAATCAGTAACTAATATTATGTTTATAATAACCTTAATACGTACGTATCTCAGGGTTGGGTGCCTTCTTTCGTGATCTTTGTTCACGGACTCTAACTGAAGGTGGAATACAAAATTTGAATGATAAGATTCCAATTATCTTATGCAATTTGGAGAAAATATTTCCCCCTTCTTATTTTGACGTCATGGAACACCTACCGATTCATCTGCCTCGTGAAGCCGGTAATATATAAATACATAAACAATAAAATTCATTTATTTGATTACTATACTTTTAGAATTGATTGTGCAACATGTTTTGTAGAGCTTGGCGGACCCGTACATTACCGATGGATGTATCCGTTTGAAAGATTCATGTTTAAGTTGAAAAGGAAAGTCAAAAACTTGAGCCGGGTTGAAGGTTCAATTGTCGCTCAATATATTAATGAAGAAACGGCTAACTTCGCATCGTTATATTTTCCAGCACATGTCCAGACGAAAAATCGACGTCCAACACGCAACGATGATGGAGGTGAGCGGCCAATTTATCAGGCATTTGTTCCAGATATATTTCTCAAATCGGGCGCCTAAGTGGAAAACCAATTCGTAGAACCCTATGTTCTGTCGAGATAAACCATTTGCATATGTACATTGCAACCAATTGTTCAGAAATCAGTGAACTTGAGAGGTACATAGTCATTGCTGTCATATTATTGTATAAAATTGTCATTGACAATGATCCACTAATCATTTGGTTGCAGTGTTTACATGTCTCAAATTCGTGAAGCATACCCGAATTTCACTGATGAAGAACTCCAGGTCACAAAAGAAGGCGAGTTCACGAAGTGGTTAAAATTTTACGTGAGTTTCAGTAATACGCAATATGCTTTATAAAATTCCATTGGGGCTTTCATTTCACTAATAAACAGAAAACCAAAAATCACAGGTCACAGAAGTCGAAAAAATGGGAACAACATTTCCCACATGGTTGGTTGATTTTGTTGCAGGTCCTTTATTGGTCGCTAAATCCTACCCTATGTACTTTACACGTGGTTACGCTTTCAAGATTTTGAGACCAGGAATGAAAAGACCAACAAGTGACTACGGAATCTGTTCCACCTTAAGTGATATGGTCTACTACGGAGTGTTGCGAGAGATACTGGAGGTTGAATATCCTGTGTTACTTGGTTTAAAGTGTGTAGTATTCTACTGTGACTGGTACAATCATATTTTAGGAGTCGGAGTACGTGTTGACGAGTTTGGTGTCACATCTGTACACTCAAGAAGAAAGCTGGATAAGTTTGATCCCTTCATACATGCATCGCAAGCTGATCAAGTGACATATCTTCCTATCCACGAGTTTTAGCTCGGCCAGATGGGTGGATCACCGTGAGTACAACCACTCCTAGAGGGAAACTATATGGTAATTCCGAGCACGATCCTATGCAACAAGCTTCTCCGGGCGTTCTAGGCCCAATTGAAAGTTCACTAGGGGTAGACCTTTGTGTGGATATGACCTCCCAAGCTTTCGAAACCGTACATGATGGTTCAGACATTGAAGTTCCCGAATTTGGTGAGTATTCCGACGAGAGATCTAACGATGAGCTAGATGAATATGATAGTGATTCAGAGTAAAATATATGTAATTCGGGAACTTTGCTGCTGTGACAGAAATCATATTTATAATTAGTCAAATTCATATTTATAACTACAACCTTGATGTTGTAACAGAAATCACAAAGTTGGGTACAATTAACCAATATAATACATATTACACGTAATAAAAACGCATTAAAAAAACAGATGGCAACAACATTGATCATGCCTTATTCAACTACAACAGTACAAGAAACATTGGCAAAAGCGGAATACAAAAGTACTACTTAACATATATCCATTAATCTACATCCGAGTCTGCTACAGTTGCAAATTCCAATGAACTATTCGTGTCATCTCCCTCAGCGTCTGAGTCTGGTACGTATAATTCGTACTGCCTCACCATTTGGGTAACGCCGATTATCTGATTACATGTCCACGAGTAAATTTAACGATTATCAGAAATACAAAATATGAACTTATAATATATACCGTCACGATATTTTGGGCAACAATGTTCATGTTGACGACCCTCCTCGAGAAACAGCATACGGCTACATCGCGTAGAAGCAGTACAACTCCTACAACAATAGCATTTCTGTACTCGTTATTCTGGAATACGGTACGATGCATGGTACCCGTTAGTGTGCCTGATGGATCCTTAAGTGTAATTGTCGCATCTCCCAAGCCATTCGGGGATATTGTGGTAATAATTGCCACAACCTACAACTAATCGAGTCAATTTAAAAATACAATTCGAGTTATGTCGACTTAATATTATGTAGATATTCTCACCCACCTTTCTCACTTTTACAAATTGGCTTAACGGGCAGGTGATCTCAGCCAATGGTGTCCAAAATGGTGGTGTTCGATTGGACGATGTACCTATACGTATGTGAAAACAAAATCGTGGTGCTATGAAAACGAAATAAATTTAACAATTTAAATATCACGCAATACCTTCACGTAGTAGGTAATCAATGGTTGATGTCCATCGAATACTATTGAAATCAAAATCATACGCGGGTGGCTCATTATATACTTCACGAACAAAATCCTGTGTCGCCTGACTTGGGAACATTCACCCCGCATCACCTTTTTGTCATGTGCCTTTTTCCAGAAGAGAGCTTGTTGGATAGCTCGGCATGGGCCAGATATTAGGGGTTGTTGGTATTGCATTTGTTGTAATTGAATAATTGGCGGAGCCTCCACGACATTCAACTGGCAGTACGGTGGACTCTCAGGGTCATGTGTTACAAAAGCTCGGCGATGATTGCTCGACATTTGGTAAATTTAACAAACTGCGGTTTTAAAATTATAATTCCCTTTTGATGAATGAAAACGAGTGTGATGGTGATATTCTTCTTGCGTGCCAATAAATAGAGTAAGTTGACTGACAGTAACCGAGACGCCACCTAAATTATGGTTATAAACAGTAAGGTAACATGGAAAACGTGTTATATTATTTTAATTTTAATTTTATAATTTATTTTAATTAATATTATATTATTTATTACATATTAAAAATAAAATAAACAAACTAAAAGAAAAAGCTGTCAGTTCCCGTAGGTTGAACCGACGGCTGTTCACATTTTTCCGGTACATTTTCTTTATATTTATTATCGAATTAATTTTAGGCAATTTGATGCACTTCACATAATTACAAATTCCATCGGTTACCGTAGGTTCAACCTATGGGAACCGACGAAACTTTGGAGGGAAATTTAATCGTGGCCAAATAATTGCCGCCTAAATTTCCCTCCATCATCCGTCGGTTCCCATAGGTTGAACCTACGGTAACCGACGGATTTTACGGTTTCCGCAACCAATTAATTTCATTATTTAAAGCATTAATTATATATATTTTAAATATTAATTATTTATTTTTTCGTCGGTTACCGTAGGTTGAACCTACGATAACCGACGGCCAATGGCCATTTCACTAAACCCGAGACCCTTCTTCTTCCTTCCTCCTCTCATTTCTTCCGCCATTTGCTCTCATCCTCTCCCCAAATTTCTTCAAATCCGCCGGAGAAAAGGCCAGATTCGCGGCCAGTAAGCTTCCTCAACGTCCTCACACCATCCATACTCCCTAAATCATGTAAGTTTGTGGATTTTTAAGAATCAAATTTTTTCCCCATATTTCTTTTTCTACAAGATTGTTAAATAGGTTGATAGAAACGGTTATGTAATAGGAAGGTAGGTTAGTTTTACTCCTGAAATCGTTGGCAACTTGTAGATTTGTAGTATTTTACAAGATTTGAGCGAATTTTTTTTTTTCCGCAAATTTTTTTTTCCGCGAAGAACACCAATTTTTTTTTTGGATTTGAAATTTTTATACATTTTTATATATTTACGTATCTATCCAAGTAATTAATTATATATAAAATCTATATTCATATAAATTAAATTATATATCACATATAAATTATTTATACATTTGTAAAACATAATAACCAAATTTGTTATACCTATTTATATATATATATATATATTATATGTTAAACCTAGAAATTAATATATGTTAAAAAAACATTTTGTGTCTAAAAATTAAAAAAAATTGTATTATATCTTATAAAATATGGAAATGAATAATTGAATTTATATGTTTTGCACAAAAAATATATATTTCTTTATACTACATATTTACACAAATATTTTAAAATTTTCTTTGTTTCTATAAATAATTTGTAAATGAAATTCCAAATTTTATTTGATTTTATACATTTACCATTGACATTTTTAATTTCTTAGGTTTTATTTTTCGATAAAAAATGATAAAGGATTGAATATGGTTTACGAAAATACATTTATGGAGTTTATAAAAAAATATATTACAATTTCGTAAAATATATATATATATATATATATATATATATATTAAAAATATTAAAGTTTCGGAAAGTTTTGAATTTACCAGGACATCCTACGATGATTTCCAGAACGAGTACCGACCAGGCGTGCGAGCAGAGGATCATGATTCCGATGAGACACTTTCCCCTCATCGGAGTCCAGCCACTGCGCAAGATACCCAGTATGACCCTCCTATTCCACCTCCGCCACAGCATTTGTCCATTGAGCAGATTTTGACTCAACCAGGACGTGGCCATCTAAAGACTCTAGATCCAAAACAGGGCGAGGGATCTACATGGTATGAATTCCTTTAATTTTAAATTATACAACATTTTACATAGTCAACACCAAAATTAAATATCAAATTTTTTAGGTTTCGCATGGACCAACACATTAAAAAGTTGGTGCGGATCATGATCCAGCAACAATTACCTTACGCATATTCATCCTTTAGCAAATTTCCTTTGGAGCTGAGGGAACAGTGGTTCCGATCGTTCGCGGTAAACACATTCGTTTTCATAACTTTTTCAATTTTTTAAATAATTTACAAGTCTTGGCTAATTTCTATAAAATTTACAGCAACAATTTAACTGGGCTGTTACTGACACGCCTCAAGTGAGGCAAAAGTTCGAGGAGCAATGCTTCACTTCATACTCTAACCATGTGTACGCTTGGAAGCGAGCATGGACGAGGGAACCATCGCAGTTGCCATACGGCTGTCCGGCTGATCGGTTCCCCGAGTTTGTGGAGTACTGGACCAACCCTACCACGGCTAAGGTGTCAGAGCGGAACAAGAAGAACCGTCGGGCAGGACATGATGAGACCATTAAGGCTCCAGGAAAACACACCGCTGGTCCTTACACATTTGAGCATGTGGAGCGCAAGATGGTAAGTACTTTTATTACAGTCATTCTTATATTTAATATTTGTGCAACCATTTATAATGTTTTGTGTAGACCATTAAAAACGGGTGTGTCCCCGATTTTCTCAAACTTATGAAGACATGTCACACGAGCAAAAAATCGGAGAAGATCGACATCCCGAAGATTCGTGAGGTCGTGGAAAGGGTTGAGGATCGTATCGAGGAACATCAGACCCAACTCACCCAGGATGGAGCGGGACCATCCACTGAGATTCCTCGGGACTTGATCAACCAATTCGTTGTCGAGGTAAATTATTATTTAATTAATTTTTAAGTTTTAATATATCACTAATTTTAATCTCCGTTTTGTTTTACGCATTGCAGGAAGCACCGTGCACTAGGGGCCGACGCTTGGGTCTAGGGAAGCTAGTAGACGCTGACGGGATGCACACATGCGTTGATCTCAGCCAGGGAATAGATCTCAGTCAGCGAGAGCGAGAAGAGCTCGTCCACCTCCGTCACAGCTACGAGGAGACCAAGGCCGCCCTTCGCGAGACCCATGAGAGACAGGCGAAGAGTGAGGTTCAGATAGCTGAAATGATGCAGCTCATCAAGTCCGCAGTTGCAACCCCAAACTTCATCCCGACTCAGGACACATGATCTTGATTAGGACGTTGTTATTTTATAATCTGAACGTTGTTTATATACCTTTTAAATCTATATGATTTTTAAATTTTAAATTTTATTTTTTAAATTTTTTATATAATTATATTTAATTATTTTATTAAAATTAATTTAATTATTTAATAAATCGCTTAAATTTAAAATAAAAATTAAATAACAAACCGACGGCAACCTACGGAAGGGATCCGACGAGAACCGACGGAGGCAAACCGACGAGAACCGACGGAGGTAAACCGAAGATAACCGACAGTACGGAACCAAGGAGAACCGACGGATCATTACCGACGTACACCGACGGCTATTAACCGACGGTATAACCGACAGTCGTTTTCATCGGTTACCGTCAGTTGTAACCGATGACAACCGACGATTTCCCAATAACCGACGACGATATGCAGTCGGTTTTCATCGGTTTTGACCTATATCCGACGACAACCGACGGTTATGGCCGTCGGTTATGACCTTGTTTTTTTGTAGTGATGCTTTGAATGCGGAACATGAACTCAAGGATTGTCGTGCATGTAATCGACATTGGCCTGCAATACTCCAACCTTACAATTAATCAAAGACATTACCAATCTGTATTCTTAATCCAATGAGGTTGCATATTGTATTGCCAACAAAGCTTCTTTGTTTTTGTGTTATGATCTTCTGCTGATTACTTTGTACTTTCTTAGAAACAACGCCTTCTTTGTAAGTAAGGGGTTGTGCATATAAAGCTGATTGGACAAAGTATAATATAGTATCATTTTTCAATTTAAAAATTAATATTATTTCAGTTTGTTAAACTTCAAAGATAAGTTTCATGTTCTTTTTCTCTATTTCAAGACTATTTACCAAGTTTCATATTCTTGTCATGATCAAAACGCAAGTAGCATGATCTTTTATTTTATATTAAACTTAATTAAAGGTGTCGATAAACATCAAAACTCTATTAATTAGAGACAATTCATATAAATTTGAGAAAGAAAAAAAAGACTTAGTGCTAGAAAAACAAACCCAACATGAACTGTTAAGCTAGCATATAAGACTAGAGTAGCTTAATTGGTAGATATAAATAATTAAGAAATTTCTATGCTATAAAGTACGTTACAAGTAATTTATCACTTCATAACAAAATGTTTAAAATGAATCAAAAAGCTCACATCGAACTATAATATACATACAAGACTAGACAAGACTAGAGTAGCTTAATTGACACCGTATCCAAATGGTTTTAGCACAATGCACATAAGACGTCACAAAATTGTTCATTTTTTATTATATATAATTGTTAATCTTAAGCATCCCATAAAAAAAGGGCGAAGAAACTTCGTACGTATGCGTATATATAGTTAGTTAGTTGAGATAAACTTGGTTAACACTTTTCCGTTGATTTTTTTTTCTCAATTTCTATTTCTCGAGCTTTTATTCGATGGTAAAATAAATAAAAAGAAAAAAGATGGGTGGTCGTAAAC